>JAZBNJ010000046.1:6788998-9605497 GCA_037349165.1 Choristoneura rosaceana | reverse complement strand
ACCTGGGGAAATCCTTTAAGGATATCACCGGCCCGGGGCGACCGGTGGGCATGTGGGAATCCCGCCCCAGAACGGGACGGTGTACCCACTAAAACCCCAGGGTGTTCCTCTTCACCATCGTTTCGCATCCGGGCTGTGGGAACTGTAAGCATCCATGGCCCGGGTGCACGACGGTTGTCCAGTAATGGACTCGTCTCAGGTGGACCTTAAGTCCACAACTCCACCGCTGTAGGCACGCCGGAACACTTGGCGCGCCTACCAGCTCGGGGACCCTGACGGCAGGGGACGGGCTTCCCCGTGCCCGTCACCTGCAGTCCCTCTAGGGCGGGATTTGGTGGCGGTTATGGCCTAACCGCCTCCGCCCAACTCGCCTGCGGCGCAGGGGCTGGGAGGACGGGTCCTCCTCTCGCTCCCGCTCCGCTCCTTCCTTGATTGCCATGACTTCTTCACAGTAAGAAGTCATGGCTATCCACGACGTTTCGCTGCCGGTCATGGATTTGATCACGGCCGGCAGCGAAAGATCGTTCCCAACTTCTGCCATTAGGCGGATGCGCTGCTCTGTGAAGGCGGGACACACTTGCAGCGTATGCTGCGCAGTGTCTTCCGCCTCGCCGCAGTGGTGACACATTGGTGTTGTCTCCCTCCTTGCGATCTTGCACAGGTACTTGCCGAAGCAGCCATGCCCCGACAGTACCTGTGCTAGGTGGAAGGAGACAACACCCCATGTCCTTTCGACCCATCTTTCTAAGACGGGCCGAACTCCCGATATGGTCCAGTGTCCGGCGCTTGGCCGCTCCAGAGCCTCCAGCCATTTCCGGAAGAGAGTTTGGCGTGAGATGTCTCTCCACCGCCTTATCTCTTCCGGACAGGGACGTTCCCCTCTGGCGCGCGCCTCGGCTACCTGCTGGTAGACGTCGGCTAGCACTTCGGCATCCAGCTCCCACGGCGGGGTTCCCGCCAGTACGCAGGCCGCCTCAAACGAGGTGGTGCGGTACGCCCTTGATACCCTCACCGCCATGACCCTTTGCGGTTGCCGCAGGTGGGTCTTGTTCCGGGCGGAAAGGGCATTTACCCATATGGGTGCCCCGTACAGGGCCATCGACCGCACAACACCTGTGTACAGTCGGCGGCAGCCCGCCTTTGGCCCGCCCATGTTCGGGAGCAGTCGGCTCAGTGCCGATGCCGTGCCAACCAGCTTCGGAGCCAGGCGCCGGAAGTGTTCCTCGAAGTTCCACCGGCTGTCGAGGACGAGTCCCAGGTACTTCATCGTCTTCCCGACGCCGATGGAAACTCCACCCACCACTATGCTGGCGTTTGCTTGAGGTGCCCTCCGGGGCCCGTGAAAGCAAATGGCCTCGGACTTGTGGAGAGCGATCTCCAGCCCCAGCTTCCGGATCCTGTCCACGACGTGGGCCACGCCGGCAGTGGCCAGCAGGGCCGCGTCGCGGAAGGTAGCACCGCGGGCTGTGACGAGGGTATCGTCGGCGTAACACGTTACGTCGACCCCCCGTAAATTGGCCCCACGTAGCACCCAGTCGTAACCGATGTTCCACAGGAGCGGTCCTAAGACTGACCCCTGTGGGACACCGCACGACATTTCGCGTTCCACCCATTCGCCCTGCGTAGGGTAGCGTATCGCCCTCTCGGAGAGGTACGACTCCACTACCCTGCGCAGGTACTCCGGTACCTTATGGAACCTGAGTGCCTCCTTGATTGTTTCCCAGGGAAGGGTGTTGAACGCGTTGGCTATGTCCAAAGACACCGCCAGCACCACTTCTCCCCGGGAAACTGCATCATCCGCCAGGGCCCTTACCCGCGCAACGGCATCGATGGTGGATCTGCCCCGACGGAATCCGAACTGGTACGCACTCAGATCCGGTCCTTGGTCCTCCAGGTGGTTAGCGATGCGAGCCGCGACCACCCGCTCAAAGAGTTTTGCTCCCTCGTCAAGAAGTACGATCGGCCTGTATCCCGAGGGGGAGTCAGCCGGTCGCCCTTCCTTGCGAAGGAGCACTAACTTGCCGCATTTCCACGAGCGTGGTATGACGCCTTGTGTCAGGCACGCGGAAAATAGTGCCCTCACCCTTGGTTCCAAAGGGCCGAGCGCTAGCACCCAGGCGCGGCCAGGAGTGCCATCTGGACCAGGGGCAGTGTTTCTGGCTTTAAGCCTCAACACCGCCGCTCCCAGTTCTTCCTCTGACACCTCGGGTGGGACATCCTCCTCGCGTGAGGATGCTGGGGCCATCCGCGGAGGCCGGTGTTCGCCTCTCTGCGGGAATAAGGCTCCCACAATCCTGCTCACAAGGTCCGGCTGGAGACTTTGCGTGAGTGGGGGGGCCCAAGGACGAAGTTTGCACCTCACCGACTTGTACGGCCGCCCCCACGGGTCGCTATTCAACGTCTCCAGCATGTCCTCCTCCGCCCGATCCTTGGCTTGGCCAATGGCTGCACTAAGGGCTTTGCTGGCCGCCCTGTAGCTCGCATATAGCCGCTCTTCTGCCACAAGGTCTCGCCTCCTCCGCCTTCGGCTCCTCGTGTACTGGCGTCTCGCAGCCACGCAAGAGTTGCGCAGCTGCGTGAGCTCTGCGGACCACCAGTACACACTGCGCCTCGGCCCAGCGGGCTTGACCCGCGGCATTGCGGCGTCACACACCTGAGCCATTGCCTCACCAAGCCATGCGGCTTGCTCATCCACCGTTCCTACGGGCGCTTCCGGCCACGCTTGGACCAAGGCTGCCGCATGCAGCAGGTCCCGGTCAAGCCGTTTGACCGCCCATCTTGGGCTAACCCCCTGTCGGGGACGGTTTAGGCCTTCCGAGGTAGTATGGTGGGCGGAGACTTCAAATCGGATATAACGGTGGTCCGATAGCGTCTCCACTCCCTCCAACACCTCCCAGCCTTGGACACGGCGCGCCAGGGCGGCATTGGCGAACGTGATGTCCACGATGGAGCCACCCTGTTGCCGCACGCACGTGTCTACCGTCCCTTGATTGAGGACCTCCAACCCCGTAGCCACTGCCCACTCTACAAGTGTACGGCCGCGCGCATCAGTTGCGGGTGAACCCCATGCCACGGATTTGGCATTAAAATCCCCCGCGACCAGAAGTAATTCCGGGTTGCTTCTGCCGATCAGAGCCCGCACTTCATCGAGGAACACCTCGAATTCAGCAAGAGCTCTGTTCGGCGAGAAGTATACCCCCACGACCGTGGTGTTGCCAATATTGGCAGCCACGTAGCCATGGCCCCGCACCACTCTCTCGAGAGGCGCAGAGCCAGCCGATGGTTGAGTGGCCAGGGCTACGAGGCTGTCCAGGTCTCCCACCCAGTTATCCCTGGACGGCACCGAGTATGGCTCGGCTACTACAGCGACATGTATCAACCACTCCGCCATGCTCTGGAACAAAAGATCCTGGGCTCTGGCGCAGTGGTTGATGTTCGCCTGTAGGTAGCGAGTTGGAGTTGGAGCCATAATATCACTCGGTTACCATCCCTTCCTCCTCAGCCCGGGGCTCGGTTGTGGTGCCCTTCTGGGTGTTTGGCTGTGAAGCGGATCGTGGTCCCTTGTCAGCTTTGCCCTTTTTGGGTTTTTGTGGGTTGCACGCCTTGCTACCCACCTTGTGATTGGCCGGTAATCCGGCCTCGGCACACAGCACGCAGTGTGGTGCCGCTGCGCATGCGTTGGCCACGTGGCCCGGACATCCGCATCGGTAGCACAGCAGGCTGCGATCCACTGCCGCCTTGCACTTTGCCTTAACGTGGCCCACCTCGAGGCAGCGGAAGCAGCGCAGGGGACGGGCATCGAGCAGCTTGACCTGCGCCGATACCCAGCCTACCAGCAGCCTTCCCGCCTCTATCACTTTTTTCGCCGCCGAAATAGGACAGCGCAGCCATATCGTTCCAAGCCCAGAGCGACCGTGAATGATTTCTCCGGGCCTGATATCGGCCTCAGCACAGCCCCCTGCGCGGGCGACCGAAGTTACTACGTCGGTGGGCAGGACGGACTCGTCAAGGCCCGAAATACGCAATTCTGCGCATTTCATG
Source organism: Choristoneura rosaceana (assembly GCA_037349165.1). Classification (NCBI taxonomy): domain Eukaryota; kingdom Metazoa; phylum Arthropoda; class Insecta; order Lepidoptera; family Tortricidae; genus Choristoneura; species Choristoneura rosaceana. The sequence goes on along the minus strand of JAZBNJ010000046.1, from coordinate 9,601,456 downwards.
GGCCTCGACACACGCACCAATGCTGGGTCTGTGACCTCGGCTAGTTTTTTTGCCAGTGCGTCGGCCTTGTCGCCACTTGTCGCACCGGGCACCTCCATGATGTAAGCCCCGGTTTGAGCCTTTCTCAGACGGAGGCCCGAGATGCCCAGATCCTCTAGCCTTATCTTCGTTTTGGCATCCGCAAGAACTGAGCCAAAGTCTGCCCCACTTTCCGTCGCCTTTGGCTCCAGCAACGTCATCACGACTGCTGCTGAGCGAGGCGGACGGAGCTTGTTGGCTCCCTTCTTGCGTTTGTCTTCTGTCGCTTCGGCCTCCGCCTTTTTTCCATTCTTCGCTTTCTTCCGCTTTCCTTTCCTCTTCACTGTTGTCCAACCAGACTTTCCAGGTGGTGGGAGAGATGGGGGCGGCGGCAGCGGCGGGGGCAGTGGGGGCGGTTGGGGCGGTTGCTTACTATTCCCCTTCTTACCCTTTTTTGCTCTGCCATTTTTCCGTCTCGGACCAGCCGAGTCCTGTCCAGAAGCCACATCCTCCCCAGCTTGTTGGGCGGGCTTTTCCGGAAGGAGCCGGTCTTGGATGCCAGCCAGGTGGGCGTCCAGGTATGGACAAACTTGGGCCATTACGGCTCGACAGAGCTTATCCATGTCCATTGCGGGTGGATTTCCCGCAACACGACTTTTCTTACTACTTTTTGAGGGAGGCTGCGCGGGGGGCAGCTCCCTCTCGTCACATCCGGTAGGAGGGGGTTGCGGACTGCCCTGCTTCCGCATCCCCTCGAGGTCCCTTTTAAGTTCGGCCAGCTCCTTTCGGAGACTGGCCATCTCAGCTTGCAGGCGGTTGTTGTCGGCCTGCAGCCGAGCCGTCTCTTCAGTGGCTGTGCGCTTGCTGAGCTCCGAAAAGGCGTCAGAGATCGCAGCAGCCGCATCTTTCAGGCATTTAATGTACCCTCCTGATAGGTTCTTCGACGTAAGTGCCACCTTCTTGATGATGGCCACGCTGTCGGTTACCTGCTGGCCAAGGTCTTTGTTGGCTAAGGTGTCCTCCTGGTCGTTTTTCCCTGCGGGGGTGCCTCTCTGGTACCCCTGCCGGGTCTCGATCCTCATATTTTGTACCTCTAACTCCGCCTTTAGGCGAAGCTCCTCTCGCAGTGCACGATTGTAGGCCTCCTTCGCCTTCGCCAGACCAGCGTACTTGCCTGTTGTAGGCGGGCGACCTCTGCCTCTATGCTGTGGTTTTTGTCCCTCAGCTGAGAGTCCTGTCGACTCTTCGTCGCTTGAGCTGAGCACGGATGAAGCAGGGCGGAATCTCTTCCGCTTCTGTTTCACCCGCTCAGCTCCCTCTGGAATATTTTCCAGTTTGCTTTTGCCAGAGGACTCACGACCTGCGGTCCCCTGGGAAGCAAAGCTGATGTCGGAGCTCGTGTTGGCCCTCGGTTCGGGCTCTTGGCCAAAGATGTTTGGCGATTTCTGCCTTATGAGGCGCACACAGCATTCCCGCAAAGGGACACTAAGCGGCCTCCGTTCGGCAATCTGTATCGCCGGTGAGCTTAAATCTAAACGTGGGCTTTGAGGGCCCACGAAGTGACATTTGCCCCCCCCAGAATACGGTGGGGCTGACCGCGGGATGGTAGCGGTGAGGGATTCTCCCCTAGGGGTACCCTCCTGGGGTAATATCTCTTTCTTGTCACTCATTTCCTTACTATGAGGGGTAAGGCCCCTGCCCCTTTTAAAGAGGGAGCCGCTCTCCTCTTGTTTTGAGGGGTGAGTTCCCCTGTGTTGCAGTTACGCCAACCCGTTCACCACCGACGTGGTACTTCCGGCAAGCCGCTAATCCAGGCCGGACCCGTTCGATCCACAGGACCTACTTGTCTCCGGCCTGGTACTGGATACGCTGCAACCCGTATCCAGAACCGCAGTAAGGAGCGGTTATCCCCGGTTTTTATAGAGGTTTTCCTTCCTCGTGGTCCCCCCTTTGCAGGCGACGACCCTCACTCCCGGCGCCTACGGGCCGGGTTGCGAGTTCCCACAGCATCTCTCAGAAGAGCCCTGCAGTATGCCATCCTTTCAGACGGCGCTCCTCCAAATCACGTCCGCATCCCAGTCTACTCTGCTAATCAGAGAGGTACCGGGAGCGGACCCACCGCCTCTGCTTCCCCGTTGTCCCCTGCTACAGGAGAGACAGGGAGCAGGAAAGTGGCGCACCCTTTCACTAGGGCGCGCCTGCGCCGCCTGGCCCAAAATGGGCTCCGCCGAGGCTGTGCCGCTCTTGGTCACCCTCGCCCTTCGAGCTATGCGACCCGAAGATCGAGGGCTCAAGCCCCCCCACCACGACAAGGTAGCGACACTCGGGGGGGTAACCTAACCTAACCTAACCTAACCTAACCTAACCTAACCTAACCTAACCTAACCTAACCTAAAGATATGAAAGAAGATATGGAACCTAAAAGAAGAGATTAAGTGAATGCGGATAAGTTTTGTTGGGCGAAATGCCTCATTTTCTTTACGAAATGCCCGTGCACGCACGGACACAAATACACACACAGGACACAGACACAGACACAGACACAGGACACAGGACGCAGATATTCTTTTTATAAATTCTTGTATCGCTTTCGTTACATGGTCATAACAGTCGTAGCGGTGAACACGTCAATTTTTAGGGAAAAAAAAAAAAAAAAAAAAAAAAAAGGGGTAGGCTGTGTTAGCGTAGTTGAAAAGAAAAGGGTAGGTTATGTTACGTTAATTTTTAAATAAAAAGGGTGGGTTGTGTTAGGTAAGTTTTCAAAAAAAAAAAAAAAAAAGGGTAGTATAGGACTTGTAGGCTTCCCTTCGCACGCATTCCTTCTATTAAGCGACCAAGAATTGCATACTTTATAGATTTAATGATTTGCAAGCTGGAAAAGTGACACATCTTGTACTTAATCATTTAATTAGCTATTAATATGAATAAAATTGATGAATAGTTTTATATGTTTTTCCAAAGAACCCAAACTACAACAGCGCTTTTTTGGTGGTGTCCTAGATTTTAATGAACTATTCTTAAAATTTAAAATATTAGAGGGCAACTAATTTAAAAAATTCTCTAAATAAAAAATAGCTTATCGACAAAGTTTTTTATGACACAAAATGTTTTTTTTCCCTTCTGAATGATTCTTGTGTCAACTTCGCTATTTATGACAATTTTGTTAATTATAAAAAAAAAAAAAAAAAAAAAAACAGATGAACTAACATTTTGATAATGACTGTAAACAGGTGTAACATTAATTTTGGACAGTATGGGAAATTCTGAAACTATAAGACATACAAAGATTCGTTCTTCGAAACTATGTCGATTTAAATAAACTGACTGACTGGACTGAATCCATACATTTTCAAAAACTTGTACTCAACTCGGGAATTTAACCCGGATGTTATGAAAAATAAAACTTACATTATTAAGGAATATGAAATACAATGCTTTTTATTCATTCTAGATATCGTACTTAATAGTAACATTTATTGCTTATGTTCTGCACTACCGATAGCAAAATAGAAATAATGTGTTTTATTTTTCAAAATGACCGGTTCGATTCCCAATCTGTATTTTTTTTTTTTGTTTATGTATGATTGCAGTTTTTGTTCTTATTAAAGTCGAAGACGTGGTTCCTAAGAACAGATTTTCGTATGTCTTATATGTAGTTTCAGACTTTCCCATACTGGCCGATATGAATGTTACACCCTGTATATCGTTAGTTCATCAATATATTTTTCAACTGCTGTTGACAGTGTTCATGTGCTAATCAGCCCATTATTTAAAATCTATTGAAAGTATTATTACTGGTATTTTTATCGTACGTTCGAGAATGACAAACTGTTGACTTATTTTAAGCTACCATCATTGTAAAAACTCTGTTGTACAATAAAGTCTATTTCTATTTTTATATCATGTTCAAAATGGCGATGATTTAGGTAAATTTGGTTTCACAAAGCTAGGTTTTAGCGAGAGAAGTAGCAAACAATAAAAAAAAATACTGAAAACCAGGTTGTTTAGTTTAATTACAGATTTAAAAATGTAGGTTTCAAAATATTATTATTATAATTAAATATTATTATTATATAAATTTAGGTTCCAAACACATAGGTTCCAAAAACATAGGTTCCGAAAATTTAGGTTTAGCAAGTATAAAAAAAAACAAAAAAAAACTAAAAAACGTTAGGTTTGGTTAAATGACTAATTTCAAAAATTTTGGTTTCTAATTATTAGGTCTGCTAAGAAGCCTGTGCCCAGCGGTGGCACGTATATAGGTTGGATGATGATGATGACTAAAAAGTTTTTATAAGTTCCGAACAATTTATTTTAAGTATTTTGTAAAAAAAAAACGGCCAAATGCGACTCGGACTTCGCGCACGAAGGTTTCTATACCATTATCTTCGCAATATTAGACATTATTGTATTTTTCACCTAAGATGAGTTCTGTGACATTTGAAATTTTTCCGAATTACGCATACTATGTTCGCAAAATATATTTGAAAAATAATTTGTATTTTGAAACAAAATAATCAAAAAAAATTAAAACTATTATTTTTAAACAAGCTATCCGAGTATTCGTAGCAATATCAGTGTGTTAAATAGCCTACATTGAATACGATACAAAAATATATATTTTTTTAAATAACGCAATGTGTGAAACGGAACAGAGTAGTGACGTGACACAACATTATCGGCAATTGCAGCGGTTCATTATTCGATAACAGTGAACTAAGATATTTTACATTTTTAAACAAAACTTGCAAGATTTTGTAAACGCGGTTATTTGGGACGCGGCCGCAACCATCTTGTGCCTCTTGTGGCCAGTACTTGTCAGTATCATTGTCAGTAGGTACGAGTACGTCTGCCGTGTATACGAGTTGAGTTTCCGTTGCATTTTCTTTGCATTGTATTTGTTATTGCCGATGGGCTCACCCTCGCTTTTCCCTGACCCGAAGGTCAGGTACTCCGTTCAGGCTCACCTCCGTCCAAAGGCGTCGGCCCGAAGGCCGGACGCCGCCCTCTTGTGGGCCCGAAGGCCCGTTGGTTGGCAAGGTTTACCCGGTGGCCCTCTGCCTTTGGGCTCCCCTCGCCAAACCAACACCCCCCCACCCCAGTCGTGTCACAGAAGTCTGTCGTCGCGTCCAGCGACCACAGCCCTTAAAAGGGCTGCGCCGCCCCGGCATCATTGGGCTTACGCCCTCCGCCCGATGGGCTCACCCTCACTTTTCCCTGTCCCTAAGGTCAGGTACTCTGCTCAGGCTCGCCTCCGTCAAAAGGCGTCGGCCCGAAGGCCGGACGCCGCCCTCTCAGGCCCGCAGGCCCGTTGGCTGGCAGGGTTCACCCGGTGGCCCTCTGCCTTTGGGCTCCCCCCACCAAGCCAACTCCCCTCCCCCCCCGGTCGGATATTAGCCGCCGGCTAGCAAATCCACCTAATGAATTTACTAGCCGTCGTTGCCCAGGATGCACCAGGCCCAGACGCTACACTTTCCCACCCCATGAAGCCAAAGCTTCGGATAGAGGGAAGTTGTAACGCCCGAGCACGCGAGGAGGAATCCGACATTGCACCCCAACCTAACCTAACCTAACCTAACCTAACCTAACCTAACCTAACCTAACCTAACCTAACCTAACCTAACCTAACCTAACCTAACCTAACCTAACCTAACCTAACCTAACCTAACCTAACCTAACCTAACCTAACCTAACCAGTTGCGTTCCATCCGCCGCCTGAAACGCCACGATTTCCACGTGCTCCACACTTAAAAATACAAAAAAGTGGGTTTTTTACATCCGATTTTGACGAGTGAGGTGTCAAAAGTTGCGCAAAAGCAAGGCGCATACACCTACTGTACAGTTAACAGTGAAAAGTGCCAGTGTGATAAGAAAAAGTGGAAAAAAGTGAAAATTTTAGGTTAATTTTACCTTTAAACGTTCATAACGTGATTTCGGCTGCACGTAAAATCACGTGCTAAGCGCGGCGCACTGCGCCTCAACGAGCTCTTTAAAACGAGCCCTAAACCAGCTACCTGCGACGTCGCACCGAGGGTCCAGAGTTGAAAAACCGAAAACCACGTGGCGGCGTGGTCGCACTTCCAGCTGGAGCAGAGCAACGAGAATTGGAGAGGACCTTTGCAGCATTAAATATAGCCTGGAACCGCAAGTTTCATAATTTTATCTTTGTTAGTTACTTAAATAAAATTTATTAAGTGTTCGAACTTTGACCTACTTTTGCACACGAACCAAACGAGACGCGCAGATTGTGCAACTGCAGCGACTTGCGCTCTAAGTTACAGAACGCAACTATAGCCTTTAAGAAATTTTTAGACCTAAGAATTTTGAGTTGTGCTTTAAAAACCAAAATTTTGGTTTTTTGAAAAAATCTTAAAAATTTGCTAGTGCCTTATATTGTTTTTATTATATCATCCAGTGCTCCTTTTGACTGTGTATTTTTTCCATATTTTTTCATATTTTGCGACCAACAGTTCGGGAGATATTAAATTTTTTCTAAATTTTTTCATAATTTCAAAAGTATTATTATTTTAAATATTTTGACACCGGGACGGTGCCTAGAAAGGTGGTAAACACCGACCGAAGCGCCGGCGCGGGTCAAAAATAATCAAAATTGACTAAGTTGAACATTTTCCGCCATTTTGTTTTTAGGTACCAGATATTCAAACTCTATTATCTCCCGAACCCTTGGCCCTAGAAATTTGAGAAAAACACCTCAGACAATAGTTTTTTGGCCTTTACATGCTTCTACCAAAATTTTTTAATTTTGGTGCCTAAAATTTTTTACGGCTGGAACTACTTTCGGGAGGCAGAGGGGGTCGCGAGTATACCAGCGCAAAAGGTCCGAGCTTCCTGCGACGCTCGGTTGAGGAGTTATCAACTCTTAAAGTTGGAGTTTGACAGCTCGGCGGCCATTTTGGATTTCTTCCAGCCGTCATAACTCCGGAACCAGGGGTCGTAGCGACCTGCGGATTTTTGTGTTGGGTGCAAGGGCTTGTCATCTACCCAGCCCCTAGGTCTCAGGCCATTTCAGGCACTGAAAAATTTGACTCCCGGAAGTGGGCCCAGAAGAAAGAGGAAGAAGAGCGAAGCCGGCAAGAGAAAGTCCCGTTTCTCTACGACCCCCGGAAGCGGAGTTATCGGCTCTCAAAGTTAGTCTTTGACAGTTCTAGCCGCCATTTTGAAATTTTCAAACTCCTATATCTCCGCAACGGTGTGTCCTGGAGAGCCGGGGTTTTCTACTATAGGGAGCACGGTCGAGGCCCTATCCGACGAGATCCGTTGCAGGCCGGATCTAAACATTTTTCAGCCTGAAAATTTCAGGAACCCGATCCTCCTGAAACCGGTCTCCAACGGTGCGTCTCAGTGAGCCCTTTGCGGGATTCGAAACCGCGTTTCGATCGGACCACTGGTTCCTGAGATACGAGCCGATACCGGTTTTCGGCGGCCATCTTGTTTTTGGTACCGAAAATCAAAACCGGGCGTATCTCCGGACCCCTTGGGCCTAGCGAATCGTGCTTGGTGTCCCCGTGCGAGGCTCAAGGAGACCTATCTGTCGGGTGTGGTCTCGAGACTCTACGTAGAGCAGGAAAACCTCTACGCCAAAAAATTTTCTTTTCTATAATATTTTTAATTTTAGTATAGATTTAAGACCTGAACTGTGTAATACTAACAGTTAACTGACCAAACATCGACTCTACATAGAGTCGAACTGATAAAGACTTGAAATTTTACACAATTAGTTATTAGATTTAAATAGATATAAGACCTGCTCCATATAGAGCAAGTTAATTTGCCTACATAGATCAACAATAAGATAAACTTTACCACTTCTAGGCATTCCTTTTATTGTACTTTGTTTTATTTTTATTTCTTACGTCTACCCCTGACCCAAAGCGCGAGTAGTTGCCTTTTACAAACTTTACAACAAAGACAACTCGCGTGTTTTCGCTTGACATTACTTCCTTTATACGAGGAAGAATATATTTGGGCTCAGACATGATGGGTAGAACCCCACAAAAACGGACGTTGGGAGTAGAGACGACACCTCCCAAAGCAGATCTTGATAGCAACGTGAGGCGCAGTATTGGACAGTGGGAAGCGGCAAACTCAGAAGCCACGACCTCAACAAATAAACCAGAGACGCAGGCGGGCACTGCAAAGATGAAGACCGCACAGCCGGAGTCAAGACCTACGTCCAACAACAAGACCTTTACAAAGACACCTACATCGCCCAAACAAAAATTCGCCAATAGAACGTCGGAAGCACGAGCCTGCCTAGTTAAGGCTAAACTAAACTTAGAGAACTCGAAAAACCTTAAAACAGAAATCAAACTGGTGTTCATCAGCTCCCTTGACCGACTCTATGAGTTGGTCAAGGAAGCTGAGGCCGAGGCGGGCAAGCTAAAGACAAAAGCGGACAAGACAGTAACGAAAAATGCCGACCAAGAAAAACCCACCGCCAATACACCCCAACCACCACCCATCGACCAGGACCGTCTGACAAAAGCTCTGGAGGAGCACGCCAAAATGATGGCCGAAAGTTCGCAGCAGATGAAAGACCTAAAAGAACAGATGGAGAACCAGAGCGAGGCACTTAAGCAGATATCCACGGCCACATATGCAAGCGTAACTGCCACGCAAGGCCCTAAACAGGGACGAAACACCCTCCACTCAGTAGTGGTCACGTCCAACAACGAATCGGAAACCGGCGAGGCCATTCTTAGTAGAGTTAGAGAGGCTGTGGATGCAAAGGAAGGATGGGTGAAGGTGGAACGGGTACGCAAGGCCAAAGATCGCAAGATTATCATGGGCTTTGGGACAAGAGAAGAAAGAGACAAAGTTAAGGAGAAATTGAATAGGAACACGGCCGACCTCAACGTCGAGGACATTAAGAACAAAGACCCCCTCTTGGTGCTGAAGAATGTCCTCACCATAAACTCTGATGAGGATGTGGTGAGGGCTCTTCGGAACCAGAATAAGGAGCTGTTCCGTGGCCTCGGTGATGGGGACGACCGAGTGACCGTAAAATATAGAAAAAGAGTAAGAAACCCACATCTGAACCATGTTGTGGTCAGCACCTCTCCGGGAGTATGGCAGAGGGCAATAGAATTGGGGAGTGTTCATATAGACCTGCAGCGGATCCGTGTAGAAGATCAGACGCCGCTGGTTCAGTGCACGCGCTGCTTAGGCTACGGCCATGGAAAGCGCTTCTGCAAGGAACCAGCGGACGCCTGCAATCACTGTGGGGGCCCTCACCTAAGAACAGAGTGCGCAGATTGGTTGGCAGGAACTCCACCAAAATGCAGAAATTGCCTAAGAGCGGGCTCGGAAGATGTTGAACACAATGCATTCAGTGTGGAGTGCCAAACAAGGAGAAGATGGGATCTCTTGGCACGATCGGCCGTGGCTTACTGCTAAGGGCAGCCAGGCGGAAAAACAATATGGTTTTATACAGGCGAACCTCCAAAGAAAAAAGCTGGCAACCGAGGAGCTTCTAATTGAAGCTGAGAAGCGCAGGATTACGGCCGCGCTAATTCAGGAGCCCTATGTAGGAGGAGCTAGGGTAATGAGGAATTACGGGGGCGTGCGGGTCTTCCAGGGCGCAGTAAGGGACGGAAGCGTCAGCAAAGCGGCCATTGCTGTCTTTGACCCTACCGTTGACGTCGTCCAGTACCCAAAACTCACCACCAACAACATCACGGTGATAGGTCTCCGGACCAGCGCCTGGGAGGTCGCGCTCGTCTCCTTCTACTTCGAGCCCGATCAGCCAATAGAACCCTACATAGAGCACCTGAGATGGATCGAGAAGAAGCTCGGAACAGGGAGGCTTATCTTTGGAGGGGATGCCAACGCAAAGAGCCCTTGGTGGGGCAGTACCACGGTAGACCATAGGGGGGACAGTTTTTCCGGGACTCTGGAAGAGCTTGGCCTCAATGTGCTTAATAACGGGAAAACTCCAACTTTCGACACAATTAGGGGAGGAAAGCGCTACAGCAGCCATGTGGATGTAACAGCATGCTCCACAAACTTGCTGAATTTGGTGGACGACTGGAAGATAGAAGAAGGGCTAACAAGCTCCGACCACAACGGCATAACCTTTAAACTCTCACTGAAACCAAGTAAAGGCACTACAATAAACAGGACCACAAGAATATTCAACACAAAGAAAGCAAATTGGGCTGAATTTCATGTGAAATTTAACCAATTTACAGCAGAGCAAAATTTAACCATAGAAGAAATAGCCAAAATTAAAAACACCAACGAATTAGATAGAGTAATAGAAAAATTTACAGAAATAATAGACAAAACTTGTAGCATAACGATACCCAAGAAAAAGAGTAAGGAAAAAATTTCTATGCCGTGGTGGTCCGAGAAGTTAGCAGAGATGAAGAGGGAGGTCGCCACCAGGCGACGCAGAATAAAATGGGCAGCGCCAGTAAGACGTGCGAAAGTTGTCGAGGAGTACCTGCAGCACAAAGAGCGGTATGAAGCCGAGGCGGCTAAGGCTCAGATAGACTCCTGGAAGGACTTTTGTCAGAAGCAGGACAGGGAAGGGGTATGGGAGGGGATCTACCGGGTCATCGGTAGAACGAAGCGAAGGGAGGAAGACCCACCCCTGGAACGAGACGGGAAGGTGTTGGATGCGAAGGGCTCCGTGATGTTGTTGGCGGAAACGCTCTACCCGGAAGATCCTACGGAGAACGATACCCCCCATCACCGCCAGACCAGGAGGGAGGCCGAAGTGGTGAACGTGGGTGAGCATGATGATACATGCGAGCCACCATTCACCATGGCGGAGCTCATGTATGCCACTGAGTCATTTAACCCCAAGAAAGCCCCAGGAGGAGATGGCTTCACATCTGATATCTGTTCCCACGCCATAAAGTCCAACCCTGACCTGTTTCTGTCAATCATAAATAAATGCCGGGAGATACATCACTTCCCAAAGGCCTGGAAGGAGGCGGTTGTCGTCATCTTAAGAAAACCGGGCAAGGAGGACTACACCCACCCGAAGTCATATAGACCGATCGGTTTACTCCCCATGCTCGGAAAAATCTATGAAAAGATGACGATGGCCCGCCTGAAACACCACTTAATCCCAAGGTTGAGCACACGCCAGTTTGGGTTTATGCCACAGAGAAGCACCGAGGACTCCCTCTATACCCTAATGCAACATATTAAGAGCAAACTTAACGAAAAGAAAATAGTTACGCTGATCTCACTTGATATAGAGGGAGCCTTCGATAGCGCCTGGTGGCCGGCTATCAGAACCCGTTTGGCCGAGGAGAAGTGCCCGATCGCACTCCGGAAAGTCGTCGATAGCTACCTCTGTGACCGCAAGGTTAAGGTACGCTTTGCCGGTGAGGAGTTTAACAAGACCACGACCAAAGGGTGCGTCCAGGGATCGATAGGCGGGCCAATCCTCTGGAACCTTATACTGGATCCATTGCTGAGGATCCTGGGGGATTCGGGTGCCTACTGCCAGGCCTTTGCAGATGACGTGGTGATCGTGTGCGATGGAGGAAGGGCCACAGAGATCGAAAGAGAAGCGAACGCGATTCTCGAGCATGTTCGGGCATGGGGGGTTGACAACAAATTGAAATTTGCGCCACACAAGACCATGGCCATGGTAATAACCAAAAAACTAAAATACGACACCCCACGCCTGACCATGGGCGGGACCGCAATAAAAATGGTTGACGAGATCAAGATCCTTGGCGTGACAATAGATGCAGGACTGACCTTCAACGCGCACGTAGCCAACGTCTGTAGAAAGGCAATAAACATACACAAGCAACTTGCGAAGGCAGCCAGGACGAGCTGGGGACTCCACCCGGAGGTAATCCGTGTAATATATGTGGCCACTGTTGAGCCAATCATTTTGTACGCTGCCAGTGTGTGGGCGCCAGCGGTCAGCAAACTGTGCGTCATGCGTCAGCTGGCAACTGTGCAACGTGGGATTGCACAGAAGCTTTGCAAAGCATACCGCACAGTTTCGCTGAACGCTGCGCTAGTGTTGGCTGGTATACTCCCCCTCGACCTCCGAGTCCGTGAGGCGGCCTCTCTTTATGAGGCCAAGAAGGGAGTACCCCAGCCAATACTCCAGGGAAGGGAAGTAGAACGGATGGCCTCGGCTTTGGAGACCCCGCACCCCGCGCACCGCAGGGAGCTGGAGTTGGTGAGCTTGGCAAACCGGGCGGATGTGGATGCGAACAGCGATTTCGCTGTTCGCATCTTCACTGACGGGAGCAGGATTGAGGGCAAGGTGGGCGCTGCGCTGTCTATTTGGACAGGCGAAGAAGAAACCAAAACCCTCAAGCTTGCTCTATCGTCTTTTTGCACGGTTTACCAGGCTGAACTCCTTGCGTTGTGCAGGGCGACTGGGGAGATCCTCAAGCAAAAGGCGGAAACGTTCGGAATATACAGTGATTCTATGGCGGCCCTCTTGACCGTTAAAAACCATGGCTGTCTCCATCCCCTTGCGGTAGAAGCCAGAAGCAATTTGTCAACATTATCCCTACAGGGTAAAGTTGTCAGGTTGTTCTGGATTAAGGCTCATGTGGGGCTGGAGGGGAATGAGAGAGCCGATGGTTTGGCCAAGGAGGCCGCCATAAAATCCAAGCGAAAGCCGGACTACGACCTCTGTCCGATTTCATTCGTGAAGCGATCCATTCGGTTGGCAACGCTTGACGAGTGGAATCGGAGGTACGTGTCCGGGGAGACCGCAGCTGTTACCAAGCTTTTCTTCCCTGACGCAGTGGCGGCATACAAAATAATTAGGAAGCTCGAAATAACGAGCATTAGAACGCAAATTATGACGGGACATGGCGGGTTTTCCGAATATTTGAATAGATTCAAATGTAAGGATGACCCGTCGTGTATTTGTGATCCAAACGTCATAGAATCGGTGCCACATGTATTATTGGAGTGCCCGGCTTCTAGCCATGATAGATTACAACTAGAAATTGAACTCGGTATCAAACTGGAGGAAAATGTAATAAAGGACCTCATGTCGGGTAAGCATAGGGACAGGTTCCTACGATACTGCGAGAACATCGCTGAAAAGGTTGTGAAAAGAAACAAGACTCAGAGGTGAAACTATGTTTAAGCAATATGTTGAACATATAGTTTTTAAGCATAGGTTGTAACAAGATGTCAAATAGATATAAGATATACATAGTACGTAAGGAATTTGTCAGTAGATTTAAAGTTAAAATAAGTGCTAGCAAATGTATAGAAAATCCGAGTTCAACGATCCATAAATCTCATAATTAGAATGTAAGATAAACAAAGTTGTAAATTAATAAGAAAAATTATTGATTCAAATTCTAAATAAAAGATCCCCTATGTAAATTATTTCCCTACAATACGTATAAGATAGAATAGTAAAAAACTTAGTCGGGAGTCCCACCCGTTAAAGGCAATGAAAGGTGATGGATGTTAGAAAGAATAAGTATGCGGAATAAAAGTACGAGCTGTAGCAAAAGTGAGAACTGGAATGAATGGTATTAGATGGATAAGGGCCTCGAGGCACGTCGAGGGTAAAATAGGAAAAAAAAAAAAAAAAAAAAAAAAAAAAACCTAACCTAACCTAACCTAACCTAACCTAACCTAACCTAACCTTTTTTTTTTTTTTTTTTTTTTTTTTTTTATCCTGGGGAAAATCCTTTACGGACTTCACCGGCCCGGGGAGGCCGGTGGGCATGTGGGAATCCCGCCCCAGAAGGGGGCGGTGTACCCACTAAAAACCCCAGCATGTTCCTCTTTGCTGCCTTTGCAGCCGGGCTGTGGGAACTTTCAACATCCATGGCCCGGCAACGCGGCAGCTGTCCTTTCTTGGACCTATCTCAGGAGACAAGCCTCCTTCCTCCACCGCTGTAGGCACGCCGGAACACTTGGCGCGCCTACCAGCTCGGGGACCTTACCAGCGGAGGACGGGCATCCCCGTGCCCGTCACCCGCAGTCCCTGTTAGGGCGGGATTGCGCGGTTGAAAACCAACCGCCGTCGCCCGACTCGCCTGCGGCGCAGGGGCTGGGAGGATGGGTCGTCCTCTCGCTCCCGCTCCGCTCCCTCCTTTATCGCCATCACCTCCTCGCAGAAGGAGGCCATGGCGATCCACGACCTCTCGCTGTCGGTCATGGATTTTACGACGGCCGGCAGCGAGAGATCATTCCCTGCCACTGCCTTGAGGCTAGCCCTTTGCCCGTCGAAGGCGGGACACACTTGCAGCGTGTGCTGCGCGGTGTCCTCCGCCCCGCCGCAGTGGTGACACATTGGTGTTGTCTCCCTCCTTGCGATCTTGCACAGGTACTTGCCGAAGCAGCCGTGCCCCGACAGTACCTGCGCTAGATGGAAGGAGACAACACCCCATGTCCTTTCGACCCATCTTTCCAAGACGGGCCGAACTCCCGATATGGTCCAGTGGCCGGCGCTCGGCCGCTCCAGAGCCTCCAGCCATTTCCGGAAGAGAGTTTGGCGGGAGATATCTCTCCACCGCCTTATCTCTTCCGGACAGGGCCGTTCCCCTCTGTCGCGCGCCTCGGCTACTCGCCGGTATACGTTAGCCAGCACCTCGGCATCCAGCTCCCACGGTGGGGTTCCCGCCAGTACGCAGGCCGCCTCGAACGAGGTGGTGCGGTACGCCCTCGATACCCTCACCGCCATGACCCTTTGCGGTTGCCGCAGGTGAGTCTTGTTCCGGGCGGAGAGGGCATTTACCCATATGGGTGCCCCGTACAGGGCCATCGACCGCACAACACCTGTGTACAGTCGGCGGCAGCCCGCCTTTGGCCCGCCCACGTTCGGGAGCAGTCGGCTCAGTGCCGATGCCGTGCCCACCAGCTTCGGAGCCAAGCGCCGGAAGTGTTCTTCGAAGTTCCACCGGCTGTCGAGGACGAGTCCCAGGTACTTCATCGTCTTCCCGACGCCGATGGAAACTCCGCTAACCACGATGTTGGCATTAACTGAAGGTGCCCTCCGAGGTCCGTGAAAGCAAATGGCTTCGGACTTGTGGAGGGCGACCTCGAGGCCTAGCCTCCGGATCCTATCCACCGTTAGTGCCACGCCGGCAGTAGCCAGTAGGGACGCCTCGCGGATGGTGGCGCCGCGGGCTGTGACGAGGGTGTCATCCGCATAACATGTTATTTCTACCCCCGGCAAGTTAGCGCCGCGCAGCACCCAGTCGTAGCCGATGTTCCACAGGAGTGGTCCTAGGACCGATCCCTGTGGGACACCGCACGACATCTGCCGCTCCACCCATTCATGCTGCGTAGGGTAGCGGATCGCCCGCTCAGAGAGGTATGACCCCACTACCCTACGCAAGTACTCAGGCACGGTGTGGTACCGGAGCGCCTCCTTAATCGTTTCCCAGGGAAGGGTGTTAAAAGCATTGGCAATGTCCAAGGACACCGCCAACACCACTTCCCCTCGGGAAACCGCTTCATCCGCCAGGGCCCTCACCCGCGCTATAGCGTCGATGGTGGACCTGCCCTGGCGGAATCCGTACTGGCACGCGCTCAGGCCCGGCCCTTGGCCCTCCAAGTGCCTTACAATTCGAGCAGCCACTACCCGCTCAAATAGCTTGGCCTTCTCGTCAAGAAGGACGATCGGTCTGTACCCCGAAGGGGAATCGGCCGGTCGCCCTTCCTTCCTGAGAAGGACCAACTTTCCGCATTTCCATGCCCGTGGTATGCGACCCTGCATCAGGCACGCAGAGAAAAGAGCCCTAACCCTTTGTTCTAAAGGGCCCAGTGCTAAGACCCATGCGCGGCCTGGAGTACCATCGGGGCCGGGGGCAGTGTTTTTGGCCTTTAGCCTTAGCACTGCCACCCCCAATTCCTCCTCTGTTACCTCCGGTATTACTTCGTCCACTGACGGAGTTACTGGAGCCATTCGCGGGGGCAGGTGTTCGCCCCGCTGTGGGAATAAGGCTCCCACAATTTGGCTCACCAGGTCCGGCTGGAGACTTTGCGTGAGTGGGGGGGCCCAAGGCCGGAGTTTGCCCCTCACCGACTTGTACGGCCTTCCCCACGGGTCGCTGTTCAGAGTCTCCAGCATTTCCTGCTCCGCCAGGTCTTTAGCTTGGCCAATGGCCACGCTGAGGGCCCTGCTAGCCGCTCTGTACCTCGCATACAGCTCTTCTTCGGCCGCCAGATTTCGTGTCCTCCGCCTTCGGCTCCTCGTGTACTGGCGTCTCGCAGCCACGCAAGACTTGCGCAGCTGCGTTAGTTCTGCGGACCACCAGTACACGTTCCGCCTCGGCCCACTGGGCTTGACCCGCGGCATCGCAGCGTCGCAGATCTGCGTCATGGCCTCGCTGAGCCAGGCTGCTTCCACCTCAACATCTGCTGGGGCTTCGGGCGCTTCCGGCCAGGCTTGGACCAGGGCCGCCGCGTGCAGCAGGTCCCGGTCAAGCCGTTTAACTGCCCATCTTGGGCTATCTCCCTGCAGGGAACGGCTTAGGCCGTCCGGGATATTGTGATGAGAGGAGACGCTAAACCGAATGTATCGGTGGTCGGATAGCGTCTCCACTCCCTCCATCACCTCCCAGCCTTGGACACGGCGCGCCAGGGCGGCATTGGCGAACGTGATGTCCACGATAGAGCCACCCTGTTGCCGCACGCACGTGTCTGTCGTCCCGTGGTTCAGGACAGTCAAACCTGTAGCCACTGCCCACTCCACCAGCGTTTGACCGCGCACGTCAGTCGCGGGGGAACCCCACACCACTGATTTGGCGTTGAAGTCCCCCGCGACTAGCAGCAGGTCCGGGTCACTTCTGCCGATCAGAGCTCGCACTTCGTCGAGGAATACCTCGAATTCAGCGAGAGCTCTGTTCGGCGAGAAGTACGCCCCTACCACCGTGATGTTGCCGATGTTGGCAGCCACGTATCCATGGCCCCGCACTACTCTCTCGAGAGGCGCAGAGCCAGCCGATGGTTGAGTGGCCAGGGCTACGAGGCTGTCCAGGTCTCCCACCCAGTTATCCCTGGACGGCACCGAGTATGGCTCGGCTACTACAGCGACATGTATCAACCACTCCGCCATGCTCTGGAACAAAAGATCCTGGGCTCTGGCGCAGTGGTTGATGTTCGCCTGTAGGTAGCGAGTTGGAGTTGGAGCCATCACTCGGTTACCATCCCTTCCTCCTCGGCCTGGGGCTCAGTTGTGCTGCCCTGTCTGGTGTCTAGCTGCGAAGAGGGTTGCAGTCTCTCGACAACTTTGCTCCGCTTGGCTTTGTGTGGGTTGCAAACCTTGCTACCCACCTTGTGGTTGGCCGGTAGCCCGGCCTCGGCGCACAGCACGCAGTTTGGTGCCGCTGTACATGCGTTGGCCACGTGGCCCGGACACCCGCAGCGGTAGCACAGCAGGCTACGATCCACCGCCGCCTTGCATTTAGCCTTTACGTGGCCCACCTCGAGGCAGCGGAAGCAGCGCAGGGGACGGGCATCGAGCAGCTTGACCTGCGCCGACACCCAGCCCACCAGCAGCCTTCCCGCCTCTGTCACTTTCTTCGCCGCCGGAATAGGACAGCGCAGCCATATTGTACCTAGACCGGAGCGACCGCTAACGATCTCTCCGGGCCTAATATCGGTCTCCGCACAGCCCCCCACGCGAGCAACCGAGGTCACTACGTCCGTGGACAAGACGGACTCGTCTAGGCCCGAAATGCGCAATTCTGCGCATTTCATGGGCCTCGAGACACGCACTAACGCTGGGTCCGTGACCTCGGCTAGTTTTTTGGCCAGTGCGTCTGCCTTATCGCCACTTGTTGCACCGGGCACCTCCATTATGTAAGCCCCGGTTTGAGCTTTTCTCAGACGGAGGCCCGAGATGCCCAGATCCTCCAGCTTGATCTTAGCTTTGGCATCCGCAAGAACTGTGCCAAAGTCTGCCCCTTTTTCCGTCGCCTTTGGCTCCAACAGCGTCATCATGACCGCTGCTGAGCGAGGCGGACGGAGCTTGTTAGCTCCCTTCTTGCGTTTGCGTTTTTGCATGTCGACCTCCTTGTTCTTCACTTCCTTCGCTTTCCTCCGCCTTCTTCTCCTTTCCACCTTCGTCCACCCGTCAGGCTGTTCAGGTGGTGGGGGTGGTGGAAGCGGCGGAAGCGGTGGGGGAAGCGGGGGCGGTCGTTTACTATCTGCCTTTTTACCTTTCCTTGCTTTCTTCCTTTTTGGACCAGCCGAAGCCTGGCCAGAAGCCGCATCCTCCGCAGATTGACGGACAGGCTTCTCCGGAAGGAGCCGGTCCTGTATGCCAGCCAGCTGGGCGTCCAGGTATGGACAGACTTGAGCCATGACGGCTCGGCAGAGTTTGTCCATGTCCATAGCTGATGGACTGGCCGCACCATGACCTTCCTCTCTTCTTGTTGGGGGGGGCTGCGCAGGGGGCAGCACCTCCCCGTCATGTCCGGTAAGAGGGGGTTGCGGACTGCCCTGCTTCCGCATCCCCTCAAGGTCTCTTTTAAGGTCAACCAGCTCCTTTCGGAGACTGGCCATCTCGGCTTGCAGCCGATTGTTGTCGGCCTGCAGCCGAGCCGTCTCCTCAGTGGCTGTGCGTTTGCTTAGTACCGTGAAGGCATCAGCAATCGCAGCAGCGGCATCTTTAAGGCATTTTATATAGCCACCTGATAGATTTTTGGAGGTGACCGCAACCTTGTTGATAATGGCCACGCTGTCGGCTACCTGCTGACCAAGGTCTTTATTAGCCGCGGTGTCCCCGTGGTCATTCCTTCCCGGAGAAGTGCCTCTTTGGTACCCTTGCCTGGTCGCGATTGTCATCTCCCGGACCTCCATTTCCGCCTTTAGCCGAAGTTCCTCCCTCAGGGCACGATTATAGGCCTCCTTCGCCTTTGCCAGACCAGCATATTTGCCTGTTGTAGGCGGGCGACCTCTGCCTCTATGCTGTGGTTTTTTCTGTCCCTCAGCTGAGAGCCCTGTTGTCTCTTCGTCGCTTGAGCTGAGCACGGATGAAGCAGGGCGGAATCTCTTCCGCTTCTGCTTCACCCGCTCAGCTCCCTCAGGAATATTTTCCAGTTTGCTTCTACCAGAGGACTCACGGCCTCCGGTCCCCTGGGAAGCAAAGCTGATATCTGAGCTCGTGTTGACCCTCAGTTCGGGCTCTTGGCCAAAGATGTTTGGCGATTTTTGCCTTATGAGGCGCACGCAGCAGTCCCGCAGTGGGACACTGAGCGGCCTCCGTTCGGCGATTTGTATCGCCGGAGAACTAATATCTAAACGTGGGCTTTGAGGGCCCACGAAGTGACTTTTGCCCCCCCCAGAATACGATGGGGCTGACCGCGGGATGTTAGCGGTGAGGGATTCTCCCCGAAGGGTACCCTCCTGGGGTAATACTCTTTTATCGTCACTCATGCCCTTACTATTAGGGGTAAGGCCCCTGCCCCTTTTAAAGAGGGAGCCGCTCTCCTCTTGTTTTAAGGGGTGAGTTCCCCTGTGTCGCAGTTACGCCAACCCGTTCACCATCGACGTGGTACTTCCGGCAAGCCGCTAAACCAGGCCGGACCCGTTCGATCCACAGGACCTACTTGTCTCCGGCCTGGTACTGGATACGCTGCAACCCGTATCCAGAACCGCAGTAAGGAGCGGTTATCCCCGGTTTTTATAGAGGTTTTCCTTCCTCGTGGTCCTCCCTTTGCAGGCGACGACCCTCACTCCCGGCGCCTACGGGCCGGGTTGCGAGTTCCCACAGCAGCTCACAGAAAGAGCCCTGCAGTAGGCCATCCTTACAGACGGCGCTCCTCCAGATCACGTCCGCATCCCAGTCTACTCTGCTAATCAGAGAGGTACCGGGAGCGGACCCACCACCTCTGCTTCCCCGTTGTCCCCTGCTACAGGAGAGACAGGGAGCAGGAAAGTGGCGCACCCTTTCACTAGGGCGCGCCTGCCCCGCCTGGCCCAAAATGGGCTTCGCCGAGGCTGTGCCGCTCTTGGTCACCCTCGCCCTTCGAGCTATGCGACCCGAAGATCGAGGGCTCAAGCCCCCCCACCACGACAAGGTAGCGACACTCGGGGGGGAACCTAACCTAACCTAACCTAACCTAACCTAACCTAACCTAACCTAACCTAACCTAACCTAACCTAACCTAACCTAACCTAACCTAACCTAACCTAACCTAACCTAACCTTTTTTTTTTTTTTTTTTTTTTTTTTTTTTTTTTTTTTTTTTTTTTTTTTTTTTTAACGTGTGGAAAATGCGCCTTATGCATGTCCCCCGCTCGAGGCAGCGGGTGGGGTCTTTCGGGCTCACCCCCAGAGTGGAGGCATACCGAATAAAAACCACACGACCTTACCCTCTCGGCCCTTGTGCGGACGCCACGGGATCGCGAACATTTCACCGCGACGCCGCAGGCCAGCCCGGGATGGGCTCCCTCTCTGCGCCCCAAGATGGTATTGGGGCGCTGCGCCCCTAGTTTTAGGGGCGCTCGGCCACGACGGCACGTGCAATGCGGGTCCGGGATTCCTCGCCCTCGCCCGCTGTGCCGCCACGTCACGTCTGTCGTGTCAAGTCAGTTGATGTCCTCTCATGTCGCGTCGTCGTGTCCGGGCAACCACAAACCCGACAGGGCTTGGGCCGCCCCAGGGCTCCCCCTTACCTTTCCCTGTCTAATGAGAACAGGTACTGAGTTCGGGTTCGCCCCCGTCATACGGCGGCCACAGCCCTCAAAAGGACTGCGCCGCCCCGGCATCATTAGGCTTGCGCCCTCCGCCCGATAAGGCTCACCCTCACCTTTCCCTGTCTAATGAGGACAGGTACTCAGCTTGGGCTCGCCCCCCTCAAAAAGGCGTCGGCCCGAAGGCCAGACGCCGCCCTCACAGGGCCCGAAGGCCCGTTGGCTGGCAAGGTTCGCCCAGTGGCTCCCCTCACCAGATCAACACCCCCCCACCCCAGTCACGTCGAAGTCAGTCACGTCCGGCGACCACAGCCCTTAAAAGGGCTGCGCCGCCCCGGCATCATTGGGCTTGCGCCCTCCGCCCGATGAGGCTCACCCTTACTTAGTACCCATCATTTAAGACACGCAAAAGCAAGGGCTCGCCTCCGTCTGTAAGGCGTCGGCCCGAAGGCCGCACGCCGCCCTCTTGGGTTTGGCGAAGATCACCCGCGGCCCTCTGCCTTAGGCTCCCCTCGCCAAACAAATGTCATGTCTGTCAGTCTGTCAAGTCCGGCGACCACAGCCCTTAAAAGGGCTGCGCCGCCCCGGCATCATTGGGCTTACGCCCTCCGCCCGATGGGCTCGCCCTCGCTTTTCCCTGACCCTAAGGACAGGTACTCCGCTCAGGCTCGCTCCCGTCAAAAGGCGTCGGCCCGAAGGCCAGACACCGCCCTCTTGTGGGCCCGAAGGCCCGTCGGTCGGCAAGGTTTGCCCGGTGGCCCTCTGCCTTTGGGCTCCCCTCGCCAAACCAACACCCCCCCACCCCAGTCGCGTCAAATACGTCAGTCGTCGCGTCCGGCGACCACAGCCCTTAAAAGGGCTGCGCCGCCCCGGCATCATTGGGCTTACGCCCTCCGCCCGATGGGCTCACCCTCGCTTTTCCCTGACCCTAAGGACAGGTACTCTGCTCAGGCTCGCCTCCGTCAAAAGGCGTCGGCCCGAAGGCCGGACGCCGCCCTCTCAGGCCCGCAGGCCCGTTGGCTGGCAGGGCTCACCCGGTGGCCCTCTGCCTTTGGGCTCCCCCCACCAAGCCAACACCCCTCCCCCCCGGTCGGATATTAGCCGCCGGCTAGCAAATCCACCTAATGAATTTACTAGCCGTCGTTGCCCAGGATGCACCAGGCCCAGACGCTACACTTTCCCACCCCATGAAGCCAAAGCTTCGGATAGAGGGAAGTTGTAACGCCCGAGCACGCGAGGAGGAATCCGACATTGCACCCCGAACCTAACCTAACCTAACCTAACCTAACCTAACCTAACCTAACCTAACCTAACCTAACCTTTTTTTTTTTTTTTTTTTTTTTTTTTTTTTTTTTTTTTTTTTTTTTTTTTTTTTTTTACGTGTGGAAAATGCGCCTTATGCATGTCCCCCGCTCGAGGCAGCGGGTGGGGTCTTTCGGGCTCTCCCCCAGAGTGGAGGCATACCGAATAAAAACCACACGACCTTACCCTCTCGGCCCTTGTGCGGACGCCACGGGATCGCGAACATTTCACCGCGACGCCGCAGGCCAGCCCGGGATGGGCTCCCTCTCTGCGCCCCAAGATGGTATTGGGGCGCTGCGCCCCTAGGGTTTTAGGGGCACTCGGCCAGGACGGCACGTGCAATGCGGGTCCGGGATTCCTCGCCCTCGCCCGCTGTGCCGCCACGTCACGTCTGTCGTGTCAAGTCAGTTGATGTCCTCTCATGTCAGTCAGTCAGTTAGGTCCTCTCATGTCGCGTCGTCGTGTCCGGGCGACCACAAACCCGACAGGGCTTGGGCCGCCCCAGGGCTCCCCCTTACCTTTCCCTGTCTAATGAGAACAGGTACTGAGCTCGGGTTCGCCCCCGTCATACGGCGGCCACAGCCCTCAAAAGGACTGCGCCGCCCCGGCATCATTAGGCTTGCGCCCTCCGCCCGATAAGGCTCACCCTCACCTTTCCCTGTCTAATGAGGACAGGTACTCAGCTTGGGCTCGCCCCCCTCAAAAAGGCGTCGGCCCGAAGGCCAGACGCCGCCCTCTCAGGGCCCGAAGGCCCGTTGCCTGGCAAGGTTCACCTATTGGCTCCCCTCACCAGACCAACACCCCCCCACCCCAGTCACGTCGAAGTCAGTCACGTCCGGCGACCACAGCCCTTAAAAGGGCTGCGCCGCCCCGGCATCATCGGGCTTGCGCCCTCCGCCCGATGAGGCTCACCCTTACTTAGTACCCATCATTTAAGACAGGCAAAAGCAAGGGCTCGCCTCCGTCCAAAGGCGTCGGCCCGAAGGCCGCACGCCGCCCTCTTGGGTTTGGCGAAGATCACCCGCGGCCCTCTGCCTTAGGCTCCCCTCGCCAAACAAATATCATGTCTGTCAGTCTGTCGCGTCCGGCGACCACAGCCCTGAAAAGGGCTGCGCCGCCCCGGCATCATTGGGCTTACGCCCTCCGCCCGATGGGCTCGCCCTCGCTTTTCCCTGACCCTGAGGACAGGTACTCCGCTCAGGCTCGCTCCCGTCAAAAGGCGTCGGCCCGAAGGCCAGACGCCGCCCTCTTGTGGGCCCGAAGGCCCGTCGGTCGGCAAGGTTTGCCCGGTGGCCCTCTGCCTTTGGGCTCCCCTCGCCAAACCAACACCCCCCCACCCCAGTCGCGTCAAATACGTCAGTCGTCGCGTCCGGCGACCACAGCCCTTAAAAGGGCTGCGCCGCCCCGGCATCATTGGGCTTACGCCCTCCGCCCGATGGGCTCACCCTCGCTTTTCCCTGACCCTAAGGACAGGTACTCAACTCAGGCTTGCCTCCGTCTAAAGGCGTCGGCCCGAAGGCCGGACGCCGCCCTCTTGGGCCCGCAGGCCCGTTGGCTGGCAGGGTTCACCCGGTGGCCCTCTGCCTTTGGGCTCCCCCCACCAAGCCAACACCCCTCCCCCCCGGTCGGATATTAGCCGCCGGCTAGCAAATCCACCTAATGAATTTACTAGCCGTCGTTGCCCAGGATGCACCAGGTCCAGACGCTACACTTTCCCACCCCATGAAGCCAAAGCTTCGGATAGAGGGAAGTTGTAACGCCCGAGCACGCGAGGAGGAATCCGACATTGCACCCCAACCTAACCTAACCTAACCTAACCTAACCTAACCTAACCTAACCTAACCTAACCTAACCTAACCTAACCTAACCTAACCTAACCTAACCTAACCTAACCTAACCTAACCTAACCTAAAGATATGAAAGAAGATATGGAACCTAAAAGAAGAGATTAAGTGAATGCGGATAAGTTTTGTTGGGCGAAATGCCTCATTTTCTTTACGAAATGCCCGTGCACGCACGGACACAAATACACACACAGGACACAGACACAGACACAGACACAGGACACAGGACGCAGATATTCTTTTTATAAATTCTTGTATCGCTTTCGTTACATGGTCATAACAGTCGTAGCGGTGAACACGTCAATTTTTAGGGAAAAAAAAAAAAAAAAAAAAAAAAAAGGGGTAGGCTGTGTTAGCGTAGTTGAAAAGAAAAGGGTAGGTTATGTTACGTTAATTTTTAAATAAAAAGGGTGGGTTGTGTTAGGTAAGTTTTCAAAAAAAAAAAAAAAAAAGGGTAGTATAGGACTTGTAGGCTTCCCTTCGCACGCATTCCTTCTATTAAGCGACCAAGAATTGCATACTTTATAGATTTAATGATTTGCAAGCTGGAAAAGTGACACATCTTGTACTTAATCATTTAATTAGCTATTAATATGAATAAAATTGATGAATAGTTTTATATGTTTTTCCAAAGAACCCAAACTACAACAGCGCTTTTTTGGTGGTGTCCTAGATTTTAATGAACTATTCTTAAAATTTAAAATATTAGAGGGCAACTAATTTAAAAAATTCTCTAAATAAAAAATAGCTTATCGACAAAGTTTTTTATGACACAAAATGTTTTTTTTCCCTTCTGAATGATTCTTGTGTCAACTTCGCTATTTATGACAATTTTGTTAATTATAAAAAAAAAAAAAAAAAAAAAAACAGATGAACTAACATTTTGATAATGACTGTAAACAGGTGTAACATTAATTTTGGACAGTATGGGAAATTCTGAAACTATAAGACATACAAAGATTCGTTCTTCGAAACTATGTCGATTTAAATAAACTGACTGACTGGACTGAATCCATACATTTTCAAAAACTTGTACTCAACTCGGGAATTTAACCCGGATGTTATGAAAAATAAAACTTACATTATTAAGGAATATGAAATACAATGCTTTTTATTCATTCTAGATATCGTACTTAATAGTAACATTTATTGCTTATGTTCTGCACTACCGATAGCAAAATAGAAATAATGTGTTTTATTTTTCAAAATGACCGGTTCGATTCCCAATCTGTATTTTTTTTTTTTGTTTATGTATGATTGCAGTTTTTGTTCTTATTAAAGTCGAAGACGTGGTTCCTAAGAACAGATTTTCGTATGTCTTATATGTAGTTTCAGACTTTCCCATACTGGCCGATATGAATGTTACACCCTGTATATCGTTAGTTCATCAATATATTTTTCAACTGCTGTTGACAGTGTTCATGTGCTAATCAGCCCATTATTTAAAATCTATTGAAAGTATTATTACTGGTATTTTTATCGTACGTTCGAGAATGACAAACTGTTGACTTATTTTAAGCTACCATCATTGTAAAAACTCTGTTGTACAATAAAGTCTATTTCTATTTTTATATCATGTTCAAAATGGCGATGATTTAGGTAAATTTGGTTTCACAAAGCTAGGTTTTAGCGAGAGAAGTAGCAAACAATAAAAAAAAATACTGAAAACCAGGTTGTTTAGTTTAATTACAGATTTAAAAATGTAGGTTTCAAAATATTATTATTATAATTAAATATTATTATTATATAAATTTAGGTTCCAAACACATAGGTTCCAAAAACATAGGTTCCGAAAATTTAGGTTTAGCAAGTATAAAAAAAAACAAAAAAAAACTAAAAAACGTTAGGTTTGGTTAAATGACTAATTTCAAAAATTTTGGTTTCTAATTATTAGGTCTGCTAAGAAGCCTGTGCCCAGCGGTGGCACGTATATAGGTTGGATGATGATGATGACTAAAAAGTTTTTATAAGTTCCGAACAATTTATTTTAAGTATTTTGTAAAAAAAAAACGGCCAAATGCGACTCGGACTTCGCGCACGAAGGTTTCTATACCATTATCTTCGCAATATTAGACATTATTGTATTTTTCACCTAAGATGAGTTCTGTGACATTTGAAATTTTTCCGAATTACGCATACTATGTTCGCAAAATATATTTGAAAAATAATTTGTATTTTGAAACAAAATAATCAAAAAAAATTAAAACTATTATTTTTAAACAAGCTATCCGAGTATTCGTAGCAATATCAGTGTGTTAAATAGCCTACATTGAATACGATACAAAAATATATATTTTTTTAAATAACGCAATGTGTGAAACGGAACAGAGTAGTGACGTGACACAACATTATCGGCAATTGCAGCGGTTCATTATTCGATAACAGTGAACTAAGATATTTTACATTTTTAAACAAAACTTGCAAGATTTTGTAAACGCGGTTATTTGGGACGCGGCCGCAACCATCTTGTGCCTCTTGTGGCCAGTACTTGTCAGTATCATTGTCAGTAGGTACGAGTACGTCTGCCGTGTATACGAGTTGAGTTTCCGTTGCATTTTCTTTGCATTGTATTTGTTATTGTTCATTTCTATTATTATTGTTGTTGACTTTTGTTACTGTTTCTCGTTAAGTTTGTTGTTATTTTTTGGCAAAATGAAACGGTCCGAAAAAGAGTGTTTTGAACTCCCGGAGTCGGGAGTTTGTAATTCGTTTGAGGGATTATTTCGAGCGAGAACGAGAGAGTGGCCCGGTGGGCGGAAAACTGGAAAAAATAATAATATATTTTTTAATATAATGCAACTTTTCCAAAAATAAGTACTAATAACTCTTAGAAAAATCTATGGTTCACTCGATAAATGATGCATCTCTAAAATTGTCAAACTCGAAACGTCACAGAACTCATCATAGGTGAAAAATAATATAGATATGTATAATAAAAAAAAACGTTTGTTGTATGGGAGCCCCCCTTAAATACTCATTTTATTTTAATATAATTATTTATTTATAAAGTACGACTACGTATATAACTTAACATTCTATGAATATTTCAAGCGTCTACTCGTAGTTTCCTTTGTTAATATCGACCAAAAAACGGCTAAAACTTCACATCCGTTGTATGGGAGCCCCCATCAATTGTTTATTTTATTCTGTTTTTAGTATGTGTTGTTATAGCAGCAACAGAAAAACACAATCTGTCGAAATTTCAACTGTCTAGCTATTACGGTTTATGAGATACAGTGGTGGACAGACGGACAGACGGACGGACACGGATAGCGAAGTCTCAGTAATAGGGTCCCGTTTGTACCCATTCAAGGCTCATATGTACAATATGTGCCGCAGAGTTCGTTGCTCATTTTTTTTTTGTAGAAAGCTCTAATTATAAATAACAACTTCACGAAGTTTCAAGCTGCGGAAACGAATAGTTACCGAGAAAAAAATAAATAAAGTTTTCTATATACGGTACGGTACGTTCCATTTTACGGTACGGTCGCTGTGATTATAACAAGTGTGGTTTAAATTTTAAGAACTTATTTAGATTCGTCTGTTCTATATATTCTAACAAAACCATATATGTTGTTTTTGGATACGAAAACGTCAAAAAATGTTTATAAAATGTATTTTTGGTGGATATATTATGCCACAATACAATAATAATTTTTAAAAACGTGAAATGAACCGTGACACACGCCATTATGTTTGGTTTGTCATGTTTGTGTCAATGTTACTGTTGCTCAGTCATTGTTTGTACTCGCAGTCGAGAGCGTTTTTCGTACTCCTGTTAATACTCAGTGACTACAATGGTGTTCCCGAAGCCCGAGGCCTCGTCTTCCACCGCCCCGCCGTCTGAAGAGTCGAGTGTAGTGCAAGTTTTGGACTCTAGTGAGTGAATAACGTTAGGTTAAATAAGGTTAGGTTAAATAAGGTTAGGTTGAATAAGGTTAGGTTGAATAAGATGAGGTTGAATAAAGTTAGGTTTGATCAGGTTAGGTTTGATCAGGTTAGGTTGAATGAAGTGAGGTTAAGATAAGATAAAGTAAAAAAATATATTAAAGGTTACTCCGAAGTTCAGTGTCTTCAGTAAGTTTTTTTTATAACAGTGGCTCCCAACTGGTGGTCCATGGAACACAGGTGGTCTGTTGGGCACACCCAAAGCCGGGTCTGTGTGGGGTGTTGAAAAATCACATTGCCAGTAAAGAACGTGAGATCTAACAGTTACCTTTTGACATATCGGTAGTACCCATACAATACGGTTGAAACTCCAATGCCCTCAACGTATTTACACCATTTACCAACTGTCAAAAGGTAACTGTTAGATCTCACGATCTGTAACTATAACAGTTTTTTTTACTAAAAATATTTTTTACATGATTTAATATCATGTTCAAGGATCATTTTAAAAGATTGATAAAAAAAATGAGTAAGTGTTTACAGCTCGTGAACCTTGTAATACCTGCTAATAATAAAATAATTAAAGTAGTTGATGGTCAATGAAAGGTTGGGAACCACTGTTTTATAAGATAGCAACTGCTATCGTTTATCTTTATTCCCCATTTAATTTAGGATGAGAATTTTAACGGTCAAATCCGCACATATTTTTAATTAAATCAAAGGCATCACCGCCACTGGTGATACCGTTTATATTGAGAACATAATAACTAACAGTAATAAGTGTTATTACATTAATAATTTGGCGGATAAGTAGGCATATATTTTGGTTCCATATTATTGGTACCAAAATCCGAATCAGGGCACTCCACTATCCACGTGGTCTTGTCTGCCCTACCCCTAGAGTGTATATAAAAAGCCGGAGGCGCGGAGGGGGAGCAGCCCTCGCCCGCCGTGTCAAAGCGCGGGAGCCGTGTGAAGCGGAGCGGCTGAGGCTGGTCGCGTAGCGACCAGCAAGCCGAAGCTGCGGAGCGGAGCACAGGCGACCGTGCTTTGGCACGCAAGGGCGAAAGGGCTGGTCTGCCCGCAGCGCCGGAGCTAAGCCAGAATTGAAGCCATGCAACCAAAATACCTACTCCGGCTGATTTCCCGGGCTACCTTGAGGTGAAGCCCGGCTCCCCCCCCTTACCCCCCTCTTCCCTCTCCTCCTTCCACCCTTTACCCTTTTATCCCACTCGAGAGTTATAGTTTTGGTAGGAGTTCGCTTAGACCCGACTCCGTCACAGAGCCCGACCGCTGAGCTCGAAGGCTCGCGTAGGAGGTCCATCGGTCGAGTGCGCATGGACCCGAACAGCGAGCGGGGGGAGGTGGCGAGCGTAGCGAGCCGGCGACGTCCCGAGCTTGTGAGGGTTACGTGAGCACGCGACCGATGGGGCGACGAAGCGGGCCTTCGGGCGAAGCCGCCTCCCCCCCCCGTACCCCCCTCTCCCCTCTCCCCTCTCCTCCTTCCACCCTTTACCCCTTTATCCCACTCGAGAGTTACAGTTTTGGTAGGTGTTCGCTTAGACCCGACTCCGTCACAGAGCCCGACCGCTGAGCTCGAAGGCTCGCGTAGGAGGTCCATCGGTCGAGTGCGCACGGACCCGAGCTTGTGAGGGTTACGTGAGCACGCGACCGATGGGGCGACGAAGCGGGCCTTCGGGCGAAGCCGCCTCCCCCCCCCCCCTTACCCCCCTCTCCCCTCTCCCATCTCCTCCTTCCACCCTTTACCCCTTTATCCCACTCGAGAGTTACAGTTCTGGTAGGAGTTCGCTTAAGTCTGATTATTCTTCAAAATGTGAAGATTATCAAAGATCAAAATTATTTTACATAAATAATAATAATATACATAATTATGTTACAGTACAAACTTAGTTATTCAGAATGAAAGTAAAAATGATTATTAACGTAACTTATTATGTTTGTGTTGTATTTTCCTTTACATATATTATGTATATGTATGTCTTTACATCAATAAAAATATATTTTATAGTACACAATTTGTTTCATTAATTACACATTTACTTCCATTAGTCATGATAACTAGATTGTTTTTATTCATGGTTGAAAAGCTCGGTTTAAAAATGTCAGATTGTATAGGTGACACGGAAGTCAGTTTCAAATTTAAGACTAAAACTCGATTGGTTTTACCTACAGGTTAGGTTATTTCACTTTTCTCTGACCTTGACCACAATTTTTTTATTTTGTCTGAGCACCTATTTGACCTTGATCACCTCTTTTTTGACCTTGACCCACCTCTTTTTGACCTTGGCCAACCTCTTTTTGACCTTGACCCACCCCTTTTTGACCTTGACCCACCTCTTTTTGACCTTGACCCCCTTTTCTGCGTTCATTTTTCCCCACCCTAATACTCCCACATCCCACCGGGTCCCGAATGTTTCTTGTGGCGTAGCATTTTTTCTATGTTTTTCCGCAATTTCTTATTTTCAAAAATGCATTATAGATACTGTTATATATCCAAAAAAAAATAGTACCTATTTTTATTCAATGTCAGATATTGTACATTCCTTCCCTCCCACCCGCCGGTCAATAGCGTAGCTACATCAACTCGCTCGGTAGGTATTTAACACATTTTCCTAAGTATTGACGAAGATTTGCATATTTTTCGGTTTTAATTGTTTGTAGCTGGAAGAACTTAACTTTTTACATCTTTTTATAACTATTACATATATCTTCGCTATCTATATGAATAAAAATTTTGGCTTTTGAAGTTTTTTTCACTCAAAAATAGCGATAATTTACGCAAAAACTTGCCAAACTCGCGCATTTACTTAATCCCGGGGTACTTTTCCTGCAGGAGGCATCCGGAGCAATACCACCGTGTTAAAGGATACCCCGCAGCTCACCGCAGTTACAGTCACAACCCACGACAGTGAGTTACGAAGTAGTTTTTCCCTTCTTCTTTTACTGATTCCGTTTCTAAGAGCGACCGGTGTGTTGTGGCCGAGTGGCCATTCTCGCTGCCTTCTGCGCTGTGTTCGCTGCGTAAGAGCATTTATCATTATCATAATTATTATTAGCCATGACGGGTACTCAACGTCACGGCCCGGCTGCGCGCGGCGCGGCGAGCCTCTTCGCTTTTCAATGCGTGTGCTGGCAGACAGCTAAAGTACAGTGAGCGTCTTGACCATGACCATGCAGTAAACAAATAAACGTTCGTAGCTTTTTGAAAATAGTTCATTAGTTATTAAAATATAAATAACCTTGAGATCCGATTTTTTTAAACATATTTGTATTGAAGTGTGAGAAATAAAATAATTGTGAAAAGTGGAGACGGAGAAGAAAGAAATTTTGGAATCTGAACTGTGGTGTAGAGTGGAGCAGGAGAAAAATGAATGCCTTCAATCGCTTAAGTCCTTCGTTTTGTTTATTGGGGTTCTGTAGCCTAAGCGGCAGATTTTCACCATGTCTGTTGTCTGAGGCTGTCTGTCAGTTTTCATGTAGGTATTATATTAGATACAAACGTAGTGGTTGTATTCTCTTTGTTAGATACTTTAAAACTACAAGTTTTTAGTTTTAGGTATTGATTTATTTTGATTGATGTTTATCTTTATAAATATTAAACATATTAAAAATAATAAAGGAACATTTCTGTTTGTGGCTGTTGAGACCTGATTTCCTTGGTCTTAGACGAAGATTTTACTTTGTGCACTAGAGCATTAAAAGTAATTTTATGTCGCCTAGATCCACCATAAACTCGAACTTAACGAGCATGACAACTGAAAATATTTTTTTTACTTCTCATTCACTTAAAATGTTGCTTTAGTCTCTAGTTGGCTTATTATTCAAGCTTTTAAAGCGTAACTTCATAAACAATAAAATAAAAGAAAAAAACCGCGTTTCAATTTTATTTTTTTTGCTCTTTGAATCTTGAATAGATAGCCTGTCCATTAGTCGAGCGTACGTTTTTAAAAGGTAATATTGTAATTTTGAACAAAAGTGGAGTGTTTGACGTGAGACTAAACAACCATAGTACCAATCGAACATCTCGTGTCATTAGGTACGGCTTGCTTTGGTCCCTCGTTGAACAATCTACTATTGGGTACCTCCCTTAGACGTAAAGTGGGGGTGACTTTTTTCCCGTCGAACCCTAAATTGTGGGGCGCCGTTCATTTAGGTCTTTTAAAATCATTGGTTGTTGAGACGATTTTTCGATTTAGTGAGTATGAAATGTAAACATTCGTTAAAATCAAGCAAGGTCGTTCTTCCTCGGCATTCGCTTCTTCTTCTTGCTCATTTATCGAAATCTCAGAGGATGCTACATCTATTATACTAATCCTACCAATGACATTTAAACCAGGACGCACATTGCCGAACAAAATCCCCTTCAAAGAATGTCAGAGCTATTGATTTGTTTGCGTGACAAATAAAATATCTCCCAAAAAATAATTAAAATAATACGAAACGAAATTTGAACCTAGTCTTTACTCTATTACGGGCGAATTTCGCTAGCGGCAAAACTCCACAACGCTTGACACTTGACAACAACGTACTGAGAAAAAAGAAGGCCAGTTTTACCAAAGTGGCAGGCGAGCATTCTACCAACCTATCTACCTACTATCGACCTACCGATCGACCTATCGACCAACCTATCGACCTAACCTATCACGGTGATCTGAACCAGTGATTTTAGGCCAGTGATTCAAACTGGCGCTCATTTGGCTCGGACATATTTGGGCGCGCGATTGTAAATCTACAGGCATAATTCATCAAAGAATCCTACCTTCGCGGTCAATGATTCAACAATTTTGAATGAAGTTCACATCCTTAGTTACAACCTTCCTGATGGCCCAAACGTCAGAGAGCGGGTGAGGACCAAAGAGTATTAGTACCTACAGAGAAAGTCAGAACGTCAGCGTGACAGCTGCGGCAGGGAGCAGTGAGCGAGCAGCATGCAGCAGCGCGGGCAGCGGGCGCGGGCGGGCCCCAGCGGCCCGCGCCGCCCCCGAGGGCCCCAAGGGAACCACTGACGCTGCCGAAGGAGGAGAATTTCTTGGTACGAGTCACTAAACCAGGACGCTGTCACTTTGAGTTACATGTCAAAGTGCCTATTTCTATAATTTTTTCTGATGACACTACTGTTTATTTCGCTGGTGTTATTTACTACGCGTTTTCTGTCCTCAGTATGTTAGGACCTGAGCATTACTTTGTCCCGGTAGCATTTTAAATAGTTGGGAGTTAAGTATGCAGGCCACCGACAAGATACCTTATGTCAAATAACGCGTTCTGTCAACACATCGGGCTAAAGGGTAAAAGGCGCGTCCGCTCAGTCCCGAGTCGCGACCACTTCCGAGAAGCGTCTCCATCGCTGCCCTCCCACAGGTGGTTGTCTGAACAATTTCATTGCAAAAATAGTGTAACAATACGGCTCAGGTCATCTTGGAGATGCATAAACATTGTTGTGTTACCTTAGATGCTTGTCAGAACGACTAACTTGCGAACAAAGTAACATTAGACGTCCGTCCGGTCTGTGCGTCTCGCGGTGCCTCTCAGGAACGCCCCGTGTGCTTTGTGCAGCTCGTGATCGAGCCGCATCATGGTTCAAATAAAAGGAGTCGTTATCATAATATGTGTCACATTAAATAACAGAGAGGTGAAAGAGGCTTTTAGTTGACAGCGTCAGGTAATCCGCTGGTCGCCGGCAGGATCTGTTCGCGATGACGCCTCGCACGTCGTCGGAGTCGTGGTCGGCGCGGCGCGGCGCGGGCGCGGCGGGGGCGGGGGCGGGGGCGGGGGCGGCGGCGGGGGCGGGCGGCCGCGCGGCGGACATCATCGACCTGGATCGCTACATGCGCGGCACGAGGCCGGCGCGCGGGCCGCCCCGGGTCGACAACCTCAAGTAACTCCTCATATAATGCTTCACTTACGAATATTTTAAGGACCTCAATCTCATCAACATCAGTGTGAGGTTCGGTGTAAATGAGAAGACGAGATGTCACTTTGAATAATGTTTTATTACTGAGCTCATAGGAGGTTTACAAGTTTATATATATATTCCTTACGTCATCGTCACATCAGCCGAAAACCTCCCTCTTGCGACGGGGGGCTGTCGCCATTTCCAGCGACATAACTACCCCTTTAAAGTGAATGTCATAATACGTCATTGCAATGCATCGGTGCGGCCTGTCTAATGCAGCGTGGTGTCGTTGCAGCTCGCTGCTGGTGGTGGACGGCGGGCTGGGCGCGCACAAGGCGGCGGCGCGCTCGGCGCCCAGCTCGCTCAGCAGCGGCGCGGGCGCGGGCGGGGCCGGGGCGGGCGCGCGGGCCGGCAGCCCGGCGCGCGGCAAGCGCTACTCGCACGACTCGGGCCTCTCCGACACCAGCTACGCACGCCGCCCGCACGCGCACCGCCCGCACAGGTTACTTCCATGCCACACAGACTTACACAGATACGATATATTGTACGTATAACTGCTTCTGGTCGCTTCACAATGGGTCCCAAGTAACACCTTCACGTAATAAGAATAACCCCACTGAACCCGACCACGATGTGTGCGTGATGCACGATGGTATCGGCGACTGTCGCGCTGCTAAAGTCGCCAAATTGGTCTACCTGCCTGATCGTGATTCAATCTCCATCCTGTCCTGATCGGTTCGTTTTCTTAACGATGCACGCTCGTCGTGTACTAGTATTCGGCCGGGGCCTCTGCCCACAGATATGGAGAGAACGAGGACGTCTCAGATGTCTCGCCTCGTATCATCTTTTGGTGTGATGTTTTGAATTATTCATTTGTTTGTTTAAATAAAAGCCCATTTGATCGTCACCATATTTGTATTAGAAGAGAGTACAGATACACAAAAAACATGACACAAGACAAGGGGCGTGCAGCAAACCACACATAGATAATAACATAGAGTATTTATTCTCACAAGTGTCAGGCCGTGGGTTCGGCGCTAACGGGCAGCGGCGCAGCGGGCGCGTTTTCTGTTCATCGCACGGTACCTGGCAGCACATGCGATGAACAGAGAAAGCGGTCACCGCG
The DNA here is from genome assembly GCA_037349165.1 of Choristoneura rosaceana. NCBI lineage: Eukaryota > Metazoa > Arthropoda > Insecta > Lepidoptera > Tortricidae > Choristoneura > Choristoneura rosaceana. The sequence continues at coordinate 9,566,737 of JAZBNJ010000046.1, read as the reverse complement.
CCGCCGCTCGTGGCGTCGAGCTCGCGACCCTCTGCTGACTCGTGCGGCGCTGCGCTGTGCAGATGCGTGGGCGGCACGCAGGTGTCGGCGCCGGCAGGCGGCGGGGGCGGCGGGGCGGGCTCGTCCGCGTCGCTGCGCGCCTTCCGCGCGTCGCTGGAGCGCGCGCTGCGCGAGCAGCAGGCGCAGATCGCGCGCGTGGCGCAGCTCTGCGAGCGGCAGGCCGCCGGCCGCCGCGCCGAGCGCCGCACCGAGCGCCGCGCCGAGCATCGCGCCGAACATCGCGCCGAGCATCGCACCGAGCGTCGCGCCGAGCGCCGCGCGCCGCGCAAGACGCCCACTGACTCCACGGAGCTGTCCTCCAGCAGCCGCAGCTCGCGGGACCCGCGCCACGCCGACAAACATCGGGTGCGTTCACGAGACGAGAGCGATCTCTGTAGCGTGCACCATAGCCACACCGCATGCATACGAGTATACTCTCATCCTGTAATGTGGGGCGTTGGGAGACGAGTAATAACTCCAAGTTCTGAGTAAAGACTGTCTATTTAATCATAACCTTAAGTCTATATATAGTTACATATTGGGAGAGTGTGTGTGTGAGGTGCAACTCACACTACACCTCCCCCCTTGAAAAGAAAAAAAATACATTTTTAATTTTTTTTCCAAGTTTTGCTTCACCTTTTATTTGACGTAATGTTAGCCAATCAACAAAATAAAATATTAACCGAATTTTTTGTCTATAAAATAAAATGTCACACTTCAATATAATTGGGGAATAACTTTATAGTTACTTTTTACACGAAACCACAATATATTTTTAAAGAAAACTTAACTTACTTACTTAACTACGAGCTTAAAATAAAACAAATTTATCATTTTAAGTAACTACACATATGTAGCTCTTCTTTATTATGCGCTTTGCTGACGAGACTTAAAATTTAAATATAAACTTTATTCGTATTTTATTAAATCAAAAATCATTTATCTTTATTTATTTATTTATTTCTTACTAAATTCATAAAAATGTCACTGCCTACACTGGTCGAATTTTAGGTACTGTTGAAATGCTGGGTACTGTGTTCTCTGATGACCTATCTCTTAAAACTATAAATGCATAACAAACTTTAAAAAAAACTTTTGTCTTCTAAATTCATCCTTCTGTTTTTGACATTATTATACTTTATTCCATAATCATTCCGTCTTTTTCATATCTTTCATTTTAACTCCTTTTATACTTTTATATACTCCATAATATATTTATCAGTGTGCTACTTTGGCATCACTTTGTCATCAAGGTCAAGATCCACAACACATTTTACATTTCGTGTCCGGCCGGACTTTTACTTCATATTATTTATTTGTTCAGGATATAAGGTTTTTTTTTTTTTTACTTTCGTGCGCGCACATTCATACTTCATTATTCATTTATAACAACATTTACCCAGGTAGTTCATTTAACACTTCCCTTCTTTTTCAATCATGCCATGTGTCCAAGAATCGTCACGAGTGGTAGCTCGACCAAAACATGATCCAATTTCAAGGATTCAGCTACCTGCCCTTATATCCTGGTGGACCTTGAATTTACAACTACTTCCTATCATATACCATCTTGTAAATAAAAACACATTCAAATATCTCACAAAATCCTCATTCATATAAAAACTTCAACTCACAAGAATTCCATCAACTTTTAAGAGTGGCCTTCTTAATAGCTAATGAAAATCCTGATTATTTCCGCTTTTCCCACCACATATCTATCATTACGCTTTCTTTCAAAATCATACGATATGCTAATCTCACAAAACTCTTCCTTTCCTAACTCAATACATAAATGCTATTCACAACTCAATACCTGTAGTACTTACGTTTCCTCATATGTCAAATTCAAACCATAAAATCATAACCATTTTGTAACCAAAAAAAATGTGTAAATATGCTGTCTCTGTTTAATAAAATTTAAATTTATTAAAAAAAATTAAATATGTACATTATTTCTTTCGGTAATGTTATTGACTTTTGCACTAATAATTTGAAATAGAAGCCAGGTGATCAAGCTAGCAACAATAACAAATTATTTTCGGATCATCCTTTTTATCCGTCTGCAGCTGAATAAAGAGGACAATCATGGCTACCTTTTTAAATGAATCCTAATAAAATAATGCAATATTTATTTTTTAAACTGCTAAGTTCATGTAAAATCTATTGCTACTAATTAAAACATGCATTAAAGAGCGCACAGTACCTCATTTACTTGGTGAAATTTGAGCTGTAATAACAGACGCGGAATGCTTTACCTTATTGGGTGACCTAAGTGAGATCATCCCAACTCGGTACTGTTACTACGGGTCTATTTTTAGAGCACAAATATACTAAGACTAATTATTTCACTTGTTTATGAATTAAAAAAAAATTAGCACAGAATTATCTATCTCGTCAACAAGCGGCATTGATGTTACCCTTTCCTATATTTAGCTTAAATTTAGCACTTAAAAAAAAATCAATGAAAATAAAATCATTTCATAGTCCAGTAAATATACCTTACAACGATGTTATTAAAAAAAAAAAACGCGTGTTCTGGTTGGCTCCTACTCCTTATAGTTCGTCCGATTGCGTCAACTAGTCCTCGACGCCGTCCTCGGCCTGCTGCATACCGGAACCACTCCAATAACTTCTTGCAGCTAGCCTCCATAAGTTTCTTTTATTGGTGTTCTTCTTTCTTGATTTTATGTAATTTTTATTTCTTCATTTTCATAGCTTTAAGTATTCTTCTCTTCTTACTTTTTATTTTCTTCATTTCTTCTATATAATAAATTCTTCATATTCAATGTTATTTTTTCTCTTCTTTCTTCTTCTTCAGTACATTTTTTTTTTCTTCTTAATTCTTCTGTATCTTCTTATAAAAATAATTTCTTAATTCACTTATTTATTTATAATTTTCTTATTTAATCTACTTTACACAATATTAAAATGTCTCTGTCATTTTCACTTCCACTTATTTTATTGTCCAAAAAACTCAAGTCCTTGTAAACTGGTGGCGCAGCGCGCCGCCAGCGCCGCACGAGGCAGCGGCACTGGCAGGGTCGCCATGTAATGTGGGGCGTTGGGAGACGAGTAATAACTCCAAGTTCTGAGTAAAGACTGTCTATTTAATCATAACCTTAAGTCTATATATAGTTACATATTGGGAGAGTGTGTGTGTGAGGTGCAACTCACACTACAATCCCATGTGCATTAAAGGACGTAATAGGGGCATGCGCCAAATGTCGTCTCTATTAAATAAATGTATCCAAGGCGATTTTTCCATGATCCTCCGCCTGTCATCCTCGTCCTGCCTCCCGGGAACTTATCTCACGCGTAGCTTCCAGACTCCCTACTGACCTCAGGTTTTAGTCCTTTTCCAACCACCGAGTACCAACGAGTACTCAGCATCAAGAGACCGCTATCTGAGTGGCCGGTGCCCGGCTGTGGGTTGATGGACTCCATAAAATAAATGATCTGATGGTTATCAAAGTTGAACCGACGCCAAAATTGAGTATTGGGTATACGATGTGAGTTTAAAAAGGTTGAATCACGTTAACTACTCGAGTTTAAAGTACCTGATGAGTCTGCATGGTCCTAACGGCTGGTCCAGCTGAACTTTGAGCCAGCAAACGCTGAGTTGGAATGGGACGTGGTAGGGACTTGGGACCATTTTACGATAGTGTCTTTGTTGCAGAGCTCGGAGTGCAAGACGTACAAGATCATAATGTCGAAGCTGGACGAGCTGAACCGGCTGTTCGCGGCGCGCGGGGGCCGGCCCGCGTCCCCCGCGTCCCCCGCCGCCCCCGCGGCCGCCGCGCCCCCCGACTCCTCGGGCTCCGTGACCGTCTCCGACAAACTCGTCGCCACCGACTTCCCGCAGCAGGTGCGACTGCGATCTTTTTTTTTTTATAGAACGGAACAAAATCAGCAAGCCGCGGCCAGCCTTAGAGTTTCATAGTTCTTTACCCATATTGACCCACCTAAAATAATGGGCCACCCTACTGGGTTTCTACGTGGTGTCTCATCAGTTCTTCAGTTATTCAGTTGTGTTGGCATGTGTTGCGGCTGCAGGGCAGCGGACGGCGCGCGTCGAGCCGGCGGCTGGTGGAGCGCGGCGCGGGCGGCGAGAGCCGCGCGGCGGCGGGGGCGGGAGCGGAGGCGGGCTCACGGGCGGCGGCGGGCGCGAGGGCGGGCGCGGCGCGGGGCGGCGCGAGGGTCATTGCCTGCGCGCACAGCATCGACATCCCGCCGCGCTCTAACGTGCCCACCGAGAGGTAAGATCCGAACAGTGACCCCGTAGCGGACACCGCAACCAATCCTATAATCCTAAGCTACGACGCCAGCGGACAGAAGTACCTACGGCTTTCTCCGTTCGTTGTGTGTGTTGCCAGGCAACTATTGTGCGGAGAGCGTCTCACGGCCTCATGCCAAGGTCGATTCATTGTATTTCACAGTTTCACACTGAGACCCGATGCTGCAAGTTTTATCTAATTTACAAGTGCTCCTTGACTTATTCCTACGAAAAAATAATATTTATTCGTAGACTTATTCCTAACCTCGATCAGAAATGCAACGTCACAACTCGGTGTGGATCGACCCTGAGTTATATTAGGGTTGGCTCTTACTCGTGTAAGTGCCCTTTGGGCTGCTGGGGCTGCAGCCCGAGGATGAAAAGGATCTGCAGACCACATCGAAGTCTCAGTAGATCATCGTTATCGAAGACAGTTTTTGACTATGCAACACCATGCCTGCTGCATCTCTTTCGGAGCGGCCTGGTCCATCTGTCTAGATGACCTTCGATTGATGAATTATGATTACGTACCCCTGGTTCAGCACCAATGGTTAAGGCTCCGTTTCCACCAGAGTTGTGCGAGGATGTATTGCGAGAAATATGTTTTTCATGAACCAATAGTTTTTATTTACCTATTCTCACACAGCACCGGACTGGCGGATTGAGGCGAGATAAATGAAGCGTTCTATTGGTTAGTGAAAAACATATTCCTCGCACATCTCTGGTTGAAAAGAGTATCAGGTACTAAGCAGACAGCTTCAGCATGAGCATGATGGTGTGGTCGCAGCGCGGCGCGCGCGGGCAGCAGCGAGGACAGCGACGCGGACGCGGGCTCCGGCGGCGGCTCGGGCGGCTCCGGCGGCTCCGTGCTGCGCGGCAGCTTCGACCTCGACGACCCCGTGCACGTGAGACACGCAGCGCGAGACATCCGGGAGGACGCCATATTGTACAAGAGTGTACAACATGGCGTCCTCGGCGCTTGACGCAGCGAACGCGTTGCGTACCCGCTTCGCTTTCAACTCACGCGCTTTATCATTTCGGTAAAGCTGTCGGGCTGCAAGGCTACCACGAAATTCGAAAATCAAAGTTCGTATCGTATCGTCCCGCCTACGCTTATGTTATTTAATACGAGAGTGAGAGGGACGGTACGATTCGAACTTCGAATTTCGTGTTTCAGAGTAGCCCTTCGGATCTAACGTGACCCGGAAGCTTTATTGTCTAACACGACACGTTTGGAATCACAATCGTTTCCGCCGCTTCTTTCTGTCACACGGTATAAGACGAGAGCCAAACGAACCAAACCCCATAGTACGAAATGCAGTATTCGAACTTCGTATACTGATGGCCCTGCTGACGATTATATACGAGAGTGGGACGGTCCGATACGAACTTCGATTTTCTTAGTATCCCCCTGAACTGACGCACAGGTTGTTTGTCGGCAGCTGTACGCGCAAGCGAAGCGACTGCAGGCGTTGCACGCGACGACGCGGCGCGCGCGCAGTGCGGAGTGCGCGGCGGCGGCGCGCGCGCGCTCGGCGCTCGGCTCGGAGCGCGGCGCGGCGCGCGCGCGCGAGCCGTCGCTGTGCGCGCTGTGCCGCGGGTACTGGCGGCTCGCGCGCCGCTGCCTCACCGCGCCGCTGGCCGGCATGCGGCTGTAGTGCGCGGTGCGGCGCGCGCGCGCTCGGCGCTCGGCTCGGAGCGCGGCGCGGCGCGCGCGCGCGAGCCGTCGCTGTGCGCGCTGTGCCGCGGGTACTGGCGGCTCGCGCGCCGCTGCCTCACCGCGCCGCTGGCCGGCATGCGGCTGTAGTGCGCGGTGCGGCGCGCGCGCGCTCGGCGCTCGGCTCGGAGCGCGGCGCGGCGCGCGCGCGCGAGCCGTCGCTGTGCGCGCTGTGCCGCGGGTACTGGCGGCTCGCGCGCCGCTGCCTCACCGCGCCGCTCGCCGGCATGCGGCTGTAGTGCGCGGTGCGGCGCGCGCGCGCTCGGCGCTCGGCTCGGAGCGCGGCGCGGCGCGCGCGCGCGAGCCGTCGCTGTGCGCGCTGTGCCGCGGGTACTGGCGGCTCGCGCGCCGCTGCCTCACCGCGCCGCTCGCCGGCATGCGGCTGTAGTGCGCGGTGCGGCGCGCGCGCGCTCGGCGCTCGGCTCGGAGCGCGGCGCGGCGCGCGCGCGCGAGCCGTCGCTGTGCGCGCTGTGCCGCGGGTACTGGCGGCTCGCGCGCCGCTGCCTCACCGCGCCGCTCGCCGGCATGCGGCTGTAGTGCGCGGTGCGGCGCGCGCGCGCTCGGCGCTCGGCTCGGAGCGCGGCGCGGCGCGCGCGCGCGAGCCGTCGCTGTGCGCGCTGTGCCGCGGGTACTGGCGGCTCGCGCGCCGCTGCCTCACCGCGCCGCTCGCCGGCATGCGGCTATAGTGCGCGGTGCGGCGCGCGCGCGCTCGGCGCTCGGCTCGGAGCGCGGAAGCTATAGTGCGCGCCGCGAGATGTGTGCTATTCGCGACTCTACTGTGTTGTTCTTACGTGTGATTGTTATGTGATGTTTTGTAATTGTTTGCTACTTATTGTAATACTTTTAGATGGGTCTTTATGATATCGTTTTTCACTAATGGTAAATAAATAGTTTGCGATAAACTTGTGTCATTATTCACTATGCATTTTTGTTAAATTTATCGTGACGTACCGGTGGTCCAACTCAGTCGAACTATAATTTGTCCATGCGGCTGTCTAAATAGTTACCTATCTTGGCAAAAAATATAGCCAGTGTCTGATTTGTTTTGCCGTCATTCAGTAAAAACATAAAAATATTCTGAAAATCAAAATATGAGGTGTTATCTTGGTTTTAGGGTAATAAATAAGGTAATGGTGAATGAAAAACGCGCTTGTGTAGCGTAGGGTGAAGCAAACCTCAGTATGAAGGGACCCTTACACCAGCATTAATTTGAAAGACTACCCCCAATAGAAATAAAAATAAAATAAAATAAAATAGAAATCACTTGTGGGAATTTCTATGAAAATAATTTATCCCTGTCGATCATAGACAAACTCTGTCAGTTCAGGTTTAAAATCAGTTAAAAAGTTGATAAATACTTACTTACCGACCGAGATGCCTGACCAGGAACACAACGGGCTACTCTGGGTGCTACTTCCTTGTATTTTGATGTACTTACCTACCCACTTACATGCCTGCGTCATGTTTCCTGTTTCCTTATTTGGAGATAAATCAGTTTACCACCTCTTTGGAGCCACCAAATTATTCTTTCAACCAACCTGCTTGCAGGCGACGTCGCGCACCGCTAACTGGCCGGCGCGCTCTCTGCTGTCACGCGATTCAAAGTGACACAAGCAGAACAAAAGAAATCCCGGTCATGAATCAAGCAAAATTCCATGTGTTAATAATATAGTAAATAAGCCGTAAACGCATAATGTACGTGACGTAATATAAACAGAGTGGACAAACATGAAGAGGTCGGAGCTCGCGCTCTGGTGGCTGCTCGCTCTGCTGGTGCAGGTGAGTCCAGCGATCCTCTGCCGCAGCCAGGAGCGGCAGGGCGGGGGGATGTGCTTCACAAGGCTACCTAGCTTATGTTCAACATAATACACAGAAATCATTAAGTATCCGTTCATTCAGCTTATATAAACAACTAAATGAATTGGCGCTTTGACACCTTGCTGACAGAGCTGACACTTTGGAAGCGGTAACTTATCTTCAGGCTTCAGGTTAAGGTTTTCTTTATCCTTGTCGAACTTACGGTATCAATGTTTTTTTATAATAAATCCATTTGTTTATGCTTTGTAATTACCAAACAACGCCTTTAACTTTTATCGCAATTAACCAAACGTGAGAGATTTGCAGTACAAGGGTTTGGGCCATCACTCGTATAACTATAACTACTTACTTTCATCAATAGTTACACTAAGAGTTGTAATTTTTCGTATATGAAATATCAAGGTTTCGAGTAGTTACTGTTTTATTAAGAACGTAAAGAACTTGGTATTTTATTGTGGGCAGCCTGCGTCGACCGAAGTCTCCATCCCACGCGGACGCGTCGCCCACATCCAAAAGCACACGGATTTATGATCTGAACCGTCTTCCCCAAAGTGGCACATGGAGCCCAGTCCAGGGGCTCCGACCTGATGGGACCTTGACAGCCAGACAGACATATTCGTTTAACACGAAAATTTGTTTTTATTGTACACTTTAATGCTTTTAAACAGGGCCCTTGTCCCATATTCGTTGGTGCCCTAAGATACCACTCCGCTCGTGCGTCTCACACAATGGTAACTTTAGTCTGCAGCGTCGCCACGGCAGTTCGTGTCGTGAACAAATTTAAGCAGCATTTCCACCAATAATGTGCGAGGATGTGTTGCGAAGAATGTGTTTTTCACTAAGCAATAGAAACGCTTCATTTATAAATCCTCTCACAGCACATCTCTGGTGGAAACAACTGAGCGGAGCGAGGCGAGGTTAATTAATGAAGCGTTTCTAATGGTTAATGAAAAACATATTCCTCACAACACATCCTCGCATATTATTGGTGGAAATGCTGCAGGGCTACTACGAAACTCGAAGTTCGTGTCTTGCGGTCCCTCTCGCTCTCGTATTGAATAGCAGAGGGACCGCACGACAGAACTTCGAGTTTCGTTAGCTATTAGCTTGTTAGCTTATACATATTGTGACAAAGCTGTCGCGTTCTAGGTATTTAATTTACACATTTCAATAGCGCTGTCGGTGTTGACGTTGGGGCTAGCCGATAAAAGTGTCGGCGACGATAGACGCATTTATCGGGCGCTACGATTTCGAACCACGAACCGAACCACGATTTCGGAAGAGGCCGTTAAAACTTGGCGTACGTTTTGTACGGTGCCGTTGGGGTCGGACTGGCAGCTTACGTGTGACCCAGTGAAGGGCCAAAGTTTCTCAAAGCATTTTATTAGTCTAATTATATTTTCTTTTCTCGAGACAAAATAGTACGCTTTGAGGAATAGGAGCCAGGAGCGGGAGCTGACGGGAGACCAGCAATAAGCTGCCGGTCCGACCGAATGTGAAGCGGCGACGTCACAATTCACTCAGTATATTGTGGCGACGCGGTCCGCAGGTGGTGAGCGCTCTCGCGTGCGGCAAGAAGAAGCCGGGCTGCCGGCCGCCGCGCTGCCCCGGCGGCTGCAAGCCCAAGTACTGGTGACCCCGCCCCCGCCCCCGCCCCCGCCCCCGCCCCCGCCCCCCGGCGCCCCCCGCAGCCCCCGCCGAAGCCCGCGCTCCAGGCGCTGCTAGAGCATGGTGAGTCGAGAACGCAACTTGTAGTAAGACGAGTGCATGTGTTAGCGTTTGTGTAAAGCTTCGAGACGTTGTTAGATGACGACGTTAGACGTACCTAGTAGATACGGGCAAGGACTTTAATCCCTGATCCACTACGGAACCATTTCACAGTAAACGTCGTCATTGACATCGCATGACTTCCTTTGAAAAGTTTCCGTGGTGGGTCAGGAATTAAAGTCCTTGACCGTACCAGACTAGTCTGGTAGGCGTTTTTAACGGTTTTATAGTTAAATTTTAAGTTCCGACTCAGCGATCCACTAAAAAAAGAAATATTTTTTTATTGATTACAAAACTTAAAACATGAGTTGTGCTGTAATTTGGGGAAACCTTGTTTTTGCTTTGCATCATGACATCTGCTTGTTTTGAAAAAATCTGTAGAAGGCAAAAATGAACGATCAAGGCACCGTTTCAGCAGCAAGGCGGGGTTTGTGTGTGTCAGTCGGCGGGGGGTCGCTGCTGTAACGTGACTTGTGTGTGTGTGTGTGTCAGTGGATCGGGCTGGTGCGCGCGCTGCTGTGGCTGCTGCTGGTGCTGAGCGCGGCCGCGTGCAAGACGAAGACGGTGTGCCGCCCGCCGCCCGGCGCGCCGCCCGGCTGCGGCGGCCGCAAGCCGCCGCCCCGCAAGTGGTGAGTCTCCCGCCCGCCCTCCGCCACGTGATAATAAGCGCATGATGATGATGACCGAGCCTCCTCCCGCCCACTGGTGAGTCGACCAATCAGCCGTACAGCATGCAGCCGCTCTAACCAATCTGTTTTCTTTTAAAACCCCTTGTGAATAGACGTAGCGGGGTCACTATTCCGGAGCAAGGGCCCTTCGGTGGTGTCAGCTGCCGGCCGCCACTGCGGCCGTGAGGCCCCGCTGATGGCGGGCCAGTGGTGAAGCCCCGTGGGTGAAACTCGTGCCCACGATGCCCTGAGTAATCATCACATCACATATCCCGAAAGCTATATGCTTTGAGTATAAAGAGTTGTACATTAAACTACGCTCTTCTTAACTTAGGATAAAGATTTAGGTTGGCGGTCTTGCACGGACCAGAGTTTAACTTTTAACTCGGAGTTAGCTGGTAACTCTGGGTTACTTAAGTTGTGTCAAACTAAACGTACCTAACTGTGAGCCCTAACCCATTTAAGTCTATTTAGAGGTCTAGCTATGTAATTTTTCAACCCAATAATATCTAATAGTTCAGTACAATTAGATCAAAATTTGGCAAAATTAAAGCAAGAGGTTTATCTATCAGGATATGTAGGTTATAGAGAAAAAATAAATTTTACCCACTCTCCCCCCCCCCCTCCGGGGGGAGCGTCACCCCCCCGCGCCCTCGAATATGTCCCGGATCGCGGTATTTTCCATTATAAAAGAAAACCGTACACGATACATAAAAAGTGTGTAGGAACGAAATAATCCTTGATAAATTTACTATAAACCTTTCATACATTTAAAAGCGATATCACTTATAGTTCCAGCGCAATATGATACCAAATACTAACTTTTTTTATAATTAATCTATTTTTTCGGCTAAAAGGTTAGTTTTTTTAATTTTACCGCCAAGATATGTATGACAGAAGTAAAGAATAGAATATTTTCTTTATGAAAAGGTATAATTAATTTCTAAAATCTTTCATTTACCATTGCTATGCTATTTTTTTAATTTAGTTCATTTGGCCATTCAGCGAAATATAAATGTTCATACTGGTTAAATGGTGTTACTTTAAATACCATTAGATTCTCATATGTTTTCCTATAAGCTATAGGTATGGACCTATTTTCTGTATTTAAAAAAAAATGTAGGCCCTGCTGGGCTTTTAGGAGATAGGGGCGGGGAAATGGTTAATTTTCACCTATTTTCTTAAATAACTTCAAAACGTATTAATTTAAAATAATGAAAAATATATATTTGAGATTTTCATAATGTACCCTTTCATTTGATATGTCACATGATATAGTTTCTACATTTTTTTTTCTAATTTAACCCCCCCCCCCCCCATCCCCCCAAACTGGCCCCCGTGTTTAAAATTAATTAATTTACTTTACACGTCCGTGTTTGGGTCATCAATTTACATAGGTGAACTAAATTTGAATTCAATCGGTCTAGTAGTTTCGGATCAAATTGGCTATGACAGACGGACGGTTTAGGTATATTTATACCTTAGGCTGCAATTTGTTCTTAAACTACTAATAATTCTCAAGAAAACTTAACCGTTATAGTTTTCCTTGCAAGTTTGATATACTTACTATCGTCTTGAATTTTTTTTAATTTTTTCTACCCACCGGTTTAGATTTTAGAGGGGGGGGACGCCCGATTTTAATGAAAATTTGCGCTTTAAAGTTTAATATTTTGCAAATGAATCACTGAATGGAAAAATTGTTTTAGCAACCCCCTAATGATTTTAAAAAACCTATCCAACGATACCTCACACTACAAGCTTGGATGAGAAAAAAAAAACACCCCCACTTTACGTCTATGGGAGGTACTAAAAAAAATTTTTTTTTTAATTTTTTATTACACTGTTTTGTCGTCATAGTTTACATATATATTCGTGCAAAATTACAGCTTTCTAGCATTGATAGTCTCTGAGCAAAGCCGAGAACGGACAGACAGACAGACAGACAGACATGGCGCAACTATGAGGGTTCCGCTTTTGCCATTTTGGCTACGGAACCCTAAAAAATGTGTAATATTTTATTATAATCTTACTTACGGACTAAATAGTTTTTTTTTTGGTACTTTTTCCTAAGTTAATGTCGCAGTAGCTGATTATGGTGAATTTTCAAAATAGCATAGCAGCGTCAAATGAATGAGTTTAGAAATGAATTATACCTTTTTATAAAGAAGATATCCTGTTCTTTACTTTAGTCCTACATATCTTGGCGGTAAAGTGTGAAATAATTGAAAAAACTAAACAATTAACAAAAAAAACTGGATAAATTATTAAAAATGTTCGTATTTGGTGCCAGATTGCGCTGAAACTGTAAGTGGTATCGCTTTTGTATGTATGAAAGGTTTATAGTAAATTTATCTAGGATTATTTCGTTCCTACACACTTTTTATGTATCGTGTACGGTTTTCTTTTATAATGGAAAATACCGCGATCCGGGACATATTCGAGGGCGCGGGGGGGTGACGCTCCCCCCGGAGGGGGGGGGGAGAGTGGGTAAAATTTATTTTTTCTCCATAACCTAAATATCCTGATAGATAAACCTCTTGCTTTAATTTTGCCAATTTTTCCATACATTGCAATCTAATTTTCTTCAACTATAAATAATAAATAATTAATAACTTATCAGTATTCATTGGTAGGCCCTGCTAGAGCTACTACGAAATTCGTGTCGTATAATACCGTCCTTCTCACTCTCGTATAAAATAAGTATTTTCGCGTTAGCGGGACGCTCATGTGCTCGTAGGCGGGACGGCACCATGCGAACTTCGAATTTAGTATTACCTAGCTGCTGGTTCGTGCAAGCCGCTCTTAAGGCCCGTTGTTTCATCAGTAGTTAAAGTTACTATAGTTAAATTTCCGTTGAAATGACATTTCAACGGAAATTTAACTATAGTGTGTTATTGTTATTTTTGCCATACATTTTAACTATTAGTTAGTTTAACTAATGATCAAACAACAGGTCCTTAGGATACTTACCTATTTACTATTTGTTGTCTGTTCGCAGAGCGCCCGCGCCCCGCACCCCGGAGGGCCCGGCTGTTAGTTGAAGTCAGACGCATTGGAAATTATGTCAATAAATAAAATATTATAAAAAGCGCTTTATTTGTTTTCTTTTAGTTCGGATACAAATGAATCAGCTGAGACCAGAGACGTGCGATGCAATGAAGTGTACGATAAGCTGCTTTTCCACCAATAGGTTGGCAACGCATCTGCAATACCCCTGGTGTTGCAGATGTTTATAGGCAGTGGTGATCTCTTACCACCAGGAAACCCACTTGCTCGTTTGCCTTCTAGTCAAATTTAAAAAAATACAATAATGTGCGAGGAATGTTTTTAACCCCCGACGCAAAAAGAGGGGTGTTATAAGTTTGACCGCTGTGTGTGTCTGTCAGGCACCGTAGCTCTTAAACGCCTAGACCGATTTGAATGCTTTTCATTTGAAAGCAAAGTTTGTAGCGATGGTTCTCACATGTTTCATCAAAATCGATTCAACTATTTTTTTTATTCCACTGGATGGCAAACGAGCAAGTGGGTCTCCTGATGGTAAGAGATCACCACCGCACATAAACATCTGCAACACCAGGGACATTGCAGATGCGTTGCCAACCTAGAGGCCTATTTTTGAGATACTAAACTTTGAAGTGAGAAAGTCAGCCGGTGAAATTACTGGCACTTGAGATATCCCATCTTAGGCCTCTAGGTTGGCAACGTATCTACAATACCCCTGGTGTTGCAGATGTTTGTGGGCGGTGGTGATCTCTTACCATCAGGTGATCCACTTGCTCGTTTTCCATCCAGTCGAATAAAAACAAAAAAAAGTCGGGGGTTTTCTAAGTTTTTCTTGGTTAGGTATTCATGAACCAATAGCAAACTGGAGGCCAACAAAAATATAGCCGCTAGGAGGCCCCGAGCAGCCTGCTCCTTGCTGACGTAAAAAGAATACTTTGATAATATTTTTAGCCAGGCGTTCAGAATTGTAAAGTTATGAAATTTATGAATTAACTGTTTGGCTTACTTACTTACAAATTATAAAACTTACATTTGTAATGTTATCTTATTTTGCTGACTGTATGTGCATCGTCATCAACTTAAGCTACACAGCAGTACCAATGTGAAGTTGGTGAAGTGAAGTTCCATTGGCAATGCGTGCCCGTTTGATTTTGACTCAAGTATGCAAACAAACAACCCTACTAATATTATAAATGCGAAAGTAACTCTGTCTGTTACGCTTTCACGTCGAAACCACTGAACCGATTTTGATTAAATTTGGTATAGAGATCGTTTGAACCCCAAGGATTAACATAGGATACCTTTTATTCCGGTAGAAGACGCCGCCACGCGATAACCTGGATTTTACTGACATTATTGATTGATTAAAAACTTTTCATTATTATGTACAGTCAACGTCATAAATAAGTGGTCACTTTTAAGTAATGACTTTTAAAAGTCATATGAAATTGTATAATGCCTGAAAGAAAAAAATTTCGTTCGAGATGTCATTTGTTTACATGTTAAACTTTGAATGTCAACCAATTGTAATGAGAAATGAAAAATATTGATAAACTAACAGGAAAATTCAGTTAAAACTGGTGTACTTTGAAATGAAACAACCAAATACAATTTTATACTTTTTTTTTATTTTATAAAATTATCCTTACAAGACTAACGGCATCAGTAGTTCCTGCAACAATAAAAACATTGGGTTATCAACAGCAAACAGAAAAACAAGCCTAATGCGTGCCAGATCATTTTAGGGGTTTGTTTAAAATTTAACTTAATCAATGACACAAAATAAAAACACCAATAGAGTCCAATATCTTAACTTTGTGAACATAAAAGAACATAATATTCATAGGAAAAAGATTTTGATGTAGTGGAAATAAACTCCAGTATTTTATAAGTAATTTAAATTACATTATAAATTGCACAATTTGCCTTGATCTTCCTCTGTATTTTTTGATGATGATCATATTATTATACTGAGCTGTAAAAATATGGCCCTCAATTGTATGCAGTAACAGGTATTTTTCTATGTAATATGGGCAAAATTTTGTACCGCTCAGTATATTTATTTATTATGAGAGGAAGGCATACAAGCATGTAGGATCACCACAGAAATTTTCCACCATTTATCCCTGTCCAATTAATAAATTATAGCTAAAACACCATTCATTCATAGTAAATGCAGTTATTACTACAGTCCAAATATGGAAAAAAGGCTGTATAGTTTTTAATGTTAAGTTCAGTGTAAAATAAATCATGAATCAAAAAAATAGTAAAAGTTTGTACCTATCAAAAGAGTTCTGCCACAATAGCTGTGGTGCCAAATCAAAATAACTGGACATTAATATTGTACAGCTAGTTTGTTTATAATTTCATCAAGGGCCTGCCTATCAATCTCCAACTATAGCAGTGTATTTGCGTTCTGGTGTTCTAACTTAGTTAAAATGCCATCGTTATGTTATGGCTGTATGAATGATGTTTTTTATGCCTGTCTCTAGCTAAAAGGATGAAGGGTCTTTCCTGGCCCGGATAACACCGACATGGAAATACCGGCCCTGTTTTTTGTGTACACACCCATACAAACTGACAGGAGCTTCTATGGGCATTTACTCAAAAAACAGGGCCGGTATTTCCATGTCGGTGTTATCCAGGCCGGGAAAGAGTGTCACCCGGGATGAATATAAACAAAAAAAATGTATATTAACTTGGTGAGTATGCCGTCCTTCTTGGTAAGCCGCACGATGCAGTCGTCGCTCTCGCCCATGCGGCGGATGGCACCGCAGACCACGTACATCTTGGCGGCGTCGCCCGCGCGGCCCGTGGCCGGGTCCACGTCCGCGATCACCAGCTGCACCGACGCGTGGTCCTTGGCGTGGATCAGGCGGTTGCTCGCGGAGCTGCCACAACAACAAACACTTAGCACTGTTTACAACCCCCAAAAACCACCCTACACCCTTCCATCGATTTTCACATAGTCAGAATCAGTGTAACAGAGCCAAAGTATGGCCAAATCCAGATCGAGTAACCTAGAACACGATGACACTAACCATTTCCTGGGGCAGTACAGGTCAACGAATTCACCAGCGTCGTTCTGCATTTTGATTATCTGAAATACACAATTTGGCACCGTTTAGAAGGTTGAACGGATTTTAAAAATAGTATTGTAGAATAAAACACGAGCTAACCTATAATAATCACGCGAATCACGGAAATGACAGAAGCGAAAAGAAAGATGGCGGCGTGGTACGGTCAGTGTTGCCATATCAGTAACTAGTGCTGTCGAAAGTTTCAAAAACCGGTAATATACGTTCCGTTCCACTCAGAATAAAAATGAACAAATAACGTGCGCGTTCCATTTTATCCCATTAATAAAAAAAAAAATTTTTTTTACGAAATTTATCAAAAATTTAGCTGGGGGTGTATATCAAAATCAATTCCTAGATTACTCGCGTGCATTTCGCATGCTGCTCATTGCCTAGGTCAATATCAGTGTTGCCACATCAGATATTTTTTTTACCCTAACGCTAGGCGAAATACCCTAAATTAAGCACTTTTTTTCCCCAAATTTTTCTTAAAATAAAAGCAAAGCAAATAAATGCGATTTATTAATAAGCTAATAGCTGAACTACTGCATAGTTTCGAAAAAATCTTGGAATGCATTTATAATCAGTCTTTGCTTCTATGTCATCTTCAGTATTTTTTTTTCTTGAAACCGTACCTTTTATTCGAAAAATTTTACCCTAAAAAATACCTACCCTAAATAATTTTCTACCTCAAAAAATAGCCTAAACGCGTAAATAAATACCCTAAATATAGGGTAAGTTACCCGTGGACATTGGTCAACATGCATTTGTGTGGCGGTGATTAGAACGTAGACATAGTGTATTATAAGTCTATGGATTAGAAGGATCCAAAAAGGATCTACCTTCGTATAATTTCCCCAGTATTTATCAGTTTGCCATTCGAGCATTCTAATGCATTTTGGCATTTCATATGGTGCCAAAAATCAATCAATATATGAAAAGATACATTTCACCGACGTTATGTTAAATTGCGCGAAACTTGTATTATTTAATAATGGCTTGATGATGTTTTCTGGTACTCCAAAGAAAATTTAATGTTTTCTTTCTTTCTTTCTGTACATATAAAATAGTCTTAAGCCCGCTCCACACTTAGCCCGCGGATCGCACGCAATGGCTGCGAAGGGGCGCGAACGCTAAGTGTAGAGCCGTTTTGCATATTCTTCGCGGTTTCGCGCTTTGTTCCCCAATTTTTGTCGGTTTTTGTCCCGCGTCAAAGGGAGCGCGAAGCGCGAACGCGACGTAGTACGAGACGCGGGCGAGTGTAGAGTCGTTGTTAAATTCGCGGCAAGTTCGCTCCGCGAAATCGCGCCGTGATTCGCGGACTAAGTGTGGAGCGCCCTTTAGTGGATTATTCGCAGTAGTTCCGTTGGCAATATAGAAAAATTATTATGATAGTATGAAATGAGAAAAATAATTCAATAGTTCATTTTGCTTTAGAGATGATAAAATTGATCTAAAACCAATATAATTGTTGGTGTTTAGTTTAAAATTTAAAGAAACTACCGAGTAATCTGTTTTAGTAGCATGGTTATCACTCCAATGCGAATGCTTGGTTTCTTGAAATTGTTGCTACTGTAGCGGCCATGAAAAGGATAGGTCAGGAAGTAGGCAATAAAACAACACCGTGAGGGCAAGTTGTATATTGGAGACGGGGGCGACGCGCCGCTGCGACCCTAGCACAAACCGCGCGGCCTGTATTGCTCGGCGACGTAATTGACAACCTTCGCGCCTTCTGCGAGGGTGGAACGAGGCAATTTTTTTTCTATGGCAACACTACGACAAAGAAAATAAAATATCTGTATGCGAATGCGCTGTATATCTATCTTACTTAGTTACATTGACATGGTCACCCATTCATAACTAGATATTATAGGTTTATAGTATCTAGTTGAACATGTGTCAAGATTTAACTGTTGCCTTTTAATAGTTAAAAAGCCTCGCCTCAACTTCGCACAGTTTAATATAATCATCACATTCACAAAATTTCATAACCGATTTTCCTTAAGTTTCCTCTAGATGGCGCAAACGATAACATGCATAAACATCAACAGCGCCATCTAGTATCGACTCAGTCACTTAACAATAACGCTCATAATCATAATTCATAATACAATAATTAACATAATTTTATATACAAACTAGCGCAGCGGCGCGGCGTCGCCCGCCGCGTATCACAAACGTTCGTCGCGTCACTATCACGTCACAACTCGTGCTATATTTCGGTCATTATAATTAACGATAATCATATTCACTCAGTGTTCCTTTATGCACAAAATTGTTTCTTCCTGGATGTTGGATTAAAATTTAAATGCATCCAATGCATGGTCAGCAGGCCAGCCTCGAAATCGTTACAAAAGTAGCTTAGTTCACTACGCTAATTTGTTCTATACATTACTGGCAGCTGAAGATGGTTCAGGCAGCTTTCCGCTCTACACATTCTTCATTAAAAGTAATGTGATGTTTGATATTTAGTAATTACAAAATGTGATGTTTGTTCAGTTGAAAAAGCAAAACGGGTTTTTTTTTTTAAAAAGAGGTAAAACCGGTTTGACATTAACTAGTTCCATATAAATAAAGTATACAAATAAAGGAGAGAGCAGGAAACTGCCTATTTATTCTGAAAGCAGGGGTATTACTGTTTAACGCGGTCGCATGTCGCAATAGGCCAAAATTTATTTCTGCCGTTATGAGTAAGGGTGCAGTTTAAAAAGTTGGACCTTGTTAACTGGCAAGAACACATTATTCATTAATTTATTTATTAATCAATATAAAATTACAGCATTACAATAAAAAAATATGAAACAGATACACATAAAACAACTGAGTTAAAAAAGTTAAGCTTTGATACGAAAATATTCGCTCAACTTATACATAATTCTATTTTTCAACTTCGGGTGTGAAATGTCCGACTTTTCAAACTCCTTGTACTTACTATTTGACAGTTAAATTAGAATTTGGAACTGCAGCTGCGAGCGTTAGACAATAAACCTGTGCTGCGACTCAATGCTGTTATGATTAAAGTTGACATTTAAACTCGATGGTCGAGCGAGGCGCGTGCTGAGGAGCGAGGTCCGTCAGCGCGCGTGTTCACTAATCTCCCGTGTCCGCGCGGCTGCGCGAGGGCACTTCTTGTCTCTCGTGTCCGCGTTTAGATTCGTCCGCTCAAATATTAGCACTTATTCAAAAGAAAAAGTTCAACTTAAGTTTCATTGATAAAATGAAAATACAAACAAAAGGGATGATGACACCACCAATCAACTGATGTAATTTTTATGAGCTGTCAAAACACAATTCTGCCATAGAGTTTCAATGGCAACAGCGATTTATGACGTCACTATCCGGCAACTCAATCAACTAACTATTTATTTGTTTTAAAGCAACAAAAAATCTAATTTTACAGTAAATCGAAAATTAATTTGGTTTTCAGGGCTAAAATAAAGCGTTTTTTTACTGGAGTTGTGCCTTTGAATTATTTTTTAATGGTGTCATCATCCCTAATGTAATTACTAATTACACCTAAAATTCCTTGTTTTTTACTTTATTAAAACAATATAAATATAATACAATAGGTACAAATACTTTCGTAACATAAACATAGTCGATAAAAACGTAAAGGGATGTATTCTCATTTAATCAATGAAACTCAAATAGGCATTTCCTTCGAGTGCAGTGCAAGTGCCGCAGCAACTAGCATACAGTCTTATCGTGTCTACGGCCCCCGAAGCGCTTAATGTACGACCTGTTATGGTCAACCAGGAATGTACGACAATAATGCACGACCTAATAATTCGTGCATGATTGAGAAAAATTACGTGAGAGCACGAATTCGGTCGCGCACTAATCGTTCATTCCCGGGTAGAAGATTCAGGTCACACTTTAAGGTCTCTACCCACTACACCGTGTCACGTCATGACCGCAATAGGAACGTGTCAGAACGCAATGTAAAGGGCATACATGACACGCGACGGCGACGTTTCGTTAGGAAACCTGCTAGTGGATATAATCTCATGCTTTTCAATACAAATTATATATTCTTGCCAGACACGTTGCTACTTATTACAGTCATGGTACAAATCAACGCACGTAAAAAGAGCTCCTGGCGACATACCTGCGCAGTGAGCGGAATACGGACCAAATGAGGGTTTTCACAGAGGCAAAATATCGCTAGATGGCGTTAATATCGTAAGGTCCGTTTGACGTTTGCTTGCGATTGGTTAATAACTAATTGAGCCAATCACGAGCAAAAAAAAAGCAAAAAGGGAAGCATCGCATGGATCGATGGGGCCATATTATCCCAAAAATTGAATTGAATCACGAGCAAACGTCAAACGGACCTCACGACACTAACGCCATCTAGCGATATTTCGCCTCTTTGATTCCATGTACAGTCAGCTGCAGAGAAAAGGAACCCCCCCTGTAACGGCAGTATCTATACTTAGCGCCATACAGGGGGGTACCCTTTCTCTGCAGCTGACTGTACGCAACAAACTCGCTTCGACAACCCCCGTTTAGAAATCCTATTCAACCGGTCTGACACAATATACCCTTTGCTGCTGTCAGGTGTCATTGGCAGTAATGGACGCTATCCAAAAGCGACCGATTGCCACTAAACAAAAAAGTTGAAGTTGGTGACGGAGCAGTGGGGGACGCGGGAGAGACATTGGCTTGTTAGTTAACAGATGCGCAAACGTCCCTCCACTAGCCATCCAGAGCTCTTTTACGTGCCTAGACTTGTATGATACGGTGGGATAGGTAGGGATTTTTGGACCGAACTCGACGGGGTTCTTTGTTTGACTGTATGTTAGTGTCGTGGGCCCTTGCGCGGTGTTTGAGCGGTCTGTTAGTCCGGTGGCAGCGAGGGCGCGGGTCAGGCGGCGCGCCGTCACTGGCTGTTGGCGAGCTCGTCCATGCGGCATCTGCGGCACACAGTCAACTATTTGAGAACCTTAGACTAAATTATTTATCCATTCAGTATAAAATTACATCATAATTTATACATGTCAAAGTCAAAGAACACACACACATTAATACAGGTTGTCCCGTAACTAGTACGGCAACCTTAAACAGACAATTGGGCAAATCATCTACCAAATAATTTTCAAACTATGAGATTTAGAGGGCTGTTTCACCACCCATTTTTTAATTTTAACTGACGTATAAATGTGATGCCGTCTTAGTCTACTCCAAAAAACAAACAGAGACTGCATCACGTTTAACCGTCAGTTAAAACTAATCAATGGGTGGTGAAACAGCTCCTTAGAGTTTCCCTATATCTATCAACGTGGAATCGGCGAATATCGATAGAAAAATACTTTATGGCCATGCAACCAGGTTTCGCAAGTGGTAAAACCTTGTGCAAGGTCCGCCCGGATTGCTACCACCATCTTTCTCGCTAATCCTGCCGTGAAGCAGCAGTGCTTGCACTTGGTGTATCCCATATTAGGCCTCTAGGTTGGCAACGCATCTGAAATACCTCTGGTGTTGCAGATGTTTATGGGCGGTGGTGATCTCTTACTATCAGGAGACCCACTTTGCTTGTTTGTCATCGAGTCGAATAAAAAAAAAGCGTCACCTGACGGCCATCTCCGCGACCTCGAGGCTCGGGTAGTCCAGCTCCTTCACGAGGCACAGCAACGCCGACAGCAGGTTCGAGTTCTGCGACGACACACACATACATTCAACACATCTATTCAATTATATTATTTGCCATTATTATTTTGTCAGAAAACTTCGTATTTATCTTCCTTTCTCAACTAGCTCACTGAATATTTCACACGAAAACACAAGATACACAGAAAAACCAGAAAAATAGATCAGCGCTGGGAATCGAACCCAGGTCCTCAGCAATCCGTGCTGCAAAATTTGGAATTGAAATAAAAAATAAAAAAAGACTCCAAAAAGTAGTCTATACTCATTGAAATTACACTGAAGCTGGTAGAAAGAAGAAAGCTCATGCATTTGGTATCGTGAGAGAGAAAGTAGTGTTGACAAATTACCATAAGATGGAAAGAGACGGCAGTACTTTCTCAGTATCGTGTCGCAGTGTTCTAGTATAATACAGTGAACGAACTTCCTGCCGTGGTTTTCCCAGCGAATTACAGCATGGAGGTCTTCAAAAGGGGTATAAAAAGGTTTAAGCAGGGTCAACAACGCGCGAGTGATACTTCGGGTGTTGCAAGCGTTCCTAGGCGGCGGTAATTGCTTAACATCAGGCGGGCCGCATGCCTGTTTGCTACCGACGTGGTATAAAAATAAGTGTTCGATCGTGGCCGTGTGGTGCACTGACCCGGGTGACGGGGCGGCGCGTGAACCCGCGGTGCTCGGCCATGACGGCGGAGGGGTACTCCCTGTCCCGCTCGCGCGCGCTGCCCGCCGCGCTCATGCTGTCCCGCTCGCGCGCCGGCTCGCGCTCCCACTCGCGCGCGCCGTACTCCGACCTGAAACACGAGCCCGCTGTTGTGAGCTCGCCGGCGCCATCTAGTAGCCGCCACGGCGAACCAGTGCCGGATTAGCCACGTATAGTAGAGTAGTCATGAAGTTTGGTATGTAGGTAGCTGGACGTCTAGAATAACACATAGGCTACTTCGTATCCCGATGCTCCCACGGGATAGGGATAAAATCTCGAACTAATCACCGCTGGGCTTAGTCATGAAATTTGGTATGTAGATATCTGGACATTTGAAATAACACATAGGCTACTTTTTATCCCGACATTCCCATGGGATAGGGATAAAATCTCGAAATAACAACCGTTGGGTTTACAGTCATGAAATTTGGCATGGGTGTTTTAACTTAACGTCAATGAAAACTACGATGTAATTTTAAAGAATTCCTGCGCCAGCGCGCACCGCACCGATGCTGTAATGTTGTATGAAGTCTCATTACGATACAGCCGTGTTCATAATAGAATCCAGTGTCGTAATGCTGAACATTATCAATGATTTTTGAACGCATAATGGAGGATTTACTATATGGGTGTAGATAAAATGTTTTTCAGTGGATCCATTAAAAATAAACCATAATACATAACACTCACATAACATAATACTCTGTAAGTAAGTTTTCGGACATAATACAATACAATACAATAACTCTTTATTGCACACCAAAAATCTAATCTAATAATCCCAATAATAATCTTTTCTTGACATTATTTAAATATTGGTAAATGTGTTTTGGCTAAGTAAATTTATTTTGTTATGATGATCCCTATTTGAGATATTTATTTATAGTTATTATTTGTATTGTATTTTTCATTGACATAATTTAATAATTTCATTTTTTGACAACTTCCCCATGTGGACAAATTTAATTTATTTTGACATTGTATTTTATTGATTATTTTTTATCTTTGTTTATTTTTATAAGTTTTCAAGATCTCAGCCTAAAATTCTTATATAATTTGACATTGGACCCGATTCTACAGCGGCCGCTAAAATTCTTAATTTTATTTAGACGTCGCTAAATCACTTTGCTATTCTATGAGCACCTGTCATAATCAAATGACAACGCTAATTTAATCTGACGTTTCTTATTTTAGCCGATCTATCTAGCCGGTCAGCGTGACTTTCTGGAATAGCACTTGTTAAATCAGCCGTCTAAATGTCAATTAAAATTAAGATTTAGACAATTTAGCCGACGTGCGCGTAGAATCGCATCCATTAATGTATTTATATAATGAAAATTGTTATGTTGAGTGAATAAATAAACTAAAACTATAAGTGAAGACTGAAGTAGGCCAGTTGTTGTAGCATATTATGTCGGTCCGACCTGTCGCCGCGCTCGTAGTAGTCGTGGTGCGGCGGGGAGGCGCGGCCGCAGCGCGCGTCGCCGTTGCTCGCGTACGTCGCGTACTCCTGCCGAGCACACACACCGCTATCAGCATCATCATCATCACGGGCGGTTACCCTCCCGCCTCTCACAAACAGCGCGCCGTGGTTCACGCGCGGGCCCAGTGCGGATTGGGAACTTCGTACAGAGACCGTATTGCCTAATGTTTTTGACACTCATAATTGCAATCAAATGACATATTTCGCATACAAAAGCTGTCATTTTATTGCGATCACGAGTGTCAAAAACATTAGGCAATACGGTCTCAGGTCGATAGGGTGACACTTTTTCGCGGCCCGGCGCGGATAATACCGACCGTTTTTTAGGCCTATAGAAATTGACATGAGCTTCTATGGGCGTGTACCCACACGAAAAACACCGGATCGGTATTTTCATGTCAGTATTATCCGGGCCGAGAAAGAGTGTCACCCGGTCGATACACGAGAACTGACACGAATGGGTTGAACGAAAACAATGCGATATCACTCACTTAAACATTTTTGTAAGAAAATGACAAATGCATGACATGACATTTTCACATTTGGTGTGAAGTGTATTCAAATAGGAGACACTGATACTTAATTTCATTCACTCACAATCCATTCGCGCCAGCTCTTCTAAATCAACCTGCACACAGCATTTAATTGCTTCGCTTCGCAGGTTGTACAAGTTTCCTTACGATATATTCTTTCACCATAAGCTCGTGGTAAATTTCAAATGTAACTTTGCACATGAATTTGGAAAAATTCAGAGGTGCGAGCCCGGCGTTAGCACCCACGATCCTCTGCTTGACAGGCCATAGGGTCGAAGCACTAGGCCAACATGGC
The DNA here is from genome assembly GCA_037349165.1 of Choristoneura rosaceana. Classification (NCBI taxonomy): domain Eukaryota; kingdom Metazoa; phylum Arthropoda; class Insecta; order Lepidoptera; family Tortricidae; genus Choristoneura; species Choristoneura rosaceana. The sequence continues at coordinate 9,541,721 of JAZBNJ010000046.1, read as the reverse complement.
TTCGTTAGCACCTGCACTGATATCTGCCAAACTTAAATAGCATCGTATCACATATTATGCACACTTTTTTGTGTCAGATATTGCGCTGGTGACTGTATCACAAACACAGAGTGGAGTCAAAGTGTCATCAAAAATTGCGTTTACGTAATAAACACTAGAACGCTTCTTCATTTAATTAACGTTTCGTATATAACCATGTTTATCCGTTGTTCAGTAGATATTTATAACACAAGTTTTGCTTCGGGACTAGATAAATAAATAAATATCACGGGACAATTCACAGCAATTGACCTAGTCCCAGAGTAAGCTTAGCAAAGCTTGTGTTATGGACACTAAGCAACGGATAAACATAATTATATAGATACATACCTACTTAAATACATATTAAACACCCAAGACCCGAGAACAAACATTCGTATTCATCATACAAATATCTGCCCCGACACGGGAATCGAACCCGGGACCTCAAGTTTCGTAGTCAGGTTCTCTAACCACTAGCTCTGATATTTCCTTATTGCAAATCTTACAGGGGTACAATAGCAAAATGATTCTATCATAGTGGTCTGTGAGGCTGATGAAACGTGATGGATAACGGACATGTTAGTACATACTGTGCGTTGTGTCAGAACCAAAAGCATTGTTAACCAACTCACTATTTTGCACACATATTCAGTATTTTTGTCCAGTATCTGAATTTTATCTATACAGGGTGTAACATTCGTACCTATCGGTCAGTATGGGAAATTCTGAAACTATAATACATGTATACGAAGGTCTGTTCTCAGGAACCATGTCATTGACTTTAATAACAAGAAAAAACTGCAACCATACATTTCAAAAACTTGTACTCAGCTCGTTTCGTATATCCTAGAGTTTCAGACTTTTCCATGCTAACCTATACGAACCTTACGCCCTGTATAAATTTTCTAAGGAATGTAAATCATGTAATTAACCGTTCAATAATTTAAACTGTAATCTGCAAGGGTCGGGAGTGTTTGTAATTCTACAAGTTTAGTGTATAACGAGTTCAATTTAGGCTGCGTTTCCACCAGAGATGTGCGAGGAATGTGTTTTCCATGAACCAATAGAAACACTTCATTTACCTCGCACCGTTCTGGTGGAATCAGCCGAGCGGAGCGATGCGAGGTAAATGCAGCATTTCTATTTATTCATGGAAAACCATATTCCTCGCACATTTCTGGTTGAAACACAACCCTTAGTGTGCGCGTGTGTATGAAGACGTTAAAAAAAAATTGGTTCTTTCTAATTTGAAAAAAAAAAACTAGGTACTCAATGTTTTTTGTTAAAAAGATTAAATTAGTAACTGAAAGTAATAAAACGCTGATTTACATCACTGTGTTTACGTGTGTGAGCCTGTTTGTGTGTGTGTGTGTATGTGTGTGTGTGTGCGTGCGTGTACCTTGACGCTGTGCGCGGAGACGGAGTGCCGCAGCGGCGGCTCGTCGCGGCGCCGCGGCTGCAACACACAGCGGCTGCAGCTCACACGACGCTAGCTTACACTACGGCCGGGTCACACGACACGACTAAACTCAACCAAGTAGCTACAAGGGCGGTTACAGACTAGCGCTTTATTCATCGACACCTATGTATAAACTGCATGTTTGTGAAAAAATGACTTTCTGCCAAGGTTCTTGCGGCGCATTCTTCTTGGCAATGATGGTCTTTCCGAAAGCGCTCGTAGTTTAAAAAATGACGTGTCAAAGTGCCCATTGCGGCCTATTTACTGAATGAATGATTTGAATTTGAGTTTTGAATTTTCAGGGCCCGCAGTGTACTGCTACTTGGATGATTTTACTCATGTGGTCATGTGAAACCCCGCTTTTAAGCGGTTCAAATTCATGTTGTGTAAAACTTAACTGCAAATTTGGATAGACCGAGCTTAACACAACAAAAATTCGAGACCATTATATTTATGAGTTGATAAATATTAAAACTAATATAATGTCCACTCAAAGGCGATTTCTGAATTGGAGTATGATATTTACCAACTCAAATGTTATTGAAGATGATATTACTGATAAATAAAATTACTTTCTAAATACTCGACTGATGATCAAATCTAAGCCATTCGTTTAAAGTGAGGATGAGAGCGTGGGGTTTAGATATACATAGCTTGATCTGATTAAACTACGCGTTGTACAACTGGACATGGTCTTACTTCTTGTAATGACTGTTGTTATCTACGCATTAAGTTCACTCGTGCGTTATATGCGGGCATGACGGTTTCTCTGTCCATTGCGTGTTGCTGGGTAACCACTGTGTAGAAGCAGCGAGCGTTTCGGCCACGCAATGAACAGAGCCCGTATCTTCAAGGTAGCTGACAGTCAAAACCTTACGCGGAAGGAGATATTCACTTTTGCACCTCCAAAGTATCCGCCTACGAGCGGCATGTCAGAACGTTTTGTAAAGACTGTTAAACACGGTGACCTTGAGGTAATACATGTATACTAAGTTGCCGCGCTGTATCATTAAAACTGTGTTTATAAAAGTAACGAGCAACTGATGATAATAAGAATTACACAGAACATCGACTTGAAGACTTTAGTGACATTCACTAAATCTAACGATTTTATCATCTAATTCAACTTTTTGCTTGTCTGTTTCCCATACACAAAGCAACATCGGGAGCCAATTGCTCACAAAACAGCGACTTTTTTCAAAATTTCTAGCAACTTCTAAAAAACTGAGGTACTCAGCAACACTGCTGGTTTCATACCTCCGAAATACAGACGAAATCGTCAATGTCACCTGTTGCTCGTCACATCGGACTAAAGTTAGTTATGTGCGCGTGTGTGCTGGGTCGGAAGGCCAGGGCGGTTCCCCACAACCCCCTGGCCCAAGAATGGGAGTCAGCCTACGCGACTTCTATGTCCTATCTACTACCTGGCTTGTGGCAAGCCTTTAAAGCCAGGCTCTTGAGAGGCCCAGCTGGCAAACGGCACTTGGACTACATGGCCAGTCCGATGCTGTGTGTGTGTGTGTGACTTACGTCGTAGTGCGAGCGCGTCATGGCGGGGTGTTCCAGCCGCTCGTCGTCGGGCGAGCAGGCGGGCGCGCGCCGCGGCGACAGCGGGCACGGCTGTGGAGAGACCGACAGTTACAATCTACAGTACTCAATAACGATACTCACTTCCAACGCACATTTTTAACATATTTAATTCGATATTTAGGCTGCGTTTCCACTAGTAATGAGCGAGGATACGATGTGGGAATATGTTTGTCATAAACCAATAGGAACGTTTCATTTATGTAGGTACCTATCCAAGCTTCGCTGTGCTGTTTACACCAGAGATGCGCTGAGCGAGGATAGGTAAATAAAGCGTTTCTATTGGTTCATGACACACACGCGTCCTCGCACATTTCTAGTGGGAAAGCAGTCCTACAGCTTGTTTTCGGAGCTTAGACCATTATGTTGGTCTTATCGAGGATATTTTAACTCAACAGCATTTTAAAAGTAACAGAACTACTACTTAAGCATCTCATGATGATTAAATACGCCAGGGAAATAAAAAAGTGTGCTAGTGCTGAACAGTGAACAGAACGTGAAACGAAAAACTTGGCGTTGGATATCAGACGAGAACTTAAGAAAAGTAGAAGCCATCTCATCTGAAATAAACCAAATTGGAGAAACTATAAAAGCTATAAGTGTTAGTTAATACAGTGTAAAAAAAACGAAAATACCAAAAAAATCAAATACCAAATGATAAATCACATCCTGAAAGCGTGCATCCCACAAAGAAATTGTGATTATGAAAAGGATTGCCCGATGTCATGTGTAGTGCAACCTGCAAGCTGGTGGAACCCTTGGTGGAGTGGTGGATCAGCCAAATATGTGGTCTACCACCCTAAAGTTGATAATCATTTGCATGTCATAAAACAATAATGCAAATAGACGTGTCTGTCAACTTGAAAGTTCGACTTTAGCGACTTCATTTGATATGAACTTGTTTAAAAATTGGTAGGCCACTTATGGCTGATGGTCCTTGGTGGCAAGTGGCAACATGGTGGCTACCCTTAAATTACATCACACATCGAGGGCATCGATTTAGCAACAAATGACGTCACGTCGTTATTTGACATTACTTATGAAATTTCAGATGATAGGTACTTAGACAAAGTTTCAGACTGGACCCGATTCTACAGCGGCCGCTAAAATTCCTAATTTTATTTAGACGTCGCTAAATCACTTTGCTATTCTATGAGCACCTGTCATAATCAAATGACATCGCTAATTTAATGGAATAGCACTTGTTAAATCCGCCGTCTAAATGACAATTAAAATTTAGAAAATTTAGATTTAGACAATTTAGCCGACGTGCGCGTAGAATCGCATCCACTGTCAGTTTTAAAAAATCTGAGCCTCGAAAAAGACTTGGGCCCTTTAAAAAGCTAGTAGCATTTTTCCCCACAGGCTTAATGAAATGAATAGTTCTTCGAAACCCTTTTCCGTTAGCCCATCGCCAAACTGTACTTGAAGGCTTTAAATTTCGGGTTAAAGGCTCGAGTTTTTCTACTTATCTAAAAGCATCGTGATGTCATCATCATTACCATCATCCTGATCTAGTGTGATGTAATTCAAGGGGGAGCTCCAAAGTTCGCATACTCTTCGCTGGTCATACCGTAATTTTTGTCCGAATCATCGTTGGTCATAATATTTTTTCACTGAAACCTTAAGGTGCAGTAAATGAAGGAAGTTGTTGTATGGAGACCCAATTAATTCCTCAGTCGATGAAATTTTGCTTGGTTATTGTATAGTATGAGCCGTAACTAAAATATAAAAAATCAAAAAAAAAAACACCTAAGTTACGTATTTATAAGCTAAAAATCGTCACTACTTTTAAAAAACTCGTATCTCGAAATGGATAATTTTTCCGAGTGCACTGTACGACCATTACGTCAATGTTCAATTTCGTTCACGTATTGATTTGAGATACGAGATTTTTTCAAAGTAGTGACGAAACACAAACCTGTTTATATTAGTAATTTAATTTAATTTCTGCTGGGATATTTTTTTTTATATTTCATATATTGTTCCAATACGTTACATGAGTATATCTATGTTGAAGAAAGTTTGAACGGAGCATTTTTTTTTTTTTTTTGGATTTTTATACAATACTCTTTATTTATTGATACTTTATCATACTGTCAAGTTTTTTCGGGCTGAGGAATTACTGTTGGGTCCACTACCTTTATTTACTGCACTATTAAACTTTCTAAAAATTTTTAAATGGGCATCGTATAGAAAACTATACATTAGGTTAGTTTTGTTTCATAACAATTCTGAACAATCATTGGGTTCAGAGAAAAAAAGGGTTATGACAAACGATAATTCTGACAAACATTACATTCGGACTTCCAATAAGTATGCGAGCCGATATGAACCCGATTCAAGGATGCCCATGTAGTACTTGAGGCGTGGGGGGGAGGGTTGGAGGTGTTTGGGGGCGTTACCTGCGGCTCGCGCTCCGGCTCCGGCGGCGCGCCCTCCGAGCTGTCGCTGCCCTGCGCGCGCAACGCCGTTAGTTTAGTACCACACACAACACGCACAACGCAGTATATTGTTACAGAAGGTGAATATTCAAGCCTTATGACCGGTTCAACGTCATTACCATCCCGCATTTATTACGTTTATATTACAAGCACAACGGAAGAAATGTCGCAAGAATTTTGATCTCTTTAGATTTAGCATCGTTATTGTATTTAGTTTTCATAAAAATGTAACCCTGAGCATCATCTCTTTTCAGAACAGTTGCAGAAACGGTAATGACGAAAAAACGCCGCTCCACTGAAATGGAGACTAAATCGAATCTCACCTATGATGAGTTCTGTGACGTTTCGAGTTTGACAGTTTTAGAGATGTATCATTGATCGAGTGAACCATAGATTTTTCTAAGAGTTATTAGTACTTATTTTTGAAAAAGTTGCATTATATTAAAAAATATATATTTATTTTCCAGTTTTCTGCCCACCGGGCCAATCTCTCGTTCTCGCTCGAAATAATCCCTCAAACGAATTACAAACTCCCGACTGGGAGTTCAAAACACTATTTTTTGGACTGTCATTGACGTGGCATTTTGCCAAAAAATAACAACAAACTTAACGAGAAACAGTAACAAAAGTCAACAACAATAATAATAGAAATGAACAATAACAAATACAATGCAAAGAAAATGCAACGGAAACTCAACTCGTATACACGGCAGACGTACTCGTACTTATCACGTCACTACTCTGTTCTGTTTCACACATTGCGTTATATAAAAAAATAAATATTTTTGTATCGTATTCAATGGAGGCTATTTAACAGACACTGATATTGCTATATATTTTTAAAAATAACAGTTTTAAATTTTTTTGATTAATTTGTTTCAAAATAGTAATTATTTTTAAAATATATTTTGCGAACATAGTATGCGTAATTCGGAAAATTTTCAAATGTCACAGAACTCATCTTAGGTGAAAAATACAATAACGGAGCGGAGAAGAGACGTGTATGGATCGACTAATCTGATTGGTCGATCCCTACACGTCTTCTCTCGGTTCCGCTTGTCTCCGTCTCAGTGGAGCAGCAGCCTAAACGCTGAATATACCCGATGATAAATACTTAAACATAACAGTATGTTAACATACACATTCACATACAAAATTTATTAGTTAAAACCCAAACAACACAAAAATTGTCAAGTCACTCGTGATTATATAAAACACTTGTAAAATACACATTAGAAACAAAAGCAAACGAAACGAGATATAGTTCATAGTGCCTGATACGTCAATATTTGTAACTCGCTCCTTTTCTTTCTCATGCACGAATATCTCTTTTCGTTTAAGACAGTGGTTTCCAATCTTCTCTTGACCAGGGACCACTTTGATTTCTTTGTTGTTGGTAGAGACCACAGCGTTTGCGGACCATATTTTGGTTTCTGCGGACCACTGGTGGTCCACGGACCATTGGTTGGGAACCAATGGTTTAAGAAGAAGACATAGGTAAGTGGGTCTCCAAGTTGGAGCGACCCTCCCCCGTTACTATGGTTACCTGGTCGTGTCGCGGGTGTTCCCGGTAGGGCTCGTCGCGCTCGGGGCTGGAGTCGCTGGAGCGCCGCGCGCGCCGCCCGCCGCCGCCCCCGCCCCCGCCCCCGCCGCCGCTGCCGCCACTTCGCACGCTCTCAGCGTACGTCTCCTGCGATACAGACCAACAGTTGACTAGGATATTCTAGTATAGATTATCTGCGTACGCCGCGCAATGAATGGAGATCTACATCACCAGCCGCATCGTCAGTCAGGTCAGTCGGGGTTAGCGCTAGATGTGAACCATCAACTTCAGGATAATCCAAAGTATATAAAGGGTTGATGAATTTGAATGAAGCATAAACGAACGTCTATTTATATTTTGGACATGTGACGCGACGTGGGGGGGACTCGGTGGAGCGACTGGTGGTGCAGGGCCGGGTGAATGGCAGCAGATCACGTGGACGTTCACCATTGCGATGGACGGACCAAATCAAGTCGTTGACTGACAAATCCCTTAATGAATGCGCAAGACAGGCCTCAGCAAGGGATAAATGGCGCACGGTAGTGAAGCGCTACCGAGCGTCTCGCGTGACCACGACTGCTCTGCCAAGAGTAAGCGACTGAGAAGAGAGAAGAACGCCTATTACATCAAGCTGGTTGATCGTCTCCTGACCACGTAAGTGTTGTTTTGGGGATGGAGACCCTCGTCGGGCGCTACCTGTGGCTGCGAGTACCCCTCGTCGTCGGAGTCGGGTATGAGCGCGCCGCGGCGCAGCGCCTCCTGCAGCTGACTGTACCTGTGGCTGCGAGTACCCCTCGTCGTCGGAGTCGGGTATGAGCGCGCCGCGGCGCAGCGCCTCCTGCAGCTGACTGTACCTGTGGCTGCGAGTACCCCTCGTCGTCGGAGTCGGGTATGAGCGCGCCGCGGCGCAGCGCCTCCTGCAGCTCGTCGGGCTCCACGGCCACGTTGTCCAGCTTCTCCAGCTGCGGCAGGTTCCGTAGCACCGTCATGCGGTACCTGACCAATACGACAATACATTTTTTTATTAACGCCCATCCCTTCAGGGCTAGGCAAAAGGAACTAAGCCTATACAACCGCAAGCCAGTAGAGAATGTTGTCGTAGTCAAAGTCATATCTTGGCTTGTCAGCCTTTTCGATCAGCAATTTTCCGTTACAGAATAGGTAACTAATAGTAGGTACACCTTGACGCGTTAGTTGGATTTACTGAGAGCTACTTTGAGGCTCACAAAGACGGAGGGAATGCTCGTTCCCGCTGGTTTTTAATGATTTCGTTGTGCACACACCACTGTAGTAAGCAATACAGAAAAGAAGTAGATACAAAAAGAACATGTGTTAAGACAAAAAGTGTGTGTGTGTGTGTGTGTGTGTGTGTGTGTGTGTGTGTGTGGGCTCACTCGGGGTGGTGCGTGCACGGGTTCTCGTCGAGCCAGAGCGAGGCGAGCGCGGGCAGGCGCCGCAGGTGTCGTATCTCGCGCGGGTCGTGTGTGTGTGTGTGTGTGTGTGTGGGCTCACTCGGGGTGGTGCGTGCACGGGTTCTCGTCGAGCCAGAGTGAGGCGAGCGCGGGCAGGCGCCGCAGGTGTCGTATCTCGCGCGGGTCGTGTGTGTGTGTGTGTGTGTGGGCTCACTCGGGGTGGTGCGTGCACGGGTTCTCGTCGAGCCAGAGCGAGGCGAGCGCGGGCAGGCGCCGCAGGTGTCGTATCTCGCGCAGGTCGCGGATCTCGTTCTTGCGCACGTACAGCTCGCGCAGCTGCCGGCAGCCCGCGAAGTCCACCAGCGACCGGATCTTGTTTATACTGGAAACAGAGACGCAAGATACTCAAAGTCAAAGTCAAAATCTCTTTATTCAATTTAGGCTATGACAAGCACTTATTAACGTCTAAAAATCTACCACCCCATGCTAGCCCCCTGTTTCACCACTGATTGACACGTGACAGTTGAATCTGATGTCGTCTCTGTTTATTCGGACAAAGCAAACAGAGATGGCATCTTTTGAACATAAAACTATCGTGAGACTCGCTCATATTAAATAATGGCCCGCACGGATAACTCACGTCTTAAATCCAGTTTAGCTCGACGTGTGCCGAGACGCGTTGCTCCGAAGAAGAAGGGCTACAGATTAGCCCGAAACTCGATTTAAGACGTGAGTTATCCAGGTCAATATATCTCTACTAACATTATAAATACGAAAGTAACTGTCTGTCTGTCTGTTACACTTTCACGTCGAAACCACTAAACCGATTTTGATGAAATGTTGTATATAGGTAGTTTGAACCCCAAGGATCAACATAGGATACCTTTTATTCTGGTAGAGGGCGCCACCGCGCGATAACCTAGATCCGCGCAGACGAAGTCGCGGGCATAAGCTAAGATTAATATAAAAGATGGCATCGCTTTACTGTCACAAAGTTTGACAATATGGTGGTGGAATAGGCTCTAAATGTTCGAGGCCTCCGCTAAATCGCGCGGGTGCACGGCGTGGCGCGGGCGCGGGTGTTTTTCCAATCTGATAGAGCAGCACTGCGAGAAACAGTAGTTTGAGAGCTACAGTGCCACAGGCAGACACATACTGGGTGACCTTAGCCTTTGGACAAATACGAATACTACCGGCTTAGCAAGATATTTAAAACCAAACTGCAAAGTATCATAACAATCACTCCAGTATTTAGCGAAAAACTAACGGTTTTCAATGTATCACTTCAGTTAGAGCATCCTGTGTATTTGGATGATCTACGCAAATAATTATTTCAAGATTGCTAAGTATCAGTCTTATTCATGGTTTCATTATTTGTTCAGAGGCTAAGGTCACCTTGTATAATTGGCGTCAAACTTTTAACACCCTTCCCTTTGCATCGGCGCAGTTAAAAACCGATCTCATTTACGATCAGCAGGGCTACTACGAAACTCGAAGTTCGTGTCGTGCGGTCCCTCTCGCTCTCGTATTAAATACTCTAAGCGTCAGAGGGACCGCACGACACGAACTTCGAGTTGCAAGTTCCGTGGTAGCCCTGCAGTTCCCATGAAGGTTCCCACATTAGATGTAAGATAGGCGCACGCATGCAGCGCCTTATCAGGCTTCCGCCATTGCGGCGGTGGCAAGGTTGCGGCCAATCAGAGCGTGGCGCGGGCAGCTTGCCCAATCGCCGGCAGCGTGCTGCACGTTCACTTCCAAGGTATACTCAAAAAGAACAGCTCCTACACTTTTCGCCCATACATAAGAAATGGCTTTTATATTCTGACTCAAAAATATTCAACACAAACACGCGCATTACTAAAATCTGTTGTATCAACCCGCTTGCCACTCTGACATCTATAAGAGGAATGCATGTAACATGTGTATCGTGCTGTATTAACCTTTCTGACGAGTTGAAGGTGTTGCATGGTAGATTATTTAAAGTAAGGCTGACTGGATAGCTACATGATCACTGTTTCTATACCTAATGTTAAGGACTTTTTGAATTTTAAATCATAATCATTGTAATTTTAAATTTGCATGTTGATTTTCTATATCGACTGAATACCGTTCCTGATGATACGAGGGGTGGCTGGAAAGTAATCTACCTAACTAAGAAAGAAAAGACTAGGGAAGATGTTTTTTTTTTATTTTTCTATGTAATCCCCTGTGAGAGAAATGCACTTATTACACTTTTCAAATAGTGACATTAACCTGTTAAAAAATTTTTTTTTCGGTTTATCGTCAAAATACTCGTTTACCGCAGACTTCATGTCCTCATACGTCAAAAATCTGCGCCTTCTCAAATCTTTCTACAGGAATCTGAACAGAAAATAGTCGCAAGGGACCAGGTCTGGGCTGTAAGGAGGGTGATTGATTTCTTCGAAGCCATTTTTGGACATGGCCAGCTTTGTTGTGCGAGCAGTGTGCACTAGGGCATTGTCGTGCAACAGCAAAATTCATTTGCTCAGTTTGCCTGTTTTTTTTTTCTTTTATTGATTATCTAAGCTGATGGTCTAAATTTGTGTAATAATCAGCATTCATTGTAGTATTTTTTGGCAGGTAATCAATTAGTAAAATCCCACCCGTGTCCAAAAAAATTGATGCCATTAGTTTACCTGCCGATGGACGAACCTTGAACTTCCTCGGTGGCTTCTCATCTTTAAATTTCCACTGCAATGACTCCTGTTTATTTTAGGGATACCATTGCCTAATCCAGGTCTTATCACAGGTTACTATTCTAGATAAAGTTTCGTCCTCCTTACCTCGACTCATTTCTATAAAGTCCTTACAACATCGAACTTTTCTCTCCATATCGAAAGAAGTCAGCATTCTAGGCACCCAGCATGCACTATCTTTGGACATATTTAAATGTTCGTGAATTATTATATTCACTTATTCCTTGCTAATCCCCACGTCTCTGGCTATCTCCCACAGCTTCACTCGCCGGGTCCTCAAATATATTTTTTTTACGTGGGGAACATTTTCTTCGGTGGCTGCGAAAATTGGCCGCTCAGTACAAAGATCATCTTTGAGGCCATCACTACCACACTTAAAATTGTTTTGACCAAAATTTGATGGTGAAATCAGACGGGCACAAATCACCAAATACAGATAACATACGCTGTTTTATCTGCGAGGGCGTACTTCCCTCTATAGTGAGGAATTTATAACAGCACATTGTTCAATTTTCTTCAGTTTCAAATTTTCCTGCGACATGGTGCGAACAATCAAGTGACAAAGGAGAACGAGACACCATAAACAAATGAATGTCCTATATTTTGAAAATAGAATAACCAGTGAATACGAAATCATAGAGGCCAGATTTTTTTTCGCGTTATAAATAGGTGAGGTAGATTACTTTTCAGCCCCCCTCGTACCTAACTACTTGTAAGAACTTATGCAAACGTATTCCAGCAAATAAACATTTCATTTCATTTTTATTTCACGATTTTTGATGCGATTCTTGGAAAGTAAAGCACACGAAAAAAATACGCGACTCAAGAAAGTGCTCCTAAAAGTCCTTAGGAAGTGCACCATTGGAGAAAATGCGTCCTATTATATGATCCTAAACTACAGCAAGCCATAACATCATTACACTATCAAGATGCCCGACGGATCATGATTAGGGCGGTTTACCTTTACGTTAGATAGATAGGCTAGTTGGAATGTTCGCAAGCAATGCAACCACTATCCACGCTAGACAATCATCCTCCCGCTCCCCGGGGTGTAGACGAGACACAAGCCCCGCGCCAGCAGACGGGTCGCGACCCCGCTCATTGGATTACCACTAGCCATAAACATAATGTCTCTGCTAGCCAGGTATTGTTCATCGACACCGAACGGTTTAACGAGAATCCAGAGTAATAAGGGGGCGATATTGACATGAAACCGTTCTTTCGACGATTTCGTTTCGAATTTTCTGTCTTGCTATTGCTGGACAGTCTGTCATTTTTGTTTTTACTGCAAACAGTAGAAGAAAAATCTTACTTTTTAATATACAGTAAGTTGGTACTTTTGACCTCTAATCTATTCCCAAAACCGTCTTCTTTTTTACGCCAATATGGACCACGGTCTGGTCTCTCGTGGGGTTTATCTGGAACACTTTGGGACCCACTAATATAAATTGACTATCACCAGAAGATTGCAGGACGTCGCTGTTCATCAGAAGATTGCAGAGGGCCAGATCAACAGAAGACGCTAGCTAGACTAACAGAATACCTAAGCACCGCAGGCTGTCGGTTTGCCAGACAACTGTGTCACAGTATATTCACGGTTTCTGAGGCCGTGTAGAGCGCGCGCCTGTGTGAGTGTGTTCGTTTCGATTGATTTGTTCGTAGCTTCCCTACTGCTTTAGCTTATACTGGGTGATTTCGGGGTCATGAGCAGGAGTGAAAGGTGATGGGGACAAAAAACCATCTAATCAAGAGATAATCGATCGCTAACTATCCGAAATGTATGGAATAGCAGATTTTTTTGCCATTTCGTGGCTGGTCCCATAGTAAAAGTTGCTCAGTGTGAATGTCCCCATCACATCTTTCACTCCTGCTCATGACCCCGAAATCACCCGTATACTGTGACTACGTGCTCTGGCACGCTCTTGGACGGTCACCTGAAAGTAGGGTTGCCACCTTTTTTTAGGGCGAATAAAGTATTTTTTCATTTTGGAAGGATAAAAATAAAGTACACAGAATAAAAAAAGAGTATCGCCAAAATTTGGTGGCTGTGGATACCAGTTTATTTAGTCTCATAAGTACTCATAACAAGTAACGAGCCAGTAAGAATAAGTTTTACGTAAATAGAGTATTTTAGCGTACTTTATTGGTGTCGTAGATTATAAAGTACGCCTACATGAAAAAGAGGACAATACTCTATTTTAGAGTACGGGTGGTAACCCTACCTGAAAGCCAGCACCTCGACGTTGGGCATCCGGCGCAGCAGGCTGACGTCGCCCAGCTCCGCGCCCCTGCAACAATAACACAGCACAGCGTTAGGGATTGGCTTCACAGACCAATAAAAAATATCTTTCATTTATACTAGTGTCTACCCGCGGCTTCATACACGTAAGTAAATCGTATGATACAACAGTGAACTGTGCATTTTTCCGGGATAAAAAGTAGCCCATGTCACTCTCGGGCCCATAAACTATCTCTATGCCAAAAATGAGGTCGATCCGTCGCTCCGTTACGGCGGCGTGAAAGACGGACAAACATACAAACACACTTTCGCATTTATAATATTAGTATGGATTTTGAACATAAACAACCATGAGCTCACTCGTATGAAATGATATTGTAACGGATAACTCACGTCTTAAATCGAGTTTAGCTTGACAAATTTTGGGCTATTTCGTAGCCCTTCTTCAAGGGAGTACGCGACTCGGCGGCTGCCGCAACACGCGCACTACGCGCCACCGCTCTACTCGCGCGACTCAAACAAACCCCGAAACATGTCAAGCTAAACTCGATTTAAGACGTGAGTTATTCATTACAATATCATTTAATGTCTTTATTGACGATGCAATATAAACAACCGCGCCAAAAGGCAGACAAAAAGTTATCGAAGTTTCGGTTCCTCCACTTTACGTGGACGACTCCATGGTTGTTGTCAATAAGGAATGGGCCCGATCAGCGTTGCGGAAGCTCGCAATAAATCCCCATCACCATACAAGCCGCGTCCGCCAAGGTCACGCAACGCTTGTACACAGCCGATAAACAATGCCGTGATCTCATTGATATTCGTCTCGACGTGTGCGCATGTACGGCCAGCAACAACTCTCTTTAGGTATCAACTTTTATGTCATGGGTTCATGCAAAAAAAAAAGTGTATGGTAGGGACAATACAAGCTATTATTTTATATCGCCCTTTTTTGCTCAAGATCGTCTAGAGTTGTCAAGTCACACATAGCAAATTCAAGAACTATGTGGCAAGAAGTAAAACCTCGCAACACAGACACAAGTAATTTTTTTTTACTTTACTTGTGTCTGTGTTGCTTCTGTTTTCTGTTTCTGTGTTCTTTTTTACTAAAAAAGAAAAACCGATAATCATTGTGACCTAACAAGGCTGGCCATTTCAGAAGTCACGCGTCAGGCGGACGGATGTCCATAATATGGCGTCATTTATTTACTACATATTTTAAACAAATAGCATTTTAACGTTATTTCTAATTGCTTTTAAAGTAGTAGGGATTTTTAAACAATAATCAGACTCGTACTCCAACACTAAAGGTAAGCGTAAGTATATCAATATTATTAAATTGTAATTCGCTAGGTACTGCTTGAGCTGCCGACTCTACAGCTACGGCGGAGGTCTCGTGAGATATTCCCACGACGCGACGCGTTGATAATGTAAAGCTTGCGCGCAACAAATACTGAGCGATTACTAAAGCACCCGAGAACAGTAGGGCTACTACGAAACTCGAACTTCGTATCGTACTGTCCTTCTCGCTCTCGCATCAACTAGTATAAATGTCAGAGGGACCGCATGACACGAACTTCGAGTTACGAGTTTTGTAGTAGCCCTGCAGACAGTAACAAATGGGATCCGGATGATTCTCCGCTTCCAAATCGCTTCTATAATTAGTAATTAATTATCATTTGATGCGACCCTGAATAGAGCGTCGGTTTAAGGGCATTTCATTCATTAATGAATGAGACACTGAAAACATCTGTTTTTGGTCTCAGAACCGCTTGTAGATACAAAAGTATGGATAGAGAAATCGTCGGGGATAATGCAAATCCACTTATCTACATACATGAGTAAATACCGCGTATCTGCAACATGTGTAATTTTTTTTAAAGATGAGATTAACGTCATATTTTTTTTATTTATAGAACTTAGAGTAAAAATAGGTGGATGAGACTATACACACGCGATTATGATAAAAAAAAAACTTTATTTTGGCACTGAAACCGAAGTTATTTTCAATTAACTGCAAATTCGTTCGATTTTTAGTTTAGTTGACAGGTTATTGGTCAATTGAATTGACATTTAATTTAAGAAACATGATAACTATGTAGCTACTAAACTATATCACACAAAATGTATAGGAGAATCGTGTTTCGATGGTCTATTCCGACTAGTTCCATTATTAGTTCCATTGATGTAACTAGTTGGACTTTTACACTCTTCGTTGAACGTAACTACTGAGAAAAAAAAGTCCAACTAGTTCCATCAATGGAACTAATAATGGAACTAGTCGGAATAGACCGTTTCGATAGGTCATTTATGACAGTCTCTAACAGAGGGCGGTAGTGTGACGCGGCGACGCGGGACGCGCGTTGTTGTGAAGGCAGCGGCGCGGCGCCGGCGCCGGTTTCACTTTCGTTCGCCAGTCAACAACCGCGCGCCGATAATGAATGACTGGCACTTGCGGCCAGCAGGGCTACTCCGAAACTCGAAGTTCGTGTCGTGCGGTCCCTCTCGTTCTCGTATCAAATAGTATAAGTGAGGGACCGCACGACACGAACTTCCGAGTTTCGGAGTAGCCCTCCAGCAGCGCCGGCCGCGGATGGATTTGTCGACACCATGTTTGCCGCTGTCGCAACATTCCCAAGGGCAGGCGCGTGAGACACTTCTTAGGTAGGGTTTTATGGCAGAGAAATAGAGAAAATGAGGTTTTGTATAGCAAGTACAGTTTCCTGCATTAATATCTGCCACAAAGGAGCACGTAAAAATATCCGACACGTCCTACCGCTACCCCAGAAATACCAGTGCAGTTGTAACTATCAGATATTTATGCGCGCTTCATTGAAATGAATTTTTTTATTTTTATTAACCCCCGACGGAAAAAAGGGGTGTTATAAGTTTGACCGCTATGTGTGTCTGTGTGTCTGTCTGTGTGTCTGTCTGTGGCACCGTAGCTCTTAAGCGGGTGGACCGATTTGAATGCGGTTTTTTTTATTTGAAAGCTGGTTTTCTAGCGATGGTTCTTAGACATGTTTTATCAAAATCGGTTCAGCCGTTTCAAGATCATCAGCTCTTTTGTCCGCTGCGGTAGGAATCTTAGACGCATAATGGGTATTTACTTTACTTTCAAGCATATTTTGGAAGTAAAATTTGAAACACCTATGTATGCTATATGACTATGCAAGATTATGCAGTTCTCGGCCTGATGCTGCAGCCAGGATATCCAGAACACCAGTAGGTACACTCTTGATCTTGATAAAACCATAGCAGATATATCGTGTTTGGATTCGTTTCGATCAGTTTTTGATTCTACATACAATGCAATAGTGGCAACAGGATGAGCTGATGCTGCAGCCAGGATATCCAGCACACTAGAAGACTTTAAAAAATAATAGCACACATGTTGTGTTTGGATTCGTTTTGATCAGTAATTGATTCTACATACAATGCAGTGGTGGCAACATGACGAGCTGATGCTGCAGCCAAGATATCCAGCACACCAGTATACCTACTCTTGAAAAAAAAAATAGCAGACATGTCGTGTTTGATTCCTTTTGATCAGTATTTGATTCTATATACAATGCAATGGTGGCAACACGAGCTGAGCTGCAGCCAGGATATTCAACACACTAGTGCACTTAAAAAAAATATATATATACCAAAGTTTAAAAAACATGAAATAAAAAAAAAACTAAAATTAAAAATTTTAAAAACCCCCGACAAAAAAAACGCTAAAAAAATAAAAAAAAAACGAAAAAAAAGGCGCCAGAAAAGGACAACTAAAAAGTAAAAAATAATTATGCACTGCCTAGCTGTTGCCTGCGACTTCATCTGCGAAGAATTTGTTTATCCCTATCCCGCGGGGACTATGCTGATTTCCCGCAAAATTAGCCTAAATTAATTTAGTACAAGTACCTAGTAATATTTTTTTTATCTAAGCGTCGTCGATGTCGGGGGACCGCTAAGGTTTTAAAAAATACAAAATAATGTACTATAGCACAGAGAACATAATATACAGAGACACCACCTAGTACAAGCAAACGGTATCACCCTAAAGGGGCTCCTAGACGGGCCATATTTTCACGAAAATGTATAGCTGCAATAGTGTGGCCGGCAGCATCAGCCAGCATTTACGGCCAGACTATGAACACTCGGCAATATTTTTAGTATGGCCGGGATATATTGCCACATATTTTTAGTGTGGCCGATGAATGTTTAGGGTTTCAGACATATTTCCGGAATAATCGCTTTGCAATCGAAAATACTGCAATATTTCTCAGCCACTTTTATTGTTGTCTCGCTATACGGCATAAGTGCGTCCCTTTCTTATGCTACGTGAAGTATGCCGCGATTCGCTCAAGTAGCTTAGCTATGTTCGTGTTTGTTTCTGTTTAGTTTCGATGGCAGCAAAGTAAATGCGGACATCTAAATTTTTTCAAAAATGATTTTTTACAAAAAAATACTTATTTCCGGACTTAAAATATCTAACGTATCACGCTTATTGAAATAAGGTCGAATCCACATTTTTCTTTGTTTTTTTTTTGTTTTGATTTTGCTTTTAAAACAATGCAACGCGTATGAGTTCGTCAGCCATACTAGCCATGTATGTAGCCCATGTAAAGCCAAAATAATGAGCCATATACTGCTGCAGAAATATTGCCGAGATATACATTTTCCAGCCATATGCTGCATTAAAATGTGTTTTGTATTGCCGGGATATAATCTGCAATGTTGTAGCCATATAATGCATTAAAAGTATAGCCCGTCTAGGAGCCCCTTAATACTGGCTATACAACTGGCTATTTTTCTTTTCTTTATTTTACAATAGAAGGCACCACTGAGAACACAAATAACACGATACCTATATGCCATCTAGCGAGACACTAATGATACGGGTGTCGCTTGTTAGCCCAATCTATAGCTTGACTAGGACATGACAGGGTTGGTAGATGGCGCTACGTTATATAACCTACTCACGGCCGCTGGTCAGTGCGTAAGCAATCGAGGTTTCGTAGATCCAAACCTATTCGTAATCTGCTGAAAACGCTGTCAGCCATATTAGTTTATAGATTATCTACAGCTTAGGGCTATACTACGAAACTCGAAGTTCGTATCGTACCGTCCCTCTCGCTCTCGTATTAAATAGTTTAAGTGTCAGAGGGACCGCACGACACGAACTTCAAGTTTCGTAGTAGAGTAGTGACGATATGTAGTTTTAATTTTTTTTTTATTCGACTGGAAGGCAAACGAGCAAGTGGGTCTCCTGGTGGTAAGAGATCACCGACGCCCGTAAACATCTGCAACATCAGGGGTATTGCAGATGCGTTGCCAACCTAGAGGCCTAAGTTGGAATACCTCAAGTGCCAGTAATTTCACCGGCTGTCTTACTCTCCGCGCCGAAACACAACAGTGCAAGCACTGCTGCTTCACGGCAGGATTCGCGAGCAAGATGGTGGTAGCAATCCGGGCGGACCTTGCACAAGGTCCTACCACCTGCTATTATGCGATTATGCAATTATAGTATATAAGTGTTGTGTAGTGTATATACTTGGTTTGGTGTTTTTCAAAATCCTCTAATATCTCAGAAACGGTGCGTCCTAGCTCAAAAATAGCCAAATTTTCAACCCCCTCCCAAACCACCCCCTACGGGACTACCCCGGACCCAACCCCAAAATTTCATCCCCCCCCCCCCACTTTTAGCACATTGACCAGCCTAACCAGACCCCTGATCCAAGGGTAGCAAAAACTTCCAGGGCCTATAGCTCCGGAACGGGGCTACTCCGAAACACATTGTGTTCGAAGTTCGTGTCGTGCGATCCCTCTCGCTCACGTATTAAATATGTGTATGTGTTTCGGAGTAGCCCCGTTCCGGAGCTATAGGCCCTGGAAGTTTTTGCTACCCTTGGATCAGGGGTCTGGTTAGGCTGGTCAATGTGCTAAAAGTGGGGGGGGGGGATGAAATTTTGGGGTTGGGTCCGGGGTAGTCCCGTAGGGGGTGGTTTGGGAGGGGGTTGAAAATTTGGCTATTTTTGAGCTAGGACGCACCGTTTCTGAGATATTAGAGGATTTTGAAAAACACCAAACCAAGTATATACACTACACAACACTTATATACTATAATTGCATAATCGCATAATAGCAGGTGGTAGGACCTTGTGCAAGGTCCGCCCGGATTGCTACCACCATCTTGCTCGCTAATCCTGCCGTGAAGCAGCAGTGCTTGCACTGTTGTGTTTCGGCGCGGAGAGTAAGACAGCCGGTGAAATTACTGGCACTTGAGGTATTCCAACTTAGGCCTCTAGGTTGGCAACGCATCTGCAATACCCCTGATGTTGCAGATGTTTACGGGCGTCGGTGATCTCTTACCACCAGGAGACCCACTTGCTCGTTTGCCTTCCAGTCGAATAAAAAAAAAATTAAAACTACATATCGTCACTACTCTACTACGAAACTTGAAGTTCGTGTCGTGCGGTCCCTCTGACACTTATACTATTTATTACGAGAGCGAAAGAGACCGCACGACACGAACTTCGTGTTTCGAATTACATAGTAGCCCGCTGCATGCGCATACCGGTTTTACGCCATCTAGCGTTACTTTTGCAAACTACTACGAAAACCTCATAGCTGAAACGTAGTCACATGTAGCCTATACTTTCGTATTCTCAATTTATTATTTATGATGTTTCTTATCTTCAAATTAAGGAGTTTAAATAAAGTTGATGTGAAGTTGTGTTTATAAAATATGCTATTCTTTATTTTAATATCAATATTTCTACTTAATTCGGCTTATTTACATTTTATACTTTACAGATGTTAATGGTAGTGCCATCTATTGCCGTTTTTTAGTACTAAATATATCTTGTATGAGTTGGTAGCCCATGACTATAGTTTCCTGTTAACCTTAGCGGTCCCCCGACACCGACGACGCTTAGATAAAAAAAAAATATTACTAGGTACTTGTACTAAATTAACTTAGGCTAATTTTGCGGGAAATCAGCATAGTCCCCGCGGGATAGGGATAAACAAATTCTTCGCAGATGAAGTCGCAGGCAACAGCTAGGCAGTGCATAATTATTTTTTACTTTTTAGTTGTCCTTTTCTGGCGCCTTTTTTTTCGTTTTTTTTTTTTATTTTTTTAGCGTTTTTTTTCCTCCCCCTTAGAATGCCGCAATGAACGACAACGCTTCACTTGCATCCATGGGTTGCAAGCAACTCTCACGACGTTAGTCTCTTTAGTAGGAGGCCTACACTGCTTCGTCTACCGGTTCGGGTCGCCACTAGAGGATTGTTTTCCCTTAATGGTATGAAGGTAGTAAGTAGATCAAATGGTGTAAAGTGTCCTATGATATATTGTTTTCGGCGGTGTCACAGTTGGTAGCAGCGAGTCACGCGGGGCTGCGCAGCCGCCGCGATCTCACGAGACAATGGCAGTGGCGAAACCTTTGTCGCGAGACGCTCCAAATACGTGACACAGGCATAACATTACGCTACATTTATTGATTATCGTCACCCAGAGGGTTATTGTTTACCGTTAAGTTTCGATTTATCCAGAGATTAAATTATGATTACATTGAATTCTGGACGTCCTGCACTTCTGTAGTGGTTCCTCACTAGCTACTTACTAACTACAGCATTGAGAGAAACGTGAGTAAAGTAAATCTGAATGCAACACAAGCTTTGCCGTACTTGTCGCTGTCATTGCTTTCATCTTCGGTTCTAAATGTCTTATTTTTATGTAAGGTTTATCATCAGAATAAAAGTGATCTGAATAAGACAGATTGAACACATTTACTTGCAGTGTAGTCTGTAATCTTTCAAGACCTAACAACTACTGACTGACGTTGAACTTTAACGTGTTAATAGTACATTGTTGTAGAGGCTCGAAAATAGATGCTCAAGAATGTAGAGGCTCGAGGCTTTTAGTCGAGGCTAAGCATTGTGCTTTTCACGACAGCTGCGAGGAAAAAAAATTTATCACAAAACAAAAAATAACAATCCATGACTGCGTTGCTTTCAGATATTTATTTATACACGCTTCGTTGTGTTGTGTCAGGTCAGATACTGCAGGTGATGCTGACAGCAATACACGTTGTGTCCTAAGAAAAAAAAGTTCTTGTGAAATTTCATTTAGATCCGTGTCAGAAGATCTGCCTTCGTACGTCGGAGTCTCGGAGTTAGCCGAATCAGCAATATCTGCATAACCGATATGGCCTTTGAGCTGCTGTCAACTGTCGCAGTGAAAGCGACCAAACTAATAAAGAAAGAAAAAAAAAACAGTTGAAAAACACACACTAAACAAAACAGTTTTTTGTGGCAAAAAGTAGACTACTACTAAGCAGTAGTGGTAGTTTACTGACGCTACGACTTGCATACAAGCGCATAAAATGCCCTAAAATTAAATAGAACTTCGCTAGACCTTGGCTAGACCACATATGAGGATCAGAATGAATCAGGAATAGTACAACTACATACTGATTGGGTAGAAACCCCCACAATCACCTCACTACAAAGATGGTAATGGTTGGGTTTGTGTAATGTGCGTCTTCTTACAGCGTATCGTAAGATCGTAGCTGAGCAAATAAGTAATTGTTTAAATTTCATTGATATGGACCTCCGTCCGTAAGTAATACCTGATTAAATAAATTAGTTTCGCAAAATATTTAATAGATAATATAAAGTGTATAGGCATAAAGCCGAATTTAAACTTGAAAGAAAAATTGCAACCGTGAGGCCGTAAAGCCATCGGGTTTGCAGTCAATGTACGATTTTTCTTGCAAGACTAAACTTGGATTAAAGTACGTGCGTTCTATTGTTGCGGCGGCTGGGGGCGCACCCACCGCGGTTTCACAGCAATATGTGCGGGCCGTCGTGTAAATTGTTATTTCCGCGGTTTCGGTCGATGGAAATGAAAATATTATTAGCTTGCAACCGCAGAGCGCGCAGCGTACGGTTTCTAGAAGTTTAGTAACGCACGACAAGAAACCAAACAGTATTACAAGGTGTTCACAATAAACTGTTCTTGTAAATTTATTCGTAGTCTTGTAAGTATATTTATTTCGGTGGTTTCGGAAACGACTCTAACGATTTCAATGGGAGGTTTCAGGGGCGAATAATCGATCTAGAGTGATGTTTTTTCCCCGGAAAGCGCGTGTATTCGAGTTTCAGGTTTCAGTAATAATGTGGCAACAGCCTGCTACCTTCCAAGTCTATTTGTTAGCGAACCAAACTCTACCATATTCTTAAATCTTTACTTATCCAATCTAAAGAGAACAGGATAAAGTTTGTGTGAAAAATGTTGCTTCTGTGTTGTCACTGTCGACGCTCACTCTGTGATACGCATACTACATAATATAGACATTGAAAGGTCTATTTATTTCACACGAAAACACAAGCTGAAACATGGACGCACAGAAAAACCAGAAAAATAGACCAGTGCTGGGAATCGAACCCAAGTCGTCAGCAATCCGTGCTGCGTGCTATTCCCCTACACTACCGTTGGACATGCGCTGGGCATGGTTGTCCAGCGGTGGTGTAGGGGAATTGTGTTTTCGTGTGAAATAAATAGACTTTCACGGGATGACCGTAAAAGTAACAAAAATTTGGAGTTGAAATAAAAAATACAAAAAGACTCCCAAAAATAATCTTACACTGAAAGGTGTTTATTTATTTTCCCTGGATTCACTAAGAGGATTAAAAAAACTTGTGGTAGGCTCTCCATAGAGGAACATTAATTTTACCCTGCGCATAATTTAGGAAGACACTGCTTCAAGCCTTTTTATCGCAAACTGCGCTGTTACGTCTTGCCATATTAAGTCAATACCCCGTTGCCACAACAAACGACTTTCGTTCATAGTGCTGTATCAACTCGTAACTGCCGACTGCTCATACATTTTACGTTGCAGTCAGCATAACTGCACGTTAGCAGCGCTGCGACTGAAACGTATGGGCTATCGGCAGCAATGTCAGTGAAGTTGAGCTTAGCTCGAGTCAGTCCTGAGGCTGTATTGGTTCTGGCGCGCTCTGCCTGTCCCGTGGGAAGCAGGAAACTTATATCTTTCTCTTCAACACTATTTGTATTTGGGACAGCCTCGTAAGACGCTAGTTAAGATTCAACCTAAATGTAGTTTTTGGCTGGGGTTACATACGACCAATCAAGCATGTAAGGTAAGTGACTGAGCGACACCGGGCCACCAGGCCAAGATATATCTGTGGCACAACCGTTCTTGCTAGTATTTAATAGCCGAGAAAGAATTAGCCCTACTAAGAGCGGCCGTATTCGTATTTTACTGTAATAGCATCATAGTAAGTACATACCCAACTAACAAATCATGTCGTAAAAAAGTCAACATTACGTTTCTATTTCAGCTATTGGTCGTAAGATAGATCTGTAAAATGTCGAAAGAAAGGTCTATGCACGTTCTCTCAACGCGATTTGGGCACACTTCTTTCAGCTTTTAAGTGCTGTAAATATCGTAAGAGTATCGTATGAATAGCCAAATAATTGAAAGAATATAGAGTAATCACAACTCGGATGCTATATAGTTCTATGATAGACATCAGTTTGCCATTATTCCACACATAAGCCTTATACAAGCCGGTATTATCTCTTTCATTCGACTTATTTATCGTAAAATAGCAGCGCGGTTGCAATCACTCGACTTTTTGGTCGTGAGAGCGCAAACAAACGGCAAATTAATTTATTGGAGCAACAGAAAATATAAGTAAAAGTATTTTGCTCATTGATGTTATATTTTATACCACCCATAATGATTTTTAGGTAACTCTTGACACTAGATCGTAGGTCTTACTTTCATGTGCGGAATAAAATTTTTCGTGTACATTTCTTAAATTTTCGTTAATATTTTCATGGGCCGCAAGATTTTTCAGTAGAAAATTAGTGAGAAATCATATTAATTTAAAAGTTAAAATTAATTCGCCATTATATCATCTCACTCGTCATCCTAAAGCATTCACTCGGCTTTTTAGTGGAAAAATAGAATTGAGAATTCCTTTTTACAACTTTAGCAGCGGCATTTTGTATTAGTTTAGGGGTCTTTAGTGGTGAATGTTAAACCATTATCATTTTATCTTTTATAGGTGATAGTAAAATGGTAGTTTACTTGGATGTGGACAAATTCTTAAATACAGTGATTTAAAGCAGCTTATGGAATCGAAATGGCCTTGGAAAGAGATGCTTCAAAAATGTCATGTTCAGTAGAATCGTGAATATTTTCTAATACTGAACCCTCGTTAAAATTATTTGATGGCACTTCACCCGTAGCTGAACCCGATGTAGCAATTGTACGATGAATCCTAGGAGTGTACAATTTATTAATTTTCCGTCGGAAACCACCACTTCTTTTATTTTTTTTTCCATTTGCTATAATACATTTTAAATTAAAGTAAAGCAAAGCGGTTTTTATTGTTACGTGCTGTAAAAGATTTCAAATAACGTTTATCCCATTATTACGCTGAGTGATAGCCGTTAAATAATGTTTACACGACCTTGGGCCCTGTAATAGATTAATTTAAAGCGTTTTCTCAACTTCAATATTCACGTCGAAAGAAAATCTTGCAGACAGCTATTATATGACATTAAGTGCTATAAAAGTAACTGAAATGCTATTTTGTCGAATAGATCACTTTTACTCAGCAATTGTGCTGTAATAATTGAATGTCGAAATATGGTGCTATAAAAGTTAGTTTGACAACAAATTAGCAATTTGGTTACATTTATACAACCGTCATAAGACATACGGTCACAAGAAGGTGATCGAGAGATATCTTTATACAGCTATCGAGTAAATGCGATATGAGTTTGTCGAGAGCACGTTTACTCGACAAGTTTATGCAGCAAAAAAGCATTCGATGCTAAACAATCCAGAGAGTTGCTTTTAAACGGCTTTTTGATAATGACAGATCTTTCACACGAGTGTCTTTCGACTTAAGGTTGTAAGAGAGAAGCTTATACGGCTTAATTTGCTAGTTATCGTCGGAAACAGCGCGCAAATCCGCTTATCTACCTATCATACGTAAATACCGCGTATCTGCACGTCTTGTTTAATAAATACCTACTTATTCTTTTATTCCCAACCTTTCCGAGTACATATTGGAAATTACTAAATTTGTCAGATATACACGGAATTCAAAGCTATCTGCACTATCCCCGCGACGTCTGGCTGAAGCTCTAATCGAATTCAACTCAAGTTTCGTGAATTTCAACTGGAACTTTTCAGAGTCGGCACGTCTCTAGTCTTTCACAGAATAGCGCTAGGTGAGGTGAGGCAGTCGAGAATGAACCGAAAGGGTACTGCCGTACGGGGTATTTTACCCTGACACGGGGTGAAGTGATTGATGAGTGGCAACAGGCAGGGCCGGATTTAGGGGAGGGCAACCGGGACGAAAGCCCCGGGGCCTCCACAAACGGGGGGCCCCCACAATAGAGACTTCGGAAAAAAAAAATTTCAAATTCCAACTAGTTAACACTAGTAAGCATCTTTTCCTTTGATATTTTTTTTTGCTCTTTCACCTTTACCTACAGCCTACAGTACTATATACATACATGATTATTTGATTATATTAATCTTAAATAACAGAAATCATTGATCTATATTTTGGAAAATAATTTGGGGCGAGGGGGCCTCCGCTCCTTTGTTGCCCCGAGGCCTCTGGACCTCTAAATCCGGCCCTGGCAACAGGCGATGTCGTGTCAGGCGGCACCCATTACGCCGGTGGTGGCGCTCCTTGATACAAAATGGCCGTTGAGAAGCCCAAGTTTGTAAAGCAACAAGTTTTCGCAAGTTTAATTCTAATTAAGTGTTATGCAGGAGCATTCTATGATGTAGTCGAACACGCAAAATTAACTAAGCTTATTTGTAAGTCGGAAAATTGCTGCACGCGAAATCTGTTAAACGAACGATTACAATAGCTTATATATAGTTTGTGATGTAAGTATACAGATGTAAGCGATGTAAGTAAAATAAAAAACCACAGGAGACCTTGAAGATATCGCTTCACTGAGATTTTTTGAGCTAAGCATCAGCGTAAGGACGTTCTGGTTCTGACAAAGTACATACAGCACCAACATCTGACACAAGAAAGCGTGCATAAATATCTGACACGACTTTATTCCTAGGGCTGGTAGGACGTGACAGATATTTTTGCACGCTCCGCTGTGGCAGATATTAATGCGGGTGACTGTACTGTACCTACACACAGGCGGGCACACCCACCATTAGTCAGTAACCCAGCCCGCACCGGTCGACCTCGCCTTAGCCCTTCCCTAGGTATATTCTAATCAACTCTACAAGCCCGCTGTCCTTTTCTATCCGTAAAGAATCGTCAAGGACACTAACCGAGGATTGAGGGCATTGCCTGACCGGTTGATAAGGTATCTGCAAATTACGCTCCAGATAACATGCGCTATGATAGTTCACTTTGCTTAATTGCATGAGCGCATTGCAACGAAATTGACAACAGACATGTCTGTGACAAAAAATGTTGTGCCGAAGTGCAGGGTCGGCAGTTTTTCTTTTATTCGACTGGATGGCAAACGAGCAAGAGGGTCTCCTGATGGTAAGAGATCACCACCGCCCATAGACACCTGCAACACCAGGGGGATTGCAGATGCGTTGCCAACCTAGAGATAATCCTAGATGGGATACCTCAAGTGACAGTAATATCACCGGCTGTCTTACTCTCCACGTCGAAACATAACAGTGCAAGCACTGCTGCTTCGCCTGCTTCAGACTTGCTTGCTTGCTTGCTGCCGGATACGCCAGTCTCCATTAAATGCACGGCTCGCGGCTGTGGCTAGTGTGGCTTCTTTGAGCACGGCAAAAAACCGACAAAATATGGCTTGGATCGCGGCGACGAATTTGCCTCGTGTCGCGGCGCGCTTCAGGTCGAGGCAGCGTCTCCACTTGCGCGGCAGCCGCTCGGGGCTCGGCCCGAGGCTGCCTCTAGTGGATATGCGGCTGTTGACATACGGCGGCGCGCACGCGAGCGGCGCACGCGACGCGTCGCGCACGTGCCGAGCACAGTGCAGACACCTGTCACTGTCCCGTTGACGGATTGCACTCCACTATTGGCGCCGAGCTCGCGTCGTTAGCCTACAATGATAGTCCTATTCCTATTGCTAATCATTAGACGACCGATGTCATTATATTGTGTTATTATTTATTTATTCAACAAGACTGATACAGCTAACGTGCATTTATATTATATTGCGGCACCCGATCAACTACTTGAAACTGGATCGCTTTACAGCTCTGCAATGTTAAGATTACAATATTTCTTGCAGTTCTAAGTAGATTGGGTACGGGTTCTATGCACGCCCTTGACGGCTTCGTACGTAACCTAAAACCAATTTGCCAAAACGTAACCTTTTTCAAAAGGCGCATTTTTCTCAGAATCCACACACACTGCGTATAACCTATATCACATGAGTAAATACAATAAAGACCCATTACTTACTATCACCGATATCTGATCAGTCGGCACGCCTTATCATCAATGAAAAATGAGTAGGTACCAGTATCAGCTGCTGTCCGCAAAGTTCATCGCCCTCCATTAACTACTTAACGTTGTCACGCAATTGATGCCCATTCGTAATGTTCCGTCCACGAGTGGTTCTGTCGCAAGTACTGTTTTAGAACCACCAAGATATAACTGCGCTATATCTTGACTTGACAAGCTTGTGCAAGACACTCTGTAGAACCGTGTTACAGTCAGCATTTATCGCACTCATCAAAAAAATCTTGACGAGGGCAGAAGAGGCTCCCCGCGACAGGGTTCTAGCAATGGTTCTAGCGAGTATTACATACGAACTTGTCAAGGTTACAGTCATAAAGTGTTACGGTTCAGCCAAGTTTTGTCTGCATTGCGCCGCTACTCACATGGGACCCGGAAGCGGTAAGTCGCCGCGAAGTACGCAATGTTGTTAGTTAAATTAACGAGACCCAGCGAGCGATTCACAGCTAGACAGTGCATTGTTTTGTTTTCAATTTCATGTATAACTAAATAATTTTAGTCATCTCAGCATGCTGATGTTGCATGCTGATTCTCGGGATTGTTCGCTGTAGCTAGTTTGGTTAAAGCAGCGTTTCCCCCAATAATGTGCGAGGATCCCTTGTTCTCCGTACATAACCAACTTCCATTACCAGCGCTGGGAGAGGACAAATAATTCCTACTCCAAAACCAGGTTTTCGAGTAGGATTTTTTTTTCTTTGCACTAAACCTACGTCATGGCCGGTAATGTATGAGGAAAAATAATTCATAGTACATACAATACTCGGTTTTGGAGTAGGATTCTTTAATGCCTTGTACAGAACCAACGTCGGGGTCCGGTAATGTATGAAGAAGCTGGCACTGATACTATTTGATACGAGAGCGAGAGGGACCGCACGACACGAACTTCGAGTTTTGAGTTTCGGAGTAGCCCTGCTGGCTTTAAAGGCTTGCCACAAACAAGGTTAGTTCTTTCCCGGAAAATCGCAAGTTTCCGCAGGATATCAACAAACGAATTCTTAGACCAAGTTGTAGGTAACAACTAGTTTATTCAGTTCAGGTGTCCCGTGGCGCGGGCGGGTCTGCCCTGGCCGGCCCGCGAGGCCGCGCGATCACTCACCCGCGCCCGTCCACGTTGGGCGCCGGCCAACTCCGGTGATCGACGACCACGGCCGCCCTACTTCCGACGAATCACAGGCTCTGTTCGTTTGGATTTGGAAACACCTAGTTACTAGATTAGGCATGGTTTATTCATGCGAGCGTTCTTAGGGCTATGCCTCAGTCGACGAAACTGGTCCTTTGTTTTCCGTACGTCCGTCGGTCAAGTCAAGACCCTTTTTCTCATGAGAAATCAAGCTAAAATATATACTTTATTGATAAAAGAAACTAAATAATATAAATATTAAACATAACTTTCTAACAATTAAAGTCAACACTCAAGATCTGGGCCCAATTGGGGATGTCTAAAAAAAATTACCCATGGTTTTTATATTTTTTTTGTATAGAATAGTCAATTATAAGAAACTAATTTCAATATTTTTTCATTTAGTTCACTACTTTTACCAAAATTAATTATTTAAACTATTTTGGTTGATGACGTCACAGTTTGATAAAGTGCTACCACATAGTTGATTGGTTCATGACTTTGCCATATGTGCCACCCCCTTTTTATTTATTTTTTATCTGTGGTCAAACTTAGTGTCAACCAACTTTCACTATTGTCAATGTCAATCCGTTCCATCCTCGTAATTTATCGTAAAACGCGCTGAACTGCTTTTCCCTGGATTTCGATTACCCTAATATTATACTCGTCGACCTGTGCTAGTACCTTGGACTGAACCTAACGACGAATAAGCATTCGTTGAATTTTGCTTGCCTCTGGATACCGAGATGAATAACACTAGTTGTAATAGCAAAAAAGTTTTTGTGCACGCATTGTGCACGTAAACAAGAACTTGAAAAGGCTATGGGTGTTATAAATTAGATATCGATGTCGATTCAAAACGCCAGTATTATTGCTGTGAAGATCATCTAAATGTAAGTATTTTATTTTAATATAATATGTGAATATAACTTTACTATTTTCGTATTTATAAAAGATGCACTATCATACATGAAACTTGAGTCATGTTTGATTTGTGTTGGAGTGCAGTAAAAAGGGCCGAGAATTCCAGGTATTACATACTTAATTAAAGATTTTGTACTTATATGAGTCACAAAATATACCAACTTTAGAAAATGGTATAGTATTATGTTAATAATAAAAATTAGAATAATGTACTTATGCTGGCAGTTTTCTCGCATAACATAATATAGCATCTCTGGGTCCATGCCACAGGGGCGGTTTATAATTAATTGTTTTAGATTGGGTTCAGTTTACATTTCTATACCAATATTATAAAGAGGTAAAGTAAATAATGCAGTTTTCTAAGTACCCATGTAATTTAGTTTTCATCCTATTAAGCTTCTGTACCATGAATCTATTTATAATTTAGTTTTTTTTTTTATAGCTGGATAAAGATTTAGAAAATTACCAATACTGGAAGTTAATGAAAGGATGGCCCAAACTAAAATCTACAGCAAGCCTCCGTGGCATTTGGGTCAAGCAGTATTAGTAATATACCTGCAACAGGTTGAAATCCCTGGATCATCACAGGTATGATTTTGAAATTGTTATCTTAGCAAAGTGCTAACTAAAGAGCTTTTTTTTGTAGGTAGTTGTATCCTCAATCTCAGTTAATTTAAATTTCTAAAAACATCCCTATCAATACTCTCCCCCAAGATCTTCAAAACATGTTGACTATTCTTTACCTATTTTAATCACAAATTATTTTTACAGCATGAAACATCAGAACTCCGAAGACTTTTTCTGCAAGATAATGTACTCTCAAAACCATCTGAAGTTCATTCTCGCAAAATAGTTTCTAGTTGGATAAATACAATTAAATGATGCTGTTCAGTGTAAAGTGGACACGAAGGAAAAAACTGAAATAATAAAAAGTGAATAAACAGCCAAAATAGTTTTATTGTACTTTCAATCTTGAAACTACTCACATTATATTTTCTTCAGTATCACCTTGTCTAGTTAACTTTTTTCAGGCATAGCATTTTGATGACCAGATGGCCTAAAAGCGGTTAGAGACCCTGATTATGAAACTTGGGGCCCCAGGTTCGATTCCCGTGTCGGGGCAAGAGAAACAAATATTTAATGTACAATCAATCGCATACCAGAGTGGAAACTTATTGTTGCAAATGTCATGTTGACATTCCATAAATCTGTGTTAAAAAAATAGGGATCCCTTTGTTTCCCAATTTCCCATACATTTTTTGTTCCGAATTTCGATGGTCAGAAATCGATATCCATATAATTTATAAACATCACTAGTCATAATTTTTGTGCAGTATAATGCTTATATGCTTATTAGCTCTAATATTTATGGCACATAATATTAAATTCTATAATCACAAAAGTCATACATTTTTAACTATAATGTTCAAAGATTTAATGATAATACGAGTAAGCAAGACGGTTCGGAACAGAAGCGACTCGGATAGGTTAGGTTTAGAAGGCTAAGGCGGGACGTAATTCAGTTTCCCTGTCTACAGTCGAACCTTTTGTTGTCTGACCCATCATAGAACATTTTCAAAGTAAGAGTCATGTTGATTTTTCTTTGTCAAGCAATGCAATGTCACTGATATTTTCAGTGAAAAGGTTCCTTTCACAATAGGTTACGATTCAGTGGATTTGACTGTAGGAGGGTGAAATTGTCCCTTAATAGGTGATCCTATTAGGTTTCAGTTAAGCTATGAAAAAAGTGATATTAAGTATAACTTTTGGAGGGGCTATTTATTCCAGCAAAATGAAAATAGAACATACTTTTTAGGATA
Source organism: Choristoneura rosaceana (assembly GCA_037349165.1). NCBI lineage: Eukaryota > Metazoa > Arthropoda > Insecta > Lepidoptera > Tortricidae > Choristoneura > Choristoneura rosaceana. The sequence continues at coordinate 9,509,912 of JAZBNJ010000046.1, read as the reverse complement.
CTTTGTCCCTGTTTTATTAATATAACAGAACAGGCTTTCACTTAAACTAGGATAGAGCACTTGCCAATAGTTTTGGAAATATGTATTTCTCCCAGAAGTCTATGGACTTTTTGACAAGCTCATCTATATAGTCCTGTTCATAATTAACCCAGAGCATATGTATTTTCTTATTTGTTTTCAAAGAGAAGCATAGGTTGTCGTAAGTGCAGAAAGATCGGTGTCCGGGGCCAAGCCAAGTAGTTTTCAAAGGGAAGCGTTGGTTGTCGTAAGTGCAGAAAGATCGGTGTCCGGGGCCAAGCCAAGTAGTTTTCAAAGGGAAGCGTAGGTTATCGCATGTGCAGAAAGATCGGTGTCCAGGGCCAAGCCAAGTTGTTTTCAAAGGGATGCGTAGGTTGTCGTAAGTGCAGAATGATCGGCGTCCGGGTTAAAGAAAGGTACAATTCATTCAGAGAAGCTTATCAGAATCCGGTATAAACACAGCCAGGGTATTTTACTTGATTCATCTCAATACAATATTCGTCGCAAAACAAGCAAGAATGACATTGACAGTATTGACACTTTACCGGCACTGTCAGTGCCAGATGTATTGCCGGCCGGTCTAAATCAAACTCCGTAGTACAATCCATGCGTAAATTGTGAAGAATTCTAACCACACTTAATAAAGTACGATTTGGACCGGTCACGTAATTTACACCAATGTCAAATGAAGGTCATTGCTTATTTGTTAAATTATAAATTCATTACGTTATATTAAAATTAAATAACTACAGAAACCGAGTTAAAAAGCATTTATCTAGAAATGGTTTTCGATTTACTGCACATTGCAAAAAAATAGACATCCCCAAATTGGGGATGTCTAAAAAAAATTACCCATGGTTTTTATATTTTTTTTGTATAGAATAGTCAATTATAAGAAACTAATTTCAATATTTTTTCATTTAGTTCACTACTTTTACCAAAATTAATTATTTAAACTATTTTGGTTGATGACGTCACAGTTTGATAAAGTGCTACCACATAGTTGATTGGTTCATGACTTTGCCATATGTGCCACCCCCTTTTTATTTATTTTTTATCTGTGGTCAAACTTAGTGTCAACCAACTTTCACTATTGTCAATGTCAATCCGTTCCATCCTCGTAATTTATCGTAAAACGCGCTGAACTGCTTTTCCCTGGATTTCGATTACCCTAATATTATACTCGTCGACCTGTGCTAGTACCTTGGACTGAACCTAACGACGAATAAGCATTCGTTGAATTTTGCTTGCCTCTGGATACCGAGATGAATAACACTAGTTGTAATAGCAAAAAAGTTTTTGTGCACGCATTGTGCACGTAAACAAGAACTTGAAAAGGCTATGGGTGTTATAAATTAGATATCGATGTCGATTCAAAACGCCAGTATTATTGCTGTGAAGATCATCTAAATGTAAGTATTTTATTTTAATATAATATGTGAATATAACTTTACTATTTTCGTATTTATAAAAGATGCACTATCATACATGAAACTTGAGTCATGTTTGATTTGTGTTGGAGTGCAGTAAAAAGGGCCGAGAATTCCAGGTATTACATACTTAATTAAAGATTTTGTACTTATATGAGTCACAAAATATACCAACTTTAGAAAATGGTATAGTATTATGTTAATAATAAAAATTAGAATAATGTACTTATGCTGGCAGTTTTCTCGCATAACATAATATAGCATCTCTGGGTCCATGCCACAGGGGCGGTTTATAATTAATTGTTTTAGATTGGGTTCAGTTTACATTTCTATACCAATATTATAAAGAGGTAAAGTAAATAATGCAGTTTTCTAAGTACCCATGTAATTTAGTTTTCATCCTATTAAGCTTCTGTACCATGAATCTATTTATAATTTAGTTTTTTTTTTTATAGCTGGATAAAGATTTAGAAAATTACCAATACTGGAAGTTAATGAAAGGATGGCCCAAACTAAAATCTACAGCAAGCCTCCGTGGCATTTGGGTCAAGCAGTATTAGTAATATACCTGCAACAGGTTGAAATCCCTGGATCATCACAGGTATGATTTTGAAATTGTTATCTTAGCAAAGTGCTAACTAAAGAGCTTTTTTTTGTAGGTAGTTGTATCCTCAATCTCAGTTAATTTAAATTTCTAAAAACATCCCTATCAATACTCTCCCCCAAGATCTTCAAAACATGTTGACTATTCTTTACCTATTTTAATCACAAATTATTTTTACAGCATGAAACATCAGAACTCCGAAGACTTTTTCTGCAAGATAATGTACTCTCAAAACCATCTGAAGTTCATTCTCGCAAAATAGTTTCTAGTTGGATAAATACAATTAAATGATGCTGTTCAGTGTAAAGTGGACACGAAGGAAAAAACTGAAATAATAAAAAGTGAATAAACAGCCAAAATAGTTTTATTGTACTTTCAATCTTGAAACTACTCACATTATATTTTCTTCAGTATCACCTTGTCTAGTTAACTTTTTTCAGGCATAGCATTTTGATGACCAGATGGCCTAAAAGCGGTTAGAGACCCTGATTATGAAACTTGGGGCCCCAGGTTCGATTCCCGTGTCGGGGCAAGAGAAACAAATATTTAATGTACAATCAATCGCATACCAGAGTGGAAACTTATTGTTGCAAATGTCATGTTGACATTCCATAAATCTGTGTTAAAAAAATAGGGATCCCTTTGTTTCCCAATTTCCCATACATTTTTTGTTCCGAATTTCGATGGTCAGAAATCGATATCCATATAATTTATAAACATCACTAGTCATAATTTTTGTGCAGTATAATGCTTATATGCTTATTAGCTCTAATATTTATGGCACATAATATTAAATTCTATAATCACAAAAGTCATACATTTTTAACTATAATGTTCAAAGATTTAATGATAATACGAGTAAGCAAGACGGTTCGGAACAGAAGCGACTCGGATAGGTTAGGTTTAGAAGGCTAAGGCGGGACGTAATTCAGTTTCCCTGTCTACAGTCGAACCTTTTGTTGTCTGACCCATCATAGAACATTTTCAAAGTAAGAGTCATGTTGATTTTTCTTTGTCAAGCAATGCAATGTCACTGATATTTTCAGTGAAAAGGTTCCTTTCACAATAGGTTACGATTCAGTGGATTTGACTGTAGGAGGGTGAAATTGTCCCTTAATAGGTGATCCTATTAGGTTTCAGTTAAGCTATGAAAAAAGTGATATTAAGTATAACTTTTGGAGGGGCTATTTATTCCAGCAAAATGAAAATAGAACATACTTTTTAGGATACTTTGTCCCTGTTTTATTAATATAACAGAACAGGCTTTCACTTAAACTAGGATAGAGCACTTGCCAATAGTTTTGGAAATATGTATTTCTCCCAGAAGTCTATGGACTTTTTGACAAGCTCATCTATATAGTCCTGTTCATAATTAACCCAGAGCATATGTATTTTCTTATTTGTTTTCAAAGAGAAGCATAGGTTGTCGTAAGTGCAGAAAGATCGGTGTCCGGGGCCAAGCCAAGTAGTTTTCAAAGGGAAGCGTTGGTTGTCGTAAGTGCAGAAAGATCGGTGTCCGGGGCCAAGCCAAGTAGTTTTCAAAGGGAAGCGTAGGTTATCGCATGTGCAGAAAGATCGGTGTCCAGGGCCAAGCCAAGTTGTTTTCAAAGGGATGCGTAGGTTGTCGTAAGTGCAGAATGATCGGCGTCCGGGTTAAAGAAAGGTACAATTCATTCAGAGAAGCTTATCAGAATCCGGTATAAACACAGCCAGGGTATTTTACTTGATTCATCTCAATACAATATTCGTCGCAAAACAAGCAAGAATGACATTGACAGTATTGACACTTTACCGGCACTGTCAGTGCCAGATGTATTGCCGGCCGGTCTAAATCAAACTCCGTAGTACAATCCATGCGTAAATTGTGAAGAATTCTAACCACACTTAATAAAGTACGATTTGGACCGGTCACGTAATTTACACCAATGTCAAATGAAGGTCATTGCTTATTTGTTAAATTATAAATTCATTACGTTATATTAAAATTAAATAACTACAGAAACCGAGTTAAAAAGCATTTATCTAGAAATGGTTTTCGATTTACTGCACATTGCAAAAAAATAGACATCCCCAATTGCATAGTAAAGTACAGTCAGCATCAGAAGTCGCTATACGCTTCAGGCGCTCAAAGAGAGGTAAACGTTTAAATTGTCAAAAACTTGTTGACTGTCATGGTAGTATTTACTTGTGAGCGCTCAACGTGTCAAAAATACCTAAACAGTCGATATTCATTAATTTCTAAACTCTTAATAAGTCATTGATACCTTAGCTATCAAAAAATCACTGATATCTAAGCAGTCAACATGTCAAATATATCTAAACAACATGGAAAAATAGACGTTTAGAGCATACAACTATGGTCGAATTTTGCTAAAAAAATAGCTATGCTCATTTCAGGTAAGCGATATGACAATCATCGAAAACAGTACAGACTTGTCATCACATACATCTGTCTCATGTTTTTCTCTTCAATCAAATTTGACAGAATATGCCTCTAACTCTTATTTTACTTTTCAGCAGAACCGTCAAAGCGTCTGACACATAGCAAAAACTAAATGAAGGCGAATTTCGAGCCATTAGTCAAGGCACGTCGTGGCACCAATAACAATCGTTTGCTTTTCAAAGCAGAGATCCCGGGTTCAAATCTTAGTCGACACATAATTAGACTTAATTTTTTTTCAAGTTTAATTATTGTTTTATGGCTTTTTATTTCTTTTAAGTTTTGATCGCATTCGTTTTTACGATTTTTCTCAAGTTTTAAAATAACTAGTATAGCACTTGCTTTTTAAGATATTAACTAGCTATTTTTTATCGACAAATCAGTCTTTATTTTATACCTTTTGTCCCACCCTTAGGGTATTTTTTTTCCAAATTTATATAATACCAACTTCAAGGTATACCTTATCCAACAAATAAGAATTATGAAAATCGGAATACTCTAAAAAATTATGCCTCGTACAATCAGTGACTGAACAATCAATCGTCTCCTGTTTTCCTACCCTTAGGGTAGCAATATTTTTTCCAAATTTGAATGGGACCACCCTCGGGGTACACGCTTTCCACTAAAAAAAAAAACAATCAAAATCGGATTACTATAAATTATGCGTGGTCATACATAAAAAATATATATACGCGTCGACTTAAGAACCTAGCCCCCGTTTTTTCAGTTGAAAATGTAGGTAAATACATGTAAATGTATAAAAACATTGAAATGAGAAAATTAAACCGCCGAACAAACAAAACAGCAAAAAAAAATTTATAACAAAAATTGAACAGACTACATAAAACCATGAAAAAAATTTTCTACCAGTCTGAAGTCGGTACCTCAGCACGAGCCAGCAGGAGTGGACCTATAGTCGTCTTCTTCACCTACATACCTACTTATAGACTTCAATCACTCCTGCTCTCTTGTGCTAGTTGTGCTGAGGCACCAACTTCAGACTGGTAGAAAATTATTTTCATAATCTTTTGTTATAATTATTTTTTCACGCTTTTTATTGTAAATAATCTCAGATACAATAGTTTAATGTCAACTGCTGATTGCTTTTTCTGACGCAGAGATGTTCATTATTGAGGAGTCCTGGTGCTTCACCACCCGTTCCATTTTACCATATGCATAATGACGAGCATAAATTGCTTAGCAACTGTGTTGAAGTAATTGAAATTCAAACCATTAAGTACTTTTTATTGAGTCACTTTTTGTTGGTCAAATGTGGTCTTCATCATCAGTTCCACTTCACCAAATTATGATTTTCAAGAGCAAATGCACGATTTACTGCTAAATATCCAAATTACCATAGGTGTCCCTACAACATTTGAAAAGTTCCCTCGATTTCCTTAGGATCCGATCATCAGATCCTGATTTGGTGCTTATGGGACCTAATTGAAAGTTTCCTAGACGAAAGCAAACAAAAATTTTCAAATCGGTTCATAAATGACGGAGTTCTGAGGTAACAAACATAAAAAAATACAACCGAATATATAACCTCTTCCTTTTTTTAAAGTCGGTTAAAAATTTATTTCAAGCATAAATAAAATTTAGGGAGGGGGGGGGGGGGGGGCTCGATTTTAATGAAAATTTGCACTTGAATATTTTCAAAACAGATCACTGAATAGAAAAATCTTCTAAGCAACCCCCAATAGTTTTTAAGGGCCTATCCAACGATACCCCACACTATGGGATTAGTCGAGAAAAAAAATCAGACTTTACGTCTATGGAAGGTACGCTTAATTTTTTTTTATTTTTTTATTTGCCACTTTGTCGGCGTGACTGAAGGTACATTCATGCTCATGCCAAATTACAGCTTTCTGGTACCAACCAACGGTCCTCAGCTTTGCCGCGGACGGACAGACAGACAGACGGACAGACAGACAGACGGACAAACCATGGCGACTTTTTTTTACGCGAGTAGATGGCAAACGAGCAAGTGGGTCTCCTGATGGTAAGAGATCATCACTGCCCATAAACATCTGCAACACCAGGGGTATTGCTAATGTGTTGCCAACCTAGAGGCCTGAGATGAGATACCTCAGGTGCCAGTAATTTCACCGGCTCTCTTACTCTCCACGCCGAAACAAAACAGTGCAAACACTGCTGCTTCACGGCAGGATTAGCGAGCAAGATGGTGGTAGCAATCCGGGCGGACCTTGCGCAAGGTCCTACCACCTGCAAAGCTATAAAATGAAAAGTTAAATACTTGTTTATTTTATACGGAGTTTTTGGGTTTCTTAGTTCAACATCGCTGTAACCCCCTTCAGCATTGAGCAATTTTTGTAAACGCTCTCTTCGAATTTACTAATTTTTTGCAAAGAGTTTTACCTCGGAAATATATGAACTCATGATTACTTAATAACAATGTTTATTATTCATTATTGATGTTTAAATAAAATGTTGATATTTATGCTTAGTTACCATTGAAATAGTAACTGCTTAGCAACTGGTGACATCTTGGGTGTTGACGTGTTTGTGGTAGGTGGTACGTGTAGATATTAATAACAGCTTGACTGCTTAGTTACCACTGATTTTCTAGTTGTTATTGTCATTATGACAAACTAGATGTGTAAGTATTAATGAAAATTTAAAATGTTGAGATATTTTTGACGTATTGAACGCTCACGTGAAAATGCTGACTTAGGTGTCAATAACTTTGTGCCGATTGAAACGTATATGTCTTTGTGAACACTCGGCCCGTGTAGATATATCTGCTGCTGACTGTACAAACGAGCTAATAATATTAATGAATTTCACTACAAAATCCCTAATACTAGAAGCTTGTATTTTATCATGCAATCGGGCCCTGGTATCCCTTATAGAAGTGAAAAATCAAACTTCAAAGTCAGTCAACGCGATCAAAAAATACAGTCACTAAAATATACTAAGCGACAAAAAATCTGGCCTCGAATGTATGCAGTCATCATCATCCCAGCCTATATACGTCCCACTGCTGGGCAAAGGCCTCCTCTCTGAATGCGAGGGCTTGGGCCGTAGTTCCCACGCAGGCTCAGTGCGGATTGGAAACTTACACAAACCATTGAATGGCTTCGCAAGTTTGTGCAGCTGTCCTTCACCGCAAAGCTCGTGGTAAATTTTAAATGTAATTACGCACATGAATTTCGAAAAACTCAGAGGTGCGAGCAAGGCTTTGAACCCATGATCCTCTGCTTAGAGGCCACCATAGCTTATTCTATGAGAGGCTATTCTAAACGGGCACAGCACGGCCGCTGCGTTCAGGGCCGGATTTAGGGGAGGGCAGAGGGGGCAACTGCCCGGGGCCTCCACAAAATAGGGGCCCCTAGTTCAGTACAATTAGATCAAAATTTGGCAAAATTAAAGCAAGAGGTTTATCTATCAGGATATGTAGGTTATAGAGAAAAAATAAATTTTACCCACTCTCCCCCCCCCTCCGGGGGGAGCGTCACCCCCCCGCGCCCTCGAATATGTCCCGGACCGCGGTATTTTCCATTATAAAAGAAAACCGTGCACGATACATAAAAAGTGTGTAGGAACTAAATAATCCTTGATAAATTTACTATAAACCTTTCATACATACAAAAGCGATATCACTTATAGTTCCAGCGCAATATGATACCAAATACTAACTTTTTTTATAATTAATCGATTTTTTCGGCTAAAAGGTTAGTTTTCTCAAAAACTTCACCTTTTACCGCCAAGATATGTATGACAGAAGTAAAGAATAGAATATTTTCTTTATAAAAAGGTATAATTTATTTCTAAAATCTTTCATTTACCATTGCTATGCTATTTTTTTAATTTAGTTCATTTGGCCATTCAGCGAAATATAAATGTTCATACTGGTTAAATAGTGTTACTTTAAATACCATTAGATTCTCATATGTTTTTCTATAAGCTATAGGTATGGACCTATTTTCTGTATTTAAAAAAAAAATGTAGGCCCTAGTGGGCTTTTAGGAAATAGGGGCGGGGAAATGGTCAATTTTCACCTATTTTCTTAAATAACTTTAAAACGGATTAATTTAAAATAATTAAAAATACATATTTGAGATTTTCATAATGTACCCTTTCATTTGATATGTCACACGATATAGTTTCTACATTTTTTTTTCTAATTTACTCCCCCCCCCCTCCCAAACTGGCCCTCGTGTTTAAAATTAATTAATTTACTTTACACGTCCGTGTTTGGGTCATCAATTTACATAGGTGAACTAAATTTGAATTCAATCGGTCTAGTAGTTTCGGATCAAATTGGCTATGACAGACGGACGGTTTAGGTATATTTATACCTTAGGCTGCAATTTATTCTTAAACTACTAATAATTCTCAAGAAAACTTAACCGTTATAGTTTTCCTTGCAAGTTTGATATACTTACTATCGTCCTGATTTTTTTTTAATTTTTTCTACCCACTGGTTTAGATTTTAGAGGGGGGGACGCCCGATTTTAATGAAAATTTGCGCTTTAAAGTTGAATATTTTGCAAATGAATCACTGAATGGAAAAATTGTTTTAGCAACCCCCTAATGATTTTAAAAAACAAATCCAACGATACCCCACACTACAAGGTTGGATGAGAAAAAAAAAATCACCCCCACTTTACGTCTATGGGAGGTACTATAAATTATTATTTTTTTAAATTTTTTATTATACTGTTTGGTCGGCATAGTTTACATATATATTCGTGCAAAATTACAGCTTTCTAGCATTGATAGTCTCTGAGCAAAGCCGCGGACGGACAGACAGACAGACAGACAGACATGGCGCAACTATGAGGGTTCCGCTTTTGCCAGTTTGGCTACGGAACCCTAAAAAATGTCTAATATTTTATTATAATCTTACTTACGGACTAAATAGTTTTTTTTTTGGTAGTTTTTCCTAAGTTAATGTCGCAGTAGCTGATGATGGTGAATTTTCAAAATAGCATAGCAGCGTCAAATGAATGAGTTTAAAAATGAATTATACCTTTTTATAAAGAAGATATCCTGTTCTTTACTTTAGTCATACATATCTTGGCGGTAAAGTGTGAAATAATTGAAAAAACTAAATATTTAACAAAAAAAACTGGATAAATTATTAAAAATGTTCGTATTTTGTGCCAGATTGCGCTGAAACTGTAAGTGGTATCGCTTTTGTATGTATGAAAGGTTTATAGTAAATTTATCTAGGATTATTTCGTTCCTACACACTTTTTATGTTTCTTGTACGATTTTCTTTTATAATGGAAAATACCGCGGTCCGGGACATATTCAAGGGCGCGGGGGGGTGACGCTCCCCCCGGAGGGGGGGGGAGAGTGGGTAAAATTTATTTTTTCTCTATAACCTACATATCCTGATAGATAAACCTCTTGCTTTAATTTTGCCAAATTTTCCATACATTGCAATCTAATTTTCTTCAACTACCCCACAATAGAGACATGGCAAAAATAATCTTTCAAATTCCGACGAGTTAATACTGGGAAACAACAATTCATATATTTCTTCACTTCAATCAGGCAATCAGTAAAATATCAAAAGACCCTCATTGGCCTCCACTCCTTTGTTGCCCCAAGGCCTCCACACCTCTAAATGCGGCCCTGGCTGCGTTAGTAGCTCTTAAAGCAAAACAAGTAAAAAGTATATTTTGTTTACATTTTACTTTTAAAACGTATTTAAATACGTACCTATGTTAATTTTAGATGCTCACTCGAGGTGATGTTGTCATAGGTCGCGTTCAAATTACATAATGATGACGAGATACCTATCTATGCATGTTTGCGCTTAGTTAGTTTGAGCACAACAATGAATGAATTCGATCACTAAGCGCACTAAGTTACAAACATTTCGGCTCTGCATGTGCTGAACAAAATATAACGGGCACACAACAATCTTTGAACGAGTCATTCTTGCACTAGGTATTTATTTCGCGAATCGAACTTTATTATGCGGAGGATTACGGTGGCGAATAATCGATTTAGCTCGGTCAATCTATGAGAAAAATTGTGTTTTCGAATTTTAGCTTCAGTGCTATCTTGGGTATTCCCTTCCAGAATCGATATCGCTAGTTTTTTCCACATTTTTATAGTACTCAGGCGTTTAAAAAAAAAGCGCAGATGGTCTTATACCTATAGCAAACATACTGTTTCTGACAGAATATCAACACCGCAGGTTACTGCAGTATGCTGAGTCACCGCATATCCTCGACGTCATTGCACAGATCTTAGTTTAAACAATAACTAGTCTACATCGCTTCTATGCGACAAAACTGTGACATCTGGTAATAGCGCAACTTCTGTCGCAAAGGTGCGTATTTCATTTTTTATGTTACTTTGAGAATTGTATTGTGAATCATCGCGGCCACAACACTGTCTCAGCCCCTCGCATCCATCCGTCACGCGACTCTCTTAGTAAGGTCGTCCGTCCACCGTGCCTCAAGACCGTGACGTATTGTGAATAAGTTTGTTTATCCATCAAAGACCTTGCCCGAAGCTTTTCCTTTACAAGAAACCGAAACGAAATTATTAATTCCCTAATCGGCTTGTTTGTTGGAAATCGATCACGCCGCTAGGTCAAAGTTAGTCGTTAATAATAAAGCAAGGCGACGCAGGCTAGAAACAGACACGCGCTCTGGAGAAAACGAGTAAAATATGGAATAACACTAACTCCGATTGTTGCTTCTACAATAAAAGGAGAGTTTAAGAAAACCTGAGTTAATTTAGTAAGCTTCAACCCTTTAGGCTATTAAACCATTTCCCTAAAATGTATGTGCGCTTTCTCTAAAGCTTAAACCACACATAGGTGCGTTAGTGGTGCCCGTCACCGTCGTGAACGCACTCACCTATGAAAAAGATCTTCCGAAAAGATCGAAACTTGTCGGACCATTCCTGACTTACAATCGTGAGTTGAACCATTTAATTTAAATATATAAAATGTATGAAACCGATAGACACCGCTCTGATACGTCACGACACAACACAACATTAAACCCCCTTGCAAAAAAAAACGGGCACCTATGGTTTTTGTATTTTATGTGCATGAAAGCTTACTTTCTAAGCTTCAATGCCTAAAAATCTGAAAAACCATAGGTGCCCTATTTTTTCGCAAGGAGGTTTATGTGAATACAGCTTTAGTAATTTTAACAAAATGTATCACGAGAATTAAAGTAATAAAATTATTTCTCAAAATCAACTACTATTTTGTAGGATCGTATGTGGGATAAGCAATCGTCTTCCCAGGCTCATAACAACGATCACGCGATTTGCCCATCTACGGCAGAATGCCTCATAAGGTAACCGTGTGCTGGGGAGTCATCAGACGGAGCCGTCATGGTGATGCAAGGAGCACGCGTCATCGCTCACGCGAACAGCCGCCCACGCACCTAATCAAACAAACAAGCATTTAACTGGTACTTGCGGATGTAAATTGAAGGTGAATTCTAAATTCCAACATAGGCTAGCAAATAAATTATAGGATCTTTACTAATATTACATAAATACGAAAGTGAGTAAGTTTGTTTGCCACGCTTTCCCGGTTAAAATTCCTGTACTTTATTCCAACCGCTTCACGCACCATAACAACATATCAGTGACCTAACCTAACTTAAACGATATATTGCAGGATATTACAAATCGTCGAGGACGCATGAATCATATAACTTTCCTCAACCCCAATTGCCTTCAGTAGCCTTGGGCATAATCTTCAGCCACTCCCCGTCAATAACCCCAGCTTGGCCAGCTGCCAACGGGGCAACGGAGCGGCTTAACTGTCCGCAGTTGACTGTTGACTGTTCCACGCTTCCTCGTCCATTGGGGTCACGTGGGAGTGTAGGAACTTGCACAAATACCTAAACGAGGTCGTTGTCGTTACGTCAAACAGCTTATGAATAGTTTGACCTAACGCTTCCGATTGCTTCAGCGCCGACTTTCTTCAAGCGCCTCGGACAATAGGGCCATTGCCAAACTTCGGGCTGATTGCGTATCGTTAAAACGACAAGTTTTAAGCTTTTCCTTATGGCTTCAATTGCGGTATTTACAGGAACAGTGTCACGGTACTCACGGTCAATTGCTCTTTGCTTCATGGTATTATTGGCAGTTAAAAATGATTGTAAAGTATTATGTGTCCAGAGATATGTAAACAGAAACAAAATCTTCATTAGACCTTTAAAGTTAAATTATGTAATGACAAAGTTTTTCCGCGGAGTAGCAAGCGGGCGGAGTAGCAAGTACTGTAGTTTAATTGATATGGACCTCCGCAAAGCAGAGTAGCAAGGATTGTAGTTTCATTGAAATGGACCTCCGCAAAGCGCCTAAACCCATCATTTATTTCAATTGCCGTTACCCAATAGGTAAAGTCATCATCAAAAGTAGCGGATCATTTTTTTACTCTGTCGCATTAAAATATTTTGTCACTCTTGCATGGCGTTACGTACAGTCGGAGTAAAAAAAGGTTCGTCACCTTAAGATCTATTTTCCTTTGCTCAGTATGAGCGCTCATCTGCTTTACCGATTGAGTAGGACATACTGCGTCAACCTGTCAACCTGCTAAACATAATCAGGTGACCATAGACACCCTACAACTAAACCTTGGCACTGATAAACATTGACAATTAAATAGAACATTATTTGATTGAAACTTTTACGTATTTGTTTATTAAAAAGGTTTCGTATTGATATGAAACTAGACATATGTCAGAGGTGTTTATTATTTTGATCCTTGTTGTCATGCCAAGTAAGTATAATTTGATATGCACTTGTCTACTTAGTACTTTGGTTTCAAAACGTACTAAGAGTCTATGACTTCGTAAAGGAATCAATTTAATAACTGACGAAGGTTTTTCTACCCCCACTGTACGTGGCAAAGTACAAAAGTATAGCTACTTTTGATGCTGACCGTAAAACATCCACACAAAAACTTATTCAAATGAGTGCGCTTCAACTTGAATGGCTGTTTTTCCATTAGCCGACACGGCACGATTTTAATACATTTTCGCTTCCTCGGCACTGGCCCCGCCGGGAAAAACAGCCATTGAATCTAATCTTGTTTTTTCGCATTTGTACCATCAGGCATATGTGGTCTACCACTCTAAAGTTGATAATCGTTTGCACGTCATAAAACTATAATGCCAATACAACTGTCTGTCAAGAGTGTGTGTGTCTGTCAACTTTTGTAGGTGGTAGGACCTTGTGCAAGGTCCGCCCGGATTGCTACCACCATCTTGCTTTCTAATCCTGCCGTGAAGCAGCAGTGCTTGCACTGTTGTGTTTCGGCGTGGAGATTAAGACAGCCGGTTAAATTACTGGCACTTGAGGTATTATTCCATCTTAGGCCTCTAGGTTGGCAACGCATCTGCAATACCCCTGGTGTTGCAGATGTTTATGGGCGGTGGTGATCTCTTACCACTAGAAGACCCACTTGCTCGTTTGCCTTCCAGTCGAATAACAAAAATAACTTGAAAGTTCGAATTTATATTTCATAGGAACTTATTTAAAAATTTATAGATATTTGGCTGATGGTACAATGAATTCGCAATATAATGGTTGTAGACAGTCGAACGAAAGTTCGAAGCGGATGTCGAATGGCAAGGCAGCACTAATTCAGCGCTCGTCATAATGCGGACCGTAGGAATGACACGGCAGAACAAATAGGTCATCCGATACGAGTTAACGAAGCCTGCCACAGCTCATCGATCAAGATAGGGCACTGCCCAATTACATCACCGCGGCCTTGGCGGCTCCAGCCTGTGTAATGGAGCATCGTAGGCTGCGTCATCTGTGTACTGGAGCGGCGGCGGACCATTTGTCTCCACTGGTACCGGTTTGCAGTACGCGGTGCGAGGAGCCCCATCCCTGAGGTGGACATCATGGCATGGCATGGCAGTTAGTTCACGCACCCGTGACGCCAACTCTCAATGGTCATGTAGGAATTTTCCAACCGTGTTGCCCACTTATACATTTTTTGAAGTCAGTGACATGTGTAGAGTACTTACACTAACTGCAAGGGATAACGTCTGAAGACACATCTCTCCCTCTCTAGATTGCAATGTCACACGCATTTTTTCATAAGTCGATCAAGAAATTTGTTTTATTTAGCGTTTAAAACTTCAAAGCGTATTTTTATTTTCACTCACAAGTCGACATGACAGGACATTTAGCCTTATTGTTTTATTTCTGAAGTAGGAACTATCATTAAAATTGGTAAAGCACTTTCTTGGTCGACCATCCTACTATGGTAGGTTACACATCAATGAAATCCTTTTTGTAGCACCATCCTCAAATCACCCATTTTTGGCAGTTAACGTCTTTACCGCCTGAGCCTTTGGCTGGCGTGACATGTCTACTGGTCAAGAGCTCTGTGGCGTGCACACACCACACGAGGCGCCTCACACGTTCCCTCTGGCCTCTGCAAATACTGGCGACACTCTGCGGAATACGAGACTGATTTACGATAGATATATTAGCGTTGAGAGAAAATAGTAGTGCTCACTAAGGGCCTGTTGTTTGATCATTACAAACAACAAAAAACTAATAGTTAAAATGTATGTCAAAAGTAACAATAATTAACACATTTCAATGGAAATTTGACTATTAGTAACTTTAACTACTGATCAAACAACGGGCCCTAAGACAGCGTTTGACGCCGCGCCACCGGCGTGGCGCCGCACGCAGCAGCCGCCCGTCACGACCTCGCAGGTATGCGGTAACGGTATGCGGAAGGTCGCAGATTTCTATCCAAATGTCGTAGTCCATTATGTCAAAAGTATAACCTGAAGACGGACAAACATACAAACAACAAACATACAAACACACTTTCGCATTTATAATATTAGTATGGATACACAACTACATTTTGTTAAGACTTATCTTGCTTGTTGCACGAATTTGCCATTGTCTGACACTGTAGGTAACATCTTGCATCGGTACACAATAACAAAAATAACACCTACAATAATACAATGATAAGAACAATAGGGCGCTACTGCCAGCTCGTCTGGTTATAAATATTGTTTCTGCGCTTGCTCCGGCCCCTGAGTCACTCCGGAATGCCGCCTACGGGCTGATCTGAGCTCCATCCGGTACATCCCGCGGTGTGAAAGTCTAGCTATGGCCGTTAATTTCTGTGCATGTGACAGACGCGCCAATCAACGCTTGCCAGCACCCCCGTCCCCCGCATTGTGCAACCCCCCGCGACCCCGCGATACCTTATTTTTAACCCCCGACGCAAAACGAGGGGTGTTATAAGTTTGACCGGTATGTTTGTCTGTCTGTGTCTGTCTGTGGCACCGTAGCTCTGAAACGGGTCAAACGATTTGGATGCGGTTTTTTATTTGATAGCAGGTTTTCTAGCGATTGTTCTTAGACATGTTTCATCAAAATTGGTTGAACCGTTTTTGAGATGTTGAAGTTTAAAGTAACAAAGTCGGGGGATTTCCAACTTTTTGCTGGTTACGTTTTGCTGGTTTTGTGGGTTATGTAGAGTTGTGTATTTTGTTCATGAGACCATAATAATTTAGAACGTATCGAAAATCTACTCGAATCGCATCAGTCCCCGTTTGCTCGCACTTTTCTAGATTCAGCTCTGATTTAGATTTCCCATATTGTTGACATTCCTCACGAAACAAAGCCGTGGGAACCATTTCACGAGAACACTACAACCAATGCGTGGATTAAGATTAAGACCTAGTTCAAGAGCACGATAACGTCTTTAGCTATTCGAGAGCCTGCAAGACGGACATCAAAGTATTCAAAGTATGGCTTTTAGATAACGTATCTTTGGAGATTGCGATAACCTTTTGAAGAAACGTGCCTCCAAGATAGAAGATATGGGCTCGAACTACATTTACGATCTATCACGAGCGCGCTAGCCGCCTTAGCACTTAAACTTAAACTTGTAATACTGGGGCCACACTAACGGCTAACGTCAATGCCCATTAGCGTGATAATTATTGCGATAATTTTTAACGCGCTAAAGTGGGTGACTACACTTGAACGTTCAACGTGAATGCCCATGTACCGCCACTTGAGCTATCCTAACGCCAAACAGCAATGTTAATGCTGTTGTCAAATTATCGCGTTAAGTCGTGGCTACACTAACGATTAACGTCCATTAAGTATCGCGATAATTAATAGCATTTCTCGTTAATGTGGCCCCAGCATTAAGAAACATCGCTGCAAGGAAGCTACATTGCGAAGCCGCACGTCAACGAATCTGAAGTCTGAAGTGATCGAGCGCCGAAATGTAATGCAATCTGCATGACTTGTCTTACAAACCAAAACTAGGTTTAACAACTTATTAAATTTTCCGCTGGCGTGTATTGAATTTAGTATCGCTGCAATGATTGGCGTGTGAAATACGAGAAGTTCGAACCGGATTCCGACATCCTGACGATTGGCTTGATCTACCAACAAACCGCGAAATAAATACAGACCACTCCGAGGAGGTGTTTACGTTGTCTCCCTTTTCCATCACGTACCGCAGAGAGCTGTAAATAAAGCAAAGCACCGCCCTGAGAACCCGAGACTATCCATTACCGACAATAGTCAATTTATGTGGACGATTTTCTATTTGTACGCAATGACAGAAATCTCGAAATCGAGCATTAAGGACAGTCGCATTCTCTTCTCACGTTGTTTACCAATCAACCACTCACCGTCAAATGTATTTGTATGTTATGAAGTGTAGATCGTAGGCGATTAGCATTCCAAACATTGACTTTCGTCACGCAGGCCGTGTTTCTGCCACAGCACGTAGAGATAAGGCGACGGGGCACACGCACGAGCGTGCGCGAAGACCTAACAATATAGAATAGATACAGAAATGTTACGCGAGCTACAAACGCGACCGTGCATGTGGCAAAAAAGGAAAATAGCCATATTTCCACTTGAGTCTGTGGATTATTCGCAGTACCTAGTATATGACCATCATAAATATACGACTATGAACTGAACAGGTGTACCGAAATATCTGAAATAAAGATCATAAAGATAATGACACTTGCTCGGTAAAAATATTGTGATGTTTTGTAACTGGCATAAACATATTTTCGTTTCAATGTGTCGGCACAAATATATCGGAACGGGGCGCTTAGCAATATATTTGTTGCAAAGACATCCATACTAATACATATTATAAGTGTGTGTTTGTATGTTTGTTCGTGTTTGAGTGAGCCAAGTACCGGTTTTTAGTTAATTTGATTAGCTATTAAAATAAAAGTAACTGCAGGCGACATTCACTGCGTAAGAAAATATGCTAGACAACATTTCTATGCCTCTTATTATCTGTGGCGCGCGTGACAGCATCGCGCATGCACCTGAATGAATGACAAACACCGCAACGGCAGAAATGACTAGCACTTATACGGTAATGAGCCGTGACCGGTGCTCGCTGGGAGACAACCTAGTCAACATTGTAAAGGAAAGACCATATGTTGAGTAGGATACATCATCTTCATACCAGCCGTAGGCTGTTGGACATCCACTGGGTTGGGCTCTCCCTCCCCCATAAACTTCCAGTTGTTTCGGTTGGATGGAAGCGGCCTGCATCCAATGTGAGCCCGCGGCTTTAACCAGGTCACCCGTCCATCTCGTTGCTGGCCGGCTGGACGTCCTACCATAGTAAAAGTGTATACACTTTTACTATGGTCCTACCTTAGTATTGTATATAATCTAAGGGTCCTACGCTACGCTGCGCTGTTTACCATAAAAAATATTGAAATTCCAACCCAGCCCAACCCTTACTGTGGTGCAGTGGCATGCCGCCATAACAATTCGATTCCCATCGGTTTGCCCAAAATTTTCACATGATATATCTATGACGAGGAGTATCTAATTTATGTACCTATGTAGCATATGTAAACATGCAAGAACTGAAATAGAAACCGAACAGCTGTATTTTATGTAGCTCGGGTTTTAACAAATAAATATCTTTATCTTTTATCCCTTTGTCCAAGAACCACCGGAGCTGAGTCAGAAAGCGCCGCCTCGCACGGCGCAGGCGTGGGCGTGGGCGCCGCATGTACTGAATGAACGAGGTGAGTATGTTATGTACTTGCTGACTAAAGGCACAGTATATGTGTATAAAGCTAAAGCAGTCTGGAAGCTACGATCGAAACAAACACACACAGACGCGCGCTCTACACGGCCTCTAAGGGGGTCTCGCGGCACTGCAGTACCCCGCGGCGCGCGTCTGTGTGAGTGTGTTTGTTTCGATTGATTTGTTCGTAGCTTCCATACTGCTTTAGCTAATATTGTGCTAAAGGTGCTTATTCCAACGGCGTGGCGAGAAGTGATGAGACAAGAATTGAAACCGGATGAACCAACAAATTTTCACCAAAAGGGGGGAGCAATGGAAACCTCACATTTCATTAGACTAATTTCACCTTTAACTGAGTTTGAAACACTTCGTAAGTATCACTTTCAAAATTCCACCTGCGACGGCCGAAATGATCCTCGCTTTTGCGAAGCTGATGTCGTCCAGCCAATGATGATGACATTTAGAAGGCGTTTTTACAAGGGAACAAAGCCTGAAGCTGGTATATCTTAACAAATTCTTCAAGGTCCAAATACCCAGCACAATAGGTATCTCCGGAGTCAGTCACCCGGGAACCGGAGGTCCGCCGCCCTTTGTGCCATTGTTGGTTCCTGCAAGCGGATACCTGGCAAGTTCCATCTCAGCTGTGACCCGAGCCATTGTGCTTAATTAGCAAAAAGATTGATTTTAGTGAAATAAGACAGATTCTCGGTCTACACTCAAGAACTCGTTTACCCCAGCGGTTATAGGTTCTTTCTCTGATATGGCCGGCCCACTGCTACTTCAGTTTGCTTATCCGGTGAGCTATGTCGATGACTTTAGTTCCGAATTCGATCCTTCAACCAAACTCCCAAGTCAAAAAAATGAATTTTACGCAGACGGAATCGTGGGGAACACCTAGTGTAAAATAAACAGACAAACTTACGCATTTATAATAATATAGGATCAGCCTTTAACCACGCTCGGCTCGGCCGTAGATGGTCACACATCGCCGCCTACTCAGCAGGGCCTACAGTTTTAATGAGCGTATCCTTAGGCAATGCCCATAAGAGCTTGGAGTTGCGCTCGCTGGCCTTATGTGGGTAGGAGCTAGCTGTACCGACTGACGGAAGGATTCCGTACAGTCACCTGCATATCTGCCACAGCGGAGTGTGCAAAAATAGACACGTCCTACCGGCCCTAGGAAAGGATTCGAATTAAATATTGCACTTTCTGTTGTTTTAGATGTTGGTGCCCTCAAAACTATATGCTGTGCACCTTGGTTAACCAAAAACGAGGATGTGTACAAATATCTCAAAATGTCAACAATAAGTGAAGAATTATCTTCTCGTAGCAAATCATATAAAACAAGACTCACAACACACATAAATAAGCTTGCACAAGCATTGGCTTTGGTTGACACACTAACGAATGCCGTAAGGTTAGTTGTGGGACTCTTGGGAGTCTCCGGCGTTTGCTTCAGACGACTTTAATACCAGTTAATTACAAGGTTTGTAAACTTAACGACGTCTCTAAAAATAATGAAAGCGCGAAAGCGATGCACGTTCGAGAAACTGCATGAAATTATTATGTTTTAACTTTTATGCGCTACGAGATTTCTATTTATTAATTTAGATCAAAACCACTGTTACGGCGGCCGCGGCGTTAAAAGAGATACGACGATTAGTTGCATAGAGAAAAATTATGATTTATGTTTCCATTATACAAGGTGATCTTAGCCACTGGACAAATAATGAAACCATGGATAAGACTGATACTTAGCAATATCTCACAATAGTTATTTGCTTAATTAGACAAGAAAAAAAATCTATGAAATAAGATCATCCAAATACACAGGATTGAAAATCGTTAGTTTTTCGGTAAATATTGGACTGATTGTTATGATACTTTGCCGTTTGGTTTTCAATATCTTGCTAAGCCAGTCGTATTCGTATTTGTCTAGAGGCTAAGGTCACCCAGTATAATTGTACATTATTTACAAAGCCAAGTACACCTTCTTTGATTTCGTATGATGTGATGTCCTTTAATCCATAGAGTTGGACTCCAGTTAAAGCGTGGAGAAGCGACTAAACGCATTAATATTGAACTAGCTTTTGCCCGCGGCTCCGCCCACGTGGTATTCGGTTATCGCACGCTGTTCCCCCGGGAACTGTGCATTTTTCCAATAAAAAGTAGCCTATGTCACTCTCGGGCCCATAAACTATCTCTATGCCAAAAATCACATCGATCCGTAGCTCCGTTACGGCGTGAAAGACGGACAAACACACAAACATACAAACACACTTTCGCATTTATAATATTACTAGCGACCCGCCCGGGCTTCGCACAGGTGCAATGCTGATACTAAATATGATGATGGATTTTATTATACCATATAAACCTTCCTCTTCAATCACTCTATCTATTAAAAAAAACCGCATCAAAATCCGTTGCGTACCTAGTTTTAAAGATTTAAGCATACAAAGGGATATAGGGACAGAGAAAGCGACTTTTTTTATACTATGTAGTGAGTATGGATTATAAATGCGAAAGTAACTCTGTCTGTCTGTCTGTTACGCTTTCACGTCGAAACCATTGAACCGATTTTGATGTTATTTAGTAAGTATATAGGTCGTAAAACAAGATAACTTGCACCGCGCTATAACCTAGATCCGCGCAGACGAGTCGCGGGCATGAGCTAGTTTGTCATAAATATAATGAGCAGTGACTTTTCAATACGGGTGAAGCTTAGTCCAGCTGGAGGTGCTAATGGGCTGGTGGCCATCGCGAGCGGCAGCGCGGGCAATTAGCGGTGAGGCGGCGCCGCGCACTGATGCGAGCTGTTGCAACTCGCACGGTAATACTATTTGGACAACAGTACCACTACCATGAGTTTACAGTGACCGTACTCGATAGCGACGGCGTAAATTATTTGTATGGAGAATTGTAGAGAGCCACACTCATGGTAGTGGTAGGTACAGGCGTATCTCTACTTTTTATTTTACCTACTATATGTTATGACTAGCCGTTGTTCGCGCATTCGTCTGCGAAGAATTTTTACACGCGCCCTCGGGAATTATGAAATGACCTTCTTACACTAAACTTAAACTAGCTGCCCTCCCCTAGGTACGCCCATGGTATAGAAAAACCGTTTCTATTGGGTCATTAGAAACACATTCCTCGTAACGCATCATCGTATAGAGAATAGAGACGCACAGCCTTATCTACTTTCGAGTAACGTGTATCTATTGAAAAATTGATACCTATCCTGTAACTTTATTTGACAATATATTTCTCAGTAATGAACTAATGATATCTTCGTGCAAAACAAGTTATTATTTTATACTCACCTGAATCAATTACTCCACTAATTAATTCAAGACTTAACGACCTTGCCAGTTTCCTGCTTCGCATCATAAAATAATAATTACTATATTAATAGTTGATTGTACCCGACAACCTCCCAGGGATGCAGGCGTTCAGACAGCAATAACATTAACATAAATGATGGCTTCATGCTTCCACCAGTCGCTCGGATTGTGAATTCCCCAGAGAATTAAGTTAGCTTCAACCACAGATATAAATTACACTAGATTACGCTAATGCATCTACTTGGCGTGTCCGAACCCCGACCAAACGTCGGGGTTGGCCCCATACAAAGACCCGCCGCTAACTGACTAATCATGACTAGTCACTGACTCGAGCCTCACGGCGCAGGCGGGCGGCGCATTTGAATCGATTTTGTGCGGACATCGGGGCATTCGCATCGCTAATTCGCTCTTGAGATGTCACAGTAGATATAAAAAAGTGACATGGTTGGTTTTCATACAGATTGCGGTGTTTGCGTTATCTAGTGTAATCTATATCTGTGGCTTCAACACACTGGCTGCAAGAGCAGTCAGTCAGTTAATTATGGTAATAGATTTTTTTTATAATAAGTGTCTGTAGCTATATGTATCAGGTAGTGTCCATCAGTGCAAGAATTTTATGTAGATGACAGTTACCGTTTAAAAAAAGTTGCGACGAGCACGCGTCAATGCGTGTTGCTCAGAGAGCTTACAAGAAAGACAAAGCCAGTACGTACTGGCGACTTGTAAAACAGCACAAGTGTTTTATGATTTATTAGTTACTAGCTGTTGCCCGCGGCTCGGCCCGCGCGGTATTCGGTTATCGCGTGCTGTTCCCTCGGGAACTGCATTTTTCTGGGATAGAAAGTAGCCTATGTCTCTCTCGGGACCATAAACTATCTTTATGCCAAAAATCACGACGATCCGTCGCTCCGTTACGGCGTGAAAGCGTAACAAACAAACAAACACACTCACTTTCCCCTTTACGGAAGGATAGTATTATTAAGATATCCAAACTTGTAAGAAAAGTTTAACAATTCTGCCATGACATAACAAAAAGGGGCAGAACTAAAAATTTTTGTGATATTGAGATACTTAAATACATATTCTGAGACAGGAAAAAAAGGCGCATCTGCCTGATTTTTTGATTGTTTGTTGTTAGGCCCCTAAGTACATACAGATAATGTAGATAAAACCATTGATAAGTCACAGTGTATTGACCAATATCCATTCCACTCTACTAAGTATTTCAGGTTCACCCACACAATATCCTTTTGGGTTTGGCCATTGACATGTAACCAATGCAGTCATTGTCTTAGGGGCTTTTGGTTATGTATATTGTGGTGATTTTCCATAAAATAAAAAAATAAAAATAAAAAGACATTTATTGCCACAAAAAAAAAATATACAATGAACATAACTGACAGAAACACAACAAATAAAACATAAAAAAAAGACATACAAAAATAAAAACAACAGATATGTGGCAATAGGCTCAAGCTCAGCATTTACATGCTGCCGGTCGACGAAACCGGCGGCGCTGATTTTCAGCCTGCGCCCGTCTCGCGACATGTTTACATAGCTAAGTACGGGAAGGGTAAAACATGCGAAAGTATTCAAATATAAGAAAAATATTCTAAGAAATAAACGATTTCTATTTCTATTTCTAAAAAACCATTACAAAAAAAAAAGAAATAGCAACTATTTGCGTATGTAAGGGGGCCCTAAAAAGAAGAAAAAGGGGAGATCTGGCACTTCCTTTCTATAAGAGATGGCACTTATATTCCTAGGGGGGTTCCTGTGGATTTTCGGGGTAGCATTCATTTCCATTCTAGGTCCCAGTTTGCACTGAAATTAGCATTTTCCTAATTTTTCCCTTGAATACTGGAAAAGACATGTTGGTTCGCAACGGGGGAGGAAGATCGTTCCATATCTTAGAGGCACGGAAACGAAAACTCCCTCTAAACCCCACGGACCTGTGTTTAGGGATGATAAATATATAAATATATATAAAATAGCTGATGACTCAAGCGGTTGCGACACATATTGCTTCAAAACTCACTTCACTCTTGTGGACTCACTCACTAACAATACTTTTTGTGTATGTGTTAGTTTTAACTGTTTTAATTTAAGTATGATTTGTTAACTGTATTTCTGTGGACATTTGTTATTGATTCTTAAACGAGTTTCTAGTTGGGAGACCCCCTACAGTATGAGGCTGTAAGCTGTGGCACATTGCCAACGGCTAGTGTTCTCTTTGCTTACAGGGTAAAAGCATGGAAGGTGAAGAAAGCCTTCAAGTTGTGGAGAAATGCCCGGCCAAGGCTAAACAACTTTTTTTTTATCATCTGGAAGGCAAACAAGCCAGTAGGTCTCCTGGTGGTAAGAGATCACCACCGCCCATAAACATCTGCAACACCAGGGGTATTGCAGATGCGTTGCCAACCTAGAGGGCTAAGTTGGAATACCTCAAGTGCCTTTATGGATTCAAATGATGCACATTCAAAGCATTCTTGAAACTAATAATAACTTTCTAATCAAGTTGTCAACTTCACACATGTTTATCCACACAGACAACATATCTCAACCTCCAACACAACAGAGCATTTGAAAGTGAAAGTGTTGCATAATATTTGAGATCATCCCATTTATATCCGTTGGACTTTATGGTCATACAACAAGAGCTATTTTACAATGTTGTTTAATTCGTTTGTAATCCATGCATTTATAAATTTAATTCCAATGTTGCAAGAGTTAGTTTCAACTGATTCATGCTTATTTCGCATAGTTGATTTTGTGAATTTATCATTTCAAAGTCGTAAAAGTTTAAGTTACTTGTGTGTGGCTAGGGATTGCAAATCCGGACGTATTTTGGAAAATCCGGATTTTCGGATTTCCTACAACTTAAATCCGGATTCCGGATAAAATCCGGATTTTCTATACAAATTTATGTAACTTATTTCAGGTGTAAATATTTAGTTTTAAAAAAGGTTAAGTACTTCTATAGTTGCTATACTAGTAAAATAAGTTTGCTTTATTACTGGTCTTGGCATGTGTTTGTTAAAAATGACAGAAATTCAAAATTTAAGACTTCTTTATTGAAAATAAAACAACAATCCAATAACAACCAACAAACAAAAATTTTAACAAAAAATAGAACCGACTAGAAAAAAACCATGAAAATACTTATCTACCAGTCAGAAGTCGATGCCTCAGCACGAGTCAGCAGGAGTGGACCTAAAATCGTATAGCTCACCCTTTTTCTATAAAAATAGGCTTACGTTTGGCCTCAATCTCGCTTGATGGAAGGGGAAGATGAGGCCTCAGATGGTACACGTTTGCCTAGTCGTCGTTTGTCTGTTCACCTTGACCTTAAAGATGTCCAGATTATAAGTTTCGGAAAAACTGACCTCCGCAGATGTTACTTGTACCGCTGTCATGTTACTTGAAATAAATGATTATTATTATTATTATTTATTATTATTTATTAATAATAATAATAGCATTTTAGATTGGATGAGAGACCTAGCCCTAAGAGCTCAAGACGGTCGTTAATCGGGACGGGGACATTCCGGAAAGTCGGAGTCAGTTGGAATGGACTCCGTTTCGCCGAAAAAAGACAAGCCTGTGTTTTTGAGGGGTTGATTTCGACCAAATTGGTATCACTCCATTGGAAAACAGCCTCCGAGGTCGAGTTCACCCCCTCGATCATCGACTTCCTGAAACATTGGAACTTTGATCCAGACTTCGCATCGGACAAGTATCTCACCAAGACTGTGCTGTCATCTGCATATCCAAGGACACCGGGTACTACCAGCAGGTCGTTGATGTGCAGCAAAAAAAGAGTCGCGGAGAGCACAGACCCCTGAGGGACACCGGCATTAATACCAAGGAGATCGGACGAGGAGCCATTAACGACAACCCGAATCAATCCGTTCCTCAGGAAATCTTCGATCCAGGTGCAAAGCCCAGGAGCAATACCGTATACCGGAATCTTGCCAATGAGACTTGCGTACCAGATCTTGTCGAAAGCCTTAGAGAAATCAACAGACACGACAAGACCCTCACCATGTCTCTCATCAGACTGGTAGAAAATTATTTTCATGGTTTTTTTGTAGTCGGTTTAATTTTTTTTCATTTTTTTCACGCTTTTTAGTGTAAAAGATCTAAGATACAATAGTTTAATGTCAATTGCTCGTCACCTTTTACGAAAAATTGCTTTTTCCGATGCAAAGACGTTCATTATTGAGGAGTCCTGGTGCTTCATCACATCACCCGTTCGATTTCATCATATGAATTACGATGAGCTTAAATTGCTTAGCAACTGCGTTAAAGTAATTGAAATTCAACCCTTGAAGTACTTGTTATTGTTGTTATTGAGTAGTGTCGCTCCATTGGTCAAATTTGGTCTTTATCATCAGTTCTACTTCACTAAATGATGATTTTAAGAGCAAATGCACGAGTTATTCCTAAATATATCGACATTACCATAAACAGAACTCTTCAAATATTGTAGAAACAATATTTGAGGAGTTCCCTTCCCTCGTTTGGCCTAGGATCCAATCATCAGTACCTGATTTGGTGCTTATGGGACCTAATTGAAAGCATTCCTAGACAAACAAAAACAAAATCAAATCGATTCATAAATGACGGAGTTGTGAGGTAACGAACATGAAAAAATTAAGGTTGATAAGTAGGTAAATAAAAAAATCCGATTATCCGGATTTTTGAATCGAAAATCCGGATTTAAAATTCACGCTCAAAATCCGAAAAATCCGGATTTTCGGACTTCGGATTATCCGGATTGCAATCTCTATGTGTGGCGGCTGTTTGGGGCTCATTAGTGATTTAATGTATGAGTTGTATGACTGCATTGAATGTGTGGGAGCACTACAAGCACAGACTATAATTTTACACCAGTGGAAAATTACTTTTAAAATTGTTACAGTATTATTATGTTATTTTTCAAAAGTTTCAAAATAGAGAACAACCTATTATATGCAGCTAATTTGTTTTCTCATTTTCGGTTAATTTTGTACAGTACAGGGTTATTAAACTGCGAGCATTTGTAACAAACTTGATAGAAGTTCATAAAGTTCAGAGAGTTGGCTAAATGTAGAAATAATAGAGTAATAAGTTGTTTATCTCATTGTAGTTAAGAAAAACATCGCTGATTGCAGTATGTCAAAGTCAAACCGCAAAAATTCCACAATAAAGAGCATAATTTTATCAGAAGTAAACATTCCATGACTCACTGCGTTCGCGACCTCTAAGTCTAATTAGAGTCGTATTAGATTTTTGCTTGTAACTTGAGTCGAGTCGCAGTGCCGCAAAAACAAGGGTTCAAGAGCATTGTGCGTGTCTCGTGCTGCGAAGTAGGTCTGTGCGGGTGAACGCTTCACCGCCACCGAGCGAACTCCGGACGCGGCACCGGAACGACTGCAATTATCCACGCACAGTGCCCTTAAATAACACCTTAATCGCCCCTAGAGGTACCTAACACTTACCAGCAGTTGAGCTTCTTGATAGACGACAAATCCGACTGCTTGGAGCGAGCTATCACCATTTCTTCGGTCAAACGAGCCATGGTCACAACACTTCACTTCACAACGTTTGAGTATAATATAAGTTTAATATAAAAGAGCACGACGGTTTGTTTGTTCAGATCGGCGCGAGGTCGCCGCCTCGCATCTTGCTGCGGTCACGACGGCCACGAAGCGAGCGCGAACAAAAACTGAAAACAATGCACGATCGTCGCTGTCGCCCGTCCCGTCCGCCTTCTGTCACTTGGCCAAGAGGCATTAATTAGAATTTAACCACATTGTGTTCTTTTCTTCATATCATATTAAAATTTACATTTCGGGTTCTAAAAGTTGTTTGATTAGATTAGATTAGATTTATTTATTACCTTTCGAAAAAATACATTATAAACAGATATCAGTTAATTACAAGAAATTCACAAAAGGATCATCGTTTGTATCGATCGTCGTCGATCGTTGTTTGTAGCAATCCTCATAAAATAACTAATAATTACTACTGAATTAAATATCAAGAATGATAAATCTCTATTTTTGGATTTTTGGGTATGTATTTTAATGTTTTTTTTTTAATCTCTGCTCTTCGGATTCGCCTGAAAAACGGTTCACGAATGTCAGAGCGCGTTTCGTTATATAAAAAAAGCTTGCGCTAAAAAATTCTATCACGAAATGATGAACCTATTAATAAACTAACGAATTATTTATTTTAATTTTTAATATCATCATGAATACTGACAATAATTGTTTACAATAATAATCAGCTGTATGTATCATCACTTGCATAAGTTGCTAAACAAAACATGAACAAAACGAACAGATGAATGACGTCATGACGTTTGGTGACAGTGAAGTGACAGATCTGAAGGGCTACCACGAAATTCGAAAATCGAAGTTCGTATTGTACCATCTCGCCTACGCTTAAGTCATTTAATACGAGAGTGAGAGGGACGGCATGATACGAACTTCGAATTTCGTGTTTCGGAGTAGCCCTTCTGTCTGGTTTGCTTGACTGACAATACTGACATGACAGATAATTTGAGAAGTTGGGAAACCGAAATGATTTCAGCAAGTTTTCTTTGATTTTCCGTTTGCAACATGGAATCCAACGGTTTACTAGATGACAAAGATGGTCCGGAGGTGCAAGTCACCTTCCCGGAGTCCGTGGCGAGCCGCATCGAGGAGCTGATGGGGGGCACCGAGCAGTTCGACAGCGATGAGGCACGTAAACAAACCCCAATTTACTGCTCCATTTACTTCTTTTAGGCGAATATTACACTTGCAATAACACAAACACCCGTTGTCAATCATTGTATGATTCTAACTTGGATGCTTTGGACTGACCACTTGGCTTCCTTGGTGACAGCACGTTTTTTGTGTGACCTGCGAAATTTTGTGGCCCAGTGCGATTTTTCTCGTGTTTTTGTTGTGATACCCAGCGGTTTCGGCGACCAGTAAGTGTTCTAACCAACCCACGTACGCTGATAATATTGCAATGTCGTTTAATATCCCTCCAAAACCCCCCGATATAACCTCTGTTCGGGAACCGGTGCCTGGCGGCCCCCCGGTGGATTCGTCGCAAGACAATCAATCGGGGATGTCGATGGATGCCGAGGTTTCCCTTCTTAGGGCTAAAAGGAAAGTTACGGCGCAGGGTGGATCCGAACCCCCATCCAAGTTGGGGAACAGGCCTCCTTCTGACTCCATAGCTCACCTGTATGAACATCCGGACTTAAAAGGTGGACGAAAATACACTACAAATGACGGAGGTCCATTTTTGGTACATGTTTCCAAAATCGAAACTGAACCATCCTCAGGTACTACTTTAAACCCCATAAAATTTGGCCAAGTTATGGTAAATGCACGCATCCAAAGTATTACTCGAGATGGCATTAAAAAGGTAGGGAGAAACCGCGTCAGTGTTGAATTCAATTCTGCAGAAGCCGCAAATGCCTTTTTGTTGAATCCTCTGCTGCTTGCAAATAAATTCGAGGCCTCTATCCCCACATTCAACATCACCCGAATGGGTATTGTGAGAGGAGTACCAACGGATCTTGCTCTGGCCGATTTTGTTAAGGATGTAGAATTGCCTCCTGGCTGCGGGGAAATCCTTAAAGCCAGAAGGCTTAATCGTAAAATTCACAAAACAGATGGCGTAGAATGGGTCCCTACGGGAACAGTAGTAATGACGTTTAGTGGACAAGTTTTGCCTAGTAGGATATTCTGTTGCTACACATCCCTGGTAGTAGAGAAATATCTTTTGCCAACGATACAGTGTCATAATTGTTGTAAATTCGGACACATT
Organism: Choristoneura rosaceana; assembly: GCA_037349165.1. NCBI lineage: Eukaryota > Metazoa > Arthropoda > Insecta > Lepidoptera > Tortricidae > Choristoneura > Choristoneura rosaceana. The sequence goes on along the minus strand of JAZBNJ010000046.1, from coordinate 9,480,220 downwards.
GCAGACCAATGCCGCTCGAAGCCTAAATGCTTCAAATGCGCTCAAGATCACACGGGCAAAGCCTGCGATGTCATCGAAGACCTGGCGTTTTGCATGTTTTGTTCGGGAAGGCACTTCGCCACTAGTAAAACGTGCCCTGAACACACTCGCCAAAAAACCATAAAAGACACCATGTCCGAAGAAAATATTTCTTACTCCCAGGCTTGTGAAAGATTCCCCCCAGTCAAGAGGTCCTACGCAGACGCCGCACAAAGCCCCACCCATTCCCAACCTAACCCCCCCTTATCACAATCCCAACCCTCTGGCATCCCCCCCTATACCCAAAGCCCCACATACAGCTACAGAAAAACTGTATTAATCCCAAGGTCCCCCCGCCGCACCCTAACCCAGGGTTATGACCGTGCCGCTCATAATGCCATAATTGGAGAGCGGGACCCCCCTCCACCGAGGAATGGTGCCGCCCTCCGATCCCCTAGCTCACCGCTCCCTCCACCCCAACAAAACCTCCCCAACGACAACTTCCTTGATGTATTGCTGTCTCTGCTGATCAATATGTTCAGCAAAATGGATGACTTCCCACTACCGCCCAACGTTGCCAACAAACTTTCCCAACTTCTCCAAGTGGTTAACATTCCACCTTATCCAGTGGAATAGTCATAGTCTCCGCCCCAAGAAGCATGAAATTTTGCAATTGGTTTCCTCGTATGACCCATCCGTCTTTGCCATCTCGGAGACCTGGTTGGTCCCAGGAGCTCGGTTTCGGGTGCCTGGGTTCGCCTGCATCCGGCATGACAGAGATGATGGTTACGGAGGAGCCGCTCTACTCATAAAATCTTCAGTTACGTATACTCGCTTAAATCTTCCTCCTATCCCTAGCAGCATAAACGCTGTCGCCGCCAAAATCATGGATTTCACTGTTCTTTCTATCTATATTTCTGATCCTCACGCTATCCACATCTCTGACCTTGAGCGCATTTTCTCCGCCCTTCCTGGCCCGTTCCTCATTCTAGGCGATTTTAACTGCCACCACCTCATGTGGGGAAGCGCAGACTACGACGCCTTAGCCTGCGATCTCGTAGACCTCATGGAGGATTCAAACATCTGTCTCCTCAACGACGGTTCCCCTACTCGCAGAACGGCTCCCGGTCAGAATCCTAGTGCCGTTGACCTCTCCCTCTGCTCTCCTAATTTTAGCTCCCTTCTCTCATGGTCCGTACTCCAAGATTCCCACGGCAGTGACCACCTTCCCATTTTAATTTCATTCCCTTCTTCCTTTTCTCAACCCAACCTGTCCCCTCTAAATTCCCATAGGTACCACCTTCCTAAGGCAAACTGGGACCAATTCGCAATGGACATTGACGCAGCCATCAGTGAGTTGCCCACTGTTTCAGTAGAAAACGCGCCCATTTGTCATGATAAATTTATCGATGCCCTTATAGCCTCAGCTGAATTAAATATCCCGCAAAGAAAACGGTACAAATCTAATAGGTCCTCCCCCCCTTGGTGGGACTCCGAGTGCACAGACATGATCCGCCAAAGGAAAGAGGCCGAGAAACTCTACCGCGAAAACATGTCAATAGATAACTTTCTAGCGTATAAAAAGACGGCGGCCTTGGCTAAACGTATTTTTAAAAAAAAAAAGAGGCTCGGATGGTTTAATTTCTGCCAAAGCATCTCCCCCCGTACCCCAGCTTCCATCCTATGGAAAGCAATAAAGCGTTTCCGAGGTTCATACACAGCCCGTGATTTTCCCAGTAATGACCCCTCAGTTTGGCTCCCTCAATTTATTAATATGTTATCGCCCCCCAGCGTCCCACACTTAAACTCAGTTCCCTCCCCGTATCCCGCCAATTGTCCCGACAGCAGTTTCGACCAACCGTTTTCCTGGTTAGAACTCCTCTCCTCCTTGGATCACCTCAAAAACTCCGCTCCTGGCCCAGACAATATTCCGTACGCCTTTCTGGCGAAGTCAGGGAACGTAACCAAAAAATATTTTTTAGACCTTATTAACCTCTTCTTTCATCTTGGTTTTGTTCCAGAAGCCTGGAAAAAACAAGTAGTTATTCCCTTACCTAAACCAGGAAAAGACCTTCTCCTACCCTCTTCCCACCGTCCCATCGCATTGTCATCCTGCCTACTCAAAATCGTTGAACACATGATCAAGAAACGGCTTGAGTGGTTCGTCGAATCCAAAAAAATTCTGGCCAGAAGCCAATTTGGTTTCCGGAGGGGTATGGGCACCATGGACAGTCTCGCTATCTTGACCACTGATATCAGGATCACCCTATCGAGGAACGAGTTCCTTATTGGGGTGTTCCTGGATATATCATCAGCGTATGATAATGTTGTTCTCTCCTTACTCAGAGATAAATTATCTAAGCTGAGTCTGCCGCAGAGACTAACACATTTTATATGCAATTTCCTCATGGAACGATCCATAGAAGTGAGACATGATGGTTCCCATTCCGCTCCGAGACTAATTTGGCAAGGCCTCCCTCAAGGATCCGTATTAAGCCCTTTACTTTATAGCTTATACACTCACGATTTAGAGGAGGCTGTATCCCCGTTTTGCAATATCCTACAATATGCCGATGACATTGCCCTGTATTCCTCCTCCCACTCTGTCGAAATAGCCACATCCAACCTGAACCAAGCTCTATTTTATCTGGGAGAATGGCTTGCTATTCATGGTCTTTCCCTCTCAGTATCTAAATGTACTGTGGTCCCCTTCACCAGAAAAAGATCTTTCCCCCCTGTAGAAGTTGCTTTTAATAACCAGCTGATTCCGGTCGAAAAGACAGTAAAATTTTTAGGCGTTATCCTTGACTCCCGTCTTTCTGGGTCTTCACACATTGATTATGTAGCTTTAAAGTGCCAGTCAAATATTAATATCTTACGTTGTCTTTCGGGTGTGTGGTGGGGTGCCCACCCTTATGCGCAAAAACTGCTGTACAATGCCATAGTTCGCAGTGTCATTGACTATGGTTCTTTCACCTTAGAACCCTGCAGTAAAATGGCCCTCGGTAAACTAGATAAAATCCAATACCAGGCCTTAAGGGTTATTATTGGCGCTATGAAATCTTCTCCGACCAACGCCCTCCAAGTAGAAGCATCTGACCCCCCCCTTTCCCTCCGACGTCAATATTTAGCTGATCGGTTCTTTCTCAGACTGTCCCTTCTTAATGATCACCCCCTCCTTCCAAAACTCCAGGAACTTTCACACTTAGTTACCGACAGCGGATTTTGGTTCAATAAAAACCCCCCCTGCCTGGTAAACAGCTTCCGCAAATTCACTAACCTTCCAGACCCCACTTTCACCTGCCCCCTACTCCCCCTTTTTTCCCATAGTTACGATAGTTTAATTTTCCAACCCAACATAATCCTCAACTTCGGAATAGCAAAAAATCAACCTGGGGCCAACAATTCCTTCCTCCATAATATCAATAACTCCTGGCGTGACTGGTCCCTGATATTTACGGACTCCTCTAGGCTCGTAGTTTGCGGCGCAGTGGGTTCGGCAGTCTGGATTCCTAAGGACTCCGTTATCCTGAGCTTTAAATGCCCACCTCTCACATCAGTTTTCACTGGAGAACTGGTTGCTATTTTAGAAGCCATCAAATATGTTAATGCGCACGAGATCAGTAAAGCCATAATTTTTTCAGATTCACTTAGCGGCTTGCAAGCCATCAAAGCCAATCCTTTTGCGTCCAAAATTTGTTACCCCCTAGTCCTTCTTATCAGACAAACACTTTTTGAATGTCATTCCCGTAATCTCGAGATCGCATTGGCCTGGATCCCGGGGCATTCCGGAATCCAGGGCAATGAAAACGCTGACGCCCTTGCTAAGGAGGCCATAGAAACTGGCAGCCTGGACCACCCTCACTGTTATTTCTATGACCTCCTCACTTCTGCCAAATCAGACCTCGACGCTGGCTGGCTCCGTCAGTATGAGCGCTCCATTCTGGTCAAAGGACGTCATTACGGGGACATTCAACCCAGCATCCCCCCCAAGCCATGGTTCTTTCGGTTTCGGCATGCTAATAAACAGACCACCTCAGTCATTTGTAGACTGCGTATTGGTCATACCTGCACTCCCTCCCGCCTGTACAGATGGGGTATTGTCCAATCCCCCCTCTGTTCATGCGGGTTGGAGGAAGGTACGGCCGACCATATCTTATTAAGCTGCCCAATGAGATCGGTCTCGCTTTATAACATCCTCCCCCCCGATATCCCCAAACCCACAAACCTCAAATCCCTTCTACTTCTTGCCTCCTCTAACAAAAAAATCCTGACCTTATTAATTAAATACATCTCAAAAGAAAAAATTAAACTTTAGACGCTTTTTGTCGCTTTTGTCTATCCCTTGGATCCAACTTGTATTGTCTTAATGTTTTGTATTGTCTCTATGTTTGGTATTGTCTTAATGTTTTGTGCTGTCTCAATGTCTGTGTATGTCTATTTTAGGTACGCAACAAGCACTTCACGGCAACCAACGTTTGGAAACTGTTTCTAAAAACTGGTCAAACACAATATACACTTTTGCTGTTGTCAGGAGTCAGTTCAGTGGCAGTAGTGGTTGCTAACCTAAAGCGACCGATTGCCAAAAACAAAAGAAGTTGAAGTTGAACTTGGATGCTTGCATTGCGAGAGGAAAATTTGATCGGAAAAGTTGATGCAATCTTTATAGACCTATTTTCTGAACCAGGAATGAAAGAAAATTACCGAACCAGCTAATTATAACTGAACCGAATTAGTGTTTAAATTTTTAGATGTAACTTAATACAGTTTTTCAAGAAAAAGACACGTCTAGAATGCTTAATACCTTCTTTGTAATGCTACAAAAAATGAATTACAATGATGTTTGTATTACAATGATGGATAAGTAAAATATTTAAAATCCTTGAATGTACCGAATCTGGCAGCTGAAGTTTGCTTCATCATCATCATCATCATCAGCTGGAAGTTTGCTTACATTTAGTTAAATACCTATCCAAAACAAGTATAGTTACTTACATGTTGTGATCAGTGGTATTTACCCTAAGGCTAATGGGCCGATGGTCCTGGGGAAAATTCAGGGAGATGGAGGAGTAATCTTTTGCAGGTTTAGGCCTAGGGTGCTAACTCTTTCAATATGCCTCTGGTTGTGGTGTATCTAATAAATAATTATATTATTTTTCACCTATGATGAGTTCTGTGACGTTTCGAGTTTGACAGTTTTAGAGATGTATCATTGATCGAGTGAACCATAGATTTTTCTAAGAGTTATGAGTTAATGGACTTAAGTACAACGCTCAAAAGAGTGAGTTTATGATGTTCAAACCAGATAATATCCGTTATACTGATGCTCCTGATTTTTTACTTACTGGTGTAAAATTAAAAAGAGTGGATAAATTTAAATATCTGGGTCATTGGGTCACTGCGGATCAAAGGGACAACACTGATATTGAGAGGGAGCGCAGGGCGCTGGCTGTGCGATGCAACATGTTGGCCCGTAGGTTTGCGAAATGTTCTGTGCCAGTAAAAGTCACACTGTTTAAAGCATACTGCCAGTCATTCTATACGTGCAGCCTATGGGTAAACTATACGCAGAAGGCATACAGTGACCTGCGAGTTCAATATAACAGCGCGTATAGAGCGTTGTTGCGGCTGCCGCGCTATTGCAGCGCTTCCGCGATGTTCCTGGAGACCAACACGGCGGGATTTGCCGCCATCATGCGCGCGCGCTGCGCCTCCATGCTGCAGCGCGCGCGCGACAGCCGCAACACGCTCCTGCGCGCTGTCGTTGATCGCTGGGACTCGCCAGTGCTGGCCCGGTGGATCGGGCTCCATGCCCATAAATAACTATCTTTGTGTTCTGTTTTGATTTACGTGTATTAATTGTTTACCACTAACACTAGTTTTAAGTCTGTACGAACTATACTAACAATAATATGGATCATTGGTCTGAAATAAAAATTTATTATTATTATTATTATTATTAGTACTTATTTTTGAAAAAGTTGCATTATATTAAAAAATATATATTTATTTTCCAGTTTTCCGCCCACCGGGCCACTCTCTCGTTCTCGCTCGAAATAATCCCTCAAACGAATTACAAACTCTTGACTCTGGGAGTTCAAAACACTCTGTTTTGGACTGTTTCAGCATTTTGCCAAAAAGTAACAACAAACTTAACGAGAAACAGTAACAAAAGTCAACAACAATAATAATAGAAATGAACAATAACAAATACAATGCAAAGGAAATGCAACGGAAACTCAACTCGCATACACGGCAGACGTACTCGTACTTACTGACAATGATACTGACAAGTACTGGCCACAAGAGGCACAAGATGGTTGCCGCCGCGTCGCAAATAGCCGCGAATATAAAATTTTGCAAGTTTTGTTTAAAAATGTAAAATATCTAAGTTCACTGTTATCGAATAATGAATTGCTGCAATTGCCGATAATGTTGTGTCACGTCACTACTCTGTTCCGTTTCACACATTGCGTTATATAAAAAAATAAATATTTTTGTATCGTATTCAATGGAGGCTATTTAACAGACACTGATATTGCTATACATTTTTAAAAATAATAGTTTTAATTTTTTTTGATTAATTTGTTTCAAAATAGAAATTATTTTTAAAATATATTTTGCGAACAGTATGCGTAATTCGGAAAATTTTCAAATGTCACAGAACTCATCTTAGGTGAAAAATACAATAGGTGGCATCAGGATTGCTCTCCTTCACCCTTTGTATGTTTATGCACTGTGCCAATCATAACCCTATCATTTCTATTCTGCTTGTATCCAGTTTGACGCGGTGTCGTACATAAACCGCGTGTTCCCGACGGAGCAGTCGCTGGCGGGCGTGGAGAGCGCGGCGGCGCGCTGCGCGCTGCGGCTGGCCGGCGTGGAGGGCGACGCGCGCCGCCTGCTGAGGGAGCAGGCCGCGCTGCGCCACGACGGACACGAGGCGCTGCGCCGCGCCCAGCACTGCATCGCGGAGCTGGCGCTGCAGGTGACGGGTAGAGGGGAGGACGGACTCACTGCAACAACGTTTCACAGACTTGTCAAGTTGTAGTCTGCCCATTTTGAACATTAACAAGACCGGGTCATGTTCCATTAAATAAATTTTTAAATATGATGAAAGTAGTTTAATCCGTAATGTGCACAGATTGTAATAAGATTGAGAATTTAATACATTTTTTGGTGGAGTGTGTAGTGACTAAGGATAGCCGTGAGAGGTATTTGAGTGATTTGGACCAGTCCAATGGTGCAGTGAATATTATTTTGAGTTGTCCGGTATCGGAAGATACAGTACGAATTTACAGGTTCATCAAGCACTCCTTTGCAGCCAGATAATCTGGACATCGCCATAGGACTGTTTGATGAATGTGGCCATTGAGTCTTTCAATGAGGCTGGCATAGTCACACAGGTGCACTTAAGTCTCAAAAAAAAAATAGAAAAAAAAAAAGACCGAAATGCTTGTCGTCAGGTCGCCGACATAAACAAGAAGGCGGGGCGCAGCGAGAGCATGGTGCGCGAGATCACGGCTGAGATCAAGCAGTTGGACCGCGCCAAGACCAACCTGACGGCCGCCATCACGGCGCTCAACCACTACCACATGCTGTGCGGCGCCGCGGCCGCGCTGCGCGGGCTGGCCGCCCAGCGCCAGTACGGCGCGCTGCTGCCGCCGCTGCAGGCAGTCATGCAGGTACCAAGACCGACCTGACGGCCGCCATCAGCTCAACCACTACCACATGCTGTGCGGCGCCGCGGCCGCGCTGCGCGGGCTGGCCGCCCAGCGCCAGTACGGCGCGCTGCTGCCGCCGCTGCAGGCAGTCATGCAGGTACCAAGACCGACCTGACGGCCGCCATCAGCTCAACCACTACCACATGCTGTGCGGCGCCGCGGCCGCGCTGCGCGGGCTGGCCGCCCAGCGCCAGTACGGCGCGCTGCTGCCGCCGCTGCAGGCAGTCATGCAGGTACCAAGACCGACCTGACGGCCGCCATCAGCTCAACCACTACCACATGCTGTGCGGCGCCGCGGCCGCGCTGCGCGGGCTGGCCGCCCAGCGCCAGTACGGCGCGCTGCTGCCGCCGCTGCAGGCAGTCATGCAGGTACCAAGACCGACCTGACGGCCGCCATCAGCTCAACCACTACCACATGCTGTGCGGCGCCGCGGCCGCGCTGCGCGGGCTGGCCGCCCAGCGCCAGTACGGCGCGCTGCTGCCGCCGCTGCAGGCAGTCATGCAGGTACCAAGACCGACCTGACGGCCGCCATCAGCTCAACCACTACCACATGCTGTGCGGCGCCGCGGCCGCGCTGCGCGGGCTGGCCGCCCAGCGCCAGTACGGCGCGCTGCTGCCGCCGCTGCAGGCAGTCATGCAGGTACCAAGACCGACCTGACGGCCGCCATCAGCTCAACCACTACCACATGCTGTGCGGCGCCGCGGCCGCGCTGCGCGGGCTGGCCGCCCAGCGCCAGTACGGCGCGCTGCTGCCGCCGCTGCAGGCAGTCATGCAGGTACCAAGACCGACCTGACGGCCGCCATCAGCTCAACCACTACCACATGCTGTGCGGCGCCGCGGCCGCGCTGCGCGGGCTGGCCGCCCAGCGCCAGTACGGCGCGCTGCTGCCGCCGCTGCAGGCAGTCATGCAGGTACTGGCTTGAAAATATCACAGTTCACACAAATAGGATAATGACATGCTTCAGTTAGTTTCCTACAAAAAATATGTAGTCACAAAATTTACAAGTGTAACGGCCCGACTGGCAGCGGTGAGTGGCGAGCGGCCAAAACAAATGAAGTGATTGAAGCGACGAAAAGCTTGAAACTTTGACGTGTTTTTTTTAAATATAAAATACGAGTTTGTGGTGAAATGCGGCGGCTTGCCGTGGCATTATGCTGAGTGGGGACCTATTTAGCGTCATTTTTATTTTATTTTGGTATTTGTTCTTTGTTATTTTTTTTTTTATTATTCATTTTTATTTTATTTTTATGACGTTAAATAAATGTATTTTCTTTCTTTCTTTCTTTCTTTCAAATGATAAAACACGCCTCCATTATTTTTTCATATAACGAAACCAGTAATTAATTAATTATCAATTTTCTTGAACAAATCTCTCAACAGAAATTAGAAGGTTTGGTCAATTTTCAGTATTTTGAAGGACATTTTCTCCAAACAGGTTGAGTTTGGGCAGCTAAAAAAAAAGTAAATAAATAAAATAAATAAAATAAAAAAGCCTTTTATTTCTCGCATACCAGTAGCAGCAGTTCGAAACAATTAGGTTATAATCACTATAGTACTATAAAATTAATATAAAAATTAAAAAAGAGAAAAAAGTGTATAATCTTTTATCATGCGGAACCCCTCTTAGTTGAGGGTAAAGGCCTCCTCCAGAGATGCCCAATAGTCTCTATCATTGGCTTTTTCCATCCATAGCTTCCCGGCGATTTCTATAATATCATCTGCCCATCTGGTTTTTGGTCTTCCTCTCTTTCTGGTGCCTGCAGGGCCAGGCCATGACGTCAGCCTAGATGTCCAGCGATTGTCACCCATTCTAGCTACATGGCCTGCCCATCGCCATTTTAATTTTTGCGAGTAACTCAGGGCGTCTATAACTCCTGATACTTCTCTTATGACAGAGTGGCGGATTTTTTGAATTTTTCTGATTTTCATCATGCTTCTTTCCATGCTCCGTTGGCAAGACGTTATTTTGTTTTTTACTCGGCGTGTGAATTTCCAAGTCTGACAAGCGTAAGTGAGTGATGGTAATAGACAGCTATCCATGACCTGTTTCTTAATTTTCATTGGCATCTGGCTTTTAAAAATTTCCTTGAGGCTCCAATACTTCTTCCAAGTCCCTTTTATCCTTCTTTCTATTTCTGCTTCGTTGCTTTGTTTTTGGAAAGAGATTTGTTTGCCTAGGTAAATGTAGGAGTCGACATAATCAAGCGGTACATTGTCGATGCTTAGAAAAAAAAAGTACTCTATAACAAATATCAAAATAAATCAAATCGGAGTCGGACAGTTGGGTACCCTTCCTTTTAAGACCAAAGTCGTGGGCAGGCCGTAACAATATGAAGAGTGCGTCAGTTCCCACGCCTCCGTGCCCCCAGGTGCTGCAGCACTTCGAGCGCTACCGCGACATCCGCTCGCTCAACGCGCTGCGCGACGACGTCACGGCGCTGCGCCACTCGCTCGGCGCGCAGATCATGAACGACTTCAAGGAGGCTTTCACTGGTCAGTGCACACCAGGGTGACACCTTCAAACTCAAACTCACAATATTTATTGACAACAAAAACACACTACATCACAGCAAAAACAGTAAAAACATAAATAGGAGAAGAGAGAACAATTAGAGACGTTGTGCCTTGTGCTTTCCCGGCCCGGATAACACCGACATGGAAATACCGGCCCTCTTTTTTGTACATGTGCTCATAGAAACTGACAGGAGCTTCTATGGACGTGTACACGAAAAACGGGGCCGGTATTTCCATGTTGGTATTGTCCGGGCCGGGAAAGAGTGTCACCCCTCACACGAAAAAACAGACAGACGACTCAGCGCAGGAGACGATAATTAAAGATAAACGTGCGAGTACGTTCGCGAAATAAAATGACGAGTACGCGAACTTGTACTTCAATCTGACATAAGTTGTACCTACTACGAGTGAACTAAAAGAATTTCCTTACTCACCCGCGACCTTACAATAGCTAAGCTTATTCAAAATATGCGTGTTCATGCAGTTCCTCCACCTCCACACTGTAAGAATACACACAAATCAAACATACCCATCGATCACCACCACCACATCTCATTAACGCATTTCTAACTCAACCAGAGTTCATCTTCAGAGTAACACAACCGTACACCATGCTAACAACTGGTAGCATAACATAAGCTTAGCTATCGTAAGGTCGCGGGTGAGCAAGGAAATTATTTTAGTTCATTGATATGGACCTCCCCGCAAAGTAACGCCTGATTCAATAAATTATTGAACTACGAGTTAGCCACGATTAACAGTCTATAAGAAGCAATCCGCAATGCCGCTTGCAAGCGGATACTTTGGAGACGCAAAAGTGTTCATCTCCAAGCTCTTGTAGCTCTCCTTTTCTTTAAGCTGCTTTAGTTGCTCGAAAGTCGCTCTTCATAAATCTCGTGAGACTTTACGTGGAAGGAGATGAACGTTTTTGCTTCTCCGACGTATCCCCACATGAGCAGCATGTCGGAGCCTTCTGTAAAGACAGTGAAACGGGCTAAGCTCAAGCTTAGAGCCTGCGCACACAGAGAGCGGTCAGAGTTCTGCGTTCTAGTGACCGTTGACCGCCCAAGAGTTCCAACACACACAAGTGGCGTGTTAATTCTCGCGTTCTACATAGTTCCGTTTGGGTCTTTGCACATGCAACCTGTCACTAACCTTAACCAATTCAATCAACTTTTCCGTGTTTGCTAACTCAGACATCGCGGCGTTCCCGCGTTCCCTGTCTCGGCGGGAAAAGAACTCTTGGAACGCGACGTTCCTCTTGAACCGCCGCGGTCAGACTGCCCGCTGTGTGCGTTGTTGTTATAGACTCGGTACATTCTAATGAACGCCGAACGCGGAACTCGGAACTTGGAACTCCTGACCGCTGCCTGTGTGTGCGGGCTCTTACGGCTGTGTGTTGCAGCGGGCAAGTCGAGCACGGTGTCGGCGCGCACGCTGGCGGAGGCGTGCGGCGTCGTGGACGCGCTCGAGCCCAAGGTCAAGCGCGAGCTGCTGCAGTGGATCACCACCACGCAGCTACAGGTGGGGTATTTGTTTTACCGTCAAAATGGACGGGAACAGACTTCTTCTCATCGTCAGCCGAAAGACGTCTACTGCTAGACATAGGCCTCCCTTAAAGAACAATCACCATCGGACTTCTGTAACTTTTACCAGATCACTCAACAACACTTTTACCAGTTGCTACAAAATAAAATTGTAGTCTCATATAAAAATTAACTGACTGGCCTGAACAAATTTTCGATTATGCACAGAAATTTTAAGGTTTGGAATATGGTAGTGAATGTAAACTACCTCGTGTTAGAGTCAAGGAGTTTTTGCCTCAACTCTTGCTTGATGCTTGGTTTGATGTAACGGCGGGGGCCTCCGGTGTTCCAGGAGTACGAGCACCTGTTCTCGGCGGAGCAGGAGATGGCGTGGCTGCCGCACGTGGAGCGGCGCTACGCGTGGCTCAAGAGGCATCTGCTGGCCTTCGAAGAGGGCGTCGGTAGCGTGCTGCCGCGCGCCTGGCGCCTCAGCCGCCGCATCGCCGCGCATTTCTGTCAGGTGAGCGTCTGACTGGACTGAGGGGGCTTCGGTGCCGCCCGATTACTGTTGAGAAAGGAGAATACGCGATGAACGCGTCAAGTACCTATTATTCAATTAAATGTGAACGGTCACAACTTGTAGCAATAATGCAGTTAACAACTATTTTCGATGAACCGATTATACCTGTCGACCGCAACAGTAGAAGGCGTATAGTTGAGTGTGATGGTCTTTCGACAGATCACTCGGCGACAACTGTCCGAGCAGCTGGCGGCGCGGCGCGGCGAGCTGGACGTGAAGCTGCTGCTGTACGCCATCCAGAAGACGGGCGCCTTCGAGCAGTTGCTGCATCAGCGCTTCCAGATTGACTCAGGCACGTGTCTCATGAAACTAATTTAGGTGTCCCATAGCTATCAACACCCCACCCCACCGCACAAGCACGCTGAAGTGGCAATGGGCCGGTCATATAACCCGAAGAACCGATAACCGTTGGGGTAGACGAGTTCTTGAGTGGACACCACGGATCGGCAAACGTAGCGTAGGACGCCCTCAGACTCGGCGGTGCGATGATCTTCGCAGGGTGGCTGGCAAGAGCTGGATGAGAGTGGCCGAGGATCGTGCTCAGTGGCGTGCCATGGGAGAGGCCTATGTCCAGCAGTGGACGAACATAGGCTGATGATGATAGCTATCAACACAATTGAAGTGGAAATGGACGGGACACTTGGCTAGGCGCACTGACAGTTGTTGAAATCAGTTACGGAGTGGTGGCCAAGACTGGGTCGAAGAACGGTGGGCAGATCACCGGCTCGTTGGTCGGATGACATCTGGCAGTCGTTTGGTAAACTGTGGATGAGACTGGCACAGAACCGGGCAAAGTGGCGTGAAAATGAAGAGGCCTTTACCCACCAGCAGTGGGTGGATGTGGGCTGATTTGATTGATTGATTGATAGCTATCAAAAGTTCTCTCCAGTCATCTCTATCTTTCCCTATTAGTGTGTACTTGTGGACGGCATCTGTTTCTCTGTCTAATATTGAATTCTAAACCTTCAGTTTACTGAAATCCCAAAATTTCAATTCAACTGGAATAGTCGTAGAACTATTTGTATGGTGGGTAGTTTACGCACTAGATCCGATTTCACATATAGTTCTAAGAGTTGTCTAAATAGTACGGACTGGAGTAGTCTAGTCCGTATTTTCACGGATTCGGTTCATTGTAGTGCGAAACCGCTCTTAGCAACCATATCCAGTACGCCTCAGCATCCGCTCACAACTGGCATGGCAGAAAGATGTGATTGAAAACTCAACATTGCATAAAATAGTTACAATTTGATTTAAATGTGTATATTTTTGTATTCTAGATACAGACCAACCCTCTGAGCCTACGGAGGGAAGCACGGACTCTAAGAACGTGTTCGACGCGGATGAAAAAGATGTAAGTCCGTCTGTTTCAGCCATAACTTCAAATTGAAATCGTTTGACGGCTGCTTCGAGCCTGTACATTATATTGTTGTCACAGGGCGGCGCGGCGGGGGCGGGCGGGCAGTGGGTGGGGCTGATCGGCGGCTGCTTCGAGCCCTACCTGAGCCTGTACATCGCGAGCCTGGACGCCGGCCTCGCTGCTCTCATGCAGCGCTTCCTACAGGTCACTCTTCGCATACTTATAGATTGCTCGATAGCCCGACAATAATGTCGCATACAAATTCCATTATTGTTGAGTCTCAATTGTAATAATATATATACAGGACGCCAAGTCGAGCGAGGCGGCGGCGACGGCGACAGCGGCGGGCGCGGAGGCGGGCGCGGTGCTGTCGAGCTGCGCGGACCTGTTCCTGTTCTACAAGAAGTGCCTCGTGCAGTGCGCCGCGCTCAGCACCGGGGAGCCCATGCTCGGTAACGACACAATGAGGCTGGCTGGAACTGGTGGGCCACGTTATGTTGACAGCCCGTACTTTGACCAAGGAAATCAAGTCTTCATCTCATATATCGTCATTACTTTGAAAAAATCTCGTATCTAAAATCAACATGTCAACGAAATTGAACCTTGATATGATGTTCATTAGTTCACTCAGAAAAATTACCTATTTTAAGGAACAAGTTTTTTTTTTAAAGTATTGACGATGTATAGTATCGTGTCAGCAAAATATGTATCTTTTTGTATCGAAAAGTTGAGATTGACTCTAGCATGTTTCGTAACTTACCGTCGCAGTCACGCGTGTCATGTATCTATGATTGCAACTTCATTTGACACGTTTCTATTATACAGGGTGGCCCATTTATATCGGTCAGTACGGGAAAGTCTGAAACTATATGACATACGAAAATTTCTTCTTAGGAACCATGACATCGATTTTACCAGCAAAGAGGTACAAACAACCATAGAGACAATTTTACATGCCAGAATTTGTTGAATATTGTAACGGTGGACACTTCGGACACCTACTAAAATAAATTAAAGTATGTGAAAACAATGCATTTTATTAATTTTAGACATAATGTTTCATGGAGACATTTACTGCTTAAGACGTACACAATCGATATCTAAATAGAAATTGTATAAGTTTTTTTTTTAAAAACAACCGGGTTCGATTCCCGAGCTGAGTACAGGTTTTTTTTAAATGCATGAATGCAGTTTTTCTTGTTATTAAAATCGATGTCATGGTTCCTAAGAAGAAATTTTCGTATGTCGTATAGTTTCAGACTTTCCCATACTGACCGATATAAATGAGGCACCCTGTATAATAAGGTCTATACACTACACTGTAAATGGGTCGATTCCAGGGTGGGCAGTTGGTAGTTTCAGTATTAGTACAATTATATGAGCGCCCGATACCAATATGGTCCCACCTCAGCATAAATGCAGACTCCTAGGACGGAGTCACCGTTTGTCTCTTAATCAGTCAGTGTCGTGCACGTCATAGGCTGGTTTTAGTGTCACGCGTACCGTCGGTGCGGATCGCTCCGCGTGGGCTGATCAGCCAATGGCTAGTGAGCTTCCTATCCGCGCGGATAGGAAGCTCATTAGTCATTGGCTGATCAGCCCGCGCGGAGCGTTCCGCACCGACGCACGCGTGACACTAAAACCAGCCATAGTGTATATGGATTAGTTTGTTGAACTGTGGCGTGTTCCGCAGAGCTGGCGGGCGTGTTCCAGAAGTACCTGCGCGAGTACGCCAGCGGAGTCCTGCAGGCCGCCGCCCCGCGGGCGCCGCCGCCGCTCGGGCTCGGCCTCGTGCACAACCTGCAGTTGCATACTACTGGCACCACCAGGTACACTATATACGCCGGCTGTACATTTGAACCGACTGAACCGTGACCCACTGTGGATCCTTTTCGTTGAAAAAGTCAGTCACATCATTAAGAGGAGTGTTTATTATTATAACACTTACCTACTGTGAGAACGTTCTACGTGATGAAAAAAAAAAAACAAGAAAAGAGAAGCTGCTGCCACTGTCAAAGGGCTAACCTCTCGAGGGGAGGTTTGTCCTGAAGGGAGGCCTAGTGGTATATTTTAGTTTGACAAAATGAAATATATAGATCTCAGGGTTGTAAGGTTCAAATGATTTTAAATGAGTCGGTTCTGACTATGACGCTTCCCTGGCCTACACTTCCCTGGAGTCGGAGAGAAGAACCCGGAGCGAAGAGGGCTGGCCACAGCAGGGGGGCTTGGTTCAGCAGAGCGGTCGTCGGTGCCGAGGACAAAAGGGGCCTTAGGGCGGCGCGACAAGCAGCCTGGAGGTATTTCCACGCCGGAGCGCTCAGGGTCTTGGACGAGCCAGGAAATAGGGTGTAGTGCGACGATTAAGGCCGTCAGGGCTTGGTGTCGAGGCTTCAGTTCGTAGCCGTACAGAGCTGGTAGATTCTTAGCCCTACGGAGTTGCCCAAGTCTTGGGCTTATGTAGCTTTCGAGGGAGCTGTAGAGAGTAGGAGCTGCAGTATAATGTCTGCTGTATAAGAATGCTGTAAAAAGATCAGATCATAATTTTTTTTTTTCGAGTACTATATAAATTACGACGAATAGTCACCAAAATTCCAAAATGTTTAGGAATGCGCGCGAACAGTTCCGGTTTCCTCTTAGTTTCTTTTTAGTCCGTGGTGAACAGTTTTGGTGGCAATCATGTCCCACATCGGGTCACTGTTACCACTGTATCATCATCATGTCAGCTGAAAGACGTCCACTGCTGGACATAGCCCTCCCCCAAGGCTCTCCACTCAGACCGGTCTTGTGCTTTCCGCATCCACCGCGATCCTGCGATCTTAGCCAGGTCGTCGCTCCATCTTGTTGGATATTTTTTTTTCTAATCTAATTTAATCTCACCGCAGGTACACGAAGCAGGAGATCTCAAAGATCACGAGCGTGATCACGACCGCGGAGTACTGCCTGGAGACCACCGTCCACCTGGAGCAGAAGCTCAAAGAAAAGGTGTCTCCCGCGCTGGCCGCGCGTGTGGACCTGGCTCCCGAGCAAGACCTGTTCCACCAGCTCATCGGCGACTGCATCCAGCTGCTCGTGCGCGACCTGGAGGCGGCCACAGAGCCCGCCCTCGCGAACATGACCAAGGTAACTACAGGCAACTGAGGGTTGGAGACCTGCTGACCTGACACGCAGGCTCTGCCTAGTTCTCGCACCAGTCTCCCCCACATTAGTCTGTAAGTTGCTGTAAGTTTGGTAGGACCTTGTGCAAGGTCCGCCCGGATTGCTACCACCATATTGCTCGCTAATCCTGCCGTGAAGCAGCAGTGCTTGTACTGTTGTGTTTCGGCGTGGAGAGTAAGACAGCCGGTGAAATTACTGGCACTTGAGGTATCCCATCTTAGGCCTCTAGGTTGGCAACGCATCCGCAATTCCCCCTGGAGTTGCAAGTGTCTATGGGTAGAGGTGATCTCTTACCATCAGAAAACCCACTTGCTCGTTTGCCATCCCGTCGAATAAAAAAAAAAAGTTGCACTTAAATTCATTACATATAAATGATACATTGTAACTTGGTGGTGGAGAAAACAAATAAATTATTCTATTATTATTACTAAGGTCTCCTGGCTGCACTTCGACACCGTGGGAGACCAGAGCTCCTACGTCACTCAAATCATCATGCACCTGAAGAACACCGTCCCGATCTTACGAGACAACCTGTCATCCTCCAGGAAATACTTCACGCAGTTCTGTATCCGGTTCGCGAACTCCTTCATACCGAAGTTCATCCAGAACATCTACAAGTGCAAGCCGATCTCGACGGTCGGATCGGAACAGCTCCTGTTGGACACCCATATGTTGAAGACCGCGCTGCTGGAGCTGCCGTCCATCGGCTCCGAGGTGAAGAGGCCGGCGCCCGCGACCTACACCAAAGTGGTGATCAAGTTGATGACGAAAGCGGAGATGATACTGAAGCTGGTGATGGCACCGTTAGACGGCAGCGCGGAGGCGTTCGTGGCGCAGTTCGTGCAGCTCCTGGGAGACTGTTCTTTGGCAGAGTTCCACAAAGTCCTGGACATGAAGGGGGCTAAACTGTCGAAGGCCCAGCTCAGCTCGCTGGACGCACTCTTCAAGCAGACGGCGAAGAATAACAGCGAGGGCAATAAGTAATCACAAGTCTAGTTCTCGAACCGCTTTGAATCCTGAATCGTGGAATATTTTTATTCAATTAATATCATGGGACGATTGGCACCAATTGACTAGTCCCAAACTAAATAAAGCTTGTATTATAGGTTCTAGGCAACGGATAAACATACTTATATAGATAAATTTATTCCAGGTACGCAACAAACTCGCTTCGATAACCCCCGTTTAGAAATCCTATTCAACCGGTCTGACACAATATACACTTTGCTGCTGTCAGGTGTCATTGGCAGTAATGGACGCTATCCAAAAGCGACCGATTGCGACTAAACAAAAAAGTTGAAGTTGAAGTTGACTTGAGAACAATCATTATTCATTATATTATTTTTATACAAATATTTGCCCTGACCAGGTATCGAACCCGGAACCTCGAACTTCATAGTCAGGTTCTCCAATCACTTGGCTATCCAGTCGTGGATTGCACATACAGTATGCTTTATCTGTTGCCAATGCTTGACAAGGAAACAGTTCTGATGTTCACATGAACAGACTTGTCGATGGAGTAGTTCAGTTTGTTAAATTTTTTATTTACAATACCACGAGGAATTAATAAAGAGATAATGTTAAAGTAAGTCTTTAGACAGAATACAATTCGTTGACGCATCGTGCATTTCTTAAAGATGCCTAAATAGTTTACGATGAACTATTGGTTCGCCAACCATCGTTTCACAGACAATTAATCGCAAATGTTTCATTCGGCAGAGTAATATTTTGACATAATTGCCCAAGTAATTTCTGCGAAACGAAAATCTACTAAATCGTTTGTTTGCAAACCATCCATCGTTTTAAATATTATATTTATCATGTTGTAAGTCTGATCTGAAAACAAATTTGATTCTTGTATTTTTATAATTTGAAATTTTTACATAGTCTAATTTTTTCTTATCTGCATAGATTATTTAAAAATTGTTTGAAATTATTGTAGTATTTATGTGTAAAGGGGCTCCTAGACGGGCTATACTTTTGATGAATTATGTGGCTACAACATTGCAGACTATATCCCGACAATACAAAAAATATTTTAATGCAGCATATGGCTGGGAAAATGTATATCTCGGCAATATTTCTGCAGCAGTATATGGCTCATTATTTTGTCTTTACATGGGCTACATACATCGCTACTATGGCTGACGAACTCATACGCGTTGCAGCAGCTTACATTATTTTAAAAGCAAAGTCAAAACCAAATAAAAACAAGAAAAATTTGGATTCGACCTTATTTCAATAAGCGTGATACGTTACATATTTTTTAAGTCTGGAAATAAGTATTTTTTGTAAAAAAAGCATATTTGAAAAAATGTAGATGTCCGTATTTACTTTGCTGCCATCGAAACTAAACAGAAACACACACGAACATAGCTATGCTACTTGAACGAATCGCGACATACTTCACGTAGCATAAGAAAGGGACGCACTTATGCCGTATAGCGAGACAACAATAAAAGTGGCTGAGAAATATTGCAGTATTTTCGATTGCAAAGCGATTATTCCGGAAATATGTCTGAAACCCTAAACATTCATCGGCCACACTAAACATATGTGACAGACAATATGCTGAAAGGTGGCTCGGTAGAGTGTGAGACCAACAAATAAAAATAAAAATGCTCTTCTGATCTGAAAGTCTTTATTCCAGCAAAGGTGGTTTTGAACACTGGTTCTTACATTGGTGATTTGTATTGACGTAAGGTCAGACTCCCAAGACAGAAGAGTAACAGGGTCGCGTTACGGTTCGCGTTGTTTGGACAATTTGTTGCTTCTTATTTTATGATTAAACTACAGCATTTATGGTTGCTGAGAGATTTAAAGATGACTTACAGGAGGGCTCTTCTCAAACCTGACAGGTCACACTCACTCCGTGCTTCTACTGTCTGGCTGTCCTGTACTTTGTCTCCTATCTCTCGGCTTCCATGTGATATTGATGAGTGCTTCAATATAGCAACATAGCATGAAGATGACAGCGACAGAGATGAAAATGAGTACAGTACGGTGCTTTCAGAACAGATAGAAAGAATAAATGTATCTTGAAAGAACAAAAGTATAAACAAACCCTGAAACAAAACATTATTTGTTACAACCATCATTGACACAACTGGTTTAAGAGCATGTGGAAGGGCATCATCAATATTTACCTCGAAGGATTGATCTATTTTCCTTCTCCCACCCCTAGATCCAGTACTGTACTACTTCAAGATTTCTGTAACAAAATGTCAGCATTGAATATCAACTTTTACAGCACTGTTGACTGAAATTGCCAGTCTTTATGATACTCACCAGTGCAGTGTTGATGGCTGAAGGAAATTATATGTTCCAGGCGACAGAAAATATTAGGGTTCCATATCCTGAAAGAGTTAACCATTGTTACTATCAAAAAATCCAGAAAAAACACTGAACTAACCTCAGAAATGAAAAACTTACTATGATTAAAGTTGTTCCATTAAAAAACGTTCAGCCATTTGGCTTAAGAAATCTATGATGCCTCAGGATTCGTAGGTGGAGGCCTATTTGCCACGCAGCTCTCATTTGTATGCGCACATCCGCCGACATCATTGATGACGATGAAGCATCAAGCTGTCAAACTCGAATTGAAAACAAATGTCACTGTCAATGTCACTCGCTGTTTAAGCTACAGCAAAAACTACAAGATATTGATGCTTCCAACGAAGTGACTTTTAATCCCGACAGATGCCGCCAAACGTTCCGTTACAATACTCCCCCCCTTACGGAAAGTTTCGAAAGAAATGAGAAACTGCGCTGTCCCCAGCGTCTGGAAAAGAAATGATGATAGAGCTTCAAACTTAGACTCTGAAATACTGGAACGGAACTTCCTGAAAATAATAGAAATTAAGAGCAATAACAACCAGAAAAGCTCCTAACCTAAACTAACTAAAATGTCATCCGACCATAAGTAAACCATGCTAACCTAGGACAACTTGCTACTCAGGACTTGTCTTCTTCCTTCCTTGCTGAATTTCCTGCAGTCCGGAGAACCTATGCACAAAATCCCCACAATTTCATTCATCTCCTTTCATTCAAAAGCTTCCAATGTAAGGCATCAGCTTTAGTTCTGCTGAATGCCGCCTCCTGACAAACTAACCCTGAGTCACTCCTGTAATCCCAGTGCGACTCGATATTTTTCCCCAAGATACTTTGAGTAACTATTTTAACATCAAATGCTACTCTATAGTTATGGTCTTACACTATTTGTGTAAGTACCCTTTGCGTGCAAAAGACCTAAAAACATCTTAGAACCTACTAAGAAACTTATAATAACCTAACCTATTCTACTTCTATAACCTTGGCATCGTTGGTGAAACACAAGTGGTACCACCAACACGTGAAACACGTCCTACGGCTGACAAAAGAGAACATACAAAGGTAAGCGTTCCTCGACGATGACCCAAGCTAGATATTAGGAGGAGTAAATCTTGATATCTTTGATATGCCATGTACCAAGATCCTTGCCATCATAACCAACCAGTTCGTAAACCAACGGTGATAGTACCTTTTTTACAATACACTTCATGTATTTGGGTGCTAGTTTGGATGCTTTGTGCTTATCTGCATCGCTCTGAATATAAGTTTTACGCCAAACTTCTTGACCTTCCGATAGTTTTATATCGCGCCTCCTTAAGTTGTAATACTTAGTATTCGTTGCGTGGGCCTTCTCTAAGTTTGATCGTACTTTTGTAAATATTTGTTCCAAAGCACCAAATTCACCCGCATACTCTTCCCTAGGCATTTCCACCATATACTCTGAGTCACCTGAGTCTCTATAAAAATCGCCATTAATTATGGGTTCTCTGCCGTGGACCAAGAAAAACGGAGTAAATCCTGTCGTTTCATTTACCGCACTATTTAGGGCAAATTGAATTTTAAAAATATTCTGATCCCAAGACCTATGATCATCTTTTACATATGATGCAATCATTGTTGTCACGGTTTTATTGTATCTCTCCACCATGTTAATTTGCGGGGCGTACCGTGGGCCGTAATGAATACGCGGAACCCTATATGTCTTCATTAGATTACGGAACTCTGATCCAGTGAATTGAACCCCATTATCGGTAACCACTGTTTCAGGAATGCCGTGTGCTAAAAACACATAGTTCTCCATACTTTTAGCCACATTTGCACTTGTAGCCCGCCTCAAAGGAAATAACATCGTATATTTGGAGAAACAACAAGAAACTACTAAAAGATGTACAAAACCTGATCGCGACTTCGGAAGCGGTCCTACTAAATCCACGGAAATCACTTGAAATGGTCTATAACATTGTTTAGGTTTACCCATTTGACCTGGAGTGAGCGTCGTTTTATGTTTGTAGGCTGAGCATGTTGGACACTTTTTAATAAAATTTAGCACATCGCGGTACATCCCGGGCCAGAAGAATCGTAAACTTAGTCTTCGGTGTGTTTTAAAAACTCCCATGTGACCTGATGTTGGTGGTTCATGTTTCTCTGCAATGACCTTCGTGCGATTCGACTCAGCTACAACTTGTTTCCACTCAAACTCGTCAGTCAAAGAATATTTCCCCTTACTATAACGGTAAAGTACACCATTTTCTATTCTATAGTTTGGGTAGTTCTTTGGGTATAAAATACAACCTTGGTAAACTTTGTTATACCACACATCTGCCGCGGTTGCTGACGGTAGGGTATTAACAACCTCAACTTTCACCAATCGTGATAGAGCGTCAGGTATGACATTGTCTTTACCCTTCCTGTGCTCTATATTAAAATTAAATTGCGACAGGCGACATCCCCATCGGGCAAGACGTCCCGTTGGGTTTTCTAAATTCATAAACCATTTCAACGACGCGTGGTCAGTGACGACAGTAAACGGCCTAGTACCTAGGTATGGTTCAAATTTTTCAACAACATACACAACCGCTAGTGCCTCTCTCTCTGTCGCACTATAATTACGCTCATTTTTATTTAAAGACCTACTTATATAGGCTATAGGATGGTCGGCTCCCTCAACGTTTTGCGTCAAGACGCCACCGATGCCATAACTAGAAGCGTCACAATGAACTGTGAACGGTTTATTAAAATCTGGACATAATAAAATGGGTGCCGATACTAAACGATTTTTTAAATTCATGACTGCGTTTTCTGCATCTGTGGACCAAACAAACTTTGTTTTCGTACTAGTAAGTGCGTTCAAAGGTGCAGCTATTGTTGAGAAGTTTTTTATAAAACGTCGGTACCAGGAACACGTACCTAAAAACATTTTTACCTCTTTTGCATTCTTTGGTGTTGGAAAATCTATAACCGCACGCACCTTACTAGGATCAGTCCGTAAACCGCACTCGTCTACTATGTATCCTAAATACTTGAGTGACTTGCGAAAGAAATTACTCTTCTCAAAATTTATTGTTAGATTTGCTTCCTTAATACGCTGATATACTCTATTCAGTAATAATAAGTGTGTATCATAATCTTCTGACACTATGATTACGTCATCAACGTAGCAAAATACCAGTCCCTTGGTCACTTCACTACAAAAGGGTGTACCAAAAAGCATGTCCATAAGCCTTTGCTGACGCGCGGGCGCTCCAGTAAGACCGAATGGCATGACATTAAATTTAAACAGACCCTTTCCCGGTACAATGAAGCTAGTTTTTTCTTGTGACTGAGCATCTAACTTAATTTGCCAAAAACTTGATTTAAAATCGACTGAGCTAATAAATTTCGCGTTTCGAAGACTATCCAGTATTTGGGGTATATAAGGTATTGCATAAGCGTCCCCTTTAGTAACTGCATTTAATTTGCGACAATCCAGACAAAATCGCCATGTACCATCCGACTTGGGAACCATAAGGACCGGATTAGACCACGGACTTTCACTGTGGGTTATTACATCCAAGCTAAGCATTTTATCCACTTCCTTATGTAATTCCCTAAGCTTTTCCGGTGACATGGGGTATGGTCTGCACTTAATCGGTGGTGAATCGCCGGTATCTATTTTGTGTTCAATTAAATGAGTTCTACCCAGACCCTTAGTCTCGAAAGAAATTCCGTGAAACTTTTTAATTACCATTTCTGCCAATGCTTTTTGTTCCGATGTCAAATTGTCATAATAAGATAAATTATTTAATTGTTGATCAATTTGAGACGCATTTTTAATAAATTCTTTTGGTTTTTTAATATAAGCAATTTTATCAAAAATTTCTGGTAATAACGAGAATTCTTTCCAAAAGTCTACTCCTAAGATAACATTCGATACTATAGTAGGTATAACGTGAAATTTTATCAATTTAGTAACCCCTTTAAAAGATAGTGGCAGTGTAATAAATCCTATTGTATTACATACTGAACCATCTGCCACAGTGACAGTAGTAGCGGATTCTACCATTTGGTAACCTAAATTGACAAAACGCTCGTGTGCACCATTCCCTATAATAGAGATCGCTGCGCCAGAATCTAACAATGCACAGATAGTCAAATCTAGAATATTAACATGTAAATAAGGCCGAATGTCGTTGTCGTCGGGTTGAAAAAGGACCGTGGTGACGGCATTGTTTTTAAAATATTCTGATACCATTTTTAACCATTTTGTACTATCAGTAGTTACGGCTTTTCCTACTGAAGTGCCGCCACGACCTTCGCCAATTAGTTTTTTGGCTGTAAATTAAGTCTACACTTCGGGCACGATCGCGTCGTATACCCAAGTTGACCGCACTTAAAACACATAATACGCTTGTCAGTACACGCCTTAGTATGATGTGTATCTACCTTGCATCTATAACAATACATCTTGCCGGTATGTGACGGCTTTTGATTGTGAAACTGTGACGGTGGTTTGTACTGTGGCCGTTGGTCAACGAACTGTCGTTGGTGTTGTGACGGTATATTTCGACTACGAGCACCATGACTAAAAGTGTTGAACGACCTCTGCTGTTGTCCAGATGTAGATGCGACGGCAGCAAAGTCCTGTTTTGCGGTTTTACCTTTATAAACAAAATCAGGATTTAATGAAGACTGTTTTGGCGGTTCTGCGAATAATTTGCTTTTTTGACGTGCAGCCTCAATTATCCTACAACAACGACGCAAATCTTCGACGGAGTTAATCTGCTGCAACGCGAGCTGCTCCGAAAACGATGGCCTAATATTATGAAACAGGATTTCTAATTGCTCCTTATCACTTTTTGGATTCGCAAGACGTGAAAACATACCACTCATAACCGCGAAGTAAATATGAGTCGGCTCGTCTTGTCCTTGTGTTCGTGAATGGATTTCCTGCAAAAGTCTATAATCAAAATCCGTAGGTGCAAACTCCTCGAGTAACAAAGTGCTCAACCCCTTCCAAGACTGAAACCTGTGTTTATTTCCTCTATACCATAAAAGACCTTGATCGATAAATAAACAACATGCTGAATTATATAACTGCTCATCAGATATACCGAACGCTTGGGCACGCTCGTTTACTGCTTCTAAAAACGAATGAACACTTGACAAACCGTTGAACCTGTTGTTGACATATTTTAGAATATTAAAACTTGTAGACTCCTTTGTAACGTCACATAAATCAGCACAGACACCAACACGGGTACTTCCAGGATCGCTTTGCTTTGTTATGAACCTATTAATAACAACTGAACATTGCTCCAACTTTGACTTTAAATTAGCACTCATTTCCTTTTCTACCTGTAACTCAAATACAGTTAACCTGTACAGTCGAAAATAAAGGTGACAGTACAAAGCTTTGGCACGGACTAACAAACAACTGTCTTTAGTTTTTTCCAAAGAACTGAGCTTAGACTGTAACTCCTTTATTTTCTCTGTAATTACAGGCAACTCCTCACTAGCTCGCAAATCTTCACCTATAATTTCTTCAGGCAGAAATTCTGTGCATAATTTTTTAAGTTGTTTTCTCATAATAGAAACTGTGTCTCCCGGTGTCTCTGCTCTAACACTAATCTCATATGTCAACTCATCTCGAAGCAACGAATGATAATTTATTTTCTTTAAATCCATTTTGTAGATAAGAAACAACAAAGTCCAAGTGTTATTCTATATAAGTTTGTTTTGTTTATGTATATAATTGTTAAACACTCAACACTATTTCTCTTCTATCCCAGGGGTTGACCTAACAAAATGAGTAACAAAATACTGTTTACCAGTAAAAGTTTACACCAAACTCAATAAATGTTAATTTATTGTATTTTATAACAAGTAGTTTAGTTTAAAGTAACTGCAATACACAGTATATACAAGGTATATTGGGTACTAGAACTCCAGTATCACAATGTAGTAAGTAACTAAGTTTTTTATTAGTAAAAGTTCTTACTCAAATGTACACCCTAGGTAGGTAGGTTGTACTTCAAAATAGCTCTTAACCTAACATGCAGTTTAATAAAAAGATATTTAGATATTATTTGAGAAGTAATTTAGCAGAAATACTGCTAAGCAAAACACTAACAACTTAGTTTAGTATTTGCTAACAACTAAGTTAATTTGTAACCCGGAGGTCTGTACCACAAATTTATCACAAATTATTATGTTTCTAAGTTAAAACTAACCTCTTGGCTAGTATACCTAGATATGATTATAATTAACACAGTACCCTATAATAGATACCATAAGAAAGAAATATTTGTTTTAATTATTTCCTCAGAAATACTACACTTATATAAACAAGAATCTGCTAGCATTTATGCTAGTAGCATTCTAAAAAAAAATGTTTATAATAATTGCTAGCTTTTGCTAGACAAATTAATAATGAAAATAATTGCTAGCTTTTGCTAGGCAAAAGAACAATGAAAAATAATTGCTAACTTTATATTAAGAAGCAATAATAAAATAAATCCCCCCGGAACAACTTTCAAAGTATATGGAACCCCGCTTAACCTAATGTGTATTAAAATTGTCACCTAGAACACCACAAGCACATCAAATACACTGTATATAATGTAAATAAATAGTTCATAAAACGTTTAGATGATTTAGTCACTATGTCTTAAAGTTGACCTTTATGACAAGTTTGTTTGTTATGCTGTTTATTCACACATTACCAGTTGGCATTTATTCTTATGTACTTAAATATGTACTCACACAAGTTTGTTTGACTATGTTCAACAATTATAGCAAGATTTTGTTTGATTACTGATTAATTCACCATATTTAATAAAAGAAAGGTGTTTCTGTAATGAACCCAATGTTTTATGTTTAAATTTTGTAAACAAGTTAAATTTTATTATGGAAATTGTTTTGAAATGTAATATCAACTAATTTAAGCACTTTTGTTTATTGCATGTTAGCCAAATAAGCAAGCACAAGATTTGCAGAAAACAAGTTTATATGACATGCAAGTTGTTTGATAATTGTTTTGTTTTAAAATGTTGTTGTATATAGTATTGTTTTTATAAGATAATTTCACTAAATTTAACCTTGTTTTATTGATGTTTGACAGAATATAAGACTGAAAGCAATAGCTATTATGAATATTGCAATTAAATATTTGCTTATCTATCAGTACACTGATTTTAAATTATATAAAATTACCTGTTGAACATGTCTTGTGAGAAAAAACACAATATTTACTTTTATACACTGTGGCCAAGTAAGGGTAACAAAATGAAAGTCTCTAACAGCTACAACATCACAATACAGTCACTACTATGAAATTGGACTATTTAAGAAAGGAAATGCCAGCGTGTCTCACGCTTCTTTTATTGACATCCAGTCTTAAATATTATCCATAAGAAAGCAACAATTATCCAAACCTAGTGGGCGCCAGCTGAAAGGTGGCTCGGTAGAGTGTGAGACCAACAAATAAAAATAAAAATGCTCTTCTGATCTGAAAGTCTTTATTCCAGCAAAGGTGGTTTTGAACACTGGTTCTTACATTGGTGATTTGTATTGACGTAAGGTCAGACTCCCAAGACAGAAGAGTAACAGGGTCGCGTTACGGTTCGCGTTGTTTGGACAATTTGTTGCTTCTTATTTTATGATTAAACTACAGCATTTATGGTTGCTGAGAGATTTAAAGATGACTTACAGGAGGGCTCTTCTCAAACCTGACAGGTCACACTCACTCCGTGCTTCTACTGTCTGGCTGTCCTGTACTTTGTCTCCTATCTCTCGGCTTCCATGTGATATTGATGAGTGCTTCAATATAGCAACATAGCATGAAGATGACAGCGACAGAGATGAAAATGAGTACAGTACGGTGCTTTCAGAACAGATAGAAAGAATAAATGTATCTTGAAAGAACAAAAGTATAAACAAACCCTGAAACAAAACATTATTTGTTACAACCATCATTGACACAACTGGTTTAAGAGCATGTGGAAGGGCATCATCAATATTTACCTCGAAGGATTGATCTATTTTCCTTCTCCCACCCCTAGATCCAGTACTGTACTACTTCAAGATTTCTGTAACAAAATGTCAGCATTGAATATCAACTTTTACAGCACTGTTGACTGAAATTGCCAGTCTTTATGATACTCACCAGTGCAGTGTTGATGGCTGAAGGAAATTATATGTTCCAGGCGACAGAAAATATTAGGGTTCCATATCCTGAAAGAGTTAACCATTGTTACTATCAAAAAATCCAGAAAAAACACTGAACTAACCTCAGAAATGAAAAACTTACTATGATTAAAGTTGTTCCATTAAAAAACGTTCAGCCATTTGGCTTAAGAAATCTATGATGCCTCAGGATTCGTAGGTGGAGGCCTATTTGCCACGCAGCTCTCATTTGTATGCGCACATCCGCCGACATCATTGATGACGATGAAGCATCAAGCTGTCAAACTCGAATTGAAAACAAATGTCACTGTCAATGTCACTCGCTGTTTAAGCTACAGCAAAAACTACAAGATATTGATGCTTCCAACGAAGTGACTTTTAATCCCGACAGATGCCGCCAAACGTTCCGTTACAATATCCCGGCCATATTAAAAATATTGCCGAGTGTTGCATAGTCTGGCCGTAAATGCTGGCTGATGCTGCCAGCCACACTATTGCAGCTATACATTTTCGTGAAAATATGGCCCGTCTAGGAGCCCCTTAATAGCTGCGAGAGAAGTTATTTTAATCGTATTTATTTAAGTGTCCTAAGCTAAGTTTACAGTGTCAACATTCCACAGACACCTTTCAATGTACTTTGTATATTTCCCAATACAGTTTTTCATTTCGACTTGAGTTTTACTCTACACAATCCTCTAACTCTTAAGCCTTAAGGCTGCTTTTCTAACACAGATGTGCAGGACTTTGTTTCTCATGAACCAATAGAAATATTTCATTTACTTATCTATTGTCGCTCGCTCGGCTGTTTCCACTAGAGCTTTGCTGCGTGAGGATAGGTATCTAATGAAATGTGTTTGTATTGGTTCATGAAAAACCTACCGCTTTCGCGATCTTTTGATAGCTAAGTTTGAGCAACAAATGTGTGTACATGCAGTTCCTCCGCCACTACTATAAGGACATTTTTCTCGAACAAACTACCCACGAAAAATTAATAAATCCTCATCACATAAAACTACCTTGAAGTTTTATTTAAGTATTTACTGTTTAGGCGGTATTATAATAACTCAAATTAGACTCGAGCCGTAGTAAAGGAGAAGATACTAATATTCATTAGCTACCATAAGGTCGCGAGTGAGTTTCAGATCATTAAACTAATAAATGTTTTAAAACAATACTCTGAAAACTGCATATTTAAGTACCTACTTACCCAAAAAATTACATTCCATCCTGACCTGAGTGACTAGTCACTCCAAGTAAAATTATAAAATTAACAACACTACAATATTTAAAGATACGAATAAATATTTCATCATCATCTCAGCCTATATACGTCCCACTGCTGGGCACAGGCCTCCTCTCGGAATGAGAGGGCTTGGGCTATAGTTCCCACGCGGGCCCAGTGCGGATTGGGAACTTCACACGCACCATTGAATTACTTCGCAAGTTTGTGCAGGTTTCCTCACGATGTTTTCTCGTGTTACAAAGCTCGTGGTAAATTTCGCACATGAATTTCGAAAAACTCACGAGGTGCGAGCCGGGATTTGTACCCACGACCCTCTGCTTGAGAGGCGATAGGTCAAACAACTAGGCCACCACGGCTTGAATAAATATTTATTAAATAATTATTTGTAGATTTAAAGATGATTTAAAGTAACAATATGATATCGACTTATTTCTTTTGACGATACACCTATTGCTTAATGATTTGCTTACAAGTTCTTTTCAAGGAACTTTCTTTCAGTAATAAAATAAACAAATTTTATTCCTTATTTATTTTTACCTTAGCGATTAATCAATCAGTCTTGATTACTCTTGATCACATTCACACTTTTTTATGAACAAAACAAAAGAACTCGAATAAGATAAGGCTGAAAAGACTGTTTACAGCCGCCTTTCCTGTTTAAAAAATCAAACTATAAACAAACATGGCCGGTGAAACGTCAACGTCAAACTCGGTCGTACGGCCGCGCGCGGCGGTCCCGTTAAAAAGTATTTGAATTAAAATGTTAAAATTACCCGTAAAGAAATGCTTTTTCCTAGCGAAAGTATGTGTGCTACTCATGTTAGTCGTGACAATTTTAAGCCTTTTCGAGCAATGGCGCGGCGGAAAACGCGCGGCTCGCGCTCAGTTTACAGATGCGATGGAGGAGGAATACGAGCGCCAGATCCTGGAGGATGAAGCCCGGATTATCCCCGGCCTTGGCGAGGGCGGTGCGGCCGCCTACCTGAGCCCCGCGGAGAAGGCGCTGGGCGCCGCGTCCGAGAAGAAATACGCCATTAACACCTATTTAAGCGACCGCATATCATTCAACAGAACGCTCAAAGGTAATTTGTTTTTATCCGTATTCCGGCTTTAAAATAAACATTATCGTCACAGTATCAGTACGCGGCCACAATTAGTATAGAAAGATCTGTAGTGTGCTGCAAAAGTAAAGAAGTAATTTTGCATCGCAATTAGAGCGTGAGAAGTTTACGCAGCGTTTCTGTGCTTATTCGTAATTTCTAGTTTTATGAGAGAAAATTGATTTTGTGGGCTGAATCATTTGATTGAGCATTTAGTCTCATCACGTTAGAGCGTGAATATGGTTTAAATTGCTACCATCATTTAAGTGTAAAGTTGTTTATCATGACATTTTAACATTCTACCCCTTATTCACATTCATTATGGGTTTCATCCTGCAAAAGAAATTTTACTCTTTAAGATCTCTTACATACTCTGTTGCATTGACGCATTGACAATCTTGCGTGGCATTTTAGTGTGTGGCTGTAAAACGACCAAGTACAAAATTGTAAAGCTACTTTTGATGCTGACTGTACAATCCTACTATCAAAAGGGAAAGCGAGGGGGATGACGATTAGGGGGGAAGGGAGCGGAAGGAGGGGATCTAAATTGGTTCAGCAGTTTAGATGTGAAGAGGTAACAAACAAACAGACTTTCGGCGGCCTTGGCTAAACGTATTTTTAAAAAAAAAAAGAGGCTCGGATGGTTTAATTTCTGCCAAAGCATCTCCCCCCGTACCCCAGCTTCCATCCTATGGAAAGCAATAAAGCGTTTCCGAGGTTCATACACAGCCCGTGATTTTCCCAGTAATGACCCCTCAGTTTGGCTCCCTCAATTTATTAATATGTTATCGCCCCCCAGCGTCCCACACTTAAACTCAGTTCCCTCCCCGTATCCCGCCAATTGTCCCGACAGCAGTTTCGACCAACCGTTTTCCTGGTTAGAACTCCTCTCCTCCTTGGATCACCTCAAAAACTCCGCTCCTGGCCCAGACAATATTCCGTACGCCTTTCTGGCGAAGTCAGGGAACGTAACCAAAAAATATTTTTTAGACCTTATTAACCTCTTCTTTCATCTTGGTTTTGTTCCAGAAGCCTGGAAAAAACAAGTAGTTATTCCCTTACCTAAACCAGGAAAAGATCTTCTCCTACCATCTTCCCACCGTCCCATCGCATTGTCATCCTGCCTACTCAAAATCGTTGAACATATGATCAAGAAACGGCTTGAGTGGTTCGTCGAATCCAAAAAAATTCTGGCCAGAAGCCAATTTGGTTTCCGGAGGGGTATGGGCACCATGGACAGTCTCGCTATCTTGACCACTGATATCAGGATCACCCTATCGAGGAACGAGTTCCTTATTGGGGTGTTCCTGGATATATCATCAGCGTATGATAATGTTGTTCTCTCCTTACTCAGAGATAAATTATCTAAGCTGAGTCTGCCGCAGAGACTAACACATTTTATATGCAATTTCCTCATGGAACGATCCATAGAAGTGAGACATGATGGTTCCCATTCCGCTCCGAGACTAATTTGGCAAGGCCTCCCTCAAGGATCCGTATTAAGCCCTTTACTTTATAGCTTATACACTCACGATTTAGAGGAGGCTGTATCCCCGTTTTGCAATATCCTACAATATGCCGATGACATTGCCCTGTATTCCTCCTCCCACTCTGTCGAAATAGCCACATCCAACCTGAACCAAGCTCTATTTTATCTGGGAGAATGGCTTGCTATTCATGGTCTTTCCCTCTCAGTATCTAAATGTACTGTGGTCCCCTTCACCAGAAAAAGATCTTTCCCCCCTGTAGAAGTTGCTTTTAATAACCAGCTGATTCCGGTCGAAAAGACAGTAAAATTTTTAGGCGTTATCCTTGACTCCCGTCTTTCTGGGTCCTCACATATTGATTATGTAGCTTTAAAGTGCCAGTCAAATATTAATATCTTACGTTGTCTTTCGGGTGTGTGGTGGGGTGCCCACCCTTATGCGCAAAAACTGCTGTACAATGCCATAGTTCGCAGTGTCATTGACTATGGTTCTTTCACCTTAGAACCCTGCAGTAAAATGGCCCTCGGTAAACTAGATAAAATCCAATACCAGGCCTTAAGGGTTATTATTGGCGCTATGAAATCTTCTCCGACCAACGCCCTCCAAGTAGAAGCATCTGACCCCCCCCTTTCCCTCCGACGTCAATATTTAGCTGATCGGTTCTTTCTCAGACTGTCCCTTCTTAATGATCACCCCCTCCTTCCAAAACTCCAGGAACTTTCACACTTAGTTACCGACAGCGGATTTTGGTTCAATAAAAACCCCCCCTGCCTGGTAAACAGCTTCCGCAAATTCACTAACCTTCCAGACCCCACTTTCACCTGCCCCCTACTCCCCCTTTTTTCCCATAGTTACGATAGTTTAATTTTCCAACCCAACATAATCCTCAACTTCGGAATAGCAAAAAATCAACCTGGGGCCAACAATTCCTTCCTCCATAATATCAATAACTCCTGGCGTGACTGGTCCCTGATATTTACGGACTCCTCTAGGCTCGTAGTTTGTGGCGCAGTGGGTTCGGCAGTCTGGATTCCTAAGGACTCCGTTATACTGAGCTTTAAATGCCCACCTCTCACATCAGTTTTCACTGGAGAACTGGTTGCTATTTTAGAAGCCATCAAATATGTTAATGCGCACGAGATCAGTAAAGCCATAATTTTTTCAGATTCACTTAGCGGCTTGCAAGCCATCAAAGCCAATCCTTTTGCGTCCAAAATTTGTTACCCCCTAGTCCTTCTTATCAGACAAACACTTTTTGAATGTCATTCCCGTAATCTCGAGATCGCATTGGCCTGGATCCCGGGGCATTCCGGAATCCAGGGCAATGAAACCGCTGACGCCCTTGCTAAGGAGGCCATAGAAACTGGCAGCCTGGACCACCCTCACTGTTATTTCTATGACCTCCTCACTTCTGCCAAATCAGACCTCGACGCTGGCTGGCTCCGTCAGTATGAGCGCTCCATTCTGGTCAAAGGACGTCATTACGGGGACATTCAACCCAGCATCCCCCCCAAGCCATGGTTCTTTCGGTTTCGGCATGCTAATAAACAGACCACCTCAGTCATTTGTAGACTGCGTATTGGTCATACCTGCACTCCCTCCCGCCTGTACAGATGGGGTATTGTCCAATCCCCCCTCTGTTCATGCGGGTTGGAGGAAGGTACGGCCGACCATATGTTATTAAGCTGCCCAATGAGATCGGTCTCGCTTTATAACATCCTCCCCCCCGATATCCCCAAACCCACAAACCTCAAATCCCTTCTCCTTCTTGCCTCCTCTAACAAAAAAATCCTGACCTTATTAATTAAATACATCTCAAAAGAAAAAATTAAACTTTAGACGCTTTTTGTCGCTTTTGTCTATCCCTTGGATCCAACTTGTATTGTCTTAATGTTTTGTATTGTCTCTATGTTTGGTATTGTCTTAATGTTTTGTGCTGTCTCAATGTCTGTGTATGTCTATTTTAGGTACGCAACAAGCACTTCACGGCAACCAACGTTTGGAAACTGTTTCTAAAAACTGGTCAAACACAATATACACTTTTGCTGTTGTCAGGAGTCAGTTCAGTGGCAGTAGTGGTTGCTAACCTAAAGCGACCGATTGCCAAAAACAAAAAAAGTTGAAGTTGAAGTTGAACAGACTTACAAACTATCGCATTTATAATACTAGTGGGTTTAATATTAGTCTGTGAGGAGGAGTCCAAGTATGTCAAATGTTTTTTTAGCTGCCTTTGAAGGCTTATTTGACCAGATGGGGCCCCTCTGTCGTCGCAAGACGTGTTGGGATTGTGGGTGATCGCGACCCTTTGGTACATACAAACATACTTGCATTGCAAACTAAATACACATATGCTGTAAAGCCAAACAAGTTTGTAGTGGTCAATCATGCGCCGCAATATAATGCAACTTGAAAGATTTTTCTGGCAAGTCTAAATTCGGCTTGAGACAATACACTCTTAGGGCTTAGTAAAAGTCTTGCCAGAGGCGGCGCTACGCGTAGGGTGGGCGACGTAGTTGAGTGTTTTCAAATAAAAGTGTACCCTTTACGTTTTTTAGAAATTTCGGAAAATTACGGTTCCTACACAGTCAAAAAATCCTACTCAGAATCAAGAGCACAATCGATTCCGATTGGTTAAAAAATTATTATTATTATTATTATATAAATTATCAGGCAGGCAGTTGCAAGCAACTGATAGGTGCCTGTATCTAGCTGTTCCTTGGTCAAGTATTCTTAGTATTGTTAATGTGTTGGTCTAGTCGGTTCTTAAATTGGTTAACATTCAGTGCTGAGACTACATGTTCTGGTAGTTTGTTCCATGTCTTGATCACTCTATTACATAAGAAATGTCTGCGAGGATTGTTGTGCGATCGTTCGGAAATGTCCCCAGTTTTTCATAAAAAATTTTATTAGTCAGTTTTGTCACGCTTTTACTAAGTGTATGAAAAAATCGTCGCAAGACTGACTTTTTTTTTGGGGGCATTTTTTTAAACTATCGAAATCGATTGTGCTCTTGATTAGGAGTAGGAGAAACATATTTTTTCAAAATAAAAAAAGAAAGGGTAAACTTTTTTTTGAATACACCCAGTTTCTTTTTTTTGCTCGTTTAGAATTTGACATCTAATGTGTGGTGCGTCATCACAGAGCCTCGCAGAATTAATCTCGCCCACAATTTAGGTCCTGCGCTGCCACTGAAACATGCTTATTAAAGAAGTTTGTTATCAGCAATCGCTGGTAATGACACGCGTGTCGGCATTGCGAATATCGCGATGCATGAAATGCGCTGAGCTTATCAATGCACTTTACTACTGCGGGTAATGCATTGCGCGTAAGACTGATAACATCGGAGTAATGTGAACCCCCCCGACCATGTGTAATTATTTGGATAGCAAGAATTGTCCTAATTTCACTTCGAATATGAACAAAATGCATAATTCATGCGTGTTCAGTCATTATAAGAACGAAATTCACAACAACCGACAAGTATGTATTTTCTGGGGACATAATAAGGCTGCATTTCCACCGAAGTGTGCGAGGAATGTCTTTTCATGAACCAATAGAAACGTTTCATTTAACTATCCTCGTTCAGCACATCTCTAGTGGGAACAGCGCGGCAGAGCGCGGATCGGTAATTGAAGTGTTTCCTCCTCGCAACACATCCACGTATCTATTGGAAATACAGCTCTAAAGGGGCTCCTAGACGGGCTATACTTTTGATGAATTATGTGGCTACAACATTGCAGATTATATCCCGGCAATACAAAATACATTTTAATGCAGCATATGGCTGGAAAATGTATATCTCGGCAATATTTCTGCAGCAGTATATGGCTCATTATTTTGGCTTTACATGGGCTACATACATGGCTAGTATGGCTGACGAACTCATACGCGTTGCAGCAGCTTACATTGTTCTAAAAGCAAAATCAAAACAAAAAAAAAACAAGAATAATGTGGATTCGACCTTATTTCAATAAGCGTGATACGTTTGATATTTTAAGTCTGGAAATAAGTATTTTTTTGTAAAAAAAGCATTTTTGAAAAAATTTAGATGTCCGCATTTACTTTGCTGCCATCGAAACTAAACAGAAACAAACACGAACATAGCTATACTACTTGAGCGAATCGCGGCATACTTCACGTAGCATAAGAAAGGGACGCACTTATGCCGTATAGCGAGACAACAATAAAAGTGGCTGAGAAATATTGCAGTATTTTCGATTGCAAAGCGATTATTCCGGAAATATGTCTGAAACCCTAAACATTCATCGGCCACACTAAAAATATGTGGCAATATATCCCGGCCATACTAAAAACATTGCCGAGTGTTGCATAGTCTGGCCGTAAAGGGGCTCCTAGACGGGCTATACTTTTAATGAATTATGTGGCTACAACATTGCAGATTATATCCCGGCAATACAAAATACATTTTAATGCAGCATATGGCTGGAAAATGTATATCTCGGCAATATTTCTGCAGCAGTATATGGCTCATTATTTTGGCTTTACATGGGCTACATACATGGCTAGTATGGCTGACGAACTCATACGCGTTGCAGCAGCTTACATTGTTTTAAAAGCAAAATCAAAACAAAAAAAAAAACAAGAAAAATGTGGATTCGACCTTATTTCAATAAGCGTGATACGTTAGATATTTTAAGTCTGGAAATAAGTATTTTTTTGTAAAAAAAGCATTTTTGAAAAAATTTAGATGTCCGCATTTACTTTGCTGCCATCGAAACTAAACAGAAACAAACACGAACATAGCTATGCTACTTGAGCGAATAGCGGCATACTTCACGTAGCATAAGAAAGGGACGCACTTATGCCGTATAGCGAGACAACAATAAAAGTGGCTGAGAAATATTGCAGTATTTTCGATTACAAAGCGATTATTCCGGAAATATGTCTGAAACCCTAAACATTCATCGGCCACACTAAAAATATGTGGCAATATATCCCGGCCATACTAAAAATATTGCCGAGTGTTGCATAGTCTGGCCGTAAATGCTGGCTGATGCTGCCGGCCACACTATTGCAGCTATACATTTTCGTGAAAATATGGCCCGTCTAGGAGCCCCTTAAATGCTGGCTGATGCTGCCGGCCACACTATTGCAGCTATACATTTTCGTGAAAATATGGCCCGTCTAGGAGCCCCTTTAGTTGAAAAATGGAACTTGTAAATGTAGGTACAAAAGCGGAAAAGAAATGGGTATTTCCACGAGCGTCCCAACCGCTGTCAGTCCTTAGCTGTTTATATAAAGAAGTAAATAATTCATATGCATTGATTTTTGTATTGAAATAGATTCTGGCCTGAGTACAGAAGCTGTTTACGTCATAATTAAGAAACAATCTGCCTTTCAATTCTTAAAATCTCTGGCAAGGGACTGACAGCGGTTGGGACGCTCGTGGAAATACCCAAATAGCAATAGTTGCATTAAGGGAAGTAGAGTGAGAAATCCATTGCGATTCAATTCTCGCCTTTACTTTATGCGCCATTCATGCTAACGAACTAGAATTAAGAGCACATCAACACAGTCACGCCTGATCGGTTCGAGTCGCGCGTAACCAGCTGATTAGCTACGCGCTTTCAGCGGCGTGGCTCCAACTAATCTCACGAGGCTGTGGTCTCGCAGTAATAGCTCGTTAACTTGAACAGAGTATCTAGTGGAGTAAATAAAGGTAGTAACCCCAACAGTAATTCCTCAGCCCGAAAAAACTTGACAGTATGATAAAGTATCAATAAATAAAGAGTATTGTATAAATATCCAAAAAAAAATAGTAAAAAAATATGCTCCGTTCAAACTTTCTTTCCCAGACATACTAATATGTAACGTATTGGAACAATATTTTAAATATAAAAAAAAAAATCCCAGCAGAAATGCCAATATTAAAAAAAAATTTTTTTTTTGGCTTGTTTTGAACCGGAAAATTTCAGATTTTTGTCTAGTATCACAAAGTGATACGAATGACTTATTTGGTAAAATAATTTTGGATTTGTATTTCGTCACTACTTTGAAAAAATCTCGTATCTCAAATCAATACGCGAACAAAATTGAACCTTGACGTAATGGTCATAAAGTGCACTCGGAAAAATTATCTATTTCGAGATACGAGTTTTTTAAAAGTAGTGACGATTTTTAGTAGTGATGCAACGAATACTACTTTTACGAATACGAATACGAATATCAAACCTACTATTCGGCGAATACGAATACGAATACGAATATCTCGCCATGGTAATCAAAGACTTATTTATTTGAATAATGTTTACTCTTCTAATAATTAAAATTTACAACAGGCAAATTTTTATTTAAAAAACATAAAATTTGTAGATTTTCTGGTTTTAGGCGATTTCTTTTTTCAGTCTGGATGTTCCCATAAACCAATCTATGGCCGGGGAGTCCCCCGTCGCGTCATCGTTGCGGTTAAGGGCCTCTGCACACGTCATATTTTTACGCGCGTTTTTCAAATCTGCAGTAAATAGAGTTGCGTACAAAAATATTAGTTTTTAAATATTCGTATTAGTATTCGCCGAATACGAATATTCGGTAAATGTCTACTATTCGGCGAATACGAATATTCGTATTCGTATTCGTTGCATCACTAATTTTTAGGTATAAATACCTAACTTAGGTTTTTTTTCTTGGATTTTTTATATTTTAGTTATGGCTCATACTATACAATAACCAAGCAAAATTTCATCGACTGAGGAATTAATGCTTGGGTCTCCATACAACAACTTCCTTCATTTACTGCACCAATCTACAAGGCGTTAATTAATAACTGAAAGCTTCAGACACCCCAGCAGTAGGTATTTTTGTTTTACGAGCTTTTATTAAACTTGTAATGTATCTATTTTTTTTATTTGACTGGATGGAAAACAAGCAAGTGGGTCTCCTGATTTTTTTTTTTTTTTTTTTTTTTTTATTCTACTGGAAGGCAAACGAGCAAGAGATGGTAAGAGATCACCACCGCCCATAAACATCTGCACTGCATAACACCAGGGGTATTACAGATGCGTTGCCAACCTAGAGGCCTAAGATGGGATACCTCAAGTGCCATTAATTTCACCGGTTGTTTTACTCTCCACGCCGAACACAACAGTGCAAGCACTGCTGCTTCACGGCAGAATTAGCGAGCAAGATGGTGGAGGCAATCCAGGCGGACCTTGCACAAGGTCTTATCACCTGCAAAATCTATCTATCTATCATCATCATCAGCCGGAAGACGTCCACTGCTGAACAAAGGCCTCTCCCTTAGAACGCCACAATAAACGACAACTTTTTTTTTAACTTTCCGCAACTCTCACCATATCGTCAGTCCACCTGGTGGGAGACCTTGACAACGCTTCGTCTTCCGGTTCGTAGACGCCACTCGAGGAGTTTTCTCCCCCAATCGTTCCTTGTTCTTCGAGCGATGTGGTCCGCCCATTGCCACTTCAACTTGCATATTTTTCCAGCCATGTCGGTGACTTCAGTTTTTCGACGTGCTAAGTATGTGTGGGTCAAATCTTGCGAATTGGATTTGACCCACGTTTGTCTTTATTTTCATACCTTAATAATTTCATAACAATTTACTGTTGCGCTTCGCTGTTTTTAGAAGAAATTAATCAACACTGAAAGAAAATCAGACTGTAAACAGCAAGCAATGAATTGAATTGTGACAAATTGTAAACAAGGTCATTCACACGAACATGTGATCGATATTGAAGGAGAAAATCGTGTCTATTCTCCTGTCCAGCGGTGGTGAAGGGGGATAGCACGCAGCACGGAATGCTGAGGATCTGGGTTCGATTCCCAGCGCTGGTCTATTTTTCTGATTTTTCTGTGCATCCATGTTTCGGCTTGTGTTTTCGTGTGAAATATAAAGTTATAGTGTTGAATCAAGTAGGTCTTACATAGCTTTGCTTTTCGGATGGTCTGTTGTTAGCATCAGATGGCTTTTGCAGCTTACCGAAAAGAGCTGAGACAGGGGCGGTTCAGCAAGGGATAGGTAGTTTAACTTAGCATGTCAAGTCAAAGGTTGCTCCTATTGAGCTGACCTCGGACTTTGAACGCTAAGTATCTCCTCAAAACTGCCGACGTGGAATCGGCTTTAGCCAATGAAAAAAACTGTATGTCCATGCAATAAGAGCGAAAAAGACTTCGATCGGCTCGGCCGACGCGAAACGACGTTTATCGACGGGAAGAAGTCTTTTTCGCTCACTTCGCTAAAACCGATTCCGCGTTGGTAGATGTGGAGAGACCCTAAGGAAGATATTTGCAAGAAAACGGAATTTATATACTGCCTACATCGTTGAGAAACTGTAAGAAATTTGTACCGCTCTGCTTCATATATAGAGAGGCGAAGTTGAGTGTTATACCTGTTTGCCGGCAGACCACCGCAACCCGGCGTGCAAGCGCGTGACGTACGACGCGGAGCTGCCGTCGGCGTCCGTCATCATCATCTTCCACAACGAGCCGTACTCCGTCGTGCTGCGGACCGTCTGGAGCGTGCTCAACACGGCGCGCCGCGACCAGCCCTGGCACCGCCAGGCCAGCCCCGCGGACCCCGCCAAGCTGGGTGAGTCACACGGCGCGCCGCGACCAGCCCTGGCACCGCCAGGCCAGCCCCGCGGACCCCGCCAAGCTGGGTGAGTCACACGGCGCGCCGCGACCAGCCCTGGCACCGCCAGGCCAGCCCCGCGGACCCCGCCAAGCTGGGTGAGTCACACGGCGCGCCGCGACCAGCCCTGGCACCGCCAGGCCAGCCCCGCGGACCCCGCCAAGCTGGGTGAGTCACACGGCGCGCCGCGACCAGCCCTGGCACCGCCAGGCCAGCCCCGCGGACCCCGCCAAGCTGGGTGAGTCACACGGCGCGCCGCGACCAGCCCTGGCACCGCCAGGCCAGCCCCGCGGACCCCGCCAAGCTGGGTGAGTCACACGGCGCGCCGCGACCAGCCCTGGCACCGCCAGGCCAGCCCCGCGGACCCCGCCAAGCTGGGTGAGTCACACGGCGCGCCGCGACCAGCCCTGGCACCGCCAGGCCAGCCCCGCGGACC
Source organism: Choristoneura rosaceana (assembly GCA_037349165.1). NCBI lineage: Eukaryota > Metazoa > Arthropoda > Insecta > Lepidoptera > Tortricidae > Choristoneura > Choristoneura rosaceana. Next base: position 9,438,978 of record JAZBNJ010000046.1, on the reverse strand, counting down.
CCGCCAAGCTGGGTGAGAGCCGGCCGTTGCTCGTTTTTTGCTCATTAAAATTTAATTCGTCATCTAATTTGTGTCTCTAATGCGTGGTTTGCCTGCCATCATGGAGCCTCGCAAAATGTCTTGCCCGAACCAAATTTAGGTCCTGCGCCGCCGCTGGACCCCCTACGCGTGAAGGCCACGTCTTCCGATAGCTGCGCCATTGCTCTCAACATCCTTCGAATGTCGAATGTTTAATTCAGTTTTATTTGACCTGTAAGAAAAATTTAACAACTCGCATTGCCTTGCGGCGTTTGCTTGATCACGTCGAACTCGTTCGCCTTACGGCCGCGCAATGCAATACAACTTGCACGGTTTTTCCTTCACGTATAAACTGGCCCTTTCGTAGTAACTATTATGTAACCCGAAGAATTGCGAAACTGGAGTGGCAGTGGGCGGGGCACATTGCTCGCAGGACTGATGGCCGATGGGGCCAAAAGGTTCTCGAATGGCGTCCGCGGACCGGGAGACGAGCTGTCGGTAGGCCTCCAACAAGATGGAGCGCTGGCTAAGATCGCGGGATCGCGGTGGATGCGAAAAGCACAAGACCGGTCTGAGTGGAGAGCCTTGGGGGAGGGCTATGTCCAGCAGTGGACGTCTTTCGGCTGACATGATGATGATGATTATGTAACCGCATGCCGGGTGTCATTCTTTAACCGTCCGTGTGTCGCAGGCTACCGCGGGCAGGACCCGTTGTCGGAGTACGTGTACCTGAAGGAGATCATCCTCGTGGACGACAACTCGACGCTGCCGGCGCTGCGCGGCAAGCTCAGCCACTACGTGCGCACGCGCCTGCCGCCCGGCCTCGTGCGCGTCGTGCGCCTGCCCGACCGGTCAGTACACACACACACACATACACACACACACAACAAGCCAATCAGAATTCATGGCTTACCTTACACGTTTCCATAGTGCTAAAAAGTATATGCACATGATGTATCTTTTACGCGCAGATGACGGGTAGGTATTGTGCATTCGTTAGCCGCTCAGGACTTTTATGTAGATGATATGATAATCCCCTACAGATTCACGGCTATAGGTCACGATGGCCTCGTTCCGTCCTTGTCTCCCTTCAGGATCGATCGAGGAGCACCCGAGGGCGAGAGCGAGAAGGCAGGAAATTCATCGCGTTCTCGCTTATCCCGCCCCGAATCTGCAAGGCTGGACCCACACAACCTGAGAACCCCGATAGCTTATTATTTGATCGTTTTCATTAGAGGGACATGTAACCTACACGTTCAAGGACATCATGAAACCTTTTCAAGGGAAAAGTCATTACGGTTTTCATTGTTAATGAATGCGATGTCATTATGACGTTTACTGTGAAATGGTTCCATGGTGGCTCATGAATTAAAGTCCTTGACCGTACTACAAGCCACCAGTTGTATATCCACGGCAGCGTGTGAGGTTATGGGCGTTGTTGCACCATATGTCTTAGCACTAAGCTGCAGCGCGACCGAAATTACGCGGCTCATTTTATGTTGTGACGTATTCGGCTTATTTTAATAAGACTAGGGGGCTGTTTCACCACCCCTTGACTAATTTTATTTGACGGATAAATGTGATGCCGCTGATGCCGTCCCCGTCTATTCGAACAAAACAAACAGAGACCGCATCACATTTATCTATCAAATAAATTTAATCAATAGATGGCGAAACAGGGTGTTAGTGTTAAATGTCGCTCTAAGTTAATAGGTACGCAGTTCGTTAAACCTCGAGACAGCAGCGCCATCTACCGGCGACGCTACGAACCACGTCCTCGTCGTAGCTAGCTAATTGATACCAACGCCATCTGTCGTCCGATAGCTCGGGTCTGATCCGCGCGCGTCAAACCGGCGCGCGCGTGGCGAAGGGCGACGTATTGGTATTCTTGGACTCCCACTGCGAGGGCGCCCCCGATTGGCTCCGGCCGCTCCTGCAACGCCTCAAGCATGCCCCTCATGCGGTAGTCAAGCCTATCATCGACATGGTAGAAGCCAAAACGTTTGAGTACGAACACGGTGCTAACGCGGTCAGCTTTGAGGTGATTCGCCTTGAGTACTAGGTTTGTAGAGCTCAGGGGATCAGCTAGCTCCATTTTGTCTCATTTCATTTGAACTAGATGGTATATCACCGGGGTGCAGTTTGAGGCTAGATTCGGGTTGCCGTTTTGGGTATATGCAGACCACCATCATGTTAAATAGAAAAACTAACAAGCGCGAGTTTCTCGGACGAGTATCGTAAGACCACGTCAATAATTGCCCCATGAATATCAACCATAGGCATTGGGTTCAATCCAGGGTAGGCAGTGCTACACATACAGCAGGGTAACAGCGTCCTGGCATCTTTCAAGTGACGAATTTGGGGACATTCATAAACCAGCTCTTTTGTACATTACCGCCACTCCTTTGTTCGCTCTGCGAAGTTCTGGATTTTTTTTGCCACATACGTAGTGCAAAAAACTGAAGAAAAAACAACACCAGTAGTTCGAACTGTGAACAAAGGCTGCCGACGACCGGGAATAAATGATTTTTTGACTATTTCTTAAACTCCCCTTCAGATGACATTTCTTAAGATTCTTTATTGCCCTCTCGAGACCATCATCACATGTTACACAAAAGCTCCATCCGAGATAGACTTAAAAACTCACTTTACCAATAAAACACAAAAAAAAAAAACAATAATAAATCACAAAACTGCTGTTTGAGCTCTGCAAGCTTTTCGTTACTCAAAAGTACAGCGCTATCTGTAGCCCGACACATACACCGCGTGGTTCAACGCAATTTATTGTCAACTGGGTGCAGTGTAACAGACAAAATATGGTATGTAACAAAAAGTGACATTGCAAATCTCAAAACTAATCGACCATTTGCAGGTGGTAGGACCTTGTGCAAGGTCCGCCCGGATTGCTACCACCATCTTGCTCGCTAATCCTGCCGTGAAGCAGCAGTGCTTGCACTGTTGTGTTTCGGCGTGGAGAGTAAGACAGCCGGCGAAATTACTGGCACTTGAGGTATCCCATCTTAGGCTTCTAGGTTGGCAACGCACCTGCAATACCCCTGGTGTTGCAGATGTTTATGGGCGGTGGTGATCTCTTACCATCAGGAGACCCACTTGCTCGTTTTCCTTCCAGTTGAATAAAAAAAAAAAAAAACCCTGCAGACGTTTCGTTCGTTAAACGTACAGCGCCATCTCTGGGCTACCGCATCGATGTATCGTATCGTAGAACAACGCCATCTGCCGTCAAGTAGACGCGCTGTAGGTGTATGGTAAACCCAGCGCCACCTGTCGCCCAACGGCCGAACTTGCTGCAGGGTAGGGCTGACGCGCGCGCGGCTGGCGGGCGCGCGGTTCGCGGGCGGCGACGTGCTGGTGTTCCTGGACGCGCACTGCGAGGGGCAGCCTGATTGGCTGCGGCCGCTGCTGCAGCGCGTCAAGGACCAATCCACGGCCGTCGTCGTGCCCATTATTGACGTGCTGGACGCCGGCACCTTCTACTATAGCGTGCAGGACCCACGTATATTCCAGGTGCGGCGCTAGCGCACTACTACAATCACCGGCACTAATATCTGACACAAGCTTGCATAAATATCTGATACGACTATTTCTAGGGCCGGTCGGCCGTGTCAGATATTTTTGCTTCGCTCTGACAAATATTAATGCAGGTGGCTGTTGCACTGTTACACTGTTTGATTTCGAGTCCTTTTAGGCACTGCCACCACTGAAAGCTAGAAGGCTTCAGATCGAGGCACGCTTTGTACAAAGTGACGCGTTTCTTGTCTTCACACGTATTTCACGGGGCTGAAAACGATGCTAAAAGTAGCTCCCGATTGCACCAACGGTTTCCTTGTAAATAATACTTTTCTTGATATGCCTAGGGTGATATGTTTCCAAAAACATTTCTGAAAATAAAAGTACAGTAAACAGTTAGGTAAGTCGTTCAGTTGCCCGCGCGAACAGTTTTCGCGCGCGATCGACACGAAGACTGATGAATAAAGAGAAGTAGTTATAAGTACAGAAGCTTGTGTTCTGTTAAAAATTTCATTTTTCATGTAAGCTATTTTGCCGAGTATACTTTTTGTTGACTGTACTTGCACTGTCTTCCAACTTGCATATGTAAATAAAAAAACAATGAAAACGCTTCATTTACCTATACTCGCTCCACCGAGCTGTTTCCACTAGAGATGTGCTGTGCGATTCTAGGTAAAAGAAGCGTTTCTATTGGTTCATGGGAAACACATTCTGGGCAACAGATCCTCGCACATGTCTGGTGGAAACGCAGCCTTAAAGGAATTGACAAACTCATTTCATTATTAGAAGAAGCTTGTACTTTTCTTTATTCACACATGCCATCGAAACAGCCATCTTGTTCCGACGTCGGCAAGCCAATATTATCTGCGAGAAAATCGTGCAAGTATTACATTGCAAGTCTCGTTTGATCACTTCCGACTCGTTCGTATTACGAATTCGGAATGTAATGCAATTTGCACGATTTTTCCGTAACATATACACCGTGGGCCCGAAAAACCCGAGGGATTTTAACAGGGTATTTCTGACGATAATACGAGTAAAAAATGTTATATGAACATAGGTTCAATTATGTACTTTAATTAAAATTATTTTTTAGAACAAAATAATTCAATTAAGCTTAGCACGGCCTTGTGAACAAGTCTTTAGTTAAGAGAGTGAGTAAGAGGAACCAATCTTTAGTAGAGAAACAGAGTAAGCGAACATGACACTTCACGAGTCGCTCCGATATCATACGATGCCCGAGTCAATGAGTGCAGTGTGGTTCATGTCATGTGACATGTTATTGTTTACTAGTTTGTGACAACAAATGTCATAACATGCTTGTATTGAACTGAATTAAATGAAAATATCTCAATTTGTTCATTCATAACCCACAAATTTAAAAAAAACTTAATTTTTGGTGTTTCTAGAAAAATACATTTCATTCTCTTCACCATAACCGGTAGAATAACCGTCTATGTGTATCCACGAAGGTGGAATGGTGCGGTACGCGACGAGTGGGAAATCTTCTCCGGTATTCAGCAACTGCTCTTTGCGAGTTGCCGTTACAAAACCCATAAATGAAATGGATGTCCGCTAAGTGAGCAGGAGGATAATTCGGCATAGCTATTTATTATTTATTACACTTTATTTGCAATACCGACTGTTCTAGCAAAAATAGGATTTAACACCGACCGTGATTTGATCTGACGTGACAATCAGTAATCATTTTTAACGTTGACATTTAGTAACATCTATTTCATGATATCGGCCAGTTATTATAGCATAGGTAAATACAAATAGTTTGCACTCTCGCAACTCGCGATTCCTATCGCGATAGAAACAATCTTAAGTTTTAGCGATAAGTGAGGAGTACTAATTGTGATTAAGTCAAGAAAAAGATATTATAATTACACGGCTATGCAGCAGTCTGTTACTCAACTCAGTTTTAAGTCGCATCTTCAATATCGGTAGAAATAACCATGATAATGAAACCTACTTGTAGTTGGATATCAAACTTAAATACTGCCAACTGGCCAGAAAGCATGCCATTAGTATATCTGCGTTTAAAAATATTAAGTGGTTAAACATACTACGTCACATACTTAGGGTGTATTACACTTGAGATTTTTCTACTTATGATTTTTCTTAAATAACGATTATCTCAAAAACGGGTTGTTATAGGACTACATGTTATACTACTTTATATACTCCAATTAGGCTCTAAAATCGATGGTTAAAATCCCTCGGGTTATTCGGGCCCACGGTGTATATAAGGGCTTTAAAAATGTACCAGCCAGCTATATTAAGCTGGTTAAGATCGCGGGATCGCGGTGGATGCGGAAAGCACAAGACCGGTCTGAGTGGAGAGCCTTGGGAGAGGCCTATGTCCAGCAGTGGACGTCTTTCGGCTGACATGATGATGATGATGAACAATTACGTTGGAGTTGCGATACATCGCAGTCTATAGCCCAGTTTGGACATGCAAGAAAAATACATATAGACGAATATAGAACCCCATTCTTCACTAATAAGTAATACACCAACCATATTATTTGTACAGTCGCCGTCAGATGTTTCGAAGCGGCTAAGGGGATCCAAAATATCGAAACATACTCCAATTTCTTAATAATAGAGTGTATGGGCCGATATTTTTGACCACTTCGGCCGGTCCGACATATCAGATGACGACTGTACAATACAACTTAAGTACACCGACCGCTTAAAGCGTTGCGGGTGTCTATGGACAGTGGTGATCACTTAACATCAGGTGACCCACTAGTTCGTTTGTCTGGCCTCTATAACATAAAAAAAAAAAAAAAAAACACCATTTTGCAAGTCTAAACGGCGCTTAAGATCGATGACTTGTCGACAGCCGCAATATAGCAAAAACACTCCTGTTGTTTCTCATTGGCGCATTAATAAGGTTTTATGTGGACGACATGTTAGAAACGTGAAAGCTCCATTTATGTTAACAAATCATTTTGGTTCTGTTCATCTGAGTTTCTCATCTTTTCACCCACGAGTGTTGTGTGAGTCGTTTTGTGTGGATCACTGTTTTGTGGCTTCTGTGTGTCTTTCTGTGTTTTGTTTGGTTTCTTTAGGAGTGTGAAATGTGCTTCAAAAACTGTATTTCCACGGAAAGCTTGTCGTTCACAACATTTTTACCGTCATTTTATCTATTTACAAAAATGTGAGTATTTTTTTACAAGATCAAAGACAACTAAAAAGAAATAATTATTGAGACGGAGTTAAAAAAATTTTTTTTTGGATAGAAAGAAACGACACTGCGAAAAAAAAATTTTTTTTTTCATTTTAGAAAATCAGACAGGCAACTCTAAGTTTGACATGTAGCAAGTGATGCAATCAATCAGTAAATCCGTCTTAGTGTTAAATTAATTAATTTGGCTGAAGGTACTTCGGTAATCTGCGTATGCGCATACATGCATGCGCAGGCGTGGGTTGACAAATGCCGGACTAAACGGAATGCAAGCACCAACCCAATGAAGACCTTATAGCGCTAGATACTAGATAGAACATGCTATGCAATGGCACGTACAAAAACTGACTGACTCGGCGCCAAACAAAATGGTGGTCACGCAATGGCGGGCGACGCGAACGACTGACCAATGATAGCTCAAGATTTTACCCGCACTAACGTACAGCCTTATTATTGGCTGAAATGGTTGCGCGCCTTCCAAAAAAATCATTATGGTATCAACTTCCGTCAATAGTGTTTCCAGAGAAATTCGACATGGGGGCTTTCAAGAAGGGCTTATACTTTCTTCAAAGGCCGACGACGGACCAGCAATGACAGGTTCTCTTCGAGTTGTTGGTACTAATGGGCTGTGTTGATAATTTCCCATCAGATTAGGTACGCGGAAGCTCGTTTTTCTCCCTCTCATAGTAAAATAATAATAAAAAAAAACGTATGTTATATTGCGAAACTGAAGTGGCAGTGGGCGGGGCACATTGCTCGCAGGACTGATGGCCGATGGGGTCAAAAAGTTCTCGAATGGCGTCCGCGGACCGGGAGACGAGCTGTCGGTAGGCCTCCAACAAGATGGAGCGACGACCTGGTTAAGATCGCGGGATCGCGGTGGATGCGAAAAGCACAAGACCGGTCTGAGTGGAGAGCCTCGGGGGAGGCCTATGTCCAGCAGTGGACGTCTTTCGGCTGACATGATGATGATATATGTTATATTTAAGTTAGAAGTGTCGTTGCGTCGCAGGCAGGGCCTGATGCGCGCGCGGCTGGCGGGGGCGCGGGCGGCGCGCGGGGACGCGCTGGTGTTCCTGGACGCGCACTGCGAGGGGCAGCCTGATTGGCTGCGGCCGCTGCTGCAGCGCCTCAGACACAAGCGGGACGCCGTCGTCACGCCCGTCATCGACGTCGTGCACGAGACCACCTTCCAGCTCGACGCTGACCACCAACACTTCCAGGTCTGACCAGAACTCGGTGGAAGTCTCGAGCATGACCGGTACCTAGTGGTGTCCTGGCACTTCCAGGTCTAACCGTGACTGGTGGTGGAATAGAATCGTCAAGTATTGTTATTTGGCTTGTGAACTTCCCTACAGGAGGTATGATACCATGTAGTTAATTACTAACCAGAATAATTACCCACTGGTGCTGGAATACAATCATCGTCAAGAACTTCGCTACAGAAGTTGTGATATCCTGTAGCTAGTATACTAACCAGAACAATTCCCGCTGGCGGAAGAATGCCGCTCCTCAAGCATCATCCGTCGGCATTTAAACTTAGCTGCAGAAAATGTGCTGTTCTGTAGTTACTAACCAGCACTTCCAGGTCTGACCATGACTGGTGGTGGAATAGAATCGTCAAGTATTGTTATGTTATTTGGCTTGTGAACTTCGCCACAGGAGTTATGGTACCATGTAGTTAATATACTAACCAGAATGATTACCCACTGGTGCTGGAATACAATCATCATCAAGAACTTCGCTATAGAAGTTGTGACACCTGTAGCTAGTATACTAACCAGAACAATTACCCGCTGGCGTAAGAATGCCGCTCCTCAAGCATCATCCTTCGGCATGTAATTAGCTACAGAAAATGTGATGTTCTGTAGTTACTAACCAGCACTTCCAGGTCTGATCATGACTGGTGGTGGAATAGAATCGTCAAACATTACCTACTATTTGTGCTTGTGAATACTAACCAAAACCGAAGGACGTATGCTTCTCGTGCATGACCAGAATATAGAGGAATAAGTTGAACTGACATCGTTCCTGCGGGAACAGCTGCAGAGGTGCTGTCCTGTAGAAACCCACTAACCAATACTTCCAGAACTTTGCTAAAGAAGTTGAGTTTTCCTCTAGTTAGGACACACAACCATTATGCAGTGATGGAAAAATGCCACTGCTAAAGCATGGCCCTTCTGCATGTAAACTTGTCGCAGAAAATGTACTGTTCTGTAATTAGGCTACTAACCAGAACTTCATCGTCCAACTGTAACCATGACAGGCTCTGGTGGTGGAATAGAATCGGTGTCAAGAATAGCTCCGGGTGGGGATTTAAAGCTACAGAGGTAGGATACTAACACAAAGAAAGAGAGAGCTGATCGCTCGTCCAGAATAGAAAGGTGTTGGAAACCATCCACATTTACGGATAACAGAAGTTTTTGTGCTAATCTGCTGTTGGACCACTAACACAGAGCTGCCGTGATCAGGAAAGGAATGCCTTTTGCTTGTCTAGGATAAAGGTGGTGGAGAAACATTTGTCTTCGTTTGTTGTTGTGGGTATAACCAGCATTCGATAGACTTAGCTACTGCTAGTGCACAGGACTATCGCATGCTCTCTACCAAAAGTCGTGACGTTTACGGAACGTCACTGCGGTTCCGCACCGTCTGCATATTGTAAGCAGCGGTGTGGACGCATGTTATAAAAACGGTGCGTTACGATGCTTCACTGCGATTCCGTACAGTCACCGTTTTTTAAACAGCGGTGTGGCCGCCCCTTAAAAGTTACAAAACTATCTCGATTTTAGCAAATACTTACCCAAGTGTAGAGTTGAATTTTAACATTGGCAGGTATAACGTTTTAAACTTTCGTGATTCTCATTCATGGTCAAAATACCACCAACAGGACTTATCGCGCTAACAAACACAAGTAATATTTACCTCGATGTTTCGGCAACGTTGTAATAGCCGTGGTCAAGAGTAGACTGAACGTCGTTGTCGAAACGTCGAGGTAAATATTACTTGTGTGTGTTAGCGTGATAAGTCCCGTTGGTGGTATTTTGACTATAATGGCAGGTAGTTGAATAAAGTTTTAATACTCCGCCCACAATGTCGTCAACGTAGGTACCTACTAAGTCAGGCTGCTGGGCCGTTTGAATGAAGAAAGTATCAGTATTTATTTTTGATATTTGAAGCGTTGAGCATTTATTTTAATGACAATGACATTGTAAAATGCTAATACCTAAACAGGTCATTATTCAAATACAAGGAGTGAATGCTTACCTATACATTTTCTTTACTCAGGCCTGTTATTTCACAAGTGTGATCTTTGAAATTTTGGATCTACAACGAACAATACAATCTTATGTTACAATGAGGTTTTATGCCAGTTGGAATATCGCTAGATGGCGCTAGTATCGTGAGGTCCGTTTCACGTTATAGTCTTGCGATTGGCTCATTAACGAATCCCAAACAACACAAATGTCAGAGTTGTCAAACTGACAGCTCACGATACTAGGGCCAACTAGCCCTTCTCAGAAACCCTCTTGCTATCTCTTTCTAGCTAGGCTAAGCCTTTCGGGAGAACTGCACATTGCCTTCTAGCTTGGTACTTCCGGTAGATCACTTCACTAAAACTAGTTACGATTAGAATTTACTAACTAGCTTTATAGATAGTGAGTTGTTCTAACTTTAGCATTTGGATGTATTCGGTTGTAATGCTCGTGTTGGAACTTGATAATTGCCGTATGCCACAAGCCACGTGCCGCATGCGACATGCCGCACGCCTACCGTTAGGGTTGCCAGGTCCAAAAACAAAATTCGGACATTTTTTAATTTTTTTAATTGCTAATCTTAGCTTTTTTAAAGCCGGACATATGTTATAAAAGAGGGCTACATTTTATAATAAAGAAAACAATTATTTATTCAAACTTTTGCGAACAGCGGCGGGTGGGGGGACGGACTCAGTACTACTACTGTAGCTACTCCTAGCGCCATCTAGTGAGCACATATAGAAACTCCATACATGTTCTACATCACGCTATGACGCGTATATACAACTACCGACGCTCGTCCTTCGGACTTCGGTCCCCAGGCATAACACCTGCCTGGAGAGAGATCTCTCTATTGGAGCCTCCCTCCACACTACCATGAGTTTACAGTGACCGTACTTGATAGCGACGGCGGAAATTATTTGTAGATGCGTTGTACAATTCTCCATACAAATAATTTACGCCGTCGCTATCGAGTATGGTCACTGTAAACTCATGGTAGTGGTACAGGTAGGTAGAGCGCGTCGTGGCTTTACTTGCGTACGCTTTTGATTCGCGTGGCAGCCACACAAAAGACGGACAGGCCTGACGAGAAAATATTTGGCCGGACACGTCCGCAAAAAACTGGACATTTGGCAACCCTACTCAGTACTCACGCCACATGTCGCATGCCACAGCGAGGGCTGGCAACATAATAAAGTATCCGAAAAAAGTTTCATAGAAAAGTATGTACGGCCTTGAGTATGTATATTGAATACTTATATAATTGGATGCGGTTAAAATACGTCAGGTAGTTGTCGACCGAGAAAGTACGGCAGAAATGCACGCCGTGATAATTCGTAATGTTAAATAATTTATATACATGACACGAATTATCTGGTCATTCATTACTGTTGGACATTCTGTGTTCGTCCCGTTCATACAGTACATTCCTGGTGTGGGCCGGATGTTCTGGTCGCATTGGTATGCACAGTGTCATTTCCGCACTGGCACACGCTAGAGAATATACCGAGTGTGGCCTGTAATACGACCAAAAAATTAAAACATAGATCGTCCTCGTTAAACTGAACAACATTAGTTGAGCGACTTTTAAAAATAATGGAGTCTTTGTATTTTCCTTTTTTCATACAAATTAAATACTGCCATCAATGTACGCCATCCTAGAACACAACTGACGTCGTCTGTCAGGTTGTCTATTGTTTGACCGAAAGTTATATGCCATAATTTCATTATCCCGAACTTCACATGCCCGAAACTTCTTTTGCTCGAATGTTTCGTTTACTAGAAAATTTATTTGAGATATTCTTATTTTCCCGAAACTTTGATGCCATAATGATACGAATGCAATACGTATTGTTTTCCATATTATTAAGTGCAATAATATTATTTAATAGAATTTTCAGACGCCATAGTTAATAGTGTTTATTTTGGTAACGATTGATTAAAATTGCTTTTTTCTATTACTAATCTATCTATTATCTTTATTATCCGGTCTGTTATAAAAAAAATACCTAACATCGAAGGCTAAGGCGGGAGCTACGCTGCGCTTCGCTTCCGCCTTAGCCTTCTGAACCTAACCTATCCGAGTCGCTTCTGCTCCGATCCGTCTAGCTCGCTTGCTTCGCTCGCTCGCACAAATCAAATGTCGCAATTCTAAACTAACCTAATCTATGTGATTAAAATTTACCTGATTCAAAGGCTTGTTTGACGTATGGTATTTATCAGTATATCCTCTTGACGTCCAAATGATATTATGGCATGTGATACTTATGGCTTACAATGATTATGAAAAATGAAATTATTGAATTTAACATTATGGGAAACAAAGATTCTGTCATTTGATTAATATGGTAAAAATGAGTAGTGATAATGTATTTATAGAAAACAACATTATGACGGTCGTATATTATAGCACATGAAATTCGGGAAAATGAAATTCGGGAAAGTAAAGGTATACCCGTCTGTCACGTTACAAACATCAAGCATTTTGCTTTACATTGCTTCTGCGAATAAACTTAAAAGTGTAATAAAAATTAAAAAACTAATTATTTTTTAAATTCGCTGAACTATGTTTTAATTTTTTGCTTATATTACAGGCCACACCCGGTATTCGTATGTGACTACACAGAGAAATCTAGTTCGATTTATACAGTCAGCAACAGAAGTGGATGAGCAGTTACGGTGCTCAAAATGTACAGTCAAGGAGATTAATTTACGTCCTAGGGTGGAACCTTTTCATAATAATTTTCGACATTTATTTATTTATTTATATTATTTTGGTACAATTACATATTGTAAACAAGGGCATTGTAGAATAAAAAGGAATTATAAAAATTTAGTGCCTACAACACAATTACAATTGCACACAGCATTGTGCTACACCAACTACTGCTTTCTAAAAAAAAAAAAGTAGAAAAAGCAAGAAAAGAAAAATTCAATCACGCTTTCCATTTTGGTAATATTTTATCAAAATAACAAAAACATTCACGTAGTTAGTACCAGGATGACTGATCTCAGGATTGACTTAATGGCGGACTGCTATAGATCATTTGAGCATCGTAACTGCTCATGATTTAGGGGGGTGACACTCTTTCCCGGCCCGGATAATACCGATCCTATTTCTCGTGTACACGCCCATAGAAGCTGCTGACAGTATCTATGTACAAAAAACAGGGCGGGTATTTCCATGCCGGTGTTATCCGGGCCGGGAAAGAGTGTCAGTGTCACCCTTTAGGGGCAATCTCAGCTCATTTGACCCACTGAATGTTTTGTTGCGCGCGCAGGTGGGCGGGTTCACGTTCGTGGGGCACTTCACGTGGGTGGACGTGCCCGAGCGAGAGAAGCGCCGCCGCGGCTCCGACATCGCGCCCACATGGTCAGTGCTGTCACAGTATATATAAGTTAAAGCAATATGGCAGCGCGGACCGGGAGACGAGCTGTCGGTAGGCCTCCAACAAGATGGAGCGATGACCTGTTCAAGATCGCGGGATCGCGGTGGATGCGAAAAGCACAAGGCCGGTCTGAGTGGAGAGCCTTGGGGGAGGCCTATGTCCAGCAGTGGATGTCTTTCGGCTGACATGATGATGACGTATGGAAGCTACGATCGAAACGAACACACACAGACTCGCGCTCTACACGGCCTCTGAGGGGGTCTCGCGGTTGACTTGTTCGTAGCTTCCACACTGCTTTAGCTTATAAACATACAGTGCTAATGTTACCCAACGTTTTTCACGCCTTCCAGGATCCGTTTCCATAAACCAGAGATTTGCGAGGAATGTGTTTTCCATGAACCAATAGAAAGTATATATGTATAAATAAATAAATAATAAATAAATATCACGGGACAATTCACACCAATTGACTTAGCCCCAAAGTAAGCTTAGCAAAGCTTGTGTTATGGGTACTAGGCAACGGATAAACATACTTATATAGATAAATAAATACTTAAATACATATTAAACATCCAAGACCCGAGAACAAACATTCGTATTATTCATACAAATATCTGCCCCGGCCGGGATTCGAACCCGGGACCTCAAGCTTCGTAGTCAGGTTCTCTAACCACTTAGCCATCCGGTCGTCAAATGTATGTAAACTCTTTATTGTACAAAATAAGACAGAAAGAAAGTTTTCAACGGTGCTGGCTGAAAATAAGCGCTGGGGTGTTTATTATTAACGCTTCAGCATTATGCTGAGCCAGTGTCCGATTCACAACCGCAATGACGCATAATTTCCTATGTGTTGTCTATTTGTACTTAATGCCATTGTTGTGTCTTGTGTTGTGAATAACTGTATTTTCTTTCTTTCTTTCTTTTTTCTTTCTTTCATTTACCTAACCTCGCTCCGCTCAATAGTCTCCTCTAGGGCAGTGTTTTTCAACCTGAGGGTCGCGCCCTCCTGGGGGCCGCGAAGCCTCTTTAACGGGGTCGCCGAGCCCCTATTAGTTGCTGGGAAAACTACTTCAGTAAAAAAATAATATTCGTATTTATCGTGTTTTCCGACGAAATACGACGGAAAATTATGCAATACATTTGTAACCCTCTACTGAACTCTTACTGCGGCTCGAGTGCCTATAAAAGCCTCGTGCATAATGACGCGTTTTCCGCGCTAGGTGTATAATGTAGTATTGTTGTCGCGGCAGGTCGCCGACGATGGCGGGCGGGCTGTTCGCGGTGTCCCGCGCGTACTACTGGGAGCTGGGCGCCTACGACGAGCAGATGAGCGGCTGGGGCGGGGAGAACCTCGAGATGAGCTTCCGCGTGTGGCAGTGTGAGTAGCAGCGGCAGTGTGAGTAGCAGGGGCAGTGTGAGTAGCAGCGGCAGTGTGAGTAGCAGGGGCAGTGTGAGTAGCAGCGGCAGTGTGAGTAGCAACGGCAGTGTGAGTAGCAGCGGCAGTGTGAGTAGCAACGGCAGTGTGAGTAGCATCGGCAGTGTGAGTAGCAGCGGCAGTGTGAGTAGCAGTGGCAGTGTGAGTAGCAGCGGCAGTGTGAGTAGCAGCGGCAGTGTGAGTAGCAGTGGCAGTGTGAGTAGCAGCGGCACTGTGAGTAGAAGTGGCTGTCTGAGTAGCAGCGGCAGTGTGAGCAGCAGCGGCTGTGTGAGTAGCAGCGGCTGTGTGAGTAGCAGCGGCAG
The DNA here is from genome assembly GCA_037349165.1 of Choristoneura rosaceana. Classification (NCBI taxonomy): domain Eukaryota; kingdom Metazoa; phylum Arthropoda; class Insecta; order Lepidoptera; family Tortricidae; genus Choristoneura; species Choristoneura rosaceana. Next base: position 9,423,853 of record JAZBNJ010000046.1, on the reverse strand, counting down.
TGTGAGTAGCAGTGGCAGTGTGAGTAGCAGCGGCAGTGGCGTGCGGCTGTAGCAGGCAGCGCCGATAGCTGTACCAGGGAACTTAATTTTACTTCACATACAAGGTGATCTTAGCCTCTGGACAAATAATGAAACCATGGATAATACTGATACTTAGTAATATCTTAAAATAGTTATTTGCTTAATTAGACAAGAAAAAAATCTATGTAATCAGATCATCCAAATACACAGGCTGCTCCAAAGTGCTGCATTGAAAACTGTTAGTTTTTTGGTAAATATTGGACTGATTGTTATGATACTTTGCAGTTTAGTTTTAAATATCTTGCTAAAGGGGCTCCTAGACGGGCTATACTTTTGATGCATTATGTGGCTACAATATTGCAGACTATATCCCGTCAATACAAAAAATATTTTAATACAGCATATGGCTGGAAAATGTATATCTCGGCAATATTTCTGCAGCAGTATATGGCTCATTATTTTGGCTTTACATGGGCTACATACATGGCTAGTATGGCTGACGAACTCATACGCGTTGCAGCAGCTTACATTGTTTTAAAAGCAAAATCAAACAAAAAAAAAACAAGAAAAATGTGGATTCGACCTTATTTCAATAAGCGTGATACGTTAGATATTTTAAGTCTGGAAATAATTAATTTTATACAAAAAAAGCATTTTTGAAAAAATTTAGATGTCCGTATTTACTTTGCTGCCATCGAAACTAAACAGAAACAAACACGAACATAGCTATGCTACTTGAACGAATCGCGGCATACTTCACGTAGCATAAAAAAGGGACGCACTTATGCCGTATAGCGAGACAACAATAAAAGTGGCTGAGAAATATTGCAGTATTTTCGATTGCAAAGCGATTATTCCGGAAATATGTCTGAAACCCTAAACATTCATCGGCCACACTAAAAATATATGACAATATATCCCGGCCATACTAAAAATATTGCCGAGTGTTGCATAGTCTGGCCGTAAATGCTGGCTGATGCTGCCAGCCACACTATTGCAGCTATACATTTTCGTGAAAATATGGCCCGTCTAGGAGACCCTTAAGACAGTAGTATTCGTATTTGTCCAGAGGCTAAGGTCACCCAGTATAACTCTCAAGTCGTGACTGCCTAGAGGTTTGACCTATGGGCTCTCAAGCAGAGTATCCACAGGTTCAAACCATCGCTAGCACTTGAGTTTTTCGATTCATGATTGAATCACAATGATAAACTTTTGACTTTGTGTAATGTTTGTGACTTTTCGGTGCGCAGGCGGCGGCACGCTGGAGACGATCCCGTGCTCGCGCGTGGGGCACGTGTTCCGCGCGTTCCACCCCTACGGCATGCCCGCCGACTCCGACACGCATGGTAAGCGCGACTTGCGACCCTAGGGCGGTAATACTAGTTTATGATCATGACAAATGAAAATTGTATTAAATGATATTGTAACGGATAACCCACGTCTTAAATCGAGTTTAGCTGGACATGTTTCGGGCTATTTCGTAGCCCTTCTTCTAAAGGAGCACGCGAACCGGCGGCTGCCGCGGCACGCTTGCTACGCTCATAATTGGACCTAACACTAAATCTATGGTCATTAGATTCGATTGGATTCCGATTATAAAGACGTACAATAACAGGTCGAGCATTAACAGCCCGAGCAAAAATTTGGACACCCTAATAATGCACGACCTAATATTGTAAGACTTTTTTTTTTTTTTTTTTAAATATGGCTTCTGTCCTAATTAATAAGACAATTTCGCCAATGTCAAAGTATTCTCTTTCGAGAGGCAACGTTGTACGGTGATTGTAGTTTTTGCAACTTGATAGCAAAATTCCAGAAACCACGTGGAGACAACTTGCGCATTAAAAAATGTCAGACACGAGAGCAATATTGAATATTGTGATCACTGTTCACTGTTAAGGTTAATCGCCGCATAAAACACTATCAAAATTATACTTCAACTAGCCAAAGAAACAGAAATAGCAAAATTGAACATTGCCTACGTCCTCCATGTTCGAATGCCACAAATCGAATAACAAGACTTGATAATTAAAATCCAAAATAAGTTCGTATTATCAGGTCGTACAGTGATGGCTGAGCAGTACAGGGTCGAGCATTACTGGTCCCTTTTATACCACTAACGATCATGGCTGTATCTGTATAGAGCCACTCGAGTGTACAGCAAGGTTTTCCAGGTCCTAAAGCTCGGTATGAGGCCGGAGGAATATCGTGTGCAGCGTGTTAGTGTTTTTTGTTGCAGGCATCAACACGGCGCGCATGGCCGAGGTGTGGATGGACGAGTACGCGGAGCTCTTCTACCTGCACCGGCCCGACCTGCGCGTGAGTTGAATTACTCTATATTTATTCTAATGAATAAAAATTAATTCTACTTTAAAATGCATATTATGTTTTGCCAAAAAAAGTGTGACATGTAAGCAAAAAGGCAGAAATAGTCAAAATACCACCAACGGAATGCCGAGGACCTGGGTTCGATTCCCAGTGGGCAATTCCAGAAATAGTGGCACCGGCAGGTTAAAGTTTTTTGTCGAAAAAAAATGGGCCAGTTTTACCAATTGAGTTTGACAAATATTTTTTAAATATTTCAATTGGGGCATATTTGTAAAGGGCACCGCAAAATTCATAAAAATACAGAAATTGTGGCGTGTTGAAATTTTGGAGATACAGGTTAAAGTTACATTGCGCAGGTTAGTAGAGAAAAGATTACAGGTTAAAGTTAAATTTTACAGATTTTGTGCAAAAGAGTATGTATCAAGAGGCGAAGGGGTTGAATTATGCTTTGACACCGAAACGAACTCCTTATAGAACCGTAATCAGTAGCATGGAATAAGTAATTATGCACAATAAAGTGACTTCGAGTAACGCCGATGTCCTAAGGCAATATGTTGCGGTTATTTTAAGAAAGGCCAGTTTACCGTAAAACAATGTCACTGCGGAAGAGCGTTTGGCTTTAAGTAATATTTGGAAGAACCAAGAGGTTTTTCGTACTTAAGCGAACAAGGGTAATGCCGCTGTTGTGATGGACTCTAATGATTACGAGAGTAAAATAATCAATTTGTTGGATGTCGATCAGGTCTATAAGTCAGTGTCGTACAAACCTACGGCCAGAATCACGCGCCGTATAAGGACTGTTGTCATACTAAAGGATGTGTTTGACGGTGATGATTTTGAGCCTTTACAAGCTGAAGAACGCGCAGCTGCCGAAGTTATATGGTTTGCCGAAGGTGCACAAGACGAGCGTGTCTTTAAGACCTAAGTATCGTAAGTCAAATGGCTTCTCCTAACTTGCGAAACACGCAGCATCGGTGTTGTGGCCGCTTGTGGGGAAAACGTCATCTTATGTTAAGGATTCTCGCCATTTTGTAGAAATTCTCAGCAGCATTAAGTTGGAACCAGAAGACGACGTTGTGGTGAGTTTTGATGTGGCGTCGCTTTTCACCAGTGTTTCTCTTAAAGAATGCTATGAGATAATTCGGGGGAAGTTAGTCAATATCTGGATGGACAAGCGTGGAATGTGAAATTGTTGAAGCGGTACGTCGATGATTTTTTATGCGTTATGAAAGGTGGGAAACCTGAAGTGGAACAGTTTATTGCATATCTTAATTCCATTCATACAAAGATTAATTTTACTTATGAGTTGAAATATGGGCATACATTAGCTTTCCTTGATGTAAAGGTAATGGCGAGGGCGGATGGTTCTTTGACATATACCGTCGATAGGAAGCCGACGCACATAGATAGGTTTCTGAATGCATCGTCTCTCCACTATCCCAGACATCTCATCCTTTGCGAGTTCATTGCAAAATAGGGCATTTGATTTCTGTGACTGAGGACGAGTTGAAATATGTTCAGGAGGTAATAAAGTGTGACGGATATGTGGTGACTAAATGGCAGCCCAGAAGGAAACGTAGAACCAAACATCCTGATGTAGCTAGACAACCTGCGTATATGTCTTACGAGTATGTGAAAGGAGTGACGGGGAGCCGTTGTAGGCAAGTATTCCATCAAGGTAGTGTACACACCTTTGTACAAAGTCGCGAGGCATATTAGGACACCTAAGGATGTCGATCCCTTCCAAACACCGGGTGTTTATAAGATTTATTGTAGTTGCGGAAGTTCCTATACCGGACAAACGAAAAGAACAATAACTGAGAGGGACAAGGAACATATTTCAGCTGTTAAAAATCGCCAAGTGAACAAGTTGGCATATCAACAACTTTAGGTACTAAGATACCCTAATAGCGAACTCGTAAATGCCACTCAAAATTATTTATTACTTTAACCTGCCAAGAGTCACTTTAACCTGTATATTGATTACAAGTGAAAGTGACACAGGTTACAGTGAAAAGTAGGTATACTAGACGATTACTTAAAAACCGTTAATAATATGAATGCCTCACTCTCAGTACAATCAGATATGAGTATATAGAACATTTTAATTAAATAAGTAAAAAACGTCCCATATCAATATCGTCTAATAATCACGACAAGTTAAAGTAACGATACACGTTACAAACTCCAGATTCCTGCCTTCGATCACTTGTCACCACAAAACTATGTTCGTAAAGCCGCGAATGCTCTGCTTGGCGATTAGATGGATACTGACGGAATGTTTTGCCGTAAATTATGGTCTACAAATGTTATTTCTGTGTGAGTGACACGCTGTACTGTGAACACACAGGTAACAGTGAAAATATCGCTGGACAAATTTCGGGCGTGGATATTGTTATTTGAAAATGATACATAAAATCCGTGCAACATATTTTTGATAAAGTTATATTCCTGTTGTCATATAGCGCTATATTTTTTTAACATAAAATCGTATACGAATAAACTAAACAACTAAAACTCGAAGAGTGTCGCGTTTGGACAAGACAGGTTACAGTAAAAACTGGCACTATCTATTTTTTTTTATTAAACTGATAGATTGAAATTTAATAAAAATGTCTGGCCTTTGTGTATTCGATTGGTTTTTATCTGTGAACATTTTTATTTTTTCTGAAAACAATAAATTGAGCATAGTTTCTATTCAAAAACTAAATGACAGGTTAAGGTGCCACTATTTTTGGAATTGCCCCAGTGCTGGTCTTATTGTTCTGGTTTTTCTGTGCATCCATATTTCAGTTTGTATTTTCGATTTTGGAGTTGTGCCTTCGAATTATTTTTTCATCTCTCCTGTTCGGAAAGTTTAATTTTCATGGGTAGATAGACGGGTGGAAAATTGCGTTTTCTCCTCTAGGGTGGAAAGTAATTTTTTTTTTAATTTTTCGGCTAGCCACGACATCGAAGATAATTAAGTTACGTTATATTATTAAAATAAAAGCTTTTCAGTAATCTAAATTCAGCTATACATTAAACGACATGTTTATTACGATCTTAATAGGTTCACATTAAAAACATTCTACAATTGGTCTATTTTTTTCGAAATTACAAAATATCAACATTTAAAATGTTTCCTCTATTCTGCTGCCCGCCATAATGCCATGATAGGCATTTTTTTCACGTTTCGGCATGGCCATCTAGATGTAAGTCGTGACCAAGAACATTATATACAATACTGGAGGTTGAACGCCGAACATCCGTAATAAAAGTCAAACTTCTTGGTTCGGCGTGCAACCTCCAGTTTTGTATAATTATAAGCTCTTTGGTCATGTCGTGGCCAACTCGATTACAGTCTAGTCGGCCGCGGCAAGTGGCCAGTATGCAAAGAGTAAAGTAATGTATGAAAAGGTTGGAGGTTGGATATAAATAAATTTAATTTATTTATATCTTATTAATATATATAGTAATTATAACTTATATAATTTTGTACATTTATTTATACTAGCCACGACATAGAAGATAATTGAGTTACGTCAATGAGTTTTTTTTTCACGTTTCGGCATGGCCATCTAGATGCACGTCGTGACCAACTCGATTTTTTTTTTATAGTCGGCCATGGCAAGTGGCCAGTCGAAAAGATACCGCTGGAGGTTGGATAGGTTTAAGTAAATTCAATTTATTATTATTCTCGTTTTTTGTAGTATTTTAGTTTCCTCACAGTCGAAATGAAAAGTAGAGTGTCTAACTCGGGTGAAATAACCCATTTCCCCTCGAACTATTGGCGCTCTCACTTCGTTCGAGCGCCAGAAATATCTCGGTGAAATGGGTCACTTTCCACCCTTGGTTATCAATCTACTATTTCATCTCTCCTGTTCGGAAAGTTTAATTTTCATAGGTAGATAGCCGGGTGGAAAATTGCGTTTTCTCCTCTAGGGTGGAAAGTAATTTTTTTTTAATTCTTCGACAAGCCACAGAGTCAATAGTAGATTGATAACCAAGGGTTGAAAGCTGAACATCCTTTCGAAACAAGAAATTTGATCTTTATTGCGTCACGAACATATTCCATCTCTTTCTTTAGTTGGATTAAGAAAGAGATGGAAGTCATTCGAGAAATGTGAAAGAAAGAGATGGAATATGTAAATAAGTAATAAAGGTCAAAGTTCTTCGTTCGGCGTTCAACCTCCAGTTTTGTATATAAACTCCTTGGTCGTGACCAACTCGATTTTTTTTATAGTCGGCCGTTGCAAGTGGCCAGTCAAAAAGGTACCGTTGTAGGTTGGATATAAGTAAATTTTATTTGTTGCATTTTAATTTTACTTTCCTCACAGTCGAAATGAAAAGTAGAGTATCTAACTCGGGTGAAATTATTTAATGGCGTCATCATCCCTATTGATTGTTGTCTGTCTGTTGTAGAAAAACCCGGTGATCGGCGACGTGACGCACCGGCGCGTGCTGCGCGAGAAGCTGCGCTGTAAGAGCTTCCGCTGGTACCTCGACAACGTGTACCGGGAGAAGTTCGTGCCCGTCCGGGACGTCAGCGCCTACGGCAGGTCGGTGTCGGTACCACCTTCGCAATAATACTACATTGTGGCTTAAGGGCGGGAAAGGCTCGGTTTCATGGTCGATAGGCCCCTAATGCGGGGTGCGGGAGATTTCTATAACGGCATTCGGGTTTCATTAGTCACCTGGGTACTGCTTGCGAGCAGATACTAACCCCCTTATTCATAAACGACAATCAAACCTATTTTAGTTAAAATGCCGCTAAAATTCGTTTGTCCTTATCTGTCACTTCGACATTTGTATTTGTTAGAAAGGGATAAAGCATTTGTTAGTTAACAAAGGCTTGTTAAATTTTATGAATAATGGGGTAAGAGTACTAAGCCGTTAATAAGGAATTATAAACGAGAGTCTATTAGAAACTCGAACGAATGAGGGCTTTAATGAGTCGCGACATGCTACTATGAACTCTCGTCATATGAACTCTGTCTGTATCAGCGGAGTCTACATTTATGCTGAGGATTTTGTTATTTTGTTATCTCATAAAATAATAGTTATTTGTGTCACAAGGGAGCAAAATGGTGTATTTACGGCGAGGGCGTACATTGAATCCAGAATGTAGCGAAGGATAATAGAATCCTAAGCGTAGCGAGGGATTCAAGTGTTAACGCCCAAGATGGAAATAATTTTGCTCCCGAGTGGCTCATACAACTTTTCTTCCCGTTGAAACTTGAAAAAAATAGGCTGTATTATCAACTTCAAAAAATGACATTTGCAAAAAAACACTTAGAAAATCCTTGAACAGAAAAGTTGCACTTTGCTCCCTCTCGTCAGGGAGGAAAAGTTACTTTTATGAAGGAGAAGTGTAAAAATGTTTGTTTCTTTGTCGTCAGGGTCCAGAACCCGTCGACGGGTCTGTGCCTGGACACGATGCAGCGCGAGCAGGAGGCGGCGCCGCTGGGGCTGTACCCGTGCCACAGCGCGCTGGCGGCCACGCAGTACCTGTCCCTGTCGCTCGGCGGGCAGCTAAGGGACGAGGAGAGGTGCGCCGAGCTGCAGTACACGAGGTAGGGGGGGGGGGATTCATATCAACCACAAATATAAACTACCTAGTCAAATGTCCCTAGGGTGTAAAGTGATATTTTCTGCTCACTTTTAGTAAACAGTTGCTTTACACCTAAGGACAATAAAGCAATTGTTAACTAATAGTGAGCAGAAAATATCACTTTATATCCTAACGACACTTGACTAGGTATATTGTATATTGATTAGGAATTAACGCTTGAATAATTAAATAATCTAATAACTCACATCTAAAATCGACTTTAGCAGTGCGCGTTTTGTAGCAGCCGAAATGGCGTGTGCTGCTTGAGAAAGAGCTACGAATTAGTGCGAAACATGTCGTTCTAAACTCGATTTATAACGTGAGTTACTCGTTTATTTCACTTTATGTGAGAGTCAGAGTAGTTACTTGTTCAGAACGCTTGAAACAAGGTCACAATTGCGCGTTTAATGCCCTCGTTACATAATCTACTATTACAGTGTTCAGCGCTGTAACCTACAGTTATTTGTTGGCAGGCGCACGGACGAGTCTGCGGAGGACGAGTCGCGGGCGCTGGTGATGGTCACGTGCGGGAAACAACGCGCGCAGGTACCGACACACGTTCATCATCCCAGCCTATATACGTTCCACTGCTGGGCACAGGCCTCCTCTCAGAACAAGAGGGCTTGGGCCTCACGCGGCCGTGGTGGCCTTGTGGTTTGACCTTAACACACGTTCTAGTGAAACATAAACCATAACACAGGTGTAGTAGGACCTTGTGCAAGGTCCGCCCGGATTGCTACCACCATCTTTCTCGCTAATCCTGCTGTAAAGCAGCAATGCTTGCACTGTTGTTTCGGCGTGGTGAGTAAGACGGCCGGTAAAATTACTGGCACTTGAGGTATTCCATCTTAGGCCTCTAGGTTGGCAACGAATCGGACCCCCTGGTGTTGCACATGTTTATGAGCGTTGGTGATCTCTTACCACCAGGAGACCCACTTGCTCGTTGCCTTCTGGTTGAATAAAAAAAAAATAGTTTTTTTTTAATTAAAATTACCGTGAGCCAGTAATAATTATAAATATTACAAAACCAAAATTGCAATTGAGAAAAGAAAAGATACGTTTCTGATATTTTTCAAAATGTAACTGATTGACTTATTAATTTTTTAGGAATTTAGTCAATTTTTATTCTTGGCCCAGTTTCTCTTATCATCACCAAATACACACATTATATATTGTAGGGATGTTTCGGAGAAATTAACAAAAAAAAAAATTAACAATGAACATTGCAATATTGGAAGGTTGGAATGGATGGAAGGGTACGAGTGAAAACGAGTAAAAATAACACATCGCAGGTACGTGGCGGCCGTCGGTACAGTACTGGCGTGCGAGTAGCTGGCCGTAGTCGGGGTTTAGTTACTTACTAACTTATACGAGGTGTTAATTATTAAACTGCAAGCTCAGACCTAAACGTCTTGTTTTTCAGGTTAGTTTAATTAATAGAAATAGAAATATATTTATTCATGCTTCGCATGATAAAACAGGATAAAAATACATAAAACAAAAACAAAAAGCAATATGCATAAATCATTATTCTCAATTTTTATAAATCATTATTCTCAATTTTTATAAATCATTATTCTCAATTTTTATAAATCATTATTCTCAATTTTTAACAAAGTACTTTTCAGCTTTTCAGTTATTCAATTTTTATTTCAATTCCAAATTTTTACTTTTACGGTCATCCCGTGAAACCTAAATTGAAAATACAAACCGAAACATAGACGTCTTATTTTTCTGGTTTTTCTGTGCATCTATGTTTCGGTTTGTATTTTCAATTCAATTAACACCTCGTATATAAAGATATATTTTATTAGAGCAGTCATGTCAAACACGCGAGCCAAGAGAGTAAAAAGCCTTTTCATTTGAAATTTAATAAGTATATGTCATATAATAGTAAGTACTTCTTTCCTTAAGTTTTTCAGTTGTTTGTCTTTGAGATTAGGTTTTACGGTCCACTGGGCGGCTACGCCCTACGGTGGCTTCGAGTTTGACCTAGCTGAACTAGGGGTGTGCGTTCTGAATTTAGTGGTAGCGAACTAGCGGGGCTGTAGTTAGTATTAATCCTGGACTTGCGTATATTGTTTTGCTTAGTTAGTTCTTTTTCTAGGACATGGGTAAGAACGTATGTTTTGAATTTTGTTTATGTATTAAATTCTCACGTGAAAATTATTTACTACTTCGATTTTGAATGATTCACCGTCTTTTAAAAATCTTTGGTGAAAAATTATGAAACTGTTGGCGTAAAATATAGGTACCATCAGCCAAATATGTGGTCTACCATCCTAAAGTTGATATGATAATCGTTTGGATGTCATAAAACAATAATGCCAATAGACGTGTCTGTCAACTTGGAAGTTCGACTTTAGCGACATATTCATTTGATAGGAACTTGTTTAAAAATGCAAAATTATTGTATAAGACTGTTTGTTTCTAAATAAATAAAAAAAAAAAAAATTGATAGACCACTTATTTGGCTGATAGTACATAAATTCCGTTGGGTAGGTAGATTAGAAGCTAAGGAGTATGTAGACAGGCAGACGGGGAAAGCGAATTTCCTTTATCTGAGTGTAGTCGTCACCAACAATTACCAACCAACCAAGAACCAACCAACAAAGTCGTCGACATAGCTCATCGCATTAGCAAGCTGAAATGGTAGCGGGCAGACGTGCCGCAAACCTGATGGCCATTGAGGTGGAATGGCTGTTGGCGGCTGACCTGTAATTCCTGGACGGCTAAGGCTGGATTGTGATATCAGTCTGGTGTTCCAGCAATGGCGGTACCTGCCGGCGTCCCAGCAGCTCCAGCACGTGGAGTCCGGGCTGTGTCTGGACACGGGCGGCGCGGGCGCGGCGGGCGGCGGGGACGCGCGCGCGCGCTCGTGCCGCGCGACTCCCGCCCAGCGCTGGGCCTTCGACTACGGGGAGTACGCCACCAGCCACAGTGAGTGAGAGGCACTAGACCAAGAGCACGCGACACCCAGATCTTTGTTATTCTATAAAGGCTGAAAGTTTTTTTTTTATAGCTTTTGCCCACGGCTTCGCTCACGTGGAATTCGGGTATCGGGAAGTGTGGATTTTTCCGGGATAAAAAAGTAGCCTATGTCACTCTCTGGCCCATAAACCAACTCTATGCCAAAAATCACGTCGATCCGTCGCTCCGTTTTGACGTGAAAGACGGACAAACATACACACAAACACACACTCGCATTTTGGATGGTTTAAAATTAAATCATTTTAAGTTTCTTGCTGGACTCTTAACAACAGAGGTTATTTTCGAACCGCTGGCAAATTTTTTGACACTCATAAATGCTTATTGTAGCCTAAATTGAATAAAGATACTTTGGTTTTTGACTTTACACTAACAAAAGTAAGAACAATCCCTAACTACGAAATTTGGGTAATGATGCCTTTAGAAAATAACACGCACTAAACAAAATTCGTTCTGGTATAAACTTCAATTTTCATATATTTAGTTCGGATTGATATAAGAAATCACTTCCTTTATTGCCAAACACTATCTAATGTTGTAACCCCTGCCAGACACCCTTAAACTATGTTTGAATAGACGCCTAACAAAAAATATTACCACAGCTTATGTAAATACCCAAACGTTATTTATGCTACGCCCTTTCAGGAAGGGAAACTACTGATTATAACATCTATTACTGTACCGTGAATTACCATGACGACAATAAATGAAAATGAGTCGTGAATATCGCGTTCGTTGCAGACGGCCTGCTGACCGCCGACCAGGAGGAAAGGCTACAGTTGCTGAAGCGGCAGCGGTAAGAGACACACAAGCAGACAACATCCACATATTTAGTCAAAAAAAAAATACAAAGACTCTAAAATCCAATCTTAATTTGATTTCCTAATAGCGACATCTCTTGCCCGGGTGAGCGGTTAGTTCCGATGGAGAGTTAAAAGTTTCTCGATGAGGGCTAAAGCATAGATGTCGCTAGTGTCGCTGCTTAAGTGACTAAATAAGAAACAAATAAGCTGATGATATGAGGTGCATAGGAGAAATCTGTGTCTGTACTCCTGTCCAATGGTGGTGTAGAGGTATAGCACGCAGCACGAAATGTTGAGGACCTAGGTTTGATTCCCAGCGCTGGTCTCTTTGATCATGAAACTACCGTGATACTCATATTAAATGATACTGTAACGGATAACTCACGTCTTAAATTGAGTTTAGCTCGACTGTTTCGGGCTATTTCGAAACCCTTCTTCTAAGGACCACGCGACTCGGTGGCTGCCGCAACATGCGCACTACGCGCCACCGCTCTGCTCGCGCGTCAGTCGTCAGAAGAAGGGTTTCGAAATAGCACGAAACAAGTCGAGCTAAACTCAATTTAAGACGTGAGTTATCCGTTACAATATCATTTAAGCTGGTCTCTTTTTCTGGTTTTTCTTTGTATGTTTCAGTTTGTATTTTCGATATATTATAAATGTAATACCGTGCTGTTCATGCAGGCGCAAGTCTCGGTCGCTGCTGTCCCTGGAGGCGCCGCCGGCGGCGGGCGCGGCGGGCCCGGGGCGGCGCGCGCGCCACAAGCGGCGCGGCGGCCGCCGCAAGAAGGTCAGCTGACCGCGCCACCAATAAACACTGCTAGCGTACACTCTGTTTCATTGCACGTGTGCTCTTCCTTTCCTCTCGGGTCTGACTTCTTAGCGGGGCTACTACAACATTCGAAGAGTTCTCTATCGTTTGCCCGAATTTCATAAGCCCGAATGTATCAGTTTCTAGAATTTTCATTTGCCATAAAGTAATTTATGTCTGAAATTGTAATTTCTTCAGAGTTGATATTAAACTAACCTAACCTACCTACTGCATTCTATATGATGACATTTTAAAGAATCCTGAAAACAGCAAGGTTCTATATACATATTTTATGGCAAACGTTGGTATGGCAAGTGAAATTCGGACAAATGAAATTCGGGAAAGTAAAGGTAACCGCATTCGAAGATCGAAGTTCGTATCTATCCTAACGTCCCTCTCATTCTCGTAGTAAATGAGGGCTATCGTTTTTTATCTCACTAGATGGCGCTACTGTTGCGTGAAGTTTTTAAGTCTGTTATAACGGGCGTGAAAACAAAGTTTTGATTAAAATCATATTTAATACATCTTAAAGCAGTACCATAAAAATATCGAGCAACCACAGTATTGCGTAATCCCGTTTTGTTCGGAAAAAAGGGAGAATAAAAGTTCTCGAAAGACAAAACAGTTTCAAATTACAGACGTTCATTGCCCCTTATCGCATTATTGCCATAATTAATTTCAGGTAATGCAAAATATTCACAAAATTATTCTAATTATAAATAAACCCGCGTAGCTCACCAAAAAAGACAGAGAGAGAGACCCAGACAGCCCTGAAATATGTTTAAATTGACGCTTGAAAAAATTATATTAGTAAATATTGCTTTAAATAATTAGGGCCAGTTGGAGATACGAAATACTCTACTAGTGATTATAAAACACTTTGCTTATAATTTTCTCAGGCGTCAATAATCTAGGTTTTCAAGATACTGACTAGTGTTTGGTGACTGAAGCTGAACCTACAGAAGAATGCATCGCAGAACAATCTGTTTTTGAATTACTGTCAAACTAAAAACTAGCTGATACTTAGTACTTTGTCGCAGCAAACAACAATGTTGTGATAATTTGCATGTTTCAAATCAGAGGCACATACAAAGTGTCTAGGAACATTTTTTATCCCTAGTAAGACTAAACCTTTTTATGGACTAATATAGATTGTTTTCAGATCTTACAGTGTGTACAAAATCTTTTGCAATAATATCTTTCACCAGTTTTCTCACGTTTATGAGTGTGTTGGCACCAGTGTTCTGAAGATTTCAAACAAACGGATATTCTTCTTTTTCTTGTAAGAATACAGAAGGTAAGTGATTTGTAAGTGTACAGGTAAGTGTACAAGAAAATTAAGTAAATTATGTGATAGGTAATTCTGGAGACCAGAGTCTATCCTAACCTAACTTATGTTTTGTTATGTGCTAACGTTTAGCACATTTCAAACGGCGAAAAAAAAAATAACTGGACCAACTTATAAAAGTTTAAATAACCTCGACATTGTCATTAAGTCCAATGTCTCAAAAACGACTGAATCGATTTTTATGAAACGTAACTTATAACAATTCTGGTCAACTAACTTCTGATAAAAAACCGATCCCTCCATTACTACTGTTCGATATTAGTACAGCGGCCATAAATGGCATGGCCACGCCACCAGTTTCATTGAGCAGGGTTATTATTCAAGCGTTCTAACCGCCTCATTTGACGGCTGCAGAATTTGATGACATTCTTGATAATTTTTTAGACTTCTTGTTAAACTATAGACTGAAAACTAACAAAATATTCTCCATGTCAACAAAAACGGCCAACACTGCTTAGCCGAGACCGCTGCATGATTTCGCAAAAACTTGTTTTTTTATTTTATTTATTTCTTAAATGTCTGTGATGTAAATGTTTTTGCGAAAAGGGAACAAATATTCCTATTTATTTATTTATTCTTTATAAATGTATCCACGAAAATCATTCGGAATAGACGCTCGAATAACAACCCCATCCACGGGGATCCCATCTCTCTGTCCCGCTCTAAACGCGTTTGTTAAACAGAAGCAGAAGCACAACAAGAACAAGTTCGTGCTGGTGGTGGAGCGGACCCTCATGAACAACTCGCGCGAGCACCTCGAGGTCGACATCCACTGCGCGCACCGCCGCCTGCTGCCCAACAACAGCTTCGTGCGGGACCTCGTCACCATCCTCAACGAGAAGAACATACGGGTGAGGCCCTCGCACATACCACTGAGGCCCTCGCACATACGACTGAGGCCCTCGCACATACGACTGAGACCCTCGCACATACGACTGAGGCCCTCGCACATACGACTGAGACCCTCGCACATACGACTGAGGCCCTCGCACATACGACTGGGGCCCTCGCACATACGACTGTGGCCCTCGCACATACGACGCGCAATAACAATGTGCCAATCAGCCATATTGTTTTTGTGATACTCGTAGGGATTTTGTAACATGAAAAAAATTCAAAGCATTTGGTAAAATTTTAACGATGCCGACAATCGCATAACGTTTCATCGCCAAATATTTTGCATGGCTTAATTGCACTATTGAAGAGAAGAGCAAAATAAAGTTTATCTGCTTTATTTTAAAGTTTTTCTTAAAAGATATCCTTAAAATGGTCATTGGATGACAATGCAAGTACAGCTTATTGAAAAACTTGTATTAAAAGTGTTTTTTAAGAAAAAATCTGTTGCTTTACCAAAACATAATGTAATGAATGAAAAAGTATTTCTTTGTCATCAATCTTACATTGTTTTTATACATAGCCCTGAAAAACTGTTTGCACAGTTTGGCTGCAGGATACAGCGCCTCTATTAGAACATAAAAAAATGTAATCTTATTACATAATTGTTTATAGGTAAGTAATTATTGTTACAACTGTGTCTTATGGAAGAGTTTAATATGTAATGTGTCTCCAGGTGATAAACAACGGGCGCGTGTTCGAGCGCAACCGCGTGACGCAGCTGGGGCCGCGCGAGCGCAAGGTGCTGCACAAGCTGGGGCTGCCCGACACCCCCGCGACCCCCGCCCCCGCGACCCCCGCCCCCGGCGACCCCTCCGCGACCCCGCCCGCTACTGAGGTCAGTCTTTCCTCATCTACACAAGATTGGAAGCAGGGAAACAGCTGAGTGAAGTCGATGGAGTCAGTCAGTGAAGTGGTTTGACTGCTGTTGATGACGCGTAGTGATTAGGTATATTCGAGTGAGAGTGACCCTTGTTTTGCATAATATTAAAGATCGGCCACAATACAAAACAATACAACACACCGCTGCTTTAACTACGGTGACGGTACGGAGCAGCAGTGACGTATCGTATGCGCAGTGACGCATCGTATGCGCACCATTTTTATTGCATGCTCTCCACACCGCTGCTTAAAATACCTACGCAAACGGTGCGAAATCGCAGTGACGTGCCGTAAACGTCAGGACTTTGCCGCATGCTCTTCACCAAAAGTCGTCACTGCGATTCTGCACCGTCTGCGTATTTTGAGCAGCGGTGCAAATAACATGCAATCAAAACGGTGCGCATACGAAGCGTCACGATTCCGTAACGTACCGTTTAAGCAGCGGTGTGGCTACTCCTTAAATTGTCACAATATGAAATTTTATAACGGATTTGGCATAACATTGAAGTGGCATAATAAGAAAAAGCTTAATAATAAATAGTGGTTCTCCGTTGTCTCGAACAATGGCAGAGTGTCCGAGTGCTTGGCACTGCAGCAGTTGTTGTCTTTCGCCTTCTTACGGTGGTGGTGTGTGATGTTTATTTTGGCATTCATCTAATATTTGGTTACTAGTCTAAAACTTTATATAGAGACATGTATTGTTTAAGTAGTCGATAATGGATGGAATGGATGTAGGTCGATTGGTGGAACAACTAATCACGGCATTGGGGCAAACGTTTCCAGAAAGCGTCGGAGCGCGCCGGCGAGCAAGATGGCAAGAAAACCCGCGCGCGGCCGCAGGGCTCCGCCGCGCCCGGCGACGCCACCGCGCAGCCCAAGCGCATCATCATCGAGGACTTCGTGGAGATCAAGCCCGCCGCCTTCACGGCCCCCAAAGTAAGCGCGCGCCGCAAGCGACACAGCGTCACCTACCTCCCTCTACTGCGGTACAAGGCCCTCCGCCAGAAGACCAAAAGGCCCACGACCACCACGACCACGGAGGAGCCGCTGTCGTGCCCCCCGCGCCGCCCCACCCGCCCGCCCCGCCGCACCAAGACCCCCCGCGTGGCCTTCCGCCCCTACCAGATGTACAACCCCACCGCTCCTCCTTGCGTCATGTATTACAACCCGCTCGTTGGACGATCGATACCGCTCTGCG
This sequence comes from Choristoneura rosaceana, assembly GCA_037349165.1. NCBI lineage: Eukaryota > Metazoa > Arthropoda > Insecta > Lepidoptera > Tortricidae > Choristoneura > Choristoneura rosaceana. The sequence goes on along the minus strand of JAZBNJ010000046.1, from coordinate 9,406,990 downwards.
GACAGGATCCCAAGTACGTGCACGACATCAACTGTGGGTATGGTTAGCGCGGAATATTTGTAATTTACATTTGTTTTGCCAAACTACAGAGCAGTTTGTCGGCACTTTAGCTCTTGGTTTATAAAGTTACAAATCACAGGTAACGCTTAACATAGGATAGGAATACCAGGTCGTGAGGCCGCGGGGGGCACGACACTCATCCTCAAGACTTACCCCAAATACCGACGTATGTAACGTGACATATTAATATACACTTTAAAACAGACCTTTAAGATAGACAGATAGTTTAAGGTACTTCTGGACAGGTAGCTACAGATGTACTTATTACATAATGTATTCCATCGGGAAAAGTCGGATCTCAATTGGAATACGACGGCACCCAAAGTGTCAATCAATTATTGTATTATCTACCTAAATGAGTGACATTTTCTTATCCTTGTCCGTATACGGCGTAATGACGTTCAAAGTTGAGCAACTTGTTTTCGGCTTTGGAGGAATATTTCATTTCGAGTGTGAGGTTAAAAAATTGGTTACGCTTAGATACACCAGCGAGTACTTTTTGGTGAAATAATTCTTCTTAATTTACGAAATAAAAAACAGAAAAAAGGCAATATTGATAACAGCGCCATCTAATGGCACATTGATCGTCAGCTAACCAAAAGCTTATGAATTTTTTAACTGACTTCAAAAAAGGAGGAGGTTCTATATTCCAATGTTTGTATTTTTTTTTATTATTTTTTTTCAAATGTCAAAACGGCTGTACGGCGGTGGGTAGTGAGTACTGAAGCTAATAGTAAGAGCACAACAAAAATGAACTTTTCAAATACGATGGAAAATTTTGCATGCTATGTAAGCTTCTAATATTCTAGTCAATGTGTCGACCACAGATATTTACAGACTCAAAAGTACAAGTTGTGAAATAAAATGTTCTTAAATTTAAATTATAGTTTTTCTTGTATCTACTATACCTTGCAGGCTTTTCGATCCCATCATTATCATATTAAATTATATTGTAAAGGATAACTCACGTCTCAAATTGAGTCTCAAAGACAGACATCTTTATGTTAAAGACAGTGAACTAGAATACGCTTATCAAAGGCCCCCGTATTGTCTAATCTAAGGCACTCGAGAGTCGAAATCGCTATTGCTATTACCTACTATTTTTTTCCGCCAAGTAGTGTAGAGTGAGGACAGAAAGAGACAATGAAGGCAAATGCGATCGCGACACGCGCTTTAGACAATACGATGTTGGAGAGATTTTCACAAAAGTTGATCTTCATGAACTGCATGTGCGGGCCAAAGGTTGCTATGGTACTTGGAACAGTCTCTGAGTTGTCGATGAAATCGCTCGACTACACCGTTAGCAGCTGGGTGAAAAGTTGTGACAGTCCGTCTTACAATACAAAAACAATACAAATATTCTTTATTGCACACCATAAATCAGTACAAAAACTTAAATATAAACACAGATACAGGGCAGTGACAGTACAACGATTGATAAGGACTATTGCAGGTTTGAGAAAGACATTTTTTGGATTCAGGGATTTTTGTATTAGACTGCATTTCCACTAGCGATTGGCGAGAATATGTATTCGAGAAATGTATTTCCAACCAAATAGATTTATTCTTCTTCATTTATCTTCCTGTCCTCGGTCCGTTTAGCTGTGTCTACGTTGAGCGAGGTAGGTAAATGAAGAATGAGGGGGGGGGGATCCAATAAAGATCTCTCTCCAGGCAGGTGTTATGCCTGGGGACCGAAGTCCGAAGGACGAGCGACGGTAGTTGTTTATATGCATCCGAGATGTGAAACTTCGATAGCGCGACGTAGAACATGGTTGGAGTTTCTATATGTGCTCACTAGATGGCGTTAGGAGTCGCTACATGACGCATTTCTACGTTCATGACTAACACATTCCTCGAATATCTCTGATGGAAACGCAGCTTTACTATTATTATGATCTGTGTAGTCGGGAACGCATCTGAATGTCGAATGTTAAAATATCGAATATATTAAAATATTGAATGGGTCATAATATCGAAAGGTTTATTTTCTGAAACCGAAAACTTCTCATGATTTATTAGAACGGCATCGTATAGAACCCCTTAGGTTAGGTTAGATTTATAACAAAAAAAAATACAGTCTTAAGAAAAATACCTTTTCGATATTATGACCCATTCGATATTTTAATACATTCGGTATTTTAACATTCGATATTCAGATACGTACCCGTGTAGTCACTACCTGTTACTGCTAAATAAAACAAAACCTGTGTAAAACCAATAAGCGAAATTAGAATAAAGAATGTTTGCGTGTCCAGCGTTCGAAGAAGCGCAAGCACAAGCTTTCTGGGGCGCTGCGGTCGCGCCTCACGCCGCCGTCGGAGCCCGAGCGCTCCGAGGAGTCGCCGCTGCTGCTCGGCAAGCGGCCCGCCGCGCCGGACGCATCACACGCGTCGGACGCGTCGGACGCGCCCGGCCTTGTGCGCCGCGCCAGTGATGAGAGCGACGACGACTATTGGAACTCCGGGACTGGTCAGTTATATCATACAGACGTGTCGTCAAGCCTTCCGATTTCAATTATTTCCTGTTCTAGTCTAGATAGTAACTGTATCAATAGGTCTATGGCCGGCCTAACACAGCTGGTCTTAGCGATTTTACTACAAAGGCACGGGATGACCGTAAAAGAAACAAAAATTTGGAGTTGAAATAAAAAATACAAAAAGGCTCCAAATAGTAATCTTGATTTGATTGCTTAATAGCGACATCTCTTGTCCCTGGTGAGCGGATAGTTCCGACGGGTGTGTAAAAAATGTTTCTCGATGACAAACTTATAACATAGATAGATGGCGTTAGTGTCGCTGCTAAAGTGACTATGAAAAGAATGCAAGTTGAAATATTGGTGCATAGGAAAAATTCGTGTCTAGTCTCTTGTCCAGCGGTGGTGTAGGGGAATAGCACGCAGCACGGAATAATGAGGACCTGGGTTCGATTCCCAGCGCTGGTCTATTCTTCTGGTTTTTCTGTGCATCCATGTTTCGGCTTGTGTTTTCGTGTGAAATATATACAAAGGCTTGTTTACACTTTGTCTCACCCACAATTGCTAGTTAACAAAGTTTAAGCAAGCCTTTACAGCAAGTAAACGATTGCAGGTTCCTCAAAGGCGCGCAACTCGTCCCATGCGCATCCGACGCGCACTCACGAGGACTCGGACCCGCACGACGCGCCCGACGCGCACGATGCGCAAGACGAGCACGAGAGACACGACGGACACGAGAGACACGGCGATCACGAAGGACACGACGGACACGAGGGGCACGAGGCACACGACGGACACGAGCCGCACGGCGCGCCCGACGCGGCCTCGCGCGAGCACGCCGCGCCCCAAACTCACGAGCCCCACACCTCTGATCCCAACCACGACGCAAGGTCTGCTTACTTATTTATACATTAATTATTTCCAACAGCTTTCTAGCATTGATAGTCTCTGAGCAAAGCCGCGGACGGACAGACAGACATGGCGAAACTATAAGGGTTCCGTTTTTGTCATTTTGGCTACGGAATTCTAAAAATGAACCAAATAAAAGAAAGAAGAAGCTAATCGATCTCCGTTATGTTTAGTATTCGATACATAAGTTGTCCGAATGAAATGTTGTTTTTCACTTCTCATGCTCGTAAAGTTCGTGTTTATGCTGTATCTAGACGACATAAAATTACTTTTTATGCACTAGTGCATAAAATAAAATCTTCGTCTAAGACCAAATTAAGACCAAGGTGTCAACAGCCACAAATAAAACAGTTTATTTATATTTTAAAAATATTTTTTAATTTATATAAAACTAAAAATCAATCAAATCAATCATAATAAATTAGTAAAATTAAAAACTGGAGTTATTATAATAATGCCTAAAAAATAAAAGGTACATGGAAAGTGAATCATTGTGTCCACTATTGCTATTTCATTTCCTCGCCATCAAAGTGAAAAGCAGAGTGTAAAACTCGAGCATTAAACCCATTTTACCCTCGACGTGTCTATCCACCCTCGCCGTACCGGGTGGCTATATAATAATAATAAATAATAATAAATTCATTTATTTCGGGCAACTTAGGCCCATACGATTAATACCTTATAGACTAACATACATATTTATAAACAACTAGCAAACCCGGCGAACTCCGTTTCGCCACCATATTGGTTTGTAGTACATGCTATGTATTAGAGATGGCGCTGTATGTGAAAAAATATTTTCCCGCTTTTCTTTTTAAATTTTTCCTGAATTTTCTTTGCTATAAACCTCACGGAGCCCGAGACCTTTCCAACGAATGCAAAACCTTTGAAATCTTTTCTTGCGTTCTGGAGTTATAGCGTCAGGAAGGAAAACCCGACTTATTTTTATATAAACAATAACATTTAAATCTAACTAGGTGACAAAACGGCGTGACCCCGTTGAGTCACCGTTGAGTATATGAACGTCTCGGGTAAAATGGCTCGTTTTATGCTGTTGTTTGTACAATCTACTATGTTATTATCATTATTTTTGGATGGTATCGATCTGTTTAATGGAAGTGTAAATGTGATTCTGAGTCATCCACTTTCAGAGGAAGCGATGCAGATTTACAGGTTCATCAGACGGGCCTTTGCATCCAGAGACTAGGTTTCGGCACAAGAGAGTGTAACATGTATCTGAGGCCCCCCATGAGGCTGGCATAGTCACATTTAGTGTACTAAAGCCTCGTTAAAATATAAGATTAAAAAAAAATCATTATTTTTATGTGTTTGTGTAGATTCCGTGTGGTGGGTGCGGACGCGCGCTCGGGCGAGTTCCGCGACGTGGCGGCGCCGCGCAGCCGCGTGCTGGCGGCGCGCGCGCGGCTCGCCGCCGCCGCCCGCGGGAGGGCCGCGCCCACTGAAGGGGACGACACTGAGGTACGTGATCCTCCCACTAACGACGATAAGCCAAAGGCTAATGGAAACACAGGGAAGCTTAGAGTTCTATCATAGGCACTGGTCCCACCGGCGGCTACAAACTATTAGCGAGTAAAACTATAAACTACAAACGAGTGGGCGAGAGGCGAGAAGCGAGTATAGTTTTGCTAGTTTAGACGCTCGGCTATAAGCGAGTGTTTGCGTGCGACGGGCGATTACTCGCTGCACTAGCTCAGCTCGAGTACCGTTGAGCTAGTTTTATAGTCGATAGCTTGTCGCTGCGGTCAACTAGTAGACAGTGGTCCCACCGCCAACTATCGGCGAGCTCGGCGGTCAACTAGTAAAATTCTGTACTAGAAACAGTTGACAATCGGCGGGCGGCTAGTAAACAATTGTATGGAATTATCGCTGAAGGGGGGGACGACACAGAGGTACGGAGTCTCTGCCCTTTGCCCTTAGGCTGGGATGATGGTGATGATGATGAAGCATGCAAACAATAAAAACCACTTCATTTTGTTCAGTTGTGAAACTTATGAACAAAATTAAGCGATTACTTAATCTAAAAGTGAAACTAAGTTTATCCGTTTTTGGGCTTTATGTTTAAAAAATCTTTTCAATTTCAATTTCAATTTATTGTGAAGAATCCAGGTGTACAGTACATAGGTGTTCAATAATTGCACTCTTACGATTAAGTCTAACTAGACCCTTACCTTTTCAGGCGTACACACTTTTGCTTACAAAATATATTGGAAAAAAATAAGTAAACAATGAAAAATTACAAATGTCAACAATGAGATTAAATTAAATGTCACAGTAAAATTATATAATTAATAATAAAATTACATTCTAAGAATCAATTAAAAAAAATCTTTAATAGAGTAGAAACATTTTTTTATAGAATAAACACACAGTTCGCAGAGCCAAGACATTTTAATGGGGACTACCTTTATGTCTTTGGGAAGTTTGTTGTATATCTTTACACACATAAAGTAGCGGCTGCGAGTTGTGTATTTAAGTCGAGCTTTAGGTAGAAACAGTAAGTCCCTCTGTCTCGACAAGTGTAAATTTTCAAGTAAATTTTTGTAGCTGTACTAGGTGTAAACTTCCGTTGTAGGCGGCGGGTAACGCGCAGGACGCGAGCGCGCCGGTGCAGCTGGTCATGCGGAGCAACCTGACCTTCAACCTGGGGGACGAGCTGTTCACGTGGCGCCGCGACAAGTAAGACACAGTCAAAATACTACCAACGGGCAATGACATTTAAACCAGGACGCACATTGCCGAACAAAATCCCCTTCAAAGAATGTCAGAACTATTGATTTGTTTGCGTGACAAATAAAATCATCTCACACAAAATAATTAAAATAATACGAGACGAAACTCGAAGTTCGTGTCGTGTGGTCCCTGTGACACTTACACTATTTAGTACGAGAGCGACAGGGTACGATACGAACTTCGAGTTTCGTGGTAGCCCTGCTGCATTTATGCTGATGTGGGATTATTTCGGGCACATAACATAGATTCACTTTGTAACTTACCCTTTCCTTTTTTTTCTTTTTATTAATATTTCCGTGTCTCGGATATTTTTTTTTTCATTTCGTTTCAACAATCATGCAAACCAATTAGACTCGATATAGATACACAGCCTTTGGAAACACGACCCCTCGCACTAAGCCTCATTTTTTTATTCAACTGAATGGCAAACGAGCAAGTGAGTCTCCTGATGGTAAGAGATCACCAACGCCCATAAACATCTGCAACACCAGGGGTATTGCAGATGCGTTGCGTTGCCAACCTAGAGACCTAAGATGGAATACCTCATGTGCCAGTAATTTCACCGGCTGTCTTACTCTCCACACCGAAACACAACAGTGCAAGCACTGCTGCTTCACGGCAGGATTAGCGAGCAAGATGGTGGTAGCAATCCGGGTGGACCTTGCAAAAGGTCCTACCACCTGCAAACTAACTCATATTACGACATGCAACTACCTCGTACTACGAAATGCATAATTCGAACTGCGTATCTTGCCGTCCCGCTCACGCTTATGGTATTTAATACAAGACTGACAGGGACGGCACGATACGAACTTTGATTTTCGAATTTAGTAGTAGCCAGTATTGAGCGGGTGTTCTGACGCAGCCCTGACGAGCTGGTGATCCCGGCGCCCGAGGCGCGCCCGCCGGACTCCAGCGCGTCCGACAGCAGCGCCGCCGACTGACGCCGCCCCGGCCACGCGTTTGCCAACAACCACCACGCACGCTACGGCTCGTTGATTGCTGCGACCCTGCCAATCTCTGCTAAGATTTTAATATTTTAGGTTTCTAGACCTCTAAACCTAACTCAGAGTGGTGTGTATCTACGAGTATGTCTGTCTATACTGGGTGATTCCTGGGTCATGAGCAGGAGTGAACGGGGTGATGAGGACATTCACACTGAGCAACTTTTACTATGGGACCAGCCACGAAATGGCAGAAAAAAATCTGCTATTCCATACATTTCGGATAGTTTGCGATCGATTATCTCTTGATTAGATGTTTTTTTTTTCGCGATTTCGGGGCTGTTCCCATAGTAGAAGTTGCTCAGTGTGAATGTCCTCATCACCCCGTTCACTCCTGCTCATGACCCAGGAATCACCCAGTATCTTGTCAATGTTGTGCATCACGCTTAGTAGAAACTTGTTTCAATCAGCATCACGGTATTTGACTGTTTTTTTATATGTTTGTTTTATAAAAATTATAAACTAAAACTTTACAATGCCTGTTATGAATAGAGGAACAATGTTTAAGCTACCTTTACAAATAACAAAGTTATAAAGGTTTGAAATTCAAGATTAGAGAGAGAAAGAGCATCGTTGCATGTGACGTCACACGCCAGCGGCATACTTGAAAAGCGTTTGAGAAAGAGTACAGGTATAAAGATTTAAAAAAAACCACTAAATCCAATTTTCAACCGACTTAACTTTTCTTTTCGCTTTTAAATCCAATTTTGTTGATAAATTAAATTTGCAGTCACTAGCAGAGGTCGGTACATGAAATGCATTGTGCAGGTGTGACGAAAGTACAGTTAAATTAAAGCTTATATTTAAAAAAATGTACAATGTTTTATAAGCAATATTTGTGAAGCAGCGGCCGCCCCGAGATGAAGTTTTTTACGTAGCGTCATTGTAAACTGACGACTTTGATGTTCACAATATCCGTGAGCAGTCTCCACTGAGGCGGAGATTAGCGGAGCGGAGCGGAGAAGTGTAGGGATCGACCATGATAAAAATAAAACACATCATCATCATCATCATCTCAGCCTATATACGTCCCACTGCTGGGCACAGGCCTCCTCTCGGAATGAGAGGGCTTGGGCCATAGTTCCCAAGCGGGCCCAGTGCGGATTGGGAACTTCACACGCACCATTGAATTGCTTCGCAGGTTTGTGCAGGTTTCCTCACGATGTTTTCCTTCACCGCAAAGCTCGTGGTAAATTGCGCGCATGAATTTCGAAAAACTCAGAGGTGCGAGCCGGGATTTGAACCCACGACCCTCTGCTTGAGAGGCGATAGGTCAAACCACTAGGCCACCACGGCTTTTTCATAAAAACACATAAAATAAATTAAATAAAACGGGCTTCCTCTGCCGTACATTGAAAATATCATTTAATTTTTTTGGAATAAACATAATGAAAAATTACTCATTTTTGAAAGTTACAGAACTAAAGTTCCATTTGAGTAGCAGAACCTGTGTTTTAATTTTTTGCTCCTGTTACAAGGCCCACCTATTATAATTTTTGATAGTAGAAATTTGTCGTGGGGGTCTTACGAGTGTAAAAGTGAGTTAATTATCATCATCATCATCATCGTTGAGGTTACAATGGCAGAATGGGGGCTATCGCGAATGAATTTTCCGCTAGAGGCGCTAGTGTAGCGTGAGGTCAACGAAATGTCAAATCTCATAGTTTTTGGGTGAGCTACGCGGGTTTGTTTATAATTAGAATAATTTTGTGAATATTTTGCATTATCTGAAATTACTTATGGCAATTATGCGATAAGGGGCAATGAACGTCTGTAATTTGAGACATTTTGTCTTTCGAAAACTTTTGTCCTCCCTTTTTTCCGAACAAAACGGAATTATGCAATACTGTGGTTGCTGGATATGTTTATGGCACTGTTTTACAATGTATTAAATATGGTTTTAGTCTAAACTTTGTTTTCACGGCCGTTATAACAGACTTTTAAAAACCTCACGCAACAGTGGCGCCATCTAGTGAGAGAAAAAACGATAGCCCTCATTGTCAAAAAGCTATTTTCGATTAATCATTTCGAGGCAGCAAGCTCCACTCATAGTGTACTTATTAGATTAATATTAACTAAGTTAGTCTTAAAGGCAGAGCAGGACGGAGTTGTAAGTCCGACTGGGACGATGACTCAATCGCAATATATTATAATACAGCCTTACAATATTTATTATTAAATTATTATTTTATCTTCGTTGATTTTATTTGAAAACAATAAAATGTACGCATTATAGTTTATAGAATGTGTGAATAAAGATATTATTACATCAACACAAGTAGGAAATTATGTATAAAAATGTACCCAATGAATGTACGTATGTATTTTGGCAATGTATTTTTTGCAAATGAATAAAATTAAGTTTCTATAAGACAAAGTTTACATATATTAATTTATAAATTTACAATTTATAAAATATAGATTTACGAATAAAAACGAAGTTAAATATGAATAATAATTAGAGATAATATGAAATAATTATAATGTAAAATAAAAGCATAAATAAATTTGTCAACACTGGAATTTGTCTCATTTATTAACCCAAAGTACACGTCCCTAATAGGGACAGTCAACGTCATAAATAAGTGACCACTTTTGTACCAACACTACAATTATTTACTATGAGAAGGTTCCATGGGAGCCCAGGAATCAATTGGTTTGATTGTAGCCCTTCTATTTCTATTATTTTAAATCGTCACTACTTAAAAAACCGGCCAAGAGCGTGTCGGACACGCCCAAAATAGGGTTCCGTAGCCATTACGAAAAAATTAAGTAATATTTCCTAAGGATTTCGTATTTTATACAGAATCTTCCAAGTTTAGGTATATTTTATACCTTCCGCTGCTATTTACTCATAAACTACTAATAATTCTCAAGCAAATTTAGCCGTTATAGTTTTCCTTGGAAGTTTGATATACTGACTACCATCCTGAATTTTTTAAAAATTTTTGACCCACCGGTTTAGATTTAAGAGGGGGGGGGGGGACGCTCGATTTTAATGAAAATTTGAACTTGAGTTGAATATTTCGCAAACAAATTACTGAATCGAAAAATCGTTTTAGCAAACCCCTAATGGTTTTAAAATACCTATCCAACGATACCCCACACTATAGGGTTGGATGAGAAAAAAAAATCACCGCCACTTTACGTCTATGGGAGGTACCATAAAAAAAATTTTTTTTGAACCTACTACCTATATATCCGTGCAAAATTACAGTTCTCTAGCATTGATAGTCTCTGAGCAAAGCCGCGGACGGATAGACAGACAGACAGACATGGCGAAACGATAAGGGTTCCGTTTTTGCCATTTTGGCTCCGGAACCCTAAAAATGCGAAACTTTGGAATTTTAATTCAACTGCCACAATTAGGTTTCATGCAGCTAAAGGTAAAAATAAAAAAATACAAATTTCAAGATTCGTTTTATTCCGCTAATTCGGATTTGACGTATATAAATTTGTACAAAACTTACAAAATATTAAGTCGGGCAACTAACCAAACTCAAATACATATATCAGTCAACATATTCTGGCGTGACAAATATTTCAAGCCTTATTTCTCTCTCGTTAATGACGTCTTAACACATTCGGCTATTCCTACGCATTGCCCACAGCAATCACTTCTTTGCCAGTGACACGTATACGTGTCACAGACGTAATACATTCCGGTGCCAGTGACACAACGTCTGTGACTAGTTCTTACTCCTATGCCAGTGACACGTGGGCTAATCAACTATTTTACCGACACTTTGGGCGTCTCCTGCGTTACCAAAATTGTTTCCGGCGTTACTAAAAATTCGTACTTGCAAAAAGACGACCGGATGGCTAAGTGGTTAGAGAACCTGACTACGAAGCTTGAGGTCCCGGGTTCGAATCCCGGCCGGGGCAAATATTTGTATGAATAATACGAATGTTTGCTCTCGGGTCTTGGATGTTTAATTATGTATTTAAGTATTTATTTATCTATATTTAAGTGTGTTTATCCGTTGCCTAGTACCCATAGTACAAGCTTTGCTTAGTTTGGGACTAGGTCAATTGGTGTCAAGTGTCCCATGATAAAAAAAAAAAGATATTTCACGGTTTAATAGGTTGAACTTACGTAGGATGGCATGTATTCATAAACACCATCTATTAAATTACAAAAAAAAACATGTTTACTCACAAAAATCTGTTTGAAAAATGTCGCGGACAGATTAGTGTCGGTAAAAAAGTTGATTCCTAAAGGCTGGCATAGCGTAACCTAACGTCCAAGTCAAATTTTCGATTTATGAACATCAAACTCTATCATTTATGATAGCGTTTAATTTAAAATTACAATAAGTCCTTTATAAAGGACTGGGCGTTAGGAGGATAAGGGCTTAGCGGCACGTTGCCAGAGCCGAATGCGATCCACAAAGCTCTTACGCTATGCATAGCGCTTATCACACAGCAGTCACAAATACGTGTCACTGGCGTAAGAATAACAACTAAAATGTCACAAACGTTGTGTCGCTGGAGCCGACCGTGTAAACGCATTTATTGCCTTAGGATTGTAAAGGATTGTAAAACACACTTTCCCGAAATTAAATATTTCTTAAAATATGCATGTTCCCCCAAAATGGTGTACGTCACTACATTGAAAGAATCTTATCAATTTCGAGAGCTTTTTAAAAGCAGGTGAGTCAATCAACTTTTTCTTGTCACCGTTGCTATAGTTACGGTCTCGTGAGTCACTCTTTAAACCCTAAGTTTATAGGATTAAAATATATTATAGTTTTAAGCCCTTTTTATAACTGGATTTACTGGTCATATACGCTTACATGTTAGTATAATGTGACACAACATTTCTTCTAACAAACTGTACTACTTTTGTCCCCTCGCTGACGGGACAGAATAACAACAAGAAATAGTTGATCCACTCAAGTAGTACCGAAACAGACTTAAAAAAGTATAGTTTAAGGAAACATTCTATCTCAAAACATATCATATAATATCAGGAATCTGCAATAAACAACATGGTGGAATGCCTTTAGTACCATTTCGTAGCCAGGTTTGGTAGTTAGCTATTTAAGAATTTTTTGAGATTAAATAGGTCGATCAACCTTCTCCTGTCACTCGTTGCTATAGTTACGGTCTCCTGAGTCACTCTCCAAACGGTCATTTTATACGATTGAAATTTGCCAAACGTGCATTTTTGGGGTATATCTATTGGTCATCTAATAAGCATGTTAGTATAATGTGACACAACATTTCTTCTATTAAACTTTACTTTTGTCCCCTGGCTAACGGGACAGAATAACAACAAGAAATAGTTGATGGAAAAGAACCATTAGAAAACACACATATTTGAATTTCGGAAAAGTTTGTTTTACAATACTAATATTATTAACTAAAGCACCGTTCAGAAATAGGCGTCAGCCCTCACGGGCCCAGCTTGCACTGTATAAACATTATACAATAAAACAAAAACTACATAACAATTTGAAAAACAAAATAACATTTTTTAGGAACCGCATCCTTTAGGAACATAAATCTTAAGTATTTATTAAAACATCCTTTATTTATAAAGTTCTTACATTAAGATCATGGCACTTTCTACGATATATCTTTTAAATTCAACAAATATAGATTGGACGAAATGTATGGGCCCTGGAAACTGCCTTTATAAATCCTTTAGTTGCTTCATTTTACACAAAGAAAACTTTACCAAAAATAAAAAATAAAACTACGCATGATTTCTATGTCAATGTATTAAAATTTTCTTTCATATTAGTATTACTTTTCAAATTTTTATTTTATTTCAAAAACTAAGGGGCTGTTTCACCATCCACTGATTAGTGTTAACTGATGGTTAAATGTGATGCCGTCTCTATTTGTTTTATTAGAATAGACTGAGACGGCATCACATTTAACAGTCAGTTAATACTAATCAATGGATGGTGAAACAGCCCCTAAATGTTTAAGTACTAGAAAACTTTCACCCTGAACAATAATCCTGTCGATTAGCAAACAAAATAGCAAGTGTTTATTTATTTTTTATTTGACGAAGGCAAACGAGCAAGTGGGTCACCTGGTGGTAAGAGCTCACCACCGCCCATAAACAACTGCAACATCAGGGGTATTGCAGATGCGTTGCCAACCTAGACGCCTAAGTTGGAATACCTCAAGTGCCAGTAATTTTGCCGGCTGTCTGACTTTCCACGCCGAAACACAACAGTGCAAGCACTGCTGCTTCACGACAGGATTAGCGAGCAAGATGGTGGTAGCGATCCGGGCGGACTTTGCGCAAGGTCCTACCGCTTGCAAGCTAATTTTTAAGTGGTTCGATTTCCGGGTGAGACAAGCGAATTTTAGTAACCCTTTGAATGCAGTTTTGTTTCTTATTAAAAAATCTTTATGTTTCCTTTTAATCCTTTTCATAAAAGATCTAACTAAAGAATTTAAGGCAATTTCGTTTGAGAGCCCCTCAATTTTTTCCACCCTGTATATCTCACACAGTAATACTTTTTGGTTTAATGTTTAAACTACGTAACTATCTTACAATATTGATACAAAAATAAACAGAAAATTAAAGTATTTTAAAAAATTCATATTGAGTATTGAGGTAGCTAGCACATTGGCAAGTTCAAATACATATGGCTTGTTTTGCCACTCGCTGATAAGTTGCTGATATTTTATTCAATAGATCACTGTGATGCTCTGTTTGTCCAAAGATAAACAGATACGGCCTTTAGCTCGGTGAACCACAAACACTAAAGATGAGAGGACAAGAAAACAACGTATAAGTACAAAAGATTTTGGTACCTAGCCTAATACATATACATGTATTAATATAATACTTAATTTTGACACAGTCTTTACTTAATCATATATTTCTAACATTGTTTTATGTTATCAGTACAACCGTAGTTTTTTTTAACTCCCATCATTCGCCGCAAAGTTTAGTTCTAAATTAAATTTAGTTTAAAGCCAGGAGCGGGTTTGAATTCCATCCGTGGTGCACCCGAAAAACGTAGTTTTTTTTTAAATAAAAATAGTTTTTTTTTCTACTTTATAATAACAACGTACGAACATAACCCATAATGGGGCAAGTTTGTACACAAACAATTATTAATTTAGTAGGTATTTTGTGGGTTTATATAATAACAATGTACGAACATACCCCATAATGGGGCAAATTTGTACACAAACAATTATTAATTTAGGTATCTTTGGGTTTATTTTAATTTTTGTAAGTTAATGGCAATGGGCGGGGCACATCGCTCGAAGAACAGATAACCGTTGGGGAAGAAAGGTGGCGACCATGAACCGGTAGACGTTGGTAAGCCTCCTACTAGGTGGAGCGACGCGCGAGTTGCCGGCAACCAATGGATGCAACTTTAAAGGAGTCCTTGTTGAATAGTGGACGTTTTTCGGCTGAGGATGAGTATTTGGGAATGGTCACATCTAGACAATATATCTAAAAACCATACTGGCTATACGAGAGCAATGTTCTAGTAAAAACAATCCTAGTTACAATCTATAAGGCCTGCCCATTTCTATCCCAACAATTCTGACTTTTCTTCCCCTGCCCCTTCCAACTTTTTCAGTCTGTCCGCGCAAATCCGGTCGATTCCTGTGCGAGCCAGCTACGAACACGTCATTGATAATAGTGGGGTTGTGCGTGTACACGGAGGAGGACGAGGGGGCGAGTGTGTAGGGAGGAGGGGGCGGGGAAGAGGGCGCGGCACACGCGGCGGGGCCCACGTCGCGAGTGGGGTACTCGTCGAAACTGTACAGCTCCGCGGGAGGCGGGGACACCTGTGGGGCAAAACGGTACACTGTTACACATGGTTAGACTGTTTTTTTTTATTCGACTGGATGGTAACCGAGCAAGTGGTCTCCTGATGGTAAGAGATCACCACCGCCCATAGACACTTGCAACACCAGGGGGATTGCAGATGCGTTGCCAACCTAGAGGCCTAAGATGGGATACCTAAAGTGTCGGCATGAATATCAGAACAAAATCTACAAACCTAACGTAGAATAGCCTGGGGTCGTAATTATGTCATTTCGTACGTCCGACAAAGTCTCATGGATGATAATAAAGAGATATAGTGATGTATACTTATGCTCAAGCATATTTACTTTAACTTTAAGATATCTGTGTAATGTTACCAGCATCACAAATGCACTCGAGAGCCACATCGTGGTAGGATCCTCTCAAGACGGGTACACCTGTTGCCAGAGCAATACACAGTTACGGGGCCCGAAAGCCCCATGGTTCCGCCGCCTTCCCCAAAGAACCACCCTGACCTCCATTAAAATGCAATAATATTCTTTTCATCTATATCTCAATATTACTATGAGTATTTCTACTCGTCACTCAGTTGTAAGATTTTATAAACATTCACCAACTTAGAAGATACTTAACCATCTGCCTCTCACGCACCAACACTTGAATTTCCCCATTATATCCCATTTTTCCAATCATTCCAACCGTTCGTGTCTCACGTTCAATTCTCTCCGTCCATTTTTTCTCCCCAGACTTCTGTGTCACACCTTAGTGTTACCAGTTATTAAAGTTGCGTTCAGAAATCGTTTAAGGAACTCACCAATAATTCTTCAATATTGTCAAGGCTCACTTCTTGACACTGCCTTCTTAGCTCTATCCTCAGTCTTTCTGTGTTTTTCTATTTTATTTCCTAATTTCTTATCCTTTTTCTCCCATTATGGCCTTATTGACAATTTATATTGCTATTTTATGTTAGTAGTTTATGTATTGTATATATAAGTATTGCATGTATGTATTTGTATAGTTATATCATTTGTATTTATTTTAATTTTATTGATTTTTTGTATGTTTTTATTTTCTGTTTCTGTTTCCGCCACCTATTTTTGTTACAAATTAATTTCATGTACCCAAATGGTTGTCTGGAAGAGATCGCTTTTAAGCGATAAGACCGCTTATTGTCTACGCTAAATCTGTGCTGTATTATAAGTTTTTTCTTGTACTGCTTTATGGTGTGCAATAAAGAATATTTGTATTGTATTGTATTGTATTCTTAATCGCGATTATTCGCGACATCAAGTGCCAGTAATTTCACCAGTTGTCTTGCTCTCCACGCCAAAACACAATAGCATGAGAAGTGAAAAAGTATTTAGAGTTTGATGGGTGTCTCTCTGGTCGTCAGTGTCCGTGTCCGTACCTGCAGCCGGCGGCGCCGCGCCTCCCCGAGCAGCGCGCGCAGCGCGGCGGCGTGCCCCGCGACCGCGCTGGCCAGCGCCGCCGCCGACAGCGCGCCCGCCGCCCCCTCCACTTCCCCCTCCCCCTCGTCAAACTCGAGCTGCGTGGAGTGCGCGGCGAGCGCGGCCCCGCGCGCGAACGAGCCGCTCGACACTGATGACAAGCTGTCGCTACGACACATCGCGCCCTGAAACAAACATAATATCGTCACTACTTTGAAAAAATCTCGTATCTAAAATCAATATGTCAACAACATTAAACTTTGATGTAATGTCTATAAAGTTATCAGAAAAATTATCTATTTTGAGCTACGAGTTTTTTTTAAAGTAGTGACGATTTATGTTGTCACACAGAAACTATAATCTACGATCAACATGACACAACAGACTAACACACTTTAACACGTTCGGCCCCGGCAACGATCCACTAAGCTCTTGCGCTATGCCTACGAACTTCCCACATCAAAATCGGAGTACATCGGTTTAGACGTTTTTGAGATATTGAATTTTGAAATCATAAAGCCGGGGGTTTCCAACTTTTCGTTTGTTTCGCTTTTTTATAACATACGGTGTAGGATGCAAGTCGAGAGCGGCGGTGATAGAGTCTTATCAGATATGCACGCTTGTTGTGTCAGATATTGGTGCAGGTGACTGTATGTGACTATGTGAGTCATTGGGCGAGGTGGGTGAGGATATCAGTGCGCGGATGAGGGATGCAATTTCAGTCAAAAAATTATCGTCTAACAATATACATAGGATATGGCCACGATTGGTTTAAAAAAGAGAACATAATTGAAAAATAGTTTGATCATTTTATTCTTTATTTTTTATTTTTATGCGACTGGAAGGCAAACGAGCAAGTGGGTCTCCTGGTTGTAAGAGATCACCACCACCCATAAACATCTGCAACACCAGAGGTATTGCAGATGCGTTGCCAACCTAGAGACCTAAGTTGGAATACCTCAAGTGCCAGTAATTTCACCGGCTATCTTACTCTCCGCGTCGAAACACAACAGTGCAAGCACTGCTACTTCACAGCAGGATTAGCGAGCAAGATGGTGGTAGCAATCCGGGCGGACCTTGCACAAGGTCCTACCACCTGTATCTTATTTCTTTATTGTTTTATTGCTGTAGTAAATAATCGTATTTTTTCCATATTCCCTAGATACTTTTAGTGCATCCGTTATCCACTTATGTAGGGAAAACGACCTGTTTACATCTACAGATATAGAGGTAGATTCGTAAGGTGATACTTCACCATTATTTGAAACATTATCACCATCACTCAAATTTCTATACTTTTTTTATACAAAAATGTGAATCGAAGTTTAATTAAAGTGTTATCCGTCCTATGCTTTCGTCACCGTATTGTATTTAGCGTGGAGGCACCTTGTCGAGGGAAGCGGCGCTCCCTCGTGAGCCGGCGGCGCGCGCCAGCCCCAGCTCGAGCCCCGTGCGCGGGCAGTCCAGCGCGTCCTCGCCAGCCGCCTCCACTTGCGCCACCTCGAGCGCCTCCATCGCTTCTATCGCTTCTTCTGGAATATCGCATATTTCTGGGGGCGAATCACATTCAAAGGTTGTAAAATAGTTTGTTTTTACAAGCTTCTGTTTATCTTTATTGTTGGAATGTACAAATTTTACAAGTCCTACTTCACTAATTTTCAGCTTACAGTTGAACTCGAAATTTGATGTGAACAAATGGTTTACTAATGTTTCGGCGAATAACGTTTGGCAACCTGTTTTATTTCGCAACTTTTCATTTCTCAACTGTTTAATATTTCTGAAACAGTAAATATTTCAGGATTTTTATAAAACCAACCTAACCTAACCCGAAGGGTTCTACACGATGGCCCTGAAATAAATCCTGAAATTTGAATTTAGAGTTTTACAGCGTTATTCATAAAAAATCCTTAATTGAGGCTTGATCAGTCTGTTAGTTAACAGACTGATTAAGCTTGTTTGACGTTTGTCAAGAAGTATGATTCATAAACGCTTGTTAACAGTCTGCTAGCTGATGAGCTGCTGATAGACTGATTAGACGCGTTATGTTGGCACTCTTGACAAATCAAAGACAAAAAATAGCCTTATCGAGAATTAAAAAAAAAATTGACAGCAGTGACAGCAGAGATGTTTGTTTTCCCGCCATTTCCGATCCGCGTGTTTTAGTAGACCTAAACTAAGTGCAAAAAGCCGTAACTATTTTAATCATCGTAATTTTATTTTTTTCATATTATTAGAGGATTTTTAAATAAAAATTCCTGAAAATAAATTTTCCTGATTTTTTTTTAATCTTTGCGTAAACTTCCATAAAAATATCATCGGTATGGTTTTTTGCTCTTGTCAAAGTCAGCTGTTCAAATTTGTGGCGGCCATTTTGTGACTTAGCAGAGAGATAAAGGAGGGTCTACGGTCCACTAACTTTAGCAGAGCCTTGATCGACTGATTAGCGCTAACAGACGTTTATGAATCACGTTTTTTGGCATCGGGACATCAAGGAGCCTTCAAGGAGGCTCTAAGTTTTTATGAATAAGGCTGTTAGAGTTTGCGAAAAGAAAAGTTGCGAAATGAAATAGGTTGCCAAACGTCACGTGGCGAAAAGGCAATACTCGGTGTTTATTATCATTATTGTGTCTCTAACTGATTGTTTTGGGTATATAATCTCCTTAACTGATTCTAACGAAATTTTAGCTGGCAGGTAGCCGATGGTAGGAGTGTTATTATTCTGTTCTTTCCCGCTTCTCCCTATCGAATCACCAACATCGCAGAACTTCTGATACAAATTTATAACACAAGTAATATCTAAGTATAACACCTTAAGTAGCTACCTGTCTGAAATAAATGTTTATCTAAACTAATGCACTTGTACTGCCACTGTATCAAATAAATATTTTTGTTTTTTTTTTTTTTAATATGCTGGCATAGCTAGTCTGTGCATCAATTGAACCAACCTTCAAACCATTCTTCGTGCTGGTTGGTCCAGACCTGCGAGTACCGCGGCCAGCCGCCCTCGCCCGCGCAGCCGCCGCGGGGCTCCCAGTCGCTGGCGCAGCCCGTGTCTAACATTGCCCCATGGGGCACATTCGCGTCAGGGCAGGGCATGTCTGGACAAAAATATATAAACCCTTTATAGTCAAAATGTAAAAAACAAGTAATTTATAAATAAAGCAATAATAAAAAAAAAAAAACAATAAATTAATTGAGTAGTAAATAATAAATATTTCTATTCCTGTTTTATTTCTTTTTTAATTGACAAATATTAAGACATGCACAAAGGCAATTTTGGGAGTAGGTATTTTAATTTTCCTCTCAAATAATTTGAAATGTACATCAACTAGATGGTGCTAATTTAAAAAAAAACCGGCCAAGAGCGTGTCGGACACGCCCAAAATAGGGTTCCGGAGCCATTACGAAAAAAATAAGTAATATTTTTCTAAGGATTTCGTACTTTATACGGAATCTTCGAAGTATAGGTATATTTTATACCTTACGCTGCTATTTACTCATAAACTACTAATAATTCTCAAGAAAACTTAGCCGCTATAGTTTTCCTTGGAAGTTTAATATACTGACTACCATCCTGAATTTTTTCAAATTTTTCCACCCACCGGTTTAGATTTTAGAGGGGGGGGGACGTTCGATTTTAATGTAAATTTGCACTTTAAAGTTGAATATTTCGCAAACAAATTACTGAATCGAAAAATCGTTTTAGCAAACCCCTAATGGTTTTAAAATACCTATCCAACGATACCCCACACTATAGGGTTGGATGAGAAAAAAAAAATCACCGCCACTTTACGTCTATGGGAGGTACCCTAAAAAAAATTGTTTTTGAATTTTTAATTGTACTGTTTTGTCGGCATAGTTTACTTATATATTCGTGCAAAATTACAGCTTTCTAACATTGATAGTCTCTGAGCAAAGCCGCGGACGGACAGACAGACAGACAGACGGACAGACAGACAGACATGGCGAAACTATAAGGGTTCCGTTTTTGCCATTTTGGCTCCGGAACCCTAAAAACTGGTAGCACTAAAACTGTGATAGTGTTTTTTTATTTATTTTGTCACAAACTCCAACCATATATTAACACTACTACTTACTTTATGTAACCTTACTTATTTCTTCCAACCAGCATTCCTCTGCAGGGCTGGCCAGTTACCGATCCACAAATGGCTGATCAAACGAAGCAATGTAATACTACTTACATGAAATTAGTTGCCTAATATAAATTCAGTCTTAAAGCCAAATAAAAAATACCAAATTTTAAAGAGTAAGAAATAGTAAAAATACTAAAAATAGAAGAATAAACTTACTTTTCCTTTGAAAAAGCAAGTCTGCCTCATAGTCAGTAAGAGCTTGTCCAAGAAATGCTTCTTCTTGAAAATGGTACGGCTGTGCGTGGTCACTTGTCATATACGGAGCGGGGTCGCTCCATACAGGGTGCTGGGCGTGTGCACTTGGTTCGAACTGTGGTTCGGGGCCAGGAGGTTCACTGTTCCACGCGCGGCACCGCGCTGCCCACTGCTGGACGGACCACTTGGGGGAATAAGGGCCGATAGGGGGGTCCGCTATTGGCGAGGTGTTGTCATCTGTTGAAAGACATATGTTTTATTTATGGGATGACCTATAACATTTTTATGGGATTTTGAAGTTATTAAAGGGATTGCCTGGATATATCAACTATAATTATTGCGGTAAGCACACTGTCACTGTGCAGGCACTGTGGCTGTGGATTCATGATATATGATATAACTATGATACCTATGTTCTATAAGAAATCCAAAATTGAAATAAAGAGGCAGGAAGTGACAACATCAAAAAAGGATTTTAGCTCCAAAATTGAAACACTATGAGTGAGATTATAGTATCCTTTACTATAGCCAGTTTTTTTTTCACAAATGTTTCATTTGATCAAATAAATTTTATTCAGGGTTTATTTCAAAACCATTGTGTAGAAACCTACTTATATATAAAAATCATTGGTAAAAAAATATTTTGGTTACAGTTTGTTTAGACATTAATGAACAGTTAGATAATATAATATAGTATTTAATTATATGTCTACCTGTCTCTGTGTCCACAAACGCCTCATTCAGATTGTCTATTTCTTCTTCAGCAGGCACAGTTTCCGCATCTTGCTTCTGGGCCTCTTCTAGTTGTTCTTTCTCTACTTCTTCCGCTATCTTTACATCCTCGGTCTCTTTTTGGCTTGTGTCCTTGTCTCTTTCAGGGGCTGGGTCGATGCTATATGTCTGGTTCAGTTTGGCCCTGGGGATTTATGAAGCAGATATTAATTACAATAAATATCGTGGGACAATTGACACCAATTGACCTAGTTCCACAGTAAGCAAAGATTAAAATTTAAAAGTTTTTTCCATGGTTCAGGGATTTAGAAACAGTGCCATTGCGCCCTGGGGGCCAACGTAAGAACCAAGGGCTCCATGTGGGGTCTTGTTAAGCAAGGAATTTAGGCAAACTGGTGGAAATTGAATATTTACGGTGTGACGTGATAAACTATGCCCTGTGGCTGCTTAGCTGCAAGAAAACTGACAAAACACCATCCTATATTGTAAGTGTGCTTGGGAACCCCTGTCTCAGTCAATTACTATGTATGCACACTTAATAAATTTTAGATCAGACACAGACCAACACAATTTTTGCATACGAGGCTGTCTGATGCGAAAGTTTTAAAAGTTTAAAAATTGTTTAGCAAAAACATCAAGATAGTTTTTCCACTTAAAAACGTTTCCGCTTACTTCGCATTTTTAGCTGCTTTTTTCCTTTCTTCTTCCTTCTTTCGTTCTGTTGTACAAAACTTCCAATTTTTCTGTTTCTTATAAAATTCTAAACGGTATATTGCAACCAGATCGGGTTTCGACGTTTTGCACGTCGCTGCCATTGCTATGCTAGGCACCGATAATTTTGTCGAAAGTTGTGTCCGCACACAATTTGTGTTACTAGAAGTAGAACTTTTCATGGAAACTTTTTTATATTTGCGGCGGACACGGGTATTTGTTTTTCGCTGTAGAAGACCTAAACGTCACATCGCTGTCATTTTTACTTATAATTTTATTTAATCTGGCATCTAGCTTTTTTAGACAATAAACAATTTCATTCGACAAGTTTATTATTTTATGTAAGTTAGTCTAGGTTAAGTTATTTTTAGGATATTTTTTATTTCCTTTGATGTAATTAAAATTTGATTTCTAAGTTGTAGATGTCAACATATTCATTCGATCCAAGCTCCAACTCATCGAAATAGTAAGTACCTGGAATGTGCACTGTGCAGGAATCACGGTCCGACTTTTTGCCGATAGAGATAGCTACCACAGGGTTATTTTATCTCACTCTATTAGTATGACCATAATTTTATGCAATTAATGAGACATTCCTTCCTCCTAGTACTTCTTTGTCAGAAAAATATACGAAGTAGCAATAACCAGAATTTTTATTACTTGTATACCAAGTCCTTATGATACGGCTGGTAGAGACTAGAGCAAATAAATTTTAGATTTGTACGGTGCTAGTAACATAAGTATTCACTTTTCTATAGGTAAAACTTATGATATTGGCAAAACCGGTATTGACATTGTATAATACCGGTATTTCGATATTGATCTCTAAATACCAATTATTTTGTTATTAAATAGAGTCGCAACACTCAAAAGTTGCAAGTCACAAATGCATTAATACTTATTTCATTAATATAATCTTAGACATTTTTGAAATAATCTTAGCTACCTACTCGTACTTAAGGTTGTCGGAACCGGAAAGGTTTTGGAAGTGCGAAACTCATTCATTTTACTTTAGTAATACGAATATCGAAAAAATACCAAAAACCGAAATATCGGTATTTGAATTTTCGGTATTGAAAAAATAACGATATTGCAAAAAACAGCCGATATTAGATGCTCTATCATTTAGGTTAATAAATGAATGAAGACTAAGTGACAATATATATATATATATCACACTATTATTTACTTATTCATTATTAATTAACTTTTACCAGCGTCTTCGCACGCGTAAACTGAATCGATCTGGTAGTTATAATTGAAATTTTCGGGATTTTTCCACATTCCCCTGGAAATTTTCAAAATTTATAATAATAATATAATATAATATAATGTAGTAGGATTATTATTTTATGGATGTATGTATCATTCGTATTAGACAATACGTATGATGGGTATAAAATATTATATTGTAAGAAATATTTACTATTAGCCATTTGAATACATCATGAAAAGATGGTCACCCTAGTCTCAATAACGAAGGCGCTATCTTACTGTTTGGTGTGGCCATTGAGAAATTAATAAAACCTACCATCAAGTTAAAATTAGCTCCTGTAAAAAGATGTAAAGCTTATTTCATTAAAAAAATATTAAATCGTGTAATTATTGCTTATTATAAATATATACATTTCATTCAATATTTTTAAAAGACAACGCTCACCAAACTAAAATTTACTAATTATTTATTTTCTGGCAATACTTAGAGAGGGACACACTGACTCCGTGCTTGCTATTTCACCCGGACCGGAGCCCATTAGTTCTTATGTCAATGTCTTTTAGGTCGGTTTTTGCTCGTCTGTTTTTGGAGTGTTCATTCCAGAGTACTTACTATTTCGATGCTCCAACTAGAACAAGTTGGGGTGGCCAGCATCAATAAATAGTGACGTACACCAGAACAAAAAGTAATACCGGTTTTATACAAATGTTTTTACATGATTTTCCTACAAGTTGAAAATTTATTCAGACTGCCTGAAAATCAGGCTAGTTTCATTAATAACCAGGTTAAATTAGTTAAGTTCGTGGCGTTCTTGTTTCTTATTAGTTAGTGATTTAATTTTACATCTGGTAGCATTAGTCCTCCACGTTCAAATTTTTTTAGTTGGCAAACTTCACACGGTTCAGTTTTGACGTGACACAATCGGAGTCGGTCGACGAAAATGTTTTCAATTAAACTATTATTTTGTGCGTTAATATTATGCTTTTCAGTGCGTGCTAACAGCCAGACGGTGCATAGACGATTCGAGTACAAATACTCATTTAAACCGCCTTATTTAGCTCAAAAAGACGGCTCCGTTCCCTTCTGGGAGTATGGTGGCAGTGAGTATTCTGACTTTTCAGCTTATTTTTGCTATTTAAAACTAATGTTATATTTTAAAAGTCGATACAACTTGTTGCCTGAAGGTTACTGTCGACGTGGCTTCAGTATTTTGTGTTATAAAAACGTTTTAATAAAATATTTTTAGTTTATTGTTACGGTTGTTATCGCGAGAGCCAGACACGTCAGTAAAAACTGTCAGGCGTGACAGTGACGGGATTATGTGGGTCGCGTAGCGTGCGAGCGAGATGGCGACGTGTCAAAACTCATGTTTTTTCCGTTCCAACTCGACAAGCGAATTACCCGCTTTATGAGTAAAAATGAGTCTCATTACTGAAAAACTGCTAATTCTTACACGTAGATAATTAGCTAATTTCAGATTTCAGCTTCTACAAGTACTTGTAACATACTTAATGTGATGGTTGTCTTATATAGATGTGTAAAAAAATAAACTGTCACACATTTTATCCAAGATCAGTGCACAAATTATAATTTTATTCATATTTTGCACTAGGGTATCCCTGTCATCATACCTGACATTGGCCCAAGCCTTAAGGCTTTTATGAAAAAAGTTATTTCGGTACAATAAAATAGTATGCTGTTCATTTCAATAAGTCGAGTGAAAATATGGAAAGTCACACAAGAATAGTTACTTTAGAAAAATATTAGTTATCTGTATAGTGCACGTTATCAATATGGTATACCCTGTGTTTAAAAACCCAGATTTCATTGTTGATGATTAAACTTTATGGAGTTCATAATATTGCAAATTTAATATGAACATGTTAGTCACAGACTGTATAAGCATTTTGTGTTATAAGCTGTTTTGAACTGCTTTGCATTAAAGTGCAATGTTGAATGATTTATTGACTGCAATAAATGACGATTAATATGTTGTTATGTAGGTCATTGGTCATTTTATATGATTTTATTGAAGTAATTTTAAAATGCCAGTGGCGGCACTATTTTGTGTAAGTTACACTTAACATGACGTAATAATATCAAATGGAATGTTATAACCGCTTGAGTACTTAATAAGTATATCCATACTAATATTATAAATGCGAAAGTGTGTGTTTGTATGTTTGTCCATCTTTCACGTCGAAATAGAGCAACTGATCAAAGTGATTTTTGGCATAGAGATAGTTTATGGGCCAGAGAGTGACATAGGCTACTTTTGATCCCGGAAAAAGGCACAGTTCCCCAGGGAACAGCACATGATAACCACTCCACGCGGGCAGAAGCCATTTTTCCCATAATTTTTTTAGGGCCTACACTAGTGCATTTCGCGGGCTCGGTTACAATTCTATGCACGCGATGCGCGCAGTTAGGGTAGGCCCTTAAAGGAACCTGGCCAGGTGTGTTGGGCCAGGGGCAGTGTAGGGTTTCATATACGAATTACCTTAATGGAAAAATTTATAGAGTACTTTTTTTTTTTTTTTTTTTTTTTTTTAATCCACTTGAAGTCAAACGAGCAAGTGGGTCTCCTGGTGGTAAGAGATCACCACCGTCCATAAACATCTGCAACACCAGGGGTATTTCAGATGCGTTGCCAACCTAGAGGCCTGAGATGGAATACCTCAAGTGCCAGTAATTTCACCAGCTGTCTTACTCTCCATGCCGAAACACAACAGAGCAAGCACTGCTGCTTCACGGCAGGATTAGCGAGCAAGATGGTGGTAGCGATCCGGGTGGACCTTGCACAAGGTCCTACCACCTGCAAATTCAATCAATAAACACAATCAATTTCAATTTCAATTCAAACAAATTCAATTTGCAGATTCAATGTCAAAAATTTGAAAATAATATTTTTTCATGTCTGACTGTCTATGTCAATAAACCATCTATAATGACCCCATGCTGTATACATTTTGCTTAGGAGAGGGGCTCTTCTAACGTTGGATGCTTATAAATACCAAAAAATTTGTACCAAACCTATTAAACTGGTTTATTTTATTTATTTATTAGGCATTTACTAGGCAAGCATTATTCATCTTAGTTCACCTTTGTTCCCTTACGATCAGGTCAAATGCCAGCCTATTTCTGAATAAAATAAAATCGGTAGCAAACCACAGTAGCTAATTTTACAGTAAGCAAACACAAATAAAACTTGAATTCACTTGTATGATTATGCAGCTGTAAAACGTGGATTAAGCTGATAATTGGTCATAAAGATTGAGGTGTTATCACTTACTGGTGATAGTCTTGTTACGTCATAATTTGGGATCAGTAGCAACTATTTTGTGAAAGGTAATCCTTTATCAATAAATGTTCTGTTTGAAACGATTTTCAATTTATATAAAAGGTTATGTAGATGATTTATTTATTATGGATCACCAACAGATAATACATCATGCAAAAACATATATATCAAGTAGAAGACATTCCAGGTAGATGTTTATCTGATTTTAGGTAACCACAGCTAACTTCTGTGTTTTCGAACATGCAAGGAAGAAAAAAATACATGTACCATAAGTACTTATTTTAAATTAACACATAAAATTTTAAAACAGGAAGGAATTATACAATATATGAGCAGAAAACTATGACAGTAAAATAAACAAGTTAATTCACAATGATGAATGATGATGCATAACTTTTTACAAAGTAGTTCTATGTTGATGATTTTTTTGAAGCGCATTTTCTTCGCCTTTGTGTACTTAAACTTAACACATCTAACCATAAAAATTAAATTTTTAATACAAGCTTTGTTGCTGACTGTACTTGCATAGTCACCCAAATTACTTTTGCATACGAAATTTCAAGTTGTATATATTCTAAAAACATAACATTTAAATTCCTTTTCTAAATTCCACACCTGTTCGATTTATGTCAGTAGCCATTCTATTCAGAGCCACCGAGCTGAACAGATACCTGTCTTTTATCCTTGATCCTATAAATCTCCTTAAAACTCCATAACTAGCTTATAATTTACTACTGCTATACGAACTAACCCCCTTATTCATAAAACTTAACAAGCCTATGTTAACTAACAAATGCTTTGTCCCTTTCTAACAAATACAAATGTCGAAGTGACAGATAAGGACAAACGAATTTTAGCAGCATTTTAGGTTTGATTGTCGTTTATGAATAAGGGGGTAAGCTTTTATCCTTATCCAGTTACAAATAATTGTGCAGTGCATTAGTGAAGTTCCATAAGTCCATTAGCTTTTAATACTGCTGGACTTCAGTGCTTTTGAATTGTATAAAATAAAGAATGGCACGGAAACATGCCTTTTTATTATTATCCTAAATTAATATTACTGTCTGCCGTGTTCCTGCCTTCTTCTTTACTCCAACAACTTCCCCGGTCACTACCCATGATGAGGTTAGGTTATTTCTTTGCTCGTAGTACTTAGTAACAACCCTGACATACAACTGCTACAGATATGCTAGTTAGATTGCGGAGTTTGTTCATGAGAACGTTTGAACGCGTTTGGGGGCATCTGTTAGCCAAAGAACTTTGTTCTGCAAGGCGCAAGCATAAGCTGAGTTGCTTTCAATTTTGATAGTTTGATTGTACCGACTTATTATTTGTTATGTTATGTACTCGTACTTATGTATGTAGAAATTGTAAGCAAACTATTGAATAAATATCTTATTATTATATAATATTATATTTTAATTTTAATTTTTAGACATAATTTAATTTTTAATTGCTTTGATTATTTATTAATGATTGCATTTTATTTAATTAATTGTGATTATTTTTATTTTTTTATAACTATTTGAATGGAATGAAAATATCAATTGTATTTTAAATGTTTATTTGATTGGCTGCATCTGAATCTAAAATTGCTTAATAAATTGTAATAATTAATTTAAATACTAACAGCCTTATTCATAAAAAGTTAGAGCCTCCTTGAAGGCTCCTTGATGTCCCGATGCTAAAAAACGTGATTCATAAACGTCTGTTAGCGCTAATCAGTTGATCAAGGCTCTGCTAAAGTTAGAAGACTGTAGACCCTCCTTTATCTCTCTGCTAAGTCACAAAATGGCCGCCACAAATTTGAACAGCTGACTTTGACAAGAGCAAAAAACCATACCGATGATATTTTTATGGAAGTTTACGCAAAGATTAAAAAAAAAATCAGGAAAATTTATTTTCAGGAATTTTTATTTAAAAATCCTCTAATAATATTGAAAAAATAAAATTACGATGATTAAAATAGTTACGGCTTTTTGCACTTAGTTTAGGTCTACTAAAACACGCGGATCGGAAATGGCGGGAAAACAAACATCTCTGCTGTCACTGCTGTCATTTTTTTTTTTTTAATTCTCGATAAGGCTATTTTTTGTCTTTGATTTGTCAAGAGTGCCAACATAACGCGTCTAATCAGTCTATCAGCAGCTCATCAGCTAGCAGACTGTTAACAAGCGTTTATGAATCATACTTCTTGACAAACGTCAAATAAGCTTAATCAGTCTGTTAACTAACAGACTGATCAAGCCTCAATTAAGGATTTTTTATGAATAACTCTGTAAATATTTGACATGTAATTTTTTTAATTTTATTAATAAATGAATATGAATATGAATATTATTATTTTCCAGATGCGATAGCGTCCGGCGAGAGCGTGCGGCTGGCGCCGTCGCTGCGCAGCCAGAAGGGCGCCATCTGGACGCGGCAGCCCATCAACTTCGACTGGTGGGAGGTGGACGTCATGTTCAAGGTCACGGGCCGCGGCCGCATCGGCGCCGACGGGCTGGTGAGACAACACTATAATTATATTTCAACCAACATACGATACACAGATATAGATTACATTAGATAACGCAAACACCTCAATATGTATGAAAACCTACGAATATTTCTCTGGAAACGTAATTGCTAGCAATGAACGCTTCGATTGTGATTCCATTTGTAGCATTTTCGCAAACAAACTAACAGCAATGACAACGTAACACTCACACTCTCTCATACACAACGCTGGCCCGCGATTGGTCCGCGTAAGAGTCGGCGCCGCCCTCTTGCGACAAGCGTGGGGGCGATCTTACAATGCGTATGCATAACACTTTCCAGGATCGCCAAGTATGGTGTTTTAAATATTATTTACTTACATATGAAAGGTGAGTCCTGTGTTTTTCATATCTGAGTGGCTTCTACACCACTTCACACAACACAACGGCATATTTTTTAAATTGATTCGAGCATAAACACAATCACAAACTTGATAAAAAATTTCCACGGAGCGACTGCACGACTCAAGTTTTACGGCTGAACTAGCGCGACGCAAGGTAGATATTTTAAACCCCGCCTGTCGCGGTAGACATTCCGTGGAGTGGCTTTTCGGGCTTAGTTACGTTTCCAGAGAATATTTATTCGTAGATGAAAACCAACCGTGTCACTTTTTTTATATCTACTGTGAACACACACACACTGTGGTTGCTCGATATTCTTATGGTACGGTTTTAAGATGTATTAAATTTCTCTGCGGGATAGAATCAGAAATGATGATATCCGCAGTAGAACTAAGGTTACTGACATAGCCCGAAGAATTGCTAAACTGAAGTGGCAGTGGGCGGGGTACATTGCTCGCAGGACTGATGGCCGATGGGGTCAAAAGGTTCTCGAAAAAGGTTCTCGAATGGCGTCCGCGGACCGGGAGATGAGCTGTCGGTAGGCCTCCAACAAGATGGAGTGACGACCTAGTTAAGATCGCGGGATCGCGGTGGATGCGAAAAGCACAAGACCGGCCTGAGTGGAGAGCCTTGGGGGAGGCCTATGTGGCAGCAGTGGACGTCTTTCGGCTGACATGATGATGATGATGGCAAATTCAGAAGATGTCAAATACCGTGTTTCTTTTATTTGTTCTACTGCCACGAGGGTGCGTCCCAAACATTCCTTGCAGCACATTGGAAATCCACCAGAGATGTGCGACGATGTGCTGCTTTAGTTTGGTGTCCTTTGCTTAAGAGCCCGCGCACACAGGCAGCGATCAGTAGTTCCGAGTTCAGAGTTCTGCGTTCGGCGTTCATTAGAATGTACCGAGTCTATAACAACAACGCACACAGCGGGCAGTCTGACCGCGGCGGTCAAAGCGGAACGTCACGTTCCAAGAGTTCTTTTCCCGCCGAGACAGGGAACGCCGCGTTGTCTGAGTTAGCAAACACGGAAAAGTTGATTGAATTGGGTTAGTGACATGTTGCATGTGCAAAGACCCAATCGAAACTATGTAGAACGCGAGAATTTGCACGCCGCTTGTGTGCGTTGGAACTCTTGGGCGGTCAACGGTCACTAGAACGCAGAACTCTGACCGCTCTCTGTGTGCGCAGGCTTTTAGAACTCGTTCATTCATGAATTCCGCAGGCGTTCTGGTACACGTCGGCCCGCGGCGAGTACACGGGCGAGGTGTTCGGCTCGTCCGACCGCTGGAACGGGCTGGCCGTCATCTTCGACTCGTTCGACAACGACAACAAACATAACAACCCGTACATCATGGCCGTGCTCAACGACGGAACTAAGGTGTTCGATCATAAAAGGTTGGTTCAGTTTTACAAGCTTTTATTTTATTTGCTACTAGCTGTTGCCCGCGGCTTCGCCCCCGTTGTATTTTTTATGTATTTTCTTCCATAAAAACCTTCTCCTGACAGTAACAAACACAATAAAAAAAGAATTAGCGAAATCGGACCAGTCGTTCCCGAGTTATGCGCTTACCAACACATTTTGCGATTCATTTTTATATTATAAGATGTATGTATTATATGCGGATGACAATCTTGCAAGTTTTTGAGCTTCTAGTAGTCGAATTGCATATTCTTATATATAAAATTCTCGTGTCACAATGTTCGTTCCCGTACTCCTCCGAAACGGCTTGACCGATTCTCATGAAATTTTGTGAGCATATTGAGTGGGTCTGAGAATCGGCCAACATCTATTTTTCATACTACTACGCGGACGGAGTCGCGGGCAACAGTCAGTAAAATATAAAATTTTACTCGCAAATGTGATGAAAATTGAAAATACAAAGTGAAATATAGATGCACAGAAAGACCAGAAAAATAAGACCAGCGCTGGGAATCGAATCCAGGTCCTCAGCATTCCGTGCCGCGTGCTATACCGAATGCTGAGGACCTGGATTCGATTCCCAGCGCTGCTCTTATTTTTCTGGTTTTTCTGTATTTCAGTTTGTATTTTCGATTTAGGTTTTACGGGATGACCGTAAAAGTAACAAAAATTTGGAATTGAAATAAAAAATACAAAAAGATTCCAAAAAAACAATCTTAATGTGATGAAAAACATGTATGTAGCCCGGGCGGTACTGGAATTACGATTACGTCAAGGTTCAATTTTGTTGACGTATTGATTTAAGATACGAGATTTTTTTAAAGTAGTGACAATATGACTATTTTTTATATGAATTTTAATTGTAATGTACGTTGACGTATTGTAAGCGAATGTGTGTCCGTGCAGCGACGGGTCGCAGCAGATGCTGTCGGGCTGCCTGCGCGACTTCCGCAACAAGCCGTTCCCGACGCGCGCGCGCATCGAGTACTACCTGAACACACTCACCGTCAGCTTCCACAACGGTCAGTTGCCGCCATCTTTTTTCCCAAAAAAAAAAGAATTCTATTTCTATTCTATTCAAAAAATTCTATAAAATGTCTATAAAAGTTGACATTATTTTTTTTAACGGTTGACTCTAAGGACTCTTTATTTGCCCTATTTCATTACTGTACAATAAAAGTCAATTATACTAACTTATAAAACGTTCCCAATCCGCACTGGGCCCGCGTGGGAACTATGGCCCAAGCCCTCTCATTCTGAGAGGATGCCTGTGCCCAGCAGTGGGACGTATATAGGCTGGGATGATGATGAATTAAACGCATTTCGGTACTGTAAGTTGACATTATTCTGTACAGCAAAAAATTCAAAAGTTTATAAATTGCCGGCTCGCTAACTAGACAACAATGTCGCATACAAATTCCATTATTGTCGAGTCTCAGTTTTAACGGTCATGGAAATGCTGACTCAAGTATATGGAATATAGAAATGGAAATACAGTCAACTCGAATGGTCAGTCACGGCCATCTTTTTTTTTCTCAAAAATGTCTTCTCTTAACATGAAGCCCTTGTTCCTTACAGATAACCATTGCTAGATAACTGGTTATCTGTGAAGATTTTTTTTCTTCCATTATTACTAGTTATCTCCAAAGATTTTATTTTCCCTACAGATAACTGTTTTTTTTAACGGTTGACTCTAAGGACTCTTTATTTGCCCTATTTCATTAGTTCATTACTGTACAATAAAAGTCAATTATACTAACTAAAAAGACGCATTTCGGTACTGTAACTTGACATTATTCTTTACAGTGAAAAATTCAAAAGTTTAATAGATTGCCGGCTCGCTAACTCGACAACAATGTCGCATACGAATTCCATTATTGTCGAGTCTCAATGTTTTAACGGTCATGGAAATGCTGACTCAAGTCTTATACAGTCAACTCTAATCAAATGTCTGGTATCAGTTATTTTCTTGGAACAAGCAATATGCTAATAATGTACATTTTGATTTCACGCCCGTAATAACAAACTAACCACTATATTTCAAGCAGGAAATTTGTCTACAGTGGCGTCAACCGGTGAGCGCAAAAACGATAATTCTCATTGCGTCCTTCCATGCCATGACAATATATCAATAATAATAATAAATTCATTTATTTCGGGCAATTTGGCCTAACCTTACAGACTAACATACATATTTAAAATCGATAATTATTTAAAACTAATTTGGTGACAAAACGGCGTGACCCCGTTGAGTCACCGTCCCTGACGTTGCATTCATCTCCATACAATTTTGCAGGTGGTAGGACCTTGTGCAATGTCCGCTCGGATTGCTACCACCATCTTGCTCGCTAATCCTGCCGTGAAGCAGCAGTGCTTGCACTGTTGTGTTTCGGCGCGGAGAGTAAGATAACCGGTGAAATTACTGGCACTTGAGGTATCCCGTCTTAGGCCTCTAGGTTGGCAACGCATCTGCAATCCCCATGGAGTTGCAGGTGTCTATGGGTGGTGGTGATCTCTTACCACCAGAAGACCCACTTGCTCGTTTGCCATCCAGTCGAATTAAAAAAAAAATACAACCATATACAATATCCATACAATAATCTACTATTTCAATTGACAGGCATGACCAACAACGAGGCGGACTACGAGTTATGTTTCCGCGCGGAGAACGTGGTGCTCCCGCGCGGGGGCCACTTCGGGCTGTCGGCCGCCACCGGCGGGCTCGCCGACGACCACGACGTCGTGCACCTGCTCACCACCTCGCTGCACTCCACGCAGCAGACCGGTCAGTAAGCACCCTGTATAACCGCTGCTAAATACTTGCACACCCTGTGTAACCGCTGCTGAGTGAGACTTCACACCCTGTATAACCGCTGCTGAGTGACACTTGCACCTCCTGTATAACCGCTACTAAGTGATACTTGTGTAAGCTAACTCTACTCAACTAGGTAGCAAGAATAAAATCGTTACTTCAAATCAAAGTTTTTTAATTCAACTAACGAGATAATTAGGTACAATATTAAGGGCCTGTTGTTTGATCATTAGGTTAACAAACTAATAGTTAAAATGTATGGCAAAAATAACAATAGTTAACACATTTCAATGGAAATTTGACTATTAGTAACTTTAACTACTGATCAAACAACGGGCCTTTAGTTAAGTGGCTTCCACGACGAGTACGGGAAAAATGTGTCTCAGTCGCCTGAGCTCGGGTTCTTAAAGACTTGGGTCTTCCCGAGCCGAAGTGACGTCAGCCGGAGCAGGTAGTTCTCACGTCCGCCGCGGGAGGCAGCACTGGACCCACAGTGCGTCAGTTGACTCGCAAAACTGACACCTCGTTTACTGCCCGGAAGCAGTGGCGCCAACACTTGCACATCCATACTAATATTATAAATGCGAAAGTGTGTTTGTGTGTTTGTATGTTTGTCCCTCTTTCACGCCGTAACGGAGCGACGGATCGACATGATTTTTGGCATAGGGACAGTTTATGAGCCCAAGAGTGACATAGGCTACTTTTTATCCCGGAAAAATTCACAGTTCCCGAGGGACAGCGCAGGAACAGCGCGCGATAACCGAATACCACGCGGGCGGAGCCGCGGGAAAAAGCTAGTTCTGTATAACTGCTACTAAACTAAGTGAGACTTGCGCACCCTGTATAACCGCTACTGAGTGAGATTTGGACAGGGGAGATCTATGTCCAACAGTGGACGTACCGCAGCGCATATGTTGATGAGTTTGTTCGTGCAGGCTCGGGGCAGCAGATCAGCAGCGCGGAGCAGCAGAAGCTATCCCAGGAGTACCTGGACTACCAGCGGAAGCTCGACCAGCAGAAGGAAGACTACCGGAAGGAACACCCCGACGAGGTTACCACTTGACTATAACACTAACTAACTTACAGCATGAGGTCTGTTATTGATGACCAGGTAATTTAGTAGAACATGGACGCTCACGGTAGGGCTGGTCCACAAATTTAAAGTTGCTCAACGTGCTATGGAAAGGGCTATGCTCGGAGTTTCTCTGAAAGATCGAATTCGTAACGAAGTGATCCGGCAGAGAACCAAAGTTATCGACATAGCCCACCGCATTAGCACGCTGAAGTGGCAATGGGCCGGTCATATAACCCGAAGAACCGATAACCGTTGGGGTAGACGAGTTCTTGAGTGGAGACCACGGATCGGCAAACGTAGCGTAGGACGCCCTCAGACTCGGTGGTGCGATGATCTTCGCAGGGTGGCTGGCAAGAGCTGGATGAGAGTGGCCGAGGATCGTGCTCAGTGGCGTGCCATGGGAGAGGCCTATGTCCAGCAGTGGACGAACATAGGCTGATGATGATGATGATGATGATGAGGTAATTTATAACCTCTCCTGTTATCCAGCCAACTACAGGGACGACTGATGATTCACCCAAACCCGTTACCCAGTGTACTCTTGCAGCCAAATCCGATTAAAAGACTCAGGAGAGCAGATGTGCTGCCTTACTAAGGGGAGACAGCAGTGGCTCTGCCCTGCCAAACTCCAACCTCTAGCAACCCACCTGATTATAGTCTAAAAGACTGCTTGCAGGTTAAAACAAGGAAAAAAAATCTCTCATGCTACGGCTTGGGTCTAATTTCAGCAGTGGCATTTAATAAAACGCGCCTTAACATTAAATAAAAAATCAAGGTAGTTTTATAGGTGGTTGTTTTATAGGTTTTATAGGTGGATTTTTAGGTCCGAAATAAATTTTTGAATTTGAATTTGAATAGGATAGTTAAAATTTATTAATATTCTGTTGGTAGTTTTGTTCTGTTTGAAAAAAAAAATATAATAATGAAAATATTTTTTCCAACTTTTTGGAAACTTTCCGCAACTTGCACATCTGTAGTCTTTATAATATTAATATGGATTCTCTAATTTTGTACCGAAAACATTCTTTCCCAAACTGTTTCGTAATGGACAAAAGATTTTTTTCTGACACTGTAAACTAGAGGTTCCCAAATTTTTACTTTTTCATAGACCACTTCCAAAATTTTCTGTTCTGTCACAATTTTTTTTGTAAAATTCGTCAGTTTCGTCAGATAGTCATGTTGTCCCATTCTTTTGTCAGGTGCGCGACAAGGACGGCGAGTTCGACGACTGGTTCGAGTCGGACGGGCAGCGCGAGCTGAGGCAAATCTTCCAGGGACAGGGACAGATACACGACGTACTCAGGGACCTGCATAAGAAGGTCGACGAGGTAAGTCAGGCCATATACCACAAGTTGCATACGCATAAGTTACACTCCACGCGACACAAACAACATGTCATACACCACAAGCCACATTCCACAAGCAACACTTCACATATGCGTTCCACAAGCGACACTACAAGCCATATTCCACAAGCAACATAACAAATCACATTCCACGAGCAACATGCTACAAGCCACAATCCACAAGCAACACTCCACAAGCCACATTCCACAAGCAACACACAACAAGCCA
The DNA here is from genome assembly GCA_037349165.1 of Choristoneura rosaceana. Lineage (NCBI taxonomy): Eukaryota > Metazoa > Arthropoda > Insecta > Lepidoptera > Tortricidae > Choristoneura > Choristoneura rosaceana. Next base: position 9,370,510 of record JAZBNJ010000046.1, on the reverse strand, counting down.
CATTCCACAAGCAACACTACAAGACGCGTTCCACGACCAACACTCCTCAAGCCACATCCATAAGCAACACACTACAAGCCACATTTCACAAGCAACACACTACAAGCCACATTCCAGAAGCAACACTCCACAAGCCACATTCCACAAGCAACCCACTACAGCCACAATCCACCAGCAACACACAACAAGTCATATTCCACAAGCAACATACTATAAGCATGGATGAAATAGAGTATGGATTGTTATTCTCCATACTAAAAAACGTTCACCGGAACAAAGCCAAAATCCAGTATTAATGCTAGATGGCGCTGAGACTTTTACTACATTATATCTAGATGGCACTAAACGCAAAATAATAACGCATTTAATCCAGGGAAACGGAGCTGAGATTTTTCCGACATTATATCTAGATGGCACTATTCACGTAAATACTTTAGCTGTCAAAAAACCATTTTTATCTAAACATCAACCAAAGAGGTCAACACATCAAATAAATCTGAACAACATAGATAAATAGGTCGAACATTGATTTAAAAAATAGCTATGCTAATTTCAGGTCAGCGATGTGACAATCATCGAAAACAGTACAGTATTGTCATCACATACATCTGTCTCACATTTTTCTCTTCAATAATTTGACAGATGCATCTCTAGCTGTAGCATTAATACTCTATCATAAATAAATAATAATACGGTAAATGCCCTAATGGGCATTTCTTACTACCGTTGCACCATGAGTTTTATCTCTCCGATTTGAACAAAATTTGAAAGATAGACTCAGTCCATGATTGCGAGTTGGACGGGGCCAAAACGGAACCGACTGACTATCGGAGCAGTGTTTGGTCGTGTTCAAACGTAACCCGAAGGAGTTTCTGCGTCGTTTTGTGACCACGGTCCCATCCACGGAAACCACTACACCCCGGAAATGAAAGAGCAGTCGAAGCAGTGGATTTTACCGGGTGAACCTGCTCCAAAGAAAGCAAAAACCGTCCCATCGGCTGGAAAGGTCATGGCGACTGTTTTTTGGGATTCGCAGGTTATTATACATATTGACTACCTACTTGGAAAAGGTGAAAACGATAAGAGGGCAGTACTATGCCAATTTATTGGCTGAATTTGTCGCCGTGTTGAAGGACAAACGACCCCATTTAAAAAAGAAAAAAGTACTGTTTCATCACGACAACGCCCCGGCTCATTCGTCCAGAGTTGTGACGGCTAAATTAGCACAGTTACCCCCGTATTCTCCAGATTTGGCCCCATGCGATTTCTTTTTGCTTCCCAACCTAAAAAAATGGCTCGGTGGTAAGCGATTTGGATCAAATGACGATGTCATTACCGCCACATGCAGAGGCCTATTTTAATGACTTTCCAAAATCATACTTTTTAGATGGTTTAATGAAGCTTGAGTATAGGTGGAACAAATGTATAGAGCTAAAAGGTGACTACGTAGAAAAATAAATGCATAGATACAAAAAAAATGTGTTTTCTTTCCATAACCGGGTACTTTTCAAACAGCCCTCGTAATATGTCAGATTGCGGATTCAAATCAAACTCCATAGTTTAGTTCACACGTAAATCGTGAACAATTCTGTAATTGCTGCGAAAAAAATTCAAAACTTGGCGCTTGAATGAATATAACGCCATCTAGATATGCCTTCTACAACATAACGAAGTTTAGTAAGCTCACAGTGGTACTTTAAAAAGTTGAACATTATTGCCACCATGCTAAATAGAGCAATGTCGCCACTAAAATTATGTATTATTCCGGTTCAATACATCTGGCGACATCTAGTTCGTTTTATCGTACTAAGCAACGAGGAACTATCTTATGTATGGAGACTGCACGTCCATACTATACTTCGTCCATGCTATAAGCCACATTTCACAAGCAACACACTACAAGCCACATTCCACAAGCAACATACTATAAGCCACATTTCACAAGCAACACACTACAAGCCACATTCCACAAGCAACATACTATAAGCCACATTTCACAAGCAACACACTACAAGCCACATTCCACAAGCTACATACTATAAGCCACATTTCACAAGCAACACACTACAAGCCACATTCCACAAGCAACATACTATAAGCCACATTTCACAAGCAACACACTACAAGCCACATTCCACAAGCTACATACTATAAGCCACATTTCACAAGCAACACACTACAAGCCACATTCCACAAGCTACATACTATAAGCCACATTTCACAAGCAACACACTACAAGCCACATTCCACAAGCTACATACTATAAGCCACATTTCACAAGCAACACACTACAAGCCACATTCCACAAGCTACATACTATAAGCCACATTTCACAAGCAACACACTACAAGCCACATTCCACAAGCAACATACTATAAGCCACATCAAAATATAAATCGCTTCACTGGCAAAATATTAGATTTAGAATTACTCTGTGAAAAGTTAAACTTAGATATTATCTGCTTAACAGAAACCTGGCTAAAAAAAGATTCAATGCAATTTAATGTAAATAATTATGCAATAGCTAGCGCCTTCTGCAGAGAATCTGCAGCAGGTGGCGGGTCTATCATATTAGTGAAAAATGGTTTAAAGTTCAAAGAACGCAAAGACCTGTCCAGCCTTTCTGTTGAACGTGTATGCGAGATCGCTTCTGCGGAAACGGAACAGTATTTAATTTTATGTATATATAGACCACCAAACTCGAATATTACTTTGTTTATAAATACTATGGAAGATGTTCTAAGGAAATCAGTAAAACGTAATAAAGCGCTAGTGGTTTGCGGGGACTTTAATATCGATATTTTATCACAATCCGTTGAAAAAGACCAGTTTATTTCTGTTTTAAAATCTTTTAATTTAAATTTCTTATTTAATGAACCCACCAGAGTCACAACCACTTCGACCACATGTATAGACAACATTTGCTTAACTTGTAAGTATTTAGAAAAAGCTGTAATCAGTGGAGTACGGTCGGATCACAAAGCTCAAACAGTGAAGTTACCTCGGGCTAGGGGCGGTGTTAATCAAACCATAGAAATTAGGCCGTTGAACAAACAAAGACTTGACCGTCTCAAAACAAACATCGCGCAAAAAGTAAACAATTTAAAAGTATGCACTAAAAACCCAAACGAAAATTTCAAAATATTGTTAAATACTGTATGCGAAGAATACGATAAAACGTGTAGTAAAAAACGTATTAAAATAGGAAACAAACTGTCATTCAATGAATGGGCTACGCCTGGAATACGTAGGAGTAGGGACGTCTTATATGATCTTTATGATAAGAAATCATGTACTACTGATGAACGTTTCCACCAGTATGTTAGGGATTATTCAAAATTATTCAAAATTATATGTAATAAAGTAAAAGCAGCCCATGTAACTAATAAAATTAAGTCCTCTAATGATAAAATTAAAACAGTTTGGAAAATTATAAATACTGAAATCGGTCGACGTAAGAACGCGGAATCCTCTATATCACTAAAGATTAACAACGTATTAGAAACGGACGCGGTTAAAGTAGCTAACGAGTTTAATACCTACTTCTCTAAAATCCCCATCGAAACGACAAAATGTCTCGCGTCTTCCTCAAAGCTAGCTGAATCGCTCTTAAAAGAAAATGTATCTATTCCAAACATAAGTAACTTTAAATTCACGCATGTCTCTCCCGGTGACATCATTAGGACTTTTAAATTATTGAAAGTAAAAAAAACGGAAGACTTGTGGGGCGTCTCAGTTAAGGTTCTACAGTCTATTTTAGATGTCGTTGCTCCAACTTTAGCTTTTATTTTCAATAGCTGCATAGATGAAGGTGTATTTCCAGATTTGATGAAATATAGTAAAGTAGTTCCTATTTTTAAATCAGGTGATAAAGATAATCCCTCTGATTATCGTCCGGTGTCCATCCTATCAGCGTTTAGCAAAATATTCGAAAAAATAATGCTGACGCAAATGATCTCGCATTTTAATACTCATAAAATCATGCATCCACAGCAGTTCGGATTCACAAAAGGCAGGTCTACTACAGACGCGGGTCATAGTTTAGTTAAATTCATTTTGCAAGCTTGGGAGGAATCACATGACGCTATAGGTGTATTCTGCGACCTCTCGAAAGCTTTTGATTGTGTGGATCATGATACTTTAATTTGTAAGTTAAATTTTTATGGCATTCGTGGCCTCGCTTTAGAACTCATTAAATCTTACCTCACACAAAGAAAGCAAAAGGTAGCGATTAACGGAGCGGTATCGGAGGAATCTGTGGTCGAAATGGGAGTGCCTCAAGGATCCATTCTTGCCCCATTCCTGTATCTTATTTATGTAAATGACCTAACTTATATGGTAAGCCAAAAGTCGGGTATCGTTATGTTTGCTGACGACACGTCTTTACTGTTCAAGGTTAGTAGAAAAGATACCGACTTCACTGAACCCAATGAAACCCTGTCCGTGATATCCGCATGGTTCGCTGCCAATAATTTGTTACTAAATCCTAAGAAAACCAAATGTATTAAATTCTCATTGATAAATTCATCTAACTCGAATTCAATTTCTAATATAAAGTTAAATGGGCAAACTATTGAATTTGTAAAATCAACAGTATTTTTAGGAATAACACTCGATTCTAAACTGCAGTGGGGACCTCATGTCACTGCAATCGCGGGTAGATTGAGCTCTGCTGCTTTTGCAGTTTGGAAAATACGGCAGCTAACCGATGTGGCGACGGCACGGTTGGTGTATTTTGCGTACTTTAATAGCATTATGTCGTACGGGCTTATTTTATGGGGATCTGCTGCAGACATCGAATCAATTTTTATCTTGCAAATGAGAGCAGTTAGAGCAATTTATAATTTGAAGACGCGTGAATCTTTAAGATCATTTTTTAAGGAAACTGGTATCCTAACCCTGCCGTCGCTTTATGTTTTTGAAATAATCATGTACGTTAGGAAGAACATATGTGATTTTCCCACTAACGTCGATAAGCCAAAGGCTACTAGAAACACAGGGAAGCTTAAAGTACCATCTTACAGACTGGCTAAAACCAAAAAGTCGTTTTTGGGAAGTTGCATACGTTTTTATAATAAAATTCCAAAAAATATTACTGAAGAAACTGATACAAAATTTAAATCTACTGTCAAAAAGACATTAATATCTAAGGCTTATTATAAAGTTAACGATTATATCATGGACAGGGATATTTGGAAATAATTCCGATCCGCACTAGCGATCCCTTCAAATAGTGAACCTACTGTGTTAAAAATAAAATTGTGTTAAATACTTGTAATGTATAGTACATAGATGTCATTTATAAATATTGTGAATCTGTTTTAAAAAAAAAAAATACCTCGTTGAGTTTCTTGCCGGATTCTTCTCAACAGAGGTTTTTTTCCGAACCGGTGGTAGATTAAAAAAAATGACGTGTAAAAGTGCCCATTGCGGCCTATTTGCTGAATAAATGATTTGACTTTGACTTTGACTTTGATTTCACAAGCAACACACTACAAGCCACATTCCACAAGCAACATACTATAAGCCACATTTCACAAGCAACACCTCACAAGCCATATTCCACAAGCAACATACTACAAGCCACATTCCACAAGCAACACTCCACAAGCCACATTCCACAAGCAACACTCCACAAGCCACATTCCACAAGCAACACACTACAAGCCACATTCCACAAGCAACATACTATAAGCCACATTCCACAAGCAACACACTACAAGCCACATTCCACAAGCTACATACTATAAGCCACATTTCACAAGCAACACACTACAAGCCACATTCCACAAGCAACATACTATAAGCCACATTTCACAAGCAACACACTACAAGCCACATTCCACAAGCAACATACTATAAGCCACATTTCACAAGCAACACCTCACAAGCCATATTCCACAAGCAACATACTACAAGCCACATTCCACAAGCAACACTCCACAAGCCACATTCCACAAGCAACACTCCACAAGCCACATTCCACAAGCAACACACTACAAGCCACATTCCACAAGCAACATACTATAAGCCACATTTCACAAGCAACACACTACAAGCCACATTCCACAAGCAACATACTATAAGCCACATTTCACAAGCAACACCTCACAAGCCATATTCCACAAGCAACATACTACAAGCCACATTCCACAAGCAACACTCCACAAGCCACATTCCACAAGCAACACTCCACAAGCCACATTCCACAAGCAACACACTACAAGCCACATTCCACAAGCAACACTCCACAAGCCACATTCCACAAGCAACACTCCACAAGCCACATTCCACAAGCAACACTCCACAAGCCACATTCCACAAGCAACACACTACAAGCCACATTCCACAAGCAACACTCCACAAGCCACATTCCACAAGCAACACTCCACAAGCCACATTCCACAAGCAACACTACAAGACGCGTTCCACGACCAACACTCCTCAAGCCACATCCATAAGCAACACACTACAAGCCACATTCCACAAGCTACACATTACAAGCCACATTTCACAAGCAACCCACTACAGCCACAATCCACCAGCAACACACAACAAGTCACATTCCACAAGCAACATACTATAAACCACATTTCACAAGCAACACCTCACAAGCCATATTCCACAAGCAACATACTATAAACACATTCCACAAGCACCACTCCACAAGCCGCATTCCACAAGCAACACTCCACAAGCCACATTCCACAAGCAACACACTACAAGCCACATTCCACAAGCAACATACTATAAGCCACATTTCACAAGCAACACACTACAAGCCACATTCCACAAGCAACATACTATAAGCCACATTTCACAAGCAACACCTCACAAGCCATATTCCACAAGCAACATACTACAAGCCACATTCCACAAGCAACACTCCACAAGCCACATTCCACAAGCAACACTCCACAAGCCACATTCCACAAGCAACACACTACAAGCCACATTCCACAAGCAACACTCCACAAGCCACATTCCACAAGCAACACTCCACAAGCCACATTCCACAAGCAACACTCCACAAGCCACATTCCACAAGCAACACACTACAAGCCACATTCCACAAGCAACACTCCACAAGCCACATTCCACAAGCACCACTCCACAAGCCGCATTCCACAATCACCTCTCCACAAGCCACATTCCACAAGCAACCCACTACAGCCACAATCCACAAGCACCACTCCACAAGCAGAACTTCAAAAGCCACATTTCACAAGCAACACTCCACAAGTCATACTCCATAATAATCACTTACATAAAACTTGTGACTCTTCTGGTGTTGCAGGTGTTCATGGGCGACGGTAATAGCTCACCATCAGGCGATCCTTCTGCTCGTTTGCCCCCTATACCATAAAAAATAAAACGTTTGTTGCAGGTGATCGGCAAACAGATGAACTCTCTCTCGATGTTATCGGCCGTGTACAGTCAGTCGCAGGGACAGCCCGCCGCGCAAGTGCAGCCGGGACAGGCGCCGCCGGTGAGTAACACACTGACGAACACTCGCCGCCCGGGGTGCAAGCCACGGAGCGCTAGGGACAGACCCTGTTGTAGCCCTGTAAAATCTTATAACACACCCGCTACCAACTATTAAAAACTACTACACAAAACTGTTAAAATAGTGTGAAATAAAACAATTAAAAAATCAAAAACCCGACTGCCTTAAAAAATACTAAAAAGAAGAAAACAAGTCTAGTGGGCTAGAACTTTGTTAAGTAGCTAACTTAGGCAAGAAGTTTTGAGCGTCACGATTTAAATGGGGTCCCGACTGTTGAACTTTAAGTTAGCAAACAAACAAACTTACCAAAGTGTTACTTAACAAAGTTCTAATCAATAATCAAACTTTATTTGCTAGAACATAGGTAGGTACAATAGTGGACGGTGGTAGTGGGTGGGGTTATTTGGTCTAGCCCACTAGACTTGTTTTCTTCTTTTTAGTCAAAGTCAAATCTCTTCATTCAATTTAGGCTACAACAAGCACTTAGGGCCTGGACACATGTCGCCGGTACGGTGCCGTCTACGGTGTCACGGCGCGGCGCCGTCAAACGGCGTCGTGCCGAAACACGGTGCCGCGTACGGTGCCGTACGCGGCGCCGCGAACGGCGTCGTACCACGGCGCGGTGCCGTGGTACGACGCCGTGCACGGTGCATCGCTTGGTAGTTTAACTAGTTTTCGTTTTGCTGCTGAACGCATAACACGCAAGTAAATAGTTTGTCATCCCCACATATTTTCAGTGCTTCATATTTTCTCTTAAAATGACCTCCATCATGGTTCATTAAAGACATGTATGGATTCACCCAATATCTTCGTTTCTGTTTTTTCTTCATTCGTCGTCTTAGCAGTAGGAGCAGGAGAATACGTTTTTCTTGGTCCATGTCAAGGCAAAAACTGTATACTTGTATATATTTAAAACGACAATTGTTTTGTATATTTGAACCGATGGTTGTACTTGCGTGTTATGCGTTCAGCAGCAAAACGAAAACTAGTTAAACTACCAAGCGATGCACCGTGCACGGCGTCGTACCACGGCACCGCGCCGTGGTACGACGCCGTTCGCGGCGCCGTGTACGGCACCGTACGCGGCACCGTGTTTCGGCACGACGCCGTTTGACGGCGCCGCGCCGTGACACCGTAGACGGCACCGTACCGGTGACATGTGTCCAGGCCCTTATGAACGTCAAAAAATCTACTACCGGTTCGGAAAAAACCTCTGTTGAGAAGAATCCGGCAAGAAACTCAACGAGGTATTTTTTTTTAAAAACAGATTCACAATATTTATAAATGATATCTCTATACTATACATTACAAGTATTTAACACAATTTTATTTTTAACACAGTAGGTTCGCTATTTGAAGGGATCACTAGTGCGGATCGGAATTATTTCCAAATATCCCTGTCCATGATATAATCATTGACTTTATAATAAGCCATAGTATTTTTTAAGGCAGTCGGGTTTTTCATTTTTTAATTAATTTACGAATAGCGAATGAATGAATGAAAAAGTATTTATTTATCATCAATCTTACATTGCTTTTATACATAGCCCTGCAAAACTGTTTGCACAGTTTGGCTGCAGGATACAGCGCCTCTATTAGAATATAAAAGAATGTAATCTTATTACATAATTGTTTATAGGTAAGTAATTATTGTTACAACTGTGTCTTATGGAAGAGTTTTTATTAGGTAATTATTGAGTATCTTTTTAAATTTATTTTTGTTAGTTTCTAGACGGATGTTATCAGGTAAGGTGTAATAATCGTGTCTGTCTGTATTGCAGTTGGGCGCGCTGCCGGTGGGACGCCACGACTGGGACGCGCTCGTCGCCAATAATCAGCTCATCATCAACACCATCGCAGAGCTCAAGTCAGTACAGCACCACGCCGCTACTGCCTTTACATTACTTAACGTTACTTTAGTACGCTGGCAGAGGAAATGTTTTACTGCCAATCATACATACTAGTTTTGTCTCATTTAAATTTTTCCACCTAACTGTTTAGATTTAGAGGAGGGGGGGGGGGGGGGGGGGGGGGGCTCGATTTTAATGAAAATTTGCACTTTAAAAAATAAAATAAAAATTGTTTATTACAAGAAACAACACATACAATGGGGTTACAAATATCTGTTGGTCCCACACTAGGCTGCTACTTTAAAATTGAATATTCTGCAAACAGATCACTGAATGGAAAATCGTCTTTGTAGTCCCCCAGTGGTTTTAAAAGACTTATACGTATCCAGCCCCTCCCCCCCTCTTCACAGTATAATGATTAGTCGAGAAAAAAAAATCTTTACGTCTATGGGAGGTAAGTACATACCGTATTTTTTTTTTTTTTTATACGACTGGAAGGCAAACGAGCAAGTGGTTCTCTTGGTGGTAAGAGATCACCACCGCCCATACACATCTGCAACACCAGGGGTATTGCAGATGCGTTGCCAACCTAGAGGCCTAAGTTGGAATACCTCAAGTGCTAGCAATTTCACCGGCTGTCTTACTCTCCGCGCCGAAACACAACAGTGCAAGCACTGCTGCTTCGCGGCAGGATTAGCGAGCAAGATGGTGGTAGCAATCCGGGCGGACCTTGCACAAGGTCCTACCACTTGCAAAATTTTGCTGGTGTGACTACTGTATAATACTGTATATTGTATGTTCATAACCAAACCTAATTGATTGTCCTCAGAGGCTTCATAATCGAGGTGTCCCGGAAGGCGGACGGGCTGGCGGCGGCGGGCGGCGCGGCGGGCGGGGCGGGCGGCGTCAACCCTCAGTTCCTGGCTGAAGTGAGGGACAGCATCAGCAAACTACAGCAGGGCGTCAACGGGGTCGCGCAGAGGTAACTTCTAGATTATTCCAGAAAATTCCCGATTTTCATTTTTGAAAATAACGCACAAATACTGTTAGTTAGTTAGTTAGTTTAGTTTATTTTTTTATTTTTCATGCTAGGCACATAAAATAGAACAGACATAAAATACATAAAAACAAAAAAAAAATACAATATGCGAAGGCACGAAAGTGTTGGCCGTGTAGGCCAACGCTGGTCTTCCGCTGCGACGGGTGCGTCCCACGAGATATAACTACATAATATATAATTTCATATTAATAACGTTCACAAGATATAATGAACGTTTGCTATAACATCAAAATCAATATTTTTATTAGGAATAACAGTTAATTAAACTAATACTCATTTTGTATAAAGTTTTTTTATATAACATTCAAATACTCTAAATTCAGTTTATATAATATGCATAACGTATATCGATCATAGTATATACTATCTTTTAGTATAATGATTATAAAATATAATAGCGTATGATACACAAAATAAATTTGTGCGAGCGAGCGAAGCGAGCGAGCAAGACGGTTCGGAGCAGAAGCGACAAATTAAAATAATTTCAGGCGGTTATTTTATACGAGCATTATGCATTATGGTGTTAGATGTATTGTATAGTATACATCATAAATGTGAGATATTATGAACGTTATACATAACGATGGTTATATACAATGATATTATACTTAAAAAACGTTATGCTTAACAAAAATAGATATTTTGATATTATATCAAACGTTCGTTATACACCTTGAACAGTACACAAAACAAGCTTATACAATATGAGCGTATATAATCTGAATATTATATTATAAGTTCTTATATCTTTTATTACTTACCCGCTGCGACCGCTTGGCGACTTCACGGAAGGCGACAAAGATTAAACAAATAACTGTAGGCTACAAATCAACGCATGTAAAAAGAGCTGGCGATATACCTGCGTAGTGAGCGAAATACGGACCAAATTGGCGGTGGAGCAGCGGGAGACGCGGGAGGGGCGTAGGAGCGCGCGGCCGGCACGACATTGGCTTGTTAGTTGACAGATGCGCAAGTATCCCCTCCACTAGCCGCCCAGAGCTCTTTTTACGTGCGTTAACTTGTACAAAAACAGCTTAAGGTGTTGATCCATACTAATATTATAAATGCGAAAGTGTGTTTGTGTGTTTGTCCGTCTTTCACGCCGTAACGGAGCGACGGATCGACGTGATGTTTGGCATAGAAATAGTTTATGGGCCCGAGAGTGACATAGGCTACTTTTTATCCCGGAAAAATGCACAGTTCCCGAGGGAACGGCGTGCGATAACCGAATATCACGCGGGCAGAGCCGCGGGCAAAAGCTAGTAGTAATATATTTTTAAGTGGTTTTTGTTTATTATTACGAAATCTCGTAAGCTATAGAGATTTTTTTTTTTGTTCTTTCGGAATTCCAGTTTATTATTTCATTAATTGTTGGTCTGAAACGTTCATGGCGTGGAATGAAAAAAACGCAAGTGACACCGTACCCATCTTATCCGAAAAGTATAGAATATTCCACTTTAGTTGAGGTGAATGATTACACACACAGCTACATGAAGTACTCATTGCAAAAAAGTAAATGAATGAAATGAGTGAGTGAATGTAAACAAAAACGCTTATACGCTTATATGTGAATACAATTTTAATAGCTACATAAATAAAGACAATGCAATTTACTACTTATTCTCTTTCGTTTCTACGATTAATATTATATTCATGTACCTACCTACGCAAATGTGACCTTTATTTGAATGAATGTAAATAAAATTAATCAAAATGTTGCATTTTCTGTTTTATTTAAAGTCGACGAAATGCTCTATATAATTCTTAACAAAAGAGGTACAATAAAGGAACAGTAATTTCAAAATCTCGCTGTCATTACACGACAATGTTGTTGTGTGCGTGGCCTCAACTAAGATGAAACTAGGTATACTAGAATGTAACACGCTAAACTGTGTCCAGGCTGACGACGCCAATAAACCCCGGCGTGGCGGCGGCGGCGTGCCCCGACCCCGGCTGCGTGGGGCTGACGACCCTGCTGCTAGTGGTCGCGATGCAGCTGGCTCTCATGCTCCTCTACAACTTCTACAAGTAAGCATGGACTCCAACGAGTCGAAGACATCAGCAAGGCTACTACGAAAATCGAAGTTCCTGCCGTTTCGTCCTTCTGACACTTATACTATTTGATACGAGAGCGAGAGAGACCGCTCGACACGAACTTTGAATTTCGAGTTTCGGAGTAGCCCCGCTGAGCGAAACAAAAATTTAAATTTTTGCGTCATCTGAACAAACTCTTAGAAGGGCCATTTCCTTAAAATTACCATTACCATACCATTTATTTTATTTTTATTTGAGTTTTCCTTTCTAGTTTAGGTTAGCTTGAAAAGATCCCTTTTAGGGATAAGTTCGCCTTTGTACTCTTTTGGTTTTTTTTTTTTTGTGTTTTATGTACAATAAAATATTTACATACATACATAAATTTATAAGGAAGACCATTTTCATGTAAGGGCCATTTTCTAGTAAGGACAATTTTCTTAGAAGGACCATTTTTTTAGAAGACTCATTTTCTTTCAAAGTTCGAAGCCCCATCCTTCAAAATGAATATTAGTAATATTAAAAGAATGTGCCCCGTACACTACACAACCAGCACTGGGAGGGCCAAATACTTCCTACTTCAAAGAGATGTCAGTAATGTAATTAATTAGTCAATTTAGTTATTATTTTACATGAAACTGACCCGTGGTTGACCCTCATCAAGTATGTTGTCGAGGTACTTAAATCTTTAGGTTCCGGAAAATTAGATACAAAAGTGTTTTCATGGCAGTCTATGACATTGATATAAAATTGATTTTTACTTGGCCCGTGTAAAACCTTTTTTCACTGCATCTATACGATAGGTAATTTCATTCTCTCTTGCACTTCCTATTTGCTATCCCTACTCTATTATTAACCAGTCTTGAATCTAAACTATTTTTTTTTACAGAGAAAGAAAGGAAGCACAGGCGAAGAAGTTCTTCTGAGGCGTTAGAACCCCCCTGTTTCCGAACTACCCTCACTATAAACATTAACACAAACCCAACCTACCTTCTGGGTCGGCAACGCTAGCACTTTCGTTGCAGGTGTAACAGTTACCACCAAACCAGCTGGCCTGTTTGCCAACCTGTCTCAAAAAGAGTTTGTGTTTAACCTTAATACCGTGAGTTTATATGATTTATTACTTCATAGATTTCCTGAGATTAATATAAATAGAATCTAATACTCTACCCGCTGGATACTTTCCCCCTTATTCATAAAACTTAACAAGCCTATGTTAACTAACAAATGCTTTGTCCCTTTCTAACAAATACAAATGTCGAAGTGACAGATAAGGACAAACGAATTTTAGCGGCATTTTAACTAAAATAGGTTTGATTGTCGTTTATGAATAAGGGGGTAAGTGTTTTTGCGATAGATTTTACGAAAAATCTTAAGCTGTCTTTTTAATGAAAAATTGTGTTTTAAACATTAATTACTGCGGAAAGTGAAAAAGACAGGTTAAGATTGTTCAGTAACGTCTATCGCTAAAAAAAAACAAAGTGCAGGTACAGTCAACCCAAGAGTCTTGAGATAACAGGGACGATGACACCAGTCAACTGTACTTTTTAGGGTTCCGTACCCAAAGATTAACATTTAAAAATGTAATTGTAACAAATAAGTCACAAATGTGTTTTCAAAGCACTGACCAGAACATAACGAATTTAGGAAATTAATTAGAAAAATTAACTGACATGTAATTAACAATCAGCACTAGGCTTTCTCTGTCTAATCCATAAAATAGAAACGCGAAAGTTTGTCCGTACGTTTGTTTCATTCACAATAAAACAGTTGTATGTAGATGACTTTATAGTGTTGGATTTTGGTAATAACACATAGGCTACTTTTTACCCTGATATTCCCACAGATCAAGATTTGCATAATATGTCAAATGACTAACGGGTCGATCAACTTTTTCTTGTCACTCGTTGCTATGGTTACTGTCTCCTGAGTCACTTTTTAAACCGTAAGTTTATGGGATTAAAATTTGCCAAACATGCATTTTTGTGGTAGTTTTAAGCCCCTTCTATTGGTTATCTAATAATCATGTTAGTATAATGTGACACAACATTTCTTCTATTAAACTGTACTACTTTTGTCTCCTGGCTGACGGGACAGAATAACAACGAGAAATAGTTGTTTAACCCAAGTAAGTATGAGACCTATGCAAAGAAGACTACGATATAATGTTTAACGATCTAATCTCTGCTATATGTAGCTATAATGTGTCCCATAGGTCCATATCGACTCCCGTAATGAAAGTTATACATACAAGTAATGTAATGTTTGTCATACATATCTCTTTTTTTTTCTGAATCCATTAATTGTTTAAAATTGCTATAAAATAAACTTAACCTAACTAAAGTTCTACAGAATGACTATTTAAAAATGACGGAAAAATTCACGGTTAGGAAAATAATTTATGACTAATGAAAATTATGACAAACATTACATTATGAGACCGCACCTACGTCACTGCAGCACAGGCCTCCTCTCAGAATGAGAGGGGTTAGGCCGTAGTTCACGCGGGGTTCCAATTTAGGGTAGGTACTCGAGCGAAGCCGTGGGTGAAAGTTAGTGTTTCATTTTCTGGTCGTAGTGTAGCCAGGATCAAAATTAAGCGATCAGATGCCAGTATTATTACGAACGTTTCTTTAAGGAATGTCATTTATAGAGGGTGTTGGAAACAGAACGGCTTGCCGAATTGTCTGTGGAATGACAGCTGTCAGTTTGACAGCCATAGCACTGACAGCTGGGCGGGCCGCATAGGAATTTTTTTTTACCGCGAAAGGGAGTAATTAAGAAATAAATAATTTGTAAATAATATTTATACTTTCATCTTTATACTTTGTTTTTTTTTTTGTCTGGAACTATTTTTTTTCTATGAAATTTATTGAATGACAGAACTGGAACGTGGTTGTTATGTGTTTTTTTTAACGAAGAATTCGCATTTAAGTACTTGGTTGTAAACGTAATGTCTGTCTTCGAGACGCCTGCTTAATCTACACCTGTATAGTGCCAAGAAACCAAAAACATATAATTTTTTTAGCTCATTGAGAGCCCACTGCTGGGCAAAAAACTTTCTTTCAGCCACTCCTGTCAAACTAATTGAAATGTATTCATGATTGAAGATTTTATTGGTCATTTTTAACCGACTCAAAAGAGGGGTTTTACACCATAACTTGTATGTTTTTGATTCCTGGACACTTTCATTTCATTCGGTCTCTCAAGATATCATTGGTGCTTTCGACATAAAGGGTACATGAGATCATTAATGATACACTTGAGATTTTATTGTTTTTGTCGAGATGTCGTTGATTCTCTCGAGATATAAATGAACGGTTCTCGCGAGATCATTAAACGTTCACCTTAGATTTTATTGTTCTTGTCGAGATGTCGTTGATTCTCTCGAGATATGAACGGTTTTCGCGAGATAGTTAATGGTTCACATGAGATTTTATTGTTCTGTCGAGACACCAATGGTTTTCTTGAGATTTTGTTGATTGCCTCTGTATCCATGAGCTGTAATCGTATTCGGTTTCAAAATCTTGTTTGCACACGCGGCGACTTCTCATATCGAATTTAAGAAGAGTTTTAATAAAAAATGCATTGTTTATTGTTCAACAATAAAAGTGTGCCAAATATTTTAATGTTTTATTTTAAATGCCTACCTGTTGTAAGCAGAGTTTGGAATGTTTTGACAATTTGCATAACATAGACATGTATATTTTTCAAATTACAAACTGAAATAAAGATGCACAGAAAAACCAGAAAAATAAGACCAGCACTGGGAATCGAACCCAGGTCCTCGGCATTCCGTGCCGCGTGCTATACCGCTACACCAATGCTGGACAACGGTACAGACACGAATTTCCCCTATGCAGCACATATCTCAGCTTGTTTGTTTCTTATTTAGCACTTAAGCAGTGACGCTAGCGACATCTATACCGTAACTCTCATCGAGAAGCTTTCGGCATTCCATTGGAACTAACCGCTCACCCGGACAAAAGATGTCGCCATTAAGCAAACAAATCTAAAATATAAAAATGAATCGCAAAATGTGTTGGTAAGCGCATAACTCGGGAACGACTGGTCCGATTTCGCTAATTCTTTTTTTGTTGTGTTCGCTACTGTCAGGAGAAGGTTTTCATGGAAGAAAAAAAATACAACGGGGGCGAAGCCGCGGGCAACAGCTAGTTAAAAATAAAAATCAAAAAATTAAAATTTTTGAATTGGAATAAAAGATACAAAAATATTCCAAAAACCAATCTTAATGTATGTATCAAGCTAAATTATTTTATTTAACCCCCAAAGAACGTTAAGGGGTTTTATCTCGTTTTCCCAATAGTATGGTTCTTCTCAAACGGGTAGTACGGGTGATCCAGCCACTTGAGCTGTGGTATGGTCCTATAGCCGCGGTCGTAACTCCGTAGTAGGGCCTTGTCGCTCTCACTCAGGCTAAAGTCGAATACATCGATGTTTTGCTCAATGCGAGTCTTCGTCACTGACTTCGGTATCGGGACGACGCCTAGTTCTACCTGAAATTGTTTTAAAATAGTTAAAGATATTATCTACATTGTGGTTAAGGCTAGAGGGGCTAGCTAGAGTGTAGGCTGTTGCTGCACCAGTGAGATAAACCTTTGGCCTCGTCTGCAGAGCTACCTGTCAACGCTCTTATCCATACTAATCTTCTTCTTTCTTATATATAAAAATCAATTGCTGTTCGTTAGTCTCGCTAAAACTCGAGAACGGCTGGACCGATTTGGTTAATTTATGCTTTGAATTACTTGTGGAAGTCCAGGGAAGGTATAAAAGGTAAGTACGAGTAAATATGAAAAAAAAAATAAGGCGGTACGAAGTTTGCCGGGTCAGCTAGTATATTATAAATGCGAAAATGTGTTTGTGTGTTTGTTCGTCTTTCACGCCGTAGCGGAGCGACGGATCGACGTGATTTTTGACACAGAGGTAATTTATGGTCCCGAGAGTGACATAGGCTACTTTTTATCCCGGAAAATGCAGTTCCCGAGGGAACAGCGCGCGATAACCGAATACCACGCGGGCGGAGCCGCGGGCAAAAGCGAGTTTTGTTATATATAGTTCAACTTAAAGGTAAAAACAAGTGAGTGGTTAGGTGAGATGGGGGTCTATCACGAGTCAGTTTTATATAAAAAATGAGTGTTGCTGTTACTATAGATAAACCGCCTAACTGAGTCCTCGCCTGCGCGGTACAGGGGCGCGGGGGTAGGACGAGAAAGGGGAGTGAAAGAGGTGCGAGCGGCAGGCGCTTCTTAGCGCACAGCTCATACCGGTCGCGCCGCGGCTAGCGATCGCAAGTGCTAATGGCTACGGACGCTTTGTGAGAGGTACACACGAGATAAGATGAGTCGATATATCTTCGGACATAAAATTAATAGTCAGTGCAAACAAATGGTTTTTAACGTATACGAATACTTTAGAAAAAAAAAAAACCGGCCAAGAGCGTGTCGGACACGCCCAAAATAGGGTTCCGTAGCCATTACGAAAAATTTAAGTAATATTTTTCAAAGGATTTCGTATTTTATAAGGAATCTGCCAAGTTTAGGTATATTTTATACCTTACGCTGCTATTTACTCATAAACTACTAATATTTCTCAAGCAAACTTAGCCGTTATAGTTTTCCTTGAAAGTTTGATATACTGCCTACCATCCTGAATTTTTTCAAATTTTTCTACCCACCGGTTTAGATTTTAGAGGGGGGGGGACGCTCGATTTTAATGAAAATTTGCACTTTAAAGTTTAATATTTCGCAAACAAATGACTGAATCGAAAAATCGTTTTAGTACCTATCCACCGATACCCCACACTATAGGGTTGGATGAGAAAAAAAAAATCACCGCCACTTTACGTCTATGGGAGGTACCCTAAAAAAAATTGTTTTTGAATTTTTAATTATACTGTTTTGTCGGCATAGTTTACCTTTATATCCGTGCAAAATTACAGCTTTCTAGCATTGATAGTACCTGAGCAAGGTACGCGCCAGGAGACTTTAAGGCACTACCGCTACGTCAAATCATCCTATTCATGGATGAGGTGATAAAAGCAATGGAGTAAGTGCGAAGGAGGGGTAATTACACAAAAGATCCCTACGGGTCGAAGTGTATCCGCAAGGACCCCTAAAACTAAGATAAGATAAGATAAGACCTGAGCAAAGCCGCGGACGGACAGACAGACAGACAGACAGACGGACAGACAGACAGACAGACAGACATGGCGAAACTATAAGGGTTCCGTTTTTGCCATTTTGGCTCCGGAACCCTAAAAAACGACTTTCAAAAAATAGACATAGGTACATATTATTGTAGTATTGTGTCGTATAGTCCAAATTCTTTATCTTGTCCGGAACTTCCTACCAGTACCTTACTCGATTCGGTCAAGAAAATTAGTTTTAACTACAACTCAAAACCTTCCTTCTGCCGCAATCAGAAAAAAACCATTCGTTAACCAACATGACGTCACATATCTTTAGAACTGTCTAGTGCACGTTTCGCCACTTGTGTATCTCGTTATTCACGCTCGCCGCCCGCACCGCCTTCACTCCCCTTTCTCGTCCTACCCCCGCGCCCCTGTACCGCGCAGGCGAGGACTCAGTTAAGCGGTTTGCCTATAGTATAGTATACGAGGACGATAGCGGAGTTGTCAACCCGTTACAACACAAACAAATACTGTACCATCTACAGAAACTATTACAACGCCATCTCTGGGTCGCCACATTAAACTATAACAAGGCCATCTCTCGGCTGCTACAGTAAACTCACAGCGCCATTTATACTCACCAGGTACCGCAGGGCGAACTGCGGCACAGTCGTTTAGTACTTGGTAGGCATGACGACGAGAGCGGAGTTTTCAACCCGAGGCAAACACATAAACAAATACAGCACCATCTCTGGTTAGCTACAACAAACTATGACCACGCCATCTCTTGGTAGACGCAATAAACTACCACATCGCCATCTCTAGCTAGCTACAGCATACTATAATAGCGCCACATGTCAACTACCACAGTAAACTATCACAGCGCCATCTCTAGCTTGCTACAGCATACTATGATAGCGCCACATGTAGGCTACCAGAGTAAACTAACACAGCGTCATCTCTAGCTAGCTACAGCAATCTATGATAGCGCCACCTATCGGCAGCCACAGTAAACTATCACAGCGCCATTTAACTCACCAGATACCGCAGCGTGACTTGCGGCACGGTCTTGTTGTACTTGGTTGCCATGGCGACGAGGGCGGGGTCGTCGACCCGCGGCGGCGGCGCGTGCGGCGCGGCCTTGCTCGGGAACAGCGAGCCGAACGGCGTGTAACCCATGACAGTGATGTTATGCGCGCGGCAGTACGATAGCAGGGACGGCTGTTGCAGGTTCAAGTTTATCTGGAATATCCATACTAATGTTATAAATGAGAAAGTGTGTGTATTTGTATGTTTGTTTGTATATTTGTCCGTCTTTAACGTCGAAATGGAGCGACAGATCGACGTGATTTTTGGCATAGAGATAGTTTATGGGCTCGAGAGCGACATAGGCCACTTTTTATCCCGGAAAAATGCACAGTTCCCGAGGAAACAGCGCGCGATAACCAAATACCGCGCGGGCTGAGCCGCGGGCAAAAGCTAGTAGGACATATAATGGGATAGGGTGCAGGTACCATCCGTCGCAAACGACGTGCGTAGCTGGCCAAACTAGAGGCCTAAGATATGGGACACCTCAAGTGCCTGTAATTTCACCGGCTGTCTTACTCCACGCCGAAAAACAAAAGTACCAGCACTGCTGCTTCACGGCAGGATTAGCGAGCAAGATGCTGGTAGCAATCCGGGTGGACCTTGCACAAGGTTCCTGTTAATGTTAGTAACATTGAGTGTGGTATATGCTTTATAATAATATTTGGACATTATAGACGGATTGCTCTGGCAACTATACTGATGTATATTTTGACCGTGCAACACCGGTACTGTTCTCTCTTCCGTTTAACCTCTCCGTTGCTCTGGCTGCGTTTTTACATTGTCTCTTGTATTATAATAATATCACAGTTAGTAGTAACAGTAAATGTTCTTTGAACGTTTGTTTGTACGCCACGGCTCTTAACGTGTATTTGCTGAAATATAGTACAGTTGAAGTGTCAAGATTGTTTAATTTATATCCTGCTGCCAAATTGCCAATACCTACTACCAATCTCCACTGCGAGCCACGGCGGCCTTGCCTGGCCTCTAGACCTCTGAACAGTCCCACCACCTGCATTATAGTTGTCTCAAAGCTCACCTCAACCTGCAGCACGGCCGGCGTGGGCAGCCCGTGCTCCCGGATCCTTTCCATCATGTCCTGGTTGAAGTTGGAGACGCCGATGGACCGCGCCAGCCCCCGCTGCTGCGCCGCCGCCATGCCGCGCCAAGTCTCCAGATAGTCTGTGTAGTCATACGTCAGGTTCGCCTGGACGCAATAATAATAATTATTATTATTACTCGTTAGCCGGCAAATATTCGAGCGTTATGACCGTGCGGTCAAACGTCATTAGCGTCCCACGTTTATATAGCACAACGGAAAGACGAGTCACAAGAATTTTAATCACGCTAAATTCTTGTGGGTAGTTTTATAAACAATACATTATGACAAAGATTACCTACATTATGACATTCAACAGTTATGGGAGCCGGGGAGCCGATATGGACTCGATTTTAAACTCCCCTTGCTGCCATCTCACTCTCTCTTTGGTAACTTGTAAAACAGCAATTTTATCTTTGAAATAATACGATCTCGTCGCATAATTTTCGCAAGTCATACTTATCTATCGCACTCGTAAGTAATGTGTGTCAGAATTTTTATTAGTCGTCATTTTTTCCGTCGGAATGTTATTTTTTCTAAAATGTTTAAATGACCATCCTATGAAAACTATAGGTTAGGTTAGGTTTGTTTTATAACAATTCTGAATAATAATGTATTTAGTGAAAAAATAATTATGACAAAATACCTACATTATAGTCAAAATACCATAACGGGACTTATCACGCTATACAAGTAATTTTACCTCTACGTTTCGACAACGTTTCAGTTGCCGTGGTCACGAGTAGACCTGAAACTTTGCCGAAACGTCGAGGTAAATATTACTTTTAAAAATAGCGTGATAAGTCCCGTAATGGTATTTTGACTACGAGTGAGAATCACGAAAGTTTAAACAAAAATACATTATGACAGATATTACATAAGAATGAGTAGCTGTTACTAGTATGTGGGAGATTAAAGGAAGATATAATTACGTAAAACAGCGTTCAAATCAACACATCATATTTATTTAGAAATAAAGCATTTGTCCAAGAACAACAATATATGAAATTAGCATTAATTATTACTATGTGTAATAATCTTTTAAACAATACAACATAATCATCATCAAAAGTCACTTACAGGGGTTCCACCATCAGGTAGGTATAGTAATTCGTATGAAGCACATCTATAAAGACACAGTATGCTTGTAATCATAGTATGAACTAGTTTCTATAGGAAAATAGCATTACCTGGACTACGTCAACAGCTCAGCGCAACTGAATGATATCTGAACCGTCGACGGCAGGTAGGCCCTTTTTATAAGAGCGAACAAACAAATGACGTCACACCGGGTGGGAGCGGTTTAGCGACCAGCTTGTTTATGAGCTAATTTGGAACCGTTAAAATTCAAAATATATTAAAAACAATTCATCTCCCACACGGCCATACTGACGAGCAGCCGACTCGGCTCGCGATATTTTACAATACAATACAATACAAATATTTTTGTACACCACAAAAATTTACACTGATACAAGTTTATTAATATTTCTTATAATTATTGTCAAATAAAATAATGAAATATTACAAATTTGTCTTAATCTTACAAATTATGCAGCTGCCAAGCTTCGGTTAGCTTAATTATTTGTCCAATTAAGAGTCATCGTTAGTATCAATGGAGATAATTTCCTAAAATTGGATTGAACTGAGCTACTCTCGATTCAACGGTCCAATTAACATGGGAAGAAATTAAGTTGCAATGACGAGCCTACGATTGAGTGTCAATTTACATGACAGTGGTCAATTAGCATGACCGTGAACGCCAATTCACATGACAACGGTCAATTCGCATGACCGAGAGTGTCAATTCTCATGACAGTGGTCAATTCGCATGACCGTGGATCCACATTGACGATCGTGTAGTACACGACAAAAAAATCCCAGTCTCGCTCAGAAATATATGATAGACTCATGCACCATGATTTGCTGGCCAGGCAACACGTAGCATGAACAATCATATAATGAACAGGACTTCCGGATAAAGAGGAGAAAAAGAACAGTTGCCAAATTATTGTAAGCAATCTGAACAAGTAGCAGCATGGTGTGAATATTTTCCTGTTAGACAACCCGAAAGGTCAAAAAACAGGCGAAAAATAGATAAGTGGCAATTAATCCACCAATAAGAGTAACTCTTAGGTTTTTGATGCTGACAAACTCTGAGTGTCGCGATTTGGTGTGATTTAGATATAACACCTCACGGTTAGTGTAGACAATTTTCATCGTACTCGTCTTGTTATGAACAACTGACGTCAAGTGAAATGGTTAAGTAACCTAGTAAGGAACAAGTTGTCACGATGCCAAATTACTTACTAGTAAATAGACAATAAGGGGAGTTACAATATTTCCATTGCACATATTTTAGTTTTAAAATATTGCAACACTCGACGCGGGTAGCACGTGAAATAGTAAACTCATATCTACCCCTTTCTTCGTAATATTATTATCCCACCAAAAACATTACATGTAAAAAGCTGCAAGTCTCGCAACGCAATGCAGTTCTTGTAATGCTAAAAATTATTATACCAAATTTATGCAATCAGGAAATGAAGCAAAGTTAAAGGTGTGACCTTTATAATGTTAGAAAAATCTATAATTAATTACTTTGTTTACTCAAAGTTGCGTAAAAACGTCTCAAAAGATAGCACTAGTATGCACAATTATTGTCTTGCCGATTTATTGTATTTACTTAGATTGAACTGAAAAATGTGAAAACAAATAACTTATAGCTTCGATATATTTTTAAGTTTCAATTTATTTTTATTTCATTTTATCAATTACAAATTCAATCTCATTTGTTTTAATTTATTACTCGATGTCCAAATTTTGTATGTAATGACAAAAATTTAAAATTCGTGGAACTATTAAAACGCTATGGTCATTCGTGGCTCGAAATAAATTATTATTTAATTCGATCACTCCCACTTTATCGTTGCGATCGAGCGACCAGCATCTAGATAAAATCAAGCGCATCCATCTTTAGGATTGTTAGGTATGATGCCTAGAACGGAATGACAAACTATAGAAATTTAGTTATTCGTTGCTAACCGTAGACTGCTGACAAGAGTCTTTTAGACTGCTCTTGAGTAGTAGTAGAGGGTAGTTTTAATATTCAAAACGTTTATTTTTCGTCGGTCTTAATCCTCGTTTGTAACCATTAGCACGTTACGTCTAGAAACAGCCGACTACAAGACTCGGCCAAACTGACAGCCAAAAAATGTTAGCTAATAAAGAACCTTTTATCATTGTAATGCATAGTGCAGCCCTAAGTCACGGGCTTAATCCCCGGTCGCGCCACATTGTATGAATCTTGGCAAACTTCTAAACTGGTTAAGATTCCTTTATAACTATTAAACGAAAAAAATAAACATGATATCTCACTGAATAGGAGGAAATTTAATAAAGCCAGCTTCATAGCTTCCTGGCAAAGCCAGATCATACTTTATGTACCGCGATCTTACTGTTCTGCGCTTGAGGAGACGTTATGATTACTAGAACCAGCTTTAGTTAGGTCTAGATCAATTAGTGTCAATCATCCCATGATAGCTATCCTAGTACAAATCATTATAAGAATAACGCCGAACGTACTATGTGGAGTACAAATCTTACAACAAAATGCGAATTTCATAGCTATCGAAATGCTTAATGTCCCAATACGCAAAAGTTTAAGGTAAAGTCTTCTGGATTAAAAGAAGACTGTCAGGTGTAATAACTATGAGTGAAGTCGCGGAAGTTCAAAACAATAAAATATACAGATACGTCCAATCAAGACAATGTGCAACTTTATCAGATAAAAATTGTATATATCGAACTGGAAATATTAGTTCATTTAATTAGACTTTACGATGTTCAAGCAAATTTTATTATTGCAGGAGCTTTTATTTTATTTTTTACTCCAAAACAACAAAAATATGAATACTGTCACAGAATTACTATTATCGACGAAATGAGCTAAGTGACCGGTTACACTGTGTGCTTGTAGTTATAGTGTTATCATACCACAATATTGCAAACAGTTTTCGAACAATCATTAAATTTCTCATTCCTCATCAACTCATTTATAGAATCACTTCATTAGGTCACTGCACCGCATTTGCACATGTATTTAGGTAATTTTTAGCCATTTCGAAAATGGTTTTGATCATATCTAATATTGTTAGAAAGTAAAAAAGTTGAAACAAATTATTAGTCTAGCCGTCTAGCCTGTACGATATGTTCAAGTAATCAACTTGTTCCAATGAAGTAGCCGTTAATAAACAAAACAAAGTGGCGATACGTCGCCATCTCATCTACCGTCAAATAGGAAATAAAAAAGTTTATGTCACTAGTGATGAGATAAATCAACTGCCATGTTCAAAACACAATTAAGAAATTTAATTTCGTTGGTACACTATAAACATACACAACCTTATTCGACCTCACACTCCTAAAATAAGAGTGATATAAAATTTACAGAAAAACATTTTGACGATGTCTAAAAGTAACTTGTCTCAGAGTTGTTTCTCAATAAATACCTTCATATTTTTTTCATCTATCTGAATGTGACCGGAATCAGCACAAATAAATCTGTGTAGGAACAGTACAAAAATATATAAATTCATAGATGACGAATAAACAGCAATAGCGTAGTAATCTGTACTAAATACGTAGGAAACCAAACGAAACCAACTGGTTGCAACTGCTTACACATACTAAACACGGATCGCACCCATACAACGTGTTTCAAAGTCAAAAAGAAGGCAATCGTATTAGAGGTAAGAAGAAGTAGCCTTCCCACCTGCAGGGAGTACTTGTTGAAAATTATTTGTCATTATTATTATCACTATAGCATTATTAATTAATTTTATTAATTACTATTATCACGCAAAGATCTGTAAAGTGGAAGGAACATTTTGGCGCAAGGTCGTTAAAGTAGTCAAATAGCGAGTAATATGAATCTGAATTTGTAAACTAGACAGATGCTTCTTGTTTTATATTGTAGTGGGTAGATGTTCTCAAGAGTTGGTCTAAGATTACTAAGAACTTTTATATAAACACACTTGTAATACTTGCGATAGCAGGGCGCCTAGATTTATCGTAAATAAATGCAGTAATTTGCACCGCCCAAAGGTTTTCATCTATGTAACCAAACACAGAAGTGCTTAACTTGTTAGGAAATAATTGTATCTAGTGTAAAAAGACAGTAATTAAATACTCAATAGGGTAGTTGACACCATGAAGCAACAATTCTAGGAAGTAACCCTTTTAACAACAAAATAATAATTAAATGTAAAACTTGATTTTTAGTAACTTTGACAGGATTAAATAGTCAACCGAATTTGCATCTAAGTGACGTTACAGGTCACTAATTGCCGTACAAGATTAATCGATAGTAGTAATGTTAGCAGAGTATGTAAGTTTGGTAGTGTAAAATACCAAGAATATTAAATGTCTAAAAACAAAATGTCTAGAACCACAATTGACAAAATAAAATTTTATCGTCAAGCCGCTGTGACCCAAGCAGGTTCGCAAAATAGGATTTACCGGTCTTCGTAAAGTAGCTACGCTTTCTCGTCCAATTTTCTTTGCAACGCTGAAGGTTCACTCGTCGGTACCACCATCGCATGTGGGGGTGAGAGTGTCGGTGATGTCGTCAGGTCGATGCGTTGTTGGCGCGTGTATACGCCACCTTGGACCATGTACACGCAACATCGGCGCATGTGCAGTGCACGCCGCATCAGCGCCCGTGTACGCCAGGTCAGCGCATGTGCACGTAACGTCGGCGCATGTGTACGCCACTTCGGCGCATGTGCACTTTATCAAAAGCATTGCAGCATTGGAGCCCATGAAAAACATAAAAGTAAAAATGCATTAATAACTTAGTAGGTACACGTATGATCCCACTTCTGATGTGGGAGATTAAAGGAAGATATAATTACGTAAAACAGCGTTCAAATCAACACATCATATTTATTTAGAAATAAAGCATTTGTCCAAGAACAACAATATATGAAATTAGCATTAATTATTACTATGTGTAATAATCTTTTAAACAATACAACATAATCATCATCAAAAGTCACTTACAGGGGTTCCACCATCAGGTAGGTATAGTAATTCGTATGAAGCACATCTATAAAGACACAGTATGCTTGTAATCATAGTATGAACTAGTTTCTATAGGAAAATAGCATTACCTGGACTACGTCAACAGCTCAGCGCAACTGAATGATATCTGAACCGTCGACGGCAGGTAGGCCCTTTTTATAAGAGAGAACAAACAAATGACGTCACACCGGGTGGGAGCGGTTTAGCGACCAGCTTGTTTATGAGCTAATTTGGAACCGTTAAAATTCAAAATATATTAAAAACAATTCATCTCCCACAAGTATATACGAGGACGAGAGCGGAGTTATCAACCCGTTACAACACAAACAAATACTGCACCATCTACAGAAACTATTACAACGCCATCTTTGGGCCGCCACATTAAACTATAACAACGCCATCTCTCGGCTGCTACAGTAAACTCACAGCGCCATCTATATATACCTATTATGTTATGAATTCTACAATTATTTCGAACTCACCTTACTGTCGCCTCAACAGTCTCAAAAGCAATACAAGTAACAGCAATATGGTTTATTTAGTGGATAACCAGGGGTAGACACATGGTGATACTCACAAACTGTCCGACCGGCCAGTGCATAAGGTACAGGTCCACGTAGTCAAGTCCGAGCCGCGTTAGCGACGCGCGCAGCGCCGGCGCCACCGCGTCATGCGCGTGGGCGTCGTTCCACAGCTGTAAGACGTATTTACAGTCAAGGAAACTGAATCCGTACCTACCAGAGTGGAACCTTTCATAGTCAATCTTTACTATGATGTCTTTGCTAAAAATGCCAAAATCGCCATAGGTGTGCCTATAAAATTTGAGGTTAGCCCTCGATTACCCTAGGACCCCATCATCAGATGTTGACTTGATGCCAATGGGACCACCTCAGAAGAATACTAATTTCGTGATCTGGCGGATTTTACGATCGGCCGCCGACATATATTACTTGTTATTTATTAAATAAAATCCTATACATTTTAATCGCTCTAAAGGAATAGTGCAATGTTGTAGCCCCGTATGAGACAATTTTTGCAGGGGAGCATTAAAACTAAAATAATTTTGTAGTTATAGGTATCATACCAGTCGCGAAATGCCACTTTGTTACTTTATGGTTTAGGATATTTATTTTCCCAAAAGATTTACAAAATCACTTATTATAACAAAAAATTTTATAACAAAAAATAGAACCGACTACAAAAAACCATGAAAATAATTTTCTACCAGCCTGAAGTCGGTGCCTCAGCACGAGCCAGCAGGAGTGGACCTATAATCGTCTACCTCACCTACAACTATATGAGTAAATGGCTTCAATCACTCCTGCTGGCTCGTGCTGAGGCACCGACTTCAGGCTGGTAGAAAATTATTTTCATGGTTTTTTGTAGTCGGTTCTATTTTTTGTTATAAAATTTTTTTTTCACGCTTTTTAGTGTAAAACATCTAAGATACAATAGTTTAATGACAACTGCTCGTCACCTTTTATGAAAAATTGCTTTTTCCGATGCAGAGACGTTCATAATTGAGGATTCCTGGTGCTTCACCACCCATTCCATTTCACCATATGCTTTCCGAGGAGCATAAATTGCTTAGCAACTGTGTTAAAGCAATTGAAATTCAACCCATGAAATACTTGTTATTGAGTAGTAACTCCGATGGTAAACTGTGGTCTTCATCATCAGTTCCACTTCACCAAATGATGATTTTCAAGAGCAAATGCACGAGTTACTACTAAATATATCAAAATTACCATAGGTGTCCGTACAACATTTGAAGAGTTCCCTCGATTTCGTTAGGATCCAATCATCAGATCCTGATTTGGTGCTTATGGGACCTAATTGAAAGCATTCCTAGACGGACGCAAAAAAAAATTTTCAAATCGGTTCATAAATGACGGAGTTCTGAGGTAACAAACATAAAAAAAAATAAAAAAAAAAATAAAAAAAACATACAACCGAATTGATAACCTCCTCCTTTTTTTGAAGTCGGTTAAAAAAACAATATTAATTTAACTTAAATCTAGGTAAGAGAGAGTACCCCACAAACATGGTGAACAAAAACTATGAACTAGAGCGGGTAGGTGGTATGACGGGAGCCACACACAACACAAGCTTGCTACTGGAGGCATGTAGCACTTTTAGTAGGTTAAGCGGCATTACTCATTTTTGATTAGGCGGCAGTACCAGACCAGTTCTTTACCTTGGTGGTAATGAAGAGCTGTTCTCTCGGCACCGCGGCGGCGGCCAGCGCGCGTCCCAGCTGTCCCTCCACCTGGTACCGGGCCGCCGTGTCCACGTGGCGGTACCCGGCCTGCAGCGCCCAGGTCACCGCGCGCTCCACCTCGTTGGAGTCCGGCTGAAGCTGACTCTGGAGGGGGTCGGCTGTGCTCGATACAACTCAAAATGACGCTTTTCAATTTAGACACCGACGTATACGAGTATGCGTTTTTGGAACTTCCCCCCAGTGCCACTCATACATTTTGAACTCACATATGTGTGTCGGTGGCACCTAAAGGGCTACTCCGAAACACAACGTTCGAAGTTCGTGTCGTGCGATCCCCTTCGCTCTCGTATTAAATAGTATGAGTGTGAGAGGGACCGCACGAGACGAACTTCGAACGTTGTGTTTCGGAGTAGAGTAGCCCTTCTTGCCTGCAGGGCCCAGGACACCGCTCACTCCACCTCGTTGGAGTCCGGCTGAAGCTGGCTCTGGAGGGGGTCGGCTGTGCTTGATACAACTCAAAATGTCGCTTTTCAAATTAGGCACCGACGCATATATGTGTTTTTAGGGTTCCGTAGCTAAAATGGCAAAAACGGAACCCTTATAGTTTCGCCATGTCTGTCTGTCTGTCTACCTGTCCGTCCGTCCGCGGCTTTGCTCAGAGACTATCAATGCTAGAAAGCTGTAATTTTGCACGAATATATGTACATGTAAACTATTCCGACAAACCAGTACTAAAAAAAAAACACAAACATTTTTTTTACAGTACCTCCCATTGACGTAAAATGAGGGTGATTTTTTTTTCATCTAACATTGTAGTGTGGGGTATCGTTGGACAGGTCTTTTAAAACCATTAGAGGGTTGCTAAAACGATTTTTAGATTCAGTGATTTATTTGCAAAGTAGTCGACTTTAAAGTGCAAATTTTCATTAAAATAGAGCGAGATTTTCATTAAAATTACATTAAAAGCGAAAAATTTGTAAAAATTCAGGATGTTAGTAAGTATATCTAACTTACAAGGAAAACTATAACGGATAAGTTTTGTTCAGAATGATTAGTAGTTTAACAGTAAATAGCAGCTTAAGATATAAAATATACCTAAACTTGGAATATTCCGTACAAAATGCGAAATCTTTAGAAAAAAAATACTTATTTTTTTCGTAATGGCTACGGAACCCTATTTCGGGCGTGTCCGACACGCTCTTGGTCGGTTTTTTTCAGTGTACAGTCGGCTGCAGAGAAAGGGTACCCCCCTGTAATGGCGGTAGTATGGATACCGCCGTTACAGGGGGGTACCTTTTCTCTGCAGCTGACTGTAAGTACTACTAAAATATGAAGTTGTTTTAATATTATACCGTGTAGGCGTGTCCCAGCCAGGTGCCCAGCGCCAGCGCAGGCATCCGGTGTCCGTCGCGCAGCGCCAGCAGTGGGGCTGGTCGCGCGGCGCACTGGAAACACAATACCAACATTTTCCATTCCAGTTATGAATGAGAAACGGGAGCGCAGGTGGTAGGACCATGTGCAAGGTCCGTCCGGATTGCTATCACCATCTTGCTCTCTAATCCTGCCGTGAAGCAGCAGTGCTTGCACTGTTGTGTTTCGGCGTGGAGAGTAAGACAGCCGGTGAAATTACTGGTAGGTACTTGAGGTATTCCATCTTAGGCCTCTAGGTTGGCTACGCATCTGCAATAACCCTGGTGTTGCAGATGTTTATGGGCGGTGGTGATCTCTTACCACCAGACGACCCACTTGCTCGTTTGCCTTCCAGTCGAATAAAAAAAATAATAATATCGAATGTTAAAATATCGAATATATTAAAACATCGAATGGGTCATAATATCGAAAAGTTTATTTTCTGAAACCGTAAACTTCTCAGGATTTATTAAAATTGTATCGTATTGAACCCCTTAGGTTAGGTTAGGTAAGATTTATAACAATCTAAAAAAATACAGTCTTAAGAAAAATACTTTGTCGATATTATGACCCATTCGGTATTTTAACATTCTACCTATATTCAGATACGTACCCTGACAAACACTACATTTTAACTTTCAATAAATTATACGAGTCGAGAACCCATCTCTCTTTAGTCGTATCACTATGACATATTTTATTTCTTTGGTCAAATAAATCACGCATAATAAAAGTTACACGATTTAAAGAATATTTAACCTAATAAAAGTATGATTCTAGTTCGACATAGTAATATTATACGTTATACCTAATAATTATAAAATTTTACATTATACTAAGTAATCTTCTATAATATAAAAATGAATCGCAAAATGTGTTGGTAAGCGCTTAACTCGGGAACGACTGGTCCGATTTCGCTAATTCTTTTTTTGTTGTGTTCGCTACTGTCAGGAGGTTTTCATGGAAGAAAAAAAAAATACAACGGGGGCGAAGCCGCGGGCAACAGCTAGTATTAATATAATTTGACACTGAAATTTTGTAAACCTACATGTAGGTTGAATACGCATGTGCCAATATTTGTATTTTAAGACCGTGTAACCGTATTCATGCAATAAATAAATAAATAAATATTTCTACAAAAGCAACTCTTACAGCAAACGCGACACTCAGTAAGAGCACGGGAACATACATCGCGGCGGCGCGCGCGCAAACCAACTGATTGTCTCGCGATAACGCGCGGGTGCAGGTCTATAGGTCATAGGTCCCAGTAGGTTCGTACTGCTCTGTCCAGGCAATAAGCATAGATCCTAAAAATCCCACTAATTATTATAAATGCGAAAGTTTGTTTGTTTGTTACATCACG
This sequence comes from Choristoneura rosaceana, assembly GCA_037349165.1. Lineage (NCBI taxonomy): Eukaryota > Metazoa > Arthropoda > Insecta > Lepidoptera > Tortricidae > Choristoneura > Choristoneura rosaceana. The sequence goes on along the minus strand of JAZBNJ010000046.1, from coordinate 9,338,648 downwards.
TCTAAACTGCTGAACCGATTTAAGTAGATGAAGTTAGGTTTACAGATGGTTTGAATTTAGAATACCTAGTTTTTATCCCGCGGGAACTATAGATAAACGAATTATACGCGGACGGAGTAGTACAGTCCATGGCTAAAATATATTTACACTATAGCACCTTGTCACTTTAACCACTGTTCACTGTTCATAGAGGTATATGGCAGTTCAAATAATAATATGACGAAGTTACTAAAGTGTATACATATTTTTTCACCTCACTAGCTCGAAAATGCTTTCTTTATTCTTCGAAATCTGCGTGGAAAGTAGCTTTTTATCCTCTAGGCTGGAAAGAGTTTTTGAAATTCGAACGTTATCGTGAACGGCCGCCCCCTTGAAAATACATCGACCGCATACTTTCACAACCTCGTATCTGGCCACAAAATTGCTGTAGGATTTATCTTTATGTTAAGTACGATAGAGTGTTTATTTGTTGTATACAATTCTGGTAAATACGAAGTTGGGGAAGAAAGCGTTGAATAATGACGTTTTCATAAAGAAAGTTCGTCATACATCTGTTGAAGTACCTAATATTTAAATCTGTTAATTAATCTGTTATTTTATTCTTATTAGTAAACATTTATTTTGTAATTTTACTTTAAATTTTTAGTACACCTCGATACTTATGCCATGCAATCCTTTTCAAAATAGTAACTGTATGCACAGTTTTTCTTCCATTTGCCATTTTCTCGCTGTAGTGAGGTGAAAAATTGTGTGTTTCGCTCGGCTGTAAAGTTGTTTAGCGTCTCGTGCCTTTGAAACCCTCGACTGCGCTCGGGATTCTTCATTTGAACCACTCGCTTCGCTCGTGGTTCAATCCTAGTATCCTTCGCTTGCTCGGGTTTCAATATATGCACTCGCGCCAAACAGTCACTTTCCAGCCTTGCATAACAAATAACTATTGTCTTCAACTCTACATTTATAAAATACTCAAGACTTCCGTATTTTTTATGCCAATATTTTTCTTATCCGGATTCGAACTCGGCCATCAATATTTATGACCATGATGCAGTACATAAATGATCAAGGCGTACGACTAGTTCGTACATTCCCAGTCGTACTTTTTGGGACGGACAATAATAGCACCCACTGTGACTGACGGAGAGATAAATAGTTACCCTTGACCTTTGCTATCCTTATCTAACCGTGTTATAGAACTTCGTCATCTCAACTGTCGATTATCACATCACAACAGCATACTTGAATACATACCTGAATTTTTTATTTTAGTAACGTCTCTGTACTGCTTTTGGTGATCAATCCATACTAATATTATAAAAGCCGTGGTGGCCTAGTGGTTTGACCTATCGCCTCTCAAGCAGAAGGTCGTGGGTTCAAATCCCGGCTCGCACCTCTGAGTTTTTCGAAATTCATGTGCGCACTTTACCACGAGCTTTGCGGTGAAGGAAAACATCGTGAGGAAACCTGCACAAACCTGCGAAGCAATTCAATGGTGCGTGTGAAGATCCCAATCCGCACTGGGCCCGCGTGGGAACTATGGCCCAAGCCCTCTCATTCCGAGAGGAGGCCTGAGCCCAGCAGTGGGACGTATATAGGCTGAGATGATGATGATGATTATAAACGCAACAGTGTGTTTGTCCGTCTTCCACGCCGTAACGCAGCGACGGATCGACGTGATTTTTGGCATAGAGATATTTTATAGGCCCGAGAGTGACATAGTGTGCATTTTTTCGGTATGAAAAGTAGCCTATGTCACTCTCGGGCCCATAAACTATCTCTACTTATGCCAAAAATCACGCCGATCTGTCGCTCCTTTAAGGCGTGAAAGACGGACAAACACACAAACATACAAACACTTTCGTATTTATAATATTAGTATGGATATGGTCTATCACCCATGTGATCTACCACCCTAAAGTTGATAATCGTTTGCATGTCATAAAACAATGCCAATAGACGTGTCTCTCTATTTGAAAGTTCGACTTTAGCGACATATTCAATTCATTTGATAGGAACTTGTTTAAAAATTGATAGACCACTTGTGGCTGATGATACTACTGAATGACAGTACCTAGTCTAAATACATCCAACAGTTCGGTGCCCGGTGTCGGCTGTTTACACCAAAACCTTTAACAATACACGTGTTTTCAAATTTTCGGGATGACCTTTAGTCAACAATTGACTTTCCTTCATTCAATTGAAATTTATAATAAACAGGGCTTATTTAACGTAGCTATTGTTAGGTCCTCGAGGAGACCAGTTGTGTTGTGTACCGTCGAGGAAGCGGGTGTAGGATGAAGTTTCAAATACTGCTTGTCTTGTGTGTGCTTGTGTCGGTGAGTAACTTCAACTTCGTTAACGACCAGGAGGGCTACCACGAAATTCGAAGTTCGTATCATACCGTCTTTCTCATTCTCATTTTAAATAATACCTACCGGGTGTGGCCTGTAATACGAGCAAAAAATTAAAGGGATATTTTGGGAACGGGTGTTTTGGGAAACGGACAGAACGTTCCGAAAGGTGCTAAGTTTCTCCATCGCACCGCTTTCTTTCTACCCTGCTGCTGGCAGTCTACAGTTCTTTTCTAGTGGAAATTTTTGCCGCGCATGGTGAAACCTTGGAAGCTTGGCGCGCCAGTATTTCTGGACCGGTACAACTGATCTTCAAAAACGAACCAACTCTTAACTCAATGGGCCGGCAACGCATCCATAACTCAACTTATGTTATGGGTGTCCAATTGTCCATTTTTAGCGGTGATGGCTTTCCCCATCATAAAAAAAATCCTTTCTTTCACAAAGAGCTGGTTCACTAGGTGGGTGCGTATCAAAATACATAAAGTATAAAAAGAATAATGGACGAAACACATAATGATCATTTGATGTAATGCAATAAAAAAAAAAAAGGTTTTTAAAAAATAAACCGAACCTCAACCAATCTGTTCGTAGCACGTTCACAAAAGTTGACATTATCAAAAGTTTCACCGAAAATTATATTATGTCAAATGACCATGTAAGTATTATCAATTATGAGTATAATTAAAATGATATCATATTTTATAATCACACAAAACTTAAGGACGGAATATTAAACACAAATCAAGATAGGTAATACAAACTTAACAAAACTAAAATACCACGGCCATTACTTCGTCCATTATTCTTTATAAACTTTATTTATTTTGACACGTTCCCCTAGGTGCAGACGCAAGATGCAATTCTACCTCCTGACAATAATCCTGCCGGCTTTGGGTCCAATTTTGGGCTTTACCAGGACGACAACGGTGTCGGGTGTATAGTCGATCAAGTAAGTTCTTTGTCTATTCTGCCAGTTTGCACAATATCAAAAACCGGGAGAACCTTATTCTGCTCTCTGGAGGCAAAAGGCCGTATGTAAAAAAACACTTTTTGTATTTCGGTACAGACCCCATATCGGTGGAAATCGAAAAATCGGGAAGTTCGACACCACTTCATTTCAAGGCCCTTCACTACGAAATTCGACCTTCAAAGTCAAAGTCAAAATCAAAGTCAAAATATCTTTATTCCATTTAGGCTATAACAAGCACTTATGAACGTCAAAAAAATCTACCACCGGTTCGGAAAAACCTCTGTTGAGAAGAATCCGGCAAGAAAATCAACGAGGTTTTTTTTTTAAGTACAGATTCACAATATTTATAAATGACATCTATATACATTACAAGTATTTAACACAACTTTATTTTTAACCTTCGTACCTGCCGGCCGGCACTAACGTTAAGAGTACCTATTACTTACCTATACGAGAGTGAGAGGAACACGATACGAATTACGAACTTCCATTTTCGAATTTCGTACTAGCCTGTACTACGGAATTATAAAATCGATGGGCGGCCCTGGTTTCTGGGTTCAAATCAATTTTTTTATTTTTTCAGTGCTTGGTGCGCGTACGCGGTGGACCGCTGACGAGGGGGCACGTGGCCAACGGGGGCCGCCAGGGCCGGAGGGTGCCCTCCCGGCTGCCGTTCCTAGTGCGACTGCCGCCCAGCACCACTCCGGTAACCAATCAGTCCCAGCCTTTATCGTCCCACTGCGAGCACAGGGGGCCTACCACGATCTTTCCTAAACGATCCAAACGCAGAGCAGTTCAATTTAGGCACCTAAACTGAATCGCCGAAATTGGAACCACGACCTTTATTTCTCAGAGCTGAATCTCAATCGCTTACAAGTGAATGAAAGACCGATATTTTCTCTGATATATGTATCGCTATCGCTGAACCTCACTTGAAATGAATCACAAAAGTAACGTCGTAGTACGAAATAGCGATGCAGTTCAGTTTAGAGCCTAAACTGAATCGTATTAAGAGAGCGTGGTAGGCCCCCAGGCCTCTCAAAATCGGCCGTACTTAGTTCCGATGCGGACCCAGTGCGAATGGGAACTTCAAGCAGATTTGTGCAGGTTACCATACGATGGTTTCCTTCGTCTTAAAGCTCGTGGCCAATTTCAAATCTGATTTTGTAAAAAAAAAAATTAGCTAAAATACCGGGTGGTGAAAAATTATGGCCGCTAGAGGGAAAGTTGCTTTAAATTCTTCAGCTAGCTCATTTTTCTTAAAAGAACTATTTCGTTATTAAATTAAAAAAAAGTGCATTCAAAGATTTTCTAAAATAAATTAAATGCGTTATTCGAAGGTGTTTATTAAAATTGATAGTACAATTTCATAATCTGACGGGAACGAGTTGCCAATTGATTATTTTTTGCTTCTTTCGGCACAATATTTCTTTTCTTTCGTCATATTTAATATATACTCGTAAGATTATGTAAGGTTGTCTTATTTTTTCAGTTGTAATTTATTTTTCTTTTGCCAAATAAATTTATTTTTTCTTTCTTTCTTTGTTTCAATTAGTTGAATATTATTGCGTGTGTTCCCAGTGTCAGCAGCGGATCGGCTTTGGGCGCATGCAAACTCGGCTTCCATTCCTCGCCCTTCCACAAGAGATACAAACCACTACACAGGTAATTAATTGATTTACCTACATTGTTTGATATTATTTTAGCTGACAAGCAAGATGAAAATATTGTACCTAATGATTAGACTACTATACAACAAATATTAAAAATTACATTTATTAACTTTTAACTTCTATTTGATTTAGGATAATCGCATTTCCGTAGAATTGCCATCGCATTTACTGTTTTGTCTGAAAGTATTGTTTTGTTTAAATATTGTTTCATGTTGTCCCCGGTAGTGACAAAAAATAACATCTCATAAGGGATTAGGTTTCAGTTTATTGTCAATTACACAATTACAATTGAGAAAAACATTGCGTTCAGTCATGATTACAAATTCGTTACAAAGTCAGTTAAGTCTGGTTTAAATATCAGAGTGTGGTTAAGTTCAAGGGTTCCTTCTTTAGTCACCCACCAGTTTTTGGAATTAACCCGTGGAATTAACAACAGAAAATCGCAGAAATGTGTGATTTAACTCTCAAAATAATAGCATATAGGTATCTTTATCATCGCTTTTGTACCCATTATATCTAATTACATTATTAGTTATCTGTAAAACATGTTTTTACCCCCTTGGAGCTCACCACCAGGTTAAAAACCATTAGTTTAGTTCTAAAAAAAGAAAAATTAACTTGCTATGCACACAAAAATAGTATTCTGTCAATATAAAAATCAACAATGAAAATATTATGACGGATTTGATATGTCAACTGAAAAAAAAATGAGCCCATCAGTATAATATAGACTGCACAACTGAGATGATGATAAACTTATTTTACCATACTGTATGTCAATCTGACACTTAAGTTACGTTTCCATGTGGTCTGTTTGCAGCCACCAGCGCTGCCAAAGCTAGCGCTGGTAGTTTATGACGGCGAGCCCTCGCGGCTGCCCGGGCTCGTGCGCTGCCCTGCTGTCGAACAGACCACGCAAATGGTACGTACAAAATAATCTGACAATAAAGAATACAAAGACATAATTTGCTTAGTAACTCGTAACTGTCAGATTTTTTAGTGTTTACATATGGCAACAGTTTTACGAGTATATAAAATAATGTTCATTAGTTATTTATTCCTTTTTTACTTCTTTGTGTATATATGAATAGTTAGAACTTACTACAATACAAGGTTACTGGAGAATTTGTTTCTTCTTTTAACACCTTGATATAGCCATCTGTGTTTTCTTACGCGGTTGGACCAGTTCATGATTGCCAATGATTTTCTCATAATCAAAATAAGTCGGTTAGAAAAAAGATAGACTGTTTTGCCCGCTGAGACGGTTTAATTAAAATAACAAGAAAATTATTTAAACTCATATCAGCTACCAATATTAAATTAATTGTTTGTAGACAACCTCCCAACGGAATGTTGAGCAAAAAAAATCTAAAAAACGCGTTTCAAGAAATATTTTCGAAGCATATGCAAGAGAACAGGGAATTCCGGAACATGGCTCGGTGGAAAGAATGGAAATGATTAAACATATGCGAAGTCGATTTTCAAATGAATATTGGACATCAGCCGTTTTTGAAGATCTAGTAAGTACTGAGATATTTATAAAAACTTTTTTTTGTAATCATGGATCACCGATGTATAAGTACATAAAATTGGCTTGATAAATCACGGTTTTACCATAGGACTGATATAACGACCAAACAATACTTTAAGACAAAACAATAAATATGCGATGCTAAAGATTTCGTAGCCTCTACAGACTCGCGTGGAGAATTCACAAGAAAAGTAAAGCGAGACTGATGCGTAGTTATTTCTCGTCTTATTCTCATGTCTTTCTTAATCAGTGATAATTTTTTTGTATTTCAAAGTATTGCACGAATGAGGAAGAGTTCGCGAAATTTTTCTATGAACCTTTTCACCATGAATCTGTAGAAGCTATAAGCTAATACACGTCACATATTCAGAAGGAGAGGATTAACTTTTCATTAATTATTTCATAGTAAAATAATAGTTATAAAATTAAAAAAAAACTTAATATAGAAAATATGACGATGTATAGTTAATAAGAAAAGAAATGTTATTGTAAAAGAGCGTGGAACTGCGCGACATCAGCTGTTAAAAAGATAAAGTCGAAACGATTACCTACTATAAAAAATGGTCCAAAGCATTCCGGTTCGTACGGTTTACCATTAAAGTGTGTTTTTGGTTTTTTAAATTATACTTAATTTATTTTTAATTTTTTAGTGTGATTTCCTGTAAATTCATATTGTAACAAGCCTGAATTCGGCTAGCTTTCGTAGTTGTGTCTTGGAGTACCAGTGCCTGCCTGACTGCTCCATTATCAGACCCTGATACCATTAACTACCTATTCTTGGTTAAAGTACACCCAAAGACTATTCTAAAAAGCTCTAAAAATGGTTCTTAAAAATAATTCTTTTTGTATTGAAACATGCCTAACCATTTTTCATTGTGCTTTGTGTTAGTACATCAAAATATTCAAACTTAATTTTCACTTTCAGATTGACGATTCCGATTCTAATTTGGACTACGATACTCAGATTGAATCAGGAACTGATTTAGACGACGCACAATATTTAGAAAATGAAGACTCAGAGAAATCGGATAGCAATGCAGATTCACCAATTGATGCAGAAGATGTGGCACCAATGACGCTAAAGCCATTAGAGAAAAAAACAGACGTCAAACTGCAAAATAGACGACCAAAAACTAAAAAAGAAAAAAAGAAGTCTGTATCGTCGCCGTTGGACGTAGCATTCGCCATAGGGAAACAAGATGACAAAGACACAAGATTCAAACGGTACAAGGACGATTTAGAAGCATTTGGGCATTACGTTGCAACAAGTTTACGTAAACTTAGTGATAATAATATTATAAATGCTCAGGATGAGATTCAAGCAATACTATCGAGGTATAAAGTGAGAAATTTGAAAAGGACTGTCTATTACGATCTCTTTAGTTAGTTTTTTGTCCGGCTAGATTTAATGCAACTAATAATAGTGCTAATATTATGTTTAAGTATCTTGCGTTTAATTTTTATTGATTAAAAAACCGACACCATACTGAAACCACTTAAAAGTTAAAACCCTCCTTAATGTATAAAGATAGTGAAATGACAGTGCTTAGTTTTTTTTTTTTTTTTATAATTGATATGTAATTTAGCTTAATTTAATTTTGAATTTTGTAACTTGACATGTATTTTTAATATTCATCGTAATGCAATTAATAAAATAAATATAAGTAGTTACTTGACTATTAGTAAACATCAAATAAATGCATTTAACTATTATTTGATTTTTCTTATTTACAATTTACTAAAAATGAAAATATTTTATAATCGTTCCCTAAACTTCTTAATCAAAAAGCAAATCAAAGCGCATTTTAGGTGTATTAATTAACATTTTTCTGCCCTTTTTGCTTATATTTTTTTATATTGTAAAAAATGCTAAATTTCGTTAGGTAGCTAACTTTTTCATATAATATTTACACTTTTTGTCATGCGACGGAAGGGGACAATTATAGATCAGATTATTGCGATAATATCCTTTTTGATTAATAAGCGCATTTTTTTTAACGTTTTTTTTTAATGTGCAAAATATGTATGTTTTCTGCCCAACAAAACTATGTTCCAAGTGTCTAATTTTTTTAGTTACTTCTAGCAATGGAGTACGAATATTTTGAATAGAACAATCTCTAAGTGACTACCGTGTCAGATTTTAACTCAATACTAACAAATAAATCTCTAATAATTCTGACATCGGAATAAAAATCTGACGTTTCACGCGGCGAGCGCAGTATTTAAGGATGGAAAAGCTGAAAAAATAATCACTGAAAAATCTCAACTGATAGGTTTTGTTTCGCGAGACCCGATATGAAATTCCCATTTCAATCATTTATTATTTATTATTCGATAGTCAAGTTTATTTTGAAAGTCCAGCTAAACGTAAAGTTCCCATAAATGCATGGGGCAAAATGATACTTAGGAAATAGGACACATCCTGCCAAGAGTTTGATAGGATACACTAGAATACTTTGTAACATTCGAATTTTTTTATCGCGATTCATGGCTCATTAAATTACCAACTCAAAAGTAAACCAAAAGAGCATGTACAGTCGGAGTAAAAAAAGGTTCGTCACCATAAGATCTATTTTCCTTTGCTCAGTATGAGCGCTAATCTGCTTTACCGATTGAGTAGGACAAACAGCGTCAACCTGTCAACCTGCTAAACATAATCAGGTGACCATAGACACCCTACAACTACACCTTGGCACTGACAAACACTGACAATTAAATAGAACATTATTTGATTGAATCTTTTACGAAGTTGTTTATTAAAAAGGTTTTGTATTGATATAAAACTAGATGTAATGTTAGAGGTGTATACTATTTTGACCCTTGTTATCATATCAAGTAAGTATAATTTGATATGCACTTGTCTACTTAGTACTTTGGTTTCAAAACGTACTAAGAGTCTATGACTTTGTAAAGGAATCAATTTAATAACTGACGAAGGTTTTCCTACCCCCACTGTACGTAGGGAACTTGTACACATATTTTTCAGGTGCTTTTAAGCAAACAAGAAGTAACATTTGTATCGTGTGGTGTCAACCACAGGCAGGACGCGGCCGGCGCGCCAAGGACCTACCCGTCATCGGCCTCATCAGCAACTCCAGCGACCTCAACAACAGCGACATTTCCGACGTCAGCGACATGGGCAACATCAGCGACGGCGAATTCCACAGCAACACCAACATCAGTGGCATCGCAAGAACCAACGATATCGCTAACATTAGCTCTGTCGGTAACACCAGTGACGCTGGCAACTTAAGCTACACTGGCGACAGCGATGTTGACTTTCTTCTCAAAATCTCTAATGATAAAATGAGTGACAACACTGGCGATAGTGACGATGACTTCCTCGACAACAACGCTGTCATCGAAAAAACCATGATATCATCAAAAACCAGTGGCATTAAGGTCGCCAACCGCAGCGGCCTGCGCGAAGAAGGGCACGAGTCGGACGTTGACACCCAAGACGAAAGTTTTACGACTGCGAAAGAGGTAAAGACATTGTTATTATTTTATCTAGCGCACAGAACAATAACTTAAATAGAAACTAACAAATAACTTATAATTAAGTATAATCATGTGTTACAAAATTATCTTAATATTAAATGAAAAGTCCATTTACAATATTTGAAAAGCGTAGTACACTGTATGACTTACCGCCAAAAATATATATGTCGCCTACGGGGCTAATGCGTCCATACCAAATATCATAAGAAAAACATCCTTTAGAACTACTCACGCCATTTTTTTAAAGGCTTTGGCACTAAAAGTACAAAACATGATCACTAGATGTCGTGGCCGTGCTCTTTTTTTTAAGTAATCCGCCAATGAGGTCAATTAGACGCTATAGCCCCGAATATTTTGGTTCAACTAATTACCCTAAACTAAGGCTAGAATTTAGCGTACAATATAATAATTAACTTTATCATGTGTGCTTTTACAAAATTACCTCGATGAAAATCATTCCGACCAATCTGATCACATAATACCAGAAAAAGACGCTTTCACCCCACCTGGGGTTATAGCATCTAAAAATCCCAGCTTTTACAGAAACGTAATTTACACGTAGAAGTTATTAAAAATGCCATGAAATGGCACTACAATATGAAATTAGATCAAATGTGCTAGCTTGTATCATAAGTTATAGCTTTTAAGGACACATAATGTGTTTGTTATAATCTGATAAATATTCTGTTTAAAGTATTGTGACGCATTAGCCCCGGTTGACTTTCATTAATTTTTCATTCAGATAATCCTATTTCATTAAAATTAAACAATATAAAACTATAGATCGATTTACAAGAGCTGGGGAAGAATGAATTGAACAAAAGCAATGTCACTTAGACACTTTTATTACAAAATGACAGATGCATGACATTTTTAAGTAGGCTCCATTTTAGGGTTCCGGAGCCAAAATGGCAAAAACGGAACCCTTATAGTTTCGCTATGTCTGTCTGTCTGTCTGTCTGTCCGTCTGTCGGTCCATCCGCGGCTTTGCTCAGAGACTATCAATGATAGAAAGCTGTAATTTTGCACGGATATATAGGTAAACTATGCCGACAAAATAGTACAATCAAAAATTCAAAAAAAATTTTTTTGAGGGTACCTCCCATAGACGTGAAGTGGCGGTGATTTTTTTTTTCTCATCCAACCCTATAGTGTGGGGTGTCGTTGGATAGGTATTTCAAAACCATTAGGGGTTTGCTAAAACGATTTTTCGATTTAGTAATTTTTTGCGAAATATTCAACTTTAAAGTGCAAATTTTCATTAAAATCGAGCGTCCCCCCCCTCTAAAATCTAAACTGGTGGGTGGAAAAATTTGAAAAAATTCAGGATGGCAGTCAGTATATCAAACTTTCAAGGAAAACTATAACGGCTAAGTTTGCTTGAGAATTATTAGTAGTTTGTGAGTAAATAGCAGCGTAAGGTATAAAATATACCTAAACTTGGAAGATTTCGTGTAAAATAGAAAAATATTACTTAATTTTTTCGTAATGGCTACGGAACCCTATTTTGGGCGTGTCCGACACGCTCTTGGCCGGTTTTTATTCCAATATTCCCACGGAGGGTTAAAATAACCGTTGGGTTTACAGTCACCAAATTTGGCTTACTGGCTTAATGCAATGTTAATGAAAACCAATACGTAATATTCGGGAATTCCCACGGCAATTTTGTAAAATCAACTGCTGTAATGTTTCATTTCAAGCCGAGGGTAAACTATAAATCATGTTTTCAGAATATTCACTCGTCCACTTACAAGTACAAAAATTGGGAGGACTTCTTCGGAAATCAGACGACTATACCGACACCGACAGAACTTACACGGCCGTCCTCATGCGCGTACTACAAGACGACCAGCACGGCAGCGCCGACCAAGATGGGGATGCCACACGAGCCGTACAAGCAGTATGACACTACGGAGCCCCCTTGCTTGGATTACTACAATCCGATTTATGACCTGGTTTTGACGCTGTGTGGGCATGACTTCACGGACGACGCGGACCTGACCTGCAGGGAGCGCATTTTGACTGTGGGGGGGCCCAATGCGCCACAGAGTTACGATCCCTCCTTCGGATATTATTGACAGAAAGCCGGTTCCAAGTCGTTAAGAGTTGTGAAAGGGGGTGGTGTCATTTCGGCCGTTTAGGGCCACAGTGAGAAATGATCATGACCACTCAATGACCACTTCTTGTAAATGATCACTTCTCTTACGTAAAAGCTGTATAAAACAAATTATCCTTATATAGAATTATTTCCGAAAAAAACTGTAGAATGATCAGACTATCTGGTAGACGCGAAGCCCAATAAGACATAAATTAAGGCAATAAATGGTTTTGTTTCATGTTACATAATATGTGAGAAAGAGACGTAAATGAACGTATACAAAGAGTTAATAAATTATCTATTTTGGAGCAGGCATGTGTTTTCTTTATACTCCTTTTTACTGTGCTGTCTGAAAATTACGAAGGCTGAATAATAATTGGATAATTTAATATTGGTCGTTTTTTTAACCGACAAAAAAAAATAGAGGAGGTTCTCAAGTCGACACGTAAGTACCTACAGGCTGAAATCTCGGACGTACATAATACAAAATTAGTGTTTCATGCACAGTTAATGCTGGGCAATATAGTGCATTTACTCTTTTGTTGAAATAAGTCTGAAAAAAATTGTGGTTTCCATACATTTTTGAAATACGAAATCATGAATTAAGTAATGTATGGAAACCGGAATTTTCATCAGACTAATTTCAAGAAAAGAGTTAATGCATTATTATTACCCAGGAATAACTGAGCACGAAAAACTAATTTTGTATTAAGTACGACAGATTTCACCCTGTATAATTTTTACAGAGTAGTCCCATTTTTATAATTGACAATCTGGAACAAACATCCGGACAAACGAGCAAGTGGGTCTCCTGATGGTAAGAGATAACCACCGCCCATAGACAAATGCAACACCAGGAGGATTTCAGATGCATTGTCAACCTGGCCTAAGATGGGATACCTCAAGTGCCAGTAATTTCACCGGCTGTCTTACTCTCTACGCCGAAACAACAGTGCAAGCACTGGTGCTTCACGGCAGGATTAGCGAGCAAGATGGTGGTAGTAATCCGCGCGGACCTTGCATAAGGTCCTACCGCCTGCAAAACTTCGAACTGACGAACTGGGTACGCTTTTTCGATAACAACCAACAACTGACTGTTTATTTTAAAGTTAAAAATATAGTTGTACAGTTAATTGAAAATTAATGCGTTTTCCGGATGAAAATTTTATGGTTTTTCATTAGTGTCTTGAAATTAACGCTTATTGCCATACAAATCGAAAAACCTAGGGTACTGCGGGGCTGCTACGAAATTCGAAAATCGAAGTTCGTGTCGTTCCGTCTCTCTCATCATCATCAGCCTATATGGTCGTCCACTGCTGGACATAGGCCTCTCCCATGGCACGCCACCGAGCACGATCCTCGGCCACTCTCACCCAGCTCTTGCCAGCCACCCTGCGAAGATCATCGCACCACCGAGTCTGAGGGCGTCCTACGCTACGTTTGCCGATCCGTGGTCTGCACTCAAGAACTCGTCTCTCTGACACTTATACTATTTAATACGAGAGTGGAAGGGACGCGGTACAATAAGAACTTCGATTTTCGAATTTCGGAGTAGGCCCTCTGTGCCCAAATGGTTGCCTGGAAGAGATCGCTTTTAAACGATAAGACCGCTTATTGTGTAGGTACACTGTATTTTGTATTCATATGTAACATTTTGTACTAATTTGTGGTGTGCAATAAATACTATTTGTATTGTATTGTAATTTCTCGCTACGCCTCGTTTCATGAAACCACACTCGTGTTTTAATCTTATTACGTAACAGTTGCATAAACTACTATTCTCGCTTATCGCCATCGATATATATACAACATACCATAACGCAATCATAAACTAACAAGCTGAGGTATGTTACCAACAGCCAAATAAGTGGTCTATCAATTTTTGGACAAATTCCTATCAAAATATCATTGCTATCAAATGAATATCGTCACTACTTAAAAAAAACTCGTAGCTCAAAATAGATAATTTTTCTGAGTGAACTTTATAAAGTCAAATTTAATAGAGTCTGTCAATTTTTTACACATTTAACTTACCCTAACGTGGGCATGCTTGATTATACAGGGTGGCCCATTTATATCGGTCAGTATTGGAAAGTCTGAAACTATACGACATACGAAAATTTCTTCTTAGGAACCATGACATCGATTTTAATAACAAGAAAAACTGCATTCATGCATTTAAAAAAAACCTGTACTCGGCTCGGGAATCGAACCCGGTTGTTTAAAAAAAAAAAAACTTAAGACTATTTCTATTTAGATATCGATTGTGTACGTCTTAATCAGTAAATGTCCCCATAAAACATTATGTCTAAAATGAATAAAATGCATTGTTTGCACATACTTTTAAAATAGTATTTTTTCAAAGTAGTGACGATACCTAGTTATGTAACTAAAGTCGAACTCTTAAAGTGACAGACACGTCTATTGGCATTATTGTTTTATGACATGCAAGTAAACGATTATAAATATTAGTGGTAGACCACATAATATATTCGGCTGGTGGTACTTACCTATTACATTTGTAGTTTATAGAGCTTAGTGGCGCGCGAGCAACGATGTCGACCAGACGTAGTGCGATGTTGGTTGTTGTAGTGATATTAGCTGCGTTTGCGCCGGTAAGTTGTTATGAAATAAATACGGTCACGGACTGGAACCATTTCACAGCAAACGTCATAGTAACATCGCATTAATTAACGAGGAAAATCGTAATGACTTTTCCTTTGAAAAGGTTCCATGGTGGCACAGTATGGTGCGCATGCGATAGAATTATTCAATTTATTAAAATGTTTTACGATTTTAGTGTTTAGCGCAACAAACTCTTTATTGTACAAAATAAGTAAACGAACATAATTGACAAACATAAGTAAGTTTAGTTAAGTTATTTTTAAGATATTTTTAAATCTTATTGTGCCAAAAAGCTTAATAAATTCAAGTTTAATTATTGACAAACATTACATAACATGAGATAACATACATTTATCTCATGTTATGTAATGTTTAGTTTATATATAGTTTTAGTTAGTTGATTTTAATTATAACTTACTTTTATGTACTTTGAGATAACATTAAAGACATTTTTTTTTTCAAAAATTTTTCGCTTGCTGTCTCTAATTTCTTCAATATATGCGACAAGAAACTGATAGCGGTTGAAACGCTCGTCGAACTACAAAATATCTTAGGTTCGAGCACAGAATATAATATAATTGGTTCCTGGTAAACCAAACCGTATTTTCAAATACTATGAATTCTTCCAACTCGCCTAATAGGTAAGGCGTATATCTAATGACCTATAGGAACCAGGAAAATAAAAATAAAACATCTAAGTGCCTACCTAGCGCAAATTCCAACACGGATAATGGAAAAACATGATGTGCTTCGGAGCAAAAAGCTTGTGTTTACATTGTTATAGGACCAGTGACCACTGTATGGTCTGTTCACCCACCAAGGCCAACCACTCCGTCGTAGTCGTGACTGGACTGCAAGACTTAGCCTCCGTTCACACACTGCGCATCATAATTAATTACTTATCTATATTTGCATCTAAACTTAAGTGAACTGGCTTTCCTAAGTTCCTTTGTAAGTTGGATAGGTAATTACAATTTTTTAATTTGATTATAATTTTTTTAAAATTATATTTCAATTTCTAATTTATTTCAATTATATTTTTTTAACTACCTTATACTTTAAAGGGCAATTCTTATTCAATCTGACCACTGAATGTGGGTAAAAGGCCAGTTGCTAGACTTGACCCGTGCATAGGTACAGTCACCAGCATTCATATCTGCCAAAACGGAGCGTGTAAAAATATCTGACACGTCCCTGCGGCCCTAGAAATAGAGTCGTATCAGATATTTATGCACGCTTATTGTATCAGATAGTTATGTGCTGGTGACTGTACATAGATACATACATATTTGCAAGTTAAATAAAAAAGTTTGCAAAAACACACAAAATTTCGTATTTGTTATTCATTTTGTTATTTACTTCATGCTTCGTACGGTAATATATCTATCTTTTTATTTTATCTATACTTATTATACTAAAGGTCATCCTAATTGAGATGAACCCGCGGCTTTAAATCTAATCAGTTGACCGTTGAAACATGAGTATTTATTTTCTTAAAGACAGAATGATATCCGTGTTGTCACAAAAACGTAGGTAGACAACTTTTGAACAAGTATGTGTATGTATGTAAACTCTTTTTTGTACAAAATAAGTAAAACACAAGAATTTACTTAAATACTACCTATACATACGTATGTTTTGCTATACTTTGTGAAATTTCCGTTTGTATATTATGTTTTTTTTTTAAATTAACTCATTTGTCCTATTTGGGACCTATTTAAAAAAAACTAACTACAGCGCTGTGAGTTTTTGATAATGAAATACGAGTACAAATAATTTTAATACATTAAATAACTAAAGTTAAACCTAACGTAGAGCGGTGAGGCAACATAGGGGGGGTTCTCCCATTTCCATCCCATTTTCAAGACTGCTAATAACTCTATTACCACTTCCTATTTTGTGTACTCTCTGTAGAGTTCCCTTTTATCACCGCTTTCTCTTTTCTCTTTTGAATCTGTCACAGACTTGTCACAACAAATGAGTCGTCAAATTTTAAAAACAACATTGAAACAACACAACAGGTGGCCACAAAATGGAGCCACCTTTTCCTAAATTTAAACTAAATTGAAGTGTCTACAATAATATAAATCACTACAACGAAAGAGCCGACGAGAACCGATCAATTTAAAATGAAAGAAACATAGCATTTGCCAGTAATCCTTATAAACATAGTCTAGAACTCTGTCTACAATGGACTCCAAGAAGATTCTCCGTCCCAACCCTAACGTGGAGGAGGATTTGGCACACGCCACGAGGATGAACTCCGCCATGCTATCCAGGGTCAAAGCGTACGCTACTGTCAAGAGGAAGTCTGTTAAATTCTGCCATTGCGAGGTAAAACGGGAAGTCGGAAGGTCCCCAGTACAATTCCGGAAAAAGGCGAGACATTTTAAATTTACGACATGTTGTAATGAGTAATGCACTGTGTGCTGTGAATATGTTCACTATTTTTACAAGTTCTTATTCTTTACCTGAGGCTTTATTGTCTGACACATTTGGAATCACAATCTTTTCACCATTATGTTTCTTTCTGTTATTTGGGTGATAGACGTACGAGGAAGTACGCGGACCTTTTTTGCCTGTGTGTCACCGTAAGTACACGTACTTAACCGTCGGCGATCAAACCGGTTTGAAATCTTGCTCGTGGCACGCAAACTTAAAAACCGCGTACTTTAAGTCCGTACATCTATCACACTTTCCACGGCATAAGACGAGGGTAGAAAGACATTGTGAATGTGATAGCGAACGGCAGCGCGTTAGACAATACATCCTCTGTTGTTGTTGTGTACAGCAGGGTTACCACGAAACTCGAAGCTGGAAGTTCGTGTCGTGCGGTCCCTCTGACACTTATACTATTTAACACGAGAGCGAGAAGGACCGCACGACACGAACTTCGAGTTTCGAGTTTCGTAACCTCAGGGCCTGAAGGGCTACTCCGAAACACAACGTTCGAAGTTCGTGTCGTGCGGTCCCTCTCACACTTATACTATTTAATACGAGAGCGAGAGGGACCGCACGTCACGAACTTCGAGTTTCGAGTTTCGTAACCTCAGGGCCTAGCCTCTGCGTTCGCGTCGGGTGTTACTCATGCTGAATACAACATGTTATGGGACTGGTGTTTGTGTCGCCACACGCCTTACGTTGGACTCTTCCTTGTTTCCAGGACGCGAAGAGCAGCGGCGTGGCGCCGCTGCTGAAGCTGAACGACGGTCGTAGCGTGCCGAGCTTCGGTCTCGGGACGTGGCTCGGTTTCTCCAGCCAGGTAACTCATCAGTCGGAAGACGTGCACTGAACAAGTCTCCCCTTTAGAACGCCACAATGAATGACAGCTTTTGTCCACCACTTGCCAACCTTACAAGGTTCGATTGCTACCACCATCTTGCTCGCTGATCCTGCCGTGAAGCAGCAGTGCTTGCACTGTTGTGTTTCGGCGTGGAGAGTAAGACAGCCGGTGAAATTACTGGCACTTGAGGTATTTCATATCTTAGGCCTCTAGGTTGGCTAACTACGCTCGTGTTGTAGCCAACCACCGCCCATAAACATATCTGCAACACCAGGGTTAATCTAATTTATTACATTAACCCTGGTGTTGCAGATATGTTTATGGGCGGTGGTGATCTTTTACCATTAGGAGAACCACTTGCTCGTTTGCCATCCAGTCGAATAAAAAAAAAACTGAATCACGATGTGACCCATTGTGGAACCTTTTCGTAGATAAAGTCATAGTGACATCGGATTGCTTGACAAGGCAATTTCTTATAACACTTATTGTGAGAAACGTTCTTCGGTGGGTCAGGAATCAAATGGTACTATTCTACATATTCTTCTACCCGGCAGGGAGGTCGCGTGGAACCGACGGGGCACGAGGTGGAGGATGCCGTCATTTGGGCCATCGAGGCTGGCTACCGGCACATTGACACTGCCCACATCTACGACACAGAGACACAAGTGAGTCAGCCATATAGTCATTAGTCGTCCTATCATACCTATCATCATAATCCCAGCCTATATCCGTCCCACTGCTGGGCACAGGCTTCCTCTCAGAATGAGAGGACTTGGGCCATAGTTCCCACGCGGGCCCAGTGCGGATTGGGAACTTCACACGCACCATTGAATTGCTTCGCAGGTTTGTGCGTTTCCTCATGATGTTTTCCTTCACCGCAAAGCTCGTGGTAAGTTTCAAATAAACTATCTCCATGCCAAAAATCACGTCCATCCGTCGCTCCGTTACGGCGTGAAAGACGGACAAACATACAAACACATTTTCGCATTTATAATATTAGTACTTTGGATTTCTTTCTTAGAAAAAAAGCAGGCTGGAATGTATGGTGCACGAGAAAAAATTGTGTCTAGACTCCCTGTCCAGTGGTGGTGTAGGGGTATGGCACGCAGCATGGAAGGACCTGGGTTCGATTCCCAGCGCTGGTTTCAGTTTATATTTTTGTTGGATTTCACAGGATGACCGTAAAAGTAAAAAAATTGGAGTGTAATAAAAAATACTCCTAAAACCAATCATACATACCTATGATGATTTGGGACGACAATCTCTTCTACGTCCACTCCTAACGACGTCGTGTGGTCGTACCGACTGAAGAGTAGCCATGGCTACTCTTTTTGGCGACCTTTTTTTTTTTTTTTTTTTTTATGTTATAGAGGCCAGACAAACGAACTAGTGGGTCACCTGATGTTAAGTGATCACCACTGACCTTTGGATGCCAGAGATGGCTGTCGCCATGCTCTCCCACTGTGTGTGTCCAGTGCGTGTCGTCATAGTGGTTGTGTTTATATGTTTTAGTTTTTGAATAGGTCCCATTGAAAAACAGCGTTGCGGCTTGCAGTAGTAACATTATGCTGAGTGGTGCCCACTTTATACTATTCGATGTTATTTTTAATTCTTTCCGTCTAATGTATTTTTATGTGTATCGAATATGTATAAATAAGTGTTTCTCTCTATCTCTCTCTCTCTCTCTGTGACGTAGAATTACTGATAATTATCCATTTTGCGTTTGCCGCTTTTGCAGGTTGGACGTGCGATTAAGAAGAAAATATCTGACGGTACGGTGAAGAGGGAAGACCTTTTTGTTACTACGAAGGTAAGGGTTTGTTTTTAAGGCCCTGAGCTAGCTGACGTGGTTTTCTCGGAGCGGTGGATGCCCTGGGTGT
The DNA here is from genome assembly GCA_037349165.1 of Choristoneura rosaceana. Classification (NCBI taxonomy): domain Eukaryota; kingdom Metazoa; phylum Arthropoda; class Insecta; order Lepidoptera; family Tortricidae; genus Choristoneura; species Choristoneura rosaceana. The sequence goes on along the minus strand of JAZBNJ010000046.1, from coordinate 9,318,736 downwards.
AATTAATGTACGACTTGTTATACATAAATAATACACAGCCTGATGATCCGCGCTTATGTGCACGAATTATCTTGCCGTGCCGAAATAGCAGGAAACCGATAATGTACGCGCAATAATGTACGACGTGATAATCCGAAGCATTATGATAATCATGCCTTACGATTTCCGTGATTGAAATAAAAAAATTACCTAACTAAGGTAGCTTTTCGAACTATTGAACTTTGAAGTGACAAAGTCAGGGGTTTTACAATTTTTTGTTGATTAGGTTATACCTGCAACCGTGCTAGCGGTTCGCAGGCAGTGCAGCGTAGGCTCTAAGGCCTTAATGTGTCTTCAATGATCTATAATATCTGTTGATCTCCAGCTGTGGAACGACAAGCACGCGCCCGAGGCCGTGCTGCCGGCGCTGCGCGCGTCGCTGCTCAAGCTCGACCTAGAATACGTGGACCTGTACCTCATACACTGGCCGGTTGCCACATTCGTGAGTACAGTTATAGCCTTCTTCCTCTTCTAAGAATCTCCCCATACCTATAGACATGGGAGGTTTTTTATTCGAGCATTGCAATCCCCTTGTGGGGGGAGGCTCCAATAGAGAGATCTCTCTCCAGGCAGGTGTTATGCCTGGGAACCGAAGTCCGAAGGACGAGCGTCAGTAGTTGTATATACGCGTCCGAGTTGTGAAACTTCGATAGCGCGAAGTAGAACATGTGTGAAGTTTCTATATGTGCTCACTAGATGGCGCTAGGAGTCGCTACACCCTCATTTTTTATGGTTATTTTACAACGACTCCAGAGGCTGGCTTGCATGGCAACCACGGGCTGCATGAGGACTACTCCGACTGCGGCCCTGGAAGCTCTGCTCGGCCTGCCGCCGCTGCACCTGTTTATCCAGCAGGAGGCAGGGGCGACGGCGGTAAGGCTAAAAAAGCTAAACCTATGGAAAAGCGTAAGAGTTCCACACGCTAAACTGCTTGATGAACTGGTACACAGGGAACCACTCTTTGAGGCGGTCACCGATAGGATACCCAAACAGTACGTATTTGACAAAAAATACAAGATACAACTGCACGAAGACCCGGGTGAGGGACTCAACTTGAAAGAGCTAAGGATCTTCACGGACGGGTCAAAGACATCAACTGGTACAGGCTCTGGAACACATTCAGAGGATCTGAATATCAACATATCAACGCCACTAGGAGCCCATAATACCGTCTTCCAAGCGGAGTGTATGGGAATCATAATGGCAACTGCAGCGATTGACTCCAGAAAGGTACAGGATTTTCCTATCCGTATACTGTCTGACAGCAAATCGGTCTTGCAAGCCCTGCAGAGCGACACAATGACATCAGGGCTAATCTACGAGTGCCATCGAGCTCTGACGTTGGTAAGTGAGACAAACACCATAACACTACAATGGATAAAAGGACACAGTGGATCGCGAGGTAATGATGCGGCCGACCGATTGGCTAGAGGGGGGTCGGAAATGAAGAGCTTCGGACCCGAACCCATCCTACCTCTGCCCTTTGGATGGCTGCGTAGCAAACTGCGACACAATACCAAGGTAATGCACCAACAATATTGGACAAACCTAGACACATGCAGGCAAACCAGAGAAGCCCTCCCGACGATCAACCCCGGATTGTCCCGCAAGCTTCGCGGACTTAGGAGGGATCAACTCCGACTGCTGGTCGGTGCTCTTACTGGACACGCCTTGCTAAACAAGCACTTACATAATTTAGGTGTTACAGACAGCCCCCTGTGCAGAGCATGTATGGAGGCAGAAGAAACAGCCACCCACATCCTCCTGGAATGCTCTGGTGTGGCGAACTACAGGGCACTACACCTCGGGTCACCGAGGTCACTGCAGGAAGTCACCGGCAACGTGAAGGGTCTGCTAGGCTTCCTTCAGGAGCTAGGCTGGCATGAATAGTGCCACATAGCCTAATCACGCAAAAAAGGCGCACTAAGACGTCGAGTTGCGGAAAATAGCCCGCAAATACCTATACCTATACCTATACCTATGGTTATTTTTTTATTAATAGGCTCTAGAGGCAGGTGGTAGGACCTTGTGCAAGTTCCGCCCGGATTGCTACCACCATCTTGCTCGCTAATCCTGCCATGAAATAGCAGTGCTTACACTGTTGTGTTTCGGCGTGGAGAGTAAGACAGCCGGTGAAATTACTGGCACTTGAGGTATTCCATCTTAGGCCTTTAGGTTGGTAACGCATCTGTAATCCTCCTGGTGTTGCAGGTGTCTATGGGCGGTGTTAATCTCTTACCATCACGAGACCCACTTGCTCGTTTGTCATACAGTCGAATAAAAAAAAAGGCTCTAGAATTTGATGACATTTTCGTTTATTTTTAAACGTCCTGTACTTCTACTATAGATATCCTGGAAACTTTAATAGATTTGAGATCACGAATCAGCAGACTGCCGGTCTTGCGAACGGCGCTGATCGTTCTCTGGGAAGACCTGATCATGATTCATTGAAAAAAACATTAAAATTAAATGAAACTGTACATAATGTTCAGAACAACAAAAACACTTACATCCACAGATTAAAAAAAAGGCATGAATTAATTAAATCTGTGAATAAACATGTCGGGTGAGGGATGACATCTGGCAGTCGACCTGATCGACCTGATCACTCTGGCTGCTCCGAAATACCTGATATCTAGTCAAAATACCATAAACGGGACTTATCACGTTATTTTTAACAAGTAATATTTACCTCGACGTTTCGGCAACATTGCAGTTGCCGTGGTCACGAGTAGACGTCGAGGTAAATATTACTTGTTAAAAATAGCGTGATATGTCCCGTTTGGCGAAAGTTCTCGAGTGGCGACCACGAACCGGAAGACGAAGCGTTTGGCAGACCTCCCACCAGGTGGACTGACGATATCGTGAGACTTGCGGGAAACCGGTGGATGCAAGTGGCGAGTTGTCGTTCATTATGGCGTTCTAAGGGGGAGGCCTTTGTCCAGCAGTGGACGTCTTCCGGCTGATGATGATGATGATGATGAAGTCCCGTTTGTGGTATTTTGACTATGAGTGAGTATCACGAAAGTTTAAAACTTTATATCTGATATCTGTATAAAAAGATACGGCTGGTGTTGTTTCCGTGATGGATGAGGTTGTATGTGCGTCTGTATGTATTTCCCAGCCCAACGGTTCCCTGGACAACAGCATAGACTATGTGGACACGTGGCGCGCGATGCAGGAGGCGCGCGCGCAGGGCCTCGCGCGCTCCATCGGCGTCTCCAACTTCAACGAAGACATGCTGCGTCGCCTGGCCGCCAGCAGCCCTGTCGTGCCCGCCATGCTGCAAGTCGAGGTATGTACATCAAGGACTTCAAGGTTACAGTATATTTTTACACGAAAACACAAGCCCACAGGCACACACACACACACTCACAGATACAGGCACTTGAGGTATCCCATCTTAGGCCTCTAGGTTGGCAACGCATCTGCAATCCCCTGGTGTTGCAGGTGTCTATGGGCGGTGGTGATCTCTTACCATCAGGAGACCCACTGGCTCGTTTGCCATCCAGTCGAATAAAAAAAAATAAGCCGAAACATGGATGCTCAGAAAAACCAGAAAAATAGACCAGCGATGGAAATCAAACCCAGATCCTCAGCATTCCGTGTGCGTGCTATTCCACTACACCACCGCTGGACAGATGACCGTAAAAGAAACAAAGAAATTGGAGTTGAAATAAAAAATACAATAAGACTCCAAATAGTAAGTAATCTTCAAGGTCTCATTAGAGCCACCCGGCGCCCGACCAGCATCTCCTCACGTCGACTTTGAATTTTGAATGAAATAAATACTACAGCTTTATGGACTTAATTAGTCTACGTCAAATTAATGACATGGAAGCTTTGGATCTGTTCTTCGAGCGATGTGGCCTGCCCATTGCCACTTCAATTTGCATATTTTTCCAGCTATGTCAGTGACAGATACTCGTAACCGTTGGGGGAGAAAAGTTCTCGAGTGGCGACCACGAACCGGAAGACGAAGCGTTGGCAGGCCTCCCACCAGGTGGACTGACGACATCGTGAGAGTTGCGGGAAACCGGTGGATGCAAGTGGCGAGTTGTCGTTCATTGCGGCGTTCTAGGGGGGAGGCCTTTGTCCAGCAGTGGACGTCTTCCGGCTGATGATGATGAAGCTTCGGATATCTATAGAGAGCTGTTGCAACTACTAAAAAAAATTAGTTCCCCCTTTTTTCTAAAGTTCACATCGTACAATTTCAAGTTTTGGGGGGTTTCAACAACTCTTTATTACATATTTCATAAAATGTGTCCGTACTCTAATGCACCAGTACAGCGACTGACAAACGTCACATAAGTAGTGTGTGACAACGCTCTACGAAGCCGAAATTAGCCAAGTCTCTTTCCAAAGACCGATGTGCAATCTTTATGGCCGGGTACTGCACCATTAGCCAAATAAGTGGTCTACCAATTTTTAAACAAGTTCCTTTCAAATAAATATGTCGTTAAAGTAGAACTTTCAAGTTGAAAGACACGTCTATTGTTTTATTGTCTTATGATGTGCCTCAGAGTTGCTCAGCGAGCTATGGAGCGAGCTACGCTTGGGGTTTCTCTACGGGATCGAATCAGAAATGAGGAGATACATAGAATAGCAAGGGTCACCGACATAGCCAAGCGGATTAGCTCGTTGAAGTGGCAATGGGCGAGCCATATAGCACGGAGAGCAGATGACTGATAGGGCCGAAAGGTTCTCGAGTGGAGGCCGCGGATCGGCAAGCGCAATGTAGGACGTCCACCAACGATATGGACGGATGAGCTGGTTAAAGCCGGGTTCACGGTGGATGCAGGCCGGTGCCAACCGAAGCAACTGGAGGTCTATGGGGGAGGCCTATGTCCAGCAGTGGACGTCCTACGGCTGAGATGATGATGATGATGATGACGTGCAAACGATTATGAACCTCAGGGTGGTAGACCACATATTTGGCTGATGGACCTAGCACATCTCTGGTGAAACAGTCACAACGTCCAACGTCTTCGCTATACATCCTCGCACCGATCAGCTACCTCGTACGTCTCTGGTGGAAACACAGTCTTATCCCTGCATGTTTGTAGGTGGTGTTTTGCAGGTGGTAGGACCTTGTGCAAGGTCCGCCCGGATTGCTACAACCATCTTGCTCGCTAATCCTGCCGTGAAGCAGCAGTGCTTGCACTGTTGTGTTTCGGCACGGAGAGTAAGACAGCCGGTGAAATTACTGGCACTTGAGGTATTCCAACTTAGGCGTCTAGGTTGGCAACGCATTTGCAATACCCCTGTTGTTGTAGATGTTTATGGGCGGTGGTTATCTCTTACCACCAGGAGACCCACTTGCTCGTTTGCCTTCCAGTCGAATAAAAAAAAATCGCTTTTAATTGTTAGGTACTGCGATGTTACTATGATGTTTACTGTGAAATGGTTCCATAGTGGCTTACCCCTGTATGTTTGTGTTCCAGTTAAACTTAAACCTGCAGCAGCCTTCCCTCCTAGCCTACTGCCGCCAACAGAACATCAAAGTGACTGCGTACACGCCTTTCGGCTCGCTGTTCCCGAGCAAGGCCGCGCCGAACGCGCCGCCGCCGCGGGTCGACGACCCCGCCCTCGTCGCCATGGCAACCAAGTACAACAAGACTGTGCCGCAGGTCGCGCTGCGGTATCTGGTGAGTTAGATGGCGCTGTGATAGTTTACTGTGGCGAGTCAGAGATGGCGCTATATTTATTGGATGGGTTATTTTGCTAAGCACAGCACGACTGAATTTGGGCTTTATTATTAGCAGCACATGTACGACGAAAAGACAGGCGAAATATCGCTAGAGGACGTTGCTATCGTCGTAGATTCGTAATGTTTTTTGACGGTATGGTCTTACTTGCGATTGGCTAATAAAAACTTAATGAGCCAATTGCGAGCAATACCGTAACGTCAATAAAAAAAATTTTAACAAAAAAGTAAAACCGACTCCAAAAAAATAACAAAAAATGGAACCGACTACAAAACCCTTGAAAATATTTTTCTAGGTACCTACTAGCTCGAAGTCGGTGACTCAGCACGACCCAGCAGGAGTGGAAAAATAGGCGTCCATTTCACTTACTTACATACAATGGGTTTCAATCACTATTTTTTTATTTTTTTGGAGTCGGTTTTACTTTTTTGTTAAAAAAAATTTGCCACCTTCTGGCTTCAGCATCAGATCAGTTGGAAAGAATCATTAACTTAAAGCTTCTTCTTACTCGCTTATATAGGTATGTTAATCATGATCGTTTATAGACGAGCGAGCAGTACTTAGCTTTGACGAGTTCCATCGGTCACCTATGGTCTTCTTCATCAGGTCTAGGTTACCAAATGATACTTTCTGAATGTAAATGCTCACTTTAACACTAAAAATGCCAAAATCGCCATAGGTGTGCTTATAAAATTTAAGATTTGCCCTCGATTCCCCTAGGATCCCATCACCAGATCTTGACTTGGTGACAATGGGACCACCTCAGAAGAATACCCTTTCGAATAAAAAAAGGATTTTGAAAATCGGTCCACAATTGCCGGAGTAATCGGCGAACTTACTTCTTAAGTAGCCTGTATAGTGTCCCACTGCTGGGCAAAGGCCTCCCCTCTTGACCTCCACAACTCTCGTTCTGACGCAATGTCAGGCCAGTCCTTGGCGTACGTGTCCAGATCGTCCCGCCATCTCCTTCTCGGTCTGCCTCGATGTCGCTGGCCGAATCGGCGAACATACATAAAAAAAAATACAAACATTGGAACATAGAACCTCCTCCTTTTTTTGAAGTCGGTTAAAAAAAACTCATGATACTAACGCCATCTAGAGATGTTTCGCCTGTCTTTTAGCTCTCGTTTCGGTTGACGCTTATGCTTACGTTGTTTTATATCAACCGAATACGAGGAAATCAGCCCCAGAATCTCAATCACGTATTCCGGCTAATAGTCCGTGAGCCCAGCCCCTAGGTACCTACGTAACATGACATCACCATAAGATGCCTGGCAACAGGTGGGGAAAGTTGTGCTGAGCTAGAATCAAATAACTAACGCACTTAAAATTAGCCGGAAGTTTGAGAAAATCCTTCACTTCCGGTCAAAATTTTAAGGTCAATTTACGTCACGTGACATCATTACGAAACACGTGGCATCATGAAGCCCTTTATCCGTAGAGAGGGGCAACATAAGTCTGTCAGTTCTGAAATAGCCGGAAGTGCCTGACAGACTGCGACAAAGGTGACCCCCAAAAACGATTTCCTACGTCATATGACATCATGACCAAAATTATTACAAAAGTTTCGTAATATTAGTGTCTTTAATAATATATAAGTCTGCCAAGCGTTTTTTAGCCGGAAGTCCTTTAAAAGTGTCATTTTAACTACAAGGAAAATGTAACCGTATCATGTTAAATGAGAATAATTTAACGAATTATGATCGATTAACAAGGATTATCGACTAATTCGTCGTGGTCGGTATATTTAGTATGTAAGAAAATAAAAAAAATACAATCTTTTATGTTATTTCACCTGTCCCGTTGTCTGTAATCAAATCTCGCAAGTATAGTTATTTGGATCTAAGTACTGTCAGTGGTTGGATTGAGTTGAAATTTGGCATTGTAATATAAAATTGGTGGCAAAGAATCTGGTCGTGAAATTCCGGTGATCATCACCAGGTCAGAATTGTCTCCACAGGAGAGAACTGTTTAACGATGAATGGTATAGACTTAAAATTACACGAATGGATTTCCGATAGCAATACAAGTAGGTACAGTCAGCAAAAAAACTTCTACTAAATTATTTTTTTACGGGAACTAATAGTTTCAGTGAGTTTCAGTAGTGTCAGTTCCGAAATTGCTGGAAGTGCCTGATAGACGGTGGCAAAATAATAAATATAAATAATTTAGACTGCAATAAAACTTCTACTAAATATTTTAAGGTCAATTTACGTCACGTGACAACATTACGAAACACGTGGCATCATGAAGCCCTTTATCCGTAGAGGGGCAACATAAGTCTAAGTGCCTAACAGACTGCGACAAAGGTGACCCCCAAAAACGATTTCCTACGTCATATGACATCGTGACCAAAATTATTACAAAAGTTTCGTAATATTAGTGTCTTTAATAATATATAAGTCTGCCAGCGTTTTTTACCTGGAAGTCCTTTAAAAGTATCTATCTGTCTGTCTGTCCGTCCGTTCGCGGCTTTGCTCAGACACTATCAATGCTAGAAAGCTGTAAATTTGCATGAATATATATGTAAACTATGCCAACAAAACAGTACAATAAAAATTAAACAAAAAATTTTTTAGACTACCTACCAAAAAAACTTTTTTTTTAATTTTTATTCTACTGTTTTGGTGGCATAGTTTATTATGAAATTATATCAAAAGTAGAGCTTTCTAGCATTAATAGTCTCTGACCAAAGGCGCGGACGGACGGACAGACAGACAGACATGGCGAAATGAGTCGATAATCCTTGTTAATCGATCATAATTTGTTAAATTATTCACATTTAACATGATACGATTACGCTTTCCTTGCAGTTAAAATAACACTTTTAAAGGACTTCCGGCAAAATAACGCTTGGCAGACTTATTTATTGTCAAAGACACTAATATTATGAAACTTTTGTAATAATTTTGGTCGCGTGGTCATATGACGTAAAAAATCGTTTTTGGGGGTCATCTTTGCCAGTCTGTCAGGCACTTCCGGCTATTTCAGAGCTGACAGACTTATGTTGCCCCTCTCTACGGATAAAGGGCTTCATGATGCCACGTGTTTCGTAATGTTGTCACATGACGTAAATTGACCTTAAAATATTTAGTAGAAGTTTTATTGCAGACTAAATTATTTATATTTATTATTTTGCCATCGTCTATCAGGCACTTCCAGCAGTTTCGGAACTGACAATACTGAAACTCACTGAAACTATTAGTTCCCGTAAAAAAATAATTTAGTAGAAGTTTTTTTGCTGACTGTACCTACTTGTATTGCTATCGGAAATCCATTCGTGTAATTTTAAGTCTATACCATTCACCGTTAAACAGTTCTCTCCTGTGGAGACAATTCTGACCTGGTGATGATCACCGGAATTTCACGACCAGATTCTTTGCCACCAATTTTATATTACAATGCCAAATTTCAACTCAATCCAAGCACTGACAGTACTTAGATCCAAATAACTATACTTGCGAGATTTGATTACAGACAACGGGACAGGTGAAATAACATAAAAGATTGTATTTTTTTTTATTTTCTTACATACTAAATATACCGACCACGACGAATTAGTCGATAATCCTTGTTAATCGATCATAATTCGTTAAATTATTCTCATTTAACATGATACGGTTACATTTTCCTTGTAGTTAAAATTACACTTTTAAAGGACTTCCGGCTAAAAAACGCTTGGCAGACTTATATATTATTAAAGACACTAATATTACGAAACTTTTGTAATAATTTTGGTCATGATGTCATATCGTCACTGGAAAGGCAAAATTACTTAACCGCCAAATTGGGCATATTGAGTTATATACATATTCGAAATCAGCGAATTTTTCTGCGTCGATCTATCTGGGTAACGTAGCTATCGAAGCACTTTTGTGGCGCTTCAGTAACCCGTAAAAAGGTGGTTATTTTGTTTCTTCTTTTACTGAAGAGCCACACTTTTAGGCCTTTTTTGCACATGTGTCGCATAAGTAATATGTCTTTGCTGTAAAAATACAAAAACAGCAATTTAAGTAAAACTGTCTTTTTATCTTGTGATAAATAAAACTCTCTCAGTATTTGTGCTTTTCTTACCATATAACAGTAGCTCTATTAAAGTAATTTTGTTTTATTTTCAATCGGATCGAGCATGGCGTTTAAGAAAAGTTGCCTTCGTGCTTTTGTCGAGTGAATGACGTATACGTAACTGAGCCATCCAGTTATTTTTAATTTTGGGAACTGATAGCATCTTTTAAGAAATAATCCTATCCTTGTTAACATCATATCAGTATTATTTAAATGAATATGTTTTGGTATTAAGGTAGTTTACGCGTAATGAAAATGCGCGAGCGCAAGCAGTTTAGTCAGTCTGCTCGAATATTTAGCCTTTATATTAAGTTTTTTACGGGAGCAAATCCTCTTAAATATGCCAGAACTAAACGTCAAAAGAAAATTACTTGTATTAATTAAAGTATTTATCTTATAGTAGTTTTTTTAAGGAATACTGATGACATATAAACAGATGTTTTCTGACCTTATCGTAATTCTTGACGCCCATAACAAGATGCATGTTTGTATTTACTGATATTAATGTTAACCATTTTACAGAACTGACAATGTCGGAGAACTCCAAGTTATGTGTACATATAAAAGAAGAAACTGACTGACTAGGTAACTTATAGATCAACGCACAGCCAAGACCGCTGACATGTCTTATGTAGAAACTTTAAATTTGGAATATATGTTCCTTAATAGGTGTAGACGCGTAGTAAGAAAATATTTTTCGAAATTAATCCCCTAAGGGGGTGAAACGGGGGCCCAAAGTTTGTATGTGGAAACAAGATTAGTTAGACAATTTTATTCGAAATCTCATAGGAGTACTCCTAACGATAAATGAATAAACACGTGTTTCGGGTTTTTCGAGGATTTCAACCTATATAAGAGGTATGGTTTCTTTAGTTTATCGGGTCGATGATTACGAAAACAATAACGATTTTAAAATCCAATGTTGGGGTACGATGGGGTTGAAATGTCAATATGGATATAATAATAATCATTTATTTCAGACGAAAAAAGATCATTCATATGCGCAGTGATATCTTGGTAATATGGCCAGGATCGTCTCCTTAGGAGGGAACGCCTCAAACTTTAATGGCACATGCAAGAAACTTTGCACGATCGTTCAATTTCAATGACAATGCGTTTATATAATAGACACCACCTGATGCTGTATTCAGTCAGGTCTTCTGCTCATAAAGGAACTCCTCAAAAGTTGATATCACAGATACCACATTGTTGCAAACGCAACTGTTTTTATTTTGTTATGTGTGTTACTTTTGAATCTGTACACAAGATTAAAACGCAATACAGAGGACATGACGTTAATTTTTTAACCAATCACAGCTTCGCACGCACTTGAATATAAAGCTTTGTAACTGTCAAATTTTTTGGCATTTTCCTCTGTAAACCAGTTACCTCTGAAAAATAAGTACTTTCAGTCGAATCTTTATCGAAGTTTTACTGAAGCATTGCCAGAACACCCTCTACTTCAGCAGCTTGAGTTTTGATGTTACAGATAAATTAATGAAAAACTAAAATATAATACAAAAATAAATATTAAATACCTACGCCAAATTAATCAATACATTACGTAATATAATGTGTCTAAACTTTAGATTCTAAAGTATCATAAAGGTGCCCTTAGGAAGGATGTTTCGAACCATTAGGTACCAATACACAATTGGATATTGGATTTTTGGAACCGTGGGATAGGGAAATGTCTAAACTGTATCTGTTTTTATTTTTATTTTTGAAACAACTGAGCTGATCAGAAAACAACTATTAGTGAAAATTTTATAAAAATCCGATTCCCGGAATAATAGAAACCTGTTTCAATTCAATCGCCGACAGTGTGGTTTTCTACCGAATTCACTCATTCCTACACGCGGAAATGTGAATGAAGATGTGAAACAGAGGTTCAAAGTTTGTACAAATTATGATTGTTTAGGTTTATTTATGAATTCAAAATTTTGCAAATATAGTCCTCCAAAAATGCAATTGAATTCCGGGGAAAATTAATTTTATATTTATAATTTTTTATTTATATTTATCCCACAAAAGTAAAACGGCCACTGACTCAGCATTATGCTGAGGCGTCAGACGCCTGCATCGCTGATATTCTGTCAGAACCGTCTGTGACTCACGGAATGATACACAAACATACTAAACTTAACCATGTCAATAAAATTAAGAAATAAAAATTGATTCAATTGTAAATTGACAAAAAATAATAAATAAATTACAATAAAGAATATTTAATTGACATTATTATAAAAAATGTTCCTATTAATGGTAGTATGGAGATAATTCGTTAACATCGAGATAATTCGTTAATATATTCCAAAAAAGTTGAAAGTTTCTTGTTTCATTTGTTGTAAAATAACTTCTTTTTCAATCATTATGACAAGTGTGAGAAATAAAACGTTCTTACTAAGTCATACTAGAAGTAGACAACTACTTTACGACGACTATCTTTTATATAAATACCTTGAATTAAGAACTGATAATTTCAAATAAACTAACCATAGTTAAAAAACTGGAAGCATTTCATTTGTGTTGCAGTTGTTACGTAATTTTTTGTGTATGTGATGATTAGATTTTAACTACTTCAGTATAATGCATGGCCTTCATTTTGATCCAAACAAAGTTATTAGTAGTTTTATTGTACTTATAAATAGGAAAAATTATCGCTGGCGTCATTTTCTTCGTATAAATAATTATCCCAAACTTACTTTAAATGATTTTTGGCTCACTTATTAATTTATATGTTTGCCTTTTAAGTAGTAATACCATACGTGTGAAAAAGCAACATGTTTAATTGAAGTCATTTTACTTCACCTGGACAGCAACCATATTACATTAAACGAAATTTTCACGTACTTTTATTTCTACATGTCATGTGTTATCAGTACTTTCGAACTACAAAGAAAGTTTAAGCTGATGGTACTTAAGAAATTTTGACTTACTGAAAAATAAGTTATTATTACTTAAGCGCCACTTATTTCCTAAAATAGTGGACAAAATAATAGGGAGCCTACTGATAAACATAGATAAATCGAATAGATTTTCATAAAAACTTCTTTTATAAAAATCGGATCATTAGATGAAAAGATATTATTTTTTTTCGTAAAAAAAAAACTTTGAATGGCTTTTTCTCGAAATGTCGTTTTGGCGCTTCGGTAATTTTGCCTTTCCAGTGACGATATGACGTAGGAAATCGTTTTTGGAGGTCACCTTTGTCGCAGTCTGTCAGGCACTTCCGGCTATTTCAGAACTGACAGACTTATGTTGCCCCTCTCTACGGATAAAGGGCTTCATGATGCCACGTGTTTCGTAATGATGTCACGTGACGTAAATTGACCTTAAAATTTTGACCGGAAGTGAAGGATTTTCTCAAACTTCCGGCTAATTTTAAGTGCGTTAGTTTTTTGATTCTAGCTCAGCACAACTTTCCCCACCTGTTGCCAGGCATCTTATGGTGATGTCATGTTACGTAGGTACCTAGGGGCTGGGCTCACGGACTATAAGTAAAATTATTTTCGTAAATTTTGAGCCACACTCGTTTTCTAAGATAGGTACTAGTAAAGTTACGAGATAAGAGATGACGCGCTTTATTAGAAAGTCATGTCGCTGCCAAGCAAGGGTGACTATGCTCGCCCCTTTGAGATACTAGACGCGCAACATTCGTTAGATGGCGCTGGGGTCTGTCGCTAAAGTTCGCCGTCCGCTGTTTATAAACGAGTCGAGACAACGCTGCTAGTCCCCGTGAGATGGCGTTTATAAGCGTGTGAGATGCCTTGCTTGTAAAAAGAATTTTTTTCAGGGGGCTGATTTCTACTATCTAAGAATGACACATTTCTTGCATAAAACTTAACTCTGTTTCGTAATAGGTATTTTTACAATTATAATCGAACAATAACTCATAACTAAATTATTCTTAACTAGCTTTTGCCCGCTAATCCGCCCGCATGGTATTCGGTTATCGCGCGCTGTTCCCTCGGGAACTGTGCATTTTCCGGGATAAAAAGTAGCCTATGTTACTCTCGGACCCATAAACTATCTCTATGCACAAATCACGTCGATCCGTCGCTCCGTTACGGCGTGAAAGACGGACAAAGATAAAAACACACAAACACACTTTCGCATTTATAATATTAGTATAGTATGGATATGGATTTTGAATAATTTTTTTGCTAATGATGTTTGTTCTCACTATCCTACCAATAAACGAGAATGTTTGGGAAGATGTTTGAAATGCAATAATTTCGTGGAAACTGCTAACGCGTATAAACCGATTAAGACCTGAAATGGAGATAGTTTAAGGCCCGGGAAAGACTGGATAATTCTTATCGTTGATTCTATTTTATTACAACTTAGTTCTTTATTCTCTCTTTCTTCAGTTGGACCTGGGCGTCATCCCGATCCCGAAATCAGTGACACAGTCTCGCGTGCAACAGAACATCCAGCTGTTCGACTTCTCGCTCACTCCTGAGGAGAAGCAGACCCTCCAGAAGTTCGATCGCGGGTACCGCACCATCGCCGTCCTGGTCTGGAAGGACTCGCCTTACTACCCCTTTGAAAAGCCTGTTTAGACCTTCAAGAATCGTCCAAGTTGCATTCCACTGCGCGGTTCGATAAACCACTTTAAAATCGTTGGCTTTGCGGCTACGCAATGTAATCAAATATAACTTGCACCATTTTTCTTGCGAGTCCCTATCCCCTATTTCAAGAAACGTGACAATTGGGATGTTGACGCCATTAAAAAATAATTTGAAGGCACGATTCCAGCAAAAAAACGTTTTATTTTAGCCCTAAAAATCCAGATTATTTTTCGATTTACTGAAAAATTAGATTTTTTGACGCTTTAAAACAAATAAACGGTTGATTGAGTTGGCGGACAATGACGTCATAAGTCGCTATTACCATTGAAACTCTATGTGAGAATTGTGTTTTGACAGCTCATAAAAAGTAGGGGAGACCGAGGGGTTTTGAAACAAAGGTGAGTTGAAACAATGTCATTTTCGCGAATCCTAAAACCGTTAGCGAGCTGGCAACAGCACTGTGTAGCCACGTTCCACCGCCGCACACACCTCAGGCAGCGTCTGTGCCCTGTCACACGCGGTTATGGCGTTCTATGACCCGCGTCAAAAATATCTCGAAAAGTAGGTTTTATTCGTTTTTTTTGGCTTCCATTATTTTGGTACTCTGTTAGTGTTTTGCCTTGTGTTACGTGTGTTTCTAAACTTCAACAACTAAGGATTGAATTGATAGTTGTCATGCAAGTCATCGCCTTTTAGATTACCTGAAGGTGATAATTTTGTAACGGATGGGAAGATTTTTGATACTGAGGGGATTTGAAACAGACTGTTTCAAATCTCCTCGGTTTTGTTTTGCATGCTTAATTTGCTAGTACGTTAAGTTAATTTGTGTATTTTATTTGTTTTCTTGGTTTTAGTATGTCTATTCATCATAGAAAGACAGATAGAGCTATGGCGAACCGTGAAATACGGTCTCTATGCATAAGAAGTTAACATTGTGACTTCGTGTTCTGCTTTAAGTTACAACTTCAACCATACGTTTTGTACAGTTACATTGAAGGAAAATATGCTGAAGCTAATGAAATAACATACACATAGGTACCCATAAAAACTATATTTTCATCACCAGAGGAGAAAATAATCTTTCAAGTTGTGCTACTGTGAACTGCGGTCTAACAACCAAGGAAACATAAGGCGTTTCACATATAAAACTGGTTATGCAGTTTAGAAAAATGTATCTTCGGTGTAAACAAGATAAATTCAACCAGTATGTGATGCCAGTGACACCATTTGACTGTTGTCGGTGTCACGGAGCGAGCTGTGGAGGTAGCTATTGTCGAAATTTCTTTGTGAGAATTTCTTCTAAGTGAATCCGGAATGAGAGGGTCCTCTCATTCTGAGGGGAGGCCTGTGACCGGCTGTGGACGTATAAGGGCTGGGATGATGATGATATTCATGATGAAATCCGGAATCCGGAATATGAAAATTCGCCGAAGAACTAAAGTAAACCGACATAGGTAGCTCAAAGAATATGAGTTAATAATCCTGGAGGAAGAATGGTCCTCGAAGTGTTAGCAGTCCTCCCACTAGGTGGATTGATGACATTGCGAGCGTTGCGGGTAATCGGTGGATGCGATTGACGAGTTTTCGTTCATTATGGCGATCTAAGGAGGCACCTTTGTTCAGCAGTGGACGGCTTTTGTCTGATAACGATTGCAATAATGATGTTGAGTTAATTTAATTTAAAAATTTGTGTTCAATTTTCTTTCTTATGTTATAATAATGAAAATCTTTAAACTACACTACTTGTTTCTTATTTATAAGCCTAATTGTCCATAATAAGTGGGTGTTTCAAAACACCTCGACCCGTGTTTCAACTTACCTCAGCATGAGGGGAAATGAAACAGTGTGACTTTTCTCGTCTAAGTTCGTTTTTCGGAGAAGTACTCATAGTTAGGCTTTGTCAATGGGGATAAAATAAAAGATGAATAAATAGGCTATCGATTGGTACCAATTTCGTATGAATCTTACGAATAGATTTTTATGTATGACACAAAATGTCAAAAATGTTTCAACTCCCCTAGGTCTCCCCTACGTCAGTTGATTGGTGAAGTCAACATCCCTATTGTCGTGTTCTAATGTCATGATTTAAGCTCCATTTCCACCAATAATATGAGAGGAATGTTTTTTTCACTAACCAAAACAAACACTTCATTCACTTAGCCTCGCACAGCACATCTCTGGTGGAAACAGCTGAGCGGAGCGAGGCGAGGAAAACGAAGCGTTTCTATTGGTTAATGAAAAACACATCTTTGCACGTTATTAGTGGAAGAGCAGCTTTAACGACATATCTACGTTTACAATAAATGTAGAGTGAAAAATAATGTATGTTTCACAACATATTAAATGATATTGATCGGATTACTCACGTCTTAAATCGAAACGAAAACGTTGTTTTCGTCGGACAGTCGCGCGATCAGAGCGGTGGCGCGTAGTGCGCGTGTTGCGGCAGCCGTCGAGTCGCGTGCTCCAGTGATGAAGGGTTTCGAAATAACCCGAAACATGTCGAGCTAAACTCGATTTAAGACGTGAGTAATCCGATCAATATCGTTTAATATGAGTGAGTCTCACGGTAGTTTTATGTTTCACAACATTCAGAAACGAAACACGAAATTTATATTTCAAAAAATCTAGCGTGATTTTAAAAGTGACTCTCTGGATAGAAACAAAATTTATTGTCATCTATAACTTTTTTTTCAAATTATAACGAAATGTATGTAGTATTAAAATAAAATTAGGATTGCTGATGATTTTAATAACATTTATGAAGACAACTTACTAGTTACCTACCCAAAAGACCTGACTAAGTAAAGACACTGTGATGTACTTGCGTAAATAAAATGGATTGTTTAGATTATTTTATACCAATGTGAATGAAAAATTAAATTTGATTATGAAGTCGTTGGTGTTTTTTTATAAGACTAGAACCAGTATCGAAGCAGGCATCAAAACGCTGTAATTTGATATTGTATTTATGTATGTAAATACTTTATTCTACATAAAATACAAAAATAATACAAAAAAAAACAACAAAACAAAAAGAGTACAAAGGCGAACTTATACCTAACAGGGATCTTTTCAAGCGGACCTAAACAGGAAAGGAAAACTTAAAAATAGGCGAACAGTAAGTAATTCATGCACATTGAGAAGAAAGTAAATGAAGTATACCTATCTACGTGCACATTAAATGAGCGTTATCATTTTTCTTTATTTTTTTTTATTCGACTGTATGGAAACGAGCAAGTGGGTCTCCTGATGGTAAGAGATCACCACCGCCCATAAACATCTGCAACACCAGGGGTATTGCGTTGCGTTGCCAAGCTAGAGGCCTAAGATGGGATACCTCAAGTGCCAGTAATTTCACCGGCTGTCTTACTCTTCACGCCAAATCACAACAGTGCAAGCACTGCTGCTTCACGGCAGGATTAGCGAGCAAGATGGTGGTAGCAATCCGGGCGGACCTTGCACAAGGTCCTAACCACCTTATCCACTATTCTCTCATTTTCGTATTGTAGAATTGAGCTGCAGCATATTTTCTAGCATGAAACACTAATTTTGTACCACGTTCAAGATTTCATCCTGTGACTGGAGTCGTAATAGTTTAGTCGATTTGTGGTGCGTATAATAGTTTAAGCTATTTCTAAAGTGGACAAAATGACTTACTACATATGTAGCCATTGTACGTAGCAAATTTTTTAATCCATAAATATCACGACTTAATAACTTTCGCTATCTACTTTAAATACCTTTGAAAACCCATGGCATTGTATCTGCCAAAAAACCTTTTAACCAAGAACACAAAGCTGCCATCCCTTGCCAAAGCGCACTTATATATTTTACGTTTACAGCCCAAGATATATAACATCGCATTACTCAGACAATCGCGATGTAACTTTTTAACTCCACTCCCTTTCTATTGCCCTTATTCCAGCAAACATCACCCTTTTCACAAAGAAATAAGAACCGAAATGCATTAAATACTACTTCAGTAACTTTTGCCACCACCCAGACAGACCGACAACGAAAAATAATGCTCCTTTTACTGTTACTAACGCGACTAAACACAAAAATCAACCTTGAGCTCACTTTCTTTGGGTAGGAAATCAACTGATAAGAATTCATTATATCCCGTAGTAGAAAATGCATAGAGAAAATGGATATAGAAAAGTCAATACTTGTGGTGCAATTTTGTGTCGAATGAAATCGTACTAGAATTCCATGTTGTATGGATGAAACTCCTTTGCACCGTTCGAGCTGCTTATGACGTTTGTCTATGGAAGGCGGGAAAGTTTTGGCGCCAGACTGGCCGGCGCCATCTTGCCGCGAGGCACGGGCGAGAGCCATTCAGCCGGCTTCCGCTAGGCCTATTATGTTGGCTAATTTATCGTTACTGCCAACTTGCAGATTATGTAATAATTTTTGCGAATCCCTTAGGGCGAGAATTAGGCTTATTTACATACATTTTGCCGGATGAGTTTGGAACTTGAAATATGGACGATGTTAGAGTAAATATAGATAGGTTCATGACATAATTCAATGGTGTGGAAGTTCCCAATCCGCAATGGGCCCGCGTGCGAACTACGGCCAAGCCCTCTCATTCTGAGAGGAGGCCTGTATCCAGCAGTGAGTCGTAAATAGGCTGGGATGATAGCTGGTTACTGATAAGTCTGATAATCTTAGTTACATGAAAAAGTTCATGATACCTAGTTAGAGTTAACAGAATAGTGTCTAGATTAAGCTGTGGATTACGTAGTTAAAAGAGACCTTGAGAATGAGACTGAAAGAATTTTAACGAATAGTTTAATTTCGCATGTTGACATACTCGTATTTTGTTTAGTGACAGTCTTTTCTCAAGGTGCGAGTAATTAAGTAGAGTCTGAGACACACTACTTGGATCTTAATTTTTTAATACTTGTAGTTACTTTCTTTAAATTTGTTTAGATCATAGTGATTTAGGGTTACTTGACTGTCCCTAATTGGATTTGAATAAAACACTGAATTGATTTTTACACTTATAATAAAATAACTTTGACCGTCTAATTACATGTCCCATTAACGACTGAGTACCTGACGCTTCCCCGCGTCCCACCGCTCCTGCCGTGTCCTCGCATATATCGGTGCATGTGCACTAGTATATGAGATGACACAGCAAAACCTGTCCCTATAGTACACCCCCCCTTAATAAAAAAAATACACTTAACTTAGTACTAAGTTCACCAAAACACCAAGTCAGTGTAAACATACCACTGACATTTCTTTAATGTATTTTTTATTATTTATTTGATTAGCATTGTATAAAACCAAAACAGCTTTTTCCCTTAAGGGGACCTTAGCTTACAGCTAGTTTACATTAAACTTACTTCTAAATTACACCGTTGTTTCATTATCAATAAATGGTCGCCTGCTGCGTAGCCGGCGGCGCGCTCTGCACCTTCACCTGTGTGGGCGCGCCCTCAGCTACCACTTTCCTTATCCACTTTTTCGTTCCTCGCCTGCATTTGGCGCGCACCGTGTAGCACAGGAATAGCGCCACAATCACGGCGACTATTATGAGGCCAATTACAATACCATCCAGCTTATACTCGACTTGCCCCGAATTTCCTTGGATCCGGGCTATGGCAATGTTTTCATTAATATTACTACTTTCTTCCTTCGCACCCTTACTTTGTCCATAGCCCATCTTTACCGGTTAACAAGAGTTAAACTTAGTGGACAATACAAGGCAAATATTTTACGTAAAGTGAACAGTCTCATCTATTAGCTATTTTACTTATACCTAGTCATTATTATTATAAAACGCTTGGTACGCTTATTGATCATGCTTAAACAATGTCTTTGCTTAGGTACCAGCTCTGCAGTTTCTTAAGTAGTACGCAACCGCAGTTTCCGAAAATACTGGCTCGGCATTCTAATTCTTTTATTATCTAGTGCTTATACTTAGCCGGTAACCTAATAACCCGGCCTCGACTTGTTATTCTACTAGCGTTAGGTGCCGGTGTCGAATTGCGATGCACAATGTTTATCGGTGCTCGCGGACTTTGTGCCGGTGCCTCGTTCACTGCGTGCTCTGTTTGCACTTCACTGTCATGGCTTAATACATATGCGGGTTTTAACCTATCTATTGAAATAAAAGATTTTCTGTCCGGCAGCTGCAACTGAAATACCTTATCCGTCCTCTTGAGGACCTTATATGGACCATCGTATGGCGGTTTCAATGACCGACGAACTGTGTCATCGCGTACAAAAACATAGTCACACTTCTTAAGTTCTGGGTGTACGAAAACGTTTTTTGATCCTCTATTAGTTTGAGGAATTGGCTTAAGTGCGCGTATTGTATTTTTAATTTTAGCCACTACGCTATGAGGATCGGTTATGTCCGCTACCGGTGTACTATCATAAAATTCCCCCGGTAAACGCAATGACTGCCCAAACGTTAACTCGGCTGCGCTTGTCCCGCTATCGCTACGGTAAGCTGCCCGTAAACCTAGCATGACTGTAGGTAGCTCATCCACCCACGAAGTATTCTTTATCCTGGCCATTAACGCCGCCTTCATACTTCTGTGGAACCTTTCAATTTTTGAGTTGCTTTGTGGGTGATAAGGGGTAGTTCTAATCCTATCAACCCCTAAAAATGCCATTAACTCTTTAAAAAGGTGACTTTCGAATTGCCGCCCCTGGTCGCTAGTCAACCTAACCGGGCACCCGTAGCGAACTATCCACCCTTCATATATTGTTCTGGCTACTGTCTCCGCAGTGATCTCACATATCGGAAACGCTTCTGGCCAGCGGGTGGCCCTGTCTATTATCGTAAGTATATATCTATGCCCCTGGGCCGTTGTAGGCACGGGTCCGACTAGGTCCACGTGGATATGTTTGAACCTACCTATCTCGTTGAAATTCCCTAACTCCGAAAATGTATGTCGATTTACCTTTGCCTTCTGACACGGTATGCACGCTCTCGCCCATTCGGAAATGTCCCGGTTCATTTTCGGCCAAAAATAACTTTTACATAACATTTTGCGTGTTGCCCTTATTCCCGGATGGCTCAGTCCGTGCATACTGTCGAATGCTGGCCGCCTAAATTCTTGCGTGAGATATGGCCTAGCTGTCCCCGTACTTACTTCGCAAAATATATTTTTATTATTATTTGACAATGCCACCCAGTTAAACCTTAAACTAGCCGATGGCATGTTATTGCCCGATTGCGTCATCCGTTCTACGTATCCATCACCTGCATGCGCGTCGGCTAGTTTATCATAATCTATAGATGTAGGGCACAACACAGTTTCTATACGCGATAGCGCATCGGCTACCACATTCCGATCTCCCTCTATGTGGCGAATATCCGTAGTGTACTCGCTTATATATGCTAATTGCCTGGTTCTCCTCGGGGTCTCCTTATCGCTCCCTACTTTACTAAAAGCGAAGGTTAATGGTTTATGGTCCGTGTATATTATTAGCTGTCGTCCTTCAAACATATTTTTAAAATGAATTATTGACAAGTAAATAGCCGCTAACTCGCGATCGTAAGCGCTGTATTTTTTTTGCGCTAATGATAACTTTTTTGAAAAATAACCCAATGGCTGCCATACTCCATTAACCTCCTGCTGTAACACACCAGCAGCAAAATTATCTGACGCGTCGGTCCACAAGGACATCTTAGCGCCTGCTATGGGGTATGCTAACATGGCAGCGTTTCCCAAATTTTTTTTACAATTATTAAATGCCTCAATCGTGGAATCCGTCCAGTTAATTACAGTTCTGTCTTTCTTTTTAGCGTTACGTAAATATCCATTTAATTGTTCCTGGTGTTTAATTGCCTCCGGTATATGTCTCCTATAAAAATTCATTGCCCCAAGAAATCTCCTAAGGTCTTGCACCGTTTTTGGTCTAGGGTAATCCAAAATTGCTTTCACCTTGTCCGGCAATGGTTTTAACCCTTCTGTTGAAATATCATATCCCAAAAAATCAAGTCTTGCCTTTCCAAAACTACATTTCGCAACGTTAATCGAAATGCCGTATCTATGAAATCGTTCAAAGATTAAGCGCAGGTGCTCGCGATGCTGTACCTCGTTATCGCTTGCAATCAAAACATCATCTAAGTAACCATATATAAAATCTAAACCTTTTAGCACAGTATGATCCATAAACCTTTGAAAACTTTGAGCACCATTACGCAATCCAAAAATTAACCTGGGAAATTCAAATAGTCCAAACGGTGTTATTATCGCTGTTTTTTGAATATCGTCTGGGGCTACTGGGATAAAATGATAGGCTCTGTTTATGTCGACTTTACTAAACAGTTTTTTTCCTGCCATTAGATAAGTAAAGTCTTGGAGTCTCGGAATGGGATACCGATCCGGTATTGTGATGGCGTTTAGCCGCCGATAATCTCCGCAAGGTCGCAACCCGCCGTCCTTCTTGGGTACCACATGTAAAGGACTTGCCCAAGCGCTGCTAGAAGGCCGACAAATGCCCATTTCTTCCATTACGCGAAATTCTTCCTTAATCTTTTTGTAGCGGTCGGGGGGTAGCGGCCTTGCTTTAGCGAATACCGGCGGTCCGGTTGTCTCTATGTAATGCACTACATCGTGTTGTGGCGCCTCTCTAAACGACGCCGGCTTTGTTATCTCCGGAAACTGCGATAACAACTCATAATACGGGTGATCGCCGCTTATAGTGCTAACCGAAGGACCCTGCATATGCACCTTTACAACATTCGCATTGACATTTTTAAGCGTACTTTGATCTATAAGCTTACCTGCGTTCATATCCACCAACAATTTATTTTTACTTAAGAAATCCGCCCCTAGGATCGGCTGTTTCACTTCTGCTAGCACAAACTCCCACTGATATTGTCTACCGAGACCTAGGTTGAGTGTTAACACTTTCGTCCCGTACGTTTTAATTTCGGTCCCGTTTGCCGCGAATAACTTATAGTCCGCGCACGCACTAATACCGCGCTTGTCTATTTTTGGCAACACAGAAATGTTCGCGCCCGTGTCCACTAAAAAATGGAGTCCACTAACGCGATCACTAACACATAGACGGCGACTTGGAAGTATGGCGCAGACTTCCGTCCTTGACTGCGCCATGGCTTCTAGTTTTCCGGCGTTGGCCTCCATGAGCACGGTTGAACGCATTTCGCGGCTCTCTCCCTGAACCTGAAGTGATAGAAGCATAGCCAGCCTGGGTCATTCGGCGTCCGCCTTGCCCGCGGTCGCTCTTCGAACCTCTGTGCCCGCGGCCCTTGACCGTCTCGTGCTGTCCTAACCCATGGCTTGGGTCTCTCCACATTTCTTAACCGCATACTTAGCTTCGCTATCTCATCAAATATCTTCTCGGCGTCTGTGGGTGCCGTCGTTCTTGACGTACCTGCCCCTCCGGCGGCACCTTCAGCCGCCTGTGACATTGCCGCAATCTGACCAGCCCTAGTAGCTTCCAGTACGTTATCTGCAATCACTGCCAAATCATCCAAATTCTTCGACGGCGTCGCTGACAGCACCGCACGCACCGTCGCAGGCAGCAACCTTTGCCATAACACTCTAATTGTATCTTCTGGAAACTTATCACGCCCAAGGTCTCTCATTCGCCGCAGGAGCTGCGACGCTTTTTGATCACCCAGCTCCATGTCCACCATCATTCTCTCTATTTGCCGGTCTTTAGTATCCTCCAATAAGGTGAGCAGCGTCGCTTTTAGCGCCTCGAATTTCCCGGTATCTGGTGGCTTTATTAAAAAATCCGTAATTTGCACGATAACTTCTTTGGGCAATTTCGACACTACCATGTCGAATCTGGCCTCGTCTGACATTTTCTGTGGCGCTAGTACCGCTTCCGCTCTAATAAACCAGACGCGTGGCTGGTCTACCCAAAACTCTGGGATGCGCGACGACACGGCAACCGCCATGACCTCGACTTTTTCTTCGACCGGATTATTCGCTGCCTCCATTTATTTCCTATTTTCACTTCGCGTGTCTCTATACCACGGGGTCACCACTTTAGGGTTACTTGACTGTCCCTAATTGGATTTGAATAAAACACTGAATTGATTTTTACACTTATAATAAAATAACTTTGACCGTCTAATTACATGTCCCATTAACGACTGAGTACCTGACGCTTCCCCGCGTCCCACCGCTCCTGCCGTGTCCTCGCATATATCGGTGCATGTGCACTAGTATATGAGATGACACAGCAAAACCTGTCCCTATAGTGAGAACACCCCCCCCCCCCTACGTTTGTAACAAAATTAATATAAATCAGAGTCATTTGAGTCATTTACTCAATCAATCTTTTTGACTCTACCTATATGTATTACAGCCCACTCGGCAGTAATTATTTGTTAGGTTTTTAAGGTTTCGCACTTATGGGCAAAAACTAAAAACGAAACTTGTAGGATCACTCTGTTGGCATGTCTGTCCATCCGTCCCGTCCGTAAGTCAAGATCCTTTTCTTGGAACCCTTGGAACGCGTAGAGATATCAAGCTCCAATTAATATCAAACACTCAATTTTTGATTTTTTTATTGTACTGTTTTGTCGGCATAGTTTACATAATATGTTCGTGCAAATTTACAGCTGTCTAGCATTGATAGTCTCTGAGCAAAGCTGCGAACGGACGGACAGATAGACAGACAGACAGACAGGCAGACAGACATGGCGAAACTATAAGGGCTCCGTTTTTGCCATTTTGGCTACGGAACCCTAAAAACTAACAAAAAACCAAAAGTTAAGTTTTGATTTTAATTAAGTGGGGCCATGACCTCTAGAGCCTCTGTTTTTAATATTATCCCCGGTTCTGGGGCACACATTGAATAAGGTGTCAATCGGCTAAAGAGTTAGCGAAAAGAACGGGAAAACCTCTTTTCTATTCAGCCATTTTCTGTCAAATTAAAAGAACTAATCTGTCAAGGTCTTTGCTGTCAGTATTAGTCGACATCGTCTACTAAAATGTCTGTGTACTACTAAAATCGGTATTTTTATACTTTATTATAGTATAATGCCTGTAAATTAATAGTTAAATTCCCCCTTTTCCCACCATGCGTGTCGAAATTGTGCTGTGTTTAGTTTTGGAAGTTGTAATAGCTCCCGCGCTTCAATACGACGGTTAGTGAAAACTTTACAGCAGTGCTACTCCGAAACTCGAAACTCGGAGTTCGTGTCGTGCGGTCCCTTTGACACTTATACTATTTAATACAAGAGCAAGAGGGACGGTACGATGCAGACTGTACCGTTCGACCAGTATACCATTTATCATATCATAGCTGGTGCCCGCGGATTCGCCCCCGGTGTAGTATTTTCATTTTTATTTTCTAAATCTTTTATAAGAACCTTCTCCTGACAATAGCAAACACAACGAAAAAAGAATTAGCGAAATCGGTCCAGCCGTTCACGGGTAATGCCGTGACCAAGGGAAATAGGAGTTAGGATTTTTCGTAGCATCTGTGGGCACTATAACGCCATCTAGCGATGTTCTGCCCGTCAAAAATCTCGCATTATCATTTTAATACGGAGTAGTGAAACGTTAAATCTGCCATTGCATTGGCATGTACCTAGATGGCGCTGATTTGGACGTCCTGGCCGAGCCGCGGGAGCCGGTGGGGGTGCCGCCGGTGCGGAAGGCCCTGTCCGTAAACGTACATCCTGATGACACTGAAGTCATAAAAGGTTAGTCGTGTTTAAGGGTTTTGTAGTCCTGCAAGGAACCCTCCCGTAAAATCCCGTAAATTCGTGAAAATACGGTCCAGAGCAGTCGTTGACAAGGAAAATTATAACGGTTAAGTTTTCTTAAGAACTATAATTAGTTTAAGAGTTAATAGCAGCCTAAGGTATAAAATATACCTAAGCTTAGAATATTCCGTATAAAATACGAAATCCTTAGAAAAATATTACTTAATTTTTCCGTGATGGCTACGGAACCCTACTTCGGGTGTGTCCGACACGCTCCTGGCTGATTTTTTTTTCATAAAATCGGTGTGGGCGTTAGAAAACTGACTCGTATTATATTTATTTTTCAGAACTAGTTTTATTCCTCAGGTGCTATTCAGAAACTCCTGGGCAAGGAGAAGATAGAGCGTATACTCCAGCTCGTCTCTGAGTTGCCGTCACACTCGCCGCCACCAGACCAACCCACGCCCAGCCACACCAAGGGCGCCTTCCTGGCCGCACTGACGGAGCCCTACGTGGTGCCTGGAGCTGTCGAGCAGGATGACATCGAGGCCAGGACTACTGGCACGCCAGGGACGGCGGGGACGGAGGCAGCGTCAAATGGTAATTTGTTTTTGTCTTTTTCACTAAGAGAAGTCTCTTCGTTCCATTCTCCATACAAACGTAGTCCCGTTTAAACTTTCGTGATTCTCACTCATAGTCAAAATACCACAACGGGACTTATCACGCTATTTTACACAAGTAATATTTACCTCGACGTTTCGGCAACATTACAGTTGCAGTGGTCATGAGTAGTGGACACTACTCGTGACCACGGCAACTGTAATGTCAGCAGTGGTCATGAGTAGTGGACACTACTCGTGACCACGGCAACTGTAATGTTGCCGAAACGTCGAGGTAAATATTAATTGTGTAAAATAGCGTGATAAGACCCGTTGTGACATTTTGACTATAAACGTAGTCCCGATTTCATTTGAAAACTAGGCAACAGAAGTAGATGAAATTTTGTAAGTATGGACTAGACGTAATTATCTAAGCCTGTGGTTTTTCAGATTTTCATATAAATGTGTAATATCAGCGTTACAGGAGCTCAAAAGTCGACAAAAAAAGATGTCAACTTTGCATGATAATTACAGAATATCAAAGCATTTTTGCAAAAATCGAAAAAACCACAAGCATAGAAAATATAATGAAGATCTTGATTGTAAAGTATCATGGATACCCAGCAGCCCCAGCAGTGCCCAGCAGTGGGACGTATATAGGCTGAGATGATGATGATGATGATGGATTTCTGAGCTATAGGTACTTTTCGTATAATATGAGGGCAAAGAAAACCCAGAACCCAAAAAAACCCGAAAAAAATACTTACCACAAAAAGTTTGAAATTCTTGTAGAGCGTAAATCAAAAACGATAATTGACTATTTATTTCTCGCAATCCAAGTGAAAAATAGAATTTTCACTTCTAGACTAAAAGTCAGTATAAACCCACGGATACATAGATACCCTCGCTAAAGCTCGGGTGGCTAACCACCTCGGGTATATTGGCTTATTTTAGTCCCTCCGTAAATACATACTCTTGATTATTGCAAGTCATTACCTACACGTTTATGTTTAGCTACCTCGTCTAGCAACCTTTTATTCAGCAGTGGACGTCTTCCGGCTGATGATGATGATGATCATGTTCACCAGATTCCCCGGAAGGAATACAGCAGATGGAGTGGTTTGACAGGCAGAACATGGAGTACCCCGCGATCAG
The DNA here is from genome assembly GCA_037349165.1 of Choristoneura rosaceana. Lineage (NCBI taxonomy): Eukaryota > Metazoa > Arthropoda > Insecta > Lepidoptera > Tortricidae > Choristoneura > Choristoneura rosaceana. Next base: position 9,290,931 of record JAZBNJ010000046.1, on the reverse strand, counting down.
CTCGGAGGGACCGCCGCCGCCCATCTCAGCTAGTGCGCTCTGGAATATCTCCGGGACCTCTGCCATGGTGGCCGGACAAATTGGAGGGGACGGAACGTCGGCGTGGGCTAATAGTAATTTTATCTATGTTTTGTACAATCTAATCTTTATCTTTACACTATTACAAAGGGGAAAGTGAGTCTGTTTGTTTGTTACGCTTTCACGCCGTAACGGAGCGACGGATCGACGTGATTTTTGGCATCGAGATAGTTTATGGGCCCGAGAGTGACATATGCTACTTTTTATCCCGGAAAATGCACAGTTCCCGAGGGAACAGCGCGCGATAACCGAACACCACGCGGGCGGAGCCGCGGGCAAAGGTAAAGTATACCTATATATAAGCTAAAGCAGTATGGAAGCTACGAACAAATCGATCGAAACGACCACAATCACAAGACGCGCGCTCTACACGACCTCTGAGGGGACTCGCGGTACTGCAGTACCGCGAAACCCCCTTAGAGGCCGTGTAGAGCGCGCGTCTGTGTGAGTGTGTTCATTTCGATCGTAGCTTTGTAGCTTCCATACTGCTTGAGCTTATATATACTGTGCTGATACTTTTTCCCAGCCAACATCACCGCCTCCCCGTCTCCCATGCTCGGAGCGGCTCCCGACGCGTACAACGCGTCCGACGCGTCCCTCCGCGTCGGAGACAACCGCACGCGCTACACGCGCCGCACCCTCGGGTCCACGCTCAACACCCTGTGCACAGAGAGCGACGATGTCTGCAGGACCATGTGCTTTGATAGGGAGAAGTACCGGTGGGTAACGACCGTAGATTAGGTACGTGTAGTCTTTCTCTCCCTAATCTTAAATTTAAAAACTCTAGCAACCCTGTATGTAGAGATAGCTTCATAATAATTCGATCTTCTTCTTCTTCCGGTGCCCTCTCCTATCGGTGGTCGGCGATCATTAGGGCTATCCTAACCTTAGAGACTAGAATAATTCGATCCAAAAGATTTTTAAAGGTTAGGTAAACAGAAAACACTTAATCCGGATTCACATTTTTCTGTGATTGTGTCGTGATGCTCTCTCTCTCGCTCTCTCTCTCTCTGCTTGTGATGAGACACAACATAAGCCGTTACATCACACTGCATCACCGCCCGTCTCCCATGCTCGGAGCGGCCCCCAACGCGTACAACGCGTCCGACGCGTCCCTCCGCGTCGGAGACAACCGCACGCGCTACACGCGCCGCACCCTCGGGTCCACGCTCAACACCCTGTGCACAGAGAGCGACGACGTCTGCAGGACCATGTGCTTTGACAGGGAGAAGTACCGGTGGGTAATGACCGTAGATTAGGTACATGTAGTTTCTCTCTCTAATCTTAAATTTAAAAACTCTAGCAACCCTGTATGTAGAGATAGCTTCATAATAATACGATCTTCTTCTTCTTCCGGTGCCCTCTCCTAGCGGAGGTCGGCGATCATTAGGGCTATCCTAACCGTAGAGATTAGAATAACTCGATCCAAAAGATTTTTAAAGGTTAGGTGAACAGAAAACACTTAAAAGCCTGGTTCGAATTTATCTGTGATTGTGTCGTGATGCTCTCTCTCTGTCTTTCTCTTTCTCTCCTCTTCCTCTCTCTCTGCTTGTGATGAGACACAACATAGGCCGTTACAACACCCTGCACCACCGTCTCCCCGTCTCCCATGCTCGGAGCGGACCCCGACGCGTACAACGCGTCCGACGCGTCCCTCCGCGTCGGAGACAACCGCACGCGCTACACGCGCCGCACCCTCGGGTCCACGCTCAACACGCTGTGCACAGAGAGCGACGACGTCTGCAGAACCATGTGCTTTGACAGGGAGAAGTACCGGTGGGTAACGACCGTAGATTAGATACAATGTAGTTTCTCTCTCTAATCTTAATTTTAAAAACTCTAGCAACCCTGTATGTAGAGATAGCTTCATAATAATTCGATCTTCTTCTTCTTCCGGTGCCCTCTCCTATCGGTGGTCGGCGATCATTAGGGCTATCCTAACCTTAGAGACTAGAATAATTCGATCCAAAAGATTTTTAAAGGTTTGGTGAACAGAAAACACTTAATCCTGGTTCTCCTTTTTTCTGTGATTGTGTCGTGATGCTCTCTCTCTCTCTTTCTCTCTCTCTCTCTCTCTCTGCTTGTGATGAAACACAACATAAGCCATTACAACACACTGCATCACCGCCCTGTCCCATGCTCGAAGCGGCCCCCGACGCGTACAACGCGTCCGACGCGTCCCTCCGCGTCGGAGACAACCGCACGCGCTACACGCGCCGCACCCTCGGGTCCACGCTCAACACCCTGTGTACGGAGAGCGACGACGTCTGCAGGACCATGTGCTTTGACAGGGAGAAGTACCGGTGGGTAATGACCCTAGATTAGATACAATGTAGTTTCTCTCTCTAATCTTAATTTTAAAAATTCTAGCAACCCTGTGTGTAGAGATAGCTTCATATAATTCGATCAAAAAGGTTTTTAAAGGTTACCACGCAACACAAGTCGTTACAACACACTGCATCAGATAAATTTGAATATACTCGTACCTATACATACAGATAAATGTGAAATACCCCCGGGGTTGCAGGTGTCTATAAGCGGTGGTGATCTCTAACCATCAAGAGACCCACTTGCTCGTTTTCCATCCAGTCAAATAAAAAAAGGGCTGTAAATACTGTAATATTGTTGTGATGTTTTTCAGAATATAAATCATTAATTAATTCTTTCGTTCATTCATTTGAACCGGGCTTTACTGTTTACGTAGGACTCGATTTGTGGCATTCGAACATGGCGGGTGTAGACAATGTCTAATTTTGCTATTTCTGTTTCTTTGGCTAGTTGAAGTATATTTTTTTTTTTTTTTTTTTTTTTATATGTGATTATAATTATCTGCAATCAGTCCTGGACACGACTATAAGCGGATTCGTTGAGTGTGTTTGTCGAGTCGAGGAAGCTCCCCAGCGGGAGCAGTCACTCATTTGTGAATCTGATGTTCAGTTCTTGTATGTCGTGTCGTTTCAATCGTTTGCGATAGCTGATGTTTGAAAGCTGATTTGCCAGATTGTTCGGGTGATTTTCCAACCGACTTTTATAATTCTCCGCCAGGAGGCTTATTTCCTTCTTAACGGTATTCATCCCCATTGCCTCGTGGATCTCTGCGTTGGTGACGAACCATGGTACGTTCGCAATGTTTCGGAGTATGCCATTTTGAAGGCGTTGCATAATATTTATGTTGGAGTTAGAAGCGCTGCCCCAAAGCTGCATTCCATATGTCCATACTGGTTTAAGGATAGTTTTGTATATAAGCAGCTTGTTGTCTGTGGACAGCGCTGAGTTGCGAGCCATAAGCCAGTACATGTTTTTAAATCGCATGTTTAGTTCGTCTCTTTTGGTTTTGATGTGTTTATGCCAGGTCAATCTTCTATCGAGGTGGATGCCAAGGTATTTGACAGTGTCATCTTGGGGTAATGTGTTATCTCCCAATGTCACTGGGGGGCAATTTCCTTTTCTTAAGGTAAATGTGATGTGGACGGACTTTGAAGCACTGGCTTGTATACGCCATTTTTTTAGCCAATCACCTATTTTGTTTAGACTTCTTTGCAGGGTATTTGAAGCAGCTGCAGGATTTGTGTTGCTTGCAAGCACTGCAGTGTCATCAGCAAAGGTAGCGGTGACAACATCTTGTACTTCCGGAAGATCAGACGTATACAGCGTGTATAAGATTGGTCCAAGAACGGAGCCCTGCGGAACTCCCGCCAGTATGTTGTAGAATTCGGACGTGTCTCCATCTTCGCGGACCTGGAATATACGGTCAGATAGGTACGACTTCATCAGGAGAAAGAAGCTGTGTGGGAGCGTTGTTTTTATTTTACATAGTAGGCCTTTGAACCAGACTTTGTCAAATGCCTGTTGGATGTCCAGGAAAACCGCCGAGCAATACTCTTTGTACTCCAGCGATCTTCTGATTCTTTCATAGACCCTATGCACTTGCTCTATTGTCGAGTGATGCTTTCTAAATCCAAACTGGTGTTTGGGTATTGTTTGATTTTCCATCAAGATAGGAGTTATTCTGTGCAGTATGATCTTTTCGAGCACCTTCGACATTGTAACTAGGAGACTTATGGGTCTGTAGGATGTAACACTTTCCGGAGGCTTCCCCATCTTGTGGATCATAGTTATTATGGAGACTTTCCATATCCTGGGGAAGTATTGAACTCTGAGTATTCCATTGAAGAGGGTAGTAAGGTAAACCAGAGCCTTCTGGGGAAGCTGCACAAGGACTTCCTTGGTGATCTTGGTGAAGTATAATTTTGATGGTGTTTTATGCGGCGATTAACCTTAACATTGAACAGTGATCACAAAATGCTATATTGTTCTCGCGTCTGACATTTTTTAATGCGCAAGTTGTCTCCACGTGGTTTCTGGAATTTTACTATCAAGTTACAAAAACTGCAATCATCGAACAACGTCCCTCTCATAGAGAGTAGTTTGACACTGGCGAAATTGTCCTGTTAATTAGGACAGAAAAGCCATATTTTAAAAGAGAATGTTCACGTGTTTAGTCGTACTTACATGACGTGTCGTGTCGGCAGGATATCGTGTCCGACGACGACGCCCCGCCCGACGACGCCGTACCTCGACATGACGCGGCTGCTGCACATGCTGTCCAGCCTCGTCGCAGACTACGACACCAACATCACCGCCGTCTTGAATAATACACTACATAAGAAGGTGAGAAGGTGACTCAGTACAATAGGGCTACTACGAAATTGGTAAATGGAAGTTCGTATCGTTGGGTCCCTCTGACACTTATCTATTTAATACGAGAGCGAAAGGTACGGTCGATGGGTACGGTGTACAACTTCTATTTTCGAACTTCAGAGTAGGCCCTCAGGCACTTGCATTAATATCTGCATCTTCTCAATGTTTGTCTTGCGCAGTGCCCCCCCTTATTCATAAAACTTAACAAGCCTATGTTAACTAACAAATGCTTTGTCCCTTTCTAACAAATACAAATGTCGAAGTGACAGATAAGGACAAACGAATTTTAGCGGCATTTTAACTAAAATAGATTTGATTGTCGTTTATGAATAAGGGGGTTAGTGTTAAACTGTTATACTTACTGTGTAAGTTTCTTTGATTTAAATAAATAGGTACTTAAAAATAAAATAAATCGGCCACAGCCACAGCGGAACTTGCTAAAATATCTGACATGTCCTAGACCCGGAAGAGTCGTGTCAACTAATATTTATGCATGTTTTATTGTGTCACATTTCTGTGTGCTCATTTTCGTGGTCACATTTATTTATGAATGGGCTGTAAAATTTGATGACATTTTCATTTTTTTAGACGCCTACTTCTACTATAATCTGGAAACTGTAATGTTACAGAATCATCTACCATAACAAAATAAAACGTGCCTAAAAATCATACGGAATCTATCTTACCTAGTGAAAAGTACAGATGCGGCCAAAGATGTCTCACTGGTTCAGTAACTAGCCTATTCATTCTAGCCTTGAAGAGCCCTAGATTGTAATTCAACCTAGGGCTTTATTGGCTCTAACCTTTGTGTTGCTCCTAATGGGCACACGTTCTCATTTAATTCAATTCTATCCCAATCCAGACTCAATGAATGAATGAAACGTTCCGAAAGGGATCGAAATGAAAGAAAGAAAGAAAGTAAATACATTTATTTAACGCCATAAAAACAAACGTAACTAAAACAAATAAAATACATAATATGACGCTAAACAGCTCCCCACTCAGCATAATACCACAGGAAGCCGTAAATGAACTGTAATGCTATTACAGTTCATTTCGATCCCTTTGAGACAGTTTCATTCAAATGACATTTATGAGATTATGAGACTGGATCGAAATGGACTGGCATGGAATAAAATGATCTGGATTGGAACAGAACCACGTTTTGGACCGTTTTGGCTTGTGTCAGGGCTACAAGCATTGCGAGCCGACCACGACGGAGACCACCACCACGACGACGATGCCGCCGCCCACGGCGCCCATGTTCGACTACGAGCCCAGCGAGATGACCGGCAGGGTCATCGCCAAGGTTAGAAAGCCTCATCTAACCCCTCGTCTGCGGAAACTAAAACAAAAAAATACTGCATTCTAGACTGCTGATTTAGATAAATAAAAAAAACAACAAGAAGTATCTAGCATTAAATTTGGTACTGATCCTTATTATCAAACGCAGACGAAGGGCTAAAGCCTGGTATAGACATGCAAGGAAGAAAGGAAGATAGTGCAAGTTGAATTACATTGCGAGGCTGTAAAATTAAAGGCGCGAGCAGTCTGGAGGCAGCATTACCATTTTGGTTCAACACAAGCCTATTTCAGTATAAGGAAAGCACTACTTTTCTTCCTTGCCACGATCGTAACCTCTTTATACCCCACTGGCGTTGGAAGCTCACTACCCCAAAAGTTAACTTCCCTTGTCCAGTGCTACGTGTGCGGTATGGAGGAACTGGGCATCCCTCGCGACGCGCACTGCGCGGACCCCTTCGCCAAAGACCTGCTGCCGCCCGCCATGCCCGACCACATCGCGGAGACTAAGCGGAAGGGCTTCCGGAAATACTGCAACTACATGGACATGTGGGTTCGGTTTGATCAACGACGATACAGTAGATGTTTGACACTTTATTGACACCAGGGGAGCTACTGCAGGTAGGTTTTTTCTTTTTTTTTTATTCGAATGTATGGCAAATGAGCATGTGAAACACCAGGGGGATTGCAGACGCGTTGCCAACCTAGAGACCTGAGATGGCCGGCTTCACCGGCTGTCTTACTCTCCACGCCGAAATACAACAGTGCAAGCACTGCTTCACGGCAGGATTAACGAGCAAGATGGTGGTAGCAATCCGGGTGGACCTTGCACAAGGTCCTACCACCTGCATTTTATTCTCAGAAGGTGCACTTTCTCAAATAGAGCACTTCTTAGACGGTCCACTTTTCCAAACGAGCCGTTTCAAGTAGGTAAATGAAGCGTTTTTATTTGTTCATGACTAATTTCGAATAAATAATAAGATGAAAAACACATTTCTCGCAACAGATCCTCGCACATCTCTGGTTGAAACGCAGCTTTACATTTCTGCAGACTGACAGACAGACCAGCATGGTGCGAAAAGGGTTCATAGTTCATTACAGATTGTTTCTGTTTACAGGATGCAGCTGTCGTTCACCGACTGAATACTGTACTGCTGTGCCTTAACACCCTTTACTACGTTTATAAATATTCTCCCATCTTAGGCCTCTAGGTTGGCAACGCATCTGCAATACCCCTGGTCATTTTAAACTTTCGTGATTCTCACTCATAGTCAAAATACCACATCCAGTAGAATAAAAAAAAATTCTGGCAAATAAGAGAATTCTATTCTATTCAGGAAGCCGTGGTACATCAATGGCTCTGGCATCTGGGGCAAGTGGACCGGCGGCTGCGTGGTGCGCTGGGTGGACCTCAGCGGCGTGTACACGCAGCGCGTGTGCCGCATCCGCGACCGGCCCGCGCTCGGGAACCACTTCGTCAGCAAGCGGCTGGCCAAGCTCGAGTTTGCTCTCAGGGTCAGTCACCAAACGCTCACGTCTCTCATTCGCTGTTTCTGCATTTGTTTTGCTTTGCTCTGAGCTGTCTTCCAGTTACGTCTTATAGGACATCCCTGGCACAGTCCTGGCCGAATGACCATTTCTGGCTTCTGGCTCTTGTGACTGTGACCCCTCACAAGCAAAATTATGTAACCAATCTTAATAAGATGACTTTTTAGAGCCTTTTTGTATTTTTTATTTCAACTCTAAATTTTTGTTACTTTTGTTATTTTTTTGTTTTTTATTTTTGTATTTTTTTTTTGTTATTTTTTTAAAGATTCCAAAAATGTATCTTAATTAGATTGCTTAATAGCGACATCTCTTGTCCCTGGTGCACGGATAGTTCCGATGGGAATGTAAAATGTATCTCGATGAGAAACTAGTAACATAGATGGCGTTCCACGTTAGTGTCGCTGCTAAAGTGACTATGAAAAGAATGCAGGTTGAAATTTTGGTGCATAGGAGAAATTCGTGCCTAGTATCCTGTCCAGCGGTGGTTTAGGGGAATAGCACGCAGCACGGATTGCTGAGGACCTGGGTTCGATTCCCAGCGCTGGTCTATTTTTTTGGTTTTTCTGTGCATCCATGTTTTAGCTTGTGTTGAAAACATATAGACCAATATGAAATATAGACCAATCTTAATAGTCTACATTGTTTTTCAGAAAGTGGAGAACGGCTGCATGCTCAGTCCTATGGCGACCCTGGTCCCGTTCTCCCGCGGCGTGTCGCTCTACGCTCGACTGCACGTCTGTGTCTGCAGCGCGAACTGGTGCAACCGTGGACACTGGCCAGCCGGCGTACAGGGGCTATGGGCTATCATGATACTCTTGGCAGCAGTTCTGAGATAATATGAAGGGATAGACTTTGGGGGTCAACTGGTTTAATCTTGTCCACTGGCCCACCAGCTCACAAGGGCAGGGTAGGCTGCGCTAGAGTGGCCTATCCTGCTGTGGGAGGGTAGCGCGTTACTGCAGCTGCAAAGTACCAGCTGCCAACTCTGAAACTGACCCTCTGGCCGCCACTGGCTGCGGTAGCTAAGTACTCTTCGAAGCCAGCTTTGAGATAATATCGGGGCTCAAGCAAGATGTCAAAGGCCAACCGGTGTAGTCCTGCACAATGGCCGGCAAACTCGTAAGGGCTTTCTATGGTCCTCTTGGTAGCAGTTCTGAGATAATAGGGGCGATTTAGTCAAGATTTCGAGGGCCAAATGGTGCAACGTCAACTGGTCAACGAGCGATACAGGTTCTGTAATCGTGTAGTGATTTCAGTCTCTTTTTTTTACTCTTTGGTCAGTAACAATAAATCAAGTAGCTGGTGTATAAAGCTGCTTTTCTTATTGGATGAAGTCATACAAATGTCTACAGAAGTAGTCCAAAAAGCTTATGCCCGTTTAGAACTGCAAGAAAAATCTATATACTGCATTTGTACCGGGTGTCATGCATTGACCTAAAGCTTTTGGCAATTCAATTACTTAATTCAAGTCTTGAGCTTTTCGTAGACGTTTTAATTAGTTAATTCTATAATTAATCGTTTTGAGACAAAAGCGACAGCTAAAATTTTATACAATATCTCTAGAAAGGAAAAGGGGAAATATTAAATGTTCGTAAGAAAGGTTTTTTTGTGTTGTACTTTTGTAACTGAAATGTTTGTGTTGTTTTGTAAATTGTTCTGTCTTTGTGATTGTATTGTATACGTTTTAATTTTAATTTAAGAAAATCAAGTGCCAATAAACTCATTTTCTAATCGTGTTTCGTTTTATTTCTGTCTCGCTTTAGTAGTCGTCCTCCAATGTTGAGGATCGTGACGATAGCTTCGTCGCCTGCTTTACACCCCTGCAGGGCTACTACGAAACTGAAACTCGAAGTTCGTATCGTACCGTCCCTCTCGCTCTCGTATTAAACAGTATAAGTATCAGAGGGATCGCACTACATGAATTTCGAGTTTCGTAGTAGCCCTGCTGCACCGCATCCCATACTGAAGTTAGGATATGCTTCCACCAGAGGTATGCGAAGCATGTGTTTCTTATAATTCAATAGAAACGCTTCATTTACCTATCCTCATTTATCACTCAGCTCATATCACTAGTGGAAACAGCAGAGTGGAGCGAAGACAGGTAAACGAAGTATTTATATTGGTTAATGAAATGACAAACATATTCCTCGCACATCTCTGGTAGAAACGCAGCCTTACAGCTTCTTACCTTTAAACCTGAGCGTTGGACATTTGAATATTAAACTTTAAACAGCCTTTTTCAGCAACACTTACCTTCAAAATCACGTCAAAATTTTGTTGACTACGCTTTTCATCTCACTATCACGTTGTCATTTAACATATGACACTTTTGTCTATAATTTTGCTGTTTGTTTTTTAACATTTGCTATGTATATTTTATTTGTTCATTTGTATGATTTATTGTTTTCATGTAGACAGTGCTTTGCGTGAATTATGTTTAAAATCGTTTTTATTGTTCTGCTAAAAATTACTCTGGCAATGCTCCCGTACGATGAGTATGGGGGGTATGGTTATACATCTGGCAAGTATTATTTGCAATTACAAAGCTCTTATAAGAATTATAGACAGTGGTAAATGGCCCGTAATTCCCAGTCACACATTTCTTTATAGTTCTGCCTTCTTTATAATGACATATTTTCTTAGCCTACTTAGATAAAAAAAAATAAAAAATAAATATCATGGGACACTTGACGCCAATTGACCTAGTCCCAAACTAAGCAAAGCTTGAACTATGGATACTAGGCAAAAGATAAACGTACTTATATAAATAAGTACCCGAAATCCAAGACCCGAGAGCAAACATTCGTGTTATTCACACAAATATCTGGCCCGGCCGGGAATCGAACCCGGGACCACAAACTTCGTAGTTCTCTAACCATTTGGTCATCCGGTCCGTTAGTTTGGACTTACAATCTGTATTTTGGCTCTACAATTTACAAATGAGAAAAACTGTTACTAACACCAACTCCCACATCTTGAAAGAGGGGGGTCCCCAAACAACTGCGTACTCAAAGGCCTCGAACGAGTTATTCCCTGTAAGAATGTGATGCATGGAGTAACCCTCACAGCTGGACAATGATCATATCCTCTGCTTTCAGAAGACGTGGCTTCTCCCGCCACGTCGATGAGCGAGGACCCTCTGCGCCATAATGAAGCGAAAGCAGCTGAGCTACTGAAAGTCCAAGGTTGCTCATTTTTAACCCCCAATAGAAAAAGAGAGTTGTTATAAGTTTGACCGCTATGGTGCCTGTATTCGGACCACGGACTAGCCAGACAGATAAGCTTTAATAAGTAAACAACAAAGTTCAAAGTTGAATATCTCAAAAACGCCTAAACCAATTTTGATAAAACATGTCTAAGAACCTTGCTTTCAAATGAGAAAAACCGTATTCAAATTGGTTCATATTATGACCCATTCCATATTCTAATATATTCCATATTTTAACATTTGATAATCAGACGCGTACCCGTTAACGGATACCTATCAAAAATACCACGGTGTAAAAGTATGAGTCTTTGACGTGTAGTTAAATAACAATTGGTTTTAGGTCTGTTCATTTTCTGTTCTGTGCCAGCTAACATCCAGAAGCTGTTGGGAGGTCGCATTTTGCCAAGAGCTCTAACCCGTCAGCCATCTTTATTCGAAGATGTGGTCGAAGGCACCACTCAGGGCAACATACAAGTGGCCATTCCCGCCACAGAAGAACATGTTTACATGGGAGCTACGAGACCCTCGAAGTTTTTCCCCAAGAACGTAGAAGCTGAGGTCTTGAAGCAGAAAGTTGATGAGCTCAATAGAATAGAAGAACTGTATCGTTGGATGCCGAATGTTCCGAGGAGGAATTTTATTAAAACAGGAAGAGAAGCTGGGAATTTAAAGGGGTGCGTCTCACGAGTTTAGTATGTTTGTAGTTATCTACTGATAAAATTCTGTAATTGGTTGGTGAGAGATAATATTAAGACATGGTTTCGCCACTACGGAAATCTGTAGTAGGCAAAGGTAGCTAGGTTATCATTGTCATGCTTTGCTATTATTTAGATATGTTAAGGAATATTTACTTGTTTATTAAAGGTGGTTTATTGAGTTCATATTAATACCCACTGTTATCTTTATTCATCGGCGAGTGGGAACCCTGTGCCCTTTACGCTCAGGTCGTAAGAGTAGGTAACGATTTAATTATACCTAAACTTGACTTTTGTTCGAGAAAGTCACTTCTGTACGGTAGTACTATTAGTTACTCGCGCGATGTTCCCTCGTGAACTGTGCATTTTCCGGGATAAGAAGTAGCTTATGTCACTCTCTGGCTCATATACTATCTCTATGCCAAAAATCACGTCGATCTGTCTCTCCGTTTCGACGTGAAAGACGGACAAACATACACACAAACACACATACTTTCGCTTTTATAATATTAGTATGGATTCTGTGACTATGTGCTGTCCGAGGATAGGTGAATGAAGCGTTTCTCTATTGGTTCATGAAGCACACATTGCTCGTAACACACTCGCACATCTTTGATGGAAACGGTAGCTTATACTCGTATATCTCGTATTACTTACCAAAATTTAATCTCTGACAGCGGCATGGGAGCGCGGGAAGGTGAAATCCCTGATGATATTCCTAAAGAAGAAATCCCTGATGATATTCCTAAAGATGAAATCCCTGAAGATATTCCTAAAGAGCTTCCTACTGATGTTGGTGAGCTTCCTCCTGAAGCCGAAGAATTTGTCAAGGAGGCTGAGGATGACGGTATTACGGTGCCGTCCAGGGCGACCACCAGCACCAAAACCAGAAGGACCAGGTCAACCTCGACGATCACAACCACTCCCACTCCGGTGTGCATTGACGAACTGGGTTACAGGTGAGATTTAATCAATATCATCATCATATCAGCACTGGGAAGTCCACTGTTGAACATTAGGCGTTTCCCGTCCCTGCAGTTGCTTAGGTTGGAAGTAGCCTGCGCCTACCGCGAACCCGCGTTCAATACACCGTATTACAATACAATACAATACAATACAAATACTCTTTATTGTACACCAGAAATAGTAAGCGATTACAGAAAACACGACTACGAGTACGAGTATTTCTGACCAATAACTTAAAGGGAACATTCAATAGCCAGGGGCAAGGTCAGGCAAACAGACAAACTAGTTAATTACCCTAGCTTCTATCAAAGGACAGAGTCACAGTATATATATAAGTTAAAGCAGTATGGAAGAAACGAACAAATCGATCGAAACGAACACACTCACACAGACGCGCGCTCTACACGGCCTCTAAGGGGTCACGCGACTGCAGTACCGCGAGACCCCCTTAAAGACCGTGTAGAGCGCGCGTCTGTGTGAGTGTATTCGTTTCAGTCATAGCTTCGTAGCTTCCGTACTGCTTTAGCTTATAAATCAACGAAAATACGGTGTATTCACTATAGGCACAGCACAGGTTTCTCTCACGCCATTCTTAACATTGCAACAGGGTACGATGCACAAACGCAACGAAACGTTCAACGACCACTCTGCGCTCCCGAAGGCGGAAGACCAAACCCACAAAGAGGACCAAGAAGTCAAGAAGAACCACAACCCTCACCACCACTCCCACCCCCACTATCACCACGTTTTCGACGACCATGGACCCGAACGCGACTACGGTGAACATGACGGGTGTGAACACGACAATGGCGCCAACGACGACAACCACGACACAGACGACCACGACGATGACGACCACGGAGACCGACTCGACAGAGACGACGCTGACGACAAAGAGGACACGGCGGCTGCCGTGGATCCGCCGGTCTACCGTCCGGGAGCCCAACGACATCGATAGGGTATGTCAACTTCATCACTTGTCTTTATAGTCAGCAGCAGAAGTAGATGAGACTCTTACTGTCTCAGCAGTAGATTCGGGTGTAGATCATTTTGAGCACAATAACCGATCATTATCGGTTTAGTATTAAATATGACCAAAATTCTATGGGGATTTGCAAGTCTTAGGACCTTGTGCAAGATCCGCCCGGATTGCTACTAACATCTTGCTCGTTAATCCTGCCGTGAAGCAGCATTGCTTGCACTGTTGTGTTTCGGCGTGGAGAGTAAGACAACCGGTGAAATTACTGGCACTTGAGGTATCCCATCTTAGGCCTCTAGGTTGGCAACGCATCTGCAATCCACCTGCCTGGTGTTGCAAATGTGTATAGGCGGTGGTGATCTCTTACCATCAGGAGACTTGCTCGTTTGTCATCCAGTGGAATAAAAAAGGATGCTGATATTACTTCCAGATCCTGATGATCCTGGACAATCTGACGTACATCTACGATACTGACGTGGTGGACCGGCTGAACGAGACCCTGGAGCTGGAAGGGTACCCCTACTGCCCCACGGTGCGCACGCGTGTCACCACCACCACCACGCCCAAGAGCTGGCCCATGACTGAGGATACGGGGAAGGTCATAGCCAAGGTCTGCCAAGATTTACCAGTTTGATGTTGTGTCCATCCTAAATCTGTTCTTTGGCCGAAACTTAAGATTGGATTTTCGCTCTAGTTTCGGCCGATCCTTTAATAGACGTAATATTTGATGACCAAATTATTTTTTAAAGAGTACAGTCACCAGCACCAATATCTGATGCAACAAACGTGCACTAAACCAGCACTTTGAGTACGGCAGCCTATTATTACGTATCATTACTTATTTGTCCCTTGTTTTTTACTTATGGTTTATTATAATTTATTTATTTATTTATATCTTGTTTCCATAAAATTAAATCTATTATATTTCTTAATTTTATTTACACATTAGTATATTTATGTATCATTCCGTGAGTCATCGACGGTTCTGACAGAATATCAGCGCTGCAGGCGTCTAAGGCCTCAGCATTATGCTGAGTCAGCGGCCGTTTAATTTTTGCGGGGACACACAAAATCGTGTATTTTTATTTTGATATTTCCTTTTTGTTTTGTTTGTGTTTGTTGTCTATTGTTTTTTTTATGTATTTGTGTGTCTTTATGAATGTGAATAAATGTCTTTCTTCTTCTTCTTCTTCTTCAATATCTGATACGACTCTCTATTTCTATGGAGGCATGGACGTCTCAGATATTTTTACACGCTTGTTGCATCAGATATTGGTGCTGGTGACTGTTAGACCACTATTGCAATAGTGTCTTAGATAAATTAACTTCATTTGATTTACATTGACGGATATGAAAAATAACTCGACTAGTTTCGGACATTTGCGAAGATCATTCTCAAATGTGCCGTCCGCGCTGCCTTATAATTGTAACATTCGTCGGCAGTGTTTCGTGTGCGGCATGGACGTGCCGGGCATCCCGCGCGAGTCGCAGTGCGCGGACGCCTTCGCGCCGGACTACCTGCCCGGCGCGTCGCTCATCTATGCGCCCACGCACGTCAGCCGGTACAAGAAGCATTGCAAGTACCTCGACATGTGAGAACCACTTTATTCCACCGTATCGAAAATACAAACTGAGATAGGGATGCACAGAAAAACCAGAAAAAGAGAATTTGTATGGAAACATTGCAAACGTTCCGCTGGAGGCGCTGTTGGTGTTTCCATACAAATTGTGATTTTAAAGCGGACGCGATCGAGACGTATTTTTAAACCCCGACGCAAAAAGAGGGGTGTTATAAGTTTGACCGATATGTATGTCTTTCTGTGGTACCGTAGCTCTTAAACGGGTGGACCGATTTGAATGCGGTTTTTTTTTATTTCATAGCAGGTTTTCTAGCGATGGTTCTTAGACATGTTTCATCAAAATCGGTTCAGCCATTTTTGAGATATTGAACTTTAAAGTGACAAAGTCGGGGTTTACCAACTTTTTGTTGGTCAGGTTATTGTAACCGAAAACTTACATTAAAGTTACTGTACTGATATAAGTATATGATATCGCAGGAATTCGCAGGAATGCGCGATGCGAATCAGATCGCAAATTTTTGCGATGAGCCCTGCGAGCTCGCAGAATTATGCAATGCGATGCGAATTCGCAGTTTTGTGTGGGAGCCGCTTAAGGCCCCATTTATTGGAGCATACTGCCACAAAATAAAAAGCAGCTATCGAATACATACCAAACAAAGGTTATTTTTAAAGCTAGCAGTATTTTCAATAATTACAATTAAAAAAAAAAACGATAAATAAGGTTGAAATTCCATATCAATGCTTGTGGTCGCTAAATCGCCTCTACCTTATTAAGGGTTGAATCAATGGGGTGACACTCTTTCCCGGCCCAGATAACACCGGCATGGAAATACTGGCCCTATTTTTCGTGTACACGCCTGTGGAAACTGACAGGAGCTTCTATGGGCGTGTACAATGCAATACAATACAAATACTCTTTATTGTACACCAGAAATAGTAAGCGATACAGAAAACAGGTACACAGAAAATTACAAGGTAGGCGGCCTTATCGCTTAAGAGCGATCTCTTCCAGGCAACCTTTACACGAAACGAAGGGTCAGTATTTCCACGTCGGTGTTATCCGGACCGGGAAAGAGTGTCACCCAGATCAATGAACGTCATCGCAGGCCAACGTGGCACGTGAACGGCACGGAAGGCCGCTCGATGTGGGGCAAGTGGGACGGCGGCTGCTCCGTCCGCTGGGTGGACATCTCAGGAGTGTACACGCAGCGCTCCTGCCGCGCGCGGCACAAGCCAGCCATCGGGCGGCACTTCGTCAGCAAGCGGCTCGCCAAGATGGAGTATGCACTCAATGTAAGAACGCCTCTGTGCCTATCATCATGTCAGCCGAAAGACGTCCACTGTTGGACATAGGCCTTCCCCAAGGCTCTCCACTCAGACCGGTCTTGTGCTTTCTACCTCTGTGCCTATAAACAACGGTAAAGCTGAAAGGTTTGATAGGACAATCATGAAACGGGGTTCAGCTGAAAACCAGCGCTGGAGCTTTAGTTACAGGGCTACGGCACATGCTGAGCTGAGTCCTTTTGGCATCACACTACAGCACAACGTCTTTAATTGTTCTCTGTTCTCCTATTTATGTTCATACCGTTTATGTTCATACCGTTTTTGTTGTGATGTAGTGTGTTTTTGTTGTCAATAAATGTTGTGAGTTTGAGTTTGAAACTGATCAGCGGCAGAACTCATCTTATTAGGCTCCGTTTCCGTCAGAGATGTGCGGGATGTGTTGCGAGGAATGTGTTTTTTATGGACAAATAGAAACGCTTTATTCAAATTCAAAACATTTAATTCAGACCATGTCCATAAGTGTTAGTTTACAGTACCTTATTCTATATTAGTTAACTCTAGACTTAAGATTTACATTATGTTGTATACAGAGCCTCTGGATTCCATATGTACTGAATCCCAGTGTTTCCAAAATACCTCGGCTCGCTCCATTCCGCTGTTCCTACCAGAGATGTGCTGTTCTAGGATAGGGGATAGGTAGGTAAATGAAGCGTTTCTACTGGTTCGTGAAAAACACATTAATCGCAATACATCTTTGGAGGTAACGGAGGCTAATACCGGCTCGTGAGCCAGCGCTGGTCTTTCAGTGGGAGCTGCTTTTTAACTCCCGACTTAAAAAGAGGGGTGTTATAAGTTTGACCGCTATGTGTGGCTGTGTGTCTGTCTATGGCACCGTAGCTCTAAAACGGGTGGACCGATTTGAATGCGGTTTCTTTTATTTGATAGCAGGTTTTCTAGCAATCATTCTTAGACATCTTTCATCAAAATCGGTTCAGCCATTTTTGAGATATTGAACTTTAAAGTGACAAAGTCGGAGGTTTCCAACTTTTTGTTGGTTAGGTTATGTTCAACAGTGAACATCTTTTTAATGACCAGTGTTGTTTCAGATGATGGACAACGGCTGCATCGGCAGCGCGCAGGCATCCCTCGTCCCTTTCTCGCGCGGCATCTCGCTCTACGCTCGCTTCTATGCGTGCGTGTGCACCGGGACCTACTGCAACGCTGCGCGGCGACTGCGCGCGCCGCTCTGGTGCATCGGGCTTGCAGTCGCTGCGCTCAGATTTTTATCTGGAGGGTAAAATCATCAACATGTCATCAACGTATCAGACGTATTGGCTTTAATCAACAACAATAGTGAAACAAAATAATGGATTCTCTTAAAGGAGCTTTTTCGAGCTAGTGAGGTGGTTAATACCTCTTAGCCTACCGCCAGTCGACACTGATGACGTTTGCCAGATAGGAGCCTAGTTGCAGACAGACGGCCATGTTTTAGATCATTTCCCCAAAATCGTTATATCCCGTAGCAAAAATTCTATTCACTTTTTACCCCGAATGCTTTTTTCCCCAATGTGCTTTTTTACTGAAGTCTATTTTCTAGTAACTTTTTTTTTCCAATCAGAGTTGACACAAGCAGACACAGTCTCGATGAAGCTCCTACTTTTACTACAAATTTAATGTTGCTACTTTTGTGTAGTTTTGGTTCTTCGGGCCGATGCAAACTTAACATAACCTAAATCTACCTATGTTTTTGTGTCGATTCTGATTGGGAAATAACGTACCGTTACTGTAAAAATACCCTAAACTTCAGTAAAAAAAGCATACCTATTGGGAAGAAAGCAATTGGGAAAAACACGAATGGAAATTTTGCTTTTGGGGAAATGATCTTCCAACCCTTTAGAAGGAAACCGCGTATTAAGGTTTCTAAATAAACATATTTTTTTTAGTCATTTAAACATGCCTACCCACGGAACTTTGCAAGGATGATGTTTTATAATTTTGTTTATACACCTACTTATATATTTATTGTTCTATTTAAGGAATAAACCTTTATATTTTAAGTTTTCTTTTATTTTCGTACTAACCGCCCACCCCGGCTTCGCTTTTCATTCGTCACTGAGTTGAACTGAGTCAATTCTTGTATGAAGATTTTGTCATATCTGTTTTTTACTCTTTTACAAACCTTCGTTTACCAATTACAAACAAAACAAAAAAAAAATGTCATCTTTAAAAAAAATCTCTCACAGTAGGTACATTGATTTTAAAGGCTTTGTAACATAATTCCGAGTACTTATCGTGGACTAGTATAAAAGTAATTTTGTAGTCAGGAGCACTGTACATTAGACATTTTAAACGTGCATTAATTGAGCACTACGTAGGTATTTGCAGTCTTGTACAGTCAGTGCCCTAACATAAGTATCCACTTTTCCATAAAACTAGCATGAAAAAGTGGATACATAAGTTAGGGAACCGACTGTACATGAACGTGTGGACCCAACTGAACGTCAGACATTATCTTTCGGAATTTCGTACAAAAGACATTTTGATTTTCCAAGTTTTGTCTTTAGGAATATCGTATTTTTTAGGAATTTTGATTTTCAAAGATTTTCTACGAAGTCACTTTGAAACCGTTCATAATATCTAACTCATAACCCTTTTAATGCATTTACTGCCACCTGACTTCGACTGGTGCCACTGACGCACATGTGCGTTCAAAAATATGAAGGATTTTATGACAGCGGCTCTTGGCGAAGTTACGAAAACGCATATGTGCGTCAGTGGCAGTGAACGTGTTAATTCTTCTTCTCGTTGAACCGAGCTACCCGCGAATTTCAATCGATACGGCGGCGCCCGTGGAAAAGTGAATTTTCCAAGATGGCGGCGCGCCCACCTGTTGGAGGCGGGTCGCGATTGGCCGCCACCTCGGGGGCGGCCGCCCAGTAGGCATTTAGGGGGGGACTAGGTGTTCCGTCGTATGTACGGCAGGTAAATGGTGTTTTAAACGATTTACCTTAGTTGAGTTTATTTTAAAACTAGCGACCCGCCTCGGTTTTGCACGGGTGCAATGCTGATACTAAATATGATGATGGATGTTATTATACATATAAACCTTCCTCTTCAATCACTCTATCTATTAAAAAAAACCACATCAAAATCCGTTGTGTAGTTTTAAAGATTTAAGCATACATAGGGATATAGGGACAGAGAAAGCGACTTTGTTTTATACTATGTAGTGATGTAGACATAACTAGTTAGATCTCTATCGGATCACGATGGCACACGAAGTGTCAGTCAATTATTGTATTAAATCCATACTAATATTATAAATATGAAGGTGTGTGTGTGTTTGTTTGTTTGTCCGTCTTTCACGCCGTAACGGAGCGACGGATCGACGTGATTTATGGCATAGATATAGTTTATGGGCCCGAAAGTGACATAGGCTACTTTTTATCCCATAAAAATGCACAGTTCCCGAGCGAGAGGAAACAGCGCGCGATAACCGAATACTACGCGGGCGGGGTCGCGGGCAAAAGCTAATTTATATGGTGGGCTTCAGGAGGCTAAGATAGAAATACCGATGTGGCAAATGTGGCAGTGTTAAACGTGTTACATCTACAATTTGTTGCAGCTAAGCCAGAGCAGTGAATGTGTGGGATTAATCAAGTAAAGTGGTTCCCGCAAGCCTCAGACATTTATTTATATGTAGCAGCCGGCAAAGTATTCCTCCAGCAAGTTTCCTTAACGGAATAGGAATAGAGGCGGAATTTGTAAACGCGCTTGGCCCGGGCCTAAGTTATGACACGAGAGTTCGTTTCTGATATTACAAATGGTCGGATTTTCGTTTTATTTTTATCCTACTAATATTATAAATGTGAGAGTTTGTGTTAATCCTCCACGCCAAAACTTGGGTATAATAGGAGATTGGACAACAAGAGCATAAAATGAGCTATTTTACCCGAGCCGGTATGGCGAGGGTGGATACACACTTTGAGGGGAAAATGGGTTTAATGCTCCAGTTCTACACTCTGCTTTTCACTTCGATTGCGAGGAAATGAAATAGCAACAGTGGAAACAATTGTTCACTTAGTAGGTACCTTTTATTTTTCTTGCATTACTATATAAATATACATTTTTAGTTTTATTCATTGATTTTTAGTTTTACGGCTGAGATATGATCATGATAATACGACGACGGAAAATTTGTAGGAAACGTCCCTCAACGTCGTTATATCTGCTGACTGTACCAATACACAAACAGTACAGCTACCTACATAAAAGTAACGACGGCGGATTTTTCTCCCTTATCATGCTCGATAGCGTCATAAATCATACAAACGGACTATAACCGAGTCCGTGTGCCTTGTCTGTCTATGGTGAAATAGAGTGTACTTAGTGCATAATGGTTTTTACCAGAAGAATTCGTATGTATCGTGTTGTCTGAATTAGTTTCTGTACCCAGGGTAATGCCATTTGACACTAAATATTCATATTCATTTATTCGCTTTCAATGCGGATTACAAGGGTTAATTAATTACCACACACTTTGCCAATTCTAGCATGCAAATAGCTATAGTATTGGGTATTAGACAATTCTAAAACATACGGCAAAAACGGTCGTTGTCCGGTGAAAACAACGGACGTCTGCAAGCGGCCTAAATATCTGATTACCTACGATTCTATTTTTAGGGCCGGTGGACGTGTAAAGATATTTTCATGTGACTGTATACATGTGAAAAATTAAATACTTATCTATATATTACGTACAAATTTATCAAAAAAACGGCCAAGTGCGTGTCGGACACGCCCGAAATAGGGTTCCGTAGCCACTACGTAAAAATTAAGTCATATTTTTCTAAGAGTTTCGTATTTTGTACAGAATATTCCAAGTTCAGGAATATTTTATACTTTAGGCTGTTATTCACTCTTATACTACTAACAATTCTCAATAAAACTTAACCGTTATAGTTTTTCTTGTAATTTTGATATACTAACTACCACCATGATTTTTAAAAAAAAATTCTACCCACCTGTTTAGATATT
The DNA here is from genome assembly GCA_037349165.1 of Choristoneura rosaceana. NCBI lineage: Eukaryota > Metazoa > Arthropoda > Insecta > Lepidoptera > Tortricidae > Choristoneura > Choristoneura rosaceana. The sequence continues at coordinate 9,269,553 of JAZBNJ010000046.1, read as the reverse complement.
AGAGGGGAGACACTCGACTTCAATGAAAATTTGCGCTTTAAAGTTATATATTTTGCAAACGAATCATTAAACCGAAAAATTGTTTTAGCAACCCTAATTTGGATGAGAAAAAAAAATCACCCCCACTTTACATCTATGGAAGGTACCTACTCTAAAAAAAAATTATTGTACTGTTTGTCGGCATAGTTTACGTATACATTCGTGCAAAATTACAGCTTTCTAGCATTGATAGTCTCTGAGCAAAGCCGTGGACAGACAGACGAACAGACAGACATGGCGAAACTATAAGGGTTCCGTTTTTGCCATTTTGGTTACGGAACCCTAAAAGCCGCTCAAAAAATTTTATGTTTTTTTTTAATGTTTGTTTCTATAACCAATGGAATTTTTTTATATAAATTCATCGAAACAGTATCTTGGCAATCAGCAAAATGCTTTGCCAAATCGCGCAACAGCATCGGAGCCCTATTTGTTATTTTAGGGGACCATAACGGCCGTCGTAAACTGCGAGGGTCTTCGCCATCAATATCATTTATTGAGACAGCAATTAAACTGTTCAAAATAACTGCAGCGCACTCAAGATAACTTTGTTAACTACATTATTTTAACTACTTTTGTTTGGGATAGTTACTTAGATTAGATGAGATTTTTTAATCTATATATATAAAAGGCAAACCTGACTCACTGGGTTATATATCAACGCACAGCCCAAACCGCTGGGCCTAGAAACTTGAAATTTGGTACAAGGGTTTCTTTTATGATGTAAGTGAGCACTAAGAAAGGATTTTTGGAAATTCATCCCCTAAGGGGGTGAAATAGGGGGGTGAAGTTTATATGCAATTTTCTCATTTATGGACTTAGAAGTATGAAAATAGGTTTATAAGTTTTTGATTACAATTAAAAAATCATCTGTGTAAGTGAAATGGTTAAAATTGCCCCCTAAATGGGTAAAATGGGGGGGTAAAGTTTGTATGGAAATTTTCTTATTTCTGGACTTAGAACTATGAAAATAGGTGTATGAGTTCTCGATTACAATTAAAAATGATCTAAGTAAGTGAAATGGATAAAATTGCCCCCTAAATGGGTAAAATGGGGGGTAAAGTTTGTAGAGACATTCTCTTATTTTTGAACTTAGAAGTATGAAAATAAGTGTATAAGTTCTCGATTACAATTATAAATTACTAGCTTTTACCCGCGGCTTCGCACGCGTAAACTAATCGGTCTGGTAGTGGCAATTGAATTATCCCGTGGGAGTATAGGGATAAAAAATAGCGTATGTGTTATTCCAGACGTGCAGCTACCTACATACCAAATTTCATGACTTTTAGCCCAGCGGTTATTATTTCAAAATTTTATTCCTATCCCGTGGGAATATCGGGGTGAAAAATAGCCTATGTGTTATTCCAGAGGTTCAGCTACCTACACACCAAATTTCATGGCTCTAAGCCCAGTGGTTGTTACTTCGAGATTTTATCCTTTGATATCCCGTGGGAATTTCGGGTCAAAAAGTCGCTTATGTATTATTTCAGACGTGCAGCTCCCTACATATTAAGTTTCATGACTCTAAGCCCAGCGGTTATTATTTCGAAATTTAATCCCTATCCCGTGGGAATATCTGGATAAAAAGTAGCCTTCGTGTTATTCCAGAGGTCCAGCTACCTATATACTAAATTTTATGGCTCTAAGCCCAGCGGTTGTTATTTCGAGATCTTATCCCTAGTTATCCCGTGGGAATATTGGGTCAAAAAGTCACCTATGTGTTATTCCATACGTCCAACTACCTACATACAAAATTTCATGACTCTAAGCCCAGAGGTTCTTATTTCGAAATTTTATCCCTATCCCGTGGGAATATCAGGATAAAAAGTAGCCTTCGTGTTATTCCAGAGGTCCAGCTACCTACATACTAAATTTTATGGCTCTAAGCCCAGCGGTTGTTATTTCGAGATCTTATCCCATTATCCCGTGAGAATATCGGGTCAAAAAGTCACCTATGTGTTATTCCATACGTCCAACTACCTACATACTAAATTTCATGACTCTAAGCCCAGAGGTTCTTATTTCGCGATTTTATCCCTATCCCGTGGGTCCAAGGTCTATTTTATCTTTGTACCAAATTTCATCCAAATCGGTTCAGCGGTTTTGGCGTGAAAGCGTAACAGACAGACAGACAGACAGACAGACAGACAGAGTTACTTTCGCATTTATAATATTAGTATGGATGGATTTGTGGAAGTGAAATGGATAAAATTCCCCCCTAGAAGGGTAAAATGGGGGGGTAAAGTTTGTATGGAAATTTTCTTATTTCTGGACTTAGAACTATGGGAATAGGTATATATAAGTTCTAGAATACAATCAAAAATTATCTGCGTATATGAAATGGATAAAATTCCCCCCTAATGGGTAAAATGGGAGGGTAAAAAGTGTATGGAAATTTTCTCATTTCTGGACTTAGAAGTATGAAAATAGGTATACAAGTTCTTGATTACAATAAAAAAATATTTGTGTGGGTGAAATGGATAAAATTCCCCCCTAAATGGGTAAAATGGGGGGGGTAAAGTTTGTATAGTTTCTGGACTTAGCGGTATGAAAATTGGTCTACTGACATGGTCCTGATAACAAATAAAAATGATCTGCGTAGGCAAAGATAAAGAAAAAAGAAAACGTAGCGTTCGATTTATTAGGGGGGAGTTTCCATGAGACTTACTTATTTCTGCGCTAAAAATATGGCTGGTCATAATTTAAAATGATCCGTATGGTGTTGGCGACTTCAGTACGGGAGGGAGTTTTTTATGCAAAATGGACATCTAAAATGTGGAAATTTGAAATTGATATTTAAAATAATGTGTTAAATAAATTTGCAAATAATTATGCAGTACCTAACTTAAAAATTACTCATCGGGTTGTGCATTATAAAATCAATAATATTAAGGAAGCGTAATTTATGTGTTACCTACTAGCTGTTGCCCGCGGCTTCGCCCCCGCTGTATTTTTGTGTATTTTCTTCCATAAAAACCTTCTCCTGATAGTAACAAACACAATAAAAAAAGAATAAGCGAAATCGGATCAGTCGTTCCCGAGTGTTGCGCTTACCAACACATTTTACGATCCATTTTTATTTATATAGATTATCGGTTCTTATTTATCTTTTACCTAATTTACAAAATATTATGTAAAGTGCAATTTCGAATATATACTTCGGGTTCTACAGTTAGATTCGGTTCTCGCCGGAAGCATACGAAATAATTAATTTACTCTCGCGCGTTGCTTAGAACTTTTCATAAACTAGCTTCAAAACTGGTAAAAAATATTGTTTATAGCGAAGTAAGTACTGTAGTAAACTATCACCTATCGTTTACGGCAGTACTTCGCTATACACAGATGTCACAATTATAACGGGGGTTAGTTGAAACATATGCCCTAAAAACTAAAGAATACGCGGACGAAGTCGCGGGCAAAAGCTAGTAAGTTATAAACCCCCAGCGCAAAAGTCTGTCTGATGTGGCGTCGTATCTCAAATCGATGGACAGATTTCTCTGGAGTTTTTTATGTAAAAGCGAGTCTACTCGCGGTGGTTGAGGCACAGAATTTACCTATACTAACGTTGGGTGTGTGTTGGTTGTGGTTTTAGTCACAGAATATATAATAGTACTAAGTTTTAGCTATGTTTCATCAATCGGTTCAACCCGATCTAATATATGTATAAAATTCACATCACAATGTTTGTGACCAAATTCCTCCGAAACGGATGGACCAATTTTTATGTTTTTTTTTTGTAAGTATATTGTATTCAAGTCAAAGTCAAATCATTTATTCAGCAAATAGGCCGCAATGGGCACTTTTACACGTCATTTTTTTTTAATCTACCACCGGTTCGGAAAAAAACCTCTGTTGAGAAGAATCCGGCAAGAAACTCAACGAGGTATTTTTTTTTTTTTTTAAACAGATTCACAATATTTATAAATGATATCTATGTACTATACATTACAAGTATTTAACACAATTTTATTTTTAACACAGTAGGTTCACTATTTGAAGGGATCGCTAGTGCGGATCGGAATTATTTCCAAATATCCCTGTCCATGATATAATCGTTAACTTTATAATAAGCCTTAGATATTAATGTCTTTTTGACAGTAGATTTAAATTTTGTATCAGTTTCTTCAGTAATATTTCTTGGAATTTTATTATAAAAACGTATGCAACTTCCCAAAAACGACTTTTTGGTTTTAGCCAGTCTGTAAGATGGTACTTTAAGCTTCCCTGTGTTTCTAGTAGCCTTTGGCTTATCGACGTTAGTGGGAAAATCACATATGTTCTTCCTAACTTACATGATTATTTCAATATTATCCCTACAACAGTATAATTTTTAATATATCAGAATCGGCTGAGCCGTTTTTTATCAAACATGGCCAATATTATAACCAGACACCGCATCAAAACCCGTCTTTTATCATTTCATTGTACGGTTCTGACATGCTGTCAATTGTTCAAAGGTTGACTGGAAAAGATTCCTTTGAGGGATAAGTTCACCTTTGCACCACTTATTATCCTTTCTTGTTAATTTCATGTGTTTTAGACTTTGATGAAATAACCGGTTTAAATGTCATTGGTTTTAGATATGTACAATAAAGAGTTTTACAATACATTGTAACACCAATACCTGTAATCTTAGACTTGTATATAATCTAAGCCTGTAATGTAACATTCGTTATAGAATGCAATAAATGTTTAATTTAAATGCTCATTAAAATTGAACGCGTTAGTTTAGTTTAGAAACAAAATAAAAAAAATAAAAATCTATGCTACACTATTTTTTTTCTAAAAGGCCTTTTAAAAAACAAATAAACGTCGCTTCATACAAATTGTCATTCGTCACATTATTCAAGAAAAACAACCGCAGCCGCCCTCCCCATCGGGCATTTGTTATTCTAACCATTAACAGCTTTTTAATTGTCACGGTTGGCATAAAGCCGCAAGCTTGGAATATTTAACGAACTGGAGAAGCCATACTCATACTTTCTTTAAAGGCAGGCAATGGAAAATGACTCTCCTTCAGCGGTCTCTTTGAACGTTAGCACTGCGCTTCTTACCCTGTTGCAAACTATATATTTCACACGAAAACACAAGCCGAAACACGGATGCACAGAAAAGCCAGAAAAGTAGACCAGCGCTGGGAATCGAACCCAGGTCCTCAGCATTCCGTGCTGCGTGCTATTCCCCTACACCACCGCTGGACACGAATTATTCCTATGCACCAATGTTTCAACTTGCATTCTTTTCATACTCACTTTAGCAGCGACACTAATGCCATCTATGAACTAAGTTCTCAAAGAGAAACATTTTTCGTGTGAAATATATAGACTTTCACGGGATGACCGTAAAAGGAACAAAAAATTTAGAGTTGAAATAAAAAATACATAAAGACTCCAAAAGTAATCTGCTGCAATCTGCCTACTCAATATACATGCCACAGCATATTATGTAAATTGGTAACCCCAGAGACGGTGTGACGGTGTGACATGAATAAATAAATTTTAAACATAGGGCTACTATTGGGGGTTAAATTAGAAAATAAATAAAAAATACAATATTCAGAAACTCCATCGTTGTATAATGTCAGAATTTACTTAACAACCGCAGTTTTCTATAGTTGACCTCTCCAGTTGGTTCGATGCTCTAATATTGGCGCGAAGCCACAGACCACAGACAAGAGGGCATAGACAAAAGATAATGACAGTTATTGTTTTTGAGCGCTATGACTTGTGTTTCAAATGGGAGGTTTTTGCCAGCTTGGAATATCAAGATGGTTTAGTTATAGTTAGTTTTTTGGGTGATAAAAATAATTATGCGTTAGTTTATTTATTTTCTTCAAATTTTGCATAATCATCTTATATACCTACGTCCTATAATGCAGGATAATACAGACAGGCCTCCTTTCAGAGTACCAGATCATTGAATTTGTTCTCAGTACCCTTAGTGTTCGGTTACAAAATACGTCTCAATCGCGTTCGCGTCAAAATCAATTTTTATGGAAACACGAACATCGCAAACGTTCCACTAAATGCGCTGTACGAGGGTCACACTGAAAGTTTCGGGAATAGATAAAAGTATGCAGTTAAATTGGATAAAAGTATTTTTATTGTTTCTCAAAGTATTCGCCCTTATATTTTATGCACTTTTCCATGCGTTTAAACCAGTCTTTAAAGCACTTATTGAACGCTTAAGTAGGGGTCGATAAAATGGCCTTTTAAAGGCGTCCACTGCTTCTTCCAGCGTCTGAAACCGCTGACCAGGCAACTTATCCTTGATTTTGGGGAATGTGAAAAAGTCATTGGGGCTTAAGTCGGGGCTGTATGGAGGATGGTCCAGGAGTTCGACGTTTTTACCGTTCAGATACTCATTTGTTTTCCGAGCGGTGTGGGAGCTGGAATTTTCGTGGTGAAGGACGATGCGGCGATTAGGGTTATTTTTTCGGAGTTAATCAAAGATACTCGGCAAACAAATAGTTGTGTACCAATTGGCATTAACCGTTCTACGATCTTCGAAAGATATAGTACCTACATGACCCGATTTGGAGACAAACGTGGCCACCATCTTCTTGGCCGTGCTGCGAGAGCGAATAACTTTTGTCGGCTTGAGCTCATCTTTGTAGACCCATATTCGAGACTGGTTTTTAGATTTAGGCTCATATGCATATGTCTACGACTCGTCACCCGATACGACACTAAAAACTGCATTTGAGCCTCCTCCGTTGAATTTATTCAAAGTTTTGCGTCACCAATTGACACGAGTCGCTTTATGCTCGTCAGATAATAAATGAGGGATCCAGCGAGAAAACAACTGTTGCACGCCCAATTCTTCCCGTAAAATAATTTGTATCTGACTCATTCTAATACCCAAGCACTCTTGAATTTCCCAGTATGTCACATGCCGGTCATCTTTTATCATTTGACGCACAGCATCAATGTTTTCTTGAGTGACGGCCGATTTTGGTCGACCCTCACGCACATCGTCCGTGAGTGATACACGGTTGCGTTTAAAATCTGAATACCACCTGTATATTGTAGTCTTTGAAGATGCTTCATTACCAAAAGCAGCAATCATCCGGTCTCCACATTTTTTTTTGTGTTAATCCACTTTTAAAATCGTAATAAATCATAGCTCTTAAGTTTTCACGGGACAATTCCATTTTCATCAGCGACTCGACGACTTCAAAAAACAATTGAAACCGAACCATTACTTTTTTTTTCTATTTGGCTAGTGGGTTAAGATACTGAAACTTTAGAGATTATAAAATGGTATAATATGTGCCAAAATTAAGTTTCTAAGTTTTGGATTCCCGAAACTTTCAGTGCAGCCCTCGTACCCTTAGTGTAAGTTTTCTGTCAGAAAATGCGATCGCGTTCGCGTTAAAATCTCAATTTGTATGGAAACACGAACATCTCAAACGTTCCACTAGATGCGCTGTTCGTGTTTCCATACAAATTGAGATTTTAACGCGAACGCGATCGAGACGAATTTTGTAAACGAAAACTTACACTAAAGGTACTTGTGTGCACTATTTTGCACGATAAGACGTATGTTACAGTCCATAAATATACGCCGCACATGCGTAGAGGTGTTGCACGTGAGGTCAAGAGTGCCACACAATATTGGCAAAACTTGCACATGGATTAATAATATTAATAATAGAGTTAGTAATTTTAAGACTGACGCATATGTATCAATACACCAATAAAAAACTTGACAATAAAACGAAAAACTTTTCGGAGAAATTCCAAATGGCAGCATTTCCGGGTACCTAACGGCTTCCGGTGTGACGTCATTCCGCCGGAAAGAGACGAGTATAGGGCGGCCAAAAATAGGGGAAAATACAGGACAACACGCGTTTTTGGATACTTTTGGAAGACTTCTGAAAAAGTGAAGGTTTGCGTGTTCTTTCAGTTTTGAATGATGTTATGAGTATAATGACACACAAGACTTCTTGATGATAGGCTAAAATAAGTAACTAAACAAACGAGAATAAAAGTAAAAAGCATTATTAAAAACGAACTTTTATCTTAATGCTCTAAAAAGGAAATAAACATAAAATAAAATAAATAAATAAATATCATGGGACACTTGACACCAATTGACCTAGTCCCAAACTAAGCAAAGCTTGTACTATGGACATTAGGCAACGGATAAACATACTTATATAGATAAATACATACTTAAATACATAATAAACATCCAAGACCCGAGAACAAACATTCGTATTATTCGAAACCCGGGACCTCAAGCTTCGTAGTCAGGTTCTCTAACCACTCGGCCATCCGGTCGTCATCATTAGGTATACCAAATCAATTATCTCATTACATTACACAATTTATAGGATTTTAATAGCTTGGCGCGACATTTATGAAAATAAGTAGGTATAATCATAATGCTTTAGATCTACATACACAAGTAAATCTCGCGACAAGCTTTTTTAAATCTCGTATGAATAGTAATGTATAGATAGGTAGAATCATTCACGATGACGCGTGCCTTGGTTCTTATTACAAAGTCATTAATGTGTAATTTTGACAAAATCACGCTACTTCGTGGATGGCACTAGGTATAATGAGTTAAAAAAAATAGTTCGGTGTATGTACCTACCTAATACTTATTTTCTTTTTTTTAATGAATGAATGAATGAAACTTTTATTGCTTGAATGTTTCGGTCCATCACAGTCGGCCGTCGTCCGGGATGTAATAGGTAATAAGTTTATTATTTAATAAAATGAAAGCTTGCTTTAGAAAAATGTTTGTTAGGTACTTTTATAAATAAACCCATGTCGTTGTCACCCGTCACGCCCCGTTTGTATCAATTTGCCGTTTTATTGTGCATATCTGTACGGATTGTCTGCGAGGGAAGGGTCGCCGTACACACTGGCTTTGCTCAAGCTATAAACATGATTTAGAATCACCACAAAAACAAGACGCGATTTTGTAGTGAGCTTATCACCGTGTGGCCTCGTATTGAGTCAAGAAATATTCAATGTGAGTTATACCTCTCTCTTCTAAATGGCTCTCTCTTGACGAAGTGCGATTCTCTAATTTTTCGCCGGAAATATTTTTCCCAAAATAATAATGTCCCAACTGTTTCATTTGGTAAAAATTCCAAAATACTGTAGAGGTTGTACATAAGTCAAAAAGTATTGTCTATAGGTACCTACATTTAGCGACTAATATTACGTACAAATTACCGAATTAACTTCATTATCAAGCCATGTTATTCTGAGAGGAATCTTTGGCCCAGCGAAGGAATATTTAAGTATGGTTCTCCGTCTTTTCGGTGAAAATTCCCAAATGTTTCATTTCCCAACTCACGATTTTCTCTGAAACCATATTTTTTTGGAACTTTCATAAAAAGCAAACCTAACCTAACCTAGTGTTCTGTAAAAGCGTTGGCAAACACAATAAAAAAAAATGTTGGTTTCGGAGAAAATATAAAGTTGGGAAATAAAACAGTTTGGAAAATGAAATACATATTTGGGAATAACAATTTTGCGAATAGCGTCCGCGGACTGGGAGACGTGTTGTCGCGGTAGGCCTCCAACAAGATGGAGCGACGACCTGGTTAAGATCGCGGGATTGCGGTGGATGCGGAAAGCACAAGACCGGTCTAAGTAGAGAGCCTTGGGGGAGGGCTATGTCCAGCAGTGGACGTCTTTCGGCTGACATGATGATGATAATGAAAAATTCTGCGAAAAGGCCGCATACCGAAATATATAGAGATGATGGAAGATGATTGCGGTTTAAGAAACTTACTACTCACTTAGCACTTCCGCTAAAAATACGTGCATTTAAACTCCTCGCAGTAAAAGGGCCGATAGCATTTCAATCGAACAATTCCACACCCTCCTGTAATCTGTATTAATGTCTGTTTTCATTGGATTACCGCAACCCTAGGGCTCCATCGAGAACATAACCTCAAAACTCAGTAACGGTACTGTCGTGACTGTATTTATTCATTCTCTGTTCATTAATCGCTCGAGACATTCCCTCCTCCACAGTCAGTTGCCAAGACAAGTAATGTATTAGAAATTTGAGAAAACCGCCTGCTTTTGCGCGTTGTTTAGGCCATAACGCTGTTTGCAGACGACTAAACTCTACACGTGATTTATAAACAAGGTTGTAATCGAGTTAGCTTTAACTTTTAGAGGCTAAAGCGTTGGTTTTTGTTTGGGGGATGATTGTTGAAAAACAATGCGTCTCTATGTAGAAAAGAAAAATTAGTAAATGTACCGTTACGTTAATCTGACAAGAAAAAAATCGTCACTGATTTTAAAAAAGCTCGTAACTTAAAATTGATAATTTTTCTAAGTGAACTTTATGCGCATTATTTGAAGGGTCGATTTTGTTGACGTATTGATTTGAGATACGAGATTTTTTTCAAAGTAGTGACGAAATATAGTTTGAAATAACAAAGAAGAAATTAAACAGTTGAATTAAAAGTGTACTTTTCAGATTGCATTCATCTTTTTTATTAACCCCCCGACGCAAAAAGAGCGGTGTTATAAGTTTGACCGCTATATGTGTGTCTGTCTGTCTGTGGCACCGTAGCTCTTCATCACCGATTTGAATGCGGTTTTTTTATTTCATAGCAGGCTTATAGCGATGATTCTTAGACATGTTTTAACAAAATCGGTCCAGCCGTTTTTAAGATATTGAACTTTGAAGTGACAAAGTCGGGGGCTTTCCAACTTTTTTGGTTAGGTTATGTTTCTAATACTTACCTACTTACTTTGTGAAAGTTACGTAGAAAAGTGGAAAAATTAAGAAAACTATACGATTACTTATTTGCTACTTAAGTATTAACTTCTGAAATAGCTTTGGTGCTAAGTAATTGAGAATTTTCACGGAAAGTTTTACGAAATTACGATTGCTAAACCAAAAATGGTTTGAAGTCATGGTAAAAATTATAATTATAACTAACACAAAATTGTTTTTTTTTTACCGTAAGGTTTAGTTTATTTTTGTTTTTGTGGAAAAAAACTTTTGTTTCAAAAATGTCAAAATCTCTATTACTCTCACGTAGTGCACGATCGACGATCTTACAAAAGACACAGTATAACGTGAACCCTGCAAGAGCATTGCAATCAATTGCTTTCCTTCTTTACATAAACATAGGAACCATCCTTCCGCAGTCGGGCAAGCCCCCGAGCCTGCTCAATGAGGCGGCATGCTCTGATCGTTGGGGAGGAGCTGACATGATGAATTACGGACATGCTAATGTGCTCGCTGACGTGCCATTTGAATATGGAGATGCTTTGATTGTAGGCGTAGGAGATACGAATGTATACTGCCTACGAGAAAATAAAGGTCGTTTCTTACAAGCTTTTATTTAGTTTCACCTGTCCCCAGGGGCGGATCTTGAATTTGTGTGGCCCTACCTAATTACTCAAACCTCATGATCGGATTTTTTTTAATTAAATAAATAAATAAATATCACGGGACACTTGACACCAATTGACCTAGTCCCAAACTAAGCAAAGCTTGTACTATGGGTACTAGGCAACGGATGAACATACTTATATAGATAAATAAATACTTAAATACATATTAAACATCCAAGACCCGAGAACAAACATTCGTATTATTCATACAAATGTCTGCCCTGGCCGGGATTCGAACCCGGGACCTCAAGCTAATTCTAGATAATTTTTATTATTGACAATATCGTCTATTGTTTTCAGTTCGGGTTGGGGACCCTCTGTATCCACGGGGCTCTGGGTTGCAGCCCAAAAAGCCTTTAAGTAGATCCACTCCTGCCTGTCCCGTTGTCAGTCTGTAATAAAATCTTGCAAGTTAAATTCGACCAACTTCCAATAGTTGGATTGACTTGAAATTTGGTATACTTACTTAAATTGCGTGACAGTTAATCTGGTAGTGACATCCTGGTAGTCCAGCCGTGGTCCAGCCACGGTCGTTTTCACAGGACGGAACTCTCCAACAGAGTTAATGGCATCAACTTGAAATTTGCTACCCAAATGTAGTTCAGGTTGGTTTTAGCCCTTTAGGCGTGCCAGGACAGATTCGTATTAAATCATTTGGGTTTTAGGTGACAATACAGCTTGTATAAAAATGATTAATTTACCAAAAACTTAGTACATAAAGCAGCAGGTGAGTCAGCTGATGAAAAACAATCACCGCCGCTCGTGGACACCTAAAACATGAGTTTACAGATGCTTTGCTGGCCCTTTGAGAAAGGAATAGGCTAGGTTTTTGAAGATGCTCAATGTATCGGTCTATCGGTGTGTGTATCGGTCGGGAAATGCTTTTGCTGCAAGCAGATTCCAAAGTTTCACCGAGCGTGAAAGCCAGTTTATTACAGTCAAAGTCAAAGTCAAAATATCTTTATTCAATTTAGGCTATAACAAGCACTTATGAACGTCAAACAAATCTACCACCGGTTCGGAAAAAACCTCTGTTGAGAATAATCCGGCAAGAAACTAAACGAGGTTTTTTTTTAAGCAAATTTACAATATTAATAATGATATCTATATACATTTATATATCACAAGTATTTAACACAACTTTATTTTTAACACAGTATGTTCGCTATTTGAGGGATCGCTTATGCGGATCGGAATTATTTCCAAATATCCCTGCCCATGATATAATCACTGACTTTATGTTAGCCTTCGATATTAACGTCTTCTTGACTTTATATATTATTTTCTTAGTATTTACCAAGTACCTAGATAATTTAGATACTTATCTATAGAAACAGTAAAGTTTCAATGCATCTATTAAGTGTTTGAGGGGGGAAACTTTTTTATTTATGTCTCCTGTCCCCAGCGAGGGTCCCGTGGACGTTTTACAATATATGCCATTAAATTATCATAACGGAGATTGATACGTTATGCTTGTATGGAGCGCTTGCGCAGATTGCAGCGGGGTATAAAGTGATGAAAGAAAGGAAAAGAAAGGAGTGGACCAGGCAAAAGAAGATAGCCGTAGATGTGGTAGAGGAGATCGAGCGCCATCAGTACCCTTAGTGTAAGTTTTCGGTTCCAAAATACGTCACAATCGCGTTCGCGTTAAAATCTCAATTTGTATGGAAACACGAACATCGCAAACGTTCCGCTAGAGGCGCTGTTCGTGTTTCCATGCAAATTGAGATTTTAACGCGAACGCGATCGAGACGTATTTTGTAACTGAAAACTTACACTAAGGGTAAAGAACATCGCAAACGTTCCGCTAGAGGCGCTGTTCGTGTTTCCATACAAATTGAGATTTTAACGCGAACGCGATCGAGACGTATTTTGTAACTGAAAACTTACACTAAGGGTAAAGAACATCGCAAACGTTCCGCTAGAGGCGCTGTTCGTATTTCCAAACAAATTGAGATTTTAACTTGAAAAATTAGAGAACTCAATTAACATTATTGAAATGCACAAAAGATCATCAAGCTTGCAGTTCCAGCCCAGGTGGATGAGTACCAGAAAGTGGCAACGAGGCACACCAAGAAAATGGCGGGACCACCTACCATTAATTAAAAATATTCGTGAACTAAAAGATTTTCTTTAGGTCGCAGGCGAGAAAAAAATCTTTTAGTTCATTGATATGGACCTCCGCAAAGTAACGCCTGATTCAATAAATTATTTAAAAATATTAGTCAAAGTAGGGGATAATGTCAGCAACATTTTGTGATCACTAAATGACCCAAAATGTAGTTAATTTCTCTAGAATTGATATCGATTCGTCGCGCAACCCCGGCGCAGCGTACCGCTAACATCACAGCTACATTAACATTTCCGACCTCATAAAGAAAACTGCCAACAATAGAGATGAGAAAACGTGGAATCATCGGGCTACAATAAAAATCTACGCGTCATTGCTCCCACAGAACTTACAATGATACGGATAGAAATGACCTGCCAAAAATATTTCGCGTAAGATGCGAACTCACAAAGCCATAATCCATACTAATATTATAAATGCGAAAGTGTGTATGTATGTTTGTGTGTTTGTCCGTCTTTCACGGCGTAACGGAACGACGGATCGACGTGATTTTTTGCATAGAGATAGTTTACGAGTAAGGGCCCGAAAGTGACATAGGCTACTTTTTATCGCAAAAAAATAAATAAAAAAAAGCAAAGACTCCGCCCGCGTGGTATTCGGTTATCGCGCGCTGTTCCCTCGGGAATTGTGCATTTTTCCGGGATAAAAAGTAGCCTATATCACTCTCTGGCCCATAAACTATCTCTATGCCAAAAAACACGTCGATCCATCGCTCCTTTACGGCGTGAAAGACGGACAAACACACAAGCATACAAACACACACACTTTCGCATTTATAATATGAAGTAAGTATGGATGTTATAAATATCGGTCACCGTTTTTGAGATAGGTATCTAACTTTGAAATTATAAAGTCGGGTTTTAACTTTCTTTTAAGTTGGTTAACTTAGGTATTAGTTAGCGATACTACGTTGTGTTTTCAGTATGCTTGACATTTCTATTAATCATATTTACTAGTTCTGTGGGTCTGTCTAGCACTGCTACAACAAACTTACAAACATACTTAAAACTCCAAAAACCCACCCTAACTTCTTTGAAATAAAGTAGGCTTAAACCGCAAATCTACGTTTGCAGACGAGAATAACTGGCAAAATTACTTTTAATCAAACTTGTAGCTTAATGTATTGTAATAAAGTTGCGTGTATTTTTTGCCAATGCTTTCTTATCATTGTTGGATGCTGAGGGAGGAAAATTTCATGCGTTTGATGAAATGATTGCCGTTCGAATTTCAACCTTAGAAGTAGGTAATACGGAACTGTAGGTAGTTTTGTATGAGTTTTAGATGGTTAAGTTAGGACGTTAAATTATACCGTGGCTAGTCATAAATATGGCTGCAGTTGTCTTGTTTATTACTTAGTTATTGCTAATTTTCATTTCGCTTTGTCATCGTCTTAAAAACGTATAAATTATTGACTTAAGAACGTTTATACCCGGTGAGCTGGCAACGTTGCATTTTTGTTAGTTTTTCTCGATTAATTGATAAAAATTGAATGAATAAATAAATATCATGGGACACTTGACACCAATTGATCTAGTCCCAAACTAAGCAAAGCTTGTACCTACTATGGATACTAGGCAACGGATAAACATACTTATATACTTAGATAAATACATACTTAAATACATGTTAAACATCCAAGACCCGAGAACAAACAATGAAAATTAAACATGTTGTCTGATAGAACAACTTCTTAATATTATAGGTTAAAGTGTCTACTCCAATAATTATTCGTTATAGACTTTTATTTTCTTTAAAAACCGGTTATAAACATTAATTCGTTTTTAAAGAATATAAAAGTCTATTACGAATAATTATTGGAGTAGACACAGTGTTCCGGAGGCTTTTACCCGCGGCTTCACCCGCGTGGAAATCGGTTATCGCGCGCTGTTCCCTCGGGAACTGTGCATTTTTCCGAGATAAAAGAAGCCTATGTCACTCTCGGGCCTATAAACTATCTCTATGCCAAAAATCACGTCGATCCGTCGTTCCGTTTCGACGTGAAAGACGGACAAACATACAAACACACCTTTCGCATTTATAATTAGTACGGATAGTAAAGTGACCAGAGTTTTACTTATAAGTCCAATGACAGAAATAAAGAAATGATTATGATTATGACATTTAAACCAGGACGCACATTGCCGAACAAAATCCCCTTCAAAGAATGTCAGAACTATTGATTTGTTTGCGTGACAAATAAAATCATCTCATACAAAATAATTAAAATAATACGAGACGAAATTTGAACCTAGTCTTTACTCTATTACGGGCGAATTTCGCTAGCGGCAAAACTCCACAACGCTTGACACTTGACAACAACGTACTGAGAAAAAAGAAGGCCAGTTTTACCAAAGTGGCAGGCGAGCATTCTACCAACCTATCTACCTACTATCGACCTACCGATCGACCTATCGACCAACCTATCGACCTAACCTATCCCGGTGATCTGAACCAGTGATTTTAGGCCAGTGATTCAAAGTGGCGCTCATTTGGCTCGGACATATTTGGGCGCGCGATTGTGAATCTACAGGTATAATTCATCAAAGTATAAGTCAATGTTTTACTTCAATGTGCAGGCCGGCAGCCATTCCAAATACGCGTATGTACCAAAGCTAATCCAAATTAGACAGAGAGTGGCCAAAGATACTGTTACTTTCAGAGTCGGACCCTTGCAATAAAACAGCAATCCGATACTGGGCTAATTAACGGAGCAGTTAAATACGAGCCGGGAACGATGACCTCTGCGGGGCATCCAGAAGGACAAATAAGTCAAATTTTAGTGGATACAATAAGCTAATCAAGGACTAACACAGATCTATTGAGTGATGTTTAATCCCTAGAGATTGATGAGATTGAGAAGCTTTAGTCCCGATATGCCGAGACTAAAGTAACGTTTTAAGAGCGAGAACTAAAAAAGTTAAAACATTAAATGACAGCGACATAAGGCGGGTACTAAAATGTAAAGATTTTACATACTAGCTACTGTAGCGCCAGTTATTTTAACTCCTTTCGACGGACATTTGGACGACGAAAATTCACTTTGGACGGCGAATTCAAAATACTTAGTCAATTCATGTGGTTGATTTTTTCCATTGTATTTAATGACAGCAAATCGCGTGGATATTGTTCTCTTTCAAACTCTACTCTCCATAAGGCCGGAACCCCACGTGGGTATAAAAAAGCTTCGTATGAAATTGTAGGTAGATCATACAGAGTAGGAGTCTAGTCTTCCAATAGGTAGATACTTCCACTACTAGGCTATTTTAGGTCAATACTTAGCTCTATCAAGCCTCTGTCAGTAACTCTATGATTAAACAATCCTCCATATACTTAAACCCATTACACAAGATCTAGTTTTTAATCTGTGTGACTCGTCACTTCTGTCACTGTGTGTCACTGGTTCCTCTCACCATGTCAACAGCAGAATGTCCGTAATTCTAAAAAATTGCCAAAAAATGAAAGCAGCATGCATAATCCTCGCCATAATAATACTAGTCGCCATCGTCGCCGTCATCTGCATGGTGAAGTTCGCCACAGAAATCACCGTGGAAGAGAGAAAGCGCGAGCTCCTCTCCAGCGGCGTCTACAAGTACTCCAGGAACTTGGGTGTCATCGCCCTCAATGAAAACCAGTCTATGATGATCTCGGAAAGGTTTCCCTACGTCGCAGCTATCACCAGAAACAACTCTGGCTCTTGGAGCTTCACCTGTTTCGGCGCCATTATTCTCTTGAAATGGCTGGTTACCGCAGCACATTGCCGAAAGCCAGGGTACACCCACAGAGTACTGCTCTTCTACGACTTTGCAAGGAACTACACGCACACATACCCAATTCTATTCTGGAGAATACATGAGAAGTTCAACGCTAGTGGCATTACGCCAATGTACGACATAGCCGTAGCTAAACTAAACGTCGAACAGAATCCATTTTCCACACGGCCAGCGATATTTGACGACAAATCAGCGAGATACATCGAAGCTAGCGTGTGGAAGACAGTCACTACTATGGATAAGAAGATGTTTCTGACTAACGACTTCGATAAATTCGATGTGGCTATAGCAGATTCGTCGAAATGCTACGAAGGGTATGGTATTGATCTAGACGACAGCATGATCTGTATTGACATGTCGTATCATAACGATTGTTTCGTCACTGAATTTGGGCCTATATTTTCCAATGATAGGGTTATTGGAGTGCTAGCTGTCAAGCCCAGGGATTGCGATATCAAATTGGCCATATTTACTAACGTCTCGTTTTACAGTGACTGGATATTGAAGACTACACATACCACGTTCTATGGGTAGGTTGCGAAGTTTTGCATATAAGTTTATTTGTATTTGAAATATGAGAAATAACACAATAAATTTGAAATAAATTTGATTGAATTCGTGACCTCCAAGTCCGGCAAGTGATGAAGATTTTAGATGGATCAGGCTTTTGGTGATTGAGTTTTTGAATCATTTTATTGTGTATTGTTAAAACAGTGTTTGTACACTGAAGTGTTTCGAAAGTGTTTTAAATAAATGAATATGACAATAAAGGTTTTTTTTTACATAAAACTACTTTTATAACCCTTATTGATCCTTATTAAAAAAATCGTCCTTCCAACAAGATATTACACGGTTTAATAGGCTGAACTTACGTAGGATGGCATGTATTCATGTACACCATCTATTAAATTACAGAAAAAACATGTTTACTTACAAAAATCTGTAATTGTTTGAAAAATGTCGCGAACAGATTAGGTAAAAAGTTGATTGGCCCATCTTAGAAATTGCAGATGAGGCAAGGTGTATCTCACTAGTTCAGTAACAGCCACTTCACTTCAGCATTCAAGTTATACCGCATCGTCATTGTCGTTGCATTAAAAGTAATCGTGACAAGTTTCGTAACGCCGCTCGAGTCTCAAAGGGCTAACAATTTCAGCTCATTTAGACTCCAAGTGCCTGCCAAGCACCAGCAGATGTTCCTGCGCTCCGACTTCTGGCCGGAGGGTGTGGTGTTCCATCGTTTTAGGGTAGCGACGAAGACGACGTTCAAAAATCCCATACTATTCATATTTTTTTTTAAATATTTTTGTTTGTATAATTTTTATTTTACAGCGCATTGGTGTCAACTGTAATGCTGTATTTTTTTCTGTAATAAATAAATAAATGACGATTGAAAACGATAAAAAAATATATTTTATCCTTTTCGTAAAACTGCCGAGTTACAGCTTAGAGCTGCTAGATGGTATACGGATACTGTAATCCGCCGTAAGCCGTAGAGTGATACTGTTGTGTCAACATGTCGAGATTGTCGAGTCACCGCAGCGCGCAAATATTGAGCTGCACTTAACTTATTGACACATGGGTTAGATACGCTGGAAGAGACCGACATTATATGGCTCCGTTTCGTCCATCCTACTAGGCGTGTCTTACACCCGTATTTATAGAGAAGTAAAGGCCATTACTTGAGTAACGATTTTTATTCTATAGTTGAGCTTTTGCTTGAAAATTGAACTGTCAAATGTTAGATTTCTTAGCCAAGTCATAGTATTTTCTTTACTCAAGCATTTACTTAGCAACAAGTACTTAATGACTCGTTTATAAATAAGTACGGGTGTTAGTCAACATCAACATTGGCAGAATACTTAATCAAAAAAATTATAAAGCTTTTATAAATCTCCTAAATTTGATTGAATTGTAGGCTCTGTTTCTACTTTCTACCAGAGATGTGCGAGGATATGTTGAGGGGAAATGTGTTTTTCATGAACCAATAGAATCGCTTAATTCTCACCTCGCTCCGATCAGCTGTTTCCACCAGAGATGTGCTGTGCGAGTGTAGGTAAATGAGGTGTTTCTATCATCATCATGTCAGCCGAAAGACGTCCACTGCTGGACATTAGGCCTCCCCCGAGGCTCTCCACTCAGACCGGTCTCGTGCTTTTCGCATCCACCGCGATCCCGCGATCTTAGCCAGGTCGTCGCTCCATCTTGTTGGAGGCCTACCGACAGCTCGTCTCTCGGTCCGCGGACGCCATTCGAGAACCTTTTGACCCCATCGGCCATCATCAGTCCTGCGAGCAATGTGCCCCGCCCACTGCCACTTCAGTTTCGCAATTTTTTGGGCTACGTCAGTAACCTTAGTTCTACTGCGGATATCATCATTTCTGATTCTATCCCGCAGAGAAACCCCGAGCATAGCCCTCTCCATAGCCCTTTGAGTGACTTTGAGTGTTTCTATTGGGTCATGAAAAACACGTCACAACACTATATCCTCGCAGGTGGTAGGACCTTGTGCAAGGTCCGCCCGGATTGCTACCACCATCTTGCTTGCTAATCCTGCCGTGAAGCAGCAGTGCTTGCACTGTTGTGTTTCGGCGTGGAGAGTAAGACAGCCGGTGAAATTACTGGCACTTGAGGCATTCCATCTTAGGCTTCTAGGTTGGCAACGCATCTGCAATGGGAACACCCAAATACTCCGAAATATTTAATTCCGAATTTGCTAATTCCGATTTTCATAACTCCGAATTTCACAATTCGTAAGACTTATAATTCCGATTAATCAAAAATACGAAATTTATTTAGCCGAATTTCAAAATTCCGATTGTTTTCATTTCCGATTTTTATAACTCCGAAGAATAAAAAGTACGAAGTATTATAAGCCCGAAAAATAGTATTCCGACTATCAATTTTCCGAAATTTCATTGCTGATTCGGAATTTTGTCATTCGGTGAAATAAATTTCGTATTTTTGATTAATCGGAATTATATGTCGTAGGAATTGTGAAATTCGGAATTTTGGAAATCGGAATACTAAAAAAATATTTCAGACTATTTGGATGTTCCTTAAATTATGCTGAATTGCTACATTCATGACAATTAATAACAATATCTGCTTTTTTAGGTCAGTCTAACCTGTTTAGGTTAGGTTAGGTTAGAATTGCGTCAAGGCGCGAAGCGCCTTAACTACGCGGAATAGGAGCTCCGCGAAGCGGAGCTCCGTCGACTTTGCCTTAGAATCGTAAAATTTTTGGCAAAAGAACTTAGGTATACGTCTATGCACACCATGTAATTGATGCATTTTAAATTCGGGTTTTAGGTAGCTGCGGTAGGGATCTTAAACGTTTAAATTATTGATTTATTAGTTATAAGTTACAGTAATTCGTAATTCTGAATTATATGAATTTCGAAAATCGGTGTTTTAGTAATCGGAAACCGTATTTTTGATATTCGGATTATTATTTAGTCGGACTTCTTATTGTTCGGAGTATTGAAATTCGGAATTTTGAAAATCGGTATTTTGGTATTCGGAATTCGTATTTTTGACATTTCGGAATTACTATATAGTCGGACTTTTTATTGTTCGGTTTATTAAACTTCGGAATTTTGAAAATCGTACTTTTAAACATTAGGTATTTTAAATTTTCGGAATTATAAAAATCGGATTTATGAACAATCGGAATAGTCATATTAGGAGTTTTAAAACATTCGGAATTATAAAAATCGGTATTTTGAAGTTCGTGATTCCGACTTTCGAAATTTCGTTTTTCGTATTTATGTAGTGTACCCATCTGCAATACCCCTGGTGTTGCAGATGTTTATGGGCGGTGGTGATCTCTTACCACCAGGAGACCCACTTGCTCGTTTGCCTTCCAGTAGAATAAAAAAAAAATCCTCGCACATCCTCTGGTAGAAACAGGTGCTTATACTCGTCATTATTCACCATCCCAGCCTAATTGGGTAATTCCTATTGCTGGGCACAGGCTTCTCAAAATGAGAGATTTCGGGGCGTAGTTCTCACGCCCAGTACCACTACAATGAGTTTACAGTGACCTTACTCGATAGCGACGGCGTAAATTATTTGTAGAGGCGCTGTATAATTGTCCATACAAATAATTTACGTCGTCGCTATCGACTACGGTCTCTGTAAACTCATGGTAGTCACATATAACCCAGTTCAGTCAATCATCAGTTAACACCAATCAATGGATGGTGAAACAACCCCTTAGTGTCAAATCTCTGTTTTTAGCCATTTATCTGCGACGTGTCGTATTTATGGTTTATCCAGTAGCTCTATGTCGTGCGAAGTGACCATGTGATCCAACATTTGCGCGACTGAGAGCTTCAGAGGGCGAGCGTTGCGTCGTGACACTGGACAGACGTCATAAAAAAGCTGGCCGCGCACCAAGGTTTCCGTACCGTAAGCAGCAGTGTGTTAGCAGGCGCTCTCCTAAGCAAAATGTCTTAAGCAAAATGTCTTAAGCAAAAATGAGATTTTCAGACTTGCCTTATTAATTTATTGAATCAGGTGTTACTTTGCGGAGGTCCACGCATCCATACTAATATTATAAATGCGAAAGTGTATGTTTGTCCGTCTTTCACGTCGAAACGGAGCGACTGATCGACGTGATTTTTGGCATAGTTATAGTTTATGGGCCAGAAAATGACATAGGCTACTTTTAATCCCGGAAAAATGCACAGTTCTCTGGGAACAGCGCGCGATAACTGAATTCCACGCGGGAGAAGCCGCGGGAAATTGCTAGTACAAACATATATACAAACGCTCAAAAACATACCTAACCCTACGTCGGACAGTCGGGTAAAAAACGCATTTACTGTAGTGACGATCTCAAAGATGCCTACCAAATTTGTCTAACAACAAAACAACTTTATCAAGATAAGTATCTCCGCACCCCTCAATTTTGATACATTGCTTTATCCATCTCTTTCTAACCACCACGTCATCCCTCAAGCAAAAAGGGACGGAGAACATTTATGAATAGTTATTAGAACTGGGGTGGCAACGAAAAGCTATCAGTTAGATTTAGTTTATTTTTATCAAGGGGGGGTTAATTCTTGTAAATGGGGTTAGTTATGGATTTGTTAATGGGGAAGCACTTAAGGGCTGTTAATTTCTGGATTGTTCCATTTTACTAATCGTTTTGATGACACTTTTGGGATCCATTTTGGAAGTAAGTTTTAAATTTTATTTTGAATGTTCAGTCGTAATGTAAAAGCACTCTTCGTAAAGAATATAAATAGCTGTTGTATGTAGTTAATGGTTTTATTGTAAACTAGCTTATGCTCGCGACTTCGTCTGCGCGGATCTAAGTTATCGCGTGGTGGCGCCCTCTACCGGAATGAAAAGTATCCTATGTTGATTCTTGGGGTTCAAACTACATATATACCAAATTTCAAAATCGGTTCAGTGGTTTATACGTGATAAAGTAACAAACAAACAAACAGACTTACAAACTTTCCCGTTTATAATATTAGTAGAAAACTAGCTTTTACCCGCGGCTTCGCTTGCTTGAACCATAAACATTTAAAAGAAGGAAGCAATCAAGTAAGCATGTAAGTGAGCATGTAAGCAAGCATGCAAGAAAGCATGCAATCAAGCAAGCAAATATGCAAGCAAGCAGAGTTAGTACGCCAGGGGTGGTAGTGAAAGTGAAAATCGTTACTGTTGCTCTGTTGTCCATCTGTCCATCTCTCCGTCTGTCTGTCACAGCACAGTATCTCAAGAACCGTAAGAGATGGCTCAAAATTATTCATATTTATACTTAGGTACCATTTTCATTTAGGTAATAGAAGTTTAAATTAATTTTAACTAATCAATCTTATTGTTTTTCCTGATGTAAAAACTGGCGTATAAAATAATTCGTATTTTTTGGGAAAATGTATAATAAAGAACTTAAAACCAAAGACACCGTTTATTGCATTTATTTTTATTTCACACAATATTAATTTGTTGTGCTAACCGCAATTTTACTTAATTCCTAACTCTACTCGCGTAATTTGCACTCATCAGTAGCACTCGCACTTTGCCGTTTTAGAAGAAAAATAAACTGATAGTAAAACGTTCAGAAATTAAATTAACATAGTTGCAACCTCGCTAAAAATTTAATTCGCTAAAAAACAAACAGCTAGCAGAGCAGATGAAGGGTCCTCGGAAAGAACATGTCTAGTCACTGTTTTAAAATTGAGATTTTAATCTCGATATATAGAGCTCACAAAGGACTGTGACTTACCATTGAATTAAATTATAAAATGTATTTTTGTAACTTTTAAAGAAATGGTAACCATAGTAATTGTTCGTGATGACTAACTTTCAAACCGCTATAACTCAAAAAGTTGCTTAGGTGACTAGACATGTTATTTCCGTGGACCCTTCAGATACCACTCTTGGTTCTGAAACAAACGACTTTCAGGTTTTTAATTAAGTATTTTAAACATCTTGATATAACATAGAGACCTAAACTCAGCAGGGGGTGGGTGGAATGATTAATATGTAAAATGACAAGTAATAAATTTATTTTATTTTATTTATTTATACCATTCATTGACTAGGCCATACGCCATACCATATACGAACATAACTTCTTCTCTTTTAAAATATGGCTTCCTGTCCTAATTAATAGGACAATTTCGGCAGTATCAAAGTACTCTCTTTGAGAGGGACGTTGTACGGTGATTGTAGTTTTTGCAAGTTGATAGTAAAATTCCAGAAATCACGTGGAAACAACTTGCGCATTAAAAAATGCCAGACCCGAGCACACGAGAGCAATATAGAATTTTTTGATCACTGTTCACTGTTAAGGTTAATCGCCGCATAAAACACTATCAAAATTATACTTCAACTAGCCAAAGAAACAGAAATAGCAAAATTAGATATTGTCTACATCCGCTGTGTTCGAATGCTACAAATCGAATCTCGAACATACTGCTTTTCGTTTTACAAAAACCAACGCGAGATTGTCATCGCATTGTAGCAGGAATCTTTGTCTAACATCACATATCTGCAGAAAGCAAAGTTTCTCCCATTTTATTTTTATTCGCACATAGATTTATGCGTCCATTACGCGCCCGCGATAGCTGCTACAATTTGGTATCTGATTATATTGGTTGGGGTATTTGGGGCGCTTGACCTTTGAATGGCGTAGGGACGCTATCTTTTTATTGGGTCTGAAATCGATTACTAATTAATTACCTAGAAGAAGTACCAACACCAAGAAGTCTAGCAAACACTACATACGATATTAGGACTCACGCTTGGTTTTTTTTTGTTTAATTGTATACTATAGTTTTTAAGTATTTTATTTGTAATTATTTTATCTTGAAAAAATGACTTTCTGCCAAGTTTCTTGCGGCGCATTCTTCTTGGCAATGATGGTCTTTCCGAAAACCCTGGTAGTTTAAAAAGTGACGTGTAAAGTGCCCATTGCGGCCTATTTACTGAATACCTAAATGATTTTTTTTTTGCTAAAAAAAACCAGCCAAGAGCCTGTCGGATACGCCCAAGATAGGGTTCCTTAGCCGTTACGAAAAAAAATAAGTTCAAGTCCTTCCAATTAAGAAGGTATTTTATTTTTACATAACTCGTAAAGTGGCAATTACACTGCGTCGTTCACCTAATGCGGTCGCCGAATTTGTTTCAAACTACTTTGGCGAACGACTGACGCCTTTACATTAGTCTGTCTGTCTACTGGAATGCAGCCGACTACCGTGTTCTTTACATTTTTGCGGTCGTCGCATGCAGCAAGTGATTTTAGTGTAGGTACATCCTACTAATATTATAAATGTGAAAGTTTGTGAGTGAGTGAGTAAGTATGTTTGTTACTCCTTCACGCTAAAACGGCAAAACGGATTTGGATGAAAATTGGTATGTAGATAGTTGGACATCTGGAATAAAACATAGGCTACTTTTTATCCCGATATTCCCACGGGATAGGGATAAAATCTCGAACTAAGAACCTCTGGGCTTAGAGTCATGAAATTTGGTAGGTATGTAGGTAGTTGGACGTATGGAATAACACATAGGTGACTGTTTGACCCGATATTCCCACGGGATAACTAGGGATAAGATCTCGAAATAACAACCGCTTTGCTTAGAGCCATAAAATTTAGTATGTAGGTAGCTGGACCTCTGGAATAATACGAAGGCTACTTTTTATCCTGATATTCCCACGGGATAGCGATAAAATTTCGAAATAATAACCGCTGGGCTTAGAGTCATGAAATTTGGTATGTAGGGAGCTGCACGGCTGAAATAATACATAAGCGACTTTTTGACCCGAAATTCCCACGGGATATCAAAGGATAAAATCTCGAAGTAACAACCACTGGGCTTAGAGCCATGAAATTTGGTATGTAGGTAGCTGCACGTCTGGAATAACACATACGCTACTTTTTATCCCTATACTCCCACGGGATATTTCAATTGCCACTACCAGACCGATTAGTTTACGCGTGCGAAGCCGCGGGTAAAAGCTAGTATATAAATAAATGTTGTTTTTTTATACCGGGTGTAGCCTGTAATATTTATGAGCCAATATTTAAATAAAACATAGATCATACTGAAACTGCCGTGAGACTCACTCATATTAAATGATATTGAAACGGATAACTCACATCTTAAATCGAGTTTAGCTCTACATGTTTCGGGCTATTTCGTAGCCCTTCATCAAAGGAGCACGCGACTCGGCGGCTGCCGCAACACGCGCACTAAACATGTGCTAAACTTGATTTAAGACGTGAGGTCCTATCCGTTACAATATCATTTAAAATAGATCTTACTCCTCAAACTGAACAATATTAGTTCGGCGACTTTTAAAAATAATTAGTTTTTAAGTTTTATTACACTTTTAGGTTTATTCAAAGAAGCAATGTAAAACAAAATATTGATAGCGTTAATTAATTTGTATGAAAAAAGGAAAATTCAAAGACTCCGTTATTTTTAAGTCGCTGTACTAATGTTGTTTAGTTTGATGAGAACGATCTATGTTTTAATTTTTTGCTCGTATCACAGGCTACACCCGGTATTTTGACCGATTGCAAACAAGCAAGCGGTCATCTGATGATGCTGTAGACAATTTCATGTTATTCTTGTAAAGTCAAAGTTGTAATATTATTTACAATATGTCATTGAACCTAACCGATACATAAATAAATATAACACTATCGCTTTGTCTACAAGACATTCAAAAAGGGGTCGATGTGAATAAATCAGACAAACTCTCGATGTAATCTCCGAAAAAGAGGAAAAGTAAGCGACAGCGGGGGTCGTTGAGATATATCTATCGGGGGTCGCAACATACATCTGAATCGAGTGAAGTACTCGATTTATGATCGCTGCTGGGCGCCCTTGAGGGATGAGAGCTGCTAAGATAGAATACTAAGGTAGGTAAGTTATTTTTGAAAGTCATTGACATGTCGCACCTTTAATAATAAAGTGAAACAATTTTATAAATTCACATTTCCAAATTGAACTTTAAATAAAACACTATCTGGTTGAATTTTAAAATGAGAAAAAAACACATTACTTCACTTTGGTTTTAAAGGGGCGATTGTATATGAAGTTATTATTTATTTATATCTCTTCTTTGTCGTATTATTAATTAATTCTTGAAGGTCATGCCCGTCTTGAAAAGCCTTTCACACTACTCTGTCATCGGCCTGTTAATCAATACTAATATTATAAATGCGAAAGTGTGTTTGTATGTTTGTGTGTTTGTCCGTCTTTCACGCCGTAACGGAGCGACGGATCGACGTGATTTTTGGCATAGAGATAGTTTATGGGCCCGAGAGCCACATACGCTACTTTTTATCCTGGAAAATGCATACCTAGTTCCCGAGGGAGCAGCGCGCGATAACCGAATACCACGCGGGTGGAGCCGCGGGCAAAAGCTAGTAGTATATAAAGTAGCAAAATTATTAAGTACTAACATTTACTTTTAAAGATAAATACATAATTCAACCCATATTAAACGTCCGAAACCCAAGAACTAACATTCGCATTATTCAGAAAAATATCGAGATCGAACCCGCGGGACCTCAAGCTTCATTGGCAGTTCTTTAACCACCGTTATCGTTACCGTAATGATCTCTTACCACCGAGAGACCCACTTGCTCGTATGCCTTCCAGTCGAATAAAAAACATTAAATAATCTGGTCATCTCATCATACAGAATCCGCTAAGTAACTAAGTGCCGAATATTTGGTACCTATTGCGAACAACGCTGACTATAAATACGTATATGAACTGAATAAATTGTAGGTACATCAAATTCAAATCATTTATTCAGTGAATAGGCCGCAATGGGCGCTTATACACGTTATTTTTTAAACTACCAGCGCTTTCGGAAAGACCATCATTGCCAAGAAGAATGCGCCGCAAGAAACTTGGCAGTCGTTTTTTCAAAATAAAATAACTACAAATAAAATACTTAAAAACTTCATATCTAATAGTAATCCATACTAATATTATAAATGCGTAAGTGTGTTTGTATGTTTGTGTGTTTGTCCGTCTTTCACGGCGTAACGGAGCGACGGATCGACGTGATTTTTGGCATAGAGATAGTTTATGGGCCCGTGAGTGATATAGGCTACTTTTTATCCCGGAAAAATGCACAGTTCCCGAGGGAACGCACGCGATAACCCACGCGGGCGGGCGGGCAAAAGCTAGTATATAATATATTATGCATCCGTTGTTGCAGGTGCCCTGCCCAGCCCAAGGGTGGTTGTGCTGAATTACCAGGTGATTTACTAGCTCATTTTGTCTATCATGTCATAAAAACCTTCAGTTCGGCCAGCCGGCTAAATAACTGCAGAGCCGCTGCCTCCATTTGCAAACTTTCAACTGGAACATCTACTCAACAATAGATGGCGCTGTTATTAAAAACAACGTGATTTGATTAACTGTTAAAATAACGGAAAAAATATTTACTCTGTATGTTTTAATTGTATTTTTATAAACATTACTAACCAACGTGATATCAAAAGATAATCGATAAAGTCTAGTATGTGTACAGTCAACCGCCGAAGTGAATGAGGTTTTGGTGACAGTCAGTGCTGTCTACAGACAACTATCAAGTATTAGGAGGTTATGTAGATTATATTGGAGGATACGGTTAGATACGGACCAAAAACTTCGTTATCGTCATTTTATGGCTGTTAGACTTAGGCCTACCCCATACCATATCAATGATAATTCGTAACTTGTTCGTAACGATCTAATCTGCCATAGACCACGAATTATCAGGTTGTGCATTGTTATTCATTTTTTATTTTTTTCATTTTCATTTTTTCATTCATTTCGGATTCGGTTATACATTGACCCCATCTATTTTGAGCTCTACGTCTATAGCATCTACTGCCTGTATTTATACCGAGAGCAACCACTTTGCAATACCTGTGACAATGCGTTGCAATTAAATTTGTTCAGGCGTTTTAAGACTTTTATTTTCGTTACTATGACTAAATTCCGATTATAGTCAATACCTGGAAGATTAAATCTAACTGGAATATATCTCTTTTGAAATTAATATACTCTCATTTGTCATGTCATGTATTTGTTCATTACTGTTACTCTTTTTTTTTGTACGTTGTTATTATTATAATCGATATCATATTAAGTCGACGGTTACTATTCTGTGTTTAGAACGAACCGAGACCAAAATAACTAGGTAACTCTTTGGTGTTAATTATTTATATTTCCAATTCTTCGTTTTTCTTTTTTTATTTCAATTTTAGAACTTTTTGTGTAGGCGCCTAAAATCTATTTTTCTAACTATAAGTAAATACTTTTTGTTGACTGTACTTAGGTAGGTACCTACCTAAATTGCCGTCCAAAGTTTACAACTGGAACAACTAAGTTAAGAATTGCAAATTTTTACCATAACTGTAAAAAATATGCTACCGCTTTACAATGCAACAAGAAATATCGCACTCGATGGACGTCTGACCTAATACTATTA
The DNA here is from genome assembly GCA_037349165.1 of Choristoneura rosaceana. Taxonomy (NCBI): domain Eukaryota; kingdom Metazoa; phylum Arthropoda; class Insecta; order Lepidoptera; family Tortricidae; genus Choristoneura; species Choristoneura rosaceana. The sequence goes on along the minus strand of JAZBNJ010000046.1, from coordinate 9,240,261 downwards.
CATCACAATTTACTACTAGATAGATAGAACATATATATGTTTCTATACTGTGTGTGTGTGTCAGTAGTTACATTGTACATACGGCGAAAAAGATACGCTTACGGCTTCCGCAAATGACAACTCGACCACCGTACGAAGTAAAATGGCGTATGTGTGTTCTTTTTATATGCAACATACGTCTTTTTACACCGGCCAAGGCGCTAACTCAGACCTTGTCGCGAACACAATCTGAATAGCTTAGGCCACTAAGCATTGCAGAACAGCATATCTGACAAGTTCCTAATATGGTTGTCCTTGTGTTGTGAGCTCGCGTAAGTTGTCAAGTTAAGGAAAAGAAAATAAATGTAGGTTACAAAATTGCGCGAAACAGCAGATTACGTCTTCACGTAGGCGTTAAATGAATCAGCTGCAAGGAAAATCAATAGTAACGCGCCTACAGGGAAACAATACAGCCGCAACATCAACTCAACACATTGTTGAGCGGACAAACGTATAAAAACAATCAACAAGAGCGTCAGTACTGTTCTTGTTATAGAATTATTAGCCTAAATTGAAAGTTTGCATCATTAAAATTGCGACCGAAATTATATTTAACACTGAATATAGCCGCAGGTGGCCGTTGCGTCCGGACTTGCACAGATGGCGCAGTGTACCCGTGATGTTATTACATGAATGGGCGTGTGAGTGGTTGTGGCAAAAAAATTGTGTTTTGTGATGTTTTAGAAGCTAATGGAGAATGAAAACGACGAGTGCAGTGAGTTTATTATATTTATTATCAGTTACGATAGTCACAAAAATGTAGTGTCGGCAGATAACGCGATAAAATTGGGAAACCGTACATATGTTCGATCAGACGTATAACCCGGCCGAATTTAGGTCGCGTCGGCGGCGTTGCATTTCCTCGTGCTCCCGTTCTTTCTAATTTGATCGGGTTACGTTCCCGCCATCTTGTGTCGAGCTTTCAGGATTTCGTATAAATATATCGATCGGCAGCTTTCTGTAACCTAATTCCATTTGAATATGCCTTTTCGAGGAAACTTTGAAGTTACGAACTCGCTTTAATAGTTTCCGCGTTCACGAATCCTCTGTAAATCCTAAATTACGCTTTGTTGACATAGGGAATCTCGCACTTTGGTCCTGAAAAAGTTGATTTTCGATAGTTTTTTTGCGCCTGACGCCTTTTAGAAGTTACCTTTATGGGTTGTCTAATAGATTCTTTCAAGGTTTCTTCGATGTTTGTTAGCATGTTCCTCTGGCCTTGCTTTCCGCGCCTACATCGTCCATAAGAGGTGACATCACAAATTTTAAATAGAATTGTACGAATACAGTGTTTTTAGTGCGAGCAGCTTTTACAGGGCAATGTTAGGGGCTTGGCTTCCGTTTGTTCCTAAAATTAATTAAATTCTTAACGACAAACAAAACAAAAATGACATTAGAAAATATTGCTTTTTTACAGACCTAGACAGACTTTGAGTCTTCTTTCATACAGCCAGATACTACTTAATTAATTTGAATAGACTTGAACAATGCTATACATACAGCCATGGGTATTTTAATTTATTAAAATTTAAAAAGACTTGAATCTTTTTGTATGTTACAAAAATATTTATTGTAAATTTAATAATGAAGGTACTTACCTATGTGTATGTGTGGCATAAATAAAGTAACAAAATATTTTTTATTGATTAATATATTTGACTCAGATTTAATTAAGTTTGAAATGAGTTTAATGAGTTAATCAAAATAGGTTTGATAACCGACAATGTAATGGGATGTAAAATACAGTAGTTAAATGCCACCATTTACTGATAAAACTATTGTAAAGTAATTTTAAATGTTACACCATGTGCATTGATGTATTAAATTTAAATAACAATTAATTTAATCTTCACATATTATGAGTATTTAATGACTTATTGGAATTTAGGTTGATAACCTATGTTACTGTTAAATCAATTGTAAATTTTTAATGATGCATTGTTAATTACATTAGACATATTTTATATGGAATGACACTATTAGATGTGCCAAAATATCAGTAATACAATTCAATCATGGCCATTATAGAGCCTTGTCCCAACAAATATCTAAACCATTTTTGTTGACAGATATTAAATGGGTATCACTAATTTACTGTATTTCAAGGTTCATCATTGGGTCATAAAATTTAAATGTATGACTTTATGATATGAGAATGTGTAGATTCTATGCAAATTTCACCTGTTAGTTATGTTTCTGACAATCCTTCAAGTCCAGTTTCACCAGCTTCCTGTTGAAAATTTGTCAGCAATAAAAAAAAACAAATGAGTTTCATGGCTTAAGTTTAAACTTAGGTTTTAAAATCTGCAGTATATCTCAGAGGCCATTCCAACAGTTACCCTTTTATGCTATAGAGGTAGCTATTATATCAACCCCTTCTAGGTAAATAAATGACTATAGATGATTCATGTAGTACGAGCCGTGTCAGTGTCTTCTCCTACAGGCAAGACAACCAACTGGGAGCCTCCCTGGCTGTACCAAATCCTCAATCTATCAAGCTAGCTTTATAGTGATAAATTATAGTTAAATCGGAGCACATGGCTGTCTTTAATTAAACAATACAATGATGACTCATTCCTAACTAGGTACCCAACTATATTTCTGTATTTTATGATTGCAATGTCTTATACAGTCAATGCCATAAATAAATGATCACTCTTGTACCTTGTCATTTTAACGTTGTGCTTGAAAGGCATACGAAATGGTGTACAAATTGAAAGTGGTCACTTATTTATGACGTTGACAGTACAGCCTGGACAACTGGACATTGTTTGAAATATAGAAAATATAGATAGAATTAAAAGAAGTTATTAATTAGATAGATTTGCGTTGGCAGGTGTCCATAGGCGGAGGTGATTTCCACATGGTCACTTGTCCCCTCTTATGTGAAAAAGGTTTATTATTCTCTCATGCATCATCTGGTAAACTATTTTTAACCCCCGACGCAAAAAGAGGGGTAAGTATTATCAGTTTGACTGCTGCGTGTCTGTGGCACCGTAGCTTTTAAATGGGTGTACCGATTTGAATGCGTTTTTCTTTATTTGAAAGCAGGTTTTCTAGTGATGATTCTTAAATATGTTTCATCAAAATCGGTTTAGACGTTCTTGAGATATTGAACTTTGAGGTGACAAAGTCGGGGGTTTTCTAACTTTTTGTTAATTTATAACCACCTTGGTGGTTAGGTATTCCACTGTGGGCCTATTTTTGTATGCATACAAGATAGGTACACGAGAACATTTTTGGTAATGGTTATAATTTATTCAAATGTTGCCCCCTTTCTGTTTAACTGTCTTCCACTTTCGCTATTCTTGTTTAGGTAACAAATACCTATATTTTAACGCCACAGATACGGCCACTAGTCGTAAAGTGTAGCTTTTCTATGCTTACCTAAGAATGGTATTTGAGAATATATCACTAAAAGGGTATAGCCGTGTAAGGATGGCGAAACTGCCTTTGACGAGAAAGTGGTTTTCCTTTGGCTCGGATAATTGTCTTTACATACGTTGTAATTTGACCAAATTTTAGCCCCAAAATGGGCGTGGTTTTTGAGATAATTAAAAAAAAAGGAAAATCGTTTTTATTTTTTATTTACCAAACTAGTGGCCCGATTTTCACGAAATTTTTATATATTGTGTAGAAAAATAAGAGCGTTTTTTTCTAAAAAAAAAATCCAAATAATTTTATATTTAAGTAAAAAAAAAACATTTTTTTAATATTCATATTTTTTTTTTTTTTGCTTGCGAGGTGGCGACACCTACCAATATCAGATATATTATGACCCATTTAATACTCTAATACATATATTTTTTTCAAAAACATTCATTTGGATCATCAGGTTAAAATAAGCGAATTTGTAACATCTCATACAATACATAGCCTTCCCTTTACTACGTACATGGGCGTTTTCAAAAAAAGTTGTTGAAATGACTTTTTTTTAGAAGTGGATGAAATTTGGTATTCCTGCTCAGAATCAGGAGCACTTTCGATTATAATAGGAGAAAAAAAATGTCTCAATATTTTTTATTCCATTACGTTACCGTTTTCATACGCGTATCTGTGGCGGTAGTGTAATGGATAACACATAATTATATGAAAAACCTGGGACACTTTTTTTTCCTATTGCAATCGAAAGTGCTCCTGATTCTGATTAGGAATACCAAATTTCATCCACATCTGACAAAAAAGTCATTTCAACATCTTTTTTTTGAAAACGCCCACCTACGTAACATAGGATTTAATAGTAGGGTGGGTTGAAAAAAAAATTTTTTTTTATTTTCTTAGCATGGGGGTAGAATTTGTACCTTATGAAAACAGAAAATTTTTCAAAAAAAAAATTTTTTTTATCTAATATTTTGAGGTGGCCCACTCGCTTTTAAAATTAATAATTTATCCAATGAGGTAGTTCCAACAAAAAAAAAATTTTTCGGTCAAACATCGTGGAAGACGTCTAAAAATTGTCGATTGTGATTTTTTTTTACTTATAACTTTCATTTTAATACAAAAGAAAGAAGTTATTTTTTGATTTTTTACATTAATTACAAAAATAATAGAATTTTTTTTTTTTTTTACTTTTGATTTCCAATTGGCTTTCGAGGGGAGACCCTACAGGTTCTAGAACACCTTTCATATATTTTTTTTGGTACTACTTCATTTAATAGATTATTAATTTTAAAAGGGAGTGGGCCACCTCAAAATATTAAGTAAATTTTTTTTTCATAAGGTACAAATTCTACCCCCATGCTAAGAAAATAAAAAAAAAAATTTTTTTCAACCCACCCTACTATTGAATCCTATGTTACGTAGGTGGGCTTTTTCAAAAAAAAGATGTTGAAATGACTTTTTTGTCAGATGTGGATGAAATTTGGTATTCCTAATCAGAATCAGGAGCGCTTTCGATTGCAATGGGAAAAAAAGTGTCCCAGGTTTTTCATATAATTTTGTGTTATCCATTACACTACCGCCACAGATACGCGTATGAAAACGGTAACGTAATGGAATAAAAAATATTGAGACATTTTTTTTCTCCTATTATAATCGAAAGTGCTCCTGATTCTGAGCAGGAATACCAAATTTCATCCACTTCTAAAAAAAAGTCATTTCAACAACTTTTTTTGAAAACGCCCATGTACGTAGTAAAGGGAAGGCTATGTATTGTATGAGATGTTACAAATTCGCTTATTTTAACCTGATGATCCAGATGAATGTTTTTGAAAAAAATATATGTATTAGAGTATTAAATGGGTCATAATATATCTGATATTGGTAGGTGTCGCCACCTCGCAAGTAAAAAAAAAAAATTATGAATATAAAAAAAATGTTTTTTTTTTACTTAAATATAAAATTATTTGGATTTTTTTTTTAGAAAAAAAACGCTCTTAATTTTCTACACAATATATAAAAATTTCGTGAAAATCGGGCCACTAGTTTGGTAAATAAAAAATAAAAACGATTTTCCTTTTTTTTTAATTATCTCAAAAACCACGCCCATTTTGGGGCTAAAATTTGGTCAAATTACAACGTATGTAAAGATAATTATCCGAGCCAAAGGAAAACCACTTTCTCGTCAAAGGCAGTTTCGCCATCCTTACACGGCTATACCCTTTGTACATTTATACACTTGCAACCATAAATTTCTCTTTTGCGTTCAAGACGATCGGTCAAAAGTTGCTGTATGTGAGGTAATCGAAAGTACCTAGCACTGTGCCTTGCGCAACTCGTCCTTAATTCCAAAATGAAACGATCGGTGAGGCGAGGCAATTGGGCCGGCGTCGAGAATTCTGACGGCAATGACATAGGCTCTCGCGGCATTGCTGCTGGCCATGTGTGTGAACCTAGCATATCAATTTCTAGAATCTCAAAATGTAATTGCTGTTCTAGTAGCATCCCGAATAGTTCTATAGTTCTGGATATATTTTTTTTATAGTTCAGCTCAATTTTTTTTTTAAATCGATTTTATAAAAATGAGATGCTAACTTCGCGTGCAGAAGTCAGCATCTCAGCAGTTCTCGGTTTCTAGACCACAAATACGTAAGAAAATGCATAGTTCTACAGTTCTAGATACATTTTATAGATAGTTCTACTAAGTTTAAAAAAAAAAACTTAAAATAAAAAATGAGATGCTAACTTCACGTGCACATGTCAGCATCTCAGCAGTTCTCGGTTTCTAGACCACAAATACGTAAGAAAATGCATAGTTCTACAGTTCTAGATGCATTTCATAGATAGTTCTGCTAAGTTTAAAAAAAAACTTAACATAAAAAATGAGATGCTAACTTCACGTGCACATGTCAGCATCTCAGCAGTTCTCGGTTGCTAGACCACAAATACGTAAGAAAATGCATAGTTCTACAGTTCTAGATATATTTTACAGATAGTTCTGCTACGTTAAAAAAAAACTTAAAGTAAAAAATGAAAGAAAGAAATAATTTATTTGAGATGCTATCTTCACGTGCACGTGTCAGCATCTCAGCAGTTCTCCGTTACTAAACCACTAATACGAAAGAAAATGCATAGTTCGACAGTTCTAGATACATTTTACAGATAGTTCTGCTAAGATTAAAAAAATACTTAAAATTAAAAATGAGTTGCTAAGTTCATGTGCACATGTCAGCATCTCAGCAGTTCTCGGTTGCTAGACCACAAATACGTACGCAAATGCACAGTTCTAGAGTTCTAGATAATTTTTATACATAGTTCTGCAAAGTTGTCGGAAAAAAAAAACAAAACAACATATAGTGATATGATATGACTCTGTGCAGAGTTCTAGTCGGCATCTCAGCAGTTCTCGCCCGTAGCACTAAATACAACAATACGCATCAAAACGTAGTTAGTCTATGTAGATGCAAAATAGCAACAGTTCTGGGCACAAAACCATAACATACATCATATAGTGATTTGATATGACTCTGTGCAGAGTTCTAGTTAGCATCTCAGCAGTTATCGGCGGCAAGACTACCATAACAAATGAAAACGTAGAGTTCCTCCATCTAGATTCAAAACAGCAATAGTTCTTGGCCCAAAACCAAAACATATAGTGATATGATATGACTCTGTGCAGAGTTCTGGTCGGCATCTCAGCATTTATAGGCTGTAGCACTACCAATACGAATGAAAACGTAGAGTTCGTCTATCTAGATGCAAAATAGCAAAAGTTCTAGGCACGAAACCAAAACATACAACATATAGTGATATGATATGACTCTGTGCAGAGTTCTGGTTGGCATCTCAGCATTTATCGGCTGTAGCACTACCAATACGAATGAAAACGTAGGGTTGGTCTATCTAGATGCAAAATAGCAACAGTTCTAGGCATGAAACCAAAACATACAACATATAGTGATATGATATGACTCTGTGCAGCGTTCTGGTTAGCATCTCAGCAGTTATCGGCTGTAGCACCACCAATACGAACGAAAACGTAGAGTTGGTCTATCTAGATGCAAAATAGCAACAGTTCTAGGCACGAAACCAAAACATACAACATATAGTCATATGATATGACTCTGTGCAGAGTTCCGGTTAGCATCTCAACAGTTATCGGCGGCAAGACTACCATTACGAATGAAAACGTAGAGATCCTCTATCTAGATGCAAAATTGCAACAGTTCTAGGCACAAAACCGAATCATACAACATAGAGTGATATGATATGACTCTGTGCAGAGTTCTGGCCGGCATCTCGGCAGTTATCGCCCGTAGCACTACCAATACGAATAAAAACGTAGAGTTGGTCTATCTAGATGCAAAATAGCAACAGTTCTAGGCACGAAACCAAAACATACCACATATAGTGATATGATATGACTCTGTGCAGAGTTCTGGTCGGCATCTCAGCAGTTATCGGCTGTAGCACTACCATTACGAATGAAAACGTAGAGATCCTCTATCTAGATGCAAAATTGCAACAGTTCTAGGCACAAAACCGAAACATACAACACATAGTGATATGATATGACTCTGTGCAGAGTTCTGGTCGGCATCTCAGCAGTTATCGGGTGCAGCACTACCATTACGAATGAAAACGTAGAGATCCTCTATCTAGATGCAAAATTGCAACAGTTCTAGGCACAAAACCGAGACATACAACATATAGTGATATGATGTGACTCTGTGCAGCGTTCTGGTCAGCATCTCCGCATTTATCGGCTGTAGCACTACCAATTCGAATGAAAACGTAGAGTTGGTCTATCTGGATGCAAAATAGCAACAGTTCTAGGCACGAAACCAAAACATACAACATATAGTGATATGATATGACTCTGTGCAGCGTTCTAGTTAGCATCTCAGCAGTTATCGGCGGCAAGACTACCATAACGAATTAAAACGTAGAGTTCTTCCATCTAGATGCAAAAAAACAATAGTTCTTGGCACAAAACCAAAACATATAGTGATATGATATGACACTGTGCAGAGTTCTGGTCGGCATCTCAGCATTTATCGGCTGTAGCACTACCAACACGAAGAAAAACGTAGAGATCAGCTCAATTTTTATTTTAAATCGATTTTATAAAAATGAGATGCTAACTTCGCGTGCACAAGTCAGCATCTCAGCAGTTCTCGGTTTCTAGACCACAAATACGTAAGAAAATTCATAGTTCTACAGTTCTAGTAGCATTTCATAGATAGTTCTGCTAAGTTTAAAAAAAAAAACTTAACATAAAAAATGAGATGCTAACTTCACGTGCAAATGTCAGCATCTCAGCAGTTCTCGATTTCTAGACCACAAATACGTAAGAAAATGCATAGTTCTACAGTTCTGAATGCATTTCATAGATAATTCTGCTAAGTCTAAAAAAAAAACAAAGTAAAAAATTAAAGAAAGAAATAATTTATTTGAGATGCTATCTTCACGTGCACGTGTCAGCATCTCAGCAGTTCTCCGTTACTAAACCACTAATACGAAAGAAAATGCATAGTTTGACAGTTCTATATACATTTTACAGATAGTTCTGTTAAGATTTAAAAAAATACTTAAAATTAAAAATGAGTTGCTAACTTCATGTTCACATGTCAGCATCTCGGCAGTTCTTGGTTGCTAGACCACAAATACGTACGTAAATGCACAGTTCTAGAGGTCTAAATAATTTTTATACATAGTTCTGCAAAATTTTTTTTTTAATCGATTTTATAAAAATGAGATGCTAACTTCGCGTGCACAAGTCAGCATCTCAGCAGTTCTCGGTTTCTAGACCACAAATACGTAAGAAAATGCATAGTTCTACAATTCTAGATGCATTTCATAGATAGTTCTGCTAAGTTTAAAAAAAAAAAACTTAACAAAAAATGAGATGCTAACTTCACGTGCAAATGTCAGCATCTCAGCAGTTCTCGATTTCTAGACCACAAATACGTAAGAAAATGCATAGTTCTACAGTTCTAAATGCATTTCATAGATAGTTCTGCTAAGTTTAAAAAAAAATGAGATGCTAACTTCACGTGCAAATGTCAGCATCTCAGCAGTTCTCGGTTACTAGAACACTAATACGTAATAAAATGCATAGTTCTACAGTTCTAGATGCATTTCATAGATAGTTCTGCTAAGTTTAAAAAAAAAAAAAACAAAGTAAAAAATTAAAGAAACAAATAATTTATTTGAGATGCTATCTTCACGTGCACGTGTCAGCATCTCAGCACTTCTCCGTTACTAAACCACAAATACGTACGTAAATGCACAGTTCTAGAGTTCTAAATAATTTTTATACATAGTTCTGCAAAGTTGTCGGAAAAAAAAAACAAAACACAACATATGATATGACTCTGTGCAGAGTTCTGGTCGGCATCTCAGCAGTTATCGCCCGTAGCACTACCAATACGAATGAAAACGTAGAGATTCTCTATCTAGATGCAAAATAGCAACAGTTCTAGGCATGAAACCGAAACATACAACATATAGTTATATGATATGACTCTGTGCAGAGTTCTGGTCGGCATCTCGGCAGTTATCGCCCGTAGCACTACCAGTACGAATGAAAACGTAGAGTTGGTCTATCTAAATGCAAAATAGCAACAGTTCTAGGCACGAAACCGAAACATACAACATATTGTTATATGATATGACTTTGTGCAGAGTTCTGGTGAGCATCTCGGCAGTTATCGGCAGCAAGACTACCAAAACGAACGAAAAAGTAGAGTTGCTCCATCTAGATGCAAAACAGCAATAGTTCTTTGCACAAAACCAAAACATATAGTGATATGATATGACTCTGTGCAGAGTTCTGGTCGGCATCTCAGCATTTATCGGCATTTATTCATCTAAATCGACGATCACACATCGTCAATTTCCTAAAAAACACTGTATTTTTTTCCAAGCAGCCATGTAGACGCTGCTGTTCGACACGCCGACTTGACGATATTTTTTTAATCCTTCTGCAATCCCCCTGGTGTTGTAGGTGTCTCTGGCCGGTGGTGATCTCTTACTATCAGGAAACTCACTTGCTCGTTTGCCATCCAGTCAAATAAAAATAAAAAATAGCGAGAAATTCAAAATAGGATCACGTGACCTGGTTCCTAAAACTGTTGCTGTTTTGCATCTGGATAGAGGAACTTTACGTTTTCATTCGTATTGGTAGTGCTTACAACCGATAACTGCTGACATGCCGACCAGAACTCTGCAAAGTGTCATATCATATCACTATGTTTTGGTTTTGTGCCACGAACTACTGCTATTTTTAATCTAGATGGAGGAACTCTACGTTTTCGTTCGTTACGGTAGTCTTGCTGTCGATAACTGCTGAGATGCTAACCAGAACTCTGCACAGAGTCATATCATATCACTATATGTTGTATATTTCAGTTTGGTGCCTAGAACTGTTGCTGTTTTGCATATAGATGGAGGAACTCTACGTTTTCGTTCGCTATGGTTATCTCGCTGCCGATAACTGCTGAGATGCTAATCAGAACTCTGCACAGAGTCATATCATATCCCTATATGTTGTATGTTTTGGTTTCGTGCGTAGAACTGTTGCTATTTTGCATCTAGACAGACCAACTCTATGTTTAAATTCATATTGGTAGTGCTATGGACGAGAACTGCTGAGATGCCGACTAGAACTCTGCACAGAGTCATATCATATCACTATATGTTGTTTTGTTTTTTTTCTCCGAGAACTTTGCAGAACTGTATAAAAATTATCCAGAACTCTAGAACTGTGCATTTACGTACGTATTTGTGGTCTAGCAACCGAGAACTGCTGAGATGCTGACATGTGCACATGAAGTTAGCAACTCATTTTTAATTTTAAGTATTTTTTTATTCTTAACAGAACTATCTGTAAAATGTATCTAGAACTGTCGAACTATGCATTTTCTTTCGTATTAGTGGTTTAGTAACGGAGAACTGCTGAGATGCTGACACGTGCACGTGAAGATAGCATCTCAAATAAATTATTTCTTTCTTTCATTTTTTACTTTAAGTTTTTTTTTTCACGTAGCAGAACTATCTGTAAAATATATCTAGAACTGTAGAACTATGCATTTTCTTACGTATTTGTGGTCTAGCAACCGAGAACTGCTGAGATGCTGACATGTGCACGTGAAGTTAGCATCTATTTTTTTATTTTAAGTTTTTTTTTTTAAACTTAGCAGAACTATCTATGAAATGCATTTAGAACTGTAGAACTATGCATTTTCTTACGTATTTGTGGTCTTGAAACCGAGAACTGCTGAGATGCTGACATTTGCACGTGAAGTTAGCATCTCATTTTTTATTTTAAGTTTTTTTTTAAAAACTTAGCAGAACTATCTATGAAATGCATCTAGAACTGTAGAACTATGCATTTTCTTACGTATTTGTGGTCTAGAAACCGAGAACTGCTGAGATGCTGACTTGTGCACGCGAAGTTAGCATCTCATTTTTATAAAATCGATTTAAAAAAAAAATTGAGCTGAACTATAAAAAAAAAATATTCAGAACTGTAGAACTATTCGGGATGCTACTAGAACAGCAATTACATTTTGAGATTCTAGAAATTGATATGCTAGGTTCACACACATCTGCTGGCCTAAGTTTGTAGGTGAAGCGTTTTGTAAAACTTTAAGTATTTAGTCAAAAGCCTAGACGAAGTCGTCCTCTGCTGTTTTCCATTCCTTGAGATTGTTGTTTCAAACTTTTTAAACAAAGTGCGTATCATGGACTCTCGCACATTTGTGAACAGTGGTAGTGGAATATCAGATTGAGTTCGTGCTATGGAAAAAACAAATTTGATCAGATTAATTTCAACAAATGAGTTTATGCATTAACTGAGCTTGAAGCACAAACTATGGATCATGGTTTAAAATTTATCTTGTGCAGAAACTTGTATTATTTATATTTATTACGCTCAACACCCATTATTCTGTATACCTATCATAAAATCATGTTAACTTTAAGTTCATTTTTTATGGTTTATTACGCACACAAAAACATCACGCCTGTATTCCCAATTATTCCCAAATGGGGTAGGCAGAGCACACAAAACGTTACCGCTTCGGAGCCGCTTATAGCAATTTTAGGTTTTGGGTTTGACAAAAACGGTACAATAGCGACAGGTTGCTAGCCTTTCGCCTACGGTATATACGCCTACCTTAACTTATATCCCTCAGTCGCCTCTTACGACATCCATGGAAGAAATGGAGAGGTGTAATTCTAACCCGACAACACGGGTTTTATTAACTTTTGTATATTTTGTTGAATCTACAATATTGTCGCTACGTCGTCTGCCTTGCAGCGCTGTACCTAGCGAAGGTTAGCTCGCGAGAAGAATTGGAGCGCCGGTCTAGATACGATGTTTACAAACACTATTTACACAGCTATTCTTATTGGTTCGTTTATACCACCGCTGGTTAGTCGGCAGTCCTAAATCACACTGATGCAGCATGTATGAGCAGTGTCGCACTACATCTGATTCCAAACTAAGGTCCGGAGTCAGGGGGGTTACTACGAAATTCGAAGTTTGTATCGTAACGTCTCTCACTCTCGTATTAAATAAGCGTCAGCGGGACGACAAGATACAATCTGGCCATCTTCAAAGCTAGGGTGAATTTATTGGGCAAGCGTGCTCCATCTTCTTCGCTTTCCATCTGGCGCGTGGCGTGATTGCGGTCAAAACAAGCCTCTTTTTGTGTAAAAAGAAATTGATTGACACTTGGTGCCATCGTATTTTGAATTAAGAATTGAGATCCACCTTTTCCAATGGAAATTATACGTTTTGCACGATATCGACTTGGAACTATTTGTGTAGTGAAATAACATGACGGAAATCTGATCTAGTCCCTAACAACCATACAAATAGTTCTACGACTGCTCTGGGCTGTATTTTCGTGGATTCGGATCGGACGCAATGCGAAACCGCTCAAAATGTTATAAACATTCGAGTTTACAATTAGTAAATTCACTCCCATGCACCCGTTAGAACTCCTAAGTTAAAAATAAAAGTTCTTGGCCAAAAAACAAGCTTTTATGTATCCGGCCCGGATATAGTTTGATTGGTTACTGTTTAACAGTTTTTTTAGAGCGAATTCGCAGCTGGGCAAAGGCCTTATAGCACAGATATAGATTACACTAGATTACGCAAATGCATCTACTTTGCGTGTCCGAACCCCGACCAAACGGCGCGGGCGGGCGGCGCTTTTGAATCGATTTTGCGAGGACATCGGGGAATTAACATCGCTAATTTGTGCAATAGTTTAGTGATAATGCAAACTGTTGTTCTCATGGAAGTGATGTAATGTCTTATATGAGAATAAATGTCTTTAAACCTAAACCTAATTCGCTCTTGAGACTTCACAGTAGATATAAAAAAGTGACACAGTTAATTTTCATACAGAATGAGGTGTTCGTGTTATCTAGTGTAATCTATATCTCTGCCTTCTAGTCATTAATCCACTCCTCTATCTATAGCCTGCCCTTGTCTCGATAGCCTTTTTTTTACTTACTTACTAAGTACCTTTTATTTTTCATGCATTGCTATATAATTATGAATTTTTAGTTTTACATAAAATGCAAAAATATTTAAAAAATATATAGAAACTTTGTTTGTGGCTGTTGACACCTGATTACCTTTGTCTTTAGTTAGTCTTAGACGAAGATTTTGTTTTATGTACTGGAGCATAAAAAGTCATTCAATGTCGCCTAGGTACAGCATAAACACGAACTTTACGAGCATGAGAAGTGAAAAATATTTTTGTATAAGAAAGTTTTGAGCCATGTAAAGTGGAATTTATAGTACACTAAAACTACGTGTTTTTGCTGTACAAATTCTAGTCCATCACTGATAATCACTGTTTTGACCCAACAATTCTGAATGACTATTCACAGAATTACGCCAGCGAGACTTTGATGTGATGACGCATCATCGGAATAATTCAATGATCACGTCTCGTTTATTGAGAGAAAATTATATTGAGGTATGCGTCACGTTTCTTAGAAATTGAGATGTTTAAGGGAAATTATGACGCCATCTTTGGTACTTTTTTAAAGGTAAACAACTAATAAAAACAAGGTTTAACTTGAACTATAAACAACTAGCTTTTGCCCGGTGCTCGCGCCCGCGTGGTATTCGGTTTTCGCGCGCAGTTCCCTCGGGAACTGTGCATTTTTCCGGGATAAAAAGTAGCCTATGTCACTCTCGGGCCCATAAACTATCTCTATGCCAAAAATCACGTCGATCCGTCGCTCCGTTACGGCGTGAAAGACGGACAAACACACAAACACACTTTCGCATTTATAACTAATACTTTATATTGATTACTTTGATCATCTCATAGCCGTCAAATATATATGTATATAATAGCTGTTGTCAAATTACCCTATAAATATTTTAAACTTAAGTTAACTTAGCTAGAGGGGGGGGGGGGGGGGGGAATAACAACAACAACCCTCAGGATAGGAACTGCAGGGCTACTCCGAAACTCGAAACTTGAAGTTCGTGTCGTGCGGTCCCTCTGACACTTATACTATTTGATACGAGAGCGAGAGGGACCGCACGACACGAACTTCGAGTTTCGGACTAGCCATGCTGACCTAGCTCATTATACTACATTTCAATATATGTCCCTATTGTTGTGATTACAATCTAAAAGGAATAAAAAAGAATTATAGTCACATCACCAAGACCTAGGCAACCAGGTGTTCACATTAGTTGGCTGGAAGTGTCGACAGGATTGTCAGATTCTATTGAAATGGAGTTTACTGCAGAGAAGAAAACCCGTTGCCTACGCCTGTGATGATAAGTGACTCACTCATAATCCATATTGTAGAAACCGCCCGTTGGCTGTCCGCCAAAGCTGTAATGTTTGAAGTTCTATATGGCTTTACCATGACTACACACCCTGCGATCCGGCGATCATGTCCTCTGTCCATTGCGTGTGTTGCCAGGTAACCATTAAGCAGCGAACGCCTCTGCTGCGCAATGGACAGGAAACGTTGCTGGTCGTCCTGCAGACAGTGTAGTGAATAAATTATGTCATGATTGTCAGATGGTTCAAAGCGTGCTATGAGTTTTATGTATGGACAGTTTAAAATTATTGTTTTGTAGGAGTGTGTTGATTGTTTGTGACAGATAGCACATGTTGTAGAAACGTAGTTAGAGGAGGATGATTTTTTCACAATGTACCATTATCTTATCAGCCGTTTTAACCCCTCAGTGATTATTTTCAAAATCAGTTCCTAAATGGTTAGGTTTTGATGATAAAATATGGTGAAACATGTAACAGCACACTTACAATGCGTATAATGTGTCCAAAATCATCCAGCTAAATGCGAGCTGCTGAAAGATGTGTGTTCACCCTAAATTTATCGTATACACGAACACAGACATATGGATGGAAACACAGAAGTACTTACCTAATAATAAATAAATCTTTTACTATTTCTCTAGATGGAAGCGATAGGGATGAAAAAGCCGTAGTGGCCTAGTGATTTGACCTATCGCCTCTCACGCAGAGGGTCGTGGGCTCAAACCCCGGCTAGCACCTCTGAGTTTTTCGAAATTCATGTGCGGATTTACATTTGAAATTTACCACGAGCTGTGCGGTGAAGGAAAAAATCGTGAGGAAAAACCTGCGAAGCAATTCAATGGTGCGTGTGAACTTCCCAATCCGCACTGGGCCCGCGTGGGAACTGTAGCCCAAGCCCTTTTGTTCTGAAAGGAGACCTGTGCCCAGCAGTGGGACTTATATAGGCTGGGATGGGAAGTGATGTGCCGGTTATCGCAGAGCACGCCCTCCATCATCAAGGCGAAGATGTAACAGTGGCAACACATGTAGAAAAAAAAACATATCGCCACTACTTTTAAGAAAGCTGGTATCTCAAAATCGATGATCTTTCCGAGTGAAATTAATGAACATTATTTTAAGGATCAAATCTGTTGACGTATTGATTTGAGATACGAGATTTTTTCAAAGTAGTGAAGATATACAAAGACGTCTGTGGAATGGAAAATATGCCTAATGTAAGATAATGACTGTATTAAAACCAAGTGTCATTATTTCACTCGTAACTCATCGCAAAACAGATTGTCTGATGAATCAGACAGACGCATTAGTAATTACAATTACAGCAGTGGGTTACTAGGCGGCTTCCTCTGTTTAGAGCCGATTAGATGCGCGCACGCTGCTTGCGACTCGACTCGATCTTTGTGCACATACCACAATGGGGCCTTTTGAAATATTACTGGATAAATAGAAGGAAAACGAGGTAGAGGAAGACCAAGACTGACCTGCACAGGACAGGTGACAGGTGAAGAAAAGGGTGGGTGTCGTTTGTCGTGTCGTACCAGGAAGTCAAACAGCTGGCCAAAGACCGTGCGGAGTGGCGATTATTTCATCGACAAGAGCATAGCTCTTAAATTTAAGAAGAGAAATAAATCTTACTAATATTATAAGTAACTAATTTGAAGTTGATATGAAAAATACAAAAAAAAAAACTCTAAAAAAACCAATCTCTATACTTTTGGACACTCAAACATTGAACGTTATTTATCGCATTTTATTATATTTATTTACTAGTATTACTAGCTGTTCCCCGCGATTCGCGTAGTATTTATTAATCGCTATCATGCAGGAACTATGCATTTTTCCGGGATAAAAACTATCCTATTTCCTTCCCCGGGACTCTAATTATCTTAATACTGAATTTTATTTAAATCGGTTCAGCGGTTTAGACGTGATTGAGTAACAAACATCCGACAACAGCGACACAGACAGACAGAGTATAGAGAAACTTCTGTTACGCTACAAAGTTTAGTTAGTATACGAGTACTCATTGCGTTTCTTTGATTATTTTGATAAATAAACTTGAATAAATAAAGCAATAAGTATAAAAGTATTTTCTCTAAACGAAATGCTTGTTTACTCAAAATGTACGTAGTTTTCCTTAACACTTAAAAAGCTGTAGATAATTTTATTTTCCGACTTATGACCGCAAATGAAACTGATTCACGTGTGAGTCTTAATAAGCATGAGAATTTTCCCTTTTTGCCGTCCTTGACACATTGACATGTAAGTATAAATAACAATTATTAATGTTATCCTTATTATTGAAATAAATGAGTGACATTGTAATTATGTGGTTATGAATGAATGATCATGGCGTCATCCCATCATCAGCTTCATCTCATTGACGAATGACGACACATGCTTTGCGGTAAATGACTATACATATACAAAGTTTTTCTGTCTCGTCTTAGTTATTTTATTTATGTAACAAAAAAGGACAAGAAATAGTGGGTCACTAGGTAGAATGCCCCAAGACTTAGAGCTTATTAACCTAATTGTAAGGGGAACACAGTAGCCCAAGCGCTGCTTCTAAGCGGCAGCATATCGACAAGGATGTGGTATAGATCGGCGCAGACCTGAACGATCCTATCACCTGCACAATTTAAATACACACCAGTATTTACAGTTCTGTTACAGCTCTCAACCATTCCGTTGTTTTCCGGCGTTGTACTGACAAAGACAAATTCGAAAAATAAAACTATGTCATCCAAATAAAAAAAAAATATTCCGCAAGTAGGCCGCAAAGGGCTGTTTAGTGTAGAACGTCAAAGTGAGAAAAAAAATTGGAGATGTAGCCCAAGATTAGCAACAGTGTTTGTTTGTACCTGGGTTATAAGCGTGTAAGACAAAGCTGGTCGCTCCACTTTCGCGTTGCGCCACGTCCGGTGCGCGGGCGCGTCCCACGCGGCGTCCCAAAGGTCGGCTAGGGCTGGCGAAAGTTGCGAAGGGCCAGCGATGCCAGTGGGCAGTACTCCGACACTACTTACCGTAGAGTACTTCTCCCTCCACAGGTTCCGCTCCTACCTTTTTAACGAAGCAATTTTATACAGCAGTCATCATCATCATCATCATGTCAGCCGAAAGACGTTCACTGCTGGACATAGGCCTCCCCAAGGCTCTCCACTCAGACCGGTCAAAATTTAATTTGCCTTGACGGAAGTCCTAAATTTAGGACATTAGGGGCATTAGAGCTTAGGATATTGTTAGCAATACTTTCGTATGGACCATTTTTTTGTGAATTTAAAAAAAAATTACAATATTTTTTTAACTTACAATGCTAGTAAATAAAACTTGTCTTTATATGCAAGCACTTTTAGTAATCGGACTCATACGAATAATGTAGATACGATGACAAGTGTAGGTACTTAATCGGGGAAAACCTGGCCAAGAGCGTGTTGGACACGTCCAGGATAGGGTGCGGGCGAAACTAAGAGTTCCATTTTTGCCTATTTGGCTACGGAACCCTAAAAAAGTATTAATTCATTGTATCAGTTCCTTTTGGCAACAGACAAATGCATCAAGTTAATACAATAGTTATACAGCAGTAGTTAGTCGAAAATGTACTCAATGACTGTCCCTTAGCACAGGTATTTAATTAAAAACCGGCCAAGAGCGTGTCGGACACGCCCGTAATAGGGTTCCGTAGCCATTACGAAAAAATTAAGTAATATTTTTCTAAGGATTTCGTATTTTGTACGGAATATTCCAAGTTTAGGTATGTTTTACACCTTAGGCTGCTATTTGAAAGATGCACAGATCCCGAAGGAACCCCGCGCAATAACTGAATTCCACGCGGACGAAGTCGCGGGCAACAGCTAGTTTTTAATTCTTTTACACTTCAGTCGAAGAAACAACGTAAAGCATGACACGCGACATCAATAGACTCTAGGATTGGATTTTGACATTGAAAATTTAAGTATGAAAAAGATAAAATGAATCTTAAGACTCCATTATTTTCAAAGTCGCTGAAATTGAACTAAATAACGTTCAGTTTGATGAGTTCGATCTATGATTTAATTATTTTCTCTTTCGAAAACACAAACAGAAAATATAGATGCACAGAAAAACCAGAAAAATAGGACCAGCGCTGGGAATCGAACCTAGGTCCTCGGCATTCCGTGTCGCGTGCTATACCGCTACACCACCGCTGGACAACGGTACAGGCACGGAATGCCGAGGACCTGGGTTCGATTCCCAGCGCTGGTCTTATTTTTCTGGTTTTTCTGTGCATCTATATATTCAGTTTGTGTTTTCGATATAGGTTTTACGGGTGACAGTAAAAGTAATAAAAATTTTAGAATTGAAATAAAAAACACAAAAAGATTCCAAAAAAGCAATCTTTATTTTCTCTTGTTAAAGTACCCGGTAGATTATCAGTTTTGACTTTAGCCGGCCTTACACTGTCTCACCTTATTGCTTTAATTTGTGCCACGTTCTTTTAAATAGAACAGCTAAGGTGGGAGGAAACGCCCACGGCTTTTAAACCATGGCGGATTATCTCCGAGAATACGAGCTGATGGGAAAACGTGGAATGCCGAAGCGGAAGTTGGTAGTGTTACAGAATTGTAGTTTTTAATTATACTGGGTGACCTCAGCCTCTGGACAAATACGAATACTACTGGCTTAGCAAGATATTCAAAGCCAAACTGCAAAGTATCATAACAATCAGTCCAATATTTACCGAAAAACTAACGGTTTTCAATGTATCACTTTGGAGCAGCCTGTGTATTTGAATGATCTGATTTCATACTTTTTTTTTTTCTTGTCTAATTAAGCAAATAACTATTGTAAGATATTGCTAAGCATCAGTCTTATCCATGGTTTCATTATTTTTGTCCAGAGGCTAAGGTCACCTTGTATACAGTAAGAAATGATGTCAATGTGGACATGGTAATGTGTGGCTGTAATACTGTAAATTTTCGACTAATAAATAGAAACAATTAACTTTAAATAGAAATTACGAAAACTTGTTGTATGAATTTTCGTGTTGATTTTCCGAAAAATAAAATAATGTCCAAAAATGATCATGTGTGTGTATAGCAAATGACAAGATATTTAACAATGAACTAAAAGAATTTCTTTGCTCACCCGCGACCTTAAGATAGCCAAGTCTATGCAAATTATGCGTGTTCATGCAGTTCCTCCACCTCCACACTGTAAGAACACACACAAATTACACAAACCCATCTATCCTCACCAAAAAAAAAATTAAAAATTAATTATTAAAATTCTTTTAGTTCATAAAACTTAAATTTTATTGTATAAAACGAAAACTAAACTATTTACAAAACTTACACTAAATAAAAAACTTCATCGAGGCTGCTGCTTTGGGGGGCCGTTCCTAAGAGGCTGGCAGCATTACCTCTCTGGATAGCTAGGCTGATGCGTTGTGCAAGGTAAGCACCAGCCCGCTGATCCCGAGTGGTATCTACCAGCCGTGAGGATAGCTCGCGGAAGAGCCGTTTTGCTTAGTTCATTGATATGGACCTCCGCAAAGTAACGCCTGATTCAATAAATTAGATATTTAACACTTTCTGTCTGTCTTACCGAAATCGACATAGTTTTCTTTCAGACTTCAAAAACACGAAAATTTACAGACGCAAATCCCGAGCCGAGCCTTTAGAAATTATAACGAGGCCATCAATAGCTAATTGAAACGAATGAACGAATTGAAGCTGACATTTTTCGCGACGCCAAATAGGTTGCTTAAGTATACGTTGCCAAGGATATTAATCTCTCGCGTATAAAAAAAGTTTTCTTCAAGGCTGTAAAGGACT
Organism: Choristoneura rosaceana; assembly: GCA_037349165.1. Taxonomy (NCBI): domain Eukaryota; kingdom Metazoa; phylum Arthropoda; class Insecta; order Lepidoptera; family Tortricidae; genus Choristoneura; species Choristoneura rosaceana. Next base: position 9,219,194 of record JAZBNJ010000046.1, on the reverse strand, counting down.
CTTTTACATGGCTTGTGCCAGCGTCCATGGAAAGACCGCTATTGCTAAGAATGCTCCACAACTCGCAAGTAAGATAACTGAAAGACATTTCCCGATTAGAGGCCGCAAATTGAAAATCGGAGTTCGTATCGTACCGTCCCTCTCACTCTCGTATTAAATAATATAAGCGTCGGCGAGATGGTACGATACGAACTTCGAATTTCGTAGCTCTGGTGCGCTTGCGGCGCTATTGACTAACAAATTGGATAAACGGTGGCGCGCGCGGGCGCCGGGTCGCGTGCCGGCGCGCGCGCACGTGCTAGCTACTGTCAGTATAAGCGCTGGCGCACACTAGCGGCATTTTATTGTATATGAGTCTACACTCTGGAAAAAGATCGAAATCTCGAGTAGTCCCTTATGAATGTTCTAATATTATAAATTATTTGATTAGATGAATAGAAAAAAAAAACACCTAGAGGCCTAAGATGGGATACCTCAAGTGCCAGTAATTTCACCGAAACACAACATTGCAACCACCTGCAAATATATGTATTCGTTGAAATTCATACAGCTCCAGATGCCATCACAAACAAGGGAGCTGTATATGTGCTCAAAAATATCTGAAAACGAGCTTACGCATTTGACAATACTAGGAATTTTTAAACTGGTTACGATTTTGAATGGGTCGTGCGGTCGTGCGGTCCCTCTGACACTTATACGATTTAATACGAGAGCGAGAGGGACGGTACGATACGAACTTCGAGTTGCGTAGTAGCCCTGTTGCTGTTGAAGTTTCAGTTACTTAAGAGAGTTCTAGTCTACTAGACTTGTTTTCTATTTAGTATTTCATGATTTTTCAAGGCATTCGGTTTTTTTTTTTCAATTTAATTTTCCGTGCAATTTGCATTTCATTGCGAAGCTGTAAAACCCACGAATTTGTTGATCAATCGAGAGCCGCAGTGTAATGCAACTTGCACGGATTTTTCTTGCACGTCTAAACTGGACTTTAGTTGTCTTTTTAAATCTATCTTTCTTTTTATCTTGCTCGCTAATCCTGCCGTGAAACAGCAGTGCTTGCACTGTTGTGTTTCGGCGAGAAGAGTAAGAGAGCCGGTGAAATTATTGGCACTTGAGGTACCCCATCTTAGGCCTCTAGGTTGGCAACGCATGACAAGTGACAACGCATCTGCAATCCCCTTGGTGTTGCAGGTGTCTATGAGCGGTGGTAATCTCTTACCATCAGGAGACCCACTTGCTCGTTTGCCATCAAATCGAATAAAAAAAAAACATGTTTTTTTTTGTCTTCATTTTTCCGTCTTTAATGTTTTTGTTGGTTTTCTAAATACAATAAAATAAGAAACACGGTGGAATTTCGACTAATGCATACGTGCCTTTACTTCGCCGATGCGCTACTGTGCCCGCTTTGTTGGGTTTATCAGTTAGTTTGTACTCAATAACACGAACCGTATCTCTGTGAACTGATGTAGCAATGTTTGTGTGTTATACGGCAAAATGGGGCTTGTCTCACGTAACTTTTATCACGTTTTAATCTATTTTTAACTCCCGGCGCAAAAAGAGGGGTTTTATAAGTTTTAACGCTATGTGTTTGTGTCTGTGTCACCGTAGCTCTTGAACCGATGAACTGATTTGTATGCTATGAACTAAAAGAATTTCTTTGCTCACCCGCGACCTTCGCGAAAGGTCGCGGGTGAGCAAAGAAATTCTTTTAGTTCGTTGATATGGACCTCCGCAAAGTAACGCCTGATTCAATAAATGATTTGTATGCGTTTTTATTTTATTTGAAAGCAGGTTTGCTAGCGATGGTTCTTAGATATGTTTCATCAAAATCGGTTTAGCCGTTTTTAAGATATTGGGCTTTGAAGTAACAAAGTCGGGGGTTTTCCAACTCTTTGTTGGTTAGGTTATCTTATTCTTATACCTTTAAACAAGCAATACTTGTACATATATCCATTCTAATATTATAAATGCGAAAGTGTGTATGTTTGTCCGTCTTTCACACCGTAACGGAGCGACGGATCGACGTGATTTACGTCCTATTAGACCTGCGGAATATACAAAAAAAAAACGTAAAAATCGGTCAAGCCGTTTCGGAGGAGTTTGATCACAAAAACTGTGACACGAGACTTTTATATATCAAAAAAAAACTGGGCTTGACATATCTCGACTATTTAAAATGTGTTACGTGCCGTTGTTACACATGTTTACTATTTGAGATGTGGGCCAATCAACTTTTTTACCGACACTAATCTGTCCGCGATATTTTTCAAACAATCGCAGATTTTTGTAAATAAACATGTTTTTTCTGTAATTTAATAGTTGGTGTACACGAATACATGCCATCCTACGTAAGTTCAACCTATTAAACCATGAAATATCTTGTTGGAAGTACGATTTTTTTGGTGACGCCACAGACAATTTTGGTAACGCAGGAGACGCCCAAAGTGTCGGTAAAATAGATGATTGGCCCATGTATCATGCAATGCAAGCACCGCAATAGTAAAAAAAACTCCAAAAAAGCTTTGACAAAATTTGAATCCGTTTTACTTATGCTTCCCACATACCGCCCGCCCGGGGCGAACTAGGCCGCCCCAGCTTGGGCGCCACGTATCCTGCGCGCTCTGTCCCGCTCGCGGCGCCCGGCCGCCTGGCGCCGTCTGAGACCCGTCTGCCGCCGCCCCGGAGCCTGTTATGTAAGCCCCGGGAATTCGGGTATGCTGGCCGAAATGCCTTTGCGGTGGAAAACTTCAAAAGGTCCTTTTGGAGTGTAGAGATGTAGTAAATAATCCTTGTTAGTGAAACCTTCGAATAGTGACTGTTACCAAGGCCGTGGCATTTGCTCTTCTGTGCAGCATTATGTCTAGAGAACAATTAATGAATAACATACCTCAATGAAGTCGGCTTCGATGTATGACGCTCGCTAAAGTCCGTAAAGTCGCAGTAGTCCGCACCGTCACTTGACTAACCAGTTTTAAGGCGTATAAAGTTTGTTATTATTTACACACAAAAATATTTACAATGTCTATAATCACAGTTAATATTTATTTTACAAAACCGAGCACAACCGCACCAATATATATCCGCCGAGAGTTTTTTTTTTGAAGTCAGTCTGACTGCCGCCTTTTTTACGGTCGAAGGCGCGCGGCAAAGGCTTTGCGCCAATCAGCCACCGACAGCAAAGAGGATGATAATTCAAAAAATTGTTCGCCATCCAAAATACTTGCACAATCCTGTACCAGCGCAATTTGTAATAACACACTAAATATTACAATACTGGGTGACCTTAGCCTCTGGACAAATACGAATATTATTGGCTTAGCGAGATATTTAAAACCAAACTGCAAAGTATCATAACAATCAGTCCAATATCTAATTACTGAAAAACTAACGGTTTTCAATGTATCACATTGGAGCAGCCTGTGTATTTGGATGATCTGATTTCATAGTTTTTTTTTTCTTGTCTAATTAAGCAACTATTTATTTTATATTGCTAAGTATCAGTCTTATCCATGGTTTCATTTTTTGTCTAGAGGCTAATGTCACCTTGTATAAGACAGATAACATTAAGTGTATACTGGTGTTACTATGTAACCCACAACTTACTACAAATGTTTCAAAAGTCCTCGTGGGGAATGATTTATGTATAAATATTACATTATTTGTAATTTATTAATTGTACATATTTGATTTTAATTGAATAAATATTGATTTAATATTACATATAATATTACATAATTTAACGTTTCAACTTGATATATAAGTCAGGAACGGTCCGACTACTTTCGATCTTTTAGGATGACCTTTTTCCAGGGTGAATGTTTTCCCTCGTACTTCCTCACGCTCTTTAAGCTTAGAGCTTCAAGTTTTTAATTCTTTCTACAAAGATTTCACGATTTTAGACATTTTTTCTACGGGATGTGAACCTGGGTACAATTCCCTGCCCTGGTCACTTTTATGGTTTTTCTGTGTATACAATGTCTCAGATTGTATTGTCGATATGGTTTCACAACAAAGTGTGCATGAACGTCTGATAAGACTCTATTTCTAAGGCCAACAGGACGTGTCAGATATTTTACTTGCTCCGCTGTGGCAGATATTAATGCAGGTGACTGTACTGGCGTGGAGAACCAACACAATCGATGAAATTGCCTACACATGGGTAGAATAATCTGCCTCTAATCTTATCTCATTTTATTTTGCTTGGTTGACACCATCTATCCTCTGGTGTTGCGTCCATGGGCGATGGTGCTAAGTTCAGGTGACCCACTTGCTCATATGCCACTTTTTTGTAAGAAACCTTCAAAGCTCAGATGACAAGGCTTTATCACAACCACACATCAAAAATTACACGTTTGGCCGAGCCCTAAGAACCGTACAACAAGAGAAATTGTATCTAGATAACCTCATGCAGATATGTTAACATCTCGCGGACCATAACTCAGCTGCTATATGACTTGGACTCCATAACAACCCTGTAAGAGCCGCAAAGGGGTTTTATAGATTTATGTGTTTTGATCGGATTGCCGCATTAAATGTGCGATTGTTTCTTTTGGGCGGGGCGCTGTAAGTTATCGTCATCGGACAAGTTTATGGTTGGGAGGTTGGTAAACACAGTTTTTTAGCAGTGGTAGTTTTAAGGTCTATTTTTCAATAATCAGGCGTTATTTTGCGATGGTCCTTAATCAATGAACTTAAAGCATTTCTTTGCTCATCCGCGACCTTATGATAGCTAAGGCAAAATATGCGCGTTCATGCAGTTCCTCCAGCCAGCACCACATTACACTGACGCGTTTCGAACTCGGCCAGAGCTCATCGTCAGAGCAACACAACCGTACACCATGTTACCAGATTTTTGTCTAACAGTCATAGTCTCTTTCAACTGGCCCGCAAATCGCTAGTGTGATAAGGCTCTTTCAGTGAAAAACTAGCAAGTTGGTTCGGTTAGCGTTTGTAGTGACATTTTTACTGGCGCCCAACTTGGGACTTCTCTTTGAATACTGTCAGAAACTAATTGAAGTACTAACCGTGTCTTTTTCTTCCCCAGGTATAACTGCGATGTGAATGAGACAGAAACACGCCAAAACAAGTGCCTTATTTATATAAAGAAACTGCGCGTACACAACCACAAGTGGCTTAACACGAACGACTGAGAAACGAACGATTATTTTTGTATATATTTGGTAAGTAAATAACCTTATTATTGAATATTTTATGGAAAATATTTCGTGTCGTCAAAAGATAAACGTATTAAGTTAAAAGAGTGCTTCTTTCGTCGATCTGACATGTTTAAATTTAGCAGAAAAAGCCTAACAAAGAGGGTATTTCGGAGAGCCGGAGTAATGTATGCGGCGCAGCAGGACGCTGGTGTTGCCAGAGCGGTAGCCATGGGGTTCTAACGACGAAAAATCTTGCGAATAACTGCTTTCAAAAATCCTCTATTTATGAAAAAAGCCGTAGTAAACTAATCATCTCAGATATTGATTTTCAAGCTGAAGATGTAATAAATATGCCATTTTGTAGACTTGTTTCGTGTTGCAACGAAATCTTTGTTGAACAGGTGTTTAACACTTGTGAGTTTATTTAAAATCATCATCATCATGGCGGCCTTTTGGTTATCCAATCTTGGACGTAGGCCTCTTCCCTCTTCTTCCGCTCTTGGCGATCCTGTGCCCATCTCCAATCTCGACCTCCGTGCCGCTCCGTGCTCCGTTATTTAAATCGGTCAGAAATATTCTAGCAGGTGGTTTGGATAGTTAACCTCTATATAGTTGCCTTATTGCGTCAGATTTTTTAAAATGAAAATGTATTCAAAGAGATCTATATACTTGGGCGCCCTACTGCTCATATTATGATGATGATATTGCTAGTGTTTTTGGAGTCTAAAAATTGTGTCAATTTATGATGATGACCTGATGGTCCCAAAGGAAGATCAGCGCCGTTCGCAATTCGGCAGTTTGCTGATTAGGGGGACATTTCGTTTTTTTTTCTCACGGTTAAATGTTTTCTTTCATTCTTTGTTTCAAACAGTTGTCAACCACAATCATGGAAAACAGGTTCAACCAGACTGACACTGCCATCTGCTGTAATAGTTTAATTTTTAAACCCTGATGTAAATACTCGATATTATTTGCCAAGCATACCAATCAACTATGATCAACAAATGTGCCACTTCTAATTCGCTACTCCATTGCTTCCATGCTTGACATCCACAAACACTTGTCACTCACCGAATGTAGCACTAGTGTTTACCCGCGGTTTACTTAAAATTTGGAATCTAAGTAAATTCGCACGGGATTTCGCATAAATTAGGAGTATAGCTCAGTACAATTAGATCAAAATTTGGCAAAATTAAAGCAAGCGGTTTATCTATCAGGATATGTAGGTTATAGAGAAAAAATAAATTTTACCCACTCTCCCCCCCCCCTCCGGGGGGAGCGTCACCCCCCCGCGCCCTCGAATATGTCCCGGACCGCGGTATTTTCCATTATAAAAGAAAACTGTACACGATACATAAAAAGTGTGTAGGAACGAAATAATCCTTGATAAATTTACTATAAACCTTTCATACATTAAAAAGCGATATCACTTATAGTTCCAGCGCAATATGATACCAAATACTAACTTTTTTTATAATTAATCGATTTTTTCGGCTAAAAGGTTAGTTTTCTCAAAAACTTCACCGTTTACCGCCAAGATATGTATGACAGAAGTAAAGAATAGAATATTTTCTTTATAAAAAGGTATAATTTATTTCTAAAATCTTTCATTTACCATCGCTATGCTATTTTTTTAATTTAGTTCATTTGGCCATTCAGCGAAATATAAATGTTCATACTGGTTAAATGGTGTTACTTTAAATACCATTAGATTCTCATATGTTTTTCTATAAGCTATAGGTATGGACCTGTTTTCTGTATTTAAAAAAAAAATGTAGGCCCTACTGGGCTTTTAGGAGATAGGGGCGGGGAAATGGTCAATTTTCACCTATTTTCTTAAATAACTTTAAAACGGATTAATTTAAAATAATGAAAAATATATATTTGAGATTTTCATAATGTACCCTTTCATTTGATATGTCACACGATATAGTTTCTACATTTTTTTTTTCTAATTTACTCCCCCCCCCCCTCCCAAACTGGCCCTCGTGTTTAAAATTAATTAATTTACTTTACACGTCCGTGTTTGGGTCATCAATTTACATAGGTGAACTAAATTTGAATTCAATCGGTCTAGTAGTTTCGGATCAAATTGGCTATGACAGACGGACGGTTTAGGTATATTTATACCTTAGGCTGCAATTTATTCTTAAACTACTAATAATTCTCAAGAAAACTTAACCGTTATAGTTTTCCTTGCAAGTTTGATATACCTACTATCGTCCTGAATTTTTTTTAATTTTTTCTACCCACTGGTTTAGATTTTAGAGGGGGGGACGCCCGATTTTAATGAAAATTTGCGCTTTAAAGTTGAATATTTTGCAAATGAATCACTGAATGGAAAAATTGTTTTAGCAACCCCCTAATGATTTTAAAAAACCTATCCAACGATACCCCACACTACAAGGTTGGATGAGAAAAAAAAATCACCCCCACTTTACGTCTATGGGAGGTACTATAAATTATTATTTTTTAAATTTTTTATTATACTGTTTTGTCGGCATAGTTTACATATATATTCGTGCAAAATTACAGCTTTCTAGCATTGATAGTCTCTGAGCAAAGCCGCGGACGGACAGACAGACAGACAGACAGACATGGCGCAACTATGAGGGTTCCGCTTTTGCCATTTTGGCTACGGAACCCTAAAAAATGTCTAATATTTTATTATAATCTTACTTACGGACTAAATAGTTTTTTTTTTTGGTAGTTTTTCCTAAGTTAATGTCGCAGTAGCTGATGATGGTGAATTTTCAAAATAGCATAGCAGCGTCAAATGAATGAGTTTAAAAATAATTTATACCTTTTTATAAAGAAGATATCCTGTTCTTTACTTTAGTCATACATATCTTGGCGGTAAAGTGTGAAATAATTGAAAAAACTAAATAATTAACAAAAAAAATGGATAAATTATTAAAAATGTTCGTATTTGGTGCCAGATTACGCTGAAACTGTAAGTGGTATCGCTTTTGTATGTATGAAAGGTTTATAGTAAATTTATCTAGGATTATTTCGTTCCTACACACTTTTTATGTATCTTGTACGGTTTTCTTTTATAATGGAAAATACCGCGGTCCGGGACATATTCAAGGGCGCGGGGGGGTGACGCTCCCCCCGGAGGGGGGGGGGAGAGTGGGTAAAATTTATTTTTTCTCTATAACCTACATATCCTGATAGATAAACCTCTTGCTTTAATTTTGCCAAATTTTCCATACATTGCAATCTAATTTTCTTCAACTAGTAGTTGTCATTGTCGAGTCGATGCACAAAGAACAACTGTGCCTAATTTCGTGACTAAACTCAGTGCAGCAATTATAAAAGTCAGGGAAACGAGCAAGAGGGTCATTTGATGGTATATGATCACCACAGCCCATGAGTACCAACCTTTTTATCCTGATCCCGTGGGAATATTGGGGTAAAAAGTAGCCTATGTGTTCCAGCTGTCCAACTACCTACATACCTACCATATTTCATTCAAATCCGCGAGCTGTTTTAGCGTGAAGGAGTAACAAAGTTTCTCGCATCGTGTCGTGCTAACAACGGGCACGCGCGCCCCGTGAGACACGTGGAGCTGACACAATATTGACACGGAAGGGTTGCCGCCACTTATTAGCTCTTAGCCACTCCGCACTGTTACATCGTGGACCGCTGTGGCCCGATTGTTAACTTGGTGCATTTGTTTGTTGCCAAAAGGAACTGATTCAATTGATTAATACTTTTTTAGGGTCCCGTAGCCATATTGGCAAAAATGGAACTCTTAGTTTCGCCTGCACCCTATCCTGGACGTGTCAGACACGCTCTTGGCTGTGTTTTCCCCGATTACCTACACTTGTCATCGTATCTACATTATTCGTATGAGTCTGATTATTAAAAGTGCTTGCATATAAAGACAAGTTTTATTTACAAGCATTGTAAGTTAAACAAGATTGTATAAAATACGAAAGTATTGCCAACAATATCCTAGGCCCTAAGTACTAAATTTAGGACTTCCGTCAAGGCATATTAAATTTTGAAATTTAGATCGAAGAACATTAAAATACTCTTAAAAGAAAATGTTAAAAGTGTAGGATCATATTTAATTTTATTATATTTACTTACCAGGAAAATTGATAAAACGCATATTATGTTTATGTAATTAATTTATTAATTTAACCACAAAACTGCGGAAATGGGAAGTTAGATTTAGAATGAACTTTAAGTGCAATCATAAACCATGTCGTCTACGTAGATTGACAATAATCGAGAAATTTTCATCATATCCGTAAATGCTTGCTTAAAATTACAATTTAAATTCTATTTTCTGTCTTTATTTTTATTTATTGTATTTGCATTGTGATCCATTCCAATCTACATAAGTATACCAAATATCAGACCGTAACTAGTACTTAAGACATGATGATAAATAAACAACTCGTACAATCACGCGTGTTTCCCTGCTTTTAGCTAAACCAACAGATTGCACAAACGTTTGTGTTTATAACGAACGCTGTATCAATCGTGTATACCCCTAACCCTTGCGTTACAACCCATTACTTCTGGCACGTCGCCGCGCTCGCTTCACTGCGCAAATATTCATAATTGTCCACAACACTACCCCTTTCATAATGTGCAACCACATTAGACCCTACTGCATCAATATTACAACTCTCTTTCATTGATTCATCTGTATTGTTTGCAACATCAACCCCTGGTGCATCTTCAACTGTCTCAACTACGTTGGATTTCGATTGCTTTTTTCCATTGCTAGTAACTAAGTCACATTGATTGAAAGTTCGTTTTTGTGTACTTTATACGAAAATTAATTTGGTGACATTTAGGGATGTGAAAATATAGACGATGTTTAAAATCGACTCTTATTGACCAATTTTTTTTTATCGTTCATTAAATTTCGGGACATAATAAGGGTATTAATAACTCAGTCCCTCAGCAAAATCATGGAAATCCGAGCGGACTCCGAGATGCATTTCCATCTTTCACCGTCTTTTCACCCTCCGAAAATCATCCCTAAAGTTTGTAGCCCTCTCTGTTTCACTCGCGTGTTTGGATGAGACGGAGGGTGGTTACCACGCATGCGCGGTTCACCCCCTGAGTTGAGAGAGAGTTGGTTGTGAGCCTGAGGTCCTGCCGAGACGTTGGGGTCGCGAGACATTACTCCCTGGACCGTCCGCGAAAGCGGAGGTCCCCGCTCTTTCACACTACTGCACATTGCAACAGAACCTAGCTGCACTCAGCAACCAGGCTTTTCCATCAGTTCAGTTTCAAGCTTTGCAGTGCGTGAAAGAGCGAGGAGCAAGTATTACATCTAAAGTGGGAACGAGACGACGCGATGGCTCGCCGCTCCCTGAGGTAAGTGCCACTTGCCACGTGCTCCAACTTTTAGTTTGCCAGTTTCAGCCGTTATTTGGCACTTTCGAAGCCCTCGTTGCCTTTATTGTTGAGAGTCACGTTTTCGACGATCAACTGGCTTTGTGAACCCCTTTACTATTTCATCCAGTGTTGATTGTTCATTGTTTGAAAGTTTAAAAGTTATTGTAACAATAACTATTAGCCCAGAACGATACATAGTCTTGCGCGCCTTAGGCTTAATAGTTAGTAATTTCGTTGAACCAAGTGTATAAATCTTCGTATTTCTTTCCAAAAAAACAGTGTCCGTAAGCTACAGACTTGGCTTGGAAGATTTTAAAGTTGTAGTGTTTTTTTTAGTCATAAATTACTTATATTATGCCAAATATATTAATAGTCAGCTTCCAGCTAAACACGAGTTTACACGAGTCAGTATCTCACATTTACTCGTATTTTCTTATTTAATCTCTAACGAATCTGTGTTGATGGCAAAAAAGATTTGTATTGCCTTATTAACAACGTCACTGCCCGATAGCTTAATTAAATCAGGGTCGTCGCCCTCTAATCTGTTTGTTTGAGCATTAGAATAATATCCGCGTCCCGCTGCACTCTGTCATTACAGTTCGTTAGAGCCCTTTTACGGCAACGACGGGCTACATCGACGTCGGCGTCAACCTTGTGTGTAATTAAATGATATGTGATAGCGTTTACATCATCAAAATAATGGTTTTTGATATTAATTAATTAATCTTTCGTCAGGAAATTGCTATAGTGTATACGTGTTCAAATTACAGTTACTGCAAGAGTAGACTAAGATTAATTAGTTACTTAATATCGTCAACATCAGTCTTGGCGTCGCATTAGTGGAAATTTCCACTACGCAATTTTCTTTGCCCTTAGTTGACATTTTTCATCTTACTATCTTGTATCCGTAACCTCTATTTCTTCATTAGTTTTCTTCTTTAATCCCTGACGTCTTCTTTTCCCTTATCATCAATTAGTTGAGTAACTTCTTTACCTCCGCGGGGTCCCTCATCTTTATTTAAATCAGCTTCATTACTCTCAGCAGGCAGTCTCACTGTTCTGTTGATGGATCGACTAGTAATTGCTAAATTGCAGGTTTGGGCCACTGTTAGCTTCAGCCAATTACGGGGTGATTGAGTATATTTGTTGACGGTCCCATGTCAAGCTGATTGAGGCATTCAGTTATTTTTTGCTTTTATCTGTATGTAATAACGCCAAAACACACCTGTTTTCAACTTGGATGAAAATCATGGTGTAATGCTTGTTTGTTGGCTTTAAAATTAGACACATACTTACGTTTAAATGTTGTCTTCCTTGAACTTCAAAACTGGTCTGATTAGCAACGTGAATTTTATATAGCAAAATATTCTTGCCCTATTTCTATAACGTTGTATTTTATCTTTATCACATCAGCTTTCTATTTAAATGACATTAAAAAAATCACGACTTAATTAATATACGTAATTATGTCTTTAAAAACGTTCAAAACATTTTACTTTCGTATATCTGATAAGGAAACTTCATTGATGTTCACACTTGAAAATGCTTTACTATAACGATATATAGTCGAGATTCCTTTACTGCGAGTACTCTAAGGTGCAATGTCATTTATGCGGCATATCGGCACATCAAAACCATTTTCATTTACAAGCCTATGTGATTTTACGTCAAAAATATTGTTAAAGTGCTTACTTGGTCGACTAAACAAACTAAGACTCTTTTAGGCGAGGGAAGAAATGCTTCAGTCATTCCGAATAATTTCTTGATTAATGTTCTTCTAACTCCAATAAAACACGCATTAACGGTCCACTACACTACATCATCCCCTGATGTCCGTTCATCCCCTAATCCGCTAATAGAAAACAGACTATCCGATTTCCCCGGACAGCGTGACGACTTCCGGCAGGCACCGGAAGTGCAATATGGCGGCGATGGGCATGGGAGATTTTGCTTTTAGCTTACAATGGCATATACATTAACTATCCCATGTCTAAGAGGACAAAACTATCAATAATAAGCATAAAGTTATTTCTTTTAAGTACACTTAGTCTCTCCATTACCAAGTCATTGTCATCTACAGTTATGAGATTATTTTTCTCATGTAATTTTCATTTTATGCCGAGTACTAGTCTTACCGCTCTTTCAGCAGTAATTAAGTAATTATTGATCTCATTATTATCAAAAGCATTCTAAATAGATACCCACTTTTACACTTGCTTTCGTCGATGACAAGTTTTAGCATTTTTTCTTACTGCGTAATTCAGATAGTCAATTCATCTGCAAGATTTTCAAAACCTACATGCGTCTTTCAAACAGCCACGCCCTACTTCTGTCTTTTTCTCTCCCATTATCTTTCTAAAGTGTAAGGGAGACTGCGGCTGCGTCGCAGGCGCCAGACTCGTCGGCGCCAGAGTCTATCGATCTCCCCCACCAACAAAGGTGGGGGTGACGCATGCGTGGTGCTTGTTTACGCAGATTTCCACGGGCTTATAGATTTTCTTGGCTATCTACTTTGAGTATATAATCTTCAGGGACGTAAATGATTTGTCTTATGTAGTGATGTGGGTGTAATATATTTTCTTGATTTAAAGTAGGTGTCTTATTTCTGATTTTATCCTTATTAATGTCTCTTTCAGTTAAAATTTCAATCAGTGTGATTTAATCATCGTGTGCGACACGCACTGCTGTATTTAGAACGCGTTTTTCAAATCATTGCTAATTTCAACTTAAACAATATATTTTGTTGTGTTAATATACAATACAATACAAAAAATTCATTGATCAACAACACATAGTGGTAAACAGTACATACAGAAAACACATAATGAGTTTATTTATGTCGTGCTCTTAGTTGCTTAGCAACCTGTCTCCATATCAGGTCCTTATACTTGATCATTTTCAGTTTTCTCCCATCGATTAGCCCCATTATCATTTTCTTTTCAATCTCCATTACTGGCAACACCGACAAATAGCTGGCAACCCGATACTTTAATGTCTGTGTCACTGGCCCGTCGCCTGTCACTTGGGCTCCCTTTGTTCCTTTGTTAGGGTTTGCTTCAATAGGTGTTCTGATTATGTTAGTTATGTGGATGATATTGTTACTTGAGTGTGGTATATTAAAATACAGATTTTGCAAATTATGAAGTCTAAGTAAGTTTTCGTGTTCCGTTCTACAACTTGTTTTAGAATCAGCTTAGGAATAAAGTAAGTATCAAGGTAGGTGCAGTAAAAATTCCAATTTAACTGATATAAGTACGTAGTACAGATGCATAATGGTTGGGAATCTTATTTTATCGGAAAGTTCTTATTTATCGTGCTCTCTTAGTTAGGTTTAGTACAGTCGCCATCAGATATTTCGAAGCGAGCGGCCAAGGTGATCAAAAATATCGAAACATGAACTCTAATCCATACTAATATTATAAATGCGAAAGTGGATTTGTGTGTTTGTCCGTCTTTCACGCCGTAACGGAGCCACGGATCGACGTGATTTTTGGCATAGAGATAGTTTATGGGCCTGAGAGTGACATAGGCTACTTTTTATCGCGGAAAAATTCACAGTTCCCGAGGGAACAGCGCGCGACAACAGAATACCACGCAGGCGGAGCCGCAGGCAAAAGCTAGTAAGTAGGTATTTATGTCCTTGTAAGTAAACAAGTATGCCTGTAGTAAAGCAAACATAGCTGTTTAGCAGAGCAGTGTAGCGCCTTAGGAGGTCCGGCCGTTGCTAGGCGACGCCGCCGCGTCGCTCACGAGGTAGGCCAGAGAAGAGTTGTGATGCAGGAAATGAAGAAAGTTGTTGTATGGAGACCCAAACATTAATTCCTCAGTCGATGAAATTTTGCTTGGTTATTGTATAGTATGAGCCGTAACTAAAATATAAAAAATCCAAAAAAAAAACGCCTAAGTTTTGTATTTATACCTAAAAATCACCACTACTTTTAAAAAAACTCGTATCTCAAAATTGATAATTTTTCCGAGTGCACTTTATGACCATTACGTCAAGGTTCAATTTTGTTGACGTATTGATTTGAGATACGAGATTTTTTCAAAATAGTGACGAAATACAAATCTGTTTATATAATTATGTCCAAAATTATTTTACCAAATTAGTCATTCATATCACTATGTGATACTAGAAAAAATCTGAAACTTTTGTCAAACATGAGAATTTTTTTTTTATGATAATACTTTTTTTGACGCTCATTTTCATCGGAAAATTGCTCTGTCATTTTTTTCTTCTTATATGATCTTAGAATGTAATTTGGCGTAGTAAGTAAGATTAAAAAAAATGCATACCTAAATTTATGTAAGTATTTTAGAACTATTAAAAACTGAGAGTGGAAAATTTCTCATCCTGATTTATTTTTAAATATATACTAAGTAGTCACGTGTATTTAAATATAAAATATCAAAAAAAAATCCCGCTTGTACAACCCGCTCCCTACACACTGCTCTCGATATGTTTAGTTTTTAATACGCTCGTTATTTAGTTTAGTTATTAATTACGGCCGGATGGCTAAGTGGTTAGAGAACCTGACTACGAAGCTTGAGGTCCCAGGTTCGAATCCCGGCCGGGGCAGATATTTGTATGAATAATACGAATGTTTGTTCTCGGGTCTTGGATGTTTAATATGTATTTAAGTATTTATTTATCTATTTAAGTATGTTTATCCGTTGCCTAGTGTCCATAGTACAAGCTTTGCTTAGTTTGGGGCTAGGTCAATTGGTGTCAAGTGTCCCATGATATTTATTTATTTATTTATTTATTTATTTTTTTGGGTGTTTTTATAGTTGAATGGAAAGGAAACTGTGAACTCAATTCAATAATAGTCCGTGAGCCCAGCCCCTAGTTACCTACGTAACATGACATTACGATAAGATGCATGGCACACGGTGGAGAAAGTTGTGCTGAGCAAGAATCAAAAAACTAACGCACTTAAAATTAGCCGGAAGTTTGAGAAAATCCTTCACTTCCGGTCAAAATTTTAAGGTAAATTTACGTCATATGACATCATTACGAAACATGTGGCATCAGCCCTTTATCCGTAGAGAGGGGCAACATAAGTCTGTCAGTTCTGAAATAGCCGGAATTGCTTGACAGACTAAGTCAAAGATGACCCCCAAAAACGATTTCTTACGTCATATAACATCGTGACCAAAATTATTACAAAAGTTTCGTATTATTAGTGTCTTTAATAATATATAAGTCTGCCAAGCGTTTTTTAGCCGGAAGTCCTTTACAAGTGTTAT
Source organism: Choristoneura rosaceana (assembly GCA_037349165.1). Lineage (NCBI taxonomy): Eukaryota > Metazoa > Arthropoda > Insecta > Lepidoptera > Tortricidae > Choristoneura > Choristoneura rosaceana. The sequence goes on along the minus strand of JAZBNJ010000046.1, from coordinate 9,203,424 downwards.
TTTAACTGCAAGGAAAATGTAATCGTATCATGTTAAATGATAATAATTTAACAAATTATGATCGATTAACAAGGATTATCGACTTATTCGTCGTGGTCGGTATATTTTGTATGTAAGAAAATAAAAAAATCATCATCATCATGTCACCCGAAAGACGTCTACTGCTGGACATAGGCCTCCCCCAAGGCTCTCCACTCACACCAGTCTGGTGCTTTTCGCATCCACCGCGATCCCGCGATCTTAACCAGGTCATCGCTCCATCTTGTTGGAGTCCTACCGACAGCACGTCTCCCGGTCAGCGGACGCCATTCGAGAACCCTTTGACCCTATCGGCCATCAGTCCTGTGAGCAATGTGTCCCGCCCACTGCCACTTCAGTTTCGCAATTCTTCGGGCTATGTCAGTAACCTTAGTTCTACTGCGGATATCATCATTTCTGATTTTATCCCGCAGAGAAACCCCGAGCATACCCTCTCCATAGCCCTTTGAGTGACTTTGAGCTTCCTCATGAGGCCCATCGTTAGCGTCCACGTCTCAGATCCGTATGTCATCACTGGTAACACCGACTGGTCAAAGACTTTTGACTTCAAACACTGCGGTAATTTGGATGAAAAGACACTGCGAAGCTTCCCGACCGCTGCCCAGCCGAGTCGGATTCGACAAGTGATCTCTTTCCATGGACATTAGACATAAATTTCGTCTTGTCCATGTTCATTCTCAGGCCAACTTGGTCGGAAACTCTGCTGAGGTCAGCGAGCATAGCACTGAGGTCCTCCATGGTCTCAGCCATGACTACAATATCGTCGACGAATCGAAGGCGAGTGAGGTACTCGCCATTAATGTTGATGCCTCGTCCTTTCCAGTTCAAAACCTTAAAAAAAAATAGTTTATTGAAAAAGTATCACATTACAAAAATTGCATTGCCGTTGGTCCCACACTAGGTAAAGCCTGTCACGCAAAAGCATCCTCCAATGCAGCGGTGAACAGTTTCGGAGAGATCACATCTCCTTGTCTGACTTCCCGCTGCAGAGGAATAGGCTTCGTGCTCTGGTCCTGTAGTCGGACGGACATAGTGGCGTTTTCGTACAAACACTTTAACACTTCGATATACCGGTAGTCAACTTGGCACCGCTGGAGAGACTGTAGCACAGCCCAAGTCTCGATCGAATCGAAGGCTTTCTCGTAGTCCACAAATGCAAGGCAAAGGGGGAGGTTATACTCTTCGGTCTTCTGTATAACCTGCCGCAACGCATGTATGTGGTCTACGGTACTATAACCGGCTTGTTCGGGAGGCTGGAAGTCGTCAAGCATAACTGCATGCGAGACGATTTGTGATGACCCTGGAAACAGCTTGTAAACATGGCTCAGAAGTGCGATGGGTCTATAGTTCTTCAGCAAGGTGTTATTACCTTTTTTGAAGAAGAGCACCATCACACTTCTGTTCCATGCTTTCGGCGTTCTCCCTTGGCGGAGGACGGAACTAAATAGCGTCTGAAGGCCCTTAAGCACTGGTTTACCACCCGCCTTCAGGAATTCGGCTGTAATTCCGTCGTCGCCCGGAGCTTTGCCATTCTTGAGCTGTTTGAGGGCCATACTAATCTCGTACAGGCTGACGTCCGGGATATCTTCGGTATAGTGTCGGTATATTTTATTATTTTGCCACCGTCTGTCAGGCACTTCCAGCAATTGCAGAACTGACACTCTACTGAAACTCACTGAAACTATTAGTTCCCGTAAAAAAATAATTCAGTAGAAGTTTTTTTTCTGACTATACTTACTTGTATTGTTATCGAACATCCATTCGTGTAATTTTAAGTATAGTCTCTTCCGTGGAGTAAACAATTCTGACCTGCTGATGATCACCTGAATTTCACGACCAGATTATTCTTTGCCACCAGATAGTTTTAATATTACAATGCCAAATTTCAACTCAATCCAACCACTGAAAGTACTTAGATCAAAATAACTTTACGTGCGAGATTTGATTACATACAACGGGACAGGTTTTATATAATTTAATGTACTTACTGTTGTTTAATAATTTTAAAATGACCTAATGTTTGATCGAGTTAAATGAAATTTTATGGAATATAATATGATGTAATGAAATCTAATTTGATGCAGTCTGGAGAGACTTCATGTACTTAATGTAAATACAATTTAATTTAGGTATGTTGGTGGGTTTTATATATTGTGTCAGAATTTTGTGTAATTCGTCTCAGGTCATGATGGAATAAGGTTATATTATAATTATTGTTATTAATTTTTATTATGAAAATGGTTAATTTTTATTTTAAGAAAGAATGTAAGTACTCATTATTTGTATATTGCTGTGCCCTAACAGGATAAATGTTGAACGTTTTATACTTTCTAAGATCTTATCACAACATTTAGCGCAATAAATATTTTGAATTTGAATTTGAAAAAAAATAAAATATTGTTTTTTTTTTTCTTACATACTAAATATACTGACCACGATGAATGAGTCGATAATCCTTGTTGATCGATCATAATTTGTTAAATTATTCTCATTTAACATGATACGATTACATTTTTCTTGCAGTTAAAATAACACTTGTAAAGGACTTCCGGCTAAAAAACGCTTGGCAGACTTATATATTATTAAAGACACTAATATTACGAAACTTTTGTAATAATTTTGGTCATTATGTCATATGACGTAAGAAATCGTTTTTGGGGGTCATCTTTGACTTAGTCTGTCAAGCACTTCCGGCTATTTCAGAACTGACAGACTTATGTTGCCCCTCTCTACGGATAAAGGGCTTCATGATCATGATGCCACATGTTTCGTAATGATGTCATATGACGTAAATTTACCTTAAAATTTTGACCGGAAGTGAAGGATTCCAGCTAATTTAAAGTGCGTTAGTTTTTTGATTCTTGCTCAGCACAACTTTCTCCACCGTGTGCCATGCATCTTATCGTGATGTCATGTTACGTAGGTAACTAGGGGCTGGGCTCACGGACTATTATTGAATTAAGTTCACAGTTTCCTTTCCATTCAACTATAAAAACACCCAAAAAAATAACGAGCGTATTAAAAACTAAACATATCGAGAGCAGTGTGTAGGGAGCGGGATTTTTTTTGATATTTTATATTTAAGTGTACACGTGACTACTTAGTATATATTTAAAAAGAAATCAGGATGAGAAATTTTCCACTCTCAGTTTTTAATAGTTCTAAAATACTTACATAAATTTAGGTATGCATTTTTTTTAATCTTACTTACTACGCCAAATTACATTCTAAGATCATATAAGAAGAAAAAAATGACAGAGCAATTTTCCAATGAAAATGAGCGTCAAAAAAAGTATTATCATAAAAAAAAAAATTCTCATGTTTGACAAAAGTTTCAGATTTTTTCTAGTATCACATAGCGATACGAATGACTAATTTGGTAAAATAATTTTGGACATAATTATATAAACAAATTTGTATTTCGTCACTATTTTGAAAAAATCTCGTATCTCAAATCAATACGTCAACAAAATTGAACCTTGACGTAATGGTCATAAAGTGCACTCGGAAAAATTATCAATTTGGAGATACGAGTTTTTTTTAAAAGTAGTGGCGATTTTTAGGTATAAATACAAAACTTAGGCGTGTTTTTTTTGGATATTTATACAATACTCTTTATTTATTGATACTTTATCATACTGTAAAGTTTTTTCGGGCTGAGGAATTACTGCTGGGGTCCACTGCCTTTATTTCCTCCACTATTGTGCGTGGATGTGTTACGAAGAATGTGTTTTTCGCTTGTTTTTCGTGATAAAAACGACTTGTTTAAGTTCTAAGGTGAATAATAGTTTCGTCACCCGCCGATAGATGGCGATGTACGCCTTTTAAATTAAGGTAACGATATGTCGCCTTGAAATCCATAAAAGTTTAATTTAAATTTATGTAGATAGAAGAGAGAATTAGCAATACTATCGAAGTAATTGTTAGGAAGTGCAAACAAAGTGGTTTTAATAAAGTTCGACTTTCATTCAGATCAGAAATATAATATTAAAAAAAAATATATATTTTTGGGTTGTCTGAGGTTTTCACTGATTTAATTAACACCTCGTATATTATCATTGCTTGACTCTTGACATCGTGTCGTACAAAACTGGAGGGTGAGAAATAAATGGCAAAGCAAAGCGTCCAACCCCGGCCTGTCAAGCCCTCGCGTCAAGGGTGAGCGCGCTCACACGCGTCTGATGCGCCGCGACACGCGGGGCACGTGCCGACGGCAAAACGGGCACTTGGAGTAAAATATGTACTCCTTTAGGCAAGGCGAGAATTTGTAAGTTTCGCTACATTACGATATCTAATAATTAATATACAATAAATAAATTACAAAGCCTTGTGCAAGGTCCGCCCGGATTGCTAATACCATCTTGCTCGCTAATCCTGCCGTGAAGCAGCAGTGCTTGCACTGTTATGTTTCGGCGTGGAGAGTAAGATGGCCGGTGAAATTACTGGCACTTGAGGTATCCCGTCTTAGGCCTCTAGGTTGGCAACGCATTTGCAATCCCCCTGGTGTAAGTGTCTATGGGCGGTGGTGATCTCTCACCATCAGAAATCCACTTGCATGTTTGCCATCCAGTCGAATAAAAAAAACTTCCGCTTGTTAATGTTTTTCCAAAAAAAAAAAAACAATAACACAATGGGGTCACGCCATTTTGTCACCAAATTAGTTTTACATATTTTTGATTATAAATATATTGTATATATGTTAGTCCGTAAGATATTTATTGTATGGGCCAAGTTGCCCGAAATAAATGCATTTATTTAAAATTCTAAAGTCAAAATATCTTTATTCAATTTAGGTAATAAGCACTTATGAATGTCTAAAAAAATCTACCACCGGTTCGGAAAAAACCTCTGTGGAGTAGAATCCGGCAAGAAACTCAACGAGGTATATATTTTTTAAACGAATTTACAATATTAGAAGGGATCGCTAATGCGGATCGGAATTATTTCCAAATATCCCTGTCCATTATTATTATTATAGGTAATTTCATTTATCGCATAAAAATGGGTACAGAAAGGTAGAAGTAGAAGAGAAGTAGGTTACCATCAGCCAAATATCTGCTTTACCGCCCTAAAGTTGATAAATAAAACAATAATACCAATAGACGTGTCTGTCAACTTGAAAGTTCGACTTTAGCGACTTGAACTTTTTACTTTGAACTTGTTTAAAAGTTGATAATTGATAGAGCACTTATTTGGCTGTGTACATTTCGAGTGATCAGAAATCTCTTTGATCAGAAAGAGTATTCTCTTCTATTGGATCAGTAAATAAACATGTCAAGTTGACAAGACTAAAAGCCACTGAATTGAACCAACAATAAACACGCACGAATTCACCTTTCAGAACTCTCTTAAAAAACAGCTTAAACCCAACACAGCGCCGTCTTTTAAAATTCGCATAAAACAATTGAAAACCTGCCATTGACTGCACAATATAATATAAGACACCCCCTCTGTGTTTAATGGCCGTGACAAAAATATTTCAACTGCATGTATAATAAGGAAAGTAAGGACTCCACCAAAGCGGCGGTGCTAAAGACATGCTGTAAATCGAACCGACCGAAAGAACCGCACTAATATTGTTAACGAGAAAGTTTGTATGGATGAATTATGCGTTCTATTATATACTTAATCGGGATTCTTCCTATTGTCAAGAAGACGTTAATATCTAAGGCTTATTATAAAGTCGGTGCTGCAGGGCTACTAGGAAACTCGAAACGCGAAGTTCGTGTCGAGCGGTCCTTCTGTCACTTATACTATTTAATACAAGAGCGAGAAGGATGGTACGATACGAACTTCGAGTTTCGTAGTAGCCCTGAAATTTACATAAACTCTGCCTAGAGGTCTGGTGGGAGTACTACTCCGCTCGCGTTGTAAATTGGCCTTGCGTGTGGTCTATCTGATTCTATTTCTAATCATTTTGTTGTGTCCTGTGTTGAAAGAAAGAAACAAAGAAAGAAAGATTTTGGCTCCATAAGTACCACCTAAGACTAAGACTAAAACTAACACTAAAACTATGTTACTTGGTGACACAACAGGATACCAATAAAGGTCTCAACTCAGCATGTGTTGCCGCACATTATGTGCAGTAACGCTGGTTTTCTATGGAGTGTGTTGCTGTGAAATGTCGAAATCTTGTCTTGCCTCGCTTAACGTAGCTTGAGGTGGTTTGCCGTCACAAGACAAGTTATTGCCTTCCGCATAGATGCGTCCTGCCATATTATACGACAGCTTTTGATGATGTAGATTCAACATTGTAGAATGTAGGGTTTTACATTGTGCTTTTTGTATTAGATTCACTGTCGCATTACGAGTGTGTCTGTCATTCGTCTAAGTGACGCGGTGTCTGCGCTGATTTGTTTTGATTGATCATCCTGTTGCACTCGAGCACTTCGGAGATATACAAAGAGACTTTGAAACACTATCCTACTTGGTATTCAGTATTCAGTATTTTATTGCAACACCTTTTACAGAAGATATAAAAAATGATGCCCTGTTGGGGCGTGGCAATTTTAAAATTAATTACATTAATTAACTTATAGATTTATAGCACATTATGCTATTTTACTTTATGTAAGGTATCTAAATAAACTACACATTTTTATCAAGTAATAACATAAACTTAGAACTTATGTGGTATCACACAATATTGTTGTCTTGTCTTGTGTAGTGCTGTCTATTGTTGTGTTGTGAATAAATGCATTCGGTTGCCAGCGGCCTGCATTCACCGTGAACCCGCGGCTTTAACCAGGTCATCCGTCCATCTCGTTGGTGGGCGTCCCACGCTGCGCTTGCCGATCCGCGGCCTCCACTCGAGAACTTTTCGGCCCCAACGGCCATCTGCTCTCCGTGCTATATGGCCCGCGGGTTCACGGTGGATGCAGGCAGGCCGCTGCCAACCGAAGCAACTGGAGGTCTATGGGGGAGGCCTATGTCCATCAGTGGACGTCCTACGGCTGAGATGATGATGATGATGATGAATAAATGCATTTATTTCTTTCTTTAATTTAGTAATTTAGGAAAGCTTCGTTAAATTTCTACAGCTTTAATTGATTATACACACTCATGCCAGACAGTGGACAGACGGTCAAAAGCCCTCTCCATTTTACTTACTAAAAACGCTTTCCTATCTATCCCACTTCAGTCTATTACATACGTCCCCGCATTCCTTGCCACAATTTAATCCGTCCAAAGTGCTCAAATTGGAGCTAGACGTCCGTCATAACAATAAAGCCTCCATCCACATTCCCTTGCATGCATTTTAACGTTTTTATGCAAAATTTTGCAATAACCGGGCTGTAAAGGGCTCGTTGTTAATGACGTGCGCGGCTCTAGGGTCCAAGGAATGTACTACAGATGTACATACATACACATACATAAAATCACGCCTCTTTCCCAACGGGGTAGGCAGAGACTACATCCTTCCACTTGCTAGGATTCTGGCATACAACTTTCGCTTCCTTTACAGGTATAGTTAGTAAATAATGAAAATGAAATGAAAACGTAAAAGTTAATTCGGTCACAGACAAATCCATACTAATATTATAAATACGAAAGTGTGTGTTGTAAAAAAAATAAAATTAGAATACAAAATACCCAAAATTACAATACAAATACTCTGCAGATATTTATGGTCGGAGTGAAAATCAGATTGTATTAGGTATATAAATAACTTCTTCTAAACCCATTTTACTATCATAACTATCAAAGCTCACCTATGGCTCGGGTAGATCATCGGTCTCGAGTAAAATGGCAAGTTTTATGCCTCGTTTGTGCAATCCTACTATGTAATATTTGCGTACATACTGTACTAGCTCTACTGTTGTCTATGGTTATTACAATTCGCTGCCCAACCGTACCCCTTTCAACAGAACTACTCTGTTGCTAAAGCAAACTTCTCGGAAGTCATTGACCCATAAGCCTCGTAACTCGACGAAAATGGTTCATTCATGTAGGTATGCTAAATATAGCACGGTAGAATAACTCTGGATAAGCATACTTGGATGTAAGGGACAGCGTACACGGACCGCATACCAGCTGCCGTCTACCCAAATAATAATATTATAATAATAATATAATATTATAATATACTAGCTTATGCCCGCGACTTCGTTTGCGCGGATCTAGGTTATCGCACGGTGGCGCCCTCTACCGGAATAAAAAGTATCCTAATGTTGATCCTTGGGGTTCAAACTACCTATGTACCTAATTTCATCAAAATCGGTTCAGTGGTTTCGACGTGAAAGCGTAACAGACAGACAGACAGAGTTACTTCCACATTTATAATATTAGTAGGGATTATATTATATTATTATATGGCACTTGAGGCATCCCATTTTAGGCCTCTAGGTTGGCAGCGCATCTGCAATACCCCTGATGTTGCAGATGTTTAAGGGCGGTGGTGATCTCTTACCATCGGGAGACCCACTTGCTCCTTTTCCATCCAGTCGAATAAAAAATAATAATATCGGTATACAGATAGTACGAGTCCCGGGGATGGACATAGGATAGTTTTTATCCAGGAAAATTACATAGTTCCCGCGTGATAGCGGTAAAATAAGCGGACGGAGTTGCGGGAAGCAGGCTAGTTACTAAATAAAAGAAAAAAAATAGTACTAGTAAGGCGATATGATACGCTGAGTATGGCCCTTTTTACTTCTTTCGGCACAATGTTTATTCATTTCCTCTTTTGGTGCCTAATATTTAAGATTGTCTGTTTTTAGTCGTAATTTTATTTATTTATTTTTGTTGTGCCGAATTCAGGTAAATAAATTTATTCTTTTCTTTTCTTTTTTTTTTATATGTAAACGAAAAAAAAAGATCGTTTTGCCGTATTCTTTGTAATCACATAGCTAGTAAATGTTTTGATACCCGCATCACCGTTAAACGACGCGCGCGTGTTTGACAGCCATCTGTCACGCGTCTATTAATACACAATGCGGCGTGCGCCCGCTCAGGTGCCGCCGATCAAAACACAAAGCCCAGCCTGCTAGAGGAATCGTGTTTGCAATGCATTGCGGCGCTCGGTTGAGCTCGACTCTGTTGACTTTGAGAGCCTGCATGCGCACACAGAGCGGTCAAAGTTCTGCGTTCTAGTGACCGTTGACGGTCAAAGAGTTCCAACGCACACAAGCGGCGTGCAAATTCTCGCGTCTTCGTTTGGGTCTTTGCACATGCAACATGTCACTAACCCTAACCAATTCAATCAACTTTTCCGTGTTTGCTAACTCAGACAGCGCGGCGTTCCGGCGTTCCCTGTCTCGGCGGGAAAAGAACTCTTGGAATGCGACGTTCCGCTTTGACCGCCGCGGTCAGACTGCCCGCTGTGTGCGTTGTTGTTATACACTCGGTACATTCTAATGAACGCCGAATGCGGAACTCGGAACTCTGAACTCCTGACCGCTGCCTGTGTGCGCAGGCTCTGAGGCCTCGCAGTGTAATGCTGGGTCACCGCCTATTCAGCAGAGCTACTCCGAAACTCGAAAGTCGAAGTGCGTGTCGTGCGGTCCCTCTCGCTCTCGTATTAAATAGCAAAAGCGTCAGAGGGACCGCACGACACAAACTTCGAGTTTCGAGTTTCGAAGTAGCCCTGCAGCCTGCTAGAGGAATCGTGTTTGCAATGCATTGCGGCTCTCGATTAAGCTCGATTCCGTTCACTTCGCGGCCTCGCAGTGTAATGCCGGGTCTCAGTCCACTCAGCTCAGACAGACATATGAGTTTGTTCGACACAGGGCTCAAAATCGCCGCAAAAATGATTGCCGCGCGAGGCGGCCGCTTAGTTCAGTGGATACCCGGCTTAATAAACTTTTTTTCATAATCATTATAATCATAATCATAATATATAGACTGGACCTGGACAAGGTGGTGTTCCTACGGCAAGGCGAGACGATAATTGAAACCTATATATAGGGAAAAAAACCTGTAGTTTTTTCTGGTTGTCCTAAAAACTCGCAAGGTACGAGTATGAAGGTTCAAATCGCAACCAATGTGAAAAGTCGGAAAATCTTATTTTTTTGTTTGTTTATGTCAGTAACCATCTAAAATGATCCCCGCTGCGTACATTTTGCTTAGGAGAGGGCGCTTCATTAATTCTTTGTATGGAAACCTCGGTGCGCGAGTCCAACTCACTCTTGGCTGGTTTATGACTTTGATGAAGAGTTTTTAAAGCATGTTTTTTACAGTCTATTACTCTGTTTACAATCAGATTGAAATTTTATAGCCGGCACTTGTTAGCTGATATGAAAGAGAAAAAGAAATGTTTATTTGCTTAGAACACGTACGTATACAAGAAGATGATATTAGAACAAAATTGGTAACAGTATTAAATGAAAATGAAAATTGAAAAAGTATTCATTCGATACAACAGCATCCAAATTATAATAATAAAGCAGAAAGTGAATCAGTTTTTAGAAAAAAAATCTAATACAATCTCCGATCAACGAATCGTTGATCGTTGACAACGATACAATCAAGGCAAGGTCCTGAAATTAAGTTTTAACTATCTAGGTATAGGTATGTAAAAAATTTAGACATCCTGGATGTGTCAAATTCCAAAACTAAGCAATAACAATAAAAACAATTAATAACAAAGTCAAAGTATATTTGTTAATAATAGATGAATTGGAATTATTTTGAAATTTTTAGTAATACATACAAGTCAATGTACAAGACAAGTTTATAAACAGTACGAGGGTCACACTGAAAGTTTCGGGAATAGATAAAAGTATGCAATTAAATTGGATAAAAGTATTTTTATTGTTTCTCAAAGTATTCGCTCTTATATTTTATGCACTTTTCCATGCGTTTAAACCAGTCTTTAAAGCACTTATTGAACGCTTAAGTAGGGGTCGATAAAATGGCCTTTTAAAGGCGTCCACTGCTTCTTCCAGCGTCTGAAACCGCTGACCAGGCAACTTATCCTTGATTTTGGGGAATGTGAAAAAGTCATTGGGCCTTAAGTCGGGGCTGTATGGAGGATGGTCCAGGAGTTCGACGTTTTTACCGTTCAGATACTCATTTGTTTTCCGAGCAGTGTGGGAGCTGGAATTTTCGTGGTGAAGGACGATGCGGCGATTAGGGTTATTTTTTCGGAGTTAATCAAAGATACTCGGCAAACAAATAGTTGTGTACCAATTGGCATTAACCGTTCTACGATCTTCGAAAGGTATAGTACCTACATGACCCGATTTGGAGACAAACGTGGCCACCATCTTCTTGGCCGTGCTGCGAGAGCGAATAACTTTTGTCGGCTTGAGCTCATCTTCGTAGACCCATATTCGAGACTGGTTTTTAGATTCAGGCTCATATGCATATAGCTACGACTCGTCACCCGATACGACACTGAAAACTGCATTTGAGCCTCCTCCGTTGAATTTATCCAAAGTTTTGCGGCACCAATTGACACGAGTCGCTTTTTGCTCGTCAGATAATAAATGAGGGATCCAGCGAGAAAACAACTTTTGCCCGCCCAATTCTTCCCGTAAAATAATTTGTATCTGACTCATTCTAATACCCAAGCACTCTTGAATTTCCCAGTATGTCACATGCCGGTCATCTTTTATCATTTGACGCACAGCATCAATGTTTTCTTGAGTGACGGCCGATTTTGGTCGACCCTCACGCACATCGTCCGTGAGTGATACACGGTTGCGTTTAAAATCTGAATACCACCTGTATATTGTAGTCTTTGAAGATGCTTCATTACCAAAAGCAGCAATCATCCGGTCTCCACATTTTTTTTGTGTTAATCCAATTTTAAAATCGTAATAAATCATAGCTCTTAAGTTTTCACGGGACAATTCCATTTTCATCAGCAACTCGACGACTTCAAAAAACAATTGAAATCGAACCATTACTTTTTTTTTCTATGTGGCTAGTGGGTTAAGATACTGAAACTTTAGAGATTATAAAATGGTACAATATGTGCCAAAATTAAGTTTCTAAGTTTTGGATTCCCGAAACTTTCAGTGCAGCCCTCGTATTTCCAGCTTATCTCTATATTTTTGCTGTCTTTTACTATCTATAATATATCTGACGACAAGAAATCACAGTAAAAAAAGAGCAGTTTTCCATCTCGGCAACGTCCTTGATATAATTGCCTACGCCGCGCCGGTAATATGCTGAGAATTCGTGGCGCGTATGTATAATTCTCGTTCAGGCCAATGACATTTAAACCAGGACGCACATTGCCGAACAAAAGCCCCTTCAAAGAATGTCAGAACTATTGATTTGTTTTTGTGACAAATAAAATCATCTCACACAAAATAATTAAAATAATACGAGACGAAATTTGAACCTAGTCTTTACTCTATTACGGGCGAATTTCGCTAGCGGCAAAACTCCACAACGCTTGACACTTGACAACAACGTACTGAGAAAAAAGAAGGCCACTTTTACCAAAGTGGCAGGCGAGCATTCTACCAACCTATCTACCTATTATCGACCTACCGATCGACCTATCGACCAACCTATCGACCTAACCTATCCCGGTGATCTGAACCAGTGATTTTAGGCCAGTGATTCAAAGTGGCGCTCATTTGGCTCGGACATATTTGGGCGCGCGATTGTGAATCTACAGGTATAATTCATCAAAGGTTCAGGCAGTTTGTATGAAAACGGTGTACTGCTCCTTTTTCGTACCGCGATAAGGTTTCGGCTTCCGAGTACGCTGTGTTACGCAAGGTTGGCCGATGCAGATGGCGCACTAGTTCCGTTTAATGGAGCGACCCAGTTCGGTGCTCGGGTTTCAGTACCACTAGCATGAGTTTACAGTGACCGTACTCGATAGCGACGGCGTAAATTATTTGTAGAGGCGCTGTAAAATAATTTTCTCCAACTTGCTCGGAAATTTTCTCATTAATGTTGGAAATATCGACCGGGAAGTCCATCGTTATATGCGTTAATCCGATAATAAATTATAAAAAAAAAGTGACATTACTTCCTGGACATGTCCGGGAAGTGTTTATTATCGGGCAGGTTTTTTACTTTTAATTTCATCCAAGACCGAAAATTCACCAAACAGCCAGCCAACTGTTCAATAATCACGTACAAAACCGAGATTTAAAAAAAATTGTTTTCTGCGTTTAGCTAATGCCTAAATGATTGTGTCAAAATCATAATAAGGTGTATTGAGACTTAATTATCTTCTCGGACTACTAAATATTTTGCAACAAAGAGGTAAGTTTTTTTATGTTGTGCGTTTAGGAATTGCCACTTGAACTAAAAGTAAAAATGTATAATATTTATATTTACTCATCATATAAGTTTCTCTTTTAATTTATTTTGATTACTATATTTTATGTGGAACCAAACACACGATTCGGACCCAAATCTTTAATATCGAAATTGAGGCGGGAACGTGAATTTCATTCTGTCAAAGATTTTCTGCCGTGTTATTTTTACAAAAATAAAATGAGTTCTATAATTAGTGATGAAAATATCCTAATGGGCACGCAGCATCTTTTATCAGTAAGGTTCATTTTTATTACTATAAAAGTGTTAATTTTGTTTAGATTGTAGGTAGATTGTTACATAAATATATCGTGCCGAATAAATATAATGTTTTCGGTTTCTTTCCTCGCATATTTGGAGAAAAGCAGTATACAGGCCTCGGCAGGAATGTCATTTCGTGGATTCGTTTCTATAGAAGGACTCGGCTACGCCTCGTCCTTCAAAACCATACTCATCCACGAAATGACTTTTCCCGCCCTCTGCAGTAATATACATTTACACCGCGTCGCTATCGAGCACGGTGACTGTAACTCATGGTAGTGGTACTGAATCGAGTCTGATTTACCTGGATTTAAATATACAGGGCGTCCCACGGCGATGCCACATGGAGGGAAAGTACCTTAAATATCATAGATAGGATGTTTTGCTGAAAGAAGGCTTTATTTTATTTTTAAAAGTTAGTAAAACTGCATTCAAAGATTTTTGAATAATTACATGGTTTGACTGGGAATCGAACCCGCTCCACTAGAAAAATAAAACATCCTGTAGTTTTCTCATACCGATCGAAAGGGTTTATTATAAGGATTATTTTTTGCTAAATAACCTAGTGCCGGAAATAAACGAAACACCATAAATTTTAACATTTTTAATAAAAAAAAATCAATTTATCAAATGCTCAAAATGAGTTCCATTCTGTTCAATACAAAGACGCACTCTTTTGACTATTTCACTTCCTGTCGATTTTTTGATCATTTTGTGGTGGATATTTAAAATAATACGTCTAAGTTCTGCTTGAAGCTCGTGGACACTTTCATACTGTTTCTTATAAACTAAAATTACGTTTGATATAATGTCAGTTGTGTGGCCTTACGGAAATGTCATTTTCCGAACAAAATTTCACATCAAATGTTAAAATTTATGGTGTTCCGTTTATTTCCGGCACTAGGTTATTTAGCTAAAAATAATCCTTATAATAAACCCTTTCGATCGGTATGAGAAAACTACAGGGTGTTTTTTTTTCTAGTGGAGCGGGTTCGATTCCCAGTCAAACCATGTAATTATTCAAAAATCTTTGAATGCAGTTTTACTAACTTTTAAAAATAAAATAAAGCCTTCTTTCAGCAAAACATCCTATCTATGATATTTAAGGTACTTTCCCTCCATGTGGCATCGCCGTGGGACGCCCTGTATATAGGCTGGTAAAATAAAAGTTTATTGAAAAAGGCATTACTTGGCGAAGGTCCGTATGATTTATGAACTTGTACATTACTGTACAGGCCGGGAAGTAGGGGGTTGCCGGCTAAGCAGATATAGACACAATGCAGCAGAAATTACGCGACCGAAATTACGCGGCTCCCGACTCAAAAAAATACGCTCGTTTGGCTTCACCCTTAAAAGAAGTCTCTTCGTTCCATTCTCCATACAAAATACAAACGTAGTCCCGGTCTCATTTGAAAAGTAGGCAACAGAAGTTGATGAAATTTTGTAAGTATGGACTAGACGTAATTTATGCCTGTGGTTTTTCAGAATTACAGGTCAAAAGTCAACAAAAAATACAGGCATAGAAAATATACCTAATGAAGATATTGATTGTAAAATATCTTTGATTTCTGTGCTATACTTTTCGTGTAATATGAGGATAACGAAACCCAAAATTCAACCGCCCAAATCTTGAAAAGTCTACAGCTATCTTGATATACATTAGAAGCGGGAGGGGATTTGCATGGGGGGATGGCTGCGAGTGCTTATGTCACGAGCGATAAAGACCGCGCGGCCGGCAGGGAAACTTCTCTTAATAAAGATCCATCCGAACTTTGGCCTCGTCAGCACTTTCCATCAGATACGGGCCAATCGCTGGTGTATTATAAGCTATTATCACTTGCTTGTTGTTACAGACACGCCCCTCGCCCGCACCGCAAACACCGCCGCTCCCGTGACGCTCGCTGCGTGCGCGCTTCCAACACGCGCTCGACAACTGGCGACGGTTGACGCACGAGGTGAGGGACGCGTCTGGTGTGCACTCAAAACTGATATGACTTTACCACAGTATATATATAAGAATAGAATAGAATAATATAAGCCTTTATTAACAAACTTAATGCAACATCATAAACATTAGTAATAAACGGAAGATATTTTCTACATTAAACTTATAACTATAACATAAAAATAACTAAGTGCTAACTAAGTGTGATAAATGGTTTGGGCTCAGCGTATGCTGTGGACGCACACAAAAGTGCGCATGCATATAGCGCTGATTTACAGCCCAACCCTTTAAATAAGCTAAAGCCGTATGGAAGCTACGAAGCTACTACTACTGCAGTACTGCGAGACCCCCTTAGAGGCCGTGTAGAGCCCGAGTCTGTGTGAGTGTGTTCGTTTTGATCGTAGCTTCGTAACTTCCATACTGCTTTAGCTTATATATAAACTGTGACTTTATCGGCTGGACAATACCGACAGCACAATTGAGTTATCTTCCACGCTATAATACCTTCAATCTTCGGAGTACACAAAAAATAGGGTCGGGATTGATCATCGCAGTACGATGCATAAGGCTCATATTTCGTTCGTGACATGGGTTTCAAGTGTACGATATAAACAGGGTCGTATTTCCATGTTGGCCGGTAAAGACCGTCACCACTGAAAGGCGTTCAGCCTGAGAACTAGTCTGAAAACTATGCGAGCGTTTTCTCTGTTTACTGCGCGGCTGAGAGTTAATTTTTTTTATCGTCCCCTACACTTTTGATATAAGTATGTATAGTCTGATCGTTCGACTCATTATGCATTCCTGTACCCTTAGTGTAAGTTTTCGGAGGTTTTCAGTTACAAAATACGTCTCGATCGCGTTCGCCTTAAAATCTCATTTTGTATGGAAACACGAACAGCGCCTCTAGCGGAACGTTCGCGAAATTCGTGTTTCCATACAAATTGAGATTTTAACGCGAACGTGATATAGACGTATTTTGTAACCGTAAAACACTAAGGGCACTGAAAGCAAACTGTTGTTTGGTTGCAGAGCCCCGAGCCCAGAGAGCGGCTCCGCTCGTTCAGCCGGCCGCGCCGCCGCGCCAGCGACCTCAACCTCGACCCTGACCTCGCCACTGTCACCGCACACAGGTCAGCATCATCACAGCACTTGTTCCATCACTGACGAGGAAACTACTAGACATCGACGATCGGATGGCTAAGTGGTTAGAGAACCTGACTACGAAGCTTGAGGTCCCGGGTTCGAATCCCGGCTGGGGCAGATATTTGTATGAATAATATGAATGTTTGTTCTCGGGTCTTGGATGTTTAATATGTATTTAAGTATTTATTTATCTATATTTAAGTATGTTTATCCGTTGCATAGTGTCCATAGTACAAGCTTTGCTTAGTTTGGGACTAGGTCTATTGGTGTCAAGTGTCCCATGATATTTATTTATTTATATCAATTTAAGCTACCAAGTTGTCATCCGACATCGTTTTTTGAAAATCCTCGAGTTGTACGTACTGATCCGGAAATACTGGCACTGCAAGCTGATTCTAACATTTCGCAAGCAACTAACTGCCAGCTATTGAAGGGGTGAGGGTAAAGAAAGAAAGAAATCCATACTTAATAATATTATAAATGCGAAAGTGTGTTTGTATGTTTGTCCCTCTTTCACGCCGTAACGGAGCGACGGATCGACATGATTTTTGGCATAGGGATAGTTTATGAGCCCTCGAGTGACATAGGCTACTTTTTATCTCGGAAAAATGCACAGTTCCCGAGGAAACAGCGCGCGATAACCGAATACCACGCGGGCGGAGCCGCGGGCAAAAGCTAGTAAATAAACAAAACGAAGGACATTTTTGTAAACGATCGGAATAGATTGTGCTCTTGATTCTGAGTAGGAAAAACCATATTTTCTCCGAAATTTCAAAAAACGGAAAAGGTACACTTCTTTTGAAAACGCTCAATTAGAAAGTGACTTTTCCGTCCTATATAAAAGCCGTGTTTCGTTCCAGAGCTCGCTCCCTGAGCAACATGGCGACCCTGTCCCTCAAGATCTCCCTGGAGGGAGGCAAGGTGGTCAAGACCATCCAGTTCGACCCCGCCACCACTGTCTACGACGCCTGCCGCGTCATACGGGAGAAGATTCTGGAAGCGAGCGCCAGCGACCGTGAGTACAGTCGTCAAAGTCAAAGTCAAAATCTCTTTATTCAATTTAGGCTATAACAAGCAGTTATGAACGTCAAAAAAATGTACCACCGGTTCGGAAAAAAACCTCTGATGAGAAGAATCCGGCAAGAAACTCGACGAGGTTTTTTTTTTAAACTGATTCACAATATTTCGTTCGTTCGATTCGCCTTCGCGGTCTATGTAGGTGTTAGGATCTTGTGCCATGTCAGTAAGGATTACTACCACCGTCCAACTCGCTTATCCTGCCGTGAAGCAGTGTTTGCACTGTTGTTTTCGGCGTGGAGAGTAAAGACAGCCGGTGAAATTACTGGCACTTGAGGTATCCCATCTTAGGCTGGCATCTAGGTTGGCAACGCATCTGCATACCCCTGGTGTTAAAGATGGGCGGTGGTGATCTCTTACCTTGGCTGACTGGATGGAAAACGAGCAAGTGGGTCTCCTGATGTTAAGAGATCACCACCGCCCATAAACACCTGCAATATAGTTAGTGTTTATTTTTGGTGCCCCATACATCCCTGTATTGTTATTTTTTGTAATTTTTTATTTAATTGTATACTGTAGTTTTTAAGTATTTCATTTGTAATTATTTTATTTTGAAAAAAAAAAAATGCCAAGTTTCTTGTGGCGCATTCTTCTTGGCAACGATGGTCTTTCCGAAAGCGCTGGTAGTTTTAAAATGACGTGTAGAAGTGCCCATTGCGGCCTATTTACTGAATAAATGATTTTGATTTTTTTTTTGGTTCTCCTGTCTAGAGTACATTAAAATTACGATTTTTTTTTCCTGACTGGACTTTTGTATTATACCACAAGTCAATTTGACCACTGGAAGTGGGTTGAAAATTAACTTGCAATCAGACCCATACAAAAACCAACAACAAATGCAGCAAGTTTATAGTAGCTTAAAGGATATTTCCGTCTCTTTCCCCCAGCGAAAGAATACGGGCTGTTCCTCGCGTCAGAGGAGGACAACAAGAAGGGCATCTGGCTGGAGGCGTCGCGCAGCCTCGACTACTACATGCTGCGCAACGGGGACGTGCTCGAGTACAGCCGCAAGACCAGGAACCTGCGCGTACGCATGTTAGACGGTCAGTGATGGCTGCTGGAATCATTTGGTGCTCCAAAGTTGGGCCGTTTTAGCAATACAACAGTAATAATAATAAAATTAAATCGTCATGTGTTATAATCGAATTATAAATGACGTTAAAATAATAATAAAATATCGCTCTCTGTCACCTAAAAATATCTTTTCACTTCTCATGCACGTAAAGTTCGTGTTTATGCTGGATCTCGGCGACATAAAATGACTTTTTATGCTCTAGTGCATAAAATAAAATCTTCGTCTAATACCAACTCAAGACCAAGGTAATCAGGTGTCAACAGCCACAAACAAAAAAGTTTCTATATGTTTTTTAAATAATTTTTAATTTAAATAAAACTAAAAATGAATCCAATCAATCATAATAAATCATTAAAATTAAAATAATGGAATTATTATAATAATGCATAAAAAATAAAAGGTACATAAAAAAAGTGAATCATTGCTTCCACTGTTGCTATTTCATTTCTTCGCCATCGAAGTGAAAAGCAGAGTGTAAAACTCGAGCATTAAACCCACTTTCCCCTCGACGTGTCTATCCACTCTCGCCGTACCGGCTCGGGTGGCTATTGAACATCTCGGGTAAAATGGCTCGTTTTATGCTCTTGTTGTACAATCTACTATTCAAGTGGAGTCAAAAAGCCTCCTTCGAGTTGCCCCGGGCGCAAAAGCGCCTTCACACTTGCCGTGCTTTACCTAGTGCCATTCACCAAGACGCGCGATTGGGACAAAATTAGACATTAATGACTTTCCCCCTTATTCATAAAACTTAACAAGCCTTTAACTAACAAATGCTTTGTCCCTTTCTAACAAATACAAATGTCGAAGTGACAGATCAGGACAAACGAATTTTAACGGCATTTTAACTAAAATAGGTTTGATTGTCGTTTATGAATAAGCGGGTTTGTAATTAGAACGACGGCAATTGTCATCGTGAATGACTCTATCTATATCTATCTTAATGTGTATTTCCTGGGACAGGTTCCGTGAAGACCCTGCTGGTGGATGACAGCCAGATCGTGGCCAACCTGATGGTGGTAATCTGCACCAAGATCGGCATCACCAACTACGACGAGTACGGACTGGTGAGTGCACACACCAACACACTATCATCATGTCAGCCGAAAGACGTCCACTGGTCTCCTGGTGGTAAGAGATCACCACCGCCCATAAACATCTGCAACACCAGGGGTATAGCAAATGCGTTGCCAACCTAAGTTGGAATACCTCAAGTGCCAGTAATTTTACCGGCTGTCTTACTCTCCGCGCCGAAACACAACAGTGCAAGCACTGCTGCTTCACGGCAGGATTAGCGAGCAAGATGGTGGTAGCAATCCGGGCGGACCTTGTACAAGGTCCTACCACCTGCGAACATGGACACAGCCCTATAGGTATATTTAATTAGGTTCCCCAAAAAACTTTTTCCTGTTTTATTTTATTTTATCACTGTCGGCATAATTGCTACACATATCCATGCAAAATTACCGCTTCTGGCACCGGTAGCAGCTAAGCCGCGAACGGACGGACAAACACATTGACATGGTGAAACTGTAAGGTTTACGTTTTTGCCATTTTGGCTAGGGATTCCTAGGGAATACTTTTATTGTCATCATCATTTCAGTCGAAAGACGTCCACTGCTGGACATAGGCCTCCCCCAAGGCTCTCCACTCAGACCGGTCTTGTGCTTTTCGCATCCACCGCGATCCCGCGATCTTAACCAGGTCGTCGCTCCATCTTGTTGGAGGCCTACCGACAGCTCGTCTCCCGGTCCGCGGACGCCATTCGAGAACCTTTTGACCCCATCGGCCATCAGTCCTGTCCCGCCCACTGCCACTTCAGTTTCGCAATTCTTCGGGCTATGTCGGTAACCTTAGTTCTACTGGGGATATCATTTCTGATTCTATCCCGCAGAGAAACCCCGAGCATAGCCCAGCCGAGCACACTATGCCCGTAAACAAGAACCAAAAACTTGGCAGCGTATACAGTATACACAATAGCGATGATGACGCCATTAAAATTTATAAATATTGTGAATCTGTTTTAAAAAAATATATCTCGTTGAGTTTCTTGCCGGATTCTTCTCAACAGAGGTTTTTTCCGAACCGTTTGTTTTTTTTTTACGTTCAGAAGTGCTTGTTATAGCCTAAATTAAATAAAGATACTTTGACTTTGAAAAAATAATTCGAAGGCACAATTCCATTAAAAAAACGCTTTATTTTAATCCTGAAAACCAGATTAATTTTCTATTTAGTGTAAAATTTGATTTTTTGTTGCTTTAAAACAAATAAATAGTTAGTTGATTGAGTTGCCAGATAGTGACGTCATAATTCGCTATTGCCATTGAAACTCAATGGGAGAATTGTGTTTTGACAGCTCATAAAAAGTACGTAAGTTGATTGGTGGTGTCAACATCCCTATTTATACCTGATGCATCCTTACTTGTCTTATCATGTAAACAAACGTGACGTCATAGATGGTAAACATAGATAATAGACAATGACTAGTGATGGGAAATGTCGATAAAATATATTCAAATTCAAGTCTTTATTTCATGTTACAAAGACACATTATGATAGTAAATTGATTGATTTTGTTATAATTAAACACGTAAGGTGGCACGACTTTCATACTAATTTATTTACACAATCATGTGCGCTTGAAAGAATAATTTGAATTTTAAATAAATGAGAAAGAGAAAAAGAAAAATCCCGTCTTTTCCCGTTCCCGTAATAATTTTTGGGAAATGGTCTCTTAAAGCTCACCTACACTCCCCAAGAAACCCACTTGCCGAATTTTAGATTTCTACGACCAGTCAAACGGAAATTCCCATTTTTCCCCGTTCCCGTGGGAATTTTGAAGACTCCACTCTCAATGCTCCTCTATTTATTTATTTATTTATTTATTTATTCACAAAATTACAATTATAAGCTTAACAGTATAAAACCAAAGCGCTTACAATGTAAATTAATGACTAACTTAATTCAGGTAAAAATATTGCATAAGCTATTTATTTTAATGAGCAAAGCATGCCAGCTATCTGCGAATACGTCAGCATCCTGTGTCAGCATGAGGTCGTTGAGCAGGGCGGGCGCGCGCGCACCGGGTGCGCAGGCAGCGCGGCGCGTGCGCTCGCGCCGCTCCGCGAATAGCGGCCGCAGCCGGCGCCCCGCGCGCACGTACTGCTCGGGGACGAACAAGCGGACACCTTCCAGCGCCGACGGGTTATCTATTTTCCCCCTTAGGAGAAGACAATAATGCACGGCAAGGTGCAGTTTCCGTCTATAATTCAGGGTATCGAGCCCAACCATGCCTGTTACGAAAAGCGATGGATATAGAAATGGATAGTATCCATACTGCTTTTTATAAAGGAACCGTGCAAATTTCCGCTGTACTCTTTCAATCAAAAGTGTATAATTGCTCTCAATAGGATCCCATATTATCGAATTATACTCTAATTTACTACGTATAAAAGCGTTATATAATACAGTTGGTACAGTTATATCAGAGAATTGTTGTGACGTACGCATTATAAAACCCATCGTCCTCCTTGCACTCTTTACTATTGCGTTAACGTGGCTATGAAAATCCAGTCTGGTATCTAATTCCACTCCTAGGTCGCGAATAGAGTGGACGCGGTCAATAGCGGCAACCCCCAGTTGATAAGGATGGACCAGTACATTTTTACTTCTGCTGAAGGAAATTATTTTACACTTTTTCACATTAAAAGGTAACTTATTTGCTACACTCCAATCCAAAACCGCATCGATCTCAAACTGTAATGTTTCGCAATCGGATGGTGAATCAATGGAATGAAACAGTTTTAGATCATCTGCAAACAGCAAGCATTTAACCGTGCTAATGACCAAGGGAAGATCATTGATCATTATCAAGAATAAGGTCGGCCCGAGCGTACTGCCTTGACTTACGCCAGATCTAGTGAAGTACTCCCCAGACTGATAACCGGACAGCTGGACGTACTGCCTGCGATCACCGAGGTAGCTTCCAAATAACTTCAACAGACCAGGAGAGAATCCGAATGCTGACAGCTTACTCAAAAGGATATCATTATCAACAAGGTCAAATGCTTTCTGAAAATCAAAGTAAGCTGCGTCCACCTGTCGTGACACATCCATGTGAGGAAGAGCGTAGTAGTAGTACTCTACACCCCTTTAAGCAACCTACATGCCGATTTTCAGCTTTCTACGTCCAGTAAAACGAAAAATCCCGTTTTTCCCTTTCCCGTGGGAATTTCGGTAAATTATCTCTTTAATACTTCCCTATACTTCTCAAGCAACCTGCATGCCAAATTTCAGCTTTCTACGACCAGTAAAACGAAAAATCCCGTTTTTTCCCGTTCCTGTCAGAATTTCGGGAAATACTTTTGTAGTGCTCCCATACACCCCCCAAGGAATCTAAATAATAAATTTCAGTTTTCTACGACCAATAAAACGAAAAATCCATCCCGTTGAACTGAATATAAAACCCGTTTTTTCCTTATCCCGTGGGAATTTCCAAAAATCCTTCATTAGTGGGTGCCTACATTGTATAAGGTATCTACATAATGTGAAAAAATTTCAAGTCTCTCAGTCCAGTGGTTTGGGCTGTGCATTGATATATCAACAGTCAGTCAGTTTAGAATTTTATGTATATAGATTAGTTCTTTATAAAGTACGCAAGGACTTAGGAGGATATTAAGTATTAATTGCCACATTTGTCCACATCGATAAGTTGTCGTTTCCCATCAATACTTTTCAATCCGTTCCAAAGACAATCTTGACACTGCAATGTCAGACATTTTTGAAGTTATTCAATCGTTCCTTCAATTATTGAAGGCAATCTTATTAGAAATTATATTTTTCAGTGGTTAATCGGTTGATTTCAATACTTTGTGAGTTTCTTTAAGTATACAGGAACATTTTAAGTGATGGTTATTATGTAATCCAAGAGAAAGGTGTGTCTGCGTCTTCGAGAAGTGTTTGTTTACATGATAAGACAAGTAAGGATGCATCAGGTATAAGATCATCGATTTGTAGCATTCGAACATGGCGGATGTAGACAATATCTAATTTTGCTATTTCTGTTTCTTTGGCTAGTTGAAGTATAATTAATTTTGATAGTGTTTTATGCGGCGATTAACCTTAACAGTGAACAGTGATCACAAAATTCTGTATTGCTCTCGGGTCTGTCATTTTTTAATGCGCAAGTTGTTTCTACGTGGTTTCTGGAATTTTACTATCAAGTTGCAAAAACTACAATCACCGTACAACGTCCCTCTCAAAGAGAGTACTTTGACACTGGCGAAATTGGACCCGATTCTACAGCGGCCGCTAAAATTCCTAATTTTATTTAGACGTCGCTAAATCACTTTGCTATTCTATGAGCACCTGTCATAATCAAATGACAACGCTAATTTAATCTGACGTTTCTTATTTTAGCCGATCTATCTAGCCGGTCAGCGTGACTTTCTGGAATAGTACTTGTTAAATCAGCCGTCTAAATGTCAATTAAAATTTAGAAAATTTAGATTTAGACAATTAGCCGACGTGCGCGTAGAATCGCATCCAATGGATCCAATGGATGCGATTCTACGCGCACGTCGGCTAAATTGTCTAAATCTAAATTTTCTAAATTTTAATTGTCATTTAGACGGCTGATTTAACAAGTGCTATTCCATTAAATTAGCGATGTCATTTGATTATGACAGGTGCTCATAGAATAGCAAAGTGATTTAGCGACGTCTAAATAAAATTAGGAATTTTAGCGGCCGCTGTAGAATCGGGTCCATTGTCCTATTAATTAGGACAGAAAGCCATAATATTTTAAAAGAGAAGATCTTTTTTTTTAAATCATGTATTCTCGTAGGTCCGCGAGGAGCAGAAGGAGGAGCCTGACCCATGCGAGAAGCCCAACTACGGGACGCTGACCCTCAAACGGAAACACCACGACAAGGAACGCGATGCCAAGATGGACCAGCTCCGGAAAAAGCTGCGTACTGATGACGAAGGTAGGGGAAGGCTGAGGGCCTGGAGAGGTGGTACTGTTGGCGTCGACTGCAAGACCAACTGTTGGGATTTCAATTTGGATAGCACAAGCATCATCATGTCAGCCGAAAGACGTCCACAGCTGGACATAGGCCTCCCCCAAGGCTCTCCACTCAGACTGGTCTTGTGCTTTTCGCATCCACCGCGATCCCGCGATCTTAGCCAGGTCGTCGCCCCGTCTCGTTGGAGGCCTACCGACAGCTCGTGTCCCGGTCCGCGGGCGTCATTCGAGAAACTTCAATAATAGCAAAATACAATAATATAAAATAGTAATTTGAATGTCGAATTTAGAAAATTAAAATGTTCGTAGATTAATAATGATATACCATCATTTGCTGAGAGCGGCACCCATTCTCAAGGCGTCGACCTATTTTGTGCCTAATTCTGCGTATTTTTGTTTGCTTATTTAAACTATGGCAATAAAAGATTTATTATTATTACTAGCTTTTGCCCGCGTGGTATTCGGTTATCGCGCGCTGTTCCCTCGGGAACTGTGCATTTTCCCGGGATAAAAAGTAACCTATGTCACTCTCGGGCCAATCAGTTATCTCTATGCCAAAAATCACGTCGATCCGTCGCTCCGTTACGGCGTGAAAGAGGGACAAACATACAAACACACAAACGCACTTTCGCATTTATAATATTAGTATGGATTTATTGTCAAGTCATGTTCATTACAATAAGATGTCACATGAGTAATTCGTATAAGTCGGTCCATGACGCCCTGCAAGGGCACACAACAGCAGTTTATAAGTACTTATTTAAATCTAAGATTATATAATTTCACATACTATATTATATTAATTATTTACACAAAATGATAAATTACACTCATAAATTAATACATTATAAAATTATTTCATTGATTGATATTATTCTATGTTAAAGAGCTATGTTTAGTTTGCTTATTTAAACTATGGCAGTAAAATAGTTTATTATTTATTATTATTATTATATGGACCTCCACAAAGTAGCGCTTGCATCATTCAAGCGATTAACTCCATAGTCTACCCTCAAGCATCCTCTAACAGTTCCCACCAGCCGCTCAGCCATTCCATTCTCCAACAGTGAACTGGGTCGAACCGGCGAAGACCCTCCGTGAGCAAGGCATCGACGTCACCGAGACGCTGCTGCTGCGTCGCAAGCTGTTCTTCTCGGACCGCAACGTGGACTCGCGGGATCCGGTGCAGCTCAATCTTCTATATGTGCAGGCCAGGGACGCCATCTTGGATGGCACACATCCCATTACCCAGGATAAGGGTGAGTAGAAATTATATAATAATAAATAAATATCATGGGACACTTGACACCAATTGACCTAATCCCAAACTAAGCAAAGCTTGTACTATGGACACTAGGCAACGGATAAACATACTTATATAGATAAATACATACTTAAATACATATTAAACATCCAAGACCCGAGAACAAACATTCGTATTATTCATACAAATATCTGCCCCGGCCGGGATTCGAACCCGGGACCTCAAGCTTCGTAGTCAGGTTCTCTAACCACTCGGCCATCCGGTCGAGATTTGATTCCTGTAAAAAATGTAGGTGGCAGGACCTTGTGCAAGGTCCGCCCGGATTGCTACAACTATCTTATTTATTTATTTTATTGTTTTGGGAAACATACAGCACAATTTATTACAGTTGTATATCACATCTTAAATCATACATTAGCCAAATCAGTTTCCACTAATAGCTTATACATTTTATGCTCATTTTATGATCTTGCTCGCTAATCCTGCCGTGAACCAGTAGTGCTTGCACTGTTGTCTCGGCGTGGAGAGTAAGACAGCCGGTGAAATTACTGGCACTTGAGGTGTCCCATCTTAGGCCTCTAGGTTGGTAACGCATCTGCAATCGTCCTGGTGTTGCAGGTGTCTATGGGCGGTGGTAATATTTTACCACCAGGAGACCAACTTGCTAGTTTTCCATACAGTCAAATAAAAAAAAATGCGGTCCCGTAGACAAAATGTCTATTGAGGGGCTCCATGCATTGATTAATTTTATTTGACGGATAAATGTGCTGTTGTCTCCGTCTACTCGAACAAAACAAATGGAGACAGCATCACATTTATATGTCAAATAAATTGAATGAATGGATGGTGAAACTGTGGATTAATCACAGATATAGGTTACACTAGATTACGCAAATGCATCTACTTCGCGTGTCCGAACCGAACCCCGACCAAACGTCGGGGTTGGCCCCATATAAAGACTGACCGCTATCTGACTAATGACTAGTGACTGACTAGAGCCCAACGGCGCGGGCGGGCGGCTCATTTGAATCGATTTTGCCCGGACATCGGGGAATTCACGTCCATAATTCGCTCTTGAGATTTCACAGTAGATATAAAAATGTGACACGGTTGGTTTTCATACAGATTGAGGTGTTTGCGTTATCTAATGTAATCTATATCTGTCGGGTTAATGATATAAACCTTTTAAAGTAAAAGGTAACTCTGTTAACTATTTATATCGTTGTTCGCAGCTTGCGAGTTCGCTGGTATCCAGTGCCAGATCCAGTTTGGAGACCACAAGGAAGACAAACATACCATCGGATTCTTGGAGTTAGTGTTAATATAGAATTTACATCAAATTTAGCATATACAATACACCATGTTATTTTTGATTTCTGTTAACTTAAAAAACATTGAAAATACAAACTGAAATATAAATGCACAGAAAAACCAGAAAAATGAGACCAGCACTGGGAATCGAACCCAGGTCCTCGGCATTCTGTGCCGCGTGCTATACCGCTACACCACTGCTGGACAACGGTACAGACACGAATTTCCCCTATGCATCACATATCTCAGCTTATTTGTTTCTTATTTATGTACCTGGGTTCGATTCCCAGTGCTGGTCTTATTTTTCTGGTTTTTCTGTGCATCTATATTTCAGTTTGTATTTTCAATTTAGGTTTTACGGGATGACCGTAAAAGTATAAATTTGGAATTGAAATAAAAAATACAAAAAGATTCCAAAAAAATAATTTTAACTTGATTACTTAATAAATAAATATCACGGGACAATTTACACCAATTGACCTAGTCCCAAAGTAAGCTTAGTAAAGCTTGTGTTATGGGTAATACATATTAAACACCCAAGACCCGAGAACAAACATTCGTATTTTTCATACAAATATCTGCCCCGACACGGGAATCGAACCCGGGACCTCAAGCTTCGTAGTCAGGGTCACTAACCACTAGGCCATGTGGTCGTCAAAATACGTCAAAATACGATACTTAATAACGATATCTGTTGTCCAGGTCAGCGGTTTCATGTTAAGAAACATGCAGTCTATTGATAGATGAGGAACGAGTAAAAAGGACTCTTTGTCTGTGAACAGCCTTAAGGAGTTCCTGCCAGGGTCCTACGTGAAGGTGAAGGGCGCTGAGAAAAAGGTGTTCCGCGAGCACCGGCGCCACGCCGGCCTCTCCGAGCTGGACGCCAAGGTGCTCTACACCAAGAACGCAAGGGACCTGCCCACCTACGGGGTGGCCTTCTTCCTCGTCAAGGTGAGGAGGAACGGGATATATGGGCCAATCAACTTTTTTATCGACACTAATCTGTCCGCGACATTTTTCAAACAATTGCAGATTTTTGGAAGTATATATATTAATTCATAATTCATTTATTGCATGGTAATCATGTCGTACATTAGATCTTACATATTATAATGAGGTTCAAGACATGAACCCTGTCAGGGCACAGCAATTTATACATAACATTATAAGAATTAAAATTAAAATTATTTTACATAAATACATTATCATTATCACATTATCATTAATTATTACAGTCACAATTTTTATTTATTTGCAGTTACAAAGTTTATTTACTAGATTTCTATTATTTCATATAAGTATACATAATATTATATTGTATTGTACCTACCTAAACAAATAAATTTTGTCTATTTATTTACAAAGTTATTACATTTATAAGATTTATCTGATCAATGACATATCATTCAAGAACTCTTCTGTAGAATAATAGCACTTTTCAATTAACAATTCTCTTATTATTTATGTTATTTAAGAGATGGTGTACATGAATACACGCCATCCTACGTAAGTTCAACCGTGAAATATCTTGTTGGGAGTATGATTTTTCGGTAACGCCGGAGATAATTTTGGTAACGCAGGAGACGCCTAAAGTGTCGGTAAGATTGTTGATTGGCCCATATGTGGTACGGTGTCAGTTCGTGTAAAAAGCAGCTGGTCTAAGTATCAAGTGGCCTAAGAAGTAACTTGTCTGAGTAGTAATTGGTCTAAGAAGCGACTGGTCTAAGAAACAGGCGGTCTAAAAAGTAAATGGTCCTAACGTGTTTTTGTCGAAAACTTAAAAAAAACATAGGTTAGGTTCTAGATTTAAGTTAAGGCGCTAAGCGCCTTAGCCACGCGGAATAGGAGCTCCGCTGCCGACGACTTTGAGTGAAAATATTTTTTTGACCAATTGCTAAGCTGTTTTTTTAGACGAAATGATACTGATCCGTATATATTAGGTGGTATAGAAGTGGGGAAATATATTTAGTTGAACTAATTGCATTGTGTCATTTTGTATGAATAAACCCATGTTTTTGACATTAAAAATGTTACAAACAAAACACATTCAGTGCCAAAAACCCGCTAGGCGAGTTCTCTGTTCGTAGGCAGTTTTCGCTACAAAGCAGAAAAACGCTGCTACAGGCTACGAGCGTAGCGCGTAGCGTATGAGGTCGCGAATGTGCGCACGCGAATTTTCGTTTTGCCAATGAAACTCTTGTGGCCCGTATTACTTTCGGATATATAAATACAGAAACCAGGAAGAATAATTAACCAATTTGATAGTGTCCCATCTCCCTCTAACACCAAACATCTTGCTCCAGGAAAAAATGAAAGGCAAGAACAAGCTGGTGCCCCGTCTGCTGGGCGTCACCAAAGACTCCGTGCTCCGTCTGGACGAGAAGACCAAAGAGATCCTGCAGACTTGGCCGCTCACCACCGTGCGGCGGTGGTGCGCCAGCCCTAACACCTTCACCCTGGACTTTGGGGACTACAGGTACTTAATGTTATAGTCAAAATTACCACAACGGGACTTATCGCGCTATTTTACACAAGTAATATTTATCTCGACGTTTCGGCAACATTACAGTTGGGAACGCATCTGAATATCAAATGTTAAAATATCGAATATATTAAAATATCGAATGGGTCATAATATCGAAAGGCTTTTTTTCGGAAACCGTAAACTTCTCAGGATTCATTAAAACGGCATCGCATAGAACCCTTAGGTTAGGTTAGGTTAGATTTATAACAATCTAAAAAAAAAAATTCTTAAGAAAAAACCTTTTCGATATTTTGACCCATTCGAGATTTTAATACATTCGATATTTTAACATTCGATATTTAGATACGTACCCTTACAGGTACCGTGGTCACGAGTAGACTGAAGTGTGGGGTGTCAAGTCCGCCTAGCAGCGCGAGTTCTTCTAACTACCCGCACTTGATCACTAATAGTACCGGCACTCGTATCACAAACTACCCGCTTAATAATGTTGCTGACACGTCGCAGGGAAATATCCAAATTAGTTACATACAGGTCGACCTAATAAAGGCGTGTTAAAAAGTGATTTGAACAAATCTCTATAATATTTTTCACCTATTATGAGTTCTGTGACATGTCTGTGACACTTGAAAACTTTCCGGATTGCGCATACTATGTTCGCAAAATATTTTTTAAAAATCCTTACTTAGTATTATAACTTCGAAAGTGTTTGTATGTTTATGTGTTTGTCCGTCTTTCACGCTGTAACGGAGCGATAGATCGACGTGATTTTGGGCATAGAGTTATTTTATGGGCCCGAGAGTGACATAGGCTACTTTTTATCCCGAAAAAATGCACGGTTCCCGAAGTAACAGCGTGCGATAACCGAATACCATGCGGGCGGAGCCGCGGACAAATGCATATTAACATATTTAAAAGCAACCTTAAGTTACTGTCATCACGAATATATATTTTTTTCTTATTTATTTCCTGTCTTAATTAAAATATTTTTTGCAGCGACCAGTACTACTCGGTGCAGACAACGGAGGCGGAGCAGATCCTGCAAGTGATAGCCGGCTACATCGACATCATCGTGCGCAAGCGCCGCGCCGCCGACCACCTCGGGATCGAGGGCGACGAGGGCTCCGCCATGCTCGAGGACTCCGTCTCACCCTCCAAGTTAGTACACTTTGACGTAATTTGACACCAAATGACACTTGACGCTATTTGACACTGTTTGACATTATATTTGACGCTATTTAACATCATTATGACATTATCTGACACCAGACTGTGTTTGGCACCAGATGACACTATTAGAGAAGAGACGACATTGACCTTTTTTAACATGATATTATGTCACAGTTGTGACAACTTTTAAACTTATTTAGATAGATAGATAGATAAAAACGTTTATTTGGTACTGCAAACACACACAATCAAGATTAGATATAAGGATACAAAACACACCATATGACATCTTTTGACACCACGCACAGCAGTTTGTGGATTTTTACTTACCTACCACAAACATTTTTATGAAACTTAAAAAAAAATGCAAACAGAACTTGTTTTTAAAGTTGATTAAAAATTAAAACAGTGTTTGGGCCAATCAACTATTTTACCGATACTTTGGGCTTCTCCTGCGTTACCAAAATTGTCTCTGGCGTTACCAAAAAATCGTACTTCCAACAAGATATTTCACGGTTTAATAGGTTGACCTTACGTAGGATGGCATGTATTCATGTACACCATCTTTTAATTTACAGAAAAAACAAGTGTACTTACAAAAATCTGCGATTGTTTGAAAAATGTCGCGGACAGAATAGTGTCGGTAAAAAAGTTGATTGGCCCATTTAAGCATTTAAGCACTAGATGAGCGAGATAACACCAGATTCGAATAAGTGATGAAAATAACAGTAAAACAGTTTTGCTTACATGTTTTATTAATAATGTGTATGTTTGTGTGTGTGCGCAGGGCGAACATAATCCAGCACGACACTTTCAAGTCGGGCAAGGTCAGCACAGAGTCCGTCGCCAAGCCGGCCGTCATGCGCCCCGGGGCCGAAGGTACGCGACCATCATTATGACACACTTCAACCCTCATTTCCACGGGTGACACTCTTTCCCGGCCCGGATAGCACCGACATGTAAATACCGGCCCTGTTTTTCGTGTACACGCCCGTAGAAGCTTCTATGGGAAACAAAAAACAGGGCCGGTATTGACATGTCGGTGTTATCCGGGCCGGGAAAGAATGTCATCCATTTTGACCACTTTTACTTACTGATTTGCTAAAGGAAACTTCGAAATTGCGGAATTTTTCATATGGAAAAATTTCGGAGACTTCATAATTTTATATGGCGATTGAAAGTTTTTTTTTTTTTAATTTAAATTTCCAATATTTCTTGTGAGAATTTTCAGAAATTTCCGAGAAGTTTTCCAACTTTTTGAAAACTTTCCGCAACTTGCACATCTGTAGTTTTACTCCGTGATATAAACCATGGCGTAGATAAAGGGTCTATATCGACTGGTCGAAAATTGTTAGTCATAATGTAATGTTTGACATAACTCTTTTTTTTTTCTCTGAAACAAACCTAACCTAACCTATAGAGCTCTTCAGGATGACCATTTCAAAATTTAAGGAAATCTAGCTGTTAGCCACGATTCCGTCCGCCTAGTATTTGGTTACCGCTGTCCCGTGGCAACTATGCAATTTTCGGATACAAACTATCCTGTGTCCTTCCCCGGGACTCAATATACTGAATTTTATCTAAATTGGTTCAGCGGTTCAGACGTCCTGAAGTACCAAACAAACAAACAGACTTGCAAACTTTCGCATTTATTATATTAGTAGGATGTACAGTTAAAGCGGGGAAAAATTATGACTAACAAAAATTATGGCAAACATTACATTATGACTTATAAAATTATGGCAGTCGAAAGGATCCCGTAGAAAAAAACATGAGAAAATCTTACCGAATCTTACCTGCATTCATATATGCCACAGTGGAACGTGCAAAAATATGAAATGGTACTCGCAGTTGTTTTTTTTTGTCATTTATGTTACATTTATTTATCAGTTATGTTAAATTTTTTATCATTAATGTTACATTTTTATTTAAAAGAACAATACCGGTACCAACTAGCACGCGAATGGAACTCGTAATTGTTATTTTTTCTCTTATGTTACATTGATTTATCACTTGTTACATTTTGTTTATCATTTATGTTACATTATTTATTTGGATGTAGGTGCTAAACCGTTCGCTGTGGGGCACATGACGGGCGCCCAGCAGACCACAGTGTCTGGGCAGGTCATCACCGGGCACACGCCGCCGGCAGTGGGTTTACTTTTTTTTTTAGTTGGATGAAAGGGTGACTAACATTACTAACCGGTTATGACGAGTGGCTTACTAAAACTTTGTTACTAGTGATGTAATGAATATTCTTTTTTTATAGTCGTATTCGCAATAGATTGGTTTTGATGTTTAGAGTACTTCAGTAACTATGAGCAAAATTGATTAAAAATCACAAAAAAAGAACATTAACGGTCGTTTTTGGGCCACTTCTGTATGTAAAATTCAAGAAAGTTAAGATGGCCTTTTACAGGGTCTTGGCGGATGTTCCAAATGAAAAATTGTCTTGTAACATGACTCCATTTATTGCTAACGTATCATGCGGCAGGCGAGAGACTACTGAGGCTACGGATTCTATAGCTGGCACAATCCTGTGCCGTTAACAACAACACTAAATATTCTTCAGCTTCTCTTTTATAATATGGCTTTCTGTCCTAATTAACAGGACAATTTCGCCAGTGTCAAGGTACTCTCTTTGAGAGGGACGTTGTTCGGTAGTTGTAGTTTTTGCAACGATAGTAAAATTCCAGAAACCACGTGGAGACAACTTGCGCATTAAAAAATGTCAGACACGAGAGCAATATAGAATTTTGTGATCACTGTTCACTGTTAAGGTTAATCGCCGCATAAAACACTATCGAAATTATACTTATTATACTTCACCTAGCCAAAGAAACAGAAATAGCAAAATTAGATATTTTCTACATCCGCCATGTTCGAATGCCACAAATCGAATCTTCTTCAGCTTTAACAACAAAAAAATATTATTAATAAATTGTAGTAACATACCTTTTGCGAGGAATAAAAAAGTGTATTCACATTCGCAAATGTTCTTAATCGAATATTTATTACATCACTATTTCATAAAAATACGAACGCGACGTTCCTAATCAAGCTAGCAGTCGTGGAAACTGAATCAAGTATTAGGGTGGAACCTTTGTGCTAATAACGCTATGTTGACATTCCATACATTTGCCAAAGAAATCATAGTGAATTTGACTATGAAAAAGTTCCAGCTTCAGGATGTAATTCAGATTTTTCGACTGTACGAGAAAATCTTTGTTTTCGTCACAGCTGCTTTATTTAAATAAGTCCTACTAATTTTAAATGACTTCTCTGTGTGCAGCATTATATGTATAAGTAATTCACAGTAATTTCTCTTGTTCCACGCATCTGCCTCGGACCGTAGTCTACGAGATAGGCTGTGTAGGTACTAACAATGCTACTATGTATTTAATAATTTAAGAAAAAACCAACTTCAAAACTGTTTTTCACCATTTTTACATTCCTATTCTATTAAACCTATTATAATATCACCTAATTTCTTTTTAATCTAAAAATCTATCAAATTAAACAAAATGCATAAAAATTAAAGGTACATAGAAAGTGAACAATCAAGTATTTCCACTGTTTCTATTTCATTTACTCGTAATTAAAGTGAAAAACAGAGTGTAAAACGCGAGCATTAAAGGCATTTTCCCCTCGACGTGTCTATCCTCCCTCGTCGTACCGGCTCGGGTGACTACATGAACGACATGGGTAAAATAGCGTGTTTTATGCTCTCGTTGTACAATCTACTATTTTTAGATATCGCCTTTTGGCTTAGGAGGGCAGTATAGCGTATAGGAGAATAGTTAATTGTCAAAAATTAGATTACGACTTACAAAAATAATGCTACTATACTCCGTTTCATTTAAGGTTTGAATTAACGGTGAAAATGTAACACACGTTTCTCGGTATTTCGAACACAAATTAACTAAAAATACCAAAATGTACATTGGAAGGGTCCACGGAAAGAACATGTCTAGTTACCTAAGCAACTTTTTGAGTTATAGCGGTTTGAAAGTTAGATATCACCATATATCACGAACAATTACTATGGTTACCATTTATTTAAAAGTAAAAAAAAAATACAATTATAATGTTTTCAGATTATTTAAGTCGATGGTAAGTCATAGTATTTATTGAGCTCTACATTTCGAGATTAAAATCTCAATTAAAAGGAAAAGGTGACTAGACATGTTCTTTTCGTGGACCCTTCATTTATTAGCTGTGTATGGCTGTATTTATTATGTTTTTATTACAGAAGTTATCACAATTTTAAATAGTTACGTTGTTTCATTTAGAAACGTGTGCAAATTTTACCGTCAAGTTTCAAATGTTAAAATAAATAGAGTATAGAGATACGTACTTGGATACGCACAATGGAGTGTAGAGATAGTATAGAGATACGCGCTTGTTCTGAGCTATGTTTGCGTGTGAGGTGTCCAAGTGAGCTAAGGCTGTGGTTATTGCAGGCGTCGCAGGTGCAGCAGACGCGCGTGACGTCGGTGCTGAGCGAGCCGCAGCGTGCGTTACTCTCCACCATCACCAGCGGGCGGGAGGTCATCAAGCACACCGAGGAGGGACTCAGCAGGGTAACTGGCTTTGGCATACTGGGTGACCTTAGCCTCTGGACAAATACGAATACTACTGGCTTAGCAAGATATTTAAAGCCAAACTGCAAAGTATCATAACAATCACGACGACCAGATGGCCTAGTGGTTAGAGAACCCGACTACGAAGCTTAAGGTCCCGGGTTCGATTCCCGTGTCGGGGCAGATATTTGTATGAAAAATACGAATGTTTGTTCTCGGGTCTTGGGTGTTTAATATGTATTTAAGTATGTATCTGTCTATATAATTATGTTTATCCGTTGATTAGTACCCATAACACAAGCTTTGCTGAGCTTACTTTGGGGCTAGGTCAATTGGTGTGAATTGTCCCTATTTATTTATTATTTATTTATTTAATCAGTCCAATAATTACCGAAAAACTAACAGTTTTCAATGTATCACTTTGGAGCAGCCTGTGCATTTGGATGATCTGATTTTATAGATTTTTTTTCTTGTCTAATTTAGCAAATAACTATTTTAAGATATTGCTAAGTATCAGTCTTATCCATGGTTTCTTTATTTGTCCAGAGGCTAAGGTCACCTTGTAGAAAAGTCTCTACCCTTACACTATATCGTCACAGTATACAGGGTGGCCCATTTATATCGGTCAGTATTGGAAAGTCTGAAACTATACGACATACGAAAATTTCTTCTTGAAAACCATGACATCGATTTTAATAACAAGAAAAACCGTATTCATGCATTAAAAAAAAACCTGTACTCAGCTCGGGATTCGAACTCGGTTGTTTTGAAAAAAAAAAACTATAATATTTCTATATTTTTTTTTCTACCCGTGCACCGTATCATGCGGATTGTTTCAAATTCTAATCGTTTATTCGGCAAGTAGGCCGCATTGAGTTCTTATACGTAATTTTTTTATACTACCAGCACTTTCGGAAAGACCATCGTTGCCAAGAAGAATCAGCCGCAAGAAACCTGGCAGACTTTTTTTTTTTTTCAAATTTAAGTTATCTATAATATAAAAATGAATCGCAAAATGTGTTGGTATGCGCATAACTCGGGAACGACTGGTCCGATTTCGCTAATTCTTTTTTTATTGTGTTTGTTACTGTCAGGAGAAGGTTTTTATGGAAGAAAATACATAAAAAATACAACGGGGGCGAAGCCGCGGGCAACAGCTAGTTACTAATAAAAGTAACGTAAACGGTGCTAGCTGAAAATCAGCGCAGGGGTTGTTTATTATTAATGCCGGGGCAGATATTTGTATGAATAATATGAATGTTTGTTCTCGGGTCTTGGATGTTTGATATATATTTGAGTATTTATTTATCTATATAAGTATGTTTATCCGTTGCCTAATGTCCATAGTACAAGCTTTGCTTAGTTTGGGACTAGGTCAATTGGTGTCAAGTGTCCCATGATATTTATTGTAATTATTTATTTATATGAGTTCATATTTATGATAGATTTATGATAATTTAATGATAATGCCTAGGCTACATATTAACTTTTCTAAGTTGCTTAGGTTATTTATCCAATTTGTTGTTGGTCCAGGCGACGCTCCCGTCCCTGGGGCAGGACGCGGCTTCTGTCAAGTGGAAACAAGTCACCATGGACACGAGCAAGCAGGTGGTGACGTCACAGATCGCCGCCATGAACGCCGCCACCGCGCAAGTTGTCACGCTCACCTCCGGTAAGAAAACACTACAAGTATTGAATCTGACAGCTAGTGTACGTCCTGTTCTCGGGTCTTGGATGGTTATGTATTTATCAATAGTATAAAAACTAATTTATTGAGGAACAAATAATACATTTGCAAATGATGATAATAAAAACTTAGTAATAATAATTAAAAACTAATATAAATCTAAAAAAGGCCTCTGTGGCATGGTTCCAAGAATGCTGGCGGCATTTCCTCGCTGTATAGCGATGCCAAGACGCTGTGCGAGGAAGCTGCCAGCCCTCTTGTCTCCGGTGGCGTCGACCAGTCTCTTAGCCAGTTGTCTGAAGAGATCCCTTGCGCCAGGGCCTCACGGACCGAGCGTCTCGACGCCGAAGGCAATGAAGTTGTATCCGGCGTCGAGGCCACTATATTTGCGCCTCTTGACAACTTCGGCCGCCTCGGCCCCTGGGCCGGCCCTGTGTATTGCACCGTGGAGATGAGACGGGGCTAGAGTGTCCACGCAGGTTGCGTCCCACACTAGCACCCGACCCATTTTCCACGGTATTAGGGACATTCCATTTATCTATATAAATATGTTTATCCATTGCCTAGTATCCATAGTACAAGCTTTGCTTAATTTGGGACTAGGTCAATTGGTCTCAAGTGTCCCATAAAATTTATTTGTTTATTTTATATTTTCACTAGTGTTTCACTGCGGTTTGGTGCCTTGTTTAGGGATAAGTCCATAGTTGTATTACTGTGCTTCGTGTTCCATATTTTTTCTTAATACAAAATTTTAATACAACGTACCTTTTTTCCCCAGGAACTACGGAGGAGGTTGACCACACGGCGGTGGGGGCTGCCATTACCACCATCACCAGCAACCTGCCCGAGATGACCAAGGGTGAGTTGACACGACTTTCATTCAAAATCTGGATTTTAGGAGCACAGAAAGACTTTCACTTCTCATGCTCGTAAAATTCGTGTTTATGCTGGATCTAGGCGACATAAAATGTCTTTTTATGCTCTAGTGAGACCAAGAGAAGCAAGAATTTTCCCCTTGACGTGTCTATCCACCCTCGCCGTACCGGCTCGGGTGGCTATATGAACGTCTTTGGTAAAATGGCTCGTTTTATGCTCTTGTTGTACAATCTACTATTTCACTTCTCGTGCTCCTAAACTTCGTTTTTGTGCTGGATAAGACCAAGGCAAGCTCAATAGCCACAGCTAAAAATTTACAATTATACTAGCTACTAGCACTTGTATGCAGGGGACAGAGAGCAGTGGAAGTATTGGGGGGAGGCCTTTGCTCAGCAGTGGGACAAAATGGGCTAACAATAATAATAATAATAATAATAATAATAATAACTAGCTGTTGCCTGCGACTATATCCGTGTAGAAGTATGAAAAGTTTACGTCCTATCGTCAGACCTACTGGATAAACACAAAAACTTGTGGACTAACTTTTTATTTTACATTTAATTTTATTGCATTGACATTTTAATTATTATTTTTTTAATTGTTTATTTGATCGATCGTTTCAATTTGATATAGTAATTGTAATTTTTACCTTTAATTATTGTTATTATTTTTTAATTTATTTTTATTTGACATTTTAACTGTCTATTTTTAACTGACATTTTATTTTAATTTGCTACTATCATATATTATTATTTTTTGGATAAAATTTGACGATCCTTTTGTGAATATCTTATAATTACCTTACATGTATTTATAATGCATTTTTAATAAGGAAATAAATGAATATATGTATCTTAAAAAAATCATAAAAATCGGTTAAGCCATTTCGGTGTAGTTTGGTCACAATTTTTTTTTTATGTAGCCTGTATTATGTCCCACTGCTGGGCTCCCCTTTCCTCCGCCACTCTTCCCTGTCCTGAGCATGTACCTGCCAATCGAGAACAAACATTGTGACATGAAAATTTTATATATTAGAGAGATAGTAATGCATGAAAAATAAAAGGTGTAGGGGCGATTGGATAACCTGTAGTTGCTTTGCAGGCGTCCAGATGATCGCAGCGCTGATGGAAGACGACGATAACGGGGACCGCCTGCTGGATGCCACCAGGAAACTCTGCAGCGCCTTCAGCGACCTGCTCAAGGCTGCCGAGCCTGAGACTAAGGAGGTAAGCTCCAATCTCAGTACAAAGCAGGTGGTAGGACCTTGTACAAGGTCCGCCCGGATTGTTACCACCATCTTGCTCGCTAATCCTGCCGTGAAGCACCAGTGCTTGCACTGTTGTGTTTCGGCGTGGAGAGTAAGACAGCCGGTGAAATTACTGGCACTTGAGGTATTCCATCTTAGGGCTCTAGGTGGGCAACGCATCTGCAATACCCCTGGTGTTGCAGATGTTTATGGGCGGTGGTGATCTCTTGCCACCAGGAGACCCACTTGCTAGTTTGCCTTCCAGTCGAATAAAAAAAAAACTTTGTTTTGCTTGTATTTTGGTATCCTGCATTTTCCCAAATAATTCCTAAACGTTTCATTTGTCCAACTGATTTATTTACCAACTCTCCTGAACCAAACATGTTACTTAGTGTATTTACATAGAGTTGTTTGTTTTATGCGAGTTCCGAAAAAAGTTTCAGAGAAAATTAGGAGTTGGGAAATAAAACAGTTTGGCAATTGAAATGTTTGGGAATATTTCTGCAAAAAGACAGAGAATGCTGTATTTATTTATTATACAAACACAAAAATTAGCTAAACCTTAGTTTTAGTGCTGTGAAGCGATATCGTTAATTTTTTTTCGAGCAGCAATGTATTATGTACAATATTTGACACGAGAGAGAAGCTTCCCTAACACGATGGAACAAAACACCTCCGGTCTGCGCTTGGAGCACAAAACATCTTGTGTTTATCACCATTCTACCCATCATACAATTTAAAGGTTTTAGTAGATATAAGTAATTACACTGCCCCTCTTATCCCATTCCAGCCTCGTCAGAACCTCCTGAACGCCGCGTCGCGCGTCGGCGAAGCTTCCACATCGGTCCTCTACACCATCGGGGAGGAAACAGAGCAGGACAAAGAAACTCAGGTAACCGACAGGAAGAAGTCTTTCCTCTACCGCAAACTGAACTATTGTTATGACAACTTCTACAGGGTCTTCTTTAGCGATAAGGACAAAGAATACGACACCAATTTTGATAGCGTTAAGTATGATGACGACGGAATTTATGAGGATATAGACACGCGCCATTGGGACGGGCTCGATGTTATACAAGAGGAATCGGATAGTGATTATTATAGGAGTCTAGATTATTGCAATGCTTTCTTTAGGCCGGGGAAACCGGTGACCATTGAGGAAATCAATCAGAGCAGATTAAAAGATGATAGTCCAGGTAAAGGTAGTGATTTTGAGGCCATTTTGAACAATTGTGAGGATTATTTGGATGACGATCGTAAAGATGTCAATGTGCTAGATTTTGATGTGAAAGCTGTCGAAAATGTAAATGAAAGCCCCAAATTGTACCCCAAAACTGTTTCGGATAAGATTTATAATTTCAAAAAAGATTTTTCTAATCATGATTACGTCAATATTAATTTTGATAGGGTTAAGAATGACGTGAGGACCAAGAATGAAATATTGCGCGAACGGTTCTTTGCTGATGATGTTGATAGCAAGAATAAAATAAACGAGCAGATCAACAAACAGAATGGGGCTAAAATCGAGTGTCATAGCATAAGGAATGATGTTACTAGGAAAGGCCCCGATGTTAGAGTATCCGGCTCTCTAAACATGAAACTGTTGAACAATTTAGACAAATACAATCGTGTACTCACCACTACAGAGACGTTTATGGAGAAGGCTGAAGCTAGCTTCACCAAAAACGAAATCAACAAACGTGTCAAAGATGATTTCGAAACTTTCATTAAGAAAAGCGAAAAATATTACACAACTGAAACTAAAGATCGTAAAACAACCGTGGAATTGAATAATGCAGATCAAAAAGGCAAGACTGAAATACGTATTTTCTATAACCCTACCTTTCGTAATATAGGAAACAGTTGCGTGAAAGGTTTCTGTCAGTATTGCAAAAGGAAATGCCCGCGGACTGACGAAAAGTGCTGCGCGAAATGCGTATGTCTGGAATTGGAATTGAAAACTATTTGGAAGGAGAATTGGTTGAATATTTTACTGTTTCTAGCTCTGATTGTTGTCTTTTTTGCCGTGCTCGTGCAGTGCTTCGTGTCTAAAGACGTGTGCGAGAACGGGACGC
This sequence comes from Choristoneura rosaceana, assembly GCA_037349165.1. NCBI lineage: Eukaryota > Metazoa > Arthropoda > Insecta > Lepidoptera > Tortricidae > Choristoneura > Choristoneura rosaceana. The sequence goes on along the minus strand of JAZBNJ010000046.1, from coordinate 9,161,941 downwards.
AAGAGGATGGGAAGTGTTTTGAGATGATGTAGAGGTTTATGGATGTGACAGACGATTGTAAGGTGCGGAATACTAGGCCACTAAAATTATAAATCCTTTTCTTTTTATTTTGTTTTTGAGCTGCTTTTCTTTGTAGGTTTTTGCAGTGAAATTTCTTTCTGTAGTTTGTAGACTGGAAGGTTAGGTAAACTGTAAAATGTAAGATTTCGGTTCACTGCCTTGTTACAAGCTTTTACTTAACTTTTTATTATTGTTGGATCAACTCTTGCAAATTTCATTTTGTCCCATTCCCAGTTGTGGAATCGACTTGAAATTTGGTATACAAATGTTAGTTGGATGACAATGCAAGTACAGTTACATTTAGACAGAAAAACGTGTATTAAAAATGGTTGTTTTTCAACAATTTGATTCTTTATTTTAGTAGAGCGGTCTATCAAAGATATAGGCTTTCGGATGACTTTTAGGGTTTTATAACCTGTAAAATTGAAGGTGTTCTGGTATTACTAAGCATTGCCTCTGGCTATCCTCGGGTTAGTCGCAAGTAAATGTTTCGAATGATTGACGTTTTCATAAGTACTTATAGTTTATGGGTCTGATTTTTAGTCATTTTTTGGTAGATGGCACTTATTGACAAATAAATAGGAGTTCGCTTTTGTATATATTTTTAGCAATTTCGCACAATGTCATGCTTCTTTCTTCATGAAATAAACATTGTTGTTGGTGCGTTTATTTATTTCTGTGGTTCTGTTCAATGATTATCTATGATGATTATTTTGATTTATGGGGCTCATGAGCGTTTTTCCCGCCCGTTTCTACTAATATAAGGATGAATACTTACTTCAAAACTTGTATCAGAAGTTGACGCAAATAGTTATCGTATGCATTAATATTCATAACACACTGGAACAGGCGGGAAAAACGCTCGTGAGCCTTAACATTTGCAAACCTTTTAGTTTTTATAGTACATTAAGTTTTGTAGTAAATTGCAGTAATATTCCCTATTCAATAATCTCAGCTTCTCAAATGTACAAAATGCCATGACATTTATTTTGCCATTTTGCATGACATTATTTTATTTATAAGCTGTCATTTTCCTTCTGCTTTTCACAAGCAACTTTGAAACTTATATCGTAGCTTCAAGTGCTGTTTTCCCTTGACAAAAGACGAGAAAGTATAAGGAAAAAGACTGCTAAAATGACATGTTTAGTATTTAAGTTTGAAGTAAAATAAAGTGATAAGTTCTAAAGGCTATGATTACAGTCACCATGGAACACTTACTTTTTTTAAAGGAATTTACCAATTTTGAACCAACTGCGCGAAGGAGGGTTAAATAATTTGACGACTGTAGTTTTTTTATGGTAACTGTATTCGATTGAACTGTTTGGAAGAGAAGAGTACATATTGTATATATTTCATTTCGTAACGTTCTTTTTGTTTTGGTAAAATTGAATAAGCAACTTAGCTAAATGAAAATAAAGCCTATTATACGTCCCGCTTGCTGGGCACAGGCCTCCTCTCAGAATGAGAGGGCTTACCGAAAGTAGACATTACCTATATTTATTGAAACATTTTCTAGTGTTACATTTTTGTAGTAAGTAATTGTAATATTCTGTACTCGTACAGTATAGATGTTTTTATAATTATAATATTTTAACAGTATACGAAATGAAATATAGTACAATAGCTTTTCTACGTTTAAAGTTATTGACCTGTTTATTTTTGTTTATTACGAGACTCTAGTCTTGCCAAATCACGAGCCATAAATTACCTGATTTTTTCGTTGTTATCGTTAATTTTTGTTAACATATTAATTTAATTATATCGCTTGACTAATCTAGTCTTATTATATTTTGTTGTTATAATTTATTTAAGTTATTGTTTACAAGTATTATTCGGTGGTGATTAACTAAATTATCAGTATTATTGTTTTGGTGTGAAACATGTATCAGACTCGAAGAAGTTTAAACACTTTAAGTTGTTATCGCATCTTGGAATAAACCCAAAGTCGCTACAAGCTCTTAGTTACACTTACAAACAATATCTCGCTCATAAATTTTGGATTGACTATACAGGGTGTCTCATGTAGATCTGTCACTATGGGAAAGTCTGAAACTATATGACATGCGAAGAGCTGTTCTTAGTAACCATGTCATCAACAGGTAAAGCGCACTCATAGATTAAAAAAAATGCAGGTGGTAGGACCTTGTTCAAGGTCCGCCCGGATTGCTACCACCATCTTGCTCGCTAATCCTGTCGTGAAGCAGCAGTGCTTACACTGTTGTGTTTCGGTCTGGAGAGTAAGACAGCTGGTGAAATTACTGGCACTTGAGGTATCCCATCTTAGGCTTCCAGGTTGGCAACGCATCTGCAATACCTCTGGTGTTGCAGATGTTTATGGGCGGTGGTGATCTCTTACCATCAGGAGACCCACTTGCTCGTTTTCCATCCAGTCGAATAAAAAAAAAAACTTGTAGCACGTCGCAATGCGAAACAAAATGATTTTGAAAATATTTATGTACGGTGAATTAAAGTGTTTAAACTCTGTATTCTGAAAATATTTTAATAAATTAAAAATAATAACACTCGGATGAAGGATTAACAAGAAAACAATGGGCGCATTACTTAACGTAACATACATTAATTGACGTTTAACAAATAATGAAGTGTTACTTTTGGGTCTAAAATAAACTAAACCGAGTAATTTTTTATTAAAAATATTGTTGCTATTATGTAATAAAATAATAAGGTTTTGTTTAATAAAGGCCTGATCACACCAGGAGGCGATTTGACGCGACTCGTTTATTGAGAAGATAAATTAAACAGTTTTTTTTTTAAATTTAATAAAAAAATAGCTTCATCGATACTACTTAAATTTTGTACAGTAAAGGGTTACGTCTGGCAACTCTAACAGGTAGTAAGTGATGCCAAAATGCAAAATACTCGTTGATTTATACTCCAATTCAATGGAATCTAACAATCCCGTAGACACTTCCAGCCTTCTAATATGAACACCGGGCTGCCTAAGGCTTTGTGATGTGACTATTATTATTTTTTGATTCCTTTTAGATGATAATTGCAACAACAGGGACATATATAATCAAGCGTGCCCACGTCAGGGTGTGTTAAATGTGTAGAAAATTGTTAGATTCTATTGAATTGTACTTTATTAAAATTAAATGTGTCGCGTCGCGTCTTGGTGTGTCCTAACCCTAATCATGTAAAAATTTACTCGTTTAGCGACTTTTTTGTTGGTCTGCCCCATTTTACAAGGATTTATGTTTTTGGTAAAAATAATGTCAGCCAAGTAAATTTCCGAATCGAAAATTATTTCCATTTATTTGCATAATTTTTTATTTTTGTTCAGATTATTTATTTTTGTTATACATTCATATTAAGGCCAATCAACTTTTTTACCGACACTAATCTGTCCGCGACATTTTTCAAACAATTGCAGATTTTTGTAAGTAATCATGTTTTTTCTTTCATTTAATAGATGGCGTACATGAATACATGCCATCCTACGTAAGTTCAACCTATTAAACCGTGATATATCTTGTTGGAAGTACGATTTTTTGGTAACGCTAGAGACCATTTTGGTGACGCAGGAGACGCGCAAAGTGTCGGTAAAATAGTTGATTGGCCCATCAAACAAAATTAAATGTAAATCTGCGTCAATTTTAGACAGAATTAGAAATTTATTATATCTTGATTAATATTTTATGATTATTTTACCATCTGAAAGTAGAATTTCACAAACATGGCCGCTTTATAAAGTGAGTAACTGTTTAAGGGTGTCTGAATAGTTTACTAATTACACTTTTTAAAATATTAACGATTAATTATATTCCACATATTTTCTAGTAGACCGTAAGTACCTTTTAAGGTTGCGTTTCCACCAAAGATGTCCGCAAATGAGGAATGTTTATCTTGAACCAATAGAAACGCTTCATTTACCACAGCGCCGCTCTGACTTATATCTGCAAGCCTTCAAGAAAAGAGCGGCACCTAACAGATAAACCGACCTAAAAGACACCTAAAAGACCGGCAACGCACTTGTGACTCTTCTGGTGTTTCAAGTGTCCATGGGCGGCGGTAATCGCTTACCATAAGGCGAGCGCTTGCTCGTTTGTCCCTTATTCCGTAATAAAAATCCACGCCGCACATCTTCGCACATCTCTGATTGAAACGCTGCCTAAACTAGTGACAATAAAACTCATTAAATATATTGACCCGGATAACTCGCGCCTTACATCGAGTTTAGCTCGACATGTTTCGGGCTAATCCATAGCCCTTCCTCGGAGCAGAGCGGAGGCGCGCAGTGCGCGTGTTGCAGCAGCTTCCGAGTCGCGTTGCTCCGAGGAAGAAGGGCTACGGATAAGCCCGAAACATGTCGAGCTAAACTCGATTTAAGACTTGAGTTATCCGGGTCAATATATTTAATATGAGTGAGTCTCACAGTAGTTTTATGTACTATCAGCCAAATAAGTGGTCTATCAATTTTCAAACAAGTTCCTATCAAATGAATATGTCGCTAAAGTCGAACTTTCAAGTTGACAGACACGTCTATTGGCATTATTGTTTTGTGACATGCAAACGATTATCAACTTTAGGGTGGTAGACCACATATTTTGCTGATGGTACAATAAAACTGTTAGCGAAGTTGCTCTTTGTCACGTTCCTTACCTTCAAAGCGGCCATCTTTGCTCCGGTGTCGGTTAGTTGTAAGTTGCACGCCATATCGCCATGTCAATATTTTTGTTAATACATTTGCTTGAAGAGGATATTGGGTTTTATTTACACTAACATGCTCCGCAAGTAAATGTAGTGGCAAAAATAGCTGGCTTTTCAATAGATTCCAAGTCTCATTTTTACGTGATCGAAATTCAATTCTATGTCGACAGACATAGAGTTTGTTTTTCGTTACGCTGATAATGTGGCTTGGCACGTTTGGTTAGCTGGATTTCGATCGACTGGTGATTTATAATTGTTATGTAAAAGTCATGGTAAATTCTTGATTTTGAAGTTAATTAACAAGTTGCCAGTTGAAATTTTTGTATGTAAACATAGGGTATACTAACCTACCACCCCATATCTCACCATGGAAGGCTCGGATACCGGTTAAATTTCCAAACCGTTATCATGTACTTGACGCAAAACCTTTTTATTTTGCTTTATTTGCGAAACCGGTATTTTTAAACCGGTTTTTAAGGGAACATTTCCATAAAGTTCTTGTCAGATTAACCGGTTTAGAACAATAAAAACCGGTTTATTCTGGCGCAGGATAAACTTCGCCGCCCGCCGCCGGCCGGCCAGCTGTCACTCTTCGAATAAACCGCTTTATTTAGGTTATAGTTGAGTTCTTAAAAACATTCGCGTTCTTATGAAAGTTCGGAGTTAAACCGAAATAAACCGGTATTTACCGCTATTTTATGAACCGGTTCCGAGCCTTGTCACCATGTACAGTCGAACAAATTGAATCATGGCCCAGGAACCTTTTAATAATCAATTTCACTACGAATACCTTGGCAAAAGTATGAGATGTCAACATGACATTAGTTGCACAAAGGTTCCATCCTGGGTCATGATTTAGTTTGTTCGACTTTACTGGGTAATTCGGGAGGCGTAAGCAGAACCAACCCTACTGGGTTCAGTTAAGACTACCATATCGTACCAGTATCTGAGGATAAAAATTTTTTTTTTAAACATATATGTAATACTTAATAAATTATTTACTAAGTGCATGGTCACTCTGTAACTAAAAGTATGTATATGTATGTAAACTCTTAAAATAAAAAGACAAATACACAGAGAGGAGAACAAAGGCGAGCTTATTCCTAAAAAGGGATCTCTTCCAAAAACATCTCTATGCTAAAAATCACGTCGATCCGTCGCTCCGTTACGGCGTGAAAGACGGACAAACACAAACACACCTTCGCATTTATATTATAATATTAGTATGGATAAATCCTAGACAATAGAGCTTTAAATAGAACTGGAAGCGCTGATCCTTACAGAAACCATCGTCAGATAGTTACTACAAGGCACAAAGGGCAGGACGCTAGGAAAGGATGGGGGACGACAACTGTTAGGACACTGGCGTTATTTCCGCGTGGACCTAGCCACCCAGGGGAAGACCCAGGAAGCGGTCGAAGGTCTGTAGAGAGGAAGACCTTAAGCACAGTATATATATAAGCTAAAGCGGTAAGGAAGCTACGAAAAAATCGATAGAAACGAACACACTCACACAGACGCGCGCTCTACACGGCCTCTAAGGGGGTCTCGCGGTACTGCAGTCGCGAGCGCGCGTCTGTGTGTTCTTTTCGGTCGATTTGTTCGTTGCTTCAAAGTCAAAGTCAAAGTCAAAATCTCTTTATTCAATTTAGGCTATAATAAGCACTTATGAATGTCAAAAAAACTACCACCGGTTCGGAAAAAAACCTCTGTTGAGAAGAATCCGGCAAGAAACTCAACGAGGTATTTTTTTTTAAAAACAGATTCACAATATTTATAAATGATATCTATGTACTATACATTACAAGTATTTAACTCAATTTTATTTTTAACACAGTAGGTTCACTATTTGAAGGGATCGCTAGTGCGGATCGGAATTTTTTCCAAATATCCCTGTCCATGATATAATCGTTAACTTTATAATAAGCCTTAGATATTAATGTCTTTTTGACAGTAGATTTAAATTTTGTATCAGTTTCTTCAGTAATATTTTTTGGAATTTTATTGTAAAAACGTATGCAACTTCCCAAAAACGACTTTTTGGTTTTAGCCAGTCTGTAAGATGGAACTTTAAGCTTCCCTGTGTTTCTAGTAGCCTTTGGCTTATCGACGTTAGTGGGAAAGTCACATATGTTCTTCCTAACGTACATGATTATTTCAAAAACATAAAGCGACGGCAGGGTTAGGATACCAGTTTCCTTAAAAAATGATCTTAAAGATTCACGCGTCTTCAAATTATAAATTGCTCTAACTGCTCTCTTTTGCAAGATAAAAATTGATTCGATGTCTGTCCTCCTGTGTCCTGTGTCTGTCTTCCATACTGCTTTAGCTTATATATATGCTGTGCCTTAAGCGCATATGCAAAAGAATATCGTGGTGATAATAGGCCAGGGATAGAGCGAAATGGAGAAAGATTGAGGATGCCAAGACGCCAAGATCCACAAAAGGTTGTGGCTTCGTAGAAGAGAGAGATAATATCCTAATTGTTCATAGCATTGATGACCAGATAGCCAAGTGGTTAGAGAACCTGACTATGAAGTTTGTCCCGGGTTCAATCCCCGGTCTGTACTTCGTTTGGATAGGTATTTAACTAAATGTAAAAAAAAACAACGTCAATTGGTGTGTTAAATATTGAAATTCCATTATTAAACTATCTAAACATTTACATTTCTGTATTGAATTACACTAGTCTAGTTTGTATCACAATGATAGATAAGTAAAATGTTTCAAATCCTTGAATGTACCAAATCTGACAGCTGAAGTTTGTTTACATTTAGTTAAATACCTATCTAAACCAATGTGTGAATTTGGAAATGTTGTATGAATAATACGAGCGTTAGCTAATGTTTATATGGTGCCCCGTAACCATAGTACAAGGTTTGCTTAGTTTTGGACTAGGTCATCATCCCAGCCTATATACGAGTATGTATATGTCCCGCTGCTGGACACAGTTCTCCTCTGAGAATTAGGGAACTTAGGCCGTAATTCTCCCGGTGTTTTGGACGAAGGATATAACAACAATTGATATAAAATTCATCCTAATAATATTATAAATGTAAAAGTTTGTGAGTGAGTGAGTGAGTGAGTATGTTTGTTACTTCTGAACGCTGACACGGCTGGACGGATTTGGATGAAATTTTACAAAAAGTTCGTTTATACTTTTTACCCCGATATTCCCACGGGATAGGGATAAAATCTCTAAATAACAACCGCTGGGCTTTGAGTCATGAAATTTTATATGGGTGTTTTAATTTAACGACAATGAAAACCACGATTCTCCCGGAATTTCAATTCAACTGCTAATTCTGTAAATTGTTATCATTCCTCCCCCCAGGATATACTGCTGTCGCTCGCTAAGGCGGTGGCCAACACGACGGCGGCGCTCGTGCTCAAAGCCAAGAACGTGGCCGCCCAGTGCCGCGACGACCAGCCGCTCCAGAACAGCATCATAGCGGCCGCCACGCACTGCGCCCTCGCCACCAGCCAGCTGGTCGCCTGCGCCAAGGTACGTGCTGGAAGGACCACCAGGGGGTACTGCTGGCGATAGCTAAGGGATTCGAATCTTTTCACTCGTTTAGTCGCGAGTCGTTCCAACGTTGGTCGGAGTTAGTAACTCCTCGACACAGATATAGATTACATCAGATTACGCAAATGCGTCTACTTCGCGTATCCGAACCCCGACCAACCGTCGGGGTTGGCCCCATATAAAGACTGACCACTAACTGACTAATCATGACTAGTGACTGACTCGAGCCCCACGGCGCGGGCAGGCGGCGCATTTGAATCGATTTTGCGCGGACATCGGGGAATTCTTTTCATTTTCATTTCATTAAAAGTGACACGGTTGTTTTTCATACAGATTGACGTGTTTGCGTTATCTAGTGTAATCTATATCTGTGCTCCTCCGAGTCGATAAGATTTGAAGGGAGTCAATAATGCGCTCAAGGAGCTGACTCTTGAATCCTTCTTCTCAATCGTACACTCCTGATGGAGTGGTCGTGGTTATGGATTGTCTTGTAGATTGGCTGCGGCTTTTGCAAGACTTCTCCATCTCTCTATTTAAAGAAAGAAAGAAAGAAAACATTTATTCGTGACGAAAACAAAAAGACCAAAATAAAAAACAAAAACAAAATATAGTTATGCATGTCACGAAATGGTCCCAAATCAGCAATCTGCCGTTCTCGCGAACGGTGCTGTTCTTCCTATGGGACCATCTGGTCATCATACATTAAAAAAAATACACATAAAATACAATGAAACCGACAAAAAAAATATACATATATAAAATTCCAGTTAAATATAATTCTATTCTATTTGTGGCACTGCGCGCACGCTCAGTAAGGGAACACTTTGTGGAAGACTTAATGGAGTCTGTCCATCTTGTGGGAGATCGGCCACGAGAACGTTGCCACTTTACTCTTCCCTAAACCACCAATCGCTCCCATCTTGAATCCTATCTGTACTTAAATTGTCAGGTGGTAGCGCCGACGTTGCACAACCCGCAGTGCCGCGAGCAGCTGACGGCGGCGGCGCGGCTGGTGGCCCGAGCTGTGGAGCGCCTCGTGGAGTGCTGCCAGGGCGCCGACGCGGGCGTCGACCAGCTCACCGCCGCCGCCCGACGCGTCAGCGACGAGTTGGAGCGGCTGCTACAGCATTGCCACACAGGTAATTCTTCGGGTGACACTCTTTCCCGGCGCGGATAATAGGGATGTTGACATCACCAATCAACTGACGTACTTTTTATGAGCTGTCAAAACACAATACTCCCATAGAGTTTCAATGGCAATAGCGACTTATGACGTCATAAATCGCTATTTGTTCGCCAACTCAATCAACTAACTATTTTTTTGTTTTAAAGCAACAAAAAATCTAATTTTAAAGTAAATCGAAAATTAATTTGGTTTTCAGGGCTAAAATAAAGCGTTTTTTTACTGGAGTTGTGCCTTCGAATTATTTTTTAATGGCGTCATCATCCCTGTTTCGACATGGAAATACCGACCCTGTTTTTCGTGTACACGCCCATAGAAGCTCTTGTCAGTTTCTATGGGCGTTTACACGAAAAACAGAGCCGGTATTATCCGGGCCGGGAAAGACTGTCACCCCATTTTTTAAATGTTATTGCTCGAAAAATTCACATTCATACATGGCTCCTAAGTTAATTTTGCCGCTTTGATGCGATGTTTTTACAGTTTTTTTTTAATTCTCCATTTTAAAAGTTTACAAGTGTTAAATGACAAAATGACAAAACATCGACTTACACGTAGAAAAATTTATAAATATACAAAACTAAGTAATGAATTTTCAAAATTGATCGTATGCATCAATATTCATAACACACTGGAACGGGCGGGCAAAACGCTCTTGAGCCATACCCCATTAAGGTTTTGGATTCCGAAGACATTATCTAAGTCTGATTTGATTGTTTATTTACCAGATCGTCGCGCGCAGGCGAGCGTGACAGAGAAGTCTGTGGAGACGGTGATGAGTGCGAGCGAGCGCGTGGTGGAGGCCAGCGACCCCGCCGAGATGGTCCGCCAGGCGCGCGTCTTGGGGCAGGCCACGGCGCACCTCATCACTAGCATCAAGGTACCATGACACCCACTAGATGGTGCCACTGTTGCGTGAGGTTTTTAAAAGTCTGTTATAACGGGCGTCAAAACAAAGTTTAGATTAAAATCATATTTAATACATCTTAAAACAGTACCATAAAAATATCGAGCAACCACAGTATTGCGTAATCCCGTTTTGTTCGGAAAAAAGGAGGACAAAAGTTTTCGAAAGAATACCTGTCTCAAATTACAGACGTTCATTGCCCCTTATCGCATAATTGCCATAATTAATTTCAGGTAATGCAAAATATTCACAAAATTATTCTAATTATAAATAAACCCGCGTAGCTCACCCAAAAACTATGAGATTTGACATTTCGTTGACCTCACGCTACACTAGCGCCTCTAGCGGAAAATTCATTCGCGATAGCCCCCATTATTATGGCCTATTATGGGCTCTGATATGGCTGGCCAGGCCGAATTTACTTTTAAATACTTTCCTACACGCGTGACAGTACAGGTGCCCAGCTGAGTTGTATGTATACGTGTAGGAGGACTTAGGTCTTCCTTTACGTAATTGGCGTTTTACGTCTAACGCCGTAAGAAGCCCCTCTTCAAATAATTCGGTGTGTTTACAGACGGAGGCGGAGAAACAGCCGTCGGACGCGCAGCGGAAACTGTTGGCCGCCGCCAAGCTGCTGGCTGATGCCACGGCCCGCATGGTGGAAGCGGCCCGCCAGTGCGCCACCGCGCCCAAGGTACGGTAGTGCCTCTATACTATGGTTTTTTAGGGTACCGGAGCCAAATTAGCAAAAACGGAACCCCTATCCGTCCGTCCGCGGCTTTGCTCAGAGACTGTCAATGCTAGGAAGCTGTAATTTTGCACGAATATATATGTCAACTATGCCGACAAAATGGTACAATGAAAAAATAAAAATAAAAATGTTTTTGAAGTACCTCCAATAGACGTAAAGTGGGTGTGTTTTTTTTTCTCGTATAGCATTGTAGTGTATCGTTGGATAGGTCTTTTAAAACTATTGGGGGTTGCCTAGAAGATTTTTCTATTCAGTGATCTGTTTTCAAATTATTCAAATTCACCCTTATGTTGTAGACATTCCTCCATTACGCACGAAGCGGTTTGCCTCTTCTTTTATCATGCGGACGGCTAAGGAGTGAAACTCTCTGCCGAGGTCAGTTTTTGATGATCTGGTTCCAACCGAAGGGACTGGAGATCTACGAGGAAGGCTTATGTCCAACAGTGGACGTCCTACGGCTGAGATGATGATGACATTAATATTCTTATTGCCTTTTCATCCCCCATATATTTATGTAAATTGATAAGAATTTGTACAAACTTATTCTTCATACTGTAGAGTATATAAATATATGTAGACTTCTAAATCAAATAGACTCACACTTGTATCGTTTTGTACAGGACCGCGAGAAGCAAGAGAACCTGCGCAAAGCAGCGGAGGAGCTTCGCTACATCACCGTCGACTACGCTCAGGGACAGGACATCATCAGCTCGCAGATGGCTCGGCTACAGGTAAAGTATCATCTCAACTTCAAATTCACGAGTACAGTTGGAGTGAATAACCCTTTTCCATAGTACTTTATCAAGACAGCGTTTTTATAATCGATTTAGAGTGGCTAACACCGTCATTTTTATTCGTTTTTTGTTTGCAATACATTCTATGTGTTATTTATTCGTGGAGGTTATAACATCTCAATGTAAGGTTCTATAGATAAACCGCCTAACTGAGTCCTCGCCTGCGCGGTATAGGGGCGCGGGGGTAGGACGAGAAAGGGGAGTGAAAGAGGTGCGAGCGGCAGGCGCTTCTTAGCGCACAGCTCATACCGGTCGCGCCACGGCTAGCGATCGCAAGTGCTAATGGCTACGGACGCTTTGTGAGAGGTACACACGAGATAAGATGAGTCGATATATCTTCGGACATAAAATTAATAGTCAGTGCAAACAAATGGTTTTTAACGTATACGAATACTTTAGAAAAAAAAACAGCAATTTTAAGTTGAATGAAAAAAAACGACTTTCAAAAAATTATTGTATTTAGTATTGTGTCGTATAGTCCAAATTCTTTATCTTGTCCGGAACTTCCTACCAGTACCTTACTCGATTCGGTCAAGAAAATTAGTTTTAACTATAACTCAAAACCCTCCTTCTGCCGCAATCAGAAAAAACCATTCGTTAACCAACATGACGTCACATATCTTTAGAACTGTCTAGTGCACGTTTCGCCACTTGTGTATCTCGTTATTCACGCTCGCCGCCCGCACCGCCTTCACTCCCCTTTCTCGTCCTACCCCCGCGCCCCTGTACCGCGCAGGCGAGGACTCAGTTAAGCGGTTTGCCTATACCTTGGTTCTACCTCTTTTCTGTACTTGACAGTTTACTTATCCTGTGAGCTATGTCGATCACTTGTTCTCTGTCGGATCTCCTCGTTTCGAATTCGATTCTTCAGAGAAACTCCTTTCCATCGCTTGCTGAGCGACTTTTTTGTTGATCTATTGTCGCATAGACTGTTGACTTTGTTGTCGCATAGGAACAACAGAGTGGTGAAACAAGGTGTTGATGTGTTGATTATTGCAGGAGACGGCGCGGCACGCCGCGTCCAGCGCCACGCAGCTCGTCACTGCAGCGCATAATGCAGCGCAACACAACACCAACAAGTATTCTCAGGTCAGTACTGGCTATTATACAGTGCATTGACGTAGCCAGCAGGGCTGCATTCCAACCAGAGTTGTGCGAGGAATGTGTTTTTCATGAACCAATAGGAATTCTTCATTTAGCTATCCTCGTGTAGCACATTAATTAGTGTAATAGCCACTAAACTCCATTTAATTAAAGCGAACACAAATGAACTAAAAATACCTACAGGTACATTTATTAGCGGTATTTACTATGTTTTTAGTATAGAAGTTAACACAATTTTTAATAGTTTCGTTGTTTCATTTTAAAAAGTGTGCAAATTATACCGTTAAGTTTCAAATGTTAAAATAAATGGAGTATAGAGTTGACTATGATAGCAAAGAAGTTTCTATATATTTTTTTTAATAATTTTTAATTTATATAAAACTAAAAATCGATCAAATCAATCAAAATAGATCAATACAACTAAAAATTTATAATTATATCAGTAATGCGTGAACAATACAAGGTACATAGTAACTGAATAATTGTTTCCACTGTTGCTATTTAATTTCCTCGCCATCTAAGTGAAAAGCAGAGTGTAAAACTCGAGCATTAAACCCATTTTCCCCTCAACGTGTCTATCCACCCTCGCCGTACTGACTCGGGTGGCTATATGAACGTCTTGGGTAAAATGGCTCGTTTTATGCTCTTGTTGTACAATCTACTATTTTCTCATTATCTGCGCAGGAGTCGCTCCTCCAAGAGTGCGAGGTGTTGTCGTCGCACGTGCCGCGCGTGGTGGACTGCGTGCGCGTGTGCGAGCGCGGCTCCGAGCGCGCCGCCGCCCGCCTCGACCTCATCGCCAGCGCCGACGCCTTTCTACAGGTACATAGGCCTCCCGCAAGGCTCTCCCCTCAGACCGGTCTTGTGCTTTCTGCATCCACCGCGATCCCGCGATCTTAGCCAGGTCGTCGCTCTATCTTGTCCATCGAGACCACTATAGCTGTTAAAGTAATGATTTGTAACCTCTGTAGTACTAGTTTAAATATCTATGGTTAAAGAAAGAAGACTTGACGCTGTTACTTTTGAATTTTTCACTTGAATGATTTGTGTTGTGTATGAGAGTAATAAATATTAATCCACGGTAATCCATTGCATATTATTTAACTAGCTATAGCTTCTGAGCAATCGCAGCATAAGCTGAGCCTGTTCCTTTTGTCACACAGTGCAAGGGACTGGCAAACGCATAAATATATTAGTTCATTGTTTATTTGTATTCTGTGTGCCTATCCTGTATTGTTCATGTTGGCAAATAAATCAATCTTCTTCTTCTTAGATAGATAGATTAAACGTTTATTTGTTACTGCAAATACAATCAAGATTACATAAATAAAACAAGAACAGTCCTAAACTGAAGTAAACAATTTCAATTGTTTGTGTGCGCTGCAGTAGTGCAAAAGGGCCATGGCTCAGTGGTCAACATTGCTCATAGGAGCAAAACACTGATATTCTGCCACAACCCAGAGGTCCAAGAACAAATATTTTCACGTTATTAAAATAAATGTACAACAAAAAACGAAACAAACAGTGCCAAGCAAAATTCATACATTATCAATAGACTTTTGCACCTGCCTACCAACAACAAAAATGTATTTTAATTTAATGATTTAAATGAAAATGATTGAAAATGATTAAAAAAATGATTAAAAACAATAAATTAAGCAGCAAAATTCTTCTTCTATATTTGCTTATATTTGATTCCATGTTGAACGTTATCTATTTGTGGCAGCCGAGCGGGCACGTGATCCAGGCGGCGCGCGCGGCGCTGCCCACGGTCGCGGACGCTCCCTCCGCCAAGCAGCTGTCGCACACCACGCAACAGCTCACTACCAGCTGCGCGGACCTCAGGTATGCGTGTTAGAGATTGTAAACCTCCTTGTGTTTTAAATATGTGTTCTTTGCTGTGTCCTAGCAACGCTGTTGCAATTCTACTTGATTCTGTTATACCGTATTGCCCTGTTATGGTGGTTACCCTTAAAACTCTAATATGGTAGCAGAGCGTGGTTCTCAACTGTGACAGATAAACTCTATACTAATATTATAAATGCGAAAGTGTGTTTATATGTCGTGATTTTTGGCATAGAAATAGTTTATGGTCCCGAGAGTGACATAGGCTACTTTTTAGGGCTAGCGCCAACAGTGTCCTGCGCGTGATAGCAGACAGACTGGATTGCCCGTACGTTAACCACTGTTGTCAAATACACGTGCGGCGCAATACCTAAATGTTGTGTTAGTGATGTTTTATCACAGTAGGTGTCCTTCTGTATGTCTTAACTAACACTAGCATAAGTTTTAATCAATTGTATTACTAACTCAATGATCCAAGTTGGTCCAAAAATAAATTATTATTATTATTATACCGGAATCATGCACAGTTCCCAAGGGAACAGCGCGCGATAGTCGAATACCAAGCCGGCGGATGGCCATTTGCTGGAAACACATAAATGTCGAGTTAGCGTTAAGTTTAATTTAGTAGTGTCAAAATGTATGGAACTGTCAAGCTTAAGCCAGTTTTAACTACTAATTCTAGATTTATTTTTACCTGCAAGTGGGTCTAAGAGTTGTAATTAAAGTTCACGAACAGTGTCCATCTGGTGATCATATTAAACTAGTATAAGAGTATACGGCGATAGTTGTAGGTATTATATTGCAAAGCTATACCATGAACCCCGTAAGGACGTCGCCACACATTTTAATACTTTCGATACTTACGCCATCTAGCGGTATTCCACCTGCCAACTACGATATTTATTTACAATGACATTTAAACCAGGACGCACATTGCCAAACAAAATCCCCTTTAAAGAATGTCAGAACTATTGATTTGTTTGCGTGACAAATAAAATCATCTCACACAAAATAATTAAAATAATACGAGACGAAATTTGAACATAGTCTTTACTTTATTACGGGCGAATTTCGCTAGCGGCAAAACTCCACAACGCTTGACACTTGACAACAACGTACTGAGAAAAAAGAAGGCCACTTTTACCAAAGTGGCAGGCGAGCATTCTACCAACCTATCTATCTACTATCGATCTACCGATCGACCTATCGACCAACCTATCGACCTAACCTATCCCGGTGATCTGAACCAGTGATTTTAGGCCAGTGATTCAAAGTGGCGCTCATTTAGCTCGGACATATTTGGGCGTGCGATTGTGAATCTACAGGTATAATTCATCAAAGTTTATTGATGTATAACCCCCAGGTCGGCGGTGAACCGCGCCAGGATCTCGTGCAAGGGGCTGGAGCTGGACGCGGCCGCCGAGATCATCCGCTCGCTGCAGGACGAGCTGGACGAGCTGGACGCGGCCGCGCGCGCCTTCGAGCTGCAGCCGCTGCCCGGACAGACCGTGAGTCACCGCTGATCTCTTAGCAGGCCGCTAGTACCGCGCGTCTGCAGAGCTATACTTCGCGGCCTATTATTTGTAACACAACGTCATATTTCATGTTTGAGAAATAGTACATTAATGTAGAGGCCGGGAAGTAGGGGGTTGCTGGCCAAGCAGATATAGATGGATAGGCATGCGAGACCGGCAACCTAACGTTCCGGCCGAGGCTTGTATAGTCCTTTTCTCAAACATGACATGAAAAAAACAAGAAATCAAGCTAGCGGGATACTAGTCTGATCGCCTTGTTGTGTGCGCGTTTCGCGCTGGCGGTTGCCCGTGTCGCAGAGCGCGCGTTAAAACAAAAGACGGTCGCATTGCCGACCTGCGGCTAGCAAAGTTGTATGAAGTCCCTTTGCTGGCCACTAGAGAGACTGCGCGCAGGCGAGCCGCAGCGCTGGCAGCGCGATACTTCTCGGCCTATTATTTGTAACACAACGTCAATATTTCATGTCATATTTGAAATGTCATATACGAGCAGAAAATTAAAACAAACATCGTACAGGTCAAACTGAACATTAGTGCAACGACTTTTAGAAATAATGGAGTCATTAAATTTTCCTTTTTTCATACAAATTAAATACTGCTATCAATGTACCCCATCTTAGAACACATGGAGTCTTTAAATTTTCTTTTTTTGATACTAATTAAATACATCTATCAATGTACGCCATCTTAGAACACAACTGACGTCGCATTTTGCTTTACTTTGCTTCTTCGAATAAACTGAAAAGTGTAATAAAAATTAAAAAACTAATTATTTTTAAGAGTCGCTAAAATAATGTTGTTCAGTTGGAGGAGTATGATCTGTGTTTAAATTATTTGCTCATATTACAGGCCACACCCGTTATTATGTTTTTTATAGCTAAAAAAAAGTATCAGAGAAGCAGGAGGGGTTTTTAACACGCTTTTATTAGCTTGGGTTGTAACTAACTATGTATGTATGTATGTAACGGAATCTTTGAACTTAATTTTCACCAGTTTCCAGAAGTCTGATTAATTTGAAACTTTGCATACGTATCAAGGACCGATGACAATGCAATAATTTCATAACAGTTTCCCATTCAAACTAAAAAGTATAAAATAAATTATAGTTTAAAAAAATAAAAAAACACGCTTTTAAAAGTAATTGAACTAAAAAGTCAAAAATAAAACTGTAATAATCAATTGAAAAATTCATATTATTGTACAAAAAGCGTGGGGGGCTTAATTTTGATTGTTGCAAATATTTTATCGATAGTTTATTATATCCGTAGTTATTATGACAAGCACCCCACGCTTTTTGTACAATAATATGAATTTTTCAATTGATTATTATTTATCCAGTAAGTTGTGTTGTGGCAGGCGGAATGGGCGCGGTCGACGATGGCGTCGGCGTCCCGCGCGGCCGGCGGCAGCACGGCGGAGCTGGTGTCGTGCGCGCGGCGCGGGGAGCCCGCGGGCTGCGGGGGCGCCGCCGCCGGCCTGGCCGCCGCGCTGCGCGCCTGGGCCGGCGGGCTCAGGGCCGCGGCGCCGCACGAGCCCGACCAGGCACAGAGGTATGGGGAAACCACACAATAGTAATCCTGCTTATGTATCTATGTATCTTCGTGTGTGTGTTTATGTTTGTTACTCATTCACGTTTTAGCGATTCGCCTATATAAGCAAATAATACAGCTAAAAAGAATAATACTTTTATTATCAAATTCACAAATTAACAGTAATTCTAGTAGCTTCGCAAATCAGAACAAAAATCAACCCGTGCCGGCTCGCGCGCCGGGTTTTATTCTTCCAAAGGGCCGCGTGCTGACGTACAACCGGTGTTGCCAACACACGCTAAAACAGCTTGACGAATTTGTGAGAAATTTGATATATAGTTAGATAGCTAGACGACCAGAGGCCGTATTGCCGAACGTTTATGTCGCTCGCGATCGCAATAAAATGACAGATTTCTCACACAAAAACTGTCATTTGATTGCGATCGCGAGCGTCAGAAACGTTAGGCAATACGGCCTCAGGTGCCTATTTCTCGAAGCTACAAGTTACAATTTACAAGCGATAGTCTTTGTTTAACAGTATGAATTGGAAAAAGACTACCGCTTGTAAATCGTATCTTGTAGGTTCTTGAAATGGGCCTCAGATGGCCTAGTGGTTGGAGAACCTGACTACGAAGCTTGAGGTCCCGGGTTCGATTCCCGTGTCGGAGCAGATATTTGCATGAAAAATACAAATGTTTGTTCTCGGGTCTTAGGTGTTTGATATGTATTTAAGTGTGTATCTATCTATATAATTATATTTATCCGTTGCTTAGTACCCATAACACAAGCTTTGCTAAGCTTACTTTTGAACTAGTTCAATTGGTTTGAATTGTCCCTTGATTTTTATTTATTTATAGCTGGACATCTGGAATAACACATGGGCTACTTTTTATCCTACATAAATAATAAGTCATAAGTTTACCCAAATGTTATAATGCGACTGTCGTCATCCAGATTAACGTCATCCGGGCGCCAAGTGCTGCACTCCTCGCTGACGCTCGTGGAGACAGTCAAAACCTACCTGTCCACGTCGGAACAGGTCGACATCGCGAACATCGTCTCCATCGCTAAGGACGTGACGCAGGTGAGAGCATTCGTCACTTGTTAAAACCTAAATTTCAGAAAACGCGAGTGGCGTGGGTTACGGGAATTATTCACTTCTCATGCTCGTAAAGTTCGTGTTTATGCTGTATCTAGGCGACATAAAATAACTTTTTATGCTCTAGTGCATAAAATAAAATCTTCGTCTAATGCCAACTCAAGACCAAGGTAATCAGGTGTCAACAGCTACAAACAAAAAAGTTTTTATATATTTTATAATTCTCATAAAACTAAAAATCAGTCAAATCAATCATAATAAATCAGTAAAATTAAAATAATGGAATTATTATAATGATGCATAAAAAATAAAAGGTACATAGAAAGTGAATCATTGTTTTCACTGTTGCTATTTCATTTCCTCGCCATCGAAGTGAAAAGCATAGTGTAAAACTCGAGCATTAAACCCATTTTCCGCTCGACGTGTCTATCCACCCTCGCCGTACCGACTCGGGTGCCTATTCTTTCTTACTTATGAGTATACTTGTGTTCAGAACCTGGACAGTTCCCTGGAGGCGGTGGCGTCCCACTCGGAGCTGGACGCGGCCATGGAGAACATCGCGGAGACGCTCAACATCCTCAACATGGGCGAGTTCCCGCCCAGCGACCGCTCCTACGGGTAACGCAACCGTCCTAACATTATAACTAGAGACCAGATTATATGCAACATAAAAAGCTTGAAATATGAATGCAAATATGCATGAAAAATGCTTGAAATATGCACGAAAACTGCCAGAATATGCAACATTAAATGACTATTTTTTTTTGTTTCATAAATATTATTCCTTTAGAATTAAGTTTATTGTTAGTAAATACTTGTTTTAAATTTTACTTTATTACTTAAAAACTTTAACTGCAGATCGATGAGCACGCGCGTGAACAATTAAAGTAACATGCATAATAGTCTCTTTCATTTTATTATCGTACCAAAACAAAAGGCGCGCGGCTGCTAAGTGCGCTGCGCTCGAAAAATACTGTAAGTTGTAAAAAAAGCGATAATATGCATCATCACAAGATTTTAGGAAAAGCATGAAAAAATGAAGAAAATGGCTTAAATATGTAAATGCATATGCAAATATGCAAATGCATATTATCCGGTCTCTAATTATAACACTTTACACTTTTATTAGACGCTAAGAGCCTGCGCACACAGAGAGCGGTCAGAGTTCTGCGTTCTAGTGACCGTTGACCGCCCAAAAGTTTCATAAAAGGGTTACATGAGTGTTTTAAGGCCTAATTACGTACAGTTGCATACAATATTTTATCTACGTTCATATATTAAATCTTCTATCATGTGTTAAAGAACCATTAAGAATTACCTGCATTGCAACCAGAACTTATACTAGGACCTACACTTTGCTGGTAAATTATGAGTCATTTCTTAAACCGCATCTACAATATCGGGCAGAGACAAATTTTCTTCGCATTCACTGATATCAGACATCTTTAAGCAAAAAAAAAAAATCCCACGAACGAAAATGGCGCTAAAACCCAGTACATCACTGCCACAAGTGAAAATTAGAATCAAAACTTTTTGATATAAACTTTTGGATTTGCCCTGTATCGTAATGGTTTAAAAAATTATATTAAAACTTTTATTTTGTTAGAAGAAAAGTGTTACAATGAGTTTTTTTTTAATATTTCGGTATTGTGTTTAAAAAAGTGTGCAAATATAAACTCGTTTTGAATTTTATGATTCGAATATTACGATATGAGAGTAGATAAAATAAATTTATTCTTTCTTTCTTTAATTTTAATGGTGACAATAAAGAAGCATCACGTGTTGCAGCGAGCTCCAATCAGAGCTGAACACGGCAGCCGTGAGCCTGAACACTGCGTCGTCGGACGTGGTGGCGGGCATCGAGACACCGGCCGCGCTGCCGGACGACGCGCGCCGCTTCGGGGACGCCTTCAACCGGCTGCTCGGCGCCGGCATGGAGATGGCCGGACAGACCGAGGTTACCATACAATACAATAGCTGAACACGTCGCCGGACGTGGTGGCGGGCGTCGGGACGCCGGCCGCGCTGCCGGACGACGCGCGCCGCTTCGGGGACGCCTTCAACCGGCTGCTGGGCGCCGGCATGGAGATGGCCGGACAGACCGAGGTTACCATACAATACAATAGCTGAACACGTCGCCGGACGTGGTGGCCGGCATCGAGACGCCGGCCGCGCTGCCGGACGACGCGCGCCGCTTCGGGGACGCCTTCAACCGGCTGCTGGGCGCCGGCATGGAGATGGCCGGACAGACCGAGGTTACCATACAATACAATAGCTGAACACGTCGCCGGACGTGGTGGCCGGCATCGAGACGCCGGCCGCGCTGCCGGACGACGCGCGCCGCTTCGGGGACGCCTTCAACCGGCTGCTCGGCGCCGGCATGGAGATGGCCGGACAGACCGAGGTTACCATACAATACAATAGCTGAACACGTCGCCGGACGTGGTGGCTGGCGTCGAGACGCCGGCCGCGCTGCCGGACGACGCGCGCCGCTTCGGGGACGCCTTCAACCGGCTGCTGGGCGCCGGCATGGAGATGGCCGGACAGACCGAGGTTACCATACAATACAATAGCTGAACACGTCGCCGGACGTGGTGGCGGGCGTCGGGACGCCGGCCGCGCTGCCGGACGACGCGCGCCGCTTCGGGGACGCCTTCAACCGGCTGCTGGGCGCCGGCATGGAGATGGCCGGACAGACCGAGGTTACCATACAATACAATAGCTGAACACGTCGCCGGACGTGGTGGCTGGCGTCGAGACGCCGGCCGCGCTGCCGGACGACGCGCGCCGCTTCGGGGACGCCTTCAACCGGCTGCTGGGCGCCGGCATGGAGATGGCCGGACAGACCGAGGTTACCATACAATACAATAGCTGAACACGTCGCCGGACGTGGTGGCCGGCATCGAGACGCCGGCCGCGCTGCCGGACGACGCGCGCCGCTTCGGGGACGCCTTCAACCGGCTGCTCGGCGCCGGCATGGAGATGGCCGGACAGACCGAGGTTACCATACAATACAATAGCTGAACACGTCGCCGGACGTGGTGGCTGGCGTCGAGACGCCGGCCGCGCTGCCGGACGACGCGCGCCGCTTCGGGGACGCCTTCAACCGGCTGCTGGGCGCCGGCATGGAGATGGCCGGACAGACCGAGGTTACCATACAATACAATAGCTGAACACGTCGCCGGACGTGGTGGCGGGCGTCGGGACGCCGGCCGCGCTGCCGGACGACGCGCGCCGCTTCGGGGACGCCTTCAACCGGCTGCTGGGCGCCGGCATGGAGATGGCCGGACAGACCGAGGTTACCATCACCACCGAACTTCATATCGTTTTCCTGACGCAAATTTTTTTTTTTTAGCCAATTTTTGTGTCCCACTGCTGGGCAAAGGCCTCTCCTCTCTTGCTCCACTCCTGCCTATCTTAGGAGATGAAGGGACGACCTAGATGCCTATAATGTGGGATGGCGGGCGCTCAGCTTAGATAAGCAGGAATATTATTTGATATTTGTTAATTATTAAACTCACTTTTTGTCTGTCCCTGCCTGAATGCTCCTCTCATCCACTCAAAGGTTGACTGGTAGAGATCCCTTAAAGGGATAAGTTCGTTATACATTTTTTTTGTCAATTGTGTTTTACTTATTTTGTACAATAAAGAGTTTACATACATACATTTAATACTAGAGGGAGAGGGACGGTACCGTACGAACTTTGATTTTAAAATTTTGTAGTAGCCTCCTTTATTGGCGGGTAGCCATATTTTGTTCAGTTGTTTTCTTAGCGTCTTACTTTTGCTGAGCTGTGAAGTGTTTGGACACAAAATAATTAAATGTTTTGCATTTTTTTTTCTCGCAATTTAATGACAATTATTGCGTGTATCACGGGCCGTAAGGGGATTACGAACTCAGGTCATTAAAAGCCCTCCGCCTCCGCCATTCTAATAGAATCCACTTCTTACGCCCCTGATGCACAATGTACTATAAATTCATGGTAACATTTTTTTTTTTGAGTTCGTATGTTATGACAGGTGTAGTAATTATTTAATGTTTGTGACAGGACCGCGAGGCGCAGTCCCTGATGGTGAACTCCATGAAGTCCGTCACCATCAACTCGTCGAAGCTGCTCACCACCGCCAAATCGGTCAGCCAGGTAACTACTCCTTTTTTTATTCAGAATCAGATTTTTTTTAGAGTTTCGGCAAATCAAAATTCAAATTCAAATCATTTATTCGGTAAATAGGCCGCAATGGGCACTTTTGCACGTTTTACACGGCGGTCGACATACAAGTAAAGTTGGGAAACTAACATGTTGTTGAAACAGTTTGTTACATTTCGTGTTCCATTTTGTTATGATATAACCCTATTTATTAATTTTACATTTTCAATTGATATTAATTGTTTCAGTGGTTATGTAGATTCACCAAATCAGTTTCCAAAATCTTTACTAATATAGTTTATAAGAATATTTGTTACTAACAAAGTTTGTGATCATCTTTTGTCATCTATGGGCGTTAAACGCCTGATAATAAATTATTTTTATTTCATTTTTATTTATTTATCCATGTTCAATGAACCAGTTCATTTGAAATTAGTTTTATTTACATACTACAGTGAACAAAATGGATGTATTAAAGTTGAAAAATATTGGACACAAGGCACTGTAACCTTTGTTTTTGTTCCAGGACTTGACGCGGCCCAACGCAAAGAACCAGCTCGCGGCCGCCGCGCGCGCAGTCACCGAGAGCATCAACCGACTCGTTAGTATTCATTTTATAACTGGGTGGATCACACCACCACCAGACGACCAGATGGCCTAGTGGTTAGAGACCCTGACTACGAAGCTTGAGGTCCCGGGTTCGATTCCCGTGTCGGGGTAGATATTTGTATGAAAAATACGAATGTTTGCTCTCGGGTCTTGGGTGTTTAATATGTATTTAAGTATGTATCTATCTATATAATTATGTTTATCCGTTGCTTAGTACCCATGACACAAGCTTTGCTAAGCTTACTTTGGGACTAGGTCAATTGGTGTGAATTGTCCCGTGATATTTATTATTTATTATTATTATTATCAACAAAAAAGTTGATCGACCTAACTGGTAATTCCTGTTTCCAGTGGACACGCCTATTGAAACCTGTGTCACAATATCAGCCCGGTATGCATCCTGCCGCGATGATCAGGATCAGACCTGACCTGATATGTGCCCAATATTTTTAAATTATCCACCTGACGGACTAAACAGTTTTTTAGGGTTCCGGAGCCAAAATGGCAAAAAAGGAACCCTTACAGTTTTGCCATGCCTGTCTGTCCGTCCGTCCACGGCTTTGCTCAAGGACTATCAATGCTAGAAAGCTGTAATTTTGCACGGATATATAGATAAACTATGCCGACAAAAATAGTACAATCAAAAATTCAAAAACAATTTTTTTTAGGGTACCTCCCATAGACGTAAAGTGGCGGTGATTTTTTTTTTCTTATCCAACCCTATAGTGTGGGGTATCGTTGGATAGGTATTTTAAAACCACTAGGAGTTTGCTAAAGCGATTTTTTGATTCAGTAATTTGTTTGCAAAATATTCAACTTTAAAGTGCATGTTTTCATTAAAATCGAGCGTCCCTCCCCCCCTCTAAAATCTAAACCGGTGGGTGGAAAAATTTGAAATAATTCAATATGGTAGTCAGTATATCAAACTTCCTAGAAAAATTATAACGGCTAAGTTCGCTTGAGAATTATTAGTAGTTTATGAGCAGCGTAAGGTATAAAATATACCTAAACTTGGAAGATTCCGTATAAAATACGAAATCCTTAGAAAAATATTACTTATTTTTTCGTAATGGCTACGGAACCCTATTTTGGGCGTGTTCGACACGCTCTTGGCCGGTTTTTAGTCGTCTAGCCTATTACTGGTATGTCAATAGCGACGCTGTTTAGCGAAGAAGGAGGGTATAGTTAAGATGTGACGATGCGTAGTTGAAGAAGAAGAAGAAGACAGGGGGCAGGACCTGATAGGTGCTGGTGTAGCTCCCAGGGTAGATCTGTGAGCCCTCGTCGGTCTTCGGCCCTCGCGTGTCCACGCCCTTGCTGAGACGAGACGGGATGGCCGGGTAGGAAAAAGTACCTGGAACGGTGGATTCGGGCGTTAAGACCAGGGTTGTTGCGAATATCAGCATCAGCATCCGCGGATAATCAGCATGGTTTTTTATATCAGCATCCGCATCAGCATTAGCAACAATCGATGCTGATTTTTAATGCTGATAATATTCAAGTCGTAACGTGTTTGTTGAAGGCGGGAATTACCGCGAGGCACGTGGAAGTTTCGACCAATCACAGACAGTTATACAATAAAAGCTGTCACTTGTTCCCTCATTTGATTGTTTTGTCAACAATTAGTTGAAAGTGTTTTCTTTATGTATGACGTGCGTACGTAATGTAATAATTATAATTATAAATAAGTAATGTAAGTAGTTTCCGTTACCATATCATTTAATATGAGTGAGTCTCACGGTAATTTCATGTTAAAAATTATAAATAAGTAATACATATTAATTTCCTAGTAGGATATGATTTATTGAAGTAATTTATTAATATCAGCATCAGCATCAGCATCCGCTGATATTGGTCTGAGAAAATCAGCATCCGCTGATATAGTTAAAACCTGCATCAGCAACAACCCTGGTTAAGACTTAGGCTACGTTTCCATTATGACGTATTGTCGGCAGGTGGACGTGTGCACGGAGGCGGCGCCGGGCCAGAAGGAGTGCGCGGCCGCCATCCGCAGCATCCAGGGCGCGCGGGTGCTGCTGGACGCGCCCTCGCAGCCGCTCAGCGAGCTGTCCTACTTCGCATGCGTCGACAGCTGCGTCAACCACAGCAAGGCGCTCAGTAAGTGCAGGTGGTAGGACCTTGTGCAAGGTCCACCCG
This sequence comes from Choristoneura rosaceana, assembly GCA_037349165.1. Classification (NCBI taxonomy): domain Eukaryota; kingdom Metazoa; phylum Arthropoda; class Insecta; order Lepidoptera; family Tortricidae; genus Choristoneura; species Choristoneura rosaceana. Next base: position 9,136,029 of record JAZBNJ010000046.1, on the reverse strand, counting down.
GATTGCTACCAACATCTTACAACATTTAGACGACCAGATGGCCTTGTGGTTAGAGACCCTGACTACGAAGCTTGAGGTCCCGGGTTCGATTCCCGTGTCGGGGCAGATATATGTATGAAAAATACGAATGTTTGTTCTCGGGTCTTGGGTGTTTAATATGTATTTAAGTATGTATCTATCTATATAATTACGTTTATCCGTTGCTTAGTACCCATAACACAAGCTCTGCTAAGCTTACTTTGGGACTAGGTCAATTGGTGTGAATTGTCCCGTTATATTTATTTATTTATATTTATTTTATTTATCTTGCTCGCTAATCCTGCCGTGAAGCAGCAGTGCTATCTCTGTTGTGTCAGAGATTACTGGCAATTGAGGTATTCCAATTTAGGCGTCTAGTTTGGCAACGCATCTGCAATCCCCCTGGTGTTGCAGGTGTCTATGGGCAGTGGTGATCTCTTACCATCAGGAGACCCACTTGCTCGTTTGCCATCCAGTAGAATAAAAAAAAATGCCGCTGGGAGTCTTCGAGTCGCTCTTGAAAGCAAGCCCGGGTTAACCATTACCTAGAGGAGGCAACTGCAAATGATTCGTACAGGAAATAAAATATTGGAAGTCTGGTATTCTTACTAGATTTTGCCCGCGATTTCGCTCACGCAGAATTAGTATGTAGTTTAAAAATTTTTGATCCAACAAACTATTTTTTTTCGCAAGTACTTGTTGAAAAATGTATGGGTTGGGAAAAATATTTTTGGTGAAAAATAAGAGAACCAAGATATAAATGTGACAAATGTTGGTCGAATTCAACTTTTAAGATTTGATTACAGACAGACAGACAACGAGACCGGTGAAACTACATAAAAGCTTGTAATTAGAGAATTATTGCTCTTATCGCGTCAAAAAATTATAGATACCCCTCTAGCGCAGCAATGACTTATGGCGGCGAGTGTGATAATTTGTTCGTGCGCAGGCGAGGGCATGTCGGGCATGGCGACGGCGGTGAAGCGGTCCGAGCACCAGCAGTTCGCGCGCTGCGTGCGCACCGTCGCCGACGCCGTGCTCGGCCTCGTCGAGTGCACCGCGCAGGCCGCTTACTGGGTGAGCGCAGCTCGGGGCACCACCACCCCTATACCTTCCACTGCCTAACTTTGCCTAAAAGTTCATTGCCACGACTAGTACCACAAAAACTATAAAGGAAAAGTTACTTTTACTATAAACTATAAAATGTTATATTATCACTTTTCGATCAGCTAAATCCGATTCCGAGACGATAGGTTTAGGAAGACCCTTATAAGTTAGTACCGTTAATAATCGTTACGTACTTCAGGTGGCGGTGTCGGACGAGACGAGCGTGGCGGGGCGGCCCGGGCTGGTCGACCAGGCGCAGTTCGCGCGCGCCGCCGTCGCCATCGACCAGGCCTGCCAGGCGCTCGGCGACCCGACCAGCGACCAGCAACAGGTACCCGATACACAGACACAGACGAGCGTGGCGGGGCGGCCCGGGCTGGTCGACCAGGCGCAGTTCGCGCGCGCCGCCGTCGCCATCGACCAGGCCTGCCAGGCGCTCGGCGACCCGACCAGCGACCAGCAACAGGTACCCGATACACAGACACAGACGAGCGTGGCGGGGCGGCCCGGGCTGGTCGACCAGGCGCAGTTCGCGCGCGCCGCCGTCGCCATCGACCAGGCCTGCCAGGCGCTCGGCGACCCGACCAGCGACCAGCAACAGGTACCCGATACACAGACACAGACGAGCGTGGCGGGGCGGCCCGGGCTGGTCGACCAGGCGCAGTTCGCGCGCGCCGCCGTCGCCATCGACCAGGCCTGCCAGGCGCTCGGCGACCCGACCAGCGACCAGCAACAGGTACCCGATACACAGACACAGACGAGCGTGGCGGGGCGGCCCGGGCTGGTCGACCAGGCGCAGTTCGCGCGCGCCGCCGTCGCCATCGACCAGGCCTGCCAGGCGCTCGGCGACCCGACCAGCGACCAGCAACAGGTACCCGATACACAGACACAGACGAGCGTGGCGGGGCGGCCCGGGCTGGTCGACCAGGCGCAGTTCGCGCGCGCCGCCGTCGCCATCGACCAGGCCTGCCAGGCGCTCGGCGACCCGACCAGCGACCAGCAACAGGTACCCGATACACAGACACAGACGAGCGTGGCGGGGCGGCCCGGGCTGGTCGACCAGGCGCAGTTCGCGCGCGCCGCCGTCGCCATCGACCAGGCCTGCCAGGCGCTCGGCGACCCGACCAGCGACCAGCAACAGGTACCCGATACACAGACACACATTCAAACAATTTGCTAGAAATTTTGATCATGAACTTTGCTAGAACAGCCAATAAGGAACTAAGCGGGACTACAATTTCAGAGGGTATTGTAAAAACTCCCCCATCCTAGTTGTGAGATATGGAACACCTGTCCCTTCGTACATCTCGAAATATAAACCCCCTTCCAAAAAAAAAACGGGCACCTGTTTTTGTATTTTATGTGCATGAAACCTTACTTTCTAAGCTTCAATGCGTAAAAATCTGAAAAACCATAGGTGCCCGTTTTTTTTGCATGGGGGTTTGTATTTTTTGCATAAATTGCATATTTCTCGTAGGAATCAGCCTATAACGTAAATAGAAAAACTCTCTTTGTTAGTCTATTTCATTTGTTTCGCAATTTTGTACTATTTCACTTGGAATAAATTAAGTGATATTTATTTATTTATTTTGGAGAACCAACAGCTTAAACATACAAATTAAAAAAATAGTAATAGATACAGAAAGCCAATTACAAGTTCTCGCCGGTAATTCTGCTGTTATTTGTACAAATAACAGCAGAATGCCCGCACAGAGTTCACTTGGGCACAAAGAAAGTAATAATAATACTAATAACAACAACACTTAAGTAGTGATGAATTGACGGAGAAGAAATGTTCCACTATAACAAAAGGTCTTAAGGCACGCTCTCAAAGTAACGATTCACCAGAGTACGTCTCAAGCTACGGGTGTCCGAATTCCTCTCTCCCTACGTGCAATTCGCCAGATTTCTTTTTCTTTGCAATCGATTATTGATATCATAACAACTTGTCCAGGTCCTATCGGCGGCTACGGTGATAGCGAAACACACGAGCGCGCTGTGCAACGCGTGCCGCGTGGCGTCCGGCAAGACGGGCGAGCCGCAGGCCAAGCGGCACTTCGTGCAGGCGGCCAAGGACGTCGCCAACTCCACCGCGGCGCTCGTCAAGGAGATTAAGGCGTTGGACAGCGACTACAGCGAGGTAACTGCTAATAGTAAAAAATATACAGGGTGGCCCATTTATATCGGTCAGTATGGGAAACTCTGAAACTATACGACATATGAAAATTTCTTCTTAGGAACCATGACATCGATTTTAATAACAAGAAAAACTGCATTCATGCATTTAAAAAAAACCTGTACTCAGCTCGGGAATCGAACCCGGTTGTTTTGAAAAAAAAAAACTTACACTATTTCTATTTAGATATCGATTGTGTACGTCTTAAGCAGCAAATGTCTCCATGAAACATTATATCTAAAATGAATAAAATGCATTGTTTTCACATACTTTAATTTATTTTAGTAGGTGTTCGAAGTGTCCACCGTTACAATATTCAACAAATTCTGGCATGTAAAATTGTCTCTATTGTTGTTTGTACCTGTATGCTGGTAAAATCGATGTCATGGTTCCTAAGAAGAAATTTTCGTATGTCGTATACTTTCAAACTTTACCATACTGACCGATATAAATGGGCCACCCTGTATATATCACGGGACAATTCACAAAAATCGAAAATACTAACTGAAATATAGATGCACAGAAAAACCAGAAGAAAAAGACCAGCGCTGGGAATCGAACCCAGGTCCTCGGCATTCCGTGCCGTGTGCTATACAGCTACACCACCACTGGACAGTGATACAGACACGAATTTTTCCCATGCACCACATATCCTATGTTTTGATTTTGATTTTTACATGTGCTAAATCCGCGGGTTCAAAAAGGATGCAGGTCGTTTCCAGTCGAAGTAATTAGAGGTATATTTGGAAGGCCTATGGCCTAGTTGACATCCTAGATCAGCGGTTCTTAACCTTTTAGTCAGGAGGGACCATTTGACAAAATTTCTATCATGCCATGGACCACCAACTGTTTGATGGTAACATACGGTAAAAGTAAAATTGTAAATGAATGAACGTTTGCGACCGCTACTTGGCTGGCGCGTCGTTTTGTTAATTCGTTGTTGATGGCTTCGCGGGACCACCAGCGGTTCGCGAACCCCCGGTTAAGAACCACTGTCCTAGATGATGATGATGATAAATGTCATGTGTTTGCAGAGCAACCGCGGGCGCTGCGCGGCGGCGACGGGCCCGCTGCAGGAGGCGGTGCGCAGCCTGTGCCAGTTCGCGGACAGCCCGCAGTTCAGCGCCGTGCCCGCGCGCATCTCCGCGCAGGCGCGCCACAGCCAGGCGCCCATCCTGCAGAGCGGCAGGTCTGTGACACCAGTAGATTTTTAGACGTTCATAAGTGCTTGTCATAGCCTACCCTATACCGGCCCTGTTTTTCGAGTACTCGCCCATAGAAGCTCCTGTCAGTTTGTATGGGCGTGTACACAAAAAACATGGCCGGTATTTACATGCCGGTAATGCATTACACCCACACCAACTCTTGAGTGCTCATTTGGATCTGTGAGTGTGAGACGGTCAGTCAGTGCCAACATCAAGGCTCGGATACCGGTTAAATTTCCAAACCGTTATCATGTACTTAGCGCAAAACCTTTTCATTTTGGTTTCGTTCGCGAAACCGTTATTATTAAACCGGTTTTTAAGGGAACATTTCCATAAAGTTCTTGTCAGATAACCGGTTTATTCCGGCGCAGGATAAACGTCGCCGCCCGCTGTCAACCGGCCAGCTGTTACTCGTGGAATAAACCGGTTTATTTAGGTTATAGTTGAGTTCTTAAAACGTTCACGTTCTTATGAACGTTCAGAGTTAAACTGAAATAAACCGGTATTTACCGCTATTTTATAAACCGGTTCCGAGCCTTGGCCAACATCAACTGATAACGCCTCGGAGAGAGGCGAAACATGTGTTTGAAGTATTAGTGGTAGTGGTTTAGGTTATGGGTTTAATTGCTTTTGCGTTGTTAATTCTTATTTTCCAAGCCGAGGAAGGGCAGTAAATTTAACTGCACGAATTTAATAAAATCCCAGAATTTCAGTTAAACTGCTGGATCTAATGATTTACGCGTGCGAAGCAGCGGGTAAACACTTGTATATTAATGTTTGTTTTAGTCAAAATACCACCAACGGGACTTATCACGCTAACAGGCACAAGTAATATTTACCTCGACGTTTAGGCAATATTGCAGTGGCCGTGGTCACGAGTAGACTGAAGTGTGGTGATTAGTATTTTGACTATGCGTGAAATTCACGAAAGTAAAACGTTTGTAAAATTGGGTGCCCGAAATGAGAGATCGGTTGGATTTTTAGACTTTTTACTTCGAAGCCGATTGCAATGGAACAGAGACAAACAAACTTAAAAACCTTATTTATATAGATGCGCTATACTAGCGCCACCAAATTTGTGTTTTAATTTGGAACTACTGAGGTTCATGAATGTCAAGGGGCATCGATCATATTTATTAATTAGCAAGCTATCTAGTTCAGCAGATGAACTATAGATGGCGCTGTATCGAACAACGTTATAATGTCTGTTTTGTCTGCAGGAACATAATCTCGGGCTCGTGCTCGATGCTGGAGTCGGCGAAGGCGCTGGCGGTGACGCCGGACGCGCGGCCGCAGTGGCAGGCGCTCGCCCAGCACAGCAAAACCGTGTCCGACAGCATCAAGGCGCTGCTGGGAGACATCAGGTCAGTGGGGCGACCATGGTCGGACTGGTTGTGTGAGAGGGGGAGCGGGATTCAAGCGGAATTAAGCATCATTATTCGAGCGTCTTTTTTTATTTGGTTTACTGCCATGGTAGAAGAGTCAGTACAGGACTTTATGAAAAATGTGACCACGAAAATTGAGAAACAAACATTACGATGAAAAAAACATTTATTCGAGATGGCATGTAAAAAAATCAATAACATTTTAAAAGCATTATTTTAAGAATCTTGAGTTTCCCCTCATGGGCCACCAATCTATATCTTCGCGGATATAATGGAGCCTCAGTGAAATTCTGTGAAATAATACTCTTAAGTTCACGAGCATGTTCCCATATAGTGTGTAATTTAAGACGTGCACATAAGGCACGAGCCTGAGCAATGTGCATGTCACTAAATGGTCCCAAGTCAGCAAAACTGTCTTGCAAACGTTGCTGATGTTTCTTTGGGACCATTTGCTCATGATACATTGAAAAGAAATCCATCACGCATTGGCGATTGAAAAGCTCGAATTATGACTAAACTAGCTTTTGCCCGCGGCTCCGCCCGCGTGGTATTCGGTTATCGCGCGCTGTTCCCTCGGGAACTGTGCATTTTTCAGGGATAAAAAGTAGCCTATGTCACTCTCGGGCCCATAAACTATCTCTATGCCAAAAATCACGGCGATCCGTCGCTCCGTTACAACGTGAAAGCGTAACAAACAAACTCACTTTCCCCTTTGTAACAGTAAGGATTGAAAATATAGAATCGCCATGATATTGTCTAACCTCCGATGGGAGAGGAATGGGAAGAAGAAGAAGACATTGGAAATAAATCCATTACATATTGGTGGTTAAATGCTCGAATTATGACTAGTTTGTTACCGGTGTGAAATAATTGGGTGACACTTTTTCCCGGCCCGGATAACACCGACATGGAAATACCGGCCCTGTTTTTTGTGTACACGCCCACAGAAGCTTCTGTCAGTTTCTATGGGTGTTACACAAAAAACAGGGACGGTATTTCCATGTCGGTGTTATCCGGGCCGGCAAAGAGTGTCACCCAAATAATCTGGTGTCGTCTGGCAGGGAGAAGGCGCCGGGTCAGCGCGAGTGCGCGGCGGCGCTCGACACGCTGTCGCGGCAGCGGCGCGCGCTCGACCACGCCGCGCTGCAGGCCGTGGCACAAGAACTGCCTCCCAGCAAGGGGGACTCGCTGCCAGGTACGCAAACACACACACAGTGTCGCAGCAGATGCACGGCCCCGTTGGAAGGTTGCCCCCTTTAGGTTACGTTTCAACCAAGATCTGCTAGGATGCAATACGAGGAATTATTTTTAATAAACCAATAGAAACACTTCATTTAGCTATCCTCGTACAGCATCTGTCGCGCACAGCGCGATTTGCCATATAAAACTCGGTAAGTGTCACAGCCCTAATATATGTAATACATATGTAATGTGGTCACATTGCCTTTCCTTATTTGTCTAATTTTGTGTGTTGGTACTACCGTATAGAGTAATGGCGTTACAAATGAATTAACCATGGAACTAAGCTGATGCCCTAGAATAGAGAGTTTAGTTCCTTCCTGAAACTCGGCTGATACCTAAGGTGAGTGTTTTGCTATATAATGTTAATTGCCATGATCAAGAAGTGTGTAAGGATGTCCGCAATTCAATACAGGGTAGATTCCGTATATGGGTCTAGTAAGCGCTAGAGTACAATGTACACTTGGTAATGTCATAGACAGCGGAGCGCATAAACTAGATATGGAGCGAGTATCTCTTGCCCAGCAATAACGGTCGTAAGATGATGGAGCAACCGAGGTCAGGACTATGGGGATGGTGGAGGTCCTCGTGGGGGCAAAGCCCCCGCGTCCGGCGGGTGCCAGGCCAGATCACGGGCAAACTGAACCGGCCAGGAGCCTATTGATCGGTCGGAATTGGTCAGAAGATTACTGGTAGGCCCAGGATCTCTCTACCTAAGCATTGAGGCACCCGGGCATAGCGCTGTGCCTAGACCGGAGTAAATCGACCGTAAGCTAAGCACGCTACCTAAGCCTAGCTTGTGATAGGAACGTGGCACAGCCACACCGAGTTAGGAATCACTGTTATCACATATCTTGTGAAGCCAAAATAAGAACTTGTCCTTACACACTTCAGCAATATTTGTCGCCTTATTATTGCTGTGTACCATTAGCACCCCAGGAATATATGTATGACATGTATGGAAGCATCAAAGTGGCGACAGCATCGTTCTGGTGGAAAGAGCTGTGAAGGGTCCATATCGGCTCGCTTACTTATTGAAAGTCCGATTGTAATTTTCGTCAGAATGATCGTTTGTCATAACTCTTTTTTTCTCTGAATTAAGTGATTGTTTAGAATTCTTATAAAATAAACCTAACCCTAGTTTTCTATAAGATGACCATTTAAAATTTTCAGAAAACTGTAAGGTTTCAGTGGGAAAAATATTATGACAAACGATGATTCGGACAAAAATTAGAGCACGCGCACACAGGCAGCGGTCAAGAGTTCCGAGTTCTGCGTTCGGCGTTCATTAAAATGTACCGAGTCTATAACAACAACGCACATAGCGGGCAGTCTGACCGCGGCGGTCAAAGCGGAACGTCGCGTTCCAAGAGTTCTTTTCCCGCCGAGACAGGGAACGCCTGAACGCCGCGATGTCTGAGTTAGCAAACACGGAAAAGTTGATTGAATTGGTTAGGGTTAGTGACATGTTTCATGTGCAAAGACCCAAACGAAACTATGTAGAACGCGAGAATTTACACGGCACTTGTGTGCGTTGGAACTCTTGGGCGGTCAACGGGCACTAGAACGCAGAACTCTGACCGCTCTCTGCGTGCGCAGGCTCTTACGGTATGACTAGCGAAGAGTATGCGAACTTTGGCGCTCCCACATAAAGTCATTAAACATTCTTACGTTGATGAAGTAGGGACTTGTCAAAGTTAAAGTCAAAGTCAAAATCTCTTTATTCAATTTAGGCTATGATAAGCACTTATGAACGTCAAAAAATCTACCACCGGTTCGGAAAAAACCTCTGTTGAGAAGAATCCGGCAAGAAACTCAACGAGGTATTAAAAAAAAAAAGATTCACAATATTTATAAATGATATCTATATACTATACATTACAAGTATTTAACACAATTTTATTTTTAACACAGTAGGTTCACTATTTGAAGGTATCGCTAGTGCGGATCGGAATTATTTCCAAATATCCCTGTCCATGATATAATCGTTGACTTTATAATAAGCCTTAGATATTAACGTCTTTTTGATAGTAGATTTAAATTTTGTATCAGTTTCTTCAGTAATTGGGCCCGTATAGAGCTGAATATAAACCTGTATCCTCGTGCAGGGTACTTGGAGCAGATCGAGAACAGCGCGACCGAGATGCTGGAGCGCATCGAGCCGCTGCGGGTCGCCGCCCGCGGGGAGGCCGAGAACCTGGGACACGCCGTCGTGCAGCTGGTGAGACCATGTGTTAAAAACACAGTGCAGGTGGTAGGACCTTGTGCAAGGTCCGCCCGGATTGCTACCACCATCTTGCTCACTAATCCTGCCGTGAAGCAGCATGGCTTGCACTATTGTGTTTCGGCGTGGAGAGTAAGACAGCCGGTGAAATTACTAGCACTTGAGGTATCCCATCTTAGGCCTCTAGGTTGGCAACGCATCTGCAATACCCCTGGTGTTGCAGATGTTTATGGGCGGTGGTGATCTCTTACCATCAGGGGACCCACTTGCTCGTTTGCCATCCAGTCAAATAAAATAAAATAAATAAATAAAAACTAGTGATGTAACGAATATTCGCATATTTTTGAATATTCGCATACGCATTCGGAAAATTTCTGCGAATGTTTTGCGAATATGAATATCAGAAAAAAAAATACAATTATTAGATAAAAGTAGGTTAGTAAACTCAAAATACATTCATTTCTTATGTATGTATGTATGTAAAGAAAGAAAGAAAGAAGACATTTATTCACTAACACAAAAGACACACATATACAGCAAAATTTACACAAATGAACCAAAAAAACAATAAAGAAATAAAAGTAATAAATCGCACATGAAATATATACACAATTTTGTGTTTCCCCGCGAAAGTGAAACGGTCGCTGACTCAGCATTATGCTGAAGCGTTAGACGCCTACAGCGCTGATTTTCTGCCAGAACCGTAAATGTAAATACTTTATTGTACATAAAACACAAAGTAATACAAAAAGAAAACAACAAATCACAAGAGTACAAAGGCGAACTTATCCCTAATTAAATATCCCTTATTCATTTCTTATGTTTTTCAACAAAAAAAATAACTTATCCTCGCAATCACACTATCAGTTTTCAGTCCATGATTTGGTATTATTTATTTATTTACTTTGCGATGCGTTCGCATATACTCAATAATTCTCGGAATAAAATACATACGAATCGCACTTCGTTCAAACGAAACTGCCATAAATAATTTGGAGCCAGAACGAAAAACTGAATATTCGCATTCACATTCGCATTCGCATTCGCGAATGTTCAAAAAAAATGACATTCGTTACATCACTATTAAAAACCACCAATAATAAAACCTCCGCTCCTATTCAGTACTTAGACAGGGAATCACAGTACTTAAGAGAAGTCTCTTCGTACCATTCTCCATACAAACGTAGTCCCGGTCTCATTTGAAAACTAGGCAACAGAAGTAGATGGAATTTTGTAAGTACGGACTAGACGTGTGGTTTTCAGATTTTCGTATAAATGTGTAATATCAGAATTACAGGAGCTCAAAAGTCGACAAAAAAAATATGTCAACTTTGCACGAGGACTACAGACTAATAAAGCATTTTTACAGAAATCGAAAAAACCACAGGCATAGAAAATATAATGAAGATCTTGATTGTAAAATATCATTGATTTCTGTGCTATACTTTTCGTACCCAAGATTGAACCGCTCAAATCTTGAAAAGCCTGCAGCTATTTCGATATATTTTAGCAGGAAGCGGAGAAGCATAAGGGGATGTGCATGGGGGGGACGGCTGCGAGCGCTTATGTCACGAGCGATAAAGATAGAAATATCCCAAACGAATAACTAACGCGACCGCGCCGCCGGCAGGGAAACCTGTCTTAAATCTCCTACGAAATCGTTTCCCTCGCTCTCTCCCACTTCAAACATCATCAACGTACCAACTGTTTCCAGGTGTCGTACTGCGAGCCGCTGGTGTCGGCGACGGTGGGCGCGGCGTCCAACATGACGTCATCGTCGTCGTCGGGCGAGCTGCTGGAGCACGCGCGGACCGTGCTCGAGACGCTCGCGCTGGTCACGCAGGCCTCCGCGCAGGCCGCCGGGAACCCGAACGTGAGTTGCTGACACATTGCGGTCCATTGGGTTCTAGGGCAGGCGGTTGTAGGCGCCGCAGCAGCGTGCCACTAAGGCCAATCAACTTTTTTACTGACACTTTGGGCGTTTCATGCGTTACCAAAATTGTCTCTGGCGTTACCAAAAAATCGTACTTCCAATAAGATATTTTAAGGTTTAATAGGTTGAACTTACGTAGGATGGCATGTATTCAAGTACACCATCTGAAAAAACATACAGAAAAAACATGTTGACTTACAAAAATCTGCAATTGTTTGGAAAATGTCGTGGACAGATTAGTGTCGGTAAAAAAGTTGATTGGCTCAGTAGCGCTGTTTTATAGCGCTAATTTATGAACTCGACTGTACAAGAAGAAAGCAAAGTTGTCTCATGTGCTAGTATTGATTTTAACTCCCGAGTAAGCGAAGGATTCTATGTTCTAATAGGGATGATGACGCCATTAAAAAATAATTCGAAGGCACAACTCAAGTAAAAAAAGCTTTATTTTAGCCCTGAAAACTGGATTAATTTTCTCATTTACTGTAAAATTAGATTTTTCGTTGCTTTTAAAACAAATAGTTAATTGATTGAGTTGCCGGATAATGACGTCATAATCTTTATGGGAGAATCGTGTTTTGACAGCTCATAAAAATTACGTCACTTGATTGATGGTGTCAACATCCCTATTGAATAACGAGCGTAGCGAGTGATTCTAGGTTAAAATCTTGACCGCACACATCAATAATTAATGTTTTACCCCCTTATTCATAAAACTTAACAAGCCTATGTTAAGTAACAACCCCCTTTCTAACAAATACAAATGTCGAGGTGACAGATAAGGACAAACGAATTTTAGCGGCATTTTAACTAAAATAGGTTTGATTGTCGTTTATGAATAAGGCTGTATCTCTTTCTTATTTGTGTAGGCTGTGAACGCGCACCGCAACGTGGACGCTCAGAGCCAGCTGTGCCGCGCCGCGCTCAGCGAGCTGCTGGAGTGCGCGCGCGCGCTCAGCACGCAGCGCGGCGCCGTCGGACCACTGCTGGACGCGCTGGCGCGCTCCATGTGCAAGCTGACCCCTAGCAGGTACATAAAAGTCACAGCTACAGATATAGATTACATTAGATAACGCAAATGCATCTGAGGGTAGTTTATATCGTCATCATCATGTCAGCCGAAAGACGTCCACTGCTGGACATAGGCCTCCCCTCTTAGTTCTACTGCGGATATCATCATTTCTGATTCTATCCCGCAGAGAAATTCCGAGCATAGCCCTCTCAATAGCCCTTTGAGTGACTTTGGGCTTCCTCATGATGCCCATCGTTAGCGCCCACGTCTCAGATCCGTATGTCATCACTGTTATATCCGTATGTCGTCATAGTTTATATGAATACATACAAATATGATGAGGTTAGTTAAATAAAGCATGAGGCAGTCTTACGCCGAGCTTGTAGTTTGATTCACGTATCCTTCCAATACTTAAACATGGCGCAGTCGGTAGGATACGAACCTACGCTCTCAAATCTAAAATCTGATTTTCAATCTACATCGCGATTAGCATCTTCGCGTGTCCGAACCCCGACCAAACACGGGGTTGGCCTCAAAAAAAGACTGACCGCTAACTAACTAATCATGACTAGCGCGGGCGGGCGGTGCATTTGAATCGATTTTGCGCGGACATCGGTGAATCCACATCGCTAATTCGCTCTTAAGACGTCACAATAGATATAAAAAGTGACACGGTTGGTTTTCATACAGATTGAGGTGTTTGCGTTATCTAGTGTAATCTATATCTCATTTGAGCCACCCAGCACCCGAGCCGCGCTGCCTCGCCACGGCTTAACATTCTTTATATGGGCATGCCCTTGCTACATCAACTCCGTAGCGTCTTCGGATCGCCTTGTCCTTGAAGTTCCCACGCGCGGAACGGCGAGTGGACCGCTCTGTGATAGCTCGCTGCCGGCACGCTTGCGATGCAACGCTCTCCTACCTTTCATAGTAGACTACTCGGTTTTTTTATGCGACTGGATGGAAAACGAGCAAGTGGGTCTCCTGATGGTAAGAGATCACCACCGCCCGTAGACACCTGCAACACCAGGGGGATTGCAGATGCGTTAACAACCTAGAGGCCTAAGATGGAATACCTCAAGTGCCAGTAATTTCACCGAAAAATGACGACGTGTAAAAGTGCCCATTGCGGCCTATTTACTGAATAAATGATTTGAATTTTGAATTAGCGCTAAATTTTCCTTAGAGTCTAAACCTGTGCCTAAGGTCAATATTTACAGCCATCAAAGGTTCTATGTATAGCGGGTTAGGTCACGCTCTCGAGCGCTGGCGCGGCGCCAACAGACGGTCTTATCTCGCGGTATTCTTAGATATATGACCTAAGCTATTTATTGAGAGTGCATCAATTTTATCATTGGATTCGTTCGAGTTAACTATTAATTCTAGCAGTTCTATAGGGTATATACAATCGCACTGTTTGATTCCTAACCCACGTAGACCATTCTCACAGTTATGTCATAATGCTCGTAAAGTACATGTTTCTGCTGGATATAGGCGATATAAAATGACTTTTTATGCTCTAGTGCATAAAGTAAAATCTTCGTCTAATACCAACTCAAGACCAAGGTAATCAGGTGTCAACAGCCACAAACAAAAAAGTTTCTGTATATTTTTAAAATAATTTTTAATTAATATAAAACTAAAAATCAATCAAATCAATCATAAAAAATCAGTAAAATTAAAATAATGGAATTATTATATAATGAGATCCATAATCATAAAAGTTACATACTACATATATTTTTTTAATAAATTAATAAAACTAAAAAATATAATTATATAATAATGCATGAAAAATAAAAGGTACAGTCAGCTGCAGAGAAAGGGTACCCCCTGTAATAGCGGTTAATATGGATACGCCGTTACAGGGGGGTACCTTTTCTCTGCAGCTGACTGTACATAGAAAGTGAACAATTGCTTCCACTGTTGCTATTTCATTTTCTCGCAAACGAGCTTAAAACCCATTTTCCCCTCGACGTGTCTATCCACTATATGAACGAACGTCTTGGGTAAAATGGCTTGTTTTATGCTCTTGTTGTACAATCTACTATTGATTAATATATTGAGCGGCTCATCGCCAACACACTGGCAACAGTTTGGCGATAACAAAATTTATTGTATAAGCATGTGCCGTTCGATTAAATAAAATAAATAAAAGAATCCATAATCCCACTAATATTATAAATGCGAAAGTGTATAAGTCTGTTTGTTTGTTATCTCGTCACGTCTAAACCACTGAACCGATTCAGATGAAATTCGGCATACTGATAGTTTTAGTCCCGGGGAAGGACGTACTCAATAAAACCCAACACCGCACAAAAATAATGCGCATGCCTAATCTACATGGCAACTTTAGTTTTATATCTGTAAAGTTCTTTTTTAAATCTGTGTTAAAGATAGATAGATATCTTTTCGGTGTGATTTTGAGCCCTGTGTCGAACAAAATCCTGCCTCATACGCTAGCCTCTCGAGGCGGCTCACTCGGTGGAGACCCAGCTTAATATAATTTTGATTATGTCGTGCAGTGTTCGCGTCGTGCCAAAAGCATCTGAATGACATCAGAATCAGTTTAATTCAGCGGTTGGTTAATAATGAAAGCCACAGCACAAGCTCTTTTATTCTAAGACGACGCCTGTACTTAGCACCGGGTTTTATGGAAATGCGGTTTTAGAAAGAAATATGAAAGCCGGATTACAATTATCAAGAACACTAGCTGTTACCCGCGGCTCTGTCCGCATGGAATTCGGTTATATGCAATTTTCCGGGATAAAAACCACCTATATCATATGTCCTTCCCCGGGACTCTAAATTATCTGTATAAATACCGAATTTTATCTGCGCAGTTCAGCGGTTTAGACGTGATGAGGTTACGAACATACAGACTTAGAAAATTTCGCGATTTTTCCTCATTAGCACAATTTCTCTGATATCCGACCGAAATGCAGTATTAACCAGTCAGTGCGTGAATCAGCTGCGCGGCAGACGCCCTGCTCAGTGTTTACTATTCGTGCAAGATGGCCGCGCCAAGCTCGAGGTCAATAACCTTTATGTTACGGGAATACGGTCAAGTGTATTTCCCAAAGTATAGATGTGTCACTATGTTATGTTGTAACTAATAGAAGAAAATGTTACTTGCAAATCTTCTTCAAAAAACTTCGGTCTTCTCACTTTTTTTAAGGAGGAGATTTTAGCCCCAATTTGTCATTATTTTGTACAGTTTTTCTTTCATGTGTTCAATTTTGCTTTTACAAACTTTTTTTGACAGTCACAAATTTTCTCATTTACATTATTAGTAAAATTTTCTAAATAGTGTGGTTTCTCGATCTCAAATTCTCCGATGAATTAATTTAAGGGAATCTCAAATGCTTTTAAAAGAAAGAAGGCGAATATTATGGAAAATACCCTTTACCGGAACTAGCTATCTCATTTTAGTACGATTTTTTAATTCTAGTATAAAATATACCAAATGTCGTTGAATGATGTTTCGTGCTTCTTAGAGCACATATTATTGCATACACACATAACAAATGATTGGTTTTTTGGAATCTTTTTGTATTTTTTATTTCAATTCCAAATTTTTTTACTTCGAAAAAAAAAATATCTTCGGAAAAATTCGTGTCTATGCCGTGGACCACAGTGGTGTAGCGGTATAGCACGCGGCACGGAATGCCGAGGACCTGGGTTCGATTCCCAGTGTTGGTCTTATTTTTCTGGTTTTTCTGTGCATCTATATTTCGGTTTGTATTTTCAATTTAAAGTTCAAGGACTTGACTCAAAAGATTCTTCAAAAATACTGATTGATGATTCAACTTGTTCCAGGTTGTCTTTGGTGGGTTCGTACGATGAGACGGACTCGTTCGTGGACTACCAGACGCGCATGGTCGGCGTCGCGAAGGAGATAGCGCGACTCGCCACGGACATGGTGAGTTTCACCGTTTTTACTGCTGCTTCCCATATGCCGCTCTTGTGTGGTGCAGTGGGTGTGTAATTTTTGGGTGAACTAAAAACAATTAGGTACTTTGTTTACCTGTGACGTAGGTAAGTAATTGTTTTTAGTTCATTGATATGAAACTCTGGAAAGTAACAGTGGTTTACTATAAGTATTTTTTTAAATATTCGACTGGATGGAAAACGAGCAAGTGGGTCTCCTGATGGTAAGAGATCATCACTGCCCATAGACACTTGCAACACCAGGCAGAGGGATTGCAGATGCGTTGCCAACCTAGAAGCCTAGGATGGGATACCTCAAGTGCCAGTAATTCTAGTTTGACATTGTAATGTTATACCTAATAATTATAAAATTTTACACTATACTAATTAATATTAATATCATTTGACAATAAAAATTTGTACACCTACTTGTAGATTGAAGACGCATATTTGGTACATGCGTATTTTAAGACCGTATAACCGTATTCATGCAAATATATATTTCTGATTCCTGGCAACGCCAATTTTACTATCAATTTTACTTTTTTATTAATATTATTTTATATTAATTTACGTGTCATTTCTATTAGACGGCGAAGTCTGTGACAGACCCCAGCAGGCTGGTGGTGCTTGGCAACGAGCTTTGTCTGAAGTACGAGCAACTCGCCCAGGACAGCGTCGGCGCGTCCGCCACCACGCCCAACGCCGACGTCGCCAACAGGTAACTACAACCAATCACTATCATCATCATCCCATCCTATGTCTACAGATGTGCAAGTTTTTTTTCTCTCTCTCTCTTTACCGGGGAAAAAAATAGATACAGATACAATTAATAGCAAGAGTAAATTAAAATAATGCGATAAGTATAGTCTACGTCTTAAAACAATCCCACTAAGACTTATTGGAATATGTGGCAATGTAACAATAATTAATCGTAACCTAAAAGTAACATTTATCATACGCAACGAACAATCCGAAGTAACATGCAGACTACACAAGTTGTGGAAAGTTTCCAAAAAGATGAAAAAGTTCTCGGAAAATTCTGGAAATTTTTACAAGAATAGAGGAAATTTAAATTTAAGAAACGAAAAGTTTCAATCTTCAGAATTGTGAGGAGTTTCCAAAAAAGCGAGTTATACATTGTTGCTTTCGTCCCGTGCCGTGCCGGTGCCTGGCCAGCTAATGGAAAAACGGCCATTCATCATCATCATGTCAGCCGAAAGACGTCCACTGCTGGACATAGGCCTCCCCCATGGCTCTCCACTCAGACCGGTCTTGTGCTTTCCGCATCCACCGCGATCCCGCGATCTTAACCAGGTCGTCGCTCTATGTTGTTGGCGGCCTACCGACAGCTCGTCTCCCGGTCCGCGGACGCCATTCGAGAACCTTCTGACCCCATCGGCCATCAGTCCTGCGTGCAATGTGCCCCGTCCACTGCCAATTCAGTATCGCAATTCTTCGGGCTACATCAGTAACCTTAGTTCTACTGCGGATATCACCAAACGGCCATTGACTCTCTTTTTCCCCACAGCATCCGCGTGGCGGTGGTGGAGCTGGGCGAAGCGGCCTCCGAGCTGATCAAGGCGGGCGGCGAGTGCCGCCTCAGCGGGGGCGGCGACGCGCAGCGGCGGGTCGCCGACTGCTCCAGGACCGTCAGCGAGAAGGTAACACCGGCTGCAATAGGTACAGTCAGGCACACATGCCCAATGGAGGCCTTTAAGGGTACGTTCAGATGACAAGCGTTCAACGCGCGTTGCCGCGACCGCCATGGTTCAGTCAGTAAAGTTCTTTTGTCGAAGATGGACGTAGAAACAGTAGCGGTGATATTATACTGACGGTTGAAATGACGCAACAGAAGTTGGAGATATTGGGTCCACCCAATTTTGTCAACCAGGCTGACTGAAAGCCAGTACATAATCTTGCATCCTAAATTATGGCAATTTGGACCCAAATTTTTTAACTACTTAAGAATGTCCATCAAGTCATTTGATGACTTAGTGGCTCTCATCGTCCATCCGCGTCGAAAGCGCGCGCTCAACTGAACGGAAACATGGAAAACCAATGATCTCAAAGCGCGCGTTCTCGCGCGCTGACAATAGTCGAGCGCTAGCGCAGCGTTCAACGCGCGTATTAATAAAACGCGCGTTAGCATGTGTACGGCCTGAATAAGTTGTTATGTAGTTGTAAACGCGCGTTAAGCGCTTGTCATCTGAACATGCTCTAAGGGGTCCTGTCGTGTCACCAGCTAGCAGCTACTTTTTATCCCGGAAAAATGCACAGTTCCCAATTCCACGCGGGTGAAGCCGCGGGCAAAAGCTAATATATATATAAAAAACAAAGTCGTGTTAGATAAACCATTTACAAGTCAAGAACGGCTGGACCAATTTTTATGATTTTTGTTGTTTTTCAATTTGTCTTCGTCATGGGGCGAAGCGTCAGCGGGCATAAGCTAGCGTCTGATTGACGTGTTGTAACAGGTGATGTCGGTGCTAGCGGCGCTGCAGGCGGGCTCCCGCGGCACGCAGGCCTGCATCGACGCGGCCGCCACCATCGCCGCCATCATCGGGGACCTTGACACCACCATACTCTTCGCCAGTGCAGGTCGGTACCCCCCTTACCCCACCGTCATCACCTGACTAATCTGAAATATTTTTTGTTAGCACTTGATATCGCAGGTGGTAGGACCTTGTGCAAAGCCCGCCTGGATTGCTACCACCGTCTTGCTCGGTAATCCTGCCGTGAAGCAGCAGTGCTCGCATCTTTGTGTTTCGGCGTGGAGAGTAAGACAGCCGGTGAAATTACTGGCACTTAAGGTATCCCATCTTAGGCTTCTAGGTTGGCAACGCATCTGCAATACCCCCGGTGTTGCAGTTTATAGGCTGTGGTGATCTCTCACCATCAGGAGACCCACGTGCTCGTTGGCCATCCAGTCGTATAAAAAAAAAACTATAGCACTAACCCATCTCGCTCCTGACGCAGGCACTCTCCAATCGGAGAAAGAGAACGACACATTCTCCGACCACCGCGAGAACATCCTGAAGACAGCGAAGACGCTGGTGGAGGACACCAAGACCCTAGTGGGGGGTGCGGCCGGCACCCAGGAACAGCTGGCTAACGCGGCTCACAACTCCGTCACCACTATCGGTAAGTTACACGTCCCACTGCTGGGCACAGGCCTTCTCTCAGTATGAGAGGGCTGGGGCTGTAGTTCCCACGCGGGCCCAGTGCGGATTGGGAACTACACACATACACCATTGAATTGCTTCGTAGCTATGTGCAAACACGTTTCCTTCATCGTAAAGCTCGTAATTTTCAAATGAATTTCGAAAAATTCGGAATTGCGAGCCGAGGTTTGAAGCCACGATCCTCTGCTTTAGAGGTGATAGGTCAAATCACTAGGCCACCACAGCTTAAGTAATCGCTTAGTTCAATTTAATTCATTTACTTTCATGTAACAAAGACACATTTTATTTTCTGATTACTATTTATAACAACATTTAGCGAAATATTTGGTTTTTAAACTGATGTACATTTTTATTTGTGTTTGGCTCTAAACGGCTAGATGGATTTGGGATGAAAATAGCTGAATATCCGAAATAACATATAGGAAGGAAAGAAAGAAAGAAATGGAAAATGGCTCCATAAATACCACCTAAAACTTCGACACGACAGGATACCGAAAAGGGTCTCCACTCAGCATGTGTTGCCGCACATTATGTGCAGCAACACTGGTTTTCTGTAGAGCCCAGGCCACTACGAGCATAGGCTACTTTTTATCTCGATATTCCCACGGGATAGGGATAAAAATCTTGATATTTCAACCGCTGCACGCTGGCAGGGTCGTTGACGCGATGTAATATATTGGGAATTCCCACGGGAAGTTAGTTTAACCCTGGAATTTCAATTGAACTCCTCTATCTTAAGATTGACGCGTGCAAAGCCGGTAAACACTAGTTAAATGAGAGAGAGAGAGAGAGAGAGAGAGAGAGAGAGAAACATTTATTTATACATATTCGATAGACATAAAAATACATTACATGGAAGGAAATTAAAAAAATAACATCGAACAGTATAAAGTGGGCCCCACTCAGCATAATGTTACGGCAAGCCGCAACGCTGTTTTTCAGTGGGACCCATTTAAAACTAAAACAACTGATATAGCTTTTTATTTACTTAAGCGTCTGGCTGAAAACGGCTAGACATCTGAAATAACACATAGATCACTTTTTATGCCGATATTCCTGTTTTTCTATTGTTTTACACTATGGCAGTTTGACTTTATTCTCGAAATAATTAGGATCTAATTGCTTAGTCAATTTTTTTCAAAATATTTATATGTTGGATTTCAAGAGGTTAACGCGTGCGAAGCCGGTAAACACTAGTTAAATTTCTGTAACCCCCTCAGTGCAACTGTGCGAGGTGGTGAAGCAGGGCGCGATGTCGCTGGGCCCGGCGTCGCCGGAGCCCCAGGTGTTGCTGCTTCACGCGGCGCGCGCCGTCTGCGCAGCGCTGAGGGACCTCGCCGCCGCCACCACGGCCGCCAGCGGGAAGCACGTCGCGCACCCGCACATGGAACAGCTCAAACATGCCGCCAAGGTGAGGGTACCAGCTTGGATGTTTGAACGATTGGCTAGACGACTAGAAACTCGTAGTCCAAATACCACAAACGGGACTTATCACGCTAGCACACACAAGTAATATTTACCTCGGGTACGTATCAAAATATATAAAGTAGTTTAAAAATAATAATGGACGAAATACATAATGGTGATTTGCTATAACGCAATTTTCTTGGTAATTCTCAACTTTACAAGATTTTCATAAAACAAATCTAACCTTACCTAAACCAATATATAGATTACACGATTTAAAAAGTTCTTTTAACCAATAGTTTCATAAAAAAATTTAGTATAGTTATGTAATGACCATTATACAGGGTGATTCATGGGTCGTGAGCAGGAGTGAAAGGGGTGATGGAGACATTCACACTGATCAACTTTTATTATGGGATCAGCCCCGAAATCGCGAAAAAAAAAACCATCAAATCAAGAGATCGAGATCGAGAGAATCGATCGCTAACTATCCGAAATGTATGGAATAGCAGATTTTTTTTTTTGTCATTTGGTAGCTGGTCCCATAGTAAAAGTTGCTCAGTGTGAATGTCCCCATCACCCCTTTCACTCCTGCTCACGATCCCTGAATCATTATTCGTTTATTTCGTCCATTATTCGTTTTAAATTTAATGTATTTTGATACATTCCCATTTACTTCGACGTATACCTCGACGAGTAGATACTCGTGACCACGGCAACTGCATCGTTGCCGAAACGTTGAGGTAAATATTACTTGTGTGTGTTAGCGTGATAAGTCCCGTTCGTGGTATTTTGACTATAATAACTGTTTAGTCCGTCAGGTGGATAATTTAAAAATATTGTGCACATATTTTTTCTTTTGTTAGACAAACAAAAAATGACGAGGATACAGTGCTTAGAAGTTTCGAGTGACGTTAGTATATAGTAGGATTTTTACCTTCTAGTGACGTCACGAGCCCCCACTCCGGAAGTTTGATGATCTTTGTCGATTTTTAATAAATAGATGAACTAAAAAATTGGTGTCCCATGTTTTTCCATAATCTAACTGTCGGACTAAATAGAATGATATATTTTTAACCCAGTCGTCATCCTTATTATGTGAGACAATATAGACCTGTTAATAAAATTGTACATATAGATATGTAGTGTTTTGAACTTGTCCCGGGACTTAATCATGCAATTATAAATTTATATCAATGACGACTCCGATGACCAGATGGCCAAGTGGTTAGAAAGGGAGCGCCAAAGTTCGCATACTCTTTGCTAGTTATACCGTAATTTTTGTCCGAATCATCGTTTATCCGATTTTTTTTCCCACTGAAACCTTACATTTTTCTGAAAAATTTAAATGGTCATCCTATAGAGAACTATAGGTTAGGTTAGGGTTATTTTATAAGAATTCTGAACAATCATTAGATCTAGAGAAAAAAGAGTTATGACAAACGATCATTCTGACAAAAATTACATTCGGACTTTCAATAAGTTTGCGAGCCGATATGGATCCGATTAGAAAATTATAGCTGTCAGCTCTTTAGACCCGTAATCCAAATTGTTAAAATCACCTCGACGTTTCGGCTATATCGCAGCGGCCGTGGCACGAGTAGATAAAGTTTTGCGTGAATAAGTCCCGGGGTTTTTGTAAATTATTATTGTAATGGGCTTAAAAAAAAAACATTCAACTTCGCCGTAGTTATGTTTGAAGTGAAAACAGACAGGGTTCGATTCCCTGGTTTGTATAAAAGGTGTCTTTAATGTGGGATTAGTTTTAACTAATAATTAAAACGGTGTAATGGTTTTGGTGTAGTTTTGTTTTTGGTTTATTTTGGGATAATGTGTGTGTATATTGTTCACGTCTCAATATTGGACTTTTATCGGAGAATGGAAAAATTCGTGACGTCGCAATGTCCTTGCGGCTTACACGGGTGCGGGTTCGAATCCCGAGTCACGTTTTTTTCTATTATTGTTATTAATTTCAACTTTGAAATCAATGGGCTTCTAAGGATTACTAAAATTGAATTTAAGAGATCGTTGTTATATGCCATTCGTGGAATGTCAAAGTACAAGACTGAGATAGCAGCGAAAATAGAGACAGACGATGTGAGTTTATCGTCTCTCTGGATCATTATTCGAGCGTTTGTTCGTAATCATTTTCGTGGACACTTTTCTACAAAAATTGCAAAACATTATGAAACAGCTTCAGCTATCTGTTTGAAGTACAAGAACTCTAACATAATCGAAAATGACATGAAAAATCTACATTAAAATCGTAAAAAAGTGACCACAAAAGTGAACGCTCAAAGAATGACCAATCTCTATTCCAGATAGATCTCATAGTCAAGAGATAAGCACTCAATTCTGATGGCTTAAAAAAGTATAATGAAGCTTTGGTGTATTATCTAAAGACCTTACTGTCTGCGCCGAAGCCCTAACCTGCCCTGTTTCCGCTAGCGCCTCTCCGACAAGCGCTGGAGCCTCCCCGCGCGCGCCGCCACTCTCCCCTCCAAGCGCCGCTCGCTCACACTCAAGCATGAGTACAACTCAGCTGACTCAGAAACCGACCTGTTCCAATCTGACCAGGAAGAAGAACTCCTCAAACTCCTAGACTACAGCAGCCAAGATGACGACGTATCCCCATCAGTCTTCCACGATAACTGTGAAGAAATCATAGCATATATAGAAGGACTGATGAAGAATGTTGTCAAGAGAAAGGACAATGAAGACCTGAATCTTAGATATAATTTGGCAGCGAGGAACAGTCTAGTCGATATGGATTGGAGAGTGCTCAAATATGGAGAAAACATCCTGCTAGGTGAAGTGAGGGAACTAGTGGATATTCTCGTTGATTTAGGTGAGAAAGCGGAAGGTGATAGGAAAATGAAGATCACACTCAGGTTGAAAGCTAATGATGACTTGGATAACGAAATGAAGAGGTTGTCTCAGGTTATTGAAGATATGGACTCTGAAGTAGAAGATGTCAAAGAAGTTACGACTATAAAGTCCATGCAGACTGCACCTAAACCTAAAGTAGTAGAGAGACTGAAAAGTCCAGTGTTTAAAATTAGAAAAGTGAAGCCAGTCAATCTTAATGACGAGAGCCCTAGTCCTGAAGCTAGTCCTGAAAGACAAAAAGGTTCGACTGAAATGATAGTAGCGCCTGAAGTAGTACATAAAGATGTCAGAGTAATATTTCAGAAATTGTTAAACGATGATTCCGAATGGTGGAAAGCGATTGCTAAAAGAAACATTGATAAAATGGAGGAGACTAGGCGTGAATTGGAGAGGTTCAGTGGACATGAATTAGTACTTGGCGAATTCCAGAATGAAATAAACAAATACGAGAAAGAGAAGAAAACGTTGCAGACGTTTATCGATGAAGTCGATAAATCTAAAGCTGTGAAAAAGGATCTAGAGTATGATAAAAAGTACGAAGATATGGTTCTGAAACTGATAGAATTCGCCAAGAAAGATTTCATTTACAAAGGTTTTGATCCTATCATAGAAAAATTAAAAGCGCTATCCAATGTACAAATAAAAAGTCGCAAAAAGAAGCTTAACATTAATGAAATCGTCAACATTTACACTCAAATAGACGTAACAAAATATACATACGAAGAGCTGTGTCTCTTAGAAAGATATTATAAAGAAATTATACGAAAATACAAAGAAGAGACATATGATAAAGAGAATATTATGA
Organism: Choristoneura rosaceana; assembly: GCA_037349165.1. Classification (NCBI taxonomy): domain Eukaryota; kingdom Metazoa; phylum Arthropoda; class Insecta; order Lepidoptera; family Tortricidae; genus Choristoneura; species Choristoneura rosaceana. The sequence goes on along the minus strand of JAZBNJ010000046.1, from coordinate 9,111,517 downwards.
GAGACTATAGGTCGCCTAGTTTGCCTCGGGATGAAACACAATCCGCTCCGCCTTCCTACAACAGAAACGTGATTCTAAATGTGCATTCCAGCCAAAATCTGACAAAGAACATAAACCATTACGGCAGTTCAACCATAATAAACGGGAACTCGCTAAAACGTTCCAAAACAAACAACAACGATTCTAGAAACAGCATCGAAATCTTCGATCTCACTCGCACCTACCCAGAAGAATACTACGCCAACAACTGGTGGTCAATCTACGAAGACATATTAAAGAGCAGAGAACACCAATTCGGCTCTATCGACAACTGGTGGCATTTCTACGAAGCGATATTGAACAAAGAAGACACATCTGATGAGGAGCTGAGGAGATTAAGAGCTGTAGTGGAATACAGGAACAGGTTGAGAAAACCCAGCAGCAGGATGGAGGAACAGATGCGTATGCTGGAGGATATGAGGAGTCAGAGCTTCAAGGAGACTGAGGACGTCGCGATGGACAATAAAGAATCGGTCAGAGTTGAGACTAACGCATGGCCTTTGGGTCGCATCGATGTCGTGCATAATAATTTACTATTGTTAAACTCGTGTCCGAAACATAGACAGGCGGTAGAGATTTAAAGTTACAGCATTACAGTATGCCTTTATTATGAAATATCCAAATATTATAAATAAAATAACCAAAGAAATTACTTACAAAACTTATAAATTACAAATAAAAAAAGCCTTGGAGATCGTCCACTTGGGGCGTCGTCCCCAGGACGGAGGACGCATTGCCTCTTTGCACCGCCAAACTAAGGCACTGGGCAAAGAAGCTACCGGCCCTACGGTCCCCTGAGACGCCGAAGAGCTTGTCCGACACTTCTTTAACAAACTTTTTTGTGTCAGACGATCATGGGCCCAAAGTTTCAATTGCAAGTGCCGCAAATACGTAATTGTTGGGCATTACAGTAAACATGTTACATTATCGGATATTAACGTAGCCTATGTTTTACCCCGGAAACGTGTGAAGTTCTCACGGGAAACAGACTAAATTTGGACAACAGCGCATTCCCTACTTATAAACCCCCTTGCAAAAAAAACGGGCACCTATGGTTTTTGTATTTTATGTGCATGAAAGCTTACTTTCTAAACTTCAATGCCTAAAAATCTGAAAAACCATAGGTGCCCGTTTTTTTTGCAAGGGGGTTTATTTAGTAAGTTTGTAAAGTTGTTTCTTATGCAGTAACTTGCTGAACTCATTTAGATAAAACTTGATGTAGAAATAGTTTGGGTCCCAGCGAATAGCCATGGATAGTTTTTTTCTGGAAAGTTCCATGGTTCCCGCAGAACAGTGATAAATGAATTATTTGTAGACGATATCGCAAGCAAGAGCTACTTTAAAATAAATAAGCAATCTTTCAATCGGTACTGATATTTTCCAAGTAATCAATAGTTTACTTAAATTAAACTTACTTTATAATTATTACTTAAGTATTATCTAACGTCTAGATGCTCTCTATGTTTCGGACACAAGTTCTTCACTTCTTCCTGTCACTTCCAGGTCTTGTGTCATCTAGAAATGTGTTTAGTCTTGTTGTGGTGTGGCATGACCTTTACCCTAACGTAGTGGAAACCGTCTGCTTTCACACAGCTTCTAAGGGTCAATCAAGACCGCGCCAGCAAAAGGATAGAAACATTTAGAAATGTGCTCCAACTAGTGACTTTGACACGACATTTTATGGGGTAGTTTTTTTTTCTTTTTTAGGGTAACTAAACACATTTCAAACCTCATCTCATGGTCCGGACTACAAGCTTTGCTTGTCATCCCGTGAATAACTAAAAAACCACAAGCTTTCATTATATCACAAGCAATAAAAAGTCCAATATTGATCCAAAAGCTTCGTATATTTATTTATATGTATTGTTATGTCATGGTGTTGAAAGCTTATGGGTTTCAGCTATGGCATGGTGCTTTTTTTCATCCTAAACAGAAGTAGTTGCAACCCTGAGCTTTGAATATTAATATTGATCCATTGCCGGAACACTGGGGTTTTTCTCGATTGGTATCACCGCATCCTCTTTTTCTGTGACGACGCCTCGGTTTTGTGAGTGATTTGACGAGGTAAATAAGTTTTTATGTGACTTTTGTGGATGGTAAAGCATTGTCAGAGGTTTTCAATTGTTCACTAGTCTGTCTACTGGAGTGAATCGAGACAGCAGAGCTAAAAAATGGAGATATAAAACTAACGTGCACAACAAAAAGTTGAAATCCCCGACTGTCACTTTAAAGTTCAATATCTCAAAAACGGCTGAACCGATTTTGATGAAACATGTCTAAGGACCATCGCTAGGAAACCTGCTGTCAAATAAAAAAAAACCGGCATTCAAATTGGTACACCCGTTTAAGAGCTACGGTGCCACAGACAGACACACAGACACACATAGCGGTCAAACTTATAGCACCCCTCTTTTTGCGTCGGAAGTTAAAAAAACCACCGATAGAATTGCTTAAAATCTCCGCTCCTCTTTAGTGGATAGGGACCTTAAAAACCGGGCAAGTCGAATCGGACTCGCACACCGAGGGTTCCGTAGACATTTATAGGTATGTAAGTAAACGGGAATCGTGTCTTGGAGATATTTCTCGCTTTTTCCGAGTGTTTTAATACTTCCAGTGTATGCAGAACCCTACTCTTAAGCAAAATATACGCAGATATTTACAGACAGACATAAAAAATCAAGATTTTCAGACTTTTCTAGTTGGTTGTGTTATAATAGCTACCTTCATACCGAATTTCAAGATTCTGAGTTTACGGGAAGTATCCTGTAGGTTTTGATTCCCTTGCGAGTTTCGAAAATTTGCCGAAATTTGCGGCATAAACGACAAAAGTGTCGTATTGAAGAATTGACTGATTTCCGCTAAAACCTTTTTTTACTTGCTCTATTCTAATTTAAAATCAAAATATTATAACAAGTATTTGTAATTATTATTATTTTTTTTTTATTTCAACCCGAGTATTCGGATTTACTTGAAATGAAGTATTTAATACAGTATTTTGGCGAACGCGCAAATATTCGAGCGTTTCGACCGCGCGGTCAAACGTCATTAGCGTCCCACGTTTATACAGCACAACGGAAAGACAAGTCACAAGAATTTTAATCACGCTAAATTCAGTATCAGTGTTGTCTTCAATTTTCATAAACAACAACACTGGGCATCACCACTTTTAATAACACCTGCGAACCAATGAAAAAAAAACGCTGCAAAAACGCTGACAATTCAGCCGACCGGGCTTATATTTAAACTCTAAAATTCGCTTTTTCCCTGAGATCAGATCAAGCTAGATCGATTTTTCATCATGTAGGGGTTACATAACCTTTAATCGAAACCGTTAGAGATGTTTCCGAGATCCCCAACACAAATAAAAATACAAAATTTAGATGACAATGCAATTACAATCGACAAAAAGTAGTCAGAAATTAAATTTTTACAAGAAGTCATTCACATGATCGAGGCCCTTTCCATGCTTGGTGACTCCAGCAGCTCTGTTCCAGGTGATGGTGACCAACGTGACGTCGCTGCTGAAGACAGTGAAGGCGGTGGAAGACGAGCACACGCGCGGCACCCGCGCCATCGAGAGCACCATCGAGGCCATCTCGCAGGAGATTGAGGTGAGGCTGAGACACTATGTTTTTAATATATTTTTTATTTAAATGGGTCTATTTCTGGTGTACAATAAAGAGTCATTGTATTGTATATTCCTGATGTGGTCCCATTGGCACCAAGTCCAGGTTTGATGATGGGATGCAAGGGATACGAGGGCAACCCTCAAATTTTATAGCCACACCAATTGGGGTACTCGCAAGCAAGAAGACAGTGATGTGGCTCAGTAAGTGTGTGAAATGGACATTCATAAAACAAAGCCTCTAATATCCCCTCAGATCCTGATGAACCCCACGCCTCCGAAGAACACGGCGACTCCCGAAGAGCTGATCCGCTGCACGCGCCAGATGACGGTCAGCACGGCCCGGGCGGTGTCTGCAGGGAACAGCTGCAAGCAGGACCAGCTCACCGCCGCCGCCAACCTCGGCCGGAAGACTGTCCAGGAGCTGCTGGGCGCCTGCAAGGTAACTGGACACCGGGACCAGAGACCAAAACACACTCCTCGCGACACATCCAACAGCTGCGAGCAGGACCAGCTCACCGCCGCCGCCAACCTCGGCCGGAAGACCGTCCAGGAGCTGCTGGGCGCCTGCAAGGTAACTGGACACCGGGACCAGAGACCAAAACACACTCCTCGCGACACATCCAACAGCTGCGAGCAGGACCAGCTCACCGCCGCCGCCAACCTCGGCCGGAAGACCGTCCAGGAGCTGCTGGGCGCCTGCAAGGTAACTGGACACCGGGACCAGAGACCAAAACACACTCCTCGCGACACATCCAACAGCTGCGAGCAGGACCAGCTCACCGCCGCCGCCAACCTCGGCCGGAAGACTGTCCAGGAGCTGCTGGGCGCCTGCAAGGTAACTGGACACCGGGACCAGAGACCAAAACACACTCCTCGCGACACATCCAACAGCTGCGAGCAGGACCAGCTCACCGCCGCCGCCAACCTCGGCCGGAAGACTGTCCAGGAGCTGCTGGGCGCCTGCAAGGTAACTGGACACCGGGACCAGAGACCAAAACGGAAAGTTCGCATACTCTTCGCGAACTAAAATAATTTCTTTGCTCACCCGCGACCTTAAGATAGCTAAGTCTATGCAAATTATGCGTGTTCATGCAGTTCCATTCATAGAATACAATACATTCTATTCTATTGTATTCTTAACGATAGTATGTAAGTTACCGTTTAATCTTTGTTCCAGGCGGCAGCTTTCACGGCAGAAACGGAGGAGCTGCGCTCGCGCACGCTGGAGGCGGGGCGCGAGGCCGCCGCCGCCTACCGCGCGCTGCTGCAGGCGGTACTGTCCGGGTCCGGCAAGCGCATGCTGCCGGAACTGTCGCGCCGGGTCGCCGCCGCCGTCGCTGACATCATCGCCGCCGCGGACCTGCTCAAAGGTGGGAAATAGGAGCTCCGCGCGCGCGACATGGACGCTTCACTTATTATTTTTTCAGTAAAAAATTACAGCATTATAGTTAAGATACTAATGGGCCAATAAACTTTTTTACCGACACTAATTTGTCCGCGACATTTTTCAAAAAATTGGAGATTTAAGTAAGAAAACATGTTTTTTTCTGTAATTTATTAGATGGTGTACGTGAATACATGCCATCCTACGTAAGTTTCTACCTATTAAACCGTGAAATATCTTGTTGGAATAGGATTGTTTGGTAACGCAGGAGACGCCCAAAGTGTAGGTAAAAAAGTTGATTGGCCCACCTACGCCGCTCATGTCCCGCGAATGTTACCCCACGTATCACTCGGGCTCCGATTCTGGTTTCCGATAAACTTTAATTTTAATTTATTTTCTCAAATAAACAGGATACACTTTTAAATTAGCTCTCTAACACTCTGTTCTTAATCTAAATTGAACCAGATGGTTCCGTTGGTTCCGATAGAATCCTATACATCCCGGGTCCTCAGATCAAATAAAAAGTAAAGATAGAGCGCTGCGAACAACGATGTGAGGCCGGTCAAACTACACCAATCCACACGGATACACAGTGGCAGGCACACACTTGCAACCAAACTACACCAAAACCTTGCTACTTAGCAACGCATTCTCGTGGAGCACAACGTATTTTTAACTTCGGCTAATATCACTAATAATGCCAAATTGCGCAGTGAAAGGGTGTATAAACTATTCGTCCAAAATAAAAAGCAGGATGGAATCACTTTTCACACGTAAGTAAACTTGAAAACCAATATTTTCAATAAAAATCTAAATAATTTTGCTTAGGACACAAAACGTCAACACTAATGTTGCAATTATAATAATTGTAGTTACCTTATTATTGGGTAAAAGCCGCCTGTGTAATACAATATTATGGCAACACCGGCGTTCGCACACATATTTATAAAATCGGCCTCACCCAGCTGTTCACCGCGCTCCATCTTTACTTTTTATTTGATCTGAGTCCTGGTGTGATGTACTGTTTCTGATCGCCCGTTGTCCGGCAGGCTCGGACTGGGTGGACCCCGACGACCCGACCATAATAGCGGAGCACGAGCTGCTCGGCGCGGCCGCCTCCATCGACGCGGCCGCCAAGAAGCTGGAGTCGCTCCGCCCCAGGAAGACCATGAAAGTGCAGGTCAGTCCGCGCCGGCACTAGCGTGCATTCCTCAAATCTTCAGAGTCAGATTATTTCTTTGAGAATGAGTCCGCCTTGTACATAAATATTTTTTCAAGAATGAAAACATTTCGTCGCTACTTTGAAAAAATCTCGTATCTAAAAGTCAACCAAATTGAACCTTAACATAATTTTCATAAAGTTCACTCAGAAAAATTATCTATTTTGAGATGCGATTGTTTTTAAAAGTAGTGACGATTTGTTTGTTTGTTGTTTTATACTATTTATTGTAGAAGAAAAAAATTCAAAAAAGGTTACAAAAGCAATTGTGTCTTTATAACGTTCAGAGGGTTGCCTACGGTGCTGGCTGAAAATCAGCGCTGGGGTGTTTTTGACGCTTCAGCATTATGCTGAGCCAGTATCTGATTCACAACCGCAATGACACATACCTTTGTGTTGTTTATTTGTACCAAATAGTATTGTTGTCTTGCGTTGTGAATAAATGCATTTTCTTTCTTTCTTTCTTTCGATTGCTAAGTAGAAAGGCGAACTTGGTTCTGAAGGGATCTCTGCAACGATTAAAGATTATTTGATTATTTTTATTATGCCGTTAATTCTATATAATGTTTATATGTATTTCAATTTTTAAACCAAAAGCGTAACGAAGAAGATACCAGAAGCCAGAAGACGATAGAATCAAAATGAAGCAAATCTGTAACTTCGTTCAGGAACACTTAATTGTGACGTCAGAAGATGCCACTCGGCGCTGAGATATGTTTGATATTCTTGGTTGTTCTGTGTATCACCCGGGAATCAAACATATTACCCAGCGACGGTGGCGGAGCGACTCGCCCGGAATGTTCTAGAAGACGAGGCTTAACAGAAGACACTTCAGCGAAGGAAGGAAATTGTGAAATTGTGTTTATATATTTTCGCACATGAATTTCGAAAAACTATAAGTATGAGGTCGGATTTGAACTCACTATCCGCTGGTTGAGATGCCATAGGTCAAACCCACCCACGGCTACGGCCTCCGAGCTCTTCTGAGTTTTACGAAATTCATATGCGAAATTATATTTGAAATTTGGTGAGAGCTTTATGGTGAAGGAAAACATTGTGACACCAACAAAAAATCTGAAGCAAATTAGTAGTGTGAATATGCAAGCTTTTTTTTTTCTATTTAATCAAATATATCTATTGTAACGTAGAGAATTGAGAAAGAATTTTTTTCGTGAATAATTTTAAAACTAGGTGTGTTAATGTCACATTTTTCACAAAATCTTTGGTGTTTTGCACACATTCGTGGTTGGTTTTGTAAGTTATTTTTTATATATTTCACACGAAAACACAAGCTGAAACATGGATGGATGCACAGAAAAACCAGAAAAATAGACCAGCGCTGGGAATCGAACCCAGGTCCTCAGCATTCCGTGCTGCGTGCTATTCCCCTACACCACCGCTGGACAGGAGACTAGACACGAATTTTTCCTATGCACCAATTTTTCAACTTGCATTCTTTTCATAGTCACTTTAGCAGCGACACTAACGCCATCTACGTTACTAGTTTCTCATTGAGAAACATTTTGCACGGAATGCTAAGGACCAAGGACCTGGGGACGATTCCCAGCGCTGGTCTATTTTTCTGGTTTTTCTCTGCATCCATGTTTCAGCTTGTGTTTTCGTGTGAAATATATAGACTTTCCCGGGATGACCGTAAAAGAAACAAAAATTTGGAGTTGAAAGACTCCAAATAGTAATCTTAGTTATTTTTTAATTAACACTTTATTCGTCGCAATGTGTAAATAGGGAATTTGCCATTTTGATGATTGGAAGTGAGATGTTTACAGAAGTGACAACTATTATTTGACGCTTTCATAGGGCCTGGACACATGTCGCCGGTACGGTGCCGTCTACGGTGTCACGGCGCGGCGCCGTCAAACGGCGTCGTGCCGAAACACGGTGCCGCGTACGGTGCCGTACACGGCGCCGCGAACGGCGTCGTACCACGGCGCGGTGCCGTGGTACGACGCCGTGCACGGTGCATCGCTTGGTAGTTTAACTAGTTTTCGTTTTGCTGCTGAACGCATAACACGCAAGTAAATAGTTTGTCATCCCCACATATTTTCAGTGCTTCATATTTTCTCTTAAAATGACCTCCATCATGGTTCATTAAAGACATGTATGGATTCACCCAATATCTTCGTTTCTGGTTTTTCTTCATTCGTCGTCTTAGCAGTAGGAGCAGGAGAATACGTTTTTCTTGGTCCATGTCAAGGCAAAAACTGTATACTTGTATATATTTAAAACGACAATTGTTTTGTATATTTGAACCGATGGTTGTACTTGCGTGTTATGCGTTCAGCAGCAAAACGAAAACTAGTTAAAGGGCCTGGACACATGTCACCGGTACGGTGCCGTCTACGGTGTCACGGCGCGGCGCCGTCAAACGGCGTCGTGCCGAAACACGGTGCCGCGTACGGTGCCGTACACGGCGCCGCGAACGGCGTCGTACCACGGCGCGGTGCCGTGGTACGACGCCGTGCACGGTGCATCGCTTGGTAGTTTAACTAGTTTTCGTTTTGCTGCTGAACGCATAACACGCAAGTACAACCATCGGTTCAAATATACAAAACAATTGTCGTTTTAAATATATACAAGTATACAGTTTTTGCCTTGACATGGACCAAGAAAAACGTATTCTCCTGCTCCTACTGCTAAGACGACGAATGAAGAAAAACCAGAAACGAAGATATTGGGTGAATCCATACATGTCTTTAATGAACCATGATGGAGGTCATTTTAAGAGAAAATATGAAGCACTGAAAATATGTGGGGATGACAAACTATTTACTTGCGTGTTATGCGTTCAGCAGCAAAACGAAAACTAGTTAAACTACCAAGCGATGCACCGTGCACGGCGTCGTACCACGGCACCGCGCCGTGGTACGACGCCGTTCGCGGCGCCGTGTACGGCACCGTACGCGGCACCGTGTTTCGGCACGACGCCGTTTGACGGCGCCGCGCCGTGACACCGTAGACGGCACCGTACCGGTGACATGTGTCCAGGCCCATAGTTTTATATTATTATAATATAAAACATATCGTCACTACTTAAAAAAAACCGTAGCGTGTTTTTCTGAGGGAACTTTATAGATATTACATCAAGGTTCAATTTTGTCGACATATTGATTTTAGATACGAGATTTTTTCAAAGTAGTGACGATATTACGTACTAACTTCATTGCCGCTTCGTTACCAATCTAATTGCTAAATGTCTGTGATTGTCTGTTGTAATTGTAAATGGGTGTGGTGTTCCGTCGTTTTAGGGTAGCGACGAAGACGTTCAAAAATCCCTAACTATAGATAGTTTTATTTTTCTTTAAATATTTTTGTTTTGTATAATTTTAAATTTACAGCGCATTGGTCTTTAACTGTAATGCTGTAATTTTTTCTTGCAATAAATAAATAAATAAATGTCTGTCTGTCCCAGGAGGCTGACGAGAGCCTGAACTTTGACGAGATGATCCTGGAGGCTGCCAAGTGCATCATCACGGCCACCTCGGCGCTGGTGCGGGCCGCCTCCGCCGCGCAGAGGGAACTCATTGACCAGGTACGTTATATGAGAGAGAGAGAGAGAGAGAGAGAGAGAGAGAGAGAGAGAGAGAGAGAGAGAGAGAGAGAGAGAGATAGAAACGTATATTTACGCATATCCGATACACATATCAATTAAATTACAGAAAAAACATGTTTTACTTACAAAAATCTGCAATTGACAAGATTTCATATTTCTAAGACGATAATTTGATTAATTCTCTGTATTCTGCTTGGAAATAGAAAGACGCTGGTATTTTTAAAATTTCGCTACGATTATTAATAATTTATTACATTTTTTTAAGATGTGCTTATTCTAAAAGGGCTTAACTCCAAAACTACGATATAATAAATCCATTACTTTTGTCCAGTCTCTATTAAAAAAAAGATCACGTAAATCATGCGTAAATCTGAAATAGACGTTGTTAAAATTTTGACAGCTTCTTTTTCTGGTGAAAAAGGCAAAGTAAACATATCCATTCTGTCGTAGTATTGGCAAATTCAGATACATTTTTTAAAAAAATGTATTTTTTTTAATATGGAGAATTAAATTATAATAAATATTTTGCCATGCTCGGGAAGCAAAACTCTTTCGATTCCTGTAGTAATTTACAGGTGTTGAAAAAATGAAATCTTGTCAATTGTTTGAAGACAGATTAGTGTCGGTAAAAAAGTTGATTGGCCCATATATCAGATCTTAGTAGTATATTTCTAATCCCATATATAGAAGTTGTCGTTCACCGTATGTGTCTCCTCAGGGCAAGGTGGCGCGCCGTCCGACGTCGTCGTCCGACGACGGGCAGTGGTCCGAGGGGCTGGTGTCGGCGGCGCGGCTGGTGGCGGCGGCCGCGCACTCGCTCGTGGAGGCGGCCAACGCGCTCGTGCAGGGCGCCGGCTCCGAGGAGCGCCTCGTGTCCAGCGCGAAACAGGTCGCGTCCTCCACCGCGCAGCTGCTCGTCGCCTGCAAGGTATGCCCATTATACACACACACACACACACACACGCCTGTATTCCCAAATGGGGTAGGCACAGCACACGAAACGTTACCGCTTCGGAGCCAATTTTAGCAATTTTAGGTTTAAAATTTGATAAAAACGGTACAATAGTGACAGGTTGCTAGCCTGCCGCCTACGGTATACCTTAACCCATATCCTCAGCCGCCTCTTACGACATCCACGGAAGAAATGGAGAGGTGGTGGTGTGGTGCCCATTATACGTTTACATTAAATAGTAGATAGTACAACAAGAGCGGTACGGCGAGGGTGGATAGATATATCGAGGGGAAAATGGGTTTAAGGCTCGAGTTTTACACTCTGCTTTTGACATAGATTTACAGGTGGTAGGACCTTGTGCAAGGTCCGCCCGGATTGCTACCACCATCTTGCTCGCTAATCCTACCGTGAAGCGGCAGTGCTTGCACTGTTGTGTTTCGGCGCGGAGAGTAAGACAACCGGTGAAATTACTGGCACTTGAGGTATTCCAACTTAGGCCTCTAGGTTGGCAACGCATCTGCAATACCCCTGGTGTTGCAGATGTTTATGGGCCGTGGTGATCTCTTACCACCAGGAGACCCACTTGCTCGTTTGCCTTCCAGTCGAATAAAAAAAAAATAGATTTCACTTAGTAAAAGTAATCAATTTTTTTAATTTATTTCGAGTGACTTAGAGAAAGTCGAGCAGCCAGTTACTTGCAAAAAATAAGATTTTCATGACGCAAATGTTACGTTCTTAGTCTACGTGCTCTTAGTTCTATGCTTTTTCCGCATAGAAGGTGGCGCCATTCTATTTTTCCATTTGTGTATGGACCATTTCGCCGATGCAATTTTGTATCTGTGTCTGGTTGGGGAAAAATACTTACCGTGAAAACTTTGAAATTGTTGTAAAGCGTAAATCGTAAACGATTAAAAAGATTGATTATTCTCACAATGTCATCAAGTGATAGTGAAAATTACGATGTCGAGCAAAGAGCAAAAGACATAATTGAAAATCTTTTGCCGCCGAACTGTAGAAAGATTTATTTTTATTTTTTGATTAAATCTTTTTGTACTGAACTGACTATTTTTTTCTTGCAATCGAAGTGAAAAATAGAGTTTTTACCACGAGACTGAAATTCAATATAAACCCTCGGATAAATAGATACCCTCGCTAAAGCTTGGGTGGCTAATTACCTCGGATATATATTGGCTTATTTTTGTCCCTCGATAAAAATACCGGGTGTGGCCTGTAATACGAGCAAAAAATTTAAACATAGATCGTCCTCGTTAAACTGAACAACATTAGTTGAGCGACTTTTAAGAATAATGGAATCTTTGAATTTTCCTTTTTTCATACAAATTAAATACTGCCATCAATGTACGCCATCCTAGATGACAACAAACGTCGCCTGTCACGCTACAAACATCAAGCATTTTGCTTTACATTGCTTCTGCGAATAAACTGAAGTGTAAAAAAAAACGTAATTATTTTTAAAATTCGCTGAAATAATGTTGTTCAGTTTGAGGAGTATGATCTATGTTTTAATTTTTTGCTTATATTACAGGCCACACCCGGTATACTATTTCAAAATGCTGTCGTTTCCATCAAAAATATTGGTGCCGTTTGTAAGAGCAGGCGTGTGTGTTCATAGGTGAAGGCGGACCCGTCGTCGGAGTCGACGCGACGGCTGCAGGGCGCCGGCGCGGAGGTGATCCGCTCCACCGACAACCTGGTGCGCGCCGCGCGGGACGCCATGGCCGGCGACGACGAGCGCAGCCTCGTGCTGGACCGCCGCATGGTCGGCGGGATCGCGCAGGAGATCGACGCCAGGTCAGCCGCCGCGTGAGACAGTTACAGCCTGGTGCCGCCGCGCGGGACGCATGGCCGGCGACGACGAGCGCAGCCTCGTGCTGGACCGGCGCATGGTCGGCGGGATCGCGCAGGAGATCGACGCCAGGTCAGCCGCCGCGTGAGACAGTTACAGCCTGGTGCCGCCGCGCGGGACGCATGGCCGGCGACGACGAGCGCAGCCTCGTGCTGGACCGGCGCATGGTCGGCGGGATCGCGCAGGAGATCGACGCCAGGTCAGCCGCCGCGTGAGACAGTTACAGCCTGGTGCCGCCGCGCGGGACGCATGGCCGGCGACGACGAGCGCAGCCTCGTGCTGGACCGGCGCATGGTCGGCGGGATCGCGCAGGAGATCGACGCCAGGTCAGCCGCCGCGTGAGACAGTTACAGCCTGGTGCCGCCGCGCGGGACGCATGGCCGGCGACGACGAGCGCAGCCTCGTGCTGGACCGCCGCATGGTCGGCGGGATCGCGCAGGAGATCGACGCCAGGTCAGCCGCCGCGTGAGACAGTTACAGCCTGGTGCCGCCGCGCGGGACGCATGGCCGGCGACGACGAGCGCAGCCTCGTGCTGGACCGGCGCATGGTCGGCGGGATCGCGCAGGAGATCGACGCCAGGTCAGCCGCCGCGTGAGACAGTTACAGCCTGGTGCCGCCGCGCGGGACGCATGGCCGGCGACGACGAGCGCAGCCTCGTGCTGGACCGGCGCATGGTCGGCGGGATCGCGCAGGAGATCGACGCCAGGTCAGCCGCCGCGTGAGACAGTTACAGCCTGGTGCCGCCGCGCGGGACGCCATGGCCGGCGACGACGAGCGCAGCCTCGTGCTGGACCGGCGCATGGTCGGCGGGATCGCGCAGGAGATCGACGCCAGGTCAGCCGCCGCGTGAGACAGTTACAGCCTGGTGCCGCCGCGCGGGACGCCATGGCCGGCGACGACGAGCGCAGCCTCGTGCTGGACCGGCGCATGGTCGGCGGGATCGCGCAGGAGATCGACGCCAGGTCAGCCGCCGCGTGAGACAGTTACAGCCTGGTGCCGCCGCGCGGGACGCCATGGCCGGCGACGACGAGCGCTTGAAATGAAACATTTACAGCTTTATTCATAAAAAGTTAGAGCCTCCTTGAAGGCTCCTTGATGACCCGATGCTAACAAACATGATTCATAAACGTCTGTTGGCGCTAATCAGTCGATCAAGGCTCTGCTAAAGTTAGTGGACCGTAGACCCTCCTTTATCTCCCTGCTAAGTCACAAAATGGCCGCCACAAATTTGAACAGCTGACTTTGACAAGAGCAAAAAACAATACCGAAGATATTTTTATTCGGAGGTGTACGCAAAGATTTAAAAAAAATCAGGAAAAATTATTTTCAGGAATTTGTGTTTAAAAATCCTCTAATAATATGAAAAAAATTAAATTAGGATGATTAACATAGTTACGGCTTTTTGCACTAAGTTTAGGTCTACTAAAACACGCGGATCGGAAATGGCGGGAAAACAAACATCTCTGCTGTCACTGCTGTAATTTTTTTTTTTTATTCTCGATTAGGCCATTTTTTTATCTTTGATTTCTCAAGATTGCCAACATAACGCGTCTAATCAGTCTATCAGCAGCTCACCAACTAGCAGACTGCTAGCAAGCGTTTATGAATCATACTTCTTGACAAACGTCAAACAAGCTTCTTCTCTTATTCTTTTTTAAAATATGGCTTCTGTCCTAATTAATAAGACAATTTCGCCAATGTCAAAGTATTCTCTTTCGAGAGGCAACGTTGTACGGTGATTGTAGTTTTTGCAACTTGATAGCAAAATTCCAGAAACCACGTGGAGACAACTTGCGCATTAAAAAATGTCAGACACGAGAGCAATATTGAATATTGTGATCACTGTTCACTGTTAAGGTTAATCGCCGCATAAAACACTATCAAAATTATACATCAACTAGCCAAAGAAACAGAAATAGCAAAATTAAACATTGTTCCACATCCTCCATGTTCGAATGCCACAAATCGAATCCAAACAAGCTTAATCAGTCTGTTAACTAACAGACCGATCAAACCTCAATTAAGGATTTCTTATGAATAAGGCTGTTACTCTTTTAGACAGGTGTCGCCAAACTACGGCCCGCGAGCCCCCCTAATCCGGCCCGGGGAAAGAAAGCGGGACAGCCCACGGTCCGTTCAAAAATAAGTACCACTGACTCTCGCAATAAGCCCGTAGTATCATATTTTTGAATGGTTCGAATATATACTTATTTTTGCACTTGACTGTACCTACTAAAGATGAAGTAAACCCCCTGCCGCCCGAACCCCGAAAAGTAAAATAAAATCCCGGATTCCGGCGTCCCGTTTCCATTTGTACAACATTTCTACACGACTCGCACATCATACTCAAATACACGTCTGATCGTAAGGCAAGGATAACTATGGCCTGTGTCAATGTGCCTGACAGCGCCATTTATACAATTATACGCAAATTACGTGGCTTATTGATGGTTTACAGAAATGTCATTGATTGTTTGTAGCAAATCAATAAACCAAGTAGTTCTTTAGGGAGCTAACAGAGGGCGCTTATGTAAACCAGCTTTTCGGGAACAATTCTGGGATCCTAGTGAAAAAGGAGTTAAGTCTGCAGAAATTACACAGCTATCTCTATTTTATGTGTAAAGGGGTTTAAGTCGAAATCAGCTGTTCAACTTCTGCAGTATTAACCCCTTTTTCGCTAGGGACCCAGAATTTTTATTAGAATTACTTTCTCTCATTTTGAATTCCCTCGCATCACTCCACCCATCCATGAGCTACAGCCTCATTAAATACAATATTGTTGTTCCTCAGATCCGAGATTCTCCGCATAGAGAAGGAGCTGGAGGAAGCGCGCGGGCGGCTCAGCGCCATCCGGCAGGCCAAGTACAAGCTGCGCGGGGACACCTCCGCCGACGAGAGCGACGCCGACGTCACGCTCGGACGGCTGCCCAACAGGTGACACACACACACACACACACACACACACACACACACACACACACACACACACACACACACATACACATTATAGAGCAAGCGTGGTGACTCTAGAATCAAGCTTGAAACTACTATGACTTATTAGATAGATAGATAGAGAACTAAATAGATCATCATCATCATCATGTCAGCCGAAAGACGTCCACTGCTGGACATAGCCCTCCCCCAAGGCTCTCCACTCAGACCGGTCTTGTGCTTTTCGCATCCACCGCGATCCCGCGATCTTAGCCAGGTCGTCGCTCCATCTTGTTGGAGGCCTACCGACAGCTCGTCTCCCGGTCCGCGGACGCCATTCGAGAACCTTCTGACCCCATCGGCCATCAGTCCTGCGTGCAATGTGCATACTAAATCATCATCATCATCATCATCTCAGCCGTAGGACGTCCACTGTTGGACATAGACCTCCAGTTGCTTCGGTTGGCAGCGGCCATTTGAGGTTTGGGGGGGGGGTTGCCAATACTCGCCACACTTGGCAAGCGGGTTGGCGAGCGCAGTATATGATGTAAGAGTCGCCAAGAAGACGCTGCTGCCCATCTTCTGGTGTTATCCCTCAGCCGGTTTCTACGGCGCCCACGGGATGAGAGGGGGAGGCAACATTCTTATGCCGGTGCCCCACGGTATCGGCATACTAAATAGATGGATTGATTTATTTCTGGATCACATCTATAATCTCCTGAAGCATAATATAATTAGTTTGAAAAAAAGTGACAAAGCAATTAGAGAATCAAATTGTTTCGAGAATAAAGTCAAACTGCCGTCATACTGCCATGGTGTACAACAATAGAAAAACCAAAGAATTTTTACTTTGTTACATTGTCATAGATTCCTAATTCCCTTGAACTTGTTGTGTACATTCTATTGCACATTGGGCCGCACGAGGCTAATCAAAATCACGCATTACATTTTAGACGTATCAGAAATAAACTATAAGGTATTCACAAAAAGATCGTCAAGTAAAACCATGATAAAAATAAAAAGAACATCAATTAAAATATCAATGGGTAAAATTAGTTAATTAATGTCGATATCAACGAGTGTGTAGTACCATCAGCCAAATGAGTGGTCTACCACCCTAAAGTTGATAATCGTTTGCATGTCACAAAACAATAAAGCCAAAAACGTGTCAACTTGAAAGTTCGACTTTGCGACATAATTTCATAGGAACTTGTTTACAAATTGATAGACTACTTATTTGACTGATGGTACGTATGTATTTACATAAAAATCAAGTAGAGTGAGTAGATTGCAAAACGGCTATACAGCTATGTTGCCCTCTTAAGAGAAGAGAATGATTTCAAAAACACATGAGTTTTTTTATACCATCTGATTCAAAATATCTTTGTGATACGATGGTATAAATAATTCGAGTGTTTTGAGATATCGCCTTACCTTAAGAGAGCACAGTACCTTTCCATTTACTCGAGACCATGGTCGGCTAATTTCGAGCAATATTTAATCACTAAACGAGTGTGCTCATTATTTATAAACACATATGTGTCATTCCATTCCAGACCCCGTACTCCGAACAGCAGCTACTTGAACACGACTTACAGCCCGAACAGCACGTATTCGGCACACAACACGCAGAATACCACCAATGTCACCAATATCACACACCACACGTCGCATCTCACAGACTCAATACACGGGCCAGCCAGCCCGGGCTACTCGCCTCTGTCCCACACCGGGCAGAATATGTCCCACACCGGGCAGAATGTGTCCCACACCAGTCATAATATATCCCACACCGGGCAGAATGTGTCCCACACCGGGCAGAATGTTTCCCACACCGGGCAGAATAACGGCTACAGCCAGACTCTAGAGCGGAAGCATGAAGAAAAGCAGTATACCGTGCAGAGCCCGACTTTCTCGAGCTTCCGGCCGCAGGAAGAACCCAAGCAGAACTACGAAGGGTTCACCACACGGTGAGTGTTGAAAGTTTTCTTGCCTTTGAGAGCATAGGGGCATGTTGAAAACAAAACTGAACTTATTGCAACAGGCGTTACTTTGCGGAGGTCTATATCAATATATATACGATTAAGTCTATATACGATGACTTTGCCCATTCCCGACCTTACGATAGCTGTCTATCCAGAAGAAAATGTGCCTTTCAAAGTCAAAGTCAAAATATCTTTATTCAATTTAGGCAAGCACTTATAACAAGCACTTACGAACGTCAAAAAAATCGACCACCGGTAAAAAACCTCCGTTGAGAAGAATCCGGCAAGAAACTCAACGAGGTATTTTTTTTAAACAGATTCACAATATTTATAAATGATATCTATATTCTATACATATCACAAATATTTATCACAATTCTTTCTTCCGTTGATACGTTTCGAACTCAACCTGAGCTCATCTTCAGAGTAACAATTCACCATGATATCAGATGATGATGATGTGATGATGATTTTGATAGTCTTACATAGTAATAAAAGCACACACAAAATCGTATATTTTTATTTTTGAATTTCCTTTATGTTTTGTTTGTGTTTCCTGTCTATTGCTTTTTTTTTTTTTGTTGTTGTTGTTTTTGTGTGTCTTTGTGAATGTGAATAAATGTCTTTCTTTCATACTTTCTTTCTTTCTTTAATAAAAATAATGTTAAAGTAATATTCTAGTGATATTCAGTTACTATTTGCCTTTTTCTAAAGAAAACCTACAGTCAAAATCAATAATATCTTTGTTCAATCTTCCTATAGCAAGATTTTCGATGTCATTTTCTTCTTCGTAACTGTTTTAGTATGTTATTTTATTTCAACATGCCCCTAGCGCCTGAAACATGAAAGAAAACTCCAAAAACTGACTAATATTTTATAAAATTTAACCTTCTAACGCTTTCTTACACGCTGCCATTGGACCACAGAAGATAGCGCCTGTATATAAACATATAGTAATAAGTATATTCGCGTAATAAAGTGGATATATGAGGTGTATTGACTTATATTTAGTTTCAAGCTATTACTAATTTTACTTGTTGAGAAGTGCCTTCAAGGATGACTTATGACATGTGCCTCAATATTTTGGACGGTTTGGATGTACGTTAAGATTTTTTAAAGAATCTTTCGACATAGTAACGAGAATTTTATAAAATTGTGTTTATTCATAAGACTTTGTTCAAATTTGATTTACCTTCAAATTTTTTTTCTAAAATTTGAGGGTAGATTGATGAATGAACGTGAAATTAAGTTAAGTTAGATTTAAGTCTATATTCATGTAATCACAAGCATGGCTTAGCGCTTGTTTCATGTTTTTCTGCATTGAAAAAAGATTTTTTGTAAAAAAAAATCGGTTTTCGTGCATTTCGTGTTAATTAAGGAACTTTTTGTATTACTAGTTTTTTACATTTTTCGATGAATTTATACTATAGACTTTACTTAATCTTGGACGCCATTTCTATATTTAATTTAATCTATGACTTAAAAAAACTATCTAAACATAAACTCACTGTGTAGTCTTTGGAATATTTATCTAACGTTTTATTTTTTAATAATAAAGTCATTGGTTTAACAAAATTCGTAAAATCACTAATCTAAATTTATTGATCAGGCACAATTTAATAGTTGATAACATCAACTAATATTTCCAAGACAACTCTAAAAACACTATATTTTGGATGATTCGCGATTTTTTTTCGGCATCTCCTTCGGTGGAACTACTGCGTGCTTTACGTACTGGTTCCTTCACAAAAAATAATGGAAGTACTGCGATTATACTTTCGCCTTTCTGATAGGTTATTTGGAGTCTTTTTGTATTTTTTTATTTCAATGCCAAATTTGATTTTGGCTGGATGTAAAGGGAAAAATTGCTTCTGCTAATTTGAAGGAACTAGTCCAAAAAAAATGTTTTTGGTTGTTCTTTCTCATTGAAAACCGAAGGAAAATTCACGCTATAGCCGAGTACTGCCTTTTCGCAACGTAATATTTGGCATCCTGTTTTATTTCGCAAACTCTAAAACTGTAAATATTCTGTTCAGGGCCATCATGTAGAACCCTTTGGGTTAGGTTAGGTGAGTTTTTTATAAGTCCTGAAATATTTACAGTTTCAGAAATATTCAACTTCAACTTTTTTGTTTTTGGCTATGGGGGATGGATTTGAAAATGAGATAATCAAAAACATCTTATCACCATACAGTATATTTACACCAACAGAAGTACAGAAGAAATTAATAATATATACAAAACGATAGGAAAACACAATTAACTAAATATAATTTTCTATTCAGAACAATGTGTCGTAGGAAGACAGTTGGTAAAAGCCAACGTCAATCTCCGCATATGCGCATAAAGATCTCAACGGAAGCGGAAATACAGTCGCCACATGGCAACCGGTCGCTTTAGGTTAGCAAACACTACTGCCAATGACTCCTCAGAAATATTAAACAGTTGCGAAACGAATCAGGTTGCCAAACGTTTTTCAAACCAACCGATAAGACAGCCGGTGAAATTACTGGCACTTAAGGTATCCCATCTTAGGCTTCTAGGTTGGCAACGCATCTGCAATCCCCCTGGTGTTGCAAGTATCTATAGGCGGTGGTGATCTCTTACCATCAGGAGACCCACTTGCTCATTTGCCATCCAGTCCAATAAAAAAACCCGCGCAAGCTGCTTCAGTAGGTACTTGCAAAGGAACAAAAACGAAATAAACCCCCTTGCAAAAAAAATACGGGCACCTATGGTTTTTCAGATTTTTAGCCATTGAAGCTTAGAAAGTAAACTTTCATACACATAAAATACAAAAATCATCGGTGCCCGTTTTTTCTGCAAGGGGGTTTAGTAATCCCAGTACTTCATTTTCTTGTGAAAGAACTAGAGCAAAGAAAACACAATAGCTACTTTGAAGGAGCTGCCAAAAAGCGCGAAACATTTGCGCCCAATTACTGCCATTTAACAATGGATATACTAAATTGCACTGTGTCGAAAAACTAGTAAAAACCTGTCTTGCCACCGCAGACCGGTGCGCGTTAGCTTACTCAATCTGCCTGGTATATATTTTATATCTAGCGGTAACCTATGTTTTACTTCACAGAAGCCGAAATGACAGAACGATGCCGTAAGTCCTTGTACAGAGCTTGCTCGCTAATAGAGTCAAAGCGCACTCAGAGACGATGATTAGAGCGTTAGTTTTAATGGTTGTCGGGAGTGGCGTTGTTCGTAATAGGTATATTTTGGTTGATGGACAGTTAAAGTTTTTTTGCGGACAAATAAGTTTTTTTTTGAACTTGTAGTATTTCGTTCGGGTTAAATTTTGCAGGTCGCTTTGGTATGAATGTGTTTCGATTAGATGTCAATTTAAGTACAATATAAAAATGTACAGTCCGCACAAACTTGAGTTTTTTCTGTAAAAACTTGTTTTGTTTTAGATCTACAGGGTGACATTTAGGACGTTATACAAAATTAGTGTTTCGTGCTCAATTAATAAGTCTAACAAAAATTGTATTTTCTATGTACACATTATTAAAATAAGAAATCAAAAGAAAGAAAAAGGACTCATTTCAACAAAAGAGTTAATGCATTATAATATTACCCAGCATTAACTGAGCACGAAACACTAATTTTGTATCACGTCCTAGACTTCATCCTGTATATTACAAACTTAGGTTCTTGGTATTTGTGTCAAACAAACTGATACAGTAGTAAAGTTTAGATTTAAAATAAAGAACTAGAACAACGTAAAAAAATATTCTTCTACATTGTGATATTTTGCTATTGTAACTGTCGATCAACTGAAAATATACTAAACGAACAACTTGGCTCTATTTTGTGGCGGCTTTATAAAACGCTAGCTTGGCCCTGTTTGGAGAATGCGTTCAATGTGACAATACACGAACTTACAACTTTCCTATATTTGTTCTCTGAACGAAGCTTTGTGTGATGTTTTTATTTGACGACCGTATAGCCGAATGGTTGGAGCCTGAAGTCCCGGGTTCGGTCCCCGGTCGGGACAGATATTTGTATCAATAATGTTTCTTCTCGAGTCCTTGGCCGTTTAATATGTATTATACCTCCTAATGCTCAAATAAAAATTTTGTTTTATGAATATGAAACTTTATGTCTCTCCTGAGAGAGTTCAGTTTCGAATCACTGACAAGTCCTTTATTAAGGACTTTGGGCGTTAGGAGGATAAGTATGTTTATCCGTTGCCTAGTACCCATAGTACAAACTTTGTTTAGTTTGAGACTAGCTTAATTGTCCCATGATATAAATTCATTCATTTTATTTCTCATTTTTACAATATGAACATTTGAAACGTTCTGTGCCTAATATAAAATAATAAAATCAGCGTTAAATGTCAAGAATATTTCCTAAAGCTATTTCGCGCCATCTATTGGTCGTGTTTTGTCACATTTAATGCTTAAATGTACATTGATAAATTAAACTATGTATTTATCAATGTGTTAAAAAGTTGTTTTTTGCCCGAAACCCCGTGGCGAGTTCGAACACCATCGTTCTGTACATATCCATGTTTCAAACATTATAGCTTTGTTTTAAAAAACCTTAGTTAACTTTAACTAACGCAGGGCGGGTTAGATTAACGATTTAAATGTAACGACGTTGCTAAACTCGGGTTTTAATTGAATATAGAAATTTTGGAGAACAATAATAGTCTTGAATTTTATAGAAACAACGAGCTACAATTTTGACCGTCGGTCCTCTGCTTGAAAAAGCTTTTGATAGGTATATAAAAACTGTAATATATAAGTGGGTAATTTTATAGAATCTTTGTAACATGTTCTCATGTTTGTGTATGAAATAAAAAAAATCAAAATCATTTATTTAGTAAATAGGCCGCAATGGGCACTTTTACGCGTCATTTTTTAAACTACCACCGCTTTCGGAAAGACCATCATTTCCAAAAAGAATGCGCCGCAAAAAACTTGACAGAAAGTCATTTTTTCAAAATAAAATACTTAAAAACTACAGTATACAATTAAAGAAGAAATTACTAAAAATAATAATAATAACTTCCACACATTATAAGGTTATAGAAAATTAACAAGTTATGAACAAATCAATAGTAGCATATCGTCACTAATTAAAAAAACTCGTAACTCAAAATAGCTAATTTTTCTGAGTGAACTTTATAGACATTGCTCAAGGTTCAATTTTGTTGACATATTGATTTTAGATACGAGATTTTTTCAAAGTAGTGATACATAATATTCGATATTCAATTCCAAGCCCAAGTTTACTTTGAACCTTAAATAAACTAGTTAACAAACCCGCCTGTTACTAATATACTTCTCTAACTTGCATGGGGTGTCTAACATAGTAGGAGCATGGAAGAAACGGTGACCGTCAAGTCGTTGCGACTGCCGGAGGTGCGGACGGCCGTGCTAGTGTCCGACCGCGAGGGGGACAGAGACAGAGTGTTCTACAAGAGGGAGAGGCCGCCGCCGCCGCCGCGCCGCGCGTCCCTGCTAAAGTATGACGCGGCGAGCCCGTGAAGCGGTTCGTTCCATCACTTTCTCTCACCAGGGGTAGGCCATCGCACCATCACTCAGGTTGCTTGGTTTTTGTACGACAAATGTATGCCATTCATCATCATATTAAATTGATTATTGTAACGGATAACTCACGTCTTAAATCGAGTTTCGGGCTATTTCGTAGCCCTTCTTCAAGGGCTTCTTCAATCGCGCGACCAGTGCGGTGGCTTGAAAAAAGGCTACGAAATAGCCCGAAACATGACGAGCTAAACTTGATTTATGACTTGAGTTGTCCGGTACAATATCATTAAATATGAGAGTCTCACGGTAGTTTCATGGTATTCATTAGTGATGCGCCGAATATAGACTTCACCGAATACGAATATTCGGCCGAACATTCGGTTCTGATCTTACCGAACCGAATATTCGGCCGAATTATTCGGTAAAACTAAACGGGCTTATGCACGTCCGCGCGCGGCTCGCTGGGCGCGATTTCAAATTTCAATGTCAACATTTGCAATTGTTTTTGACGGCGAATTAGTGACAGACGTTGATATCGTGATGGTGATTTTTGATTATGTGATTAAACTGCATAATAAAGCTTACAAGTAAAGTTTTCTGTTTTATTATAACTCTAATAATATCAATAAATATATAACTTAACTTTTATGAGCTACAAATAGTATGAATGATTTATTTATTATCAGATAAAATATCATTTGTTTTTTCGGTAAATATTCGGCAGTTTTACCGAATAATTCGGCCGAATACCGAACATTGAAAAACATGCCGAATATGCCGAATACCGAATATTTACCGAATATTCGGCGCATCTCTAGTATTCATCATCATTGGGCTGTAGTTCTCACGCGGCACACTGCGGATTGGGAACTACACACACACATACACCTATAGCTTCGTAGGTTTGTGCAGGTCCTTCACCGTAAAGTTCGTGGTGAATTTCGAAAAACTTAGATTACTCAGAGAAACGAGCCTGGATTTGAACCCACGATCCTGTGCTTTTATGGCATCCATTGTAATACATACATACATACATACATTACATACGTACATTGTAGTACATGTTTGTCTCATCCGGTAGTCTTGAGGCGCTCTGAGCCCTTCCTTCTGTACATAAGCGGACAAGGTCACCGCTCCCACCGCGCACCGTTTTTGCCCTTTTCCTTCACGACTTGCTAAAAACGTAATATAGAGATAAAACTTGAATTAAATACAACTCCCACTGAGACTTATTGGTAGATGGGGCAATCCATACTTCCATACTAATATTATAAATGCGAAAGTGTGTGTTTGTATGTTTGTCCGTCTTTCGTGATTTTTGGCATAGAGATAGTGTATGGGCCCGAGAGTGACATAGGCTACTTTTTATCCCGAAAAACGCACAGTTCCCGAGGGAACAGCGCGCGATAACAGAATTCCGCGCGGGCGAAGCCGCGGGCAAAAGCCCGTATAGGATTGAAAATAATTATTTCCAATTAACAATTTTCATTTGAAAAAATGAAGCAATCCGTTGTATTTGGGACAGTTAATGGGAATTCAAAACGCACAATTCACTCATCTATAAATATCACATATTCAGTTGTGGAAAGACATAACTCACTGTGTCATTCTTCATGTATTTGTCGCCATCTTTTGTAAGACCCTTCCTTGTGTTAAATATTGTCACCCAGGGTTCACTGTTCCATTATATAGAGATTTCACAGATACTTTGTCGTATAAAAACCAAACCACGTAAAATGGATCAAGTCATAAAAATTATACCAATTTCAACGCAAGTTGAAAATGTCATAATTTGAACTACTCTGTTTTACGACAACCGTCGCACAAAATTTTGAAATTGTAAGTTTTTTTTTAATCAGCAGCACTTTGGCCGTCAACAGAACGCCGTGTTTGCAATTAAAAATCGGTAAATAACTGCGTAACTAAACAGCCTCATAACTTGCATGCGCATGGGTGTCTGTCTGTCTGTCTCTTCCGGTGGAGGCCTAACGTCCGGTCGCCCTCTAATCGCTGTAACATTACAGTTACGAGACCCGCCTCTACGACACGCCGCGTCAGGCCACCGAGTACTCTAAAACCGAAGAACAGAGGCAATACGAGTCGAACTTCTACAAGAAAGAGTACGGGTACGACGCTCCCAAAGTAACCTCCCCCCTCAGCCCAAAATTCAACGCTAGAGACCTCAAATTCGACGACAAAGAACCCATATATTCCACCCTCAAAAAACCAAACTTCGATGGCGTCGGGCAAACGTTCTCCGAACACCAAAAAACAACGGAAGCAATACCCGGCGGAACGAAACAGTCCGAATTCACGATCAAAAGCGAATCCTACCATAGCTATCCCAAGACCGAATACATAAAGACAGAAACGACAAAGTCGCCTTTCCTAACATCGACGCCGAAGTTCGAAAAAACTGACTTCAGCCAAGAGTACAAGCATATGTCGACGGATCTAGTCAAAGCTGCTACACCGGACTATGAAAGGATGTCTTCCCCCTACGGCAAAGAAGTGCACAGCTATGGAGGCCCTAATTTCATGGAGGAAACGACAACAGAAGTCAAAGAGATCCCCAACGGCACCCAGAAAATAACAACAACTAAAATATACAGCTCATCCCCTGTCAACTTGACGACGACGAATACCAAATACGAACCGGTCAAACTGGAGGGCATCGACGAACTGTCAAAGTCGTTTGACAACGACAGCCGTTACAGCACTTTGGATTCGAGATTTAACACCAAAATGAGCTCGGACACCAGCAGGTCGTTCATGAGGCCTTCAGAATTCGCGTCGGAATTCACGCAGCAGACTATGAAGAAGGATCTGTCTAAAGAGTTGGATAGTATGGACAGGAAGTTCGCAAAGTCGACCATATCCTCGGAAACTATTGAGCGGAAGAGCGTGATGACGAGCTCGCACAAGTCAGAAACCAGTTCGACGGTCACCAAGAAGTTTGGGAACTTTTGAAGGTAACGCTTTGTAGATACGTTGATAAGCTTGTGCGTTTCGGTAGAACCGTGTCGCAGTCGCCAATTGCCGCGCTTATCAAATAGAACTTGATGAGGACGGCACTGGCGTCCTGCGACAGGGTTCCACTTGCGACGTACGAACTTGTCAAAGTAGTGTAGTTTGGCCGATGCTATTACGCGAGATTTTTTATGAAAATTCTTTTCTACTCCGTCATGTGGGGTTGAAATACATTTTAGTGTTGAAATAGTTCTTAGTGGATGACTTGTACTCCGTAGATATTTTAGTAAAAAAAAAAACTTTATTGCGTTTTAGTAAAAACTTTTTTTTTTTTTTTTCAATAGTGTCGGTCCTAGTAGATGTTGTGATCGTTAGTGGCTGGTAATTAGCTTGGTACACTTAAGACCTTGTGGCATTAACGTGTGCATTAATACATGAAAATGATTCTTATGATACATGTGGATATAGCACGTCGAAATATATATTTATTTACAACTATTGAATTATGACGGGTTCAAATTCTCCATTTAGTTTTTAAGTACAAAGAAATACTGCCTTAATTTTTTTAGTGTCTCGATAGTAGAACTCGTCATATATAAGTTTTATTTATATAATATTGAAGCGGTGCTAGGCTGATTTATTTATTAAAACTCAGTGCCTGTATGAAACTGGCCTTAGATACACTGGAATATAAAAAATATTGTTTCAATTTGAAAATTCTATGAAAGTTATTTATTATAAAAGTATAATTTAGACCGGGAGCGGCGTCTCAAAAATTTAAATTAAAAATGTAACTTTGGTTTTGGCGTTGGAAAAGATAACAATAACATAAATAACAGTTTTACGATAACAATAATAAGTTAACAGTTTTTAAACAAACATTAACATAACATAGTAGGTACTTACTAGTTATGTCTATGTGTTAAGTTTTACATGTAAATTGATAAAGCATATTTTAAAGTTGTAGTTATAGCTCCCGGTCTACTCACAAAGTGCTAGCCCTATGGGCACCTTACAATATTGCCTTAAAATATATATTTATTAACTTGAAACTATATAAAAAGGCAGCTAGTATGTAGGCGTGAAAATAATATTAAAACAACGAAGCAAAACTATGTCTTAATTATATATACATGGATCACTCACGCAGGCGAGTATAATAGGCGAGGTATGTTTGACGTATTTCGGGCTGTTTCACCATCCATTGATTAGTGTTAACTGAGGGTTAAATGTGATGCCGTCTCTATTTGTTTTGTTCGAATAGACGGAGACGGCATCACATTTAACCGTCAGTTAACTTAACACTAATCAATTGATGGTGAAACAGCCCCTTAGTCGTGCCACTTGTAAAAAACAACTGTATACATGGCATCCAGACACTAATCACAAGTCACATATTATATCCTAATTCTAATTCCAACAAGATATTAACCTTTTTATCGTTAAACCATTCATCCCTTTAGTACACGCCTATTGGTCAGAAAGGGACATGCTTTATGTCCACTATTTTACTGTCATATTTAACAGCTGTCATTACAAATTCTTGTCTTCTTCTTATAATTACGTTATTTCTAGTGGGATATTGACAAATTTGTACTAGTCGAATTATCAGTGTCACATTTCGCCTTTGAGTTTGTGTAGTAAGGAGCTGTTGATTTTATAGTCCATTATTTTCACGCCTACGTCATGGCCTTAACCATGTGTGCCATTAAGAGATTGTGTTATTTACAACCGTGCCTTTTCTACCCGATAAGAGTGGCGGAGCGTTCGTCTCTTTCACGCATGAAGTTTTAGAAAGGGATGAATAGCCCGACACTCTTGAGATCTAAGGGAGCGATTTATAGAGCTGGCAATGATGTACTGATGATAAGTGCAGATGAGACCCTAGATGTATCTCACTGCTTCACTGAGACCCTATGGCATTCTGCCCTTGAATATTCCAGAAAAACAGATGAAGCACTCTGTGCTACTGACCGGAATATTGACAAGGTAGGAGTTGGTTTTCAGGCGAGCGCAGCGTTGAATCCGCGGATTACTAAAAAAAACACAGAAGTCGGCTCTGGAAGCGCTCTCTTAGTATCTCAGAATTGTATGAAATTATAGAGTCAAATAAAACTTAAATATTGATGCCTTTGTGCCAAGACGTTGCTAAGTAAACTTTATGGCTTTACAATTTGTTGCTAAAATAGATATTGACGCTTGAAAGGAGAAATTGTCTAAGCGACATTTTTTTATGGTAGTGAGTTAGGTATATACATATTTAGAATCAGTAAAATTTACTAAAATATGTATATAACTCACTATCTTAAAAAAATTGCTTAGTCAATTTCACCTTTCAAGCGTATATTTGTGGGGTATACATAAGAGGTTAAATTAGAAGCTAAGTTTAGATTGCGACACTTTACACGGTACACTAAGTGTATACACGAAGTGACTGTAAGAACAAGCTCTCTGGGGTAGAGCAAGAGCCGTTCTAGACGTCAGATGGCAAGGGGCGTCATTATACACTTGTGTAAAATAAAATCAACATGGCGCCTTTTGAGAGGCGCAGAAGTGGTGTAAGATCAAACAGAGACACTTCGTGTATACAGACACTTTGTGTATACAGATATTTCGTGTATACATTTTGTGTTTACACTGAGTGTGCCGTGTAAAGCATCATAGTTTATTTAAACCTTAAGTAGCTCCCAATATTTTGACTCAGGTGGACTGAAGAAATGTATAGCCTTCACTATTGAAAAACTAGCTACCTACTAAAGGAAATAGCGGTCTATAGAAATCCCAAAGGAAGAACAGCGCCGTTCGCAAAACCGGCAACTTTTGCTGATTTGGGACCATTTCGCGACATACCAATTTTAATTCTTATTATTTTGTACGTTGTCACGTTTAACGATTTCTTTCTTTCCATAGCGCGTGAAAACTATGCCTATAACAATAAAATTAATTACAAATGTAGCAATTGAAAGTTTACTTAGTAGCATTGGTATTGTGCTAATTAATATTTATAAAAAGCTACAATTAATTATTAATTCTACTAATGTGCCATGATACGCCATAGTTGTATATAAAAGTACATGTTTGTGAAATGTGATTTTACTGTATTTGGAGCGATTTGTAATTTTAATTAACAACTACGAATGTAGCTAGTTGGAGCCCAATCATCCATAAAATATGTATGGCTGCTTGAGCTCTCGTAACGATGTTAAGTCCACTAATAATGTTAGGTAGCTACCATAGTCTCAGTTAAAGCATTAGCTTAGATGTCATATAAGCATTTACATAGAGTCTCATATTTTAAAATAAGGCAACGTATAATCATTTCATTAGCTGAGATTATGATTATAATAAGCTTGTACTAATTATTTCGAAGACAGCATTTTTATTACACAAAAGGACTTTTATGCATAAACAATATAGAGTATCGTGTAAGAGCTCTAATGCTTTCTTCGAGAAAAAAAATCATATTTATGAAATAAAAAATTATGACACTGTATTTGTTTTTTGTAGCATAAAAATGGCGACGTCGGCCGTGGTGTGAAGCGAAACCTGTATATGTACCTATATTTTTAATTAATGTGCCTTAATTATTTTCGCTTGAGAATATATTTAATATTTTTGTATAACATAAATAATATGTAAGGAGCCCGCGCGAGCGATTCGTCCACTGAAGGTATTGCAACACCAAGCAAATTAGATATACTATATGTTGTATAACATAGTGATAAAACTATTCATATATGCATTAACTATACTCAGTAGATGTTTAATATAACTGTCTATAGTATTGTATGTCTACAATACTTGCTGACAAGTATAGAAAGTTATCCCAAAAAAATAAAGATAACTATAACTTTATAATTATGGCGTTGTATGACGTCAGGCTAATTTGGTGTCTTATTAATGTAATTATAGTGATACTATATAATCTTTAAATGTACCTAATAATATTTTTAGATATACATTTGCGTGCGAGCTGCATGCCTAATTTTATTACGACACTTTTAATTTAAATCATGTTTATTATCTACTTAAATATTTTAAGGCTACATTCTTTCGCATATAGCTCGCACGCGATACAACCTAATATAAAAGCTACAATTTTTGATACATCTATATTAATGTATAGCCGCATTAACATGTCGTAGAAAACCAAATAAAAAAAAACTAATTATTGTTTTTGTTTAAAATCGGTTTGAGTTCGATTTGTCTTGTTTATTGTTTGAATATTTTATGAGCGGGCATTGATGTCAACCACTTTATGGGTGTAATTAAATAAACTACTAATTGTATATTGTGTTTCATTTGAATTTTCACACTCGTTCGGTCACAGAATATCATCACTACTTTAAAAAACTCGTAGCTCAAAATAGATAATTTTTCTGAGTGAAGTTTATAGACATTGCAACAAGGTTCAATTTTGTTGATATATTGATTTTAGATATACCTAGGTACGAGATTTTTTCAAAGTAGTGACGATATGTAGGTCAATCAACATGTTTGTTATTCTATCCCGTCGTCAAAGAGACAAAGTGACAGAGAAAGACAAGATAGGACTTGGAGTCGGGGTCTGACCCTAACTATTTTGAGGAACTAACAAAAGTACAGTGAAGTCTCTGCCTACCCCGTTGGGAAACAGGTGTGATTTTATGTATGTGTGTGTGTATGTAACAAAAGTCCACCAATTGTGGTCAAGATAAATCCAAAACAATACGACACATTCACTGAAATCTTAGATATGCAACTATCATAACGATTCACAGTAAGTTAAGGAAAAGCCTAGTTAATAATAAAGAAACGCGTAACAGTACCTGAGACTGTCGACTCGAGCCAGACTTCTTTTACAAACTGACAATTTCCATCGCTTTTCCCGCGTCCAGATCTCAGGCTCTGTCAAGCGCGCCACGCATGGCAACACTGGTGTAAAGTAAAAGAACAGAGTAGATTATTTTAATAAACTTGTTTATTATGGAACAAACAATTTTACATTATTTAACGTTGAGCCTGCAAACTTTTCTACAACCAGTGTTGCCAGGTGGACAACTACACACAAGAAAAATAAAAATGGAACTAAAGGTTCCTATTAATGTTCAATCATGCATTGAACAACTGGCGTTTCGTAAGTGCTATAATGCCAATCCTTAATAAACCATGCATGGTAGTGACCATACAAGGACCACACTCATAATTCTACATATATATCAGGTATGGTGACCTGCACTAACGCTTTGCCGCACGAAATGGTATAGCAGCAATTCGCATCGTTAGTTCCTGCGATGCGGCGTCGCATCGCATAGCATCGCAGTTATGTGTGGGAGCCCTAAAACAAAACTGCTGCTAAATAAAACGACAAGTAAATTTGCATCGTGTAATAGCACTTAACAAAATATTTCTTACAAAAAATCAGTCGCAAACATAATTACAAACAATCCAAATTAATCACATTTAAATTTAACAGATAATTTAAAAATCTGCAATCCCGTGCTATTTTATTTATATTTATTTAATCGCGATTAACGGTATTAAAGCATGACATTCAAAAAATACAAACAATATCCTTAAATGCTACGATACAGCACTAGTAGCATAATTAGTTTAACCTTTGATGCTATTGAACAACGGTGCTGCAGAAGTCAATGTAACCCACAGCTATAGAGAATACACTAGATAACGCAAACACATCAATCTGTATGAAAACCAACAGTGTCACTTTTTATATTTACTGTGACGTCTCAAGAGCGAATTAGCCATAAATTCCCCGATGTCCGCGCAAAATCGATTCAAATGCGCCGCGCCGTGGGGCTCGAGTCAGTCACTAGTCATGACTAGTCAGTTAGCGGTCAATCTTTGTATGGGGCCAACCGCGACGTTTGGTCGGGGTTCGGACACGCGAAGTTGCATTTGCGTAATCTATATCTGTGATCTGACCTCTGGAAGTGGATCAAAATGAACTTGTAATATTTGACACAAAAACAAGAAACAGAGCAGGCTTGTAATAAAATACGCGAGTCTCTCGCGTACTATTATAACCGAGGTGGATAGTTTTAGTTCAAAGCTGTTACAAATCTTGAGATAGCCAATAAATTTGTTAAAAAATAACTTACTATACTCCAATTCAATAGAATCTGACAATCCTGTAGACACTTCCAGCCTACTAATATGAACACCTGGCTGCCTAAGGCTTTGTGATGTGACTATTATTCTTTTTTTGATTCCTTTTAGATGATAATTGCAACAGGGAGATATATAATCAAGCGTGCCCACGTTAGGGTGTGTTAAATGTGTAGAAAATTGACAGATTCTATTGAATTGTACTTTACTACAAGTGCTTTAACGTAGCCACAATGCTATCACATCTCCACGGTTATTATCGAGCGAAATCTGGGGAGCTACTACGAAAATCGAAATTCGTATCGTACCGTCCCTCTCGCTCTCGATAAATAATATAAGCGTCAGTGGAAGTAAGATACGAACTTCGAATTTTGCATTTCTTACCATACCCTAAATAGGGTATGGTACCTACCCATAAGCTTGCATCGACGCCCAGCGCTTTGGCGATGCTTCATCACAATCTACACACATTACGTACAAACACATCTATAAACAACTATACATTACCCAAACTATTACATATGGCATTTGCTTACATGATATTTATATTTCCCCCCACAAGGGGTTGTAACCCACAAATTAAAAGGTTGAAAAGGCCGTTCTGTGCTTTGTGATTATTTTAGCTTTATATCATTATAAGAGTTTTTTTATGACTAATTTAAATGTATTCCGAAATTGTATTGCTTTTTCTCAACTTGACGCGTGCTGCCAACAGACTGATTTAGTTATCTTGTTACAAAAATTAAAAACAGCACCCAACTTTAAAACTGTCTCATTACACCATTATATTTATAGTTAAAGCATTTTGCTATTTAATTCTACACACATATTATTGTGCTCGATATTATTATTATATGTACAAGTATATGAAATGCAACTGGCAAGGGTTCGACTGTGACGTCAGCTCTCAAGAGGGTAGTTAGAACAGTTAAAACCACGTTCCACTCGGCGGAGGCACTACCATGCCCCCTTATTTTAAATGTTTTGAAATTCCAAACACTTCTTCCATGAACTACACTTATCATACAGTCCCAACTGTTAAAAACGCCACAGAAAGTACTGACGTGTTTCAAACTATGCACTGATTACCAAATTACATTACTTTATTATGTTTGTAATCAAACTAGTACATGGTTCAAAACATGTCGGTATTTTGTTTGTGACAGTTGAAACTGTGCGACATGTTTGATGTCCTAGAGAAGGGCGGGTTCTGAATGTATGTAGTGTTGAAAAAAATCGTGTACCTACTATGCAAGGTGACCTTAACCTCTGGACAAATAATGAAACAATGGATAAGACTGTTATTTAGCAATATCTTAAAATAGTTCATCCAAATACACAGGCCGCTCCAAAATCATCGAATCATCCAAAACCATCCATGCATCGAAAACCGTTAGTTTTTCGGTAAATATTGGACTGATTTTTATGATACTTTGCAGTTTGGCTTTAAAAATCTTGCTAAGCCAGTAGTATTCGTATTTGTCCAGAGGCTAAGGTCACCCAGTATTTGAATAGACATCAAGGCTAACTGTTTAAAAATACGACAAGTGGAAAGATATCGAATTAAAAAAATTAGAAAATATATGTTTTGTATATTGAAGTGTTCTTGTGACTTCCTATACAAAACTTATTTAATTAATAGTGAATTTGTTCAGTAGTTTTGATGTGCGTTAAATTATCGTACAGGTTTATGTGACGTGACGATACATTCCATGTATATGTGACGCATAGATGTAGCGGAGGAGCAAAGTAAATAAATAATAATAATAAATAAATATCATGGGACAATTGACACCAATTGACCTAGTCCCAAACTAAGCAAAGCTAGTACTATGGGCACTAGGCAACGGATAAACATACTTATATAGATAAATATATACTTAAATACATATTAAACATCCAAGACCCGAGAACAAATATTCGTATTATTCATACAAATATTTGCCCCGGCCGGGATTCGAACCCGGGACCTCCAGCTTCGTAGTCAGGTTCTCTAACCACTCGGCCATCCGGTCGTCCATCCAAATTACTGAAGTTTATTTTGTATTTCTTCTATTTATATGAAAGAAGTAAACAATAACATATATTTTAACAGCTTCCAACCTCTTAGAACTTTGTCACAGCCGTTTAGTTTGTACTACTTCACTTTTGTACACATACAAAAAACGCTACACACATACACTTCCACTATCCTAAACAGACACTGAACACTAATTTTATTATCTCCTTACTTATGCTACAAGTGATCTCAAAAAATATTTCTTTTCATGATTCTGAGTGCAGTGATTAACATTTTAATACGCTTAATCTAATTACATGTTAATATCAGGTTAAAATAAACTGTATAATGCAAGGGTTTCCCAAACTTTATTAGATTACGCTTTGATGCTTAAAAATCCGTAGTGGCCCAGTGGTTTGACATATGGCTCTCGTTGCACGCATGAAAAAAAAACGGCCTTGAATTGCTCTCGTCTTGCGCTACAATATCGACGCAGTGTATGTGTGGCAACCACAGTTGCAGAAGCATTTTGCTAAAATATATCTGGCAACCATAGTTGCTCAAAGCACGTGAGTGGATAAGGATCGTGGGTTCAAACCCCGGCTCGAATCTGTGTTTTTCGAAATTCATGTGCGAAATTACATTCGATACACAAGCTAAATGGTGTGATAAGTACCGAATCTGCACTGGGCCCGCGTGGGAACGGGTTAGGCTCGAAAAACTCACTTCCCGAAACGTACAGTCAGCGTCATATAGTACATAGCGGTCAAGATCACCAAATACTTGGAAACATACAAAATAGTCATTACCAGTGACTCAGTCAAAGCGGTCAAATTGTTGGAGACATCCATCGTGTACAAATATACCGGAGCACGCACATCACCACTGGTAGCGTAGCAGCCATAATAACCAAAAGTATGGGACACACATACCACATGTGTGCGCTTTGGATAAGTGCACTTTTTGAAATAGTGCACCTTTCGAAAAAGTGCTCCAATTGGGAAAGTGCTTTTGGGACTGTATATTTAGCATAAAGTGCACTTTTAGATAAAGTCTACGGTTCAGGAAAATGCGTTCGTCGAGCCTAACACGTGGGAATGACCCACCGTCTTATTCTGAGAGGTTTTGATATGTATGTATGTGGTAGTGTGTATGTAGGTGTGTGTCTATAGGGTGAGATGATTACATGCTTGATATCTATGTGGTTCACTCTTGAGTGAAGCTTAGCTAGTTGAAAAAAGGTACAATAGCAATGGCACGACGCCTTCACCTCTAAGTTAGCCTTAGACAACTAAGGTTAACATTAACAGGCACTCACCACGGCGCCCCTGAGCACCGCGGCGCAAAGTTTGGGAATCCCTGGCAAATGGATTGTTAAAGGTAAACAGAAATAAATGATTTATTGTGCGAGTATTGTAATAAAGCTTATATACAGAGTGCAATTACAAAATCGCAAACCCCTAACCATTATAATAAAATATTTATATATTTAAAATAATCCCTAACCTCTTTGACACTGTTCAGATCGGTGAAAAATAATTAAAAAAAAGACTACAAGGCAAACGACTTTTGAGTAAAAACTCGCTCTCGACTCATTCTTTTTGTTCTAAAATTAATATCTTTTTTAAAAAAATCTGATTTTTTTGCCATGAACATTTTTAGAAACAAAATAACTTTCATACTCAAAAAAAAGGGTTCGCGATTATGAAGTTACACCCTGAAATTCATACTCACAAACGATACTTAAGTTCAGTCATTAAAATACGTGTCAGTTTTAACGTAACTAGAAAATAATACAAGTTATAACTATGTCTAAAGATAATGAGATTATTATGAAATTAAACAATACTGTCTGTTAGAATAATATTGTTTGTTTTTGTAACGATTCGTTGTTAGGTTTCTTTGCATAATAAATTATATCGACTTGAGAAGTAAAACATTATTCGCAACTAATATGAGTAATGGCATTTTTAAAACAATAAACATAATTACAACAAAAAAATACGTGGGGTTCTCTAAAACTTTTGCCGAAAATAATTTTCCCAAATGAATCATTTCCGAACTGTTTCATATGGATTTTTTTTTACTGTAAATACTTCAGGATTGTCATAAAACTAACCTAACCTAAAATGTAGGGCTGGGAGTTAAAAAAAACTATCAGTTTTTTATTTTGGAAAAAATATGGTGTTTCCTACTCAGAATCAAGAGGACAATCGATTATGATCGTTTAAAACAATGTCCCTATATTTCATACATTTTTTTTGAGTCAGTATTGTCACGCCCATAATGTATGCTGTGTATGAAGAAACGTCGCAAACCTGTAATTTTTTTGGTTACATTTTTTTTACTCCCGGAATCGTTTGTGCTCTTGATTCTGAGTAGGAAAAACCATATTTTTCCATAATTAAAAAAAAGGATACTTTTTTTTAAACTCCATTCTACAGGATAGTTTTTATTTATATCCTGAAGAGTTTACAGTTTCAGAAAGAAATTGTTCTTCTATATGAAACACTTGAGAAGTGAATTATTTGGATTTTTTTTGTGAAAAGCGAGCGGATAAAAGAAATATGGATTTTATCTGGAATTATTTTCCTATAATATTAACTGATTTCTTTTAATACATTTTTATTAACAGTTTTTTTTTTAAATTACATTTTGTTGTTGACTATTGTCACTCACTCTAAATAATACATACAAACTTTTAAAATCTTCCGACCACGCTGAAATTCGACCTATACTTACCCGCCATAGCAAGCAAATTATTTTCAACCGACATGGAATGTCAAATGGCAATGTTACTAACAAAAAAATGTCAAAACGATTTACATTTAAAATAATACTCATTCAGGAATGCTTTAATAAATTTCGAATACTAGATAAAATTAAAAATACTGACATTTAAGAGCTGTTTCAACTATTGATACATTTTATATGACAGATGAAGCATTTCCGCTCGTCCTTCATTATCCGGACAACTGAGGAGTGGAACGCCTAACATCCGAACGACGGCACGAAATTGGATAATTCTTTTTTTGTATCAGTCATTGTAAAAAAAAAGAAACGGGGGCGAAGCCGCTGGCAACGGGTAGTTTCAGTATAAAAAAGATATGTGATACTGTCTCTGTTTATTCGGACAAGGCAATCACAGATGTCACACAAAATGTTTCAATTATGAAAACAAGCGCTTAGTGAGATTATTTGGACAATGAAAATACAAACTGAAACATGGGTGCACAGAAAAAAAGACCAGCGCTGGTAATCGAAACCAGGTCCTCAGCATTCCGTGCTGCGTGCTATAACCCCTACACCACCACTGGACAGGAGTCTAGACACAGATTTCTCCCATGCACCTCACATTTCAGCCTGCTTTTTCTTTAGTCACTTAAGCAGCGACACTAGTAATCAACCGTAAAAGTATCAAATTTGGAGATGAAGTAAAAAATACAATACTCCAAAAACCAATCTTAATTATTTGGACAGTCATTTTTGTCGCCCCAAAAAATATTAATTTAACTATTTATTTATAATCTTTATATAAGCACTAAACATAATGTCAGTGTTTATTCACCTAAATAGATTTAATTTAATATATTAGAACTGTAAATAAACCTTTAGGGGACGTCAAGGCCATCGCATGAGTAGAGATTCATAATATTAATATTTCAAAGATAGCCTAAAAAAATCACAGATAACATAAAAATATAGAAACATTTTTGACGATCTTCCATTTCAGAGTAAAATACTTTTTTTTTAATGAAAATTCTTATTTTGACTTGGTCTACTCACAACGAATATTTCTCTTTAGTAATAACCTAGACTTTTGTAATATATACTAAATTTAAAAGTGTTTTACTTACATTAATAACTTGCAAAACAGCTCTGTTGAAATAATGTTGGTAATAATTTAGATTCAATGTAATACTCGGCATTAAGGTGATTATCCACCAGCGCAGAGAGGAGAGACGAGGCGATTGAAATGGCACCGATACCATCAATAGCCACACGGCGCGGACCGGCGCTATGACACGCGAGAATCGCATTTCAGTTTCAAAGTCAATAATATTCATTATAAGAAATGCGCTCCAAACCCAAATTATTGATGTGGGGACAAACTCAAGTGGGACTGGGCAGGTCATTTCGGCCGTTGTATCCGGATCGTTGGGCCAAAATCACCACTGACACCATTTTGCTGCCGAAAGCCGAAGCTCTGCCGAAGCCAGAGACGAGTGGAAGGAGAAAGGGGGGGGGGGCTTTTCCCAGCAGTGGGACACAGTACAGGCTATTTAAAAAAAGAAATGCTTGGGCGCGTTCGCCCATATTCCTTACACCGACGATCCGCTAGAAAGAATTGAAATGTTGCTATACAAATTTAACTTATCGTCTCGCCCCGCCTCATCTCGTGTCGCCGGTGGGAAAGCACCTTTATAGTACTATTTTGGTATCTTCAAATGCGCAAATTTTAAGGAAACCATAGCTGTTTGAAAACGCAGGAAAATAATAATTAAAGTTCAATTAAAAGCTTAAAAATAAACGTGTTGGAACTCTTAAAAGTTTGAACGCGCAAAAATCTGACTTAAAATACCATAACTAAAGTCGAAAGTTAAATATCTCTAAATATAAGTGTTTTATTATAACTAAAATTAAACAATGATGCCCACTTTATGACCTATCCGGCGGTAGCGGTACATCCACTTTACCGGACACCCTGTACAGTACAGTCGTGTTCATAAAACTGTGAGAAAAAAAATTGATCAAAAATATCTGAACACGACTCTATTGTTAACGGCGTAGAGTCGTGTTCAGATATTTCTGATAAAATTTTTGCTCGCAAGTTTATGAACTCGACTGTACTACAATCGTACTGATAATATAAATGCAAAAGTTTGTAAGTATTTGTGTTTGTTTGTTACTCCTTCACGCAAAAGCGGCTAAACGGATTTGAATGAAATTTGACATGTAAATACCATTCAATTGAAATTCGGGATTTTTTCTAAATTCTAATGCAATTCCCCGACAATTACATAGTGGTTTTCATTAACATTGCACTAAAAACAATCACAAATTACATGAATCTAAACACAGATTTTATCCCTATCTCATGAAAATATCGGGATAAAAATTTGCCTATGTGTTATTCCAGATGTCCAGCTACGTACGTACCAAATTTCTTCCAAATCCATTCAGCCGTTTAGCGTGAAGTAACAAACATACACACAAACTTTCACATTTATATTATTACAGTAGCATTAAACTCAAATGACAATGGCAAACTTTTTTACTTTTCTACTGACCAAATCTCTTTATCCTCGTAAGGCCCTCTTCGAATTTTGATCATTATAATTTTAAACTGAATTTCAATTAGCGAAAATGCAAACTGAAATATAGATGCACAGAAAAACCAGAAAAATAAGACCAGAGCTGGGAATCGAACCCAGGTCCTCGGCATTCCGTACCGCGCGCTATACTGCCACGCCACCGCTGGACAACGGTATTTTTCCTATGCACCACATATCTCAGCTTGTTTGTTTCTTATTTAGCCACTTAAGCAGTGACACTAGCGACATCTATGCCGTAGCCCTCATCGAGAAACGCTGAAAGCGCTGGTCTAATTTCTCTGTTTTTTCTGTGCATCTACATTTCAGTTTCTATTTTCAATTTAGGTTTTACGGCATGACCGTAAAAGAAAAAAATTGAAATTGAAATAAAAAATACAAAAAGATTCCAAAAAACTAATCTTAAGTCAATTAGTGATGTTTGACATTAGCTTTGATGTATGTCCTAAACTTAACATTGGGCCTTATAAGGTTAAAAAGGTTGTCCAGTGAACAGCTGACTAAAAAAAATAACACAAATAATATCGAGATAGAAGAGTTCAGCAATATGTAGAGAGACCGGGCTGTAACTTTAAGCGTAGGTACTTTGACGTGTGATATAACCTTTTTGAAATGTCCACATTTTTTGCCACAGCATCCCTCAGGCCCCTATCGCTTGCCCGCGTCGTACTGTTTGACC
Organism: Choristoneura rosaceana; assembly: GCA_037349165.1. NCBI lineage: Eukaryota > Metazoa > Arthropoda > Insecta > Lepidoptera > Tortricidae > Choristoneura > Choristoneura rosaceana. The sequence goes on along the minus strand of JAZBNJ010000046.1, from coordinate 9,071,344 downwards.
ATTTCGGGGATCGCGTTCGGCTCTACAGGCACCTGCTCCATTAACTCCGACAAAGTCCTTACGTAGCTCAGTTTGCGGAAGAATTTAGAACTGAAAAAAGAAAATTTATGTTGAAACTAGCTATTGAGCAAGGCAAATTAAACTCTCGATTCTTCTTATACGTTTTAATAAAATAAAACTAACTAACTCGTGTTACAAAAACATAATGTTTTCTTAGAAGGGAAGAGTGGCGCCATCTGCGGCCAGATATTGAAACATGAACCAGCGTTCATACCCCCTTATTCATAAACGACAATCAAACCTATTTTAGTTAAAATGCCGCTAAAATTCGTTTGTCCTTATCTGTCACTTCGACATTTGTATTTATTAGAAAGGGACAAAGCATTTGTTAGTTAACATAGGCTTGTTAAGTTTTATGAATAAGGGGGATAGAGTATGTTACATAAAACCTTTAAAATAATATTTCAACACCAGCTTTTGCTCCGCCCGCGTGGTATTCGGTTATCGCGCGCTGTTCCCTCGGGAACTGTGCATTTTTCCGGGATGAAAAGTAGCCCATGTCACTCTCGGGCCCATAAACTATCTCTATGCCAAAAATCACGTCGATCCGTCGCTCCGTTACGCGCGATAACCTAATTCTACGCGGGCGAAGCACAATATAGACAATAGGGATGATGACGCCATAAAAAAAATATTCGAAGGTAGAACTCCAGTAAAAAAATGCTTTATTTTAGCCCTGAAAACCATATTAATTTTCGATTTACTGTAAAATTAGATTTTTTGTTGCTTTAAAACAAATAAATAGTTAGTTGATTGAGTTGCCGGATAGTGACGTCATAATTCGCTATTGCCATTGAAATTCTATGGGAGAATTGTTTTGACAGCTCATAAAAAGTACGTCAGTTGATTGGTGGTGTCATCATCCCTATTATTAAGCTTATATTTACCTTACGAACGCTTTAGTGAAAGTGACGAAGAGCTTCAAGCCGTAGGTGGGATGAACCAGGTACAGGTGCTTGAGACTTTTCCTTAACCTGCAAAAGAAAAATGTCTAAATTTTAAACAGCTTCTTGATAAAGTTAGAAATCCACTGACAGAGGAGGCGGTGCGGCGCGAAAGCAGTACCGGTTGTAATATTCGAGCTAACATGAAAGAGGCCACACGGAATAACGCGCGGGAAATAAGCGTGACGCGGTCTTTTGTGGCGCGGTGTTTCAAGTTTAACCAATTATCATAAAATAAATTACACTTTTTAAAATATTTCTCTCTTCCGTACACAGCAAACAGTCTGTTTGTCATTTATTGCAATCTACCCTCATGGCAACGTTTAGTGTTGCCCCCTTGTAGCAAGCTTGTTGCCTATCCTGGTCCCGGCTACACCCGTAGCAACACTAGTGTTGCCTATCCTAGTCCCGGCTACACCCGTAGCAAAACCAGTGTTGCATATCCTGGTCCCGGCTACACCCGTAGCAACACTAGTATTGCCTATCCTGGTCCCGGCTACACCCGTAGCAACACTAGTATTGCCTATCCTGGTTCCAGCTACACCCGTAGCAACACTAGTGTTGCATATCCTGAATCAGAATCAGATTTTTTTTTTATTGTAGAACATAGGTAGGCTGTAAGATATATAGTTGTTAAAACATTTTGTGATCTTCTATGTCTTGCCAATGGGCGTACAAAATATTGAATTGGTAGATAGAAATACAAAATTAAACACACAATTAAAATTAAAACGCTACAGACTTTAAATACACTTCAAATATATTGTCAGTTGAAATTAATAAAAGAATTACAATCGAATTAGATATTGAGATTAAATTAATAAATTATAATTTATAATAAAAAAAATTATAATTACCAAACTTACAACCTGGTCCTGACTACACCCGTAGCTACGCTAGTGTTGCCTATCCTGGTCCTGGCTACACCCGTAGCAACACTAGTGTTGCCTATCCTGGTCCTGGCTACACCCGTAGCAACACTAGTGTTGCCTATCCTGGTCCCGGCTACACCCGTAGCAACACTAGTGTTGCCTATCCTGGTCCTGGCTACACCCGTAGCAACACTAGTGTTCCTATCCTGGTCTCGGCTACACCCGCAGCAACACTAGTATTGCCTATCCTGGTCCCGGCTACACCCGTAGCAACACTAGTGTTGCCTATCCTGGTCCTGGCTACACCCGTAGCAACACTAGTGTTGCCTATCCTGGTCCCGGCTACACCCGTAGCAACACTAGTGTTGCCTATCCTGGTCTCGGCTTCACCCGTAGCAACACTAGTATTGCCTATCCTGGTTCCAGCTACACCCGTAGCAACACTAGTGTTGCATATCCTGAATCAGAATCAGAATTTTTTTTTATTGTAGAATAGGTAGGCTGTAAGATATATAGTTGTTAAGACATTTTGTGATCTTCTATGTCTTGCCAATGGGCGTACAAAACATTGAATTGGTAAATAGAAATACAAAATTAAACACACATAATCAAAATTAAAACGCTACAGACTTCAAATACACTTCAAAAATATTGTCAGTTGAAATTAATAAAAGAATTACAATCGAATTAGAAATTGAGATAAAATTAATAAATTAAAATTCATATTTTTTTTTTATAATTACCAAACTTACAACCTGGTCCTGGCTACACCCGTAGCAACAGTAGTGTTGCCTATCCTGAGGCCGTATTGCCTAAAGTTTCTGACGCTCGTGATCGCAATCAAATGACATATTTCGCATACAAAAGCTGTCATTTGATTGCGATCGCGACTGTCAGAAACGTTAGGCAATAAGGCCTCTGGTCTCGGCTACACCCGTAGCAACACTAGTGTTGCCTATCCTGGTCCTGGCTACACCCGTAGCAACACTAGTGTTGCCTACCCTGTTACTGCCTACCCTTATGTCAACACTAATGTTGCCTACTCTATTACTGCCTACTTTCATGGCAGCGCCAGTGCTGCGTCCTTGTTAGTGTCTTGCTAAGTGTATAGTGTGTCTCACCGGCGGTCTATCAGCTTGTAGTACTCGCGCAGCCAGTGCGCGGTGGGCAGGCGGCGCGGCCCGGCGCTCCCGTACAGGTACACCAGCACGTACTCGTCTGTCACGAGCCGCTCCAGCGTCCAGATCACGTACCTGCCCACACAGACACAAAGTGCAACCAGTAAATAGTAGATTGTACAACGAGAGCAGAAAACGAGCCATTTTACCCAAGACGTTCATATAGCCACCCGAGCCAGCACGGGGTCGAGGAGAAAATGGGTTTAATGCTGGAGTTTTACATTCTGCTTTTCACTTAGATTGCGAGGAAATGAAATGGCAAGCGTAAAAACAATTGTTCATTTTCTATGTACCTTGTATTTTTTCTGCATTATTATATAATCATATTTTTTAGTTTTATTTTGATTAATTTTTAGTTATAAATTACAAATTATTTTTAAAAATATGTAGAAACCTTTTTTTTTGTGGCTGTTGACACCTGATTACCTTGGTCTTAGACGAAGATTTTACTTTATACACTAGTGCATAAAAAGTCCTTTTAGTCCTTTTATTCCGACTGATCAAACCCGCCCTATCCTACCTACAGCTTTTGCACACCTAACTCCATCTGACTACAAACAAGCACTCACAGGAACAGGTTGTCCATGACGTAATGATAGTCGGCCCTCGCGGAGTCCGGCAGGTGGCAGGCGCTGAACACGATGAGGGCGGCGCCGGCGCCGTCGTACCCGCCGTGAGACACCACGCGCTTGTACGGCTCGATCACCTGCCAAAGGACTCGACTATAGTGCCGGTAGCACAGATAGAGGTTACACTAGATAATGCAAACACCTCAATCTGTATGAAAATCTATATATATAAAAATCAATTGCTGTTCGTTAGTCTCGCTAAAACTCGAGAACGGCTGGACCGATTTGGCTAATTTTTGTTTTGAATTATTTGTGGAAGTCCAGGTTTAAAAGGTGAGTAAATATGAAAAAAGAACAAATGAGGCGGTACGAAGTTGGCCGGGTCAGCTAGTATATAATAATAATATTTGGATATTTGAAAATAATTCCGATCGGCATTAGCGATCCCTTCAAATAGCGAACCTACTGTGTTAAATAATTTTGTGTTAAATACTTGTAATGTATAGATATAGATATCATCTATAAATATTGTGAATCTGTTTAAAAAAAAATACCTCGTTGAGTTTCTTGTCGAATTCTTCTCGACAGAGGTTTTTTCCGAACCGGTGGTAGATTTTTAGACGTTCATAAGTGCTTGTAATAGCCTAAATTGAATAAAGAGATTTTGACTTTGACTTTGAAAACCGTGTCACTTTTTTATATCTACTGTGACATCTCAAGAGCGAATTAGCGATGTGACTTCCCGGATGTCCGCGCAAAATCGATACAAATGAGCCGCCCGCCCGCGCCGTGGGGCTCGAGTCATTCACTAGTCATGATTAGTCAGTTAGCGGTCAGTCTTTGTATGAGGCCAACCCCGACGTTTGGTCGGGGTTCAGACACGCGAAGTAGATGCATTTGCGTAATCTAGTGTAATCTATATCTGTGGTGAGCATGAATGAATAAAATTAATTCGCTGAATATGGTTCCAACAGGTGGAATATTGACTCACCGCTCATGTGAACCGGTCGAATTTGAACCATGACATCGACGTCGGACGACATTCTGATTTATTTTCAGAAGAGAATGAATATGGCTCAAAATGTGTTGTTCCTCTACAAAACAATGTTCTACTTGAAAGAACAACATAAGAAGTGAAAATAATATACCTTCCATATGAAATTTTGTTGCTAATTGTCTCCATGTTTTACTTTTATTAACCCCCAACGCAAAAAGAGGGGCGTTATAAGTTTGACCGCTATGTGTGTCTGTGGCACCGTAGCTCTTAAACGGGTGGACCGATTTGAATGCGGTTTTATTTTTTATTTGATAGCAGGTTTTCTTATATATAGAACCGTGATGTTTTCAGTTTTTTTTTTTAAATGTCATCATATAAAATGCAGTAGGTTAGGTTAGGCTAGTTTAATATCAACTCCAAAGAAATTACTATTTCAGAAATAAATTACTTTATGACAAATGAAAATTCTAGAAAATGATACATTCGGGCAAACAACAGAACCCCCTAAATTTTTTTTATACCACGTCGGTGGCAAACAGGCATGCGGCCCGCCTGATGTTAAGCAATTACCGTCGATTAGGAACGCTTGCAACACCTTATACCACATATTTGGCTCACTGTACTCACCTTCATATCGCAAGTAGCCCGCCCGCCGGGGCGCGGTACAGTCAGCCACGACCGTTCGTCCCTCAGCTCGTCCGCGGCAGAGTATTCAGGGATCGGCTCGCTGCACTCGCTGAGTGTGTTCGTCGATCTGTTCACAGAAGCGAGTGAACCAACAAAAAAATAGGATAAGTCGAATTCATAAGCTTGTGAGCAAAAATTTGACTAAAAATATCTGAACACGACTCTATTGTTAACGACGTAGAAGCGTGTTCAGATATTTTTGATGTTTTTTTTATTCGACTGGATGGCAGACGAGCAAGTGGGTCTCCTGATGGTAAGAGATCACTACCGCCCATAAACAATTGCAACACCAGGGGTATTGCAGATGCGTTGCCAACCTAGAGGCCTAAGATGGAATAGCTCAAGTGCAGTAATTTCACCGGCTGTCTTAATCTCCACGCCGAAATACAACAGTTGCACTGCGGCTTCACGGCAGGATTAGCAAGCAAGATGGTGGTAGCAATCCGGGCGGACTTTGCACAAGGTCCTACCACCTGCAAAATGTTGACACCACCAATCAACTGACGTTCTTTTTATGAGCTGTCAAAAACACAATCCTTCCATAGAGTTTCAATGGCAATAGCGACTTATGACGTCATTATCCGGCAACTCAATCAACTAACTATTTATTTGTTTTAAAGCAACAAAAAATCTAATTTCACAGTAAATAGAAAATTAATCTGGTTTTGAGGGCTAAAATAAAGCGTTTTTTACTGGAGTTGTGCCTTCGAATTATTTTTTAATGGCGTCAATTATGATAATTCCCGATTCTCAATTGGCGATTGTCTGTGTTATGAATGAATGAATATTTGTTTATTTTGAAAAACATCACAACAATATTACAGTATTTACAAGGCCTGTCTAAGAAACAAAGGTATAGTGAACTTATTGTTGAGGTGATTCCAAAAAAGGATTTCACTCAGCATTTGTTGATAAATGAAATGCAGACACTGATTTTCAATGAATCCGTTAGTTACCTCCTGGTGTCGTCGTCCCGCGCGCTGGCGGAGCGCGAGGGCTGCGGCGAGGGCGCGGGCGGCTCCTCCTCGGACTCCAGCCTGTCCTGTCAGTTACCTCCTGGTGTCGTCGTCCCGCGCGCTGGCGGAGCGCGAGGGCTGCGGCGAGGGCGCGGGCGGCTCCTCCTCGGACTCCAGCGAGCGCACGCTCGCGCTGTCCAGGCTGCACTGGTCGTCCTCCGGGGGCTGGGAAACAACAACACATAAATACAGGTGGTGGCCTAGTGGTTTGACCTATCGCCTCTCAAGCTGAGGGTCGTGGGTTCAAATGCCGGCTCGCAACTCTGAGTTTTTCGAAATTCATGTGCGCAATTTACCACGAGCTTTGCGGTGAAGGAAAACATCGTGAGGAAACCTGCACAAACCTGAGAAGCAGTTCAATGGTGCGTGTGAAGTTCCCAATCCGCACTGGGCCCGCGTGGGAACTATGGCCCAAGCCCTCTCATTCCGAGAGGAGGCCTGTGCCCAGCAGTGGGACGTATATAGTCATGACATGATGATGATGATAAATACAGGGTGTTCCGCACATGCAGGTGGTAGGACCTTGTGCAAGGTCCACCCGGATTGCTAGCACCATCTTGCTCACTAATCCTGCCGTGAAGCAGTGTGAAACCTGTGTTTCGGCGTGGAGAGTAAGACAGCCGGTGACATTAAACGTTAATTTTTTGTGATATGTTGGGGTTATTTGCTATCTTTTCACCCTTGGACCTTGGATCCCAAGGGTCACGGTTTTGGAGATATGATTTTTTTTATATTTTTCTCAAATTTCATGAAAACCTGCCTTTAAACGTTCTCAACATTTTTAGTATTGTGATTACTTTTTGGAGTCTTTTTGTATTTTTTATTTCAATTCCAAATTTTTGTTACTTTTACGGTCATCCCGTGAAAGTCTATTATTTCACACGAAAACACAAGCTGAAACATGGATGCACAGAAAAACCAGAAAAATAGACCAGCGCTGGGAATTGAACCCAGGTCCTCAGCCGTCCGACGCGATATATGAGCGGATAGTTCCGATGGGTATGTAAAATGTATCTCGATGAGAAACTAGTAACATAGATGGCGTTAGTGTCACTGCTAAAGTGACTATGAAAAGAATGCAAGTTGAAATGTTGGTGCATAGGAGAAATTCATGTCTAGTCTCCTGTTCAGCGGTGGTGTAGGGGAATAGCACGCAGCACGGATTGCTGAGGACCTGGGTTCGATTCCCAGCGCTGGTCTATTTTTCTGTGCATCCAAATCCATGCACAGAAAAACCATGTGCTCGTGTTTTCGTGTGAAATATATTTTTATTATTGTATGTAATTTTTTTTTATATTTAACATTTATGATATTATGATATACATAAAATAAATGAATGAATGAGCCTGCTAAGCAATTAAAAAGTCAATAATAACAGTTCACAACAAGTGACCCGAACACTAATCGCATCGTGTTTACACAAACCACACGCGTCCGCCTTTGTTCCAGTTCTCACGGCTACAATTGCACAACCGCTGTGAAATTGAGACCGTAAGTATTCAAGTTATATCGGTAAAACAATTTAAAAGTGGTTGCTAAAATATAAAAAGGTCGTTCAACTGTTTCTTGTACAGTCGGAGTAAAAAAAGGTTCGTCACCTTAAGATCTATTTTCCTTTGCTCAGTATGAGCGATAATCTGCTTTACCAATTGATATGACATACTGCATCAATCAGTCAACCTGCTAAACAGAATCAGGTGACCATAGCAACCCTACAACTACTCGTACACCTTGGCACTGACAAACACTGATAATTAAATAGAACATTATTTGATTCAAACTTTTACGACGCTGTTTCTTAAAAAGGTTTGTTATTGATATGAAACTAGATATATGTTAGAAGTGTATACCATTTTAACCCTTGTTATCTTGTCTAGTAAGTATAATTTGATATGCATTTGTCTACTTAGTGATTTGGTTTCAAAACGTACTAAGAGTCTATAACGGTACAGAGGAATCAATTTAATAACTGACGAAGGTTTTCCTACTCCCACCATACAATGAACTAAAACAATATCCTTGCTCACCCGCGACCTTACGATAGCTAAGCTTATGCAAAATATGCGTGTTCATGCAGTTCCTCCACCTTCACACATTTACACAAATTTATCACCACCACCAAATCACACTGACGCGTTTCGAACTCAACTAGAGCTCATCTTCAGAGTAACACAACCGTACACCATGCTACCAGTTGTTATTTCTTGTACATTCGAGTTTATAAAATTGTGAGCGGAAGTTTGATCGAAAATATCTGAACACGACTCTATTGTTAACGACGTAGGAGCGTGTTCAGATAGTTTTGCTCACAAGTTTATGTACACGCCTGTACCTCGTTGCTATGGCCATAAATATTTATTTTTGTAATTTAACTACAAAACTAAATAGCGGCTTTGACAAGACATCTGTACTCCAAATTTCATTGATATACATCTTGTAGTTTTCGAGTAACGGACGGACGGACGGACGGACGGACGGACAGACAGACAGACAGACAGACAGACAGACAGACAGACAGACAGGCGGACAGGCGGACTTGACGAAACTATAAGGGTTCCTTTTTTTGCCATTTTGGCTCCGGAACCCTAAAAAAATTTTAAAACAAATATATTACAGGGGTCTATCAACTTACATATATAAATTTGTTATTTTGTCGCGTAACTCAAGAGACATCAATGATACACTTTTTTTAGACAAAATAATGTTTGCAATTTATATTATTAGCACCCACAGGAGATGAGCTTGGAAAATGCACCAATGTATAAAGTGCACATTTCTATAGTGTTTTACGCCTAAGCCAAGCTGTAACGCTACATACCAGCTGTATCCTGCGGCGTTGCCCGCCGGGACTCTTGGCCGGGGTATGTCGCAGCATGACACTGCCCGTGTAAGGGTCCAATAGTGCTTGGTACGCCGACCGGTCCTCCTGGGAGGAGGATATCACGTCGGGAGAATCCAGGTCCTACAGAATGGAAATGAAATATATTCAAAGCATTTTTTTTATTTGACTGGATGGCAAACGAGCAAACAAGTGGGTCTCCTGATGATAAGAGATCACCACCGCCCATAAACAACCTAGTTGCCAACCTAAAGGCCTAAGATGGGATACATTACAATACAATAACTCTTTATTCGAGAGTCGACCGGATGGCCGAGTGGTTAGAGAACCTGACTACGAAGCTTGAGGTCCCGGGTTCGAATCCCGGCCGGGACAGATATTTGTATGAATAATACGAATATTTGTTCTCGGGTCTTGGATGTTTAATATGTATTTAAGTATGTATTTATCTATATAAGTATGTTTATCCGTTGCCTAGCGTCCATAGTACAAGCTTTGCTTAGTTTGGGACTAGGTCAATTGGTGTCAAGTGTCCCATGATATTGATATTGATATTGATTGCACACCAACATATAGCAAACAATTACAGCAAACAGGTATATAAACAGAGACTTTCTGATGTAAGCAATAGGCGGCCTTATCGCTTCAGAACGATCTCTTCCAGGCAACCTTTACAACCTCATGTGCCAACCTCCTATACTTACGTCACTAAAAACGGTTAGCACATCTGTTTTTAGCGACGTAAGTAGGCAATTATGTTTGGTTTTAACCCTTTCGTTCCGGCAAAGCCATACACAAAATAATAAATAATAAATATCATGGGACACTTGACACCAATTGACCTAGTCCCAAACTAAGCAAAGCTTGTACTATGGGTACTAGGCAACGGATAAACATACTTATATAAATAAATAAATACTTAAATACATATTAAACATCCAAGACCCGAGAACAAACATTCGTATTATTCATACAAATATCTGCCCCGGCCGGGATTCGATCCCGGGACCTCAAGCTTCGTAGTCAGGTTCTCTAACCACTTAGCCATCCGGTCGTCAAAATGCCACCTGACGAAAAAATCTACCCAGTTTTCCATATTCATATATGTAATGTAAATTTTTTAAGACGAGTTTACTCGTCATCCGGAACGAAAGGGTTAATAAAAGCCACCATCAAAGTATCTGTTCGTTTAGGCACTGGTCCCACCGGCGGCTACAAACTATTAGCGAGTAAAACTATAAACTACAAACGAGTGGGCGAGAGGCGAGAAGCGAGTATAGTTTTGCTAGTTTAGACGCTCGGCTATAAGCGAGTGTTTGCGTGCGACGGGCGATTACTCGCTGCACTAGCTCAGCTCGAGTACCGTTGAGCTAGTTTTATAGTCGATAGCTTATCGCTGCGGTCAACTAGTAGACAGTGGTCCTACCGCCAGCTATCGGCGAGCTCAGCGATCAACTAGTAAAATTCTGTACTAGAAACAGTTGACAATCGGCGGGCGGCTAGTAAACAATTCTATGCTATGCTATTCGCTTACTCGCCGGGCGGTGGGAGAGTATCCTCGCCGGCAGTGTGAACAGCCAGCTATGAACTATAAAAATATAACTCTCTCTTTTATGTACACGGAAGCGATTATCTTTTGTTCGTTTCTTGGGCTAGAAAATAGCCGATAGCTCATAGCTTACTAGCTCGCGGTGGGACCAGTGCCTTAGTACGGCGTCCGGTTAGTACGACGTAATATCACCGGTCCCTTGGTCGTCGTTATAACCGGATTCTACTGTAATTAGTTAAGTGACTATAATAGGCTAGACGACTAAAAAAACTTTTTAGTCCGTCAGGTGGATAATTTAAAAATATTGTGCACATAATGTTTTCTTTTGTTTGACAAACAAAAAATGACGAGGATACAGTGCTTAGAAGTTTCGAGTGACGTCACTATATAGTACCATTTTTACCTTATAGTGACGTCACGAGCCCCCACTCCGGAAGTTTGACGATCTATACCTTTGTCGATTTTTAATAAATAGATAAACCAAAAAATACGTGTCCCATATTTTTCCATAATCTAACTGTCGGACTAAATAGAATGAAATATTTTTAACCCAGACGTCATCCCTATTATAGTCATGCAACTTATAATAGTTGCAGAAGACTTACGTTATTGACGGCGATGTTTGTCTTCATCTCGATGGGCAGATCAAAGTTGGGCATGGTGCGGAGATGGGACGGTGATTCGCACCAATCGGCCACCTGGCGAAACAATCAGTAGAAATAGAAAATAGAAATATTTTTATTCATGCTTCGCACATTAAAATAAAAACAGTAAAAATACATAAAAACAAAAAAAAACAATATGCGAAAGCACGAAACGGTCGCAGCTCAGCATAGTGTTGGCCGTGTAGGCCAACGCTGGTCTTCCGCTGCAACCGCTAGCTAGCTAGTAGGGCTGCATTCCCACCAGAGATGTGCGAGGATGTGTTGCGAGGAATGTATTTTTCATGAACCAATAGAAACGCTTCATTTATTCTTCGTTTCAAGTATTTTATTTGTAACCAGCTTTTGCCTGCGGCTCCACCCGCGTGGTATTCGGTTATCGCGCGCTGTTCCCTCGGGAACTGTGCATTTTTCCGGGATAAAAGTAGCCTATGTCACTCTCGGGACCATAAACTATCTCTATGCCAAAAATCACGTCGATCCGTCGGTCCATTTCGACGTGAAAGACGGACAAACATACAAACACAAACTTTCACATTTATTAATATTAACTAGCTTTTGCCCGCGGCTCCACCCGCGTGGTATTCGGTTATCGCGCGCTGTTCCCTCGGGAACTGTGCATTTTTCCAGGATAAAAAGTAGCCTATGTCACTCTCGGGACCATAAACTATCTCTATGCCAAAAATCACGTCGATCCGTCGGTCCATTTCGACGTGAAAGACGGACAAACATACAAACACAAACTTTCACATTTATTAATATTAACTAGCTTTTACCCGCGGCTCCACCCGCGTGGTATTCGGTTATCGCGCGCTGTTCCCTCGGGAACTGTGCATTTTTCCAGGATAAAAAGTAGCCTATGTCACTCTCAGACCCATAAACTATCTCTATGCCAAAAATCACGTCGTTCCGTCGCTCCATTACGGCGTGAAAGACGGATAAACACACAAACACACTTTCGCATTTATAATATTAGTATGTAAGTATTGATAACTCACCCCAGTATGAAACTCCTCGACCTCCGGTATGTCCACAGCCCCCGTCGGTTTCGGTGTACTGTGGCACTGCAGTTTCAAAGCTTCCAGCCGATTCAAGCTATCCCTTTCGCACTTAGCCTCCAAACCGACGCGATTCAAGCGCGGCGTCTCTTTCTCAAACCTCTTCCTCTTCTCAATACCTCTAGCTACATCAGGAGGACTAGTTACATCTAGAGTTGTACTTAAAATATGACTCTCTGCCGTTATAAAGTTTTCATTAAAATACAAATTGTTTTTACTCGTATTCCGTTGTGGACTATAGAAGTATCCGTTACTTTCGTTTGCCCGTTCATCTTCTATGCTAGACAGACTGAGATCTTTCTCATCCTCTTTATATTTCTTTGGAATTAAATCAGGATAGTTTTCATCAGGACTTGCTATACCCATCAATGGATGATCAGTCGTAGACATTAACGTAGAACTAAATTTGGTGACAGCCAAATGTTTCGGTCTGGTTTCAACTGGAGAACTTATTTGCAAATTGTTCATGTTCTTTATAAGGCTGTCGTTAAGTTCTTTGGGTTCGGAGAGTCTTAGGACCTCGTGGTTTTGGAGACGAAGGACATCGCAGGAGCCGTTGAGTTGTTCCATGTCCTCATAGTCTGATGAGAGGGTGGAGCTCGGGGTGTGCTGACGTGAGTGGAGGGACTCGGTGCCAGTGTCCATCTTCTCATCAGAGGATTGGGAGCTGATTTCTTCCTCATTCAGCCGGGGGCTCCGGAAGTTGCTAAAGGAATAAAGCTTGTATAGAATAATGAAATGGCAAAAGTACTAAGACGAAAAATTCCAACATAAGAACTATTTTTTATATCATGTTAAATTCACGCGCATGCATGAATTGAATTGAAATTCCGGGATTTTATTAAGTTCTCATGGGAATTCCCCAAAATTACATTGTGGTTTTCATTGACGTTAAATTAAAACACCCATGCCAAATTTCATGACCCAGCAATTGTTATTTAGAGATTTTATCCCTATCCCATCGTCCAGGTTATAAACATACTTTTTTTTCTAAAATTTCAAAATCCGTCCAGCCGTTTCAGCGTGAAGAAGTAACAAACATACTCACTCACAAACTTTCATATTTATATTATTATAGGAAATATAGGATAGGATTATTAATTATTATTAGTAGAATAGAATTTCATAATTTTTATCAGATAGTTTCCCATTGCCAATTAAAAAAAACTGGTCAAGTGCAAGTGTTTTTTTGCAACACTAAGTAGAGGGCAATTAAGTCGAATTACATATGTGTCATGATGATGATGATGACACAACCCAAAATGCGAACAAAGATGGTGGCCCGCTCATTGTGAACCTGTCTAATTACAGTCTATTAAGCTATGCAAATTAGCTGAATACAGTGAGAATAGAAAGTACAGTGGGAAGTGAAATGCTGGTTAAGTATGGAGTGAGCCTTATTTGGAGAGTTATGGGAAAATAAAACATTAAACAACACAGACTAAGCATTTAGGGTCAGCTATAGAACTAGCTGATAAGTTTCTGATATTTTATTTCGACAAATAAATAAACATAACAAATTAAATGAATGTTTTGACCCACATTTAAATTGGATCAGCCAAAATCAATTTTAACTTTTGGAGTTGGCTATAAATAAATCCGACATATGGGTGAAGACCGATGTATAGTATATAGATATCATTTATAAATATTGTGAATCTGTTTTTTTAAAAAAAAACGTTGTTGAGTTTCTCGCCGGATTCTTCTCAACAGAGGTTTTTTCCGAACCGGTGGTAGATTTTTTGACATTCATAAGTGCTTGTTGTAGCCTAAATTGAATAAAGAGATTTTGACTTTGACTTTGACCAAAAATTTGCACACTGTTAGAGCAGGTTAAAGCAGCGTTAGCAGGTAGTTATAATTTCCATTAACTTTTTCCATTGTACATTTTTCCAATGTCCCCAGTTTTTCATACAAATATTTATGAGTCAGTTTTGTCACGCCCATACTGAATGTATGAAAACAATGTCGCAAAACTGACTTTTTTTTGGGGATATTTTTTTTAACTATCGGATTCGATTGTGCTCTTGATTCTGAGTAGGAAAAACCATATTTTTTCCAAAATCAAAAAAGAAACACTTTTTTTTAAACGCCTGTGTTACAAAAATTATCCATACAAATGTACAATTAATTTTCGTGTCACAATGGAATAAGTTAATAGAAATTAAAACTTTATGCTAACATAGCTTTAAAGGTGTGCAACTTTTTGCTATTCACCTATAATTGAATGATTCAACTGACTTACAAATAAAACATATTAATTTAACACATATGAAGGTTAAAAAAAACTGCATTCAAACCAGTCTTATTATTAATCCTAATTTTACACAGCAGAAAAAAATTTATAAATAAGGAAAAAGATGCTCATTTATTCCAAATTGTGTTTTTCCCCAGAAATATCGAATCTAACTAGGAATAAAAATCAAATCTATATGTGAATTATTGTACAAACTTAAGCACACGTTTTAAAACAGTTTATTTTAAAATATTGTTTTATCATTGAGATAATGAGGGTACTTAAATAAAAGATAAATAAAGGTACTTATAACAAATACTCTAATATATAATATAAAAAAATTTTGTTGAGATATTTCGAAAAACTTATTTTCAAATACTAATGGCTCAATCGCTATTTGTTATTAAAAATAAAAATAAAATCAAAATTATAACAGGAAGTAACACCCCTCAGAATAAATTGTACTGAAATAGTTTGCATTTAGGGAGATATGCAGGATATGACTTACCTCATCTATATCTTTATTTACTTATAATATTCTTCTTACACCACATTTATAAACAACATAACACACATTAAATACATTAAATTTGTTGTCGTTGTCGTCGCTCCCACATCGAATTGATTCCTTTGATTTTGTTTGACGTTTTAGATGCAAGTGTAGTAAACAGATAAAACACAAAACTGTTTGAGCTGCAAGTAAAGCCGCTCGTACATCGTCCATTGTTCTATTCCAAGAACTACCTGATTGATTAGGGTACCGTAAGATTTAAGAAAATGGTAGATCATTTGACTTTAAATCAATAATTAATATAGAATGTGTTGTGTCCTTAGCCTCTGACCCAGAGCACCAAGAAAATATAAACAGCAACTGCCTTAACAACTTTTATTTCAATAAAAATCACTTCAAAATAAAGGACACGCCATGTGGTTGCATGCAAAAATCTCTCTTCCCCTGGCTGTCAAAACCCGTGCGTTCTGATACATATCAGAATGAATTATTGAAAGCTTGGAATTGCATTTGTAATGGTATTTTCTCTGTGTGTACCTACCTGTTTTCTGTATCGCTTGCCTACTATTTCTGGTGTACAATAAATTTACCTACTGTACGCTTTTACTTTTCGGAATTTTTTACGCCAAGAAAAGGAAACTGCAAGGGAAATATCATTATTATTATTAATTTATTGAATCAGGCGTTACTTTGCGGAGGTCCAAATCAATGAACTAGAAGAATTTCCTTGCTCACCCAACCAGACCAGACCCAACAACGGTGTCTAACAACTGGTAGCATGGTGTACGGTTGTGTTACTCTGAAGATGAACTCTGGTTGAGTTCGAAACGCGTCAGTGTGGTGTGGTGGTGGTGATAGATGGGTTTGTGTGATTTGTGTGTGTTCTTACAGTGTGGAAATGGAGGAAGTTTTGCATAAGCTTGGCTATCATAAGGTCGCGGGGGAGCAAGGAAATTCTTTTAGTTCATTATTACTTTATTTATATACCGTGTTACTTAATATACTGTGTGTGACAAGTCAAATGAACATGAAGATTTACGAGTAGATAAATGATTGCGACTAAAATCGAAAACAATGAATAAATGAATATGAATATAGCTAGCAAGGGTGAAAGCCACAAAAAAATAATCAAAAAGTACATCTATAAACCTTAATTTACTTGTTTAGCCTTATTAACCTCGTACCATAAGGAAAAAAATAACCCTCCTGTGCAGTTAAATATTAAGATTAGAGTCTGCGGGAGATTTTTGTTACTAAGTTTTTGAAATAAACAGATTAAATTTTAATTTTTTTTTTTTAGGTTGTCCATTTTTCTTCTCCATAATTCCATTACTTCGTCCACGTCAGTCCCGTAGGAAATATATGTTTTCCTGGGATAAAATTTTAATTAGTGATCATTATGTAATCCTTTGCTGGTCCTCTCAAGAGATTAGGTCGCCTATTTGCTTTGTGTACTTATTTTCTGTATCGTTTACTATTTAATGAGCAATAAAGAATTATAACATCGTTTTATGTTCGGTAATTTTTTTTACTATACATACATTTAAACAGATAAATTAAGATAGAAATAAGATAGAAGATGGATTTAATATTGATGTACCTGTATTGATTAACATAGACGGACAGGTGAAAAAACTATATTATTAAACTGGTTTGCTTGAAATTAATATAAAACAAACTGCTTCTAAGAATGTCTTGAGATTGATTAATTACTTAGGTAAATCTTTTCTTATTAGATTAATTATGTTTCCTAATTTAAATGGTACTCTTTCAAAGAAGTAAATTATATAGTTCTGAGGTATAAATATGAAAAAAAAAAATACAACAGAATTAAGATTTTCACCCTTTTTGGCAGTCGGTGAAAATTATGTAAATTTCTCCCAATTAAATTCAAAAATGCATACCTAGTTAACCATAAATTAATCTGTGATACGACTCTTTCGGGTTTCTTTTGCTTCCGTGAATGACTGAACGCATACGCAAACTTTAGAACAATGGGCATTTCAGAGAATTTATGATTGGAAAGGCGATGCAAATGGTGTTGTGCCATTTTTTTACGTTCTTTCACGATGCCTTCAGTTGTTCTTGGACTGCGGTCCTGTGTTACATCAACATGGGTAAGATTAGTGATTAGAAGAAAACTGAATAAGTAGTGTGATTTTGTTAGTATTTCAATAATCATGTGATTATTGATAGTATGATGAACACCACATTGTGTTAAGCATTAATTTCAATATGGTTAATATTTTTGCATCAAATTATGTGTTTTTATCTACTTTGCAAGGAGATTGTTTTTTCTCTGTGTATCTGTTTTCTGTATCGCTTACTATTTCTGGTGTACAATAAAGAGTCTTTGTATTGTTAAAAGAATAAACAAAGGTACAAGAAAGATTATTTGAAACTTGAAAATCATTAAAAACTAACTCCAGGACTTACTTTCTCAATTCGTAGCCGCCGCAATCACAACTATCTGATGGATTGAAATATGATCGTGGTTAATTCCGGAAGAAGAACTGTTTGTTGAAAAAATTCGCGGAAATCCACAACTTTTCACATAACACTCAATATTTTTTCCCAGCTAAGTGTCGGTGGTGGGGCTCCATTTGTTTATAAACACGTATTCTCGGAAAAGTATTAGTAGTCCACCGAATCTGAAATTTCGTCAGTGAGTTGTAGAGTTTCCACGAAGAAGTGACAACTAGTATTAAAATTGGCAACAATAATTCGTTTAATTACACTTTTTAGGTGACTTAACGACGGTCAAGATGCAATTTGGCGGCCTGTTGTTTTTAACGTATTTAGTTTTGCCAGCTATCTTCGCAGAGGACGTCAGCTGTGAGTTCATATTTTAATTAAAAATTTTCAACATTATTTATTACACCAAATTAAAGGATTCTCCTTAAAAACGTCGTTATATTCATGATATTTTGGACATAACTTTTAGATCAAGCTTGTGTCGATAAATATTCAAGAAAAGGCTATCAACCGTGGCAAGAATGGTCAGACCATTACACTTGCCACCGATACCGATGTGAAATCCGAGACGGAAAATACTTTATAGCTGCGGTTGGGTAAGATGCAAGTACAAATGTATCAGATTCTTAGCTTAATGATATATTATTATCTTCACACTTTTGATATGATATTTCAGCTGCCGAAAACCAAAAATTCCGGAAAACGCATTGGAATGCCACGAATATATAGAAGATGAAAATGTTGGTAAGTTGCTAGTGTCACCATCCAACATATGAAATTCTTTATAATGTCAAATAATAACGTAAATGTAAATGCATGGTGATTAAAATAAATAAAAGTATATCACCATGAGTTGAAAATATTTGAAGTCTGGAACGACGAAAAAATTTACTCCTATCTTGACATCATAACTGCTAGGTACTTTTTTCAACCAAAACTGATCCTTATTTTGGCTATGCTTGTTATTCCAGAGTTCCCTACCTGTTGCGCTCGCCTGAGGTGTGTCGTCGAAGTCAATGGTGAACGGATCGTTCAGACTCGTGGTCAACCCGGAGAGCTGTTCCCTGACAAGTATGAAGTCACATAAATTTTAGAAATGCATGCGTATATTAATAGGAAGAAAACTGTGAAATCCAGCTAAACAGAAAAAGCCTTTAGTTACGGTCCCTTTTTAAGCAACATTTCTCTTTATGGCTGATATTTGATATATTTGATATTTATTTATTTGGCAAAAATACTTATTACAATAGTGTTATAATTTTCCGTCAGACACCAAACTAGGCTGAGCCTGTAACTTGGCCTGAACCTGATGATTAAATAGATCATTTTAATTTGCAATAAAAATAACACTTTCTAGATAGCCAATCACAAGAGTTCGCGTGGTCAATGAAGCCTCAATTCTCTCTGTATTTGCGAAGCCATAAGTAAAACATAAATAATATTTGCAGGCCGTGGAAGGGACAACAGAACGAGCCTAACCCTGCCGTGGTGGGAATGGGAGGTATCCCGCAGAACACAGTCGGCGGAGAGCCCCAAGGTCAACCCGCCCCGGGCATGTTCAACAGCAGAGGAGCAGGCAAGAACAATAAAGGTACTGCTAGCCACTGACTGAACTCATTTACAATAGGTTTGGTCAATGGGTAGTAGTAACTTTGTAAGCTAAATACATTGTACTTACTACATTGTACCTGTACGTTTCTTGAAATACTGTTCTACTTAAAAATAATGTAATGTAACTTGCGATGCAAAATCCCAACTGATAATATTGTAATTGTTAACTATGTGAAATGACTATTTTACTCTACATATACCCTTAATAAAACGCTTAAATGAACTCTTGATCGTATTTCTTCTTCCTTTCTTGATCTTTCTTAACCGATTGTTTTATTAATAGCCAACGATTCTCCCGACAGCGGATGGCAACGATATTAACGGAAGGCGCTATGTGGACCCGTATCCAGCCCAGCAGATGCAAGAATCACCTCGCAAAAAACGGTCAACCTCACACCCAGTATTCGATAGAAGTCTACAAGAAGGCACGGCCTACCAACCTCACCACGTCAAAATTCACGGCTACACACCTGAAAGATACACCTCATATTTTTCCAGTGGCGCTAAAAGCCTGAGCAGCACGAAATATCTTTTTAACTCAAAATCATAAAGAAGTAATGTTTTTTTATTTAAGAATGATTATTTGTACTCTTTAATTTATTACGCGTATCTCGAGTGAAAACAATGCATTATTTTTATTTGTTAATCTAACTATGTGATACTCTTGTTTCAATTAGTTTGTTGTGCAAATATATTTTCTGTTATATATCTACAATTTTTTTTTTGTATCAAAAATTCTTTGCAATAAAAAAAAAGACTGCGGAACCTTAAAAAACTATGTTGAATGTTGACCTTTACCTTTTAGTTATTTTATATTTTAACTATTTTAATTTGAGCATTTTAACAATGTTTATTTATTTATTTATTCTCCTCAATGGCGGCCTTAAAGGCTTGTGCCAATGTCAGTTAAATAAAGATAAATATATTCTTCTTCACGTAGTACGGTGATTGTAGTTTTTGCAACTTGATAGCAAAATTCCAAAAACCACGCGGAGACAACTTGCGCATTAAAAAATGTCAGACACGAGAGCAAAAATGTTTATTTAAGTGTCTCAAACTAAATTACCTTGCCAAACCAAACGTCACTGTCAAGTGTCAAAAAGCTAAGCTTGCTTGCTTGCTTGCTTAGCTTAGGTTCACGTTCGCTCGTTTCATGATTTTATTTACCAAAAAATTATTGAATAGTAAATCAACAAAACCCACAAGCCAACTCAAATGACTAACTCCCATTCCTTATCAATATTTAAGTAATCTTAATGACTGACAGTCACAACAAGCAGTACGAAGAACGGAACTCACCTCGCAACGATAACAGTGTACCTACCTACTGTAACACTAATGATTTGAAAACATTTTGAAATTAAGATCTTTTAATTACAATGGCGGAACCTGAGATGCCGTTTGCGTGTGTTATGCCAAACTGTGGCATGACGTTCACGAACGAAGATCATTTGCACGTACACACGAAGAAACATGACATGGTGTTGCAACTAGGGATGGAGCAGAAGGCGGCTTTCGTGGGTGAGCAATTTTTTTTTTAATCTGACCATTTGGAGAGGTAAAGTCAAAGGTCATGTCTCCGCGGCGTTAATAGCTGTTTTTTTCCTATTTTCTGAGAGGACAGGCTGAGGTCAACGATCTTATCGCCTCGACATTAGAGTGAGAGAGGAGAGAGAAATAGAGAGACTGAAAAAGATACACACACACAGACAGAGGGACACATTTATTTATTTATTTTATACATAAAAAAAAACTAAAAAAAAAAATTAAACTTACAAGATTGGTTTTTGGAATCTTTTTGTAATTGCTTTCTATTTCAATTACAATTTTTTTTTTTTACTTTTACGGTCATAATTTTTTTTCAATATAAACCCTACAGGAAAAAAATATTAATTTTTAAATTTTTTTTTTTATTCCCTTAAATGACAGTGTTACGCTGCAATATATTATATGTCTACTATAGCATTGATATCTCAGATGAACTCTTCCCTATTATGTATTGTTTTGTATTTTTTATGTCTTTGCCCCTCTCTTATGAACATCAGTCATGGATAATGCAAACGGGTGTTTTAAAAAAAAAGTCTACCCTTTCTTTTTTTTAATTTTGGAATAAATATGGTTAGTCTAGCCTAGCCTACTCAGAATCAAGAGCACAAACAATTCCTATACTTAGTTTATAAAAAGGTCCCAAAAAAAATGACAGTTATGCTACATTTTTTTCATACACTCAGTATGGGCGTGACAAAACTGAGTCATAACATTTTGTATGAAAAACTGGGGACATTTTTTAAACAATCGGAATCGATTATGCTCTTGATTCTGTGCAGGAAAAACTTATATTTTTTCCAAAATAAAAAAAAAATGGGTACACTTTTTTTTAAATGCCCACCTTTTAACATAAAAGCATTCACAAGCTGTCGGTAGGCCTCCAACAAGATGGAGCGACGACCTGGCTAAGATCGCGGGATCGCGGTGGATGCGAAAAGCACAAGACCGGTCTGAGTGGAGGCCTATGTCCAGCAGTGGACGTCTTTCGGCTGACATGATGATGATGATTTACAAGATTAATAAGTTGTTAATAAGGCAATACACATGTTTCAGCGGACCAGACCCCAACACCGACCCGTTTCATCCGCAACTGCGAGGAGGTGGGGCTGTTCCAAGACCTGCTTAACCCGTTCGATGAGGGCTTCAAAAGGGCTATGGAGACTAAGTTATTACATTTTTTTTCTACCTTTAATACATAAGGAAATAGGAGTTTCATTGGTAGAACGTAAATTCTAATAAATATAATTCTTTTCTTTTTAACATTCCTTGTCTAAAATAGTATATTACTGCAGAGGGTGGGAAAAGTCATTTCGTGGATGAGTATGGTTTTGAAATGACATTCCTGCCGAGGCCTGTATACTGCTTTTCTCCAAATATGCGAGGAAAGAAACTGAAAACATTATATTTATTCCGCACAATATATTTATGTAACAAGCTACATACAATCTAAACAAAATTAACACTTTTATAGTAATAAAAATAAACCTTACTGATAAAAGATGCTGCGTGCCCATTAGGATGTTTTCATCACTAATTATAGAACTCATTTTATTTTCGTAAAAATAACACGGCAGAAAATCTTTAACAGAATGAAATTCACGTTCCGGCCTCAATTTCGATGTTAAAGATTTGGGTCCGAATCGTATGTTTGGTTCCACATAAGATATAGTGATCAAAATAAATTAAAAGAAAAACTTATAGGATTAGTAAATATAAATATTTACTTTTAGTTCAAGCGGCAATTCCTAAGCGCACAACATAAAACAACTTATTTTTTTGTTGCAAAATATTTAGTAGTCTAGTCCGAGAAGATAATTAAGTCTCAATACACCTTATTATGATTTGGACACAATCATTTAGGCATTAGCTAAACGCAGAAAACAATTTTTTTTAATCTCGGCTTTGTACGTGATTATTGAACAGTTGGCTGGCTGTTTGGTGAATTTTCGGTCTTGGATGAAATTAAAAGTAAAAACCTGCCCGATAATAAACACTTCCCGGACATGTCCAGGAAGTAATGTCACTTTTTTTTTTTTTTATTTATTATTGGATCAACGCATATAACGATGGACTTCCCGGTCGATATTTCCAACATTAATGAAAACATTTCCGAGCAAGTTGGAGAAAAATGGTTTTTCTCAAACGTCCAAGGAAATATCGAAAATAAAAACTGAGACATAGATGCACAGACAAACCAGAAAAAGAGACCAGCGCTGGGAATCGAACCCAGGGCCTTGGCATTCCGTGCTGGGTGCTATACCCCTAAACTACCACTGGACAGGAGTACAGACACGAATTTCTCCTATGCACCACATATCTCAGCTTGTTTGTTTCTTATTTAGTCACTTCAGCAGCGACACTAGCTTTCTGGTTTTTCTGTGCATTTATGTTTCAGTTTGTCTTATCAATATGGATTTTACGGGATGACCGCAAAAGTAACAAAATTTGGAGTTGAAATAAAACATACAAAAAAACTCCAAAAACCAATCTTAATCCAAGGAAATGTCATCCTTATATTCATGATGATAGAACGCAAAGTGCGTCTTTGTATAGCACTTGTTCTAATTTCAAATTAGAGGACAGTAAGGGAATCTCAAACAACATTGCCTGGCCTTGGCCAGCAAAGTGATTTTCTATTGTTTTATTTCACTGGGTTTTTTTTTATTGACTATTATCTATTATGGCATACTGTTAATTAAGAAAAACATAGTTTTAACCAACTCAAAATAAGAGGGCGGTTCTATGTACCAATGTTTGTATTTTTTTATGTATGTTCACCAATTACTCAGTCAATCGCTACATGTAGGCAATTTACATGCAGCGTTTTTTAATTTTCGCGTTTATTATTTTCGCTTATTTTACCAGTATATTATTTTATCAGTCAAAAAAAAAATCAAAATCATTTATTCAGTAAATAGGCCGCAATGGGCACTTTTACACGTCATTTTTTTAACTACCAGTGCTTTCGGAAAGACCATCATTGCCACGAAGAATGCGCCGCAAGAAACTTGGCAGAAAGTCATTTTTTCATTGTAAAATAATTACAAATAAAGTATTTAAAAACTACAGTATACAATTAAAGAAAAAAATTACAAAATAATAATACAGGGATGCATGGGGTCCCTTAGTTCCAACACTAAACACTAACTATATTTACGTTCAGCGGAAGTGTAGAATAGTTCCACCGTCAAATTAAAAAATAATAAGAATAATTTAATTCTTAAATATATATTCCATACCTATTCAAAGTCAAAGTCAAAGTCAAAATCTCTTTATTCAATTTAGGCTATGATAAGCACTTATGAACGTCAAAAAATCTACCACCGGTTCGGAAAAAAACCTCTGTTGAGAAGAATCCGGCAAGAAACTCAACAAGGTATTTTTTTTTTAAAAACAGATTCACAATATTTATGAATGATATCTATATACTATACATTACAAGTATTTAACATAATTTTGTGCATAAAACATGTTACAGGGCTGGCATTCTGTCCTTGGAATCAGCAGCTGCGGGCACTTCATCTGATGACGTCCTCCACACCCCGCAAATGGTGTTCCCCCTGACAGACGGGGACTCCACTCTGTACACCACTAACAATCAAAGGAATATAACTATCAGCAGGTAAGACCCGTTTTCTCAAACATACTATGTAATGTTTATGTTGTGTTCCTTAAAACTGGCTTCAAATCAAAATATACCCCTGGTGTTGCAGATGTTTATGGGCGGTGGTGATCTCTTACCACCAGGAGACCCACTTGCTCGTTTGCCTTCCAGTCGAATAAAAAAAAATCAAAATATACTGTTGCAAGCCTGCAAGACAACAGTCTTTTGTTTCAATGCAAAACCTCAAATATCCAACGTCAAGGCCATTATACAAAACTTGAAATTAATAATCTGAATTTCTATGGTAAATTTATTAGTAGTTACTGAATAAATGAATGTTCTATATATAAATATTGCCGACGCGTTTTACGTCAAATTACAATTTAATTTACCAAGTATTTTTTTTTACCAAGTTCATAAGTCGACAATAAACACATAGACTCACAAACATAAGCCTTATTTAATTTACATAATAAAATATTAATGTAGCTGATTAAATGGGCTGCAGTTCGTGTATAATGGCCCTAAAAGCTGATGGGCAAACGTTTCTTTCCCGGCCTCTGCAGTATTGTACTATTTCTCAAACATGACATGTAATATTGACAGGGCCGCATTTAGAGGTGTGGAGGCCTTGGGGCAACAAAGGAGTGGAGGCCAATGAGGGCCTTTTGATATTTTTCCGATGTCTATTGTGGGGGCCCCTATTTTGTGGAGGCCCCGGGCAGTTGCCCCCTTTGCCCTCCCCTAAATCCGGCCCTGAATATTGACATTGTGTTACAAATATTAGGCCGAGAAGTATCGCGCTGCAGGCGCGCGGTACACTCTAGCGGCCTGCAAAGAGATTTCATACAACTTTTTCGGCCCGCGTAGAATTCGCTTATGGCTATCACGTGGGAACTACCCAATTTTCCGGGATAAAAACTTCTGCGGGACTCAAACTATATGTATACCGAATTTCATCGAAATCGGTTTAATGGTTCAGACTTGATGAAGTAACAAACAAACAGACTTAAAAAATTCGCATTTATAATATTAGTGGAAAATACGTGAGAACCCCATTAGGGAATACAAGCGTGATGTTTGTGTGTGTGTATGTGTTGAGAAGTGTAGTAATTCCTTTTGAAATTATGTGGTGTTTTGTTTGACATGGTGTGACCTGTCATTTAAGTTAAGCTTAAACATGTTAACTGTAGCTATCTGTGGGATCCTGTAATTGGCTCTGTGTTGCTATTCCTACTAAATATTATTGTGTTTTTAGCTATTGGTTCTCTTTATATAAATAAATAAATAATTGATAAATTATTAGTACTTATGAGTAATTAATCGCGACATTCAATTCAAAACCTTGTGCCCCGGATCGCTACCACCATCTTGCTCGCTAATCCTGCCGTAAAGCAGCAGTGTTTGCACCGTTGTGTTTCGGCTTGGAGAGTAAGATAGCCGGTGAAATTACTGACACTTGAGGTATCCCATTTTAGGCCTTCAGGGGCGGTCTTTATGAATAAGCATAAAAGCAGTGCCTACCCTAGCATCTTTACATAAATATTTATAATACTTATTAAATTAATTACTTTTTATTTTACTTGATATTTATTAATGTTACTCGTTCGGTTCGTAATGTAACAACCTTAAAAAAGAGCGCGCTGAGCGTTTGAATTTCCGCGCTTCACGTCACGAACGACGTTACTATTTAAGAAAATCGCCTAATCGCGCTGGTAAAGCACAAATTGGGTTTGCTTTTATCCGCGCACACTAATATACGCTACGCTTGTGTAAAAAGCATCGGTGAACTACGTACTGATAGTCTTCAGACCACTACACTGACATTCACACGAACAAGTATAGCCAAAAAAATTTTCCCTCATACATTTTTGAGTCCGGCGGCTGGACGGGGAACCTATTCTCTAATTCAAACTCCAAATCACAAAATTCGAAGTTCGTGTCGTGCGATCCCTCTCGCTCTCGTATTAAATAGTATAAGTGTCAGAGAAACCGCACGACACGAACCTCGAACCGTGTGCTTCGGAGTAGCCCTTCTGCTACATTTGAAGTCCACATCGCGCGATCGCGCCGCCTCTCTCTCTCGTATTAGATATTGATAGCGTGAGCGAGACAGCCCGACATGACGTTCAGCACGCTGTCTCGCGTACAACCGGACAAATTAAAAAGTCTCGATTTTGCATATTTACCTCAAACGCTCGCACTTTTCAATTTGTCAGGTTTTTTTGGTCTACTTAATATAATTTGAATTAGAATTCGCAAAAACACGAGCGCTATGTTTTGTTTATGTTTTAAAAATGCTAAGAGACCGGCTGGTTATTACCTATAGTGATTTTCTTTTCTTATTAACTTAGATTGTCGCGGAATTTCACCGGATAAGGATTTAAATAGTGCTTTTGGTGAAATTGAGCTTAAATTGATTAAATATGTGCTTTAGTTGTGAACAGTGTGTTGACCTCGTATGTTTGCGGAAGTTGATTAAAGGCGAATTTAGTAAGTTTTCGTTCGAAAATAAGCTTGCAGTAGTTAAAAAAGGTAGATGTGTTCCCGAGTTAAAACTAAATCAAACTAAGGGAAAGATAATCCGTCAATTTCACGCGAAATATTATGAAACTTTTAGCTGGCTTACGGGCTGTGTACACACAGAGCGTTTGTATTGTTTTTCGTGCATTTTATTCGGAAATTCTCTAAATGTTTGGAATGACACGGGTTATGTCAATCACTCAGTTAGATAGTCGTGGTGGTCAAAACCATTCGTCGAAATATGTAAAAAATTCTACAGCTACACCACAGACTCGCTTGGCGGAATAACATTGGTAAGTGCTTAAACTACCGATATCATTTATTTTTTCGACTTCTCGACATGTTTCCAAATATGTATCTCTATAGGTAGCAACACAATCGTTTGTTTTGCGGGTGTCCATGGGTAGTAGGGCTTACTTACACTCTACTTGCTCGTTTGCCACCCTGTTAAAAAAACTGCTGAACTTAGCTATGTTCTTCAGCCGGTCCTACGTTCAGGAGCACTGCACGCCACTGGGCCTCTAGGTTGGTAACGCATCTGCAATACCCCTGGTGTTGCAGATGTTTATGAGCGGTGGTGATCTCTTACCATCAGGAGACTCACTTGCTCGTTTGCCATCCAATCGAAAAAAAAAATTTAAAAAAAAACATGACGCTTATTCTAGTTTGTAGCACGATCTCTCCTACAACGCAGACGTGTCGACACACCTTCACACGCGCGTCTATGTCAACCCTCATTCCATAACTTACTTTACTCTTTTACACTCATCTTTCACGTCATTCAAAACTTCATATTCATATTCATTTATTAATAAAATTAAAAATTTTACATGTCAAATATTTAGTATTTAAATTAATTATTACAATTTATTAAGCAATTTTAAATTCAGCCGCAGCCAATCGAATTAACATTAAAAAATACAATTGATATTATCATTCCATTTAAATAGTAATAAAAAAAATCATAATAAATGTAATCATTAAGAAATAATCAAGGCCATTAAAAATTAAATCACCTTCATTCATCCACTCACTCACACCGCGCGCCATACTTACCAGTTCAGTCCGAGCGCCCAAGATGGCGATACCACCGCGCGCGACCTTACAGCACTATCAGTTTCTAGACCTGTAAGTGATTTTCCCTTTTCCTGTATCTGCGTAAATCACGAGACCCTAAAAACCCTTCTAGGTTAAAAGTTCTTTTTTATTTATAGACTTGTTTCTTTATAGATCATCGAGTGACGAATCAGGCGCAGTGAAAGAATACGAAACGACAACAATATCCAAATTAACCAATGAAGTGACGACGATCAGTCGAATAGTAGGCAAACAAGACATTTTAGACAAAGTTACTACAACCGACGACGTTTCTATAGTCAGACATGAAGATGTGAATAAAGAAATCAATGAAACAGTGTCTTATACAAATAATGTTATTAAAATACATAGCAATGTTGAAATAAGGAAAGATGGTAGTGTTAATATAGAAACATCTAAACAGATGCCTAGGACTCTAATATCTTATACAGATTCAGTTATAAAAGATGCTCAAGTCACTAAAGATGTTTTATTAGCTGATAGTAGTAAAATTGATAAAGCACCGCCTATAATGAGCCAGAAATCGTTAGATCACGTAGTAGACAGTCTAGAAGAACACAACGAAGCAAAAGAGAAAGACTGTCAGCTTATTAAAATGCTGAAGCGTAAATATCAGAACGCTTTGAATAAACCTGAAATAAAAAAGGAGCCTGTCGTAAATGACGCAGGATTTGATGATTTCGAGATTATAGTTAAGAAACCGGATGGTAGGCAATATAGGATGAGACCTGTAGAAGAGGAGAAGAGAATACAAGACGAAACTAAAGAGAGATTGAAGAGAGTGCTCTCGGATAAAGCGGAGAAGAAGTCACAAGAGACTTTACAGCGGGTACCCAGTATGGACACCCAAATGTTACCAAACATATTGCCTTTAACAACTGGTACGCTGGTCCCAGTAACTATAGTTAATCCTAGTACAATATTACTAACAAACAACCTTCAGAAAATACCGATAGTGCCTTTAAATGTTAACAAACTTAGCAGTAACTACAAGAAGACGGTTAAACGAAGACTAAGTGGGAACGGCAAGGGAGATTCCAGGGGTCAGGATGAGGACTGTGTTATTGTGGAGGATGTGAGGGTTGACGAGGAAGTGGATCGGAAGAAGATGCTGGAACCTAGGACGGCGGCGTCCAGGCGATATAGGTACAGAAATCAAGATTGTTTTTTTGGAATCTTTTTGTATTTTTTATTTCAATTCAAAATTTATGTTACACCAAAACCAATCTTAATTTTTTTCTAAATTTCATTGCTTTAGCGATATCACTTGTCCGGGTGAGCGGTTAGTTACGATGGAGTGCCGAAAAAGTTTCGATGAGGGCTACCGCATAGATGTCGCTAGTGTCGCTGCTTAAGTGGCTAAATAAAGACAAACAAGCTGAGATATGTGGTGCATACGAGAAAATTCCTGTCTGTACCGTTGTCCAGCGGTGGTGTAGCGGTATAGCGCGCAGCACGGAATGCCGAGGACCTGGGTTCGATTCCCAGCGCTGCTCTTATTTTTCTGGTTTTTTCTGTGCATCTATATTTCAGTTTGTATTTTCAGTTTAGGTTTTACGGGATGACTGTAAAAGTAAAAATTTGGAATTGAAATAAAAAATACAAAAAGATTCCAAAAAACCAATCTTAAGTACATGTGTTAAAAAAGTTGAGACTTAGGAGGATATACCTAAGTATTACGAGCTCAGACTCGGTGGTGCGATGATCTTCGCAGGGTGGCTGGCAAGAGCTGGATGAGAGTGGCCGAGGATCGTGCTCAGTGGCTTGCCATGGGAGAGGCCTATGTCCAACAGTGGATGAACATAGGCTGATGATGATGATGATGATGACCTAAGTATTTCCTGAACGTTTTATTCCAGACAGAGACAGAAGATAAGCATGCACAGGCAAGCGGAAGAGAACAAACTACTGAAGGAGAGCAACCAGAAACTTGTAGCGGAGAACGCAGCCCTCAAACTGATGATAACGGAACACCTTAAGAAGTGCAGCAACCCTGAGGACTTGAGTGAGTAGATATTTTATTGTAATTTGCTATTATCATATATTATTATTTTTTGTATACAATTTGACGATCCTTTTGTGAATATCTTATAACTATTTTACATGTACTTATAATGCATTTTTTCATAAGGAAATAAATGAATCTAATCTAGTCTTCGACCAGTGTGTGTTGCCAGTGATGACTTATGGCGCTGAGACATGGACCTTGACTGTTGACCTCTTAGAGAAGCTCAGAGTCACGCAACGAGCTATGGAGAGAGCTATGCTTGGAGTTTCTTTGCGCGATAGAATCCGGAATACGGAAATTCGTCGAAGAACTAAAGTCACTGATATAGCTGGAAAAATATGCAAGTTGAAGTGGCAATGGGCGGGCCACATCGCTCGAAGAACAGATAACCGTTGGGGGAGAAAAGTCCTCGAGTGGCGACCACGAACCGGAAGACGAAGCGTTGGCAGGCCTCCCACCAGGTGGACTGACGACAAGTGGCGAGTTGTCGTTCATTATTGCGTTCTAAGGGGGAGGCCTTTGTCCAGCAGTGGACGTCTTCCGGCTGATGATGATGATGAATCTAATCTAATCTTAGTATTGATAGACCTGCTAGTGGGAACGTTCGATCGCGTTTTAAGGCGGTGAGAGACCGGCATTATCGTCCATAAACGGTATATAAATCCAATTTATAAAATTTTATAACAAAAAATTGAACCAACTACAAGAAACCATGAATAGGAAATTGTACAACAAAAGTATAAAACGAGCCATAGCGAGCATGTACGAGCCGGTACGGCGAGGGTGGATAGACACGTCGAGGGGAAAATGGGTTTAATGCTCGAGTTTTACACTGCTTTTTACTTCGATGGCGTGGAAATGAAATAGCAACAGTGGAAACAATGATTCACTTACTATGTTTTTTTTTATGGTATAGGGGGCAAACGAGCAGACGAATCGCCTGATGGTGAGCGATTACCGTCGCCCATGGACACCCTACACTACCATGGACTATGTACCTTTTATTGTTCACGAATTACCATTATAATTCAAGAGGGTCCACTCTACATTATCATCAAAATTTTATAATATACCCTATTTTTTTTTCAGGTATACCACATGCTGAACATCACACAAGATGATTAGAGGAGGCAACTGATTTTTTATAGTTTTGTTATGCTGAAGACATTCCATAATTTGTTAATTTGTTTTTGCTGTTGTTTGAGTATTTATAAACATTTTAAATGCGCTCGCAATGAGGGTTTTCACAGAGGCGAAATATTGCAAGATGACATTAGTATCGTAAGTGTCGTTTGACGTTTGTTTGCGATTGGCTCATTTAGTTACTTCTTCTCTTTTAAAATATGGCTTTTTTACCCGAGAACAAACATTCGTATTTTTCATACAAATATCACTTATAGACACGGGAATCGAACCCGGGACCTCAAGCTTCGTAGTCAGGGTCTCTAACCACTAGGCCATCTGGTCGTCTAAAAACACACAGAAACTTTCACATTTATATTATTACAGTAGCATTAAACTCAAATGACAATGGCAAACTTCTTTACAACTTTTCTACTGACCAAATCTCTTTATCATCGTAAGGCCCACTTCGAATTTTCTTCTTTTTCTCTTTTAAAATATGGCTTCTGTCCTAATTAATAGGGCAATTTTGCCAGTGTCAAAGAACTCTCTTTGAGAGAGACGTTGTTCGGTGATTGTAGTTTTTGCAACTTGATAGTGAAATTCCAGAAACCATGTGGAGACAACTTGTGCAATAAAAAATGTCAGACACGAGAGCAATATGGAATTTTGTGATCACTGTTAAGGTTAATCGCCGCATAAAACACTATCAAAATTATACTTCAACTAGCAAAAGAAACAAAAATAACAAAATTAGAAATTGTCTACATCTGCCTTGTTCGAATGCTACAAATCGAATCGAACGAGTTAACGTCAAACGTCAAACGGACCTCACGACACTAGCGCCATCTAGTTATATTTCGCCTTCGTGAAAACCCTCATTGTCAATAATTTAAATACTGTCGAACTAAAAAAAGATTGTTAGATGTGGTTGTAAACACCATAGTTCCGACCCGGGTACAGTATGGATTGGGTACTTCACACCATTGAATTTCTAGTCAGATTGTGCAGAAACTCACAATGTTTTCCTTTTACGCGTTTTTTCTTTTGCGTGTTACTTTCTAATGTAATCTTGCACATCTGAGGTGCAAGTTTGATTGAACCCACGACTCTTTCCTTGACAGGCCACTGGTCAAACCAATAGCCTGCCTTAATTCTAATTGTATTTTAATTGGTTTTTAATTACTATTTTTTTCCGCAACTGAGGAAATGTAAGTTTTAAATGTTTGATTGAATGTAATGTTAATCTTATTAATAATTTATGAATTATGTATGATTAATATTGTGACCATGACATAAAATATTATTTGAACCTTGGAATTGTCCTTGTTTTATTTTTCATCCCCTGACTTATCTGTTGTGTCTGTCTGTCTGGCTGCTACCTCTTCACATTTGTACTGCTGAACTGATTTAGATGAAACTTGGTATGGATATAGTTTAAGACCTTAGGAAGGACATAGAAGGGTGACACTCTTTCCCGGTCTGGATAACACTGACATGGTAATACTGGCCTGGATAATACTGGCCCTGTTTTTTGTATACACGCCCATAGAAACTGACAGGAGCTTCTATAGGCGTGTACACGAAAAACAGGGTTGATATTTCCATGTCGATATTATCCGGGCCGGGAAAGAGTGTCACCCATTATTTCAATAGCAAAAAATGAATTTTTCGCGGACGGAAGCTCTATAGTTTTATAAATAAAAGTCGGTGTCGTTCTGAAACTTACGAAATTCATGATAGATCGGCAAGATGACTTTGTTTACTTTATCAAACAAACACTGAATTACGAAGAAAATTAAAAACGGATTAGAAATTAAAGTTAGCTTTGATGTCCGCCGTAAAGTCTACTATATCAATTTGGAAATTAGCATAATTTACCTTAGATAATTAAATTTAATTATCTAAGTAATTAAATTTAATTATCTAAGTAATTATTGACCGAAGAAAGTTTTCGAACGTTTTTCAGAACTGTCACATTCGTTTCAATACCTACCTTGCATGGTTGATGCATAATTCATATCATAAGTTCAAACGTGTAACGAATTCCAGAAAATCTTCTTATTTACTTTAAAAGATCCAATTTTTTGTTATTTTAAATATTGAGTGGATTAAAAATGATTAACAGTTCAAATTTCTGATTCCAAGTGAATAATATAAAATCTAACTGTTCGTGGCTGTCAGCTGTCAAATGTAACGTGTTTTTGAACGCACTTCCGAGCGCAAGCAGAGAAGGAAGGACTCCGTGAAAAACTAGGAAAAACCGATTCAAAGTCGTCCATATTTGTTTAGTGCGTTCTCGCCCGCGGTTATTGAAAATTTTAGGACCAGTGAGTCAGTGAAATTTTGCACTGTGGCGAAGATCACGCCTTATCCAAGCATGAGCTACTCGGGGCGGAGTAAATTCGAGGTAGATATAATATGCATCGATCGACGTCTCGCTAACATGTTTGTGTTTTCATTTTGATTAGAAACAGCTGACATAGCTGCATAAGTACATGCCCTATTCCTTTGTTCTCCCACACAGTGATTATTAATATTTAACAGCGATTACTTAGTTTAATTACGCTTTCAAATACGACACAAAAGATCGAGAATGATAAACAAAGCGAGTTGCGTTCTATTTTTAAACTTTGTTTTTCTTTTCTTTTTTAAGTGCGTTTTTTATTACGTGTTTTCGCTTGTTTTTATTATGATCGCGGATTGCCGCGTTTTTTTGGATAAGTTGTCACAAATGGCGTTGATTAAGTAATTTTTCCTTTGTTAGGAAGAGTATTGACCCCTGAGCGGCCATCAACCCGCGTCGTAATACCGTTATGTAGGTAGACCGCGAATAAAACGGCCTTGGATGACCCTCGAGTCATTATGTTTTTGAACTTTGAGGATGAATGAGATAAGGCATGGTCTTGAAAAACTTGAACTTGAAACTTTTAGACAGCCATGTTTTTTACGAAAAAAAAAACACATGGTTTTACATATTCAGCCAGTTACAGGTTTTATTTAAATTTAAATATGCCATCCACTTGGCTTAAATGTGTCCGGTTTACGCTCCATTTAAATTTTAATGAGGTAATTAAAATGTAATAATACTTTGTCATTTACTGGTTTGAATAATGAAGTGTTTGCTTGCAAGTAACTTGGTTATTAGTTTTGCTATTTAGGCTAAATATGGCTTTAACTTTTACAACATACTTTGGCCTGACCAGAACATTCTATAACTTGTAACTCCTTAAATAAATGGCATATTATTGGTCTTTTTTCATCATGTCAGCCGAAAGAAAACCGCTGCTGGACATAGGCCTCCCTTAATCATTTTAGGGTTCCATAGCCAAATGGCAAAAAACGGGACCCTTATGGATTTGTCATGTCTGTCTGTCTCTCCGTCCATATGTAGCCACCTTTTTTTTCCAAAACTATATGAACTATACTGTTGAAACTTGGTAAGTATATATATTCTGTGAACTGCATTAAGATTTTTACACAAAAATAGAAATAAAAAACAGTAAATGTTGGGGGTTCCCCATACTTGAACTGAAAATCAAAAATTTTTTTTCATCAAACCAATATGTGTGGGGTATCTATGGATAGGTCTTCAAAAATGATATTAACGTTTCAAATATCATTTTTTTCTAAACTGGTAAAATGTGTACCCCCTCCCCCCTGTAACTTTCAAAAATAAGAGAATGACAAAACTAAAAAAAATATATGATGTACATTACCATGCAAAAAAAACAAACAATTGGTTTGAACAAGATCTAGTAAGTAGTTTTTTTTAATAAATCATAAATCGTAAACCGCTATTTACCTTTCATTCAATCAACTCAAATATAACCGATCAAAGTTGCAACGAACTACAAGAACTTTTATATTATGTTGCTGCTATGGAACCCTTCATGGGCGTGTCTGACTCGCACTTGACACTTTTTTATTTGAAGTTAATTTTATAAATATAAACAATCATTATATGGTAAAGACAGATATTGATTACTGTAATAACATTAGGAAACCAGTATCTTTCCCACTAATGACATTTAATTAAACAAATTGTCTGAGTAATTAAAAAAAAAGTATATTTAAGGATGTTCATTCAATCATTTGACCAGTGTTAGTAAACAAGTTGAACTAGATAGCTTATCGGTTAAACTGGCGACTATATTATCTGAAAGATAAACATTTATCATCAGGAAGGAATTAAATTGTGTTTTTATTTTGTTTAATAATGAAGTGGTTTAAGGTAATAAATAAAACAGTTTTATTTGTAATATTAATATTGAATTTTGCTTTTACTTATTTGATACGAAAACTTTCTATTTAATTTAAAACAACGTTCAAATGTGTGAATTTTTGATATTTTCTTGACTAGGTTTTTTTTTATTATTATTTTTTATTTAGAAACAGTCTTACAAAATAATTAT
The DNA here is from genome assembly GCA_037349165.1 of Choristoneura rosaceana. NCBI lineage: Eukaryota > Metazoa > Arthropoda > Insecta > Lepidoptera > Tortricidae > Choristoneura > Choristoneura rosaceana. Next base: position 9,035,762 of record JAZBNJ010000046.1, on the reverse strand, counting down.
GCATTTTAGCTAAAGCTAGGAATTAGTTTTTGAGTAAGTTGTCTGTGTGTTCGTGTAAAAGTTCTTTATCTATTTTTTTTTTAATAAAAAGTGTAGTCACTCCTTAAAAACCATACACTATGAACGGGTTCCCTTTATCTTTAGTGGGACGGGCGCAGGCTGATAATCATGCACCTATATAATAATAATAATAATAGAGCCATTTATTCCAATAAATATTACATTAATCTTAAATTTTCCATGCATTAATATGTATTTGATTTAATTATTAACATTTATTTTGTTTTATCAATATATCTGTTTATTGGGATGTCCATTTGTGGACATAGGCCTCCTCCATCTTGTGCCATGTATTTCTATATGCGGCAAGTCTCGTCCAGGCCACACCAGCCACAGCCACAATGTCGCCCCGCCAGCGGCGCCGCGGGCGACCCCGTGCCCTCCGCCCCTATATACTATCTTTTTTTTTTATTGGACTGGAAGGCAAACGAGCAAGTGGGTCTCCTGGTGGTAAGAGATCACCACCACCTATAAACATCTGCAACATCAGGGTTATTGCAGATGCGTTGCCAACCTAGAGGCCCACGATGGAATACCTCAAGTGCCAGTAATTTCACCGGCTGAAAAAATTTACTTAGATTTTTTTTTTTTCAGATATCTCGCTTCTCGAGCGAGGACGACAATCACATAAACAAGAAGCTGCCCAAAGAGCTGCTCTTGCGCATACTGTCGTATTTGGACGTCGTGTCGCTCTGCCGATGTGCACAGGTACAAGAAAAAATTTGAAATAAAACGCTGGGTATAAAATAGTAGTGTACAGCAAGAGCATAAAACGATCCATTTTACCCGAGACGTTCATATACCCGAGCCGGTATGGCGAGGGTGGATAAATACGTCGAGGGGAAAATGGGTTTGATGCTCGAGTTTTACACTGTGCTTTTCACTTCGATGGCGAGGAAATTAAATAGCAACAGTGGAAATAATTTTTCACTTATTATGTACCTTTTATTGTTCACGCATTACTAGGTATTATAATTATAAATTTTTAGTTTTATTGATCTATTTTGATTGATAACTTCTTTGTTTGTGGCTGTTTACACCTGATTGCCTTAGTCTTAGACAAAAATTACTTTAGAAAAGTCACTTTTATGTCACCTAGATCCAAAATATGTAAATACGAACTTTACGAACATGAGAAGTAAAAAGATTTTTTTTATTTATGGATTTATTATTTTTATTAGGTATCGAAATTATGGAACATTCTGGCATTGGACGGTTCAAACTGGCAGAGGATAGATCTGTTCGAGTTCCAAAGGGATGTAGAGGTAAGCAATTTTTTTTATATGTAGTTTTTTTTTATTTTCAGTTAGTTTATGGTAGTTAGTTTATGGCATTTATTTTCCAGTACCCTATTTGATTTTTAATTTGTTTTTAACCTTTCACTCTGGGGATTCGATTTGTGGCATTCGAAAATGGCGGATGTAGTCAATATGTAATTTTGCTATTTCTGTTTTTTTGGCTGGTTGAAGTATAATTTTGATAGTGTTTTGTGCGGCGATTACCTAAGCTTAACAGTGAACAGTGATCATAAAATTCTATATTGCTCTCGCGTCTGACATTTTTTAATGCGCAAGTTGTCTCCACGTGGTTTCTGGAATTTTACTATCAAGTTGCAAAAACTACGGCTACCGAACAACGTCCCTCTCAAAGAGAGTACTTTGAAACTGGCGAAATTGTCCTAATAAGGACAGAAAGCCATTTTTGAAAAGAGAAGAAGAACCTTTCACTCGTAATTTTGTACTTGTCAGTTGAGCTTCGTCGTTATTATAAGAAAATCAAAGTGGTAGAAAAACGGCCAGCATTAAATTACCTGAATAATCTGCAATACCCCTGGTGTTGCAGATGTTTATGGGCGGTCGTGATCTCTTACCACCAGGAGACCCACACTATCAAATCTCATACTATCCAGTGTACTAAATTTAGCACAGTCACAACACTTTGTTTGAAATTTGTTTAGTGTCTTAAATGTTGGAAAAATTGTAATGACTTGGATATTCACCTGTAATATTACACTTTTTTAAATGATTATTATTATTGAATAAATTGAAATTGAAATTGAAACTCGCTGAAACGTTTTTTTTGTACTACTTTTTGCCTTTATTAAATTAAACCACATTAGCATTACATTATATCATTTATCACGCATTGAGCAAGTCTTCTTCAGCCTTTTTCGACCCTCTTGGTCTTATTGCAGGCCTTCCTCAATAATTTCCATTCTTCACGGCATTGAGCTTCTGCAATAATATGGAAAACTTTAACTCATCCTACGAATCGGCATCCTAGCGAAATTATGATAATATCAGTTGTTTTTATTTGCTGTGGCCCGCCTTCAGCTTATATTTCTATCCCAGGGCCGCACTTAGAGGTGTGGAGGCCTTGGGGCAACAAACGAGTGGAGACCAATGAGGGCCTTTTGATATTTTACTGATTGCCTTATTGAAGTGAAGAAATATACAAATTGTTGTTTCCTAGTATTTACACGTCGGAATTTGAAGGTTTTTTTTTCAGATGTCTCTATTGTGGGGGCCCCTATTTTGTGGAGGCCCCGGGCAGCTGCCCCCTTTGCCCTCCCCTAAATCCGGCCCTGATCTATCCGACTATATCTATCCGAGTAGCCCCTGATGATCTATTGCGTAATTTTTGTTTGTTTATTGTTTGTTTGCGTGTGCTGAATGTATGTGTATTTTATATGGGCGTAGTAGGTAGCGTTGCGGTTTGCCGTAACATTATGCTGAGTGGGGCCTACTTTATACTATTCCGATGTTATTTTTATGCTCGCGATAGCAATCAAATCACAGTTTTGGCGTAAAAAACTGTCATTTGATTGTGATTGTGAGTGTCAGAAACGTTAGAAAATACGGCCTCTGGTCTTAATAGCTTTGTGCATCCCTGATTTAATTAGACAAAGGTGACTTCAACTTTAGTTTTTCATTTGTTGTATTGTCACAGGGTCCCGTGATAGAGAACATATCGCAGCGCTGCGGAGGGTTCCTTCGGCAGCTCTCGCTGCGCGGCTGTGAGGGTATCGCCGACGGTTCTATGAAGACCCTAGCTCAGGTAACGTGTACTACTGGTCTACATCAAAGGCCATGTAAGGGGGGGGAACGTACTCATATAAAGTGACCGATTTAGGGGGGTAGGGGGTCTTCAAAATACCACGTTTGGTCATGGGTGAGGCAGGGTTAGGTTTTCGTCACGCAGTCAATATTTTTTAGTCAATGTGTATTTTTGACGTTACGCGGCAAGCACCCTTTTAATAAACAGAAATATGAGTTGTTTTTACTTTTTGTTTTAAATTTTAAGTGTGTAAAAATGGATTAAAACTACTACCACTTTAAATATACTAGGCATTCGTTTCGGTTCCCCCCACCACCTTAGCTCGGTCCCAATATGACATAGTTTCGAAATCAAAACCTAATGAAAATCAAAATAGTGGGGCGACATATTTCCCGGACGTACAATACCGACATGATATTTTGTGACACGCCCATAGAAACTATTGTCAGTATGACACCAGTTTGTATGGGCGTGTACACTAAATAGCGGGTCGCTATTGCCCGTGCCGGTAAATAGTGTCACCCAAATTAGTGTTTTTCTTACAGTCCTGCCCCAACATTGAAGACCTGAACCTCAACAAATGCAAAAAACTCACCGATCAAACTTGCCAGGCGCTTGGCAGGAAGTGTAGCAAACTGCAGAGGTAATCCCAGCTTAACATTCATCATTATCATCATCATGAAATTATAATAAAACTAGCTTTTCCCGCGGCTCTGCCCGCGTGGTATTCGGTGATCGCGCGCTGTTTCCTTGAGAACTGTGCATTTTTCCGTGATAAAAAGTAGCCTATGTCACTCTCGGGCCCATAAACTATCTCTATGCTAGAAATCACGTCGATCCGTCGCTCCGTTACGGCGTGAAAGACGGACAAACACACAAAAACACTTTCGCATTTATAATATTAGTATGGATTACTTTGGTTACACGCGACCTTGACATCGCTACCTCTTTGCAACAAATTGTATTCACGCAGTTCCTCCACGCTGTAAAAACACACGTTACACAAACCTAGCTATCATTACTAACGCACTACGCTGACACGTTTCGAACCCAACCAGAGTCCATCATCATAGGAACATAACCGTTCACCCTGCAAAGTAATGTCTGATTCAATAAATTAACATCATCATATTAGCGGGAAGCTGTGCTGGTTTTGATTTGCTTTAACTTGTATACTTTATTTTTCAGAATAAACCTAGATTCGTGCCCAAGTATAACAGATATATCGTTGAAAGCCCTGTCAGATGGATGTCCGGTAAGTTTAAACCATAAAAAAAAGTTATTCTCTTCAACTTCAACTTCATCATCCTAGCCTATATACGTCTCTCTGCTGGACACAGGGCTCCTCTCAGAATGAGAGAGCGTAGGCCGTAGTTCCCATGTGGGCATTTCTGATCATTCTATGGTACATTTTTAAAGAGGGAACGGAAGGTGATAGCCTCATAGCATTTATTCCTCTCGCTATCGTCCTCTTATTTTGCCCTAGGTGTGTAATATACTATTATTTCCTTGCAGCTGCTCACACATGTGAATGTGTCTTGGTGCCAGTCGATCACAGAGAACGGCGTGGAGGCCCTCGCCCGCGGCTGCCCCAAACTGAAGAGCTTTATATGCAGAGGTTAGATTTATTATATTAAAGTTGACAAAAAACAAGCCAATTACATGTGTAGTATGAAGACGGAACTGATTGAAGTAGTACATGTTATTTTTAACATGTCTTTTGAGATCAACTCTTTTAACACTAAAATTGATGTACCAATGGTGGTGATTGGTATATCCATACATAAATTAAAAATGTCTTCACAGTCAACATCAGTATCATATCATCATATCTTCACAGCCGTGCTGGCCTAGTGGTTTGACCTATCGCCTCTCAAGCAGAGGGTCGTGGTTCAAATCCCGGCTCGCACCTCTGAGCTTTTCGAAATTCATGTGCGCAATTTACCACGAGCTTTGCGGTGAAGGAAAACATCGTGAGGAAACCTGCACAAACCTGCGAAGCAATTCAATGGTGCGTGTGAAGTTCCCAATCCGCACTGGGCCCGCGTGGGAACTATTGCCCAAGCCCTCTCATTCCGAGGAGGCCTGTGCCCAGCAGTGGGACGTATATAGGCTGAGATGATGATGATAAGTCAACATCAGTAATACTGTTTGAAGTTTTTATTGTGCGATTATACCTCTCTATGGTGTTGATTTGTGGAGCGTTACGGGTGTAGTGCATAATGATTTTCCATCTGGAAAAGTCTGATCTCAATCGAAATACGACAGAACCCGAAGCGTCCATCAAACATTTATTTATATGTTATATGAGTGACATTTTCAGCATATCTATTTATGTATAACTTTATTCTTTAATGTCTGTACGATGGGTATGAATCTAAGAGAGCACGAAAAATCTGCCATTTCCAAAAAAATAAGATTGAAAACCAATTGCAGTACATGTGTATTTATTTAGTCTTTATTCAGTCTACTGTGCGATTATTCCTCTCCCTCCACGATGATGATTTTTGGTGTGCTGTGTGCTGTGTGTGATTCAATTTTTAAGAGATTTTTGCGATTATACCTCTCCACGGTATTGATTTCTGGAGCGTTATTCAGTACTTCAGACTTGGTCCAATGTGCGATTATATCTTTCTATGATGTTGGTTTATGGAGCGTACTAAGTGTATTGTGTTGTTTTCATTGTATTCTTGTTGGCAGGTTGTAAACACGTAAACGACAGGGCGGTGTCGTGTCTAGCGACGTACTGCCCCGACCTGGAAGTGTTGAACGTACAGGGATGTGATGTAAGTTTGTTTTATTAATTTCACTATCATTAATATCTTCTGTTTCATCATCACTGACCTGACATCGAGAACATTTTATAAGATTCTGTTAAAAATTTCATTTTTAATACATGCTTTTTGCCGACTGTACTTTTTGTTGACTGTACTTGGATTGTCATCTATACTGCATATCCGTACCAAATTTCAAGTCGGTACTATTAACCATTGAGGAGTTCCCTCCTGCGGAGACGATCCTGGCAGGACCACCAAGATGTCACTACCAGATTATTTTATTGTCACCAAAAGACAAAAAAAGAGATTGAAAGATTGTGATTATTGTATTTTATTGTTACATTAGTATGCCAAAAAGTCAATCTGATCGCTGGAAGTTCCAAGATTTGACCCAAACAAATAAATAAATAAACAGGGCAAGCTAAAAAAAAGCTTTTATAATAAATAGATTTTAAAAACATTAATGGACGGATAGATATAATGTTCATTTGATTTAATATGCATAATTTCCATTGCAATTGTTAAGGGGCTGTCCATTAATCATGTGAGGCTCGAAAGGGGGGGGGGAGGGGCCCATAAAAAATCACACAAGGGGGGAGGGGGGGTAAAGTAATATATCACGTGTACTTATTTTTTCGGCAAGCGCGCGATACTCAATCGGAAAGCGGCGTTACATGTATTTATTTTTAGTCAAACGCGTTCAAAATAGTATTTTTTTATAAATAAAAAAATAGATTCTTTGCAGGTACTAAAAATACACGTGATATAAGGGGGGGTGGGGGGAGGGGTAGTCTTAAACCTTACCACGTATCACCTAGGGGGAGGGGGGGTAAAAAATGCCAAAAAAAAACATCACGTGATTAATGGATGGCCCCTAATTAGTGGAACGTATAGTCTAGGTATAGTCATGTATAACAATCCTTTGTTTTATTGTTTCTATCCACCATGTCTATGCATCATCATCATATCAGCCATAAGACGTCCACTATAGGACGTAGGCCTTCCTCATAGACTTCGCTTCGGTTAGAAGTGGGCATGTGGATGATGAGCGTGCTTTAACCATGTCATCTGTCCATATCGTTGGTGGACGTCCACAGAATATTACTCATAAAATAAATTGTTTCAGACCTTAACTGACGAACCGATATCGAAACTGAACGGCGCGATGCGTCGACTTTGCGTATCTGGATGTCCAAGGTAAGAAAAACTAGCAGTTTCTCGCCAATTAATTAGTGTAAAATAGTCGTGTAGCCTAAAGGTTTGACCTACGACTTCTCAAACAGCGTCCTGGGTTCAAACCTGAGCCTCTTGAGTATTTTGGATACTCGAGAACTGTGCATTTTTCCGGGATAAAAAGTATCCTATGTCACTCTCGGGCCCATAAACTATCTATATGCCAAAAATCACGTCGATCCGTCGCTCCGTTACGGCGTGAAAGACGGACAAACACACAAACACACTTTCGCATTTATAATATTAGTACTAAATTACTTAAGTACTTATATTAGTAGTTTTGTAGTATTAGGTTAGCTGGAAGAGATCCCTTCTTAGCTCTTCTTCTCAAGCTCGCCTTTGTTCTCCTCTCTGTGTTTATTTATTTTTATTTTTATGTGAAATAAAGAGTTTACATACATACATACATACATTAGTATGGATTGTCTACATTTTTTGCTCAACTTAATTCTGTAATTCAATCCCTTTGTTTTCAAAGGTTGACGGACGCCTCTCTATCAGCCTTGGCGGCCCGCTGTCCAGAGCTGGTGACCTTGGAGCTGGCGCAGTGCAGTCAACTGACTGATGCTGGTTTCCAGGCTTTGGCCAGGGTGAGTCCTCATCATCATCATACATATAATAAATAAATAATAATAAATATAATAAATGTCACGGGACAATTCACACCAATTGACCTAGCCCCAAAGTAAGCTTAGCAAAGCTTGTGTTATGGGTACTAATCAACGGATAAACATAATTATATAGATAGATACATACTTAAATACATATTAAACACCCAAGACCCGAAAACAAACATTCGTATTTTTCATACAAATATCTGCCCCGACACGGGAATCGAACCCGGGACCTTAAGCTTCGTAGTCAGGTTCTCTAACCACTTAGCCATCCGGTCGTCAAATGAAACTTTAATGCCTTTAAAATGTTAATACATCAATCAATACAATACAATAAATTGATAAGTTACACTTTTATAATTTTTTATTGATAATGTGTTTACAAATACTATATATATTCATGTTGGCACTGGGTACCAAACTCAGCATAATGCTGACCACATGACGTGTCCAGCGCTGATTTTCAGTTACATATGTAGTGAATAATACTTTCCCATCGTGTTATGTTAGTTTAGTCAGCCTCAGTGCTAAAACAGCGTAGGAGTGGTTGCATCGATTAATATTCAACACCTAATTAAGGCTCAGTTTCATTGGTTGACAATCGATAATACTTCAAATGTTGTAAACAAACTTCAGCAGCCAGATTTGTTACATTCAAGAATTTTAAACATTGAACCTATTATTGTAATACAAACTAGAATACCTAGTGTATTTCAATACAGAACACATTAAGACACCAATTGCCGTTCTTTTGTTTACATTTAGTTAAATACCTATCCAAACCAAGTATAGTGAAACTCGTAGGTCGATAACTCTTGTCCATATACAGCGTGTATCCCGTATATAGCACTAGGACCCTACGAAACTGCGCCTGAAACCTGAAACTTTAAATGATACAGATACATTTCATTGCAAATATAAAAACTAGTATTATTTTGTTATAGAGTTGTAGAATGCTGGAACGGATGGACCTGGAGGAATGTGTTCTGATCACCGACGTGACTTTAGTACATCTCGCGATGGGGTGCCCGCGGTTAGAAAAGCTGGTAAGTTATAATCTCGTATGTACTCGCGTACTTCATAAAGTACAAAATTAATTGTAGGGATAACTGCCAAATCTACTATACTGTAACCAGATGAAGATTAAAGTGCTGTGAACCGATATCAAAACAAATTGTTAATTTAAAATTAACTACCAGAGCGTAGTTAACTTTTGAAATATTTTCGAGTAGCAATATAATTCATGACATAATTCATGTGCGCAATTTACCACGAGCTTTGCGGTGAAGGATAACATCGTGAGGAAACCTTCAAAAACCTGCGAAGCAATTCAATGGTGCGTGTGAAGTTCCCAATCCGCACTGGGCCCGCGTGGGAACTATGGCCGAAGCCCTCTCATTCCGAGAGGAGGCCTGTGCCCAGCAGTGGGACGTATATAGGCTGAGATGATGATGATGAGCAATATAATGCGTACAATAATTTGATACGAGAGAGAAATGTTCTGTGACAGCTGTCATATCAACAATTGCGATGTTTTGAATAAATACAAAGCAGTATCCTTTTACACGTTCCGAATAAACGTATTTTTTTTCTTCTTCTTTCTTTCAAATATCATTAGTTGTTGAGCAAAGGTCACTAAACAATAAAAGTAAATAATAAGAAAATCATTACCAAAGAAAAAACTCCCATTTAGCATTATTAAATTAAAATTTCTTTAATCACTACGCAAAAAATTCCGGTATTTTCATTTACAAAATGGACCCCATTGTCAGAGAATAAAAAAGTGTATTTTTCAGACGCTGTCACATTGCGAGTTAATAACAGACAACGGTATAAAGCAACTGTCGATGTCGCCATGCGCGGCCGAACACCTCACAGTGCTCGGTAAGTTGTATGTTCAAGTTATCAATATCTTAAATAAAATAGTAAGATAATTACTGCGAAAGTTATTCATTCGTTTGATCTTGAATGATGTCACAATGACAATGTGACAATGGCCCAACTTAATAGAAAATGACACAAAAAAACGCTTAACACATGAAATTACAAAACGGCTTCGATGCATTTATCAAGATACGTTTAATTGTAAAGATGAAGATAATTCTAATTATTAAGGTAATTTTAATTATCGAAATATGTATTTTTAAGTATCAAGATAATTTTAATTATCAGGATAATTTTAATTATCAAGATTATTTTAATTATCAAGATAATTTTAATTATCAAGATACTTTTAATTATCAAGATAATTTTAATTATCAAGATAATTTTTATTAACAAGATAATTTTAATTATCAAGATAATTTTAATTAACAAGATAATTTTTAGTATCAAGAAAATTTTAACTATCAAGATAATTTTAATTATCAAGTTATTTTTATTAACTACATTTTTACTTTTAATTGTACTCAAAATTACTATTAAATTCTAAAACTTACCGTTTATTCTAGGTTTAGACAACTGTCCTCTCGTGACCGATGGCGCTTTAGAACACCTGACATCGTGCCACAATCTGCAACTGATAGAACTGTACGACTGCCAGCTGGTCACAAGAAACGCTATACGAAAACTGAGGGTAGGTCATGGAACAATGTATTATTATTATTTTAATATATGCTAAGTACCGCTTACCGCGAATCGTAACCGAATGGAATCCGAGGGATGGGCATAGGAGCAGAGGCAGACCCAAAAGGAGATGGCGGGACGACCTGAGCGCTTTTCAGCTCGATTGGCAGGTGCATGCCTAGGACAGGGAAGAGTGGCGGAGGAAAGTGGAGGCTTTTGCCCAGCAGTGGGACATAATACAGGCTACATAAAAAAAAGTACCGCTTAATTTGAGCGCTACTGGCATCTCCGTCGTTCACATTACAAACTAAATACTGCGTTCGGTGAAAACGAACTTTAAAAAAATACTACCTGGCCTGTGATAACCAGGTTTGATCTTATGTACCTATAGCTTAAGTTTTTTACGCGGATTGAAACGCGACGACTCGCCAGCTATTACATAAACCCCTAAGGGGTTTTCAATAGTGGCTTGTAATTTTCCACTCACTTGTACCACTTGTTTATATAAAAAAAAGTCTCTTTGATCACGTAAATATTTCAGGGAATACGCTGAAATGAATTGCGAGTTACAGTCAAATTTTGCAAAGCAAGACTTACTCATTTCTTATATCCAATTGACCTTTACTACTGCTTGATCACACTTTTTGATTTGATTAATTTATATTGAAATCTTGCATGTAAAGTGTAGAAACAAAAAGTGCAATAAAATATATTAAAAATCTTCTCTTTAAACTCGCCAGGCTCAGCATAATAAATTTAGTACATACTTCTCTCTTATCTACTGCTTTAAATAAAAAAGAAAAATTAAAAAAAAATACCAGAAGTTTTAAGAATACATTGAAACATTAAAGATGTGTTTTATTTGCGTTACTTGTATTTAATCAGCGAAATTTCAATTTTATACCTAAGTATTGTCTTGGCGGTTGAAGCAAAACCTTTTTAATGCCCATAATCCATATTTAAAAGTAATATTTCTGAAAAAAATCTGACTTTAACATTTTATTTGTCCCTAGAACCACCTTCCCAACATAAAAGTGCACGCGTACTTCGCTCCGGCGACTCCGCCCGTGGCCGGCGCTGGTGCCCGGCCGCGCTACTGTCGTTGCTGCAACATCATATGAGACACACTGTAATAGCTGTCTCATTCACTACAGCAATATAATAACATGGTGAGGGATAACTCTTCATAATGACATGACTAACGAGTGGATGTCATTTTGATAAACCAATTATCATTGATAATTATTTTAATTATTGTAGCAAATTATCTTTGACAATTTAATAAATGTTGATAATTGGATTGTCAAAAAGGGTACGTGAAGCCCTTTTGTTTTCCTCTTCAACAGGGTTTCAAATTACATAAAAGCGTGGAAAGAATAATGACGAAAATGCAATAGGGTCATGTGATATAGTATTTTTTTTTCTCAGAAATTGACTTTGCATGTTTGTTACAAAGATTAGGTTATAACCTAACAAATATGCAGATTTACACGATCAACAATGATGAGTTGCTTCATAGAAAATGATATTATATCAAACTAGCTGTTGCCCGCGACTCTATTCGTGAAAAATTTGTTTCTCGCTATCCTACAGAAATATATAATTTTCGGTAATAAAACTTACTAATAATGACCATTTTGAATTTCCACCATTATTATTTTCAAAGTTTTATGTAATACACGTTCCCCTCAGCTATTTTTGTTTAGGAGGGAGTCCAGGATCATTTTGAAATGTTATAACATTTTACTATCGACTGTTTCTTGAATGGTGTCATATGGGGTAGTTACAAGGATTGTTAATGTTGTGTATGTCGGATTTTATGCTAAGCAACATCGAGCACAACCTAGGGAATTATTGATAAAAAACAAGGCTCTTTGATGTTATTATCCAGGATAATGTAGTTATTGATAATTAAATTATCGAAAGATAATTAGATTATCAATTGTTTGTATAGAAACCTGTAATACATATTTGCTCCCGCTGTCCACGATTGTTGTCATTTTACATTATTTTTATTATAGTTGACTCACATATTTATAAAGATATGTAACGGGATTAATTTCACAATGTAATCATCTGAAAGATATTGGATTCATTGTGACCAAATTTTACTGATAGCTATAAGTGTGTAATTATTTTCACTTGCCATTGACTGTATATGAACCATTGCCGCGCTCTGTAGCGGATATCCGCTCATTTTTAATTGTGAAGATGGCAAAACATTTGTTATTTCAGCATCAGGATAAGCCGATTATCATGATTATCCAGGATAATTATTACCAAAGTGAAAAATTTTGGCTCAATAAATAATTATTAAGAATAATTGTAATTGACGATTATCAAGGATAATTGTTAATTCATAATTATTTGTAACGTAAAAAAAACAACTGAAACATACAACGCGAGAGTGAATTTAAATCGTTCACATGATTGTAAAAATATCAAAACGATTAATGTCCTAAATAAAGGACTTAAAGGTTTGTGTAACACACTGTATAAGCTAGGACAGGTGAAGCTTCTGGTGCTACCAATGGGAGAGGTTAAAAATACGAAACGGCAGCTCAGTTGACCAATTAGGAAGCGAGATAGCGGTATAGAGGGTGTATAAATGTCCATATTTTGTCTTAAAAAAAGTACCATAATGTATTCAATTTTACCGTTTAATAGCGAATGGTTAGTCAGTGGTTAGTTCGTATTATTAAAATAGACAATATACTTAGCGTTTTGAAACTGGCGTAGTTGTTGCATGTCACGACGACGTGAGCTTTGGTTGTATGTAAACTGAGGTCTCATTGTCTAACGCAGTCGCAATCACAATCGTATTTAGTTCCACAGCTGAAGCAGTCTTTTAAGTTTTTAACTGAGGCACTTCAGTCTGGTTGCTCGTTTGTCTCCCTCTCGCAATGAAAAAAAAAGTGTGATTGGCGACGCGGCGTGTTCTCTGTTCATTACGCGGCCTGACGCCCGCCACAGTGATTACCTAGCAGCACAAGCAATGTACTACACATAGAACAAAACCGAGATGAAATTGAAAGTCACGCGTACTCGTGAAATGCACCAACTCTTTAGCTCTAAATACCACCGACAAGAAAGCATTAGACGCCTTTTGTAGGACAAAAGGTTTCTGTCGACACATTTGGTTCTGATTTATTCCGGCTAAATAAAGTACACAGGTCACTCGCGTATTAGTAGTCAAGGTATGCCCGCATGTTTCGAACCATATTAAGGTCAGTTCCAATGGGAAGCCAATCGACCCAACGAGTGACCTTTGTATTTTATTTTGAGTATGTCGCTCTCACGGTAGTTTCAATTCAAAGACAGCTTACCTTAGGTGGTTGATTCAACAGTTTCCTAGCAACGAGTCTTTTAGTCCTAAAATTAGGCGACTAGGCCTGTCTTGTTGGTGGCGCTGACCCCAAATACCATGGTCCATTTAGAAAATTGTTTGATCAAAAATTACGAGCTTGCTACTTTTTTTTTTTTTACTGAAAATCCTTAAGTGCTATTTTTAGTACAAGTTTAATCTGTTCAAGACAAATCAGTACTTACTAAAGGTCCTATAAGTGCCCAGTCTTATCCCTTGTTGCTTGTAATCTGAAATGTATAAAGGATCTCATTGTGAGGCAAATCAAGAATTAAGACGGAATTTTCAAAATTCCCAAGGGAAAGGGAATTTAACGGAGACCGCGATCGTAAGCCCTGACTCTTTCTTAATGTGTATTTTGTCCAAACATGCAAATTATTTCAGCAAACGTACTGTATTTAAGTCGTGCAAGGAGGAAAATAATCTCACTTCATGAACTTTGATTATAAAATATAATTTTCTTAGGAAATATCCAATTAATCCAAATTTCTGTGAGCAAAAATCTATTCGTGAAACGTGTGAATTGGCATTGCTGAATGCAGGAAAAAATATTTTCGAACCGCCTGAACGTTTAAATAAATAAAAAATATGTACTAAACTTGGCACGAAAGGATGCAAAATAAATGTTATTAAAATATCACATTTGAATGTTGTAATGGTTTTTCTAATGGTGTGAGTATTAAAAACGGGCGTGTACTAAAATTAGGACAGACTTTTCTGTAAGACATCTTCCCTAAAGTTTAAGCTTAATTAACACACTAGCTTTTGTTGTTGTTCATATTTCAATTATTATAATTACTTTCTACTTTCTTTTTCTGTTTGTGCTAATTTTAGTACACTTGTAAAGGAAAGGGTTTAAAACATGCAATTCTTTTATATTTTGACGCGAACGAGACGAAAATGCATTTAAAAATAATGTGGGTAATTTAATTTTACTAACAAACGAAGGTTTTATCGAAATAGGTACGCTTCATATCATGTAGATAAATATTAAATTGGATTTATAAGAATATGTATACTATCATGGATGAAATAGAGTATGGATTGTTATTCTCCATACTAAAAAACGTTCACCGGAACAAAGCCAAAATCCAGTATTAATGCTAGATGGCGCTGAGACTTTTACTACATTATATCTAGATGGCACTAAACGCAAAATAATAACGCATTTAATCCAGGGAAACGGAGCTGAGATTTTTCCGACATTATATCTAGATGGCACTATTCACGTAAATACTTTAGCTGTCAAAAAACCATTTTTATCTAAACATCAACCAAAGAGGTCAACACATCAAATAAATCTGAACAACATAGAAAAATAGGTCGAACATTGATTTAAAAAATAGCTATGCTAATTTCAGGTCAGCGATGTGACAATCATCGAAAACAGTACAGTATTGTCATCACATACATCTGTCTCACATTTTTCTCTTCAATAATTTGACAGATGCATCTCTAGCTGTAGCATTAATACTCTAAATAAATAATAATACGGTAAATGCCCTAATGGGCATTTCTATCTACCGTTGCACCATGAGTTTTATCTCTCCGATTTGAACAAAATTTGAAAGATAGACTCAGACGGGTCCAAAACGGAACCGACTGACTATCGGAGCAGTGTTTGGTCGTGTTCAAACGTAACCCGAAGGAGTTTCTGCGTCGTTTTGTGACCGTGGACGAAACCACTACACCCCGGAAATGAAAGAGCAGTCGAAGCAGTGGATTTTACCGGGTGAACCTGCTCCAAAGAAAGCAAAAACCGTCCCATTGGCTGGAAAGGTCATGGCGACTGTTTTTTGGGATTCGCAGGTTATTATACATATTGACTACCTACTTGGAAAAGGTGAAAACGATAAGAGGGCAGTACTATGCCAATTTATTGGCTGAATTTGTCGCCGTGTTGAAGGACAAACGACCCCATTTAAAAAAGAAAAAAGTACTGTTTCATCACGACAACGCCCCGGCTCATTCGTCCAGAGTTGTGACGGCTAAATTAGCACAGTTACCCCCGTATTCTCCAGATTTGGCCCCATGCGATTTCTTTTTGCTTCCCAACCTAAAAAAATGGCTCGGTGGTAAGCGATTTGGATCAAATGACGATGTCATTACCGCCACATGCAGAGGCCTATTTTAATGACTTTCCAAAATCATACTTTTTAGATGGTTTAATGAAGCTTGAGTATAGGTGGAACAAATGTATAGAGCTAAAAGGTGACTACGTAGAAAAATAAATGCATAGATACAAAAAAAATGTGTTTTCTTTCCATAACCGGGTACTTTTCAAACAGCCCTCGTAATATGTCAGATTGCGGATTCAAATCAAACTCCATAGTTTAGTTCACACGTAAATCGTGAACAATTCTGTAATTGCTGCGAAAAAAATTCAAAACTTGGCGCTTGAATGAATATAACGCCATCTAGATATGCCTTCTACAACATAACGAAGTTTAGTAAGCTCACAGTGGTACTTTAAAAAGTTGAACATTATTGCCACCATGCTAAATAGAGCAATGTCGCCACTAAAATTATGTATTATTCCGGTTCAATACATCTGGCGACATCTAGTTCGTTTTATCGTACTAAGCAACGAGGAACTATCTTATGTATGGAGACTGCACGTCCATACTATACTTCGTCCATGATACTATGTATCCTTTTTAATTATTTCCAATAACTCAGATTAGATGAGTCTGTCATATTTAAACGTCAATTGATTTTGATTACTCGCTACTGGCATTTACGACTTAAAATTTGACAATACGCTGATTCGGGCAGTAATTAAAGTTAATTGACGATACTGTGTACGACGGTAATGTTAATAAATGAACACGGTTTAATTTGGATTTTAATTATGAACTGAAGTACATATAAATGTGACGTACAAGGATAATTTCACTTTTATGTTCGTACATTTCAATTGTTACGATTTTTTAAACGTACGATTTTCTCGGTTCCTCTATTTGATAGAAAAACCGTCACTGCCAAGAATACGCCGCGAGAAATTGACTTACTAGTACAAGCAAAAGAAACTAAATATAAAAACATACATTACGTTTTTGAATTAATCTGAATTTTTTTGTGAAGATAGTTGACTAAACACGTCTGTATTAGGTAAAACATTCATCAAACACAACACACTTAAAAATACCTGAAAAACAATAATAGCGGTGCTCAATCAACTAACATAACCTGCTCAAATATGTCCGATAACTTTGAAAACATCTTGTTTATTTCAACCTGTTTATTCCAACATGTTGACACCACCAATCAACTGACGTACTTTTTATGGGCTGTCAAAACACAATTCTCCCATAGTGTTTCAATGGCAATAGCGGATTATGACGTCACTATCCGGCAACTCAATCAACTATTTATTTGTTTTAAAGCAACAGAAAATAATTTTACAGTAAATCGAAAATTAATCTGGTTTTCAGGGCTAAAGTAAAGCGTTTTTTTACTGAAGTTGTGAATTCGAATTATTTTTTAATGGCGTCATCATCCCTATATATTGTTTTGACATAAGTACGGTTAATAATAATAATAATAATACCGCACAGGTTTTTTAACCAGTTGCCATTATTCGTAATTTAGCCGACTAACACATACTCGTAGTAAATGCTGTCATGAAGAAACTCGATTGGTATTACCCTGATAAATTGCGAATATTGGCAAGTTGCTCAACAATGGTGTGTTGTGACTGTGCTAAATCTAGTACACTAGATAGTATGAGATTAAATTTGTCACTTTTTTTTTATTCGACTGGAAGGCAAGTGGGTCTCCTGGTGGTAAGAGATCACCACCGCCCATAAACATCTGCAACACCAGGGGTATTGCAGATGCGTTGCCAACCTAGAGGCCTAAGTTGGAATACCTCAAGTGCCAGTAATCCCACTGCCACTTCTAACTAAATATTCCTCTCATCCAGTCAAAGAACATATAAGGCAAAAGTTCGCTTTTATACATGTATAGCGACGTTGTCATTTGTTTATTTTTTATTTTTATACAATAAACGGTTTGCATACTTACGTACTTTATTTAGTACCAAATGGAAAAAACAACGTATGTAGCATACAGATATGATATTTGGAGCGTTCATTGAGTAGGCAGCAGGGTAGGCACGTGCATACCCCTACTGTGCGGGGTGGGGGGTGCTGTTTGACCAAATGCAATATATTATTAGTGTTGCAGAAAATCGTACGTTTAAATTAAATTATATATATTTGTCATGGCTTTAATATATTAGATGAATAAGATTGGCTGTTAATTTTTAAGATAATTAGATAATCAAAATATTTATGAGCTTAAAGTTTTGTTTGGTGACCATTCGAAATACATGTATATTCCTACATTATTCTTTACTGCCATGTTTGTCTCTAAATTATAAAAAAAACCTCTTTATGGGAGTATTTTTATTGCAGTTATTTTTGGGTTTGCAAATAGCCTTTTAAAAGGACATAAAAATAAAAATTGCCAATTTTTTTTTTTAAACTTCAAATGGTCGCTAAACAGTATACGCTCTATGATATAATATGTATGTGATATGTAACATAGTGGTAAGATAGAAGTTAGTGTGATATTCACCGTAATGCTTTTACAAAAGTTGTGCATTAAAACATTTTTATAATTCGTTGTTTTTTTTTCATTCACCCCCATCCAAGCGGGCTTTTTCAGATTAAGATTTTCTAAAGTTTTGATTGTAATTATTTTAATGGATATTTAATTTTGATAAATTAAATATCCATTAATCCATCCATACTAATATTATAAATGCGAAAGTGTGTTTCTGTGTTTGTCTGTCTTTTACGCGGTAACGGAGCGATGGATCCACGTGATTTTTGGCATAGAGATAGTTTATGGGCCCGAGAGTGACATAGGCTACTATTTATCCCGGAAAAATGCATTAGTAGGTAAATAAAAAAAAGAAACCGCAACAGCAACTAAATTCAGCATGCGATTTTCGGTACATCGAAAAGGAAAACATCGTGAGGAATCATGCCGTCCCGCTGATGCTTATATTATTCAATACCAGTGCGAAAGGGACGGTATACGACACGAACATCGAATTTCGTAGTAGCCAAGTCCCCCCCCCCCACTGTTTATCACCGGTCGTCTGGAGTGTCCCACCTAAAAATAGGACAAGCTCAACTGCTTCCAAAAACAAAATAAAAAAAAAACATCCCGCAAGATTACAGATTTTAATTTACTTTTAATGAGAAAAATTGTGAAGTTCTGATTTCACTGCTTCTATAGGCTAATCTAATATGTATAATACAAAAACACAACACGTGAAGCTTTACAAAAGAATTTGTTGACTTGAGAAAAAAAATAAGTCACTTATTCCGCATAGCGGTAAACCGTCAGCCAATGACCGTCCTTCAAGAGTTGCCAGATTAAAATTCTATTTTTATCCGACACGATTCCCACGTTAACCTAGATATTTACGCATTTAACAGTTAAAAATAGAAACCACTCAATTTATTAGCAG
The DNA here is from genome assembly GCA_037349165.1 of Choristoneura rosaceana. Classification (NCBI taxonomy): domain Eukaryota; kingdom Metazoa; phylum Arthropoda; class Insecta; order Lepidoptera; family Tortricidae; genus Choristoneura; species Choristoneura rosaceana. Next base: position 9,016,607 of record JAZBNJ010000046.1, on the reverse strand, counting down.
GAATAGGTATTTTTAACGATGTTTTCATGATAAGTTTAATCGTTTTTCTTACCTGTAAAATGAGGTTTATTTTGCATCCGCGCTGGCAACATTTTCAGTCTCATTATTTGAGCGCGGCGTGCACACTCACGAAATTCCGCAATCCCCCATAAAATGGGCCCAAAACTGATATTTAATCGAAAAAAGTCGTTATAAAATGTAAAAAATATTTATTAATAGCAAAATTATGTTAAAAACACATTTATAACGTTCGGTTCGTTAAAGAATAGTATAGATAGTGTTTTTATGTTCGCCGATGTTTTTCGGACTTTAAGATGTTACTGGCTGGTAAGGATATCTATTTTTTTAAATTAAAACTTATTCGAAATTTCAAAATGGAACGCTCAGAAAAGCGCGGCAAAAATACTGCAGTATTTTGCTCTAGTCTATGTAAGGTTGTTTTTTATGGGCGAATACTGCAGTGGTGTTCGGGTATCGATCCGTGTTAAAATTAATGTTTTTATAATATTGTGCTGAGTGGGGAAATGGGTTTTTATTGCCTTTTCGTCGTGTGGACGGCATTGGCACTACTTTAGACTTAAATCGATAAATGTCCGCGCATTGAGGCTCGACGAGACAGTTCTACGCTAGAGCCATGATTTCTTGATAGCGTAAAATGATATTGTTTATGAAAAGTTATAAAATAAAAATATAGGCACTTTTTCGATAAAGCTATAGATATATTCCATTTAAAAAAAATCACTGTCTTTTTTTCGTAAGTAATTTGGTGGCATACTTAACCTCGTTCACGAGCAATTACAGTGTTAGGTAACAATAAAAAAAAACAAATTGTGTAAATTTTCTTTTATGTTATTAAAAAATAAAACACGGTGCCTATAATGTAACGACGTAAATTCTTGAAGATAATTTGCTCGTTTATATTCTTCTGTCACTCTATTATTATTTACGGCTTAGTTTTATAAATAAGATGAGAATAGTAAAATTCTCGTTTTTCACATTTAATAACGTCTAGACTCGAATATCGGTGTCTATTTATTGTTGTCTAAAAACAAACTTAAATTAGCTAGTGATGCGACAGTCGCATATCGATAAAATATAGCGTCAACTACATTTTAAAATTAAAATTTTTATTTCTACCTATTTTAATATGGTTAGATTCTTACGTAATCATTGTCAATTAAATTTATTTGCTTTACTTAAAAAATTGAATGAATTAAAAAAAAACTAATACATCATAATTTCTGTGTCTCAAAGAAAACAAAAAAAAAAAATTAGAAAAACATGCCATAATGGATGAAATAAATTATCGCCAGCCAGTTGAATCGTAGCAAAATGTGGTTACAATTTTACAATACTTAAGTAAATATCAAAATGACACCGCGATACCTGATGAAGTAAATAACAATTATTAGATAGCCTGCCCACAAGTAAAATCCTAACAATCATACAGGGGGAAATATTCCCCTTGATGGCGGATCGTTAAGTATTGGCTTTGGGCTTAATGTATACACGTGTAGTGTCATTTTTGACACATTAAGGATATGTCTCGAACGCGTTCACGTTAATGAATTACCATGGACAAGTCGGGTAATTGACACCATTAATTAATTGATATAGGTACATATTCTTTATGATTTAGCAAAACGTGATTCCCCATAGATTTTGTATGGAAAATAGTCGGCTCTGCTGTCATTTATTTGTCAACTCAACTGACTAATTTTTAACCCCCGACGTAAAAAGAGGGGTCTTACAAGTTTGGCCGCTATGTGTGTCTGTGGCACCGTGGCTGTTAAACGGGTGGACCGATTTGAATACGGTTTTTTTTATTTGATACAAGGTTTTCTAGCGATGGTTCTTAGACATGTTTCATCAAAATCGGTTCAGCCGTTTTTGAGATATTGAACTTTAAAGTCACAAAGTCGGGGTTTTCCAACTTTTTGTTGGTTAGGTTATTATATGAGTTTCAAAACTACGAATTATAGTTGATACTTCATCTGGTTTTCGTTTTTAAAAATTGTTTTCGACCGACTTTTAAATAGAAGTAGGTTTCTCAATTCGGTTATAATTTATTTTTTTTACTTTCGTTACTTTAGAACTTAAGCATTTATGGACTTTATTTACTTTCTTTTGATCTCATTTTAAATTGAAGGAAAAATTTCACCCCCTACAAAGTTGCTTAAAGACTTCTTTTCTTGTTATTTTTTAGGGTTCCGGAGCCAAAATGGCAAAAACGGAACCCTTATTGTTTCGTCAAGTCCGTCTGTCTGTCTGTCTGGCTCTCCGTATGTCACAGGCATTTTACTCGAAAACTACAAGATGTATATCAATGACATTTGGAGTACAGATGTCTCGTCAAAGCCGCTATTTAGCTTTGTAGTTAAATTACAAAAATAAAAAGTTTTAAATTATCTAGTCAGTACAATTCAAAGTGTAGGAGTTTTACTTAAATATGAATTTGAACGATCCATTATTAACCATGAAGGTGTAGGGTTTTGGTTCTGCTTACGTCTCGCGAATCTTCCAGTGTTATTACAAGATGGTGTCACCCAACCTTTTGCTATGAGCAAATAGGGATGTTGACACCACCAATCAACTGACGAACTTTTTATGAGTCGTCAAAACACAATTCTCCCGTAGAGTTTGAATGGCAATAGCGACTTACGACGTCATAATTCGCTATTTATCCGCCAACTCAATCAACTAACTATTTATTTGTTTCTCAAAGAATCGAATTTTACAGTATGTCGAAAATTAATCTGGTTTTCAGGGGTAAAATAAAGCGTTTTTTTACTGGAGTCGTGCCTTCGAATTATTTTTTAATGGCGTCAACTTCCCTATTGTCCTCATACTATTTGACATTTTTACGTAAATGCGTTCGAGATACCGGAAAAAATACTAACTAAAGGACTTGCTACACTAGATGCGTTCACAGTCTTGCGATCCAGTCTATTTTAAAATAAAATATACAAAATATGATGTGGCTCCAGAAATAATAGCAAGAAGAATAGATATGTCTCGAGAACCCATTGGGAAATTTCGCAAACTATCAAAATAAAACCTGGAACACCTAGATATATATTTATTATATTATTTTCTGAAAAAAAAAACATCATAAACACATGCAAGTTCAAGGCAGATGTTTAAGCAAAGGTTTAAAACATATTTATTAGATTGCCAGAAGCTTCAGGTCAATGCTTAATACCCGGTATCGTCGGTTCTATTTGACAACCAGGCTGTGAAAATCTTTGTTTTTGTTTGTATTGGGTACCTGTACTCAAAGAATATCTGTTGTGTTTGTTATTTAAACCTTAAATTATAATATTGTAGTATTTAGAGTAAAGGTTGTGTGTGACTGAGTGCGTCAACTCCTACTGGTTCCGACAGAATATCAGCGCTGTGACAGCAATGTTGCAGCACATGCTGAGTCGGCGCCTTTTCGCGGCTGTGCCGTGACAACTTAATTTATAATTATTTAACAACTTGTATAATTTGTTTTTGTAAAATTGTCATGGCATGTTTGTGAATAAAGTTTTTATCTATCTATCTATCTACATGTCAGGTGATTAAATAAGAAATTCACAAAAGGATCGTCAAATGTACTTGTACAAGTAAAATAATGCATATTTTGCAGCATTTTGGTCCGAAAAGTATTCACATTGTACTATTAATAAAACCTACGAAAACAAAAAATGTGTGCGTATATTACGGCATAAAAAGTGAGAAAATGGCCATGTCACTTGATAAAAATAAGTTATTCAATTTCATATTTTACAAAAACATCAAATAAATGGTTGAAAAAAAAAAGGCAAAGTAACGAAAACACAAGCTGAAACATGGATGCACAGAAAAACCAGAAAAATAGGCCAGCCAGGTGTAAAATAGACTTTCACGGGATGACCGTAAAAGTAACAAAAAATTTGGAGTTGAAATAAAAAATACAAAAAGACTCCAAAAAGTAATCTTAAAGTAAAACTAACTTATTCCAAGCCTAGAAACTTAAGTATATCGCCCAGATAGCTGTTATTGGGTAGGATGCTTATAAGGTTGGCTCACGCTAGCTGCATTATTCGATTTCCTCTTATGACGATGCCAATACGTTGTCTGAAGAAAGCCAGTCCTATGATCACCATTTTCTTTCAAAGGAATTACAAGCAATGACATGACATTTCTATACCTCTTACTAGTTCTGTTGACGTGATCCCATCTCTGAACGCATCCATTATAGCAAGCCCGCTAAGGTCACAGATAATTTATCCTTAAAGCAATCATTATTATAATTAAAAAAGTGTTTTTTTTTAACGATTTGACATTTGTTTCGTGTAAAGGCCGCTACACACGCGACAACGCGCTGACATTGGCAGTACCGATGTATTATTGATATGTTTGAAGTTTGTGCATTTTTGAAGCGGCTATGGCTGAGAGGAGCTGAAGCGTCGAGTTAGCGTTAGCAAGAGCGACGCGGACTAACAAAATGCGCTGGATATTTCCCGTGCCAGGTAAGAGCCTTTTTTAAAGTGAAAAACACATGACAGCTAAGCTTTTGACTGCAATGCCATTGTTTACACATTAGTTTGGACCAGTTACAGAAAAACTACCTGTGTTTTTCAACTTTTTACTTTTCTTTAACTGTAGGTACTTCGTGTAACGATATATATAAGATTTTTTAAAAACGTTAAAGCTTATTTCGTATTAAAAAAAACTTTTCACCTACCATCTAATGTTCGTGCCCAAGTTTCTCTTATTTTGTTAAAACGGATCTAAGAAATGACTGTCGTAAAATTTATATTAGGTAGAAATTATATAAAAAATATCAATTTTTTTGAAACAAAAGTAAAAAAATACTTAAAGAAACTTATTCTAAGCCTTGATCCTTTATATTGGCGTGAAGACAGACACACAACTCGGGTGCCGTCTTATTCCGATTAAGATATGACTTTTCCCGCTAAAACCTGTTGTAAATTCACATTTTGATGTTGCAACATTTTGTGTCAACTAGTGTTGGACAGCTTATCGATATCGCTGTCCTACTTTAGCGTCCATTTATAAAATAACGTCACGATATTAATGGGCAGTCCGCGTGCCAGCAGCCTGGAGCTTTAACACTTTTAACAGTTTATTTTTCTATAAAAGTGTCCGTTAAAGAGGCCAAGTTCATGACGTCGTTAAAATCTGTTCAATAAGTACCTATTACTGTACCTACGTATAAGAGGAGACGTTTTACATTTCGATTAGACGAGTAAAACCCTCGAAATCATCGTTAAGCAGAGTTTAGACACAATAAAAATCGTGTTGCATTACATTGCGAGACCGTAAAGCCAATGGGTTTGTAGTCGTCAATCGAGCGCAGCAATGTAATGCAACTTGCACGTTTTTTCTTGCGATCTAATCTCGGCTTTAAATATATATCCCTAGGCACATTATGTTCCATAAAATTCGAGTTTGAAGCATTTTCCGGTCATTAGGACTGTGATAGTCATGTTACGACTAATATATTGCGGCAAATTTTACGCATACTTTTAAACGCCATATATAATCGCATAATCATTTGCGATGCCGATTTGTCAAGATAAACCAAGATCGTTGGGCGAGGCGAACAGTCGAGTAAGCCACCAATAAGGCGAAGAAAGTCCAAAAAATATTACCAATAAAACAGATACTAAATTCAGATGTATTGTCAAGAAGACATTAATATTAAGGCGTATTATAAAGTTAATAATTATATCATGGACAAGGATATTTGGAAATAATTCCGATCCGCATTGGCGATCCCTTCAAATAGCGAACCTACTGTGTTAAAAATAAAGTTTTGTTAAATACTTGTGATGTATAGATATCATTTAATAATATTGTAAATCTTTAAAAAAAGAATATACCTCGTTGAGTTTCTTGCCGGATTCTTCTCAACAGAAGTTTTTCCGAACCGGTGGTAGATTTTTTTGACATTCATAAGTGCTTGTTTTAGCCTAAATTGGATAAAGATATTTTGACTTTGACTGACTTTGAGGACGATATCTGCCGACAGGAGGGTTGAGGATGGATGCATGTGTCGATCACCAGGCGTGTAGAAATGGAGAGGAGGCCTGTCCGAAGACGGACGAACTAAGGGCTGCTATGGATGGATAGAATAGAATCATTTGAGATACGAAAATTGAAAAAGATACAAATGTTCTTTACATTACTTATCATCATCAGCCGGAAGACGTTTACAGCTAAACAAAAGCCTCCTATTTAAAAAGCTAAAATGAACGACAACTTGCCAATTGCATCCACCTTTCCGCAATAGGGATGTTGACACCACCAATCAACTGACGTACTTTTTATGAGCTGTCAAAACACAATTCTCCTATAGAGTTTCAATGGCAATAGCGAATTATGACGTTATTATCCGCCAACTCAATCAACTAACTATTTATTTGTTTTAAAGCAACAGAAAATCTAATTTTACAGTAAATCGAAAATTAATCTGGTTTTCAGGGCTCTAAAATAAAGCGTTTTTTTACTGGAGTTGTGCCTTCGAATTATTTGTTAATGGCGTCAACATCCCCGTCTCATGATGTCGGCATTACTAGTGGATACGCCTGCCAGTGTTTCATCTGCCGGTTCATGTCCAACGCCTCTCGAGGACAAAGCCGTGCCGAGGGCAAGTCTGTTGAGGGAGAAAGCTCCCTCAATGGGTATCTGTTCTTCTAGCGATGTAGCCCGTTTATTCTCACTTCAACTTGCATATTTTTCGAGTTGCCGGCAAGGCTCGGAAGCGGTTTATAAAATAGTGGTAAATACCGGTTTATTTCGGTTTAGCTCCGAACTTTCATAAAAACCCAAACGTTTTTAAGAACTTCACTATAACCTAAATCTGGGGGCACGGCAGTGCCCCCGCCAAGTCGAGCAAAAAAAAACAAAGGCACGGCCGTACCATACTTTTCTCGAAGCCATTCAGGCTATAAACCGGTTTATTCGACGAGTGACAGCTGGCCGGCCGGCGGCGGCCGGCGACGTTTATCCTGCGCTGGTATAAACCGGTTTTTATTGTTCTAAACCGGTTAATCTGACAAGAACTTTATGGGAATGTTCCCTTAAAAACCGGTTTAAAAATAAGGGTTTCGCAACAGCCACCCACATCCTCCTGGAATGCTCTGGTGTGGCGAACTACAGGGCACTACACCTCGGGTCACCGAGGTCACTGCAGGAAGTCACCGGCAACGTGAAGGGTCTGCTAGGCTTCCTTCAGGAGCTAGGCTGGCATGAATAGTGCCACACAGCCTAATCACGCAAAAAAGGCGCACTAAGACGTCGAGTTGCGGAAAATAGCCCGCCAATACCTATACCTATACCTAAGGGTTTCGCAAACGAAACCATAATGAAAGGGTTTTGCGCCAAGTACCTACATGATAACGGTTTGGAAATTTAACCGGTATCCGAGCCTTGGTTGCCGGTGACTTTAGTTCTTCGGAATATTTCATCCCACCAAAAACATTACATGTAAAAAGCTGCAAGTCTCGCAACGCAATGCAGTTCTTGTAATGCTAAAAAGGTTTGAGATGCAATGTTATACCAAGTCGGTTGTTTTTGTCAGTACCGGGGGGTTTCCATAGAACTCGATTTTCACCAACTTGCTTATTTTAAAACCATAGAAAAATACAGTTTATAGTTCTCAAATAAAGAGTAAACCAAATTATTTTTAAACACATAAATGACTTGGCCATCGCAAGACATAATGACATAAGAATTATAATCATCAACGTCAGCTATTTAAAGTAATTGTAATTAAAGATAGCGCTAGCCCCAGCCTTGCAGTTTGAGTGATACACATAATACGAGAATGACTAAAGGTTGAGTGCGATGGCCAAGTCATTATGTGTTTAAAAAATAATTTGGTTTACTCTTTATTTGAGAACTATAAACTGTATTTTTCTATGGTTTTAAAATAAGCAAGTTGGTGAAAATCGAGTTCTATGGAAACCCCCCGGTACTGACAAAAACAACCGACTTGGTATAACATTGCATCTCAAACCTTTTTAGCATTACAAGAACTGCATTGCGTTGCGAGACTTGCAGCTTTTTACATGTAATGTTTTTGGTGGGATCTCATCACTTTTTGTAGGCAGTTCTTTTTTTTCGGGTACTACTTCTTGTAATAACGCATTACTATCTTCATTTGTTCATCCTTCCTTGTCCATCGTCCATCGTCCATCCTCGTCTATCGTCCATCGTCCATTCTCGTCCATCGTCGCCCATTGTTGAACTTCCGTCGTCCGTCTACCGTCTGTCGTCCATCGTACATCTTCCATCGTCCACCCTCCATCATCCGTCGTCGATCGTCGGTCATCGTCCGTCATCCGTTGTCTTGTCCGTCGTCGGTCGTCGTCTTTTGTCCGTCGTCGCCATCGTCTATCGTTCGTTGTCCGTCGTCTGTTGGCGTTCGTCGTCTGTCGTCGTCCGTCGTCTGTCATCGTCCGTTGTCCGTCATCGTCCGTCGTCGAACTTCCCTCGGCAGTCATCGTCTGTCGTCCGTCGTCGAACTTCCGTCGTCATCTATCGTCTTTCGTCGGTCGTTCGTCTTTCGCCCGTCTAACTTCCGTCATCCGTCGTAGTCCGTCGTTTTCTGTCGTCCGTCGTCGTCCATCGTTCATCCTCCACCATCCATCGTCCGCACTGGGCTCGCGTGGGAACTAAGGCCCAAGCCCTATTATTCTGAGAGGAGGCTTGTGCCCAGCAGTGGGACGCATATAGGCTGGGATGATGATGATGATCCATCGTCCGTCGCCCATCGTCCATCGTCCACACTCCATCGTCCAACGTCCATTTTCTACCCATCGTCCATCGACCATTATCCATTGTCCATCATCCATATTCCAATTTCCATCGTCCATCCTCGCGTCCACTCGCATCGCACAAACATTCACAAACAAACGAACTTTGGTACTTATTACATTAGTAAGATAAACAATTTCATTTTAACCCTTAATACTCAGGTATTAAGACTCAACATTAATACGTATACAATACGACTACGTTCAATAAAGTCATTGCTGTGTAACTTTGTAATCGCTAGTATTTATATGGGATTACAAACTTACTTGTGCGGTTTGTATAACTTTGAAACGTGACTGAAATTGCAACATTTTGGATTTTTTCGTGACCATGTAGGCTACAAACTAACTATGTTTAAAATTTGGACCTTGTGGGTCTGCTAGAAGTACCTTAGAATTATGATGATCAAAAGTCAGTGTGTAGGTATGTCAGTGACAAAACTGAGGAACTTTAACATGTGATAGTTCTTAATCTACGTGTTCAAACTGAATATTATTGATAATATATCTAAGTCCCATTAGGCCCTATAGGTAACTGAAAATTCAAGGTTCTAGCTTTAGCCATAACAAAAATACAGGGTGTTGAAAATAGCCTGAATGGCTTCGAGAAAAGTATGGTACGGCCGTGCCTTTGTTTTTTTTTGCTCGACTTGGCGGGGGCACTGCCGTGCCCCCAGATATTCCTAATTATATTACGAAAAGAAACCTCCAACGCGTGACTCGGTAGTTCAATAGTTCCATAACGCAATAACATTATGACGTCAAAAGTCGAAGGTTGGTCCGTTTAGGATTTACAAAAGCCACATAATGCCTTTGTTTAATTGAATTAATAGAGCAAGGTCTAGTACTTAGTAATGTTTGCTTAGCACTTGGAAATGGTCACGATTATACAGAACTAGCGTTTACCCACGGCTTCGTACGCGCAAATCATTAGATACAACAGTTGAATTGAAATTCTCGTGGGATTCCCTAAAATTACATCGTGGTTTTCATTGACGTTAAATTAAGACCCCCATGCCAAATTTCATGACTCTAAACCCAGCGGTTGTTATATCGAGATTTATCTCTATTCCATGGGAATACCGGGATAAGAAGTGGCCTAGGTATATGTGTTATCCTAGACGTCCAGCTACCTACATACCAAATTTTTCAATACACTTTCGCATTAATAATATTAGTAGGTATGGATACTGGTGGTAACTGTCTTCTAAAAGGGTCAATTTTTCATTTTGAGTTCCTCATTTTATACTAAATTTTCGGTTTAGTTACGAAATTTCCATACATTTTGTGTAACTCAATGAACAAACTTGTAGGACATTGTAGGAAATAGGGCTTACCATAGTCGGAATAAGCATAAGCAACTCACCAATTTACAATACATTGAAATCTGAGAAAAGAAAAATATCGACAAGAAAATGAAAATTTGCCCAAAAACGATGAGGCACAGGTCAAGTTTAAGTAAGTAATTGACTTAACAAAACATACGAATAATATTTGAAAATAAAAAGAAATCTGAACGGATATCTCAGGCTTTCATTACATTGTAGAGATACCTGTATTTACAGGTGAAATTTAGGACGCAATACAAAATTAGTGTCTTATGCTCAGTAATGCTGGGCAATATAGTGCATTTACCCTTTTGTTGAAATAAGTCTGAAAAAAATTGTGGTTTCTATACATTTTTGAGATACGAAATCACGGATAATATATGGAAACCGGAAATTTCATCAGACTAATTCAACAAAAGAGTGGATGCATATATTACCCAGCAATAACTGAGCACGAAACACTAATTTTGTTTATTGGGCCAGTCAACTTTTTTACCGACACTAATCTGTCCGTGACATTTTTCAAACATCTGCAGATTTTTGTAAGTAAACATGTTTTTCCTGTAATTTAATAGATGGTACACATGAATAAATGCCATCCTTCGTAAGTTCAACCTATTAAACCGTGAAATATCTTGTTGGAATTACGATTTTTTGATTGCGCCAGAGACAATTTTGGTAACGCAGGGCAGGAGACGCCCAAAGTGTCGGTAAAATAGATGATTGGCCCTATTACGTCCTAAATTTTACCCCGTATACATCGATTGTAAGTTTATAATCTATACAAAATCTCAATTGAATCATTCAAATTGATTGCTGCCGCGATCTATTGTGCGTGGACGCAACGAAAATACACCGATTTGATACGCGTAAAGTTCCGTTCTATAAATAAATTTCCCAACAGACGGATAGGAAGACAATGTCTTGTTTACTGTGTGATACTCATGGTTATGAGTATTTGTTTATTATTAGCTGTTGACCGCGACTTCGCTTGCTTCGCTTTATCGCGAGAGCTGTACATTTTTTCGAGGATAAAATTGTCCTATTGCCCGAAAACTTACTTCATCTCCCTACAAATCCCTACTTCCCTACTAATATTATAAATGCGAAAGTAACTCTGTCTGTCGTTTACGCTTTCACATTGAAACCACAGAACCGATTTTGATGAAATTTGGTATATAGGTACTTTGAACCCCAAGGATCAACATAGGATTCCTTTTATTCCGGTAGAGGGCGCCACCGCGCGATAACCTAGGTCCGCGCAGACGGAGTCGCGGGCATAAGCCAGTTTTATATAAAGATGGAACGATGGATGGATGGATGGATGTATATGTATTATTTTCTTGTCGACTGTTAAAATCAGATATAAGACATAATCAATAGGTGAAAACATATAAGTCAAACAAAGCCTGGTTTTCCGAGTTAAAAAGTTATTGTTTTTTTTATAAGAAAATAATATCTTATTTAATAACAATATATATTATTATTATATTATTTAATATTTCGAGTACTGCCTTTTTGTAACGTAACGTTTGGCAACCTGTCTCATTTCGCAAACTGTAAAACTGTAAATATTTCAGGATTTATTTCAGTGCCATCGCGTAGAACCCATAGGTTAGGTTAGGTTAGTTTTATAAAAATCCTAAAATATTTACAGTTTCAGAAATATTAAAGAGTTGGGAAATGAAAAGTTGCGAAATGAAACAAGTTGCTAAACGTTTTTCGCCGAAACACTAGTAAACCATGTTTGTAGTAGCAAGTGCCTTTAAAAAAATCCATCGATAATCTCTAGGCTACTGTTGTCGCTCGTCCTTTTTCCCGAATATTATTTTTAGTTTCACACCGGCGCGCGATATTCAGACGTGAAACTAAAATTGGGTCACAATATGACACATTTAGAGATTCCATTTCACATAATTCGCGAAATTACCGTGGATTAATCTTTTTACTGCCTTGATGACAGTTTTTACGCGAATAAAATCCTTTGGAACTAAACTAAACTCGCGGGTGAGAAATGTAATTGTTTCAGAACAATTTTGTACTGTTTTTTTTGTGTTTTGTTTTGTATTTTTTTTTGTTGTTTTTATGTATTTTTGCTCTGTTTTATTTTATGTGCGAAGCATGAATAAAAATATTTCTATTCTATTCTATTCTATTTTCAAGCCAGTTGGGTTTTCTTCACTTACGATAGCATGGTGGTACAATAACTATAAATAAATGAACAGAGAAGTCGATACCCGTTCGTTACAAGCTCCATGAATAAAAAACAAAGGTAGGCTTCGACCTGGTCTTAAAAATGGAGTTAATGGTGACTTCTTATGTCTACATACCTTATAAATTTATTTTTATGTTTTTAAAGTCACACAATAAAGAAGTTTTCTAGTTTACAGATTATCTATTTATGTAGTCTTATGTAGTAAATGGTGTGTAGTATGTCTTTACAACGGTCCGAGGGTTGCCGACGGTGCTGGCTGAAAATCAGCGCTGGGATGTTTTTAATGCTACATCATTATGCTGAGCCAGTGTCCGATTCACAACCGCAATGACACATACCTTTGTGTTGTTCAATTGTACCTAATACTATTGTTGTCTTGTGTTGTGAATAAATGTATTTTCTTTCTTTCTTTCTTTCTTTCTTTCTTTCTTAAAATATTTATCTATGATTGAAGAAATCCATCGATCCATTTATTTATTTATTTTATTTTATTTATTTACTAACTTTGGCACACAAAACAAATTGTAAACATGCGATACAGTAATGAGAATAATTAAGGCAAGAGATCATTTACAATTCAAACTATGTACACATGATGAAAAGAGTGATACAATTAAAACTTAAAGAAAAGTATTAATTAATTTTATATAAATACTAGCTGTTGCCCGCGGCTTCGCCCCCGGTGTATTTTTTTCTTCCATAAAAACCTTCTCCTGACAGTAGCGAACACAACAAAAAAAGAATTAGCGAAATCGGACCAGTCGTTCCCGAGTTATGCGCTTACCAACACATTTTGCGATTCATTTTTATATTATAGAAGATAAGAGAAGCTATACATGCATTTAATTAAACATACTAAGATTATTATATTATACTTAGTATCCTCACACAACTGAACTGAGGACAATCCGCTGACAAAAACATTAAGTCCTGAACCAAATACTTATGTCTAGGTCTTCATAAGCACCGGCCAAGTCGTTGTATTACCTACACATTCTAACTAGACTTCGAGTGAAAAGATTTTAGGTTTTCGTATTCTCTATTTGATGTTGATATTTAGAAGTGATAAGAGGCCCTGGATTTAGGCCCTGGATTATTAACCAACGTATTTTGTGGCAGAATGCTCTTAAGTCTGCCTGGATTTTCGCCCTGGATTACGATGCTAATTCTAATCAAAGTCCAAGCCAAAATATATCTATTCCATTTAGGCTATTATTTGCTATAATATTCAGATAAGCTCCATAAACACAGGATTTTGGAACACAATTGACAATGAATTTCAATTTTGTATCTGTTTGATCAGTATGACAATACTCAGTGAGACAAAATTTGGCCCACTCTTCATACAAAATTAACCGTATTGCATACAAATGGGCCAGATTTTTTGCCGTTCAGTATAGTACTCGTATGATCAGTAATATCATTTGGAATTTTGTGATAAAAAAGCATGTTACGTTTCCCAGTAATAACTCCTCGGTTTTAGCCAGTCTGTATGGAAATTTAAGCTTTATTCCTGTCAAAGTTTATTCAATTTAGGCTTTATATAAGTTTATGATGTAAGTATCTCGTAGGCTCGCATAAAGTCAAAGTCAAGTCAAAATATCTTTATTCAATTTAGGCTATAACAAGCACTCATGAATGTCAATAAAAATCTATCACCGGTTCGGAAAAGTCTCTTGAGAAGAATCCGGCAAGAAATTCAACGAGGTATATTTTTTTAAAATAGATTTACAACATCATTAAATGATATATCTATACATCACAAAGTCTTAAATATGTGTGTTTCGAGTAGCCTATGGGTTAACGACGTAGTGGGAATATCACATATATTTTTCTTACATACATATACTCGTATAAGTAATTATTTCAAACACGCGACGACAAACGACGCGACCACAGATATAGATTACACTAGATTACGCAAATGCATCTACTCGCGTGTCCCAACCCCGACCAAACGTCGGGGTTGGCTCCATGTAAAGACTGACCGCTGACTGACTAATCATGACTAGTCATAGGGCGGCATAGGTGGCAGCACTGTGCCTCTATGATTTTCGTGTTCTTGCTGTGCAGTCTTTTGTTTCTTTAATAAAACAATTTAAGTAGATTTTTTTCAGTTTTATTGATAAAGAAGCCCTAACTTTAATTGATACTATCTTCTGTTTCAGTTCTTCTCATGTCCTGGTTTGGTGTGGACCAAGTTAAGGCTAACTCGTGCATCCGAACTGGTAATATACATAATACTCCCAACACTGGGTTGACATTGTCGTCGATAGCAGTCGGTAGTCAGTGTTGTGTACGTAGCTGCAAACTACATCGATACGTCGACATCGATAGTGGTCTCGCACTATTTGGTAGTGTTGTGCTCTTTTTTTATACACTGGTGTTGTTAGCATCAAATATTTTTGGTTAGGGTAAAATTTTACTGCTTTTACAACAGTTTCCCATCTGCCTCCACTTTGTGGTGGTATTGGAGGAATTAAGTATGGGGGCACCAATTTTTGATGATGAATGCATGACAGCACAAATAAAAACGTTTTTGAAAAAAAAACTTTCATATACTAGTCAAAAGAAAATAAGGGAAATAAAGGAAAATAAGGGAGCTTTATCGGTGAAATCAAATCAATACGTTTGCCTTTTATTTCTGAATATATTTAATAGAATGAAAATTATCTGTGTTGTGCTATTTTGTATCAATAAAACCATTTTTATACAAGGAATATTCTATATTGGATTTTTTTGTATTTTCATGGCCCCTATTTTCTTTTGAGTAGTATATAATCGTTTTATTATTGATTATTTTTGCATTGTCATTCCATACCGAATTTCAAGTCGATTTTGTTACGAGAAATATGTCAATTTTAATTTGCATGATTTGATGTTTTTTTATATATACCCACAAACGGGTGAAAGTGTTGCCAGTGTATTATTAAAGAGCAGTGTTGTAATCATAAACTTCTAGATGTGTTTGCAGCGCGGTAATTGTCCACAGGAATGAATGTTGCCATGTTCCGAAGAATGGGTAATTCTTTGCATGCTATGACTGAAATACCTCTGTTTAGGAATCGGAAAAATTGTAAACAAATAAAATTATAACAGTATTACAGCTTTATGGCACAAGTAGTGTCTATGCTAAACTGCTGACGGACGGACGGACGGACGGACGGACGGACATGGCGGAACTATAAACATTTCCTGTGTTATATATCACTATGTAGCTAATTTTGTAAAATAATATTTTTTGCTGATTAAAAATACCATACTTTCAAAAAAAAAACGTTTCGTTAAATTACTATTTTGATTTTACTTTGAAAATAAAGAAATAAATAAATATCATATTACTATTATTAAGATAAATATTGATATTTAAACCTTTTTCTACTTCTACTTGAAATATCGATTTCAGTAATTAAAACCTCTAGAAATATAAAATAAAAGTTTTCATATTGCTTACAACTTTGCCCATTTCTAAACTTATGAGGTATATCCACGAACACTTACATATATAACATTATATATGACCTCCTGTGAATAACTGAACTGGATTTTTTAAGGTTTAATTTTCACTACAAAATACATCACTTGACCACGGCAGTACATTGGTAAGGCGGGCGAAAAGTTTCTATTTTTATTTATTTTTAAAGCAGAATAATTTCACTGTGTAATGTTAACGATATTTATGATATATGAGTAAACGAAACACGTTATGCGGCGTGGGTACAAAGGACAGAAACATTTTGCCTTGAAACATAATGTTTAAAAACTGTATCTTCTATAGTTTTTGTTTTACTAGCTATAGAGCTCAGTCTACGGTATTTTATTTTAATTCAGTTATTTACAGGACCCAGGTTTCCTTCACCTTTTATTTTACTGTGTAGTACTATGTTTTTTTTTCTATTTTCTTAACTAATGCAAGCATGGTTTTCAGCGTTATGGGCACTAAGTCTCATTCCCCTGGCTCAAGCCGAATGCCAAAGTAAGTACTTGTTTATATACGGAAAAGGCTTAAACACGAAGCTTGTATGCTTAAAAACAAGATTTTTTACCACTCGCCTTTAGCAAGAATAAATATTTGAATATTTCATTGGCTTAATACGCTGAAATAGTCGAGCATACATATAATATTCATATATTTAATTTTAACTATCGAAATGCCGTAGACTGAGTTGCCTCTTGTTATATATTTTGATCTGCTTTTTTATTTATATCTTCCTCAATATCTATAGCTCCTCATTATTGCTTTTTGTTTTCTCATTTAACATTGAGACATATTAGAAATACATTTGACACTAACAAAAATCACAACAAATTTAATCTTAATTTGAGTAAGGTAAGTGTTTTCATGTCTGTATGTTGCTTATTTGTATTTATGAATAGACTGCTTATCAGCTATTCTTATTCATCTGTGCATCAGTGTAATTACCGTGACTCGATTTTCTGCACTAATGACACGGTAATCAGACTTGAGTGCACAGAATAATGAGAAGAGCCGCCATCCTTTTACCAGATTTGCGCACTTATTCTAATTACCGTGCTGCTATTGACCACACAAGTGACACGGTAATTAGAACGAAGTGCACAGGTTAATGATAATTGCCGTTACAACAATTGTACTCATAACATTATTATTATACGTACATGTCGATATAACTGAGCTTGACGTTATAAAACTCTTTAGTGTGTAAAAGAATACTCAGAGTCAGTTATTAACCTGATTTTAATTTCGTCAAGAAATAATATGGCAAACGAGGTAGCGCCTTGGTTGTCAAAACTGAAAATAATGCTGTAACCATATCAATGTGTAGGTGTGTACTTCCTTTAATCCTGATCGGAGTTGAGATGAGCTGAATCGCCCAATCGCATGTGGAAATCACAGAATTAATAATATTTAAAATAGGGGAGATTCGGGTAGCCCCGGACGGCGGTTAGTCCCGGCATAGTATATATATACATATAAGCTAAAACAGTAGGGAGGCTACGAACCAATCGATCGAAACGAACACACTCACACAGACACGCGTTGCACGCGGCCTCTAAGGGGGTCTCGCGGTACTGCAGTCGCGAGACCCCCTTAGAGGCCGTGTAGCCCGCGCATCTGTGTGAGTGTGTTCGTTTCGATCGATTTGTTCGTAGCCTCTCTACTGTTTTAGCTTATATATATACTGTGGCCCCGGTCACTGCCTATTCTAGGCAATCACGCACATATATGTAGATAAATAGTGCTGCACACATTCTAAGGTGTGCACTATTTATCGATGTCTGCATGATTGCCTAGAATAGACAGTGACCGGGGCTACCTGAGTCTCCTCTAAGGAATAGAAATAATCATTGTATTTAATTAAAAAAATTGATCGTCTATAAATTTTAGCCGCTTTGCGACTAATGGGCACAATTTCATTGCGTTTTCATAGCGTACTAGGTACTACACTCGCCAGAAGCGCCGGCCCTGGGGTAGAGCAAGAGAAGCGCTCACTGTAGGCGCCAAATAGCAAGGGGCGCCATTTTTCAATTTTCATTGCAAAATATAATTATGCTGTGCCTTTTTAAAGGCGTTGAAGCGGTGTAGACTATTTCGCTCTACCTCGATTAAGGGCTAAAGTTGACGCTGACTCAGGCAACGCTCACCGCCTTAATGGAAACGCCTTCACTGGATCAGAAAAAGTTTTATCGTGTATTTAAAAAACGTACAAAGGACCTTCTTGTTTGTAGTAAGTAAGTGTATTCAGTTCATAAGTCGGTGTTTCTCTAAAAAAACCGTTTCAAATCAGGTTCTGTACATACAAGAAGAGCCTTTTTATAAAGTTTGGAGTCATTTTTAGAATGTGCATGCCGCCATTAGCCCTGCTAGTAGGTAATTAATATGTAGAATTAATTAAATCTTAGAGTAGAAAATAAAATAATGACATTATGTAGAAGAAAATGAGTAAATGACTTATACCTACTAATTATTTAGTGAAAAACTCACTTATACTTAGAATGACAGGTTTACCTACCCTCAGATCTATATTGATTGCATTAAATCGCATAAAATGCAATGAAGTATTCTTAGGTTATTCCAAAAAGGAAAAAATACAGCTTGCAGTCGCAACGCACGTGAAAGAAAGATGTAAGTCGTTATGAGTCTTTCTTCCATTGAAAAAACGTTTACAAACAATAAAAAATGTGTTTGTGAATTTTAAGATTAAAAATAACAGTTTTTAAAGATTCACGGTTATTTATATTTGATATGTTTGTGTAAACCACTTTCGGTTCTTTTCGGGAGCGCGTCTAAAGTTTCGAGATTCGTTTCAAGTGTTGAGTTGAGTGTAAAGGAACTAATACAATTGAGGCCAATGTTATGGAGAGGTTTGAGGTCACCAATGAGACCCTATGATGAGGTGGACAGGTTACAATAGAGGTCTCTCTCCAGGCAGGTGTCATGCCTGGGGACCGAAGTCCGAAGATAGAGTACAAATCAACACACGTAGGTAAAAACAATACCTCTCCTTGCAGTCAGGTAAAAAGAGCTCCTGGCAATATACCTACGCGTGAGCGGAGTACTGACCAAATTGGCGGCGGGGCAGTGGGGGACGCGGGAGGGGGCGTACGAGCGCGCGCGGCCGTCACGCCATTGGCTAGTTAGTTGATAGATAGCGCAAACGTCTCTCCTCCACTAGCCATCCAGAGATCTTTGCGTACACAATTATCTCGAATTAAACCATTATTATTTTTTCTTGAAAAAATATGATTTATTTCCATTCTCTCCAATATTCATATATCTGAATAGATAGTCTACCAAATGACACGTCGTCTCGGTGTTGCCATTGGAAATAAAAAATAAATAAATAAATATTCCGTTACAGTCAAGATCTACATCCAAACGCATCAAACTTACGAAGTAGACTCAAATAGTTTTAAAAATAAACAACAATAATTTACCGATTCGCCTCACTTCACACTGTCCTTCAATTATCGATAGTTAATTAAATTACCCACATCACTAGCAAGTCTATTAGTGCTGCGCTAAGCCCATTTGCATCGGGGTATTCACGGTAATCTTATTATAAGGTATTACTATATTATTACAGCTTTATTTACGTGACAAATATCGATATACATTATTTAGTCACGTTGGACAACACTACTCGCCCATCGTAGGAAATTAAAGAATACAGTGTGTTCACAATTGTTGACACCTATTCAGGATGTTCTTAACCTGCCATGCTAAATGACGTGGATTTATTTCTTAACTAAGCTTTGCCTGCGGCTTGGCTCGCGTTCTTTGCAATCTTTAATAAAAGTTGAGGTTTGAGAATTTATTGCCCGCCTTCCACTAGAAAAGGGTAATAAAGTAATATATTGAAATAGTCATTTATTACTGTAAAAGATTTAAGACGGTACTTTACAATTCACAACACTCGCGGCAGGCACGGTGCCATAAATCACGTTTGTAGGGATGGATGATAGTTAGAGTCCCGGGGAATGACTAGGCTACTTCTTATCCCGGAAAATGCACAGTGCCCGCGGGATAGGGATAAGCGAATTCTGCGCAGACCAGAACAGCTAGTCGGAAATAAATTATATATTATTATTATTGTCTAACGCCGGGGCGCTCGTGATCGCTTTCCCTGTCTCTTTCTACCTTCATCTTATACCGCGTGAGAGAAAGTGGTGAAAATGATTACTTATTCTAAATGCTATAGCCAATAGGGTCTCTGGACTCAGTTTATGAAAGAAAGAAAGAAAGAAATCAATTTTATTCCTGACAAAGTAGCATAGAATAACAAAAAAAAAAGATATTGAAAAGTGCGAAATTTTTATGTCAGTATGATTGTTATTGATTGATGAAAAATTGCCGGTCTTGCGAGCGGCGCTGTTGTTATGCAAGTGGAGCCGCGTGAAAAGGCTAGGTTATAACGTCGCGTGCCTTAACTCAAGGTTTACCGTAGATGCCCTAGATTTAGGTTTAAACTTAATAGGTTTCATGCGAATGTGCTGTTTGAAATAAGGTCACCAATGACGTGATATTTCATGTAGGTACTGGCTGGAATCGACATTCTGAATATTATAGCTATTTTCACGCCGAGGACGTATGTGAATATCGAAAATTAATATATCTAATGTTAAAAAGCCGACGGTTAAAATATCGAAAGTAGGTTAGGTTCGATATTTTGACTGTTGAAATTTTAACTATCGATATTTCAATTTTCGATATTCAGATACATATAAGAAAGTGCCAGGCATAAGAAATCATATAGGTTTTGCCATTTATGGTACGTTTTACTGATTCGATTTATCGTATCGATTTTTATCTAGTGATGGCATACATTTACCACGAGCTTTATGGTGAAGGAAAACATCCTGAGGAAACCTGCACAAAGCTACGAAGCAATTCAGCGGTGTGTGTGAAGTTCCCAATCCGCACTGGGCCCGCGCGGGAACTACTCCCCAAGCTCTCTCATTCTGAGAGGAGGCCTGTGCCCAGCAGTGGGACGTGTATAGGTTGGGATGATGATGATGATGATATGATGGCATATGTATAACTAATAAGTACACAAGTACACAGTATTATACTTGCAGACGTGTTAAAATTAAAAGCGCTAAGACCTCACGTACCAAGGATCTTTACATACACGGGACAAAGTCGTATTCGGTGCTAGACCTATTTATATGTACAATTAACAATAATCGCAATTAATTAACATTAAACTAACTATTAACATGCCTTAGCAATAAATATGTCTAATATTTACCGTGATTCTTTCAAAACTGTACCGTCATGTACCCATCGTGGAGTCCTAAGTCTATTTGTGTCTCCAGGCAGGGGCGGATCTTGAATTCGTAGGGCCCTGGGCTAATACCTACTGCTCACGGGCCCTACCTAATTATTCAAAACCTCATGATCGGATGTTTCAAAATTCTAGTAATTTTTTATTATTGACAATATCGTCTGTTGTTTTCAGTTCAGGTTGGGGACCCTCTGTATCCAAGGGACCCTGGGCTGCAGCCCAAAAAGCCTTTAAGTAGATCCGCCCGTCTCCAGCTCTCTAACATATGACCGTCTCTGTTCCACAGCCCGGACGATATACTGCTACGAGTGCGATAGCTGGACAGACCCTCGCTGCAAGGACCCGTTCAACTACACAGCACTGCCGAGGGACCAGCCGCCCCTGCAGACCTGCAATGGATGCTGCGTCAAGATGGTGCGATACTCTAAGAGCCGTGAGTATTAATCAGGCACTTTGCGGAGGTCCATATCAATGAAGTATAAAAAAATACTTTTCATTTAATAGTAACCAGTTAATCAATAAAACCGACTCAAAAAAACGGCCAAGAGGGTGTCGGACACCCGCGAAATAGGGTTCTGTAGCCATTACGAAATAAGTAAGATTTTTCTAAGGATTTCGTATTTTGTACGGAATATTCCAAGTTAACGTATATTTTATAACTTAGGCTGCTATTTACTCTTAAACTACTAATAATTCTCAAGAAAACTTAACCGTTACAGTTTTCCTTGTAAGTTTGATATACTTAATACCATCCTGATTTTTTTTCGAATTCTTGCACCTACCGGTTTATAGTTTAAAGGGGGGAGGGACGCACGATTTTAATGAAAATTTTCATTTTAAAGTGAAATATTTTGCAAACAAACCAATTAATTGAAAAATCGTTTTAGAAACCCCGTCATGGTTTTAAAAGACTTATCCAATGATACCCCACACTACAAGATTGGATGAGAAAAAAATCACCCTCACATTACGTGTATGAGAGGTACCGTAAATAAAAAATTATTGTACCATTTTGTTTGCGTATTTTACATATAAGTATATTCGTGCAAAATTAAAGCTTTCTAGCATTCCCTGAGCAAAGCCGCGGAGCGGACGGACAGACAGACAGGGCGAAACTATAAGGGCATTTGCGTAATCTAGTGTAATCTGTATCTGTGCTCTTCTCTCTTCCAGCGTACGAGGTCGTCCGCCGTACCTGCACATCGCAACTACAAATCAACCTTTTCATGGTGGACCATGTTTGCATGATGGAAAGTACAGGCACTGGCCATATGTGTTTCTGCGAGGAGGACATGTGCAATGGCGGCCCGAGTCCCACCGGAGTGGTGGGGCTGCTGGCTGCGCTGACGCTGCTTGCATGTGCATGCAGGTGAAGTAGGATAGTGATGGGGTGAGGTCGAAACTGCCGATATCGATAGTCCGCGTTAGCGCAGGGTGTACCGACGTAAACACGTTACTTATGACACACGACACATAATAGAACGGGATTTGTTTTCATGATTTAGGGGCTGTTTTTACCATCCATTGATTAGTGTTGACTAACTGTCAAATGTGATGCCGTCTCTATTTGTTTTGTTCGAATAGACGAAGACGGAATCACATTAAACCGTCATTTAACACTAATCAATGGAAGGTGAAACAGCCCTTTACAGTTTTAAATGATTTGCGGTTCCGTTATTAGACTTTTTGGGATGTAAACTCCAACCGTAAGTGTAAGAATGTACTATGCAGTTAATTGCGGCGTTTTAGCGCGCCGTCTCTTTTCAAAGTATCACTAAAGAAAGAGATGGTGTGCTAAAATTGCTCAGTTGGCATAGTGTATTCGTAGCCTTAAGTTCATCGTAAGCGCATCTAATGCTATTAATCACGAACAGATAAATGATAAATTTATTTGTCAAGCATAGGTATAAGGAAAGAACAAAGTCTTGCCGTTAGTCTCAAAGTCGGTAGTCAAAGGTCTTGTGGCCTTTGGGCGTATTCTTACTTATCATTAAAGATATTCAGTCTACATCCCGTAGATAAGTCAATTATAATTATGTATTTATCTATATAAATATGTTTTTCCGTTGCCTAGCGTCCATAATACAAGCTTTTCTTAGTTTGGGACTAGGTCAATTGGTATCAAGCGTCCCATGACATTTATTTATTTATTTATAACCGTGCGGAAATATGACTGCAAATAAAAGATATATACGCGCAAGATAGGTAAATTGATTGTACAGGGTTTTATTTACTCTGGCGCTGGTTTTTTATTTTTTTGTCAGCGACGATGAAAACAATAACGCAATTTTTCTATTGAGTAATTTGATAGTAAAGGTTGAGAAAAATGTGACGTTAACATTATTTTTCTGGGTTTTAGGGCAGATGAGTAAATATATAAACTTCTCTAACATGAAAGCGTTTGTGTCGGATACACCCTTTGCGTGAATTGTCAACATTAACAATGGTTAATTAAACCGATTGTTGAAGTGTAACTATCGATGTCAGTTTTTGCTGTTAACGACAGCTGTCAAACACTGGATTGTGACGTATTACACGCAAGTTTTAAATATTTTATTAAGTTTTTTGACTGCGTTTTGTACTCTGGTCTTATCCAATGATAAGTCTAGCGTGGAAGACACGGTAATAATATTTTATTTAGAACTCTAACAAATTTCTATCAAGTTAAACAAAATTGAATGTACTTAACAGATGCTTTGTCATTTTGTTTTGACGGTTTTTCATCGAGATAGTGACGTACCGATCCAGTGTAAACCATCGATTGTTCGACTGAACCCAACCCTAGACTTTTTCGTCCAACAGTAGCGTAGTTTCTGAGCTTTTTCACATCACTAACATACGTCCCTCAGCGATAGTGCAGTATGTACCTGATATAATTATGTACTGATGTGAAAAATGCCATTTCATTCTTGCAACTCTCATGTTCAACATTTTTGCTCTAACTATTTTAAGTATAGTGTAGTTACCAAAATTTCAACTAACAATAGCTTGTAAATAGTGCAGCACGGACGTGCTTGAAATTATCGATATCGATAACGACGAAAAGCAGCGACACCCTCAATCGCTTTTTTATTGGTCCAAATTTCCAAGACCAAGTTGAATTTGCTCATAGATGCACATAAAATAGATGTGGGCACTTTTAGATAGAAAAAAATTGGTTATAGCGACGAACTAGCTTGAACTGCCGTATTTAGGGGTGTAAAAACTAGGGTAGTATCAGATTGTAAGGGTACAGAGTTTGAGGTGAGGATTATGCGGCGAGCATCTGTCAAGTTTGACAGCTCGGGTGGAGTTTTGACATTTTCATTGCATTGTAGAAAATTGGCCAAGTTACAAAATTAAGCAGTTGTTTAGCTTTTAAAAAATACTTGCACATGAAAAACAATTTACGCTATTTTTTTTAGTTATTCAAGAAACTTATAAACCTATAAGGTTTGCTAAAATTATGGTGACTTACATCAATAGAAATACACTTGTCCTTTTTTGATATGCAATGTAAAATGTGCTTACTCATTTAGGTTAGAATTTTCGAAGCACTGTGCTACCCGACGCAATTATAAAACGGTTTCGTTTATTTTCCTAGAGAAAAAAGGGATCTGTTAAAAGTTTTTTGTACTCAGTGGGGCATACAAGTGAAAAGCATGGCGGTGAAATGTTTTCAAATAATTATTTATAGATGTCGCTAGTTAAGAGACGTCTCTTTGCAACGTATATGATTGAAAATAATCTTGACTGGAACTAAACGGTTGACAGAGTTGATTGCTAGCGACATCTAGTGATATAAACGTGAATTAAAAAGGATAAGCAATAGCGTGGTGATTAAAAAAGGCAATAGTGTCATACAATAAGTTTCCAAATTAATTAGACGCATAGAAAAACGTATTTTAATTTCCATATGATTTAGTATTTCGTGCGACGGGTGTAGTTTGTACGAAGCTAGTTTTAGAGGGGGCAATGCGAAACAAGGTGACCTCGTATTATTAAATAGTTGTAGAAATTGGCCGTGACACTCCTGTGCGGCTGCTAGCTTAACTTAAATCTAGGAACATAAACACCAAATAACTTTTAATCGTTAAATAGATATCGCATAAGTTTATTTTAGCGTTTGATATAACGGCAGATTTTTTGGTAGGTTCCTTTTTTAACTGAGGACGCGAAGTGCGTAGAAGTGAGATTTTGTGAAAAATAGCTTTATTAAAAAAAAATAGTAGTTCCTTTCATTCGAATCGGAGCCATTTATAGGCTAATTTATTTACGTCATATCATCATGGTAGGATAAAGAAGAGGAAATATGATTAATAATGACGTAAAGAACGGGCACTTTTTGACAAATACCATGAGCACCAACGCTTGCCTCGATGCATCTTAGTTAAATAAAATTACAAAATGTTTTAAAACAGCCACAAGATGAGAAGTCAAAAGGAGCTATTTTATACGACACTTACATTTTTGTCGTAAAGTACACAATTTTTGTTAGAAATTTTTAGTTCCACTTTGACTCATTTCTACTCTATCTTGTAGAACCTAAATAATTTTCAAAGGTTTTAATTTTTATTACACAAAATATTTTATACTTTTGTTTGACTATGGTGTAATATCAGCAAAGAAGGCACAGGCTAGAAATAATGGGATAATGGGATAGCACCTAGACGCTTATAACATCACATTTGTCATTCCAATGCCTATTCTATACGACAGTATTATGCAACCTCAAATAGTGTTTTTAATAATATAAGTGCAAAGCATATTATAAGGAAATGGATATTGTATGTACATTTAAAGAATATAGTATGACTATATGATAATGAAATGAATAGCTTACGTATAATCTTCCTTGTTGAATCTAGCTATCTGATAACATTTTTGAATTCTAGATTCTTCGATTGTTTTAAAATTTCTAGAATTAGTATCGTAAGTACTGACATGTTGGATCGAGCCATACATCGCATGTGTTTCATGGGAAGGCGTCAAAATAGCGTCCTGTGAAAAAACATTGAATATTTCACTGAATGCATAAGAAATGTTATTGTTTAAAAAACATATTTTTTCGGAGTACACTCAGTAATATTAACTGTTATCATTTTCAGTTTTATAGTTGTGTTTTTTTTTCTAATTATATTTCTAAATAAAGTCATTGAAAAACATTTTGTGAAGTATTCACCTGATTCATCTTTATATGCAATTTAAGTCATATTTCTTAACATATAACGTTTAACCAGATTTTAAAACAAAAACTTGTGTGGCTTGAGTAGTTCTCACACTATGTTTCAATAGAGAGACGGACAGCACCTATTCTATTGTCTAACTTTTCATGCAGACCTGCGAATATGGTTGAAGAGTGAGATTAGATAAGAAGTCTCATTTTAAAATGTCAAATGCTTCCTTGGATGTTTGTATGAGTTTCTTCATTCTGTTCATTTTTCAAAACTTAATGTTTTAAAATCTGTGTTTAACCATACTAACTCAAAAAGTACTGTTATGTCTAGGATTTTGGCATGTCACAGCACTGTAGACAGGCTTCCCACTGGCCCCAGACACCTTGGAATGCAAACCTTGGTCCAAAGATAGCTGCCACTCGAGAACTTGGCTAGCACTACCATGCACTTCTTTAACTACATTCGGAAAAAAGATAATTGTTGAAAAATCGCAAGTTATTCTAATTAAATGCCGATCGCCATAAAATAAGCAAGATTGGCTGAAAACATGTTCCATATCGAGAAGAATAAAAGTTATATGAATATCGCGGCACCATGGCGATTTTTTAATAGTCCGCAGCTAACTTCAGACTGATACCTTTCTTTATTTGATCTGCTACGAAGTTAGAGGCAGGATTTCTGACGAATGTGGTTCATGAGATAGAATATACAGTGACGTGTATGCTGGTTGCAAAATAGCTGTTTGTTAGAGTCATTTGACAGATACAGAAATGACAGATTGTCAATTCTAATCATTTGTCAACACGACGTCTTAATTTGACAGTATTTTTGTGGCGTGCTTAATTGGTAAAGAATTTTTATATCATGTGGTGTTTTTTCATTTTCTGACAGTGGTATCAGCTAACTTATACCTTTATCGTAAATACCTAGTAATATTAAAAATGCTGTTCATAAGACTAAGTAACGTTTTACCTAAATCGCTTTAATTTAAATAATTAGTATTTACCTACTTTAAGATCAATGTAGTGTTGGAATATATTTTTTTATTAATAATAAATAATTAATTAGTTAAACTAATTTATTCGTGAGTAGTGCATTTAGGCTAGACATCGCGATCCAATTTTTATTATTTTTAAAAAATAAGAAAAAAAAAGTCGGCAGACATTTTCTAATTAAGTGTAGTGGAGTTTAAAACACAGGATAAAATGGAATCACATCCTACTGTTTAGATTAAAATGACAAGGTTTATATTTATCAGATATTATGACTGTGTTACATTTTTTCACATACTTATATAAACTTGTTAAACAAAAATTGCTTTCGGATTGAGCATTTTAAATAAAATATGACATATAATTCAAAAATAAATGTACCCAAAATTTACCACTCTGTCTACAGTCAGTTTACGATTGCTTTTGAACTAATATTTCGAAACTATCCTAAAAAAGTATATTTCAACACGTTTATTAAGAAATCTACTTCCTTCACTTTCTACATATACGGCATATCACGCATTAGACGAACTAGCTCGGGCGGTAATATAGTCAATTAGAACTCTAAGATAAACACTATGTCATGTTGAATTAATTTTAACAATAAGCATGTATTTATTTGTATAAAACGATAACTGCAGAGTAATTTTTATGTTACATTTCATCCACAAATTATGATGTGAGGTTTTTGACGTGACCATTGTCATTTTAATACCAGACAACTTAGGAATAATCATAATTTGTGAATGGTTAACAAGTTTTTTTGTAAGATGTCGTTTTATTCAAAATTGGTTGATTCTTGCACTTTTTTAAGCTACTGCTTCGCGATAACTTGGATACCTAACCGCTGTCCTAAGTTGAGGTCTCTTACTTTTAGAACTATGAACGATGAGCTGAAAAAACAGAGCTGTAAACTAGATAGGTACTTCATTTACCTCGCATTGTTTACTAGCTCATCTCGTGTTTAGTCATAAAGTTAATGTTGCTGGAGTTCTAATACCTATGTTCTAATATTATGTCTGTTAATATTATGTGACATAATATTAGTATGAGATGCAGATGAGTGAATATGTGAACCTCGAACGCGATTGTTTCGTATTCAAATGGTATTTGAATATAAACGAGGTTCTTTCAACTTTGAATAATTTGCGTAAGTGTAAGCCTCATTAGGCGATGAAAGAAATTGAATGCTAGTTGAGTTACATTGCGGACTATTCAAGGACAATCAATTTAGTTTGTCAAACAAATACCGCAATGTAATTAAACTTCCATGCAAGTTTTCGCATTTTCTGAATGAGACCTTACGGCCAATTTTTAATGTTTTCTTAGCCTCATAGTTCACCGTTTTACAGAAGAGATCTCAGCCGCCCCAAACGCAATGTGGCCTGTCTGTTGATTTTTCTCATGTTAGTCTATGGTTCCAACCTACAATAAATGTGCAACACCTTTTGATGTTTGCCAGGGTCTCATAACCTACATTTGTGACGATTTTTAATGAAGAAATGATAAAAACTGCTTTCATCCCGGGCGAATTATTTCCTAAAGTGTTATGAAGGCCCAAATTTTCATTCGTAATAAAATTATGAACGTTGTACTTATTAATTTCTTATTTAAATGGATATGCTGTCGATCTAAAGAAATGTTTATATAATCACGTTGATGTTGTAAAAATATTTTGTTCCAAAATCCAGGGGGCTACTGTAACAACTTGTAGTCCTATGATGAGCGGTTATGATTCGAATTTCGTTAAGCAAGTAAATGTAGGTTGTGTGAACTAGCGAGATGTTATTATTTCTATTTTTCTATTATATCTGTGTTCGTATATGTTCTCAAAATTAATACTTTTTACACTACAATTTGTTTATTTTATATATTTTGTGTATAGAATACTATAGTTTGCTTTTTCCAACAAAGAATCCAAATACGCTATAGACTGCACAATTAAAATTGTCTCAGAAACATGCTTGTGCAAAAACGATATTGTGAGTGCAGTTTGTAATTTTTTGAACGTGTATACCTTTATTGCGTGAATATATTGTAAACCGGTGGTTTGAAATTCGGTAAATATGCTGACAATAACAGGGCAGTATTAATTCATCGAATATTAACATTTCTTCTGCCGGCTTCAAACCCAAGGTATCTAAAAATGTTTTGTCAAATATTGAGAAGTGCCATAATTATAAAGATATTGTTATAAATTTGTATTTTTATTACCTCTTATACAAGGCAATTTTATGCCATCTAGTTATCAAAGACATGAATTTTTACGACGCACGCATAAGTGCTTGTAATGTCATTCATGTTTAGTATATCATTATGAAGGTTCCTCAATGGTTATATATAGACTGGACTTCAGTCCTTGGACATAATATCTTTCTGGAGAGTTCTCTGCATTGTGGCATCTTCCGACAATACTTTTAAAAAATAGCAGATTTAAAGTAAATGTGTGAATGCTCGACACGCTCGTACGTACGTTTAACTTTTAGGGAAAAGGAATTACGACAACATCAAATACAACGAGAAACTGAATTGAAGATGAAATAAAATAAAAAAATATTCCAAATTTATTTATTAATCACAACGCCATCTGTTGACCTTAACTAGTACCAGAAACTATCGATATCATTATCGACTTCTTAAATCACTATTCTATTTTGTGCTTTTGAAATTAGAAACGGAAAGTAAATGTCAGTGAGATTTCAAGTCAAAGAGTAGTTTAACAGAAAATAAGAACATGTAGTAAGAACGAAGAAGACTGAAAGAAAGTATAAGTATAGATGAAAAATTAAGTAAATGACCTGTTGTATATAGTAGCGCACAGAATTAATTGGTATAGGATTTACTTAAGTAATTTTAAAATATACTTAGAAATTCGACATCTTTATGGACTATACTACTACATAAAACAAGTAATTTACTTAACTTTGTAAGTATTTCCATCTATAGAAGTATAGTGGTAAAGTAAAGCCTTAAGAATAAGAAAGAATATAGAATTAGAGAGTTTAGAAGCGTTAAGAAAAGAGATTTTACAGATTAAGACTGAAAATAAACAAAGAAACCAGCCGAAAAGAAAAGAAAGGTGACAAAGAACTCCAATGTTTTTAGCGATTTTTTCAAATAGTAATTAAGTAAAGCTGCTAAACTAAATCTATTTACCGAAAGGGCTTGGGATGGGGTTCTCGACCTTTTCGAATGGGTAATAAAGATGGTCTTGCCAGAACGAGGGTAGAGTGAACCGTAGACCTGTGTCTAAACCATTTATTTTTTCAATGTCCTCCTTTTCCAATTGAAAATCGAAGATGTTTATGTTTTCTTGCAACCGCTTCGGGTTGATCGTTTTTGGCATGGGAATGATGTTTCTATCCACCTGTAAAGAAAATAAATGAAATTAAAAAAAACATTTATAAAAATGTACTTTTATTTATTTTCTAATAAAAACATTATCGTATTAAACATTTTGTTTACCACGAGCTTTGCGGTGAAGGAAAACATCGTGAGGAAACCTGCACAAACCTGCGAAGCAATTCAGTGGTGCGTGTGAAGTTCCCTATCCGCACTGGGCCCGCGTGGGAACTACGGCCCAAGCCCTCTCATTCCAAGAGGAGGCCTGTGCTCAGCAGTGGGACGTATATAGTCTGGGACGACGACTCTTCTGTCAAATTAATTCGACAGAATTTCTCTCTTATTTCTGGCAAAACGGCAGGATCCCAAAAAAATTAAAACTATTTTTACCAGATGACGATGATGATGATGGAGATGGCGGGACGATCTGGACACGTACGCAAAGGACTGGCCTGACATTGCGTCAGAACGAGAGTTGTGGAGGTCAAGAGGGTACTTAAAAAAAAAAAAAAAAATTACCAGCCATCGAAGAACGACTTGAGCAGGACTCTTCTGGTATTTGAGAGCCAGTTCCTCGAGCAGCGGCTGGCTGCTCGGCTTCGGGGCTCCGAACCGCTCCACCAGCGACCCGAAGGGGCTGTACCCCATCACCACCAGACCCTGGGACTGGGCGAACGACACCAGAGGGGCCTGCACCATTTGCGTGTGGACCTGAGGAAGATGTAAGAACAAGAATGAGAATGAGTAAAATGAGAACGAGAACGAAAATAGGAATAATAATGACTTTGGGAATGGGAACGGAAATAGTATTGGGATAGGAATACAATACAATACCTACAATACAAATACTCTTTATTGTACACCAGAAATAATAAGCGATACAGAGAACAGGTACACAGAGAAAATTACAAGGTAAGCAATAGGCGGCCTTATCGCTTAAGAGCGATCTCTTCCAGGCAACCTTTTTACAGAAAGAAGGAAGGAAGGACTAGTTTACAGCAAGGAATTTAAATAAGAATAAGAATAAACGTTTGGAAAGATATAATTTTAAGAATTCTTAACTCAACAGTAATAATGAATAAATAATAAATAAAATAAATATCACGGGACAACTCACACCAATTGACCTAGTCCCAAAGTAAGCTTAGCAAAGCTTGTGTTATGGGTACTTCGCAACGGACAAACATAATTATATAAATAGATACATACTAAACACCCAAGACCCGAGAACAAACATTCGTATTTACGTACAAATATCTGCCCCGACACGGGAATCGAACCCGGGACCTCAAGCTTCGTAGTCAGATTTTCTAACCACTAGGCCATCATCGTCAAAATAGTAGTAAAATTAGGGTTGTGACGGAGGCTACGAATAAAAACGGAGGCCTTCTTAGCGGAGGCGGAGGCGACGGCAAATGCACTCGGTTTTTAGAGTTCATGTTTGGATATTTTCGATCAATATCTATGGCGACTGTACCTCGATTTGCAGCACAGCAGGCTTGATGCTGCTCTCATTGAGGAGTCTCTCCAGCTGGCGCTGGTTGAAGTTGGAGACGCCGATGGACCTGGCCAGCCCGAGCCGCTGCACGTCTTCCAACCCTCGCCAGGTCTCCATGAAATCCACGTCGTTATTGCTGTAGTCTTCCTATACACCAGTTATACATAAAATACAGTTAAAAGTTCGTTAAACTAACCTCAGCTATAAGTCTGTGACATGTAATTAAATCTTAACAATTTGATCCAAGTTGGTCAAAAAATAAATTTATTATTATTATTATTACAAAAAGAAGTTTTTGGTAAAATTTTCATTTTAAAAACAAGCTTTTTTTGCTGACAGTACTTTTTGTTGATTGTACCTAATTGTATTCTGCCGTGCTCGAACTAAAAGACGGCTAAGTGACATTTGGCCAAAATTGAGATAGCTAAAGACTCATCGATGTGGCTTTTTTTTTCTCTTTCGATCTGTATTAAAAAGTCAATTTTGGCCTAAATGTCACTTAGCCGTCTTTTAGTTCGAGCACGGCAGAATTGTCACCCAAACTACGTTAGCGTACCAAAGTTCAAGTCGATGCCATTAACCGTTGAAGAGTTACGTCCTGCGGAGACATTCCTGGCTGGACTACCAGGATGTTACTACGAGATTATTGTATTGTCAGGCAATTTCCATAATAGCCAAAACAGTCGTTTACTAATCGACGACGTAAATCGAGCGTCGAATTTAAATTAGATTGGATTCGCTAATCCTGCCGTGAAGCAGCAGTGCTTGCACTGTTGTGTTTCGGCGCGGAGAGTAAGACAACCGGTGAAATTACTGGCACTTGAGGTATTCCAACTTAGGCCTCTAGGTTAGCAACGCATCTGCAATACCCCTTGTGTTGCAGATGTTTATGGGTGGTGGTGATCTCTTACCACCAGGAGCCCACTTGCTCGTCTGCCTTCCAGTCGAATAAAAAAAACCGTGAAATATCTTGTTGGAAGTACGATTTTTTGGTAACGCCAGAGACAATTTTGGTAACGCAGGAGACGCCCAAAGTGTCGGTAAAATAGTTGATCGGCCCATTTTCGATATGAATACTAATAATTTCGTGACAACAATTTCGTTCTTTTCAATATCTTTTTCTTTTGTAATGCTTTGTATATACTTTTGTCACGAATAAATGATTTCTTTCTTTCTTTCTTTAATAAAAAAATTTAATAATTTCAAAATCAAAATTAAAAAGTATTTAATCGACCTTCATATTTCCAATACATAAGGCGACGTGAGCACCCACTGAGTTTTAGGCACTCCTTCACTTTATTCATACAAATCTTAGACTTTGTATGACGTTGCGTGACGTTGGAACCATAATTGATCTGTTTAATGCCTAGTTGCTCTATTTTGTTTATTTATTTTGCATCGGTACATAAAAGTAAGTTATAATTATAATCAACTAACTAAAACTATATATAAACTAACCTAATATTACAAATTTTGTTGTAATTTTAATTTACCTGAGACATCTCTCTCCACATGTTTAGTTAGTCTAGCTTTATTATTCTGTTGTATTCTTGGTTGCCCTGAAAAACAGCGCCATGACTGAAGAAATTCAGACATCGGCATTTGCTGAGTGTTTTATTTAGATTAAGATTTCATGTTCTTAACACCAAATAAATCTATTCTATTCTATTCTAATAATGTTTGACGTAGACTTACATTGACCCCTATGGGCCAGTGCATGAGGTAGAGGTCCACGTAATTCATGTCCAGGTTCTTAAGCGACTCCCGGAGCGCCACGGGGACCTGTTCCCTTTTGTGGTGGGTGTTCCATAGCTGCAATATAACATTGTATTGTACCATTATGTTCGATGATCTACTTACGCGACATACAAGGACGGAGTCGCGGGCAACAGGCTAGTTTATTATAGGTACTTATTAGCAAGGCTCGGAACCGGTTTATAAAGTAGCGGTAAATACTGGTTTATTTCGGTTTAACTCTGAACTTTCATAAGAATGGGTTGTGTTGTCTATTTGTACTTAATGATTTTATTGTGTCTTGTGGGGACCTATTTAGCGTCATTTTTATTTTATTTTGGTATTTGTTCTTTGTTATTTTTTTTTTTATTATTCATTTTTATTTTATTTTTATTTTTATGGCGTTAAATAAATGTATTTTCTTTCTTTCTTTCTTTCTTTCTTTCTTTCTTGTGTTGTGAAACTTGTGAATAAATGTATTTTCTTTCTTTCTTTTTTTTCTTTAAATAAACCGGTTTATTCGACGAATGACAGTTTGCCGGCCAGCGGCGGGCGGCGACGTTTATCCTGCGCCGGAATAAACCGGTTTTTATTCTTCTAAACCGGTGAATCTGATAAGAACTTTATGGAAATGTTCCCTTAAAAACTGGTTTAAAAATAGCGGTTCCGCGAACGAAACTCAAATGAAAAGGTTTTGCGCCAAGTAAATGATAACGGTTTGGAAATTTAACCGGTATCCGAGCCTTGCTTAGGTGTTAGTGGGCAGGATTGCTATGCATGGACGTCCGCAAAGTAACGCCTGACTCAATTAATATTTTTTCATCTCTCCTGATCGGAAAGTTTAATTTTCATGGGTAGATAGCCGGGTGGAAAATTGCGTTTTCTCCTCTAGGGTGGAAAGTATTTTATTTTAATTTTTCAGCTAGCCACGAAATCGAAGATAATTGAGTTACGTCAATGACATTTTTTTTCACGTTCCGGCCGGCATAGCCATCTAGATGCACGTCGTGACCAACTCGATTTTTTTTATAGTCGGCCATGGCAAGTGGCCAGTCGAAAAGGTACCGTTGGAGGTTGGATAGGTATAAGTAAATTCAATTTATTATTATTCTCGTTTTTTTGTAGTATTTTAGTTTCCTCGCAGTTGACATGAAAAGTAGAGTGTCTAACTCGGGTGAAATAACCCATTTCACCTCGAACTATTGGCGCTCTCACTTCGTTCGAGCCCCAGAAATATCTCGGGTGAAATGGGTCACTTTCCACCCTTGGTTATCAATCTACTAGTTATTACTAACCTTAGTAGTAACAAACACGTCCCCCCTCTGCACCACGCCGGCGCTCACTTTCCCCGCCACCCCCTCCCCTATCTCCCCCTCCGTGTGGTACACCGGTGACGTGTCAAAGTGACGGAACCCGAGGTCGATAGCGCGCGTCACTATGTCGCGGAGCTGATGGTTCTCTGAACGAATTATACCATTCTGGAAACATAGAATATCATGTAAAGGTGATAATCAATAATCAATAATAATCAATAATCAAACTTTATTTGCTAGAACATAAGTAGGTACAATAGTGGATGGTGGTATTTCATATCTTGGTCGCTATGTCTTAGGTACCCACAAATGCAGGTGTACAAATATTTATCTATTTATCCTAAGTAATTCCATCATTCCAATTAAATAAAAAACAATATTAAAATTATAATAATCCAACAATTCATAACAATTAGTAAATGACAAAAGATAAGTACAATAATAATGGAGTAAATATAATGTAATAATTATTTGGCTTAGATTTAGACTGCCACCAAAAACCAATTTTAAGACGCTGTCAACACCATAATGCCCATGAGGATTTGGGATTTTGGCTCCGGCTACTTGCTCCCAGCGCTATTCATAAGGAAGCGGCGAGAAACTTAACTATTTGCATTCGACTAGCGAACGCAATCAGACATCAATACGCCTGCCGTTAGATGGCGTTAAACTCCTGTAGGCTTCCTATAGAGCGTAGAATAAAACAGACAGGACATCGTCTTGTCAGCCTCTTAATTTGATTGCTTAATATACCTTCCGCCGCCTATCTTTGCCTAAAAGTTCATTGCCACGACTAGTACCACAAAAACTATCCCTACTAATATTATAAATGCGAAAGTAACTCTGTCTGTCTGTTACGCTTTCACGTCGAAACCGCTGAACCGATTTTCATGAAATTTGGTATAGGGATAGTTTGAGCCTTAAGGATCAACATAGAATACTTTTTATTCTGGTAGAGGGCGCCACCGCGCGATAACCTAGGTCCGCGCAGACGAAGTCGCGGGCATAAGCTAGTAAAGGTATAATTCCAATAACTGAATAGGCACTATACCGTTAAAAGAAGTTTCCCTGCCGGCCGCGCCGCCGCGTTAAAAATTCTTTTGGTATATTGCTGTCTTTATTGCTCGTAATATAAGCGCTCACAGCCATCCCCTCCATGCACATACATCCCCTCCCGCTTCTCCGCTTCCCTCTAATGTATATCGAGATAGCTGTAGGCTTTTCAAGATTTGGGCGGTTGGATTTTGGATTTCGTTGTCCTCATATTATACGAAAAGTATAACACAGAAATCAATGATATTTTACAATCAAGATCTTCATTATATTTTCAAAATTAAACTTCATTATGGTTATATTTGTTATTAGTTTATGTCAGTCAAGTAGTCATTTATCGAATAATATGTTTTATTTACGAGTAGATTAAATAATGAACATTTGAACAATTTGTCATCATTTATAGTCACCAGTTCTTTTGGCAGCTTATTATATATTTTGTGTGCCATTCCTAGTATACTTTTCCTGAAGAAAGCAGTTTTAGAAGGAAATGCACTCATTTTATTACGGACGGAGTCGCAAACTCGAGAATTTTTTAAATTGATTTATATTATCTCTACAGAACAACACAATTTCGAAGATAAAGGCAAGGAAGAGTCAAGATCTTCAGTTCTTTAGTAATTCTTACATGATGTCATTTAGTAGAAGATCCGATCTTGAAAAGATCTGCACCGGTCTGATAATAGAATGAAATGAAGTTTATAATAAATTTAGTATATTAGAAAATATATTAGAAATGGTTTTGCTAAAAAAATCCTGGACAGGCAAATTTTTTTATTTTTTTTTAATGGTTTTCAATTAAATGCAGAGACAACCCTATATCAACGTGTTGACAAAAAAACAGTGTTTCCGTTTATACATATTTTTTTCTATTATCTAATCAAGTTAAAGCAACTGGCATCGACATAACTGTTTAAGTATAAACCTGGCAACCCAGTAGTTCCTCCAGGTAAACAATAGCAAACCCGACGTCTACATATTCTATAGATTTTATATACTTTAAGTCAATATAAAATTTCTTATTATCTCGATTCAACAACCAAAAATTTTTAAAAATCATTTTTTTATAAATAGCTTGTCCGGGATTTTTTTAGCCAACCCATTTCTAATGTATTTTATAATAAACTAAATTGATTATAAAATAGGTTTCATTCTATTATCAGACCGGTGAAGATCTTTTCAAGTTCGGATCTTAGACTAATTCAACTAATACCAATGGCCGCTCTAAGACATGCATGG
The DNA here is from genome assembly GCA_037349165.1 of Choristoneura rosaceana. NCBI lineage: Eukaryota > Metazoa > Arthropoda > Insecta > Lepidoptera > Tortricidae > Choristoneura > Choristoneura rosaceana. The sequence goes on along the minus strand of JAZBNJ010000046.1, from coordinate 8,979,159 downwards.
TGTTGCAGATGTTTATGGGCGGTGGTGATTTCTTACCACCAGGAGACCACTTGCTCGTTTGCCTTCCAGTCGTATAAAAAAAAGACATTTCTTTTGGGCTCTAAATGCAATGTCACGGTCACAGGAGTTGCCCCAAAATATAACACCTTATCTCAGCGTCGATGTGACGTACGCGTATTAAGACAGCTGCTTGACTTACGTTTGTATGGAGAATGGAATGAGCAGACTTCTAAACAGCTGTTACTTACCGCATCAAATCCCAAATAAGTGCCAAGCGCGATGGCTGGTATTTCTCGTCCATCGTTCAACTTCAATTTTGGCACTTGAACGCTCGCGGCCATCTGTCGAGGTATAACACAGAAATTACCGCAATTGGAAGTGTATTTCCTTAAAAAATTCATTACGTGCTAGATCCTAGAAAACGTTATGATATGACAATTTAATAATGCTATTTCTCTTGACGGTAGTTTGAAAACTAAAGAACTTCTGACCGGAGGGAATGGTGTTCCGACGCTTTAGAAATGCAGCTGTTTTTGTACCAAAGTTCATCCAAATCCTTCCATCGGTTTTAGCGTAAAAATGTAACAAACAACACAACGCACACACATTAAGATTTTAGGTTAACTACACATTTCTTTTGAACACTGACAATTTCACGGTTAACAATCTCACTGTCACAAATTATCACAAAATTGGCGAATAAATCATGTTTATTATTAATTAAATTAAAGCTTACTTAGCGTTTGAAAGTAGTTCAATTTTAGGTTAATCTCTCAGCAATTGATAAAATGAGGATGAGAATAATAAAAACATAAAACGGGTAGAGAATATGAATAACAACGTATGACGCGAGGTAAGTAGATATCAGTATCGTATAGGTATGTTTCTCATCTCACTAATAAAAGCTGTTTAAGAGCGAGTCGGATTTACAAATTGAGGGTTCCTAAAATATATCATTAATAAGAAATATGTTGGTGTCTTTATATTTCCACTAGCTTTTGCCCGCGGTTCCGCCCGCGTGGTATTCTGTTATCGCGCGCTGTTCCCTCGGGAACTGTGCATTTTTCCGGAATAAAAAGTAGCCTATGTCACACTTTGGCCAATAAACTATATGTCAAAAATCATGTCGATCCGTCGCTCCGTTACGACGTGAAAGACGGATAAATACACAAACATACAAACACACTTTCGCTTTTATAATATTAAGTATGGATTATAGATAAAGGTAATTTATTAATTGTATGTTTGCAAATATAATAATAAATATCATGGGACACTTGACACCAATTGACCTAGTCCCAAACTAAGCAAAGCTTGCACTAGGAAACAAAATGCAGACTGGTTATTCATTTCCCAAAAATCGTAATTTCTTAGTAGCAGAATTTCCCTTCGCATGTTTTCCTGTTCTTAATTTACACCAGACTCCAGACGTATTTATTTTTTACATGATTTTTACATTCGCAGATTTTCCTAAATGCTTTTTTTCCCAATATGCTTTTTTACTGAAGCTTATTTTCACAATCGAGTTTTTCCCAATTTGAATCATGGCTTCGGAACCCTACTTTGGGCGTGTCCGACACGCTTTTGGCCGGTTTTCATAAAAATGGTCACCTGTGTAGAACTCCATAGGTTAGGTTTGTTTTATAACAAATCTGAAAAATAAATGATTTCAGAGAAAAAAAAGACTCATGTCAAATAGTACCCAAGTACATACTTATGACTATCAATTTTCGACCAGTTTATATATATATGTTGACCCGAACCCTACACTGCGTGGCCCCAAACGAGCTTAACCGGTTTTTCCTTGGACGTAGAGAACCCTAAATTCTGAGGGTTCTACAGCAACAAGCGCACAATGAAACCATTATAACATCTGTAATAACTTACAGATGGCCATCAATGCCATGTAGATACGTGAGACATGACATGATGGTTAACGTCGTTGCTATATATAAATTTTAAGCTGGAGTGTAGTTTCTTGACCCTTTAAATTGTGATGATATACATCATTAGGTAGTTAAGTATACAGCGTGTATTTTTAATACTACCTCAAACTGTAACCAGCCGAAGATTTAAGTGATGTGAACCGATATCAAACCAAATTGTTAATTTAGAATTAACTAACAGAGCGTAATTAATTTTTGAAATATTTTCGAGCAATGTAATGCGTACAAGAAGAGAGAAGCGTTCTGTGACAGCTGTCACGTCAACAAGTGCGAAGTTTTGAATAAAAACAAAGTAGTATCGCGTAACGATACATTGCGTGCTAATTATTTTTGTAAGGAAAATAATAAGTCTAAGTTTTTTACTAAAACATAGTAAAATGTCATTATTAGGGCCTTCACTAACTGCCCTTAAAGTTTGAGGTAGTATTAAAAATACACGCTGTATATCTCTTATACGCAGTCTATCCGTCTGTCGTGAGATTATGTTTTAAACTACATAACGGATTTTAATGCAGTTTTCATGATCGATATGTCGGCGGCCGATCGTAAAATCCGCCAGATCACGAAATTCCTAGGCTTATCGTGAAATGGCGCCATTTCATGAATTGGCTAAGGGACATCCGCCATATCGTTAAAAACTCACCGTTTGACGATTTGCCTAGTGACGTTTAGGCAGATCATGAAATTCCTAGGCATATCATGATACAGGCACATCATGATATGCCTGGCTAACTTTTTAATTTCGTCATCTGGCGGATTTTACTGCAATATTCGCCAATAAACATCATAGTTTGGCGAAATTAGTGATGTAATGAAAATTATGTACCTTTTTTTGAGAATAAATAAATAAATAAAAATAAAAAATACGATAAGCTGCCGACAGATACGCAGCTGACTGCGGAAACTGCAGCAAAACCCGTTGCATAGTTTAGGAGCTAAGGGAAAATACAGAAAGACGCTAAACGCGATTATGTTTAAGTATATGTAACATAAAGTTAAAAAATACCCGTATGTTATACATTTTAAAACACTTTATTACTATAAAGTGTTAGTTCTTGACAAAACTATGAGATGTCAACATGACATTAGTCTGTCTGTTACGCTTTCACGTCGAAACCACTGAACCGATTTTGATGAAATTTGGTATAGAGATAGTTTAAGCCCCAAGGATCAACATAGTATACTTTTTATTCCGGTAGAGGGCGCCACCGCGCGATAAGGTCCGCGCAGACGAACGGCATAAGCTAGTTTATATTATATAAATACATAAGTATTAATAATAAATAAATAAATATCAGAGCGGTGGCGCGTAGTGCGTGTGTTGCGGCAGCCGCCGAGTCGCGTGCTCCATTGATGAAGGGTTTCGAAATAACCCGAAACATGTCGAGCTAAACTCGATTTAAGACGTGAGTAATCCGGTCAATATCATTTAATACAAATGAATATCACGGGACAATTCACACCAATTGACCTAGTCCCAAAGTAAGCTTAGCAAAGCTTGTGTTATGGGTACTAAGTAACGGATAAACATACTTATATAGATAAATACATACTTAAATACATATTAAACACCCAAGACCCGAGAACAAACATTCGTATTTTTCACACAAATATCTGCCCCGACACGGGAATCGAACCCGGGACCTCAAGCTTCGTAGTTAGGGTCTCTAACCACTAGGCCATCTGGTCGTCATTTATTTTTATCCTATCCTACTAATATTATAAATGTGAAAGTTTGTGAGTGAGTGAGGATGTGAGTGAGTAAGTGTGTTTGTTACTTCTTCACGCTAAAACGGCTAGACGGATTTGGATAAAATTTGGCAAAAAGTTAGTTTATAACCTGGATTAAAACATAGGATACTTTTTATCCCGATATTCCTACGGGATAGGGATAAAATCTCGAAATAACAACCGCTGGGCTTGGAGTCATGAAATTTGGTATGTAAGTAGTTGGACGTCTGGAATAACACATAGGAGAATTTTTGACCCGATATTCCCACGGGATACCTAGGGATGAAATCTCGAAATAACAACCCTTGGGCTTAGAGCCATGAAATTTAGTATGTAGGTAGCTGGACCTCTGGAATTAACACATGAGCTACTTTTTGACCCGATATTCCCACGGGATACCTAGGGATAAAATCTTGAAATAACAACCACTGGGATTAGAGCCATGAAATTTGGTGTGTAGATAGCTGAACGTCTGGAATAACACATAAGCTATTTTTTACCCCGATATTCCCACGGGATAGGGATGAAATCTTGAAATAATAACCGCTGGGCTTAGAGTCATGAAATTTGGTATGTAGGTAGCTGGACGTCTGGAATAATACATAAGTGACTTCTTGACCCGATATTCCCACGGGGTACCTAGGGATAAAGACAGAATTGTTTACGCGTGCGAAGCCGCGGGTAAAAGCTAGTTATAAATAAATATTTGGAACTTACCCGAGTGGCGAGGCACAGGACGAGAGCGGCGCGCAACATGGCGGCGAGTGAGACGGCACATGCGCCGGAGTTGCTTTTAATCCCGGTTTAGAGATCCCTGGGCATCTTCCCGGGGCCCTCTTTCACATTGAGCCCGCTGAGTACGGCCCAGGGTTCCACAACGATGGGAAAGAAAGAAAGAGATTCTTTTTGGCTCCATAAGTACCACCTTATAGTAATAAGACTAGAACTAGCACTAAAACTAAAACTTTCTAATGAGATGACGTGGAGATGACCAATAACCTATTATCTCTACTAATATTATAAATATGAAAGTAACTCTGTCTGTCTATCTGTTACGCTTGCACGTCGAAACCGCTGAACCGATTTTGAAGTAATTTGTTATAGAGATAGTTTAAGCCCCAAGGATCAACATAGGATACTTTTTATTCCGGTAGAAGTCGCGGGCATAAGCTAGTAATATTATAAATGCGAAAGTGTGTGTTTGTACGTCTGTCTGTCTTTCACGTCGAAACTGAACGATGGATCGACGTCCTTTTGACATAGAGATAGTTTATTGGCCAAAGTGTGACGTAGGCTACTTTTTATTCCGGAAAAATGCACGTTACAGTTCCCGGGGGAACAGCGCGCGACTACAATCCCACGCGAGCGAAGCCGCGGGCAAAGGCTAGTAAGTAATTTAATAAATAAATATAAGATTCTTTTTGACAAGTATTTCCCGCACATTGTGCGACTGTCCTAGTCTAGTGGTCTGAGATAATCTTGACTACGAAGCTTTAGATCCCTAGTTCGAAAGTGTAGGTAATTGGGAAGAAGTGAAATTTATAAATTTGCTCTAGCGAAGTTGTTGATTTATGTCACTAAACACACCCATTTTTAGGGTTCCGTAGCCAAAATGACAAAAACGGAACCCTTATAATTTCACCATTGTCTGTCTGTCCGTCCGCGGCTTTGCTTAGGGACTATGCAACCGTATAGTGCGGATTATCGTTGGATAGGTCTTTTAAAACCATTATACGACATTATACGGTTGCTGAAACGATTTTTCGATTCAGTTATTTGTTTGCAAAATATTCAACTCTAAAGTGCAAATTTTCATTAAAATCGAGCGTCCCCCCCGCTCTAAAATCTAATCCGGTGGGTGGAAAAATTCGAAAAGATTCTGGATGTATTATTATATCAAACTTACAAAGAAAACTATTATAACGGTTAAGTTTTATAGAGAATTATTAAGTAGTAGTTTAAGAGTAAATAGCAACCTAAGGTGCAAAATACGAAATCCTTAGAAAAATATTAATACTTATTTTTTTCGTAGTGGTTACGGAAACCTATTTCGAGCGTGTCCGACACGCTCTTGGCCGGTTTTTTTGACATAATATTACGTGCCGCACAGGCTTAGCAATAGCTAAGTTAAGTGCACGTATGTTAGCGAAATATCAAGTTAAAAGGTTTATTCTATCAGTTAACTCAGCTAAGTTTTTTCTTTAATCGTATACCTACTGTAGTTTTTAAGTATATTATTTGTAATTATTTTATTATATTGGTAAAAATGACTTTCTGCCAAGTTTCTAGCGGCGCATTCTTCTCGGCAATGATGGTCTTTCCAAAAGCGCTGGTAGTTTTAAAAGTGACGTGTTAAAGTGCCCATCGCGGCCTATTTACTGAATAAAGAAAGAAAATAGATTTATTCACAACACAAGACAACAAATACTATTTGGTACAAATAAACAACATAAAGGTATGAATAAATGATTTTAAATAGTTTCTAATAACATTTTTCCTTTAAATTGAACCTTTCTTCTCTAAATAATGTTATGCTTGACCAGAAAACAGGATTTTTGTATTACCATTCATACTGGGAGTAATGGGAACCGAAATACCCACGTATTTTTATTACGATAGTCAAGGATTCTAAATTGGTGGTAAAAATAAACCAATGGTTTAACTGTAATAGTTAAGTTCGTGTAGGCGTAGTTAGAACCCGCTTTGAAGGAATGTACTCTCGGCTTCGATTAAATAGATATAGCCACCAATTTGAATGATTCCCATAGGTCGCCATGGAACCATGTCAAAGTAAATTATAATTATAATTCATTTTTATTTGTTGGCCAATAAAAAAATTACAGCATTACAGTAAGTTTTGCAGGTGGTTAGGACCTTGTGCAGGGTCCGCCCGGATTGCTACTACCATCTTGCTCGCTAATCCTGCCGTGAAGCAGCAGTGCTTGCACTGTTGTGTTTCGGCGCGGAGAGTAAGACAGCCGGCGAAATCACTTGGACTTGAGGTATACCATCTTAGGCCTCTAGGTTGGCAACGCATCTGTAATACCCCTGGTGTTGCAGGTGTCTATGGGCGATGGTGATCTCTTACCATCAGGAGACCCACTTGCTCGTTTGCCATCCGTTGAATAAAAAAAACAGTAAAATCAATGCGCTATAAAATTCAAATTATTTTACAAAAAAACACAAAAAAGATATTAAGTACGTAAAAAAAGTTTTTTTAGGGATTTTTATCCTTGCTTTCCTAAAGCGACGAAAGACTACGCTCACTGGCTAGAAGTCGGAGTGCAGGAACGTCTGCTGGTGCTTAGAATAAGAATAAGAATAAGAAATCTTTAATTCGCATAAGTAAGGGTACAAACATTTTCATGCTAAGATGAAAAGAAAAGAAAGAAATACATAATAACAAATGAAAAATAAAATACAAAATTGCGAAAAAGGAGTCCACTCAGCACTTGTCGGGTCACTAAAGGTGACTCGACGCTGATACTACGTGGATCCAGGTTGGCATCCGATACAGAACTACGCGACATACCACACAGTCCAAATATAACAACCACATATAATCCAGTAACTTTGTCGCCTGAAAGTATGGGGGCAGTATGCGTCAAATCCGGTAGTTCTGAAATTTTGCAGACTTGTTTATGATGTTGGCCTAATGAATAATCCAAGTTTGTGACCTCGAGCGCCGAACGCAACTTTGTCAAAAATCGAAAAAGCCGCGAAAAAATCGATATTTTTTTCAAATTTTGGCGATTATAACCCTAAAGGACTAGTGTTTGAAAAAACTTTCTTAGAACGTTTTAAAGAAGACTAAATTTGCTACAACATGATTCTAGAATTGTCTCTGTGGACCCAGTAGTTTCTAAGATTAAGCCTTTCAAAGTTTATCATTTTTTCGAACTTCGCAATTTAGGCAACCACAACACCTATAACCTTGACGAGCTGCGGTACCGACTATTCGCTAGGGCTGCGACGAAAACCAGCTTCAATCTAGCCAGGTTACCTCCCACAAGAGACTCTGCTCGATTTCACTCCTTGCGGACATACCATCAGGTAAAAATTTGTCCTTGCATCAGTAATTCACATAACATATCATTCATCATTTTCTATTCTCATGTACAATCTTCTTACAGGTACAGGCGTGGTTGGGAGTCACACTTAACCCTGGGGGTGGCTATATACACACCACAAAGCCTCAATCCCAAAACGATGACCAGAGATGCAGCCCCACAACACCTCTTGCAGATGATTACTTGCGGCTGCACGAAGGGTTATGGGATCGCGTGCAGCTGCAGGAAGACAGGATTAAAATACTCATCAGTCTGTAGGCACTGCAGCGAGGCCTCTTGTGACAATATACCTGATGTTGCAGTAGTAAAATCCTAGAAGGCGACGATCTGTCCGATGTCGAAATGGAGGATGACTTGACGGCACAAAACGTCGACGATTCATTACCATCCCCTGATGGGGATATGCCATCCCAATACGTCGATCCAGATACGGACGAACCTCAACCGGGACCTTCCAAAAGGGCCAAATTAATTTGATTTTTTGATTTTGAATATTACTCAATTTCCTAACAAATAAACTTATTAACTTCTGTTGTACTTTTCTTTTTTATTTAATTCATTATTCGTAGCTTAGCTTTAACATCATCGTTCACACTCCTCATTATCTTTTTTAACATCCTATTATAAAAGTACAGGGCTTCGATAGTACACTCGAGAGCAAAAGTATCGGGTCACTAACATTTACTTCAATATCTTAGAAACGAATAAAGCTATCGTATTGAAATAAATTGAACCTTATAGACAATTTAATGTTACTTAAATAAAATGCATAACATTTATTACTGATCATTTATTTTATTTTGTTTAAAACGAAAAATTAAAAATGGCGTCAATTTGCTTGCAAAACCAAAACTGAAAATCTTTAAGATTTTATATTTACAAGTAGTTATAATGCAGTTTAGTACTTGGTATTACTCCCACGTGCTGTATGCACTGCTGCAATGCGATTCGGCATGCTGTACACCAAGTTTCTGAAACGCTGTTGGGGAATGTTCTCCCATTCCTCTACCAAAGCATGTTTCAAGTCATGAAGCGTAATTGAAGGAGGATCTCGCTGTCTCACACGTCGTCGGAGCTCGTCCCAGGCGTGCTCGATCGGGTTAAGGTCGGGGCTACGTGCTGGCCACACCATGAGACGAATACTCACCTCATCAAGGTAGGTTTGCACTACACGAGCAGTGTTGGGACGGGCGTTATCGTGCATAAAGATAGCATTCTCACCGAGTCTTGCCATAAATGGACCGACGTGCTCGTTAATGATTTAATCCGCGTATCTTACGCCATTAAGAGTAACGTTTTCGGTCAGTACTAGCTCTGTTCGGCTTTCCGCAGAAATTCTAGCCCACACGAGTACCGAACCACCACCGTACGCCATCTTTTCTTCAATACAGGCTTGCATAAATCTTTCTCCTGGTCTGCTGTATACTTTTGCCCTTCCGTCGTTTTTATACAGCATAAATTTTGATTCGTCCGAGAACATGACATTTGACCAAGTTTCAAACGTCCAATCTGAGTGTTCGTGTCCATAAATTTGTCTTGCGTTACGATGGTGCCGTTCAAGTTTCGGACCATTTGCGGGTCTAAATGGTTTCAAATTACCTTCAGAAAGTCGCCGTCTTACAGTCCAAGCACTAGGGTTGCTTCCACCGAGCCCTAAAAAATGTTGAGTCAATGCTGTTCCCGTAAGAAATCGATTTCGCAGCATAGTGTTGCCTAGATATCGATCTTCCCGTTCCGTTGTACACCAGGGTCTGCCTGTTATTGATCTGCGTAGGTTCAAACCAGTGTCTAGAAACCGCTGGGGAACACGCTGGACTGTAGACAACTATACACCGACTATTCTTGCTGTTTCTTGCCGACTTGTCCCATTTTCCAGCAGCGTGAGGATTCTCGTACATTCCTCGGGTGTGAGTGACATAATTACTACTTTAATAATGTCTATTGGATACTTGGGAGACTTCTTATAAACACATTTTATGACAAAACAAAAACAAAAGCAAAGAAAGTTGCAAAAATTAGAAGTTCTAATTTGAGAAAAAAGCGATCATTTTGTTTATAACTTTTTTAATGGCATTACTTCACGTCAACCAATAAATTTTTATACGTGTAATGAAGGGTTATTAAATTGTCTATAAGGTTCAATTTATTTCAATTCGATAGCTTTATTCGTTTTCAAGATATTAAAGTAAATGTTAGTGACCCGAAACTTTTGCTCTCGAGTGTATAATCAGGGTCAAAATTCATTCAGAACGACATCATCGCAAAAAATTGCGAAGTTCGTAAAAATGATAAACTTTGAAAGGCTTAATCTTGGAAACTATTGGGTCCACAGAGACAATTCTTGTATCATATTGTAACAAATTTAGTCTTCTTTAAAACGTTTTCAGAAAGTTTTTTCAAACACTAGTTCTTTAGTGTTATAATCGCCAAAATTTGAAAAAAATACGTTTTTTTCGCGGTTTTTTCGATTTTTGACAAAGTTGCGTTCGGCGCTCGAGGTCACAAACTTGGATTATTCATTAGGACAACATCATAAACAAGCGTGCAAAAATTCAGAACTACCGGATTTGACGCATACTGCCGATGTATTAAGTTACTGGACTAATACCTATGTTGACCACAACCACCCCACTTAGCCTGTAATTTAACTACAAAACTAAATAGCGGCTTTAACAAGACATCTGTACGCCAAATTTCATTGATATACATCTTGTAGTTTTCGAGTAAAATGCCTGTGATATGCGGACGGACGGACAGACAGACAAACGGACTAGACGAAACTATAAGGGTTCCGTTTTTGCCATACGAAACCCTAAAAAAGATGCCGTAGGAGGAGGATATCAAATGAAAGGGATTATTAACTTTTTTAATCCTCAATCGAATACAAACGACAAGTTTTCCAAACGTTTTATCTTCACGGGCACTATCTAGCTCTTATTTCTATGGTAATAAGGTCGTTACTTGGTTTTGGTTCCGTCGCATTGTTTTAGAGATCTTCGGCTCCGGATACGCGTCTTGGTTTGTTTGTAAGCAAACCCTGTTTTATGGGCTTTGATACGATGTAGGTACTGTTGTGAGGGAAAGTGTTGTTTTAAGGGCGATTATTCGAATCTTCTGTAAAAATGGCCGACTATTGTGATATAGTTTTTTAGTTATATGTATGATATGGTAGAAATACAGAAACTCTAACAAATAATTGAAAACGACATCAATTTCTAAAGCCGATTAGTAAAAAATTTGACTAGAAAAATGAGGCGGTAAAAACGCTCGAATTTAGTTAAATCAAGCGTTTTCAACCTTTTGGTTTTAAAGGCACATTTGTCGTACCGAAAAGTATCACGGCACGTCACACCAGTAAAAACAGCCAAGTGGATGGACAGCGGAGGCTTATTTATAGGGTCTTGTTGACACCTTTATGTACGGAACCCCAAAAGCATATACTCGGCACACCTGAAAATATACGCGGCATACGGGTTTTTTGGGTGGGATTCATGCCGCGGGCCGCGGGTGGATACTTTTACAATTTTTTTCAAGTTAAGTACCTATAGTTTAGTTATTAGTTACTTTTAATTTTAGGTACTTTTAACTTTAACTTAGTTTAAGATGTTATGATGTAAATAATGGGCTGGCAGCTATCTCTCTCAACGAATCGCCATCACCATTCAACGAGGGAATGCTGCCAGCCACGGGGGCCTTTTTTAGATTTAGTTTAGTAGGTATTAACCCCCTTATTCATAAACGACAATCAAACCTATTTTAGTTAAAATGCCGCTAAAATTCGTTTGTCCTTATCTGTCACTTCGACATTTGTATTTGTTAGAAAGGGACAAAGCATTTGTTAGTTAACATAGGCTTGTTAAGTTTTATGAATAAAAGGGTAAGTTTTTAAGTTAGGTAGTTTATAGTTAAGTTTTACTTATATGGTTATTTTTTCTTAAATTCTTTTATTTCAAGTTAAATAATCATGTTTGTATGTATTTATATATTACATTCGTGTCAACAAATAAACTCCTAGTAGTGTAAGTAGTAGTTGCCTTTAAATAAAGATAAATATTTTCTTCTGAACACTTTCCTCGCTGACTGTACCGCAACAGCACGCTACGAGTCTCCGAGATCACTGTCCAGCGCCACTCGGGAACTCACTTCAAGCTGACATGTACATATAGCGTCATGTACATCATTATATTATTGTGCTTCCTGACGATGACCCGAGCCGGGCCCGCAACAGAGTCCGTGAAGGATCAACGTAAGACTTTGTATTTTCAATATTGATGTGTGATGTGTATTGTATTGAACTGTTTACTTTATTGTATAACATCCCATCGTCTGTCTGTCTGTCTGTTACGCTTTCACGTCGAAACCAAACCGATTTGGATGAAATTTGGTATATAGGTAGTTTGAACCCCAAGGATTGACATTGGAATAACCCCGACATTTATATGACAGCAGGTTTTCTAGCGATGGTTATTAGACATGTTTCATCAAAATCGGTTCAGCCATTTTCGAGATATTGAACTTTAAATTGACAAAGCCGGAGGTTTCAACTTTTACGGTTGGTTTCTTTTTTTTTTACGGGGGTTTTTATTTGACGAAGAATGTGGCTGAATATTTCTATGTTTTTAATTATTCTTCTTTTAATAAACAACTATTTTAAGTAACTTTTTGTTTGTTAGGTTACATGTTACAGTTTTTTTTATGGAACCTTAAAAACACTTTCTGAACCTTCTCAAGAAGTCAAGAAGTTGGGGTCCTGGGTTTATTTTTTGCCCCAGTGTCTTTGGTTACGGAGCCACGCCACTGAGTACCCTGCGTCATAGCGGCATCGCATTCGCAAGGAAAATCGCAATGAATTTCCCTTTGAAACGGATGGGCTCCACAGAAAACCAGCGTTACTGCACATAATGTGCAGTAACACATGCTGAGTGGAGACCCTTTTTGGTATTCTGTTGTGTCACCAAGTATCTAATATAGTTTTAGTGCTAGTTTTAGTCTTAAACCCGTATTTATAAACGAGTCATTACTTGTTGCTAAGTAAATGCTTAAGTAAAGAAAATGCTGACTATGACTTGGCTAAGCAATCTATTTCACAGTTCAAATTTCAAGCGAAAGCTTAACTATAGAATAAAAATCGTTACTTGAGTAATTACTTTTACTCAAGTAATGGCCTTTACTTCTCTATAAATGGGCCAATAAACTTTTTTACCGACACTAATCTGTCCGCGAACAATTTCAGATTTTTGTAAGTAAACATGTTTTTTCTGTAATTTAATAGATGGTTCACATAAATAAGTAAATGCCATTCTACGTAAGTTCAACCTATTAAACCGTGAAATATCTTGTTGGAAGTACGATTTTTTTGGAAACGCTAGAGACAATTTTGGTAACGTAGGAGACGCCCAAAGTGTCGGTAAAATAGTTGATTGGCCCAAATACGAGTGGTACTCAGGTGAGTGGGTCTCAAGTGGTACTTATGGAGCAAAAATAAATCTTTCTATCTTTCCATGGTGGCCCATGAGTCCTTGACCGTCAGTTGTTTCTCCCGCAGACTGTACAGACCCTCGCACCATGAGGAAGCACGCCGCGTACACCGAGTGGGCGGACGCGTACTCCTGCACGCGTCACCGTTGCCAGCCTGGGGGGAGGAATCTCGCCATCTACACCGTCGGGTAAGCTGTCCCCTACAAGAAGAAAGAAAGAAATATAGTAGACTAGCTTTTGCCCGCGGCTCCGCCCGCGTGGTATTCGGTTATCGCGCTCGGCTAAAAAGTAGCCTGTCACTCTCGGGCCCATAAACTATCTCTATGCCAAAAATCACGTCGATCCGTCGCTCTGTTACGGCGTGAAAGACGAACAAACATACAAACACACAAACATACAAACACACTTTCGCATTTATAATATTAATATGGATTGTACGAGAGCATACAACGAGCCGTTTTACCCGAGACTTTCATATAGCCGAGCCGGTATGGCGAGGGTGGATAGACACGTCGAGGGGAAAATGGGTTTAGTGCTCGAGGGTTACATTCTGCTTTTCACTTCGATGGCGAGGAAACGAAATAGCAACAGTGAAAACAATTGTTCACTTACTACGAGTGTTTTATTGATTTATTTTGATTGATTTGATTGATCATATGCGTTGCTCTAATTGATTGCCGTATTGTCATAGTAAAAGTATTGTTGTTGTTGGCCAACAGTTTTAGGCATATCATGAAATGGCGCCATTTCATGATATGCCTAGGAATTTCGTGATCTGGTGGATTTTACGATCGGCCGCCGACATATACACGACTTTATGCTTTTAAAATTAAGGTCGTGTATATGTATTTTCGTAAGTTTGGCCGTGTCGATATCTTTTCTGTAAATGTTTTTTTTTTAGTTGCAAGCGCGTCGAAGCACCAGAATCCGCCATAGAATGCGAAGAAGTGGTCGAGGACACCAACATGCAGTTCCCCTACTGCTGTACCCGACTCAGGTGACTAGACTAAGCTAATTTTTAATTGCCCCTACTTTTATTGATGGTACTTAGGTATAGTTACATAGAAAAAAAGAAAATACATTTTATTCGGAAAAGTAACTTAAACGATACATAAATGACACAAACAAGGAAAGCAGTTACCATTCACGAAACGGACCTCAGCATAATGCCGGCTCAGGAGCTAGCGCTGGTCTTTTTTTTTTTTTTTTCGAATGGATGGCAAACGAGCAAGTGGGTCTCCTGATGGTAAGAGATCACCACCGCCCATAGACACCTGCAATACCAGGGGGATTGCAGATGCGTTGCCAACCCAGATCAGAGTTGTGGTCTTCCGGTGGGACCGTGAGGCCGTCATTGTAAGCTGCAATGTATACATACATGTACTTGGTACCTATCATTTGTACAACGTCCATCCATATCGCTGCGACTGTTAAGTTATTTATTTATAAAAACTGGCCAAGAGCGTGTCGGACACGCCCGAAATAGGGTTCCGTAGCCATTAAGAAAAAAATAAGTAATATTTTTCTAAGGATTTAGTATTTTGTACGGAATATTCAAAGTTTACTTATTTTATACCTTAGGCTGCTATTTACTCTTAAACTACTGATAATTCTCAAGAAAACTTAAAGAAACCGTTAGGTATAGTTTTCTTTGTAAGTTGAATATTTTGCAAACAAATATCACTGAAACGAAAAATCGTTTTAGCCACCCCCCAATGGTTTTAAAAGACCTATCCAACGATACCCCACAATAAATAGTTGGATGAGAAAAAAAAATCAACCCGACTTTACGTCTATGGGGGGTAAAACTACGTCCTCCACCCTCTAAAATCTAAACCGGTGGGTAGAAAAATTAGAAAAAAATCAGGATGGTAGTAAGCATATCAAACTTAAAAGGAAAACTAAGTATAACGGTTAAGTTTTCTTGAGAATTATTTTATTAGTAGTTTAAGATTAAATAGTAGCCTAAGGTATAAAATATACCTAAACTTGGAATATCATCATCATCATCTCAGCCTATATACGTCCCACTGCTGGGCACAGGCCCAAACTTGGAATATTCCGTACAAAATACGAAACATTTAGAAAAATGCTACTTAATTTTTTCGTAATGGCTGCGTAACCCTATTTCGGTCGTGTCCGACACGCTCTTGCCCGGTTTTTTTATTGTAACCTTTTTGTATGTCCTTTTTTTGTACAATGAAGAGTACCTATAAACAAACAAACAACACGATTTCTGTGATGCCAACAGATGCTTGGTAGTGGTGCGTGGTGAGGTCTGGACCCGCGTGCTGGGCCAGCCCTGGGAGACGCTTCCAGCCGCCCCCTGGAGCCACATGTACAAGATGAAGAAACCCCCGCCGGTCGACGGAACCTTCCTGCCCAAGTAAGTGAAGTAACATAACAGAAGGGTCGGTCAAGGAAGAAACAACCAGACAGTTGACGACCAGATCGCCTAGTGGTTAGAGAACCTGACTACGAAGCTTGAGGTCCCGGGTTCGATTCCCGTGTCGGGGCAGATATTTGTATGAGAAATACGAATTAATTTTCTCGATTCTTGGGTGTTTAATATGTATTTGAGTACATATGTATCTATCAATATTATTATATTTATCCGTTGCTTAGTACCCATAATACAAGCTTTGCTAAGCTTACTTTGGGACTTGGTCAATTGGTGTGAATTGTCCTCGTGGCATGGTTGCCCAACACAGTCTAGCTGTATTCTCTCGCTAAGTAGCGACGACAACTCGTTGAGTGAGCTCTGTACCTAGATGTCAGCCTGATCTCCAGTTTTCTAAAAATACTTTACTCTTTAACAGAGAAGACGTAGCCGGCCCCATCTATGAGCTAGCAGAGCCGGAGGCTGCGCAGAATGAGAAGTCTCTTCGAGCCAAGAAGGACCCCAAGGACTGTTCTGACGCCGTCCCTCGGTCGGTCCTGCAAACTCCGGACATTGTGGTACGTTTTAGTTTCAACAATTAATACTCATAAACTCATAAAGAACAAGTTTCGTCAGGTAACTAAAAACCAAACACGAGAATTACACATACTCTCCGGCATCCCGAAAGTCTTTGCCTGCGGAACGGAGATATAGTTAGTGTTTAGTTTTGTATCTAAGGGACCCCATACATCCCTGTATTATTATTATTTTGTGGTTTGGTGTGGTGGGCACTTATGGTTTTTCAGATTTTTAGGCATTGAAGCTTAGAAAGTATGCTTTCATGCACATAAAATACAAAAACCATAGGTGCCCGTTTTTTTAGCAAGGGGGTTTAGTTTCTATCAAATGAATTCACTAAAGTCGAACTTTTAAGTTGACAGACAAGTCTTTTGGCATTATTGTTTTATGACATGCAAACCTGACATGCATTAGGGTGGTAGACCACATAGGCTGATGGTACTTCGATTTTCCCGAGGGTATTTTTAAACGACAACGGCACTCAGTTTGTGAGTTTTCTTTTTTTTGCAGATTGCTCTGTCAACCGGCAATGAAGGAAAGAAAGACAAAAATGACAACTTAAGGTAAGACCGGATCTTCATTTAATACTAACTTAAATACCTAATTGGCTAGCTCTCATCACGCGTGACCTGTGAAACATCCCTTCCTAGTGCATTTCTTTGCCAAATTTCTTTATTGGTAGGTTATAAGAACAACGTATCACCTCATCATCATCATCATCATAGCCTCTATAATGACCCTCTGCTGGGCACAGGCCTCTGATGACTCAAGTCTACTATGTTGATATGTCTTCGCAGTGGTGGCAAGCACAACAGGGCTCGGAAAGAGACCTCGAAGGACAAGTATGAAGACGATGTCAACGAACAACACAACGAGATAGAGGCCGAGGAAGCTCCCGTGATTACTGAGAAGGTACGCGCCATTTTTAACAGACTTCAAGAGAGAAGATACTCATTTTTACCTTTATAATAGCAGATTATTGTGGTGGCCTGGAAGTAGGCAATTGCTGGCTGAGCATGAGAATTAAACGGGCGAGCTTGCGAGTCCGTTTAACTAATATGAAACTCGAAGCCAGTAATTGGTATTCCAGCCGAGACTAATACTTATACCTTAAGTTTTCTCAAAAATGGTAAAGGAAAAAAACTAAATTAGAATAAACCTTTTCTCAACAGAATATATTATGACATTTAATTTTATTCACATATATTTTTTTATGCTTTCTCACCTTTTTTTTCACAAAAAACAGCACCGGGAAAAAACAGCACAACAGAAAGACAAGTCACAAGAATTTTAATCACGCTAAATTCAGTATCGGTGTTGTTTTAATTTTTCATAAAAAACAACACTGGGCTGCACAAAAAAACGCTGCAAAAACGCTGAATATTCGTCCACCAATACCGCTATAAGTATATACCAATTCATCTATCGATCTGTTCTCTGAGCGATATAGCCTGCCAATTGCCATTTCAAGTTACATATTCTTCCTATACCTATATAAATTAAATTCCAGTTCTCTTCGTAGTTATTCTTTTTGTCATAAAGGGGTCCGACATGTTTCAGATTCCCGAGGTGGCATCCGACGAGAGATTTTACGCTAACTCGTACCCTGCCACCAAATCTCCGAGAAACCAGCACAAGGTGAGTTGCGATAAACAAATTCAAAATTCAAATTCAAATTCATTTATTTCGTCAACATATGAAATGAAATGAAATGAATTTATTTGCTAAGGCAAATACAATTAGGTGATAAATAGGTAAATAGAACAACTATGATGTGCCTGTCGTCGTACGAAATACAAGAATAAATATGTTTAAAAAAAATGTTAAAAGTTAGGTTACATGCTAATTTTGGCGTGAGTTCAATCCATCATTCACCATATAAATAATAAATAAATATCACGGGACACTCGACACCAATTGACCTAGTCCCAAACTAAGCGAAGCTTGTACTATGGACACTAGGCAAGGGATAAACATACTTAAATAGATAAATACATACTTAAATACTTAAATGGACTGAATACCTAATATTCTCGTCATTCTTACAAAAGAATGACGAGAAACTTAGGTATCGTGTATGTTTGGTTACACGCTCATTCTGACACCAGTTCAGTCCATATTCTAGTCCGGTAAGAATAAGAACGAAGAGAGTTATCGTGTATAACTTTGGTTAGGTACACATTCATTCTGTCTGGCTAAGTTCGTTCAGTCCGTCATCCGCCCTTGGCAGATAAACCATTTGCTACATGGGCACAAGAGCTTTGAGCAGGTGGTAGGACCCTGTACAAGGTCCGCCCGGATTGCTACCACCATCTTGCTCGCTAATCCTGCCGTGAAGCGGCAGTGTTTGCACTGTTGTTTCGGCGTGGAGAGTAAGACAGCCGGTGAAAATACTGGCACTTGAGGTATCCCATATTAGGCCTCTAGGCTGGCAACGCTTCTGAAATAGCCCTGGTGTTGCAGATGTTTATGGGTGGTGGTGATCTCTTACCATCAGGAGACCCACTTGCTCGTTTGCCATCCAGTCGAATAAAAAAAAGTACCAGTTTAACCATTGTATGAAACCTCTTCATCACCAGGAGTCCCAGGTGTCCTGGACGGAGATACCCCAGGACCAGTGGAACGAGCATGAGAAGACTTCCGAACCAGAAAATGTTCCAAAGGTAAATAAATAAATCATAAAAATATCATAAATATCATGGTACACTTGACACCAATCGACCTAGGCCCAAACTAAGCAAAGCTTCTACTATGAACACTAAGCAACGGATAAACATACTTATATAGATAAATACATACTTAAATACACATAGGGCATGGATACCGGTATTCGGTATTACCGAAAAACCGGGATACCGGACATTTTTTCCCCTTTTTTAATACCGGTATTAAAAATCTACAAAATCGGTTTTTCGGTATTTTAACTTGTGTTTAAAATAGTAGGTAGTCGACTCTAATTTCAAACAAGCAAGCACTTTTAATTGTTTTTGTCTTCAGATCACGGCTTTTGAAGTTACTTATCGCTTAATCTAATCTCAAATTTCAAATTTACAGTGCACAAGTTTGCTTTGTGTATTTATAGCGTAGGTTAGGCGGTGTTTTGCAGAATTTTCTTTGGCCGAATATCACTTACCAACCAACGTTTCGCCGACTTTGACAACTATTACCAAATTTTTATATGACAACGTGACGTGTCATTTGGTCGAATTATTATAAAGCAGAATATCATAATGACTCAAAACGTTTGGAAACTCATCATTTTTATCAAATCTTTCACTAGGCCAAATAAGTCTGATTCGACGAGTGATCTCTTTCTCGAAGTTGGACCTACCTAACTGGACCTTTTGTCCCAGGTATACATAGTGATCAATAACTTCGAGCGCAGAGCCCCCGTCTATTACGGGAGTTGGCACAATATGGATATTAGTTAGACATGATTTTCGTTTTTTTCATGTTCATTTTTAGGCTAACTCGTTCGGAAACTCTGCTGAGGTCAGCGAGCATAGTACTGAGGTCCTCCATGGTCTCAACTATGACTAAAATATCGTAGGCGAATCAAAGGCGAGTGAATTACCCGCCATTAATTTTGATGCCTTGTCCTTTCCAGTCCAGAACCTTAAGAGTTTAGGGATTAATTAATTGCTTGTTCTAGTGGGTTGTTCCAAATAATAAAGTGTCTTGTACTTGACTCCATTTATTACTAACAGAGAAACACATGTTAGTATGCGGTGGCGGGCGAGAGACTACTGAAGCTACAGACCGTTTAGCCAGCGCGTGTTAACCATATCGCAAGCTAAGCAATCCTGTGTCGCTACAAGAGCATCCTTTAGCATGGGTTTAGTACCGTAGACCACATACTATACATATGTGATCTAAGATACTACAGCCTTTTCAGAAGCCGGCTTGTTCGGGAGGCTGGAAATCATCAAACCTGCGTGCGAGAAGATTTGTGATGACCCTGGAAAATAACTTCTAAAATGGATCTATTCTTCACCAAGGTGTTATTACCTTCTTTGAAGATGAGCACCACCACTGTCTTCTGTTTCATGCTTTCGGCATTCTTCTCCCTTAGTGGAGAACCCGCCTTCAGGAGTTCGGCTGTAATTTCATCGTCACCCGGGGCTTTGTCATTCTTAAGCTGTTTGAGGGCCATACTAATCTCGTACAGGCTGACGTTCGGCCGGGGTGTGTTCAGTGTCGGGTTAATCTAGCCGTCGGGTCTTTAGTTAGATTTCGACGGGTGTTCGGGTTGTCGTGTCGCTATCCATAAAACCTCTCGACTTCCCCAATAGCTCAGGTTTGGATGAATAATGATTCTGCCGTCGTCGGTCTTCAACTTCATCAGCCGGCTTTGACTAACAGACAGATCCCTGGTAAACACCTTAGAGTCCCTGTTACGCTCAATAGCCTCTTCGATACTATTGGTATTAAATCGGCGTAGATCGAATTTCAGAGACTTTGAGATCTGCCTATTGAACTGCCGATAGCGACAAGCGTCACCAGAGGACTGTAGTAGCATCTCACGCCTCACCTCCATGAGCCTAGGGCCAGAGTGCGAGAGCCTATTGGTTCTAGTATGGTGGGTTTTGAAGAAGTTAGACCCGACCGTATGGAATGGACAGCTTCCACAAACTCGTCGCTGAAATCGTCCACTTCGCTATACCTAGACATTGAAAGGGTTTTGAAGTTTGAGCTGAAAGCTCTCGGGATTTTGGAGCTGAGCAGGTTCTGGGCGGAGCGTAGATTTCATCAGTAGAGACCTTACAAGCTTGAACTGGATAGGTAGGTATTCAATGAGGAGTCGTACAATCAAAAGAATTATGCGAAAATTTGGTTGAGGACGAATAATCGGCGAAAAAAATTTCAGCGAAATATAGTTTTTATTTTAATACTTTCTTATTAAAAGAGAAGTTTATTAAAAATCTTGCTTTACATTTATAGTGGTTATATTTCAACAAAACAACAGACTTATAAAGAAAGAAAGAAGAATAAGGGCAAAATACCGAAAAAATACCGAAATACCGGGATACCGTTTTTCAAAATTTGAATACCGGAAAAATACCGGTATCGCCATAATACCCAATACCGCATAGCCCTAAATACACATTAACATCCAAGAGCCGAGAACAAACATTCGTATTATTCATACAAATATCTGCCCCGGCTGAGAATCGAACCCGAGACCTCAAGCTTCGTAGTCAGGTTCTCTAACCACTTGGCCATCAGGTCGTCAACATAGCAATAAGTTATTCATAAACTTGTGAGCAAAAATTTGAGGAAAAATATCGGAACATGACTCTATTGTTAACGGCGTAGACGCGTGTTCAGATATTTTTGATCAAATTTTTGATTAAAAGTTTTTGAACTCGACTGTACTTTTTTATAAGGTATTATTTCGCATAACATTAACTGTCAAAACATGAGTTCGATTTGGTATAAAGTGAATTTTACCTCATAACTCACGTCTTAAATCGAGATTAGCTCGAAATGATGAGCTTGTGCTCCCCGGCAGGAAAGACTACGCATTAGTCCGAAACATGTCAAGCTAAACTCGATTTCGAAAAAACCTAACCTAACCTACTGTGTTACTACCTAACTCTACACTTGTTCTTTAAAACCATAACAAAATACAGAGAAAAATGTTTACTTTCGGAAAAAAATGAGAGTTGGGAAATAAAACAGTCTGGCAAATGAAATATTTGGGAATCATATTCCTGCGAAAACGCATAATACCCTCCCACCTTTTGGTGTTTAACACTTGATCCCCTTATTCTTCAGAATGATGCTCCAGTCTTCCACCAAGCGGACCCCATCTCGGAAGAGAAAAAAGAAGACAAGCCCTCAAACTTCCAGGCTCTGGTCGACGCGATAGGGACCCGTATGAGGGATATAGAGACGGTCGTGCAGAAGATGAGCGAGAAAGTACGCCCCGGGAAGGAGGACAATAGTGTTGAGAAGAAGTAAGAACTACCTACTATATATTAGCACAAAACACAGATAGTTTAGAATTCAATCTCCATACAAGTGCGCTCGAGCAACGCACACATAGACGCTGTTCACGGACACGATATCTCGGCTCGGTTGGGACCAGTGCGAGCGCGAGTGCCATCCGCTTGGGACACGCGTCTGTGAACTTTTTTGTGCAATAATTGAGTAACAAAAAATAGTTATTTGTTATGCAAGGCTGGAAAGTGACTGTTTGGCGCGAGTGCATATATTGAAACCCGAGCAAGCGAAGGATCCTAGGATTGAACCACGAGCGAAGCGAGTGGTTCAAATGAAGAATCCTGAGCGCAGTCGAGGGTTTCAAAGGCACGAGACGCTAAACAACTTTGCATCTGCTGAGTTAAATCACACGAACTGCTGAAATGTAGTTCTCATCTTACCGTAGCCGCTTCCAAACAGTTAATAACAATATTTTTTGATTCCAGGTCCACCGGGGAGCGGAAGGACAGAACCCAGGACTCTGACTCCATCAAGCCCAAGTCGCCCAGCCCGGACAGCGATCAATACAAAAGGTAAAATAAAACAAGCCCCTAGAGAGCCTACAAGCGATAACGCAAGCCCACGCGATTGAAATCACGACAATATCGGATTAAGAAAGATCGTCCAGTCACGGCGGACGCTAGAGAAAAAATAAAATAAAGGTCACAGCTCATTAGAACCACCCGGTTCCTCCGGTAGCTCTTTACATGGATTTGTTGGGCATGCGCTCATTACATCAACTCTGTAGGTAGCGTCACCGGATCGCCTTACCCTTATACGCCTTAATAAAAAAAAGTATTGCCTACTCTTTCTTATCGTTCTGTAGCCAACATTGTTTTACAGAGAGAGCACGACGTACCACCCACCACACGCAATCATAATCGCGTATGGCGGTCAAAGGTAAGGGCCATTCAGTATTAGGTGAAGATTCTGGACGTTAGGGTTCCGTAGATAGGTATAACATCCGCCTGCAGAGGTGTTTCTCTTGTGGTAGGTATCACATAGAAGGGCGTTTCAAAATTCATTCGGAAACCCTTAGTAGGTATAGTTTCTTCACTTCATTTGCGTCTGTAGAAAGCCTTGTTTCTAGTAGTATTAATGATATTGTCAGTGGCGTACCTAAGTATACCATCTGTGGACCGTGGCATATTCTTTTGATGGGGCCATATCAGTAAAAATCGTCACGTTGTTCTACTTAGTTTAATTTAGGTCCGCCCGGATTACTACCACCATCTTGCCGGTTAATCCTGCCGTGAAGCAGCAGTGCTTGCACTGCACTCATATTAAATATATTTTCCGGATAACTCTCGTCTTAAATCGTCGTGTGCGCGTGTTGCAGCAGCCGCCTGTTGAAGTGGGACAAAATATACAAGTTAAAAAAGTGAAAAGTAAGTTAAGTGTGAGTTTGGGAGTCGCGTTGCTCCGAAAAAGGGTTACGGATTAGCCCGAAACATGAGCTAAACTCGATTTAAGACGTGAGTTGTCCGAAAAATATATTTAATATGAGTGAGTCTCACGGTAGTCTTTGTTCAAAAAAGTGCTTGCACTGTTGTGTTTCGGCGCGGAGAGTAAGATGCCCGGTGAAATTACTGGCACTTGAGGTATTCCAACTTAGGCCTCTAGGTTGGCAACGCAGATGCGTTGCAGATGCAATACCCCTGGTGTTGCAGATGTTTATGGGCGGTGATCTCTTACCACCAGGGGGCCTACCACGCTCTCTTAATACGATTCAGTTTAAGCTCTAAACTGAACTGCATCGCTATTTCGTACTACACTACGACGTTACTTTTGCGATTCATTTCAAGTGAGGTTCAGCGATAGCCATACATATATCAGAGACAATATCGGTCTTTCATTCACTTGTAAGCGATTGAGATTCAGCTCTGAGAAATAAAGGTCGTGGTACCAATTTCGACGATTCAGTTTAGGTGCCTAAATTGAACTGCTCTGCTTTTGTATCGTTTAGGAAAGATCGTGGTTGGCTCTCAGGAGACCTAGTTGCTCGTTTGCTTTCCAGTCGAATAAAAAAAAGTTTTTTAACGAAACTACTTCTGCTTTGTCAGCAGGTTCCACAATCGCGGCAGCAAGTACCTGCACCCCGTGGACAGCACCACGGAGCCTCCCGTCTTCATCGAGGACACCAACTTGAACGGGTACTTCAGTGACGCCAGCAACAACGTGGTCAGAAGGGCTGGAGGGCCTAAGGTAGGCGTTTTTGGAATTCACATATAGATTTTTACATGGCTCCATCGGCAGGACAATTCAGATAATTGTGGAGCGTTTTTATATTTATGGTTTAGGTCAATTCAAATTCAAAGTCAAAGTCAAAATCTCTTTATTCAATTTAGGCTATGACAAGCACTTATGAACGTCTAAAAATCTACCACCGGTTCGGAAAAAACCTCTGTTGAGAAGAATCCGGCAAGAAACTCAACCAGGTATTTTTTTTTAAAACAGATCACAATATTTATATATGATATCTATATACTATACATTACAAGTATTTAACACAATTTTATTTTTAACACAGTAGGTTCGCTATTGAAAGGGATCGCTAATGTGGATCAGAATTATTTCCAAATATCCCTATATCCCAATTCAGTTGATATTTTGGCCTAGGTCACCGGCCTAGCCTAGTGATACCCTAGGGACAGCTTTAGTCTCCCATAGAGTTTCAGTGGCAATAGCGACTTATGACGTCATAATACGAGTATTTGTTGGCGTATTTGTTCGCCAACAGGACTCAATCAACTAACTATTTATTTGTTTTAAGCAACAAAAAATTTAATTTTACCTACAGTAAATCGAATCTTTGAAATAAAGGGTTTTTTAACCCCCCGACGCAAAAAGAGGGGTGTTAGTAGTTTGACCGCTATGTGTGTCTATCTGTGTGTCTGTCTGTG
The DNA here is from genome assembly GCA_037349165.1 of Choristoneura rosaceana. Taxonomy (NCBI): domain Eukaryota; kingdom Metazoa; phylum Arthropoda; class Insecta; order Lepidoptera; family Tortricidae; genus Choristoneura; species Choristoneura rosaceana. The sequence continues at coordinate 8,954,087 of JAZBNJ010000046.1, read as the reverse complement.
GCACCGTAGCTCTTAAACGGGTGGACCGATTTGAATGCGTTTTTTTTATTTGATAGCAGGTTTTCTAGGGATGGTTCTTAGACATGTTTCATCAAAATCGGTCCAGCCATTTTTGAGATATTGAACTTTAAAGTGACAAAGTCGGGGGTTTTCCAACTTTTTGTTTTTCACTGGAGTCGTGCCTTCGAATTATTTTTTAATGGCATCAACATCCCTATTGGTGTGAACTGTTCCCATGGTCTTCATCTCTGAATTGCAGGAACCAGCGGCGACCTACATGGCACCAGTGAACACAGACTCCAGACGCGCCAACCCTCGCGTACCCATGGACCTGGATGACACCGACTCCAAACACAAGAAACACACGCACAAGAAGAAGAAGTCGAAACGTGGACACAAGAAACACCATAAAGAAGAGAAGAAACGGTTTAACAAGATAAGCTCCATAGAGATCGATAGGAACGTTGTGTCATTGGAAGATAGTGGGGTCAACAAGTGACTAGTCAGGTAATCCATAAGTACTATATAATATTACAAGTGAAAGTGTGTTTGTTTGTTTGTATGTATGTTTCTCCGTCTTTCACGTCGAAACCGAGTGACAGATCAACGTGATTTTTTTGGCATAGAGATATCAAAAATACAAACTAAAATATAGATGCACAGAAAAAAGATAATAATAAGACCAGCGCTGGGAATCGAACCCAGGTCCTCGGCATTTCGTGCTGCGTGCTATACCGGTACACCACCACTGGACAGGAGTACAGACACAAATTTCTCCTATGCACCACATATCTCAGCTTGTTTGTTTCTTATTTAGTCACGCAGCGACACTAGCGACATCTATGCTTTAGACGGGGACCAGTAATGCTCGACCCTGTATTGCTCAGCCATCACTGTACGACCTGATAATACGAACTCATTTTGGATTTGAATTATCAAGTCGTACAATATTAGGTCGTGCATTATTAGGGTGTCCAAATTTTTGCTCGGCCTGTTAATGCTCGACCTGTTATTGTACGACCTAATAATCGGAATCCAATCGAATCGAATGACTATAGATTTGTGTTAGTTAGGTTGTGTTAGGTTCAATTTTGACCACAATGCGCGAGCCGAGCGAGCGCAGCGAGCGTGCCGCGGTAGCGGCCGGCGAAGCGCCAGGACCAAATTAAGTTATTTTCTACTAAATTTGTTAATATTCGGTGTACACGAAAAACAAATGATCAATGTGAGAACCGATTGCTTGCTGTCAATAGTGTGCTCCGATTATTAGGTCGTACAATATCAGGTTGTCCAATAGCACGTCGAACATTATTGGTACAGGGTGATAAAGCTCGACCCGTATTCCAAGTGACATGTGATTGAATTATCAGGTCGTACAAAATCGGTCGAGCATTGACCAGGTCGTACAATACATACACCCCTTTAGACCTCATCGAGAAACTTTCAGCACTCCATCGGAACTAACCGCTCACACTGACAAAAGATGTCGCTATTAAGCAATCAAATTAAGATTGGTTTTTGGAGTCTGTTTACACCAAACACCGTTGCTATGCCAATCATTTAATACTTAGTCAAATACATTTCTTGTACATTATGTCACAGCAAAACGTTAGCTAGTTTCTATCACGGTGTAGCGACATCTATGGGTTAATAAAATAACTAACGTCCAAAACATACTCCCGCCTAAAATGACTGAAGGTCATTTTACTGTAAATTTGTGACGACTGTACGTTATGTTAACTCCAAAACTGTTCAAACACGTAACTGACTGATAAAGTACATAAGTTTTTTTTTTATATATAGCTCGATTCTTCTTTCAGTGGACTGTATTTTTTTGTTTATTCTTTTTGTATCATAGTTTCATAGTCAATAATCGAATGTTTGTTTTATCGCGTTGATTTGTAGTTGCTTTTTTCTTCGTGGTTTGCTCTAATTTAAATTTTGTATCTTTCAGGTTTTCCAGAGTTCATTTCATCAAATATTCATTGGTAGTTCTTCTTTTTAGATTCAAATCAAATCATTTTGTTTTTATCTTAGATTGTTACTCTTTCTTTTGAGTCTGACGTACTGAATATCTTTCTGTTTGAGCATTTTGTAATTTTTGTCTTTTGTTTGGCTGTATCATGAACTTTTCGCTATTGAAGCTCCATTTTTGTACTCCGAATCCTCCCGCATTAAAATTTAGTGTTGATTGTTTTTGATTTTCTATACTTTTGTTGTTCTTCGTCTCTATCTTCTTTATGTAGTGCTTTTTATACTTTGTCATTCTTTTGTTATAGAAATCATCTACTCCTTTCTCTTCTTGATTATTTATCTCTCTTCCTACTTGCTCGTTTTTTGTTTCTCGTTGGTATTTTTCATTGTTTTCAATTTCTTGGTTTATCTCTCTGTTTTGTTCTTGTTGTTTTATCTCTCTGTTTTGTTTCTTTTGTTTCGTTTCTCGGTTTTGTCTCTCATGTTCTGTTTCTCTGATTTGTCTCTCATGTTTTGTATCTCTGTTTTGTTTCTCATTTTCTGTGTCTCTTGTTCTCTTAAGTTTTTCTCTCTCGTGGGAATGGCTGTATGCGTAACCTCTATGCAACAGTGTATGGTGTCTTTTTCCGCAGGTGTGACAGGAATATTTATTTTTACAATACCTTGCTGGGTGGCCAGGTATAAGACAGTTGAAGCACAGTCTCTTATTCTGTACTACCTTTAGCTTCTCCTCAAGTGTAAGTAGTTGAAACTCTCTGCATTGAAATACATGGTGGTCTTGGTTGCAATATGCACATTCATGAATCTCTGTGGCTACAAAGAATGATTTCAATTCGATTTCATTATAAGGCTCACTCTGGACGTTCGTTTTAGCGTTTTGGTTTGTGCTCTGAATTGGTCGTATCATCTCTAAGACTCGAAATCGTTTTTCCATGAATTTTGAAAAGTTGGAAATTGATGGTAACTCGTTGATGTTTATGTCGCTCACTTCTTCTTCCCACGCTTTATGAGTTTCGGTGTCAAGTTTGGAAACTGTAAGATGAATGATGATGGTATCCCATGATTCAGTGTTGACTCCTTCTGCTTTCAATTTGTTGAGGCATTCCATGGTAGTATCTAGCAGCTCTCGAATGGACTTGGCAGTTCCTGTGTTTGTTTTCTTCTGGTTGACTAATCTGCTCAAGATGGAATTCACAATGATGCGTTTATTGTTATATCTGCCTTTTAACATACTCCATGCTAAGTCGTAGTTGCTATCAGTGACCGGTAAATGTTTCAGTAGATTCTCTGGTTCACCTGACAGACAACTCTTCAGGTAATGTAGTTTTTGAACTTTTCCTAAATTGATGTTATTGTGGATGAGGGATATGAAAAGATCATGAAATGACGTCCAATCTTGATAGTTGCCGGTGAATTGTGGAATGGTTATTTCCGGTAGTTTAATTTCTTCGCTCTTACTCGGATGTTGGCTCTGATTCATTTGGTTTGAAATTTGTGAAGTGTCTTCTAACATGTCTGTCATCTCCGCTTTTAAGTCAATGTAAATTTCTTCGTATGTCGAATAATAATCGTTGGTGAAATATGATAGATGTTCCATGTCTTCTTTATTTACAGTTTTTATTATTTCTCGATTTGTCTGCACAAAATTCTTCCAATATTCCTCTAAAGTTTCTTTTATCGCTTTGACGTATCCTCTTGTCAACCTCGCTTTTCCTATTTTCTCGAAATTTATTTGCATTTTTTGGATAATTCCGATCGCTTGTTCTTGTTCCGCTATTAATCCCAAAAGTTCTTCCTTCATCTTGAATCCTTCTTCTTTAAATATGTTAGTTTGGAAATATATTACAAGTCCATAGAATAAAAGTCCAAAAAAATTACAAGTCCTAAAATTATTCAAATTTTGTCTAAGTCCATAGAATAAACCATATAAATATCACTTCGATTTTTCTAAGTCCATAGAAAGAATTTTTGAAATTTTACAAGTGTTTTTGATTTTGCGCACTGAATTTTTACTAAGTCCATAGAATAAGATTTTGAAATTTTACAAGTCTTTGACAGCTCTAATTTTCCCGCTAAGTTCGTTTCACTGACACTGACACTTCACTTCACTGTACTTACCTCTTTGCACTACACTTCACTTTCCTACTCACTGTCACTGTCACTGTTTCCTATCCGCTCGTATGGACCACTTTGTTTACACCAAACACCATTGCTATGCCAATCATTTAATACTCAGTCAAATACATTTCTTGTACATTATGTCACAGCAAAACGTTAGCTAGTTTCTATCACGGTGTAGCGACATCTATGGGTTAATAAAATAACTAACGTCCAAAACAGAGTCTTCTTATATTTTTCCCAGCGCTGGTCTCTTTTTCTGGTTTTTCTATGCATTCATTACTGGCTGGTTAGATTTATTGACAAAACAGGTTTTGTCCACGGCTTCGCCCGCGTTTAATTCGGTTATCGCGCGTTCCTCCCTCGGGAACTATGCATATTTCCGTGATAAAAAGTAGCCTAATGTCACTCTCGGGCCCATAAACTAAGTATGTATGTTTCAGTTTTTTCGATTATGGATTTTACGGGATGACCGTAAAATAAAAAAAAATCGAGTTGAAATAAAAAATACAAAAACACTCCAAAAACCAATTTTAATTTGAAAATACGCGACTCGCGAGTTAAAAAAGTTACGCTCCTTTGGCTTCACCCCAGCAATCAGGGAAAGGGTCCTGCAAGGCTACCACGAAATTCGATGTTCGTATCGTACCGTCCCGCCTACGCTTATGTTATTTAATACGAGAGTGAGAGGGACGGCACGATACGAACTTGGAATTTTGTGTTTCGGAGTAGTCCTTCTGATCGCTGCTTCACCCTAACTTAGGTAGGTGGTTAGGTCAATATGTATGTATAGTAATTGTGTGTTTTTTTTTCAGATTTCTGGTTCACACCGCCGCTGCCTGTCTCACTAAATACGATTCGGCTGTTATTTTAGTTAATAATCTAAATAGTATAGAAGAACGTATCGAAAACGACGAGCAACTTAAGAATGTTTTAAGGAAGCTGTGAGGCGTTCCCTCACTCATCTGTGTTAGGTTAGCCCCAAAGATGTGTAAGGTAATTAGTAAAGACCTCACAATAATAAGCAAGGCTCGGAACCGGTTTATAAAATAGCGCTAAATACCGGTTTATTTGGGTTGAACTTCGAACTTTCATAAGAATGCGAACGTTTTTAAGAACTTAACAATAACCTAAATAAACCGGTTTATTCGACGAGTGACAGTTGGCCGGCTGGCGGCGGACGGCGACGTTTATCCTGCGCCGGAATAAACCGGTTTTTATTGATCTAAACCGGTTAATCTGACAAGAACTTACTGAAACCAAAATGAAAAGGTTTTGCGCCAAGTACATGATAACGGTTTGGAAATTTAACCGGTATCCGAGCCTTGTCCGCTCCGCACCGCTGCGTCAGTAGTTTTCCGGCGGGAAAACGCTGGCGTGAACCAGCTCTAAGATGTAAAAAATAAGATGCCTATACATTTTTCAAGATAATGCAAGAATCGAATCGATGAAATGTATACTCCATTTATTTTAACATTTGAAACTTAACGGCAAAATTTGCACACGTTTTTAAATGAAACAACGAATCTATTTAAAATTGTGTTAACTTCTTTAGTAAAAACATAATAATAACCGCTAATAAATGTACAAGTAGGTATTGTTAGTCCATTTGTGTTCGAAATACCGAGAAACGTGTGTTACATATTGACCGTTAGGTAATTCAAACCTAACGGTCAATATGTAACACACGAGTATAGGTACCAACACAATCAAAGAATGTCACCAGCTGACTTATCTTTAAAACCAGTTTCGTTTCTCAAATGTCGTTTTCGGTCAGAGACCTGAATGCTCTCGCTTCGCTCACTTTTTAAATTTAAATATGCGTGACTGAGCTAGTTACACTCACTTTTTAAATTAAAATATGTGACTCAGCTGGCTTCACTTACTTTTTAATTAAAATATGCGTGACTGAGCTAGCTTCACCTTCACTCACTTTTTAAATTAAAATATGCGTGTCTGATCTGGCTTCACTCACTTTTTAAATTAAAATATGCGTGTCTGATCTGGCTTCACTCACTTTTTAAATTAAAATATGCGTGTCTGATCTGGCTTTACTCACTTTAAATTAAAATAACTGTTCGTAACTGAGCTGCTTTCTAATACTGTAGTGTTTCTATCATTAAGTGAAGTAGATATTAGAATGGACAAGTGCAATAATTTATATTAAGTATTTTTTTTGATAAATGGCATTGTCGTTTTAAATCTCTACGCTTGTAAGCGAAATCAGAAAAAGAAGAGGCAAAACAGCTTCGCTACAATCAGGAACATGTACCTAGCTTATTAAAATATTAGATTAATTTAAGCACCTTTCATTTTGAACACGCTTACGACCTGTGGCCGAATTGTTAAACGCCCTGTAGGGCTACTCCGAAACACGAAATTCGAAGTTCATATCGTACCGTCCCTCTCACTCTCGTATTAAATGTCATCATAAGCGTAGGCGGGACGGTACGATACGAACTTCGATGACAAAATAATCGAGTACAAAATGGGTCCATTTATAATTTTTTTAATAAACTTCGCTTACTAAGCCACAGATAATGTTTGAGTTAGTAAAATCTATGCTATTTATTGAATTGTAAGTAATAAAGTTTATTTAAACAGTAGCTACTGTAGTTTTTTATTCTCCCTCCATCTTAGCCTCCTGAAGCCCACCATATAAATATTATGAAAAAATTTACAAAGCAATTAGCATCAAATTGTTTCGAGAATAAAGTTAAACTGCCGTCAAGCTGCCCATGGTGTAAAACAATAGAAAAACAAAAGAATTTTTACTTTGTCACATTGCCATAGATAGGGTTGCCACCTGTACTTTAAAGTATTGTACGTTATTTCAGGTAATTGTACTCTATACTTTATGAGTACAATAAAGTACGCGAAATACTTTATCTCGTATGGTTTGATTTCCTTGGCATTTTGAAAAGTTAAGTCGTAAGTATTTTTTCGTTAAAACGAAATTTATAGATTGGTACTGAATCGATGTCGCCCTTGCGAGCGCCATATCATAAATTGTACTTTATTTTGATAATATGTAATTTTTTTTCTGACCTATAATAACCAATGTACTTTAACTGTACAAAAAAAAGGTGGCAACCCTAAGATTCCTAATACCCTTGAAAATATTGTGTACATTCTATTGCACATTGGGCCGCACGAGGCTAAATGGTCATTATAAAGTTCAATATCTCAAAAACGGCTGAACCGATTTTTATACAACATAGCTAAGAACCATCTCAAGTAGTTGTTTTCACGTTAAAAACACGCATCTGAATCAGTCCAGCCGTTTGAGAGCTACAACGCCACAGACAGACAGAGAGATTGGCTAACACCCCTCTTTTCATGGGGGTTAAAGGGGGAAGTATGGTTATGCTTAGGTTTTTGCAGATAAAAACATACTTATTTTAAATGCCTTTATTCTTTACTATTTACATTTACGAACAAACTTAATTTAAATATAACTTAGTACGAAATGCAGAGAATACAGTGTCCTTTAGTATTAAATACGAAGGCAGTAACATACAATATGTTTTTTATAACAATAGCTGAGAAACACGGCTTTATAAAGTGTCATAATCACTAACGGCATACAACGTCTTTTTTTGATACTACCTCAAACTGTAACTAGACGAAGATTTAAATGCTTTGAACCGATATCAAAACAAATTGTTAATTTAGAATTAACTACCAAAGCGTAATTATTTTTTGAAATATTTTCGAGCAGCAATGTAATGCGTACAATAATTTGATACTATATTATTTTTCACCTATGATGAGTTCTGTGACGTTTCGAGTTTGACAGTTTTAGAGATGTATCATTGATCGAGTGAACCATAGATTTTTCTAAGAGTTATTAGTACTTATTTTTGAAAAAGTTGCATTATATTAAAAAATATATATTTATTTTCCAGTTTTCCGCCCACCGGGCCACTCTCTCGTTCTCGCTCGAAATAATCCCTCAAACGAATTACAAACTCCCGACTCTGGGAGTTCAAAACACTCTTTTTTGGACTGTTTCAGCATTTTGCCAAAAAATAACAACAAACTTAACGAGAAACAGTAACAAAAGTCAACAACAATAATAATAGAAATGAACAATAACAAATACAATGCAAAAAAATGCAACGGAAACTCAACTCGTATACACGGCAGACGTACTCGTACTTACTGACAATGATACTGACAAGTACTGGCTACAAGAGGCACAAGATGGTTGCGGCTGCGTCGCAAATAGCCGCGTTTATAAAATTTTGCAAGTTTTATTTAAAAATGTAAAATATCTAAGTTCACTGTTATCGAATAATGAACCGCTGCAATTGCCGATAATTTTGTGTCACGTCACTACTCTGTTCCGTTTCACACATTGCGTTATATAAAAAAATATTTTTTTTTGTATCGTATTCAATGGAGGCTATATAACAGACACTGATATTGCTATATATATTTAAAAATAACAGTTTTAAATTTTTTTGATTAATTTGTTTCAAAATAGAAATTATTTTTAAAATATATTTTTCGAACATAGTATGCGTAATTCGGAAAATTTTCAAATGTCACAAAACTCATCTTAGGTGAAAAATACAATAGAGAGAAGCGTTGTGACAGTTGTCACGTCATAGTGCGACGTTTGGAACAAAAACAAAGTAGTATCACGTAGTGATACATTGCGTGCTAATTAATTTTATAAGGAATATAATAAATCTATTTTTTCTACTAAAACATAATAAAATGTGATAATTAGGGCTATGATTAGGGCCTTCACTAACTACCCTTAAAGTTTGAGGTAGTATCAAAAACGCTGTAGAACTATGAAAACAATCTCTTTAGCATCACAAATAAACCTGTTTCACAAGCTTTTATTTCACCTGCAATTTACGTATATGTAACTAAAAAAAACATTGAATCAGGCGTTACTTTGCGCAGGTCCATATCAATAAACTATAAAAATCAACCACAACTGCTTGAACTCTCGTTGTGTTTGAAATGTGTCAGCAGTGTGATCCTAGTGGTGAGTTGGGTTTGTGTATGTGTGTGTATGTGTGTGTATGTGTGTATGTTCTGACAGCGTGGAAGTGGAGGTACGTACGGTTAAGGGTCCATATCAGCTCGCATACTTATTGAAAGTCCGAATGTAATGTTGGTCAGAACGATCGTTGGTCATAAACTCTTTTTTCTCAGAATCCAATAATTTTGTTCCGAATTGCTATAAAACAAACCTAACCTAACCTATAGTTTTCTATAAGACGACCATTTAAAAATTACAGAAAACTGTATGGTTTTAGTGGGAAAAAAATTATGACAAACGATGATTTGGACAAAAATTACGGTATGACTAGCGAAGAGTATGCGAAAATTTTCAGTCATAAACACTTTAGTAATAAAAAAAAAGAAGCAACAGGGTCAATCAACTTTTACTGTAGCTTGTAGCCATGGGTATCTCCTGAGTTACTTATTAAGGCCGGGGTCGTTTTCACCCGCCGCCCGCGGCCGACAGCGGCCCGCCGCCCGCGGCGTCTGAATGGTATGTTCGGGAATGCTCGGAAGTGGTCGTTTTCGCCCGCCGCGGGCGGCGTTCTCCCGCCGCCCGCGACTGCCACCCGCTGGCCGCCGCGTCTTTAGTTATTTTGAAGCATTGCGGCGGGTGGACGCTGGCTCAATATGGAGAAATTCACCAAAGAAAAGGACGAACTTTTGATGGAGTAGTCAAATGTAATAGTATCTTGTACGAAAGTGGCACTGGTCTCGCTTTAACAACACATTTACTTAATGTCCATTGTTGTTGTAATAGTCATAATAAATGTGATTTTTGGGCTGTAATTATTTTGTGATTATTTTTTATTGAAATACCGCGGGTAGCGTGTAATTTAAGTTGTTAGTAAATAAGACTAATTCATAACATAATTTTGAATGTTACTGTTGATTGGTTAATGTTAAACGTTGGAAACTGCCGCTACTGGCCGCCGCGGCTACGTTCTCAAAACGACCAAATACCCGCTGTCAGCGGCGTCTAGATTCAGACGCCGCGGGCGGCGGGCCGCTGTCGGCCGCGGGCGGCGGGTGAAAACGACCCCGGCCTAAGAGTATGATTTTCTGGGGTACAGTCAGCATCAAAAGTAGCTGGTTACTTTTTTACTCTGTCACATTAACACATTTGTCAATCTTGTATGGCGCTAAGTACAGGTGCAGGTGGTAGGACCATGTGCAAGGTCCGCCCGGATTGCTACCACCATCTTGCTCGCTAATCCTGCCGTGAAGCAGACAGCCGGTGAAATTACTGGCACTTGAGGTATTCCATCTTAGGCCTCTAGGTTGGCAACGCATCGTCAATAACCCTGGTGTTGCAGATGTTTATGGGCGGTGTTGATCTCTTACCACCAAGAGACCTACTTGATCGTTTGCCTTCCAGTCGAATAAAAAAAAAGGATGTGGCTGTAAAACGACAAAGTACAAAAGTAGTTTTGATGCTGACTGTACAAAGTACAAACCCACTAATACTCGAGGCATTGCATATTTTTCTAACAAAATGTATTTACTGCTGATGTCTCCAGAGATACGGGATGGAATATCATACACTAAAAAGTTGATCGACCCAACAGTATGTTCGGAATAATTTTATTTTGATTAGACTTGAATTTATTTAATAAAACTGGAGATTTGCTCCCACTTTCTGGTTCTAAGCTACCTGTCCGTAAAGTCTTAATTTACTTTACATTGCACTGGTTTATGAATTACTAGGTTTTACCGCATATTTTCTATCACAAGCTTCTCTGTCTGGTACATGTCACCGACGGCCACCTGAAAGACAAGGAACAAATACATTAGAAACAATTTAATAAACTGATTGATTTTATAATCAAAATCCCTCTTTTGAGTATTTATCTGTGAAATTTAAATGAGAGGGGGGAAGTATACTCACTTAAACAAAAATGTTCAGATTGGTTCATAAAAGTCAGTTCTGAGGTCACAAATAAAAAAAAATACAATTCAGAAACTCCTTATTTTGAAACTGGTTTATTAAGAACAAGGAGGTTTATGCCAATCGGTATTCTTTTTGAGAAATTTTATAAAAAAATTAAAAATGCTTTTTTAGTCATGTACCTAAATCTAAAAAAAAAAAAACTGAATAAAGGGCTTAATTGCGCACGACAAAACAATGTAAAAGTAATTGTTGGTAGGTACTCATGGGCAATGGTGATCATTTCTCATCAGATGACTCTCATAATAAAAAAAAGTTTAAAGAAACCAGGTAAATAGTAGTTTTTTTCAACTGAGCCATATGTCAAAGCTAACTAAAATCAGGAAATTGAGACTTGGCTGTATGGTGTTCATCCTTTGCTTTTTTTAAATTTTTATCAGGTAAGATGCGTGTGAATTACTGTTTAATTTTATGTAAAAAAAAAGAAAAAAAACTTACTTGACGTCTGATTATGGCAAGATTTTCTTTAGCATATAAATACTCTTTCTTGATTTGCTTTGCATCTGACAGTGTCTTGTTTTCTTTAAAGGCATCTCTGATTCTGCGGAGTGCGTAAGATCTACAGAAAAAATAAATAAAAATATAAGTCATTGTCAGTATGACGACTAAATTTCACATGTTTATGAACAAATATAGACCAATTTATAAATTATTTCAAGAACTTTTTGGTATCATCTTTCTGATAGGATTGTTATTATTAACAGACGAAGTTAAAATGTTCCAAAAAAAATTAAATTTCATGAAAATTAGGTTATGTAATTTAAAAAAACGAAATATGAATTGGGGCATACCGAAAATTGTAGTTGGTGAATTTTTGAGACTCTCTTAATAAGCTTTTGTATATCGTTAGAATCTGCATCTTAGTTGCACTGCTTGCCATTCTCAATCTTGCACAAGAATTTCCGTATTTTCTCAAGTCAAACTGGAATGAAAAGTGAAAATGTAAATAAGACCAAGTTTCATTTCACGTCATGCAATGATTACTCTTTTCTTTACTGGTGATGTTTTGGTAATTAAAATGTGAAGAATTTAAAGATTGTATTTAATTAAACGTAAAATAGTAATAGCTAAAGGCTATTTTTAAACTAGATATTTAAAGAAAAAAAATTGGTATTGAAAAATTAAAGTTATGAATTATAAATTACTTTCCAAGCGTGTGATGGAACGTTTTATAATGTTGCTAAGTTTAATAAATAATGGTAATGGCGTAAATATAAGTACCCACCTTAAAAAAATATTAAGTTAATATAAAATTATTTTCATATAAATGTACCAGTTTCTGTAATTAACTTAAATTTTTGAATTAATTACAATAATAACATACAAAGCTCTAGTGCGAAAATCAGATGATAATTTTTTTCGAATTTGTCGAAGTGGTATTGAAAAAACTGATCATGGCAATACCGCTACGGCACGGACCGTCATGCGATCTGTCAAAAAAACGTCAAGTTTTTATTGAACGAAAGGGCCGTCACTTCACAGTCCGTTTAAATTAATTATAAGCTAAAAACTAACGCTAAAGTAATGAAGTAACACCATACGGAAACAAATTAGGACACATTTAACATCAACACCTTTTTACACTGTGAGTACCTTTATAATTATTGTCATTATTTCTCATTAAAAATAGGACATGGTTTTTTTTGTGTTTAGATGTGAATTGAGTCGAAGTAGTAGTTATAATGATGTTCTAATGCCTTCAAGTATTCCGTGATGAGTAGTGACGCGGTTTTTTCCAAGCAGTTTGCCTGCTTTCGATTCTAAATGGGTTTGCTGTTGTGTAATATAAGTTGACCGGATTTCATTCATATGCGCTTACGTATCTAACTGTATAATATAAGTAAGTACGGGCCACTCATAACATCGCAAAATAATGGTCACGCACTGTTTGTATACCTCGTAAAATACGTGTTTGGTACTTGTGTTGTGCCTGTTTCATATGTTTATAAACACATGTTTTACTTGAGATCTAGATAATAACATCATGCTGTTATTAAAATAATTTAGAAGACAATTGACTATTTTAGGAAACCTCTTTAACATGGTGGTGGGTAATAAGGAACTTTTTGGAAAATCAGGTGTTATTTAGGATTGTATACCTAGTGCTTTATAGTTTCCAATGAAACTTTATGAATATAAATAGGAGCTGGTTAAACATTAATTGGAAGAATTCATGATTCACCCTTAATGACATAAGTTACTAAAAGTTCAGTTAAAACGGTATTTCACACAAATAAATACAATGAATTATAAACAATTACATTGGTCACCCATTTCCTTATGATAGCTCTTTCTTGCTCTATGCAGCAAATATGTGTTAAAATAAATAAATATCATGGGACACCTGACACCAATTGACCTATCCTTTTAAATACACATCTAATAAATCCAAACACACAATAACCAAACTTATAACATACCTCTTTTTGCATCAGGGGTTAAAAAAACAACTTGTAAAATCTCAAGTCTAGTTCCCTAAGGATGTGTGTGACATATACAATAGGGTGATATTCTTCTTTACTGATTGAGTATGATAGTTTAATCAAAAAGTTGCTAAACTATCACATATTGTATACTCCTCCATTGAATAATAGGCCTTATCTGGCAAAAAGTTAACAAGTTGTAGTTTATTTCCAAAATATAAAACAAAACCAAAACACAACGAACACATTAACAATACTAAGAATACTTGACCAAGGAACAGCTAGATACAGGCACCTATCAGCAGCTTGCAACTGCCTGCCTGATAATTTATATAATAATAATAATAAAATTTCATTTATGCTGACCCCCAAGGTGGGTGTGACCTGACCCTTTACCAGCCATTGATAGATAACCATGTTTAGATAAGAGAAATAATAAAGAAAAATATTTACTTACGCTCAGTCCTAAATAATAATAATAATAATAAAAATCATTTATTTTCTCTTCACGAAAGTAAAAAACCTAATCATAAAAATTACATTTTTAATACGAGCTTTTTTTGCTGACTGTACGTTTTGTTGACTGTACTTGCATTGTCACCCAAACTACATACATACCAAATTTCAAGTTGATGCTATATTAACTGTTGAAGAATCCGTCCTGCGGATACGATCCTGGCTGTGCTACCAGGATGTCACTGCTAGATTATTGTATTGTCACGCGATTTACATAAGTATGCCAAATTTCAAGTCAATCTGACTACTGGAAGTTGGTCAAATGTAACTTGCAAGATTTGATTACAGACAGACAACTGGACAGGTGAAACTAAGTAAAATCTTGTAATAAAACAAACATAATATGCCATTAAAAGTGTGATAAATTCTTGTAGTTTGTTCCATGTGTTGACCACTCTGTTACATAAGATTGTCTGCGAGGATTGTTGTGCGATCGTTCAAAAGATAATTACGTACAGTTGCATACATTACTTTATCTACATCCATATATTAAATCCTCTATCATGCGTTCAAGAACCATTAAGAATGACTTGCATTGCAACCAGAACTATGTCTGCCCCACAGCCTCCTGAGCCCGCTCCACCGCTCCGGTGCGGTAATGATCATTACGATAACGATTTCTGTATCGTAATGTGAACTAGTGATACTAACGAATATTCGCATATTTTGCATATTCGCATTCGAAAAATTTCTGCTAATGTTTTGCAAATATGAATATCAGAAAAAAATACAATTATAAGATAAGTAGCTTTTGCCCGCGGCTCCGCCCGCGTGGTATTCGGTTATCGCGCGCTGTTCCCTCGGGAGCTGTGCATTTTTCCGGGATAAAAAGTAGCCTATGTCACTCTCGGGCCCATAAACTATCTCTATTCTATGCCAAAAATCACGTTGATCCGTCGCTCCGTTACGGCGTGAAAAACGGACAAACACACTTTCGCATTTATAATATTAGTATGGATAGTAGGTTAATAAAATCAAAAGACATTCATTTCTTATGTTTTTATACAAAAAAAACTTAACCTTGTAATCACATTATCAGTATTAAGTGAACTTAATCATTTGGTATTAAGTATTTATTTATTACTTCGCGATGCGTTCGTATAAACTCAGTAATTCTTGGAACAAAATACGAACGGAACGCACTTCGTTCGAACGAGACTGCAATATACAATTTGGCGCCAGAACGGAAAACTGAATATTCGCATTCGCATTCGCGAATGTCGGTAGCAAATATTCGCATTCCCATTCGCGAATGTAAAAAAATGACATTCGTTACATCACTATTGTGAACAATACGATACGATTCAATATTACGATATCGATTTCGGTGTCGTAATCAACATTACGATACTACCGTGTTCATAATAGAATCCAATGTCGTAATTCTGTGGTTTTTGAACGCACAATGAAGACTATATCGGAATATAGGTGTAGATAAAGAGTCTTACTCATTAGTTAGTAGTTTCGGAAGTCATTATAATTCTTATCATTAATGTTTGACCCAACTGACCGCAACCAATATCTTTTTATCCGAAATACCACAAATACTTATCACGCTAAGTACACGAGTAATATTTACCTCGACGTTTCGACATTACAGTGGCCGTTTAATAGGTTTTTTCCGCTAAAGAGCTCCTAAACCCTCCGACGCACATGACCAAAAACGCAAATGGTCAATAAATGCTATGTCATTACTGGGAGTTTTAAAAAAAAAGTGTACTCTTTCCGTTTTTTTGTAATTTTGAAAAAAATATGGTTTTTTCCTACTCAGAATCATAAGCACAATCGATTCCGATCATTTCAAAAAATGTCCCCTGTTTTTCATACAAAATTTTATGAGTCAGTGTTATCACACCCATACTGAATGTAAGAAGAAAAACGTCGCAAAACTGTATATTTTTTTTGGGGACTTTTTTGAAACTATCAGAATCGATTGTGCTCTTGATTCTGAGTAGGAAAAACCATATTTTTCCCAAAAAAAAGAAAGGGTACAATTTTTTTTTTAAAACGCCCTACTCGCGTAGTTTCACCAAAGACGCAACACACCAAATACATGACTGAGCAAATATTTATTACGCACTAGCTATAATTCGGTTATCGCGCGCTGTTCCCTCGGGAACTGTGCATTTTTCCAGGATAAAAAGTAGCCTATGTCACTCTCTGGCCCATGAACCATCTCTATGCCAAAAATCACGTCGATCCGTCGCTCCGTTGCGACATGAAAGACGGACAAACATACAAACATAGCTGGGCACCGTTAATCAAAAGGTTAACTTCGTTAATCGCTAATCCGCTACCAAGAAAGTTAACTTCGTTAAACGTTAAAGCGTTACATTTCGGAAGATTTAACGCAAGTTAACGTTAATCGTTAATCCGTTAACATTTGATAAAAAAATGAATCCCAGTATCAGTTTTCATTAGAGATACTCTAAACTGTATGATCTACCAATTACATACTTATTGACATCTTAAATGAAACAGCATAGTTCAGTACCTATTTATATTCTTTGCGTTGCCAAAATTGACTGGACTATAGTCGCGATCGACCGGTTGGCCATCTCTGCTCTAAACACATTTAAAACCTGAATCACATTTATTTACAAACCGTATTTTTTATCAAAAATTCTAGGGTTTATGAATGACTGAATGTACGAACGATTGAATGCTCGACATTCTCATCAATATGGCCCAAGATCTAACTGATTTTACGTTATTATCTACGTAAAAATGTCATGTTCAGAGAAGAAGTTTTTTACTGTGATAATGAAAATTACTGCTGTGTTTAGAAATCGAGTCGGTTTGTATGCGTGTGTACGAACATTTTGCATTTTTCATTATCTTGTAGATTGCATGATGTGGGAGTGCATCGCCCCTCCCCCGCGAGTTTAGACAAAAAAAAGGTTAGCAATCCGTGAGCGATACCATCTTCTTTTAGTTGAATACTCAAAGGACGCGGCGCGTGCGTGCAGTATCTCTTTGATAAATAGTAGGCACCAAATTAACGATTAACGGTTTTAAGGACATTTAACGAAAGTTAACGAGTCCGTTAACATTTTTTGAAGTTAACTTAAAAGTTAATCCGTTAGTCAAAATGTTAACTTCGTTAATTAACGATTAACGGATTAACGAGTTAATGCCCAGCTATGCATACAAACACACACACTTTCACATTTATAATATTAACTAGCTTTTGCCCGCGTGGAATTGGGTTATCGCGCACTGTTCCCTCGGGAACTGTGCATTTTTCCGGGATAAAATGTAGCCTATGTCAGTCTCTGGCCCATAAACTATCTCTATGCCAAAAATCACGTCGATCCGTCGCTCCGTTTCGACGTGAAAGACGGACAATTAATATACAAAGAAACACACAAACACAAATTTATATTAGTATGGATAATACTAAAACGCGCATCATCATGTCAGCCGAAAGACGTCCACTGCTGGACATAGGCCTCCCCCAAGGCTCTCCACTCAGACCGGTCTTGTGCTTTTCGCATCCACCGCGATCCCGCGATCTTAACCAGGTCGTCGCTCCATCTTGTTGGAGGCCTACCGACAGCTCGTCTCCCGCGCACGTCCATATCTTAATAAGTAATAAGCAATGTGCCATAAATAAACACAAAAAAAATTCATTCTGTCACTAAGATGTTACAGAATGCAAAATTACGAAAATTACTGAAATTAAGTGCTTATTGACATCATTTAATGAACTCCTATTGCCTCATAATCATGATGTCATCGCCGTTTCTGGTTTGACCATTATCATTATAGTGTGTTTAGTGTCAATAGATCAATGACCTTAACTAGTTAAATACGTTTTATTTGGTAATTTGTATGTCTGAGGGTCAACCTTAAGGCCTCTAATCTAAATAGTTTATGGATAACTGGCCATTGGGTCGGTCATATAACCCGAAGAACCGATAACCGTTGGGGTAGACGAGTTCTTGAGTGGAGACCACGGATCGGCAAACGTAGCGTAGGACGCCCTCAGACTCGGTGGTGCGATGATCTTCGCAGGGTGGCTGGCAAGAGCTGGATGAGTGGCCGAGGATCGTGCTCAGTGGCGTGCCATGGGAGAGGCCTATGTCCAGCAGTGGACGAACATAGGCTGATGATGATGAACTAGCCATAATCCCAGCCTATATACGTCCCACTGCTGGGCACAGGGTCTCCTCTTAGAAGGAGAGAGCTTCACCCGCAGTTCCCACGCGGGCCCAGTGCGGATTGGGAAATTCACACACATCGAATTGCTTCGCAGGTTTGTGCAGCTTCCTCACGATGTTTTCCTTCACCGTAAAGCTCGCGGTAAATTTCAAATGTAATTCCGCACATGAATTTCGAAAAATTCAGAGATGCGAGCCGGGGTTTGAACCCACGATCCTCTGCTTGACAGGCCATAGGTCAAACCACTCGGCCACCACGGCTTTTTGCCGCGACATCGCCTGCGATGAATGTTTGCCGCACGCCCACGGGATATTCGCAAGGTCTCAAACTATCTCCATGACAGATTTCATCTACATTAGTATAGCAGTTTAAGTGTAAAGAGATAGACGAAGTAATTTTTGCATTTTATAATCGGTACAGTCACCAGCATTAATATCTGCCATAGCGGAGCATGCAAAAATATCTGATACGTCCTTCCGGCCCTAGAAATAAAGTCGTATCAGATATTTATGCACGCATCTGAATATCGAATGTTAAAATATCGAATATATTAAAATATCGAATGGGTCATAATATCGAAAGGTTTATTTTCTGAAACCGAAAACTTTTCAGGATTTATTAAAACGGCAACGTATAGAACCCCTTAGGTTAGGTTAGATTTAGAAGAATCTAAAAAAATACAGTCTTAACAAAAATACCTTTTCGATACGACCCATTCGATATTTTAATACATTCGGTATTTTAACATTCGATATTCAGATACGTAACCATTGGTGCTGGTGACTGTAGTAGCTTTTGTCGGCGACTCCGTCTGCGAAAATTCGTTCGTGCGGTCTTATCAAAAAAGTTAAAAGCGTTTCCATACAGTGGTTTAAGTTCTAATGAAGGAAAGAATACATATTTGTCTAATACAAATATGTATACCACCACCATTTTTCTTTCTTTCATTACGTGCGGGCCAATATCCACTTACCTGTATATCTACAAAAGTTCCATGCTCATTCATTTAACACTAATCAATTAGAGATGCCTAATTAGGTCAGTCGTTACACGCCTTTGGAGTGAACAGCCAACATACATGCTTTCATTATGAAGATTGAAAAAGTTTCTGTCAAAGAACATTGACAATGTTTGAGAATGAAAATATCTTTAAGAGAAGTTTCCCTGCCGGCTTAGGTGGTTTAGGATATTGTTGTCTTTATCGCTCGTGACATAAGCGCTCGCAGCCGTCCCCCTCATGCACATCCCTTCCCGCTTCCCGCTAATGTATATCGAGATAGCTGTAGGCTTTTCAAGATTTGGGCGGTTGAATTTTGGGTTTCGTTGTCCTCATATTATACGAAAATTATAGCACAGTAATCAATGATATTTTACAATCAAGTCAAGATTTACACCACACGACAACTTCGAGTTTCGAGTTTTGTAGTAGCCCTGCAGACGCTTTTGCACTCATTTAATTAGTGTCCCACATTTTAAATTCATTGGTCTTAAAGTTTTATATACTTAATACGGAAACCTAAACTCCATTTCAATAGAATCTGACAATTCTGTACACACTTACAGCCAATTAATATGAACACTGGGTTTAGGTCTTGGTGATGTGACTATTCTTCTTTTTTGATTCCTTTTAGATTATAATCACATCAACAAGGATATACACAATTAAGTGTGCCCACGTCAGGGTGTCTTGAATGTCTAGGAAATTGTCAGATTCTGTTGAAATGTAGTTTACTACGCGTGGGTTGACTCGTTATTAGATATAAATAAACTAGCTTTTGCTCGCGGCTCCTCCCGCGTGGTATTCGGTTATCGCGCGCTGTTCCCTCGGGAACTGTGCATTTTTCCGGGATAAAAGTAGCCTATGTCACTCTCGGGCCCATAAACTATCTCTATGCCAAAAATCACGTCGATCCGTCACTCCGTTACGGCGTGAAAGACGGACAAACACACAAACATACAAACACACAAACACACTTTCGCATTTTTTTTTTTTAGTACCTATGGATTCCAAAAAACCAAATATTAATTAAATTAATTGGTCTTAAAGTTTTATATAATACGGAACCCTACTACGCGTGTGTTGACTCGCTTTTAGGTATAAATAAATTCACAAAAACTCGCTCAACCCACCCCTACCACCGAGGGGGGTTAATAATGTCTCAATCAAACAACAATAGAGTCCATTACGATGTAATAAAGCTCTTTTATTAATAGAATATGAATGGAAGGGTTGAATTTCCTGTTGTTGGCAACTTGTTTGTTGCGATGCTTTTTCGTATAACTTTTTTTATGTACGAGACGCATACAGCATGGCTCACAGATTTGCCACATTTTGTAAAAACTTTTTTAGGGTTCCGTATCCAAAATGGCAGAAATTGAACCCTTACAGTTTCGCTGTCTGTCTGTTCGTCCGCGGCTTTGCTCAGAGGCTATCAATGCTAGAAAAAGGTATAAAATATAACTAAACTTAAAATATTCCGTACAAAATACGAAATCTTTAGAAGAATATGACAATTTTTTTTCGTAATGGCTACGGAACCCTATCTCGGGCGTGGCCGACATGCTCTTGGCCGGTTTTATAACTGTTGATACAATGTCAAAGCATACCTAGATACTTAAGAGCGCGTCTGTTTGTCCGCAGGTCCCCTTCTATTGTTATTTTAAATAAGGGCCAATCAACTTTTTTACCGACACTAATCTGTCCGCGACATTTTTCAAACAATTGCAGATTTTTTTAAGTAAACATGTTTTTTCTGTAATTTAATAGATGGTGGACATGAATACATGCCATCCTACGTAAGTTCAACCTATTAAACCGTGAAATATCTTGTTGGAAGTACGATTTTTAACGCAGGAGACGCCCAAAGTGCCGGTAAAATAGTTGATTGGCCCATAAATATTACTTGTCTGCCCTGTTCCTGCCTTCTTCATTCCATCTCCAACTTCCCCGGTCACTAGCTCGTACAACCAGGTTATTGTATTTGTCTGTCTTATAAAGTAAAGGCGCGTTTGCCCTATAATAAGAGCTATTGTTAGCGTGGGTTGCTATTAGTATAGAATTACGACCTTCAGCCGCCGCAAGGAAACATCTAATAGACAAACCAACGTCATCATCATCATCTAATTGCTTAACGGAAACAAAATTATAAGTACAGTCAGCAGCAGAGGATGAGCAGTTACGATATTTATTCTCCTGCGGCCGACCGTACAACGAAAATTGATATGTATATCTTAATGTCTCAAAGATGAAGTTCAATTTATTTTTTTAATCCACGACACAAATAGAGGGGTGTTATAAGTTTGACCGCTACGTGTGTCTGTCTGTGAGTCTGTGTGTGATAAGATAAGATAAGATATCATTTATTGCCACAACACAACGAAGACTTATTACAAACTTAATTACAGACTAACTAAATGCTAACATTTGCTGTGGCAAAGGGGATACTCAGCGTATGCTGTGAGTTAGGGTTCCACAGGCGGCCCTGACTGGCACAGCGCTGGTTTTCAGTACACCCCTTTAAACAACCCCGTTTTCAGTCGATGGGTGCTAATGTTGAAAGCATAAATAAAAAATAAAAAACAATGCTAGTTGATGAAGAAAAAAAAACTGTTTTTAGGATTCCGGAGCCAAAATGGCAAAAACGGAACCCTTATAGTTTCGCCATGTCTGTCTGTCTGTCTGCTGTCTGTCTGTCCGTCCGCGGCTTTGCTCAGGGACTATCAATGCTAGAAAGCTGTAATTTTGCACGGATATATAGGTAAACTATGCCGACAAAATAGTACAATTAAAAATTCAAAAACAATTTTTTTTAGGGTACCTGGTACCTCCCATAGACGTAAAGTGGCGGTGATTTTTTTTTCTCATCCAACCCTATAGTGTGGGGTATCGTTGGATAGGTATTTTAAAATCATTAGGGGTTAAAACGATTTTTCGATTCAGTAATTTGTTTGCGAAATATTTAACTTTAAAGTGCAAATTTTCATTAAAATCGAGCGTCCCTCCCCTCTCTAAAATCTAAACCGGTGGATGGGAAAATTTGAAAAAATTCAGGATGGTAGTCAGTATATCAAACTTTCAAGGAAAAATATAACGGCAGTTTGCTTGAGAATTATTAGTAGTTTATGAGTAAATAGCAGCGTAAGGTACGAAATATACCTAAACTTGGAAGATTCCGTATAAAATACGAAATCCTTAGAAAAATATTACTTAATTTTTTCGTAATGGCTACGGAACCCTATTTTGGGCGTGTCCGACACGCTCTTGGCCGGTTTTTTAGACGTGCAGTCACAACACAGGACCATCGAGTCGCACCCAATCGCTATTGTATTAAGTACTCGGTCAAATCACGAACCACTCACGAACAACAACACCGTAGCTCTTAAATGGGTGGACCGATTTGAATGCGGTTTTTTTTATTTGGTAGCAGGTGAACAGATACCTTCTAGGCAAACGTGTACTATCTTAGGCCTCATCTTCGCCTTCCATCAAGCGAGATTGAGGCCAAACGTAAGCCTATTTTTATAAAAAAAAAATATTTGACCAAAAATGTAATTTCCGAGGTTTTCGTGGGTAATCGTCGTATGTTCCTATAAAATTATTTTGATGACAAAGGCAGACAGACAGCCAACCATTAAACCAACAAAGGCTCCGGCTCTATAATTTCCTTTCATTTTAATGCCTACAAAAAACGTCAAGGTGAATGGACAATAGTATCGGGCTTTGCGCAGCGAAATTAGCGAATTATCAAGTGTAAGGTCGCGAAGTGGACACTGGGGGGGGGGGGGGGGGGGGGAGCAAATAAGGATGTTGACACCACCAATCAACTGACGTACTTTTTATGAGCTGTCAGAACACGATTCTTCTTCTTTTTTAAAATATGGCTTCTGTCCTAATTAATAAGACAATTTCGCCAGTGTCTAAGTATTATCTTTCGAGAGGCAATGTTGTACGGTGATTGTAGTTTTTGTAACTTGATAGTAAAATTCCAGAAACCACGTGGAAACAACTTACGCATTAAAAAATGTCAGACACGAGAGCAGTATAGAATTTTGTGATCACTGTTCACTGTTAAGGTTAATCGCCGCATAAAACACTATCAAAATTATACTTCAACTACCCAAAGAAACAGAAATAGCAAAATTAGATATTATCTACATCCGCCATGTTCGAATGCTACAAATCGAATCTCCTCCCATAGAGTTTCAATGGCAATAGCGACTTATGACGTCATCAGTCGCAATTTATTCGCCAACTCAATCAACTAACTATTTATCTGTTTTAAAGCAACAAAAAATCAAATTTACAGTAAATCGAAAATTAATCTGGTTTTCAGGGCTTAAAGCGTTTTTTTACTGGAGTTGTGCCTTTGAATTATTTTTTAATGGCGTCAACATCCCTATTCGTCGAGAGAGATAGCTGCAGCCTTTAGGTCCCGAGTGGCTCATACAACTTTTCACACCGAGCATTAAGAAACTTGAAAAAAGAATTAGAATATTATTAAAGAACAACCAGGATAGAAAATGGCGTGGCTTTACAATTATCAAGTAAAAAAAATGGCATTTGCAATAAAACACGAAAAGCCTTGAACAGAAAAGTAGCACTGAAATAGAATAGAAATATAAATATATTTTATTTGCATTAAATGTTGTTACAAAATGATGTTTACAATTAATTATGATTCAAACATTTAAACTTTAGAAGTCATGCAAATATTATGAATGTCGAACATGCCTATTTATATATATGACATAACCTAATTTACAATTTATTCATATCATTACTAAAATATTGTTTAATGGAATAAAAACATTTTTCAATAAGCCAACGGAGCAATTGAGTTTTAAAAGGCGTTAATTGGAGCTCTTTTATTGACTCCGGTAAATTGTTATATAGTTTTATGCACATGGCATAACTAACTGTTTCTCCTTTATGCATCCTTGGCAGAACCAACCTATTAGGATACCTAGTATTAAAGGAAACTGTGTCCCCTTTCTTTTTAAACATATCAGGATGCAGCTTCACAAATAGGCAAGCTTCATAAATATAGATAGAGTACACAGTTAGTATCCTATATTTAACAAACAAGGGCTTACATGATGTACGGCGGCTGATATACTGCTCCCTCTCGTCAGGGAGGAAAAGTTACTTTTCTGAAAGAGAGGTGTGAAAAAATTGTTTCTCGACAAATACAAATACAAATACAAATAATTTTATTTCGCTTAAAATATGGTACAAAAGATGGAACATAGTTTAGGGATCACATATTTCACCAGCTTCTGGCATGCAAAATATCTACTACAAACTAACATAACATTACATTAAATTTAAGTGCTCTAACGTACATAATAGGGTCATTGCTCAAAAGAAGAAAAATATTCATTAACAGAGTAGAATGCTTTTTCCACAAGCCATGCTTTAAGTTTATACGACCTATACATTAGCCCGGCATTAGTTCGGCATTAGTCTTTTAAGTTTAGTAGTAAGTTAAAGGGTCATACTGAAAACCAGCGTTGCGGCTTGCCGTGGCAACACGCTGAGTATGGCCCTATTTGCTTCTTTCGGCACAATGTCTGTTTCTTTTTCCGTTTTTAGGGTTCCGGAGCCAAAATGGCAAAAACGGAACCCTTATAGTTTCGCCATGTCTGTCTGTCCGTCTGCCTGTCCGTCCGCGGCTTTGCTCAGGGACTATCAATGCTAGAAAGCTGTAATTTTGCACAAATATATAGGTAAACTATGCCGACAAAACAGTACAATTAAAAATTCAAAAACAATTTTTTTTAGGGTACCTCCCATAGACATAAAGTGGGGGTGATTTTTTTTTCTCATCCAACCGTATAGTGTGGGGTATCGTTGGATAGGTATTTTAAAACCATTAGGGGTTTGCTCAAACGATTTTTCGATTAAGTAATTTGTTTGCGAAATATTTAACTTTAAAGTACAAATTTTCATTAAAATCGAGCGTCCCCCCCTCTAAAATCTAAACCGGTGGGTGGAAAAATTTGAAAAAATTCAGGATGGTAGTCACTATATCAAACTTCCAAGGAAAACTATAACGGCTAAGTTTGCTTGAGAATTATTAGTAGTTTATGAGTAAATAGCAGCGTAAGGTATAAAATATACCTAAACTTGGAAAAATATTACTTAATTTTTTCGTAATGGCTACGGAACCCTATTTTGGGCGTGTCCGACACGCTCTTGGCCGGTTTTTTATTATTATTTAAGATTATGCAATAAGGTTGTCTTATTTTGAACTGTTTTTTGGCAAACAAATTTATTCTTCTTCTATGTCCCTTAGAGAAAGTTGTTCAGCTTAAGCCACACTATCACCTGTTTGGTTCCACCCAGTATAAGAGCAGCACATATACATATACAACATTGTATACCTCCGAACAATGTCGCAATGACATCATCCCATTCGCAAGTGTTCTGGGCCCGCCGGAACTTGCTAATCCGGTCGCCTTATGGATCGCTATTTATTTTTATTAATAAACAGCACAACCAGCAAGATGCGAAAATCTTATAAAAAACCGGCCAAGAGCGTGTCGGACACGCACAAAATAGGGTTCCGTAGCCATTACGAAAAAATTAAGCAATATTTTTCAAAGGATTTCGTATTTTCTCTTCTAAGTTTAGGTATATTTTATACCTTACGCTGCTATTTACTCATAAACTACTAATAATCCTTAAGCAAGTTTGATATACTGACTATCATCCTGAATTTTTTCAAATTTTTCCACCCACCGGTTTAGATTTTAGAGGGGGGGGGGACGCTGAATTTTTATGAAAATTTGCACTTTAAAGTTGAATATTTCGCAAACAAATTACTGAATCGAAAAATCGTTTTAGCAAACCCATAATGGTTTTAAATATGATATGATACCCCACACTATAGGGTTGGATGAGAAAAAAAAAACACCGCCACTTTACGTCTATGGGAGGTACCCTAAAAAAAATTGTTTCTGAATTTTTAATTGTACTGTTTTGTCGGCATAGTTTACCTATATCGATACCGGAAATCTCAATTGGCGTAAAGGACATTTTAAGACTTTACAGTACAAGCAAAAAACGTTCACTTTATTGAAAAAAAAATTATAACTCATCTGTTTATTATTGCATAAAAATAAGGTTAAGGGAGATTATAGTTTTTTTTATCTCTTCTATCAGATAGCATTATAATTTTTATTGGAAAAAGCATATTTACGGAGATAATGTCTTTTACTACCCCCAATTTTAGATGTTGTGTTCTTTACGCCTGTTGATAACGTGACTTTCAAAATATAACCTTCAGTCGTAAAGGTCCCTTTAGCAAAATAAAAGGGCATTATTCCTGTCGTAAGAGAAGGAAATTGACAGAAAACGGGGTATAAAGAACATGAAATGGTACAAATTTGGATTGAAATCATTAAAATGGGTTGTAATTCATGGAAAAATTCAACACTTTTATTCATTACTGTAAGATTTTTATTATTCTAAGTGCAAAACTGTTTTTTAGTTTACCAAAAATAGGCCTTATACCTGTAATCACACATCAAATTTTAGTTTTGTAGTTAATAATCAATATTTATAATAAAGTTTCTTAAGTAAAATATCTAAATACGTAGGGCCGTGTTGCACGTCACGACATTTTTTTATTTATTTTTATTTTAAGTTTAGTTTAGTTTTAAGTTAGTTTCTAGATAAGGTCCTCAGTGAAAATCAGCGCCACGGCTTGCCGTGGTATTATGCTGAGTGGGGACCTGTTTAGCGTCATGTATGTCTTGTATTTGTTCTGTTTTTATTTATGGCGTTAAATAAATGTATTTTCTTTCTTTCTTTCTTTCTTTCTTTCTTTAACCCCTTTCAAAATGGAATAGTAACATTTAAATGACACTTTGTAGGTAGTTTAACTTTAGTTTGCTTTATTTTTACAAGTACTTTAGTTCTAATTATAATTTTTCCACCATAAAAGATATAATTATTAATTTTTCTTTCCACTTGGAAAATAGGATAAGTATTTAGTTTAATTTAACTACCTATTTACATGCATTTTAAAAACAAAACTTAATATAATAAGTAATCTATTCATAATCAAATATGAAACACTGTAGCGAATCTTTACAACAACATAGTGAGTAATGAAAATAATGAAAAATTCAATAGGTAAGAAAATAATTTACAAAATTGTGTGTATGGTTTAGCAAAAACAGACCATTTTACCTGCATCAAAAAATATTTTTGTAGCATAATTATCAGTCAAAAATCAACATCTTATAATTTTTTCAAACAACTAAATAAACAAGACCTTTAATATTAAATAGAAACTTAAGTACAAGAGGTATCGATCTCTTAATTTAATTTTTTTCTTTTTATATCAGTAAGTATTTTAGTTATAATAATATTTTTTCCATTATCATGAAATATTTATGTATTTTATCAATGTCTCCTTCTACTTATAAAATTGTATTTAGCACTGTTATTCGCTATTCTCTTGTTGTTTAATATACAAGTATTTTAGATGAACTAAAATTATAATCAAAGTAAACTAGGCAACATTGTAATTAATCTTTTGGATGACATACTTAAGGCGACCGTCTCAAATATAATTAATACTTAATCAAATCTTAAGAAAACTTTTAAAATCGCACATAAGTAGTTAGTAGATTTTTTTGGTTCGGCATTTTGTAGACTACTTGTCACAAAGTGAACTTAGTTACAGCCACAGAATAACGTAAAAAACACAGCAAAACTGCATACAAAAAATCGCGCGGAGCGGCGGCGGCGCAGGTGGACAGTATGAACCTGTTTGTTTACGTTTGTTCGCTTAGCTAGCCCTTACCCCGCCGCCACGCTCCCCGCTCGTGCCCTACGTACACCGCTCCACGTCGTATGATGTCTCTGATATTATTGCGATCCATTATTACGTTATAATTTATATATAGCGTACTCTGTCTCACAGTATCTAATATGAACTACGAGTAAAATCATCAAAGTAGCAACAAAGCTTGGGTTGTAAAGTCATTTAAGGACATCATTTTAGTCATTTTAATTATTTATTCCCATATTAGCTTGGGTTGTAAAGTCATTTAAGGACATCATTTTAGTCATTTTAATTATTTACTCCCATATTTTTTATGAGTTGTAACAGTCTTTTAGGTCTTAATGGACACACGTAAGTAGCATATAAATTACGTCAAAGGTAAACTAGGTAGTAAAGGACATTAAAACAGAGAAATCTGTTTACACCCAAATACACTATGTAAATAAAGGTTTACGTCCAAGCAAAGTTTATAAAATGTCCTTTAAATCATTTTTTTCATAAATAATCTTGAATAAGTTGTCCAAAATGAAAGTGGTAAAGGTCAATTTTTTAATCGTAGCGTTGCTTGGAATATACCATTCGATAGAGAAAAAAAAGCTGTATACGATGGTACTTAAAACTCATTTTCGCATTTTTGTCCTTTACGCCATTTGAGATTTCCGGTATCGATATATCCGTGCAAAATTACAGCTTTCTAGCAGAGATAGTCCCTGAGCAAAGCCGCGGACGGACAGACAGGCAGACATGGCGAAACTATAAGGGTTCCGTTTTTGCCATTTTGGCTCCGGAACCCTAATTATCAAGAGATGGAAACTAAAAGCTAAAGAAAGAGCAATGGAAAAGTCTGGAGGAGGCCTTCATCCTTAACCAATTTATTTTATATTTAAACAAAATTTAATTCGAAAATACAAACTGAAATACAGATGCACAGAAACACCAGAAAAATAAAACCAGCGCTGGGAATCGAATCCAGGTCCTCGGCATTCTGTGCCGCGTGCTATACCGCAACACCACTACTGGACAACGGTACAGACACGAATTTCTCCTATGCACCACATATCTCAGCTTGTTTGTTTCTTATTTAGCCAATTAAGCAGCGACACTAGCGACATCTATGCCGTAGCCGTCATCGAGAAACTTTTCGGCACTCCATTGAAAAAAAAACAATCTTAAAAAATTTATTGTAAGTTAGTAAAGTTATGTTAGTTAAATACCTATATTAATCATTTAACGGTAAAAAAATACTTTTACTCTATCAAGTACGTTCGGCAGTTGTTCTTACAATTGATTTATACTTACTTTGTGAAGCACACGAGGACTTAGGTTAGGAGGGTATAATACGTAAAAATATTTAATTACGCAGGAAATAAAAGGCTTATTTATTTTATTCAATAAACAAGCCTTTACCACAGAATAAATAATAGTACTACGTGCCTTTACGCAGTAGTAGTTATTAAAATCCGGTATTGGGGCCAATCAACTATTACTGACACTTTGGGCGTCTCCTGCGTTACCAAAATTGTTTGTGGCGTTACCAAAAAATCGTACTTTCTACAAGATATTTCACGGTTTAATACGTTGAACTTACGTAGGATGGCATGTATTCATGTACACCATCTATTTAATTACAGAAAAAACATGTTTACTTACAAAAATCTGCAATTGTTTGAAAAATTTCGCGGACAGATTAGTGTCGGTAAAAAAGTTGATTGGCCCAAATACATTGTAATAAATAACTTACCTCAATAAGAACTTGTTTACGCATTAACATTCAGGAACTAATAATAACACTGTGACTCACGACCATGGTATTTAACATACGTTCGAGAACAACCCCCCTCCGACAGTCTGGTAAAAATAAATATTTCGCTAAAGCAAGCTGTGATGGCCTAGTGGTTTGACCTATCGCCTCTCAAGCAGAGGGTCGTGGGTTCAAACCCCGGCTCGCACCTCTGAGTTTTTCCAAATTCATGTGCGGAATTACATTTGAAATTTACCACGAGCTTTGCGGAGAAGGAAAACATCGTGAGGACTGCACAAGCCTGCGAAGCAATTCAATGGTGCGTGTGAAGTTCCTAATCCGCACTGGGCCCGCGTGGGAACTACGGCCCAAGCCCTCTCATTCTGAGAGGCCTGTGCCCAGCAGTGGACGTATATAGGCTGGGATAATAATAATAAAAAAAAACATGTGTAAACAGCTCCACTATCAGAGATGTCAATTAACTGTAACGTGTTACCGCCGAACCCACAAACGACAGGTAATAAAAGTCAATTAGTTAACGGCTATTGATCGGTCCAAAGTGTTGTGTGTTTACATGATCAAACCCAGCGGCCATAACAGTATACGAGTACTTGCGAGAATAAACAAAAATAAAACTTAAACTATATAGAAAACTAGCTTATGCCCGCCACTTCGTCTGCGCGAACCAGGGTTTCGCGCGGTGGCGCCCTCTACCGGAATAAAAAGTATCCTATGTTGATCCTTGGGGCTTAAATTATCTCTATACCAAATTTCATCAAAATTGGTCCAGCGGTTGCGACGTGAGAGCGTAACAGATAGACAGACAGACAGACAAAGTTACTTTCGCATTTATAATATTAGTAGGGATATGGCGTAAATCGCCGTCAATGGGCAAGGTGCCCAGAAGGCTGGCCGTATTTCCTCGCTGTATAGCGATACTTAAAAAATATATAGGTATACCTCGTTGAGTTTCTTGCCGGATTCTTCTCAACAGAGGTTTTTCCGAACCGGTGGTAGATTTTTTGACGAACTAAATAAAATTCGTTGCTCATCCGCGACCTTACGATAGCTGAGCTTATGTAAAATATGGGTGTTCATGCAGTTCCTACACCACACTGTAAGAACACACAAAAATTACACAAACCCATCTATCACCACCACCACATCACACTGACGCGGTTCGAATTTAACCAGAGCTCATCTTCAGAGTAACACAAGCGCACACCATGCTACCAGTTGTTAGATTTTTTGATTATAAGTGCTTGTGATAGCCTAAATTGAAGAAAGATTTGTACAATTGAGTGTTTACATACATACATATCTATTAATTGTTTTAGAATACAAGTAGATAATGTACTCAATAAGCATTATTATTGTTATTGGTAGGGGTAAGTACCGTATTGGCTACACTCTGCTTTGTTTCGACTAACGTGCATTGGCGTACTCTGACCGGTTGGTCTTCGGTGAAGTGTACGTTGGCTATATAAATCATCACACATGTGCCTTAGTGAGATCTTTTTAGGGAGTAAGTGCATGTTAAGTTTAGGCATAGCACTAAGAATACCTGTATTATCTTTTGTACACTTATTTCTGTTTGTTCTCCAAATAAATAAATAAATAAATAAATAAATAAGATATTTTGACTTTGACTTTGACTATACGAACGTAAGGAAGGATCGTGTATAAGGTTAAAACGTGCCGTTGCGTTTGCTGAGCGTTCGACTTGCATTTGTGAACGAAAACGAACATCGTGTGGATTTCCTTAGTTATATTTATTAGGTATTTTAACTATTTGTGTACAATATTCCTAAATGGAATTTGTTACGGCCTTGCCTTTATCAAGTAGGACGTGGTTAACTTTACAATTGCGTTTTCATTTAATTAGCCGTTATCGCTGCGTTTGATACGGCAGGAAGTTTAATAAAACAGCTGAGCACAAACTAACGCTCGGAAGATTCTTTAAGTATACCAATGTCATGGGTTTTCAACAGAGATGTGTGAGAATGTGCTGCGAGGAATGTCTTTTTCAGGGGGATTGTGCAGTCAAGGGCAAAAATATGTATACACTTTAGTACCTTGTCTATTTGAACTGCCATATATGAACTCTCACAGTGGTTAAAGTGACAAGATACTAAAGTGTATACATGTGTTTGCCTTTGACTGTGCCTGAATATCGAAAATTAATATATACTCAGCGGCGCAAAATTAGGCCCACTCTACATATACAAAATTACCTATTACTGCATTTTTTTATTCGACTGGATGGCTACACTCGGGGCCATAATTCGAGAGACAACTTTGACAATTCATTGTGCACAAGTGTTGCCACAGACAGGGTAGTGCTGTTCGTGTCGATATTAAAAAATATCACGGCATTGGCTTCTATCGATATTTATCCGTTATTTATTTATGGTGACAATACCAAATTAGTTTAATAATTTACTTTGCAATGTAAGATCATTGAAAGAAGTGCAAATACAAACGAACGACAATTATTTCTTTTATTGTTTTGATTGGCCTCACCTTAAATCCGCTTTATTTATTTTATATACACATTATATGATTGTTGTCACCAAGGGCGCTAACAAGTAATAATTTCATCATTACCTTCACAAGAGGCGCCATTTTGTCAACGATAATGTAGCGATTGGCGGGGGCAGGGGGACTACTACGAAATTCGAATTTTTCATCGTACCGTCCCTCTCACTTTCATTTTAAATAATATTAACGCCAGCAGGATAGCAAGATACGGAGTTCGAATTTTACACTTCGTAGTATATAGGGCCAAGGGCGGGGGCCGGTGCGGGGCATTCGTCGATTTTTCACTTTGAATCGTAATGGATCGTAAACCTCAGCAGGGCTACTATGAAACTCAATACTCGAAGTTCGTGTCATGCGGTCCCTCTTGCCCTTTTATATTATTTCATATCATCCCAGCCTATATACGTCCCACTGTTGGGCACAGCCTTACAGCATAAAGAATGTAAAATAAATACAATTTAGCTGTGTATGACTTTTTTTAACTATCCGCATCCTGTTTCATTATTTTTATGTATCTATTTGCTTCGGTTAGTAACATAAGCAATGTGGACTAGTAATGCGACTTTATTGCGGCATCCGTTTATAATCGATTTGTCTTCATTAAGATAATAAATATTTCATACTTACTTATTATATCATAACAAATTAATAAATTGTCTGTAAATACGATTTAAAGGATACGATTCACTTTATTTCCGAATCGAATCGGTTGAAGATTATATTGAAATGAATAGATTAAAAAATCGCTACATCGTATCCATCGCTAAATCAATCTTCATAAAAATCGAATCGTAACGTGCATCCCTAATTCGTGTAACAAACTTTTGTAACCCATTCGGCTTCCATTTCCCGGAGTGTTTGAATGTGTTTCGTGGTTTTCTGCATCTCTCGCTCAATGTGCGCATTTTATTTGTTACGTTTTAGTTTTGTTTGGTTAAATTTTCGTTGTGTTATATCTTTGTTACTTTGAATTGGTACAAAAAAAATCCCTCTTAGCAAACCATTTAGTCGAATCGACAATGAATATCGATATCGGCTACATCACTATTTAATTTCGTCGAAAGCTTGGTAACCCTTTACCTGTCATTGACTTGTCAAAGTTGTCTCTCGAATTATGGCCCCGAGTATAACCAGCAAGTGGGTCTCCTGATGGTAAGAGATTACCACTGCCCATATACATCTGCAACACTAAGGATATTGTAGATGCGTTGCCAGCCTAGAGGCCTAAGATGGGATACTCAAGTGCCAGTAATTTCACCGGCTGTCTTACTCTCCACGCCGAAACAACAGTGCAAGCACTGCTGATTCACGGCAGGATTAGCGAGCAAAATGGTGGTAGCAATCCGGGCGGACCTTGCACAAGGTCCTACCACCTGCAAAACTACAAACAAAATTTCCTAGTACTTTTGTCAATTTTCGATATTCAGTATTCAGAGTGCCCGTTTTACATGAGCCAATAGAAACGGTTTATTACCAATCTTCGCTCCGCTCGGCTGTTGCCGTTAGAGCTGTGCTGTGCGAGGATAAAGAAGCGTTTCTATTATGAAAAACACAATCGCAGCATGTACTCGCATATCTCTGGTGGAAACAGCCTTATCACATAATTAACACATACCATCTTTTGTATTCTATATTATGTATTCTGGCAAATAAAGCATTATCATTCTCATTCAATTCTAAGAAGAAACTGTTTGTTTTTGGTCCGAGTGGTCACTCAACGCGACTGTTTAGTCTACTCGTGACCATGGCCACTGTCATGTTATTAATTAGCTAAGTTGTTAGTGACAATGACTACGAAGCTAGCGGTCTTGGGTTCGATTCCCGCGATCGGCAAATATTTGTATGATGAATACGAAAGTTTGTACTTAAGTCTTGGATGTATGTATATACTAGCTTATGCCCGAGGCTCCGTCCGCGTGGTATTCGGTTATCGCGCGCAGTTCCCTCGGGAACTGTGCATTTTTCCGGGATAAAAAGTAGCCTATGTCACTTTCGGGCCCATAAACTATCTCTATTCCAAAAATCACGTCGATCCGTCGCTCCGTTACGGCGTGAAAGAGGGACAAACATACAAACACACAAACATACAAACACACTTTCGCATTTATAATATTAGTATGGATGTCTATCCGTTGTCTAGTACTCATAGTACAAACTGCACTTTGCACTTACCACTTGTTATGGGCGTCAGCGAGTGGCCTAGCTCCGCAAATGAGGTTCCCGATTTATCGGCGACCTTATGAGGTCCGCGATTTATGGGTGACCTTGACCTTATAAGGTTCCCGATTTATGGGTGACCTTATAAATAAAAATAAATAAAAATACTTTATTTCAGACCAAACAAAAGTCCATATTTTTTGTTAGTAGAATTGTTCTTACAAGACTAGTGTTAGTCGATTTATTATTATTATGAGGTTCCCGATTTCACCCACCAAACCTTATGAGGTGGCCGGTTAATGGGTGACCTTATGAGGTTCTCGATTTATGCATGAACTAATGATCAGACGAACGTATGGCCAAGTAGTTAGAGAACCTGACTACGAAGTTTGAGGTCCCGGGTTCGGTTCCCGGCCGAGGAAGACATTTGTATGAATAATACGAATGTTTGTTCTCTTGTCTTGGATGTTTAATACCAGTATGTTTATCCGTGCCTAGTATCTATAGTACAAGCTTTGCTTAGTTTGGGGCTAGGTCAATTGGTGTGATTTGCCCCAAGATATAATTATTAGGTATAGTTTGATTGTTGACATGTTCCTTTCACCTTGACAGCCAGCACTACATGGCACAAGCGCATGACGAGGACTACGAAGACAGGTACTACTCATCGGGCCGTGACAGCGATGACAGTCCAATTCTCTCTTACAGGTGAGTCAAACCCAAAAGCCTGTCTTAACGGAGGTTCTCCATCGTTTGATCGAATTTCATATGCATGAATTTGATTTGCCATAACTTTAATCCATAATGATAATGATCCTTTAATGATGATGATGATCCTTTTTTCCATAATGATTATTTTCCATAATTTTTGTTGCCGTAAAGATACGTTTGTCATACTTCATTTTACCTATTACCAAATGTCCTAAAAACATGCGCGAACTTCTAGTCGTACACACTAATTATTTGCCATAAAAAGTTTCTGGAAGAAACAAAAAAAAATACTCATAACGAAGAATTAAGGGAAAGTGTTATTATGCTATCTAACATTAGGGATATTGAATATCATGGCACATAAGTGCTATGTAAGATTACATCAAAATCCGTCCAGCTGTTTTAGCGAGAAGGAGTAACAAAATATCAGTAGAATTATAGGAATCAGGTGGTAGGACCTTGTGCAAGCTCCGCCCGGATTGCTACCACCATCTTGCTCGCTAATCGTGCCGTGAAGCAGCAGTGCTTGCACTGTTGTCTTTCGGCGTGGAGAGCAAGACAGCCGGTGAAATTACTGGCACTTAAGGTATCCCATCTTAGGCCTCTAGGTTGGCAACGCATTTGCAACACTCCTGGTGTTGCAGATGTTTACGGGCGGTGGTGATCTCTTACCATCTGGAGACCCACTTGCTCGTTTGCCATCTAGTCGAATAAAAAAAATCTAGGTAGGTGACGTCGCCGGCCAAAACTAGACAGTTTTAAAGGCTAGAGGTGAACTCATATCATAACCTTTGTCATTTGTGTAAGGTAACAATGACTGATTGTTGTATTGTTCAAAATTTTTGCGATTTTCGCCGATATTTACTAAACAAAAATTGATTTAACCTGGAAGCTTGGCCCCTATAACAGTCGCAGTTATTGAGTACAGTTAGAAGAAGCTACTGTCAGTACAAATGGTTAATCGACAAAGCAAATAAAGGTTCAAGCTGGAAAATATTTAAATTATATTCAACAAGGAAAAGTGATCGTTCTGAATATCATTAAAATTTTAATCTTGTCCCATATTTATACCATTGAGTGGTATAGGACGCAAGAAAAAAAATTACCATTTGTGTTTATGTCGAGTGAAAAATTTGTATTTTTTACGTTATGTTCTGATCTCAATTCGGACTAGATTCACTTTGGGCTTAATTAATTTACAATGAAAATAAATGTTCTTAATATACATTAGACAGGAGGGTGATATTATTTACCGACCCGGATAATACAGTCTATTTTTCGTGTACATGCCCGCCCATAAAAAAAAAGTGACAAGAGTTTCTAATAGTAAATAGTAGATTTTAAATAGCTCGTTGAGCTTCTTGCCGGATTCTTCTCAACAGAGGTTTTTCCGAACCGGTGGTAGATTTTTTTGACATTCATAAGTGCTTGTTATAGCCTAAATTGAATAAAGATATTTTGACTTTCACTGTCATCCTATTTCAGAACAATTACATTTAGACGAAGTTCACTTTTGATGGTATTCATTTTAGTTGGAAGTCAAAATAGCCAACTAACGTGGACGATTTTTCATTTGTACTGAAAATGACAGCAAATTCTTAAAATTCACAATAGTGAAAGAAATGCCGATTATTGTGAATAACAACGCTTTTGCTGACAATTATGGTGATGGTGATGTGATAGTTGAAAACGTTGTCAGTGTTACGTTTGTTAATGACGGCAGTTATGTTGATTTCGTTAATGATGTCTACGAAAACGATGGTGCAGACGGGTAAGATTCTTGTACAAATGTTGATTAAAAGCGAAAGTATATTTACAGCGGTTTAGACACCGAATATGACTTTGTCCCGTTCGATGTCGAGACTCTTGGTACCTGGGGTCCTAGCGCTTTGAATATTGATACGGAAATAACAAAAAGGCAGGCGCGGCGCACTCCGCGGTATAGGTACGATTCTGTAAGTATCAAAAGACCCCACGCCGGCGTGGGTTAACTCACTAGGGTTATGAGCATCGCCCATGCACGCTCGCAGTCTCTCGCTCGTACTAGTCGCGCCGCGTAACGCTACGTGTAGCTGTGTGATATTCGTGAAACTGGTTCACGATGAGTGCAAAAAAAGATTGCAATGATGGTTTATAAATAAATAAAATAAATATGGGATGAATATATAAATAAAATAAAGGACACAGTCGTTCGCCGATGTAGTTTGAAACAAATTCGGCGACCGCATTAGGTGAACGACGCAGTGTCATTGCAGCTTTAATTTTTTACTGGCATAATGTTGACGTTACTGATCATGTCCTCCGGCAGGTATGAAACGCGTCGCTGCGCGCGTGCGCCGTCGCCGGAGGGGCGCGTGCGACGCGCGACGGTCACCGCTCTCGCCAAGTTCTTCCTCTTCTGCATGGCTATGATAATGTTCTGCGTGCTTATGTACATACCGGTGTACAATAAAGCCAACGATCAAATGAGCAAAGGTTAGTACAAGCTTTTATTTAATTTACTAGCTGTTGCCCTCGACTTTGTTTATTTTTAAGTTAGTTTTTACATAAGGTCCTCATTGAAAATCAGCGTCACGGCTTGCCGTGGCATTATGCTGAGTGGGGACCTATTTAGCGCCATATATGTCATTTTGTTCTATGTTTATTTTATGGCGTTAAATAAATGTATTTTCTTTCTTTCATTCATAGAATTCGTTTATTGGTATCCCGCGGGAACTATGTCCTTCCTCGTTGCTCTTAATTATCTGCATACCGATTTTCATTTAAATCGGTTCAGCAGTTTAGACGTGAAGTGTGAAGAGGTGACATTGTTGATTAGATCAATTTACCAGAATCGTTGTTTCCTAGTAGGGTCGATCAACTTTTCCCTGTACCGCGTTTCCATGGTTACGTCTGGGCAACTCTTCGAAACCATGAGTTTCTCCATGTTTTCTGTGGTTATAATAGGGATGTTGACGCCATTAAAAAAATATTCGAAGGCATGACACCAGTAAAAAAATGCTTTATTTTAGCCCCGAAAACCAGATTCATTTTCAATTTACTGTAAAATTTGATTTTTTGTTGCTTTGAAACAAATAAATAGTTAGTTGATTGAGTTGGCGAACAAATAGCGAGTTATGACGTCATAAGTCGCTATTGCCATTGAAACTATGGGAGAATTGTGTTTTGACAGCTCATAAAAAGTACGTCAGTTGATTGGTGGTGTCAACATCCCTATACATAGAGCGTACATAGTTGTCGTAGTTACAAGTCTATTATTTAATGGACAATCTCCTAAGCACATTAGTAGCGTATATTATAACAGTTTTTTAAGAAACTCTGTCACTGTTGTCTCTTGGACAACGGGACAGAATAACAAACAAGAAAAAGTTGATCGACCCAGTAGCAACCATTCGCTTTTTTTCTCAATATGCTTTTTTACTGAAGGTTATTTTCACAGTCGCGTTTTTCCCAATTTTAACTAGCACACAAACATAGGTAGGCTTGGGTTATGTTAAGTGGGCCAATCAACTATTTTACCGAAACTTTGGGCGTCTCCTGCGTTACCAAAATTGTCTCTGGCGTTACCAAAAAGTCGTACTTCCAACAAGATATTTCACGGTTTAATAAAGTGATCTTTCGTAGGATTACGTAGTATTCATGTACATCATCTATTAAACTAAAGAAAAAACATGTTTACTGACAAAAATCTGCAATTGTTTGAAAAATGTCGCGGACAGATTAGTGTCGGTAAAAAAGGTGATTGGCCCAAGTTTGTATCGGTCCGAAGGGCTAAAACCACACAAAAGGAGGAGCCGCCGGAAGCGTCCGTTGACACTGTTCCCGTGTCGATTAAAATAGGGACAAAACGCTATTGTGAAAATACGCTTAAGTAAAATACCATGGAAGGGAAAAAAACAGGTACCTAAATAACGAATTGGGAAAATGATATAACCTTCTTTTTTTTATTCGACTGGATGGCAAATGAGCATGTGGGTCTCCTGATGGTAAGAGATCCCCGCGGCCCATAAACATCTGCAACACCAGGGGTATTGCAGATGCATTGCCAACCTAGAGACCTAAGATGGGATACCTCAAGTGCCAGTAATTTCACCGGCTGTCTTACTTTCTACGCTAAAACACAACAGTGCAAGCACTGCTCTTCACAGCAGGATTAGCGAGCAAGATGGTGGTAGCAATCCGGGCGGACCTTGCACAAGGTTCTGCCACCTGCAAAAACTGCAAAACTTGCCGTCGTAATTCGTCTTTAGTAAAATACCTACATGTTTCCATGCGTTTACTTGTCATGTGTCATGTGTGCACACCATTTAACATTGACATGAAAATTTAAGTCATCACAATATTATGCTTAGAAAAATCATAATGGTACGGCTATGGTAATACGTAGATTAAGAATGTCAATAGAAACTCAAACCTTGACGAGTTTCCTGTTAGCTGTTAAACAGGAGACATCTTTAGGTGCCACGGATGCAATTATGCGTTGAGTCGGGTCCCATTAGATACTAAGATTTTTTGAGCAGTCACTTAAGCATTTTGGGCCTTTGGGTAAAAAGAAATTGTCGTGGCGTATTAAATGTCCTATCATAGAATCCTCTTCAGTAACTTATGGTATCCCGTTACGATGTTTTGTTTTGACTATGGTTAGAATCTCTTCGTTGGTTTTCCTTACTGTCCAGCTAATAATAAGAATAAGGACAAAAATGGTTTATGGGCTGATAAAATAGATACACATACAGAAACACTGAAATATACACATCCATGCCTATTCCTATCAGCCAAAATGGCCGCTCAGCTATGTGTCGCGAAAAGATTTGAAGATGATTTCGCGACGCTGATTTTCAGTGACGCCATAACCGATAACGCCAATAACAGTTATCTTAAGCTTAATATTTTGATTAATGTTTAGTTTACTTTTCCAGGTGTTGTAGCAGGTTGGTCCATCCATACAAATCGTGATACAAAAATATACGTTCAACCAAACAATGTGACGACCATTCACGAACCAAAACACATATGTCCTCCCCACACTAGAAACAAAAGGAACAATTTATTTCTACTTATCATAGTATGTTCCTCCACCACGCACTTCGATCAACGTGTCGCTATCAGAGAGACGTGGGGGGACTACAAAACATATTTAGAACTATCAAAGGTATACAACAAAGTTAGGGAGAAATACAAGGATTATAATTACACCTATGATTTGTATCCAGATTTAGATAAAAATGTAAATAATGTAAATAGTAGCGAAAGGATCAAAAGAGATGTTAGTAGTTTTAAGCATCTACTGCCTGAGTTAGCTAAAGCGTTGCAAAATAATATAGATAGTGAAAAAACTGATGTACCTGAAGAAAAGAGGTTTGAAGATGACAATATGCTACCAGAGTTTGATATGAACAAAGAAATAGGGGAAGGCGAAGATGATGAATACAACTACGATTATGAAAGCAATGTCATGAAAATACCTCCTAACGGGTACGAAGAGAACGCCAATTTAGATAAAGTTTTAAAGATTTTAAGGAAAGATAAAAACTTTGCTAAAAGCGATGTAGTGTCTGATAAAAATGATAATTTGATTGATGGTGACACAGAACCAGACTTCAAGCTGTTATTTTTACTAGGGTTGCCTAGTAATGAAAATGATACTGAAGTACAAAGCAAAATAGAGGAAGAAGTGCAGAAGTACGGTGATGTCATACAGGAGGGTTTTATCGATTCATACAACAATTTGACGTTGAAATCGATTATGATGCTGAAATGGGTGACCAATAAATGCAACGAGAGCGGTAAGTTTTTTTTTAATCTACTGAAATTTATTAAAAATAGTACAAATTTAATAAATCACAACCTTATTGCCTTATTCTTCCAATACTATACCTACGTGCACGGCAGCTACATCTGTGTGACATATTTTTTACCATGCAAAAGCTGCCCTCCTCCCCTTCCACTTGGATCAACACATATGTCACATAGATCCAACTATCTCGAACACCACAAATAATACTAACACGTTCCGAACTTTTTACAACTTCATTTGGGCGTTTAAAAAAAAGTGTACACTTTCTTTTTCGAAAATTTTTTTTTGATAGTTTAAAAAAATACTATCGGAATCGATAAAACTAAACTCATAAAATTTCATCACAAGTTTGAACTGAGCACACAATCGTTCACCAGCAACCACCGACTTGATTCCCAAATCAAATATTTTTACATTATTTTTTTCGACAGTATTCACTCAAATACCCTACCATTTTTTTTCACTTTCCAGTCCGCTACATCCTCAAAACCGACGACGACACCTACATAAATGTACCAGCGTTAATCCTGAACCTTCGCAACCGATCAAAAGAACACGATAAACATCCAGCTAATAAGGAATACATGCTCATCGGGGACCTCATTTGCGGCGCTAGGCCGGTCGCTGACGCCCATAACAAGTGGTAAGTGCGAGATCAGCCATTAATAGGGATCTCATTAGTTCATCCATAAATCGAGGACCTCATAAGGTCACCCATAAATCGGGGACCTCATTTGCGGCGCTAGGCCAGTCGCTGACACCCATAACAAGTGGTAAGTGCAAGATCAGCCATTAATAGGGGACCTCATTACCCATCCATAAATCGAGGACCTCATAAGGTCACCCATAAATCGGGGACCTCATTTGCGGCGCTAGGCCGGTCGCTGACGCCCATAACAAGTGGTAAGTGCAAGATCAGCCATTAATAGGGGACCTCATTACCCACCCATAAATCGAGGACCTCATAAGGTCACCCATAAATCGGGGACCTCATTTGCGGGGCTAGGCCAGTCGCTGACGGCCATAACGAGTGGTAAGTGCGAGATCAGCCATTAATAGGGGACCTCATTAGTTCACCCATAAATCGAGGACCTCATAAGGTCACCCATAAATGCCACCTCATAAGGTCACCCTTAAGTCGGGGACTTCATAAAGTCGCCCATAAATCGGGGAGCTGTCCCCTCGGAAACTGTGCATTTTCCGGAATAAAAAGAAGCCTATGTAACTCTCTGGTCCATAAACTATCTCTATGCCAAAAATGAAGTCGGTCCGTCGCTCCGTTTCAACGTGAAAGACAGACAAACACACACACTTAATTTAGTATGGATTAGGAGTATATTTTACTAGCTGTTTTCCGCGACTCCGGCCACGTAGAATTTGCTTACCGCCATCTTGCGGGAACAATGCAATTTTCAGGGATAAAAATTATCCTATGTATGCCCTTCCTCGGGACTCTATTTGGGTACCGAATCTCATCTCAATCGGTTCAGCGGTTTAGACGTGAAGAGATAACAAACAGACTTACAAACTTTCGCAGTGTAGTATGAGTGTGGTTTATTTTTTTACCTTCTTCTCAGGTATAGTCCCCGGTACATGTTCTCTGGGCGCGTGTACCCCCGCTACCTGTCCGGTACGGGCTACGCCTTCTCGGCGCCCGCCGCCGCCGCCTTGTACCGGGCCGCCTTGCATCACCACTACTTCCATCTCGAGGACATCTACATCACTGGTGAGAGTCCTACCAGGCATGTTACGGAAGTTCGGAAAGTTTTTGAATTTTGTTTTCAGACGGGCGCAAATAAATAGCTGTTGACGATAGAAAATGGGGGAGGCCTGTCTCCAACAGTGGTTGTCCCATGGCTAATGATGATGATGATAATGATGATGATGATGATGATGATGATGATGATGAAAATAGAAGTACTAACATTATTCAACTAAAAGAATTTCCTCGCTCACCTGCAACATTATGATAGCTAAGTTTATGCAAAATATGCGTGTTCATGCAGTTCCTCCATCTCGACACTGTAAAAACACAAATCACACAAACCCATCTGTAATCACCACCACACTACACTGATGCGTTTCGAAATTAACCAGAGCTCATCTTCAGAGCAACACAACCGTACACCATGCTACCAGATTTTAGACTAACAAACCACAACAACCGTTTTAATTTGTCACTGTTACTCCCCGAGTACCCACCTGTATTTTTTCTCAAATAAAACAAAACTACCCACAAAATGTACATGACTTTACAATGAAATAAATAAATAAATATGAATACATTTTGATCGTCATATAAAACTACCTGGAATTTTCATTTATTATGAAATTAGACCCAAGCCGGTATTTTCCGCGATAAATGCCTAAACTGGCTAAATCATGATCTGCCAAAACGTCACTAGGCAAATCGGTAAACGTTTAGTTTCTAACGATACGGCGGATGTTCCTTATCCAATTCATGAAATGGCGCCATTTCACTATGCCTAGGAATTTCGTGATCTAGCGGATTTAAGGATCGGCCGCCGACGTATATATTTACTCGACTACGGCAAAGCCAAAGGAAGAGTAATGATTTTAGCAGCTTATGTATGTTTACGTAGACGACTATATACATAGACGATTATTCCAGGCATGTGCGCGGTGCGAGCTAACCCCCTGATCCCGCCGCGCGACGAGCCCCTCTTCTCGTACACGCTGGCGCCGCCGCGGCCCGCCTGCCACGCGCACGCGCACGCCACCGCGCACCGCGTGCCCCCCGCAGCCCTGAGGCACACCATCAAGCGGCTGTTAGACCCTAACAAGGTCGACCAGTGAGTATACTGCTTTGAGCGTTTCACTGTTGACTCCCAAAAGCTGCCTAAGGATGGTCCCTAACAAGGTCGATCAGTGAGTATACTGCTTTGATCGTTTCACTGATGACTCCCAAAAGCCGCCTAAGGATGGTCCCAAACAAGGTCAACCAGTGAGTATACTGCTTTGAGCGTTTCACTGTTGACTCCCAAAAGCCGCCTAAGGATGGTCCCAAACAAGGTCGATCAGTGAGTATACTGCTTTAATCGTTTCA
Organism: Choristoneura rosaceana; assembly: GCA_037349165.1. NCBI lineage: Eukaryota > Metazoa > Arthropoda > Insecta > Lepidoptera > Tortricidae > Choristoneura > Choristoneura rosaceana. The sequence goes on along the minus strand of JAZBNJ010000046.1, from coordinate 8,910,108 downwards.
CTGTTGACTCCCAAAAGCCGCCTAAGGATGGTCCTAAACAAGGTCGACCAGTGAGTATACTGCTTTAATCGTTTCACTGTTAACTCCTAAAAGCCGCCTAAGGATGGTCCCAAACAAGGTTGACCAGTGAGTATACTTTGATCGTTTCACTGTTGACTCCCAAAAGCCGCCTAAGGATGGTCCCAAACAAGGTCGACCAGTGAGTATACTGCTTTGAGCGTTTCACTGTTGACTCCCAAAAGCCGCCTAAGGATGGTCCCAAACAAGGTCAACCAGTGAGTATATCGACTGCTTTGATCGTTTCACTGATGACTCCCAAAAGCCACCTAAGGATGGTGATAATGAAGGATAGAAGGGAAGTGATTACTGTGTGTTACCGTGTACGCACATCATGATGCGGCTTTTAGATCCTAACAACGTCGATCAGTGAGTAGGTATACTGACTGCTTTGATCGTTTCACTGTTGACTCCCAAAAGCCACCTAAGGATGGTGATGATAAAGGATAGAAGGGAAGTGATTACTGTGTGTTACCGTGTACGCACATCATGATGCGGCTTTTAGATCCTAACAACGTCGATCAGTGAGTATGTATACCGACTGCTTTGATCGTTTCACTGTTGACTCCCAAAAGCCACCTAAGGATGGTGATGATAAAGGATAGAAGGGAATTGATCACTGTGTTACCGTGTGCGCTGATGCACGTGATGCTGCTTTTAGATCCCAACAACGTCGATGAGTGAGTATGCTTGATGTATTTTTCTGTTGACTTCCAAAAGCCACCTAAGGGTGGTGGTAATAAAGGATGACCTGCTTGAAATTTACTTGATATATCTTCATAGGTGAACATTGGGTCAATTTTAGGGTAGGTAGCGCTAATTTGCGCCTCAGTATCACGCCGCCACTCCCCACAGTAGGGGAGGTTTTACCTACTCAATGCACGACAATGTGTATCTTGCTATAGTTTTTCCCTAACCGCCTAAGAAAGAAGATCAAAGATAATAATAAATCGTAAGTAGCATTCACTATTGAAGTGCCGCCCACTGCGCTGAGTGAGATACACCATCAGGTGACTGTTGGATTGGACCCCAACAAGATCGATCAGTGAGTATGATTGATGTATTTTTCTATTGACTCCCAAAAGCCACCAAAATAACTGAAGAAGAATTCATATAGGCTGTGAAAGAGAAACGAAGGATATTATAACGAATAACTGGAATAACTCACATCTTTGAGTTCCAAAAGCGACCTGAGATTGGTGGTAATAGGGGAAAGAAGGGTATAATAAACGATTTTATTTGTTTGACTGCTTATTCCCAGAAGCCACCAAAATGTGGAGTGTCATGTTTATAAACAACTCTTTGGATTAATTGCTTATTGCTTGTTGACTATTGGAGAAAGATATTAAAATAATATGTACGTTTTTCAACGACGACATTTTTGCCCTGAAACCAGAATGATTAGAAATTATTTTTCTGTCGTTCATTTGTGTTAAAACTCTTAACGTCCTCCGCGTCAGCTAGTTTTGGATCTATATTAAAAAAAAAATATTTACAACATATTTTGTTTCAGATGTGAAAGAATGAGACTAACTCAGGTAAGAAGAGACCGAATGCGGCCGAAGGCGCGACCCAAAAACAAACGCCTGTCTAAAGTGCCGCCCCCTATGTTATAGACTACTAACTACTTGTTGACGCCACTTTAAAAATGTACAACAAAATTAATAATGCTAATGTTTGCAATTTCGTCCGTCTCCTTGAGGTTCTTTGCTCAGTCCGGGATAAAAAGTATCGTATGTTGATCAGGGATAGATCTTTTTTTGAATCTGTTAGTTCAAGATATGTCCGAAAGACGGTCAAGCAAATGAACAAAAGTTACCGCTTTAGTATTTTTGGTGATAGTATGTTTGTACATTTTAGAGTGGCGTCAACATTTTAAGGAAATATTGGCCTTTTGTATAAAGAGATGGTAGTGGGCGTAATAGCTAACTTAAGTATCCTTTTTTCTAGATTTATCCGTAAGAATGAGATGCCAAAATAGTTGTTTTAGTAGCCATTCGTGAGCCGGTTTGCAAAAGTTTTTTTTTATAATTTGTATTGTATGAGCCTCAGGAGTATCATGCTCCAGCTGGTAGCTTTTTAAAATATATTTTAATTTTTTTTATAATTACACGGTTTAGTAAGCGTACTTGAAAAAAAAATTGTGTCAAATGAAATTTTCTATTGAAATAAAAAAAAAACACATTTAGTTAGGGAGAGCGTACATGAAATGACGTCTATAAACTAAACATCCTCAGTTTGACAGTAGTACTAATCATTTTATACTCAATCGAATGATTCGCTTCACGTATCCATTTCTTTTAGAATCTCATTTACAAGTTTTAGGTTTAAAGTTCGTAGGGATTTCTATTTTTTAAGTTTTCTAAATAGTTTTAAGTTCAGTGTCGTGACAATTGAAAAAACTTACCAAGAGCAAGTCGGACTCGCTCTCCGAGGGTTCCATGCCTCGTAACACTATCCGATTTTATAAAATATGATTGAATCTAATATTGGTTTTACGTAAAGATGGCATGATTAATAGACAAACTTGTCATTGCAGTTCTATAATCCAATCATCCCTACCTATACATGTTCTGGCCGATTCTCAAACTGTAAAATATGATTTTGTAAATTTTATAGTGTCATATAATTACTTAATGATAACTGGCACATGAGGTATCTATACAATCTTAGTTCTCTAGTCTAGCAATGCTTTGCCATCCTCTTTCGTTGCGGGAGTCCATTGGTGGTGTTTACTTCCCATAAACAGAATTAATCTCTTGGTCGTTTCCCACCTCTCGGGTCTCATGAATATTTGTAAACTCTTTCGATAATTATATGAGATTTTTTGTCGATTCTATGTAATTTTTCAAAAAGGCTAAACCATTAGGTAGAAAACGTAGTCTAAAGCACACAGAGCCACAGGAGCCGCTTGGTTATTTTTGACATTAACAACTAACTTGATGCATATTAGTGCAGTTTCTCATATGCCACCAAAGTGGAGAGACGAAAGAGTATAATAAGTATTGTTCAGAAACTAAGTCTTTATTTACTATTGTTTTATGCCATTTTAAGTCTAGCTAGACTTCCAAGAACAAAATGGGACGGAGACCTAGGGTGAGTCGCTTAATCGTTTTTTTTTTGCGTACAATTTTTTTTTTTCACGACACTGCTCGAAAATTAACCTATCATGACACTCGCAGTGGTCGTGAAAAGCGCAAAGTTTAGTCTCGACCAAAAGTGCAATAGATGAACTCGTATTATCGAAGTTTCTAACTAACTCGTTCATCTATTGCTTACTTTCCAGCCTCTACAACAATGTACTATAGTAGAATCTGCAAACTATAAAAACTAAAAAAAAACTCGTTTTTTCCCATACTCGTTTATATCGAAGCGATCAAATCAAATCCGTTTTTTGTACAGTTATAAAATTTGACCTGTTATCATATCTAACGAATCTAAATATTTTTCTAGGCAAGGCATCGAAATACATTGAATCTGAATAAAATTCCGTCTTCAGCTAAATATAAATAACTCTTTTTAATATAAATTTAATATACGCATATAATAATGGCCAATAGGACATATAAAAATGACGTTGTAAATACGAAATGGTGCATGTTCGTTATTTTTCACTTCTGACAGATTACATGTCTTAAGTTGTTGAAAAAATGTCGTAAGCGACAGAATAGTCCGCATTTTTGTTGTAAAAGACATGGATTATGAGCAGAAGTGAAAAACAAAGTTTCTTTAACTAGTCTAAGCAGATCTGTTGTTCATAAGTTTCCTAATCAATAATAAAACTAATAATGTACTATCAAATGCACGTTTATAGATATTTTTGTGTGAAAAATCTACAACAACCTAAGTACTACACACATGTTCATTAAGGCACTTCTTTCATACAGGTGATCTGAAATATCTGTGCACTTCACTCGCAAATGTCCCTAACCACAAATTTTGTCGGATACTATATGTTGTTTGCTTCTTTTGCTTCTACTTTCCTATGACGTCTTGAGGGTTAGGTACACAGGTGTTTCCGATACTATATATTTTTTTTATTTTTCATTATATTTTTCGTCCCTTTCAGATGAAACAGCCCCAACATAGGCTATATGTGTTATACAAGTACCTACGATTGCTCGTCACAACCGAATGCTAAAACATATAGTACTGGGTGACCTTAGCCTCTGGACAAATACGAATACTACTGGCTTAGCAAGATATTTAAAACCAAACTGGAAAGTATCATAACAATCAGTCCAATATTTACCGAAAAACTAACGGTTTTCAATGTATCACTTTGGAGCAGCCTGTGTATTTGGATGATCTGATTTCATGGATTTTTTTTCTTGTCTAATTAAGCAAATAACTATTTTAAGATTGCTAAGTATCAGTCTTATCCATGGTTTCATTATTTGTCCAGAGGCTAAGGTCACTTTGTATATCAAAATATTAACCCAATAAATTTAGTAATGAAATTGTTGATTCCATTGTATCATGAGTAAAAATAAACGTTCACTTTGTTTGGTACTAACTGTGCAAAATGAACTTTTAATTTTACCCGTTATGTGATAGAAAGACTGACTAACATACATACTTTATGCTAGCTACGCCATTGCTCAGTATGTTTTAAGTTTCCAAATTGTTATGCTCAGATATTTTCTGTTTTTATAAAGTGAAAAACATGCTTTTGTGAAACCCCTAGACCCTAGGTGACACTATTCAATCAATTCAATCACATTTTTTTTATATTTTACTGTAGTAATACACGAATTTGCTAAAACTCCGGTGTCAGTCCATCCGTTTGTCACTGGACTGTATATTTGGAATCATAATATATTTAAATTCAAATAAACAGTCAATACAAAAGGTCTTATTGCTACAAAATTTTCTTATGTTCTACCTTAATTGGGTGTGCAATATTAAAGTCATTTTCTCTCAGAAAATCTAGAAGTTCGAAATTTACTTAGACACAGAGTATTTTGTTTGCCGCCATAAGACTAATAATGAAAATAAAATAATAAAGATTGTGTGGCGATAGGAAAACCTTTGTGTTTGCGATTTCCATTCGCAATTAGTAATTTTTTGGAAAACAATTATGTAATTTTACATATTTACCTATGAAGTGATAAACCTAGTGTTTTTTTTTAATTGACGTCAACCTGAGCCTATGAAGGGAGCTATCGGATTTTTTATTATTACAATATTCCATAATAATCAGTATTTACGAAGACTTTCTTTTTGATGTTTTTACCTTTTTCATCTGTCACCGCAAGTAGAGAAGTTTTACACGCACCAATTTCACACATTTAATTTGAAACGTGAAATTTTAGATTGTAAGTATTTGTTAGCCCGTATAGCATGATACTACTCTACAGATATTTTGATAATAGGTCAACAGTGACTATGTCGTCTACGGGGCTAATGCGTCTATTCCAATTATCATAACCTCCTAAGTCCTCGCGTACTTTATAAAGGACTAATTAACATTAAGAATAACGCCAGAATGTACTTTATAATGATCTCTTACCATCAGGAGACCCACTTGCTCTTTTGCCATCCAGTCGGTAAAAAAAATGTTCCCTGTGACAGAGTAGTGTAATGCTGTTTCAATTACGAGCAATACGTTCTCTAAAATAACGCAGTGCCTTGGTGTGATTTATGCAACATGGTGCGCAAGACTTGTAAATTCGGCGATTGATAGACAGAGATAGCATTGCAGGCGGCATAATGTCGAATTTCAGTCGCGCTATTTCATTAATTGTGTAACCTTTGGAAAATAAGCAACATAAAGTATACACCAATTTTTTTTTTAATCGATTAGTATCTTGGAATACGGGTTATAACTAGATTTTATCAAGTGATGTTAGTGCCTTTGAATCATGTATGTTTTATTAGTTATTTTTATATTTTTAACGATCGTACTTATTTTTGTAAATGTGCTTTAATATTTTAAAAACAAATTATATAATTTTACGCGAATGGAGATTTTTATAATTTATTTTTCGTTAGTTAAAATTAAATTGCGTCATGTGAACAAAAAAATGGTTGTATAATGTGACTCATGTAACGTGCTTGAATCTATTGAAATCTCAAAAGTTTTTTCAAAAATAGTTGAAATTAAAAGAGGAACTGACTTTTTCGTATAAAATTATACGTCAAAATAGGTACAAAGACAGTGTCGTTCTCATGAAAATTCAACTTATTTTGTGAATTAAAGCTTTTATTTTGTATAATCAGTGTTAGTTAGGCTTTACTTGCATTATTTGCTTTACATTTATCAGCATGAATTCTTTATTTTTTTACGTCGTAAGGGACAATATTTGTCGTAAAAACCGCGAGTTTAGTCGAAAATCAAAAAGTTTTATTATATCGGCCATGTCTGGTGTCTCAGCACTTTTTGAAGTTCTGCTGCTTGCAACATACAAAATATCAAATATTTATCTCATAGTCTAAGGTTGTATTCAATGAATTTTAATGCTTTGCATGTTTGTTTGTCCCTTGCGGCCTTAGATGTAACATTCGTTGTATTTTTTAATCGTTTTGTGATTAATCCATATGTTCAAATAACATTATATATTTTAGTAAAATATTAACAAAACTTATGAACTTTGTTGCAATATTATTTTGTCTTGAATGTTGTAAATGCCTGTTCGTAAATGTTTTATTGTATGCATTTTGAATATATTCTACTGGCCAGTTTATAAGTGTTATTGTTGTCGTACAGATGTAGTTAAACGAAAGCTTTATCATAAATCTTTTAATATATGAAATCGAGATCGTTTGTATGCCTACCGAATACATAGCAATGTTGAAAAATAAAACGATGAAATGTATTTAAAATGTGGCAACATATTATAAATAGTTTAATATTGGACAGTCACCTCCATTAACATCTGCTACAGCGGAGTGTACAAAAATATTTGACATTAATTACTGTTTGCAGTTTCATCAAAAAAAAAATTTAATCATAATAGAGTAACCTTTTCATCCTATAATTAATTTGTCTTATACCTCCTGATAAGAACGAATAATCATACCTTATTATACTTCGGATACAACATTTAATATAAATCAATAGAGATATCATAATAAATAACCAACCAAATATAAATATTATTTCTATTTATATTTCTATTTCAAATGAACTATTACTGTGGGGAAGTGTGAACGCATGGACATTTATATTTTATTTTATTGCCTTTTTCTGTTCCTATTTTATTTAAATATACCCATTTAATCACAGATTACCGCTATTATATTTGTAAAAACATTTTTAACTGTTATTGAGTCTAAAACCAAAATCTTATGCTTCATTTTGTTGTCAAAGCATACGTACGTAATCCTACGTAAAGAATAATAATTATATTTTATAAACAGAGGCGCCTCAAACAGTAAAAGAATATCCATGAGTGCTCTGCTCTATCCATATTTGTAAGAGTTCATTTTCATTCTAATATAAAACAATAAATACAGGTCTGTCAAAAGATCTAGTGTTTTTATAATATAACTTACTTTACTTAAATCTGGAGTTCTTGACTACAAACCTCCACCGTCTGCCTTTCAATTGACAGTAGTTTTGACAGACCTGTGACTGTCAAATTAGAAAGATCTGTAGGGATAGTGGTAAAAAAATCCTTTGCAGACGAGGTCGCGTGCAACAGTTAGTTATATAGGTATTATTTTAAGCCCATCCTGTCGCTATAGTAAAACCAGACACATTATTGTTCAACACACATGCTACATATATCATATATTATACATGCTATATATATATATATATATATATATATATATATATATATATAAAGTCTTTCTCTGTCTAATCTTGAATTTCCAACCTTTATATTGTGTATCCATTTGATACCATCAAAGAATACACATTTTCTAAAAAAAATACCTTGCTTTGTAAAACGAAATATAATCACCAACAACGGTTGCTATCAAACACTCTCATAGACAACCTAATATACAACACTTTATAACTTTGTTATTTGTGAAGGTAGCTTAAAAATTGTTTCTCTATTCGATAACAGGCATTGTGTAGTTTTAATTTATAAAACATACAAAATAGTCAACTACCGTATTGCAGCGACCAAGTTTTCGCAGCATAGTGCATTGCGTTTTTTTTTTTTTTTTTTTTTATTCGACTGGAAGGCAAACGAGCAAGTGGGTCTCCTGGTGGTAAGAAATCACCACCGCCCATAAACATCAGCAACACCAGAGGTATTGCAGATAGATATTATTTCGGTTAACGGTGTTGTCTAAGTAACACTAAAAAAAATTTTGCTGCGAAAAATATTCGTTCAAACTTGACTCCATTTTTTCGCCCCACTAGTGACTTATTATCAACTATACTGCCTTCCTAAGCCAAAAGGCGCTATCTCAGAAAAAACGCTTGAGTTATTTATACCATATGTTGTATATGTTGTTTGTGTGTTTGCAGTAACAAATAAACGTTTTATCTATCTATCTATCTATCTATCTATCTATATGATGCAGAATCATAAGGTACACAATAGTATTAATAACTCAAAAGTGTTTTTTTTAGACAGTGCCTTTTGGCGTAGGAGGGCAGTATAATAAATATTTTTAATGTATGATGTATCTCTGCAGATCTATCTAAATTGTCCGATGGTTTGTGATGCTCTAAATATTTATTAATAAAGAAATCTAGCCATGCCACTTCAAAATTTTATAAATAAGTTTTGTCTTATAAAGTAATTCCAGAACTAAAAGTTTGTAATGTTAAAACGTTGTGGCGGTTTTAACATGTTAGAGACAGTTGTCTCGTTGTCGTACTCACTCAATGTTTATATGGAATTAAAATAGGATGGACTCACGTACTTACTTCATGTATGTATGCATGTTTCTGACCGATTCATGGTTCTTTGTCAAGGTATGCTCTAATTGTTAACTAGAGTGCGCACAAATAGTTACACCTTGGCTAGATAATAAACTACCCTCGTTTTCTTTTAATTATTTTAAATTTAGCTATCTGTTCGAGCACACCTTGACAAAAGACCACAGATTAATGCGAAACATGTCACGCATAATTTGACTACAAATACGTGAGTGATTTTATTATGTCTGAGCTTCGCGGTAGTTTTATATCGGAAATTAAAATGGACGTAGTTTAGCAAAAATAATCCAAAGCATTCATGTTGTTCTTGAAATTCGCTGTTATTCCTACTGAAAGTAGATAAAAAAAATGTTTTTGAGGGTTGGATCCTTTTTGCTAAATACGTCCAAATAGTTCCTTGGGAACGGTTTTGTATCAAAAAACTAAGGAATTAAGTAATGTCTGTGTGTACGACAATATTCTGATAAAACCGTCATAATGTCAAAAAGGTTGTAGAAAATAATTCTCTGAGGCCATGTTAAAGTGTAGGTTTAAATGAAAAATAGAGAGGCAACGTCCGATAGGTTCCGATGCATTTTGAACTGCCAAAGTTTTACCTTTATAACTTAAACATCGTAAGCGAAATGTTCGTATCAATTTGTCGTAAAGGACATTTTTATAAATGATAGTGGTTTGGCTGTTACGACAATTCTTTATTGAGGAATCCGTTACGATGTTTAAAAGTTATACACGTTGTTAATTGTAAAGGTTATGAAATTTGATACGGAATTAGATTGGTATTGGTAAAGAATTCGAGTCACTTGTATGTACTAGTAGGGCTCAGACAAGTCATCTTTCTAGTTCGAATCGTCGTTTTGTCTATACGACACTGGTACATACAATGGCCTCGAGTTTCTTCACCTAAACGGCTAGGTTAAGTGTTTAAAATGGTAGCTTGGGTGTTCAAAATGCGCCGCCCTTAGAGCCTTGTAAAATAGTTATTTTTCATACTTGTAAAGTGTTGCAATATAAAGAAATTATAAAAGAGTTAGCTTTTGCCTTCAAAAGAGTCCCTAACGCATAGTGTTCCACATTGTGATGAATTTTATAAATAAAAAAACGAACAGATTTTCTATGTTTTATTTGATATCCCCTAGTCAATAGTACAAAAATGTGATATAGTAAATATTAACCCCCTTATTCATAAACGACAATCAAACCTATTTTAGTTAAAATGCCGCTAAAATTCGTTTGTCCTTATCTGTCACTTCGACATTTGTATTTGTTAGAAAGGGACAAAGCATTTGTTAGTTAACATAGGCTTGTTAAGTTTTATGAATAAGGGGGTTTGTGTTTATTTTGAACCCTTTATTCATAAATAGTTTTTTCTGTTGTAATTAAATATTTTATCTGTGTTTATTAAACTGTTATATGTACAAAAGCTAAAATAGCGTTTATGGGTAACTGGGTACGTTAGTATTTAACGTGTATTTAAGTTTTATTATATAACTATGTTATACGACCTAACGGCTTCGTAAGAAATTATTACTGGCGCATACGACAACACATGTGAAGTTTTATAATTAGAACTTATTTGTGTTTGTCCTTTATTAACTTTAAAAGATTCCGAAAAGAGATCTGAGAAGGGTTAGACGCCTAGTATTTACGCCTGCTAATGCGAAAGTTTGTGTGTGTATGTTTGTTACTTAACGCTAAAACGGCTGGATGGATTTGGATGAAATTTGGTATGTAAGATTGGTTTTTGGAATCTTTTTGTATTTTTTCGTCCCATAAAACCCGGGGATGGGGTAAGTTTATCATGACGTTTCTACAGGGGGAGACTTTTGTTCAATAGTGGAGCTAATGATATTAGAAACAGGGTGATTGAGAAAAGAGTTTATTTTTGTAAAATTAGTAGTTGCAACCGAAATCGCAGATGTAGGAGTTAATGAAGTATCTGATGACGAAGTTGGCGCGAGAGGCGAAGAGTTCGCGCTCGTAGATGTTGAGGAACGTGAGGTCTGTACTCAGGAAATTCGCAGTTGACCGGTCTGTAGGAGAACAAGTGAAAATAGTTAGTGGTGAAAACACAGATGGGAAAATAATCCTGAGTTGCTGACGAAACTTAAATTCTTACGTTCCATCTCGTACAATCGTTCATAAAGTGAGCAAAAATTTGATCAAAAATATCGATCAAAAATATCTGAACACGACTCTATTGTTAACGGCGTACGTGTTCAGATATATTTTTGATGATATTGTTGCTCACAAGTCGCACATGACATTTAATACCGTATTAACTCAAAACGATTCTGTATTACCTACATAATGAGTTCTTTGTAGAGGTTAGATTAAAAATTTTATTCAATACAGTTTTAGAGTGGTTTTAGAAGTCAATCTCGCACGCTTTACCACGCGCTTTGAATAGACTTCCATATGATGATTCAATGTAAAACAAAACTGCAAAACAACTGGTAAATATTAAAAAAAAAATGCTGTTAAACAACCTTTCCAACTAACATATTAGGTACTATATGATACCAAACAATTTATGTCATTTACTTTTGTCATTGACTTATTAATGGGTGGTGAAACAGTTCTTTAAGTCATAAACTTTGTTTTTTATAATTTGATTTATAATTAGATTCGATAAAATTTTTAAATATTAAGATTAGAGTCTAAGCGGAAGATTTTTTGTTAGGTACTAAGTTTTGAAATAACAGTTTTTTTTTATCTATGCAAAATATCTGAACACGACTCTATTGTCAACGGCGTAGACGCGTGTTCAGATATTTTGCATAGATGAGATTGACTTCTGTACCTTTCTGTTTTGTGGTTGTGTTGTATTGTGTCGTATTGTGAAGGTAGGTACTTAAGTAATTTGAACATACCCTTAGGGTCGATGTGGAAGATCGGCAGCGTGGTGACGTCGGCGAACGTGAAAGCGTTGCAGATGTTCAGTTTGTCAGCGCGTTGCACGTTCATGGTCAGACGGACCAAGGCTGTGGGAACATGGAATATACAATCATCCTGATAGTTTCAGAGCCAGAGATCTAGAAGGGAACAGGTCTAAGTATATAGCGCAGGAAAACATACAATTTCCAAGGGGGAGCAGCCAAAGGGGTCCAGGGAGGAGCTGCAACCAAACCAGTCCTAAGTCTTTGACTTACTTGCTTGATCCATTATCCTTGTAAGTCGGAACCGAAACTCGAATTAATTCACCAATTCCGCCTTTCCAGTAGTCTTAAGTTTTTTCATTTATGTTAAGCTAGTGTAATTAATTATCAATACTAACCATAGCGATAAGATTTTAGTTGAAGAAAATTAGATTGCAATGTATGGAAAATTTGGCAAAATTAAAGCAAGAGGTTTATCTATCAGGATATGTAGGTTATAGAGAAAAAATAAATTTTACCCACTCTCCCCCCTCCTCCGGGGGGAGCGTCACCCCCCCGCGCCCTTGAATATGTCCCGGACCGCGGTATTTTCCATTATAAAAGAAAACCGTACAAGATACATAAAAAGTGTGTAGGAACGAAATAATCCTAGATAAATTTACTATAAACCTTTCATACATACAAAAGCGATACCACTTACAGTTTCAGCGCAATCTGGCACAAAATACGAACATTTTTAATAATTTATCCAGTTTTTTTTGTTAAATATTTAGTTTTTTCAACTATTTCACACTTTACCGCCAAGATATGTATGACTAAAGTAAAGAACAGGATATCTTCTTTATAAAAAGGTATAATTCATTTTTAAACTCATTCATTTGACGCTGCTATGCTATTTTGAAAATTCACCATCATCAGCTACTGCGACATTAACTTAGGAAAAACTACCAAAAAAAAAACTATTTAGTCCGTAAGTAAGATTATAATAAAATATTAGTCATTTTTTAGGGTTCCGTAGCCAAACTGGCAAAAGCGGAACCCTCATAGTTGCGCCATGTCTGTCTGTCTGTCTGTCTGTCCGTCCGCGGCTTTGCTCAGAGACTATCAATGCTAGAAAGCTGTAATTTTGCACGAATATATATGTAAACTATGCCGACCAAACAGTATAATAAAAAAATAAAAAAAATAATAATTTATAGTACCTCCCATAGACGTAAAGTGGGGGTGATTTTTTTTTTCTCATCCAACCTTGTAGTGTGGGGTATCGTTGGATAGGTTTTTTAAAATCATTAGGGGGTTGCTAAAACAATTTTTCCATTCAGTGATTCATTTGCAAAATATTCAACTTTAAAGCGCAAATTTTCATTAAAATCGGGCGTCCCCCCCTCTAAAATCTAAACCAGTGGGTAGAAAAAATTAAAAAAAATTCAGGACGATAGTAAGTATATCAAACTTGCAAGGAAAACTATAACGGTTAAGTTTTCTTGAGAATTATTAGTAGTTTAAGAATAAATTGCAGCCTAAGGTATAAATATACCTAAACCGTCCGTCTGTTATAGCCAATTTGATCCGAAACTACTAGACCGATTGAATTCAAATTTAGTTCACCTATGTAAATTGATGACCCAAACACGGACGTGTAAAGTAAATTAATTAATTTTAAACACGAGGGCCAGTTTGGGAGGGGGGGGGAGTAAATTAGAAAAAAAAAATGTAGAAACTATATCGTGTGACATATCAAATGAAAGGGTACATTATGAAAATCTCAAATATATATTTTTAATTATTTTAAATTAATCCGTTTTAAAGTTATTTAAGAAAATAGGTGAAAATTGACCATTTCCCCGCCCCTATCTCCTAAAAGCCCACTAGGGCCTACATTTTTTTTTTAAATACAGAAAATAGGTCCATACCTATAGCTTATAGAAAAACATATGAGAATCTAATGGTATTTAAAGTAACACTATTTAACCAGTATGAACATTTATATTTCGCTGAATGGCCAAATGAACTAAATTAAAAAAATAGCATAGCAATGGTAAATGAAAGATTTTAGAAATAAATTATACCTTTTTATAAAGAAAATATTCTATTCTTTACTTCTGTCATACATATCTTGGCGGTAAAAGGTGAAGTTTTTGAGAAAACTAACCTTTTAGCCGAAAAAATCGATTAATTATAAAAAAAGTTAGTATTTGGTATCATATTGCGCTGGAACTATAAGTGATATCGCGTTTGTATGTATGAAAGGTTTATAGTAAATTTATCAAGGATTATTTCGTTCCTACACACTTTTTATGTATCGTGTACGGTTTTCTTTTATAATGGAAAATACCGCGGTCCGGGACATATTCGAGGGCGCGGGGGGGTGACGCTCCCCCCGGAGGGGGGGGGAGAGTGGGTAAAATTTATTTTTTCTCTATAACCTACATATCCTGATAGATAAACCTCTTGCTTTAATTTTGCCAAATTTTGATCTAATTGTACTGAACTATTTGTAAATACTAACACTATGGATTCAAAGTCCGCAATAAATGATTTGTATTCGTATTTGTAAGCCCTATTTAGACCATTCAAGAACTTGCATGCAATCAAGATTAATATTTGGAGTTTTTCGTATTTTTTATTTCAACTCCAAATTACGGGTGACCGTAAAAGAAACAAAAATTTGGAGTCGAAATAAAAAATACAAAAAGACTCCAAATAGTAATCTTGATTTGATTGCTTAATAGCGACATCTCTTGTCCCTGGTGAGCGGATAGTTCCGACAGGTGTGTAAAATGTTTCTCGTAAAGAACTTAGTACATAGATGGCGTTAGTGTCGCTGCTAAAGTGACTGAAAAGAATGCAAGTTGAAATATTGGTGCATAGGAAAAATTCGTGTCTAGTCTCCTGTCCAGCGGTGGTGTAGGGGAATAGCACGCAGCACGGAATGCTGAGGACCTGGGTGCGATTCCCAGCGCTGGTCTATTTTCTGGTTTTTCTGTGCATCCATGTTTCGGCTTGTGTTTTCGTGTGAAATATACTTGCAGTCAAGAAGTGATTTAAACTATAAAAACTTAATAATAATAATTAAAAACTAATATAACTCTAAAAAAGGCCCCTGTGGCATGGTTCCAAGAATGCTGGCAGCATTTCCTCGCTGTATGGCGATGCTAATGGGCAATTCCAAAAATAGTGGCACCTTAACCTGTCATTTAGTTTTTGAATAGAAACTATGCTCAATTTATTGTTTTCAGAAAAAATAAAAATGTTCACAGGTAAAAACCAATCGAATACACAAAGGCCAGGCATTTTTATTAAATTTTAATCTATCAGTTTAATAAAAAAAAATAGATAGTGCCAGTTTTTACTGTAACCTGTCTTGTCCAAACGCGACACTCTTCGAGTTTTAGTTGTTTAGTTTATTCGTATACGATTTTATGTTAAAAAAATATAGCGCTATATGACAACAGGAATATAACTTTATCAAAAATATGTTGCACGGATTTTATATATCATTTTCAAATAACAATATCCACGCCCGAAATTTGTCCAGCGATATTTTCACTGTTACCTGTGTGTTCACAGTACAGCGTCTCACTCACACAGAAATAACATTTGTAGACCATAATTTGCGGCAAAACATTCCGTCAGTATCCATCTAATCGCCAAGCAGAGCATTCGCGGCTGTACGAACATAGTTTTGTGGTGACAAGTGATCGAAGGCAGGAATCTGGAGTTTGTAACGTGTATTGTTACTTTAACTTGTCGTGATTATTAGACGATATTGATATGGGACGTTTTTTACTTATTTAATTAAAACGTTCTATATACTCATATCTGATTGTACTGAGAGTGAGGCATTCATATTATTAACGGTTTTTTAGTAATCGTCTAGTATACCTACTTTTCACTGTAACCTGTGTCACTTTCACTTGTAATCTATATACAGGTTAAAGTGACTCTTGGCAGGTTAAAGTAATAAATAATTTTGAGTGGCATTTACGAGTTCGCCATTAGGGTATATTAGTACCTAAAGTTGTTGATATGCCAACTTGTTCACTTGGCGATTTTTAACAGCTGCAATATGTTCCTTGTCCCTCTCAGTTATTGTTCTTTTCGTTTGTCCGGTATAGGAACTTCCGCAACTACAATCAATCTTATAAACACCCGGTGTTTGGAAGGGATCGACATCCTTAGGTGTTCTAATATGCCTCGCAACTTTGTACAAAGGTGTGTACACTACCTTGATGAAATACTACAACGGCTCCCCGTCACTCCTTTCACATACTCGTAAGACATATACGCAGGTTGTCTAGCTACATCAGGATGTTTGGTTCTACGTTTCCTTCTGGGCTGCCATTTAGTCACCACATATCCGTCACACTTTATTACCTCCTGAACATATTTCAACTCGTCCTCAGTCACAGAAATCAAATGCCCTATTTTGCAATGAACTCGCAAAGAATGAGATGTCTGGGATAGTGGTGAGACGATGCATTCAGAAACCTATCTATGTGCGTCAGCATCCTATCGACGGTATATGTCAAAGAACCATCCGCTCTCGCCATTACCTTTACATCAAGGAAAGCTAATGTATGCCCATCTTTCAACTCATAAGTAAAATTAATCTTTGTATAAATGGAATTAAGATATGCAATAAACTGTTCCACTTCAGGTTTCCCACCTTTCATAACGCATAAAACATCATCGACGTACCGCTTCAACAATTTCACATTCCACGCTTGTCCATCCAGATATTGATTGACTTCCCCCGAATTATCTCATAGCATTCTTTAAGAGAAACACTGGTGAAAAGCGACGCCACATCAAAACTCACCACAACGTCGTCTTCTGGTTCCAACTTAATGCTGCTGAGAATTTCTACAAAATGGCGAGAATCCTTAACATAAGATGGCGTTTTCCCCACAAGCGGCCACAACATCGATGCTACGTGTTTCGCAAGTTAGGAGAAGCCATTTGACTTACGATACTTAGGTCTTAAAGACACGCCCGTCTTGTGCACCTTCGGCAAACCATATAACTTCGGCAGCTGCGCGTTCTTCGGCTTGTAAAGGCTCAAAATCATCACCGTCAAACACATCCTTTAGTATGACAACAGTCCTTATACAGCGCGTGATTCTGGCCGTAGGTTTGTACGACACTGGCTTATAGACCTGATCGACATCCAACAAATTGATTATTTTACTCTCGTAATCATTAGAGTCCATCACAACAGCGGCATTACCCTTGTTCGCTTAAGTACGAAAAACCTCCTGGTTCTTCCAAATATTACTTAAAGCCAAACGCTGTTCCGCAGTGACATTGTTTTACGGTAAACTGGCCTTTCTTAAAATAACCGCAACATCTTGCCTTAGGACATCGGCGTCACTCGAAGTCACTTTATTTTATTGTGCATAATTACTTATTCCATGCTACTGATTACGGTTCTATTAGGATTTCGTTTCGGTGTCAAAGCATAATTCAACCCCTTCGCCTCTTGATACATACTCTTTTGCAAAAAATCTGTAAAATTTAACTTTAACCTGTAATCTTTTCTCTACTAACCTGCGCAATGTAACTTTAACCTGTATCTCCAAAATTTCAACACGCCACAATTTCTGTATTTTTATGAATTTTGTGGTGCCCTTTACAAATATGCCCCAATTGAAATATTTAAAAAATATTTGTCAAACTCAATTGGTAAAACTGGCCCATTTTTTTTCGACAAAAAACTTTAACCTGCCGGTGCCACTATTTCTGGAATTGCCCTTAATACGCTGTGCGAGGAAGCTGCCAGCCCTCTTGTCTCCGGTGGCGTCGACCAGTCTCTTAGCCAGTTGGCTGAAAAGATCCCTTGCGCCAGGGCCCCACGGACCGAGCGTAAATGTATTATTTGTTCCTTGCAGTCTAAATGGGGCTTTAGTGTAGTCTTTGGTGCTTACGGTAAGTAGCTCGCACGTGGTAGTTGTATTTGGCGTCTTCTCTCAGCGAGTAGTGCTGAAGCATGAGGCGGTCAGACTCGAACTCGATGCTGGGGCAGTCGATAGCGAACACCGCTGTATCTGACTCCGTGTTGAAGCTGGACAGGGAAAATGACGCTGTTAGTCCTTTGCACACTCTTCAGGGCGCAGGTAGGGTTGCGAAGGTTCTATAGAGCGTCCCCACAGTGCTGTATTATACTTGGTTTGGATAAGTATTTAACTAATATAAACAAAACAACGTGAAATGGCGTCTTAAATATTGAAATCCTCCATTAAACTATCTAAACATTTACATTTCTGTATTGAAATACACTAGTCTAGTTTGTATTACAATGATAAGTACATAAAATGTTTAAAATCCTTGAATGCAGCTGAAGTTTGTTTACATTTAGTTAAATACCTATCCAAACCAAAAGTATAATTAGGGCATGTCATTACACCGTTTGCGAATTGGGAGGTCTATAACTGACAGTGGATTACCTACGGCTGATATGATCAAAGTCAAAATATCTTTATTTAATTTAGGCATATAACAAGCACTTTTATATGTGTGTTAAATACTTGTAATGTATAGATATCATTTAATAATATTGAAAAACTGTTTTAAAAAAAATATACCTACCTCGTTGAGTTTCTTGCCGGATTCTTCTCAACAGAGGTTTTTCAAAGAGAGGTTAAGTTTTTTTTTGTACTGCTTTATGGTGGGCAATAAAGAATATTTGTATTGTATTGTATTGTTTTTCCGAACCGGTGGTTCTTAGATCTTTTTTTGGCATTCATAAGTGCTTGTTATACTTATCTGGGTTTATTTCAATAAATATAAAAAAACATTTTATGTAGACAGTGAAGCGAAATGTTACGAAATACTCACAAAAACTCTGAAACCACGCATTTATCGTGATTCCTCACGAACAAGTTCTGATCGACGTAGGACGCATTGAAGTAAGGCGTGTCGAAGGGCAGCGAGGGGATGTTGTACTCGCTCTGGATTGAACCCAGGACTTTGGGGTTGCACTTGGAGTTCGCCTTGAAGTTGTCCCTGATGCAGTGCAGGTCACTCAGGACACATGGGCGGACGTATTTTGATTTGGCTAAAGCATGGAGAATAAAGATATCATGGGACACTTGACACCAACCTAGTCCCAAAACTAAGCAAAGCTTGTACTATGGCTTGTACTAGGCAACGGATAAAATATTTAAATATGTAGATAGGTACATACTAAAATAACTATTTCACGCCTCTTATTCAGAAATAGTGATTTGTGTCACAAGGGAGCAAAATGGTGTATTTACGGCGAGGACGTACCTACATTGAATCCAGAATGTAGCAAAGGATTTTACAAAGAAGAAGGTAGAAGGGATTTTTTTATGGCAAGATGAATTTTTCACGAAACAGACAACAAATAAACTCTACCTAATGGTTAATCCGGCCCAACTACCCAATTACTAATTATTTTTTATTAAGTATTACTGTATCTTTTAGTCCTAGTGGCGTAGCTAGTATGGGTGACAACCGGGGCGGGCTGCCCCCGCTGCCCCCCTAGCCACGCCACTAGTTAGTCCTGCTCACGTCTCCCAAGTCATGTATTTTTTTTTATTCGACTGGACAAACGAGCAATTGGGTCTCCTGATGGTAAGAGATCCACCGCCCATAAAACTCTGCAACTCCAGGGGTATTGCAGATGCGTTGCCTAGAGGCCTAAGATGGGATACCTCAGATGCCAGTAATTTCACCGGCTGTCTTGCTCTCCACACTGAAACACAACAGTGCAAGCACTGCTTCACGGCAGGATTATCGAGCAAGATGGTGGTAGCACCTGGCGGACCTTGCACAAGGTCCTAACACCTGCAAAAATGATGGGAACTCACCGGACAGGCAAAGCGTGGCTGCGCACACCAAAATAAGTGCTTTAGACAGCATCTTCACGACCTGTAGGCTCCTAAACCCGACAACGACTGCTCCAAAACAATTCCAGAAACGCTACAAAAGACAATAATTACATTTACACAGCTGAGTTGGCGGCTGACGCCGGTAGGTTTACAAAGTTAACTTTGCGAATGTATTTCGTGCTAAAAAAATACTTATTTATAAATATGTTAGGTGATATTTTAATTTCCATAGGTACTTTGGTCGATATTAATAATGATAAATAAAATAAACATCACTTATATTTAAAAAATATACTAAGTACTTAAACAATAGTTTGCCTACTGTTTTTTAAAGTTAGATATTGAAAGAAAGAAAATGTTTATTCGGTATAATGTAAAAAAATAACAATTAGGTTATACAATAACGTTTTACCTAAAGCCGAAAGGGCTGGCAAGAAAACGAAAAGTAAAAATTTAGCGTTTTTGCATTGAGGCGTTTATTTTGTCATTACCGTCTTGGCTAGTATTATCAAAAGAATGATGCTTGACAAAGAGAATACTGTGTGATCTTGGCCTCTGGACAAATAGGAATACTACTGGCTTAGCAAGATATTTAAAATCAAACTGCAAAGTATCATAACAATCAGTCCAATATTTACCGAAAAACTAACGGTTTTCAATATAGCACTTTGAAGCAGCCTGTGTATTTGGATGATCTGATTTCATAGATTTTTTTTTTTGTTTGATTAAGCAAATAAGTATTTTAAGATATTGCTAAGTATCAGTCTTATTCATGGTTTCATTATTTGTCCAGAGGCTAAGGTCACCTTGTATAATCACTACGTTTCACAACCATTACGTTTGATGCTCAGGGTTACATTTTTGCGAATTGTCCTCCCGTTGTGCAATAAATGTAGGATGGTAATGAAGTGACTAATGCTAATTTTTAGCTGCTTCTTTTAAAAATATGTAACAGTTTTACATTATGTGCTGTCTGATAGAGAAAAAAGGTACATAAACATGATACGTTTTTGATAATGTGATTGTTTTTACTTCTTTATATAAGTACCTACCTATACACTAATTGTTTACATATTACTATTGCATACTTTGTGGGGTGTTATTATAACTTGTTGATTGTTTTTACTTCTTTATATAAGTACCTATACGCTAGTTGTTTACACATTCATTATTATCATCATCATCATCGTCATCAGCCTATGTTCGTCCACTGCTGGACATAGGCCTCTCCCATGGCACGCCACCGAGCACGATCCTCGGCCACTCTCATCCAGCTCTTGCCAGCCGCCCTGCGAAGATCATCGCACCACCGAGTCTGAGGACGTCCTACGCTACGTTTACATATTACTATTGTATATTTTGTGAGGTGTTATTATAACTTGGTTTTACTGCAGATGCTCACGCATACGATTCTGAACAATAGCTTTGAATTTACGTATAAATTATGCCAAATGTAAGTAGATAATGATTTGTTACGGTGTTTGTGTCGATTTTATTGTTAATCTGTTTGTTTTGCTGTGACGCCGATCATAATTTATTGGTTTCTTTGTGGTTTAGTTGGAATTTATAAAAGTAATTCATTGTGTACACGCAAACCTGTCTGTCGATTACAGGACTGTATCTTTTCAACAGTAGGCAAGTAAAAGTAGTAGAGGTAGAAACTGTTTTATTTTTTACAAAAAAATTAAAAAAAAT
This sequence comes from Choristoneura rosaceana, assembly GCA_037349165.1. NCBI lineage: Eukaryota > Metazoa > Arthropoda > Insecta > Lepidoptera > Tortricidae > Choristoneura > Choristoneura rosaceana. The sequence goes on along the minus strand of JAZBNJ010000046.1, from coordinate 8,888,779 downwards.
CCGTAAAAATATTTTTAATAAAAGGTTTTTTGATGACTGTACTTTTTGCTGACCGTTTCTTGCATCGTCCCATAACTTAGGTACCTATACATACATATGCATACCAAACAGTACAGGCGTTGATTTTTTCAACAAAATACCCTCGGATTTATTAAATCAAATTAAATGTGTTTATTTATGGCCAGAATCCCATAAAAATGTTTGTTACAATGTCTTACTCTATGTTATTGTGTAGGTATATCCACATGATATAAATTACATTTACAAAATAAATAAATAAAACAGATACCTACATGAAACCCATTCTTTTTAACGCTTGTCCATTACTTGCCTTGAGTTACTTTTTATAATAAATCAATAAACTCGTTCAACGCATTCAAAACAATAACACACACACACACACACACACACACACACACACACACACACACACACACACACACACACACGACACGCACACGCACACACACTAATCGTTTTGGATTGTTTTGTTTTGCTTTTTGTTTTTATTTTTTTGTAAGTGCACCCTTTGTAATTAATAATGTATTACAAATAAATTTATTCTTATTCTTAAATTTTCGCATTTGTAATATTACTTAGTAGGATATAAGTAAAATTCATGTATTCAGTACTCACTTTACTAGTTTCCTTAAACACTAAAAATAAATCAGTAGACCATAGAGGTAAGAGTACAATATATCTATGCAGTAGACCTTTTATTATTTTTAAACACTTAAACAATTTAATTGATTACAGATGTTACTGTCACCAGACATGAAATTTGAAATAACATACCGCTTGGTTTCATAACATCGCTTAAATACTTAAACGTAAAATAAACTATTAATCATCGATAAACAATTTTATTTACAACTCGGTCTCAATATAAAATTAGTCATTATTTAAACAATTGTCCGTTTTATACAGTTATGGCCTAGATGTTTCGACATGTTAAGAAATTTCTAGACCAAGTAGGTCGTGGATTGAGACCGAGACGCATTTTGGTGCTAGGTCAGGATAAAGGTAAATCTACCCAAGCGAAAAGGTGTTATTCAATAGTACATTGTGTCTTCAGGGCGATAAATAAGGAATTACGAACGAGAGTATTCGAAGCCCGTGTGACATACTCGTAAAATGTTATTCATTACATTTGTGATTGAAATTGTATGTTTGTAAGAAAAAACATTTTCTTTTACTTATGTTTTTACACATTCATACTACGAAATTCGGATACGAATTGCGTTTATTTTTTTCGCCTTTGTTCAGCAACAGAGGCGAAGAAATAAACGCAGTTTTTCCTTCAAGCCTTGCGAAGGAACTAGTTCGAAAAAAACGTCATAATTCCATCGATGGAACAGCCAAAGGAACTGCCACGAATAATTCCGAAATTCGAAGTCCATATCGTACCGTCCCTCTCGCTCCTTACTAAATAACATCAGCGTCAGCGGGACGGCAAGAATTTTGCATTCCGTAAAAATAAAACAAACCAATAAAGGCTTAAAAATCATTTTATTCATAACTATCGTACATTAATCAATTAATAATTAATACATTAATTACGGGTAATATTTGACACAGCTTCCAAGCGATTTATTTTATAAATGCAATTTTACATAATTAAACATAAATACAATAAAACGCGCAACTAGAAAGTTCACTTCGAAAAAAGGTATTATAATTTTACAAAATACGTTTGAGAAGCGGAATTTCAAGTTATATTTTATAATATAAACCCTTACTAATAAAAATATCAACACATACAAAAACGATAATTTGAAAAAAAAAAAAAAACTCTTAAGACATTGTGCCATAAGGATTTTACAAAACTGGAACAAAAACCATAAACATCCTTAAGATTAATATCCCAATGCCAACATCATATATTCAAAAAATATTACTTAAGCTGTAAAAGCATGAAATATCACAATTAAATAGGTTTTTACACCAATTTAACAGAAGAGCCTTATTAATTTCTAAACCATTTTCATTTATACAAAACAGTCAGGAAACCCATTTTCAATTTTTATTTATAATTAGTAAGGGTTTATATTGAAGTATCATTATATAAGAATTTAAATAAAAACATTGTATCATTATGAGACAATTGACATAAAAATATAAGTACTACATCCTTTGCCGTTGTTATTTATACTTTAATTATTATTATTAAAATAACTTGTAGCGATTTCGCAGGAATAAATATACTTCGCAAATTTTTCTTATATAAATTGTCATCATAGTTCTCAAATATACATGAATAAACAGTAATTTCTTACTACTATTGCAAAAACACAATATAAATTCTTATATAACGATGCATTATAACAAAAGTCAAAATATATATGCCGACATATCGGTTCTGGTCTTGAAAACATATATACCACTGACATAACAGAATACAATATATAGAAAGGTACAAACCCGAAGGTTTAGGAAAGGGGAGATTCTGTTTTTTTTTTCTATACATTGAAACCTGCCTACAAACATACACAAGCCGACATACATAATAATGTAACACGTAAATTAGTCATCTAAACATTAAAGCATTAGAAAAAGAAGGTTAAATAATTGGAATTGTTATAAATATATCTTGTGTTCGGGTGCGTATCTAATCGTATAATTTTTTAAAGCCATAATGTTTATTAGTCATAATTTTTTAAATTATCACCATAGAACTTTTAGGTTAGATTTGTGTTATAACAACTAAAAAAGAAAGAGTTATGACAACGAATACATTATGACAAACATTATGACTGTCAACAATTATGCGAGCAGATACGAACCCCTTGTGTTCATGTTGTATGGATTTGAAACAATGAGGCAACATAACCTCCATTATAAAACGATTATTTAGATGAGCAGTTACTTTTTTAACAAACTAAAAGTCAGTAGCACGTTCCAGGGTTTACAATTTGGGAGTAGGCAGTTTATGACACAGGAACAAATTGCAATTTTCATAGCAATAGGAGACAAAACTCAAGAAAATTGGCCTAAAAATGGGCAAAGTTGGTATGACAAAATTTATGGATGGATAGTAGACTGGGCTTTACGAGGTTATGTTACACAATGATCAAACTTACACAAAATGAACACAACATCTCAAACAATATTATATTTGGGAAGCGTTAATCTCTACATGATGGTAAACTACTTTTGCTTACCACAAAAAATACAAAAAAACCTAGTTTGGTTCAAACGTTACAAATTTACATGATAACATACATACAAAATGACAAAAAGAATCTATTTAGGAAACGCCACGGTATAGCATTTTATATCGAAGATAATTAAAATTTGAAAAAAAAAAATGTACAAAAATTATTTGTTTTATCAAACGGTTTAAGGGACATGACAGACAAAGACGAATTAACAGAAGTTTAACATAATTTATATATAAGGAGATATCTTTAAGATAGGCTTAGAATTTCAACTCGGTAATCAAAAAATCATCACCATCCATTGCTGTTGTGAAAAATCTGACACAATCATCCCAGAACAACTAATTCTTTTAAATGCTTTCAACGCTTGAATTGTACTGAAATGTATGCTATATATTTTTTTACAATTACAAAACTACTCACCAAAAAGTGTATAAAAATCCTGTTTACGTTCAAATTATAAGAATAAAAAAGTTATCTTCGATAAAACATACTACACCGCCATCACTGTCTAACACCGCGTCAACCGTCATATTACAAACGCAACGAAAAGTAACGCTTTTTGGCATAAAGGCACAAACGCACATTGGCGCCATCTATGTTACAAAATGGAAATGTAACTACGAAATTTTGGAACCGGAGGTAGAGGTGACTCATAACTTCTGAACAGAACAGTCAGTTTTGGAGTTTTGTGTTTTTGACTTTAGACTCCCAGAAACCACCTAAATGAGGAGAGTAGTCTATAACATCTTCGCGTTTAAATTAGCTGAAATTTTGGCAATTTATGGTTTAAAACCTAAGCTTTAAGACCACATTGAAATTCGTAATATAGGGAATCGCCAACAGTATCCTTTTTAAACATAAACTCGGAAATTTTTCACGAAATTTACTAAAATTTTGTAAAATATGACCCTTAAACTAAGTCAAATACGGTCTCTCTTCCCCCCGAGTTCCATAATAAAACCTAACGTACACGCAACGTCAAACAAGCCAATATCTTCACATCTCACTCTATAACACACCCTTCGCGGACTAACAAAGACAAAATTGTGTGACAAATTGTGATAAACATACCCTTGTCTCTTCAAGGCTTACACTGGAAGGTTTTGAGGCGGCTTGGAATTGTCACAGAAGTCAGATTGACATTGACACATGATTTAAACTTGTCAACATCATTTTGGAAGCTAATCGTCAGAACACTACAGCAATATTTTGCTATTATTTTTTTTTTATTGAAATAATTTTTGATTTTCTTTTTAATTCAACAAAACCGCCTCCATTTATAAATCAAGTTTCTAATAGAAGTAAATACAAGAAATAGCACTGGACACAATCACATTTTATGTAAACTCAAGTACTTGCAGAAAGAATATTCAATCAAGATTTTCTTCGAATAGTATCCTAGGCGATTCGTTATCAATTTTAATATCAAAAATCCTTTCACAGTCATAGGCAGAGGCTGATCAAGCTACGCTCATGGCAAGTGTCATATCGACGACACTTTGGAAAAAGCCCGCATCATAAAATGTGTATGGTTGGACAAAGTCCAAATAACTTTGGAGACCATTATCAAACATTATATATAAAAATCAAGGTATGTTTGTCCTTCGTGCGTTCCTGAATATTTAACACATTTGTGACGAAACTTTGGTGATTTGTTTCACATAATATGTGCAGATTAGGACAGGAACTTTTTTCATAAAAAATATATATCATATTGTACCCTAATTTCATGTAGCGTGATGGTTCCCTTTCCAGCTTAAATTTGGAGCTACAAGCTTTTTCCAAAGCATTGCCAATATAATAAACTCTTATCCTTTAGAAATACAATAAATATTACATTTAACAATCACTAATGGTTTTTGGAAAAAATCTTCTATGATTATTTCTGGTATTTTTTTGATAGTGAGCAAATTTTAAGTTTTACAATGTCTAATAGTGCTCTGTACTGAATTGTCACTCTGCCCCCCACCAGAATTGGTTTCCCCCGCAGGCCACGATTGTAGTTTGAACACGGCTTCAACTGCGATACATTGGCGTGTACACATCGTCGCATCCATTTAATAAACTGTGTATTCGATATGTAGTGTCCGCCCTTTAACAGTAGTATATAGACGTTCTATTTCACCAGTTGTTCAAGGAGAGTTGTCATGACTTTGAGGATATTTAGGGGTGTAGACTCTTAGTCTATGGCGTACATTGGTGCAAACTACCAACTGCCTACTGAGGAACTGACCCAATGCAAGACAATTCTAATATCAATGGTTCGATGTAAACAGTCTACTACACCAATTGTACCAGGTGTACTTCTAACAGGGGAACAGATTATGCAATGTTACGTTACCAGCACCAATATCTTACACAACAAAACGTGCATAAATATCTCATGCGACAATTTTTTAGGTCGGTAGGACATGTCAGATATTTTTGCATGCTCCGCTTTGGCAAATATTAACACGGGTGACTGTACAGCTCGCCCATTCGCGAAAATATATGTCGACATCATTGTTTCCATGTACTGTCTGCTAACACCGCTGACAATGTGTTGGTAATAACTATAACTAGTAATAACTATTATGCAACTTGCGACCACAGATATAGATTACCTACACTAGATAACGCAAACACCTCAATCCGTATGAAAACCAACCGTGTCACTTTTTAATATTTACTGTGACGTCTCAAGAGCGAATTAGCGATGAGGATTTCCCAATGTCCGCGCAAAATCGATTGAAATGCGCCGTCCGCCCGCGCCGTGGGACTCGAGTCAGTCACTAGTCATGATAAGTCAGTTAGCGGTCAGTCTTTGTATTGGGCCAACCGCGACGTTTGGTCAGGGTTCGGACACGCGAAGTAGATGCATTTGCGTGTTCTAGTATAATCTATATCTGTGCTTGCGACCGACATTTTATTGTGACAAGGTACAGAACAGAGCAACCAAAAACACTTAAAATTTGTCCACTATCTTACATAGTCAAATGAGACAGCGCTGGTTGTAAATTAAAAACTATTTCTTACCATTTTTCACAAGTGCGTTCGGAAACTATCTAAAGAGTACTAAAATACTTATCCGAGATACATAATTTTATACACCGCACTAGACACTGCCAATCTTATACCAATACGTTTAAAGATCACAATTGAATGACACGATTTTCTGAACTACCTACAAAAAAAACTCTATACTTTCTTCATTTAATCACTGCCGGCAGCGACTTAGATTTGAGTCGTGTTTTCCATTTCATTTCAGTAAATAATGTCATTCGATTCATCTACGTTTATTATAAATACAATTCTGTACATGTTTCGAGACGCGCGCGTTACCCCTTTGTCATACAAAAATTCCTTTCTTTAAATAAACAAACGTGTCTTTTGAGTACATCATACCAAAATATACGAAATTTCATATTCAAGATTGTATTCACGTCTGAGTTACTATTAAACGTGAGACAGACAACCAACGGGTTATATAGTTTTTTTTTTTTTTAACATATTTCGAAAAAGAAGTTTTTAATTTCAATTTATTGGTTGATCACTGGTTCTGTTTTACGAATTAAAATTGAAAAATTGTCAGCTCTTAATGGTTTTAAGTTTGTCCGACTACACAAAAACTTTCATTGGTATACTTAAAATTGGAATTGGGTTTAACATTTCGAGACAGACAAATATGAAATTTCGTACACTTCTACCACATCAAACATAATCCTTAACGCAATAGGAATAGAGTCGAAATACAAACGTACCATTGATCTATGCGAAGGCAAGTCGATAATTTTCAATTTATTTGAGAAAACAAAGATAATCCAACTGCATTTTAAGCCGACCCAAATTTATGAAACAAAGAATGTAAACAGTTGTTTATTTTAATATATGAAAAAAATCAAAATTGCATTTTAAAGTGAAATAACAATTATTTGGAGGGGGGGGAGTATTCTTAATTTCTCCCGCATTAAAGAAAAGGTGGGTGTTATAAATGTACGAGCTACACAAAAAAAAAGGAATTTTCTATCTCATTCCAAAAAAACTAAACTTGTTTTTATTTCTGGTTAGATTATATTCAAATCGAAAACTTCTAACATTCTAGTCAAATCCATACAATAACAGACCCGAGAGGGCGATAGTCAATTTCAACTTTAACTGAACGGCGTAAGGTGTCAAATTCAACGAATAACAGGTATACTTGCATAGATCAACAGTATATCACAACATAATCAATAAGGCATGACCTCTGATGACCTCTCTGGTGAACTCTGGTGACCTTCCACTGATCACTGACGATGGTGTAACCTTGATGACACAGCGATGTTCACTTAGTAAGATTATCTATTTAAAGATGGGAGAGAAGATATGTAAACAATTTACTCATTGCTAAATATCAATCATGTACTGATCACCGTGAGCATTCAATGTATTTGTGAGTACCGCCAGTGAAAGAATAAACGAGCAAGTGTCCGTTTAGTGGGGATCGTCACTGATCAGTAAACAAATGTCAAACGTCATTCGTCAGCGTCTGACGAACGAATGTCGCCAGTCAGTAAATGGGTGTCAAGACGTCACTAGTCAGCATTTACTGTGTAAGACATCGTCCTAATAGAACGCGAATGCGCGATCATCGTAGGTTCGCGCGAATATTACTAGTACGAACGCGCGATAAACATATTGAACTCGCGTTCTATTAGGACGATGCCTAAGTTAGTACGTCAATGATCAGTAAACGAATGCCATACGTCAGTCATCAGCGTTTAGTGTGACAATCGTCAGTGAACGAGTAAACGAGTGTCAATACATCACTAGTCAGCGTTCATTGTATTAACCAGTACCGTCAATGATAAGTGAACGAGTGTCAAACGTCACTCGTCAGCGTTTAGAGTACAAATATTGTCAGTGATCAGTAAATGGGTGTCAAGACGTGTCAGTGCAGTCAGTACCGTCAATAAGTGAACTAGACGACCATGACAATAACAGTCGGATCTGCAATTATTGTGACAAAGTCAAATATACTGTTATATGTTGACTTTGACAATTATAATCCCAAAATGGCCAAATTGTAGATCCGACTCTGTTAATTGTCACGGTCGTGTCGCTCGTCGGTTGTCAGTGATCAGTGATCAGTAAATGAGTGTCAAGACGTGTCAGTGCAGTTGGTGCCGTCAACAAAGTGAGCGAGTGTCGTCGGTCGTCAGTGATCAGTAAATGGGTGTCAAGACGCGTCAGTGCAGTTAATACCAAAAGTCAATAAGTGAGCGAGTGTCGCTCGTCGTTCGTCAATGATCAGTGATCAGTAAATGGGTGTCAAGACGCGTCAGTGTAGCAGTTAGTGCCGTCAGTGACAAGTAAACTAGTGACACTGGTCGGTCGTCAGTGATCAGTGTGCGGCGCACCAGTGTTCAGTGTTGTATTCAGTCGGTCTGCGTGGCGCGGGTGTGCGTGTGCGCGCGTCGCCGCCTTCGCTACGTGGCGTGCGGCGCGCCGCGCCCAGGCTCGTCGCGGTGCTTGCTGATGTATACCTGCGGACGACAGCGGCATGTAGATGAAACATGTAATAGTATATTACAGAAGAGAGCAGTAAGCGTATTCCGTCATTTGTATTCCCGGATAAATACAATCTAGGGCTCTTCAAGGCTAGAGTGAATAGGCTGATGCAAATCAGTGAGATACAAGTTTGACCTCATTTGCACTTTACATCAGAGGCCACTTTTATATGCAAAAACTGTCATTTGATTGCGTTCGCGAGCGTCAGACACGTTAAGCAATACGACCTCAGGTGAGATAGGTCAATCACGGCCAGTTCTATGTGAATTCTCTCCACGTGCCCAAACCATCCAAGCATACCTTTCTCAATCCGTTTGACGTATGTAAGTAGATGCATTTGCGTAATCTAGTGTAATCTATATCTGTGGTTTCAAAACTAACCCCCTTATTCATAAAACTTAACAAGCCTATGTTAACTAACAAATGCTTTGTCCCTCTCTAACAAATACAAATGTCGAAGTGACAGATACGGACAAACGAATTTTAGCGGCATTTTAACTAATATAGGTTTGATTGTCGTTTATGAATAAGGGGGTAAAGCTTTAGTAGTAATGATACAGCAAAAACTCGGTGCCTCCTTACCTGCAGCAGCCGGCACTTGCTGACAGACAGATGCTTGAGGTGCGGCTGCATGCGCTCCTCGCCGAGGGCGAACGTGAACGCGACCATGCAGAATATGGCCGCCTTGCGCACCGCTGAGTTCTGGTGGTCAGCCAGCTGGAACAACGGAGCGGATCAAACAACTACGTGGGCCATACTGAAAGTTTCTGGATTCTAATAAATAAGACTACGAATTATCGTTATGACACATTTATTGTTTTTTTAAGTATCTGCCCTTCCTATTTACACACTTTTGCATTCGCTAGAACCATTGTGCAAAGCAGTGGGTCCAGTCTTCCTTAGGGACCTCTTCGATGGCCTCGTGGAAAGCATTCACTGCCATTTCCGAGCTTGTATACCGTAAACCTCTGAGTTTATCTTTAACCTTCGGGAACAAAAAGAAATCGCACGGTGCCAGATCAGGGCTGTATGGCGGATGAGTCATTAATTCTACATTGAGGCCTCCAAATACGCATTCGTAGCTTTAGCGGAATGTGCCGACGCGTTGTCGTGATGAAGGACTATTTTGCTACGGGGACGCTTTTCGCGAATTTTGTCAAACACTTTGGGCAAGCACGTGTTCACATACCAATCTGCAGTTACTGTCCTTTGGTTTTCAAGTGATACAGTGGTGTTATGTCCCGATTTGCCGAAAAACGAAGCAACCATTTTCTTACCTGTGCTTCGACTTTTTTTTACTTTCGTCAGTAGATTTCCAAAAGGAAAGACCTATTCAGCCGCTTGACTTTTTCTTTCCGGTTCAAAGCAGTATACCCAGGTTTCGTCACCTGTCACGATGTTATATACAGCCATTGATTGTCCTCCGTCAATTTTTTTTTATCATTTTGCGGCACCAGTCTACACGCAGTCATTTCTGGTCTTCCGGTAAATCATGCGGTATCTATCGAGTGCAAAGTTTCCGAACCTTCAGATTCAAATGCAATATCTTTTGCACCTGGCTCATTCTAATGCCTAAGATAGTACGAATTTTCTGACATGTATTTTTTTTGTAAGTTTCAATTAGTTGTCGTACAGTATCAATATTAATATCGGTAACCGCAGTCGCTGGCCGGCTTTCACGTTCATCGTCATGGAGATGGTCATGTCCTCGTCTAAACTCACTAAACCACGAATTGACAGAGCTACGACATGGGGCTTCATCGCCAAATGCAAATATAAGTCTTTGACAACTCTCTTGCTGACTTAAGCCACATCGCAAATCGTAAAAAATCATGGATCGAAAATTTTCACGACTTAGATTCATTGCAACAGCGACACCCAAATTTCAATCCCACGCCACGATGAAAAAACAAATGACAGTCTCGCAAATTAAAAAGTAAAATACTGCCCGAGAGTTATTTTTTCAAATCCTATTATTGGTTTTTCAATTTTCTTTTTATAAGTGGCCAGTTCCAGAAACTTTCAGTATGCCCTAAGTATTATCGGCACCTCATCGGTAGGAAAGTTCCGTTCCCCTCATGTGCCACCGTTGCGTTAAAATAATAGTAGATTGTACAACCAGAGCACAAAACGAGACATTTTACCCGAGGCGTTCATATAGCCACCCGACCCGGTACGGCGAGGGTGGATAGACACGTCGAGTGGAAAATGGGTTTAATGCTAGAGTTTTACAGTCTGCTTTTCACTTCGATGGCGAGGAAATGAAATAGCAACAGTGGAATTAATAATTCACTTTCTATGTAACTTATTTTTTATGCATTATTTTAATAATTCCATTGTTTTAATTTTACTGATTTATTATGATTAATTTTTAGTTCTATATAAAATTAAAAATTATTAAAAAAATATATAAAAACTTTTTTGTTTGTGGCTGTTGACACCTGATTACCTTGGTCTTGAGTTGGTATTAGACGAAGATTTTATTTTATGCACTAGAGCATAAAACGTCATTTTATGTCGCCTAGATACAGCATAAACACGAACTTTACGAGCATGAGAAGTGAAAAAATATTTTCATCTAGGAGCTAGGTGAAAATATTTAATCAAATCGGAATATCGGAAAATCGGAATAAAATTTAATCAAAATCGGTCTAGTGCTTTCGACGTGAAAGCATAACAGATAGACAGCGTTACTTTCGCATTTGCAATACAGTGAAAACTAACGCAGTCTCCAGGGCTTCAATTGTATTTTGTTTAAGGTTTTTATTGAACAATTAAGATTTATTATTATTATTATTATTATTTATAACTAGCTGACCCGGCAAACTTCGTACCGCCTCATTTTTTTTTTCATATTTACTCACCTTTTAAACCTTCCCTGGACTTCCATAAATAATTCAAAACAAAAATTAGCCAAATCGATCCAGCCGTTCTCGAGTTTTAGCGAGACTAAGGAACAGCAATTGATTTTTATGTATATAGATAGGTATCATTGGGTGCAGCCCTTCATTCTGAGAGACCTGTGCCCAGCAGTGGTACGTATATAGGCTGGGATGACGACGATGATGATTGGGTGTTCGAGCACGTACCTGCGAGACGCCGTCCATGAGCTGTCCGACGATGTCGTCGGTGAGCTCGTCGCTGCGCGCCTTGGCGACCTCAGCGGCCAGCTTCAGCGCGCACAGCGACGTCGGGTACCCGCGCGTGCGGATCACCGGCTTCAGCAGCGCCAACACCTGATGGACAATAGTAGATTGTAAAACAAGAGCATAAAACGAGCCATTTCACCCGAGGCGTTCATATAGCCACCAGAGCCGGTATGGCGAGAGTGGATAGACTCGTCGAGGGGAAAATGGGTTTAATGCTCGAGTTTTACACTCTGCTTTTCACTTCGATGGCGAGGAAATGCAATAGTAACAGTGGAAAGAATAATTCACTTTCTATGTAACTTTTATTTTTTATGCATTATTATAATAATTCCATTATTTTAATTTTACTGATTTATTATGATTGATTTTAGGTTTTATATTAATTAAAAATTATTTAAAAAATATATAGAAACTTTTTTGTTTGTGGCTGTTGGCGCCTGATTACCTTGGTCTTGAGTTGGTATTAGACGAAGATTTTATTTTATGCACTAGTGCATAAAAAGTCATTTTATGTCGCGAGAAGTGAAAAACTATATTTAGCCTTACGAGTCCTACCCCCTTATTCATAAAACTTAACAAGCCTATGTTAACTAACAAATGCTTTGTCCCTTTCTAACAAATACAAATGTCGAAGTGACAGATAAGGACAAACGAATTTTAGCGGCATTTTAACTAAAATAGGTTTGATTGTCGTTTATGAATAAGGGGGCTAAACTTTAGGAACTAAAAGAATTTCCTTGCTCACCCACGACCTTACGATAGCTAAGTTTATGCAAAATATGCGTGTTCATGCAGTTCCAGCACCAAATAAAAAAAAAACAGATTCACTATATTTATAAATGATATCTATATACTACACATCACAAGTATTTAACACAATTTTATTTTTAATACAGTAGGTTCGCTATTTGAAGTAATCGCTTATGCGGATCGGAATTATTTCCAAATATCCCTGTCCATGATATAATCATTTACTTTATAATAAGCCTTAGATATTAACGTCTTCTTGACAGTTACCCGTTACAATATCATTTAATAAGACTTCTGCTGAGCATATTGCAAGCTTTCAGCTGATACGAGCAGAGCAGAGGGCATCTTCCACGATCTTTAACATACCTGCGCGGCCGGCAACGCTCTGGCGACATGCGGGAGTCCATGGTCGACGGCCCGCATGACCTCCTTGCTGAGGGCGCCGTACGCGTTGATTAACTTGAGGAGGATCAGGTCGAAGTAATCCAGCCACTGAGGGCGCGTCTCCGGGCGGCGACACAGCCAGATCAGGACTTTGACTGCTTCGGCGGCCGCGCGCTCGTTCGCAGTCGCCCAGCCTGCAGCAAACATGTTTACGTAAAACTAAGTCTAGGTCTATTAAGAACTAGCTTTTGCCTGCGGCTTCGCCCGCGTGGAATTCGGTTATCGCGCGCTTTTTTACCCCTTTAGAGGGAAATTTTATCCATTTCACCTACACAGATATTTTTTAATTGTAATCGAGAACTTGTACACCTATTTTGATACTTCTAAGTCCAGAAATTAGAAAATTTCCATACAAACTTTACCCCCCATTTTACCCCTTTAGGGGAAAATTTTATCCATTTCACCTACACAGATAATTTTAAATGGTAATCGAGAATTTATACACCTATTTTCATACTTCTAAGTCCAAAAATGAGAAAGTTCCATATAAGCTTCACCCCCCCATTTCACCCCCTTAGGGGATGAATTTCCAAAAATCCTTTCTTAGTGCTCACTTACATCATAAAAGGAACCCCTGTACCAAATTTCAAGTTTCTAGGCCCAGCGGTTTGGGCTGTGCGTTGATATATAACCCAGTGAGTCAGGTTTGCCTTTTAAATATATAGATGAGACTCTTTGGCGTTGGATACCCCGCGCCAGGAGACTTTGACCCCCTTATTCATAAAACTTAACAAGCCTATGTTAACTAACAAATGCTTTGTCCCTTTCTAACAAATACAAATGTCGAAGTGACAGATAAGGACAAACGAATTTTAGCGGCATTTTAACTAAAATAGGTTTGATTGTCGTTTATGAATAAGGGGGTATGGCACTACCGCTACGTCAAATCATCCAATTTATGGATGAGGTGATAAAGGCAATGGAGTAAGTGCGAAGGAGGGTAATTACACAAAAGATCCCTACGGCTCGAAGTGTATCCGCAAGGACCCCTAAATTTAAGATAAGATAAGATAAGTCTAGGTCTTTGGTTGCACGTTAATTGTGTGTATGTTCACGCTAAAACGGGTGGACGGATTTAAAAGAAAGAAAATACATTTATTCACAACACAAGACGCAACAATAGCATTAGGTACAAATAGACAACACACGAATTGGACGAAGTTTGGTACGTAAGTAGCTGGACGTCCGGAATAACACTTAGGCTACTTTTATCCCGATACTAGCTTTTGCCCGCGGCTCCGCCCGCATGGTTTTCGGTTATCGCGCGCTGTTCCCTCGGGAACTGTCATTTTTCCGGGATAAAAAGTAGCCTATGTCACTCTCGGGCCCATAAACTATCTCTATGCCAGAAATCACGTCGATCCGTCGCTCCGTTACGGCGTGAAAGACGGACAAACACACAAACACACTTTCGCATTTATAATATTAGTATGGATTTCATAATATTTACACGGCATTAAAGATATACGTCCAATTTACCGTAAAACAAAAAAACGAACCTGAAGATTGTTGAGCGTTGGAAGCATTTTCGGAATTTTCTTTATCGCCGGTACTTTCATCTACCGCCAGCGTCGCGAGCGCCACTCGTACGATGTTTCTACAAAAAAAAAGTTGATTATTGATAAAAAAAAACATTTGGAATACAATTTCGATGACTGTACCAATCAAATTATATCATTATATACTAAATATATGCGACATGGGAAATAACTCTTATGCAGAGTACATTTCATGCGAAGTATTCTAAACAAATTTCGGGCAAACAAAATTATGCCGGGATCCTGACTTTTCACCAAAAACTTATTTTCCCAAATGATTTAAAAGTCAAAGTAGACATATTTTTATTCAAGTAAGGCTACAACAAGCAATTAATTACTATTAAATTAATTCATGATATTTTTTTTTGAATGATAAAGCTTTATTTGCCACAATACATAATATAGAATACATAAGATGTTGTTGTACATGTATTGCAGTACATTGTACAGTCAGCTGCAGAGAAAAGGTACTGTAACGTCGGTATCCATACTACCGCCATTACAGGGGGGTACCCTTTCTCTGCAGCTGACTGTACATTGTAGTTGTACAGTATTCAGTCGACTAGAAAACGACATGCAAATGTTAGGTAAACATTTTTTTTAACTATTACAGTAAATTAAATTAAACTATACTATCGATTAACTATATAAAAACAATTAAAGTACAATTCAATAGAATCTGACAATTTTCTACACATTTAACACACCCTAACGTGGGCACGCTTGATTATATATGTCCCTGTTGTTGCAATTATCATTTAAAAGGAATCAAAAAAGAATAATAGTCACATCACAAAGCCTTAGGCAGCCCGGTGTTCATATTAGTAGGCTGGAAGTGTCTACAGGATTGTCAGATTCTATTGAATTGGAGTATAGATATGTCATGTCAGAATCAGAATAAAAGGATAAAAAAAATTACAATAAAATTATTTTGTTATAATACTTCACTTACTTACTTACTTTTAGGGTATCAAAGGACGGTCAGTCCTCACAGTACTCACTTGAAGTACTCGCTGGGCTTCCGGCAGTCTCCGTACTTGAGGATCTCATGAGTAGCCAGCAGCAGCCGCTCCCACTGCTCGGGCGGCGCGCTGCTCGTGTCCAACTGGCACAATGCTTCTAACACTTCTTGCTCGCGGAGGCCGGCTGCGGACACAGTGGCTTGTTAAGAGCGTTTATACCTGAGCTAGCAACGTTGCATTTTTATTAGTTTTTCTCGAAATTTTGCGGGTAGGACCTTGTGCAAGGACCGCCCGGATTGCTACCACCATCTTGCTCGCTAATCCTGCCCTGAAGCAGCAGTGCTTGCACTGTTGTGTTTTGGCGTGGAGAGTAAGACAGCCGGTGAAATTACTGGCACTTGAGGTATCCCATCTTAAGCCTCTAGGTTGGCAACGCGTCTGCAATCCCCCTGCCTGGTGTTGCAAGTGTCTATGGGCGGTGGTGATCCCTTACCATCAAGAGACCCACTTGCTCGTTTTTCATCCAGTACAATAAAAAAAAGAATATTTCATAAAAATTTAATGAAAATTAAAAATGTTGTCTGATAGAACACTTCTTAATATATAAGTTAATGTGTCTACTCCAATAATTATTCGTTATAGACTTTTATTTTCTTTAAAAACCGTTCATAAACATTAATCCGTTTTTAAAAAATACTGAAAAAAAAAATTTTTTTTTTTAATTTTTATTGTACCATTTTGTCGGCATACTTTACATAACACATTCGTGCAAAATTACAGGGTTCTAGAATTGATAATCCCTGAGCAAAGCCACGGACAGTCAAAGACAAAGACAGTCAGACATGGCGAAACTATAAGGGTTCCGTTTTTGCCATTTTGGCTACTAAACCCTAAAAAAAAAATGGATAATGCAAAACAATTATCAATATAACTCACATTTAGTAATTAAAAATCCATTTTCATCAGTCTCGTAAGGTTTCATCTTGTCGCGGCACAGCGATGAGTTGTAGTCACTGAAAAAACGAAACAGATTTTGCAATACTTTGTTGAAGTCTCTAAGATTAGTCGTGGGCACGTTGTATCAATACTCTGTTGAAGTCTCTAAGGGATATTTGGAAATAATTCCGATCCGCACTAGCGATCCCTCAAATAGTGAACCTACTGTGTTAAAAATAAAATTGTGTTAAATACTTGTAATGTATAGTATATAGATATCATTAATAAATATTGTGAATCTGTTTAAAAAAAAAATATCTCGTCGAGTTTCTTGCCGGATTCTTCTCAACAGAGGTTTTTTCCGAATCGGTGGTAGATTTTATGACGTTCATAAGTGCTTGTCATAGCCTAAATTGAATAAAGAGATTTTGACTTTGACTTTGACTTTAACGCCTGATGCAATACACCATTTTAGAGGATCACCGCGTGTCTTAAACTCCAATTCAATAGAATCTGACAATCCTGTAGACACTTCCAGCCTACTAATATGAACACCGGGCTGCCTAGGGCTTTGTGATGAGACTATTATTCTTTTTTTATTCCTTTTAGATGATAATTGCCACAACAGGGACATATATAATCAAGCGTGCCCACGTTAGGGTGTGTTGAATGTGTAGAAAATTGTCAGATTCTATTGAATTGTACTATACCCATGCGGCGGCAGGTCGAGCCGATGCAGCGCGGGCACGGGCGAGGACTCCTTAGTGCTGTTGGCCTCTTCGGAGCTGTCCGCGGACGCGGCGCGCGCGCTCTCGCTGCCGACAATCATCATCGTCATCAAGGCATACACATGTTTTAAGAAAGGGCGTAATAAAGCGTGGTATTGCGGGGTTATAAAACAAAATTAATTAGGGGTGGCATACTTATTAGGGGTAAGAAGTATAAAAATAAACTATTTTTGAAATATTTTTTTTTCTACAAAATATACTTTCATAGAATAGTAAGTAACCAACAAATAGATAGAAACTTTAATCCTCTCATCCTTCCTTACTATTATAAAGGGGAAAGTGATTTTGTTTGTTACGCTTGCACGCCGTAACGGAGCGACGGATCGTCGTGATTTTTGGCATAGAGATAGTTTATGGTCCCGAGAGTGACATAGGCTACTTTTTATCTCGGAAAAGTGCACAGTTTCCGAGGAAATAGCGCGCGATAACCGAATACCACGCGGGCGGAATCGCAGGCAAAAGCTAGTTTATCATAAATTTAAATGTAAATAAAAAAAGCGACAGCCCTGGAAGACTTGTCCCAAGCTGCCAAAAACGGCGAAGTATGCAGCCACCCGCGTCTCACCCCTCACACCCCGCACAATGAGGGCTATCGTTTTTCTCTCACTAGATGGCGCCACTGTTGCGATAGGTTTTTAAAAGTCTGTTATAACGGCCGTGAAAACAAAGTTTAGAGTAAAATCATATTTAATACATTGTAAAACAGTGCCATAAATATATCGAGCAACCACAGTATTGCATAATCCCGTTTTGTTCGGAAAAAAGGGAGGACAAAAGTTTTCGAAAGACAAAATGTCTCAAATTACAGACGTTCATTGCCCCTTATCGCATAATTGCCATAATTAATTTCAGATAATGCAAAATATTCACAAAATTATTCTAATTATAAATAAACCCGCGTAGCTCACCCAAAAACTATGAGATTTGACATTTCGTTGACCTCACGCTACACTAGCGCCTCTAGCGGAAAATTCATTCGCGATAGCCCCCATTGTCGTATGAAAAATACGAATGTTTGTTCTCGGGTCTTGAGCGTTTAATATGTATAAGTATGTATCTACCCATAACACAAGCTTTGCTAAGCTTACTTTGGGACTCGGTCAATGGGTGTGAATTGTCCCGTGATATTTATTTATATTTTTATTTTTTAATTACTATACTTACGCGTTATAGTGTCCGTTGGGCACGCCACCGTTCATACCCTTGTTGGACAGAGTGACGTCAGACATCTGGCTTATCCCGGAGTCCTTGCTCGACATGTGGTTACCGCATTCCGCTACAAATAAAAATTTTAGTCTATAAACGCTAGTGTATTGCGGTGGCAGTGGCGGTATATTTTTTTCTTTTTTTTTACGTCAAATAGCTGGAAAACGAGCAAGTGGGTCTCCTGGTGGTAAGAGATCACCATCGCCCATAAACATCTGCAACACCAAGGGTATTGCAGATGCGTTGCCAACCTAGAGGCCTAAGTTGGAATACCTCAAGTTCCAGTAATTTCACCGGTTGTCTTACATACCTATTGTTTCAGTTAATTAGTCTCTAATCACCATTAGCGTGTTGTGCCGTGTACGTGTGTATCTCAGTGGTGGTGCGCCGTATCCGCGAATACACGTCGTCCGCGCCGCCCGGCGTCGCCGACGACGCCCGCAGCGGGGAGTCGCTGCCAGCTGGAGGCAAAACATACTGTATATACTCCAATTCAATAGAATCTAACAATCCTGTAGACACTTCTAGCCTTCTAATATGAACACCGGGCTGCCTAAGCCTTTGTGATGTGACTATTATTCTTTTTTGATTCCTTTTAGATGATAATTGCAACAACAGGGACATATATAATCAAGCGTGCCCACGTTAGGGTGTGTTAAATGCGTAGAAAATAGTTAGATTCTATTGAATTGTACTTTAAGTGGTTATATTTTTTAACTCTCGACGCAGAGAGAATTGTGTTATAAGTTTGACCGCTATGTGTGTCTTGTAAGATTTTGTCGAATAAAAACTTTGATATGTTTCTGGCACTGTATTATGGTTCTTATCATTTAACACAGAGAATTTTAAAAATTATAATTATTTTTGTGCAGGCAAATGTACATGGTATGACGAGTAAGGAAAATGACGAGTCAGGAATATAATGAGTAAGGAAAATGACGAATCAGGAATATGACGAGTAAGGAAAATGACGAATCAGGAATATAAAGAGTAAGGAACATGACGAATCAGGAATATAACGAGTAAGGAAAATGACGAATCAGGAACATGACCAGTAAGGAGTATGACGAATCAGGAATATGACGAGTAAGGAAAATGACGAATCAGGAACATGACGAGTAAGGAAAATGACGAATCAGGAATATAACGAGTAAGGAAAATGACGAATCAGGAATATGACGAGTAAGGAATATGACGAATCAGGAACATGGCGAGTTAGGAATATGACCAATTAGAAAAGTGTCGAATTAGGAATATGACGAATCAGGAACAAATCATATAATTATATTTTGACTTTGAAAGTAAGTTAAACTGGTACTGACTGCTGGAAGTTCTTCGCACGTGCTGTTGGAGTACCCCGTTGACGAGCGCCTGCGTCTCCGGAGACAGCTCGCTCATCAGCGCCGTGAACTGACAGACAGACATACACATGTCAATATTTATTACTGAAGGGTACACGGAAAGAATATATCTTTATTTGAAAGGTTTAGGTAATTCAATAAATGTAAACAAAACAACATCAATTCGCGTCTTAATATTGAAATTCCACCATTAAACTATCTAAACATTTACATTTCTGTATTAAAATACATTATAGTCTAGTTTGTATTACAATATATAGGATAGATAATAAGTAAAACGTTTATTTAAAATCCTTGAATGTGCCAAATCTGACAGTTGATGTTTGTTTTTTTTATACGACTGGAAGGAAAACGAGCAAGTGGGTCTTCTGGTGGTAAGAGATCACCACCGCCCATAAACATCTGCAACACAAGGGGTATTGCAGATGCGTTGCCAATCTAGAGGCCTAAGTTGGAATACCTCAAGTGCTAGCAATTTACTGCTAGTAGTTTACATTTAATTAATTAACCTTTCAAGTATAGTAACTTATTTTTAAAAATAAGATTTTCATCACATAGTTTAGGCGGTCAATAACCCCAATGGCGCTGGCTTTCGAGCCGGCATTATGCTGGGAGTCCGTTTCGTGATAGTTCCTTGCCTGAACTGTTTTCTCATTTGTCGTTTATGTATGTAATCAGGTGTAAAAAGCCACAAACAAAGAAGTTTCTAGATATTTTTCAAATAATTTTTAATTTATACAAAACGAATAATCAATCAAAATAGATCAATAAAACTAAACATTTCTAATTATAATAGTAATGCCTGAACAATAAACGGTACAAAGTAAGTGAACAATTGTTTCCACTGTTGCTATTTCATTTCTTCGCCATCGAAGTGAAAAGCAGAGTGTAAAACTCGAGCATTAAACCCATTTTCCCCTCGACGTGTCTATCCACCCTCGCCGTACCGGCTCGGGTAAAACGGCTCGTTTTATGCTCTTGTTGTACAATTAATTTTTTCTTTGTTATCATACACAATGCACTCCAATATAGTGCGGTATACTCACAGGCACAGGATTGCAGTCGTAGAGGCAGGCGAGCGCCCGCCGCGCGCTCACCCTGATGTCTGCGGCTCGTGGGTCTTGCGCAAGCGCGGCCACTTTAACCAGCGCGCGCCCCGCCACGCCCGTCGCGCCGCCTGACACAACAATTACCAAATATCGTAACACTTGTTCAACCTATTTGTGATAACAGATCATCCTGGCCTATCATAATATTTAAATTGTACATTCGAATATATTCTGTCTCTATTTTTTTTTTTAATTAAAAACAAACAAATAATATGTAACAATAATTAACAGAAATAAATAATTAACACACATTGCACGCAGGACTGATGGCCGATGGGGTCAGAAGGTTCTCGAATGGCGTCCGCGGACCGGGAGGCGAGCTGTCGGTAGGCCTCCAACAAGATGGAGCGACGACCTGGTTAAGATCGCGGGATCGCGGTGGATGCGAAAAGCACAAGACCGGTCTGAGTGGAGAGCCTTGGGGGAGGCCTATGTCCAGCAGTGGACGTCTTTCGGCTGACATGATGATGATGAAATAATTAAATGAAAAAAAAACTATAACTAACTTTAACTAACTTACTCTAAACCTAAAAATCTGTATTTACAAATATCTCCCAAATCGCTACTATTGGGGAGGGTGCCCATAAGGCTGGCTGCTTCTGTCTCTCTTTGTCTTTGTCACTATTAAAACTGGAACTATCAAGTCTACTGCCTATTTTATTTAATCACGCCCGTCGCGCCGCCTGACACAACAATTACCAAATATCGTAAAACTAGATTATGCCTGCGACTTCGTCTGCGCGGACCTAGGTTATCGAGCGGTGGCGCCCTCTACTGGAATAAAAAGTATCCTATGTTGATCCTTGGGGCTTAAACTATCTCTATACCAAATTTCATCTAAATCGGTTTAGCGGTTTCGACGTGAAAGCGTAACAGACAGAAAGACACATGATATCATTGCCGTCACCAAGGGCGCTAACAGGTAATAATTTCATCATTACCTTCACAAGAGACCTATCGTAACAA
Organism: Choristoneura rosaceana; assembly: GCA_037349165.1. NCBI lineage: Eukaryota > Metazoa > Arthropoda > Insecta > Lepidoptera > Tortricidae > Choristoneura > Choristoneura rosaceana. Next base: position 8,866,880 of record JAZBNJ010000046.1, on the reverse strand, counting down.
TGTATTATTTAAACCAATAAACTTTATTCATTTTGTTCTTCAATTTTTCATTGTTTTTACCTTGTAATGCGACCTGTAGAGCGTTGGGCGTGCAGTAGTCGTGCGCGAGCTCAGCGAGGAAGCGAAGCGCCGCCGCTTTCGTCTTGGCGGTCGGCGCCGTCGCCCCGTCCGCTAGGAACCTGCAAACGATCATTGATTAATGTGGGAGCAGTCAGCTACTAATACAAAGTGTTATACTTTCAGAGAACATTCGACAAAATAATAAGAAAGTATAGCACCAGGCACGGGGATTGCAGATGCATTGCCAACCTAGAGGCCTAAGATGGGATACCGTGCTAGTGATTTCACCGGCTGTTTTACTCTCCACGCCGAAACAACAGTGCAAGCACTGCTGCTTCACGGCAGGATTAGCGAGCAAGATGGTGGTAGCAATCCGGGCGGACCTTGCACAAGGTCATACCACCTGCATTGCACCTGCACCATTATTACATAGGCTGAGATGATGAGGATGATACATTCTTAATCATGAAACTACCGTGAGACTCACTCATATTTAATGATATTATAACGGATAACTCACGTGGCCGAGCATTCAATGGATTCGGATTCGACGCATTATATCCGATTTGATGAGGTGTCTGTACTTGCGAGAGAAAAGTTTTTCATTCCGCGGAAAGTGCGTGAAGCCATTGAGATTGGTCGTCATCTGAATTTTAACCGGGATTGTGGTTGGTCGGTACCTACCCCCAAGTTGGAAAACAGTACTAAATACTCGTGCTGCGTCATCGATTGGTGTGGACGTGCCTTTACGGAGCGATGTTGTTAGTGTTGTCTGCTACCCTACATTTGACAGTGACAATAAAAATGACGATAAAAATGTGGGTAGTTGTGCGCCTGTGTTAGTTTCGTCGGCCAGTCGCGTGAGCAGAGCGGTGGTGCGTAGTGCGCGTGTTGCGGCAGCCGCCGAGTCGCGTGCACCAGTGATGAAGGGTTTCAAAATAACCCGAAACATGTCGAGCTAAACTCGATTTAAGACGCGAGTTATCCGTTATAATATCATTAAATAGGATGATATATTACCTGAATATGTTATGCAGCTGCAGCTCAGGCGGGAAGCACTCGTGTATAACGTCCAGGGTCTTCATGATCTTGCTCTGCACGGAGCCAAGGATGTCGGTGCCCAGTTTCATCAGTAACCTGTGACATACAGATAAACGTAACATATTTGACGACCGGATGGCCAAGTGGTTAGAGAACCTGACTACGAAGCCTGAGGTCCCGGGTTCGAATCCCGGCCGGGGCAAATACTTATATGATGAATACGAATGTTTGTTCTCGGGTCTTGGATGTTTCATTATGTATATAAGTATGTTTATCAGTTGCTTAGTACCCATAACACAAGCTTTGCTAAGCTTACTTTGGGGCTAGGTCAATTCGTGTGAATTGTCCCGTTTTTTTTTTTTTTTTTTATACGTCTGGATGGCAAACGAGCAAGTGGGTCTCCTGGTGGTAAGAGATCACCACCGCCCATAAACATCTCCAACACCAAGGGTATTGCAGATGCGTTACCAACCTAGAGGCCTAAGTTGGAATACCTCAAGTGCCAGTAATTTCACCGGCTGTCTTACTCTCCGCGCCGAAACACAACAGTGCAAGCACTGCTGCTTCACGGCAGGATTAGCGAGCAAGATGGTGGTAGCAATCCGGGCGGACCTTGCACAAGGTCCTACCACCTGCAAATGATACCCGTGATATTTATTTATTTATAGCAACAATACAGCAGTGTCCTGAATTAAATAATAGTTATTTATGCAACTGTATCGTAATAGGGGTCCTTAAAACACGAATGTGGTTTCATGAAACGAAGTGTAGCCGAGTTTCACAAAAGGGTCATATGAGTGTTTTAAGGCCTAATTACATACAGTTGCAAATAATATTTTATCTATGTTCATATATTAAAATTAAGTCCTCTATCATGTGTTCAAGATCCATTGAGAATTACCTGCATTGCAACCAGAACTTATACTAGGACCTTCACTTTGCTGGTAAATTATGAGTTTTTCCTTCGCCGCATCTAAAATATCTTGCAGAGTGAAATTTCCTTCGCATTCACTGATATCAGACATATTTAAGCAAAAACAAAAATTTTCCACGAAAATTCGTACAACAAAATGACAACGTATGATTGGCGCTAAAACCCAGTACATCGCAGCGCATGCGCTAAAGCGGGCGCACCACAGACAAGTGAAAATTGGAATGAAAACTTGGCGATATAAACTTTTTAGACTTGCCCTGTATGCAATCGTAATGATAAAAAAATATATATTATAACATTATTTCGTTAGAATTCGTTTAGTTGATTGAGTTGCCGGATAGTGACGTCATAATTCGCTATTGCCATTGAAACTCTATGGGAGAATTGTGTTTTGACAGCTCATAAAAATTACGTCAGTTGATTGTTGGTGTCAACATCCCTATGTTTTTTTTTAATGATTAATTAAATGTCATGTACTAGTATTATCTTGTGTTTATCTAACTTGTTTTAGTTTTAAGTTACTGTGGACTCACTGAAAATCAGCGTCGTGGCACCGCGTGCCATGACACATGCTGAGGGGTGTCCCTTTTTTGTGACAGCTACATATGTATGCTTATTGTTTAGCTGAACTGTATTGTTTTACTCGTAGTTGTTCAAAATTAAATATTTTCTATTCTATTCTATTCTATTCTATTCTGGTCAGCCTTTAATATAAGGGGCTGTCCATTAATCATTTGAGGCTCGAAGGGGGGGGGGGGGGGGGAGGGGTCCATAAAAAATCACGAAATATCACAAGGGGAGAGGAGGGGCAAAATAATATATCACGTGTACTTATTGTTTCGGCAAGGGCGCGATGGGAGGGGGGAAGGGTAGTCTTAAACCTCACCACGTATCACCAAGGGGGAGGGGGGGTAAAAAAAATGCAAAAAAAAAAAAACATCACGTGATTAATGGATGGCCCCTAACGATGATAATTATTTACCTGAACACGAGCTGGTAAAGCCAATCCTTGAGCTGCTGCCAATGCACCAGCAGCAACTCGCAGACCGCGTCAAGCAGCAGCGAGAACACCTTCGTGTGCGCGTCCACGAACATCTTGTTCAAGAGCTCGGTCAACCGGCGGAGCTGCGAGTCGGTGAGCAGCCGGCCCGAGTTTAGGTAGTTGGCCTGAGGGGAATTAAAAAAAAATGTTCAGGGTGGCTCAATGAGGGCTATCGCGAATGAATTTTCCGCTAGAGGCGCTAGTGTAGCGTGAGGTCAACGAAATGTCAAATCTCATAGTTTTTGGGTGAGCTACGCGGGTTTATTATAATTAGAACAATTTTGTGAATATTTTGCATTACCAATTTTGTGAATAATATTGAGACAGTTTTGTCTTTCGAAAACTTTTGTCCTCCCTTTTTCCGAACAAAACGGGATTACGCACGCACGCACGCACGCACGCACGCACGCACGCACGCACGCACGCACGCACGCACACACACACACACACACACACACACACACACACACACACACACACACACACACACACACACACACACACACACACACACACACACGCACACACGTTTCAGGCAGTCTCTTTAGCTAATAGGTATTATTTAATTGATTATAATATTTTTCTTTTTTCTTTTAAACTATAGCTTGCACGAGTTTTTTTGTGTTTTTTATGCATGCTAGCCATCTCTGCTCTGTGAAAGCGAAATCTTGCAGACTGATTTTTAGGGTTCCGTACCCAAAGGGTGCCAACGGGACCCTATTACTGAGACTCCGCTGTCTGTCTGTCTGTCTGTCTGTCTGTCTGTCTGTCTGTCTGTCTGTCTGTCTGTCTGTCTGTCTGTCTGTCTGTCTGTCTGTCTGTCTGTCCGTCTGTCACAGGGCTCTATCTCTTGAGCCGTAATAGCTAGGCACTTGAAATTTTCACAGATTATGTATTACAGTGGCCGCTACAACAACAAATACTAAAAATAAAATAAAGTTAAAAATTAAGGGGGGTCTTCATACAAGAAACGTGTTTCATTCAGCGGTTTTTGGTTGCTAGGCTGCTAAGATTCGGCCGTCAGTTGCTAGGGGCAACACGAGTGACCCTATGTTGTTTTTAATGTTTAACTACTTATTAATTTGTGATTTTATTAGCGCTATTTTATAAAACCTTCGATAGTATAATAATTATCTCTAAGGCCGTGGTTTATTTTTGTGTGCAGCATTAAGACTAAATAAAAATTTATGATCCACAAACCTCCGACAAACACTACACAAAATCCGACTTCAATAAAGCACTCACAGCCGCTATGTTTAATGTTTTTTACACTAAAAAATGTCCGTTGTAATTTATACTAAGTAACAATATTTATTTACAAGGTAAAAATTTAAAATCAGGTTATGATTAATTCAATTCACTAATAATAATAAGTACGCGCCGTGCGTCGGCCGAAATTACCACGGTTTTTTTTTTTTATTGTAAATTTTTTTCTGGCGCGAGCATGGCATAAGTCTGAAGCGCTATTCAGCCTACTACAGGGCGACAGCCAAAGAGGATGAGAATTTAAAATTGTTATTTATTCAAAATACTTGCACCTAGTCCTAGTGCTTAAATTTGGGTGACATGTTTTATTTTTATTAACTAGTAATGTAACTAGTTGTTTGTTGGGGTGGAATTAATATTTCAACTTAAATTTGAAGTGGCTATCTTCAACCGATTTAGCTGAAATTTTTGCGTGCATGTTTTTTTTTTATTCGACTGGAAGGCAAACGAGCAAGTGGGTCTCCTGGTGGTAAGAGATCACCACCGCCCATAAACATCTGCAACATCAGGGATATTGCAGATGCGTTGCCAAACTAGAGGCCTAAGTTGGAATACCTCAAGTTCCAGTAATTTCACCGGCTGTCTTACTCTGCCGAAACACAACAGAGCAAGCACTGCTGCTTCACGGCAGGATTAGCGAGCAAGATGGTGGTAGCAATCCGGGCGGACCTTGCACAAGGTCCTACCACCTGCAGGATGACATGTGCATAAATCCGATGGCAATGCAATATTATTATGACGTAGAGCTGATCTGATGATGAAATTAGACGTTGGCCATAGGAACTCTGTAATAAAACGACACGACCGCATCGTACGGAACCCTACATGCGCGAGTCGTTCGCACTCGCACTTGACCGATTTTTTTCTATGCCATACTAATGGGTTCTCACGATACAGGCCCGACCTAGTGTGAGAACCGCTGTTAAACCTTAGTTTTTACCTTTAGGTTAATTAATTATGTAAATTCTTACGTTACTATGTATTTTAAAATTGGCAAATAAAATATTTTTTCATTTTTTTTTTTCAATTTTCCTGAAATTATAATTATTACGGAATTATTTGAAAAACGCATGCCTAGCAACACATCCACGGTGGCACATCTTTGGCGGAAAGGAAGACTGAAACTTGGCATTTCGCGGGAGCCGTACATATCTCCCGAGCCGTAGGTGAGGGTTGACAGTTGAGGCGAGGGTAAAAAGGTACAATTATGCGTCTAAGATTCCTATCGCAGCGAACAAAAAAGCTGATGATTTTGAAACGGCTGAACCGATTTTGATAAAACATGTCTAAGAACCATCGCTAGAAAACCAGCTTTCATATAAAAAAAAACCGCATTCAAATCGGTCCACTCGCTTAAGAGCTTCGGTGCCACAGACAGACACACATAGCGGTCAAACTTATAACACGCCTCTTTTTGTGTCGGGGGTTAAAAAAGGAAATACAAAAATAACACACAAAATAAAATTGGTAAGTGGTAGTTGTCTTTTAAAGTGGAACAAGGACTCCAACAGGCTAGCTGGTATACCAGAGACAGACAGACATACCAAGTGAGTGAGGCCATCCTTCCGCTCGGTCCAGTGCGTGCTGGCGCACAGCGCTATGATGTCGTCGGGCGGCGGCGGCGGCGGCGGGGAGCCCTCCCAGCCCAGCCGGGACGCCGAGCCCGACCACGACACGCTCTGGAAGACAGATACACATGTAAGTATTAGAGGTTTATAACTATTCCTACACGGAAATTCGTCGAAGAACTAAAGTCACTGACATAGCTGGAAAAATATGCAAATTGAAGTGGCAATGGGCGGGCCACATCGCTCGAAGAACAGATAACCGTTGGGGGAGAAAAGTTCTCGAGTGGCGACCACGAAACGGAAGACGAAGCGTTGGCAGGCCTCCCACCACGTGGACTGACGATATCGTGAGAGTTGCGGGAAACCGGTGGATGCAAGTGGCGAGTTGTCGTTCATTATGGCGTTCTAGGGGGGAGGCCTTTGTCCAGCAGTGGACGTCTTCCGGCTGATGATGATGATGAACTATTCCTAGACTTCTTTTGTGTATTTTATATGACGAAATAAATCCATACTTACTAATATTATAAATGCGAAAGTGTGTTTGTATGTTTGTGCATTTGTCCGTCTTTCACGCCGTAATGGAGCGACGGATCGACGTGATTTTTGGCATAGAGATAGTTTACGGGGCCGAGAGTGACATAGGCTACTTTTTGTCCCGGAAAAATGCACAGTTCCCGAAGGAACTGCGCGCAATAACCGAATACCACGCGGGCGGAGCCGCGGGCAAAAGGTAGTTAGTAAATAATATTTAAAAAAAAACTAGACATATACACTAACATTTGCTGCGGCAGAGGGGATGTACTCATTGTTGTAGATGGTAGGCCGGGCAGTACTTTGAACCTGTCTCACAATCTCTTTCCCGTCCAATGGGGGCTATCGCGAATGAATTTTCCGCTAGAGGCGCTAGTGTAGCGTGAGGTCAACGAAATGTCAAATCTCATAGTTTTTGGGTGAGCTACGCGGGTTTATTTATAATTAGAATAATTTTGTGAATATTTTGCATTATCTGAAATTAATTATGGCCATTATGCGATAAGGGGCAATGAACGTCTGTAATTTGAGACATTTTGTCTTTCGAAAACTTTTGTCCTCCCTTTTTTCCGAATAAAACGGGATTATGCAATACTGTGGTTGCTCGATATGTTTATGGCACTGTTTTACAATGTATTAAATATGATTTTAGTCTAAACTTTGTTTTCACGCCGTTATAACAGACTTTTAAAAACCTCACGCAACAGTGGCGCCATATAGTGAGAGAAAAACGATAGCCCTCATTCCGAGGACTTGTCAGAACATGTCACAACTCACATCGTGCCTCCTGTAGGAGTCCAGGCTCCTCTCGGAGCAGACGCTGGAGGCTTCGGAGTCGTCGTCGCGCCGGCCGCTGTCGTACGCGGAACTGTCCTCGGGACTCTGTGACAATAAAGAATGGTACAGTCACCTGCAATATCTGCTACGACGGAGCGTGCAAATCTAGATATTTAAATAAATAAACAATCATTTACACAGAATTTAATTCGAGCTTAATTAATCTACAACGAACGATAATAAATTTAGATTTAAGAGCGCGCATACATTTCGTCCCAACTCGTCACTTGCGCGATCTCCTGCTCGCGCGGTGTGATTCGCCCGCACACTACCACGGTTTGATGTGTGCGTGCGATGTGGCGCTGGCGACACAACTTGATCATTGTACATTTTCCACCGTAGTAAACTTAAGTTTTGTTGTCATATAAATATTTTAATTTTTTAACAAAATAATGTATTTTGTTTCAAGTTCTTTTTTATCTTGCCCTATTAGTACGTTAGTTAATTAGTAAGTACTTATGGATTACATTTTGGAAGCTAAACTTGACTAAATGTGCGTTTAAATTTTTTAGATTGAGTGAGAATTTTACATACGTGTGTAAATCAGAATAGATGACAATGCAATATTGTTATGATGACTCTGATCTGATGAAAAAGCTGGAAGGTGGCCATAGGAACTCTGTAATAAATCCCTATAACCACATCGACTTTGGGTTCGTTTGATTCGTCTCGAAATGTACTTTGGCCCTAGATGTTAACAATGGATAATAATGTACAGTCAGTAAAAAAAGTTAGTAATAAAAAAATATTTTTTCAGTGCGCACAAAACATTTACTTAGTTTCAATGTTTCGCGCACATAATGATGGTATATTGTGTGAGGGCACGCAGTACTTAGTAAATAGCTAAATATCTCATCATCATTGCTCATAATGCTACCAGATGTTAGACTCACAACACACACACAACAGCAACACAACATCCACGTTGTCTAACATCTGGTAGCATGGTGTACGGTTGTGTTGCTCTGAAGATGAGCTCTTGTTGAGTTCGAAACGGGTTGATGTAGTGTGGTGACGGTAATAGATGGTTTCGTGTGATTTATGTGTGTTCTTACAGTGTGGAGGTGGAGGAACTGCATGAACACGCATATCTTACATAAACTTAGCTATCGTAAGGTCGCGGATGAGCAAAGAAATTATTTTAGTTCATCATTGCTCATATTTTCATATCAATATTTAAGACAACAAATACAGGAGTTGTCAAATACCGTTTTCGTTATTACGTCAAAAAAAACGTTTGTTGTATGGGAGCCCTCCTTAAGTATTTATTTTATTGTTTTTGATATTTGTTGTTATAGCGATAACAGAAATACATCACGTGTGAAAATTTCAACCGTCTAGCTATCACGGTTCATGAGATACCTACAGCCTAGTGACAGTCAAGGACAATGGAGTCTTAATAGTAGGGCCCTGTTTTTATCGTGTCAGTACTTAATCGCGAAAAACTTTTTCACGAAAACTTTATCAAGAATATGTCATTACTTTTGGAATCAAGATGGCGGATGACATTTCAAGGCCGGGAATCGACATGAATATTATTTTAGACTAATTTGGCAGCCTTAAATGGGAATTTTACAATATATTTTGGATATAGGATGGCCGATGACATATCGAACCAATAAAATGCCATAGGTGTCATTTTGGACTAATTTGGCAGCGCTAAATGTGAATCTGTCATTATTTTTTGGATCCAAGATGGCGGATGACATTTCGAGGAAAGAAAATGTCATGGGTGTCGTTTTTGATTAATTTGTCAGCGCTAAATGCGAATCTGTCATATTTTTTTGGATCCAAGATGGCGGATGACATTTTGTGGCAGAAAAACGATATGGGTGCCGTTTTTGACTAATTTAGCAGCGTTCAGCGTAAATCTAACATCATTTTTTGTTCCAAGATGGCGGATGACATTTCAATTTCATGGTCGGAAATTGTCATGGATGTTGTTTTCGACTAATCTAACACTATTTTTAGGATCCAAGATGTTCATTCCACTATCTCGGATCTAAAAAATTAATGTTTAAACGCATTTATCGCTGCCAACTTAGTAAAACGACATCCATACCGCTTTTCTGCCATGAAATATTATCCGCCATCTTGGATCCAAAAAATAATGACGGATTCGTATTTAGCGCTGCAAAATTAGTCGGAAACGACATCAATGACGATTTCCGGTCTTGAAATATCATCCGCCATCTTGGAACAAAAAAATAATGTTAAGTAGGTATATTTACTCTGAACGCTGCTAAATTAGTCGAAAACGATACCCATGACCTTTTCCTCACTCGAAATGTCATCCGCCATCTTGAATCCAAAAAATAATGTCAGATTCACATTTAACGCTGCCAAATTAGACGAAAACGACATCCATGACTATTTCCATCCGTGAAATGTCATCCGCCATCTTGGAACAAAAAATAATGTTAGATTTATGCTGAACGCTGCTAAATTAGTCAAAAACGGCATCCATAACGTTTTTCTGGCATGAAATGTCATCCGCCATCTTGGATCCCAAAAATAATGACAGATTCGCATCTAGCGCTGCTAATTTAGTCGGAGGCGACATCCATGACGATTTCCGATCTTGAAATGTCATCCGCCATCTTGGAACAAAAAAAAAATGTTAGATTTACGCTGATTCGATTTGTGGCATTCGAACATGGCGGATGTAGAAAATATATAATTTTGCTATTTCTGTTTCTTTGGCTAGTTGAAGTATAATTTTGATAGTGTTTTATGCGGCGATTAACCTTAACAGTGAACAGTGAAATGACGGATGTAGACAATATCTAATTTTGCTATTTCTGTTTCTTTGGCTAGTTGAAGTATAATTTTGATAGTGTTTTATGCGGCGATTAACTTTAACAGTGGACAGTGATCACAAAATTCTATATTGCTCTCGTGTCTGACATTTTTTAATGCGCAAGTTGTTTCCACGTGGTTTCTGGAATTTTACTATCAAGTTGCAAAAACTACAATCACCGTACAACGTCCCTCTCAAAGAGAGTACTTTGACACTGGCGAAATTGTCCTATTAAATAAGACAGAAAGCCATATTTTAAAAGAGAAGAAGAAGAAGAAGAAATTAGTCGGAAACGACATCCATGACGATTTCCGGTCTTGAAATGTCATCCGCCATCTTGGAGCAAAAAATAATGTTATATTTACGCCGAACGCAGCTAAATTAGTCAAAAACGACACCCATATCGTTTTCCTGCCACGAAAGTCATCCGCCATCTTGGATCCAAAAAATAATGACATTCGCATTTAGCGCTGCCAAATTAGTCGAAAACAACATCCATGACGATTTCCGGACTTGAAATGTCATCCAGCATCTTGGAACAAAAAATAGTGTTAAATTTATATTTTCGTTTATTGCCCATATCTGAAATTAAGTATAAGATTTTTACTGTACAACTAGCTTTTATTTACTTTATATACTAACTCACTATCATGCTAACATGTATACAACAGGGCAAGTTAAATGAAAACTTTAACAACTTTTAGTTACCTAGATTTAAAAATTAAAGGACAATATTTTTTTGCTGACTGTACCTTTGTCCCTTTGTTACCACTTAGAACCAAAGTACTCCTCAAGAAAAATCTAATTAGCCCAAGCTCGATAGGGTTATGTCGTTTTATTACAGAGTTCTTATGGTCACCTTCCAGCTCCATCATCAGATCAGCTTCATGTCATAGTAATATTACATTGTCATTTAATTCACACATCCATGCAAAGTTTCAGCTCAATCGAAAATCGAGAAGTGGGCCAAATTTAGCTACCAAAGTTTGACCAATAGGTGCTTAAACACTAACATACATATAATACTAATAAGGCAAGTTATACAAAATGCTTGTGAAATGTAAAATTTATATACCCGTATAAGTTTGAGTGAAAATTGCAAAAAATTAAAACATTTAATTTTAACAGGTAAAATTACTTTCAAGTATCAAGCAATTGCGGATGCGCTATAACTATCGAATGTTTACAGTAATGGTTGGTTAAGGTGGTTAACCTTGCGGAGAGCGCAGAGCGATACGTCCGTTCCTTGGGAGAGCCCGGCGCTTTCTGAATCGTAACTATTGACGCGCGGGGTTATATAATCGATTTCGGACCGAAGTTTAGAAAATTGTCAAAATTAAATGAGCTATTATTAAGCGCTGAAAAAAATATTACAGACTAAACATTACCTGTAGATATATAATAAAATTGTTTTATTGGTAAATACATTCTAATAAATGAGAAAAAAAATTATTAAATAGACCGATTTAGACATTTTGTAGAATGGTATTTGAATAATAATAGCTTATATTTTGATACATATGAAATCACTATGCATTAAAAGACTATATGTTCTATTATAAAATATTAAATTTACATCGTCTGTGGTGGGTTATAATGGCATTATTTCGCATGAAAGTCAGCTCTGACGCATATTTTCGGAAAACCTCACCTACGAAATAATTTGGTAAAAAAAAAATCGCTGATGGAAACAAAATAAAATTACCGCTATGCATCATAGTAAGAGTTTGTCCATACGTTACATTAGTTTTTTCTGAAAAAATGTAAGCATTTAGACATTAATAAGGCGTTTGAAAAACCTCAAAATCACCGAATGGCCAACTTTTTGTATGCACGCTCTTAAATACAATTATATTTTGACAAAATTCAATATTGAATACTATCGTCAAAAGTGATAGCTTGTGTATATGTGTTATTGCTGTTAAAAATACATGACATGTTTATGTTTCTTTTATAACACATACGCATAAAAACCGGCCAAGACCGTGTCGGACACGTCCAAAAAAAAAACCTAAGTAATATTTTTCTAAACGATTTCGTATTTTGTACGGAATATTCTAAGTTTAGATATATTTTGTACCTTAGGATGCTATTTACTCTTAAACTACTAATAATTCTCAAGAAAACATAACCGTTATAGTTTTCCTTGTAAGTTTGATATACTTACTACTATCTTGAATTTTTACAAAATTTTCCACCCAACCCTCGACTTTAATGAAAATTTGCACTTTAAAGTTGAATATTTTTCAAACAAATCACTGAATCGAAAAATCGTTTTAGCAACGCCCTAATGATTTTAAAAGACCTCTCCAACGATACCCCACACTACAAGACTGGATAAGAAACAAAAAATCACTCCCACTATACGTCTATGGGAGGTACTCTAAAAACATTTTTTTTTTAATTTTGTTGTTTAGGCATAGCTTACATATATATTCGTGCAAATTTACATCTTCCTAGCATTGATAGTCCCTGAACAAAGCCACGTACGGGCAGACAGACAGACATGGCGAAACTATAAGGGCTCCGTTTTTGCCATTTCGGCTAAGGAACTCTAAAAACGAACTAACCCTGAGCACTCCTTCAGCGTCCCTGGTCTGCTGCAGCAACCTGAGCGTAGCGGCGGGCGCTCGGGAGGGCGCGGTCCGCTCGACGGACTCCCGCCGGCGGATCGCCGAACCCACCACGCTGCTCGAGCGGCCCGTCCTGCGAACGCACAATACAATACAGTCCGTGAGCTTTTAGAAAAACCTTCGGGTTTCGGGGGAAATCGGAAGGGTTCGTGTAGATATTTATTTATTTATTAAAGGAGAACCAACAGCTAAAAACACAATATATGTAGTAATAATAGCAACACAGAGCCAATTACAGGATCCCACAGATAGCTATAGTTAACATGTCGAGGTGACGCGCACCAATCAGACGTCACACCATGCCAAACAAAACACCATAGAACTTCAAATAGAAATTCTACACTCCTCAACACATAGTACTTATTTTCTTTAAATAAATATTTCAACAAATATAAATGATAATTCAGCAGGTTGTATCAAAAAAATTACATTTGGTTAGCACGGCACCACCCAAAGAGAGAGTATACCAAGACTTCAGCTTAAGGATAGTAAGATTTCTCTGCGGGATAGAATCCGAAATGATGATATCCGCAGTAGAACTAAGGTTACCGACATAGCCCGAAGAATTGCGAAACTGAAGTGGCAGTGAGCGGGGCACATTGCTCGCAGGACTGATTTATTTATTTATTTATCTGATGGCCGATGGGGTCAGAAGGTTCTCGAATGGCGTCCGCGGACCGGGAGACGAGCTGTCGGTAGGCCTCCAACAAGATGGAGCGACGACCTGGCTAAGATCGCGGGATCGCGGTGGACGCGGAAAGCACAAGACCGGTCTGAGTGGAGAGCCTTGGGGGAGGCCTATGTCCAGCAGTGGACGTCTTTCGGCTGACGTGATGATGATCCATACCTGGTAGGGCTGGTCTCTCTAGAGCCAGCTAGTGACCGGGGTATCCCCGAGGGCCGCCGGCGCGCGCTGGCCAGAGACATGGGGCCACTGCTTCGCGACGAGGGGGACGAAGAGCGCGACGTCGCTGCGGGAAAGAAAAGGATAGATAAATTGTTTTGTCTCAGTTGCGTACTGTGCGTAAGACGCAGCATGAATGACGGCTGGACTAGTCCATACTGATATTATAAACGCGACAGTGTGTTTATCCGTCTTTCACGCCGTAACGGAGCGACGGATCGACGTGAATTTTGGTATAGAGATAGTTTATAAAGGCGAAGTATTTATTTGATATTAATCGTCACTTAATAAATACGATTATTGATGAACGGTTGCCAGTGTTCGGAAGTCGTCGTGAGCAGCCAATAGGGATGTTGACACCACCAATCAACTGACGTACTTTTTATGAGCTGTTAAAACACAATTATCCCATAGTTTCATGGCAATAGCGACTTATGACGTCATAACTCGCTATTTGTTCGCCAACTCAATCAACTATTTATTTGTTTTGAAGCAACAAAAAATCTAATTTTACAGTAAATCGAAAATTAATCTGGTTTTCAGGGCTAAAATAAAGCGTTTTTTTTTTTACTGGAGTCGTGCCTTGGAATTATTTTTTAATGGCTTCAACATCCCTATTGTCTTTTTCCGAAGACCGACGTGCGATCTCCCTTTGACCGCCACGGTCGGTAAAACACGATATCTGAATAACCTAACCAACAACAAGTTGGAAAACCCCCGGCTTTGTCACTTTAAAATTCAATATCTCAAAAACAGCTGAGCCGATTTTGATGAAACATGTCTTTTTTTTATTCGACTGGAAGGCAAACGAGCAAGTGGGTCTCCTGGTGGTAAGAGATCACCACTGCCCATAAACATCTGCAACACCAGGGGTATTTATTAAATACCCCGTTTGCCTTCGTTTGCCTTCCAGTCGAGTATTTGTTATACCTCAAGTGCCAGTAATTTCACCGGCTGTCTAACTCTCCGCGCCGAAACACAACACTGCAAGCACTGCTGCTTCACGGCAGGATTAGCGAGCAAGATGGTGGTAGCAATCCGGGCGGACCTTGCACAAGATCCTACCACCGTCCTACCGTCTATCCGTATAAGAACCATCGCTAGAAAACCTGCTATCAAATAAAAAACTGCATTCAGATGGTCCACCCGTTTAAGAGCTACGGTGCCACAGTCAGACACACAGACACATAGCGGTCAAACTTATAACACCTCTCTTTTTGCGTCGGGGGTTACAAAAAGTGCCACAGTGGCCATGTCGGCATTTTGTGGCGCGTATGGAACGATTTTCAGAACTTTTTGTCGGCTGTGGCGGTTATAGTAGATTGATAACCAAGGGTGGAAAGTGACCCATTTTACCGAGATATTTCTGGCGCTCGAACGAAGTGAGAGCGCCAATAGTTCGAGGGGAAATGGGTAATTTCACCCGAGTTAGACACTCTACTTTTCATTTCGACTGTGAGGAAACTAAAATACTACAAAAAAACAATAATAATAAATTGAATTTACTTATACCTATCCAACCTCCAACGGTACCTTTTCGACTGGCCACTTGCCATGGCCGACTATAAAAAAAAATCGAGTTGGTCACGAACGTGCATCTAGATGGCCATGCCGAAACGTGAAAAAAAATGTCATTGACGTAACTCAATATCTTCGATGTCGTGGCTAGCCGAAAAATTAAAAAAAAATTACTTTCCACCCTACAGGAGAAAACGCAATTTTCCACCCGGCTATCTACCCATGAAAATTAAACTTTCCGAACAGGAGAGATGAAAAAAAGGTTAACGCCGGGTACTGTAAAATTGTAGTGGGAGGCCTAGGGCTCCTGTGAACTCACGCTGCGACTGCGACACGCCGGGGCGCGAGCGCGAGCGGCCGACGACGCGCTCCGGACTGGGCGGGACCCCGCTATTGGTGCTCACTGGTGACCTCTTCGCTCGAGCTGCAAACACACACACACATCATCATCCCAGCCTATATACGTCCCACTGCTGGGCAAAGGCTTCCTCTCAGAATGAGAGGGCTTGGGCCGTAGTTCCCACGCGGGCCCAGTGCGGATTGGGAACTTCACACGCACCATTGAAGCTTTGCAGGTTTGTGCAAGTTTTCTCACGATGTTTTCCTTCACCGCAAAGCTCGTCATCATCATCATCCCAGCCTATATACGTCCCACTGCTGGGCACAGGCCTCCTCTCAGAATGAGAGGGCTTGGGCCATAGTTCCCACGCGGGCCCAGTGCGGATTGGGAACTTCACACGCACCATTGAATTGCTTTTCAAGTTTGTGCAGGTTTCCTCACGATGTTTTTCCTTCACCGCAAAGCTCGTGGTAAATTTCAAATGTAATTCCGCACATGGACTTCGAAAACTCAGAGGTGTGAGCTGGGGTTTGAACCCACGACCCTATGCTTGAGAGGCGATAGGTCAAACCACTAGGCCACCACGGCTTCAAATACACACGTACAAATAAATAAATAAATTCATACTAGTATTACAATGCGAAAGTGTGCGTTTGTATGTATGTTTGCCCGTCTTTCGCGTCGAAACGGAGCGACAGATCGACGTGATTTTTGGCATAGAGATAGTCTATGGCCCAGAGAGTGACATAGGCTACTTTTTATCCCGGAAAAATGCAGTTCCCAAGGGAACAGCGCGCGATAACCGAATCGAAGCGAAGCCGCGGTTTAACACTATAGTCTGTACACATAATATATTATGTAGGTTGAATGACAATGCAAGTATATTCAACAAATAACCCTTTTTCGGGCAGTCGGGTAAAAAAAAGCTTTTAGCAACATAAAGGTGCATCAAGAACTAGATAAATCAGTGCATGATTTTATCAAAAAACATGTTAAAATACCTTGTTGAGCGACTTCTCCCTCTTCAGACGAGCAAAAACAATATTAATATTATTATTAACTGTATGAAACATACTATACGAGTAATAACTAAAATAAGATACTTGACAACTTCTAAATTTGTCATTTCCTATCATCATCATCCCAGCCTATATACGTCCCACTGCTGGGCACAGGCCTCCTCTCAGAATGAGAGGGCTTGGGCCATAGTTCCCACGCGGGCCCAGTGCGGATTGGGAACTTATCATTAGCAATATATGTATAGCATAATAATATATGTTTAGCATTTCCTATACATATATTATTATGAAAAATATACATAAATATATAGCCAATGTTCGATGAAAAGAAATCATGGCTGAAAATCGCATTTGTGGTTATCTTTGTTTTTTTTAAATATCTATTATTTAATCTGTCCCTAATCCATATTAAGTATCTTCTTCTTCTCTTTTAAAATTTGGCTTTCTGTCCTAATTACCTAATAGGATAATTTCGCCAGTGTCAAAGTACTCTCTTTGAGAGGGACGTTGTACGGTGATTGAAGTTTTTGCAACTTGATAGTAAAATTCCAGAAACCACATGGAAACAACTTGCGCATTAAAAAATGTCAGACACGAGAGCAATATAGAATTTTTAAATCACTGTTAAGGTTAATCGACGCATAAAACACTATAATAAATAATAATAATAATAATAAAATCATTTATTGCCACAGAAAATAAGACTACACAGTAAAAAAAAAACAATTTCACATAATTGTGTGGCAATGGGCTCAGGCTCAGCATAAGCTGCGAGCAAAAGAAACTTGCAGCGCTGATTTTCAGCCTGCGCCCGTCCCACTGTGTAAAATTTAACTCTAGAGCCGGGTAAGGCTGCATTGTTGCTAGTATATTTCTGTTACTATCAAAAGTATACCAGCAACATACTTTTCAAGAACAGAGAAAAAATAAATATATATCTATCAAAATTATCCTTCAACTAGCCAAAGAAACAGAAATAGGAAAATTAGATATTGTCTACATCCGCCATGTTCGAATGCTACAAATCGAATCCATAATAATGTTAACATATGGCATATATTTTCATAATAATGTTAAGATATGGCAAATGCAGAAGTTCAGAGGGTTGCCTACGGTGCTGGCTGAAAATCAGCGCTGGGGTGTTTTTAACGCTTCAGCATTATGCTGAGCCAGTGTCCGATTCACAATCGCAATGACACATACCGTTGTGTTGTTTATTTGTACCAAAGAATTCAGCGCTGGGGTGTTTTTAACGCTTCAGCATTATGCTGAGCCAGTGTCCGATTCACAATCGCAATGACACATACCTTTGTGTTGTTTATTTGTACCAAAGAAATCAGCGCTGGGGTTTTTTTAACGCTTCAGCATTACGCTGAGCCAGTGCGCGATTCACAATCGCAATGACACTTACCTTTGTGTTGTTTATTTGTACCAAAGAGTATTTTTGTCTTGTGTTGTGAATAAATGCATTTTTTTTCTTTCTTTCTTTCAGAAGTTGTCAAATACCGTATTGCATCAGTCATCCGCCCACTGGTACTTACGCAGACTGGCGGTCCCGGCGGCCATCTTGGCGCGTGTCATGTGCGAGTAGAGCGCGCGTGCGCGGGCCCGTTGCGCCGCCGCCGCGTCCACGGCCGACACGGAGCGCGCCGTCGCGCCTGCGGAGCTGGGCGACCGGTCTGTGGAAAAGAGACAGCAATAGGCTGGTGCTCGGAAAAAGGGAGGGCGATATTTTTGACAAAAACTTTTTTATTGACGTTGTCTATGTACATATTATTCTTTTTTTATGACGAGTAATATTTAATATTTTTAGTTTTATGCCAGGTCATTAATAAAAGATTAGTGTTCTTCTTCTTGATTTAGAAAATATGTATTTTTAATATTTTTATCATTTTGTAGGTATTTAGATAGCAGTAAGGCTCTTCCGTAAATCAAAACGTAAGATTGTTTTTTTGGGTTATTTCTGTATTTTGTTTATTTCAAGTCAAAATTTTTGTTACTTTTACGGTCATCCCTTAAAATCCACATCGAAAATACAAATTGAAACATAGATGCACTGAAAAACCAGAAAAATAAGACCAACACTGGGAATCGAACCCAGGTCCTCACAATACAGGATAGTCAGGACATTATAGATGGCGCTAGGTTACTGCTTAAGTGGCGATATAAGAAAAACAAAAACATATATATAGATAGATATGTGATGCATAGGGGAAATTCGTGTCTGTGGCGTTGACCAGCAGTGGTGTAGCGGTACAGCACGCGGCACGGAATGCCGAGGACCTGTGTTCGATTTCCAGTGTTGGTCTTATTTTTCTGGTTTTTCTGAGTATCTATATTTCAGTTTGTATTTTCAATTTAGGTTTCACGGAATGACCGTAATAGTAAAAATTTGGAATTGAAATAAAAAAATACAAAAAGATTCCAAAAAAAAAAATCTTAATTTTCGATAAAACCTTTTTTTTTAAGATTGGTTTTTGGAGTATTTCTGTATTTTGTTTATTTCGCATTTACTTACTTTTGAAAATAAAGTAAAGTCTCCTTCCAGCAAAATCCATACTAATATTATAAATGCAAATGTTTGTGTTTGTAGGTATGTTTGTCCGTCTTTCACGTCGAAACGGAGCGAGGGATAGACATGATTTTTAGCACAGATATAGTTTGTGGGTCAGAGAGTGATAGGCTACTTTTAATCTCAGAAAAATGAACAGTTCCCGAGGGAACAGCGCGCAATAACCAAATTCGACGCGGGCGTAGCCGCGGACAAAAGCTAGTATCCTATAACGACATTTAAGGTACTTTCTCTTCATGTCGCATAGTTTTGGGAGAACCTGTATAATCCAAGGGTCAATCAACTTTTTAGTGTTACTTGTTGCCGCGGTAAGGTCTCCTGAGTAACGTATTACAAGTATGATTTTGTGGGGTACAAATTAAGTTGGGAGTTGTGACAGTTTCAAGGCAATTCCTTCGTGGCACGTCTCCTAAGCATGCTTGCTAAATAGTATACACTGCAAATATTTTTATAACAAGTGTATCACTGTTGTCTCCTGGGTAACGGGACAGAATAACACTAAAAAGTTGACTGACTCAACTATAAGACGTACGAAGATCCGTCTGAACTCTGGACCCAATTGCATAACAAATTACAAGCTAATATAGTATCAGCGATTTTGTATTGAAATTCATTGATACTATTTGCTAGTATTATGCAATTGGACCCTCTAAAGACTGTTCTTAGGGCCTACTATCTGTCGCGGACGCAACTGCCTGGCGCAACCTGCGGGCGGGTGCAGGTACCATCAGCCAAACATGTGGTCTACCACCCTAAAGTTGATAATCGTTTGCATGTCACAAAACAATGCCAATAGACATGTCTGATAACTTGAAAGTTCGACTTTAGCGATATATGCATTTGATAGGAACTTGTTTAAAAATTGATAGACCACTTATTTGGCTGGTACAATCATATGCACGCGACGCGCGCAGTCAGCGCTGCTCATATTATTGTTCAACAGACGTCCACCCGCTCGGTGGAGACCGCGGCAGCTAGCTTATGCCCTAAGGACCTAGTTTCTCTGACCACCCGCGGCAGCGGGGGACCGTTTGTTTACGGTTTGTGCTAGTGTCGCCCCCCACGCAAAGTTTTGTGTAATATTTCGTATTCGGTTGGTGCGACGTACAACCAGCAGGTCTACTCCGAAACTCGAAATTCGAAGTTCGTGTCGTGCAGTCCCTCTGACACTTATACTATTTAATACGAGAGCGAGAGGGACCGCACGGCACGAACTTTATACAAAAAGTCTAATTTTACAGTAAATCGAAAATGAGTCTGGTTTTCAGGGCTAAAATGAAGCGTTTTTTTTAATGGCGTCAAAATCCCTATTTTGTTGATGCGGTGCCCGTGCCGTTGCCAGGCCGGCTAATGGAAAAACAGCCAAACCATATGCCTATACTCCAATTCAATAGAATCTAACAATCCTGTAGACACTTCCAGCCTGCTAATATGAACACCGGGCTGCCTAAGGCTTTTTGATGTGACTATTATTCTTTTTTTGATTCCTTTTAGATGATAATTGCAACAACAGGGACATATATAATCAAGCGTGTCCACGTTAGGGTGTGTTAAATGTGTAGAAAATTGTTAGATTCTATTGAATTGTACTTTACCTCTCATGGCGACGGGTATGTGAGAGACGGGCGGGCGCTCTTGCGACGCGCGCCGGCGGTGCAGCGATCCCGCCCTACTCACACCCGACACTAGGTTCTCAGTTGACGCTATTTATAATAGTGTTACAAACCGTGTCCGGGCAGCGTGGAAGTGAGTAACACGTGTTAGTAAGTTGAAACACACACACAGCTACAGTAAATAGGCTAGAGTACTGTGCCGAAGGAAACTTTCCAAAATAGAGGAATTTTTCATATGAGAAAATTTCGGAAACTTCACATTTTTTTTGTATGGAGATTGAAACTTCCCGTTCTTTTTAATTAAAGTTTCTTTCTTGTATTTCCGAGTATTTTTCCATCTTTTTTGGAAACTTTCCGCAACATGCACATTTGTAGGCTGGCGTGAATATCACAGATATCTTACACTAGATAACGCAAACACCTCAATCTGTATCAAAACCAACCGTGTCACTTTTTTATATCTACTGTGACGTCTCAAGAGCGAATTAGCGATGTGAATTCCCCGATGCCCGCGCAAAATCGGTTCAAATGCGCCGCCCGCCCGCGCCGTGGGGTCGAATCAGTCACTAGTCATTAGTCAGTTAGCGGTCAGTCTTTGTATGGGGCCAACCCCGACGTTTGGTCGGGGTTGGGACACGCGAAGTAGATGCATTTGCGTTATCTAGTGTAATCTATATATGTGGTGAATATAGAGTGAACAGGTTGCTACTGAACCAGTAGGATACTTTCATCTCACCTGTACTACTTTTTCATCAGGCGAGTTAGGTCATATGCCAGTTAATATTTACAAATGGATAAATGTCAACGAGAATTGACTATTCGTTGCAATATTAAAAGAGTTGAGTTTCATCGGTAAATTGAAATCAAAATATAATACAAAACATTTTCGTTTTACCACTGAAACTCACTCTTATTTTCATTTAAGTATTATATTTCTTCGATGGTCATAGTTCTAAAGACCATGGCAGCTCTTTGATTTTTATACCCCATCATTTAGTTTTTTTTTTGTGATCGAGGTGACATTTGCAGCAGTAATAACAGACAAGCTATTCAGCCTGCGGGTTTAAAAAAAAACAAGATTTAAACTGTCACTTCTCAATCTTGTTGTCATCAAATAAAACAATAGCCAAAAATATTGTTTTCTCATTAAACGATAGGGTAAGAAAATTAAAAATCTTCCGATGCCCGCACTTTAGGACTGTCGAGAAAATATATAATTTTCATTGTAATGCAAACGGGTGGATCATCTATTCCTTGCTGTTATTCTGTCCCGTCAGCCAGGGGACAAAAGTAGTACAGTTTAATAGAAGAAACGTGTCACATTATACTAACATGCTTAGTAGATGACCTGTAATAGAAGGGGCTTAAAACGACCACAAAAATGCATGTTTGATAAATTTTAATCCTATAAACTTACGGTTTAAGAGTGACCCGGGAGACCGTAATTATAGCAAGAAAAAGTTGATCGACCCAAATAATTATATTCAGTCAATAACACTAGACTGTGGTCTAGTGCGCCTTCATTATAGCACATTATTTATGAAATATTAAAAAAAAGATAGAGTATAGCTGCAATAGATTCTCATTCTCATTACTAGAAAAACGTGCTCAATTAGTTAGTGCTCAGAAAAAAATAAAAATAAACCGTCTACTAATATGCCAAAGGAAACTTTTTTAACATCGGAAAATTTCGGAACTTCTCACAATTTTATGTCAGGAATAATTTTCCGTTTGTTAAATTAAAACTTCCTACATGAGTTGTGAAAATTTCCAGAAGTTACCGAGAACTTTATCAACTTTTTGGAAACTTTCCGCAACTTACACATCTCTAAAACCACTACTATTTGCCTAAGGTTCACCAACCAGCCTCAACCAACGACCACGACCTTAGAAACTTCCGAGTCTAACTACGTTCATAACATCATCAAGACCTTGGTCAAGCAACGAACTAAACATTTAGAAATCCTTTTTAACCTTTTTATTTTTAACTATAATTAAAATGAAATAGGGAGGGATAAGGGTAAAAATGTATATTCATTCATAATTAACATAAATTATAAGCTATGATTTATATTTACGTATAAAATTAATGTACAGGGGGCTCTTATAATAAAACGTATATTTTAAATCCAGAAAGCTAGAAACTAAAGACTTTTAGCCTAGCAATGTGAAATGTTTCTAGCTATTCTTGATCACAGGGAGCATCCATTAATATGGTGAAGCAAATTTGGCTATTTTTCAAAACCTCCCTCAGTGAGATATAGTGAGATTTGGCTCTACACCTCACCCCTCCCATATCTCAAGTGACATTTTATAAATTAATATATATTTTTGATGAATCTTGTGTAGGATTTAGCCAGTTTAGTCGAAAAACCAGACACAATTTAACTAATTTTAACCAACCCAATTTTCCCGCAACTTCAGGATGTTTTTATTCTTCGATATAATAATTACTGTGTCGATCAACTTTTTCTTGTTTGTTATTTTCTCCCGTTGTCCAAGAGACAACAGTGACAGAGTTTCTTAAAAAACTCTTATAATATACGCTACTGAAAATGTGATCAGGATTGTCCATAAAATAATGAAATTGTACGATCAAGGACTTTAATTCATGAGCCGCCATGGAACCATTTCACAGTAAACGTCATAGTGACATCGCATTAATTAACAATGAAAATCGTAATATTTTTTCCTTTGAAAAGGTTCCATGCTGTACTTTGAAGTCTTCAACCATACCTACGACAAAAATGTATGCTTGATGAATTTTAACCACAGAAAACATATATAATCATGGTTGTAGTGAGTTGTCTAGGGGACGTAACTATGGCCACGAACGAGTTACAAGAAAAAGTTGCGATCTAATTACGTCATATTCAGCGAGATTGGATGAGATTCATTCACGGCTCACGCAATTAATGGATGCGGTCATAGTTGTCGTCTATACTAATATAAAAAGAGGTAACGTTTGTCAGTAGATTATCTATGGAACGACCTAACAAAATGGAAGTTTCTAGATAAAAAAATACATCGTCCAGTCCGCAGAGCCAATATTCCATTGAATATATTTCACGTGTCTATTTGCCAAATGTTTTACAAAACGATTTTTTTAGTTACTCGACGCCATTTTTAATCGGCTCTGCGTACATGCATGTATATATTTTAAAAAACATTATAATATATAAAAATACGCTGTATATTTTTGAATATAACTCGTATACATATTCGAGATTTTTCAGCTTCGTTATTTTTCCGCTAACTACAGGCAACTAAATAACTTGACCAAATTACTTTTCATATGACAACACTTTTAAAAATTATAGGCATTTATATGATCAGAGAGCGAAACTTTGATGCCGGTGACAGCCGTATGACTTTAAGCTTCATACAGTGTTTTTATCTAGATAATAGATAATGGTGGTAGGACCTTGTGCAAGGTCCGCCCGGATTGCTACCACCATCTTGCTCGCTAATCCTACCGTGAAGCAGCAGTGCTTGCACTGTTGTGTTTCGGCGTGGAGAGTAAGACAGCCGGTGAAATTACTGGCACTTGAGGTACCCATCTTAGGCCTCTAGGTCGGCAACGCATCTGCAATACCCCTGGTGTTGCAGATGTTTATGGGCGGTGCTGATCTCTTACCACCAGGAGACCCACTTGCTCGTTTTCCATCCGGTCAATAATAAAAAAAAAATGACTAACAACTTATTGGCCTCTTTAGTTTACGGATATTTTATTGACACTTGAGACAGCCAGTACTTATAAATGTTACTATTTTAATATGTTGTGTGTATTTTATAAAAACACCCTATATGTCAATTTGCATCATAATGACGTCACTGGCATCACAGTTTCGCTCCTTGTACATGAGTTAGAGTTCTGTAGTTAACTAAAATAGAGCAAAAATGGAAGGTTTTTTTTTGCCGCGTCTGTCTGTCTGTCCGCGGTTTAAAAGCCATTTTTTCGATAGTGTTTAAATTAATTTCTGGATTGAAACGAAAAATTTGGTCAAATTACAGCATTACCAAAAAGCATGCATTTTCAAAAACAAATACGAAAAGGTTAGCGACGTTCACAAAATGGACTATTGGCATTCGAATAGAATACTTTTAATCAAACAACTGATGCAGTTTAATACCCCAATGGCACAATCAATGGCAGAACGAGAGGCGCGCTAATGCCATGCGTCCACCTGAGCTGTGCGAAGAAAAAATCCACCAATAGGATCACTTCTAACTCCTAACTACGCTCGGTGCGGCTCTCTAAGGCCGTCTTGCAGGAAAAAATAAATCTAGATTTACAAATTATAGATAGAACAGTTAAACCTGGCTTAAGCTTGACAGTTCCATACATTTTGACACTACTAAACTGAGCTTAACGCTAACTCGAGATTTATGTGTTTCCAACAAGTAGCCATAAAGGCTGGTTGATCAACTTGAACTACTGTTGTAAACCCAGGCTGTATCTCATGAACCGTGAGTCAGACAGTTGAAATTTTCACTGTTTATGTATAATTGTGGCCGCTGTAAGAACAAATAAAACAACTAAAAACAGAATAAAATAAATATTTAAGGGAGGCTCCCATACAACAAAAGTGACTTTTTTTGCAGTTTTTTGCTAAAGTCTAATGAATGTTGTATAGATGGCACGGAACCCTTCGCGCGCGAGCCCGACTCTTACTTGGCCGGTTTTTTACACTGCCACTTAATTTTAACCAAAACCAAACCACCAATCCAATTTAACTATACGATAGTGTTGGATCGAAATTGGATTCCAATTTCAACGAGTTTCGGTTTTAATTAGAGTATGTTTTCGGTAGAAATCAGTCGAAGCTAGGGTCGAAACCGCGGCTTTTGCCAACTTGTCCTAGCTAAATATATTGACTCGGATAACTCACGTCTTAGATCGAGTTTAGCTCGACATCATCATCATCATCATGTCAGCCGAAAGACGTCCACTGCTGGACAAAGGCCTCCCCCAAGGCTCTCCACTCAGACCGGTCTTGTGATTTTCGCATCCACCGCGATCCCGCGATCTTAGCCAGGTCGTCGCTCATGTCGTTAGCTCGACATGTTTCGGACTAATCCGTAGCTCTTCCTCGGAGCAACGCGACTCGGCGGCTGCTGCAACACGCACACTCTGCGTTGCTCCGAGGAGGAAGGTCTACGGATTAGCCCGAAACATGTCAAGCTAAACTCGATCTAAGACGTGAGTTATCCGGCTCAAATATAATTAATATGAGTGAATCTCACGGTAGTTTTATGTTCAAAATTGTCCTAGCTACTTTATTTCCGTCAGATACCATTTAGTGGATTTTTAAGTCCATCACTTAATTTTTCACAGCTCCGGTGGATCAGCCTAAACGCTTAGGCGGGTTTTAGTGTCACGCGTACCGTCGGTGCGGATCGCTCCGCGCGGGCTGATCAGCCAATGGCTAATGAGAGTAATGAGCTTCCTATCCGCGCGGATAGGAAGCTCATTAGCCATTGGCTGATCAGCCCGCGCGGAGCGATCCGCACCACGGTACGCGTGACACTAAAACCAGCCTTAATGCCGTGTAAAAGCGTTGTTAAACCACGTTTAGATCTGCAAGAATATTCGTCAAGTTTCATTACATTGATGTGACGAAAGATAAACTTCGCAGTGATTCAATCAGGCGCTCAAGGCTCGGAACCGGTTTATAAAATAGCGGTAAATACCGGTTTATTACGGTTTAACTCCGAACTTTCATAAGAACGCGAACGTTTTTAAGAACTTAACTATAACCTAAATAAACCGGTTTATTCGACGAGTGAGAGCTGGCCGGCCGGCGGCGGGCGGCGACTTTAATGCGCCGGAATAAACCGGTTTTTATTGTTCTAAACCGGTTAATCTGACAAAAACTTTGTGGAATTGTTCCCTTAAAAACCGGTTTAAAAATAACGGTTTCGCGAACGAAACCAAAATGAAAAGGTTTTGCGCCAAGTACATGATAACGGTTTGGAAATTTAACCGGTATCCAAGCCTTGCAAGCGCCGCAATGTAATGTAATTTTGACGATTTATCTCGAAGATGTAAACCGGGCTTTAGACCATGCAAGGTTACAGCGCTAGTGCTTGGGATATGCCATCAATATCATACAGTACAAATAGAAAATCGTCCACATAAATCGACCATTTTGAATTGGGACCAAAGTTAATACCGTCCGAATGGAATTTCGTCAAAACTTAATTGGGCTGAAAAATATTTAGAACCAAATTTATTTATGTTCTAATTTAATTAAACCCGAATAGAAAGTCATACTAATATCATAAATGAAAGAAAGAAAAAGAAAGTGTCTGTGTTTCTCCGCGTCGAAACGGAGCGAGAGATCGACGTGATTTTTGGCATAGAGATTTTTTATGGGCCAGAGAGTGAAATGGGCCTTTTTAACTCGGAAAAATACAGTTCCCGAGGGAACAGCGCGCGATAACCGAATTCCACGCGGGCAAAGCCGCAGACAAAAGCTAGCTTGTCTATAAATTAATAGAAAATTAAATACGCAATAAGTGAATCTAGTCTAGAATCAGACAAAATTTTGTTTTTGACAAATTCCAAGATGGACAATTACCCTCGTTGATGTATTACAAATTGGCTTTTTTTTGCCTGGGATTAATTTTCGCGTCGCCGATTTTCCATTTGTACTCAATGGTAGGAAATCGTGCTCGTATAAAAGCTTTTAGTTCCGGCTACTGGAGACACAAACCTGACACACTGACAGACGGACTACGCGGACTCGTGATGGCTCGCCTCTCTGTGAACAAAAGTGACAGTTAGAAACGCGATGTTCTGTTGTGAGATCATTTGTTAGTCCTTTACCTCAAACCTCTCATGTAATGTGTAATAAACACATACCTGTGTAAAATTTGTACACCGGAATTCCGGTTGAATATGTACTTACCACCTACCAAATAAGTGAAACATTGTAATTGTCCATCTGTTTACTCGCATATTCAGCAAATAAACTATCATTTCATTTCATTTCATTTAAAAAAAAAAAAGTCATAAAAGTCAGTGTTTCACCACCCATTGATTAATTTTAACTGTTTGGGCGGCTTTTTTCGCATTTTTATTTACATTGTCAGAATTCCGGATTAACGGATTTCCTTTTAAATATGGCTTGAATTGGACAGTATAATTACATTATAAAAGAGTTTTTATTTAATTAAAAAGGTAATGTGCATTTTGCACCCAGAGACTAAAAATGGAACACCGTTTACATTCTATTAAAGAGGACTAGCTAACTGGACCATTGGACCTTACAGGGTATGAAATAAAGTCAACTTTCCAGTGGTGTCCCATACTTTTGGATACTTTGGCTGCTACCGTACTAATGTCGGCTTGAATTTTATAAAGTATTTGGCGGCGTGCGTGCTCCGGTATTTTTGTACACGATGGATGCCTCGAACAATTTGACCGCTTCGACTGAGTCACTGGTAATGACTATTTTGTATGTTTCCAAGTATTTGGCGATCATAGTCAAAGTCAAAGTCAAAATCTCTTTATTCAATTTAGGCTATGATAAGGACTTATGAACGTCAAGAAATCTACCACCGGTTCGGAAAAAACCTCTGTTGAGAAGAATCCGGCAAGAAACTCAACGAGGTATTTTTTTTTAAAAACAGATTCACAATATTTATAAATGATATCTATATACTATACATTACAAGTATTTAACACAATTTTATTTTTAACACAGTAGGTTCACTATTTAAAGGGATCGCTAATGCGGATCGGAATTTTTTCCAAATATCCCTGTCCATGATATAATCACTGACTTTATATTAAGCCTTAGATATTAACGTGTTTTTGACAGTAGATTTAAATTTTGTATCAGTTTCTTTAGTAATATTTTTTGGAATTTTATTATAAAAACGTATGCCACTTCACAAAAACGACTTTTTAGTTTTAGCCAATCTTGACTGCTACGTACTATGACGCTGACTGTACAATCTGTAACAACTCACCAGTGCCGACATGCTGCAGACTGTCGACGCTGCCGACGTTCCGTTCCCTCTCCAGCTGTTTCTGCGCAGCCGCGTCCAGGCGAGCGAACAGCTGCTCCGCGTCGCCGGGGAACGCGCGTTTGTACGCCCAGTACGCCCTGCGCACAGGCAAATGTTAAGCATCATTTAAGCTCCGTTTCCACCACATATAGATTACAATAGATTACGCAAATGCATCTACTTCGCGTGTCCGAAACCCGACCGATAGGACACCTCGAGTGCCAGTTATTTCACCGGCTGTCTTACTATCCACGCCGAAACACAACAGTGCTAGCACTTTTGATCATGAAACTACCGTGAGACTCACTCATATTAAATGATATTGACCGTATTACTCACATCTTCACGTCGCTCTGAGCGGTGGCGCGTAGTGCGCGTGTTGCGGCAGCCGCCGAGTCGCGTGCTCCATTGATGAAGGGTTTCGAAATAACCCGAAACATGTCAAGCTAAACTCGATTTAAGACGTGAGTAATCCGGTCAATATCATTTAATTTGAGTGCTAGCACTGCTGCTTCACGGCAGGATTAGCGAGCAAGATAGTGGTAGCAATCCGGGCGGACCTTGCACGAGGTCCTACCACCTGTGTGTTTGTTTCTTTTCTGTGTTTGTGTCTGTCCCTGTGTCCAGATACACCCGCGTTAGTATGTACAGTCTATAAATTTTCAAACAAGCTTCTATCAAATGAATATGTCGCTAAAGTCGAACTTTCAAGTTGACAGACATTCCGTTGGCTTTATTGTTTTATGACATGCAAACGATTATTAACTTTAGGGTGGTAGAACACATATTTGGATGGTTTGGACGGTCGGGTCCCGTTGGCCTTACTTGCATTTAGCCTTGGCGAGCAGAACACTTTAATTGACAAGGTTTCATATTTTCAACACCTGTAAATTACTACAGGAATCGAAAGAGTTTTGCCTCCTGAACATGGCAAAATATTTATTATAATTTATTTCTCCATATTTAAAAAAATACAAAAAAAAATTAAAATGTATCTGAATTTGCCAATACTACGACAGAATAGATATGTTTCCTTTGCCTTTTTCCCCAGAAAAAGGAGCTGTCATAATTTTGACAACGTCTACTTCAGATTAACGCATGATTTACCGTGATCTTTTTTTTTTAATAGAGACTAGATAAAAGTAATGGATCTATTATATCGTAGTTTTGGAGTTAAGCCCTTTTAGAATAAGCACATCTAAAAAATTTGTAATAAATTAATTAATAATAATAGCGAAATTTTAAAAATACCAGCGTCTTTCTATTGCCAAGCAGAATACAGAGAACGAATCAAATTAGTCTTAGAAATATGAAATCTTGTCAATTGTATTTTGTCCAGGTAGCAAAATGCCTTGGTATGTAAAACGCCTTCATCGCTATAAGGCATAGTAGACGAAATGACTTTGCTGTAAAACGACTTAATGTCATAATGTTTTAGTAGGTAAATGGTCCGGTCTTGTAAAACTATTTAATACAATCAAGACCTTAGATAATTGAGTCATTCTGCTTAGTTGTGCATTTCACGACCTAGACGTTTTGCTAAGTAAGTCTTTCTAAAACTTAGACGATTTTGTAATCATGGCATTATATAACCAAGTCATTTTGCATACTTGGTCAGTGTACTACTGAGCCGTTTTTGCTCGCCAAGGCTAAATGCAAGTGAGGCCAATGGGACCCGACCCCGTGTGACTGCTGTATCTTAGAGCTTGTCCAGATGAGGCGATTTACGCGCGTTCCTACACTGGGAGGGATTGCCAGTTATAAAGGAGGACTCGCCATGGAGTCGCGCGTGGTAGTGGACGCAGCAATGGCGCCTGGTTATCTCAACTCGCGCGGCGCTCGCGCGTAGTACTTGCGAGTCGAGAGTCGCGCTCATTGCACGCGATTTACGCGCGAGTTGAGAAACGCGCAGCATCATCTGGACGGGATATATGTAGCCCCAGTACCTCGGGAACGCGCGAGTGGACACGCGCGAGTCCACTCGCACGTAAATCGCCTCATCTGGACAAGCTCTTAGTGTCTGAGTGCGTCAGTGCGCGTCTCTCTGTTTGTGTCTGTGTGTACGAACCTCCGGCCGTGCGTGCGCGCCGTGCTGTCAGCGTCGACGCACGCGCGCCGGATCGCGTCCCGGACGACGCACATCTGCTTCTCCAACGCCTGATGTGACCACTTCTCTAACAGCAGCACTAACACTTCACTGCAACATACAAAGTAGTTATATATCTGTTCGCATATTGAAAGAAATAAATAAAGAAAACAATTTATTTTCTACAAAAATGTCCTTAAAAGTTGACAAAAAGAACACAATAAAGAGTTGAAACAAACAAACAAACATTATTCTTAACATATCACAATGTGAAGTGAAAAAAAAAATGGTCAGAGGAAAAGTTAAAAAGATTGCAGGCGCGCTAGCACGACAGTAATAAAGCGCGCCCTGCAATCAGTCACTTTTTTTTTTACTTTAAAAGGCTAAGGAAATATTGGCACAAGTCGTATACAGCCAAGTCTAATGGCCGGTATCAGATATTTTGTTGGAACTCCGGACTTGTTTTATCGGGTCTGAAACAGCTTCTACTGTTTTCGGTAGAAAAATACACTAGCAGTTTATTTTTAATGAAGAAAGGCGGGAATGCGTAAGAAAAATATTGGAATAAAATTAAATGTTAAAATACATTTTGAGAAGTAATAAACTTCTATAAAATAATGGCCTTGTAACAAACGTAAAAACTCGTCGTTACCCAGGGGACGTAACCATGGCAACGAGGTACAAGAAAAAAACGACCCTACATAGTCGAGCGGACTCTCAACGGTGCTATCTAGCAACAGCTCATCGAAACCGAATAAATCGTCACTACTTTGAAAAAATTTCGTATCTAAAATCAATATGTCAACAAAATTGAACCTTGATGTCTATAAAGTTCACTCAGAAAATTTGACTATTTTGAGCTACGAGTTTTTTAACATGGAACTACCGCGAGACTCACTCATATTAAATGATATGGTAACGCGGTGGTAGTGCGCGTGTTGCGGCAGCCGCCGAGTCGCGTGCTCTTTCTCCTATTTATGTTTTTACTGTTTTTGCTGTGATGTAGTGTGTTTTTGTTGTCAATAAATATTGTGAGTTTGAGTTTGTGAGTTTGAAATGCATTAAACCAGCTTCAATAGTTACCTGAGCGTGGAGCGTATCTCTTTGGACTTGTTGGTGGTGAGGTTGGTAGCGATGACTGGCACCAGACGCGGGCAGTGCACGTATGTTACGATGTAGCGCACGCACACAGTACCAGCTGACGATACCACCTGCGGGGAGGGTTAGGGTATAACACCATTTATCTCAAAACTAAGCTTTTAAAAAACCCATCGACATACCAGGTGTGGCCCGTAATACGAGGAAAAAATTAAAACATAGATCGTACTCGTCAAACTGAACAACATTAGTTCAGCGACTTTTAAAAATAATGGAGACTTAGATTTTTCGTTTTTCATACAAATTAAATACTGCTATCAATGTATTTCTTCTTCTCTTTTAAAATATGGCTTCTGTCCTAATTAATAGGACAATTTCGCCAGTGTCTAAGTATTCTCTTTCGAGAGGCAACGTTGCACGGTGATTGTAGTTTTTGTAACTTGATAGTAAAATTCCAGAAACCACGTGGAGACAACTTGCGCATTAAAAAATGTCTGACACGAGAGCAATATAGAATTTTGTGATCACTGTTAAGGTTAATCGCCGCATAAAACACTATCAAAATTATACTTCAACTAGCTAAAGAAACAGAAATAGCAAAATTAGATATTGTCTACATCCGCCATGTTCGAATGCTACAAATCGAATCCGCCATTGAAACTCTATGGGAGAATTGTGTTTTGACAGCACATAAAAAGTACGTCAGTTAATTGGTGGTGTCAACATCCCTATTAGGAATCTATGAAAATGTAACAAAGTAAAATTATCATCAAAACTGAACGTTCAGTTGGCGTCTAATATTTCGGTACGGCCACTCTTCTAATAATGCATCCATGAACATGCACTCTATTATTAAGGCGTTAGAGTTCATGTTTCGATATTTTTGATCACCTTGGCTGCTCATATCGGGTGGCGATTGTACATGTAAACTTTCTTATCTGTACCGGAGCTAATCTTACCTTGGCAGCGTTCTGTATGAGATTGATGAGTTCTTGCAGAATGTACAAGCTAAACTGTTCCAGTTTGTTCTTTAGCACCTTCGCCATGTGGGCTATCGTAATACACGCCTCTCTGACCACCTGTAAAGATTACCGCATATGTTACAAAATAACCTGTAAAAAATTTAACTAATTATTAAAGTGTGCAGGATTCGGTGGCTTTCAGGGTTCCGATTCAAGGAAGACGTTTATTATGCGTTACAAATTAATTTATTGCATATATGGTACGATACAACATTAAGAAAGTGAGCTTTTCGTGACCGGTGACTTGCAAGAATAGAGCTTCTAAAAATCTGTGTAGAGAGCGGGTAGGGGAGTTTCCGCTTGTGGCAGTAGATGGCGCTAGTAGACGTGGACAGAAGAGAAAAATATTGTCAACCGTAATTAACTGTCATGTCATACAAACGGAATTAGCATAGATTTTATTTGGGTGGATCAATTATTTCTTGTTGTTATTCTGTCCCGTCAGCAAGGGGACAAAATTAGTACAGTTTTTATAGAAAAAATGTTGTGTCACATTATACTAACATGCTTATTAGATAACCAATTATACAGGGTGTCCCAAAACTAGCACGTCACAGTGACACCAGAGGTAGGCCAGCTCAAGAGGACCCTAACCAACCTAACATGACCCCAGTAAAAGTTGCACGGTTTTCGAGTTATTAACGAAATAAAGATTTTTGGGGATACTCCCCTTTGTCTTGACATTTTTAGTACCAGCATCGACTTCGAAAGCTCTTAATAACAGTTTTTTATGTGTATTGAATTACGAATAGTTACTTCAGAAGTACAAAGTGTTATTTTGGCAGTAACTACCGTAAAATGCTGAAAATAACTTCATTAATCTTGATTTAAGTTGTCTCAAAAACATGAATTTCAACTTTAACCATCTGCCATGAAAAAAAATTACTAGAAACGAAACAAACAAATAATGTCAATAAATTAGACATGTCATGCAGATTTAGAAATGGTATGACACATGTATCTTATTGCAACAACATTAGGCATTCTTACCACTTTAGCGAAGCCCTATCAAACCAACTTAAAACTGGAGTTCCGAAAGCAGTCCCTGCTAGTGGTACAAAAATACTGTGTACAGCGATGGCTCATCTATTATCTGATGCAATTATTTTTCCAAATGCACGAAGGCTAAATACTAATGTTTGTCTCCCTTTTCAAGGCTAGAACCGGATCCTAAAGAACCGGGTATAACATAAACAAAAAAAGTTGTAAAATCCCCAACTTTGTCACTTCAAAGTTCAATATTTCAAAAGCGGATGAAACGATTTTGATAGGACATGTCTTAGAACCATCGATAGAAAACCTGCTTTCAAATAAAAAAAACGCATTGAAATCGGTTTACGCGTTTAAGAGCTACAGTGGCACAGACAGACACGCAGACAGACAGACAGATAGACATAGCGGTCAAACTTATAACACCCCTCTTTTTGCGTGGGTGGTTAAAAACAGGTTTATCTTTCATTCATGTATTGGAATAAATTTTCTTCACAATAAATGTTCAAATTGTCTCCCATGGAGTCTGATGCACAAAAAACATCGTTTAATAAAATTTGCAATCCATAATAATAAGGATGCATAAGTAGGATTTTATGCAAACGATATAATAAGAGTCCAGGCAGCAGTCAACATGTGCGTCGGAGTAGCAGCTCAATGATAAATCTTCAAAGGGATCAATTTTCCGTACTAACTAATAAAGTACCAGAACTTAAGACCCGGGTATAATTTTGTCCCAGCCGCTGTGGAGATGGCAGGTCCATGGTGTTCCGAAGCAAAGATGTTCGTGAGGGCTTTGAGGTTGCGGATGCGCGAAAGGGGTTGTGATCCTAGGTCGGGCTCGGATTTGGTTCAACGAACATTAAGTTCACTCAAAAAATCATCGATTTTGAGGTACGAGCTTTTTTCAAAGTAGCGACGTTATTTATGCGATGATGCTACCAGATATTTAGTAGCATTGAGAATGATTGTGTTGCTTTGAAGACGAGCTCTGTTTGAGTTCGAAACGCGTCAGTGTAGTATGGTGGTGGTGATAGATGGATTTGTGTGATTGGTGTGTATTTTTGCAGTGTGGAGGAGGAGGAACTGAATGAACACACATTTCTAGTATAAACGTAGCTATCATAAGGTCGATGGTGAGCAAAGTAGGTGACTGTTTCAGTTCATTGATATGGAACTCGGCAAAGTAACGCCTCATTCAATAAATTAGTAATGTAACAAGTTTTTACTTAACAGTGACGGCTTGCGGCATCAGCAAAGTGATAATAATGCCCAATGTTATTGCAGTAAGATACATGTGTCATACCATTTCTGAATCTGCATGACATGCCTAATTTATTGACGTTATTTGTTTGTTTCGTTTCTAGTAATTTTTTTTCATGGCAGATGGTTAAAGTTGAAATTCATGTTTTTGAGACAACTTAAATCTAGATTAATGAAGTTATTTTCAGCATTTTACGGTAGTTACTGCCAAAATAACACTTTGTACTTCTGAAGTAACTATTCGTGATTCGATACACATAAAAAACTGTTATTAAAAGCTTTCCAAGTCGATGCTGGTACTAAAAATTTCAAGACAAAGGGGAGTATCCCCAAAAATCTTTATTTCGTTAATAACTCGAAAACCGTGCAACTTTTACTAGGGTCATGTTAGGTTGGTTAGGGTCCTCTTGAGCTGGCCTACCTCTGGTGTCACTGTGACGTGCTAGTTTTGGGACACCCTGTAGAAGGGGCTTAACCTCTTGTATGCTTGAGTGCAGATCTGCACCAAATTTAAAGCTATCTTTTTCCATTTTATTTTTAATTTTTAAAATCGCTCTTAATTGGGACAAACGAGACTAGAACGCAGGTTTTTTTTATTTAGCATACGAGAGGTTAAAACTACCACAAAAATGCATATCTGGCTAATTTTAATCCTATAAACTTACGGTTTAAAGAGTGACCCAGGGGACCACAACTATAGCAACGAGCGACAAGAAAAAGTTGATCTGACCTGACTCCGTAGATCCTTGATGACGACTAGAAAAGGCACAGACAGCTCTTTGAGGTGCGCCGCGAACTCCGTGGGATAGTTTAGGTGTGCATTTGCAGTCAGTAGAGAACGAATCTTCTTTAACTGCAACAAACAAAACGGACAAATTATAAACAAGTCTTATGAAGGCTTTTGAGAAAGTTGATTGAAAGTTTAAAAAAAAATTACGATCTTGTACAATTCATCATCACCATCATACCAGCCGTAGGACGTCCGTAATTGGACATAGGCTTGGATATTCTACGTTTCTTCTGTCTGTTATTTCTGCCACTTACATTAGTCTGCTCATATTTATTAATTTCTCAAAAATTGGTTGTCTGGAAGAGATCGCTTTTTAGCGATAAGACCGCCTATTGCCTACCTGAATTTTTTATTTTTGTAATGTCTCTGCACTGCTTTTGGTGATCAAAAAAGGATATTTGGATTGTATTGTATAGGCCTCCCCTTTAAGGCTGCATTTCAAGAAACGCTTCATTTACCTCCCCTCACTCCGCTCAGTTTTTTCTACTAGACCTGTGCTGTGCGAAACAGAAGTGTCAACAGCAAAGCCAGATTTAGGGGAGGGCATCCGGGGCTACAGCCCTGGGGCCTTAATAAAAGTGAGGCACCCACAGTAAAAACATCGGACTTTTTTTTTAATTCCGACGAGTAAACAAACACAAAGGCAGGCAACAAAATGGCCCTCATTTTATTAGGAAAATAGTTTTTGGCTCTACTCCTTCGTCGCCCAAAGGCCTCTAGACCTCTAAATCCGGCCCTGGTCAACAGAAGTCAACAAAAACATGCCGTATAGACCACACTATACTCACAGCGTCGACCCTCCGCTCCCACTCGGCCGCCTTGTCCCCCAGCAGCGTGGCGGCGTGCCGGCACAAGTCATCGAGGCCCCGGGCCCCGTAGATGGCGGCGGGGGCGGTCGCGGCGAAAGCCGCCTCGAAGCCCTCGCAGGAGACAGAGCCGGCCTCGTTAGAGCCGGAGCACGTGACGCCACTTGACACTGAGGACGAATTAATAAATAGGTCGAGCTTTGGTTATGGTTACGTCCCCTGGACAACTATTTAACCATTTTCTAGCCCCGCCAATTTAAATATTCTACGACAAAATGAATCCTAGTTTTATATTTTTTACCTATCACGTGGAACTTTATTATTTAGTGACAAATGTCAAAACCGCTTT
This sequence comes from Choristoneura rosaceana, assembly GCA_037349165.1. Classification (NCBI taxonomy): domain Eukaryota; kingdom Metazoa; phylum Arthropoda; class Insecta; order Lepidoptera; family Tortricidae; genus Choristoneura; species Choristoneura rosaceana. The sequence goes on along the minus strand of JAZBNJ010000046.1, from coordinate 8,829,779 downwards.
ACGATAGGTACTGAAGCTATACTTGGTTTGGATAGGTTTTTACTAAATGTAAACAAAACGACGACAATTGTTGTCTTAAATTGTGAAATTCCCTTGTATTGAAATACACTAGTCTTGTTTGTATTTATATTAATAGATAAGTAAAATGTTTAAAATCCATCAATGTACCAAATTTAGCAGCTGAAGTTTGTTTACATTTATTTAATTATCTAAACGTTTCAAGTATATAAAGAGAAATACGTACTTTTGGATAAAATGGGTGGATCAACTATTTCTCGTTGTTATTCTGTCCCGTCAGTAAGGGGACAAAAGTACAATTTAATAGAAGAAATGTTGCGTCACGTTATACTAATACTTATTAGATGACCAATAGAAGAGGCTTAAAACTACCACAAAATTGCATATTTGGCAAATTTTAGTCCATTAACTTACGGTTTAAAGAGTGACCCAGGGGACAAGAAAAAGTTGATGGATGTTTTTTTAATTTTTGTATAGAAAATGTTGCAAATATGATCTAACTATAATTGGCATCTCTGCGAGATGCAGTTAACTTACCACTGGTAGCGCTGTTCAGTTTGGCGGGCGGCGGAGGCTTCTTATTGGCCGATGGCAAACTGTACAACCCCGGTACAGTTCGTTTAGGCGGTTCGCAAGCTACTCATACATACATACATAATGTGCAACATGTTAATAATATAATCAAAGTGCGATTCAATTATGATGATTTTAGAATAGTATAGAAGAAATTAGAAATATATTGGTGATATATTTTTTACATAAATAATAAAAATGTATTATTGAGTATTTTGATAAAATATTATGTGACAAAAATGACAGATGATTTTTTGATCGATAAGAAAGTTATAATATTAATATAAGAGTATAAAATATAATGATATAGTGATGCCCCGCGTCGTTGCGTGATGTATTAGTCGCAGTCGGTTAAAGATGCGGCCCGTGGTGAACATGGTAAAGAGAGAAAGGTTATGCGTTAGACAGAGTTAACTGGAGTAAGCCTTGTAAGACCCAATTGCCGATACTTTATTCTTTTTACTCCTCGCTCTGCTCGGGTGGCTAAGCATAAGCATCTCGTGTCATTATGACTTCATTTAGTCCCTTGTTGAGCAACCTACTATTATTGCCCTGTGACAATTTAATTTTACCCATTTACGTTACTCTGTTATAGGTCTAGATTTGTTTCGACTTTGAACTTAAGGGTGGATCAACTATTCCTTGTTGTTATTCTGTCCCGTCAGCGAGGGGACAAAAGTAGTACAGTTTAAAAGAAGAAATGTTGTGTCACATGTGTACTAACATGTAAGCGTAGATGACCAATCATAAAAAGGGCTTAAAACTACCACAAAACTGTATGTTTGGCATATTTTAATCCTATAAACTTACGATATAAAGAGTGACTCAGGAGACCGTAACTATAGCAACGAGTGACAAGAAAAAGTTGATTGACCCTTAAACAAAACTAAATATGGGTCTTACAAGGCAGTAAAATGGCTAGAAGTTAGAATCATTCCTTAGAAGTAACACATGATCAAAGTTATATAATGATTCTAATGGTTGTCTTAATTTTTATTAGCCGACTTCTAAAAAGGCGGCTTTCAACTTGGTTGTATTTCTTTAAGGCAAAATCCTTCTTGTCGATACCTACGTTTATATAATCACATGTTAACTTATTAACCACAGATATAGATTACACGCTAAAATAGGCCTATACTCTTTTAATTATAATAAAACAAAAAAAGTTCTCCAAGAAGCTCTTCTTCAAATGTCTTACGAAGATTCAGAAAAATTATTGACCGTCTTGAAATAAATAGGGTTAAATAGTGTTAAGTTTATTTTTAAGTGCTTATTTTAGATCCAAAAAATGTGCCTTTTATTTAATATCTGTTTAATTAGATCTATCATTTTGTTGTGTTTTGCATTTGATTATTGCTCGGGGGCGTCGATTTATGTAAGCATTGTAAGTCCTATTACCTGAAAACAGGATTTATTTTATCCTAGTTCAGGTACCTATGTGTATTATTTTCATTTATTCTGTTCGTTTAGCCTATTAGTTATATTTGTCAAATAAGATGTAAAGTTAATAAAGATTTTATTTTATTATTTATTATTATTAGATTACGCAAATGCATCTACATCGCGTGTCCGAACCCCGACCAAACACGGGGCTGGCCCCGTACAAAGACTGACCGCTAACTGACTAATCATAACTAGTGACTGACTCGAGCCCCACGGCGCGGGCGGCGCATTTGAATCGATTTTGCGCGGACATCAGGGACCTGTCTAATTAAGCAAATAACTATTTTAAGATATCGCTAAGTATCAGTCTTATCCATGGTTTCATTATTTGTCCAGAGGCTAAGGTATCCATACTAATATTATAAATGCGAAAGTGTGTTTGTATGTTTGTGTGTTTGTATGTTTGTCCGTCTTTCACGCCGTAACGGAGCGACGGATCGACGTGATTTTTGGCATAGAGATAGTTTATGGGCCCGAGAGTGACATAGGCTACTTTTTATCCCGGAAAAATGCACAGTTCCCGAGGGAACAGCGCGCGATAACCGAATACCGCGCGGGCGGAGCCGCGGACAAAAGCTAGTATTGGTATAAAAATAAATTGCCAATGCAATTATTTTTTTAATTCTCTACCATTATCTTGTCCAAGCACTTGCTTGCTTTAACAAGGCGGCGACGGCTGTGGAACTGACCTGGTGTGGGGGGTCCAGAGTAATCCCCGTCCCTGGAGCGGGCGGACGTCGGTATGGCCATGTTTCTTCGCGCAGTAGTACGCGATACAAAATCCGCTTCGTCGGCGCCTTGATTCGCTGTAACAACGTAGACAGCTTTATCATCATCCCAGAACTTCCCACTTGTGGGCACAGGCCTCTTCTGCAGCCCAATTTAGACCAATCAAGATTGCAAGCAAGTTTCACTACATTGCTGTATTTAACGAAATACCAACTGAAACATGGATGCACAGAAAAACTCATCATAGGTGAAAAATACAATAAGCACTGTATCCTCGTCATTTTTTGTTTGTCAAACAAAAGAAAAAATATGTGCACAATATCCACCTGACGGACTAAACAGTTTTTTTAGTCGTCTAGCCTATTGTTTAAAAGCATAGATAGAATAGAATAGATACCTGTAGGTAATAATAAGCCAGCTTCTCTGGCCTCGTCGAATTTCTGTTCAAGCAGAGCAAGTTTCTGAGCCGGAACGAGCTCTTTCTTCTTCAGGTCCGACCTTAATCTCTCACCTGTAGAAAGAACAAGTTATATAGTACATACCATAAGGTTCTATATCATAATACACTCCATCATCATCATCATATCAGCCGAAAAACGTCCACTGCTGGACATAGGCCTCCCACAAGGCTCTCCACTCAGACCGGTCTTGTGCTTTTCGCATCCACCGCGATCCCGCGATCTTAACCACGTCGTCGCTCCATTTTGTTGGAGGCCTACCGACAGCTCGTCTCCCGGTCCGCGGACGCCATTCGAGAACCTTCTGACCCCATCGGCCATCAGTCCTGCGAGCAATGTGCCCCGGTCACTGCCACTTCAGTTTCGCAATTTTTACACTATGTGTGTAAGGTGCTGAGGTGGTAGGACCTTGTGCAAGGTCCGCCCGGATTGCTACCACCATCTTGCTCGCTAATCCTGCTGTGAAGCAGCAGTGCAACTGTTGTATTTCGGCGTGGAGAGTAAGACAGCCGGTGAAATTACTGGCACTTGAGGTATCCCATCTTAGGCCTTTAGGAACGCATCTGCAATACCCCTGGTGTTGCAGATGTTTATGGGAGGTGATCTTTTACCATAAGGAGACCCACTTGCTTGTCTGCCATCCAGTCGAATAAATAATATCAGCTTCCAAAAAAGACAACTGGTTGTCTATGGGGGAGCCCTATGTCCTGCACTGGACGTCCTACGGCTGATATGATGATGATGATGATGTTAATAATAATAATAAGCTTTATTTATTTCAAAGGAAATACAATTTTTAAAAGCTACATTTATAAGGAGACTGCAATAATCGTCCAACCAACAGAACCTTCAGTGACACCTTTGATAAGCGAGTTATGGGAAGCAAAAGTAAAAGTCAGGAAGTGTCCACTACCAACACGTCGAAATATGTCAACTATTAACTTTATGACTAGGATTGTTCAATAATCCTGCTAAATACGATACTCCACAGACACCTCACTAGGTGGCTTATAGGAAGCAACAACAATAGAGACAAAATGCGTCTTCTCACCATTATGTCGTCCACATACCACAACCATTAATTACATATAGTTTCACACCACACTGCTATAACCATCCAACCAACAGTCTCCAGAGCCCTCTTTGATAGGCGGCTTATGGGAAGAAAAAGTAAAAGTCACGAAACGTGTACACTTACCGACATGTCGGTACATGTCGACCATGAGCTGCATGGCAGCGTCTCTGACAGCGCTGCTGGGATCACCCAGCAACCCGGCCAGGTTGGGGACGGCTGCTCGCAACTGTAACTCTTGGGCACCGTGACTGGAAGAACGGTTTCCTGGCATTAAATTTTAACACAAAAAACTTCAACTGCAACTTATTTTTGCTGGTTAGTCAAACATTACTATATAAACTCCTATTATTCATGGCCGTTGGCGCCTTGGTTATTGCAATGGAAAGATTGGTATCAGAAAAAAAAATTCGCGGGTTGTCACTGATATCAAATTGGTGGTAACAGGTGGAAACTTTTATTCCCATTAGTTACCAGTGGTAACAGATTCATCTGTCAGGTCATCTGTTTTTCCCAGTAGTTACCACCAATTTCTTTAGTGAGTATGAGATGGGAACATTCATTTTAATTTTCAGCCGTTTATTGTCAACACATAGGTTCTATTCTATTCAATATTTATGGAGTTATTTTATCTTATCGCGAATATTTTTCCTATCTGTTACCACTAAAAAAATTGGTGGTAACTACCGGGAAAAACAAATATCCCAGTAGTTACCACCAATTGCTTTAGTGGTAACTACTGGGACTTTTCCCTAGTAGTTACCACTGAGTACTTTAGTGGTAAAAGATAGGAAAAAAATTCCCAGCTGTTACCACCAAGGCTCGGAACCGGTTAATAAAATAGCGGTAAATACCGATATATTTCAGTTTAACTCTGAACTCCGGAATAAACCGGTTTTTAATGTTCTAAACCGGTTAATCTGACAAGAACTTTATGGAAATTTTCTTTTAAAAACTGGTTTAAAAATAACGGTTTTCGGGAACGAAACCAAAATGAAAAGGTTTTGCGCCAAGTACATGATATGATAACGATTTGGAAATTTAACCGGTATCCGAGCCTTGGTTACCACTGGTAATGGTTGGTAACAGGTGGAAATAATACGGCGGCTGAGACTCCGATTTCCATGAACTCGCGTGTGTACTCACGTGTCGAGCAGCGTCTGTATGGTCCGCACGGCCTCCTCGCGCGTGTGCGGCGCCTTGTGCTGCGTGGCGGGGGTGAGGCGGGCGAGCAGCGCGCGGGGGGGCGCCGCCCGGCTCTCCCCGAGGGCGGCGATGCAGACGCGGGCCATGTGCCGGACCGCTTCCTTGGTGTCGGCCAGCCTGGGCAACGACACAGGTAATTGACGTTATTTTACACGGAATAGGAAAAAGTACACGAATAGGGGTAGAAGTAGGGGTGTTGTGAAAACCAGATTAATTTTCTATTTACTGTAAAATTTAATTTTTTGTTCATCATCATCATGTCAGCCAAAAGACGTCCACTGCTGGACATAGGCCTCCCCCAAAGCTCTCCACTCAGACTGGTCTTGTGCTTTCCGCATCCACCGCGATCCCGCGATCTTAGCCAGGTCGTCGCTCCATCTTGTTGGAGGCCTACCGACAGCTCGTCTCCCGGTCCGCGGACGCCATTCGAGAACCTTCTGACCCCATCGGCCATCAGTCCTGCGTGCAATGTGCCCCGCCCACTGCCACTTCAGTTTCGCAATTCTTCGGGCTATGTCAGTAACCTTAGTTCTACTGCGGATATCATCATTTCTGATTCTATCCCGCAGAGAAACCCCGAGCATAGCCCTCAAATTGCAATTTTTTGTTGCTTTAAAACAAATAAATATGTAGTTGGTTGATTGAGTTGGATGACAAATAACTCTATAGGAGAATTGTTTTGACAGCTCATAAAAAGTACGTCAGTTGATTGGTGGTGTCAACATCCCTATTGTCATAAGTCCCATTTAGATTATTTATATTTTTTTGAAAAATTACGCAGAGGTAAGGCTGTAACTGATAAATGATTTCTTTTTTTCTTCTATAGATATGTATAGCCAAGTAAAGTTGCGTGTGATATCATGAACCTATGTACACTTTTTATCATGGGAACTGTCAGACAAAACAGAATCTCAGAATTCTCAAACTTCCAAGGAAATGTTGTCTTCTATTCGTGATGATAGAACGCGAATTGCGTCTTTGTATAGCACTTAAGTATTCAACATTCGATCTAATTTCATATTAGATGACAGTTATGGAGTTTCATACAACATTTCCTGGCCATGGCCAGCAAAGTGATTGTCTTCCGTTTGACTGGAGTTTTTTTTATCAACTATCTATCTATGGCATACTGCCAGAAAAGAAAAACATAGTCTGTGAATGTGTATTCACTTTACAATCTCTTTTTGTTTGACTAGATTATTTAATTAGATTAAATCAGGTATTCAATATAATAAACAAGGATTGACATTCATTGTTAGTAATTTATTAAAATAACTAATCTATATATATATGTATATAAAAGAAAGTCGTGTTAGTTACACCACTTATAACTCAAGAACGGCAGAACAGATTTGGCTGAAAATTGGTAGGGAGGTAGCTTAGAGCCAGGAGACGGACATAGGATACTTTTTATCCCGATATTCCCACGGGATAGGGATAAAATCTTGAAATAACAACCGCAGGGCTTGGAGTCATTAAATTTGGTACGTAAGTAGGTGGACGTCTGGAATTACTCATAGGCGACTTTTTGACCCGATATTCCCACGGGATACCTAGGGATGAAATCTCGAAATAACAACCACTGGGACTAGAGCCATGAAATTCGGTATGTAGGTAGCTCAACCAATGAAATAATACATATGCTATTTTTTAACCCGATATTCCCACGGGATAGGGATAAAATCTTGAAATAATAACCGCTACGCTTAGCGTCATGAAATTTGGTATATAGGTAGTTGGCCGTCTAGAATAACACATAGGCCACTTTTTGGCCCAATATTCCCACGGGATACCTAGGGATAAAATCTAGAAATAACAACCGCTGTGCTTAGAGCCATGAAATTTAGTATGTAGGTAGCTGGACCTCTGGAATAATAGATAGGCTACTTTTCATCTCGATATTCCCACGGGATAGGGATAAAATTTTGAAATAATAACCGCTGGGCTAAGAGTCATGAAATTTGGTATGAAGGTAACTCGATGTCTAGAATAACACATACGCTACTTTTTATCCGGATATTCTCACGGGATAGTTTTGAACTATTTTGAAAACAAATGACTTTCTGCCAAGTACCTATCATGCGGCGCATTCTTCTTGGCAATGATGGTCTTTCCGAAAGCGCTGGTAGTTTAAAAAATGACGTATAAAAGTGCCCATTGCGGCCTATTTACTGAATAAATGATTTGAATTTGGATAGGCAACATTTTTGAAATTTCAGCACTGGGTTTAGAGTCTTGAGTTTTGTACAGCTATTCACAACACAACCTCAATGAAGGAAGACCACGATATAAATTTTGGAAATTGCCAGGGGAATTTTTTAAAATCCTGAAAATTTCAAGTGCAACTACCAGACCGATTAGTTTACGCGTGCGAAGCCGCGGGTAAAAGCTAGTTACTAATAATGCATCTTAATAAATAAATAAAAATCATTTCAAGATTTGTTGGCAAAACAGTAACCTAAACAGTTTTAAAAAAAAAATAGTTGAAAAAGAGTAATTTTGGCGGGAATAGAAAAAAAACAAATACTTATACCTAAACTAAAACTAGTGGTATTAGTTCAAATGAGTGTTACGTTTCCGTTATGAGTTCATCATCAAGTGACTTGGTATTATTTCCTTGGATTTATTTGAGAAAAGCACTACACAAGCCTCGTCCGCGAACAGCGATCGGCCTCGTATCTCAAGATATAACTACACGGCAATTCCCTATTTCGCGGCCTCTGCAGTAATATACTATTTTTAATTAAGAAACTACCCACATGTCATCAAATTAATCTAATTAACGTACTGTATCCGTTTCATATTGTTTATAGCAAACGAAATTATGACAAATAAAATTATTATAAATGAAATTATGTGAAACGAAGCGATACTTACGATAGGCGTCGCCGTTAGGTCACCTGTAAGTTACGCTTCATCGGTAACATCTATATCTACCTCGTAACCCACGGACCTACGTCGACATTAAAGTCACCATTGTTATACGACACGCCTGGATGGACATCTAATGATGTCATCGGCTGTAGCTTGGAATAATAAGGAATACAGCTCGATGTATTGACAGTAAAAAATATAATTATTATACAGAGGTGGCGTGGCGTTGTAAAAGTCAAAGTCAAAATATCTTCATTCAATTTAGGTTATAACAAGCACTTATGAATGTCAAAAAAAATCTACCACCGGTTCGGAAAAACCTTTGTTGAGAAGAATCCGGCAAGAAACTCAAATAGGTATTTTTTTATAAAAAATATTTATATGTATATACTTTTATGTATAATGTTTGTGCAGGTTTCCTCACGATGTTTTCCTTCACCGCAAAGCTCATGGTAAATTGCGCACATGAACTTCGAAAAACTCAGAGGTGCGAGCCGGGATTTGAACCCACGACCCTCTGCTTGAGAGGCGATAGGTCAAACCACTAGGCCACCACGGCTTGTGGTGGTAAAAGAGATCTTAAGATCTTAAAAACAATCCCAAGGGACTGTGACAAGTAGTCATATGCGCCCACTAAAGACACTGCAGGGCTACTACGAAACTCGAAACTCGAAGTTCGTGTCGTGCGATCCCTCTGACACTTATACTATTTAATACGAGAGTGAGAGGGACGGTGCGATCCGAACTTCGAGTTTCGTAGTAGCCCTGCTGTTACTTTGGAACGGATGTGTTGAGGATATTCATCCTGTGGAAACGGACAAAACTTGGTCCTTGATCACTCCAGAATGGACACTCCATGTTTTTTTTTAATTTATTTATTCTCAAAAAAAGGTACATAATTTTAATTACATCACTGATTTCGCCAAACCATGACGTTTAATGGCGAATATTGCGCTCACTTACATACCATAGTACAAGCATTGCTTAGTTGTGGACTAGGTCAATTAGTGTCAAGTGTCCCATGATATTAATTACTTTATTTATTTATTTACTTTATAAGAAACGCGTTCTGCGTTCTAGTGACCGTTGACCGCCCAAGAGTTCCAACGCACACAAGCGGCGTGCAAATTCTCGCGTTCTAGTTTCGTTTGGGTCTTTGCACATGCAACATGTCACTAGAAAGTTCGTCATCCGATGAAGAATTATTGCTCTTGTGGAGCTCAGCAGCTTCTAACAAGAAAAGGAAGTATCGGGTGCACCCAATTAACACAACGCGAGAAGAACAAGGCGAACTCAGTAATATTTTTCAGGATTTACTTAAAGATGAACAACGATTCTATATTTGTTTTCATTTTTACAGTCTTTATTACTTAAATCACATAATAAACTCCTTTCCCTAACCAATTCAATCAATTTTTCCGTGTTTGCTAACTCAGACATCGCGGCGTTCCGGCGTTCCCTGTCTCGGCGGGAAAAGAACTCTTGGAACGCGACGTTCCGCTTTGACCGCCGCGGTCAGACTGCCCGCTGTGTGCGTTGTTGTTATAGACTCGGTACATTCTAATGAACGACGAACACGGAACTCGGAACTCCTGACCGCTGCCTGTGTGCGCACGTTCTTAATGTTTTGTAATTAATGTTTGAAAGCCTTCGTTGTCTATGACTCACCTGTCGATGATGTGGGGCAGCACGCCGGGCACGAAGTGTGAGAAGTCCGGCCCCAGCCGCTCCGACAGGGCAGCTATCGTTTCCAGCCCGTTCTGGGCCACCTGGTAACAAAACCACACATTATAACAAGGCTCTAAAACTATGGTTTAATTGGATTCAGCACATTCGGCACGGATAGCCAAAAGTTGCGGGTTGAAATCCCGACTAGCGCACCCGAAAAACGTTTTAATTCTGGTGGAAAATCAGCGCTACAGGCTTTTAAAGCCAGCTGTCGGTAGGCCTCCAACAAGATGGAGTGACGACCTGGTTAAGATCGCGGGATCGCGGTGAATGCGAAAAGCACAAGACCAGTCTGAGTGGAGAGCCTTGGGGGAGGCCTATGTCCAGCAGTGGACGTCTTTCGGCTGACATGATGACGATGATGAGGCGTTTAACGCCTCAGCATAATGCTGAGTCAGTGGCCGTTTCGCTTCGTGCTTTTTCCAAGCAAACAATAAAAAAAATTAATATTGAAAATTTTTAAAAACATTTACTAAAGCGTTCCCTAGATCGTGTAACACTGTGAATGTTCGTAGCAATGTTTGGCTCTATGCTCGGCTCTGTTCAGTTCATCATCATCATCATGTCAGCCGACAGACGTCCACTGCTGGACATAGGCCTCCCCCAAGGCTCTCCACTCAGACCGGTCTTGTGCTTTCCGCATCCACCGCGATCCCGCGATCTTAACCAGGTCGTCGCTCCATCTTGTTCTTCCGCGGACGACGCCATTCGAGAACCTTTTGACCCCATCGGCCATCAGTCCTGCGAGCAATGTGCCCCGCCCACTGCCACTTTAGTATCGCAATTCTTCGGGCTATGTCAGTAACCATAGTTCTACTGCGGATATCATCCCGAGCATAGCCCTCTCCAATAGCCTAGATTTTATAATGCATAATAATAAATAAAACAAAACCTAAAATTATTAGATTAGACCTACCTTTCTCAAGCTATCCCAATATAATCCATAATTATATCACTACAAGCTATAAATAACCAATACAACACTATCGATACAGATCTCAAGGCGTACTGACGCACTAGGTAAGTATAACAGAAGTCTTATTCTGTTACATTCATCCCATTCAACTAACAACTTTTCTAAGATCATAAAGTCCCACTCGCAAAATGTCCCACCACCAAAATTACGTCCCTTTCGCAAATGGTCTCTTATGCAAAATACCCCACTCCCATTTCGTCCCTTTCTCAAAACGTCACATTGTTTTCGCAAAATGGCCCTTCTAAAAAAGCCCCTTTCGCAAAACGTCTCGTCTGCAAAAGGTCACATTTTATCGTAAAACCTAGTTTATATGTCACGGACAGATTAGTGTCGGTAAAAAAGTTGATAGGCCCATTCTCGAACATACTTTCTTAGGATATACGAAAGCACTTTCTATCCTCGCAAGTATCCCTCGCTGATAGAATACGCGCATGCGCAATGAGCCGCGTCGCCGCAATCAGGACGTGCATGATGCATGTGACGCGCCGACATACATACTGATTCACACATACACATTTAATGTCTGCATTTTTATTGAGATAATGACAGATATAATTCGAGCAGCACCAATTCTGGAAGGTTTATAATAAGTCGTTATGACTTACGTCTTTCTTCCACGAAGGAGCAGGTATTTAATTTAGTGTCCCGATTGATGTCATATTTAGTTTAACTTCTGAACATCTTTTCCCAGATTGAAAAATATAATTCTAGAATCGTAAAAACGAATTGTATACTACTCAAAAGAATATAAGAGCCACTCGAATTTCACTGGTAAAATGAAATCAAAAATATATTTGCGTTTTTATTTGAATACAATTGGATGAAAAGTATTTGTGTTATCTTGTATTTAATAAAACCATTTTTAGACAAGGAATGTTGTAAAGAATTATATTTATTATTATTTTCGTTTCACCCATAAAATTCACATTTTATTTTGAGCAGTATATGATAACATAACAATATTTTGAATTTAGTTACGGATTTTAAAACTTATGGATATTTGACCGTGAAATTTGAAATGTGATGAAAAACGAACACAGTACACCCCGCTACAATCGGGATAGTTGAGCGACACAACCGCACCATAGCGAACGACCTTTACGTTTCCTCCACAAGCCTTTACAGCCTCGAGCAGCTGAAATCCGTCCGTAGCGGCAGCGCCTCCTCATATGTTTAAGTGTGTTCCGCTACCCAGTAGTACTACCTCTAATGTGTGTGTATCCCACTAGTATCGGGATAGTAGAGCGCACCAACCACATCACAGCAACCAACCTTGAAGTTGTGTCCATGCAGCCAGGCCAGCATGGCTTCAAACAGCTGTGCAGCCACGTCTTGTCTGCCCTAGAGTTGCATCGCCAACTGCCTCTAATGTCTAGTGTATCCAGCAACTATCGGGATAGTAGAGCGTACCAACCACACCACAGCAACCAACCTTGAAGTTGACTCTATTAAGCCAAGCCTGCATGGCGTCAAGCAGCTGCGCTGACATCCTGCGAGACCTTGGATTTCACCTCATCAGCGTCTCCAGCTACCTCCATTATCTAGTGTATCCCACTACTATCGGGACAGTTGAGCGTATCAACCGCACCATAACTGAGTTGCCTCCGTTGGCCAGACCTGTATGGCTTCAAGCAGCTGCGCAGCCAGGTCTTGCCTGACCTTGAGTTACGTCGCCAACTGCCTCTAATGTCTAGTGTATCCAGCTACTATCGGGATATCAGAGCGTACCAACCGCACTATAGCGACTAACCTTAAAGTTGCTTCCGTTAATACAGGCCTGCATGGCTTCAAGCAGCTGCGCAGCCACGTCTTGCCTGACCTTGACCTTGCCTCTAATGTCTAGAGTATCCAGCTACTCTCGGGATAGAAGAGCGTACCAACCGCACCATAGCGACTAACCTTAAAGTTGCCTCCGTTGAGCCAGGCCTGCATGGCCTCGAGCAGCTGCGCGGCGACATCCTGCGTGACCTCGGGCTCGCGGCGCACCAGCGTCGCCAGCTGGTCGCCGAGCTGTTGCCGCAGCCGTAAGTCCGGCCGGAGCAGCAGCGGCAGCGCCGCCTCCAACGAGGCTGGTTGGGGGTAGTGAGCCATCTGGAAGGAGTTGTTACAATAAAGCAGGGTATAACGCACGAGTAGCGTCACTAAATGAGGGTTAGGTTAGAATTTGCGTTATTTTGGGGAGGTCCATATCAAGATTGTTTTTTTGGAATAATAATAATAATATCATGGGACACTTGACCAGGGGTTGGACACTCCGCAGTTTAGGTACGTTCAGCCGGCGACCTCACCGTGGGGTTCGCGGCAAAGGGTTGCCACTTATTGTATTTTTCACCTATGATGAGTTCTGTGACATTTGAAAATTTTCCGAATTACGCATACTATGTTCGCAAAATGTTTTTTAAAAATAATTTCTGTTTTGAAACAAAATAATCAAAAAAATCTAAAACTGTTCTTTTTAAGAATATATAGCAATATCAGTGTCTGTTAAATAACCTCCATCGAATACGATAGAAAAATATTTATTTTTTAAATGACGCAATGTTATCGGATTTTTTATTTTCTTGGAATAAATAAATAAATAAATCGGCAATTGCAGCGGTTCATTATTCGATAACAATGAACCTAGATATTTTAAATTTTTAAACAAAACTTGCAAGATTTTGTAATGCGGCTATTTGGGAAGCGGCCGCAACCATCTTGTGCCTCTTGTGGCCAGTACTTGTCAGTATCATTGTCAGTAGGTACGAGTGCGTCTGCCGTGTACACGAGTCGAGTATCCGTTGCATTTTCTTTGCATTGTATTTGTCATTGTTCATTTCTATTATTATTGTTGTTGACTTTTGTTACTGTTTCTCGCTAAGTTTGTTGTTATTTTTTGGCAAAATGCTGAAACGGTCCAAAACAGACTGTTTTGAACTCCTAGAGTCGGGAGTTTGAACTTAATTCGTTTGAGGGATTACTTCGAGCGAGAACGACAAAACGGTGGCCCGGTGGACGGAAAACTGGAAGAATATTTATATATTTTTTTTTATATAATGCAACTTTTCCAAAAACATAGAACCTCCTCCTTTTTTGAAGTCTGTTAAGAATGGTTGCTGTTGCTGATAAAATATTGTTGTTTTGTAGCTTTAGCTTTTAAAGTGTATTTACTTATTTATTAAAGATAGCTTATTTAATTCATATTAATACCCACTGTTATCTTTATTCATCGGAGAGTGGGAACCCTGCGCTGTTGGCGCCAAACCTGTTTCGTGTCAACGGTGCCCAACGGAATATGAACGCTCGTGTAACATTATAAGTTACAATTTCGCGTGCATGTCGTAAGAGTAGACAACGATTTATACCTAAACTTGACTTTTGTTCGAGAGAGTCCCTTCTGTACGGTAGTACTATTGGTTATTCTGTGACTTGACACCAATTGACCTAGTCCCTAACTAAGCAAAGATTGTACTATGGACACTAGGCAACGGATAAACATACTTAAATATAAGTAGATAAATAAATACTTAAATACATTATTAAACATCCAAGACCAGAGAGCAAACATTCGTATTATTCATACAAACATCTGCCCCGGCCGGGATTCAAACCCGGGACTTCAAGCTTCGTAGTCAGGTTCTCTAACCACTTAGCCATCCGGTCGTCAGAATCTTATTGTATTTTTTATTTCAATTCCAAATTTTTGTTTCTTTTAAGGTCATCCCGTAAAACCTAAATTGAAAACACAAACTGAAATATAGATGCACAGATAAACCAGAAAAATAAGACCGGCGCTGGGAATCGAACCCAGGTCCTCGGCATTCCGTGCCGCGTACTGTACCGCTACACCACCGCTGCATCTATATTTGCTTTCGAGGTCCATATCAACAAATGCACAATACAAAAATGAAGACACATTTGTTGCAAGACGTGATTATCGTAAGACCGCGGATGAGAAAAATAATTGTATAAATAATTCATTGAGAATTTATGTTATAACTAAGAAAATTGAAGGCAAAATTGAAAACAACTCTGTAATTTCAAAGTTTAATATCTAGAAAACGGCTCAGCCGATTCTAATGACGCTTATCTAAGAAGCACCGCAAGGGTCGCTTTCAAGTGAAAAAAAAAAAAAAAATTGAAATAGGACCTTCATCTTGAGAGCTACGATGCCACAGACTGACAACAGTGGTGAACAGTTATGTTGCACTGAGAATGAACTCTGGTCGAGTTGGAAACGCATAATTGTAGTCAGTGGCGTGCCTAGGGTATCAGACTATGGCAAGCCGAGAGATATGTTTTAGTATTTTTTATCGTTTAATGTAGGTAAATCCATCTGGTTGTCACTTTACTCTTCAATGTTTACTAGTCTGTGAAATACACAAGTCAGAAGACAGCTTTTGGGACGCAATTAAATCTTGATTTTCAATAAAACTTAATGTATTTACCCTTCTACTGATTTTTAATTCTTTTATACACTTATAGTCCACACAAGGACAATTTGGTCCGTTTCCGAACTCATCTCTCTCACAGACACCGCACTTTACACCACACTAAAACCAGAATACGCACTTATTTATTTTTGAAATGTTGCATCAAATTACAACTCAACGCTACGGCCTACGGCCCACGGTTCGAAATAAACATGAAGTTAGATAGAAGTTATTCATCTCGCCCGCGCACTTGTGTTCCAAACCAAACGCAACAAACTTCACACCGTAAGCCAGCTTCAAAATTGCAAAGAAAGTGCTATTTATGCAGCTATACATCGATATTTGCAAAGGTAACCTTTTCCTAAGTGTGAAGAGAGCGTTTGGAAGTGGTTTGTAAGCCCCGTAAAAGCCCACGAGAGCGAGCGAGATGTCATGCTATTTACAACGTACACCACTATCGCCGCGTTGTATGGACTCGCCGCGCGCTGCCCGGTCGCAATTGGCGCCACTGGCCATCATGGCCATGCACCGGATTACTTATGCAATTCTTATTATTTTACGTAAAATAAAGCGCGCTAAATTATTAAAGTGATTTTATTAGAACTATTTTTTTTCGTTTGGACATTGTTCGGTTTATAAGGCAAGCCCGGCTTTTGGGCTTCTATGTAAGGATCGCCACTGATTGTAGTGTGGTTGTAGTGATAGTTTGTGTGAAGTGTGAGCTATCATAAGTTCACGGGTGAGTAAAGTAATTATTCATAGTTTACTAGCTTTTGGCCCACGGCTCCGCCTGCGTGGTATTCGGTTATCGCGCGCTGTTCCCTCGGGAACTGCATTTTTCCGGGATAAAAAGTAGCCTATGTCACTCTGGCCCATAAACTATCTCTTTGCCAAAAATCACGTCGATCCGTCGCTCCGTTACGGCGTGAAAGACGGACAAACATACAAACACACTTTCGCATTTATAGTATTAATATGGATTACAGATGTATTGAATAACATTTTTCCATCATATTTATTTTCTCAAACAAGAAATGACGATAAATGAAATGAGCTTTATTTGCTAGAAACGTAAATTCGTATTTATCATGCTGTCTCAATTAGCTTCAGTAAACTTCAATAAGATAGTTGAGGAAGCGAGACACAAACTTTTCCGACAAAATACGATATACATTCAATAATCACCTTTTACTGCAATCAATCCGAGATGACCAATAGCACTCTGTCCGCAGCACAAAGTGTCCAAGTCCCAAATGCTATCATTGCACTCGGACCACTGCTTCTGATGCACTAAACTTTCCACTAAGACGCGTTACTTGTATGCTGTACTTATCAGTGATCACACTGCTTGGACACTATAGCACTTCTCACATGGTCTGGTATCTGGAAAAGAATATCTGATTAGTGTGAGATCGAGTTTTCCATTTAGATATTTGGGTGTTTCGCCACTAATTGGAAAATTTTAACAGTCCCCTGCCAACTTTCTCTTCTCTTCAAACTATGATGAATTAAAGAGTAAAAATGGTTTTGCACCATAACTACAGTGTTGTGTAGACCTGGGTATTTCCACGAGCGTCCCAACCGCTGTCAGTCCCTAGCTGTTTATATTAAGAAGTAAATAATTAATTTGCATTGATTTTTGTATTGAAATAGATCCTGGCCTGAGTACAGAAGCTATTTATGTCATAATTAAAAAAACAATCTGCCTTCCAATTCTTAAAATCTCTGGCAAGGGACTGACAGCGGTTGGGACGCTCGTGGAAATACCCACCTATATAAATGGATGCACAAATGTCAATCTTATCAATTATTTTTATATTAATCACCACGACATTGGCGGAATCATCGCATGGATCGATGGGGCCATATTATCCCAAAAATTGAATTGAATTGAATTATATTAATCAATAATCATAATCAGGCAACATATAGGCAACTATTTTTGTACTCTTGGGACAATGTTTGATTAAAAATATTAATAAAATGACATGCATATTAATTGAAATTATATTATTATTATTATCATTAATAATGGTGCAATCAGCTTTTTAAGTTCAATAGACAAATTTCAATTCAATGTATGGATTTAAACAATATTCAAATGTTTTTTTTTTTCATAGACATATCTATATTTAAGTATGTTTATCGGTTGCCCGGTGTCCATAGTACAAGCTTTGCTTAGTTTGGGACTAGGTCAATTGGTGTCAAGTGTCCCATGATATTTATTTATTTATTACTAGCTTTTACCCGCGGCTTCGCACGCGTAAACTAATAAAACGGGGATGTATTCGGTCCCTTAGTTATAAAACTATCCCGTGGGAATATCCGGATAAAAAGTAGCCTATGTGTTATTTCAGACGTTCAACTACCTACATACCAAATTTCATGACTCTAAGCCCAGCAGTTGTTATTTCGAGATTTTATCCATATCCCGTGGGAATATCGGGATAAAAAATAGCCTATGTATTATTTCAAATGTCCAGCTACCTACACACCGAATTTCATGGCTCTAAGCACAGTGGTTGTTATTTCGAGATTTCATCCCCAGGTATCCCGTGGGAATATTGGATCAAAAAGTCGCTTATGTGTTATTCCAGACTTCCGGCTACCTACATACCAAATTTCATGACTCTAAGCCCAGCGGTCATTATTTCAAGATTTTATCCCTATCCCGTGG
Organism: Choristoneura rosaceana; assembly: GCA_037349165.1. Lineage (NCBI taxonomy): Eukaryota > Metazoa > Arthropoda > Insecta > Lepidoptera > Tortricidae > Choristoneura > Choristoneura rosaceana. Next base: position 8,811,613 of record JAZBNJ010000046.1, on the reverse strand, counting down.
GAATATCGGGTTAAAAAATAGCATATGTAGTATTTCAGAGGTTCAGCTACCTATATACCGAATTTCATGGCTCTTGTCCCAGTGGTTGTTATTTCGAGATTTCATCCCTAGGTATCCCGTGGGAATATCGGGTCAAAAAGTCACCTATGAGTAATTCCAAACGTCCAACTACCTACATACTAAATTTCATGACTCCAAGCCCAGCGGTTGCTATTTCGAGATTTTATCCCTATCCCGTGGGAATATCGGGATAAAAAGTATCCTATGTCCGTCTCCTGGCTCTAAGCTACCTCCCTACCAATTTTCAGCCAAATCTGTTCTGCCGTTCTTGAGTTATAAGTGGTGTAACTAACACGACTTTCTTTTATATATATAGATTATTATTTTGAAGTTTAATCAATTTTATTCAAGCCCTTCTATTCTATCATCCATATTTAATATACATTTCACAGATCCAGGAAGATAAATCTAATCAGTAATAAAAATAAACAGTCCGAAATTTATCAGCCCAATAAATATTATCTATTATTGCTTTGCTTTGAAGTTTTTAGAAGCTCCGTTTGTTTCTACCCGACTGTCCAAATGAGAGTTATGTTTTTTGAGTGTATGTATGTCTCTATTTCTTTCGCTGAGTTCCGAGCACATTCCAACAACAAATGGAACAAGTCATCTACCTTCTGGCAAATCTCACACAGAGGTGATGGTTTAACTCTCATCATATGTAAAAATTTGTTTGTTGGGATTAAAATTCTTTATTCAATGAACAATTTGTACTTTATAAAGTACATTCGGCCGTTATTCTTAGTGTTAATTAGTCCCTTATAAAGTACGCGAGGACTTAGGAGGATATATGAAGTGTCATTAGATTCATCTTAATTAACAGAGTGAGTGTACTTCAGTAAAATTTAAATACAGCATCCACAAAAACAAATACGACAAGGGAAGGGAATTAAAAAAATATATGTATTATGGTAATAATATGGGTATCAATGAAAGCTGATAATTAGACATTTAAACATTTTGCTTAATTATAATTGTAATACAAACTAGACTAATGTATTTTAATACAGACATGTAAATGTCGAGATAGTTTAAAGGGGCTCCTAGACGGGCTATACTTTTGATGAATTATGTGGCTACAACATTGCAGATTATATCCCGGCAATACAAAAAACATTTTAATGCAGCATATGGCTGGAAAATGTATATCTCGGCAATATTTCTGCAGCAATATATGGCTCATTATTTTGTCTTTACATGGGCTACATGCATCGCTACTATGGCTGATGAACTCATACGCGTTGCAGCAGCTTACATTGTTTTAAAAGCAAAATCAAAACCAAAAAACAAACGAGAAAAATGTGGATTCGACCTTATTTCAATAAGCGTGATACGTTAGATATTTTAAGTCTGGAAATAAGTAATTTTTTGTAAAAAAGCATTTTTGAAAAAATTTAGATGTCCGTATTTACAAACACGAATGTAACTATGCTACTTGAACGAATCGCGACATACTTCACGTAGCATAAGAAAGGGACGCACTTATGCCGTATAGCGAGACAACAATAAAAGTGGCTGAGAAATATTGCAGTATTTTCGATTGCAAAGCGATTATTCCGGAAATATGTCTGAAACCCTAAACATTCATCGGCCACACTAAAAATATGTGACAATATATCCCGGCCATAATAAAAATATTGCCGAGTGTTGCATAGTCTAGCCATAAATGCTGGCTGATGCTGCCGGCCACACTATTGCAGCTATACATTTTCGTGAAAATATGGCCCGTCTAGGAGCCCCTTAATGGGAGAATTTCAATATTAAAGACACCAATTGAATTGACATTGTTTTGTTCAGGCCCAAACATTTTATATGAAGTTATTCACACTTTTCCAACATGATTTTCTATGGAAATGACTGACATCAGACACGACACGTATCCAACACCCAACAAGTGGTAACAGGCTTTTACTTATTGCCAAAAACTTGTCATTTATTTCTAGTTTTTATTACATTTTTTAAGGAAATTGCTTTTCCATCTGTTGACCGAACCAAGAACCTCAAACTTCCCTCGAACTTCGTAGCTAGGTTCTCTAACCATTGGGCCATACAGTCGTCAAATGAATGAGTATTTCATGAGTATAACTAGCCATTTAATCTCTGTTGCATCAGGCCTATTTATATTTATCTACCTACATTAATCTTGTTACGGGTATAAATAATGTTCTTGACTATATTAATCTTCTTATTCATCTAATTATAGCATGTTATCTTGTCAATAGATTACAGAAAATCATATATAAGAAATGTGTGCTTTTTAAATAACCAATTAAAATGAACATTGCCGAATGCACTGTGCAGTTAAATAATGACACAGTATGCTGAGTGGAGACCCTTTTTCATTGACGTTTGGTGTTGCATGTTGTCACCTATTATATACAAACTAATATATTTGTAACCTTCTACTTGTAACAGTAAGGGTGCCTTTTCACCAGAGATATGCTATGCAGCTAAGCTGTGGTGGCCTAGTGGTTTGACCCATCACCTCTCAACCAGAGGATTGTGGGTTCAAACCACAGCTTGCACCTCTGAGTTTTTCGAAATTCATGTGCAGAATTACATTTGAAATTTACCACGAGTTTTGAGGTGAAGGAAAACACCACGAGGAAACCTGCACAAACCTGCAAAGCAATTCAATGGTGCGTGTGAAGTTCCCAATCCGCACTGGGCCCTCGTGGGAACTATGGCCCAAGCTCTCTTGTTCTGAGAAGAGCCCTGTGCCCAGCAGTGGGACGTATGTAGGCTGGGATGATGGATGATGAAATAAAATAAACTCTATCTTATTAATAATATCCTAATTACTCCCAATAAACTGTTTTTGATATGTAAATGCTCTGAGAAGGTAGATAATAAAGTATTTTGGAATAACTGAATAGATAAACTGTAGATAATGTATCTTTTATATGGCTTAAGTACATAACAAGATTACATGAAGCCATACTTTCTCCGAATTTCTAACCACCAAAATGTATTGACAGTAAAATTTTATGTAGCTTGTTGATGTGCTTATTACGTACATATTTGTTCCATCGTGTTTATATAAACACGGGAAGACAGTGTAGGTACAATAACAGCACAGTGATGTCATCATCAACTGAGCAATTGAGGCTTGATGGACAAAAATTGTCCGAGTATGTGACTGTTTTACACGACCAACCTTGTGAGAAACATCAACACCCATACGCAAAAAATGCAAATTTACACGACATTCCCATGACCCAAATAAGAAAAGCAACTAGTTTACATCATAATAGAGAGATGATGGGGTTTAAAAAGTTCGCAGGATCTCTAAAACCTTGAACATTAAAGAAATAAGCCGAGATCAACCAACAAAAGGATTGTCAAATCAAACTGCACCAAGATTCGCAATCCGCGAAATGCGAGCGTTCAACACGATTTAAGTGCTAAAGATACAAAAATAAGTTCGTATTCTCGGCACCGATATAAAGAGAAACTGACTCACAAGTAAAACAAAGAATTAGTCAAGTAATCCACCGCAAAAATACCATTTGGAGACATTGCCTTTTTCAGTAACTGACCTTTGCGACAACACTTCCTCGCACAAATCAATTTTACACTCAAACACTTTGAATACACTGGATTTTAAGCACTGTAATGAATAAATAGGTCCGTCATGTATTATTTTATAACAAATTTCTCCACGAAATGAGTCTCATCGTTTCAAAATCACTTGTAAAATTCTTGATGTCGCGCATGCCCGACGAAAATTTACATCACGTGACCTGTCATGGCGTCATGAAAGCGAGTTTTTCTTCTGCTCCGTTGCGTGACTAAAGCTTGTTCTCATTATGCCAGTGTTCGAGTAGGACAATTGTCACGTCAATTAAATAAATAATATTCTAGTAATCAATAGTTTTGATTATTAATATTTAATATAATTTTATAATATTGAAACATTTATGAACACAAGTTTAAATATAATAAAATACGAACCCATATGTAACTTTCGCAGTGTCGATAATGTTGCACTTGATTGTATAATAAATGTGAAAGGACATTTTAAAAAGAAGTTTTTTTGCATAAGGGCCGTTTATAAAATGGGACAAAGGGCCAATCTCCGAATAAGACTTTCTGCGCCTACACCCCTAGATATTGAAATATTAGATATTGGAATATATTGGAATTATAATTGGAATATGAGATATTGAAACTACCAATTCAAATGTTTTTTTTTATTCTACCATATATATCGATGTATTCTACTTTTTAATTCTTTTTTAATTAAGTATGACTCAAATGCCAAATTTTTAAGCAATTGATGTATTATAAATACTGGCGGTTACAATTAAAAAAACATAAAACGAGGTAACATGTAAGGGTACATCGGGGGATAGGGCATCCTAGGAACATCAAAATCACAGTCATGGTCATTCTCGCACTCTTCACAATATTCAACCTCATCCGCTTGACAGACTCCTCGACAATTCTTTTTCTTTTTATCCCTTTTACAATTACAGTCGCCTAAATCACGCTCAAAATTAGGATTGTCTGACCAAATCTGTTGGCAGCTACAGCTGGGGTCTCCTCTAACTTCTGGACTTTCAGGCACCCTGGCAGTGCTTCTGGTTGCAACATGTTCTTCCATGGGAACATTCAGATTTACATCCCTCTCATCCGCAATGGACGACGGAGCTAGTTCTGGCTGTCTGTAAGCTGCTTGCCTACCAGTCAAACCAAAATCTGGTGTCGGAATATGTTGACTGTATGACCTTGATGCAACAGGACTTTGGACATAAGGGACAGAGCCGGCTGGTCTTGGTGTTGGAACATGTTGATTATGTGAGGTCATCGGTGCATGAGGAGCTGGAGCGTAAGGAGGAGCGTTGGCCGGTGGAAATGCATTAACTGGTCTATAAGCTGGGGCAGGCATTACTGCTGGTGATATTGGCCGTGGTATATGAGGACTAGGCCTCGGAGCGGGTCTAGGGGGTGGTGACACTGGCCTTACAAATTGGAAACCGAAGTTAGGAGACTGTGGATAGAAATTTTGAGGTTGAGCAGCCATGGGAGGCTGAACCATTGAAGCTTGAGGTATACGAGGTGGAGGGTGTAATGATCTCTCATGAATTGAAGTACGAGGGTATTGAACAGAATTTTGTGGGCTTCTCATCACTAGTGAGGGACCTAGTGGAAAGTTTCGATTTTGCTGGCCAGAAGTACCCTGGTTTGGGCCACATCCACACTTGCCATCTTTTCTTGCTGGCAAAGCCTTCCTAACTTCTTCGGTCTTTTTTAAATGGTCTACAAAAATGTCGATCTTATCAGAATTAATGTTTGCACCAAGCTTTTTCAAAGCCTTAGCGATTTCAGCTTTCATTTTATCGTCATTGAAACTGTTGTGGCCGTTTCTTTCAATATCAGTTAGTTTCTTAGCAAGAAGTAACTTTATTTGCTCTTTATATATAGTTATTTCTTCGTCTCCTTTCGGAATTTTTATATCTTTGAATAACAAAGCCACTTCCTCTTTCATACGTATTTCTTGTACTTCATCTGTTAGTGCAGATTCGTTAGGGGGTCTTACTTTAGTCATTTCGCAAATTAGTTGGTTCCTTGTTAATAAAGGATCGACATCAGTATTATTCTTATTTGTTTTTATAACTTCTGCTACAGCATCGTCTATTTTAGATTTACATAGCTGCTGCTCTTCGAATTCACCTTTATGGTAATTTAATTGTATAAAATTATCTATTATGGCCTGTTTTGCATTGTCATTTACGGTAATCTTATTTGGCTTAGTAGTTTCGTCGAAAAAGCTTGACATGGCATGTTTTAAATCCTGCTTGTAGCCCTCTCGATCGAATTCATCTTTAATTAAAGGTCTTATAGCTTTAAGTTCATTAATTAATCTTGCTCTTCTTGCATTTCTCATCTGCTGTGCTTCATTATAAGCTGGCAGTTCAGACAAAAGTCTTTCAATCTCAATATTTAGATGATGGTCATACAAGCCTTCACTGTTCAATATATTTGGGTCGGTATGTAAATCACTTAGTAATTGGTACATTTTTAGAATTGTTTCGTCTCTAATAGCTTTTATTATGGCTTGATCTCCAGGATCATGGGCTATCAGCGGTAGTTGATTACACCATGTCTCTATAGCAGCAGTTATCATGTCTCCAGCTTTCTTGCGGGGCACTGTAGAACCTCCAGTGTAAGGTTTAGACCCTGCACCACTAGGTCCAGCAATTTGACTTGTATTTTCTTTTCTAGTAGCTTGGGGTAAGTGTGTTTGAGTTGTATCTTTTTCTATATTCGACTGATTGTCTTTAGCATCTTCAACAAACTCTTTGATAATTAAATCTTTATTCGACACTGATTTTCTTTTGCACTTTCTTATGTCAGCAGTTGCTTTTAAATTGCATACAAGTTTGTCCACATAGTGGTTTATATTTTTGTTTTCGTCTGGAAGTAGCGGTAGTTTATGTAACCACTTTAAGATTTCTTTGCGCATTTTTTCATCTGAATCAGGACTTTTGTTTTTCTCGATGTCAAACAATTTTTTACTTAGTAATGTTAATATTTGCTCACGTTCTAATAATTCTTGGTAACCGGATGCCTTCTGTAAAGGCAATTCTTTAAACCAGGCATCTATTTCACACCTTATTTTAACGTTTTCTACTTCTTCTATTATAGAAGATTCATGTGGTGGATTTTGTTTATACATTGCGCTAAACGCTTCGTTGAACATCTCATATTTTTCCAGTGGCAAAACATTTCTTTTCTGTGCTTCGTCAGCATAAAGTTCAATGTCCTCGTTTAACTTCTTTTTATATTTTAAAGAGTTAAAATCAACATCATAATCATAGTTTTCTAACAGCCACAGCATAGCCATGCGGTGTTTGTACAACTCAAACCCTGGATCATTTTTAGGTGAAATGTGGACCGGATTAGGTAACGATGAATCTATACTATTTTCAAGAGCTTGCTTGTAGTTTTCACCAGCAGAAATATCCTTAATGTGTTCTTTTGTATTCATTACTGTATCCAGGAGCGAATCTTTTAATTTATCTTTTATTTGGCTTATATCAGGGTGGCCTTCTGTTATTTGTTGTAATTCAGCCTCGACTTCATCAGCTAGCATATCTCTGTATAGCATATCATCATTAGCAGCTTGTGGATCTGAATTAAGTAATCCTACTTTTTGAAATATATCAGTGGCTATTTTTTCTTTAGCTGCTTTCGTTGCTTCGTTGTCTGCTTCGTTTATAGGTAAATCATTGCACCAGCCTTCAATTGCTTCTACTATTAAATCACCAGGATCTTCTTTTTTCGCGGCTTTTGACTTACAACATTCCTTACTGGAGTCGCAGCAGTCTTTGTAAGTCACTCCTGATTTCCTATAAAATAATTAATTTGTAATATTACATGATAATTGATGAATAATTGGCAAAACCTAAAAAACATACTGAGGACTTTTATAAACGTTTTTCAAAAGATCACTCATTACCACAGAAGGAAAAAAACAAACCTGTTTTTATTCTTCCGTGTTCATTTCATTACCTTAAACTTATTTTTTTAGGAAACATAAAATATTGATGTTACCTTTTTACAGATTTATCAGCCCGAACATCTTTGACAACTTCAGGATTTGGATTCCGTTTCTGCTCAGATCTTATTTTGACATTTTCCATTCTTCTTTTCAGTTGTGAAATTAAAATTGGCACTGCAATTTCTTTACTTCTATCGAGATTTAAATTATCTATCCACTTAGTTACATATTCATCTAACTCTGCATTTGCTTGCAAGTCTTCGGGGTCATCAGCTATCTTTAAATCATATTCAGCCATTTTCTCAGCTAATTCACTAATCATTCTAATCCTACGTATATTTTCTTCTTGATTCATAAGTGGTATTAATGGGAAATTGTGCAACCATTCTGCAATCTCCTGGACATATCCTAGCCCTATACTAAAACGTTTAACAGATTCTTTGCCTGGTACAGGAACTTCTACTAGTCTGTTATAAAGTTCAGATTTCGTTAAGGCATCTGAGTCAGCTTTTTCAATTATCATCCTCTGAATTTCTTTTAAAAGTCGAGCAAGATAAGCTTCTAGCTTAAGTTTGTCATCCCCTATATCTTTACCACGTATATTAACAAATTCTTCTATAAATTGCGCAAAATCTTGCTCATCTTGTTTTGATTTTATAGGGTCTTGATTAGTTATTAGACTGTATGGTGAAGGACGTCGTCTAACTATCCTTTGTACAAGTTGATTAATGCAAGTAGACATGTTAGCCATATCTTGTCTTCTTAAAGGCAACTGAACCATATATTCGTATATTTCACTGTACAAAATTTTATCATAGTCCATTTTGTAGGGATCTCTGAGTCTTTCTTCTTCTACTTCAGCGATGTTTTTAGCAATACCGTTCACAAATTCAACACGTTCGTTTCCCATTCCAACTAGAGGATAAAAAGGTATATTCTTTAACCAATCAGAAACCTCTTTGATGTATTCCAGTTCCATACGAAACTTATCAGGATTAAATTCTTCGTGAGCAGCAATGTTGCTTCCGTCTGTTCTGAGAGAAGGACTTAATTTCAATAATTCTTGTAATAAAATGTTTCCTAGTGCACTTTTAACCAAGGAATCATCTACATCATAATTGTGTTCCATAAATTTCTCGATGAATTCTTTGAGTTGTTCATCGGGGCCTTCATTAACACTAAATTGTGGAGGCGGTAGGTCTGTATCATCGCAAAGTCTAGCTCTATTTTTCTTTTGCATTTTTTCAGTTAAATATTCATCTGTGGGTAGATCTATAATTCTGTTTTTAAGATCCGCTGCCAAATTGTCGGCATCTTTCTTGGCTTTTGAAGCTAAAATTTTCTTCAGCCATTTAACTAGCTCTTTCTTAACTTCATCATCTTTTTTATTTTCAATTTTTTTCTGAACTTTAGTAGCTACTTCGCGTAGTTGTTCGTTTCTGAGTTTTCTATCTTGATCTTTATATATTTCGGAAGGTTGTTCATTCATCCAAACTGATATGTTATCTTCAAGTATATCTAAAGCAGTCGGCTGGTACCTTTGTGGCATCTGGTCTTCTCTTACAGGATTTTTTGATCTAAACTTAAAGTTTGCCCATTTCTGTCGATCTCCATGTTGGGGATTAGTTAAATCTGTTTCTAATCCCATTCCCAACTCCTTCATTTTTTCTCTAAGATCAGCAACTTGTGGTGAGGTGAATGTGACTGGTTCATTAAGTAAGCCGTATTTGTGTATTCCTCTAAGTATAACATAATTTAGTAAACCTTCATACTGTTCAATTGTGATTCTGTCTTGGATTTGTCCCATTTGTATTTGTTTGCCTAAATCTTTTAAGTCTCCTGCAATGTCATTCGCTATACTTTCTTTGAAAAATTGTTCTTCTGTTGTTTCAAAAGTCATATCAGTTGTATCAAGCCAAGTTCTGAGTAGTTCAACTATTTTCTCCAAATAAGCTTTTTCTTCTGGATTAATTTTTGGAATTTCTTTTTGTGGTCCGGTCATCTGTGGAGTTGACGTAAGTACTTCGTTTTTGTCAAAAGGCCCTAAAATCTCATTTTCTGATGTCAAAACTATTAAAGAGTCAGATAGATAGTGGTGTGCAAAATTAAAACTTGAATTTTGACTTAGGGGTTGTCTAATATATGTAACTACTGTCTTTTTTGAACACATTTCTTCATCATCTGATGTTTTTTCGATATCAGAAGTGTTTTCTGAAACGTTTGGGTCTTTTATTTTAGTATCTGAATCTGTACCATCAAGCAGTATATCAGTGATTTGAATGATTGTATCTTCAGATTCATCAGAAGGTATCCGAGTAATGTCTACAGCGCGGTTCTCATCTTCAAGTTTCTCATCAGGCATTTTTTTAGCTTCAATCATAATGACATGATTGTTTTTATTATTGAGACTAACGACTCTATTGGCTAAGTTAACAGCTAATGTATGGGCATGCAGCGCTTTGTCCTTTATCAAATCTAAACTTGTAGACATCTCATCAAGTGTACTTATAACTTCTATTTTAAAGCAATTCTTTTCAATTCTCTTAGATCTTATGAAAGGCATTAACCTGTTGATAAAAACGGCAGCAATTGCATGCTTATCAATATTAGATTGAATATCATTCTTTAACCCAAATTCTGTTTCTACCCAATCTCTGATTTCATTTTCAACAGCTGAGACGGTGTCATTTGAAAATGTGGACATATTTAAAGTGGAACCTCTTAGTTGTGCCTTTTGATCATCTTCAGTGGGTTTGAGTTCACTTTTAGTACTCAACCATCTGGTATTAACCTTTTCTATTCTTTCACGTAGCGAACGGCATAGATTACCATTGAACTCATCTTTATCCATTTTGACTTCAACACACCACACTGCTAAGTTTTCTAGACAATCATCTATTTCATGTTTTACCTTCTCATCGTAGTCTGCGTTGTAAACATCAGATGACATGTTGGCTATTTTATTAGCTAGATCATGAACCATTTTAAGCCTTTTCAATTTCATCGCATTATCAGTATTATACAACACTGGTATGCCTAAAAACCATTTCAGCACTACATCTTGAAGATGTTCTCTATAAAAGTTCCTCTTGGGTACTAAAATGTTTTTTGTTTCAGAGTTTTTCAAAGGTATTTCAGGTCTCGCTTCGGGATTTGGTTTTTCATCAATTTTATTACTGGCTGTTGCATTTGGATCGAGTTTCAGAACTTCAATACAATTGAAACTAGATTGACCAGCTTTATTTTTCACGGTGATTGCTGGGGCCTGAAAGAATAGAAAATTATTTTCAGCGTTAATAAATTAAACTTAACATTTGGTTTTAGCGGGTGTGCCATCAGCACCAAAAAACATCACACTTATATTAACAATGCGAACGTTTTTGAGTGTGTGCGTGCATGCGTGTGTCTGTGTGTGATAATGCTTGCTGTTGCTTCGCACTAAAACGGCTGGACTGATTTTAATGAAATTTGCTACAATAGCTAGACGTGCGTTGGAATAACAATTTAAATTCTATTTTGAATCTACATAATGTTTGGTTTGTAAGTATGTAGAGGTAGGGGAGACTGAGGAAAGTTATGACTTTGTCGATTTTTGGGAACTTATTTACTGCTAGCAAGCTCGCAACACACACACACACACACACACACACACATACACACAGCGTGCGTGTTTGATAGCTGGTGTTGCAGATGTTTATTGGCTGTGGTGATCTCTTACCATCAGGAGACCCACTTGCTCGTTTGCCATCCAGTTAAATAAAAAAAAAGCTAAAGACCAGCAGGGCTATTACGAAATTCGATAGTTGACATTGTATTGCAAAATGATAGTGGGTTGAGACAGTATTGGAAAACAGCGTCCAGTTGTGATAGAGGAGTTTTTTTTTTAATCGACTGGAAGGAAAACGAGCAAGTGAGTCTCCTGGTGGTAAGAGATCACCACCGCCCATAAACATCTGCAACACCAGGGGTATTGCAGTTGCGTTGCCAACCTAGAGGCCTAAGATGGGATGCCTCAAGTGCCAGTAATTTCACCGGCTGTCTTACTCTACATGCCGAAATGGGCATTTCTATCTACCGTTGTACCCTTTACTTTTTTGGATGTCCCCTTATATTTTTTGCGATTTATTCAGAAGATATTGATTTTATCCAGTTAAATGTTGCTTTTCTGTAAAATATATAAAATTGTCGCATCCTTAATTAAGTTAAATTCAGAGTAAATCACTGGTTTCCTGCATAAATCTTGTTTTTAAATATGGTAAAATCGTCCCGCCATACTGTCCCCTTCTCAAAATTCCATGTTTCAAGGGCAATTTACGCATATTTTTCTATGGCGGTAACACTAAGTAATACATTTCTGGGATAGTTTAAACTATAAGGAATGCGTTTTTAATGAATAATAGCTTATAAAACATCATTATTAGGGTAAAATTTAGATTAAAACGTTGTCCCCCCGGTTTCACGATTTGGACATAGTCCAGGTTGGTTACGCAATTTTCGCAGTGAAAGCGAAATAATTTTTAACAACTTTTTAGGTAAGTTTTGATCCTAGCAATACTGTGACCATAGACAGAGCTTGTAACGTCGAATTAGAATTTAAATTAAACCAGTTCGCGACTGTTTTGGCGAGCTGGAGTGTGGTCGGTCAGTTTATCCAATTTTTTGTCCGGTTGGTTTCACTGTTTATGCAGCTTAAACGTTAAGTAACTAGAATACTGTTTATATTGAATAAAACGGTGTTTCATGCTGTTATTTGTTGATTAAATACGTTGAAAATTGCGGTTAGTTTTGTAATGTTTTGAATAGATTTAATTCTGCTTCATAGAAATCGTTACGTCCGTTTGGTAACAATTTGTCGCGTAACGGATAACCGGACTTGCAAACGTAACCAAACAGACACGGTAAAGTCGCATGCACATTGAGCATAGTTAGTTTTTCCTGTGACTTTGTCTGTGCAGTTCATTTAAGGAGCTCTAAACTGTAGGCGTATCAAAACTGATTAAGTAAACACCAAAAATTTCCTACTAAAAAGACAGCTAAGACTATGCTATGTAATAAGCTAGTATTTTATATAATAAAGATATTATACATAGGTATTTTATATTAATTGTATCGCCAACTGTGATTTTGAATAAATAAAGGCAATGTGATGCATAAATATAAATCTTAATGTTCATGTAAAGTATATAAATTTAGGTTTATTTATGTTTTATACATGTGGCATACCAAAGGTAGCTCTAGCATAATCTCATGATGACATGTTACCTGTATTAGTAGGGAGCGAAATACCTTCGTAGTCATAATTTTTTTTTTAATATGTTATGTTCTCTTGATAAATTAGATCATCATACATAATCAAAGCTCCTTGCTATTTATTGAGTATTTTGTGCAAGTTTATGACCATTATGATCTCGTCTTTATTTTGTCCGTTAAGTTACATGAGTGTCCATTTGGAGAATGTCCCCTTAATTTTTGAACTGTTTTTCTAGATTTTACAGAGTTTCGAAGCTTAATTGTTTATTATTTTGGATAATAACTATGTGTTATTCTTAGTTCTACCTTTTTTTGTTTATCACATAATAGTAATATCGATGATTATTTAAATAATCCAAAGATTAGATACGGTTTGGACCCAAGCCGTAACCAAACAGCCTGAATTTCCATTTTATGTGAAAAGTTTGCTTGAAATTGAGTTTTTTTTATTGTTTTTAGTTTATTTGATTATAATTCTGTTCAATAAAGGTAAAAATATTTAGTTTAGGTACGTCTTTTATTAACTACAAGCTAAATAATTTGTAACCAAACGGACCATCAAAAACCTCCTTCGTCGTATTAAAAAAATATTTTAACGTATTTATACTATAAATACAGCGAATCTCTTTAATTTTTAGTAAACTAGAATATATTTACTCTCAGAATTAGTTATAAGAATAGCAAAAACTTAAAATATTATTTGGCACTCATAAATTCAATTAGGGTACAACGGTAGATAGAATTGCCCAAATACAACAGTGCAAGCACTGCTGTTTCACGGCAGGATTACCGAGCAAGATGGTGGTAACAATCCGGGCGGACCTTGCACAAGGTCCTACCACCTACAAAAGTGACAATGGCGATTTTTTTGAACTTATTAACTTCTAGCGAGTTCGCAATAGCGCGCGTTTTTTACTTCAGAGGGCCTCCGTAGTTCGAAAATCGAAATTCGTATCGTACCGTCCCTCTCGCTCTCGTATTAAATAGTATAAGTGTCAGAGGGACCGCACGACACGAACTTCGAGTTTCGTAGTAGCTTTGTAGATACTGGTGAAGTTATAACTTATGACACACACACAAACAATAGTATTGGTAAGACAGGATAACGTTATGAATGTTCCCAACCCTGGGATGGTGTTCCTTCTTGTGGTTCTCCATTCTTCTCCTCATCTCTGGACATTTCTTCGGGTTGCACGCTGACTGTAAACAAGGTTTGTTCATAAATCAAATAGTTGGAAAATCCCCGACTTTAACACTTTAAAGTTAAATATCTCAAAAATGGCTGAACTGATTTTGATGAAATATGTCTAAGAACCATCGCTAGAAAACTTGCTTTCAAACAAAGAAAGCCGCATTCAAATCGGTCCACCCGTTTAAGAGCTAGGGTGCTACAGACAGGCACATATGGCGGTCAAACTTAAAACACCCCTCTCTTTGACTATACACCCCTCTTTTTGCGTCGGGGGTTTAAAACAGCGGAAACAACTTACCACCATGGCGATATGAAGTAAAACCTGTTTATTAACGGTTACAGTAATATTTAGTACTGTTTTGTGACGGGGGAATGCTAGTTCCGCGTCTTTTAAGATTACATGGCCAATGATTTCTGTTTTGAATGTTGTTGTATGTAAGAGGAAGTGGTGGTTTGTTGATTTAATTTGACGTTGAAGTTGTCGTTGCCAAAAAGGAGAGCTTTTTTTCTAGAGCTTTGGCTACCAGGTCATTCAGCTTATAAATATAACCTCGTTAATTCCACAAAGCACATAAGTAAGTCTGTGGTAAGCAAAGGTGGTAAGCACTTGGTATAAGTACTACCATGTACTACTTTAGCAACCCCGTAATGGTTACGACACCCCACACTCCAAGGTTAGATGAGAAAAAAAAATCACCCCTAATTGAAATCTATGGAAGGCGCACTAAAAAAATTTTTTTTTTTAATTTTTTGATGTAGGTACCAATTTGTTGGCTTAGTTTATTCGTGCAAAATTAAGCTTTCTAGCATTGATAGTCCCTGAGCAAAGCCGCAGACGGACGGACGGACAGACAGACATAGCGAAACAAGGGTTCCTTTTTTGCCATTTTGGCTAGGGAACCCTAAAAAGTAGAAAACGAAATATGAGAGGTACTTATTGGTGGATGAACGTCAACTAGGTGGTTAACTTTGGGGTTAAAGCATGGTTAAAGCGGCAAAAAAGCATTTAAACCATTCTTTCATTCTTATTTAAAAACTATACAACCTATAAAGCATCTATAAGTCTACCAATGGGCCATCAAATTCTGAATTCTAGCGACAAATACTCTTTCTGTCAAATTTAACTGTCATTTTAATACCTGCCGTGAAATTCAAAATTTATACGTTGTTTTCAAAATTTTCCCGTTAATAATCAACATAAACGTTATATTACCTCTGTTACGGGCAATGTGAGTACTTTTATGTCATTTACGAAGAAATCGTATGTACTTGTACAGTCAAACTCGGTACTATCTAGCTTGCTCATTAACCGCCGACGCAAAAGAGGGGTGTTATAAGTTTGCCCGCTATGTGTGTCTGTATCTGACTGTGGCACCATAGCTCTTAAACTGGCGGATCGATTTGAATGCGTTTTTTTTATTTTATAGCAAGTTTTCTAGCGATGTTTCTTAGATATGTTTCATCAAAATCGGGTCAGCCGTTTTTGAGATATTGAACTTTAAAGTGACAAAGTCGGGGGTTTTCCAACTTTTTGTTGGTTAGGTTATTTGGACTGCGTTTCCTGCAGAGATGTGCGAGGATGTGTTGCGAGGAATGTGTTTTTCATGAACCAATAAAAACGCTTCATTTAGGTACTATCATCACACAGTACAGCTCTGGTGCAAACACCTTAGCGCAGCGAGTTTTCTGTATGTATACACATAACCTGACCAACAAAAAGTTGGAAAACCCCCGACTTTGTCACTTTGAAGTTCAAAATCTCAAAAATGGCTGTACCGATTTTGATGAAACATGTCTAAGAACCATCGCTAGAAAACCTGCTATCAAATAGAAAAAAACCACATTCAAATGTTAAATGCTATTGTTGTGTCTTGTGTTGTGAATAAATGTATTTTCTTTCTTTCTTTTCTTTCAAATCGGTCCACCCGTTTAAGAGCCACAGACAGACACACATAGCGGTCAAATTTATAACACCCCTCTCTTTGCGTCAGGGGTTAAAAACAAGGGAAGGCTGTGTTGCGAGGGATGTGCGAAGTAGGTACGTCAGCGTCACAAATAAGTGATCATTTCTGTACCTTGTCGCTTTCAGTCGTTACACAATTTCAAGTGCAAGGTCTGCCCGGATTGCTACCACCATCTTGCTCGCTAATCCTGCCGTGAAGCAGCAGTGCTTGCACTGTTGTGTTTCAGCGTGGAAAGTAAGACACCCGGTGAAATTAATGGCACTTGAGGTATACCATCTTAGGCCTCTAGGTTGGCAACGTATCTGCAATCCCCCTGGTTTTGCAGGTGTCTATGGGCGGTGGTGATCTCTTACCATCAGGGAAGCTTGCTCGTTTGCCATCCAGTCGAATAAAAATAAAGACGTCCACCAGCTATTGACATGAACAGGGATATTTGGAAATAATTCCGATCCGCACTAGCGATCCCTTCAAATAGCGAACCTACTGTTAAAATAAAGTTGTGTTAAATTCTTATGTATATGGATAACATTTATAAATATTGTGAATCTGTTTTAAAAAGAAAACCTCGTTGAGTTTCCTGCCGGATTTTTCTCAACAGAGGTTTTTCCGAACCGGTGGTAGATTCTTTTTGACGTTCATAAGTGCTTGTTATAAATTGAATAAAGAGATTTTGACTTTGACTTTACTTTGAGCTCCGTGAAAACTGCGTCAGCTACCGGAGGCCTATTGTTTCATTTTTCATTTCCAGGCCAGTGCATAGCGCCGATTGGCAGGGCTGCTACAGGCCCGATATCTGCTGCTCCTTCTTGAAGCTGCTTAAAATGACGGTAGTTATGAAAGAAGAAAGAAAGAAAGACATTTATTCACAACACAAGACAACAATAGCCTATGTTCGTCCACTGCTGGACATAGGCCTCTCCCATGGCACGCCACTGAGCACGATCCTCGGCCACTCTCATCCAGCTCTTGCCAGCCACCCTGCGAAGATCATCGCACCACTGAGTCTGAGGGCGTCTTACGCTACGTTTGACAACAATAGTATTAAGCACAAATAGACAACACGTATCGTATGAATCGGAAACTGGCTCAGCATAATGCTGAAGCGTTAATAATAAACACCCCAGCGCTGATTTTCAGCCAGCACCGTTGGTGACCCTCGGATTATGCAAATTAGCTCGTTGAAGCAGGACGTTGGGCCATATAGCACGGAGAACAGATGGCCGTTGAGGTCGAAAGGTTCTCGAATGGAGACCGCGGATTGGCAGCGTAGGATGTCCACCAACGAGATGGACGGATGACAGGGTTAAAGTCGCGGGGTCATAGTGGATGCGAGCCGCTTCCATCCCAGGCAACTGGAGGTGGGGAGGCTTTATGTCCAGTGTGTCCAACAGTGGACGTCCTACAGCTGATATAATAATGATTTTATTTTAATATTGTAAAATATACATCCTTTCGTTTCGACGCATGCTGTCAGTTTTTTGATTGGACTTGAAAAGAGCTGCAATGTGAGGATTCGGTCTTCAAATGACTGAAAAGGGGCCCCAAGAATTTGCATTGTTTCGGCCCCGACATGGTTAATCCGGCTCTGTTTCCGGGCGGTGCACTATCTCAGAAAATGCACTTTCTCAGAGTAAATTTACCAGGAATTAAATAATATGTCCTCATATAGATGTATTTACTTATTTTTATATTTTTCAGCATATCCCTTTCACCCGCTAAAATGGCTGACAGTTTAGCGGCGATGGTCCAAGGTTTCACTGGCTCTGGGTTTGCGGTTTCCCTGCTCGATGATGAGGGGAAGACTTATACGCTCATGCCGCACGCCCCCAAGGGCAGGCATGGCATGAGGAACGGGATGGGTATGGGGAGTGGCATGGGGAATGGCATGGGAAGTGGCATGGGAAGCGGAGTGGACAGAGGAATGGGGACTAGTATGCCGCCGGCGCAACGATGCGATTCTAGCTCGCAGGCTACTGATGGAAGATACGCTAGTATTTATAAGGTTTGTTGGTAGAGTCACTATCTATCTAGGGTCACCGATATAGCATGAGCAGGAGATGGTCTTTGGGGCCGAAAATCGTCAACCGTCGAATCAAAATCAGATGAGCGGCGTTTGAGAAACTCTCCCGTCTTTCCGAAATTCCTCAGTGCCTTAAGACGAAAGTCTTCAACCAGTATGTTGACACTGATGATATAGGGATCCAAGACGCGGTAAGTAAGGGCTGTAGTGTTAATACACTTACGAATTGGCTTAAAGTTCCTCAGCAGACTATGAATAGGGCTATGTCCGGGTTTTCTCTACGGGATCGAATCACAAATTAGGAGTTACGTAGAAGAACGAGAGTCATTGCCATAGCCAAGTGAATTATCTCGTTGATGTGGCAATCGGCAGGCCATATAGCACGGAGAACAGATGGCCGTTGGGGCCGAAAAGTTCTCGGATGGAGACCACGGATCGCAAGAGCAGCGTAAGACGTCTACCAACGAGATATGACCTGGTTAAAGCCGCGGGTTCAAGCCGCTTCCAACCGAAGCAACTGGAGGTCTGTGGGGAAGGCCTATGTCCAACAGTGGACGTCCTACGGTAGAGATGGTGACAGAATTATATGTCTCTGACCACGGGGCTTTAAATGCAAGGTCCGATTCTATTCTTCTCGTATAATTGAACCACTTTTGTTTTGTTAACCGACTTCAAAAAAAGGAGGAGGTTATCAATTCGGTTGTATGTTTTTTTTTTTTTTTTTTATTTTTTTTTATGTTTGTTACCTCAGAACTCCGTCATTTATGAACCGATTTGAAATTTTTTTTTTGCGTTCGTCTAGGAATGCTTTCAATTAGGGTCCCATAAGCACCAAATCAGGATCTGATGATTGGATCCTAAGGAAATCGAGGGAACTCTTCAAATGTTGTAGGGACACCTATGGTAATTTTGATATATTTAGTAGTAACTCGTGCATTTGCTCTTGAAAATCATCATTTGGTAAAGTGGAACTGATGATGAAGACCACAGTTGACCATCGGACTTACTACTCAATAACAAGTATTTCATGAGTTGAATTTCAATTACTTTAACACAGTTGCTAAGCAATTTATGCTCCTCGGAACGCATATGGTGAAATGGAATGGGTGGTGAAGCACCAGGACTCCTCAATAATGAACATCTCTGCATCGGAAAAAGCAATTTTTCGTAAAAGGTGACGAGCAGTTGACATTAAACTATTAAATCTTAGATGCTTTACACTAAAAAGCATGAAAAAAAAATTTTATAACAAAAAATAGAACCGACTACAAAAAACCATGAAAATAATTTTCTACCAGTCTGAAGTCGGTGCCTCAGCACGAGCCAGCAGGAGTGATTGAAGCCATTTACTCGTATAGTTGTAGGTGAGGTAGACGATTATGGTCCACTCCTGCTGGCTCGTGCTGAGGCACCGACTTCAGACTGGTAGAAAATTATTTTCATGGTTTTTTGTAGTCGGTTCTATTTTTTGTTATAAAATTTTAACATTTTCAAATAATTAAAGAATTTAGAGGTACTAAGTCATGATAATGATCCTCGAAGTTTAATCTTTACGGCACCGTTGTTTTATGCACTTGATGAACAATTTAAACTACAAACCTTTTTGCTATGTCGTCAACAAAATTGCATTGCATTCACAGGTGCAGCATTGCAAAATAACACCAACATCGCCGCCGGTCCAGCTCACGGAGTTTCCGCCGCAGCGGGCTGAGCTCTGTCCAGGTCAGTACTAAGAGTGTCATCATCATCATAATCATCAGTATCGTCATCATTATCATCATCATCGTCGTTATCATTATCATCATCACCATCAGCTACATCATCATTATCATCATCATCATCCCAGCTTATACACGTTCTACTTCCCACTGCTGGGGACCTTCTCTCAGAATAAAAGAGCTTAACCCTAGTCCTCACGCAGGTTCAGTGTGGGTTTGGAACTTCACATACAATGTTGAATTCGCAGGTCTGTGCAGGGTTACTCACCATGCTTGCCTTCACCGTAGTGGTAACTTTCAAATGCAATCTCGCAAAAAAAAAAAACTTAGAGGCGCGAGCCCGCTGGTTTGAACCCATGATCCTCCCACCATACTCGAATCGTGCCGAAAATGTGTGTATGCTTTTATTTGATTGCACGTCAATAATGTCTGTCCTCAGGGCATGGAAACTTCGAAGTAGGTGGACTCGGCAGTGGTGAAACAGGTTTTTCGCCGAATCGGACGAACTGCTACCGCGGTGCGGCAATGTGCTGGACAGATCGTGGTGAGCTAAGCTGGACGGAAGTACTTTTCTCAAACATGACATGAAATATTGACGTTGTGTTACAAATAATAGGCCGAGAAGTATCGCGCTGCAGGCGCTGCGGCTCGGCTGCCTGCGCGCGGTCACTCTAGCGGCCAGCAAAGATATTTCATACAACTTTGCTGGCCGCTGCCTCACAATAGTATATTGCTATTGCTTACCTTGTAATTTTCTCTGTGTACCTGTTTTCTGTATCGCTTACTAGCTTATGCCCGCGACTTCGTCTGCGCGGATCTAGGTTATCGCGCGGTGGCGCCCTCTATCGGAATAAAAGGTATCCTGTGTTGATCCTTGGGGTTCAAACTACCTATATACCAAATTTCATCAAAATCGGTTCAGTGGTTTCGACGTGAAAGCGTAACAGACAGACAGACAGACAGAGAGTTACTTTCGCATTTATATTATACTAGCTTTTACCCGCGGCTTCGCACGCGTAAACTAATTGGTCAGACAGTTGCACTTGAAATTTTCGGGATTTTACCTAATTCTCCTGGCAATTTCCAAAATTTATATCGTTGACTTCCTTCATTGAGGTTGTGTTGTGAATAGCTGTACAAAATTCAAGACTCTAAACCCAGTGCTGAAATTTCAAAAAATTTCCCTATCCAAATTCAAATCGTTTATTCAGTAAATAGGCCGCAATGGGCACTTTTACACGTCATTTTTTTAAACTACCAGCGCTTTCGGAAAGACCATCATTGCCAAGAAGAATGCGCCGCAAGATACTTGGCAGAAAGTCATTTTTTTTTTCAAAATAGTTAAAAACTACAGTATACCATTAAAGAAAAAAAAAAAAAATAATAATAATACAGGGACGTATGCGGTCCCTTAGTTACAAAACTATCCCGTGGGAATTTCGGGTTAAAAAATAGCCTATGTGTTATTTAGAGGTCCAGCTACCTACACACCAAATTTCATGGCTCTAAGCCCAGTGGTTGTTATTTCGAGATTTGGTCTCTAGGTACTCCGTGGGAATATCGGGTCAAAAAGTCACTTTTGTGTTATTCCAGACCTCCGGCTACCTACATACCAAATTTTATGAGTCTTAGCCCAGCGGTTATTATTTCAAGATTATATCCCTATCCCGTGGGAATATCGAGATAAAAAATAGCCTATGTGTTATTTCAGAGGTTCAGCTACCTACGAGTACACACCGAATTTCATGGCTCTAAGCCCAGTGGTTGTTATTTCGAGATTTGGTCTCTAGGTACTTCGTGGGAATATCGGGTCAAAAAGTCACTTTTGTGTCATTTCAGACGTCCAGCTACCTACATACCAAATTTCATGACTCTTAGCCCAGCGGTTATTATTTCAAGATTATATCCCTATACCGTGGGAATATCGAGATATAAAATAGCCTATGTGTTGTTTCAGAGGTTCAGCTACCTATATACCAAATTTCATGACTCTAAGCCCAGGGATTATTATTATTTTATCCCTATCCCGTGGGAATATCGAGATAAAAAATAGCCTTTGTGTTATTCCAGAGGTCCAGCTACATACCGAATTTCATGCCTCTAAGCCCAGTGGTTTTTATTTAGAGATTTCATCCCTAGGTATCCCGTGGGAATATCGGGATAAAAAGTATCCTATGTTTTAATCCAGGTTATAAACTAACTTTTTACCAAATTTCATCCAAATCCGTTCAGCCATTTTAGCGTGAAGAAGTAACAAACATACTCACTCACTCACTCACTCACATCCTCACTCACTCACAAACTTTCACATTTATAATATTAGTAGGATTATTTCTGATGTACAATAAAGAGTATTTGTATTGTATTGTATTGTAATAGTTTCATGTTCAAAAATGTTCAAAATTGCAAATCCTTACTTTGTTGATGTTCAATAATGAGTAATTTTATTGTATTATTATATCCACATTTACCCCCTTATTCATAAACGACAATCAAACCTATTTTAGTTAAAATGCCGCTAAAATTCGTTTGTCCTTATCTGTCACTTCGACATTTGTATTTGTTAGAAAAGGACAAAGCATTTGTTAGTTAAGTTTTTTGAATATTTTATAGTAGGTATCTAAAGTTACCTCCCCCTCCAACAGGCTCGGTGTGCTCCCCCCGCCCGTCCCGCGACCCGGACGCGTTCGCCAGCTCGCTCCGCAAGTACCCCCCCTCCCCGGACCGCTCGTCCGAAATGGTGGAGCGTCTCATCACCTACTCGCAGGGTAAAAACTGTGAGTACACCTTGATTTATATGATAGGTGCTTATACTTTTGGCCAAGGCTGTATGTTACCAAAACCTCCTAACTAACTAGTGTATGGGCAAAAAACTTTTCCCAAAGTATCACATATCATATCCCAAAATATTTTATCATTTAAGAAGAAGAAGACGAAGAAGAAAAATTTATTTGAAACACACAATACAACAACATTTTTACAGGAATTACTTAATTTAATAGTAGGTACGTAAGTATATTAATAGCTATAACAGTGTTGGCAAAAAATCATTTACCAAAAAATCTTATTGAAATATTACAGTTTTTTTTTTTGGCAAATTATTGTTTCACAATTAATTACTTAGTCATGTTTCATACTACCAAGTAGGTACCTATTATTTTGTAAAATGTATCGTTTGGCATAACGTACTCTTCCCAAAATATCGCATGACATAATAACCTACTTTTCTCGAAGCAGTTCTTTTCTGTGGGGGGCGCAGTTCTAACCTAACCTAACCTATTTTTCTGATAGCAACAACAAACTATTATTAGTTTTGTGCACATTTAAATTCGCAGGGCCTGGAAAAGGGTTAAAACGAATATGGACCCACCTTTTCTACTTACCTACGAATGGTTTTAGTGTCACGCGTACCGTGTCAGTACGGATCGCTCCGCACAGGCTGATCTGTATGAGCTTCCTGGGAGCGTTTTAGAGTAATACGGAGGGGTCCGTACGGACGGCCGTCCTCGCGGATAGGAAGCTCATATACTCGTAGATCAGCCTGTGCGGAGCTATCCGTACTGACGGTACGCGTGACACTAAAACCACTCTACCTTTTCTACAACTCGGCAGACACTCGTTCCTGCCACCGCCAGCACTCGCCCGTCCCCCGCTACGACGCGGCGCCGCACGAGCGCGCCAGCCGGACGTCCCGGCACAGCGAGTACGAGCCCGAAGCCGTCCGACGGCACAGGTCGCCCGAAGAATACCCCACCAGAGAGAGGAGGGGGTACGATGTCGAGTGCTACAGGTAACTTATGCCTTGATCACACGTACAAGCAAACGGGCGAGACAATAAAATGTTTCTCGGCCGACACAGTGATGTTTTTTTTTTACCCGATTGCATATACGCAGCGTTTATGTTGTATTGTTTGTACTGTTCGCAATTAAATAATTTCTTTCCTTCTTCCTTTCTTTAAAAGAACCGAGCGCTTTAATTTGTTACACAGATATATTGTATAGCTATCGCAAGGTGTCGATGAGCAAATAATTGTTTCATCTCAAAACTTATTTTGTTTGCAGGAAGCAGAGCTATTGCAAGAACAATGACGTACGCTACGTCCGGGATCTCTCCAGGAGGCTGAAAGAGTCCATAAAAAGTATGTCCAGCTATGTGAGTACTAGCTCCTACTCGCGGCTTTCACCGTGCTAAAGTCAAATCCAACGTTTATTAGGCCGTACCCAGCCATACCTATTGCCTAACATTTCTGACCACAGATATAGAGTAGGTACACTAGATAACGCAAACACCTCAATCTGTATGAAAACCAACCGTGTCACTTTTTATATCTACTGTGACGTCTTAAGAGCGAATTAGCGATGTTAATTCCCCGATGTTCGCGCAAAATCGATTCAAATGCGCCGCCGCGCGCCGTGGGGCTCGAGTCGCTCACTAGTCATGATTAGTCAGTTAGTGGTCAGTCTTTGTATGGGGCCAACCCCGACGTTTGGTCGGGGTTCGGACACGCGAAGTAGATGCATTTGCGTAATCTAGTGTAATCTATGTGTTTCTGACGCTCGTCATCGTCCGATATCAATTCGAATCGGATAATGTGAAAACGCTCTAATGCTGAAGCATTACAAACACCGTCAGCAGCACAGCGCTGATTTTCAGCCAGCACAGTTGCGCGTCGGTGACCCTCGAACCACTGGGTCAATTCTATTAAAGCTCTGATTATACTTATGTTCTCTCCATGTCAGTAACTATCTAAAATGAGTCTCCTCCTAGATATTCATAAGATATCTACAAATTACGGAAACCTCGGAGCGCGAGTCCGACTCGCACTTGACCGGTTTATTTATTTACTAGCTTTTGCCCGCGGCTCCGCCCGGGTGATATTCGGTTATCGCGCGCTATTCCCTCGAGAACTTTGGATTTTTCCGTGATAAAAAGTAGCCAATGTCACTCGGGCCCAATAACTATTTCTATGCCAAAAATTGCGTCAATCCGTCGCTCAGTTACGGCGTGAAAGACGGACAAACATACAAACACACACTTTCGCATTTATAATATTAGTATATGGATTTATACTTATCGTAAAAACATGCAAAATACTGTTTTGTTGCAGCCTGTGACTCAACCGGAAATACCGGAATGTACAGAAGCTAGCGAAAGGAACGTTCTACCGCCAACGGAGATTTGTGTTAGTCCACTTTCGAGTTGAAAAACTATATTTTTTTATACCTATCCTGGAGCGGTACACCTTAAGAGAAGTTTCCCTGCCGGTCGCGCGGCCGCATTAGGTATTCGTTTGGGATATTGCTGTCTTTATCGCTCGTGACATAAGCGCTCGCAACCGTCCCCCCCATGCACATCCCCTCCCGCTTCTCCGCTTCTCGCTAAAATATATCGAGATAGCTGTAGGCTTTTCCAGATTTGCACGGTTGAATTTTGGGTTTCGTTGTCCTCATATTATACGAAAAGTATAGCACAGAAATCAATGATATTTTACAATCAAGATTTTCATTATATTTTCTATGCCTGTGGATTTTTCGATTTTTGTAAAAATGCTTTAATAGTCTGTAATTCTTGTACAAAGTTGACATCTTTTTTTTGTCGACTTTTGAGCTCCTGTAATTCTGATATTACACATTTATATTAAAATCTGAAAAACCACAGGCAAAGATAATTAAGTCTAGTTCATACTTACAAAATTTCATCCACTTCTGTTGCCTAGTTTTGAAATGAGACTATGTTTGTATGGAGAATGGAACGAAGAGACTTCTCTTAAGGATCTTTAGAAAAAGAGCCAGTCAAGGTGATTTTCCCCCGGCGAGGCAAGACGCATGCATTCTCGCGCGCCTCGCCGGTGGAAAATCGCTACCAGTACCACTACCATGAGTTTACAGAGACCGTACTCGATAGCGACGGCGTAAATTATTTGTATGGAGAATTGTAAGTCGCCTCTATAAATAATTTACGCCGTCGCTATCGAGTACGGTACGGTCACTTGTAAACTCATCGGTCACTTGTAGTGGTGTCTCTCAAAGGCATCTCACCTGTGATACCCCTCGGTACGATACATTTGGGCATATGAAATCGGGAATATTTAAGATTACAATTTTTTTTTCAGTTCGCCACTACAGTCAACATGCAAATTCAAGGTTAGTATTTTTATTAGGGTCGTAGCGTACTACAGTTACAATTTGTAACTGCAAAATAACCAAAACTAACCAACGAAATCTTACCGCAGCGGCCGCGGAGATGGTGTCACAGAGAGTGGAAACTGTTCCCATACCGGTGCCTGACACACGTACTGTGAGTATTCCATCATGTCTATAGGTCCAAGTACCTAGTTGTTGAAACACAAATATAGATTACACGAGATTACGCAAATGCATCTACTTCGCGTGTCCGAACCCCGACCAAACGTCGTGGTTGGCCCCGTACAAAGACTGACCGCTAACTGACTAATTATGACTAGTGACTGACTCGAGCCTCGCGGCGCGGGTAGGCGGCGCATTTGAATCGATTTCGCGCGGACATCAGGGAATTCACATCGCTAATTCGCTGTTAAGATGTCACAGTAGATCTATATAAAAAAGTGACACGGTTGGTTTTCATACAGATTGAGGTGTTTGCGTTATCTAGTTTAATCTATATCTGTGTGTTGAAAATATCAAGTATTTTGCTACCACATTCAGAGGTGGTAGAGTTCAAGCTAGACACAAGCAGAGGCCGGAATTTTCATGGCACTTTTGAGCTGTCATAGGGACTTCTCATTTATCGACTTCCAATATTCAGCTTCCTCGGACAAAGAATTAGCCTAGCTATTCAAAGAGGAAATGCTGCCAGCATCTTCGGGACCTTGCCTAAGGGGTACTCTTTGGACAATTTGTTTTAGTTTTAGGTTAAATTTTTATTTTATTTTAAGTTATTGTTAGAAAGTTATGTTTAATATGTATATTATTTATTTAGTTTCTTTTATCAATAAATACCTATGAATATTCATATTAGGTATATAATAGACCACAACATATTAAAGAAGATTGAAAGCATAGATAAACTATAGGCGGTCTTATAGCTAAAGAGCGATCTCTTTGAGATAATCTTTGGATACCAACTTTTTGTAAATTTGAAATAGGAATTATAATAATGTCGAACTTTGATCATGAAACTGATAAAACACTGAACTGAACTTTTCTTTCTTTTCGTTTGGTTGCATATCTCTATTTCATATTTTCAACTGCTCAAAAGTTATCTGAAAGAGATCGCTCTTTAGCAATGATACCGCCTGTTGTTTACCTCTACTTTTAATCTTCTTTAATATGGTTCTGTTCTATAATGTATCGATACAAAATAGAAAAATTGAAAGTCGAGAAGTATGAAGTGGCTATGACAGCTGAAAAGTGACATGAGAATAGGCTAGACGACAAAAAGAAACTGTTTAGTCCACCTGACGATAATTTAATAATATTGTGCATATATTTTTTCTTTTGTTTAACACACAAAAATGACTAGGATACAGTGCTTAGAAGTTTCAAGTGATGTCACTATGTGGTACGATTTTTACATTATAGTGACGTCACAAGCCCCCACTCCGGAAGTTTGATGATATACCTTTCTCGATTTTTAATAAATAGATAAACCAAAAATTATGTGTCTCATATTTTTCCATAATCCAACTGTCGGACTAAATATAACCCAAATAAATTAAATATATATAAATACTTAATTTAAATACAAAATTTAAAGAATTTTTTTTTGTTTTTTAATTTAATTTGATTATACAAATAATTTAAATATATTTTTAACCCAGTCGTCATCCCTATTCCGCCCTATGATTATCATCTATGTTACAGGTAGCGGTTCCTCTGACTCCATCATCATCTGACGCCACACCTCTGTTTCCACAACGAAAGGAGTCCCTCGTCTCAAGATCCGTGCAAACCCTCGACACAGTCCTAAACAGGCGGTCAGTCCAGACGACCACCAGCACAATAGAACTACCAGTTGAAAAAGTTAAAATTCCAACCAGAAAAAGCAAAAGTTTCAGCGAATTCAGCGTAGATAAGGACCTTAAAGACGAAATATTGGAGTGGCTTGAAGATACCAGCGATCCAAAAGTAAAGAAAATACAGGAATCTGTTATAAAGAAAATTGGTAATAAGGTTAAGAAATTTTCAGGCTTCAGCTCTGAAAGATTTAATTATAAAACGTGCTGCCACAGATGTCAGAGGGATAATAAAGCAATGAAACAACATATAGCCAATGAATTACATAAAATACATCTCTATTGCTGTTCTACTTGTAACTCTAGTGAAGTTTTCAAGATAGAATCAAACCCGCAAAAAGTTATTGATCAAAATGACTTTGAAGAAATTATAAAAGATTGGATGAATGGTATTTGTATTAAGAAACGTGATTTTCTTCAAAGACCAGTGAAGAAAGATCAGATTTATACTACCATCGTGCATAGACTAAAAAGTTCATTTATAGATAAGCCGGCGATCAATAGAGATCAGTCACTGAGAACTGAGATACTGGATATACTCCATGAAATACCTATTGATCATCATGGAAGTAGTAAAAATTCGCATTTAAATGTATTAGCAGATGCTCTTATTAGTAAACTGGAAAATGTTTCAGTGCAAGAAAAGAAAAAAGAAACTACACGTGCCAAGGATGAAGTTGCAGAGGATAATGCTTACTTACCTAAGAATCTTCAGCCATCAGAAAAAGAATTAAAAGGGTTAGTAGCAGATGCAATGATTGATTTAATTAACAAGACTAATACGATAATAAAACCTGATTGTATAGAAGAAATTGAAATGGACCTAACAGATATATTGATGGACTCTATCAGCTCGTTACGCGTGCGTGAAAATAATTCGGCTAAAGAGGAAGTTGCCAATTTGCTTCATAGTGTTATTAAGCTTCCAGTTAATGAAGCTATTGATTTTGCTACACAATTAACAGGACATTTAAAACACAAAGTGAGTGATAAATTTGAAAATATAATTAAAAATCAACAACAAACGGTTATGATGTTTCACAATGCATCAAAAAGAAATATTAATATAAGGAACCCTAGCACAACCGAACCCAGCAGTACAGATAACAATGAACAAGAATCAGATAGTCATTGCGTAAAGAAATTATCAAAAGAAATAGACGAATGGCTAACTAACTTGCAAATATCGCAGCCAGACGATAAACAATTTAAAAATCGAGTCGTACATGATTTAGCAAGTGACATAATCGATAGACACAAATATGTAGAGCTGAACAACAGCAAATGCACAGATATTGATGAACTCGAACACTTGAAATATCAGATATTCAAATGGATCAATAAATTGGTAGGCGAAGATATAATGACGACTATAGATCATGCTGCGGAATTAATGCAAAGGATAAGGAAACATTTAGATCCATTTTTTGGTGGATTTCATGAACATATTAATAAATACAGCTCTAATGTATATCGTAATAATTCCCAGACTGTAGAAAGTACTTCCAAAAGGACTAGTTACTCTAAAGTGATCAATGATATAACAAATTGCAGTATCTGTAAACGGAAAGACTCTCTTGTGAGCCAATCACCATCTAATAACACACCGACAGTTCTTACACTTCGAACCAATCAAAGTTACAACAAAGAGCCAGGGCGTGAAGCAGGGTTTAATTCTAATCAACAGCCTGGCCCTTCACGACCTGATCTCAAATCAACTTCCATTAATAAACGCCCCGCTTGCCAGTCTGCAGCAAATACGAGCAAGCCTTTAGCTTCATCCCTTCGACCACCTTGCTGTTCAGGACCTCATGTCCCTGGTACACCATCAATGAAACAATTAAATGAAGAGTTCAGTGATTTCCTTACGGCTTGGGTTCAAGAAATACCGATCCCTGCTAACACTCCTGAAGAAGAAGCAATTGCTGAAAAAGCTAGGATAGGTATTGAACATGGTATATGGAAAACTATAATAAAAATTAAATTTCACCCCGAAATATTTCACAATAGATTTTACTATGAAGACGTGTTAGGAGAAGAAGTAGATGAACTGCTTGATTGTTTGCCGCAAACACAAGAATTGCTAGATAGAAGGCATTGGCTGAAAGCTAAATTAATTGAAAAAACCACTGAGATTACTGATTTGATTAAAGCTGTAGCCTCTCCAGCTACTTATAAACAACAGTTAGCACAACAAATTTCTGGAAATCTGCCACGAACTAGAGTCAAACCGGAGACTACTGATCCTAAGAAACAATATGAAGAAATGCTTATACAATGCATCGCTGAAGACTTTATTCTGTCCACTAGATATAAAGAAGAGGACAAAGTTAAAGCAGTGGCATACAAAAACAAAGTTATAAAAAGAATTGAAGCTTTCCTCGACGAAGTTAAGAAAACTCATGGTAAAGAAATCGAAGACCTCGACAAAGAGCTGTGTGTTAATGATATATTCAGTGCACTGCATAAGGTACCTCAGCCTTCCGAAGAGACTATAAAAGAGGAAGCAGATGAAATCCTTTTAGGCATTGAAATTGATCAATGGTTTACTGATCTACCAGTAGTTCAGAATGACGAACAGATGGAACAACTTCATCGCAAACGGCTCAAAGATGCGCTAACAAAGAAACTTCACGAAATGGAGAAAGAACTAAACGTAGCAGACTGCTATGCAGAGCCAGAATTTAGGCATGAAATATCCTTATTCCTAGATAAAATTCCTCTTGAAAAGGACGAAGATTTAAATATTAATTTTATGGTTGAAGAGTTAACTAACAGAATGAAAAATAGAGAAAGAGCAGGAGGTAGAAGAAGGTCCGTGGCTTTTCAAGATGACCAACAGCAAATAAAAAATTCTGGTCAATCACGACGGCAATCACAAGGTCGACTACTAGATGGGTCAGCTCAAGGTCTTAATCAAGCACAGCCCAACCAAGATGATTACCAAAAGTTTGCAATTGAAAGACCAGCGTGTTCTTCAATGATAAATCCAGCACCGGAACCAGAGCAGTATGTCGACGCACAAGGCTTCAATTACTATGAACCATCGCAAAAATGGTATTCATGGGATAGCAGGGGAAACCCAAAAGAATCTAGTATGAATGCTCAACAAGAACCTCAGTTCGTTTACGCACCTGGTCAGTTCCGAGAAGAAAATTTAGGTGGAGACTTTGGACAGACATTGCACGGTGGATTGAGGCCCAGTGAACGGTATGCTTACACTGGTCCAGTTGACTCCCCAAATGTTCAGAGACCAGGTCCATCTCTTCCAAGATTTTTTGATAGTCAAGCAAACGTTATACCATATAATACTTCCGCAGTTCCAAATCAACCGAATATGGATGTTGGTCCTCCCATGAATTCTCAAATGATTGGAATGCGACGTATGTCTGCAGGTCCTCAAAACTTCAATGCTCCTGTAGGAGGTCCGATGATTAATGAACAACCAAACGCTATACCACCTTATCCGATGCCTCAGAACGCTCCAGCATTACCACCTGATAGGTCAATGAACATGACTACTTATAACCGGTTTCATGAACAAAGACCGATTTCTTCATCGATCATTGAGCCATCTGGAGAGTTTGTGTCACTATTGTATGACAGCAAAGGCATTCCGCCACAATACCTTTCTCCGCAAGGTCCTCCCATGATGCAGCAACCTCATTTCGAACCGTGCGCGCAACCACGCGAACAACCAGTAGGAGGTAGGTTATCTATGAATCAGCCGCCCCAAAATGCTAGTCAAATAGGTCCAGGGCACATCTCTCAAAGAGCAATGAGTCCTCTTAGATCAAGTGACATTTGTAAACAACCTAGTTCACACGAAGAAGTAGTAAAGGCACAATCAGTACATCAATCACGCAGAGGACAGACAAACATGAATGCAAGTCAGGGAAGACTGAGCATGTCTCGTCAAGATAATGTTAATACAAGTAATGCGGCCAGAACTCCTCGAGTGATAGTTCCTCCACCAGAACTTCATAAGTCCGCACGTGAAGCTCGCCAAATAGAAAATGAAGATATTACTGCAGATAAATTTCAAAAATTTGGTCCGCCATCATGTCAGTCTGGTGCTCGAGAAGCACAAAGCAGAAGTACGCCTTTGCCATCGTCAAGATCTGGTGCTCATACTAATGAAGTTTTAAATAGAAGCGGTCCTCCTGGAACCTTGCCTGCCAGTCAGGACCAAAGGTTCCTAGCACCGAACCCTCCGCCTTCTGGTATTTCAATAAGCAACCAACCTGGTGGCTTTTCCACGCCTAACCAACGTACAAGCAACGCTATACCTCCTAACATAAAAGAGAAGCGTCTGATAGACAGAGGCAGGCAGAGAAGAGTGGAAACGGACACTGATGATGACGAGGAAGAAGAAAGAGTCAGGTGCCAGTGTATAGAAAGAGTAAGGAAGTGCAGGAGGAAGCGTATGGGACGTTCTATCTGTGACTGCGATGATTGTTTAGGAGCATTTCCTTACTACTTCCCTATGGGATGCCCATATCCTTACATGTTTAACTCCCGTAGGCATTGCCCGTAAATATTTCTAGAAAACATTTACATGTTCTGCCTAAAATATTTTATTTGTGTTAAAAATGTATTAACCTGTTTACCTGTTTTTTCGTTGTGTAAAGTTTTACGTGTTGTAAAATAAAGTCCAAAATCGAACGGTAATTTTTATTCAAATAGACAATTAACAAGACACAACACAGGACATGACATAAACGTCACCTAAAAAAGAACCTAGCAGGGAAGGGGCACTGAGTGGCTCCACAGCACTTGGCACAGGATTTCATGGGGTCATTGCGACAGGAACTGCAAAAGACAGGTCTTCTGCCCCTGCACGCGGATACCTTTCTGCTGCATCCACACCTGACCTGTCTTTCTTGCTCTTGTTCGTCTCTGTAAAAACGTGACCGACCAGGATATTGGTTTCTCGGATTTATACTCCATTCCAGTTCCTCCGACAAAGGTCGACTGAATTGTCTTCTTGGTGTAGGTCTACAACTGTCCACATGCTCGTTGTCCTCAAAGGATCCAAGTCTAGTAACTTTGGGCCTGCAAGGCGATATGCAGGGTTCGGGTTCTGGCGATATACAGGTTTGAGAATCGCATGTGTCTTGCTGGATTACATGTGATGAAGACAAACATGACCGACTTGGTTCTCTAAGCGTATTGGGACATTTTACTTCAGAGTCCCAGAAATACTCCTTGATGACGACGTATGGAGATATCTCAACTTGGCTGCCAGTTGATACTTTTTTCTGTGGACACGGTTTTGTGATTATTTGGGATCTGCTTTGGCAAGGAACGCGGTGTACTGACGTCTTGGCTTCAGCTTTCGGGCACCAGCATTGGGCAGATTGGTCTTCTTTCGCCATTTCAGTCTGACTGCCAGTGTCTAACGGCGGTGGGTTGACTGCAGCGTCTTTTAAAGTTATAGTCCCTGCAGGTTTACAACGACATGCAGATGCCATAGCAACTTTGCAAGGTCTCGCTCTTTTACGTATCGCTTTTAAATGTTCTTGTTCTTCTACGCTTAATGTAGTAGGATATTGAGATACTGAACCTGCTATATCTGACGTACTGGTACCTCTCAAGCCAGAAAATGTTCTCGAAGGTTTCAAACTTTTCATTTCCGCTTGGTCATCTAAGCTTAAATTGGAAGGAAGATACTGAGCTGCGTTTTGAAATTGGTATTGACTTGGTGAACGGCTGGTACCTGTAAATGTTCTAGAATGCTTTGTATTTTTCATATCATCCATTATTTTATTAGTAGTATCACCAACATTAACACTATCTTTAAAAGGAATCTTCTGAAGATATTTCTCAATTTCAAGTCTCTGTTTCTCTTCATAGTTTTCATCTGGGTTTTCATCATTTTCTTTTTCCATTTCGTAAAGTCGTTTACCCATAACTGTTAATATTTTATTCGCGTGTAATGCTTCTGTTGAAGATAATTTTTGCAGTGGTCCTTCTAAATGATCCTTGATAAGGTCTTTTATTCTGACTTGTTCGACTTCAGATCGCATTGAATCATCATCTGGAACAACTACTTTATTTAAAGCACTATACAAATCTCTATTCAGCTGCTCAGAATTTAAAGGCGTATCAGGATATCGTCTAGTATAATCCTTGAGAAATTTATTAATTGTATCTTTTATTTTCTTTTTAAATTTAGTTTTTAATGCTATATCATCTTCAGCAAAGTGTAAGTTTATAAAAGCATCAGCTAGATTATCTTTCATAACTTCAAAAGATGCGGGCGGGTTTTCCATTTGGGGTAATGTTTTAGATATAGTATCCCGAAGTTGCTGTTTGTAAGCTTGGCCAGCGTAGTCATGTTTTACTTTAAGCCGTGCTTCATTTATCGTATCAATAAGATTGGCTTTCATTTCTTCAATTTTATTTTGGTCTATTGGCAGCTTACTTAATTCTTGATCTAAGAAGTCCGATAACATGTGTTCGTATAAAAAGTCATCGTTCAAAATCTGTGGATTCATATTTAATTCCCCTATTTTCAGCATCAATCTGTTATTTAGATCTTCTTTCATTTGTCTGCCTCTTTCAGTGTTCGGCAAATCGAGGTCATTACACCATTTCCTGACACTTTCATTAATTTGCTGCATGTGCGACCTCTCTGTCGCTCTATCTTCTCTAACTGAAATATTTTGAAATAACTGAAGGCCTTTCAAATAATTTAACATATGTTCTGCCTTCTTACGAATATAATCATTTGATCTATTTTTTTCCATAGTTTTCTTCAAATGCTCAGTAATTACATTAAGGAGAATTTCATCGGTTTCTTGCCCTGATTTAGTTGGACTAAGAGAACTAAGAGTAGACGTTAGAGTTTGAGCTAAAGTTGGGACTAGCTCTTCTAACATTTTCTTTTCTCTTTCATCACATTGTTGAGAGATTGATGATGATCTTAGCCAGTCAAAAATACCACCTTCTAGGTTTTCTTGTACAAATTCATCACTATCTTGGATCAGTCTATCGTCTTTATATTCTTGGTCAAATTGTCTGTTAACTAGAATAGGCACTGGGGTTCGTTTTATTGTTGTCATTAAACTATCGGCTTTCGACAATAATGAATTCAATACTGCATTATCTACCTGTTTGTTGAGTCTTTTGAATAATTGATATTTCAAATTTTCGGACTCTTCCCTTGGCGAGGTTTTCGCTCCTGGATTTAGTTGTAGATATTTTTGCCTGTCTAGCAAATCACTGGCTAGTTCTCTAGCAATTGTCTCTTTTTCTGCGTTATCTATTGGTAAATTTTGCTTGGATAACCAATCATATATTTGTGCATTAAGATCGTCGTAGTATTTTCTTTCCTCATAGCTTTTTCTTTTTATCTGTTTCTGGGGAGTTGAAGTAGTTGGTTTGCCATGTGAGATAAAATCTGATGACATATCATTGCTCCTTATGCTTCTACTCATTTCATTTGCTCGTGCCATTAATTTGTCAGAAATATTTAGGGCTTCTTCGCCAGATATGTTACCACTTTCAAGTACAGAAAGTATTTGGTCTCTAGCATCGTCGGGATCTATACCACGCATTACTAGATCAGCTAGAATATCATTCAATTTTGATTCAACTTCATCTCTATTAGTAACACGACTGAAATCTATCACGTCATGTATATCATCCATTAAAGCATTTTTTAATTGTGTGTCATCCATAGTTGAGTTAAAGCGAAAAGATTGTGAATTTCTGCTCCATCTTTTCCGAGATTTATTTAGTTGAGATATTTTAGGTACCAATTTTTTAGCGAATTCTTCTTCTGTTCCTGGACGAATATCTATTCCTGCTTTTGCTCCAGTGTTACGTAACCAATTGCCAACACGTCGGATTAATTCTATTTCATCGCCAGATTGTTGCATTTCTTGTAAATCATTTGCAAGTTCTTCGACCATTACCCTGATCTCAGGCTTGTTGACGTCTGGTGCACCCGGTAAACCGCCAACCCAATCCAGTAGTAATTGCACCAGCTCACCTGATTTTTCTTCATTTATCATTTTTGTAAATTCTGGAACTTTCAATTTACTAGTGAGATCCTTAATAAATTCGTCTTGGTCTTTCTCATCAACATACACACCATCTTTAGCCAATTTAGAAAACCAATTACGAATTTCGCTGTCTAGTTCTTGAGAAACATTTCTACCATCTCGATTTACTAGTATACCCTGGAGTTTTGGAATTAACTCTTTTGCTGCTTTTTGCTTTACATCTGTACTCAAACTATCAATTATAGGGTTATTTTTGAAAGAATCCATCAAAATCGTTTCTATTTCGTCTCTAACAGAAGTAGTTGAAGTAGGCTTAAGATCAGGTTTTATTTCCTCTTTAGGTAATCTTAGCAGCGTATCAGCGAGTTTATCAGACAGCAAGTTCAAAATATCATTCTTTACGAAAGAACTTTTAATAGGCAATACTGCGAGCATATCAAATATTTTAGACTTGAGCATCTCTCTATAAACAGAATCGTTTGAAGGTCTATCCAAAGCTATTTCTTTCAAAGCTTTAGAGAACTCACTAGCAAGTTTTTCTTTATCCAACTTAGCTTCATCGTCAAACGTAATTTTCTGCAACCACTTTTCTATACTATCATAAAATTTGTCTCTATGTCTAAAGGCTTTAATTTTCTCAAATAAGCTATTTGTGATTTTATTTTTAAAAGCTTCACGGTCTCTTTCGTCAGTCGGTAGCCACATCGGCATCCTTGCTATGCTAAGTTTGATTATTTCCTTTCCTTTATCATCAAATTCATCATCTTTGATCAAGGATATGGTGTCAATCAGTTTCTTGATGACAGCATCTCTTATGAATTTGTCATGAGGGTTCTCATTTGCGTAGACAGGCAATTCTTCGAGCCAGGAGCAAACAATGTCTTCGAGTTTTCGTTTTTCTTCTAATTCTTCTTCCGAGAAACAATCGCAGGGCAGAGGTTTCTTGCAGACGCAGCATACCTTCAGATCTTCAGGGGTGAAGGAGGTCGACTGGAAAGAGACACTATTTTGTAACAGTCACGTCATATATTTGAGTAACAATCAGAAGCGTTACAAATTACAAACTAGGAAAGTCATGTGTGTTACGAAAATCAACTATATGTGCATAAACTAAATACGTCGTATTTAGCAGGTAACACACAATGACGGATTAGCCACGTAGAAAGAGTAGCAAAATGCTACGGCCTTGCGCGTCTATAGGTCCCGTGCGCCAACGCTTTTTGATTGTATTAAATATCAATTCTGATCATCATCATCATATCAGCCTTAGGACGTCCACTGTTGGACTATTAAGATAATAGTGTGAAATTATTTCTCAAATTAATGTAACTACAACACTGTCACTACAAATCAACACGAAACCGCCACCAAAGTAAGATATGGTAACAAAATGATCGACTTTAATGTTTTTCTAATACAATAAACCTCAGGCAAATCAAGGGCCCTGTGATCAAATTGGCTACAGACTTCACGCTGGCTTAATCCAGCTTTGCTAATACACACACCATACTACACCGTGGTAACGTTGGTTTAAGTTTATGGACTAAGTCGTCCGTTTTCGTAACACACGTGAATGCGTTTAACTTCTGAGCGTTACCCGTTTAAAGTAACGTACTCTAATATAGCCAATGAATTTAGAAAAAGAAAAAATAAGGACCACTTACTGCTACAGGTAGTCCGCAGAACTGCCACGGCTTAGGGCCTAAAGACAACGATGGGGAGCCTGAAATAAAAAAGTAATTTAAATATATTGAATAATAAGACTATCAGTCCCTCAACGGGCCGGCAAGCACCTGTGATAACCCTCGTGTTGACAGGTGTAGTGTAGTGTATGAGCCTTTGTACCACTACCATGAATTAACAGTGACCGTACTCGATAGCGACGGCGTAAATTATTTGTATGGAGAATTGGCGCCTCTACAATTAATTTACGCCGTCGCTATCGAGTACGGTCACTGTAAACTCATGGTAGTGGTATGGCACATCACGTCTTTATGGGCCAATCAACTTTTTTACCCACACTAATCTTTCGCGACATTTTTCAAAAAATTTGCTGATTTTTGTAAGTAAACACATGTTTTTTCTCTAAATTAATAGATGGTGTACATGAATACATGCCATCCTACGTAAGTTAAACCTGTTAAATCGGTAAATATCTTCTTGGAAGTAAGATTTTTTGGTAACGCTAGAGACAATTTTGGTAACGCAGGAAACGCCCAAGGAGTCGGAAAAATAGTTGATTGGCCATTAAACGTGGTTTCGACATGTATGTTATAGAAACAGTCGATGTTAATGATTAAATTAATTTCTCACCAGCACTTGCACTGTCTGATTCCTGAAAGAGAAAAACATTAGGTATGAATATTCATTTTCATCTCTCCTGTTCGGAAAGTTTAATTTTCATGGGTAGATAGCCGGGTGGAAAATTGCTTTTCCTCCTCTAGGGTGGAAAGTAATTTTTATAAAATTTTTCGGCTAGCCATGACATCGAAGTTAATTGAGTTACGTCAACGACATTTTTCTTTCACGTTTTGGCATGGCAAGTGGCCAGTCGAAAAGGTATCGATGGAGGTTGGATAGGTACAAGTAAATTAAATTTATTATTAATATTATTATTCTCGTTTTTTTGGAGTTTTTCAGTTTCCTCACAGTCGAAATGAAAAGTAGAGTGTCTAACTCGGGTGAAATGGGTCACTTTCCACCCTTGGTTATCAATCTACTATTGTTAACTAATTCATATTTGCATTCCAAACTATAGATTCCCAATTTTACACAAATACCCATTGCTATTGTTGGGTGGGAGTCAGTTGAGTTGCGGTTCTGTTCAATTGGCAATCTGTAAAACTTATAGAAGTCAAAAAAAAAGTGTATATTTAGGAACAAGCCCTATAATCAGAGATTAATTTTTTAATCAACTAATGAATCAATTGAACAATCAATCGTCACAAAATAATCACGATTAATTTAGTCGAGATTAAATTAATCGACGGAGTATTCGATAACGATTATCGTCATTTTAATCGACTAAAATTCACGATTAAATATCAATTAAACAATATAAATAAAAAATGTCGTGTCTTGCATTGTTTATTTGGAAAATCATTCTAGTATGTATGCTATGTGATATCTATTATAAATAAAATTGATTTATTCCTAATATTAATGGAGAACAAATTAATAAAATTCCTTCGCCTTCCATCAAGCGAGATTGAGGCCAAACGTACTATTTTTTATAAAAAAATTGATTAAAAATTTAGTCTTGACTAATTTAATCTTGACTAATTTAATCGTGACTAAATTAATCATTTAATCGCCATAAATGATTTATGGCGATTAAATAGGTTAATCTTAATCGTTAACAATCGTTAGTCGATTAAATTTTGCCCACCTCTGCATAAAATTCAGTTTAACCAATGCAATAATACTTACAGATCTTTTAAACCCCTTAGAGCACAAACTGTGGTGTTCTCTCTTGTGTCTCTCGTACCTGCTCTGCATCGTAGGGCATACTGGATACGCCAGCTGAAATTAATTAGAGAAAGACACTAGGTATAGGTTCCTCGCACAAGCTCGCACATCTCTGTTGGAAAAGTCCGCCCGTCGTTAGAAATTTAAAAAAAAAAGACTAAAAGCCTGGCTTGTCGAAAACACATTTTACACCTTTGAAGAGTTCCTCAAATTCCAGCCAACGGCTATTACTTACTGAAAATTATTAAATTAGTAAGTACCTAGCTTGTAATGACTCATACTAATATTATAAATGCGAAAGTGTGTTTGTATGTTTGTCCGTCTTTCACGCCGCAACGGAGCGACGGATCGACGTGATTTTTGACATAGAGATTTTTGGGCCCGAGAGTGACATAGGCTACTTTTTATCGCGTAAAAATGCATAGTCCCGAGGGAACAGCGCGCGATAACCGTATACCACGCGGGCGGAGCCGCGGGCAAAAGCTAGTAATTTATATATTAGAATAATTTAACAAAACATGGCATGTAATAATGTTTTTTTTTCGACTGGAAGGCAAACGAGCAAGTGGGTCTCCTGGTGGTAAGAGATCACCGCCCATAAACACCTTTTTTTATTTATTTATTAATATTAGCACATACATAACAATTTATTAACAGCACGCCAAACTGTAAAACAGTTTGTTGGCGTCGCGCTCTGCAACACCAGGGGTATTGCAGATGCGTTGCCAACCTAGAGGCCTAAGTTGGAATACCTCAAGTGCCAATATATGAGTATGAGCATGGATGAAATAGAGTATGGATTGTTATTCTCCATACTAAAAAACGTTCACCAGAACAAAGCCAAAATCCAAGGTTAATGCTAGATGGCGCTGAGATTTTTACTACATTATATCTAGATGGCACTAAACGCAAAATAATAACGCATTTAATCCAGGGAAACGGAGCTGAGATTTTTCCGACATTATTATCTAGATGGCACTATTCGCGTAAATACTTTGGCTGTCAAAAAAACACTTATCTAAGCAGTCAACCAAAGAGGTCAACACATCAAATATATCTGAACAACATAGAAAAATAGGTCGAACATTGATAAAAAAATAGCTATGCTAATTTCAGGTAAGCGATGTGACAATCATCGAAAACAGTACAGTATTGTCATCACATACATCTGTCTCACGTTTTTCTCTTCAATAATTTGACAGATGCATCTCTAGCTGTAGCATTAATACGCTAAATAAATAATAATGCGGTAAATGCCCTAATGGGCATTTCTATCTACCGTTGTACCATGAGTTTATCTCTCCGATTTCAACAAAATTTTAAAGATAGACTCAGTCCATGATTGCGAATTGGACGGAGCAAAAACGGAACCGACTGACTAGCGGAGCAGTGTTTGGTCGTGTTCAAACGTAACCTGAAAGAGTTTCTGCGTTGTTTGGTGACCGTAGACGAAACGTGGGTTCACCACTACACCCTCGAAATGAAAAAGCAGTCGAAGCAGTGGATTTTAGCGGGTGAACCTGTTCCAAAGAAAGCAAAAACCGTCCCATCGGCTGGAAAGGTCTGTTTTTGGGATTCGCAGGGTATTATACATATTGACTACATGGAAAAGGTAAAAACGATAACAGGGCAGTACTATGCCAATTTATTGGCTGAATTTGACGCCGTGTTGAAGGACAAACGACCCCATTTAAAAAAGAAAAAAATACTGTTTCATCACGACAACGCCCCGGCTCATTCGTCCAGAGTTGTGACGGCTAAATTAGCACAGTTACGCTAAGAACTATTGCCTCACCCCCCGTATTCTCCAGATTTGGCCCTATGCGATTTCTTTTTGTTTCCCAACCTAAAAAAATGGCTCGGTGGTAAGCGATTTGGATCAAATGTCGAAGTCATTGCCGCCACAGAGGCCTATTTTAATGACTTTCCAAAATCATACTTTTTAGTTGGTTTAATAAAGCTTGAGTATAGGTGGAACAAATGTATAGAGTTAAAAGGTGACTACGTAGAAAAATAAATGCATATATACAAAAAAAATGTGTTTTCTTTCCATAACCGGGTACTTTTCAAACAGCCCTCGTAATATGTCAGATTGCGGATTCAAATAAAACTCCATAGTTTAGTTCACACGTAAATCGTGAACAATTCTGTAATTGCTGCGAAAAAAATTCAAAACTTGGCGCTCGAAGGAATGTAACGCCATCTAGATGTTACCTTCTACAACATAACGAAGTTTAGTAAACTCACAGAGGTACTTTAAAGAGTTGAACATTATTGCCACCATTGATGTATATGTACTTACTAGATTACGCCATCCGAACACTCATTGTGTTCCACTGCTTTGCACCTTGCACTGTGCAAAGGACTTTAGTATGACTTTGACATTCATGAGCGGCGGACGAACTAGTTTTTGATTGAGACTCCGAATATAGGCGTGAACCTGCACGTAAGTAACAATTCACTACTCAAGTAAGTAAAATTACATCTTGTACAAGTGATTAAGCAACTAATAATATTGTAATACCACAATAAAAACATTTTTTAAAATAAGACGTAACGCATCGAAGGTTATAAAGTCGTTGACATTACGCCATCTTACAAACATAGACTAAAACGTGCAGACGTTCCCATTCAGAATTGGTTGTAGGTAAAAAATTGTGACTGAACATGAATGACAATTCGTTTAATTGCTTTATTTATACCTGTCATTCTTTTTCCATGTACTAATTTTTATGAACGTCAATATGTCACGCGATACGCATTTTAGTAATAGTTGAAGTATGGTTGAAGTATAAAGTACTACATCCAGTCCTTTCCCTGATCCCTGTAGGAGATGACGTCGTGCGTTTTTCGCTACTGTAAAAACACGGCAAAAAATGACAGCGAAGGTGTCAGTTTTCATAGGTAAGTTTATAGTTAGAGGTAAATGTGTAAGTATAGGTTTTTGTTGTTTGTTTATTGTATATTATATACACCT
Source organism: Choristoneura rosaceana (assembly GCA_037349165.1). Lineage (NCBI taxonomy): Eukaryota > Metazoa > Arthropoda > Insecta > Lepidoptera > Tortricidae > Choristoneura > Choristoneura rosaceana. The sequence continues at coordinate 8,769,451 of JAZBNJ010000046.1, read as the reverse complement.
ACATAGTAAAAATATTATTATAATCACTAATGTTCACATTATTACTAAAATGAACTTACTATGAACAAAACATGATTGAGTTTTAAAATGAGAACATTTTGAATTGTGTCAGTTTCATTCTAAAGGTTTCAATCACATTTCTAGTGCTTCAGCTTTTTTTCAAAACCTCATTCACTATCTGCCTATTTATTAAGATAATTTCTTTCAATTGATTAAAAAAATGCAGTTAAAAGTTTCCGTTTTTTTTTCGAAAATATCTATTTTGCGAGATGCAAAATGATTACGCTTTGTAGGTAAAATAGCTGTGTCACGTCTGCGGTGTATAATCTATATAGCGTTGACGTCTTGTGACAGTTCGGTATTTGAACATATTGTTGACATGAACGTGCGGGTCATTAGGTCAATGATTGCCACCATGCTAAATAGAGCAATGTCGCCACTAAAATTATGTATTATACCGGTTCAATACATCTGGCGACATCTAGTTCTTTTTTTCGTACTAAGAAACGAGGAACTATCTTATGTATGGAGGCTGTCCATACTATACTTCGTCCATGGTATGAGTATAACGTAACGTAGAGACCCAAAATAGTACCCGTGCGACACCGTGTCGGATCGCTAACGGTTAGAAAACCTTACCACGGGCTCCTGTTCCCCGAACACCTTGACCAGACTGTCGCGGAGGCTCCGTACGGTCCGCTCCTGCCGGTCTGGCGGTGTCCGGTCGCCGGACGCCACCCCCGGCGGGGGCCGCGCGATGCTGCTGCTCAGGTAGTCGAAGGAATCCCTGACCCTGAATGTAGAGGTACAAATTTTCAACTGACTTAAAAAAACCGCATTCAAATCGGTCCACCCTTTTAAGAGCTACGGTGATACAGGCAGACACGCAGACACACAGACAAACATACAGACACACATAGCGGTCAAACTTATAACACCCCTCTTTTTGCGTCGGAGGTTAAAAAAAAGGAGGAGGTTCTCAATTCGGGTGTAGGTATGTTTTACGCGATAACTCCGCCAATTGTGGGCTGAATTCCAAAATTCTTTTTTAGTTCTAAAGGGCATATTTCCGAGGTGGTCCCATTGACACCAAGTCAGGATCTGATGATGGAGTGAGATGCACTTTGGCTACAAATCACTGAAACCATTAAAAAAAATTAACAAAAAATGGAACTGACTTCAAAAACCTTGAAAATAATTTTCTACTAGTTTCAAGTCGGTGCATAATAATGTAGGTGAGGTAAACGACTATAGTTCCACTCCTTCTGGCTCGTGCTGATGCACCGACTTCAAACTAGTAGAAAATTATATTAAAGTTTTTTGAAGTCTGTTCCATTTTTCGTTAATTTTTTTTTGTAAATTATATCGTAACTTTATTATGTAGGGCTATTAGTTAAAGCGTATAAAAGTGACAGACAGATTAATTGGTCTTACTTCTATTGGTCTATTAATTGGTATACCTAATACGTTAAAACCTACCAATGACAACTTAACCAACAAAAAGTTCGAAAACCCCCGACTTTGTCACTTTAAAGCTCAATATCTCAAAAATGGCTGAACCGATTTTGATAAAACATGTCTAAGAACCATCGCTAGGAAACCTGCTATCAAATAAAAAAAACCGCATTCAAATCGGTCCACCCGTTTAAGAGCTACGGTGCCACACACATAGCGGTCAAACTTATAACACCCCTCTTTTTGCATCAACTTCATCGGGGGTTAAAAATCAATGAGCAACTGTAAGTACCTTATTTCTCGACTGCAGCCAGGAGTTGGGGACTTGTACCCTGACCTGATCTTCTTCGTCTTGCTCTTCGAATCACACTGTTTGGACAATTCGTCTCTCTGTTCGCTCTTCTTGACTCTCCCAAGTGCTTGAACGTTCTGCGTATTCCTGGGCATCTTCGTAGGTTTATCGACGCTGTTGTCGCTGTTCTGTTTTTCGTAAAAATTCCGTACACTCTTCGAATAGTGAGAGGATTTTGAAACTGAAAAAAAAATGGTAGTCGATGAAAAAAAAAACCTCCGTGAGGAGGCCTGAGCCCAGCAGGACGAATAGGTAGGTATAGGTCGATATGATGATGATGATAATACTTATTATGAAATCGCTCGCAATTTATGATAATAATACATTAATTTAATGACATTTTAATAACAACTACGGCACGCGTCGTCGTGAATGATTCTACCTAAGTATCACTTTCACGTTTGTAAGTGGGGGTGAAGCAAGTGTTCACTTAAAACACTTCTCTTAGAAAACATTTACAATACTAACATAGATATTTTAAGTAATATAACTAACCTAAGACTTTTTGCAGGTGGTAGGACCTTGTGCAAGGTCCGCCCGGATTGCTACCACCATCTTGCTCGCTAATCCTGCCGTGAAGCAGTGCTTGCACTGTTGTGTTTCGGCGTGGTGAGTAAGACAGCCGCTGAAATTACTGGCACATGAGGTATCCCATCTTAGGCCTCTAGGTTGGCAACGCCTGGTGTTGCAGATGTTTATGGGCAGTGGTGACCTCTTACCATCAGGAGACCAACATGCTCCTTTTCCATACAGTCGAATAAAAAAAAACTTACAAAACTTCTCTTGAGTCTGCTTGATCAGCTGTTGCAGCAGTTCGGCGGACGGCGAGCGCTCGGCGAGGCTCGGGTATTTCCGGAGAGACTTCGCGAAAGCCGCGAAGTCGCGGTGCGTCTGCTGGCGAGTGCAGGGAGCTAGAAAAGGACAACGTTAATCCTACTGATATTTCACACGAAAAGACAAGCTGAAACATGGATGCACAGAAAAACTAGAAAAATGGAACCACCATGCTACCAGTTGTTAGATAACAACTAACAACATCTCTCAACTCAAAACAACTATAACAACTAACTAACTGGTAGCATGGTGTACGGTTGTGTTACTCTGAAGATGAGCTCTGGTTGAGTTCGAAACGCGTCAGTGAGATGTGGTGGTGGTGATAGATGGGTTTTTGCAATTTGTGTGTGTTCTTACAGTGTTGATGTGGAGGACTGCATGAACACGCATATTTTGCATAAGCTTAGCTATCGTAAAGTCGCGGGTGAGCAAGGAAATTATTTTAGTTCATGATATGGACCTCCTGAAAGTAACACCTGATTCAATAAAGTAGTTATCATAGGGTCGCAGGTGAGCTAAATAAAATAATTGTTTTAGTTCATCATAGTTACAATTTTACCTCTGTCAGTGGATGGGCCTCCCCTGTAGCTCTGGGATCCAGTGGGAGAGATGGGGGAGGGAGAGCGGCTCCCGAGGGGGGACTCTCTCCCGTAACTATCCACCTCGAAGTTACCTTGAGCTGGAACAGAGATATAATAATGTAGTCATTTTTTTTATTTTACCCGCAAGTTGATTACGGCGTCCGCGGACCGGGAGACGAGCTGGCGGTAGGCCTCCAACAAGATGGAGCGACGACCTGGTTAATATCGCGGGATCGCGGTGGATGCGGAAAGCACAAAACCGGTCTGAGTGGAGATGGAGAGCCTTGGGGGAGGCCTATGTCCAGCAGTGACGTCTTTCGGCTGACATGATGAAGTTGATTATGTAGCACGTAATGGAGATCAAGAAAAACATGGTGTGGAGGTGGTGCACCCAATTTTAATACATCTGCTATAAAGTTATAAAGCCGTGGTAGCCTAGTGGTTTGACCTATCGCCTCTCAAACAGAGGGTCGTGGGTTCAAACCCCGGGCCGCACTTTTGAGTTTTTCGAAATTCATGTGCGGAATTACATTTGAAATTTACCACGAGCTTTGCGGTGATGGAAAACATCGTGAGGAAACCTGTACAAACCTGCGAAGCAATTCAATGGTGCGTGAAAAGTTCCCAATCTGCACTGAGCCCGCGTGAGAACTACGGCCCAAGCCCTCTTGTTCTGAGAGGAGGCCTGTGCCCAGCGGTGGGACGTATATAGGCTGGGATGATGATGATGAAAGTTAGGAAATAAGCTAAAGCGCAAAGCACACAGGACGGGTGCGGGGCGAGTCGGGTCAGCAGTGCGCTGGGCCTGCTATTAATTTAGCTCTATATCAGAAGTTCCCAAACTGGTCCAAGGGTCCACGGGAGACAAGACATCCACGTTCGCGTGAAAAAAATTGGGGGCTTTGGGAATATTATCATCAAACATCTTCAAACGTCAAATTTCTAGTAAGGCCGCGGCGCGCGCCCGCTCCATTTTGTCAAAATACGGGCCTATTTACCGGACCCGTACCGGGCCGTATATATATACGGGACGGATGGCAGCCCTATATGTATAGGCCACGTAAATAGGCCCGTCGCACTCCCAATCGACCCGCTACCGACTCGCTGCCGCCCAATGTTTCTTTTTCTTTTATTCGACTGGATGGCAAAAGAGCAAATGGGTCTCCCGATGGTAAGAGATAACCACCGCCCATAAACATCTGCAACACCAGGATATTGCAAGTGCGTTTCCAACCTAGAGGCCTAAGATGGGATACCTCAAGTGCCAGTAATTTCACCGGCTGTTTTACTCTCCACGCCGAAACACAAAGTGCAAGCACAGCTGCTTCATGGCAGGGTTAGCGAGCAAGATGGTGGTAGCAATCCGGGCGGACCTTGCACAAGGTACTCCTGCGAAATGTGTTTTGCGCTTAAGATTATGCAGAAGAATTTTTAATATTTTGGTCTGAAAATTATGGAACCATACGTACTCCGGCAGGGTTCTGACCGTTGTGGGGGGAATTCAGTGAGATTAATTGGAGGGGATGAGGGCGACATTTTGCAGTGGGCTAGCTGCAACAACACGAATGAATAATAAAAAAGATGTCTAGTGCAAGCTGTTATTTTTAAGAATTATTGATTGATTATTATTATTATTATTGGTCTGAAGACTAGTACATCCTGTTCTTTATTAAATATGTATTCTTATTAGCTACATATATGTAGATATTAGATTTTTCCCGCGGCTCCGTCCGCGTGGTATTCGGTTATCGCGCGCGGATACAAAGTAGCCTATGTCACTCTTGGGCCCATAAACTATCTCTATGACAAAAATCACGTCGATCCGTCGCTCCGTTACGGCGTGAAAGACGGACAAACACACAAACGTACAAACACACTTTCGCATTTATAATATTAGTATGGATATGGATTTCAAATATTTTTTTAATGTTCGATTTAATCTTGTTAAATTTATTTACCAATTAGGTACCAAAGTCAAGGAGGATCTAACCTATGCATAGCATCGTAATGTACTATTAATATTTTTTGCAATTAGTGACTTGTGGTCCCTGTACCACAAACGTTACCACATTTTTTTTAATTCAACTGGATGGAAAACGAGCAAGTGGGTCTCCTTATGGTGAGAGATCACCACCGCCCATAGACACCTGCAACACCAGGGGGATTGTCGCTGCGTTGCCAACCTAGAGGCCTAAGATGGGACCTCAAGTACCAGTAATTTCATCGGCTGTCTTACTCTCCACGCCGAAACAACAGTGCAAGCACTGCTGCTTCACGGCAGGATTAGTGAGCAAGATGGTGGTAGCAATCCGGGCGGACTGCACGAGGTCCTACCACCTGCAGAACAATAAACTAATATAGAATGTGTTTGCCAGTCCCTTGCACTGTGATAAAAGGAACAAGGAGGCAGATTCGATTTGTGGCATTCGAACATGGCGGATGCAGACAATATCTAATTTTGGTATTTCTGTTCCTTTGGCTAGTTGAAGTATAATTTTGATAGTGTTTTATGCGGCGATTAACCAGTGAACAGTGATCACAAAATTCCATATTGCTCTCGTGTCTGACATTTTTTAATGCGCAAGTTGTCTCCACGTGGTTTCTGGAATTTTACTATCTTGTTACAAAAACTACAATCACCGTACAACGTTGCCTCTCGAAAGAGAATACTTAGACACTGGCGAAATTGTCCTATTGATTAGGACAGAAGCCATATTTTAAGTTTTTATACCAAGTCGGTGGCAAACAGGCATGCAGTCCGCCTGATGTTAAGCGGTTACCGCCGCCTAGGAACGCTTGCAACACCCGAAGTATCACTCGCAAGTAGAAGAAGAAGACAGGAGGCAGGACCTGATAGGTGCTGGTGTAGCTCCCAGGGTAGATCTGTGAGCCCTCGTCGGTCTTCGGCCCTCGCGTGTCCACGCCCTTGCTGAGACGAGAAGGAATGGCCGGGTAGGAAAAAGTACCTGGAACGGTCGAATCGGACGTTAAGACTTAGGCTACATTGCAATTTTAATCATGAAACTACCGTGAGACTCACTCATGATATTGTAAGGGATAACTCACGTCTTAAATCGAGTTTAGCTCGACATGTAGTTGTGCGCCTGTGATTTTCGTCGGACAGTCCCGCGAGCAGAGCGGTGGCGCGTAGTGCGCGTGTTGCGGCAGCCGCCGAGTCGCGTGCTCCAGTGATGAAGGGTTCCGAAATAACCCGAAATATGTCGAGCTAAACTCGATTTAAGACGTGAGTTATCCGTTACAATATCATTTAATAGGCTATGTTTCCATTGGAGATGTGAGAGGATGTGTTGCGAGGAATGTGTTTGTTATAAATCAATGGAAACGCTTCATTTGACAAAAATACAGACTGAAACATGGATACACAGAAAAATCATAGAAAAAGAGACCAGCGCTAGGAATCGAACCCAGGTCCTCAGCATTCCGTGCTGCGTGGCATACCCCTACACCACCGCTGGACAGGAGTCTAGATACAAATTTCTCCCATGCACCACACATATTTCAGCCTTTTTTCTTAGCTACTTTAGTTGCTTAAGTGACAGCATTTTACCCCCTTAAGAGATCATCATTCATCATCAGCCGGAAGACGTCCACTGCTGGACAAAGGCCTCCCCCTTAGAATGCCATAATGAACGACAACTCGCCACTTGCATCCACCGGTTTCCCGCAACTCTCACGATGTCGTCAGTCCTCCTGGTGGGAGGCCTGCCAACGCTTCGTCTTCCGGTTCGTGGTCGCCACTCGAGAACTTTTCTCCCCCAAGAACCTCTGTACCAAATTTCAAGTTTCTAGGCCCAGTGGTTTGGGCTACACTGTGCGTTGATATATAACCCAGTGAGTCAGGTTTGCCTTATATATAAGTACTAGCTTTTGCCCACGGCTCTGCCCGCATGGTATTCGGTTATCGCGCGCTATTCCCTCGGGAACTGTGCATTTTTCTGGGATAAAAATTAACCTATGTCAGTCACTCTCGAGCCCATAAAATATCGTTTTGCCAAAAATTACGTCGATCCGTCGCTCCGTTACGGCGTGAAAGAGGGACAAACATACAAACACACAAACACACTTTCGCATTTATAATATTAGTATGGATAGATAGATTCAGGAGGTGTCAAATACCGATCCCTTCACTAGCGATCCCTTCAAATAGTGAACCTACTGTGTTAAAAATAAAATTGTGTTAAATACTTGTAATGTATAGTATATAGATATCATTTATAAATATTGTGAATCTGTTTAAAAAAAAAATACCTCGTTGAGTTTCTTGCCGGGTTCTTCTCAACAGAGGTTTTTTCCGAACCGGTGGTAGATTTTTTTGACGTTCATAAGTGCTTATCATAGCCTAAATTGAATAAAGAAATTTTGACTTTGACTTTGACCGCGTATTTCCTATGCAATCATTCTACTTGCCCAATGCCAGCCGGCTCCTATAGTCCTGGTCCCTCGGTCTTCGGTCCAGCAGCATCACAGCCACCGCGTCGGCCACGCCCAGTACCACCACGCCCTCGCCGCCGCCCTCCATGCCTTAATGTGGACGGGGGATGTGCTGCCAACATAATAATATTTTATTTATTTATTCAGGAAACCAACCAGCCTTAATTAACAACAATTGTACACTTAACTAAGATGTTACATGGCGAATAATAGGTTACCACAGTAGATACGTAATAATATGATAATAGTAACTAGAACATTAGTTTATGACAATATAGATATAGTAAGGTAATAGATTCACAACAAATAGAAAAACATACGAGTCTCAATCACTAATAACTATTTTATGCAACAGTTTTATAAGAAGGAACATTTGGGTAATATATTTGTATGCCATGAAACTACCGTGAGACTCACTCATATTAAATGATATTATAACGGATAACTCACGTCTTAAATCGAGTTTAGCTCGACATGTTTCGGGATAATCCGTAGCCCTTCTTCTTCGGAGCAACGCGACTCGGCCCCGAAACATGTCAAGCTAAACTCGATTTAAGACGTGAGTTATCCGTTATAATATCATTTAATATTTATATGCCCTCTAAAGGGCCACCGTACGACAAAATGTATGTATTAACATATAACTAAATGTATTCTTGTAAATAAAAAAGGGCCAAAAACACGAGACACGTGGGTTGCGATGTGAGCGTAGCGAATATTGTAAGACGAAGACGCCATGTTTTTTTTCTTAATTCTACAATGTTGTATACAATACTTCTTTTACGATTAGATATTTATTAAATAAAGAACAAAATTAGAGAAAAAAATCTTCAAACTTTTTTAAACTTAAAGCTATGACAAACGCATATTTACGGTAAGGGAAAATAACAATAAACAATACAATACAAATACTCTTTATTGTACTTACACAGAAAACAGGTACACAGAAAATTACAAGGTAAGCAATACGGCCTTATCGCTTAAGAGCGATCTCTTACAGGCAACCTTTTTACAGAAATAAGGAAGGACTAGTTTACAGCAGGTGGTGCATTAACAGTAGATCAGAAAATAAAAGAGCAACAAAAACACATCTACACATACACATTACACGACATACATACACACACATATAATAAATGTACATTGTACATATTAATAAACGAGTGGAAAATACGAAAATAATAAGAAAAATCTATGGTAGGTAAGCTTTGTTTTTAATTGACGTGCATACGTGCCAGTGATCGTTAAGTTCTTGTTATGTATAAAAACTATACGAATTAAGTAATTTCTGTAACTTGTTAAGTCGTAATAGTAGAGCACTTTTGTTGCAACTTTTTGGTATTGTTGCGTATAGGACAAAACAATTAAGACAGTTTTTTTTATCCGACTGGATGGCAAACGAGCAAGTGGGTCTCCTGATGGTAAGAGATCACCACCGTCCGTAAACATCTGCAACACCAGGGGTATTGCAGATGCGTTGCCAACCTAGAGGGCTAAGATGGGATACCTCAAGTGCTAGTAATTTCACCGGCTGTCTTACTCTCCACGCCGAAACACAACGGTGCAAGCACAGCTGCTTCAAGGCAGGATTAGCGAGCAAGATGGTGGTAGCAATCCGGGCGGACCTTGCACAAGGTCCTACCACCTGCATTAAATGCCACTTGAATCAACGCACGTTGCAACAGCTATCAAATCCATGCTCCTGAAGAAACAGCTGGACTGATTTCGATGCAATTTGTGTTATACTAACAGACATCTTGATGAGCTTCAAGGAGGAACAGCAAACGTCTGGCCGGCAGCAGCCCTGCCACGTGTCGCAGTGAGGAATGGGCCTGCAGAATGTATTACATAACATAACATCAAATAAGATGGAGCGACGACCTGGCTAAGATCGCGGGATCGCGGTGGATGCGGAAAGCACAAGACCGGTCTGAGTGGAGAGCCTTGGGGGAGGCCTATGTCCAGCAGTGGACGTCTTTCGGCTGACATGATGATGATGATGAACATCAAATAAATAAGGTTTTGGAGGGATGGGTTATACTTGCTAAATCGCGTACCAGGGCTTAAAAGCACGCCTCCTCACACCAGGTGTAAAACCAGGTATCAAAATACTTTCAAAGTATTTTCTGTTATGTGTATCGAAATAAAGCTTACTTGATATAATTTTATATATAGAAATATCTTACTCACATGTTAATTTGAATACTTAAAACTTCGACGAAACTGACCGGTAATGGTAATAATTTAAATAATATAAAACAATTTAGAATTTTGATTTATCAAACACAGCTCTCATGACAACGTAATTTCTGTCATTTCAATAAAATGTGGAAAAGGAATCTTTCTTCTTGGCTGTCAGATTTCGGATTATTTATTACCTACCTATAATGTAAAAAACCTGCTTGGTAGAAAATATATTGACCCGGATAACTCACATCTTAAATCGAGTTTAGCTCGACATGTTTCGGGCTAATCCGTGGCACGCTCGCGCACTGAGAGTCGCAGTTCTACCTAACACTCCTCCTCGCTTCGCTCGTCGTCGTACCTAACCAGAACTGCCTTAGTAGAATAGGTAGAAGTATAGAATTAGGGAACTGATCTATTTATTAGATGACAGATCTATTATTTTCGATCGAATTTTGATGATCAAACTATAATTTAGGATACAGGTTTACATTAATCTGATGACTCATCATCATCATCATCTCAGCCTATATACGTCCCACTGCTGGGCACAGGCCTCCTCTCGGAATGAGAGGGCTCATAGACTGATTCTCATTGACAGATCTGAATCTGATGACTCATATAGACAGATTTTATTAATTTGATGACCAATCTATTTCTTAGGGATAGATATTATACGAGTATGTAGTGTTTCCTCCCCGTATACCTTTACTTTCCCGAATTTCATTTGCCCGAATTTCACTTGTCATACCAACGTTTGCCATAAAATATATAGAACCGTGCTGTTTTCAGGATTTTTTTAAATGTCATCATATAGAATGCAGTAGGTTAGGTTAGGTTACTTTAATATCGACTCTGAAGCAATGCTCTGAAGAAATTACTATTTCAGAAATAAATTACTTTATGGCAAATGAAAATTCTAGAAAATGATACATTCGGGCATATGAAATTCGGGCAAACGATAGAGAACCCCTCCCTCCCACATCCTATATAAACATTGTCACATCCCGTGGTCACACCTAACCTCTTGACCAAATTTCGCCGTCGGTGACCGTTATCAGTCTCAAAACGGCTGACCCCAAATATTGTCTCAACTACGTAATAACTAACGGTCGCGATCAACATATATAAACATATTATATATCTGCGCTGCGCTCGCCAAAACATATACACCGGGTTTCTTTTGATATCCGTTAACTTTAAGCACAAAATACAGATAGCTCAGTGTCCTTAGTGTAAGTTTTCGGCTACAAAATAGGTATTGTCTCAATCGCGTTCGCGTTAAAATCTCAATTTGTATGGAAATACGAACAGGGCCTCTAGAGGAACGTTTGCGATGTTCGTGTTCCCATACAAATTGAGATAACGCAAACGCGATCGAGACGTATTTTGTAACCGCACTTTACACTAAGGGCACAGTATTTTGTAATGTATCAAGGCAAATAAACAGTTTGAGTTTGAGCTGGTCAGCCAGGTAGTTTTATTTAAATGATTGATTGTCTACAAATGGCAAAAAATCGTGAGAAGGCGGCCCTGACAGCAGCGGCTCGCCTCGACAGCGGTAATTGAATATACAATATCCATGTATGTTTGACACACACACACACATAAACATCTCGCCTGTATTCCCAAATGGGGTAGTACAAATAATTTATTGAATCAGGCGTTACTTTGCGGAGGTCCATATTAATGAACTAAATGAATGGAGTGTAACAACTGGTAGCATGGTGTACGGATGTGTTACTCTGACTGAAGATGAGCTCTGGTTGAGTTCAAAACGCGTCAGTGTGATGTGGTGGTGATGATAGATGGGTTTGTGTAATTTGTGTGTGTTCTTACAGTGTGGAGGTGGAGGAACTGCATGAACACGCATATTTTGCATAAGCTTAAGATTTTTTTTTTTTAGTTCTCTGGGGTAGTACCTACAGTTACCATACCACCACCAGTATCTGACACAACAAGCGTGCATAAATATCTGATACGACTATTTCTAGGGCCGGAAGGACGTGTCAGATATTTTTGCACGCTCCGCTGTGGCAGATCTTAATGCTGGTGACTGTACCTACCAAGAAAGCTAGCATTTCTAAAAAAGTTTGTACATTTGATTTGCGACTCCGATTTGGATAAACTTGCAGGTATGTAGATTGAACGATAGGTACCTGAGTCGTAATAACAGTCTCTCAAAATGTCCCAATTGGTTTGTATGGAAATTTTCTTTTTTGTTACCAAAACTCTATGGATTGGCGGTAACATAAAAGGAACTTTCCATAGGTACAAATTAATTGGCACATTTCGGGAGACTGTGTTATTTAAACTCAGTATCGTTCACTCTATCTACCTGCAAATTTTTACCCAAATCGAACAAATACAAATTTTTACGCAAATCAAATGTACAAAACCTTTTTTAGAAATGCTCTAGTAGTATAGAAGTTAGGTACTTAGGTACTGCAGAAATTTCGTAAGGTATCTAAACGCACGTTTACCTCAGCACCTTGAGAAACACCTTTCGACATTTATGAAGAAATTGCTGCACTTTCAAACTATCGCACAGACATTTTTTACAATCAAAATGTTTAAAAAACACTAATATTATTTTAAAAGCAAAAAACATAAAACCGTTATGGCGTTTATTGTCAACAGTTTTAAAATCACGTACGTTATTAAAGAGGCTGTTTGTATTTTGAACCTTAATTTCTATAGCGCAAGATTTGTTTTACAATTTCGTTACGGAATGGTATACGAGGTTGTGGAAGTACTAGTGCATGATTAGCTACTATGAAACCGACTCTATAAAGTGTTTACTGTTGGTGAAAATAGTGAAGGTTCTTGTTACAATGCTTTAGAGTTGAGTTTTGCTTGATTTTATGTTTGGGGCAGGTAATCGTTAGTTTGTTTTGATACTGCATTCCAGCAGTTAACATCGACATAAATTTAAGGATTGCTAATATTTTAGGTTGATATTTGCATTTTTGTTTAAAGAACGTGTAATGTAAAGAACTTAGGTAAAATGTAAGTAAATAACTTGATAAAGTTTTAAAAATGAACTGACTAATAATTGTAATTGATTTTTTTACTCTTAAGCAGCAGTAACTAAAATAACTTCATGTAATGAAGTCCTATTTTTTATAGAAATTAAATATTTTTTAGTCTCTAAGGATCAACGTTACCTTTTAAACTACAATATTGAAAGTACCAGAAAAATATACATAAAAATACACGCCTTCACGACTTATTTAAAGAAAACTTCGTCACATCGACCAAAGGGAAACTTCTGTATTACTAAAATTTAGTGGCGTGGCGCCATAACAACGCAGTTCCTCTGAGGTTGCCTAAGTTTTTTATGTTACTTCAGCGATGGCAAGTAAAGCTTATGTACAGCCTTGCTTGCCTGATGAAAGTATCCGCTCCACGCTACTGCTAACCTGAAATATGTAAATTAATATTACTATCTAAGTATAACACACTTTCTTCATCTCAAAAATATGTTTTCATGGTTTGTCAATTAGTGCAATGGCCGTCCTCGGACATCACAACATACTTAATTCACGAATCATGTCTTTATACTTTATAACAACCACGTAATTCCCATAGCACGTTTCTAAAAAAAACCTAGCGATCCTCCCAACCACAGATCCAAGCGCGCACGCAGCCAACTTCACAGCGGCCATTCAAAATTCAGTTTTCGAACAACCGCGGAGCGCACGGGCCGCGTCCGTTCAGCCACGTGCCAACTAATTTAAAAACAACGGTTGAAAAAAAAAACAAAAGTGACAGTTCGTTTAAACTTTTAAAAAGTGTTTTTTTAATGTTGAATTTAAACTTAAAACGTCACAGTTGAGTGAATTAAGCACAAGGACGTTCTAATGTTATGATTTGGTGAACTTATACAAAATGGAGGATGTTTATACGATTAAAGTTAAAACTAAACCTGATACGAGGAATTTGTATCCTTCTGAGAGACGTTACTCTGCTTCCACTGTGTCGGGGCTGGCATGGGTCCATTTAGCACTAGCAGCTACATCATTTTTACTAGCCTGCTTAGCGTTAGTAAATCCACACTCAGAAATAAAAAGGATGACTTTAAATGATACGGAAGAAAAAGTCGTTAACACACCAGATTTATTTAACCTCTCAGAATCCAGTGATCTGGAGAACACGACGAATGGTACAGTTATTCATGACAGTAGCTACATTTTGGTTTTAGCGCCTAGTCTGATCACAGTTTTTGCCACAGCCGCCGGAATAGCGTCTATAATGGCTTCAGTTCGATGGTACATAGATCGTAATATAACTTGGCTCTTTATTATGTCCATTTTATCAACATTAATGGCGTTAACATCGTTCGTTATGATAATAACCTGGTTTGTAGTAACATCAGACATGGATTTCTCAGAGTTCTACAAAGATAAAATACCATTCAAAGATCAATTGGTTATTAAACATACTGATGTTTTGATTAAAAACGAAACTCATATGTTGATAGCTTTAAACAATGATAAAGGCGAAGACGATTCATATGTTTTCACGAAACGTGTGCTTTCGATAAACATAATGATAGCTGCGTTTTTGGAGATTCTTTGGTCGATTTTAAGTGTTAAAATATCTTATAAAGGAATGAAAACAAACTACAAGGATGATTCTGAACCTAGAGGGAACTGCATCGCGGTCGTTACTACAATAAAAGGTAACAACACAAAGAAACTACCAAGGAATGCTAAAATATTGCCGCCAAAACCAGATTTGATAGATCATTACCCTAGCAAGAAAATAAAAAGGATTTATCTAGCTCAAAGTGACGAAGGATTCTATCTAAAGAACCAACAAAAAGACAACGCGAATCCAAATTCTGAAATGTATAACGATAGAGTAATGAACTTTCTCAATAGATGCGATTCAGAATCAAATGAGATAACACCAAGTGTACATTCTGAAGCTTTGAACACGATACCAGAAGCAACAAATGCTCAGTTGAACCAGGAAAGAGATCAATCGACACCTATAAGCTGGGGCGACAGCCTAGATCACACAATCTATAACCAGAACAACATAAATTTCGAAAAGATTTTCAATTTCGGCAAGCAAGAGGAAAGTGAAGTGAAAATGAGTGAAAATGTATGATGTAAAAAATGCGAAAGTGCACCGTTGCATGGATACTGCAGTGCATCAGTGCGTGTATGAACGATGAATGGCTCAGAGAGAATAAACAATTCTATTGAGTCCAGTTATTTAACGAGGAAATCACTCGAAGCATTGTTAAAGTGTGATTCCTTTACCTATTTTTCATTTAGGTATGTTTTTTAATCTGCCTCATTGTGAGATGGTCTTCGTAGGATCAATTTTAATTCGGTGCGCAATTTATCATCAAAAATTCAATATTTGTTACATTATCAAATCTGTGACTATATGTAGAGGGTTGCCAACTATTCGATTTTTTCGGCTAATAGGTATAGTATTTTCCAACCCAAGGTAAGAAAAATAACATACTTACCTAGTACTTTGGAAAAATAAACCAAAAGTATGAATTATGAATATGTCCAAATTCAATAATAAAGATAAATTTATATACTTAGTAAAAACGGCCCACTCAAAAGGCATGTAAGGGTTGACCGAAATATAGCAGGTATTTTTGCGTACTTTAATTTTTATCAACAGTTTAACTGTCAAAGTATAATACGATACATGTATAAATAATAAATACGGTTGGAAACCCTATCTGTTGCTAATATTAAAACAAAACAGTCACATAAACGTGTAACACGGAAGTAAACAATTAACATGATCACGAGGCCAATTATTTTAATAACAATTTGTAAAATTAACACTCAAAAGTGGTAAAAAATTGTGAATTAATTGAAAAACATCGCTCAGACGAAATTTTGTACATACTATTTGATTCAAAAGAAAGAAAGAAAGAAAACGAGGAAGGTAAATTAAAGTCAATAAGGTAGGGTAAGATGACACGATAAAATAATGTCTCAGATGCACTCTAGTAAAAAAACTCTTTATTTTAACCTTGAAAATGATTAATTTACAATTAACTGTGAAATTGGATTTATAGTTGCTGGAAAACTAATAAATTAGTAGGTTATTAGTGAGGATTTCTTGACAGGCGAAATACCTATACTCCGTTTAATTTAAAGTTTGAATTAACGGTCAAATGGTAACACACGTTTCGCGGTGTTTCAAACACAAATGGACTAAAAATACCTACTTGCACATTTATTAGCGGTTGTTATTATGTTTTTACTAAAGAAGTCAACACAATTTTAAATTTTGCCGATAAGTTTCAAATATTAAAATAAATGGAGTGTGTCACTAGATGACGTTCATTATAACGTGAGTATCGTGGGGTCCGTTTGTTATAGTCATGTTTGCGATTGGCTAGGCTCATTAAGTCAACTAATTACAAACGTGATTAAACGTCAAAGTTGTCAAACGGGCTGTCACAGAAACCTAAAAGCTGGTGAATGATGTGACGTCACAACTAAATAGTCATTACCGTACGAAATATTTTAAAGAATCTTGTTTTAACAGCAAATAGACATCACTGAAGGTTTCTGTGACAAGATAATTAGCGGTTGTATCGTAAGGAAGGAAGCTCAAAGTCACTGAAAGGGCTATGAAGAGGGCTATGCTCGGGGTTTCTCTGCTGGATAGAATCAGAAATGATATCCGCAGTAGAACTAAGGTTACTGACATAGCCCGAAGAATTGCCAAACTGAAGTGGCAGTGTGCGGGGCACATTGCTCGCAGGACTGATGGCCGATGGGGTCAAAAGGTTCTCGAATGGCGTTCGCGGACCGGGAGACGAGCTGTCGGTAGGCCTTCAACAAGAAGCGACGACTTTGTTAAGATCGCTGGATCGCGGTGGATGCGAAAAGCGCAAGACCGGTCTGAGTGGAGAGCCTTGGTGGAGGCCTATGTCCAGCAGTGGACGTCTTTCGGCCGACATGATGATGATGATCGTAAGGTCCGTATGACATTTGTCTCAAGTTTGTGATTGGTTAAATAACTAAATGAGCCGGATTCGATTTTTAGCATTCGAACATGGCGGATGTAGACAATATCTAATTTTACTATCTGTTTCTTTGGCCAGTTGAAGTATAATTTTGATGGTGTTTTATGCGGCGATTAACCTTAATAGCGAACAGTGATCACAAAATTCCATATTGCTCTCGTGTCTGACATTTTTTAATGCGCAAGTTGTTTTCACGGTAATTTTACTATCAAGTTGCAAAAACTACAATCACCGTACAACGTTCCTCTCAAAGAGAGTAACTTTGACACTGGCGAAATGGTCTTATTAATTAGGACAGAAAGCCATATTTTAAGAGAGAAGAAGAAACTAAATGAGCCAATTAATTGCAAGCAAGACTGCAATATCAAACGGATCTCACGCACTATACCAACTCCATTAAGATATTCGCCTGGCTTAACTCATTGATGCTGCGGTGTCATCGTTCCCGTTATTTGGAACTGTATTATTCTACTGTTAGGCAATCGTATTTCAAATTATCTTTTTGTCATTTTTGAGTGTTATTTTCATAGAGCCTGGCCAAGCTAAGTCTGTAACGAGTCATCAACGGAATAATTTGGCAACACTCTATTTTAACGTCAAATCACGTACATAATACTGGGTGACCTTAGCCTCTGGACAAATACGATACTGGCTTAGCAAGATATGTAAAACCAAACTTCAAAGTATCATAACAATCAGTCCAATATTTACCGAAAAACTAACGGTTTTCAAAGTATCACTTTGGAGCAGCGTGTGTATTTGGATGATCTGATTTCATAGATTTTTTTCTTATCTAATTATACAAATAACTATTGTAAGATATTGCTAAGTATCAGTCTTATACATCGTTTCATTATTTGTCCAGAGTCTAAGGTCACCTTGTATATGCGTTACATTTGCAGTGCTAGGGGTCCTAGTGAAAAAGGGGTTAATTCTGCAGAAGTTGAACAGCTGATTTCGACTTAAACCACTATGCACATAAAATAGAAAATAGCTGTGTGATTTTTGCAGACTTAACCCCTTTTTCACTAGGACCCCAGTATCTCTGCAGAGTTAGTTTGGCTAGGCTCTAGATGTTTTTAAATATGTACCTACTTAGTTCCTAGATCATTATACTATGTCATCTCATCATCAGTGCTTTGTGGGTCGGTAGGAATTAGTGTAAACACGAACTGTCCTAAACTTAGTAATTGCCTATTGATGTGATGAGTGTATTTAGTAACTTTCCATTCCATTACCAACCTCTGCTGTCTACTAATTAGTAACTCAATTAAGTAATGAATTGCAATTATGCATTATCAGCTTAAAGCGTAATCAGTAATTAAACACAGTTAAAAAATTACTTAATAATAGTACTGACTGTTCCAAGAGGTTCCAAGGCACCATAGAATGTATCCCACACAATACGTATAGCAAATCGTTAGGCAAGTTTGATTGTATACACTTGTAAATAGGTAATTTGCGTAAGAATAAACTTAAAAATTTAGTTAATAATAGATATTGACAGTTCCAAATGGTTCCAAACCATAAAATGTATCCGACACAATATGTATAGCAAATCGTTAGGCAAGTTTTATTGTATACACTTGTAAATAGGTAATTTGCGTAAGAATAAACTTAAACCTGCTCTTTTCAAATGCCGTAAAAAAAGTTGGAGAACCCCCGACTTTGTCACTTCAAAGTTCAATATCTCAAAAACAGTTAAGCCGATTTTGATGAAACATGTCTAAGAACTGTCGCTGGAAAACTTTCTGTCAAATAAAAAAAACCGCATTCAAATCGGTCCACCCGTTTAAGAGCTACGGTGCCACAACCAGACACACATAGCGGTCAAGTTTGCGTCGGTGGTTAAGAAATTTAAATATACATATATGTTTTGAGATTTCTTAGAGAGACTTATAAGCATGCTAGAAACTTAGAAACGAGCATGTGTAACAGTGCCTTAACAGTAGCTTATGGTTTTTATGACAGGTGGAACATCATTACAGACTGACCAACTTATCTGTGAATCAGAGCAAACTGCTTCTCTATGCGAACGACAAAAACTTTTTCAATTCACAGCTAAGTTGGTCAATCTTTAAATTAGATAGTTATTCGTCAAGTCCGTTTAACATTCGTGTCACATTCGGGATTGGTTCCTAATTTAAATGAGCCAATCTCGAGAAAGACTTCACGATACTGACGCCATCTTGCGATATTCTTCCTGTCGAAAAGTTCTTATTGGTTATCTTAATAAGCCATAAGGGATCATCATCCACAAACTACGTCCTAAATTTAGGAGGAAGGAAGCGATTTGTGACATAGACAAAATAATAGGGATGTTGACATCACCAATCAACTGACGTCCTTTTTATGAGCTGTCAAAACACAATTCTCCCATAGAGTTTAAACGGCAATAGCGACTTATGACGTCACTATCCGGCAACTCAATCAACTAATTATTTATTTGTTTTAAAGCAACAAAAAATCTAATTTTACAGTAAATCGAAAATTAATCTGGTTTCCAGGGCTAAAATAAAGCGTTTTTTTACTGGAATTGTGCCTTCGGATTATTTTTTAATGGCGTCATCATCCCTATTGCAATTTTCATTTACAGGAATGGCAAGGGGGAGGAGGGGGCTAAAATGGCCAAAATAGTCCAAAACGGTTCTGTTTCGGGCATTGATGTTTCGGGATACAAAAGCCTTAATATACCAAAGCAGTCCTTATCCGGGAACAAAAATTTTTTAAGCGTTATTACTTTATTTGAACATCCTATCTGTTCAAATTAAATTACGTTAACGTTGTATTTACTATTTTAATTCAAACCTTGACACAATGTCTACGAAAATGCGATCAAAACCATTGTTTCACCATACATTAATGTTTTGTAAAACCTAAGAAATCAACAAAGTTAATTATGCGCGTGGATAAAATGCGAACTAAAAGAATCACATGCAAATTTGACGTTTGTCGTAGACCAGTGGCGCCCACGGCGGTGTTTAGAGCGTGACAATGACCTAAAATAATAATGGCTGCCTCTTACTTGTGAATTAAAATAAAAGAAGGAAACTGATTTGTGTGAATCGAATTGATTTTATTGAAGGAGAATTGTATGTAAAGTGGCGAAATTATTGTTTTGTAAAATAAGTGGCGCAATAAAAGTGTTTTTCAAATAAACTTATCTTGGCCTACATTACAATAACAATTCCAAAAAAACAAAGTCGATACAAAAAACCTAAATATTATAAATTTTAATGCGAAAATAAAATAGCATATCGAATATCATATTCAGAAACTTTCGCATTTATAATAGCCTAATAGGTATAACTTAAGGGGATTCCTTTCTCGGAAATAAAGAAAGAAAATTAAGATTACTTTTTGGAGTCCGTTTGTATTTTTTATTTCAACTCGCAAGTTTTTGTTATTTTTGCGGTCATCCCGTACGTACATGGCTTCGTGTGAAATAAATAAAGAAAGAGGCGATTTTGAAAATGTTGGACCTGCCTATTTCGTTTTCATCGATTCTTAGTTTTGTGGGTTTTATTTTCGACACTGTTCTTTTGGAATCGTTCTATTGTCATTTAGTTAAGAAATGTCCTGGCATGTGTAAAATAAACTATCTTAGAAAGGTTAAAAAGTATACCTAATTAAGTTTAATGTAAAAGTGTACTTATGTCAACTCATTACGAAATAAGAAACATGATCTTTTTTACTGAAAACATTAAAAATCTAAGTGTTACTTTGTCTTTTTTTATCTTATACCTTTAAAAACAACCAATTCTTTTTTTTATTCGTCTGGATGCCATCCACGAGGAAGTGGGTCTCCTGATGGTAAGAGATCACCACCGCCCATAAACATCTGCAACACCAGGGGTATTGTAATCATTCACCTCAACTCTCGTGACATACACACAAGCAACTTTATGCCTCCTCTACATATCGACGGATGCGTCGGCAGATTGTATCTGCGGATGCGTCCGCCGAGGTGCTTCTTCTTCTTCTCTTTTAAAATATGGCTTTCTGTCCTAGGACAATTTCGCCAGTGTCAAAGTATTCTCTTTCGAGAGGCAACGTTGTACGGTGATTGTAGTTTTTGCAACTTGATAGTAAAATTCCAGAAACCACGTGGAAACAACTTGCGCATTAAAAAATGTCGGACACGAGAGCAATATAGAATTTTGTGATCACTGTTCACTGTTAAGGTTAATCGCCGCATAAAACACTATCAAAATTATACTTCAACTAGCCAAAGAAACAGAAATAGCAAAATTAGATATTGACTTCATCCGCCATGTTCGAATGCTACAAACCGAATCCCCCCGAGGTGTAGAGGGTGGTTTTTGCTTGTCTGTGGTAGGTATTTAACGTCGGCCGATGCATCTGCCACTCATCCGTTTGGTATCGGTTTTTCGACACGGATCAAAGGGTGACAGCGCGAAAGCAACGCGCCTGTCCACACGTCTGCCGATGTGTGGACGGATCGCAATTTATCCGAAGATAATGGTTGCGGATCCATCTGCCGACGCATCCGTCGATATGTAGAGGAGGCATTAGAGCAAGCCCGTAACGTGTTGTTCTAAGCAAGCAACTTAACTGACCACGATAGTTAAAATACCGTGACTAAATTTTGAAATTTAACTGTAATTAAAAATGTGACATGAAGACAGATTTAAGTGCTCAATGTCAAACTGATCGACATTGAAACATTCATTTTAATTGGAAATGGTACCTACAGAAACAGAAGTGACAATGTCTTTCAAAAATAAAGCAGGTTTGCGAAATAGTACCTACTTTATTAAATTTTTACGCAATGGGCTTCTTTTAAGTTGAGAACCTTGATTGGATCCCAAGGCTTTGCCAAGCGAATTAAATAAAGTACATACATATGAGATTTTAAGATAAACTTATCTTATGAAGTCATTAATACTGGGCCCTTAGTGTAAGTTTTCGGTTAGAAAATACGTCTCGATCGCGTTCGCGTTAAAATCTTACACTAAGGGCTTACACTGATGTTAAGAGATCACCACCGCCTTATAGTAGTTAGTACCGTACTTATAGGTACCGAATTTCATCTAAATCGTTTCAGCGGTTTAGACGTGAGGTGAAGTCAAACAGACTTACAAACATTCGCGTTTTATATTAGGATATTCACTGAAACATGGAGGAGTTTTGCGTACTAGGTAGGTATATACCTAGTAAAGTAAGTGTAACCTGAGAACACAATGGTATGCAATAATCATAATGTTACGATATGCGTCGCACGAAACGAGTCAAAATATGGAACGGTAATCGTCATTTTGTTAGGTAACATAACAATTATTATTGTCAAAAAGATCAAGACGAGACTATTTTTACCACGATTTTTACACTACTTTGGATTCGAAAGGGTAATTTGTTTACGTAAAAGTATTTTCTCCAACTTGCTCGGAAATGTTCTCATTAATGTTGGAAATATCGATCGGGAAGTCCATCATTATACAGCGTGGATATCCAATACGAGCAAAGAATTAAACCAGACATAGGGTTTAGTGGCGTAATCATTAATTAACGGCATATTTTAAGTTACACTTAATTGAAAACCTGTAATTAATTTTTGAAAAATTACCGAGCAGCAATGTAACGCAAACATGTAATCCAAGTAGCTATCCAAAAATGGCTCTTCGTGGCTAGTGGTATTAATTGTTTACAAACCGTTACCTAACTGCTTAGTCGATAAAGACTCGTATGCATTAGTCTAGGGGGTGGTGGGAGACTGGTCCAGACCGGGATACATGGAACC
The DNA here is from genome assembly GCA_037349165.1 of Choristoneura rosaceana. Lineage (NCBI taxonomy): Eukaryota > Metazoa > Arthropoda > Insecta > Lepidoptera > Tortricidae > Choristoneura > Choristoneura rosaceana. Next base: position 8,746,814 of record JAZBNJ010000046.1, on the reverse strand, counting down.
GTAGGCACCTTTACCTTTGCCGGGCAGTGGGACAATTAGACTCTTAATAATTACTAAACAAATAAATAGTTAACTGCACAAAAATATCACACATTCATAATGTTGTGTGGTTATTTCACTAGCCTACACCACTTAGATTATTGAAATTGTATTTGTTTATCAACAAGCAATTGACATTATCTCGTGCTATTTTGATCAGTCACGATAGCAATTAGTTGACAGCGGTGATATTGAAATCATAGAGAAAATTACCTTGACATGGAGTTAACCTTTTTTATGAAATAATTCCACTTAATTTAATACATTTAATAAATAAAATTGCAGTCTTAATTATTTAATTTGGTTACTAAATTTAAATTTACATTAACTGAACTCTACAAAATTTGATACATACGTACACATTTGGTTTTAAAATGTACCAAACTCTTTGGTAAAACTTCGTTTATTTTATTTCTTGTTTTGTTTCAACTTTGACTCAATGTTTCTGACAATGTCAGTCAGAAATCAGTCATTCTATTAAAATGCCCCGTACAACCAATTTTAGTGCTCCGGAATTAATGGACATGATTTTAATTTATGGTGAAGCACATCAAAATGGCAGAAGAGCATTGGAAGTATACAGAGAGCGTTTCCCAAATCGTAGAGTGCCAAGTAACGCTCGAGTAATTGTAAACGCGTTACAGCGAGCGCGTGAAGGTTTGCCTGTCACAGGGAGGGTGGAGGGAGCAGCTGTTAACTACGAGCATCCAGTTGCACTACAAAACCAGATTCTTCATCATTTTTCAACTGACCCAGAAAGTAGTACGAGAATAGCTGGAAGACGCTTTAATGTGTGTCATAAGACGGTACAAAAAATACTCAAACGTGACAAGCAACATCCTTATAAATTTTTAAAGGTACATGCTTTGCTGCCGAGAGACTTACTACCACGTTTAACGTTTTCGGAGTGGTTACTCAGTCGTCAACGAGAAGACGGTGATTTCATATCCAAAATTATCTGGACAGATGAAAGCACATTCACCAGGAATGGAGTTTGGAATCAACGTAATTCCCATTACTGGTCACGCGTAAACCACCATCATATGAGAGAAACCGGACACCAGTATCGTTGGGCCGTAAACGTGTGGGCCGCAATGCACGGAAACCAGATCATAGGACCCATTTTCATCGACGGTAACCTGAATGCGGACAAATTCATCCAGCTAATCAACGGACCATTAGCGGAATACGTGAACATGCTGCCTGAAGAAGACCGTCGGGAAACATGGTTGCAGCTAGATGGTGCCCCGGCTCACGCGGCGGTTCATGTACGAAATGTGCTGAACGACATGTTCGAGATCTTTACCACGTTAGGCAGTCCATTAAACGACGCTGCGATACTTGCGTTCGATTGCACGGAAGACACGTGGAGAATCGATACCTGAGGCGGAGATACCGGCGAGATTAATTTTTTTGACAGTATGTAAATAAATCGTTTCTTGTAGTCTATTTTTTGTTTTACTTCATGATTTAGGTAACATCTACACCATTAGGTACTTTGTAAAACACGCATTTCATGACATCTTAACTCAATTGACAAGGACATTATGAGATACGAGATAGCTTTATTAACCAGGGGTTTTAGACATTTCAGAAATTGATAATTAAACAGCTGACAAACTGTCAACGAGCCTTAACTTGAATATTTTGCATTACATTGCGGGCTCAATTATTTTGTATGGTTTAATTTTTCGTTTTAATTTTGGATAAAAGTTATTTAAATATACTTACTAGGTCCTATACTAATCACCATTTAAAGATTTGCTCGTATTGGATACCCACGCTGTATGCGTTGATCCGATAATAAATTTAAAAAAGACATGTCCGGGAAGTGTTTATTATCGGGCAGGTTTTTTACTTTTAATTTCATCCAAGACCGAAAATTCACCAAACAGCCAGCCAACTGTTCAATAATCACGTACAAAACCGAGATTTAAAAAAAAATTGTTTTCTGCGTTTAGCTAATGCCTAAATGATTGTGTCCAAATCATAATAAGGTGTATTTAGACTTAATTATGTTCTCGGACTACTAAATATTTTTCAACAAAGAGATAAGTTTTTTTATGTTGTGCGTTTAAGAATCGCCCTTTGAAGTAAAAGTAAAAATGTACAATATTTATATTTACTAATCCTATAAGTTTTTCTTTTAATTTATTTTGATTAGGTACTATATTTTATGTGGAACCAAACATACGATTCGGACCCAAATCTTTAAATATCAAAATTGAGGCGGGAACGTGAATTTCATTCTGTCAAAGATTTTCTGCTGTTTTATTTTTACGAAAATAAAATGAGTTCTATAATTAGTGATGAAAATATCCTAATGGGCACGCAGCATCTTTTATCAGTAAGGTTTATTTTTATTACTATAAAAGTGTTAATTTTGTTTAGATTGTAGGTAGATTGTTACATAAATATATTGTGCCGAATAAATATAATGTTTTCGGTTTCTTTCCTCGCATATTTGGAGAAAAGCAGTATACAGGCCTCGGCAGGAATGTCATTTCGTGGATTCGTTTCTATTGAAGGACTCGGCTACGCCTCGTCCTTCAAAACCATACTCATCCACGAAATGACTTTTCCCGCCCTCTGCAGTAATATACTATTAAGCACAGTAACAAAACTATAAGAGCGACGAGCACTTTCTCTGTTAAATGCTTAGTTTTTTTTTTAATAAACGGACCCCATGATACATACTAATATTATAAATGAGAAAGTGTGTGTTTGTGTGTATGTTTGTCCGTCTTTCACATTGAAACGGAGAGGCGGAACGACGTGATTTTTGGCGTGATTCTTGCTCGCTAATCCTACCGTGAAGCAACAGTGCTTGCACTGTTGTGTTTCGACGTGGAGAGTAAGACAGCCGGTGAAGTTACTGGCACCTGGGTATCCCATCTTGGCCTCTAGGTTGACAAAGCATCTGCAATACCCCTGGTGTCGCAGATGTTTATGGGCGGTGGTGATCTCTTAGGTACTATCACTAGACCCACTTCCTCGTTTGCCATCCAGTCGAATAAAAAATAAATAGAGATAGTTTATGGACCCGAGAGTGACATAGGCTACTTTTTATCCCGAAAAAATGCAGGGTTCCCGAGGGAACAGCGCGCTATAACATACCTAATACGATAGCAAAAATAAAGCATTCAATATTCTACCCACACTAATCTGTCCGCGATATCTTTCAAACAATTGCAGATTTTTGTAAGTAAACATGTTTTTTCTGTACCTAATTTTACAGATGGTGTAAATGAATACATGCCATCCTATACGTAAGTTCAACATATTAAACCGTGAAAAATCTTGTTGGAAGTACGATTTTTTTTGGTAACGCCAAAGACAATTTGGGTAACGCAGGAGATGCCCAAAGTGTGGGTAAAAAAGTTGATTGGCCCAGGTACGATAATGGTTTTGAATTTCGTGAATGTCGACATTTGATGTTTTGAGGTTGGTAATAGTACCTACATTACTGCAGAGGCCATGAAGTAAGGGATTGATGGAAGAGTTCGGGGTAGAAATCCCTGTTCTGGCCGAGGTTTGTATAGTGCTTTTCTCAAACAATGTGAGGAAATATTTCATCCATCCGTCCGTCCGTCGCATCGCATCGCAATATCGCAAATGCTTACAGAGTAGTGATGGTTGGCTGTTTCAAATTTTTCCTTTGTCAGTTTAATTTTAGTAGGTACTTAAGCCAATTTAAAAAGTTAGAGCAGCGGACAATAATGGATTTTCATACATACTTCACGGCCTAGATCAAGAACTTATGTAGGGGGCTATAAATGAGAAACTTCGTCTCTATTTAGTGACATTAACGCATAGGTACATTTCCGAGCATGTTTGAGAAAATATCAATTTCTGGTGTCTTGACGGTGATTAATGTCAAATTAAAGACACCGCACTCAGCTACGCTGGAAGTCCTAGTAATGTCCGTGCGTTGTTATAAGTGGTAAAGTAATTACAGCTAAGTATTAGTTTCCTGCGATTTTCTCGATCGCCTGCGCTGTTTGGATTATACCTAACGTTAGATCATTCTTCAGATCATTAACTATGGCCAGGCAAAGTGCGGTTTTTAACAACGTAATTAATGTTTTATTTTTGGCGCATTCACTAATTAGGTAGGTGGGCCAATCAACTATTTTACCGTCCCTTTGGGCGTCTCCTGCGTGACCAAAATTGTGTCCAGCGTTACCAACTAAAAAATCGTACTTCCGACAAGATATTTCACGGTTCAATAAATTGAACTTACGTAGGGTGGCAAGTATTCATGTACACCATCTATTAAATTGCAGAAAATAGTAGATTGTACAACGAGAGCATAAAACGAGCCATTTTACCCGAGGCGTTCACATAGCCTGCTAGCCATAGCACATAGTGGATAGGCACGTCGAGGGGAAAATGGGTTTAATGCTCGAGTTTTACACTCTGCTTTTCACTTCGATGGCGAGGAAATGAAATAGCAACAGTGGAAACGATGAGTCATTTTCAATGTACCTTTTATTTTTATGCATTATTATAATAATTCCATTATTTTAATTTTAATGATTAATTATGATTGATTTGATTAATTTTTAGTTTTATATAAATTAGAAAATATTTAAAAAATATATAGCAACTTTTTGTTTGTGGCTGTTGACACCTGATTACCTTGGTCTTGACTAGAGCATAAAAAGTAATTTTATGTCGCCTAGATACAGCATTTAAACACGAACTTTACGAGCATGAGAAGTGAAAAACATGTTTAGGTTAGGTTAGTACTACCTACTTACAAAAATCTGCGATTGTTTGAAAAATGTCGCGAACAGATTAGTGTCGGTAAAAAAGTTAATTGGCCCGGGTGTTGTGTGGAGTGAATAATTTCGCGTTTTAGCCAGAGAAGCGCCATTTTGGTAAATCTTCGGACCGGGGATGTAACGGATGTGGTTTTATCGGAACCGGATTTTGTCAGAGAATCAGAATCGGAACCGAAAACGGAACCGGAACCAAAATCGGAGCCTGAGTGACAGTTGGACTTTTCCAACGTCAGTGCAGCACCTGTTGTTTTTTTTTATGTACGCCGCTCACCATTGACATCCGATATAACTTCCGTTTTAAAAAATAACGGAACTGGACGTGTTATATCTAACGGAAACGGAATCGGAACTCCGTAACCGTAATATCCACCCCCACCCTCCCCCCCCGCTTCAGACTATCATTCCACAAATGACAAATACGACGACTTGCATGTTCTGGTTTTGTTAGTGACAGAGAAACATTTACACATATTCGATACACATAAAAATACATTAGATGGAAAGAATAAAAATAACATCGAATAGTATAAAGTGGGCCCCACTCAGCATAATGCTACGGCAAGTCGCAACGCTGTTTTTCAGTGGGATCCATTTAAAAACTAAAACATATAATATATACAACACAATATGACGACACGAAAGCCAGCGGAAAGAAGTTCGCAAAGAAACTCAATCCGGAAGCATAAATGGCAATACTATCAGTTTAACCATTGGCTAGGCTGTTTTCACAAGAGATGTGCGAGTGCGAGGGATGTGTTTGGCATGAACCAATAGAAAGGCTCCATTTACCTAGCCTCGCCCAGCGCAGCTCCAGTGTAAAGAGCTGAACAAATCCCAATAAATAAAACTAAGTAAAAATTTAAGGTTACCAACATAGCCCGAAGAATTGCGAAACTGAAGTGGCAGTGGGCGGGGCACATTGCACGCAGGACTGATGGCCGATGGGGTCAGAAGGTTCTCGAATGGCGTCCGCGGACCGGGAGACGAGCTGTCGGTGCCTCCAACAAGATGGAGCGACGACCTGGCTAAGATCGCGGGATCGCGGTGGATGCGAAAAGCACAAGACCGGTCTGAGTGGAGAGCCTTGGGGGAGGCCTATGTCCAGCAGTGGACGTCTTTCGGCTGACATGATCATCATCATCATCAGCATCTCAGCCTATATACGTCCCACTGCTGGGCACAGGCCTCCTCTCGGAATGAGAGGGCTTGGGCCATAGTTCTCACGCGGGTCCAGTGCGGATTGGGAACTTCACACGCACCATTGAATTGCTTCGCAGGTTTGTGCAGGTTTCCTCACGATGTTTTCCTTCACCGCTGACATGATGAAGTAAAATTTTAATTTAATATGTAGATCAAATGGGTTACGCGTACGAAGCCGGGGGTAAAGTCTAGTAGTCAATAAAATCAAAAGTGGCATACAAAAATATTTTTATTTGGTGGTAATACGAAGGAACATCCGATTCTACTTAGTGTAAAAAATGCGTTTGTATCAAAAATATTAAACTTATTCGATAACAACTATTATTAATAACAGCATTAAAATTTAAATGTGTATCTGTCGGCGGCCGATCGTAAAATCCTAGACATAGGGATCTTTTCGACTGCCATAATTTTATAAGTCATAATGTTCGTCATAATTATTGTTAGTCATAATGTTTTTTCCCGCTGAAACCATACATTTATCAGAATTTTTTAAATGGTCACCTGTACACAACTCTATAGTTTAGGTTAGGTTTGTTTTATAACAATTCTGAAAATTAAATGGTTTCAAAGAAAAAAAAAGAGTTAAGTATGTTAAACATTACGTTATGACAAACACATTATGACTAACAATTTTCTACCAGTCGATATAGACCCCCTAGGCATATCATGAAATGGTGCAATTTCATGATATGCCTAAAAGTTGGCCAGGCATATCACAATGTGCCTGAGAAACAATACGGCAGATCGATTAGAGCTACGCATTCGACAATATTTCTAGCTCTATACCGGGCACATCGTGATATGCCGAAAAAAAAGAAAAATGTAGGTACGTCATTGTGACCACAACGCACGAGTCGAGCGAGCGAAGCGAGCGTGCCGCGGCAGAGGCCGACGAAGTTCCAGAACCGATATGGCGGATGTCCCTTAGCCAATTCAATTATGCCTAAGAATTTCGTGATTTAGCGGTTTTACGATCGGCCGCCGACATATTTACAACTATTTCCCAAAATGTTGACTTTTATTCTTATATTCTTTTTTAAAACTTAGTCTTATATTCGATTACCATTAAACTAATGACGCTTTAGAGCCTGCAGCAGTTATTTTTGAAATTTTAATGCTGTCATTACTTAAATGAAACAAGAAACACAACCGCTTCAAAATGTACTTTTTCCAACGGAAAGAAGAAAGGGCTTGAAAGAGACATATACCAAGTGATCCTTTTATTAATTGAATAAATATTATGTATTTTCACTAAATTCCTGTAAAGTTGTCAACTAGATGTTGAAAATTATGAGAAAGTTGCATTATGTCAAATGAACATTATGTATTTTGTCCATTATACATTATTTGATTTGATATAGTGTCCTTCTTCCAAACCCTTTCTTATCCGTTTTTTAAAAACAGTTCTCAAAACTTCAGAGCTTAACAATCTTAGAAACTAACACAATTTTTCCCGAAAAAGGGATATGTAACACAAACTTACTAATAATACGTTTATATAAGGCATTAATAAATTTAGAGAACTTGCTCACACCATTTATCACATGAGTAAACAATTTCCGTACACAATAGTACGTGTTCCAAATCAAATGCCAGAAAAGTTTCGCATAAACTTATTTGACATAATTTTTTTTGGAATACATATCTTTTCACATAATTTTGATTTATTAGCATTTAAATCTTATTTATTATAGAAAATCAATTCGCATTGGTTGTGCTATTTTTTTTTCTAAACTGAACAGACCACCGGTCACTGAGATCGAAGATACAGTCTAGAAAACTGAATCAGGTATCAGGATGGAACCTTTTAATAATCAGTTTCGGTATGATTCTTTTGGCAGATGTATGAGATGTCAACATGGCATTAGTAGAATGTTCCAACCTGATAAATAATACAGTTTTCTCGACTATGTCTTTCTGTTTTGATCATGAAACTACCGTGAGACTCAGTTATATTAAATGATATTGTAACGGATAACTCACGTCTTAAATCGAGTTTAGCTCGACATGTTTCGGACTATTTCGTAGCCCTTCTAAGGAGCACGCGACTCGGCGGCTGCCGCAACACGCGCACTACGCGCCACCGCTCTGCTCGCGCGACTGTCCGACGAAACTTAAAAGGGCTACGAAATAGCCCGAAACAGTCGAGCTAAACTCGATTTAAGATGCGAGTTATTCGTTACAATATCATTTAATACGTCTTTCTGATTCAGTAACAGCCTATTCGCTCTGACGTAGCATTAAATTGTACTCACGTAGAAAAACTCAGCCACATTATAAAAGATGAAGCGAAGCACTTTAATCGTACCTTATAAGTTACATGAGAAGTTTAGTCACAGTATATGTATAAGCTAAAACAGTATGGAAACTACGAACAAATCGATCGAAACGAACACTCTCACACAGACGCGCGTTCTACACGGCCTCTAAGGCGGCCCCTAAACGGTCAATTATATTGTGCAATATCGCGAATTGTGCAATATTATTGACCGTTTAGGGTTAATATTGAAGATTGCACAATGATTGACCAAAAGTTTGAGCGAGTTTAATTTTTATTGCACCATATTTTTATATTGCATCGTGTAGGGTCAGTATTGCACAATATTCAATACTATACTGAACACGAAAACATTGTGCAGTTCGTATTATTGTGCAATACAATTGCTCGTTTGGATTCAGAGCGCCTTTCAATCTTATTGTGCAATAAAAAGTATTGTACAATGTTATTGTAGATCTAGGGGCCGCCTAAGGGGGTCTCGCGGTACAGAGCGCGCGTCTGTGTGTGTTCGTTTCGATCGTAGCTTCCATACTGCTTTAGCTTATATATATACTGTGGCTTAGTTTTCCGAAAGTCTTTAGGTTTTTTAATGTAATTCTACGTTAGAGGTTCATCGGTGAAGTAGGGGTGTTCCAAGCAGTCCAGTGCTGTCAGTCTCTTGGCTGGATCAAAGACAAGCATACGCTGAAAAAAAAATTCTTTTTAAAGTAGTAAGTAGAATTGGGAATCTGTAGAAATGGGCCTAAAGGCCTATAACCACAAATACTAAAAATAAAATAAATTTAAAAAAGGGCGTCGTCATACTAAAAACTTCTTTTTTTCGGCGTTTTTTGGTTGTTAGGCGGGCAACTTTGCCACTTGACGACTGACAGTTGCTAGGAGCTATGTGATTCGTTTTGACGAGTACTTTGGTAACCAGATGCAAAAAGCTTTTATTAGAATTTTTAGCAAAAACTTATTACTAAGCTGTTTTTTAAACATTGCACGGAAGTACGGAACCCTGCATGTACGAGTCCGACTGGCATTGACCGGTGAAATTAATGGCACTTGAGGCATCCCATCTTAAGCCTCTAGATTGGTAACGCATCTGCAATACCCCTGGTGGTGCAGATGTTTTGGCTGGTGGTGATCTTTTACCATCAGGAGACCCACAAGCTCGTTTTCCATCCAGTCGAATAAAAAATAATAATAATAATAACGGTAAATGTGGTCTAAAATAAAACCCCTACATCCGACTGCCAAATACCTGTTTATTTACCTGTATTAGATCCAAAGCGTGGGGATGGATTCTCGGGAACACATCAGCGAAATCCTGTGGGGGGTACTCTGGGAAGCTATCGATGACTATGGACACGTTCTCTGGCCACTCGGCCCTCGGTGGACGGCCTATCAGTCTGAAACATCACAATTTTAATCATAAAAACAATACAAGACAATTTGGCCGCTTTCAAGTGTAGAGTGAATGAGTATTTACTAGGCAAGCGTGCTCAATCGTAGGCTTCATCCTCGCTTTCCATCAGGCGTGATTGTGACTGATTGTGACCAAACGCAAGCCTATACTGTTTTTTTTTGAAGTAAGTAACTTAAGAAAAAAAAACTAAAGTCTATTCCTTACTTCTGTCTATTGTAAAGGTTGCATTGTAATCCTTATGAATTCGCATAACAGATTTGGCATAACATTGCATTCAGTGCATTCTGAAATAACGGAATTTTTCATATATTTAGGAAAATGTGTGGTATCGGGTTAAATTCAAATAATTTATTCAGTAAATAGGCCGCAATGGGCACTTTTACACGTCATTTTTTTTAAACTACCAGCGCTTTCGGAAAGACCATCATTGCCAAGAAGAATGCGCCTCAAGAAACTTGGCAGAAAGTCATTTTTTCAAAATAAAAAACTACAGTAAACAATTAAACAAAAAATTACAAAAAAATAATTAAATAATAATACAGGGATGTAGGGGTCCCTTAGTTACAAAATTAAACACTAACTATATCTATGTTAAGCGGAAGTATATATTTATTGAGGAACAAATAATACATTTAGAAATGAATTAAACTATAAATACTAGAGATGTGCCGATCATGACTTTGGCCGACTAGCCGACTAGCCGATTAGTCGGTTGTAAGGAAGCCGACTAATCGGCCGATTAGTCGGCCAAGCCGATCACAGTTTCCAGGATTTCTATGACGCTTCCTTAACCAGTTGATTCGCGCGCAAGTCGCAACCAAGTTACTTATCAAAGCGGTGTTTTTGTTTAAAAATATTTTACCTACTCCTATTATTCATTAAAGTAACTTTAATGTTTTTCTTTAATTTCAAAAAGAAAGTTAAACAAAAAATAGTTAAACAATGATTCCCGTAAAATCAAATGCCAAAAATATTGAACATACAATGAAAAAAAAAAAGATGTACAATGGTCACGTGAAAGTTGCTTTGCTTTACATTTAAAAACTAATAAGAATGATTATAAAATTCAAATATTAATAAATAATCAAGGCTCTGCATATACATGAAAATGTATATTTTATTGAAAAATACATACAATGTAAGAGGCCGGATAGTCGGCGCTTTTTGCCGACTATTCACCGACTAGTCGCCGACTACGATAGTGGCCGATTAGTCGGCTTTACCGACTAGTCGGCGACTAGTCGGCACATCTCTAATAAATACTTAATAACAATAATTAAAAACTAATATAACTCTAAAAAAGGCCCCTGTGGCATGGTTCCAAAAATGCTGGCAGCATTTCCTCGCTGTATGGCGATGCTAATACGCTGTGCGAGGAAGCTGCCAGCCCTCTGTCTCCGGTGGCGTCGACCAGTCTCTTAGCCAGTTGGCTGAAAAGATCCCTTGCGCCAGGGCCCCACGGACCGAGCGTCTCGACGCCGAAGGCAATGAAGTTGTATCCGGCGTCGAGACCACTATATTTTCGCTTTTTTAAAACTTCGGCCGCCTCGGCGGCTGCGCCGGCCCTGTGTATAGTACCGTGGAGATGAGACGGGGCTAGAGTGTCCACGCAGGTTGCGTCCCACACCAGCACCCGACCCATTTTCCACGGTATTAGGGACATCCCATCCGGTCTCTTGCCATCATCGCGTGCGATGCCGACTGGTTCGAGCACCGCAGGCACGTTCGCGCTAGCAAGAGACCGGCGGATAATAACATTTAGGGCGGCGTGTTGCGAAAAACGGCCGGCACTTTTAGCGCATGACAGTCCGTGGTGTCCCAGCTGGTCAACTACACTGCCACAGGGGCATTTGTGCGGAGCACAAATAGGGACCCCTAGGCGCAGGCTGACTGCCAGGCGAAGCGTGGTACTGTCAATGAAGGTGCCGGTATTTGAACAGGGGTATGCGTTCAACCAGTGACCGGACTCCTTGCATCCGACAGCAGTCAGACGTGCGCGTTCCGCTCCAGAGCTGCTATTGAGTAAGTTAGAGTAACATAATTTTGAAATCGCATCATCCCAGCACTTTTGGGATTTTGGATTTACTGGAACGTTTTGTCCAGGGCAGGCAGTCAACCAAGCATTTAGGGCGCAGTCCAAGCCAGCAATCTTGTAGTTTGGAAGGGGATCCCCTAGGATAGTACCTACAAGATTGTAAGAGCTATGGACGGACGACAAAAATGCTGGTAGGGCAACACTGGTAATTTTTCGCAATCCTAAACCTCCGTACCGGACGGGGAGGGATGCTTGACACCAAGACTCTTCGCTGAGCCTTAAATTTAGTATCGATTCCAAATTAGTTTTGATTAGGGAGTCAATAGGTGTTAGTAAATTTTGATGTTGCCAGAAGGGGCTGCAGCGAAGCATATAAGTAAATTTTGGGACGAAAAGGCAGAATTTCAGGATAAAAAGGGCTGAATGGGAGTTAATTTCAAGTAGACGATCTGAGCAATCTTTGAATTTAGAGATGGTCTTTTTTATATGGTCTGGGAAGGCTTCGTCAAAAATGGGGGTTCCTAGGAGGTTAAGTGAATCCTTGGTTAAAATTTTGATATTGGGAGTTAAAATATTAAATTTATCTATAATTTCAGAGTGATCTAGGGAAGTGCTATGAATGTAAAGTTCGCATTTGCTGAAATTTAAAACTAAACCAATGGATTCAAATTTGTTTTTGAGAACAGTAAGGTCTGAAAGTACGGAGTCCACATTTCCTCCCAGGGTACCGTCGTCTAAATACCAAACATTAAATTTTGAACTTAAATTTTGAATGATCGGGTTTATGCCTAGACTGAAAATGGCTGGCCCGAGGGGTCACCCTGCTGGCAACCAACTTCTGAGGAAAGTTGGTTATTGCGATACATTAATTTAGAGGGATCGGCATAACTTTGTAGGAGGTAATTGTACAGTTCCGGGATATTGTCTCTGGCTTCTGCCAGCAGGGTGTCTCTGTTTATGACGGAAGTATTAGTTTCGTTTCATTAGTTTCGTTAGTTAGAGTTACATGTCTCCATTTCTTCCGTGGATGTCGTAAGAGGCGACGGTCGGATGTCGAAAGATATAGTTATGGTATACCGTAGGCGACAAGCTAGCAATAGCAACCTGTCACTATTGTACCTTTCTTTGTCAAATTTTAAACCTAAAATTGCTAAAAGTGGCTCCGAAGCGGTAACGTTTCGTGTGCTCTACCCCATTTGGAAATAAGGCGTGATGTGTGTGTGAAAATTTCGCAAACTTCTCACAATCTTTTTTTTTTTTTTATTGTTTTGGGAAACATACAGCACAATTTATTACATTTGTATATCACATCTTAAATTATACATTAGCCAAAACAGTTTCCACTAATAGCTTATACATTAAATTTTGTACGGAGATTGAAATTTTCCGTTCCATAAATATAACCGTAAATAATACTGTCTACACAATTGAATAAAAATTAAATTCTTGTTCCCTTAATTGAAAATGCAACTAGTATTTTGCTTTCACACTGTTTGTTTTGTTTTATTTATATTGTATAATTATTAATGGAGCAGTAATAAACATTTGTTCCCGGTCCTTTGGGTTGTGGCGTAAAATCAGTGTTTTGCTCCTCCGAGCAATGTTGACCACTGAGCCATGGCCCTTTTGCACTGCAGCGCACACAAGCAATATGAAATGTTTACTTTTAAGTCTGGACTGATGTTTTGTATCCTTGTATCTAATCTTGATTGTGTGTGTTTGCAGTACCAAATAAACGTTTTTATCTATGTATCTATTTATCTATAAATTTGCGAAAATTTTCCAACTTTTGCCAACTTTCCGCAACTCGCCCGTCTCACCTGAATATGCAGTGCAGCTGATCCGAGTCGGAAGCCCCCGGAAGAAGCGGCGTCCGCGTGTGGAGCTGCGCCAGCACGCAGCCCGCAGACCACACGTCCACGCCCGTGTTGTACGACACGCCCAGCAGCACTTCAGGCGGGCGGTACCAGAGCGTCACCACCTGGGGGGAGGGCGTTGAATTGAGTCGTGAATCATCTTTCTCAAACATGCTCGGAAATATACGCGTTAATGTCGCAAAATGGAGACGTGAAGTTTCACACTTATGGGTACCTATCAGCTCCCTACCCACTTGACAGTCCGACGATACCATAGTATCCAAAACCAAAATGCTTCAAATCGTCCGTGGATACTTTAGTATCGTGAAGTTTAACTTTGTGAATAAATCATAAATTACATGCTATCCATACTAATATTATAAAAGCGAAAGTGCGTTTGTATATTTGTGTGTTTGTCCGTCTTTCACGCCGTAACAGAGCGACGGATCGACGTGATTTTAGGCAGAGAGATAGTTTATGGGCCCGAGAGCGACATAGGCTACTTTTTATCCCGGAAAAATGCACAGCTCCCGAGGGAACAGCGCGCGATAACCGAATTCCACGCGGGCAGAGCCGCAAGCAAAAGCTAGTTGTTTTATAAATAGTATTTGAATGGGTAAACATTAATTTACGTCTCAGTATTTCTTCTTGTAGTTAAAAAAATTAGGAAACACGGCGCGTTTCATCCGTCGATAAAAAATCCAGACGGTTTGAGGCATATTTGTAATGGCATGTATCTTTCCGTCTCTCTGAGTGAGTGCGTGTGTGTGTCTGTATGTGTCTTACCACGCTGGTGAGCCGCATGTCCTTATCGTAAGTCTTGGCGAGCCCGAAGTCTGCCAGCTTGACGCGGCCGTCGCTCGCCACCAGCAGGTTGTGAGGCTGTGTGTCTTACCACGCTGGTGAGCCGCATGTCCTTATCGTAAGTCCGAGCCCGAAGTCTGCCAGCTTGACGCGGCCGTCGCTCGCCACCAACAGGTTGTGAGTCTGTGTGTCTTACCACGCTGGTGAGCCGCATGTCCTTATCGTAAGTCCGAGCCCGAAGTCTGCCAGCTTGACGCGGCCGTCGCTCGCCACCAACAGGTTGTGAGTCTGTGTGTCTTACCACGCTGGTGAGCCGCATGTCCTTGTCGTAAGTCTTGGCGAGCCCGAAGTCTGCCAGCTTGACGCGGCCGTCGCTCGCCACCAGCAGGTTGTGTGTCTGTGTGTCTTACCACGCTGGTGAGCCGCATGTCCTTATCGTAAGTCTTGGCGAGCCCGAAGTCTGCCACCTTGACGCGGCCGTCGCTCGCCACCAACAGGTTGTGAGTCTGTGTGTCTTACCACGCTGGTGAGCCGCATGTCCTTATCGTAAGTCTTGGCGAGCCCGAAGTCTGCCAGCTTGACGCGGCCGTCGCTCGCCACCAACAGGTTGTGAGGCTGTGTGTCTTACCACGCTGGTGAGCCGCATGTCCTTATCGTAAGTCTTGGCGAGCCCGAAGTCTGCCAGCTTGACGCGGCCGTCGCTCGCCACCAACAGGTTGTGAGGCTGTGTGTCTTACCACGCTGGTGAGCCGCATGTCCTTATCGTAAGTCTTGGCGAGCCCGAAGTCTGCCAGCTTGACGCGGCCGTCGCTCGCCACCAACAGGTTGTGAGGTTTCAAGTCCCGGTGGACGATGCGGTGGGAATGCAGGAAGTCTACTCCGGAGAGGATGTCGAAAGACATGCTCTGGAATCAAGTGCGATTTAAATTGTTATTCACTTTGTCTTGACGTTTTTAGAGCATAAATGAAAAATTGTTTCTAAAAATATTTAGAAATACCGGGGCGACCGAGCTTTGCTTGCAGTAATTTCTTTTTGGAAAAATTATGTCTTAATAAGATTTAAAAATAAAACACAAATTAATAAGTAAATACTATTTTGTACATCATACTAATATTATAAATGCGAAAGTGTGTATGTGTGTTTGTCAGTCTTTCACGCCGTAACGGAGCGACGGATCGACGTGATTTTTGGCATAGAGATAGTTTATGGTCTCGAGAGTGACATAGGCTACTTTTTATCCCGGAAAAAGGCAAGTTCCGGAGGGAGCAGCGCGTGATAATCGAATACCACGCGGGCGGAGCCGCGGGCAAAAGCTAGTTATTTAATATTACTGTATACAAAAATTGCTCATTTAAAAGGTATAAAATGTTACATACTCTAATTCTGTGGTCCGACAGCGGCCCCGGCGCCCTCTTCAGGTAGGAGTCCAAATCCTGTTCCACATGCTCGAAGACCAGGAACAGCACGAGCTGCTGCTCTCGCTCCAACGAGTTCCCGCCATGGCATACGTCGAGCAACCTGGAAGAACACCATCATTTCGAATTATATAGTAGATTGATAACCAAGGGTGGAAAGTGACCCTTTTCACCCGAGATATTTCTGGCGCTCGAACGAAGTGAGAGCGCCAATAGTTCGAGGGGAAATGGGTTATTTTACCCGAGTTAGACACTCTACTTTTCATTTCGAGTGTGAGGAAACTAAAATACTACAAAAAAAACGAGAATAATAATAAATTGAATTTACTTAAGTATACCTATCCAACCTCCAACGGTACCTTTTCGACTGGCCACTTGCCATGGCCGACTATAAAAAAAAATCGAGTTGGTCACGACGTGCATCTAGATGCCATCTAGATGGCCATGCCGAAACGTGAAAAAAAAATTTCATTGACGTACCTAACTCAATTATCTTCGGTGTCGTGGCTAGCCGAAAAATTAAAAAAAAAATACTTTCAACCCTAGAGGAGAAAACGCAATTTTCCACCCGGCTATCTACCCATGAAAATTAAACTTTCCGAACAGGAGAGATGAAAAAGTACAATTCAATAGAATCTAACAATTTTCTACACATTTAACACACCCTAACGTGGGCACGCTTGATTATATATGTCCCTGTTGTTGCAATTATCATCTAACAGGAATCAAAAAAGAATAATAGTCACATCACAAAGCCTTAGGCAGCACGGTGTTCATATTAGAAGGCTGGAAGTGTCTACAGGATTGTTAGATTCTATTGAATTGGATTATACGTCCCACATTGCTCAATGAAATTACTGGCACTTGAGGTATCCCGTCATAGGCCTTTAGGTTGGCAACGCATCTACGATATCCCTGGGGTTGCAGATTTTTATGGGTGGTGGTGATCTCTTACTATCAGGAGACCCACTTGCTCGTTTGCCATCCAGTCAAATAAAAAAAAAAACTGCAAACATTCATTTTCTTCATACTCTAAATACGCGGTAGCGTGTAAAGCAAATATAGATTACACTGTTTATAGAGTAGATATTGGTTACACTTTTGAGTTTTGTTTTCCATTAATGCCTTAAATAAAAAAAAAAAAACTTTATGAAGCTTGGCTTGCAGATTATTTTAAAAACAACCGTTTTCTTAGCTTTCCAACAATAATCAATCTTTATTTTTCTTACAAAATTAACAGATAAGTAAATAAATAAATAAATAAATATCATGGGACACTTGACACCAATTGAGCTAGTCCCAAACTGAGCAAAGCTTGTACTATGGGTACTAGGCAACGGATAAACATACTTTTATAGATAAATAAATACTTAAATACATATTAAACATCCAAGACCCGAAAACAAATATTCATATTATTCATACAAATATCTGCCCCGGCCTCGATTCGAACCCGGGACCTCAAGCTTCGTAGTCAGGTTCTCTAAACACTTAGCCATCCGGTCGTCAGTATAACAAACTTATAGGCTAGATATGTTTATTTATACCAAGGGAAACTGATACTTATACCTGAACTAGGATATTCCTGTGTTTCAGGTGTAAAAAAAGGTATTACATAAGGGACTATGCATAAAGTATGTCACACTAGTTTTGACCCCTTTAGAACCCCCCCCCCCTTGCCACATGTATTGTTATGAAATTTACAATTTTATTCCTGTCACATCAATTACAAACCGCTTGACCTTAATGTGTGACATACTTTATAGATGACCCCTAACAAAGGATTTACTTAAATATTTATCACATTCATAGTATAATGGAAAGTCTTACCCCCTTATTCATAAAACTTAACAAGCCTATGTTAACTAACAAATGCTTTGTCCCTTTCTAACAAATACAAATGTCGAAGTGACAGATAAGGACAAACGAATTTTAGCGGCATTTTAACTAAAATAGGTTTGATTGTCGTTTATGAATAAGGGGGTTAGCTTATAACTATTATCATAAACTAATTAACTTATCTATATTTATTTTAGTACTGTTAATAACTTTTCTGTATCTTCATAGGACATTTTTGTTGAAGTGCATTTTGTATAATTATCTTAACTTTACTATAATTAAGGGATGAAATGTTTATCAAAAACTTATTTTGAGTAGTTTTTTTGTATGCTTTTTTTGTTTTTTTTTTGTTTTTTATTATTGACTGTATGGCAAACGAGCATGTGGGTCTCCTGATGGTAAGAAAAAGATCACCATCGCCCATAAACATCTGCAACACCAGGAGTATTGCAGATGCGTTGCCAACCTAGAGGCCTAAGATGGGATAACATAAGTAGGCTTGGCTGTGTGTTTATGTATTTTTGCATTTTTTTTTTTGTTTTTTTTTTTTTAATTTTACAGTGCATTGGTTTTCTAACTGTATTGCTGTAATTTTTTATTGATAAATAAATAAATGAATAATAGGATAATGCAGATAAATATTTTTACACCTGCATTTGCGGGTAAAACATAGCAACCAAAATGTAAAATACCACCATCCACTATTGTACCTACTTAAGCCTACCTATGACCTGAAATGTATATTTCAGAATTATTATTATTATTTTTTATTATGAATGTGGAAGCCGAAGGTGGAAACATTCTACACTTCCACCGAACGTAAATATAGTTAGTGTTTAGTTTTGTAAGTAAGGGACCCCATACATCCCTGTATTATTATTGCTTTAATTGTATACTGTAATTTTTAAGTATTCTATTTATATTTAATTATTTTATTTTGAAAAAATTACTTTCTGTCAAGTTTCTTGCGGCGCATTCTTCTTGGCAATGATGATCTTTCCAAAAGCGCTGGTAGTTTAAAAAATGAGGAGTAAAAGTGCCCATTGCGGCCTATTTATTGAATAAATGATATATATATTTTTTTTCATTTTTGACTTATGACCTAGCGAATAAAGTTACTAATTACTGATAGGTAGGTTCTCTAACCAATAGGCTAGTTGTTAATTAAAATCCTTTTTTTTTATTCAACTGGATGGCAAATGAGCAAGTGGGTCTCCTGATGGTCAGAGATCACCACCGCCCATAGACAACTGCAACACCAGGGGGGATTGCAGATGCGTTGCCAACCTCGAGGCCCAAGATGGGATACCTCAAGTGCCAGTAATTTCACCGGATGTCTTACTCTCCATGCCGAAACACAAGAGTGCAAGCACTGCTGCTTCACGGCAGGATGGTGGTAGCATTCCGGGCGGACCTTGCACAAGGTCTTACTACCTGTAAAAATCCTTACCGTACGATATTAGGATGCTTGTAGGCCCCCAGTTGCTGCAGTAACGCTATCTCCCTCAAAGTGGACAGCGGGATGCCATCCTCGGTGAGGGCCACTTTCACCTTCTTCATGGCCACTATCTGACCACCTTTCAGGAGGTCTCGGGCCTTGTAGACTGTGCCATAAGCTCCTAGAACATTATAGATATGGATATAATACTTCGTTCGACGTTCAGGTCTATCTTTAAAGGTGGCGAGTAGTGCGCGTGTTGCGGCAGTCGCCGAGTCGCGTGCTCCCTTGAAGAAGGGCTACGAAATAGCCCGAAACAGATGAGCTAAACTCGATTTAAGACGGAGTTATCTGTTATAATATCATTTAATATGAGTGAGTCTCATGGTAGTTTCATGTTCAAAATCTATCTAGGTTTCTATTCAAGACAACTGTTACAGTTTTCTATTTCCTATTAGAACTTCCTAGTTACATAATGTACACAATTTGATACCTTGATTTCGGTCATTGACCTTGTACTTTAGATATAAAAAGTGCTAGAGACGAAGTCATATGTTAAAAGGAGACAGCTTTTCTCTCCTACTGAACTTGTCAAAAAATGCGGGTTTTTTCTTGGATAAGAAGAATGAAGAGAATAAATAATGAAATGTGTAGGTATTGGAATTGGAATAAAAAAATGGTACGCTTGTATTTATAAAGAAGTCTACTTGAACCTATTAGGTTAAGCGTAACTCATTAAATATTGGAAAAATCCGGTGCATTGATAACGAATTTTGATTGCTGTAGGTTATGATTTGAACAAACTTAATAGATTCTGGAAATTACCTGTGCCAATCACGTTCAGCTCTTCATATTTCTTGGCAGATTCAAATAATCCACTAACTTCGTTTACAGATAGAAGCGGAGCTGATTTCGAGCTGCTTGCAGATGAATCCGACATTTTTACGTGTTTATAAATACAGTTTTTAAACTCGCACAATAAATTGACCCGCAAATCGCCACTACACACTATTCATGATTACTACCTCACTTATTGTTATTAACAAAGGACTCGGTTTAATATTGTTTTATTTTGTTTAAAAACAAGTTTCAAAGTTTGTTTTACAATACAAGTTGTTCGGCTGGTTCGGCACGCATGAGGCATGGGCGTAATCAAAGAACACCTGTCGTATCATACGGCTTAATACAAAAGGCAAAATAAAACAGGCATTCGAATACAAATAATGTATTTTTAATTTAGTCGAACAGCACGCTTGTAACTGTTTTGATGCAGTAGTACCATCTGGCGGATAGTAGCAGAACTAGAAGCGCTTGAAGTGGAGTAATGGTTTGGTTTGTAGATTCTAGATGGCAGCACGAGGTTAATAGAATAGCATGTTCGCCTGTAGAAAATGAAAATTAATTAGGTTAATAATTAGTCTTCGAAAAATCTAAACTTCGAAAAAAACTATTACATTATATCGTTTGTTTTTTGCTAAAAAGTTTGTGTCTAATAGCCACAACTTTAGGAAAAAAAATGTAGAATTTAAGGAACTCATTTTTGACATAATTAGCAGTTTCAATGTTTCAAAAGCTCGTTGCGTATCAACTTACATTCACATTTCAGTAAACAGCTGTAAAAACTTCATAAAAAAATTAAGAAATATAGTATGAAAAAAAAAACCAGTGTGACAAAAAGGACAACGCCGGGCTCGTCCGGGATTTGAACCCGGGACCTCTCGCACCCGAAGCGAGAATCATACCCCTAGACCAACGAGCCATGTTAATGTAGAGCGAAATTTACGTTTTGTTTATGCAAGTGATGACGTGCTTATTTTTAAAGAACGAATGAAGAAGTTAACTAAATTAAAAATTCTAAAATAATTCTAATTCTCTTACGAGTTGGACTGTAGCAAAGGGGGTTGGGACCGAATATTTTTTATCAACATTATTTAATTATGTCGAGATACGGTGCGATTAATTCTATTTATATTCTGTGGATACGGCATACTTGATATGATGTGTTTAGAATAACTAACTACCCTAAAAATAAGGATGTTTTACATAAAACACATTTCTCAGAAATTAAAAATGACCGACATAAATAACAACTGTTGTGGCCAAGGTTTAACTTAGCTGCTTAGGTACGATGACGAGCGAAGCGACGGTTAAGACTTGAGATATGAATTGTGCACAATGCGCGAGCCGAGCGAGCAAAGCGAGCGTGGCGCGGCAGTAGCCAACGAAGTGCCTGAGCCGTTTTTACCATTGTTTCAAGAAATGTGGGTAGGCGTGAAATACGCAGTGTGAAAAACTCGAAAATAACAAAATACTTAACATAAAAAATTACATAAAAAACATAGCATAAAAATGACATATTACTTTAGTTTTTAATCCTGACCTGACTTCCTGCTAATTGTGCTTGAATTTTTTTCAAGTAGGTACGTAAATACCAAAATTTAAAAACTAACTAGGTGCCAACATAAACTGTTTTTGGAAAATGACTACTAAGTGTTTTTTTAACGCTTCGCTTAGCTATTTATGAATTTATAAAAAAAAAACTCTTTTTTGGCCGCCTTTTGTTATGTCCAGCCTTTTGTCAAGCCTTACTACAGTGTTTTACACGTGACAAGTTGTACGAAAATTCAAATTAAGCTTAACATTAGTTATATTTTAGGCATTTTCCGTATGATGTATAAAATTAGGTCATGCGTTGAATTTAGGGTACATACCACCACCATTCCTTGTCGTACCGAAACGTTCACATGTCCAATCAACTCATGTCACTTTACTTTATTTCATCTCCAATAGAGATTTAGATACTTACTGCCTTAGATGAATGATTGGTCTCGCGCTCGCTCGACGTCGCTTAGCGTTTTCGCTCGCGTTAGCGACGTCGAGCGAGCGCGCGAGACCAATCATTCATCTAAGCTTACTGCACAATAGTAACAGCAATTTAGTAGGTACGAACATTTCTTTAATTCTAAAAATGGATTATCATATCAATGACAGTATTTTTACATTTTCTAATAGATACCTGTATTTTTTAATAATTTTGATTGCTTATTTATGCATACGGAACTAAAACTAAACTTAAAAACTGGGAAATAAGACAGAAAACGCTTCACAACATTTTAGAAAGTTGCGCGGGAAAGGCGAAAAAAATTACCGCTACATGACACCCGATAGCCGTCTACCTCACTCCCGCTAGACTTGTATACTCGCTCCCGCTCTAGCACACGGTACGCTCGAATTCATTTTGAATGAAGCCAGTCGTGTGGTGTGTTCGACGCGCGGATGTTTCAAACATGGTCGACATTTTAATGTGAAAAATAAACAATTTAACTACTTTTTTACTTAAAAACTTTTGTAAATTAAAGTTTAATCTGTGTTACTGTTATAAACAATCTAAAAATCAAAATTTAAATTAATTCAACCGTCGAAGTGTTGATGCGTGTGTCAGTGTGAATGTGAAAGTTGGTTTCTTATAAGAAAACAGTGTAGTTCTTTTTTGCAAGTTCATTCTACTTTTTATTTGAACAGCTGTATTTTTATTGCTAATTATACTGAGGTAAGATTCATTTTAAGAATAAAAGTAGCATAATTATTCTATTTTGGCGGGTAGACGTATTCACTTTTTAATTTTAAGTGCACTGAATTCCAGATATTTCAGCCTAACTAAAATAAAAAGTTAATTTTATACTTAGTAACATCGTATAAACCGCAAAAACATGTGCTTCATCCCAATCGAAAATTCTTACTCGTGTAGGTACTTCAAAAATAATTTGCGAAAAAAAATACGTTATTCGATTAATTTAAACGCCTAACCTATTCCCTTTATATATCGCAAAGGTAAATAAAGAAAAAGAACAAACTTATTCAACAACAAGACAACAACACAGTGCCAAAGTTGTGATAGCTACGTAATACCCACTGCAGTATCGTCATTTTTTAGGGTTCCGTACCTAATAGAAAGAACACTGATCCCTTATAGGATCACTTTCTACCTGCTACCCGTATTATGCCATGACTGTAATAGGAATGTATCAGGAACGGAATAACAAGCTCTTGTTACATAACACGGGACGGGCGACGGTTGGTTAGGTAGGAAACTTGCTAGTGGGCATTATTCTCATAATTAACCCCCGACGCAAAAAGAGGGGTGTTATAAGTTTAACCGCTACCGCGTGTGTCTGTACGTCTGCCTGTGTGTCTGTCTGTGGCACCGTAGCTCCTTAACGGGTGGACCGACTTGAATGCGGTTTTTTTATTTGATAGCAGGTTTTGTAGCGATGGTTCTCAGACATGTTTCATCAAAATCGGTACAGCCGTTTTTGAGGTGTTGAACTTTAAAGTGACAAAGTCGGGGGTTTTCCAAAATTTTGTTGGTTAGGTCATCAAAACAAAGAATTGAATATATTTTTGCCTGATACGTTGCTGTCACGATCATGCCACGATAAGGTGTTGGACAGGCACTTCAACAGAAAACTTTTGATGAAACATGTCTAAGAACCATCGCTAGAAAACCTGCTTTCAATTAAAAAACCGCAAAGAGCTACGGTGCCACAGACAGACAGACATACACACAGACACACATAGCGGTCAGTTATATACTGAGCGGCAAAAAATCCGGTCTTCAAATGTATGCAGTTATAGGTAGTTCCACGTGCGGAATTACATTTAAAACCTGCGAAGCAATTCAGTGGTGCGTGTGAAGTTCCCAATCCGCACTGGGCCCGCTTGGGAACTATGGCCCTCTCATTCTGAAAAGAGGCCTGTGGAAAGCAGTGGCACGTATATAGGCTAGGATGATGATGATGATGATAGGTAATTTTATATGGAGAGTGGACCAAATTTTGTGCCACTCAGTATAATTATAACACCCTTCTTTTTGCGTCGGGGTTAAAATAGACTTTTTTTAGAAGTGCTTAAACCAAAATAAATTAGTAAAACTAAATACTTATAATTAAGTATATTAGCAATGTATGAAAAATAAATGATGCCTAGTAAGTAAACAATGTTTCTTCTGTTGTTATTTCGTCTCCTCGCAATCGAAGTGAAAAGTAGAGTGTAAAACTCGAGCATTAGACCCATTTTCCCCTCGACGTGTCTATCCACCCTCGCCATACCGGCTCAGGTGGCAATATTAAGGTCTTGGGTAAAATGGCTCGTTTTATGCTCTTATTGTACACTCTACTATTGTATGACTTCAAACTTAGTAAGTTTCCCGCTTCCGGAGATGACAGTAAAGCATCGTTTAGAAGCTACAACTTTTTTCTCATACATTGAAACAAAACAAAGCAAAAGAATGCCATACTCGAAGATAATTAGTCAAACAAGTATCTTAGTTTGCCGACTTATTCCCATGCGTACAAAATGATACAATACTGTTATTCTACTGACATCCAAATCAACCATTTATCATTCCAGTCTTGTTTTCGTCTTAGGAAGCCCGAAGAGCGTAGTTTTGTGAGTTGTTAGTCGCGTATTTCAGTCGCGTAATTTTGTTTTCATCTCCCCTATTCGGAAAGTTTAATTTTCATGGGTAGACAGCCGGGTGGGAAATTGCGTTTTCATCTCTACCTATTTAGGTTGGAAAGTATTTTTTTACTTTATTTTTCGATTAGCCACTGAGTCGAAGATAATTGAGTTCTTATTGAGTCAGTATTAATATTCTAATTTTTTTGTAGTTTTTACTTTCCTCACAGTCGAAATGAAAACTATTTCGAACTTCGTTCGGGCGCCAGAAATATCTCGGGTGAAATGGGTCACTTTCCACCCTTGGTTATCAATCTACTATTTCATACAATCTCTACAACCCATTTCGAGTCGCCGTGGCAATCACTAAACTTTTGTATAAAACCGATAAGAAATTACGCAACTGAAAATACGCGACTCACAACTCAAAAAACCGGCCAAGAGCATGTCGGACACGCCCAAAACAGGGTTCCGTAGCCATTATGAAAAAATTAAGTAATATTTTTCTAAGGATTTCGTATTTTATACAGAATCTTCCAAGTTTAGGTATATTTTATACCTTACGCTGCTATTTACTCATAAACTACTAATAATTCTCAAGCAAACTTAGCCGTTATAGTTTTCCTTAGAAGTTTGATATACTGACTACCATCCTGAATTTTTTCAAAATTTTCCACCCACCGGTTTAGATTTTAGAGGGGGGGACGCTCGATTTTAATGAAAATTTGCACTTCAAAATTGAATATTTCGCAAACAAATTACTAAATCGAAAAATTGTTTTAGCAAACCCCTAATGGTTTTAAAATACCTATCCAACGATACCCCACACTATAGGGTTGGATGAGAAAAAAAAATCACCGCCACTTTACGTCTATGAGAGGTACCCTAAAAAAACTGGTTTTGAATTTTTAATTGTTCTATTTTGTCGGCATAGTTTACCTATATATCCGTGCAAAATTACAGCTTTCTAGCATTGTTAGTCCCTGAGCTAAGCCGCGGACGGACAGACAGACGGACAGACAGACGGACATGGCGAAACTATAAGGGTTCCGTTTTTGCCATTTTGGCTCCGGAACCCTAAAAATTACCTACACTCATATGGTTTCACGCTTCACCTTTATACGAAAGTCCGGTTTGTGCCACACGGCGATTCAAACTTAGTTTTGAAATACCAGAAGGGCTACTCCGAAACCAGAGAATATAATATCCGAAACACAAAATTCGAAGTTCGTGTCGTGCGGTCCCTCTGACACTTATACTATTTAATACGAGAGCGAGAGGGATCGCACGACACGAACTTCGAATTTTGTGTTTCGGAGTAGCCCTTCAGGAGCTTTACGGCGAAGACAAACATCAATAGGTATTTGACACCACCAATCAACTGGCGTACTTTTTATGAGCTGTCAAAACACAATTCTCCCATAGAGTTTCAATGGCAATAGCGAATTATGACGTCATTATCCGAAAACTCAATTAACTAATTATTTATTTGTTTTAAAGCAACAAAAAACTAATTTTACAGTAAATCGAAAATTAATCTGGTTTTCAGGGCTAAAATAAAGCGTTTTTTTACTGGAGTTGTGCCGTCGAATTATTTTTTAATGGCGTTATCATCTCTATTCAATAGGCTAGATGACTAATAAAACTGTTTAGTCCGTCAGGTGGATAATTTAAAAATATTGTGCACATATTTTTTCTTTTTATTGACAAACAAAAAATGACGAGGATACAGTGCTTAGAAGTTTCGAGTGACGGCACTTTATGGTACGATTTATACCTTACAGTGACGTCACAAGTCCGGAAGTTTGATGATCTATATCTTTGTCGATTTTTAATAAATAGATAAACACAAAAAATACGTATCTCATATTTTTCCATAATCTAACTGTCGGACTAAATAGAATGACATATTTTAAACCCAGTCATCATCCCTATTGCGTGTGAAGTTCCCAATCCGCTCTGAATCCGCGTGGGAACTACATCCCAAGCCATCATACTTACTAAAAAGAGGCCTGTATATTTCGTGCTAAACCTTAACAAAACTTGTGCTTTTATTTCGATTCCTCATTCACGCATACTACTTGCGACAACCGGTTCTCCTTTTGGGTCACTAGGTACCTGCCCGCCCTTGCCCGCTAGCTATGTTACAAACATGTAGGAATGCTACGAAGTATGTATAGCTTAGCTTAGTCTAAAACTTGTTGGGTGAAGTAGGATGGGACAGACTTACATAGGTTTAAAAACAGGTAATTGTTTTGAACATAAAACTATCGTGAGACTCAATCATATTAAATATAGCTTATGCCCGCGACTTGATCTGCGCAGACATAGGTTATCGCTCGGTGGCGCCTATCGGAATAAAAAGTATCCTATGTTGATCCTTCGAGTTCAAACTACCTTCATCAAAATTGGTTCAGTGGTTTCGACGTGATAGCGCAACAGACAGACAGACAGACAGAGTTACTTTCGCATTTATAATATTAGTAAATCGAGTTTAGCTCGACATGTTTCATGGGTGCGCGTGTTGCAGCAGCCGCTGAGTCGCGTTGCTCCGAGGAGGAGCGAAATTCTAATAGTGAAATAATTTTTAAAATCGGTCCAGTAGTTTTTGAGTTAATTCGTTACAAACATCCAAAAATCCAAAGCTTTCCTTTTTTATAATATTACTAGCGACCCGCTCCGGCTTCGCACGGGTGCAATGCTGATACTAAATATGACGATGGATGTTATTATACGTATAAACCTACCTCTTCAATCAATCTATCTATTAAAAAAAAAACCGCATCAAAATCCGTTGCGTAGTTTTAAAGATTTAAGCATACATAGGGATATAGGGACAGAGAAAGCGACTTTGTTTTATACTATGTAGTGATTAGTATATTAGTATAGATTGTTATAGTTGGCAAGTGATTTATTAACATTCTCGCGGCATGACTGTACAATAAACAGTTAAACATAACACAACCCGCATAAAAGTGAAAACTACTAAAGTTCCCAGAGACCTAAATAAACGGCCTCCGTCTAGCAACTATGAACCTAGATAGGAAATTATACCTTAGCTACAAGGCTTGTAGATAGTTAAGTATAGTCTTTAGGTACTTTCTCAGTTCATTGGGATGCTCCATAACAATTTTTAACATACATCACTATAGGTAGAATCATTCACGATGACGCGTGCCGTGGTTCTTATTACAATGTCATTAATGTCTACTTTTGTCAAAATCATGCGTCTTCGTGGATGGCAAGTATACCATATCAAACATATAAGTAGAGAAAGAAGAAATACCTAAACAATGAATACATGTATTCACTAACACAGAGATACATACCTACACCTACAAAAAAAATTAACACGATTATACACAAAATACAAGAAAACACATGAAAATAATACTTACATTACTTCAACATTTTCATTTGTTTCATTTTAGTGAAATAGTGCATTTTAGTAATAAAGAAATAAAATTTAGTAATAAAATAAAATAATATAAATTAAGAGTTAATAACAGCCTTAAGTATAAAATATACCTAAACTTGGAATATTCCGTACAAAATACGAAATCCTTAGAAAAATATAACTTAATTTTTTCGTAATGGCTACGGAACCCTACTTTGGGCGTGTCCGACACGCTCTTGGCCGTTTTTATATTTTTTTTACGTTAGTATTATGTATTGTGTTTATTTTGTGTTGTTATTATTTTCAAGTTTTTAAAACAGCGTACCTATTGGTATCCAATCCACTGTATTGCTGTAAATTTTCATTGGTTCATTAAATAAATTGTATATTTAAGTCTTCTGGATCAGTAGACTTGTTTCTTTCTTTTTAGTTTTTAGTCAAATTTTTTTAAGGCAGTCCTAGTTTTGATTTTTGTTTTTAGTTACTTAAGTAACTTTTTAATTTCGTAATTTTTTGATGTTCCTTTAAAAAAGCATCTTAGATCTGTTGTAACTATCTGTTGAAAAAATTAAGATTTTATTTTAGATACTGGACATAAACATTAGATACGTCTTCGATGATACCTAATGGTTGCGATGATGAAAAGTCATTAAGTCACAACTGACTGACACAGATTTACAAAAGTGATTCACGAACGGACATCCGACATCTTTTATTTATACGATTGTAGGTACGTAACTGTGTCTATGATTAATATAAACTAATAATATAAATAAATTCAAAAACAACTGGACCGATTTTGATAATTGCTTTAACTGTGTAAAGCTGTTTTGAACATGAAATTATTGTGAGACTCACTCATATTGTGAAGAAGGGCTACAAATTAGCCTGAAACATGTCGAGCTAAGCTCGATTTAAGACTTGAGTTATGCGTTACAATATTATTTAATATGGAAAGCTGTACTTAGCTTTACATGAACTTAAATTTATATCTATTATAAATGCCAAAGTGTGTTTGTATGTTTGTCCGTCTTTCACGCCGTAACGGAGTGACGGATCGACGTGATTTTTAACACAGATATAGTTTATGGGCCCGAGAATGACATAGGCTACTTTTTATCCCGGAAAAATGCACAGTTCCCGAGGGAACAGCGCGCGATAACCGAATACCGCGCGGGCGGAGCCGCGGACAAAAGCTAGTAATATTATAAATGCCAAAGTGTATTTGTATGTTTGTCCGTCTTTCACGCCGTAACGGAGTGACGGATTGACGTGATTTTTGGCATAGATATAGTTTATGGGCCCGAGAATGACATAGGCTACATTTTAATCCGGATAAATGCACAGTTCCCGAGGGAACAGCGCGCGAGAACCGAATACCGCGCGGGCAGAGCCGCGGGCAAAAGCTGGTATATTGTATTGAAAATTACATACATTATAATATGTAGAATTCCAAAAGCATTTAAAAACACAAGCAATGGTATTTCGCTAACAGTTACGTCGTAAAAAGTGGTAAAACTCGAACCACTAAAATTAACTAGTTTCAAACTTGTTGATAAGAAACCGTTGAGTTCGCCGACCCTGTCATATGTGTTATATAAACATATGTATGCTAATATATACGATTAGACATGCAAAGTAGAAATTTCTTTTTATGACATAAAATTTCCAGATACTTGTAAAGATTATGAATAAATTGGAAAGAAAACTTGGACAAAGTGTTGCATAACACGTAGAAATGAAAACCACATACTTAGATTATTAAAATATCGAATCTAAGCGAATACGAAGCCGATTTTTGGAAACACGTATTTTCCGGAAGAAAAAGGAATCAAAACAAAACTATATAAGTACAATCGAATCCTCTGATTCCTGTACCTTTGTCTCGAAAGGGGTTAATAAATATTTGCTTATTTAAAACAATAATATAAAATATACTTAAGTTAACTTGTTATCTCCAGGAATTCAAATTTAATAAATAAAAAGTTTATTTAATTGCATCTTACTACTTTTTACTTAAAACTATGCACATTAATCTATCCTAGACTTGAAATACGTGCATAAAAAAACCCTAAGACTAAAAAAAATTACTTAAAGTCCCCTTAGGCAAGGTCCCGAAGATGCTAGCAGCGTTTCCTCTTTGAACATCTAAGCCGAGGAATAATTACATTTTGCTGACTACACTTTTTGTTGACTACATTGAGTTGGCGTCCAAACTACAATATCCGTATCAAATTTGAAGGTGGTCCAATCAGCACAAGTTGTTAATAAAATAACTGAAAACTTGGAAGTATTTTATTTAGAATTAAGAGAAAGATCGATACAATTGTGCTTTTTTTAATCTAGGTATAAGTAAAAAACTTAAGAATATGACCTGTTATGTAGTAAATAGTGCATAGAATTTATATGGGACTTAAGTCATTTTTTGAACATGGATCTTCGATTTATCTATACGGACACGTTACTACGACTCGTAAATATACTTATACAATATAAGTCATATATTTTATTATTTTTTAATTAATTTCAACTGAATATATTTTCATATGTATTTGAAGTCTATAGCGTTTTGATTTTGATTGTGTGTTTAATTTTGTATTTCTACATATCATTTAAAAAAAAGTTAAATTATAATTAAAAGCTGTTTATTTCAGTAAAAAAATACACATACATTTCATTAATTAACTACTAATCCTTAATTACTAGGATCGTTGCAGTCAATATTTATAATTATTACATGATTATTTGGAATTAATTGATACAATAATTATAATTTTAATACATATTTTACTTTGAGTAGGTAGGTATACATTTTTTTTTATTTAAGGAGGTAGGTTTAACCATCGCACAAATATATGTTTAATCTTGTTGTGTTTGTTATTCACAATTTCTTGCACAGTTTCAAATGGAAATTTATTAAGTATGCGAGGCAGAGTGGACGTCCACACTCTCTGGCTAGGCGTAATGTTTTGTACGCCCATTGGCAAGACACAGAAAATCACAAAATGTCTTAACAACTCTGTATCTTGCAGCCTACTATGTTCTACAATAAACATCTTTTTCTGATTCTGATTAAAAAAAAAAAATCATACCAAATACGAACACATAATTACTACAAACACAATCGCCAAACCCACAGCATAGCTAATCGCCTCATAATAGATTTCTCACAAGATGTTCCGAGTAACGGCGCAGGTGGAGCCGGGTGACCCACATAGCTCGCGTGTACCGTACAGCAGGTCCCTTTCGATGGAAAAAACGGCCCTGCGTATGTCTTACGGCGTATTTATTGATGTACAGTCGAACAAACAATCTGGGGGCACGGCAGTGCCCCCGCCAAGTCGAGCAAAAAAAAACAAAGGCACGGCCGTACCATACTTTTCTCGAAGCCATTCAGGCTATTTTCAACACCCTGTATTTTTGTTATGGCTAAAGCTAGAACCCTGAATTTTCAGTTACCTATAGGGCCTAATGGGACTTAGATATATTATCAATTACATTCAGTTCGAACACGTAGATTAAGAACTATCACATGTTAAAGTTCCTCAGTTTTGTCACTGACATACCTATACACTGACTTTTGATCATCATAATTCTAAGGTACTTCTAGCAGACCCACAAGCTCCAAATTTTAAACATAGTTAGTTTTTAGCCTACATGGTCACAGAAAAATCCAAAATGTTGCAATTTCAGTCACGTTTCAAAGTTATATAAACTGCACAAGTAAGTTTGTAATCCCATATAAATACTAGCGATTACAAAGTTACACAGCAATGACTTTATTGAACGTAGTCGTATTGTATACGTATTAATGTTGAGTCTTAATACCTGAGTATTAAGGGTTAAAATGAAATTGTTTATCTTACTAATGTAATAAGTACCAAAGTTCGTTTGTTTGTGAATGTGTGTGCGATGCGAGTGGACGCGAGGATGGACGATGGAAATTGGAATATGGATGATGGACAATGGATAATGGTCGATGGACGATGGGTAGAAAATGGACGTTGGACGATGGAGTGTGGACGATGGACGATGGACGATGGGCGACGGACGATGGATCATCATCATCATCATCATCATCCCAGCCTATAGGCGTCCCACTGCTGGGCACAAGCCTCCTCTCAGAATAAGAGGGCTTGGGCCTTAGTTCCCACGCGAGCCCAGTGCGGACGATGGATGGTGGAGGATGAACGACGGACGACGACGGACGACAGAAAACGACGGACGACGACGGATGACGGAAGTTAGACGGGCGAAAGACGAACGACCGACGAAAGACGATGGATGACGACGGAAGTTCGACGACGGACGACAGACGATGACTGACGAGGGAAGTTCGACGACGGACGATGACGGACAACGGACGATGACAGACGACGGACGACGACAGAAGACGAACGCCGACAGACGACGGACAACGAACGATAGACGATGGCGACGACGGACAAAAGACAACGACCGACGACGGACAAGACAACGGACGATGGATGACGGACGATGACCGACGATCGACGACGGATGATGGAGGGTGGACGATGGACGATGTACGATGGACGACAGACGGTAGACGGACGACGGAAGTTCAACGATGGGCGACGATGGACGACGGATGACGACCGACGATCGACGACGACGACGACGACGACGACGACGACGACGACGACGACGACGACGACGACAGTCGGTACGGACGATGGACTGTAGACGATGAACGAGGATGGACGATGGACGATAACCGAGGATAGACGATGGACGGTGGACGATAGACGAGAATGGATGATGGATAGTGGACGAGGATAGACGATGGATGGCACACGATGGACAAGGATGAACGATGGATGATAGTGGACGATGGACGATGAACGATGAACGAGAATGGACGATGGACGAGAATGGACGATAGACGATAGACGAGGATGGACGATGGACGATGGACAAGGAAGGATAAACAAATGAAGATAGTAGTGCGTTATTACAAGAAGTAGTACCCGAAAAAAAAAGAACTGCCTACAAAAAGTGATGAGATCCCACCAAAAACATTACATGTAAAAAGCTGCAAGTCTCGCAACGCAATGCAGTTCTTGTAATGCTAAAAAGGTTTGAGATGCAATGTTATACCAAGTCGGTTATTTTTGTCAGTACCGGGGGGTTTCCATAGAACTCGATTTTCACCAACTTGCTTATTTTAAAACCATAGAAAAATACAGTTTATAGTTCTCAAATAAAGAGTAAACCAAATTATTTTTTAAACACATAATGACTTGGCCATCGCACTCAACCTTTAGTCATTCTCGTATTATGTGTATCACTCAAACTGCAAGGCTGGGACTAGCGCTATCTTTAATTATAATTACTTGAAATAGCTGACATTGATGATTATAATTCTTATGTCATTATGTAGCCTTGCGATGGCCAAGTCATTTATGTGTTTAAAAATAATTTGGTTTACTCTTTATTTGAGAACTATAAACTGTATTTTTCTATGGTTTTAAAATAAGCAAGTTGGTGAAAATCGAGTTCTATGGAAACCCCCCGGTACTGACAAAAATAACCGACTTGGTATAACATTGCATCTCAAACCTTTTTAGCATTACAAGAACTGCATTGCGTTGCGAGACTTGCAGCTTTTTACATGTAATGTTTTTGGTGGGTTATGTTTAGCAGGTTGACAGGTTGACGCAGTTTGTCCTACTAAATCGGTAAAGCAGATTAGCGCTCATACTGAGCAAAGGAAAATAGATCTTATGGTGACGAACCTTTTTTTACTCCGACTGTAAACTGGCTCTGATTTTAATGTACTGAATGATGATGTAAGACCTAAAGAGCCCTGGGTTGTCCCGCGCAAGCGTTTCGTAACAATGACGCAGACGCGCTGTTTCGCGTAATGCGATTGGTTGCCCAACTTGTCGTATCCGCCTTGAGTCATACGGATCTATCGGATAAGAGGTCGATTTTTGGTCAAGCCTAACATATTCAGGTCGTGTTATGGTTTTCACAGAATCATTTTTTCTTAGCAGCGGTGTTTTATTCAGGGGGCTAATGCGAAATTCGAAGTTCGCATCGCACCGTCCCTCTCACTCTCGTAGTAAATAATATACCTAAGCGAAAGAAGGACGGCAAGATACGAAGTTCGAATTTTGCAGTTCGTAGTATAAGGGCCCGGGTTTTCACTATCACAATTTTAGTTTTTTTTTCAACTGGGTGAGGCCGAGGTTTTTGCCACAAAACGTATAAAGTAACTGTCCGCTACATTTTTTTTTAAACATAATGCTTATACATATATTTCAAACATATCATTGTATTCCCTAAGTTCTTCTAAGTTCATCGTCTACAGTCCATCGTCCGTACCGACTGTCGTCGTCGTCGTCGTCGTCGTCGTCGTCGTCGTCGATCGTCGGTCGTCATCCGTCGTCCATCGTCGCCCATCGTTGAACTTCCGTCGTCCGTCTACCGTCTGTCGTCCATCGTACATCGTCCATCGTCCACCCTCCATCATCCGTCGTCGATCGTCGGTCATCGTCCGTCATCCATCGTCCGTTGTCTTGTCCGTCGTCGGTCGTTGTCTTTTGTCCGTCGTCGCCATCGTCTATCGTTCGTTGTCCGTCGTCTGTCGGCGTTCGTCTTCTGTCGTCGTCCGTCGTCTGTCATCGTCCATTGTCCGTCATCGTCCGTCGTCGAACTTCCCTCGTCAGTCATCGTCTGTCGTCCGTCGTCGAACTTCCGTCGTCATCCATCGTCTTTCGTCGGTCGTTCGTCTTTCGCCCGTCTAACTTCCGTCATCCGTCGTCGTCCGTCGTTTTCTGTCGTCCGTCGTCGTCCGTCGTTCATCCTCCACCATCCATCGTCCGCACTGGGCTCGCGTGGGAACTAAGGCCCAAGCCCTATTATTCTGAGAGGAGGCTTGTGCCCAGCAGTGGGACGTATATAGGCTGGGATGATGATGATGATCCATCGTCCGTCGCCCATCGTCCATCGTCCACACTCCATCGTCCAACGTCCATTTTCTACCCATCATCCATCGACCATTATCCATTGTCCATCATCCATATTCCAATTTCCATCGTCCATCCTCGCGTCCACTCGCATCGCACACACATTCACAAACAAACGAACTTTGGTACTTATTACATTAGTAAGATAAACAATTTCATTTTAACCCTTAATACTCAGGTATTAAGACTCAACATTAATACGTATACAATACGACTACGTTCAATAAAGTCATTGCTGTGTAACTTTGTAATCGCTAGTATTTATATGGGATTACAAACTTACTTGTGCAGTTTATATAACTTTGAAACGTGACTGAAATTGCAACATTTTGGATTTTTCTGTGACCATGTAGGCTAAAAACTAACTATGTTTAAAATTTGGAGCTTGTGGGTCTGCTAGAAGTACCTTAGAATTATGATGATCAAAAGTCAGTGTATAGGTATGTCAGTGACAAAACTGAGGAACTTTAACATGTGATAGTTCTTAATCTACGTGTTCGAACTGAATGTAATTGATAATATATCTAAGTCCCATTAGGCCCTATAGGTAACTGAAAATTCAGGGTTCTAGCTTTAGCCATAACAAAAATACAGGGTGTTGAAAATAGCCTGAATGGCTTCGAGAAAAGTATGGTACGGCCGTGCCTTTGTTTTTTTTTGCTCGACTTGGCGGGGGCACTGCCGTGCCCCCAGATCAGGTGACCATTAGACACCCTACAACTACAAACATTGACAATTAAATAGAACATTATTTGATTGAAACTTTTACGAAGTTGTTTATTAAAAAGGTTTTGTATTGACATAAAACTAAATATAATGTTAGAAGTGTATACTATTTTGACCCTTGTTATCATGTCAAGCAAGTATAATTTGATATATGCACTTGCCTACTTAGTACTTTGGTTTCAAAACGTACTAAGAGTCTATGACTTTCTAAAGGAATCAATTTAATAACTGACGAAGGTTTTCCTACCCCCACTGTACCTGTTTTAGTCAAGTTCGTAAGCTTCTGAGCAAAAATTTGATCTGATGGAACGATTTGATGGAACTATGGGTTTTTGCCATTTTGGCTCCGGAACCCTAAAAATCCAAGACAAGGTTTTTGGTTGACCAACATTCCAATGCTGAATCAAAACATACAACTAGCTTTACGGTTGATTTGTCTTTGGTGCGTGTGTAAAAATGAAACCATGGCACACAGATATATAGATAAATAGGTATAGAAAGTATTAACTACTTAGTATTAAATACTTAATAGATTCAGGCATAATTTTACAGATATAATGAACAAAATATATTTTTTAACTTTGCTACTCGAAAACTACACGATACGAGCAAGATATTGCGTCTGTGCGACATTTTTGTTTATGAAAAATCCCACTCTTCTCCCTCTAAGTTGCGATCGCAATACCATCTCTTTTTATCCTTCATCCTTTTTTTCTTTTCATCCTTTTTATCGTGTATTTTTATTTTGATATTTCCTTTTTTTTTTGTTTGTTGTCTATTGTTTTGTCTTTGTGAATGTGAAAAAATGTCTTTCTTCTTCTTCTTATCCTATACGGTATTTCACTAAAAAAAGCACTTACTTTTTACATGTTTTATAAATTAAAACTTCACAATGCCTGTTATCGAATAGAGAAACAATTTTTAAGCTACCTTTACTAATAACAAAGTTATAATGGTTTGAAAGTAAAGATTAGACAGAGAAAGGCATATTGCATGTGACGGCGCTTACTCGTGATTGTTTAAAAAACTAAATGAGCCAATCGCAAGCAAACGTCAAACGTCAAATGGACCTCACGATACTAACGCCATCTAGCGATATTTTGGGATTCGATTTGTGGCATTCGAACATGGCGGATCTACAATATCTAATTTTGCTATTTCTGTTTCTTTGGCTAGTTGAAGTATAATTTTGATAGTGTTTTATGCGGCGATTAATTTTAACAGTGAGCAGTGATCACAAAATTCTATATTGCCCTCGTGTCTGACATTTTTTAATGCGCAAGTTGTCACCACGTGGTTTCTGTAATTTTACTATCAAGTTGCAAAAACTACAATCACCGTACAACGTCCCTTTCAAAGACAGTACTTTGACACTAGCGAAATTGTCCTATTAATTAGGACAGAAAGCCATATTTTAAAAGAAAAGAAGAAGAAGACACTAACGCCATCTAGCGATATTTCGCCTCAGTGAAAACCCTCATCGGTGTCAAGCGTTCTATTATATATTAGTTAACTGAGCCACTTCCAGCAGTTGCGTGCGCTCAGTCTGTTATGTATTTATTATTCAACAGGCGCGCGCCCCACATTGGTTGCGCCGTGGACACGCGCCAGTACTGCTATTGTTTAATAATTAATTTAATAAGATATACTTAAGTAACCATTTAATCTGCGTTTTGTCAGAGTTATTAATTGGTTTGACTTTTTATTTAATTTAAAAATATTGGAGCAATTTAATTTTTCAATAAATACATACACAATAGGGATGTTGACACCACCAATCAAGTGACGTACTTTTTAATGAGCTGTCAAAACACAATTCTCCCATAGAGTTTCAATGGCATAGCGACTTATGACGTCATTATCCGCAATGAACTAACTATTTATTTGTTTCAAAGCAACAAAAAATCAAATTTTACAGTAAATCGAAAATTAATCTGGTTCTCAGGGCTAAAATGAAGCATTTTTTACCGGGGTTGTGCCTTCGAATTATTTTTTAATGGTGTCAACATCCCTATTACCTACCCTGCCCAACGTACTCCTATAATACTCATTTTGCATCGCCCCATGGCATAAACTGAAATTTTGTATAAAACTGAAAGCATACGCGATTGAGAAATTAAAAATAATAATTAAACGTATGGCCTTACGTTTTACAATCTTATTCCGTGTTATTTTCTTGATAAAAAGTAGCCTATCTATGGTTTTTCTAGAGATCCACAGTTATTTTTAAAAAACACTTGCTGTTAACCGCTACTTTAGAAAGAAAGAAAGAAAACATTTATTCGTGACAGGACATGACGTGATGTGACATGGATAAGAATAATAATAAAAATAAAATAAAATAAAAATAGTTTGTCACAAAACACTTCATGTCACATATCACTTAAGTACTGCATCTCACAGGAACCTTGACGTTATCCCTAAAATTAAAAGTATTTTTGAAATGATCTTCTAATCTCTTTTTTTTTACACTATCCTTTCTGTTCCAGATACAAATGTGAGCCGTTTCACAAATGTCAGAGATGTAGTGCGGATGGGCCATAGACAACCAGGTGCATCACAAAATGGCCGCCGGGGCCACGAGATGGCGGAAGTACCGCGGGGCGGTACTGTTCGCGATACTACTACAAGTTGTTAATGGTAAGATTATTTTTTTTACTTTCAAAGTCAAAGTCAATGTCAAAATCTCTTTATTCAATTTAGGCTATAAAAGTACAGTCTGCAAAATAAGTTTGTATTAAAAATGAGTTTTTATGTCAAGTCAAGTCAAGTCAAAATCTCTTTATTCAATTTAGGCTATAACAAGAACTTATGAACGTCAAAAAAATCTACGGTTTGGGAAAAACCTCTGTTGAGAAGAATCCGACAAGAAACTCAACGAGGATTTAAAAAAAAACAGATTCACAATATTTATAAATGATATCTATAGGTATATTATACAATACATCACAAGTAGGTATTTAACACAACTTTATTTTTCTTATTATGCGGATCGGAATTATTTCCAAATATCTCTGTCCATGATAATATAATCATTGACTTTATAATAAGCCTAAGATAATAACGTCTTCTTGACAGTAGATTTGAATACTTTGACAGCCTAAACTTAGAAAAAAAACGACCTGTAAGTAAGTGTTCAAAGTATGTAGAAAACCAAAACAAACATTTAAATTTGCCATTGTAAACCCTCAACCCATAAAAAATAGAAAATAACGTGGGTAGCATGGTGAACGGTTGTGTTACCATGAGTTTACAGTGACCGTACTCGATGGCGACAGCGTAAATTAAGCGATAGACACCAAAATTACGCTACTCATAACTCAAAAAATTACGCTCGCCGGGCTTCACCCTAAAAATACGTTTGTCGGGTTAACTTGAACTGATATTAATTAAATCAAATGCTAGCTTTTGTACAAGAATATTTCTAATGTGGTGGTTTATCTGAATCGATCGCGCGTGAGATCCATACCGCAGCATGGATCGGGTTGATGGATTGGGAAATCTATCAACATGATCCAGAAAAACCACGTTCACTGTTGGACATAGGCCTCCCCCAAGGCTCTGTACCTCGGGGGGAATATGCCTTAGTCGCCACGCTTGGCAGGCGGGTTGGCGACCGCAGTAATACCCGATCGTTCGCGGAGGACGCTGCTGCCCATCCTCCGGTTTATCCCTTAGTCGCCTCTTACGACACCCACGGGAAGAGAGGGGGTGGTGTATTTCTCAACGGACACCACACGGCGACACCGACATATTTATTAAGTACAGGCTTTTATTTAGTTTCACCTGTCCCATTGTCTGTCTATCTGTAATCAAATCTTGCAAGCTTAAATCGACCAACTTCCAGTAGTTGGATTGAATTGAAATTTGGTATACTTATGTAACTTGCGTTACAATACAATAATCTGGTAGTGACATCTTGGTAGTCCGGCCAGGATCGTCTTCACAGGTGGGAACTCTTCAACGGATAATGGCATCGACTTGAAATTTGGTATGCAAATGTAGTCAATAGAAAGTACAGTCCGCAAAAAAAGTTTGTGTTAAAAATGATTTTTTATACCAAAAACTTATTACCACGAAGATGCTCTCTACCTTTATCGAAGGCTCTTGCGCTTGCGAGTGAAGGACACGCGGTCATTTGCCTTGCGCGGGCGCCACGGCCGAAATAGTTCGATGTATTGATAACGGTGCTTTGTTCTTCTATCTATGGACTCGGAGCTCGGACAGTGTTTTTTTTTAATTTACTATAGTCAATAGCCTTTGCTCGCGTAGAATTCGGTTATCGCGCGCAGTTCCTTCGGGAACTGTGCATTTTTTCAGGATAAGAAATAGCCTATGTCACTTTCTAGCCCATAAACTATTTCTATGCCAAAAAACATGTCAATCCGTCGCTCCGCTTTGACGTGAAAGATGGACAAACACACAAACATACCTACAAACACACACACTTTCGCATTTATAATATTACTAGCTTATGGTATTTAGTTTATGGCCCAAGGAGTGACATAGGCTACTTTTTCCGGAAAAATGCACAGTTCCCGAGGGAACAGCGCGCGATAACCGAATACCACGCGGGCGGAGCGAGCAAAAGCTGGTAAATAATATGCTTCTAATCTCCAGTTCCTGTGCTAGTCTCATCCACAAAGCAAAAAGTGCAAAAGGGAAAAGTGGCGTGAAAATGAAGAGGCCTTTACCCAGCAGTGGGTGGATGTGGGCTGATTTAATGAATCTCCGGTTACCATCAACCCAAACACCGTGGCGGTCACTGGCGCATACTCTATGATTTACATCAAACGGCTATTGCTTATTGCTTAAACAGTTAACCAACGGATAACTATTAACTGCAGTTATCGAGTTAATTTACACGAAGAAATTAAAAGCTGGTTAAGTGCGCATTAGCTTACTTTTTGACGACCAGATAGTCAAGTCGTTCGAGGATCTGACAACGAAGCTTTAACGCGTTCGGTCCCTGGTCTGGGCAGATATTTTGTAGAAAATTAAAATCCTTCTTGATTATTCGACCATTTTATAATTTGGATGAATAATAATAATAATTATTTATTTCCATAAAAAAGGTACAAGTATCTTAGACTAATATATGTAGTAACTAAACAAAATCGTAAATACAGTGACCCACAGCTGCCAAACTAGGTATAAATAAACCTATATTTCAGCAGAACATAATATTAATATTATAATAAAGTATATAATTAATTTAATGAAGTATTGCTTTTAAATTAGATTATTAATTTACGATTGGGATTTTACATGCCCAATTGGGGCAGAACAAACACGACATGTACCTATGTAATATTTCTTCTGACATGTGTAATATTTGTAACACCTGTGTGTGTATGTTCCTGCGAAATAAAATTTATCACTGAGTGGTGATACAGGCCCTTAGGTATTGGGTATTATCTCTTGGAACCTAGCGATAGCGACACCTTGTCAAGGCGTTGCTCATCGAGCCGGTCAACCCGACTTGTTGACGTGTTTACCAACTGTTTAGGCTGCGGAATGCGCTAACGGTCGGCCCTACATACGACAGCCGCGCCTGCGCACACCGGCCGATTCTACAAACTATCGTTACCGCCGTAACCCGCCACGCAGTGTTGAGTTCCGTAGTATATACACAGTATATATAATTATGTCGACGGCCGATCGTAAAATCTGCCAGATCACGAAATTCCTAGGCACATCATGAAATGGCGCCATTTCATGATATGCCTAAAAGTTGTCCAGGCATATCACGATGTGCCTGAGAAACAATACGGCAGATCGATTAAAGCAACGCATTCGACGATATTCCTAGCTTTTGATATGCTGAAAAAAAGAAAAAAATAGGTATGACGAGCGAAGCGAGGAGTGGTTAGTATGAATTGTGACGACTACGCACGAGCCGAGTGAGCGAAGCGGGCGTGCCGCGGCGGCGTTTTATGATATGCCTAGGAATTTCATGATCTGGCGGATTTTACGATCGGCCGCCGACATATATAAGCTAAAGCAGTACGGAAGCTATGAAGTTACGATCGAAATGAACACACTCACAAAGACGCGCGCTCTACACAGGGTACCAACTGCGTACCGCGAGTCCCCTCAAAGGCCGTGTAGAGCGCGCGTCTGTGTGAGTTTGTTCGTTTCGATCGATTTGTTCGTAAATACCATACTGCTTTAGCTTATATATATACTGTGGTATTATATGAGACCGTTGTATAAAACGTGTATTTTTGATACTACCTCAAACTGTAACCAGACGAAGATGTAAGTTCGGTGGGCTGATGTCAAAACAAAATTAAATATTTAAATCAACCACCAGAGCGTCATTTATTTTAGAAATATTTTAGAGCAGCAATGTATGATTTGATACGAGAGAGAAACGTTCTGTGACAGCTGCGACACAGCAAGTGCGACGTTTTGAATAAAAACAAAGCAGTATTACGTAGTGATACGTGCTAATTAATTTTATAAGGAAAATAAAAAGAATTTTTGTTTTACTAAAACATAATAAAATGTGATTATTAGGCCATTCATTATAACTACCCTTATAGTTTTAAGTAGTATCAAAAATACACGCTGTATAGACAGCCCAGCCGTGCGTGACTTTTTACCCGACTAACCGAAAGATTAAGTTTTTTGGGTTGTAAGTCGCGTAATTTTCGCTCGCGTAACTTTCGCTCGCGTAATTTGCGTAATTTATTTTGAGTCGCCGTGTGCCACAAACTGGACTTTTGGGAAATTACGCGACCGAAATACGCGACTCACAACTCACAAAATTACGCTCATCTGGTTTCACCCTTATCTAAGTTAAGTTTATCATCTAAAGGTACCATGACCGTATTAACAACGTATCAGACAAAAAAAAATTGTATCGAAAAATATGAAACTACTAGCTTTTAAAACTATATGTTGTATGCCAAAAATCACGTCGATCCGTCGCTCCGTTTCGACGTGAAAGACGGGCAAACACACAAACAAACAAACACACTCTCGCATGTATAATATTAGTATATATTACTATCGAACCAAATGAATCATGACCCACCATGAAACTTTTTCGTAGAAGTCATAGTGACATCGCATTGCGTGACAAGGGAACTTATATGACTCTTAATGTGAGAACGTTCTACGGTGTGTTAGTAATCAAATGGTTTGACTGTACAGGCCTACAGATAACGGGCCATTGACCTATATCTGGATCTAGCCTATATCTTGACGACATGGTCACATTTCGTTTCGTGCAATATTGGCGGGAACAGCCAAGCATTCGAAGAAAGTGTTAGACAATCGTGACCACGGACAGTGAAAGTAAATATTTCCCATTTTATTATGATACGTTGTTTTTGGAGCAAATAAAAGGAGAAACTTGTAAGCATTAGGTCTAATGAGCGGTTTTGTTACGGAATTAATATAATAAAGAATGTGGAACGAAATGGCACGAAAATCGTGAGATTGTCT
The DNA here is from genome assembly GCA_037349165.1 of Choristoneura rosaceana. NCBI lineage: Eukaryota > Metazoa > Arthropoda > Insecta > Lepidoptera > Tortricidae > Choristoneura > Choristoneura rosaceana. The sequence goes on along the minus strand of JAZBNJ010000046.1, from coordinate 8,703,681 downwards.
CCGTCATAGGGCTGATATAGAGAAATAACCCTTCAAGCCCGGTTTACATTTTGTCTGTCGTGTTGTATCATGACACATCAAAGTCAAAGTCAAAATCTCTTTATTCAATTTAGGCTATGAACGTCAAAAAATCTACCAGCGGTTCGGAAAAAACCTCTGTTGAGAAGAATCCGGCAAGAAACTCAACGAAGTATTTTTTTTTAAACAGATTCACAATATTTATAAACGATATCTATATACTATACATTACAAGTATTTAACACAATTTTATTTTTAACACAGTAGGTTCACTATTTGAAGGGATCGCTAATGCGGATCGAAATTATTTCCAAATATCCCTCAGAACCATTACCATGAGTTTACAGTGACCATACTCAATAGCGACGGCGTAAATTATTTAAATGGAGAATTGTACAGCGCCTCTACAAATACTGTACCAACAGTAGGTACCCTTAGTCACTAAGTTTTCGGTTACAAAATACGTCTCTATCGCGTTCGCATTAAAATCTCTATTTGTATGGAAACACGAACAGCGCCTCTAGCGGAACGTTTGCGATGTTCGTGTTTCCATCAAAATTTTAACGCGAATGCGATCGAGACGTATTTTGTAAATTATTTGTATGGAGAATTGTACAGCGCCTCTAATCGCAAAACAGCCGGTGAAATTACTGGCACTTGAGGTATCCCATAGGCCTCTAGGTTGGCAACGCATCTGCAATACCCCTGGTGTTGCAGGTGTCTATGGGCGGTGGTGATCTCTTACCATAAGAAGACCCACTTGCTCGTTTGCTATCCAGTCGAATAAAAAAAAATAAGCGTTTTTATTGCAAAAAAAAACACATTCCTCGCAAACTAGCTCGCAACACCATCCTCGCACAATTTCTGGTGTAAACGGAGCCTAGAGTCACTCAAAGACTCTCAGTGCGCTAGCCAGACTCGCTCTTGGCCATATTAAATAAATGTTCCGGATAACTCACGTCTTAAATCGAGTTTAGCTCGACATGTTTCGGGCTAATCCGTAGCCCTTCTCCGGAACATTTATTTAATATGAGTGCGTCTCGGTAGTTTTATGTCGCTCTTAGCCGGTAAGTTTTCTCTAAGTAATAACTATCAGTGCGACTAATGGCAATCACAAAGCGAAGGCGGCGGCGCGTGGCGGGACCGAACCCGCGACCGTGACGATGCCACGCTTATTTGGGATTCCACGAAATTTTACTATCTAACAATAAGCTATGGAAATTCGCCGGGAGTTGAACCCGTGTCCTTGGTATTCTCAGGCTTGGTAGAAAACTAACCTAAAATAATAATAAAGAAAGACATCTGGGTAACCTAACCAACAAAATTGTACACCATGCATGTGGTAGATAGTCATGCTCTGAATTATCAATAAGTTCATCATCATCATGTCAGCCGAAAGACGTCCACTGCTGGACATAGGCCTCCCCCAAGGCTCTCCACTCAGACCGGTCTTGTGCTTTTTGCATCCTCCGCGATCCCGAGATCTTAACCAGGTCGTCGCTCTATCTTCTTGGAGGCCTACCGACAGCTCGTCTCCCGGTCCGCGGACGACATTCGAGAACCTTTTAAGCCCATCGGCCATCAGGCCAAGACCGGTCTGAGTGGAGAACCTTGGGGGAGGCCTATGTCCAGCAGTAGACGTCTTTCGGCTGACATGATGATGATATTATTTTATACCCGTTATCATAAATAAATATATTATGATTATGACAAAAGACCTATCCAACGATTACCCCACACTACAAGGTTGGATGAGAAAAAAAAAATTACCCCCATTTTACGTCTATGGGAGGTACTCTAAGAAAATATATTTTTTAATTTGTTATTGTACTTACTGTTTTTTCGGCATAGTTTACATATATTCTTGCAAAGCCAGATAGACTGATGGCTTCGGAACCCTAAAAACCGTATTCAAATCGGTCCAGTCGTTGAAGAGCTACGGTGCCACAGACAGATTCACTCAAAACTTGTTGAATATACTTACTTTTGGGCTGAAACAACGTTGCGGGGTTTTCCAAACGCTGCGCACCCGAGTAAGGCACTTGTCCCACCAAGAGCGAGCTATCGGCGATTTTCTCGCCCAAGAAACGAACAAAAGATAAGGATCCTGTGTTAGTAAAAGAGACATATATTAATAGTTCATCGCTGGCTATTCCTCTCTCCACTGTGGCACTGGTCCTCTCTCCATTTAAGTTTAGCTACTAACAATCTAATCATAATCAGATCAATATAAATGCATGATTTTAATTGAATTCAATATAAATATGATACAATGTAATGTTTAATTTAATTTAATTAAAGATCTTTATTAAATAACACACAATACAAAATAATTAATAAATGAATTAAATACTAACACTAACTAACTTAAATAACATTTTTATATTATTAAAAAAGACCGCCTCGAATCGTTCCTGATGCAAAGGTGCCCAACACGCTTGCCGCGTTGCCGCGTTGAATTTAGTTTTAATTATTATTGTGTGCCCTTAAAATTGCTAAAAGTGGCTCCGAAACGGTAACGTTTCGTGTGCTCTGCTTACCCCATTTGGGAATACAGGCGTGATGTGTGTGTGTGTGTGTGTGTGTGTGTGTGTGTGTGTGTGTGTGTGTGTGTGTGTGTGTGTGTGTGTGTGTGTGTGTGCCTTTGCAGGGCGTCATGGACTGACTTATGTACCTAACTGTAACAACTGTAACATCCTTTTGAAATGTACATGACTTTACAGTGAAATAAATACATAAATAAATAAACATAGTTATATAAGATTATTTTGTTACTAACATGTCAATTTTATGGACAATGAGGATCCCTATCTTATATGTGGTCTGAAATAAATCGTTTTTATTTTATTTTTTGTTCACACTGCCGGCGAGAGCACTCGCTCTACTAGTTTGTCGTCGCGACAAGAGCTATAAAACTAGCTCAGCGATGTTAGCTTGGCGGCTGCACCCCTCGAGCGAGTGGAGCGAGTAATCGCCCGTCGCACTCGAACACTCGCTGGCAGCCGAGCAACAAAACTACACTCTTCTCGCTGCTCGCCCACTCGTTTCTAGTTACTCGCTCTACTCGCTTCTCGCTCATCGTCGGCGGTGGGACAAGTGCCTGAGCCAAGTGAACAAAACATCACTTACACCAGACGCCATCAAATCTTGCATTACAACGACACAACAATGCGCTGACGCAACGGTACAGTTGACAACACTTTCCCTAACGAGGTACAGTCAAACGTCGCATAGTTTTCACTTAACGATCAAAATAATGCACGATGGCGTTGCGTAATCTACTTAGTTGCAGTTAACAGATTTAATGGATCATTAAGTTCTTTAGTCATGCTTCGTTAGAACCTTATTTAGGGTTTCGTATGAGAGAAGTGGAAAATGGAACCTTATTTTTAAATAAATTTAGTGCTGCTGCTTAGTTTAAGTAGCGTAGCAGGAAAAAAAACCCCGACAAAAAAGCTCCAGCAAAAAAAGCCGCCAAAAAAGGACAACTACAAAGTAAAAAATAATTATGTACTATCTAGCTGTTGCCCGTGACTTCATCTGCGAACAATTCGTTTATCCCTATCCCGCTAGGACCTACCTATTTCCCGCAAAATTAGCCTAATTTAATTTAGTATAAGTAGGTACCTAGTAATATTTTTTTATCAAAGCGTCGTCGGTGTCGGGGGACACACAACATAACATATGTAAGTTGGGTGATAATATAAGTACAGTCCACAGCGAGTGCAATCAGCAAAATTTTTAATTTTTAACTGAAACTTATTATTAGTGTAGTAAATACACGCAAACGTTACATGAACGCATATTCACACAAACTTTCGCATTTATTTACCAGTAAGATGATTTACTGCAAGAAAAAGTATATATATCGCATGATTGTACTGAAACACTGTTACAAACAAGGAATGTTAGAATTAATGTTACTAAATCACTTGTTTACTTTAATAGTACTACTTTTTTTCGCGCGTTCGCGTGTGCTCTTTTACATTATATGTACCATTAAACGCGTGTACCTAGCGTGTTTAGTATATTACTATCTTTTGCCCGCGGCTCCTACCGCGTGGTATTCGGTTATCGCGCGCTGTTCTCTCTGGAACTGTGCATTTTTCCGGGATAAAAAGCAGCCCATGTCACTCTCGGACCCATAAACCATCTCTATGCCAAAAATCACGTCGATCCGTCGCTCCGTTACGGCGTGAAAGACGGACAAACACACCAACATACACACTTTCGCATTTATAATATTAGTATGGATGTACCAGTAAAGGCATACCTAGCGTGCTTAGTATAATATATGTTGCAGGAAAGTTTCCGGTAATACTCGAGAATTTAAAGCAAGTTTCCGTTCAGTACAGTTTCCTGTAGAATAATTTCATCAATGTAAAGCAGAGTTTAGACTTGCAAAATAATCGTGCAAGTTGCATTACATTGCGGCGCTCGATTGCCCACTACAAACTCGTTGACTTTACGGCCGCGCAATGTAATTTAATACGAGTAATACATGATTTTTCTAAACTCCATATCAATACAGTCTGACAATCCTGTAGACACTTCCAGACTGCTAATATGATTGATTGATTGATTGATTGATCGATTAAAACTTTATTTTCACCATAACACAAAAAAAACAATATCAAACTTTACATAAGTAGGTATTAATAAAGTTAAGATTAACCTAATAGGATTAGCTAAAACTAAAAAAACAGAAATAAAAACAAAAATCTAAAAACATGTGCTTAAGTGGATACCATGTGCTATGGGAAAAAAGGCGCTGACTCAGCATAAAACTGCGGGTAACCGCAGCGCTGGTATTCTGCCAGAACCCTAGAGAGATCTGTGGAAATGGTATATATGCCAAAGTATAAAGTTTCCAAAAAATAGATATAATTTATGATTAAAGTCAATAAGTGAATATAAAAATATATCAAAAACGAACAAATAAAGTACTAAATTAACAATGCACTGAAATTTAATTGTATAAATAGCAAAAGTAAATGCGAGAGTTTGTAAGTCACTTTCTTTGCTACGTCATTACGTCCAAACCACCGAACCGATTTAGATGAAATTCGGTATACAAATAGTTTTAGTCCTAGGGAAGTATAAGATAGTTTTTATCCCAGAAAACTGCACAGCACCCCCGGGATATCGATAAAACGAATTCCGCGCAGACGGAGTCGCAGGCCATAGGCCAGCGATTGACAAATAAGGGGACATTTTAGGACTGTTGATTATGAACACCGATATTATGAACACCGGGCTGCCTAAGGCTTTGTGATGTGACTATTATTCTTTTTTGATTACTTTTAGATGATAATCACAACGACAGGGACATATTATAATCAAGTTTTGCAGGTGGTAGGACCTTGTGCAAGGTCCGCCCGGATTGCTACCACCATCTTGCTCGCTAATCCTGCCGTGAAGCAGCAGTGCTTGCACTGTTGTGTTTCGGCGCGGAGAGTAAGACAGCCGGTGAAATTACTGGCACTTGAGGTATTCCAACTTTAGCCTCTAGGTTGGCAACGCATCTGCAATACCCCTGATGTTGCAGATGTTTATGGGCGGTGGTGATCTCTTACCACCAGGAGACCCACTTGCTCGTTTGCCTTCCAGGCGAATAAAAAAAAAAAAAGTGTGCCCACGTTATGGTGTCTTTAATGTGTAGAAAATTGTCAGATTCTATTGAAATACCTATACTTTAGCAAGTTTACACTCTGCTTGACTATGAGTAAATAGTTGTTGACCGCGGCTCCGCCCGAGTAGAATTGGTTTATCCAAAAAAACGTTTATTTGTTATTTAACAAATAAAATTAGCTGCAAAAAATCCAGAACTATTTATCACTATCTTTTGCCCGCAGCTTCGCCCGCGTGGAATTCGGTGATCGCGCGCTGTTCCCTCAGGAACTGTGCATTTTTCCGGGATAAAAAGTAACCTATACCTATCACACTCAGGCCCATAAACTATCTCTATACCAATAATCACGTCGATCCGTCGCTCCGTTTTGACGTGAACGACGGACAAACATACAAACACATACACTTTCGCATTTACATTATTCGCATGGATGGATTTCCTGTAGAGCAATTTATTGCACTATTTGCATAAGCTACATGCAGTTCCTTAATGATATGCAGTTTCTCGAGACTCGCTTTCATTTTTTAATTGACGTTTAAATCACAACTGAGAATGACTTTTAATTTTTAAGACTAATAATGGTAGAAAATGTTTATGCTAAATAGTGTTAGGTAATTCATATTGGGTTATTGGTACTCCGTACGACGTACAAAAAGCGTTCTTAAATATCTACATACCCACGACGACGTCTGTAGGCCAATTAACTTTTTACCGACATTATTTTGTCCGCGACATTTTTCAAACAATAGCAGATTTTTGTAAGTAAACATGTTTTTCTGTAATTTAATAGATGGTGTACATGAAAACATGCCATCCTACGTAAGTTCAACCTATTAAACCGTGAAATATCTTGTTGGAAGTACGATTTTTTGGTAACGCCAGAGACAATTTTGGTAACGCAGGAGACGCCCAAAGTGTCGGTAAAATAGTTGATTGGCTGCTATACGCGCGCATCAATGTGTGCGTAAGATACGCAAGGCTGGCTATCGCAAAACCCTTTTATTTATTTTTATTTATAACAATAAGCAATAATGCACAATTCATTGAACATTTCAAAATATAACTATGTACAAAAAAAAATATAAGCTAGCCTAACCTATAAATAAAAAATCCCCCTAGGTCACCGTCATTGTTAACATTAATAACATTTTTTCTTTCTTTTCAGGTTATGAAGAATTACACACAATATCCCAACTCTCACCAAAATCGGTAGGAGCCGACCAACCTTTGGACGTCATCCTTCAAACAACACCAACAGAAAACCTAGCGTTTAGAATAGAACCTAGCATCAAATACGATGACTTAGACGACATACCACCAGAAGACATCATCACTGACGAAGAAACAGAAAAGCATGTGATCGTAGCCAGATCAGCAGCTCCCACTGATCGTGAATCGAGATCAATAAATTACGATGATATACCATCATCAAATAATGAAATAGACAACGAACTAGAATTACACAACAAAAGAAAATATTACGAAATACATCCAACGAAGACATCAAGTCATAGTCAAGATAATGAAATAGTGATGTCTTCTGGTGACAAATTTGAATTTAACTTTCCGGGGGAATCCAGGAGGGCTCCAAAGGCCAGAGCACTGCCTTTGGGGCCCAGAATTCGGCCTACTGCAGTGCAGCCGATGTATGCTACCCTAAACCCTAATGAACCCAGGCAGAATACTGAAATACAAAACATAATAACTGGTATAGTCAAGCTGTTAAACGGGAATGTTAACGTACAAGCAAACACACAGCTTCTAAGACCAGGAAGACCTATGAATTCTAGAATAAACAACAGAGGACCGCCTAGAATATCCGATGTTGCACCCATAGATTTTGAAAAACCCGTCACACCACCAACACATGCGTATCATCCTACCAAAACTCCTCCTCCTTACCCCTTCGATCGACCGCATCATGGTGTCAATTTGCCTGAACAAATTGTACCACCACTGAACTATAGGCCTGGTCTGACCAGACCTATACCCCCATGGCAAAGACCCAGACCCAGGCCGCCTTATAAAAGACCTAACCCTGGTCTACCTATATACAGGCCTACCCCACAACCTATGCCTGTAGATATACCAAATTTAGATGATGAGGATTTAAAAGAAGATGCTGAAAATGACACAAACCATGATAATCATTTAGTTCACGATGATAAAGAAGTACCTCTAACAAATCTGCCTGTAGCTAATACTACTGAGGAAAATGAAAGAGAAGATAATAAACTTACTACAGCTCCTGATACTACTAGTAGTACTAGTAGCAGTACCACTACTACTACTACAACGACAACAGAAAGAACAACAACTTCAACGACCTCTGAAAAACCAGAAACCACAACAGAAACTCCAACTACCACTGAGAAACCTACAACAGAAAAAGCTAAAACTACAACAGAAAAACAAAACACAACAGAGCAGCCAAAGACAACAGAAAGACCAAAAACAACTACAGAGAGGATTAAAATAACTACAGATAAAATTAAAACCACGACAGAGAAAGCTAAAGCTGAGAAAAAGACTGAAAAGGATAAGAAAAAGGAGCCTTTGGATAGTAAAAAAGATAAATTTAAAGTTGAAGAGAAACCATCGAATAAAACAAAGATGGAAACTATTATAGATATGATAGAGTCGTCTATTGAAGAGAACAAAGCTTCCTTGGCTGCATCCATTGCTGCTGCGACTCCTACAGACGGGTTGATGTCTCATGCCCCGACCGTCAGTGGAATAGAAAATGCGGATAGCATCATTAAAACATCTTCTAGCAACGCTCAACCTTTGCCTTGTAAGTAATAGCAGATTAATTAAAATCCTTGGAATTTACGAAATGTACTGCGTTAGTTTCTAATGATAAGTAAATGACTACATACAAAATATCACTAGTATCATCTGGTGGTTCGTTATCCATGAAATTTTGCTTTTCATCATTTACATTGAAAAGGACAACATCCGAGCAAAATTTCATCTCTATACATTGACATTAAAAATTTAACATGCACATCTACATCCCGTTCCCGTGGGAATATTGAAAAAAATTGTGTTTCCGAAATACGAGTAAAGCTATCCAAATTCGTCCAACTGTTTTGTACACAAAGATGTCAGTAAATTTTTCATATTTGCAGTACAATTAGGATAAGAACCAATCAATCAATTCAGTCAGTTCTTGAGAAAAGAGAGTACTGCTGTTACCTAAAAGGACGGCAACTTGTGACTGTTCTGGTGTTCCAGGTGTCCATGGACGTACCATCAGTCAATCCGTTTGCTCGTTTGCCCCCTATTCAATAAATAAAAATTTTTGAAAGAAAATTAGGCAGTAAAGAAGAAATTACACAAAAATATTAAGTAACTAAATTAAAAATTAAATAAAATCTTTTAGAACTAAATAATATAAACATAAAGTACAATTCAATAGAATCTGACAAATTTCTACACATTTAACACACCCTAACGTGGGCGCGCTTGATTATATACGTCCCTGTTTTTGCAATTATCATCTAAAAGGAATCAAAAAAGAATAATAGTGACATCACAAAGCCTTAGGCAGCCCAGTGTTCATACTAGTAGGCTGGAAGTGTCTACAGGATTGTCAGATTCTATTGAATTGGAGTTTAGGAATGGCCCTCATGGCATTATGCCCAAAAGGCTAGCAGCATTTCCTCATTGCATAGCCATGCTAGAGATATAGCTGCCAGCCCTTTGGTCTCCCTCCAGTTGTATCAACCAATTGGAAAGTTTTACATCAAAAATACCCCCTACTTTTTCCAGCCTCACCCTACCGCCCCTACCGCCGTCCCGGCATAGTCCTCGACGACACCGACTTCAAACCGACCGGCAGCCGGTTTCGGCCAGACGCGCCGGTCGTCACCGCGCCGGCTTACGGCGAAATATTTGACGTCACCCTCTCAGCCATACAGGGGCCCGGCGAAAAGGGGGCCACAGGTAAGCTTACTTAAATAAGTTTAGTTTTAGAATACTTTGTTTAATTTAGTTTAACGCTATAGAATCTAAGTTAGTTTTAGCTTAGCGGCTGTGGTGGTATAATGAAATATTTGACGTCACCCTCTCAGCCATACAGGGCCCTGGGGAGAAATTCAAATAATCAGTTGTTTCGTATAGACCGTAATATCTCCCACTGCTGGGCAAACGTCTCGCCTTTCCTCCGCCACTCTTTCTTATCTTGGCTATCTTCCTATAGTTACTTTTTTAGTTTAGTGTTAAACTATAGACTATAGCCTAAGTTAGTTTTAGCCATAGTCAAACTTAGTTTAAGATACTTTTGTTCGGATATTAAGTCTCGACTCGACGGCACGGCGGCAAGGAAAGTCGATTTAAGCTGAACTTGTTCTTTTTCAGTTCGCATAGAGAACGTAAACCCAATTTACGGTCATGGGGACCGAGACGACATAATAGTAACGGCGTCCGGCGAGCAAGGTTTCGTGTCTATCGACGGCAAGAGAACGTACCTAAACTTGTTCGACACTGCCAGCAGCGCTGAAGTAAAGCCAACAAGAGTGCAGAGTCTACCGCATCACTCAGGTGGGTAAAACATGTAGAACTTCTTTTCTTTTTTATGTCTACACATACCACTTGTATTTAACTATTACTCATGTTGAAGCAAATAAAATATTTTTCTCTTTATCTTTATCTTTACAAGTCCTAAGTTCAAATTCAAATCATTTATTCAGTAAATAGGCCGCAAAGGGACTTTTACACGTCATTTTTTTAAACTATCAGCGCTTTCGGAAATACCATCATTGCCAAGAAGAATGCCACGCAAGAAACTTGGCAGAAAGTTATTAAGTTAAGTGTTATTGTCAGTTTCTTCCACGCTAGTTGGAAAGACCTGTACACGTCAGAGATGTTTACATCTCTTTGCCGCTGTTACTCTCACCTTACTCTTTCTTCCCTGATTTCCTTCTCGCCTTTTTCTTCGTTTTGCCACCCTGTCCTACTCACAATATACCTATGCTTCTCTCATATGATTACATGTCTGTTTTCCTCTGGCATCCCCTCGCATATCTCGCTTTCATGCTCTCCTCTCCTTCACCCCCGCTTTCTCTCTTTCCTGCTTTCATGTAACCGGTTTCTTACTCTTTCTTCCCTGATTTCCCTCTATCCGTCTCTCCCTGATTCTATCATAACGGTCTCGTGACTCTTTCCCGTTGTCATCATCTCTGAGGCATCTTTCTTCCTTACACTCCCTCTTTCACCTTCGTGTGCCTTCGTCTTCCCTCACCCACTCACCCGATCTGTCACATCTGCGTTCACTCTCTCAATTTTGTAATTCCTCTCTCCCTTCCGCACCTTTTTTGTATATTTGACCTTCTCTTTTCCCTCCCTCTCTTGTCTTTCAATCCCCAACTCCTCTCTTGCCCTGTCTCAGTTTGCTTATTTCTCGATATTTGCTATACCATAAGGCGTCCGCTCCCCATTTTACAAGCTTTTATTTTGTTTCACCTGTCCCGTTGTCTGTCTGTCTGTCTGTAGTCAAATCTTGCAAGTTAAACTTGACCAACTTTCAGTAGTCAGATTGACTTGAAATTTGGAACACTTATGTAAATCGCGTGACAATGCATTAATCTAGTAGTGACACTCTGGTAGTCCAGCCAAGATCGTCTCCGGAGGACGGAACTCTTCAACGATTAATAGCATCGACTTGAAATTTGGTATGTAAATGTAGATTGGGTGACAATGCAAGCACAGTCAACAAAAAGCACAGTTAACAAAAAAAATCTTGTATTAAAAATGAAATTTTTATGGTTAAGTTTTTATTCTTAACTAGCTTTTGCACGCGGCTCCGCCCGCGTGGTATTCCGTTATCGCGCGCTGTTCCCTCGGGACAATTTTTTCGGGGAATTTTTTCGGGATAAAAAGTAGCCTATGTCACTCTTGGGCTCATAAACTATCCCTATGCCAAAAATCATGTCGATCCGTCGCTCCGCTACGGCGTGAAAGAGAGACAAACATAGAAACATACAAACACACAAACACACTTTCGCATTTATAATATTAGTATGGATTTACATCGACCGTTCTAATTCTGTCTTGTAATTGTAATAAGTTTTATCGTCCCCAGCGCCCCCAGAGCTACCGGAGAGCCCAGCAGTGGGCACCGGCGTGGCTGTGCCTGCCGACGACGTCCCACTCCCGATGCCGCCGCGACGGCCGACCCAGCATCGCCCGCCGCCGTACAGGCGACCACAGCCCACTGTCAGGTTAGTATAGTACAGGTGGACCACAAAAATAAACATACAGAAAACAACATTTCTTTATTTCCTCTAACAAGACATTATGTACTTTATAATGAACGTTTCCGGGGCGTTGCGTTTGTTCCCAACGAGTCACACCCTTCACTGTCACACTGTGACTTGTTGGGAATATTTTTACAACAAAAAAAACCCAACCAATTACACTAAGAAAAAAACCTAACATCGAAGGCTAAGGCGGGAGCTACGCTCCGTTTCGCTCCCGCCTTAGCCTTCTAAACCTAACCTTCGCGTCGCTTCTGCTCCGAACCGTCTTGCCTACTCGCTTCGCTCGCTCGCACAAATTATAAGTGTGGCTGGTTGGGATTTTTTTTAGCAAAAAAATGGCGGTCACCGCTGGCACGTAAAAGTTTGACAAATGACTGCTCAAGATTTTACCCGCACAAACTGCCTTATTATTGTAAATAGGTGCCGATTAGAGCAATCAATTACTTGAGTGTTTTTTCACATTGAATTTTATGCATTTTCAGGATTGATACTTGTATTGTCGGCGACGATTCTACGTGTGATCAAGCGCAGAACGAGAAATGCAGGACTGAAGCAGGTAATTAAAATATTGATTGATGAATTTATATTTCATAATAAGTAAACAAAATTAATCTATGAAAACTTTTAATTAAACAATTTTTGACTCTTTATGCGCACTACATATTTGTCGACTCTAACTAATTCCTCTTCTCATCTTTGGGCAAACGATAGAGAACCGACAAAAATAATAGGTACTTTAGATTCGTTTAGTTTAATTTAGCTTAGCTTAGTTTATTTATGCAAACTCTTTGCTCTACAAAAGAAAAAAAGATACAAAATACAATAGGGATGATGACACCAGCAATCAACTGACGTACTTTTTATGAGCTGTCAAAACACAACTATCCCATAGAGTTTCAATGGCAATAGCGAATTATGACGTCACTATCCGGCAACTCAATAAACTATTTATTTGTTTTAAAGCAACAAAAAAATCTAATTTTACAGTAAATCGAAAATTAATCTGGTTTTCAGGGTTAAAATAAAGTGTTTTTTTACTGGAGTTGTACCTTTTTTAATGGCATCAACATCCCTATTGACAAACTTTGAGATACTTGTACAAAGGCGGATTTAATCCCTGAGATCTCTACTCTACCAGTCGACCTTTGAGTGGATGAGAAGGTTTTCTATCGATCTTTAATTAAAAGAAAGTACCACTGCTGACAACTTTCCGTAATATTTTTTCATTTTGCCCCATTTAAAAATAAAGTTGTGTTAAATACTTTTGATGATATCATTTATAAATATTGTGAATCTGTTTAAAAAAAATACCTCGTTGAGTTTCTTGCCGGATTCTTCTCAACAGAGGTTTTTGGTTTAGTGCTTGTTATAGCCTAAATTGAATACTATTTTGACTTTGCCCCAGGCATATCCAGTTGCCAGTGCCGCCCGGGGTACGCGCGCCGCGTGCACCGCGACCCGTGCCGGCGCGTGGTCGCGCTCATCCTCAATCTGCGGGTCGACCGGCTTTATAAACGGAAGGTGAGTAAATCTAATCCTTATCTTATCTAATCTTCAATTTAGGGGTCCTTGCGGATACACTTCGACCCGTTGGGATCTTTTGTGTAATTACCCCTCCTTCGCACTTACTCCATTGCTTTTATCACCTCATCCATAAATTGGATGATTTGACGTAGCGGTAGTGCCTTAAAGTCTCCTGGCGCGGGGTATCTGACGCCAAAGAGTCTCATTCTTAATCTGGCGAGAGCGTCACATTCACACATAATTTGTTCCATTGTTTCGTCTTCCTCGCCACATATTCTACAATCTTCATTGTCCTGTAGTCCCATCTTTACTAGTATATGTTAAATCTAATCCTTACTTTTGTCTATTGTAAACGTTGCTTGGAAGAGTACGCTCTGAAGCGGTAAAACTGCCTATTGCTTACCTGGAAAATCTCTATATAGCCGTGTTTTCTGTACTGTTTATTTATTTATTTAAAGGAGAACCAACAGCTTATAAAACAATATGATTATGAAAATAGTGACACATAGCCAATTACAGGATCTCACAGATAGTCTCAAAATACAAGTTTAAGCTTAACTTAAACGAGATGACGCGTGCTATATCATACCCTACTCAAAAACATAACTCTTCAAATTACATTCTCACTCCAATTTGGCATCAGGTAGGCATTGCACTACTTATAAACTAGAACAAAACGAAATATAAGATAAAGTGATCGATTGACATGCTCACATGCTAATCAAAACATCTCATCACTAAACTTGTTGTTGGTGTTTAATAAATCCATACTAATATTAAATATGCGAAAGTGTGTTTGTCCGTCTTGCACGCCGTAACGGAGCGACGGATCGACGTGATTTTTGGCATAGAGATAGTTTATGGGCCCGAGAGTGACATAGGCTACTTTTTATCCCGGAAAATTGCACAGTTCCCGAGGGAACAGCGCGCGATAATCGAATACCACGCGAGCGGAGCCACGGGCAAAGGCTTGTAAATAATAAATATCACGTGACAATTCACACCAATTGACCTAGTCACAAAGTAAGCTTAGCAAAGCTTGTGTTATGGGTACTAAGCAACGGATAAATATAATTATATAGATAAATACATACTTAAATACATATTGAACACCCAAGATCTGAGAACAAACATTCGTATTTTTCATACAAATATCTGCCCCGACACGGGAATCGAACCGAGGAGTCTGGGGACCTCAGGCTTCATAGTCAGGTTCTCTAACCATTGCGCCGAGTTATAATCTAAATTTATTCTAGTGGCATTTTTTAATTTGCTTTGTTTTTTTGTACTAATAGTTAAAAAGTGAATAGTAAAAAAAAAATGTTTACACGCATTCTTCTTGCCAATGATGATTTCTCCGGAAGCGCTGGTAGTATAAAAAGTAACATGTTAAACAGCTATTTGCAGTCTATTTACATTAGCAACTTTTTAATTTTGTTTTTATATGCTTTTCAGATCGCTTGGGACGCTAAGTTAGCTGATAAAGATTCTGAACCCTACCAACAACTGAGCTATGAAGCAATAAGAGCTGTAAGTATGAAACCAGAGTGGAAACTCTTCACAAACCAATTCACTTTGATTTCTTTGGAAAATGTATGGGTTGTCAACATAACGTCAGCAGCACAAAGGTTCTACACTGGTACGCGGTTTAGTTTGTTTGTTTGTCTTTGTATTGTGTTTCTTTGAATTATATCTTACTACAACACAACTTGGGAATGGGGATAGGGCCGGTAACGCATCCGTAACTCACCTTATGTTATAGGCGTAGGCGGCGGTGGTCGATTTCTATTAGGTCGTGCAGGGCGACTTTTTCAACTTCTTCATAAACATATTACTTATGTCACACAGACCCAACTATCATAAATACGATACAAAATGCAAATGAGTTTCAAACTATAACGTTGGTACTTAAACCCTAAATTTGATCATCCCAGCCTATATACGTCCCACTGCTGGGCACAGGCCTCCTCTCAGAATGAGAGGGCTTGGGTCATAGTTCCCACGCGGGCCCAGTGCGGATTGGGAACTTCACACGCACCGTTGAATTGCTTCGCAGGTTTTGCAGGTTTCCTCACGATGTTTTCCTTTACCGCAAAGCTCGTGGTAAATTTCAAATGTAATTCCGCACATGAATTTCGAAAACTCAGAGGTGCGAGCCGGGGTTTGAACCCACGACCCTCTGCTTGAGAGACGATAGGTCAAACCACTAGGCCACCACTAATTAAATTTGATACTAGTATATTTTTGCCCCAGTCAAAATTTGCCCCATATTTTTTTATATTTCCCCAGATTGATTCGGCGTTCTCGATGACTCCGTTCTCCGACGACTTCGTGAGTGGTTCCGTCAACTCCGTGCACCGCGAG
Source organism: Choristoneura rosaceana (assembly GCA_037349165.1). Classification (NCBI taxonomy): domain Eukaryota; kingdom Metazoa; phylum Arthropoda; class Insecta; order Lepidoptera; family Tortricidae; genus Choristoneura; species Choristoneura rosaceana. Next base: position 8,687,880 of record JAZBNJ010000046.1, on the reverse strand, counting down.
CTTGGCAACCAAGGGGTCTACGTCAACTACACTATACTGGTAAGTTTGATTGATTGGACCTCCACTTTACGGAGGTCCATATTAATCTACTCTATTTTTTATTTTTTATTTATTTAACTCAAAAAACAATTAAACATGCATTACATTAGTGTTACTCGCCAAACTGTAACGTTTATTGGCGAGAAGCGCTCATTTTATTTTAACTTACTTAAAAAACTAACCAAACTATCTCATTCTAAATTCTTATACAAATTTGCAAACAGAAGTAGGTAACAAGAGAAAAAAAAACAAAACATATTTATATAAGAAACCTTCACATACATAGGTACATAATTATTTTGGATCTCCGTGGACAAGGTTACCGAAAAGAGAATTCCTCAATTTAGTTTTTAAACCTATTTTACTTAGTTTAGGGGTTATTTAGGTACTCTAATATTATTTGAGCTGTCGTGAGGCTTGATTTATAAAAATATAAACGGTTTAGCATTTTTTTATCTCGAAATCGAACCCAGCTTAGGTCCTAAGCATTCCGTGCTGCGTGCTATACCGCTACACCACCACTGGATAGGACAGACAAGAATTTTACCTAAGCACCACATATCTCAGCTTGTTTGTTTCTTATATACAATACAATACAAAACAAATACTCTTTATTGTACACCAGAAATAGTAAGTGATACAGAAAACAGATACAAAGAGAAAAAAAATACAACAACACAAACAACAACAACAATAAGCTGAGATATGTGGCGTATAGGAGAAATTTGTGTCTGTACTCCTGTTCAGTGGTGGTGTAGCAGTATAGCATGCAGCACGGAATGCTGAGGACCTGGGTTCGATTCCTAGCGCTATTATCTTTTTCTAGTTTTTCCGTGCATCTATATATCAGTTTGTATTTTCGATGTTATTATGATTATTGTTTAACTAGCTTTTGCCCGCGGCTCCGCCCGCGCGGTATGCATTTTTCCAGAATTAAAAGTAGCCTATGTCACTCTTGGGCCCATAAACTATCTCTATGCCAAAAATCACGTCGATCCTTTACTCCGTTACGGCGTGAAAGACGGACAAACACACAAACACACTTTCGCATTTATAATACTTAGTATGGATGTAAATTGGTCGATTTCGGATAAGATAATATTTTTATACCGTCCTCTCACTCTTATTAGAGTGAACAGGACGGCAACACGAAGTTTGGAGACACAAAAACTTGCCTTCCAGATGCAAGAAACACCTGAGACCATCCGGCCAGCAGTGGCTGGTGACATCCAGAGGCACATCCTGGGAGTCCTGGACCGGCGCTCCAACAACGTTGGTTCCTCTGAACTCTGGGTCGACAGCCCCGCCGGCAGCGTCGCGCCTTTGAAAGGTTAGTGTGAGGTGGTTAGGATGAAAATCTCTTGTTTCTGTTGTTCTTTCAATTGTTCAAAGGTTAACTGGAAGAGATCGCTCTAAGGGATAAGTTCGCCTTTGTACATCTCTTTCTCCTGTAAGTTGTAAATACACTCGAGAGCAAAAGTTTCGGGTCACTAACATTTACTTTAATATCTTGAAAACGAATAAAGCTATCGAATTGAAATAAATTGAACCTTATAGACAATTTAATAATCCTTCATTACACGTATAAAAATTTATTGGTTGACGTGAAGTAATGCCATTAAAAAAGTTATAAACATAATGATCGCTTTTTTCTCAAATTAGAACTTCTAATTTTCGCAACTGTCTTTGCTTTTGTTATTGTTTTGTCATAAAATGTGTTTATAAGAAGTCTCCCAAGTATCCAATAGTCATTATCAAAGAAGTAATTATGTCATTCACACCCGAGGAATGTACGAGAATCCTCACGCTGCTGGAAAATGGGACAAGTGAGCAAGAAACAGCAAGAATAGTCGGTGTATCGTTGTCTACAGTCCAGCGTGTTCGCCAGCGGTTTCTAGACACTGGTTTGAACCTACACAGATCAATAACAGGCAGACCTAGGTGTACAACGGAACGGGAAGATCGATATCTAGTCAACACTATGCTGTGAAATCGATTTCTTACGGGAACAGCATTGACTCAACATTTTTTAGGGCTTGGTGGAAGCAACCCTAATGCTTGGACTGTAATACGGCGACTTTCTGAAGGTAATTTGAAACCATTTAGACCCGCAAATGGTCCGAAACTTGAACGGCACCATCGTATAGCAAGACAAATTTATGCACGCGAACACTCAGATTGGATGATTGAAACTTGGTCAAATGTCATGTTCTCGGACGAATCAAAATGCTGTATAAAAACGACGGAAGGGCAAAGATATACAGCAGACCAGGAAAAGATTTATGCAAGCCTGTATTGAAGAAAAGGTGGCGTATGGTGGTGGTTTGGTACTCGTGTGGGCTGGAATTTCTGCGGAAAGCCGAACAGAGCTAGTACTGACCGAAAACGTTACTCTTAATGGCGTAAGATACGCGGATGAAATCACTAACGAGCACGTCGGTCCATTTATGGCAAGACTCCGTGAGAATGCTATCTTTATGCACGATAACGCCCGTCCCCACACTGCTCGTGTAGTGCAAACCTACCTTGATGAGGTGAGTATTCGTCTCATGGTGTGGCCAGCATGTAGCCCCGACCTTAACCCGATCGAGCACGCCTGGGACGAGCTCCGACGATGTGTGAGACAGCGAGATCCTCCTTCAATTACGCTTCGTGACTTGAAACATGCTTTGGTAGAGGAATGGGAGAACATTCCCCAACAGTGTTTCAGAAACTTGGTGTATTACAGCATGCCGAATCGCATTGCAGCAGTGCATACAACACGTGGGAGTAATACCAAGTACTAAACTGCGTTATAACTACTTGTAAATATAAAATCTTAAAGATTTTCAGTTTTGGTTTTGCAAGCAAATTGACGCCATTTTTAATTTTTCGTTTTAAACAAAATAAAATAAATGACCAGTAATAAATGTTATGCATTTTATTTAAGTAACATTAAATTGTCTATAAGGTTCAATTTATTTCAATACGATAGCTTTATTCGTTAATGGTATTTACTATGGTTATGGTTTATGGGGGCGACTGAAAAACAGCGTCTGTTAGCCGAAGGACTTTGTTCTGCAAGGCGCAGGCATAAGCTGAGTCGCTTTCCCTTTTGATAGTTTGATTGTACCTACTTATTATTATGTGCCTATGTATGTAGAAATTCTTAGCAAACCTATTGAATAAATATCTTGGCGCTGTACAATTCTCCATACAAATAATTTTGTATTGTATTGTAACTCTCTATTGTACATACATATAAAACATATGATACACTCGAGAGCAAAAGTATCGGGTCACTAACATTTACTTCAATATCTTAATATCTTAATATTGAAGTAAATGTTAGTGACCCGATACTTTTGCTCTCGAGTGTATCATATGTTTTATATGTATGTACAATAGAGAGTTACAATACAATACAAAATTATTTGTATGGAGAATTGTACAGCGCCAAGATATTTATTCAATAGGTTTGCTAAGAATTTCTACATACATAGGCACATAATAATAAGTAGGTACAATCAAACTATCAAAAGGGAAAGCGACTCAGCTTATGCCTGCGCCTTGCAGAACAAAGTCCTTCGGCTAACAGACGCTGTTTTTCAGTCGCCCCCATAAACCATAACCATAGTAAATACCATTAATTTACATGCCCATTTTTTTTTTACATACATTGGTGATTTTCTAAATCCATGATATATCACAATACCTCAATCAAAAGAAAAGAGGAAAGTCATCTTCCCCATTACTCCCCATTATGCACACCAAGTAACCAGGACTTACAACGTCTTTGAAAGTCTGTCAGGGTACGGTCACTGTAAACTAATGGTAGTGGTATAGAATGCCACGATATTAAATTGTTTTTTTTTTCAGATGTGGACGAGTGTGCTTCGCCCGAATACAACGATTGCCACAAGCTAGCGTACTGCATGAACACTTGGGGAGGTTTCAGGTAATATAAGTTAACTTAGAAGTTTTATGTTCTACCGCTCCAAGAGCTAGCAGACCAAAATAATGGCCAAAGTCTCCCTGAAATAACGCTACAATGACTGTCTTTAACCAAATTATCAGTCCACAAATGTGATCGCCATGAACATATGGGCTTTACACATAACATTTTTTTAGCAGAACCCCTCTTGAGGGTAAAAATTGGTATTGACCGACGAACAGACGAACAACACAATGATCCTATAGCGTAGCGGCATAGCACGCGGCACGGAATGCCGAGGACCTGGGTTAGATTCCCAGCGCTGGTCTTATGTTTCTGGTTTTTTACTACATGTATATTACAGTTTGTATTTTCGATAACATTCACGTGAAATCTCGTGGCAGTATATAAGGATTTTTTTTTGCGTACTGACATACAGAACACTTTTTTTATGATACAGATGTGAGTGCCCAGACTCAACTCTGGACGCGAACACGTCTCCCCTTTTGGCGGGACGGGAGTGTCGCGCCTGTTCTAACAGCCACTGCAACGATCGCGGGACTTGCAGTTACAGCAACAAGAAACCACAGTGCAGGTATTTTTTCACACCACTACTTCAGAAAAGTATTTTTTTCTTCCTGACGACAGGGTGCAAAATGCAACTTTTCTGTTTAAGCTTTTCTAAGTCTTTTATTTGATTTTGAATATGACAATTGTAAAACACGCCATTTTTTACGCTGGTTGTTCTTTAAGTATATTTAGTATTGTTTTTTTTTCAAGTTTCTTAAACATTCTCTCAAGTCTCACCAAAAATAAACCATTCATTATGGTAGACACAATGATCACTGTACATTTTTACCCCTGCCCCACGTAGTACAGTATTGCCCCATGTTTTTATATTTGCCCCATGACAGCTGTATGTCGGGCTACTACGGGTCGACGTGCGAGGTTGATGGCGAAGTGGTGGGTGTCGCTGTGGGCGCTTCGCTCGCCGCTGCGCTCGTCATCGCACTCACTCTGGCGGCGCTGTTGAGTTGGAGGTAAATATTATCTTCACTATTTGCGGTCTATACGGGGTGTTGGAGTGGTTTAGAATCATCACCATCATCATCCCAGTCTATATACGTCCCACTACTGGGTACAGGCCTCCTCTATGAGAGAGCTTGGGCCATAGTTCCCACGCGGGCCCAGTGCGGATTGGGAACTTCACACGTATTATTGAATTGCTTCGCAGGTTTGTGCAGGTTTCCTCACGATGTTTTCCTTCACCGCAAAGCTCGTGATAAATTTCAAACGTAATTGCGCACATGAATTTCGAAAAACACAGAGGTGCGAGCCGGGGTTTGAACCCACGACCCTCTGTTTGAGAGGCGATTGGTCAAACCACTAGGCCACCACGGCTTCATTCGTGGTTTAGAATAGACTCGCTGAAACAGCTGTTTTCAGGCTACAGAAGTGCAGTTTGAAGAAAATAATAAATCCCGACTTTTTTGGCGTACATTGAGTAAATTTCCAGGGTAAGTAGCCGCTAGTTACACAGCATATTACACCATCAAAGGCTTTTTTTCAGTAGGCTTATATCCTTAGGCTTATGTTCTGACAGTGACTATGAACAAAATTAGACTTAAAGGTACATTTATTATTTATATTGTCTTGTAATTTTATTGTTGACATTGAAAAATTTTATATTTAAAGATTTTCTTTTTACTTATTTTGTTTATTAATTTAATTCCTCAGTGTGAAAATTTGTGTTATTAGAAATGATAAATTATTCCACTGAACGTAAATATACTTACATGTTTATATTTTAGTTTTGTAACTAAGATACCACATACATCTCTGTATTATTATTATTATTCTTTTCATGTAATTTTATTTTGAAAAATTACTTTCTGCCAAGTTTCTTGCGGCATAACTTCTTGGCAATGATGGTCTTTCCGAAAGCGTAAAGGAGCTTAAAGTAAAGTAGCGAAAGTAGTTCAAAAAATGGCGCGTAAAAGTGCCCATAGTGGCCTATTTACTGAATAAATTATTTGAATAATTTGAATTGAAGTATGTCTAACCCATAACTGGATTTTTTAAGCCATTCTCGATTTCGAATATGTCCCAACTGTAGAACTCTAAGTCTTAGAGCTCGTGTCACTTTTTAGGTTATTTGGGACCCCCTTTGATTTTTATTACCAATTGTAGCGGCAATTTTGAAGAAAGTTCGGGTCAGCAGTACTCTAAACCGACGTGCATGCATGAAAAGATTGATGAATGCAGTGGAAGCGAGAGTTGCATGCCAGAATCGTAGCAAGTGGAAGGATGTAGTCTCTGCCTACCCCGTTGGGAAACAGGCGTGTTTTTATGTATGTATGTGTATGTAGCGGCAATATACAATATGTTATGGTTTCTTAGCGTTCACTAATTCTAATTCTTCGATTGACAGCCGTAAATGGTCGCGGGAACAAAAAGCGGCCGGCATGGGGTCTCCTGTCTTCAACTACATGACAGCCAATACCATTAAAACACCACCCGTGGGAGCACCACCTTATCAGGTATTTATATGAATTCCATTTAATGCTTCCGTTAGATTTTATTATTCCATTTTATAAATTCGTGACCAATATTTTTGACAATCTACTTAACCTTTATTTAACTGACGGCCATTCGACCTGTATACGACTTGTGCCAACATTTCCATGATCGTTTTAACTTTTTAAAAAGAGTCTCGACTCGACAATAATGAAATTTGAATGCAACATTGCTATCGAGTTAGCGAGCTAGCAATTTTGTTTTAATTTTATGTTTTAGCTGACCATAAAACTATGCATTTTACCTTCTCATATACTAAGGATGACAACTTTTACAGACATTTTTGAGAAAAAGTACACTGCTGCAAAGGCCGCGAATAGGGGATTGCCAGCCAAGTTACATACGAGGCCGACAAGCCCTTTAGTGCTTTAACAAATATATCCAAGGATTTTCGTATTATTTAATAATGGAAATGCAATGTAATACCACAGAGAACATAATATACAGAGACACCACCTAGTACAAGCAAACGGTATCACCCTAATACTGGCTATACAACTGGCTATTTTTCTTTTCTTTATTTTACAATAGAAGGCACCACTGAGAACACAAATAACACGATACCTATATGCCATCTAGCGAGACACTAATGATACGGGTGTCGCTTGTTAGCCCAATATATAGCTTGACTAGGACATGACAGGGTTGGTAGATGGCGCTACGTTATATAACCTACTCACGGCCGCTGGTCAGTGCGTAAGCAATCGAGGTTTCGTAGATCCAAACCTATTCGTAATCTGCTGAAAACGCTGTCAGCCATTTTAGTTTATAGATTATCTACAGCTTAGGGCTATACTACGAAACTCAAAGTTCGTATCGTACCGTCCCTCTCGCTCTCGTATTAAATAGTTTAAGTGTCAGAGGGACCGCACGACACGAACTTCAAGTTTCGTAGTAGAGTAGTGACGATATGTAGTTTTAATTTTTTTTTTATTCGACTGGAAGGCAAACGAGCAAGTGGGTCTCCTGGTGGTAAGAGATCACCGACGCCCGTAAACATCTGCAACATCACGGGTATTGCAGATGCGTTGCCAACCTAGAGGCCTAAGTTGGAATACCTCAAGTGCCAGTAATTTCACCGGCTGTCTTACTCTCCGCGCCGAAACACAACAGTGCAAGCACTGCTGCTTCCCGGCAGGATTAGCGAGCAAGATGGTGGTAGCAATCCGGGCGGACCTTGCACAAGGTCCTACCACCTGCTATTATGCGATTATGCAATTATCCTACTAATATTATAAATGTGAAAGTTTGTGAGTGAGTGAGTGAGTGAGGATGTGAGTAAGTATGTTTGTTACTTCTTCACGCTAAAACGGCTGGACTGATTTGGATGAAATTTGGCAAAAAGTTAGTTTATAACCTGGATTAAAACATAGAAAACTTTTTATCCCGATATTCCCACGGGATAGGGATAAAATCTCGAAATAACAACCGCTGGGCATGGAGTCATGAAATTTAGTATGTAGGTAGTTGGACGTTTGGAATTACTCATAGGTGACTTTTTGACCCAATATTCCCACGGGATACCTAGGGATAAAATCTAGAAATAACAACCGCTGTGCTTAGAGCCATGAAATTTAGTAGGTAGATAGCTGGACCTCTGGAATAATAGATAGGCTACTTTTTATCTCGATATTCCCACGGGATAGGGATAAAATCTTGGAATAATAACCGTTGGGCTTAGAGTCATAAAATTTGGAATGTAGGTAGCCGGAAGTCTGGAATAACACATAAGCGACTTTTTGATCCAATATTCCCACGGGATGAAATCTCGAAATAACAACCACTGTGCTTAGAGCCATGAAATTCGGTGTGTAGGTAGCTGGACCTTTGAAATAATACATAGGCTATTTTTTATCCCGATATTCCCACGGGATATGGATAAAATCTCGAAATAACAACTGCTGGGCTTAGAGTCATGAAATTTGGTATGTAGGTAGTTGAACGTCTGAAAGAACACATAGGCTACTTTTTATCCGGATATTCCCACGGGATAGTTTTATAACTAAGGGACCGAATACATCCCCGTTTTATTAGTTTACGCGTGCGAAGCCGCGGGTAAAAGCTAGTAGTATATAAATATAAGTGTTGTGTAGTGTATATACTTGGTTTGGTGTTTTTCAAAATCCTCTAATATCTCAGAAACGGTGCGTCCTAGCTCAAAAATAGCCAAATTTTCAACCCCCTCCCAAGCCCACCCCCTACGGGACTACCCCGGACCCAACCCCAAAATTTCATCCCCCCCCCCCCACTTTTAGCACATTGACCAGCCTAACCAGACCCCTGATCCAAGGGTAGCAAAAACTTCCAGGGCCTATAGCTCCGGAACGGGGCTACTCCGAAACACAACGTTCGAAGTTCGTGTCGTGCGATCCCTCTCGCTCACGTATTAAATAGTATAAGTGTGAGAGAGATCGCACGATACGAACTTCGAACGTCGTGTTTCGGAGTAGCCCTTCAGCACATAGGCAGGCTACTCTGAAAATCGAAACTCGAAGTTCGTGTCGTGCGGTCCCTCTGACACTTATACTATTTATTACGAGAGCGAAAGAGACCGCACGACACGAACTTCGTGTTTCGAATTACATAGTAGCCCGCTGCATGCGCATACCGGTTTTACGCCATCTAGCGTTACTTTTGCAAACTACTACGAAAACCTCATAGCTGAAACGTAGTCACATGTAGCCTATACTTTCGTATTCTCAATTTATTATTTATGATGTTTCTTATCTTCAAATTAAGGAGTTGAAATAAAGTTGATGTGAAGTTGTGTTTATAAAATATGCTATTCTTTATTTTAATATCAATATTTCTACTTAATTCGGCTTATTTACATTTTATACTTTACAGATGTTAATGGTAGTGCCATCTATTGCCGTTTTTTAGTACTAAATATATCTTGTATGAGTTGGTAGCCCATGGTAATACAAATTATATTGATACACTGTTTTGAAGACTTCCTTACTACGAGGATTACTTTTTTATACAGAATTACAGACTGAATTAGTTTTTAAGCCACATTTTTACAGTGTGCATTAGAAGAATAACAGCGACGAACGAAACATCACGAGGCTTTGCTGTCACTGTCATTTCATCTGAAACAAAAGATAATCTCTTTGCTGGCCATGGCCAGCAATGTTGTATAAAATTCCATTATTGCCTTACAATTTAAAATTAGAACGAATCTTCAATAAATGCTACACAAAGACTTCGCGTTCTATTATCTCGACGTTAAGGACGACATTTCCTTGGATGTTTGATGAAATACAGTTAATTTTGCTTTTCATTGGTGATCAAAGGATTCCGATTGAACGGTGATTGTAGGGAAGGAATTAATTATGAGTTTTTTTTTTCAGGTGACGTTAGAAGAAAGAATGCGATGGGCGCAAATCGCGGAAGCTATGGCACAATCGAACCATTATGCGGTGAGATATATTTTTGAACATGAAACTACCGTGAGACTTACTCATATTAAATGATATTGTAACGGATAACTCACGTCTTAAATCGAGTTTAGCTCGACTGTTTTGGGCTATTTCGTAGCCCTTCTTCAAGGGACTGTCCGCCGAAACTAACACACGCGCACAACTACCCACATTTTTATTGTCATTATTATTTTCACTGTCTAATGTAGCACACAACACTAACAACGTCGCTCTGTGAACGCACGTTCACACCAACTTCGGGGTCAAAATATATAATAAAACTATAGTATATCTTTGTGGCGGTCCGAGGGTCACCAACGGTGCTGGCTGAAAATCAGCGCTGAGGTGTTTATTATTAACGCTTCAGCATTATGCTGAGCCAGTGTCCGATTCACAACCGCAATGACGCATAATTTCCTATGTGTTGTCTATTTGTACTTAATGCCATTGTTGTGTCTTGTGTTGTGAATAAATGTATTTTCTTTCTTTCTTTCTTTCAAAATCCCGGAATTTTTATTGTAATTTAATTACCAGATCGAATAGTACACGCGTGCGAAGCCGCGGGTAAACTCTAGTTTTTAAGATTAGATTAGATTTATTTATTACCTTTTGAAGAAATACATCATAAACATTATGTCAGTTAATTACAACAAATTAACAAAAAGATCGTCAAAAGTATACAAAAATAAATCTTATTACAATAAATTGTTTGTTTGTTTATACTCTTTATTGTACAAAAGGAAATACAAAAATATCACACAAAAGAAGTTGTAAGTACAAAGGCTGACTTATCCCTGAAGGGATCTCTGCCAGTCAACCTTAGAAATTTTCCTTTTGAAATTGTCAGTCAAAATAAAAAATAGAATTTAGAATGTCAAAGCAGAGTTCAATTCAATAATAATAATTAAAAGCAAAACAAGAATATACATAAAATCTAAGTCAAATTTATGCAATAGGATAATTAATAAATAATAATATGAGTGCGATGTGTTACAGGCGGAACCAAATCAGATGGCAACACGACCTTCGTCCGCCATGTTTGGCGGTTACCCCACCTTACCACCTGTGCCAATGCCGAGGTAAATAATTCACTATCGAACGACTTCCACATCTTTATATGTTTTTTTTTGTTTGCCCCTTAGTTTTTTTTATAAAGTATTTGATCGTTTCAAGCCTATTTTCAGATTAAAACACAAACAAACATCACGCCTGTATTCCCAAATGGGGTAGGCAAGGCAGAGCACACAAAACGTTACCATTATTTATTTTCTTTACTTATTTTAGTGTGTTTTAATTATTAATTCTGAAATTCTAATGGATATTTAGTTGTAGGTTTTAACATAATTTATTTCAATGTATTATATTATAAAGACGTACCTAGCGGTAACAAAATTTTAATTAATTAAACTATTGTTAATCTGTTTTTCACATTCGCAGACTACCAAGTTACAGGCTCAGCCTAGTATGGAGTCTGACGGAAAATTGTTTCATTAAGTAATAAGTATTTTTGCCAAATAAATAAACCAAATATCAAATATCAAATTAACAATTAAAACACTAAGGGGCTATTTCACCGTCCATTGATTGGTGTTAACTGACGGTTAAACGTGATGCCGTCTCCGTCTATTCGAACAAAACAAATAGAGACGGCATCACGTTTAACCGTCAGTTAACACTAATCAATGGATGGTGAAACAGCTCCTAATAATCCAAAGCTGATAAGAATTATTTAAATTGAATTTTAATAATATAAAAATAATAACGTTCATTAAGCTCTTTGTTTATACTTATAGTCTTATTCACAAATGACCTCGACATTGTTTACAAGAAAGTATGACAAAAAATATACTCTGGCATTTTTTTTAAAGGTTGGGTCTTCACTCCGGGCACCACACAGGCACGATAAACACAGTAGCATCAAGAGCTAATACAGCATCGCATCACAATTTGTACGGTAAGCTTAGACCCTAATAAAAAAACCTGCTACAGCCAAATTAATACAACTTCAAAAATATTTCAATACGCTTACAATTTTGAAAGAAAGAACGATTTATTTTGGCTCCATAAGTACCACCTAAGCCTAAGACTAAAACTATGCTCCATTTATTTTAACGTTTGAAACTTAACGGTAAAATTTGCACACATGTTTAAATGAAACAACGGAACTATTTAAATTTGTGTTAACTTCTATAATTCGCTATTTTCAGTACCTACATTTGTGTTCCAAATACCGAGAAACGGGTGTTACAATTTGACCGTTAATTCAAATCTTAAATTAAACAGAGTATAGCACTAAAACTATATTACTTGGTGACACGACAGGATTCCAAAAATGGTCTCCACTCACCATGTGTCATTATGTGCAGTAACGCTGGTTTTCTGTGGAGTCCAAATCTTGGGAAAGTATTTTTCGACTTACATTTCTACTTCTTAATATATATAATGACTCAGTTAAAAAAAAAATACCGAACCGCACTTCGATAAAATACTGAACATCTGGCAACCCTGAATCTCTATAAAAAACATTCCCAGGCTACACAAATCACATGGCAACTGAGTCTACCAGTTCTGAAGCTTCGAGCCACGTCCAAGAGAGAGCTGACCTGCTCGTGCCAAGACCTAAATCCAGGGCTAGGAGTATGCATGTGAGTACACTAATGTTTTACAACTCACCACCTGTGGTATCATAAGTCATTAGATCATCATCATTATGTCAGCCGAAAGACGTCCACTGCACATAGGCCTCCCCCAAGGCTCTCCACTCAGACCGGTCTTGTGCTTTTTGCATCCACCGCGATCCCGCGACCTTAACCAGGTCGTCGCTCCGTCTTGTTGGAGGCCTACCGACAGCTCGTCTCCCGGTCCGCGGACGCCATTCGAGAACCTTCTGACCCCATCGGCCATCAGTCCTGCGAGCAATGTGCCCCACCCACAGTCAACAGATGCTCTAAGTCAACTCCTGTACCTTTAAACAGTGTATCAATCCTATTCCACTAAAAATTATAAATGCGAAAATTATAAATGCTATGCTGAAATGCTCTAAATCAAAGTGCGCTAAACAAAATCCGAATTTAGCTCAAATAGCGAACCATGTTAAAAATAAATTTGTGTTAAATACTGGTGTTGTATAGATATCACTTAATAATATTGTAAATCTGTTTAAAAATATATATACCTCGTTGAGTTTCTTGCCGGATTTTTTCACCAGAAGTTTTTCCGGACCGGTGGTAGTTTTTTTTTTAACATTCATAAGTGCTTGTTTTGGATTTAATTTAATTGAATAAAGATATTTTTACTTTGACTTACGAGTAGATACAGTCAAGGGAAAAATATGTATACACCTTAGTACCTTGTCACAGTGGTTAATGTGACAAGGAACTGAAGTGTATACATATTTTTGCCCTTGACCCATCAGGTTTGCTCATTTGCTACCTTACTTCATTAAAAAAAAAACTTTGTATTCCAGAACCAAACCGGCATATACTATGATGTGGACTACGAAAATGCACCAGAAGCTATATATGGTACTAAAGGTATCCCCCTATCAACATACACCGTCAGTCGGGGGCCCCCTTTCTATAGATCATAGTATTTCTAGTATCGTTGGTCGCTCTATATCCCTTTGCCCCAAACAGGGGTAAATCCAAAAATCGAAGTTCGTATCACCCCATCCCTCTCATTCTCCTATTAAATACTGTTAGCGTGAGCAGGACGGCGCGATACTAAATTCGAATTTGGAAATTTGTGAATTTTGTTCGCAGAGGGTTGATAAAATCAGGGTATTTTTGCTTTTAACTCATTATTATTATTTAATAACCTTTTAAGTGTCAAAGCCAACTTACTGTCTTTCATCCCAATCTTGTGCCAAAACGAATATAAAAAAACAACATGTTAATTTTTATTGTATCCCTGTGTTTGACAACAAATGCGTGCCTTGTACCACGAAACTTATTGTGCGTGGTGACAAGCGGCGTTTATCATACCGTTAGCGATAGCTAAGCGACAGTCGCTATTCTCAGAGGTTATCATAATACCTACTTATCGACTATCTGCGAACAGACTTACAAGGCCTGGGGCGGATCTATACAAGGTGTGTTAGAATAGATTCAGAATATTTCCTCGAGTGCTTGAGCATGTTAAAAAAAAGTGGACTGTGAAAGGATGTTTCATTCAACACGACGAATCTTTGGCACGTTACACTTTCAGCACCCCTTCGGCAGCACCATTCGGTTATATATTAAATTAAAAGTCAAAAATGGGGGTTTTCTCATAGCTGAAATGTCACTAGATGACGTTACTATCGTTAAGTCCGTGAGGTACTTATGTCGTTTGGAATTGGATTTTAACTGAGCCCATTCACAATCTAGCGATATTTTGTTCATACTCATTCCTTAAAGCTTTTGCTAGTGTATTTTTTTTAATTTACCCCAGCACCGGTTCAATATTCCGGAATTATTCTGAGATACCTTGTACGAGGCATATGCGAGTGGCCTTGTATGAGGTTCTTGGATATAAAGGCTCTCTAGCTCCTATTGAAAACAATTGTCAAAATTGTTAATATAAAAATATGTAGTTGATTTTTAAGCCCCCAAGTACCAGTCACTAAACTATATCCGCCCCCGGTCAAAGATACATAATTATACATTACCAGTAAATTTCGTGAACACAGGTCTGAAGTTACAAGTCTATTGACAATATTATGTAAGACCATCTATTATCTAGTATTAGGAATACTAAGATATTTTTGATATTCCACGTAATTAGGGAATTTCGCGTTAAAACAAGGATTTTGAAAGTTGCTTTTTATATAAGGCAAGTAGGTATTTTATAGAAATTTGGAAATTACTTATTAATGTATAAAAGTCAAGAATATAATGAGTAAGGGGAAAAACGATAAAAAATGTTTGAGTAGTTTTTCCCGTTACCCCGGGATTATATTTTTTTGCCCCACTAAACCATATTTCTGTTTTTATCCAAAAAATGCATTTTTTCGCAATCAATAATGTTTTGAACGATTTTATAGTGTTTTTTGCTAGTGAAGTATGTTTTTCATACGTGTTCGTATGAGAAACCACAGTCAAGAGAGTCACTCAACTGGTTGGGTTGTAAAATTTACTAAAACATTCGTCAAGTCTTAAGAAAATATACGAGTATTTAAATATCATATAACTTAAAATTAAGATAGTAAAGAAATGTTAACGAATGTACATAATTATTTAATTTAATATTTAAGTTAGATTTAAGAAACTGTTTTTCCTTTTATAGGCCATCGATACATACAACAGAACTTTTTTTTTACTTTTTCAACGAAATTATTTAGACTGATTAATTTTTAGTTTAAGGAAAAGTATAAAGTGGTTTTTATTTTACAAATTTGTAACCATTGGAGATATTTTTTTGAGTTTTTTTATTATGGATGCAATAGATCACATGTTGTGCTGGTTTATATATTGTAAATATTTTGGAAAACGAATTAACATAGTCATTTTTAAATAAGAAGGTGCATTTATATTGTAAAATCACTTTTGTGTTATAAGTTTAATAAGTTATATATTGATTATATTATTTAACATTAAAATATAAAACTGATTCAAGGTTTTATTTCTTCTATACAAAGTATCTAAATAAAGGATTCATGAAAAAACATTTATAAAAAAATAAAGCAATCTAATCAAGTAATACAATTAAAAATTAATAAATTCATAAACTGAATTTTTCCACTAAATTAAGTAAAAAATACAAACATTGGAACGTAGAACCTCCTCCTTTCTTGAAGTCGGTTAAAAAGTAAACAATGTAAAACTGTTATCAATAAATAATAATAATAATAATAAATATCATGGGACACTTGACCCCAATTGACCTAGTCCCAAACTATACAATGCCATAGTAACATTTCTTAATTGGCAAAGCGTGAAAAAGTTAACTTTAATTTTGTCTAGGTAGCAGTAGCGTGGTATGGGGAGATTTTAATGCTATTTCTGTATAAAAATATACATCCATCCTTTATTATTTGTTAGAATTTAAAGTATAAAAACTTCGTACCTTATTTTACTACTTTTTGAATCTTTCACGGAAAAGGTAGGCAATAAAAAATTATATTAGTCAATGACCATTTATTAAAAATTAAACTAATCTAGTGAACAATAAATAAAATATTATTGGCACATAATTAAAAGCATGAAATTTTATTATTATAACTTTAATTAGTCAGACAAACATCGGCTGTATATATTATCGTGGGGCATTCATCAAAATATTTGCAATTTTTCCCCAAAGTTTAACTCTAACGAACTTAATAATGAACCAAAAGAAAACCTCAATATAAATAAAATTATTGAGTTATGGGGAAAAACAACCCATGTCATTTGATTAAATTGACCCCATTTAAGTAGTTTATATGAATATTATTTTTTATTCATGGGGCAAAACCAAAAATACGTTTGATAAAGTGACCCCATAGAAATAATACGGTACAGCCGAGGCGCGACTTACACTATCCCAGATTTATAAAAGTTCATTTCTTAAGATGACAATTATTTAGAACATTGTAGTTGAATCGATAGCCATTTTCATTGACGTCATCTGTCACTAAATTGTCACTGTGGAAGTGCACGTAGATCGGGCCTGGGGGAGTAGCTGTAAAAGAAAACAAATGGTGCATTTAGGGTTATGTACCTCTAACGAATCAAATGGAAGGGGGTCGCCAGTTGATAGCTCGTGGGGGGCAAGTTGGAAAGAAAGAAAGAAAGATTTTGGCTCCTTAAGTACCACCTAAGACTAAGACTAAAACTAGCACTAAAACTACATTACTTGGTGACATGACAGGACACCAAAAAGGGTCTCCACTCAGCATGTGTTGCCGCACATTATGTGCAGTAACGCTGGTTTTCTGTGGAGCCCAGAGTTGATATGGAGAATGAGAAAAGTATGGATTGTAGGTATTTATTGGAATTGGTGATTTGACGGTGAAAAGACGTATAGGCATGATCGATCAAGAAGTCAAGTTAAAGACTTAGATCTAATTCGGTCGCTTTACATTTGGCAACTTTTTTAGAATCTCTTGGGGGGGGGGGCAGCTGAATTGAACTGGGAATCGAACCCAGGTCCTCGGCATTCCGTGCCGCGTGCTACACCGCTGCACCACTGCTAGACAATGGTACAGACACGAATTTCCCCTATGCACCACATATCTCAGCTTGTTTGTTTCTTATTTAGCCACTTCAGCAGTGACGCTAGCGATAGCGACATCTATGCCGTAGCCCTCATCGAGAAACTTTCGGCATTCCATTGGAACTAATCGCTCACCCGGACAAGAGATATCGTTACTAAGGAATCAAATTAAGATTGGTTGATTCCAAAAAAACAACCTTAATGACATTAAAAGCTTTACTTACAAGCAATTATCTGGTTGGCGGCACTGGACCCGCAGAACTTGGAACCCCTCAGACCATCAGCGGTCTGCGATTCGGGGATGAACAGGTAATCCTCACTCTGAGCCGTCCCTTGAGTGAAAGGGTTCATCTGACAGTCTGTATCCAGGTACAGGTTGTCTTCGGAGCGGTACGCCATGTCAAAGCTTGCTGCTGTTAACCTGTAATAATAAATAAATAAATATCACGGGACAATTCACACCAATTGACCTAGTCCTAAAGTAAGCTTAGCAAAGCTTGTTTTATGGGTACTAAGCAACGGATAAATATAGATACATACTAAAATACATCTTAAACACCCAAGACCCGAGAACAAACATTCGTATTTTTCATACAAATATCTGCCCCGGCCGGGAATCGAACCCGGGACCTCGAGCTTCATAGTCAGGTTCTCTAACCACTTAGCCATCCAGTCGTCAAAATAAAGAAATAAATAAATAAATAAACAGGCCAAGCGAAATTAATAAAAGTTTGTAAAAATAAGCCAAATAGCCGCTGTTTTAGCGCTTGCATACATTTGGCAATCGACTTTTTTTTTAAAGTAAATAAAGATAGATTAAACTCACTTGATCCCGCAAACATCAGGAGTTCGCTTGAAGCATGTAGCGTAGGCCAGGTTAGCGATGTAAGGCCCCGCTCCTCGGTTGTAGTTAAACGACTCGAACGAACCAGAACGGTCGGGGTAGTATTGCAAACAGCCAGGGGGAGCTGGGGAAAAGTAAAAAAAAGATATACATGAGGCAGAACGATCGGGGTAGTTGCAAACACCCAGGGGGAGCTGGGGAAAAGTAAAAAAATAGATATATACGAGGCAGAACGATCCGGGTATATAGACAGGGTAATAGACAGGGGCGCTAGGGAAAAGCAAAAAAATATAAATAAAATTATGTATGAGCCAGAATGATGGAGTAGTATTGCAAACAGCCAGGGGGAGCTGGGGAAAAGTAAAAAAAATAGATATACATGAGGCAGAACGATCGAGGTAGTTGCAAACAGCCGGGGGCGCTAGGGAAAAGCAAAAAAATATAAATTAAATTATGTATGAGCCAGAACGATTGGAGTAGTATTGCAAACAGCCAGGGGGAGTTGGGGCATCCTGAACCATAACATTAAGCTTTTAAATTGTTACATCGTCTAAATGTTAAGAATTACGTCGTTTAAAACGTTATGGATAACTCATGTGTATGTTCAAGCAGGGGCTGCGATCAACCACCACAGGGGCCTTTCTGAAAATCAGCGCTGAGCTAATGAGCCCAGCACAAGCTGAGACTGGCACCCATTGCCAAACACTTTAGCAAACTACAGTACTTATTCTTTTTTATGTATTTTTTAAGTTTTTGGTAATAAACATTTTTTTTTTTTTTTTTTCATGTCTCATCCTTTTGATATAGTCTAAACTAGTGTCACTGGCATAGGAGTAAAAGCTAAAAACGTTGTGTCACTGAGCCCGAACGTGTTAACCAGTTAACTATTAGTACATTTATTTAAGTAAGTAATTATAATTTTAAAACTTACCAATGAGATATTCATCTCTGTCAGCGGAAGAGGTCAAAGGCGATGACGGGAGCGACGACGTAATAGCTTGAAGAAGTCCGTCACGGTATTTTCTAAAAACAAACGGTGAAATTCGGAATGGATCTCGAAATTTTAAATATATTTTGCCTGATAATTCACGACTTAAATCGAGTTTAGCTCGACATGTTTCGGGCTAATCCGTAGCCCTTCTTCCTCGGAGCATCTTAGGCCTCTAAGTTGGCAACGCATCTGCAATAACCCTGGTGTTGCAGATGTTTATGGGTGGTGGTGATCTCTTACCACCAGGAGACCCACTTGCTCGTTTGCCTTCCAGTCGAATAAAAAAAAAAGTAACGCGATTCGGTGGTGTCTGTGCACTGGGCAGTGCGCGTGTTGCAGCAGCCGCCGAGTCGCGTTGCTCCGAGGAAGAAGGGCTACGGATTAGCCCGAAACATGTCAACCTAAACTCGATTTAAGACGTGACTTATCCGGGAAAATATATTTAATATGAGTGAGTCTCACGCTAGTTTCATGTTCAGAATCTCGGAATATTTAGTGTGTAGAGAAAAGGAGCTCTATAAAAGTGTTCAAAATTGTCCTTGACAAAAAAGTGTCATTATCAGTACCTAACTAATATGTGATCTGTACTTAGTAGGTACCACCAGCACCAATATCTGACACAACAAAGCGTGCATAAATATCTGACACGACTCTAGCTATTTCTAGGGCCGGAAGGACGTGTCAGATATTTCACCGTTCCACCTTTTCACTTTCGCGGGGACACACAAAATTGTGTAGGTATATATTTCATATTGTTTTTTTTTTCTCTTCTGTGTTAGTGAATAAATGTCTTTTCTTTCTTTCTTTATATTTTGCACGCTCCGCTGTGGCAGATATTGCAGACTATGTACTAGAATTTTTTTAAACTTACCCCAAAGTGTTAAAGCACTCGAGCTGAGTGACCTTGATCTTCCACGTGGCTTGGGGCAGGTTCGGCTGCGTGTTGCGGTCGGCGATGTTGAAGTGGATGCGGATGGAGCGGCTGTTGGTGGATGCGTTCACTCTGACGTACACTGTGGAAGAAATAAGTACCTAGTTATTAAAAGCTAACTATTATAGTGTTACTTAAATAAGTTGATTAATTAAATATTATTGAGATTAAAACATATCCTTATTTGTTAACTAAAATTTGTACGTCACATAGTGACAAAAAGGCCAATCAACTTTTTTACCGACACTAATCTGTCCGCGACATTTTTCAAACAATTGCAGATTTTTGTAAGTAAGCATATTTTTTCTGTAATTTAAAGATGGTGTTCATGAATACATGCCATCCTACGTACGTTTAACCTATGAAACCGTGAAATATCTTGTTGGAACTACGATTTTTTAGTAACGCCAGAGACAATTTTGGTAACGCAGGAGACGCTCAAAGTGTCAGTACAATAGTTGATTGGCCCAATTAAGTATACCTCGGCGTTTTAGGGCACTTTTTTTCACAAACTAGAATCATCATAGTAGTATAAATTTGGACGAAGAAAAAAAACACTTCCGAAAAATAATTCCGAAGTATTTAAACTCGACGCCACAACATTTGGCCCACTCTAAATTATAATTACACAAAATTACCTATTACCGCACACCTACATTTTGAGGGCCAGATTTTTTTCCGCTCACTATAATTTAGTTTCGTGGCTTCCAAAATAATGCTCAATGCGCAGATACATCATTGTAACTTTATTAACTTATTTATCCAACGGTACCAACGGTTGATTCTAAAGCTCCTGTGTCTATAACACTTACTGTGTTGTCCATTATTGTCACCGCAGAGAGGCGGCATGAAATCTGAGTTGGCTTGCAGGTTTGTGACCTGGAAGATATCGTTTCGGCACGTATAACCCGGCCTCTGGGTCACATTCTCGACTGGTTCCACCTAAAAAATTAAATTTATTACAGCGCCATCTATGGTTGAGTAGAAATTCACAAACACTAAATTAAGTGGAATTATTGTAACAAAAAATTTAAAGTAAACAAAGATTTTTTTATAGTTTGTTGTAAGTCGTTGTCCTTGAACGTATCTTACGTAAGCAATTCATTGATTAGGCTCTCAAGGATTATCAAATTAATAAATGAAACGGCAGTCTCTCAGTAAAATTCACATTGATGTTAGCGCCATCTATTATCAAGTAGCAAAACTCACCGTAGTCGGTGGAGCTAGGTTGAAAGTTTCAAAGTCGATTCGTATCTGGCAAACGTTGTTGTTGTTGATTTCCACGTTGTAAGAGCATTCCAAGCCTGATGATTCCCTGTTTAGCGGAGGATTGATGAAGACAGCTACTTTCGTGTTCGTTCTGACGTCACACGCGTTTACTGTGAACAGCGACATCTATGTTTAAATGATTGAAGTAATCTGTACAGTAAGGTTTTGAAGCATGTGTAGTTCGCTAGATAGCGCTGTTATGTTTTCTATTGTTAATCGAACATAAAATGACAAAGATGAATCGTCTCAAATTCGGAAGTGGGGGGCCGTGACGTCACTCTTTAGTATAAAGCAATTATGCCCATTTTTTTTTACTAATTAGTAACAAAAAGAAAACATTCGTGTCCGATACCGATTAAAATTCGTATGTAAAATGTTATTAAACTAGCCTATTCACTCCCGCCATCTTTCTTTCTGGGTAAGTACCTACAAATGGCTACTCAAGGCGATAGATAAACTGTTTTTGAACCAGCAGGGCTACTCCGAAACTCGAAACTCGAAGTTCGTATCGTACCGTCCCTCTCGGTCTCGTATTTAATAGTATAAGTGTCCGAGGGACTTCGAGTTTCGAGCATCGGAGTAGCCCTGCAGTAAACTACGTCTTTGTCATCATCTACACTTACGATCAGGCGAGACTAGACATGGGCCGAAGCTCGTTATACATTCGGTTTAACCGAATTTCGGCAACTTGAGCTAAAATTCGGCATTCGGCCGAAATTCGATTTAAATGCCGGACAATCGGCACTAGAAGAAATAAACCTACTTGGCTACTTTTTGATTGAAATTACTAGAAAGCATGAATTTCATATCAGTAAAGTATGCAACAAAAATGAAATTTACAAATTGAATTTTAAAAGTTTTTGGATTACAATTTTCAGTAAATAAACATTGAGAAACTTTTAAGTATTTTTTATCATTAAAGGGTGTTAAATTTAGGGAATTCTGGGAAGAATAAAAACGTATCAATAATTTCGGTGCCGACCGTTGCAGTCGGTAGTGGCAAAAAAGGACTTTTATTTCTAAGAGACAATCCAATACTACTTTAGCAGCGCCCTCTTTGGGCTATTTTGATACAATACAATCATTTCATAGATCTCGTAGATCTTAAGGGAAAACAGTACCACCAGGTTTGACTAGATGGCACTGCTTATGTAAATCGTTAAGTTAATAAATTTAACAAAGGGTGTATTCAACAGTCAAATTTTAACAGTCTATTTTTATCTATCTACTTGTGTTTAAAATGTACTAAAGGCAGTTTATTAAACTTTTTATTTTTACCGCATGTTTGGCTGAAGTTCATATTCGGTTCAAATCATTATTGTCTCTAGGCGAGACTGGGTATTTACAAGGACAGCATACTCACGCGAGCAGCACGTAGCAAAGACCCCACAGAATCCGATGGCCTTCCCTCCTTGTGTGTTGCACTGGTTACGAGAGAGACAGACGCCGCCCGTCGAACGGTCTGTGCCGAGGCACTGCTCGCCGTTGCCAACAGTGAAGATGTTGGGAGGAGCCTGTCTGATGGCTGTTGACAGAAAACATCCCAAATAAAAATATAGTATATGTAGCGGTCCGAAGGTCACCAACGGTGCTGGCTGAAAATCAGCGCTGAGGTGTTTATTATTAACGCTTCAGCATTATGCTGAGCCAGTGTCCGATTCACAACCGCAATAACGCAATTTGTGTTGTCTATTTGTACTTAATGATATTGTTGTGTCTTGTGTTGTGAATAAATGTATTTTCTTTCTTTCTTTCTTTTCAAATTTGTCACTTCAAATTTCAATATCTCAAAAATGAAGCATTTCTTAGAATCATAGCTAGATAACTTGATTTTAAATAAAAAACCTCATTCAAATCGGTCCACCCGTTTAAGAGCTACGGTGCCACAGACATACACAGACACACATAGCGGCTAAACTTATAACACCCCTCTTTTTGCGTCGGGGGTTAAAAATTCGTGGAAATCTTTTTTTTTAAATATTAGTACTTAGTAAAAATACGATTATAAAAATATTTCTGTGGAAAATTTAAGTATCGTAAAAAGCGAAATAAGTCAAACTTATTATACTTTTCTGTTAAGTACTTCAAACTAATAGCACTGTAAAACTAGCTTGGTTTGCTTTAGAAAATAAATATTGAAACGAACCAAAATATTTTCTTTTAGATTCTTACATAATAAATATTAAACAGGGTGCAATTGGTCGACCGTTTTTTTTTCTAACATAAGCAAGAATAGGGGCCAAAAACTAATAAAAATCTTCCACATTTTTACCAAATATAGATGTAGTGAAAAAATCTTTACACAGGCCAAGACAAAATCAATCCTATGCCAATGTCATAAAGACTGACATGGAAAAACTTCTCTCACTTTAATTTTATTTTTATTAACAAATCACACTCACTTCTCGACAGTTCAGACGCCTCACTGCTGCATGCTACGGCGAATAGCAGAACTAATCTGCTTATTGAGTACAGCGCCATCTTGTGTCAAATAGCTGTAACGTAAAATGTGAATTAATTTTTAAAACTGACATTTATTATTTTAATTAAAAGTCTTATTTATAGACGAGAGCTTTTGTTACGTTTACGAAAAAACCGTTTAAATATCAAACAAAAATTGACGTTTTTAAAACACCGCTTTCAAAATATCAAATAATTTATTGTATGGTCATGAGTACACATTGTTTAGTATATACAATCCAGTACATCATATCTTGCCGAGAGGCGTACAATATTATTGATCTAACTCTAGGTATGGTTATAATCTATGCTATACTAAATCTCAATGTTTTATTACATTCAATAGGATAAATTAATAGAGTGATACTTTTACTTTTGTGTATGAAAAAAGTATTGGAATATTTCGATGGCCCAAACGAATAAACGTGTAATCGTAAAACAGCAACTTTACAGGAAAAATAAAACCAACTTTAACTACTTGTACTATTATCTATTCTGTGCTTTAACTTTGTATGGAATAATTACCAACGAATAAACAATTAAAACATTTTATCTCAAAAACGGTTAATCTGATCGGTGTAAAAAAAATTGACGACATACTTTGGGCCATATTATGTAAGCTAAAAAAGCAAAAAAAAATTTTTCGTGTAAAGGCCTTTGCACGTTTATTCGATTGGGCCATCGATTTAGAAACACCAAATCCAACTCGGATGGGCAGCAATCAGGGTCGGGAAACTTTGCAATGTCTTTTCGTCCAAAATCCCTTAGTTTTCACTAATATAATGGATCCGAGACGTGGTGCTTCACTATAGGTAGGCCTTATAAAGGCTCTGAGTTACTCAGCGAGCTATGGAGAGAGCTACCCTCGGGGTTACTACGGGATAGAATCAGAAATGAAGAGATACATAGAAGAACAAGAGTCATCGACATCACCAATCAACTGACGTACTTTTTATGAGCTGTCAAAACACAATTCTCCCATAGAGTTTCAATGGCAATAGCGAATTATGACGTCACTATCCGGCAACTCAATCAACTATTTATTTGTTTTAAAGCAACAAAAAATCTAATTTTACAGTAAATCGAAAATTAATCTGGTATTCAGGGCTAAAATAAAGAGTTTTTTTTACTGGAGTTGTGGCTTCGTAGTATTTTTTAATGGCGTCATCATCCCAATTAGCTGGTTACAGTGGCAATGGGCAGGACATTTATAGCACAGAGAACAGATGGCCGTTGGGGTCGAAAAGTTCTCGAGTGGAGACCGCGGATCGGCAAGCGTAGCGTAGGACGTCCACCAACGAGATGGACGGACGGTTAAAGCCGCGGGTTCACGGTGGATGCAGGCCGCTGGCAACCGAAGCAACTGGAGGTCTATGGGGGAGGCCTATGTCCAACAGTGGACGTCCTACGGCTAAGATGATGATATTGATGATGATGGATGTTGATACATACGTTATGGAAAAGTCGTGAAGTTATTATTAAAACTAGCGTGTTTTGATAACATGTTAAAAATAACTGTTGCTCCCTATTACTACCGTTAACCTAACCTATGGTTAAAACACTTCACACAAAACTCGTCTTTCACCTCTCACTCTTAAAACTCAATTTACAATAGCCAACATATCAAAACAATTTGAACATTTAGAAAAGACAGACAAAATTCTACTCAATTTCCAATACATAAAATTCAATTTCAAACGATAACCAATAGTATTGGCTAACGACGCAATATACTTTCGATTCTATAGTGTTCTTCATATGGTAGATATTCGTTTGTGTTGTTTAGTAAGATGTTAGGTAAAAGTTACGATTGGTACATTAATAGTAGATTGTAACCGGTTGAGGTCAATGACCCCGAACTAATGCAGTTGCACGGAAACTAACAGTTTAAGATATATCTTCTCTATAGTAACTATATCTTCTGCCCGCGACTTTCCCTGGCCCTCCCGCGAATCTCCAAAATTACTAGGTTATAGTGTGCTCAATAGATATGTCTAAAGCAAAATAAATTATTTAATTTCATTTCATTACACCATATATTGAAATAAACGGTTTATTTTCAAATTACCGAAATCATTTTTTTTTTGTAAATAGTTCTTTTTTTTATTTAAATCATTTTGTTATTATTAGAAAGTTATGTTTAATAAAACAATTTATTTATCTTATTCTTCTTTTTATTTTATATTTTTTTATTTATTTAAATAAATAAATAATTAAATATAAATATCTGATACGATTCTATTTCTAGGGCCGGAAGGACGTGTCAGATATTTTTGCACGCTCAGCAGCGGCAAAGTCAAAGTCAAAGTCAAAATATCTTTCTTAAATTTAGGCTATACAAGCACTTATGAATGTCGAAAAAATCTACCACAGGTTCGGAAAAAACCTCTGTTGAGAAGAATCCGGCAAGAAACTCAACGAGGTATATTTAAGATTATTAATGCACTTCCGGTTGTCCTGAAAACTTGAAATATCCGATAACAAAATCGGTGTGCAAAGAAATTATTATACTTCATTGATATGGACCTCCGCTATGTCTGATTTAATAAATTATTTTAAATCAGATTTTTTGTGTATAACCAATCATTTTTTAAAGAAAGTAAAAGTCTATCACGAATAATTATTCGAGTAGACACATTAACTTATATATCAAGAAGAGTTCTATCAGACAACATTTTTTATCTACTTATCTAAAGATCTATCAAAGATTATATCGATCTATCTATCTATCTTAAATTTTCA
This sequence comes from Choristoneura rosaceana, assembly GCA_037349165.1. NCBI lineage: Eukaryota > Metazoa > Arthropoda > Insecta > Lepidoptera > Tortricidae > Choristoneura > Choristoneura rosaceana. The sequence continues at coordinate 8,661,519 of JAZBNJ010000046.1, read as the reverse complement.
CTCACTTTTATGGAATAATCGAGAAAAACTAACAAAAATACAACGTCGCCAGCTAAGCAGGTATAAAGCTCTTAAAATGTATGTTTTTTTTATATAAGAGGGGACAAACGAGCATGTTGGTCATCTGATGGAAAGCAATCACCGCCGCTCGTGGATTCGTACAACTGTGATTTGCCGGCTGGCGTACAAAGTTACTTATTTCCCTTTTGTTTTAAATATATTACACTACAGAACTCTAGTTCTAAAAAGCAAAGCTAAATCAAAGCTAGACAGATCCAATTTTTTTTATGATCGTAGGTAATGTATTATATATTATTATATTATTATTATTATTGCTCGTTTGCCTTCCAGTCGAATAAAAAAAAAATAGTTTTGGAGCCATTATGCAACTACACTTTTCTTCATTAGAACAGTGTTAAGCGATATACAGTGAAGGACTGCGGGGCCTAAGGTTGGCGTGTTGTGTTGGTTGTTTCGTCTTAAAGAGTTTTCAAACTACTGTTAAGTTTACAGTATAACAGTGTATAGTTAGTCAAACTGTCATTTTGCTTGTACACAAAGGCTCGTTAAGTTCTTCGGAATTTGACAATAAGTCAGTTTGTTACTATGCAATTTCTTACCGACTTAAAAAAGGTTGTGCTTAGTTATATGCTTTTTCTTTTATTTACTTGTGCCTAGCCATATTTTTTTCTATTGGATAGGTAGATTGAAAAAATGCAATGCCATCCATACTAATATTATAAATGCGAAAGTGTGTTTGTGTATTTATCCGTCTTTCACGCCGTGACGGAGCGACGGATCGACGTGATTTTTGGCATAGAGCTAGTTTATGGGTCCGAGAGTGACACAGGCTACTTTTTATCCCGGAAAAATGCACAGTTCCCGAGGGAACAGCGCGCGATAACCGAATACCACGCGGGCGGAGCCGCGGGCAAAAGCTAGTAATTTTTATAAAATTACGTTATAAATTCGAACAGTAAATTTCTAAATATTTAAAGTATTATTACAAGAAGTATAATTCATTTTTTTTTTACCCCCGACGCAAAAGTATGCAATTTCGCAGAAACGACTTTTTGGTTTTAGCCAGTCTGTAAGATGGAACTTTAAGCTTCCCTGTGTTTCTAGTAGCCTTTGGCTTGTCGACGTTAGTGGGAAAATCACATATGTTCTTCCTAACGTACATGATTATTTCAAAAACATAAAGCGACGGCAGGGTTAGGATACCTAGTTTCCTTAAAAAAAGACCTTAAATATTCACGCGTCTTCAAATTATAAATTACTCTAATTGCGCTCTTTATTTATTTATTAAAGGAGAACCAACAGCTAAAAACACAATATATGCAGTAATAATAACAACACAGAGCCAATTACAGGATCCCACAGATAGCTACAGTTAACATGTTTAAGCTTAACTTAAACGAGGTGACGCGCACCAATCAGACGTCACGCCATGCCAAACAAAACACCATAGAACTTCAAATAGAATTACTACATTCCTCAACACATAGTACTTATTTTCTTTAAATAAATATTGCAACAAAGTTAAATGTAGTTTAGTAAGATAAAAATTGACTTAATGTCTGCAGCAGATCCTCATAAAATAAGGCCGTACCTGGGCCAATCAACTTTTTTACCGACACTAATCTGTCCGCGACATTTTTCAAACAGTTGCAGATTTTTGTAACTAAACATGTTTATTCTGTAATTTAATAGATGGTGTACATGAATACATGCCATCCTACGTAAGTTCAATCTATTAAACCGTGAAATATCTTGTTGGAAGTTCGATTTTTTGGTAACGCCCGAGACAATTTTGGTAACGCAGGAGACGCCCAAAGTGTCGGTAAAATAGTTGATTGGCCCACCTAACAGTTTTCCTCAGTAGGTAAGTAATTACGTGAGCTCCACTAAAACTTAATTAAAAATTAAACTGTAGTGGTAGAACCGGTGGTAGATTCATTCATTCATGAGTGCTTATTATAATCTAAATTGAATAAATTTGATTTAATTTATGTGACTAATTTAACTAATTGAATTTCATTCAATGTACTTCGATAATTTTTCTTCGATTGCTTTATATTTATTGAATTGTATGCGAGATATAAAATAACCTAATATTACAAGCAAATATGGTCATTGTCTGAAATAAAAATATTTGAATTTGAATAAAGATATTTTGTTACTTAATTTATGAACTATTACTACACTAAATTATGACTAAATAATTTTATATTTATTGAATTGTATTAACATAAAAAATAACCTAATATTACACGTAAATATGGTCATTACACGAAATAAAAATATTTGAATTTGAATAAAGATATTTTGACATTTAATTTATGAACTATTACTACACTAAATTTTGACTAAATAATTTTCGAAATACTAATTTATAACGAAAATAAAATTTTAATTGCTTCTTTAAACACGCAAAAACTAATAACAGACTTTTATTAATTTAAAACTAATCGCACGACACTTCCATAATAATATCTCAACAAACAATCAATATCAAAGATCACACATATTAAATAATTTCCTAAACCGCCGAAAAAAATTTCCGCGACAAATTTTTTTATCACAAAAGAAAGAGAAGAAAGCAAATACGTACGGTTTTGTCGACGATGGTCGGCGGAGAGCTTAGCAGCGCGGCTCTGCCGGGCTTTTATACGGACCTTGGCATTGGCAATGACCGGACCCTACGGTCAAGTTAAAGCTGATATAGGTCTTAGATGAACAATAGCTACCATAGGCCAAATATGGGGTCTACCACCCTAAAGTTGATAACCGTTCAAATACATTTATTGCAAGATTGTCGATAATCGTACAGGTGTTAGACACATACTTAATAGTGCGTCCCAATCAACCGATTTACGGTATACAAATGTTAATGAAGGAAACAGCGCAACTTCTGGGATTTTAACTATTTATTTCGTACCTATTATTTTTGAGAACTATTTGGCTTGCAATATTGACGTGTTCTAAATCAAAATCATGTTTTTCACAGACAATACATTAAAAAACTAATATTCTATGTAATTGGCTGCCAGTCAGCCAACACAATGTTTAGTTTAGTCAACAATTTTATGTAATAATTAATTAATTGTATTAGGTATAACATGTCAAATATATTATAATAAGAGAAATAAAGAAATACCTCTGGTGTTGCAGATGTTTATGGGCGGTGGTGATCTCTTACCATTAGGAGACCCACTTGTTCGCTCGTTTGCCATCCAGTCGAATAAAAAAAAATCACCAGTACAGTATAAACATCATCATCATCATCATGTCAGCCGAAAGACGTCCACTGCTGGACATATGCCTCCCCCAAGGCTCTCCACTCAGACCGGTCTTGTGCTTTTCGCATCCACCGCGATCCCGCGATCTTAGCCAGGTCGTCGCTCCATCTTGTTGGAGGCCTACCGACAGCTCGTCTCCCGGTCCGCGGACGGCATTCGAGAACCTTCTGACCCCATCGGCCATCAGTCCTGCGTGCAGTATAAACATGTCACTGCCTTAAAGATGATATTATTTCAGTCTTAACAATAACATTAAAAGGTAACAAAAAAAAAGTTAAGGTAAAAAAAAATACCTCGTTGAGTTTCTTGCCGGACTCTTCTCAACAGAGGTTTTTTCCGAACCGGTGGTAGATTTTTGTTTGACGTTCATAAGTGCCTGTTATAGCCTAAATTGAATAAAAATATTTTGACTTTGACTTTGAACCGTTAAGAGTGCCGATATATATGACACAGATATAGTAATAATTGAAAAGTATTAATTCGATTTAGATTGAATAATTACAGCACATATTTAAATACGATTCAATTTTTTTTTTATTTAAATCTCTTCTAAGGAATAAAAACATTCATCAAGCAGGAAGCGTTGTAACTTAGAGATTTTTTTTGTTTTTGTTTTTCGTTTGCATGTCACAAAACAATAATGCCAATAGATGTGTCTGTCAACTTGAAAGTTCGACTTTAGCGACATATTAATTTGATAGGAACTTGTTTATAAATTGATAGACCACTTGTACGGTTGTTGCTTCGAAACGCGTCAGTGTATTTTGGTGGTGGTGATAGATGGGTTTGTTTCTTACATAAATGTAGCTATCATAAGGTCGCGGGTGAGCAAAGAAACTCTTTTAGTTAATTGATATGGACCTCCGCAAAGTAACATCTGATTGAATAAAAAATTAACCATATCAATTGTGCTCTTGATTCGGACTAGGAAAAATTGAAATTTTCCAAAATTTCAAAAAAACGGCAAGGGTACACTTTTTTTGGAAAACGCCCTACCAATTCTAATCTATTTCTCTTTGTTTTCCAAATAAAACTATAATACATATATAGTACATGGAATTAGTGCTTTTGACCTTGCATCAAATGAGGTAGTTCTGATTTTTGTATGAGTTGGTGTTGGTGAAATGGGTTATGACAAATCCAAGTTTTCCACCTCGAAAGCCTTCCGGATCATTGTTAAATACTTGAAAATATTAAATATTTTTAAAAAACAGATTTACAATATTATTAATGTATCATATATGATATTAATAATATTGAAATAATATTTCTTGAAAATTAATTAAAATTTAGTAGTTTTATCCGTTTTTGACAATTTTTACCACCAAGGACTTATGTTACGGCAAAAATCACAAAGGATCATTTTAAGTAGACTAAATTTCCAATTAAATAAGACTAACTTAGTTTTGGTAGGTCAAATAGTTTCTTATATTTATATAGTTTCTTCTTTTTCGATACAATTTCCATGTACTATGTATAATATCGTAAAAACGCCCGTCATTTTGAAAACATAACCCTGTTCCGTGGAGTAGGTACGTAGAGAGACAAATAAATTTGGGTAAGTATGATAAATTTATAAAAATTAAATACCTAATAATATTTTTTAGGAGGACATATTTAATAAGGAAGTCAGGAAGTAAGGAAACAGGGTTATGTTTTCAAAATAACGAGCGTTTTTCCGATCCTAAGACCATGACGATAAAATAAAGGGAGAACTGTCATTGTCATGGTGGTTTGTTTACTTTTCTAGAGTTGCCCCTGCGCAGTTTTGCCTAATATTCCCGTACGGGCTACACATGCTTTCCAAGTCAACGGCCACGCTGTGTGGCTTGCGTAAGCGCATATCAAAAAGTCAATGATTCTAGGAGATCGCTGGACAAACACTCAGACAGACAAACAGCGCGCTGTTTGGACAACACATTTCGATTCGAGGGGCGACTAGGAAAATTTGGTAACTGGAAAAAATTAAATTTTGAGAGAAAGAATAAGTGGGATTTAAGAAGGCGTGAGTTGAATGTCATTTCTAGTGGAAGAGCTAAAGTAGCTCTTCCACTAGAAATGACATTCAACTAGGTAGTGCCACGAGAGTTGAGGTTAGATTACACACACAGCTACAAAAAGAACAGATTGCACAAAAGGAGAATGAATTAAATCCTTACTATTATAAAGGGGAAAGTGAGTTTGTTTGTTTGTTTGTTTATCACGCCGTAACGGAACGACGGATCGTAGTGATTTTTGGCATAGAGATAGTTTATGGTGCCGAGAGTGACATAGGCTACTTTTATCCCGTAAAATGCACTGTTCCCGAGGGCACAGCGCGTGATAACCGAATACCACGCGGGTGGAACTGCGGGAAAAAGCTAGTGGATGAATAAATGTCAAAATTCTCACAACACGACATGTTGAGTGGTAGCACATAAGATTGGTAGCAATCCGGGCGGTCCTTCCACAAGGTCCTACCACCTGCAAAATCTATGGAGTAGTTAGCACATCATCATCAGCCAGAAGAGACCTTCCCCTTAGAATGACAACTCGCACTTGCGTCCACTGTTTGCCCGCTCACAATGTCGTCCACCTAATAGAAAGCCTACCAACGATTCGTCTATTTACGGACATATAAACATATTATGTTGAAAAAACAAATTAATTCACGTAAAAAATAATATTCCTACAAATACATGTATTAAGATCGTTAACCTAACTACAGTATAAACCCAGTAACTGAGCTACGATCTACTAACAGCGTTGTTAGTACTTAGATTAGTTACTGACTTATACTGCGGTAATCGAACCAACTCTAGCGCTCTCATCCGACCAGTAGCAAAAGGGTTTTTGCACCTTATATGCAAGGTTTTAGGGTTGAATATTGATTGACTATAAATTTAAGCCGTTAATTGAACTGTCATTTTGACATGTTTAATGTATATTAGATAATAATATAAATAAACGCGTTCGTAATTTTTTTGTGTTCGTGGGAAAGTGCACTATTTTGAACATGACTCGTGAGGCTCATTCCAATTTTATGAAAAAACCGCTTAGCTCACGTCTTAAATCTAGTTCAGCTCGTGTTTCGGCCTAATTCGTAGCCCATCTTCCCGGAGCGTGACACCACTCTGCTCACCAGTGCGCATTCTTAAGCTATTGATATAATTTTTCGAGCTATTTCGGTTTCCATAATTTCATTTGCCACAATTTCATTTGCCATACCAACCTTTGCCATAAATTATAGGATGCAGTATGTTAGGTTAGGTTACTTTAATAACAATTCTGAAGATGATACTGTTTCAGTAATACATAATGAGGTAACCGGTTTTTTCATGAAATTGGAGTGAGCCTCACGATAGAGCCATATTCAAAATACTTAGTCCATAATTATAATTGCCAGCAAATGTAGAGCAAAGTAAATTGGCAAGCAATAATCAAGGTAGGTATCTGTCGGTCGTTATTTACACTTACGTTATTTACTTTATAATATTTAAGTTACGGAAATACAATACATAACTTTAAAAAAACTTTGCTTTACTTTTAGCTTTTACTTTTACTTTAACTTTTTGATATCTACTTGTTAGACCTTATGCAAACGTATTCCAGCAAATAAATATTTCATTTCATTTCATTTCTAAAAAACCTGGCTGTGACTGTATGGTATGGTTATGCTTTCTGTAAAAAAGTTTTCTTGGACTTACCTGATTTCACCTCGAAGGGTCAAAATCGTCAAGTTATAAAATTGACAATTGTGTACTTGACAGCAACAGTTAAACTGTTTGTGCATGGTCTCAAGATCAACCTGTAGACGGTTGCCGTCAATTTACATAGCATCTTAATTACTGCATTCAGAGATGTCAATTAACTAACTGCAGAACCACAAGTATAATATGAAAAATAAAAAATCAAAATCATTTATACAGTAAATAGGCCGCAATGGGCACTTTTACACATTTTTTAAACTATCAGCGCTTTCGGAAAGATCATTGCCAAGATGAATGCGCCGCAAGATACTTGGCAGAAAGTCATTTTTTTCAAAAAAAAAAATACAAATAAAATGCTTAAAAACTACAGTATACAATTAAAGAAAAAAATTACAAAAAATAATACAGGGGTCCCTTGGTAAAAAAACTAAACATTAACTATATCTACGTTCAGTGGAAATGTAGAATGCTTCCACCGTCAAAATTAAAAAAATAAATAATAATAATTTAATTCTGAAATATACATTTCAGGTATGTATCATACTGTGCATTTTTTATTTTTATTATATTATAACTAATTTGTTTAGAAGGGTTACTGCAGCTAACGCTGTCTTTTTATAGATTTCGACATGCTTAACCACAAATTTGTAGACAACCCTCAGTGCGCGAGGTCAACACTTGACCGGATGTTATAGGTAGTGCCACGAGAATTGAGAGAGAGAAAGAGAGAGAGGGAAACATTTATTTACACATATTCGATACACATAAAAATAATTAGATGGAAAGAATAAAAATAACATCGAACAGTATAAATGAACAGTAGAAGCCGTGGTGGCCTAGTAGTTTGACCTATCCCCTCTCAAGCAGAGATTCGTGGGTTCAAAACCCCTGCTTGCACCTCTTAATTCCTCGAAATTCATGTGCGCAATTTACCACCAGCTTTGCGGTGAAGGAATCGTGAAGGAAACCTGGAAAAAAACCTGCGAAGCAATTCAATGGTGCGTGTGAAGTACCCAATCCGCACTGGGCCCGCGTGGGAACTATGGCCCAAGCCCTCTCATTCTGAGAGGAGGCCTGTGCCCAGCACTGGGATGTATATAGACTGGTATAATATACGGAATACGACAGATGCTTCATAACCATAGATTTAAAGATAGGCAGGAGTTAGCGCGCCTTAAGTCTATTGGTAGTTATTCATGTTAGGTGTTGCCCTGGTGTTACAGATGTTTATGGGCGGTGGTGATCTCTTACCATCAGGAGACCCACTAGCTCGTTTGCCATCCAGTTGAATAAAAAAAAACACCTATCTAAGAACCACCGTCGATAAATTACAAAGCCATTGCAGACAACCGTATCTAAATTAGTCAAACCGTTCTGGAGATAATAAATAATAATAAATAATAAATATCACGGGACAATTCACACCAATTGACCTAGTCCCAAAGTAAGCTTAGCAAAGCTTGTGTTATGGATACTAGGCAACGGATAAACATACTTATATAGATAAATACATACTTAAATATATATTAAACATCCAAGACCCGAGAACAAACATTCGTATTATTCATACAAATATCTGCCCCGGCCGGGATTCGAACCCGGGACCTCAAGCTTCGTAGTCAGGTGCTCTAACCACTGGGCCATCCGGTCGTCAAAATGTGAACATTCATTTGCGCACAAACAAACAAACAAACAACCTCTCATCCTAAACGCATATACCTTCTCCGTTCCGTCGTGGGTAAAAAAACTTATTTAAGTATACTCTAAGATCTGTAGGATTATTATCGTTAAAGAAATTAAGTAAATCATAAGAAAAGAATTGGTATTCTGGAAACGTAGAAAAAGCTCATCCACGTAAGTACATAGGACGTGTCAACAGAGGCCGGCAGCTAACTGTACTGAGATTGGATTACGCTAACCTGTTTGTAGATACAGCCACGAAAACAGCGGTTAGAAAAAAAAAATTTATTCACAACACTTCAGCGAAGATTACGATTTGGAGTCTTTTTGTATTTTTTTATTTCAACTCCAAATTTTTGTTTCTTTTACGGTCATCCCGTGTAAGTTGTCCAGTGGTGGTGTAGGGGAATAGCACGCAGCACGGAATGTTGAGGACCTGGGTTCGATTCCCAGCGCTGGTCTATTTTTCTGCTTTTTCTGTGCATCCATGTTTCGGCTTGTGTTTTCGTGTGAAATATATAACACTTCAGCGGACTAATTCTCTGAGCAACGTCGGTGACTTGCGCTCTTTGTCGTATAATGTAATGTCTGTTATGTATGTAAACTCTTTATTGTACAAAATAAGTAAAACAAACACAATTGACAAAAAATGAAATATATACAGGGTTAAATCTAGGACGTGATACAAAATTAGTGTTTCGTGCTCAGTTAATGCTGGGTAATATAATTCTTTAACTGTTTTGTTGAAATAAGTCTGAAAAAAATTGTGGTTTCTATACATTATTGAAATAAGAAATCGTGAACAATGTATGGAAACTGCAAATTTCAACGGACTTATTTCAAGAAAAGAGTTAATGCATTATATTACCCAGCGGAGTGCAGATGGCCGTTGGGGCCGAAAAGCTCTCGAGTGGAGGCTGCGGATCGGCAAGCGCAGCGTGGGACGTCCACCAACGAGATGGACGGATGACCTGGTTAAAAGCCGCGGGTTCACGGTGGATGCAGGCCGCTGCCAACCGAAGCAACTGGAGGTCTATGGGGAAGGCCTATGTCCAACTGTGGAAGTCCTACGGCTGAGATGATGATGATTACCCAGCATTAACTGAGCACGAAACACTAATTTTGTATCACGTATTAGATTTCCCCCTGTATATGAGCGTGTAGACTGTAATATAAAACAATGTTCTACTTTTTGGAAAAGCGGGGTCTCCTGCTACAGGTTAACTACTTACCTACTAGGAGGCCTCAAACTATACATGTAAACGACACAGTTATAACAATAAATTATTATTAAGGCCGCCTATTGCTTACCGTGTAATTTTTTTGTCTGTGTATTTGTTTTCTGTATCACTTACTATTTCTGGTGTACAATAAAGAGTCTTTGTATTGTATTGTATTGTATTGTACAAAGTCGAACTTATCTCTTTAAGGGATCTCTACCAGTCAACCTTTGAGTGGATGAGAGGAGCATTCAGTCAGGGACAGACAATGGATAGACGAGACGGATAATGATTTCGGATTTTATCCTTAAAATAAACCCCTTAAAACATCTACCCCCTCCCCTCCCTCCCCCAGCAGGTGCGGCGGCCTCTATTGCTGAACAAGTATACAGACGGTTTTAGTCCCGGGGAAGGACAAAGGCTAATTTTTATCCCGGTGAATAGCGATAAACGAATTCTAAGAAAGATAACGGCTAGTTTACATATTATGATAAGGAATTTATCCTTTTCCTATGATATTTCTTTATAGCGTTTTTGTACAGCAGTAATCATTATATTATTCCCGCTATCGCTCATCGCTCCGCTCATCCCACCGCCCACTCTATGCCCCCAAATAATTGCTCAGTAAGCAAAGTAGGTTTTTTTAAATACTAGTTCAATGGCTCGTATTTCGACATTATTTGAGTGGTTCCGTAGGGCCTATAATTATCACATGGCAGAGCCTTCATTACAACATTGTACTTAACAAAGAACATATTTTGTTTCATAACTTAATTTGTTCTTTTTAAAGTACAATGCGGAAGTTGATGATAGGCGGGAATTTATATTTGTTTCAATTACTACGTTCATCATCATCATCATCCCAGCCTATATACGTCCCACTGCTGGGCACAGGCCTCCTCTCAGAATAAGAGGGTTTGGGCCAAAGTTCCCACACGGGCCCAGTGCGGATTGGGAACTTCACACGCACTATTGAATCGCTTCGCAGGTTTGTTGTGCAGGTTTTCTCACGATGTTTTCCTTCACCGCAAAGCCCGTGGTAAATTTAAAATGTAATTCCGCACATGAATTTCGAAAAAGTCAGAGGTGCGAGCCGGGTTTGAACCCACGACCCTCTGTTTGAGAGGCGATAGGTCAAACCACTAGGCCACCACGACTTCTTATTACTGCATTACTACATTGGCTTCAATAAACCTTAGAAAAAATTAAGTAAGGTACACGTAGGAAGCAGAATTTGACGGCATTCCCGGAGCGGTACAACTTAGAGATCTTAAAAAAACGAGCAAGAGTCTCTCAAAGGGCCGCCAACGCAACTGTGATATCCCTCGTGTTGCGGGTGTCCATGGGCGTCGGTGATTGATCTAAATTAAGCGTCCCGAGTGCTCGTTTACCCCTTCTTATCCATATTAATATTATAAATGCGAAAGTGTGTTTGTATGTTTGTGTAACGGAGCGACGGATCGACGTGATTTTTGGCATAGAGATAGTTTGTGGGCCCGAGAGTGACATAGGCTACTTTTTATCCCGGAAAAATGCACAGTTCCCGAGGGAACAGCGCGCGATAACCGAATACCACACGGGCGGAGCCGCGGGCAAAAGCTAGTATAAAAATAATTATATTCTCTATAAAAAAAAATATTTATATATATTTTATTTGCTTACTTTACTATTTGTTTACTGTAATCGCATTGTCATCCAAACTACATATCCGTACCTAACACTGGATATACATAGACACCTACAAATTTGGACAAAACCCTCGGCACGCGACTCAGACTCGCACTTCACCGATTTAAAAAAAAACGTTTCCACATAAAGTTCAAAATTCCTTAACCCTAAAACCGCTACGTCCTTTTTAAAGCACAATACAATTTGAACTCAGCTTTTCCTTTTTGCTATGCCTGTGGTCTGAATGAATCCTAGTCAATTGTAATGTCTGTTTGTCCTAGGTATATACCTGGATTAGCAGAGCCTACAAAAAGGGGGGTACTTCAAGTAGCACTGAAAGAAAACCCAAGTCTACGAATGCATATTTTAATCCTAAATTATTACTAAGTGAAATATCATGTAGAGATGTTATTACCTCCATGTATTTCACTTATTTTTTTTTTTTTTTTTTTTATTTGTTATTACTTTCATTTTGAGAACTATTTTATCACATTGAAATTTTAATTAGGTATTAATGAAATAATGAATGATATGATTACTTTGCTCACCCGCGACCTTAAAAACGAGGGTAGTTTGCGGTTGAGCAAATTGATTGTTTATAGTTTTTAATTATTACACAATTATTTATTTAATAAATAGTTTTTAGTTCTTATATATTTATTTATAATTAGGTATTTATATAATTAAAAAGCAGTTCTTCTTACTTACAATATAATTTCTTCTTTTAAGTTCCTAAATTGGATATTGAAATTCTAGTTTTATTTTTATTTCTATGTAGGTATTTACTTTTCATTTTTGTAATAAGTATTTTGTAAATTTAATTCTTATTATTTGTCATTGTAACTTTACTTTTGGCTAGCATTCGATTATTATAATTTATGAAAAGTGAACAAAGACAAATTTATATAAGTTTATTTTTTTCAAAATAAAATAAATTATTTATTGTTAAACACATAAAACCAAACGTGTTAATCTAATTATCATAATACGTAAAGAAGTAATAACAATTCAATTAAATAAATGCAGACATACTTGCAGATAGAGTAAAAGGAAAATTGTATAAAAACGTTATGGGAAAAAAATATTGTACATCATCTTATTTGTATACATTTGTTTGTTTGTTTGTTTAAACTCTTTATTGTACAAAAAGGAAATAGGTACAAAAAGTAGGTGGGTAGGTAGGTAGGTATTTGATGATTCTTTTGCAAATATCTTTTAATTACCTACCTGACATGTATTTATAATAATGTATTTATAACAAGGTAATTAATATCGCTATATTAATTTACTGTCAATAATTTATTGTATGCAGTGTAGGGTTATTTTATAGTGGTTATTCAGGTCCCCATTTATATTTTATTTTATTATTTGCTGTTATAGCGGCGATAAAATTATGGATGAACTTCAACCATCTTTCTTTTACAGTTTTTCGAGATTCAGCTCTATGAGAAACAACTTAGCGATAAATAGGATTTCATACCCGGAGAGTGACAAACAAATAAAATTTTTAAACAGGTGGTAATATATCAGCTCTTTATATATCCCGCGCAGCGCGAATGACGTGCCGCAGTCAGTTCGCAATAAGTCTGGATTTGCTACATTTGTGAAAAGCTGCAGAGTGGCGCGCGTTGAATCGGGAGAACTACGAAATGGCTGAATTTAGATATTTTTTTTTATTTTAACCTCCGACTCAAAAAAGGGGTACAGTAAGTACAATACGATACAAATATTTTTTACTAGCTCATGCCCGCGACTTCGTCTGCGCGGATCTAGGTTATCGTGCAGTGGCGCCCTCTACCGGAATAAAAGGTATCCAATGTTGATCACTGGGGTTCAAACTATATCTATACCAAATTTCATCAAAATCGTTCAGTGGTTTCGGCGTGAAAGCATAATAGACAGACAGACAGACAGAGTTACTTTCGCATTTATAATATTAGTAGGGATTGCACACCACAAATCCGTACAAAAAACCTAAATACTAGACATAAAATCCAGAGTAGATAATAGGCGGTCTTATCGCTTAAAAGCGATTTCTTCCAGACGAAGAACGAAGAAGACGAAGTGTGTTTGTGTGTTTGACCGTCTTTCACCCCGTAACGGAGCGACGGATCGACGTGATTTTTGTCATAGAGGTAGTTTATGGGCCCGAGAGTGACGTAAGGCTACTTTTTATCCGCGCGCGATAACCGAATACCACGCGAGCGGAGCCGCAGGCAAAAGCTAGTATTATAAATGCAAAGGCTTGTAAGTTTGTTTACTGACAAACAGACAGACATGGCAAAACTATAAGGGTCCCGTTTTTGCCATTTTGGCTACTGAACCCTAAAAACGAAACAAAACTGTCATTTTTGGGAATATTTTTTAAACTATACCTATATCGGTATTGATTGTGCTCTTGATTCTGGGTAGGAAAAGTTATATTTTTTCTAAAAGTGAAAAAAATTAAATAAAGGGACCACTGTACACGAAATTACCCTTTTTTGTTTTATGTACAGTAATGTGTTTACATAACATACCTAAGTACATAATTATATGTGGATTCAGTCGCGGGCAATAGCTAGTTCTAGTCCTTTCAAAGTTAGTCTGACAAATAGTTTTTAGCAACATATCTCGTAAGCAGTGTATGAGCCGGTATTATTGGAACTATGCTAGACTAGTTCAACTAACTATTTTTTACTATTGTTCCGTTGTACATACTAGCTTTTGACCGCGACTTCGGGCGGATATCCCTTGAGAAGTTTGATCCATCATCATCATCATCATAATCCCAGCCTATACCCATAATATACGTCCGACTGCTTGGCACAGGCCTCCTCTCATAATGAGAGGGCTTGGGCCGTAGTTCCCACGCGGGCCCAGTGCGGATTGGGAACTTCACACACACCATTGAATTGCTTCGCAGGTTTGTGCAGGTTTGCTCACGATGTTCTCCTTTACCATAAAGCTCGTGGTAAATTTCAAATGTAATTTCGCACATTACTCTGACTCTGAGGTGCGAGTCCGGGGTCGATCCTGCAACCCTCTGCTTGAGAGCCTATAGGTCAAACCACTGAGGTATAGGTAGTACCACGAGAGTTGAAGTGAATGACACACACAGCTACATTAAAAACTGGTTCCATTTAACCTAACCCAATCAAAAAAGTTGAAAAACCCCCGTCATTGTCACTTAAAAGTGCAATATCTCAAAAACAGCTGAACCAATTTTGATAAAACTTATATAAGAACTATCGCTAGAAAACCTGATTTTAAATAAAAAAAACCGCATTCAAATCGGTCCACCCGTTTAAGAGCTACGGTGCCACAGACAGACAGACACGCATAGCGGTCAAACTTATAACACCCCTCTGTTAGCATCGGGAGTTAAAAAAGAGAATGAATGAGTGAATTTCAATATCCCCTGTCATTACATGACATGTTCTTGTGTCCGTGACCTCAACTCTAGTGGCACTACCTATACCCACCACGTCTTATTATTTTAGCTTTAATTATTTAAGTATACACCAATTCAATTTAAAGGTCCTCAAGTAATGTATAAACAATGTACAGGACTTGGCAAAAAAAGGACAAGTCACTCAAACGATATTAACGGTACACCTGATCCGGGCTGACTGTACCATGGTTAAACGAAGCGTGATTAATGGTTAACCAGAGTTTAAGGGGAAAGAGAGAGAGATGTTTATTTTGGTTTCAAAGTCAAAGTTGATGTCAAGAATTAATAAAAAATTGCAAATAGAATAAAATTAATAAGAATTAATAAAATGTAGGTAGATAGATAAAATAATATTGACGAAAATTATAACCTGAATATTTAGTGACCTAGAACTAAATATTTGGACGCTTGCTTGCATGCTGATATGTGCTAAATTTATTTTAAGATCATTTTACTGACGTATTCTTACAAATAAATGTTTTTGAATGTTTTTTTCTTTAATGTTGAATGTCAAAATATCTTTATGCAATTTAGGCTATAACAAGCACTTGAGTATCAAAAAATCTACCACGGGTTCGGAAAAACCTCAGTTGAGAAAAATTTGGCAAGAACTTCAACGAGGTATATACTTTTTTGGATTAGATTTACAATATTATTAAATGATATCTATACATCACAAGTATCTATTATTATTTTTAACACAGTAGGTTCACTATTTGAAGGGATCGCTAATGCGGATCGGAATTATTTCCAAATATCCCTGTCCATGATATAATCATTAACTTTATAGTACACCTTAGTTAGATATTAATTTCTTCTTGAAAATAGATCTGAATTTTGTATCCGTTTAATTGGTAATATTTTTTGGATTATTTTTTTTTGGGATCAGTACCACCACCTTACAGTATTATGAAATAAGAAAGAAAGAAGAAAGAAAAGAATTTATTCATAACAGCTGTGATATATTACACACGTTAGAAAATAATAATAATAATAAGAATTGTTGCGGCTATAAAAAGGAAGGAAGATAAGTGTAAAATACTACCTAAAACTAAGAATAAAACAAATAATGTAGTGACACAAAAGGACACTAGAAAGTAGAGAGAGATGGGTAGATCCGGATCTGAAGATTCAAAAGAGTCAGATCTTCAAGCTAGTTTAATTTCGCATACTTTTCGCTAGTCATTTTTTCTCATTGAAATCTTAATTTTTTCAGAATTTTTCAAATGGTCGTCCTATAGAAAACTAAAGTTTAAGTTAGGTTTGTTTTATAACAATTCTGAATAATTATTGGATTCGGAGAATTGAGTTCTCATTCCAGGAGATGTGACCAAAGAACTTCAGTAATAAAATCCATACTTCCATATCCCTATCCATACTATAATATTATAATTTAAATGCGAAACTGTGTTTGTGTGTTTGTATGTTTGTCCCTCTTTGACGGATCGACGTGATTTTTGGCGTAGAGATAGTTTATGGGCCCGAGAGTGACATAGGCTACTTTTTATCCCGGAAGATGCACAGTTCCCGAGGGAACAGCGCGCGATAACCGAATACTGCGCGGGCGGAGCCGCGGGCAAAAGCTAGTAAATAATAAAAAAAAGCTAGTTAAAAATGTTATTATCTTTTATCTTTTGTTTCGCTTGTTTGCTTACTAACACACTATGGATACTATGTTTGTCCGAAATAAAGAATTTGAATTGAATTTGAATAATAAAATTAAACAGTAGTTAAACAACAGTTAAACGCCCGCGCACCGGGCGCGGCGGTAAGCTGTTCCAAAGTTTGCGACCGCATTATTTATTTACGCCATTAATTTCATACAAATTAGACTGTCATGGCGTAACACCAATTTCATACAAACATCGCTAGCTGGAGACAACATATCTCATACAATACACACACATCCTTGGCATTTGGGCCAATCAACAATTTGACCGACACTTTGGGCGTCTCCTGCGTTACCAAAAAATCGTACTTCCAACAAGATATTTCACGGTATAATAGGTTGCACTTACGTAGAATGGCATGTATTTCATGTACACCATCTATTAAATTACAGAAAAAACATGTTTACTTACAAAAAATTGCAATTATTTGAAAAATGTCGCGAACAGATTTAGTGTCGGTAAAAAAGTTGATTGGCCCATTTAAAAATTAGAGGGCCTTTCTAACCCCCGACGCAAAAAGAGGGGTGTTATAAGTTTGAATTTAGATGAAATTCGGTATACAGACTATTTCGAGTCCCGGAGAAGGGCATAGGATAATTAGGGTTCCGGAGCCAAAATGGCAAAAACGGAACCCTTATAGTTTCGCCATGTCTGTCTGTCTGTCTGTCTGTCTGTCTGTCTGTCTGTCTGTCCGTCTGTCTGTCTGTCTGTCTGTCCGTCCGCGGCTTTGCTCAGGGACTATCAATACTAGAAAGCTGTAATTTTGCACGGATATATAGATAAACTATGCCGATAAAATAGTACAATTAAAAATTCAAAAACAATTTTTTTTAGGGTACCTCCGATAGACGTAAAGTGGCGGTGATTTTTTTTTTCTCATCCAACTCTATAGTGTGGGGTATCGTTGGATAGGTATTTTAAAACCATTAGGGGTTTGCTAAAACGATTTTTCGATTCAGTAAAGCGTTTGCGAAATATTCAACTTTAAAGTGCAAATTTTCATTAAAATCGAGCGTCCCCCCCCCCTCTAAAATCTAAACCGGTGGGTGGAAAAATTTGAAAAAATTCAAGATGGTAGTCAGTATATCAAACTTTCAAGGAAAACTATAACGGCTATGTTTGCTTGAGAATTATTAGTAGTTTATGAGTAAATAGCAGCGTAAGGTATAAAATATACCTAAACTTGGAAGATTCCGTATAAAATACGAAATCCTTAGAAAAATATTACTTATTTTTTTCGTAATGGCTACGGAACCCTATTTTGGGCGTGTCCGACACGCTCTTGGCCGGTTTTTATCCTACAAAATCGCATAGTTCCCGCAAAATAGCGATAAACGAATTCTTCGCTAAGTCGCGGGCAACAGCTAGAAGGCTATACAGGAATAGTACAAATTACAAAGGCGTACTTGTCCCTAAAGAGATATCTAAGTTTGTCTAAGTCTAAGTTTGTTTTCGTCTTGCTTGGTGCATGTGTGGTTGACCGTATCAATTGTCAATGTCAATGTTATGCTTGTGTTCTTCTTCTCTTTTAAAATATGGCTTTTCTGTCCTAATTAATAGGACAATTCCGCCAGTGTCTAAGTATACTCTCTTTGAGAGGCACGTTGTTCGGTGATTGTAGTTTTTGTAACTTGATAGTAAAATTCCAGAAACCACGTGAAGACGACTTGCGCATTAAAAAATGTCAGACACGAGAGCAATATAGAATTTTGTGATCACTGTTCATTGTTAAGGTTAATCGCCGCATAAAACACTATCAAAATTATACTTTAACTAAGTAGCCAAAGAAACAGAAATAGCAAAATTATATATTGCCTACATCCGCCATGTTCGAATGCCACAAATCGAATCCCATGCTTGTGTTGGTAGCCCTGAGCTGACCATAATCAGTCGCGTTCACAATAGACACGGCCCGGTCGTACGTGCAGCTTGCAATGACGGCCTCACGGTCCCACCGGAAGACCAGCGCCAGTTCTTGAGCCGGCATTATGCTGAGGTGGGTCCGATTCGTGAACAGTAACCTACCTACACTGTTTTCTTTGTCTTTCTTTTATGTAATTATCTTAAGTTACTGTTCTGAATAAACGCTTTTCTTTTTTCTTTCTTTCTAAGGATTTGACATTGAAAGCGCGACCAACCCTTTCAACATCAGTTCCCGAGGAAAAATACTGTATGTTAATGTAATGGTGTTAGGAACACTAGACGTCATCGGCTTATTCAGCACGTGTTTATGCGGCGACACGCGTCCAACACCAGGTGACTTGTCCATCTTGTAACTTGTAAATTACAAGGCAGTTCTTAATAATTTATTTATTTTCTTCGCTTCATCATCATCATCATCATCATCTCAGCCTATATACGTCCCACTGCTGGGCACAGGCCTCCTCTCGGAATGAGAGGGCTTGGGCCATAGTTCCCACGCGGGCCCAGTGCGGATTGGGAACATCACACTCACCATTGAATTGCTTCGCAGGTTTGTGCAGGTTTCCTCACGATGTTTTCCTTCACCGCAAAGCTCGTTGTAAATTGCGCACATGAATTTCGAAAAACTCAGAGGTGCGAGCCGGGATTTGAACCCACGACCCTCTGCTTGAGAGGCGATAGGTCAAACCACTAGGCCACCACGGCTTTCTTCACTTAGGTACAACTATTTTTATAGGTATTAGGGCATTTTCACACTACTACTTTTTATCCCGAAATAATGCACAGTTCCTGAGGGAACAGCGCGAGATATGAATTCGACGAGGGCGAAGCCGCGGGCAAAAGCTAGTTATAAAATAAACGCAATTAAATAACTATTATTGACATAGAGCCTCGTGAGACACAGACTTAGTGACAGTCGTTTGATTTTGTGTGCCATAAGAGGCTTATCGCCAAAATGGAAAGATGTGGTGCACGAGGACCTCCTTTGGAATGAATATTATCTTATAAAAGAAACCAATGTGTTGAGATTCTTAGATACTGTGACAAATCTAAAGCGGTAAACGCTTATCGATGATGTTATGAAAACAACAGCTATGGGATGCGTCAGGGCAGTATCTTAGGACCTCTATTATTTGTAATGTATATTAATAATCTAACAGAGCATATACCACACGAGTGTATTTCATTTGCGGACGACAAATAAATTATATTTCATTTCAGTAATATTTATTTTCCTTTTGTAGCCAGAGGTATGGAACCCTAAAAATACAACCAAATCGTATAATTCATGTGAATATTGGACTAAAAACTCTAGTAAAGCATCATTGGTACTCAACGATACAAACATACTCGCTGGGGCATTCGCACTGTATTAGAGAAGGGAGGAGGTACGTACGATGTACCTGTTGGTATCGATAATACGAAAAAAAGAAACCGGCAAAGCGACGGTGGTGTGAGTCAGGACATTAGACATTAGCAAGAAAAACACGTTTATTGTATGGGAACCCCCCTTAAATATTTTTTTTATTTTTTAATAAATAAATATACCTATAAATAAATATATATCCTTCATCAACCGCACCGGAAAAAAGTGGAATTCCCTGCCTGCGACTGTGTTTCCTGAACACTACAATTTGGCCGCTTTCAAGTCCAGGGTGAATGAGCATTTACTAGGCAAGCGTGCTCCATATCGTAGGCCTCATCTTCGCTTTCCATCAGGCGTGATTGTGGGCAAACGCAAGCCTATATTGTATAAAAAAAATATATATATACGTATCACCGTCACAAAATGGTCCCAAATCAGCATAATATCGCCCTTGCGGATGGCGCTGGGCTGGTTAAACCATTTTCCCGAAATCTTTATTTACCTGTAGCGTAATTTCCATTCGGGATATTCCCCAAATGATTTTTTTCTCATGTTTTTTACTAAAGCAAATTTTTCACAATCGTGTTTTTTCCCTATTCTTATCGATGCTGAAACAGTGCCGATAGAGCTCCTAGTTCTGTGTGCCTTGGCCTCTTCAGACCCGTGCAAAATAAACTTAACCTAAACCTATGTAATGTTTCTGTGTCAACTAAAATGGAAAAAAAAACACGATTGTGCAAACAAGCTTTAGTAAAAAATCATATAGGAAAAAACATTTCGTAAAAAATGCAAATAGATGTATTGCTACTAGAAAATAACGATTATGGTAAATTGATCTAACCAACCATACATATCTAGAAACTATCGCATTTATAATAATACCTACCCCAGGTACGTATCTGAATATCGAATAATATATCTAATATTAAAAAGTCGCAGGTGGTAGGACCTTGTGCAAGGTCCGCCCGGATTGCTACCACCATCTTGCTCGCTAATCCTGCCGCGAAGCAGCAGTGCTTGCACTGTTGTGTTTCGGCGCGGAGAGTAAGACAGCCGGTGAAATTACTGGCACTTGAGGTATTCCAACTTAGGCCTCTAGGTTGGCAACGCATCTGCAATACCCCTGGTGTTGCAGATGTTTATGGGCGGTGGTGATCTCTTACCACCAGGAGACCCACTTGCTCGTTTGCCTTCCAGTGGAATAAAAAAAAAAAAAAAAAAGTCGGCGGTAAAAATATCGCAAGTATAAGTTAGGTTAAGTTCAATATTTTGACCTTCGATATTTTAACTATCGATATTTAAATTTTCGATGTTCAGATCCGTGCTCATAATAATTGTAGGAACATCGATAAATCAGAACCATCCCATCCCTATAATTTTTTTCAGGCCTCCAACTCTCGTATTCACGAAAACTCTATATTTCGTATTTCGTCTGCAAACAGTTGCATTCATTTTGAATTAAAAATATGTGTTTCAAAAGGGCTGCTAATTTGTAGAGATAGCTTTAGATTTTTCGTGATAAGAATTCTATCATAAAATAAGTGAAAATAGTTCATTGATATGGACCTCCACAAAGTAACGCCTGATTCAATAAATTAGATAAAATAAGTTTTTGGTAAAAATTGCATTTTTAATACAAGCTTTTTTTGCTGACTGTAGGTACTCTTTGTTGTTTTGTACTTGAATTGTCACCCAAATGGTGTAAATGACAGAAAAGCGATTTTTTTTCTGATAGCGCTTACGACATAAGAGAGCAGAATTGGGTTCTATGCTGGCGTACATTGATAACAGTATTTAATTTGTATGAAAAAGGGAAAATCTAAAGACTCCATTATTTTTAAAAGTCGCTGAACCAGTGTTGTATAGTTTGACGAGTACTTTCTATGTTTTATTTAATTATTTGTTCGTATTACAGGCCACACCCGATATAACTACGTCGTAATTTGTCTTCGTTTCTCTATTTCTTTACAATAAAGAGTATACATACATACTTTGAAGTTTCACATTAAGAATGAAGCTCTTACAAATTCAAAGTGAAAGTCAAAATATCTTTATTCACTTTAGGCTATAACAAGCACTTATACATGTCAAAAAAATCCACCACCGTTTCGGAAAACCTTTGTTGAAAGGAATCCGGCAAGAAACTCAACCAGGTATAATTTTTTTAAATACAGATTTACAATTACAATAAATGATATCTATAAACTACATCACAAGTATTTAACACAACATTATTTTTAACACAGTAGGTTTTGTATTAGAAGGGATCGCTAATGCGGATCGGAATTATTTCCAAATATCCCTGTCCATGATATCATTGACTTTGTAATAAGCTTTATATTATATACTAGCTTTTGCCCGCGGCTCCGCCCGCGCGGTATTCGGTTATCGCGCGCTGTTCCCTCGGGAACTGTGCATTTTTCCGGGATAAAAAGTAGCCTATCATCATGCATCATGGTGAGGGCTGGAATACGATATAAGGTGCTCGAAAATGTAAAGCGAATGTCGGTAAAGTGTGTCATCGAGTGTTGTGCTGTAGAACTCTTTGATTATGATATTATTATTGTATGTATTTATAGAGTGCCAGGCACGTGCTTGGATATGTTTCATGAAAAACTTGAAAATATTTTAAATACAACGTGCCTGCTGCGAAACAAAAAGGTAGTAGTTTGTGGCGATTTCAATATTGATACGTTGAAGCAAACGTCTAACAGCCGCAACTTTGTTTATCAATTACTGTGCAATAATTTGAAACTAGAGTTTAAACAAGCTACAAGAATTGATAGCGGGACGTGTTTAGACAATTTCGCACATAATATAAAAGGTTCAAAGGGTGAAATATTGGAATTGTGTTTATCAGATCATACGGCTCAATTACTAATATGTCCCGTGAAAAAATTTTGCAAAATAAAATCATGGTGTGTCAGGCGCCGTGTCTATAATCAAGAATATCTAAACCAATTTCGAGAACATATAAAAAGTCTGAGCTTCAGCAATGTTTTTTCCTCAAATGACGCTAACGTGGCATATGATAACTTTTTGGATATTTTTAAATGCCTTTATGACCTCTGCTTTCCATATAAAATAATTAAAAAACACACAAAAACTAAATCCAGGTGGATTTCTCGGGGGATTAAAATGTGTTGTAAGAAAAAAAGATAAAATTTATGGTTATATCGATTGAATAAAACTAATAATAGTAAAATAACGTACACAACTTACGCCAAAAGATTAAAAAATATTATTAAATTGACCCAACGAGCTCAAAATAATCATTACATAGCCAATTCAAAAAATAAAACTAAAGCTACATGGCGGACTATACACCAATCTAAAAGTATTATACCAAAAGAACCAATTTCTAAGATAAAGATTGATAACCACTATTTAACTCGGGCAACAGACATTGCTACTGCTTTCAACAACTACTTTGTCGATGTAATAGAAGAAAATAGCATGATTCAGAGCAAACCATATCCTGCTCAGATGCATTTTAATCCGTATTCAATTTTTTTATCTCCTATCGCACTTGAAGTGCAAAGGATTATCATAGCTTTAAAAAATACAGATAGCGTGGGGTATGACGGTATCAGCACTAGAGTTGTAAAGTATGTAAGTGATTTGATATCATCACCTTTAGCTCACATCATCAATTTAAGCTTAACAACAGGTGTCTACCCTGATAACCTAAAACTAGCAATGATAAAGCCTCTATACAAAAAAGGTGAAAAAGAGAGCATGCGTAACTACAGACCAGTCGCCAAATTATGTATATTCTCAAAGATTTTTGAAAAACATATTTACAATTGCTTTTACAATTTTTTTGAAAAATTCAGTATTCTTATTAAGGAACAAAAAGGCTTTCGTAAAAACATGTCAATAAACATTGCTATATATGATTTAGTTCACAAGTTCGTAAATTGTATGGATAAACGGATACCGTCATGTGCCATATATATGGATATGACAAAGGCGTTCGATCATGTCAGTCACGAGTTATTACTTAATAAATTGAACAACTACGGGATCCGTGGAAATGCTCTTCAACTTATAGCGTCATATTTGGAAAACAGAGAGCAGTATACTGAGCTCACTCAAATATGTTTAAAAACGAGAGAGGAAAAAACATATACGTCGAGCAGTAGGACTGTTAAATACGGAGTGCCGCAAGGTAGTGTCTTAGGACCCTTGCTGTTTCTCGTTTACATTAATGATATCACCGCTAGCATCCAACATCCCATGATATTATTCGCTGATGACAGCACAATATTTATGAAACTTGAACAAAATGACTATGAAAATGAAGTTAATACTACTATTGAAAGCATTATTAAATGGTTGGAGGTCAACAATCTAAAAGTCAACCTAGAAAAAACTTATGCTATGCAATTTTCACAAAGAAAAATAGTTCCAAAATTGATATTGAATTTTGAAGATAAATTGATAGCTAACACTAAAGTAACAAAATTTTTAGGGCTTCACATTGATAGTGATATGTCATGAAAGTCTCACTCTTTAGAAATATGTAGTAGGTTATATAAGTTCTCATTTGCACTATATAAATTGGCTAAGATTTCTGATAGGAGAACAGTATTAACGGCATATCATGCATTTGTGGCGTCTTCTTTACGGTATGGCATAATTTTTTGGGGCAATTCCACTCACCGAAACTTATTATTCAGAGCTCAGAAACGTTGCATTAAAGCTATATGTGGTCTTAAACCTTCAGAAAGCTGCCAACCATTTTTTAAATCTCAGGGATTGTTGACATTCCCATGTCTTTACATTTTTGAGTGTTGTGTGTTTGTTAAGAGCAACCCTGACCTATTTCTCATAAAAAAGACAACACAGGAAAACATGTGCTTAAGAAAACGAAAACCCGTTGTGTATATTGACAGGAGTAATACTGCTTTAAGAAAAAAAAGCGTTCTAGTGATGGCACCAAAGATATTTAATAGACTACCAACTGATTGGCAAAATTTGAATATAAGTAACTTTAAATCTATGCTCTTTAAATTTTTATGTAAAAAATGTTATTATGATGTGAATGATTACTTAAATGATGCTAATTTAATTTAATTGTATTGACATACCCAAGTTAATAATCATAATGAATTAATTCCGTAATAATGCTAATTTAATTCAATTGTAATGACATACTTAAGTGATAATCATAATTAATTAATTCTGTAATAATGCTAATTTAATTTAATTTTAATGACATACTCTAGTTGATAATCACAATGAATGAATTTTGTAATGTATTTTGTAATTTTTTTAGTGCTGCAATTGTAATTATTTTAATTCGTACGCCAAAAGGCAGATCATAGCTGTACAATTATCCATCTATCATCTTTTTTTTTTTTTTAATACCTATGATGACGAATAAAATTTCATTTCAATTTCATTTCATTTCATTTCATTTCATTTCATTTCCTATGTCACTCTTGGGCCCATAACATAAACTATCTCTATGCCAAAAATCACGTCGATCCGTCGCTCCGTTACGGCGTGAAAGAGGGACAAACATACAAACACACAAACACACTTTCGCATTTATAATATTAGTATGGATTAACGTCTTCTTGACAATAGATTTGAAATATACAGTAACAGATAATATTCTTTAAAAAATACTTCTGTATCCGAGCCTATTATTAAAACTTTATCTCCTTACTTTTCCGTACGACTTCTACGAACAAGTATACATACAGACCGACATACAGACTTCCTGGTTCAGCATACACTATTATTATATATTTTTGAGAATAACTAACATTCTTAGTAAAGTTCGAGAGGACAGGGATCCATGGATTCGCTATTGAAATAATTTAGTTTATTTTAGACGACCAGATGGCCTAGTGGTTACAGACCCTGACTACGAAGCTTGAGGTCCCGGGTTCGATTCCCGTGTCGGGGCAGATATTTGTATGAAAAATACGAATGTTTGTTCTCGGGTCTTGGGTGTTTAACATGTATTTAAGTATGTATCTATCTATATAATTATGTTTATCCGTTGCTTAGTGCCCATAACACAAGCTTTGCTAAGCTTACTTTGGGACTAGGTTAGTTGATGTGAATTGTCTCGTAATATGTATTTATTTTATTATTTATAAAATGCGAACACTAATGTTATAAAATGCGAAAGTTTGTAAGTCTGTTTGTTAGTATATTTGTTGCTTCATCACGTCTAAACCGTTGAAATGGAACTCGGTATACACATAGTTTGATTCTCGGGGAAGGATATAGGATAGTTTTACTCGTATCTCGAATCTAAATGCCGAGGACCTGGGTTCAATTCCCGACGCTGGTCTCTTTTTCTGATTTTTCTGTGCATCTATGTTTCTATATGTGGATTTTAGGTGATGACCGTAAAAGTAAAAAAATGGAGTTGAAATAGTAAAAGATATGAAATTACCGTGAGACACACTCATATTAATAATGGATTTAGGGTTCTGATGGGGCTGCCGCGTTATTGCAGTGCATCAGGTATGTTTGCAGAGGCACGCGTTGATGGCTTTGCAGCGATACTGCGCAAGAGAGTAGCCTCCCTGATGCGCCGTGTGCGCGGCAGCCCCAACAGCCTCCTAGCTGCGGTGACGGATAACCCAGCTAGTTCAATGGCTAAGCACTGGAATTCCATACATATGGCTTCCAGGGGCGGCATTTATAAGGTCATGAACTGATTGTAATTAGTAATTTTGATGATAATTAGAGACCGGATAATATTCATTTGCATATTTAAGCCATTTTCAGCTCTAATAGCATATTTTTCCTAAGATCTAGTGATAATGCATATTATCGTTATAATTTACAGTATTTTAAATGATTTTTGTATAATTGAAGACATAATCTTACCACTGAACATTTAGAACAATACTTGATTGTTAATGTTTACAAAAATATTAAATAATGTAACATGTTACTGTATCGATTATCATCTATCAATGGATAGTTTACTAAATGTATGCTGATTTTGTAATAAAAAATCTAAATATTAATATTTTTTTTAATTTATTAAAGAAAAATAAATTATAAAGATAGATACTTAATAAAGTAAAGCTTAAAACAAGTATTTACTAACAACAAACTTAAATCTAAAGAAATAATATTTACAAAACAAAAAAAATAGTAATTTAATGTTGCATATTCTGTCAGTTTTCGTGCATATTTCAAGCATTTTTCATGCATATTTGCATGCATATTTCAAGCTTTTTATGTTGCATATAATCCGGTCTCTAATGATAATTTATTTCTTTGTGTTACCCTTTTAATTAAGATACATGTTACTAACAATATATGGACCCTGGTCTGAGATAAACGATTATTATTATTATTAAATAATATTGTAACGGATAACTCACGTCTTAAATCGAGCTTTGCTCGAAATGTTTCGGGCTATTTCGTAGCCCTTCTTCAAAGGAGAAATAGCCCGAAACATGTCGACTTAAACTCGATTATCCGTTACAATATCATTTAATACAAAAAAACTCCAAAAACCAATCCCGTATTTTTCTTTCTCTATTTCAAATTAAATTAAAAGCGAGCTACTCCATTACTTTTTTATTCCAGATAAATATGCATCCGTACTCGCTCCAGGGCTGTACCAATTAGCGGGTTCCGGCGACGCGGCTATTGTCGACAGCGGCAACCCTAGCTGTGACGTCAGCCTTAACCGTAGGACTCAGAGTCGACGGATTTATCCTTCTTTACAAGGTTTCATTTAACTTACGATGATTTGAAATGTCATGTTACGTTTCTAATATTAATGCATAAATTACACGAAATTATTCACTCCACAGAACCACGCACTGGGCCAGTCAACTTTTTTACCGACACTAATCTATCCGCGAACTTTTTCAAACAATGGCACATTTTTGTAAGTAAACATGTTTTTTCTGTAATTTAATAGATGGTGTACATGAATACATGCCATCCTACGTAAGTTCAACCTATTAAACCGGGAAATACCTATCTTGTTGGAAGTACGATTTTTTGGTAACACCGGAGACAATTTCGGTAACACAGGAGACGCCCAAAGTGTCGGTAAAATAGTTGATTGGCCCAAATACCTCTATAATAAGGTGTTCGTCACTGTCCCAATTGTTGACATATTTAATTTTATGTCATTAGCAATATTAGAGGTGAGATCTGTTCACTAATATGTTGTATAAAATCTAATTTCATAATTTCGTTTCTCTTAACAACCTTGAGCAGAATCATCATATCACCGAATTACTTTTCGCATATATTTTTTCTCATAATATACCAAGTGCGAGTTGGACTCACGTACAAAGGGTCTCGTGTACCATTTATCTATACAAAATTAGACATTACCAAAAAAAAGCAAAAAAAAAACAAGTTTGTTGTATTGGAGCCCCCCTTACATACTTATTTTATTTTAATTAAATTAATTGTATTGTATTGTAAAACTCTTTATTGTACATAAAACACATGAAAATAACAGAACAAAGGATAATAAGACAACACAACAAGTCACTCAAAGGGCTATGGAGAGGGCTATGCTCGGGGTTTCTCTGCGGGATAGAATCAGAAATGATGATATCCGCAGTAGAACTAAGGTTACTGACATAGCCCGAAGAATTGCGAAACTGAAGTGGCAGTGGGCGGGGCACATTGCACGCAGGACTGATGGCCGATGGGATCAGAAGGTTCTCGAATGGCGTCCGCGGACCGGGAGACGAGCTGTCGGTAGGCCTCCAACAAGATGGAGCGACGACCTGGTTAAGATCGCGGGATCGCGGTGGATGCGAAAATCACAAGACCGGTCTGAGTGGAGAGCTTTGGGGGAGGCCTAAGTCCAGCAGTGGACGTCTTTCGGCTGACATGATGATGATGAATTACACAACTAAATATTCTGTGAATATTTCAAGCGCCTAACTGTTGCCGTTATTAATATTAAGCATAAAACGCAAAATAATCATGTTTGTTTTATGGGAGCCCCCCTTAAATATTTATTTTATTCTGTTTAGTATTTGTTGCTATAGCGGCCACAGTAATACGTAATCTGTGCAAATTTCAAGCGTCAAACTATTATCACTTAAGAGATAGAGCCCTGTGACAGACGGACAGACAGACAGCGGAGTCTCAGTAACAGGGTTCCGTTGGCACCCTTTGGGTACGGAACCCTAAAAACTGATTGCATAAAAGGAGAATTAATTAAATGAATGAATGCCAGAATTCTGCTGTCATTACAAGACATGACATGTCAGTAACCTATATCTCTGTTTCTTCTTACTCTATTATGGCATTAAATAAATAACGAGTGGTTAGTTCCGATGGAGTGCCGAAAAGTTTCTCGATGAGGGCTACGGCATAGATGTCACTAGTGTCGCTGCTTAAGTGGCTAAATAAGAAACAAACAAGCTGAGATATGTGTTGCATAGGAGAAATTCGTGTTTGTACCGTTGTCCAGCGGTGGTGTAGCGGTATAGCACACGGCACGGAATGCCGAGGACCTGGGTTCGATTCCCAGCGCTGATCTTATTTATCTGGTTTTTCTGTGGATCTATATTTCAGTTTGTATTTTCGATTAAAGAAATAAGCCATTGTATTGTGTTATATCAGAATATACTGAATGCTGTTTTTACATCAAGATCGATTAAATTTAAATGTTACATAAATTGATTTCCTGTGTCATTTGAAAAGCCTGCAGGCTGCGGCCGGACACTGGTTGCCACTTTAGTGTAACTACTGAATATTACAGCCATTTAAAAAGGTGACATTAGTGATTCTTTATTAAAATAACCTAAACTAACACAGAATAAGTATACATCATAGCTAAACTAACAAAATAGCAACTAAAAATTCAACATATTAAATTACAAATATTAATAAAAAAAGTAAGAGAATAAAACTATAATTTAAATACAAACTATCGCAGTTGACCCGCGCGGCAAGGATCCCAGGATACTTGCAGTACCTATTGCCACGCTGGATCGCGAGACTTAGCCGTTGGGCAAAGTAGGAGCCAGCCCTGAGATCACCAGTGGCATGGACCAACCTTGTGGACAACTCCTGGCACAGTTTTTTTGTTTGAGACGACCACGGGCCCAAAGTCTCTACAGACAGCGCAACAAACTCGTAATTAGCGCATAGCTGTGAGTACTTTCTGGCATTTAATATTTGCGCTTGTTCGGCTGCAGCTCCAGCAAAAGGTTAATTTTATATTATCTCTATCTGAAAAAGATATTACTAAGTCTCTATCCCATGGACGAAAAACTTTTGTAAGCGTGCCTCTTAGGCCCATCTATCCTTACATGGATACCTATCTGAAACACTAAAAAGTTAAATCGATTTTCGGTTCTACAAAACGTCGACAATACTGCAATCATTGCTGTATCATCGACAAAAAACTATTCGAAAACAAAGTAATTACTCAATTACGGCAAAGCCAAAGGAAGAGTAATGATTTTAGCAGTCTATGTATGTATGTTTTTTTAATTTTTCTTCGTCTATCAAAAAATTAATTTCAAATTAAGATTCGATATGAATAAGAGATTGTTTTGGTATTTTAATCATTCGAAAAATTACCAATATTCTTCACTAAATCTCGTTTGTCCGTATAACAGTTATTCGATGTAACGTTTCAGTATATTGTTACTTATTCGACTGTTTTTTATTGATTTTGATTCTATTTGCGTACTTTACTAGTTGCATAAATGCTATAATACCAATTTTGAATTTTGTATGTCGATGACCAATATTGATTATTCTATATACTGTACCCTTAGTGTAAGTTTTCTGTTATAAAATACGTCTCGATCGCGTTCGCATTAAAATCGCAATTTGTATGGAAACACGAGCATCGCAAACGTTCCGCTAGAGGCGCTGATCGTGTTTCCATATAAATTGAGGTTATAACGCGAACGCGACGAGACGTATTTTGTAACCGAAAACTTACACTAAGGGTACTGATCTGTCACTACAGAAGATACAAATACTTACTTGATTATTTTATGTGCTTTCCCATATTCTAGTTCTTTGTCTTATGAGCGCAATGTTACAATATCTAAGTGGAATGCTATGTTGTATAATGTAACTTGTTATAATAATAAATATCAATTCTTTGACAGTAACAAATTCGTAAAACATTTTAAACTAAATGAATTGAAATTGTATTTGTCGAAAAAGTGTAAAGTAGCTACGGCAAAGTTATTAGCATTTAATATTGAACCTAGGTACGCAGCGGACGACGGCGGCAGGGCCGGACTCGCCGCGCGCGCGCCGCCCGCGGGCCGCCAGTCTTTAAACTAACGCGTGAGACAGCGGAGGAGCAACGTAGTTTTATTTTGATTCATCAAAATATACAAGGCTTCTCCAGCAAAATAACTGAAATCGGTTTATTTTTAGATGCATTAAATGTAGGAGTAATGTGTATTACTGAGCACTGGTTGAAACAACATGAACTACTATTGAATATTTGTAATTACAGAATCGCCAGTTCCTTTACTAGGAAATCGGCTATACATGGAGGCTCTATGATTATTGTTAAGGACGATTACAAGAGCAAAGAACTAAAAAATGTAGTTCAGCTGTCCATTGAACGAGTTATTGAAATTTCGTGTGTTGAATTAGAGAATCACATCATATTATGTATATATAGGCCGCCGTCCTCAGACTTTAGTCAGTTCGAGCCCGTGATGGAAGATGCTTTGAAACAAGTTTTTTCTAGTAGTAAATCTGTCATAGTATGTGGAGATTTTAATGTGAATTTACTAGACTCGGCAAATAGATATTCCGGAAGACTTTTGAATTTATTTAAATCATTTAACTTGTTTCATCTTTTTGAGGAACCGACGAGAGTAACGGCAAACACAGCTACATGTTTAGATAATATTTTCTGCAAGTGTGATGTTATGGACAAAGAAATAATAAACTGTTTCAATTCCGATCACAGCGGCCAAAAAGCCTGTTTTACAATACCTAAACAGACAAATGATCAAGTAGTAACCTACAGACCCGTTACAGAAGCCCGTGTAGAAAAATTCAAGGAAAATATTATCAACAGCGTTCCTGAGCCTTATTTGGAGGGAAGTGATCCTAACGTCCTATATAAGAACCTGTCTGCAGTAATTAATCGAGAGTTCGGAAAAGTTTTCAAATTAAGAACTAAAATGAGAAACGGGAACAAGGCAAAGTTTAGTGACTGGGCCACGGTCGGAATACATAAGAGTAGAACTAGGCTTTACGAGCTTTATGAAATGAAAAGCCACAGCCAAGACCCTTCGTTTATAGAATACGTTAGAAAATATTCCAAATTATTTAAAAAAGTATGTATTGCTGCCAAGGCTGATTATCTTAGTAACAAAGTTAAATCCGCTGATAATAAAGTAAAAGCTGTATGGAATGTAATAAATTCAGAAACAGGTAAATCTAAGCCCCGTAATTGTCAATTCCAATTAAAAGTGGATGATAGAATATTGACTTCAGATTTAGAAGTGGCGGGTGCTTTTGAAAATTTTTTCTCAGATATAGCTGTAAATACGACTCGCGATCTAAGGTCTTCCACTGTGCGGGCTAGCTCTTATCTAAATGAAATTGCGAAGGATAAACGTCTGAATTTTGATTTTCAACATACTAACTCTGAAGAAATTATAAGAACTTTTAAATCTTTGAAACTGAAGAATACAGAGGATCTTTGGGGTATTTCTGTTCGAGTTATGCAATCTGTTATCCATATTGTGGCACCGTACCTAGCCGTGATATTTAATAAGTGCATTGAGGATGGTGTGTTCCCGGACTTAATGAAATATAGCAAAGTGATTCCATTGTTTAAAGCTGGGAGCTCATCTGATCCTGGCAACTTTCGTCCAATATCTGTGCTGCCTGTGCTGAGTAAAGTGTTTGAAAAGATCATGCTTAACCAGCTGCTTCGTCACTTTAATGTAAATAACCTACTACACAGTCAGCAATTCGGTTTCACAAAAGGCCGTTCGACAACAGATGCAGCCGCAAGTCTCATGAAGTACATTTATGATGCATGGGAAAATTCGCAAGATGCAATAGGAATATTTTGCGACCTCTCCAAGGCCTTCGATTGCGTGGAACATGAGACGCTTATCCGCAAACTAGAACACTATGGACTTTCAGCTAAAGCACTGAAACTTGTTAAGTCTTATCTCAGCCAAAGAGTTCAAAAAGTGGACATAAATAGAACGCAGTCAGCTGGCTCAGCGGTGAAGCTTGGAGTTCCACAAGGATCCATTTTGGGTCCATTTCTCTTTCTGGTGTATATAAATGACCTGCCCCACTTGCTAGAACAGAAGTGCAACATAGTATTGTTTGCAGATGATACTTCTTTGATATTCAAAGTAAACAGGCAACAAGAAGATCCAACACACATCAATGAGACTTTAGCAGAGGCGCTAAACTGGTTCACCGCTAATAATTTATTACTAAATGCAGCTAAAACTAAGTGTATAAAATTTTCGTTGCCTAATGTAAGACAGTTTGAAACAATTATTTCCTTAAACGGAGAGAATCTGAAACTTGTGCATGAGACTGTTTTTCTTGGTCTTACGTTAGATCGTAATTTACAATGGAGCCCGCATATTTCTGGTCTTGCTGGTAGATTGAGTTCTGCCGCCTATGCTGTACGAAGAATCAGGCAATTTACCAACGTAGAAACTGCCCGGCTAGTTTATTTCAGTTATTTTCACAGCATAATGTCCTACGGTATTCTGATTTGGGGCAAGGCAGCCGACATAGAAACTATCTTCATTCTACAGAAGAGGGCAGTCCGGTCTATCTACAACCTTGGCTCCCGAGATTCACTAAGAGAACGCTTTAAGGAGATAAACATCCTCACAGTAGCTTCACAGTACATACATGATGTGATATTGTATACACACAAGAATATCGAGTCCTTTAAGAAAGTGTCAGACGTACATGATATCAATACTCGTAATAAACATAAGCTTGCCGTTCCTAAATTTCGTCTACGGAAAGTAAGCAAATCTTTTGTGGGAAACTGCGTGAGATTTTACAATAAAGTTCCCGTAGAAGCATGGAAATTGCCACACAACTCTTTTAAAGAATACATAAAGAGTGCACTCCTGAAGAAAGCTTACTATAAAGTTGAGGAGTACTTAAGTGATAATATGACATGGCCAAAACTGAAAGCCGATGAAAATTAGCATGTTGATGAGTGATGTGATGTACTCGTGTTTGTGTGTGTGTGCGCGAGTGGGTCTCTGTGTGAGTGTCTGTGTGTGTTTATGTCGGTGTATTTGTATTGTGTAGTGTGACTTGGCAGTGTCCCGGCGCATTTCGTGTATAGTTTCGGGTTCTGTTGCCGTTGTCCGCGTTGCAGAATTTAATTTAAAATCATTTATTAGTTTGACATTTGGAGACCTTATACATCTCCATCTCTGTAGTTTAATAATTATTATTAATTTATGACCTTGGAGGCTTTTTACACCTCTGATGATTGTATAATTTAATTAGTTTAATTATGTAGTTTAATTTGACATTTAGAGACTATATACATCTCTGAATTATTTAGATTAGGAATTTTATTATTAACTCAGGGACTTTATACATCCCCTTGCTATATTTATATTGTATATTGTTAAGCTTATGGATTTTAAACTTGTATATTTTTAGTTTAATTTCTAGTCACAGGCTCGCGACGTCGAAGTTCCCAAGACGATCCCATAGAGCTTATGGGAACGGAAGCAATACCATGCCCTCGGTACCGCTCTGCTTTCAGAGCATGACATGAGTGCGTGTGAGCTAACTTTGGGGGCGGCAGACGTGAGCTTGCCTTCGGAATCCAAAAGCTTAACGGTTACATGACCTGAAATGTATATTTCAGAATTAAATTATTATTATTTTTAATTTTGACAGTGGAAGCATTCTACACTTCCGCTGAACGTAGATATAGTTAGTGTTTAGTTTTGTAACTAAGGGACCCCATACATCCCTGTATTATTATTATTTTGTAATTTTTTTTTTTCTCTTTAATTGTATACTGTAGTTTTTAAGTATTTTATTTGTAATTATTTTATGATGAAAAAAATGACTTTCTGCCAAGTTTCTTGCGGCGCATTCTTCTTGGCAATGATGGTCTTTCCGAAAGCGCTGGTAGTTTAAAAAAATGACGTGTAAAAGTGCCCATTGCGGCCTATTTGCTGAATAAATGATTTGAATTTGAATTTGAATTTACCTATTCCTTTACAATGCAATCTACTAGGTTGTGAAATCGGTACCAACCTCCATCAGGCAATCTCCCACCGTAGGATCATTCAGGAAAGACTTAAGGATGATGTGGCACACTCCTTACATTTTGGAGAATATACTTTTTTTTTGTATTCCTTATGTAATAGACCTTGACATCTTTTGCAGAAGATTCAAGTGCATCAATAGGGATGTTGACACCACCAATCAACTGACGTATTTTTTATGAGCTGTTAAAACACAATTCTCCCATAGTTTCAATGGCAATAGCGAATTATGACGTCACTAACCGGCAATTCAATCAACTAACTATTTATTTGTTTTAAAGCAACAAAAAATCTAATTTTACAGTAAATCGAAAACTTATCTGGTTTTCAGGGCTAAAATAAAGCGTTTTTTTTACTGGAGTTGTGCCTTCGAATTATTTTTAATGGCGTCATCATCCCAATGAACATCAGCGTCTGGGACACTCGGACGTTTACTTTGTGTCCGCCGTGTTCTCAAGTCTCAATAATTCTCAACCGATTGTCGTGAAATTGTGTAAGTAGGTAGATACCCCGATATTAGGTAAGGCTACTAAGTATTCATACGATATACAAGTGCGAAATAGCTATTTATGCAACTGTATCGCAATAGGGGTCCTTATCACACGAGTGTGGTTTCATGAAACGAGGCGTAGCCGAGTTTCATAAAAGGGTCACACGAGTATAAGGCCTATTTGCGTACAGTTGCATACAATATTTTATCTACGTTCATATATTAAATCCTCTATCATGTGTTCAAGAACATTACCTGCTGGTGAAGAATTACCTGCATTGCAACCAGAACTTATACTAGGACCTTCACTTTGCTGGTAAATTATGAGTCATTTCCTTCGCCACATCTAAAATATCGGGCGGAGTCAAATCTTCTTCGCATTCACTGTTATCAGACATTTTTAAGCAAAAACAAAATTTTCTCACGAAAATTCGTACAACAAAATGACAACCTATGAACGGAATGGCGGTAAAACCCATTACATCACTGCGCATGTGCGGCATGTGCGCGCATGCGCAAAAGCGGGCACTGCCACAGACAAGTGAATATTGGAATCAAAACTTGTTGATATAAACTTTTTGGATTTGCCCTGTATCGTAATGGTTTAAAAAATTATATTATAACATTATTTCGTTAGAAGAGAAGTGTTATAATGTGATTTTTTTTTAATATTTCGGTATTGTGTTTAAAAAGTATGTAAATATAAACTCGTTTTGAATTTTATAATTCGAATATTACGATGCGAGAGTAGATAAAATATTTTATTATACAGGGTGGCCCGTTTAGATCGGTCAGTATGGGAAAGTCTGAAACTATAAGACACACGAAGAGCTGTTCTTAGGAACCATGTCATCAAGTCCGGCAATCGAAGCCGGATGTTTAGAAAAATGAAAATTAGGTACATTCAAAGTCAAAGTCAAAATCTCTTTATTCAATTTAGGCTATGATAAGCACTTATGAACGTGGAAAAATCTACCACCGGTTCGGAAAAAACCTCTGTTGAGAAGAATCCGGCAAGAAACTCAACGAGTTATTTTTTTTTAAAACAGATTCACAATATTTATAAATCATATCTATATACTATACAATACAAGTACATATTTAACACAATTTTATTTTTAACACAGTAGGTTCACTATTTGAAGGGATCGCTAGTGCGGATCGGAATTATTTCCAAATATCCCTGTCTGTTGGTATGGAAAAGGGGTTCAGTAGCTCAGTGGCAGTGGAAAGCGGAGAAAGGGAAAGGAAAGTAAATATGAGGGAAGGGAACCTCAGGCAACGATCAAGAAGAAGGTTGGCTCGCTCACCTGATGACATCCAATGGCCTGGATCCCTGGAAGCAGCCGCCAACTCCTTGCAGTACGGGCGTTGCCGTGTCGAGGTGTTAAGGGTCACAAAAAATGTCTAATAAAATATTATAATGAAAGTTCACACCAAAGCACAACAGACAGTCATTGATTGTTCAGAGGGTCTACATTCATCCCAAGGCACGGTGATGAACGGACAGCACAGAAAGACATATACACAGCAGCGAAAGGACGAGATGCGCACGCGACGGCGGTTGCTTGTGATGTGTTGCACACCGCGGCGCTAGAGGGCTCACCAATGCACATAAGACGGCACGCAGTGAGGAGCCATACCATATCAAGACAGTTGCCTTCTAAGGATAATAAGAGTAGGGAACATACTCCCCCCACCCTGCGAAATTACAAATTTCCAGAGTACAAAGGAAAAGGTTAATATAGGGAAAGTTACACAGACAGGATTTAATGGATTAATATATTACTCGTCATAAGACGACCAGTTAATAGATCGCTACATTTAAACAGATATGTGCAGATGAAAAGGATAACAATTCTTCTAAAATAACTAGGTAGCTTAGAGATCCGATCGTAATCGACTACTGATAGCCTAAAAAATAAAAGTAACTTGAGATAGATAATAGAAAAGAACAGACAGTAATCTTAATTCTCCCCGACAGGAATGACGCACAACTTCACCACCGGTCTCCTAAATTCCTTGGGTTTAGAGTCACTACTCGCTACGCGGACAGTTGCTACTCTGATAACTCCATCGGATCCAGGATGGACGTTGGAGACGCGTGCCACCGACCACAGCAACGGTCGAAGGTTATCGTCCTTTATTAGAACGAGATCTCCAATGCGGATAGGACGGTTATTTTCTGTCCACTTGGTTCTCTGGGTTAAAGTATTTAAATAGTCCCTATGCCAACGTTTCCAGAAATCCGCGTGCAGTCGCTGAAGCAGTTGCCATCGGTTCAATAGGCACGTTTTTTGACTGTCTTCATTGTCAGGAATAGAAGTTAACGGAGATAGTGTTAAAAAGTGACCCGGTGTCAGAACTGAGAAGTCGTTTGGATCATTACTCATCGCACAAAGGGGGCGAGAGTTCAAGACAGCCTCTATCTGCACTATAAGAGTTTGGAACTCTTCCATAGTCAATAAATGATTTCCAACGACCCTGGACAGATGACTTTTTACGGAACGAACCCCGGCCTCCCAGACGCCCCCAAAATGAGGCGAGGAAGGGGGGATAGTTTTAAACTCTATTGCCTCACCAGCTGCAGCATTCCCCATCATAGTGGACAACAGATTTTTCGCACCTACGAAGTTTGTGCCGCAGTCGCTGAGAATGAGAGAGCACCGACCTCTACGAGCAATGAAGCGCCGCAGGGCGGCGATGAAGGACTCAGTTGATAGATCATTAGCAATCTCCAGATGAAGAGCCTTGCTCCAAAGACAAACAAAAAGACACAGATAGACCTTTTCCGGTCGCACCCCACGGCGGCGACGACCGAGAATCACGTGAAACGGACCAGCATAGTCACAACCAACGCGTTGAAAGGCCTTGACAGCAGTTACCCTAACGCGGGGAAGGTCACCCATTAGAGGTTGCGAGAGCACTGGCTTAGCTCGAAAGCAACGAACACATCCAGACAGACGTTTAGCTATTGCTCGACGAGCAGAAAGCACCCAAAAGTTCTGGGTTAACAAAAACTGAACGGTTTGAGGGCCGGCATGCAATGACTTAGTATGGACATCATCAATGATCAACTCTGTGAGACGATGATTTGAAGGCAATATTGCTTGATGCTTAGCTTCATAGTCTAGGTCAGAGTGTCGAAGTCTTCCTCCAACACGTAATACGTCGTCCGTAGACCTAAAAAGACACAATTTTCTAAGCGGTTTCGGTAGGAGTTGATTTTTCTGAAGAGCTTGAATCTCTGTGTAAAAACAAGATCTTTGACAGTATCTCACGAGGGATGAGAGAGCCTCTGCTAGCTCTTGTTCACAAATGGAACCAGAATTTTTCATCTGTTTACGCAAAAGATTCAGGAACCTAAGCACGGTCGCAGTCACTCGCAAAATTCTCTTCAAGGAAGAGAACCGGAGTAGAAGCTGCTGTATAGAATCAGTCTCGTTTGTGACAACGAGAGCTGACTTCTTTTCTTCTTGACGTAATTCCGTTGTTACGTCAGACGACATGGGAAGAAGTTTAGATCTAGGCCATTGCTGATACGGGAAGGAAAGAAAGTTCGGGCCCGTCCACCAAAGGGGATGGGTAAGCAGTGCTTTTGGAAGCAAACCTCTAGAGGCCGCATCAGCTGGGTTATCATGGGTGCTTATATAGTTCCAAGTCGCGGAAGGTAACTTTCGCTGAATCTTTGCTACACGATTGCCAACGAATATTTTCCATTTGGATGGATGAGATGTCACCCAAGAAAGAGTGATGGTTGAATCGGACCAGGCAAAGAGAGAATCAATGGTAATCACAGAAGACAAATCAGTGTGTACAGTATCCACTAGATCTGAGAGCAAAGCGGCAGCACACAATTCGAGACGAGGCAATGTTATTCGCTTTGTAGGTGCGACGCGAGATTTCGCGCTGACCAGGTGAGTTTTGAATGAGCCATCATCAAGTTCGGCTCGTAAATAGACGACAGCGGCATAGCCAGACAAAGAGGCATCGGCGAACCCATGCAGTTGATAGGCAACAGCACGAGGATGAGTGATCTGACGAGGTATGGCAATGCCTGTCAAATCATTCAGTTGACTGGTAAACTGATGCCACAAGTCGATAATATCTGCCGGCGGCTCTTCGTCCCAATCCAGGCCAAGGAGCCACAGACGTTGGATTAAGCACTTTGCCAGAAAGACGACAGGTGAAAGCAACCCCAATGGGTCAAAGACACGGGAAAGTTCGGAAAGAATTTTTCTCTTGGTACATTTTTCTACCGACAGATTAACCTTGTACTTAAAATAATCCGATGACGATTCCCAACTTAAGCCAAGGACTTTCGTGACAGTCTGAGACTCTGCGTCAAAAGAGGTGGTAGCCTGTGGCAAACAGTGCTCAGGCGGCAGGTGACTCAACAATTCGCAACGATTACTCGCCCACTTGCGAAGTTCAAAGCCACCCTTTGACATAAGAGCTATTAGCTGACCTTGCAACTCAAGGGCCTCATTGACAGAGGCTGCACCTGTCGGAATATCGTCCACGTATGTGTCCATGGTCAGAGCCTTAGCTGCAAGAGGAAAAGCGTGACCCTCAGTTACAGCTAACTGCTCGATGGATCGTAAAGCCAGATACGGAGATGACGAGACACCGTAGGTCACGGTGTTAAGGCGAAAGTCTCGAAGCGGTTCACTCGGATCAAAGCGCCACACGATGCGCTGAAAGTCGCGATGTTTATCTGCGAGTAAAATATTCCTGTACATTTGCCGAACATCAGCCGTGAACACAACCGTGTGTAGGCGAAAACGTATGAGAATAGATGAAATATTTTTCTGAAGCTTTGGCCCAGTGTGCTGTGTGTCGTTCAAAGACAAACCCTCGCCATCGCGCGCTGAGGCGTCAAACACAACACGCAGTTTATTCGTCAACACACAGTGGTGCGGGATATAGTTCGACACCGCTGCCTTAGTGTCAGACGAAGAAATTTCAGTCATATGACCGCTATCGAGATAGTCTTGCATAAAATCACTATAGGATCTACGCAGAGCAGGATCATTGGACAAACGCGTCTCCAATTTATAAAAACGTCGCTCAGCGATAGATCGCATGTTGCGGAAAGTCGGCTCAGCGCCCTTGAACGGCAGCTCGACGATAAATTTACCCGTTGTCTCTCGCTTGTAGGTAGCCAGAAAGTGCTGCTCACAAGCTGCATCATCGGGTGAAAGAATTCTTTCCTGTGACGGTAAATCCTCGAGCTCCCACAAGCGCTTCAAGTCTTCATCTAGATTATGGGTATGCAAAGTTTGGACAGAAGAAAGACTAGAGTACAGCGCGGGAACACTATCTAGACAGCGAGCGCGACCCAAAAATACCCAGCCGAAGATAGTGTTTAACCCAACTGGCGAATCCTTACCGCCAGGAATCATTCCCTGAATGAAAATCTCATTCCAAAGCTCAGACCCGAGTAACAGATCAATGGGACCTGGACAGTGAAAGTTAGGATCTGCCAACTTTATAAAACCTAACTTTTCAACAAAGTCGGTTTTCACAGTAACGGAAGGCATGTCGTCACAAATACGATCAATCACGATTGCTTCGAAAGAAAGCTCATTTACCTGATGACCTTCAGGACGGATGGTGCATTGGATAGTACCCAATACCGGCGTAGACGCGTTACCTAAACCAAACACAGACGGAGCGTTTTTCGAAATGGACAGACCCAAACGGTTTACCAGACCCTGAGTTATATAATTTGCTTGACTTCCCGAATCAAGCAACACACGAACAGCGTGAAAGGCACGCCATTTGTCTAAAATATCTACGCGAGCAGTGGAAAGAAGCACAGTTTTGTTCGAAGTATTATTACTGGAAAGCCCCTGAAAGCCGAGAGCATTTGACGTATGTGGAGTTCTGTTCTCATTATTATTATTATTGCATTGAAAAGGATTGTTATTATTATTATTATTGTTGAAGTGTAATAGCGAATGGTGACGGTGACCACATGACCGACAGCAGCTTTTAGAGGTACAGTTCGACACGATATGTCCAGTGCGCAAACAATTATAACATAGCTGCCTGTCACTAACAGCTTGCGAACGATTCGCGATAGATAAATTTTTAAAGTCTGCACAATGGGCAATAAAATGTTTCCCGGAACAGAACTGACAGGGTGGAGGCGGGGGTAACGAAGGCGAAGTCACTTGGTTGCCCACCAGAGTCGTTTGTTTAATACGGCGTTGTGGCTGCGGCGCGCTCTCAGCGCGGGCGGCCCCCGCCGCCGGCCGCGCGGGCCCGCCGGGGAACGAACCCGCACCCGGGCCCGCGCGCTCTACGGCGGTGCAGTAATCCCCGAGAAACCTTTCAAGTGACTGGTAGCTTGGAATATCCTCCGAGGTGACAGTCATCTCAAACTCTTTACGAACCGACGGATCCAACTTAAACAATAGCGTATAAAAAATAACAAAGTCCCAGTTCTCGATAGGTAGTTGCAATGATTTTAAAATAGCTAAGTTTTCTTGAAATGTGTCTAATAATGATCGGAATGCTTGCGCGGTGTTACTATGCACCTTAACATTGAGAATAGCTTGCCATGCTAGAAAGGCCAGCTGGCGTTTATTTTGATAACGTTTAACTAAAGTATCAAAGGCTGTATCATAGTTATCAGCGGATATCGGAAACGCTGACAAAAGCGTTAAGGGCTCACCCTTTAACGACGAGAGAAGGTATTGAAATTTTTCAATTTTTGAAATTTCTCTTTTTTCATGTACCAAAGTACGGTACAAATCATAAAAGGTGATCCACTTTTTATAACCGCCTTCGAACGTTGGGACTTGTATGGTCGGCAAGCGAATATGATGCGCCACGGCATTATTCCGAGACAAAACGGGTTGGGAAGGCGCGGCATTACTGCCGGAAGGAATTTCGTCTTTAAACAGCTTCATTTTTATTTCGATAATTTCTAATAGTGTCTCATCAAAACTTTGCCTAAACTCCTCGGCTTCGGCGATATCCTGGGCATCCGTCAATGAAGCTACGATCTTCACGTGATTTTCCTCAAATAACTCCTCTAAACCTTGTAATCTTTCAAGATGAACCTTAAGACGCGGCTTCATTTCCGGGTGCTCCAGGCATCTCTTTGCACAGAGATACGCATCATTCAATCGTTTTAACGCTAAGTTACGTTTTGTTTTTTCTATTTCGTGCATTTTAAACCAAAATATTATTTACTTTAAACAGATAAACGCAAAATTTCAACTGTATAATTAATAAACAGAACTAACGTAAACACTACTAAACTTCATACAAAACACGGAATAAACTTTAATATATCAACAGAATAAGGACACGAGTCAATACGACAGCAAAACTTTATAATTTCTTAGAAACAGAATACGAATCCCATTCAAAACTTCAACAAAACTAAGTTGTTAGAACGGAATAAGGACGCGAGTTAATAACGTTTTAAATAAAAGGTGAAATAGGTAAACAGCGATGCAAGTCTCGCGGCTCGCCCGGCCGCTCAGGAATTTGGTTCGGCGACAATCTACCTCTTTTATTATTTTATATAGATTGTTATAATAAAAGTAGTTATTATTTAACGATATTATAAAAACATTTATTTCGTCTTCACTATTTATAAAGCACGTAAATAGTGTATTATAAAGAAAAAATCGAATCGCACACGTATAGGTACAGGTTTAGTTTGAAAATAGGGTTTTATTTACCTATTAATTAAACAAAGGAATGCTATTCTTAACATCTGCTATCTAGTTATTAATAGGCACTTTATTCGAATCAATACATCCGGTTCGCGGAAGGATCACAATTATGTTGGTATGGAAAAGGGGTTCAGTAGCTCAGTGGCAGTGGAAAGCGGAGAAAGGGAAAGGAAAGTAAATATGAGGGAAGGGAACCTCAGGCAACGATCAAGAAGAAGGTTGGCTCGCTCACCTGATGACATCCAATGGCCTGGATCCCTGGAAGCAGCCGCCAACTCCTTGCAGTACGGGCGTTGCCGTGTCGAGGTGTTAAGGGTCACAAAAAATGTCTAATAAAATATTATAATGAAAGTTCACACCAAAGCACAACAGACAGTCATTGATTGTTCAGAGGGTCTACATTCATCCCAAGGCACGGTGA
This sequence comes from Choristoneura rosaceana, assembly GCA_037349165.1. NCBI lineage: Eukaryota > Metazoa > Arthropoda > Insecta > Lepidoptera > Tortricidae > Choristoneura > Choristoneura rosaceana. Next base: position 8,617,712 of record JAZBNJ010000046.1, on the reverse strand, counting down.
TGAACGGACAGCACAGAAAGAGACATACACAGCAGCGAAAGGACGAGATGCGCACGCGACGGCGGTTGCTTGTGATGTGTTGCACACCGCGGCGCTAGAGGGCTCACCAATGCACATAAGACGGCACGCAGTGAGGAGCCATACCATATCAAGACAGTTGCCTTCTAAGGATAATAAGAGTAGGGAACACTGTCCATGATATAATCGTTGACTTTATAATAAGCCTTAGATATTAACGTCTTTTTGACAGTAGATTTAAATTTTTTATCAGTTTCTGCAGTAATATTTTTTTGGAATTTTATTATAAAAACTAAGCAACTTCCCAAAAACGACTTTTTGGTTTTAGCCAGTCTGTAAGATGGAACTTTAAGCTTCCCTGTGTTTCTAGTAGCCTTTGGCTTATCGACGTTAGTGGGAAAATGACATATGTTCTTCCTAACGTACATGATTATTTCAAAAACATAAAGCGACGGCAGGATTAGGATACCAGTTTCCTTAAAAAATGATCTTAAAGATTCACGCGTCTTCAAATTATAAATTGCTCTGACTGCTCTCTTTTGCAAGATAAAAATCGACTCGATGTCTGCAGCAGATCCCCATAAAATTATGTATTATTAAAAATATGTATCTAATACAATGCATTTGATTTATTCTATATTGAATAAAATAAAGTTGTGTTAAATACTTGTAATGTATATAGATATCATTTATAAATATTGTGAAATTGTTCTTTAAAAAAAATACCTCGTTGAATTTCTTGCCGGATTCTTCTCAACAGAGGTTTTTCCGAACAGGTGGTATAAATAGTAACATTTATTGCTTACGACCGACACTACTGATATCCAAATAAAAATAATTACGTTTTATTTTTCAAAATGAACGGGTTCGAATCCCAAACTTTTTTTTAAATATATGATATGAATGCAATCTTTCTTGTTACTAAAATCGATGACATGGTTCCTAAGAACAAATCTTCGTATGTCTTATAGTTTCAGACTTTCCCATACTGACCGATATAAATGGGCCATCCTGTATATTTGTTTATTGAACAATTAAAACATATACAAGGTGACCTTAGCCTCTGGACAAATAATGAAACCATGGATAAGACTGATGCTTAGCAATATCTTACAATAGTTATTTGCTTAATTAGAGAAGAAAAAAAAATCTATGAAATCAGATCATCCAAATACACAACTACTCCAAAGTGATACATTGAAAACAGTTAGTTTTTCGGTAAATATTGGACTGATTGTTATGATACTTTGCAGTTTGGATTTAAATATCTTGCTAAGCCAGTAGTATTCGTATTTGTCCAGAGGCTAAGGTCACCCAGTATATTTTTAAATAAAACACGAATTTTGTCTGTATTTCGTTTAATTACTTATTTTCATATCTAATAATGAATTGATTTACACACAGTAATCACCAAATTAACAAATACCTTATTACAAAAGCTAAGACAAGTAAAACTAAAGCTAACAATGTAGGTAATGTTTTTCACTTTCGAGATTTTCACTTACAGTGGACAAATGGGACTTATCACCCTAAAACACGAATATAATTACTTACTTAACATTTCTTGTCTAAAAAATGATTTTATTAATACAATCTAACACAACACAAATACTTTTCTTTCAAATGTATTCAGATAAAATACATGTATTTTTCATTTCATTTTAGCGATGAAATTCAATGGCCCTATTAACTACCGACGCAAAAAGAGGGGTGTTATAAGTTTGACTGCTATGTGTGTCTGTGTGTCTGTATGTATGTCTATCTGTGGCACCGTAGCTCTAAAACGGGTGGACCGATTTGAATGCGGTTTTCTTTAATTGAAAGCAGGTTTTCTAGCGATGGTTCGTTTCTAGCATCAAAATCAGTACAGCCGTTTTTGAGATATTGAACTTCAAAGTGACGTCGGAGGTTTTCCAACGTTTTATTGGTTAGGTTATTGACAACATATTGACAAATAAATGTTAACTGAACACCGCATTAGTAAGAGAAACAAAGAAAGAAAATTAGGTAAAAGGTACTATTCATCTTATGCGGCTAATTAAACGACATAGTGAACAAAACACACTTGAATATGAATTTTATAAAAAGTAAATTTGACGCCTCTTATAGAACTAAATACAATACAACAACAAATACAAGCTTCTCTCGTCCAGTCAAATTTGATGAATCTAATAGAATAAAATTAAATACAATTAGGTAGTACAATAAGACAGAGAAACATTTATTTACACATATTCAATACACATAAAAATACATTGGATGGAAAGAATAAAAACATCGAATAGTATAAAGTGGGCCCGCCACAACAAAAATACAGGCTTCTCTCGTCCACTCAAATATGGAATGGTACAGTCTGGTGACTGAGCAACATCTGACACAAAAAAGCGTGCATAAATTTCTGATACGACTCATATGTATTATTATAATACAAAACACACATAATAATACAAAATTTGAAGGGTCCACGGAAAGAACATGTCTAGTCACTTTTTTTTTTAATTGAGATTTTAATCTCGAAATGTAGAGCTCGCAAAGTACTATGACTTACCATTGAATTAAATAATCTGAAAACATTATAAAATGTATTTTTTGAACTTTTAAAGAAATGCTAACTATAGTAATTGTTCATGATGACTAACTTTCAAACCGCTATAACTCAAAAAGTTGCTCAGGTGACTAGACATGTTCTTTCCGAGGACCTTTCATTTGGAAAAATGGTAGGAACGTAGAGAAAATTGACAAGGAAACAATCTCCATGTTCTTCGTTTCTTCACAGAACACGACGTTATAGTAAAGGGCATGCCCTTATCAGTTCTCCGTCCAGTAGTATCAAAACACAGGGCAAGAAGAATGACAAGGGCACATCGCAATACTCAAAAATCTTCAAGTCTTCGAATCAGCGCCATCTGTGGGGCGATAGTTGAACTTCAGGCGACATCGAGCGGCGAGTAGCAGGACTCGTAGTTCCGGAAAAGCGGTGCAGATGGCGCGGTTATTAATTCTGCATCCTAAGTGTATGCAATGGCGAGCATTGAATACTAAGTAAAATGCAGAATAATAGGTTTCTTGATCGCTGATCTTGATAGGTTTTGATCCTTTATCTGTAACAAAGAACAGTTTTATGTTATTTTCATACAACTCATTCCCATTTTACTCTAATATTTTTTAAGCTACCAATCGCCTGGAATTTTCGCAAAATACCTCCTTAGCGACCTCTATGATCCGCAAGGAATAAGTCTACTGGAAAATTGAAGTCTCACACTGCAATGGTTTTTAGAATGCGTATTGTCTTCTACATTACTTTTTTATAATCGTAACTTTTTGGATAAATAAATAAATATCATGGGACACTTGACACCAATTGACCTAGTCCCAAACTAAGCAAAGCTTGTACTATGGGTACTAGGCAACGGATAAACATACTTATATAGATAAATCAATACTTAAATACATATTAAACATCCAAGACCCGAGAACAAACATTCGTATTATTCATACAAATATCTGCCCCGGACGGGATTCGAAACCAGGACCTCAAGCTTCGAGATCAAAACAGAACTTGATAGTTTTGTATACCTAAATGCTAATGGTACCGAAACACCTAAACAGATGTATAGTGGCGCCATGACTTCCCAATTCCTATCGGGTTGCGTTAACCTCCCGAGTCCTGACATTTTTTAACAAACTTAACGTTTAAGACCTACGTGGTTGACCTGCTTCGTTACTTTGGACATTATTTCAAAATTCTTCATCATCATCATTGTTCTTTATAAAGTACATTCGACGACCAGATGGCTAAGTGGTTAGAGAACCTGACTACGAAGCTTGAGGTCCCGGGTTCGAATCCCGGCCGGGGCAGATATTTGTATGAATAATACGAATGTTTGTTCTCGAGTCTTGGATGTTTAATATGTATTTAAGTATTTATTTATCTATATTTAAGTATGTTTATGCATTGCCTAGTGTCCATAGTACAAGCATTGCTTAGTTTGGGACCAGGTCAATTGGTGTCAAGTGTCCTATGATATTTATTTATTTATATTCGGCTGTTATTCTTAGTGTTAATTAGTCCTTTATAAAGTATGCGAGGATTTAGGAGGTTAATTTTGTCTAAATTACGTCAGTGATGACGAGCTTAATGTTATGTAAGTATACTATAAGCAAGAGTAAGGTAGACACACTTAAGACATTACAGAATAAAAAAAATCAGTGTTTTAAAAGTCCTCATTCCGTGAAATTGAAACAAAAAACCTCTATGATCGACTTCTATGGAAGAACTAACTAACTAATTTGGCTCAGCGACCCAAAGAGGGTCTTGGCCTCCGAAACGAGAGCATGCCACCTGTCCCGATCGTGCGCAGCCTCTTGCCAGTCGTCGACTTGAAGACGTCGCAGATCCGCTTGGACACTGTCCTCCCAGCGGTACCTGGTGTATACGACATAATTCACCAGGTAGCCTAACGAAATCATCTCACGCCACTGCTCCGTACAATAAATAATAATCATCATCATATTAGCCGATAGCCGTGGTGGCCTAGTGGTTTGATCTATCGCCTCTCAAGCAGAGGGTCGTGGGTTCAAATCCCGGCTCACACCTCTGAGTTTTTCGAAATTCATGTGCGCAATTTACTACGAGCGTGAAGGAAAACATCGTGAGGAAACCTGCACAAACCTGCGAAGCAATTCAATGGTGCGTGTGAAGTTCCCAATCCGCACTGGGCCCGCGTGGGAACTATGGCCCAAGCCCTCTCATTCCGAGAGTAGGCCTGTGCCCAGCAGTGGGACGTATATAGGCTGAGATGATGATGATGATGATGATGATGATCATATTAGCCGTAAGTCCACAGTTGGACATGCCTCCCCCATAGGTATGACCACATAACTACACTAGTGTCCCAAAGACAGCCCCGGCCAATGATTTATTACAACCAAATAAAAAAAGCACTAAAAGGCAAACATTGTTAATTCGTAAACCACGGCCGTCGCGTACACTCGCCGGCAATTTATAACCGCTGGCCGTTCATGGCAGATTTTTCAAGCACGCTCTATTGGTTCGACTGTACCCAATAAGGGTATAAACTTGGCTACTTCCTTAGCTAACGTTTTAGATATTCTGTTACAATATCGTGAACAGACTTAAAAAAATACATTAGTCTATGCTTTACAACAGCGTTTTTAACCTTTTTCATGACAAGACCCCTTTATGAAGAAATATTTCGCGACCCCACTACCAGTTGCTTTTTTTTCTCATGTATTTTATTTTGCGACAAATATTATTAATTAGTTAACATTTTCTTAATAAATATTTTTAACCTATTTTTTTTTTACTGAAGTATTTTTCCCAGCAACTATGGACTTCGCGACCACCCAGTATACCGTAGACTACTATACCGTTTAGCGATTCGAACATAATCCGGGAGTAGCGTAAAGACGTCGCATAAGAAAATGTATCTCAAAAATGCGTCAAAACTGAGTATTAAGTAATGAACACTTAGGCAGATTTATATGGCGCGTGGTATATAGTGAAAGGTTTATAAATCCGCACTGTGAACAAATTTTGTGCACCGTCATTCAAAAGATATTATAAGAAACATGTAGAAGGTATATAGTCGTAAGCCTCTAGTGTAAGTTTATCCATACTAATATTATAAATGCCAAAGTGTGTTTGTATGTTTGTCCCTCTTTCACGCCGTAACGGAGCGACGGATCGACGTGATTTTTGGCATAGAGATAGTTTATGGGCCCGAGAGTGACATAGGCTACTTTTTATCCCGGAAAATCCACAGTTCCCGAGGGAACAGCGCGATAACCGAATACCACGCGGGCGGAGCCGTGGGCGAAAGCTAGTTTTTATTATATATTTTTTTATTTTTGTAAGTTATTATTATTCATTTGTATTTTGTAGTTATAAGTTTACTTGCTTGTGGACGTTTTGGTTTTTACTGTAAGTCCACAAGATAATCTTTTTTATAAATAAATAAATACATAGATGTCGATAGCGGACGGAGTCGCGAGCAACATCTAGTTGGGCGTTTTCAAAATAAGTTGTCCAAATGACTTTTTTTTTAGATGTGGATGAAATTTGGTATTCCTACTCAGAATCAGGAGCACTTTCGATTATAATAGGAGAAAAAAAGTGTCCCAATATTTTTTATTCCATTACGTTACCGTTTTCATACGCGTGTCTGTGGCGGTAGTGTAATGGATAACACAAAATTATATGAAAAACCTGGGACACTTTTTTTTCCTATTGCAATCGAAAGTGCTCCTGATTCTGAGTAGGAATACCAAATTTCATCCACATCTAACAAAAAAGCCATTTGGACAACTTATTTTGAAAACGCCCAGTTACCAATAAATACTATTCGTTATTGTTATTCCACAGGCAAACAGGCGAAAGCCAATCATTTCACTAATGAGAACCGTTTGACGAGGGTGCCGCCATCTATTAGTCGGCGCCGCAAACTGATGGACGCTTAATATCTACTGACGTATGTAAACACTACTTTACGGTTAAACGGTTCGGTGGTACTAGGAATTGGTTTAAGTAGGGGTCAATGACACTTGTTGGCGAGATTTTGATAAAACTTCAATAGTCAATTATAAAAAATACGAAACCATGAAATCATCAAACCATTTTTAGTTTATCGGAATTTACGTTACAAAATTACATTTGAAATTTACAGTTTTTAGTATACGTTTAGTAAGTAAGTGACTATATAAAGTAAAGTTTGTAGTTATCGTATGCCGCATCGGTATTAATTATCTTAGTGTAAGTACCTAACTTATTGTAGCTTAAGATTTGATTGAGCGCAACGCCAACAAACTGTCTCACAGTTTGGCGAAGATATCATATAAGGTACAATGTATTTTCATTTCTTATTTAAATAATTAAAAAATATATATATATTTTTGCAAGCCGGAAACGGCAGAACATGATGCACCAAGTTTATTCCGTAAGACCTGATAATATTTAACACATGTTTGACAATAAATTATTTCATTTCAGCTTTTCGCAAGGAAAACGTGAGGAAACATTTTCATTTAATTTCATGTTTATGCCAGAGATAATAAGGTTAGCAAAAATATATATCCATCCCAGCCTATATAAGTCCCACTGCTGGGCACAGGCCTCCTCCCAGAACAAGAGAGCTATATACAACTAAAAAATAAATAAAAAATACTTTTATTTCAGACCAAAACAAAAGTCCATATTTTTTGTTAGTAGAATTGGACTTACAAAAACTAGTGTTAGTCGCTTTATTATTATTATTATTAAGTATAAATTATTATTATTATTGTTCAAAACTTGTAAATTTGGGAATCTAAATTGAATTAAATTATATTTTTGTGATTTTATATCGATGAATCCTTCCAGTGTCGGTATTAATGTATTTACACAAAATATACAAACATAAAATTACCAGCTGTTTATAGAGTCAGTAAACAATCAACGGAAAATTATACAAATTACCTAACCACCCGAGTTTAAAAAAATCTCCTAGCCAAGACTGTCTTAATCATTCACACGCATACTCTCCAACACTGCACTTATACAGGGTCACTTTTCGTAAGCTAAAGCTAAAGCTTTGCAGGTGGTAGGACCTTGTGCAAGGTCCGCCCGGATTGCTACCACCATCTTGCTCGCTAATCCTGCCGTGAAGCAGCAGTGCTTGCACTGTTGTATTTCGGCGCGGAGAGTAAGACAGCCGGTGAAATTACTGGCACTGAGGTATTCCAACTTAGGCCTCTAGGTTGGCAACGTATCTGCAATACCCCTGGTCTTGCAGATGTTTATGGGCGGTGGTGATCTTTTACCACCAGGAGACCGTTCGTTTGCCTTCCAGTCCAATAAAAATATAAAAAAAGCTAAAGTTTAAAATCCCCCCACCCCCACAAATCACACCAAATTGACACAATCCATCGGAACGAGCGAAAAATTAAAAACTGATTTAGACCAATAACACCCCTTAATAGCTCCTGGGGTCATTTTGTACCCTTATTAATGACCCTTATGACCCCTTCTGTCGCTGTTTAGTGCCTAATATTATTAACGGCACCCGTAATGAGAGCCAGGGATTGTTACGACCCCCATATTTTCTCGGTAAATATTTTTTATTACGGCCATATAAAATTTATCTTGGTGTTAATAATTTTCTTTTCAGTGCGATGTTTCTTTAGCAATAAGCACTTTTAAATGATTTAGTTGTGTTTGTTTGTTTAATTGGATGTTTGGAAATCCTGTTTGATTGAGACACACTTTTCGATCACTACATGCACGGAATCACATCTTTTGATTGTGTTGGCTTAGAAGTTTGATTTTTTCACAGTTCCAAGGGGCAGTAAACCTTAGTATTTGATATAATTTTCAGCGCGATACCTCCACGCGTTCCTGAGATGTGATCCTATAAGGGTTCCGTTTTTTTCTTTTGAGGTACGGATCTTTAAAAAGGCCATACGTACCACTGCAGAACTCAGGCCTCTTCCGAGAATGAGAACCATGGACCATACTTCACTCACACCATTAAATTTTTTCGCAGATATGTCTATATTTCTTAAAGATGTTTGTCAGGACCATAAATTATTTCAAATCCAATTTCGGACATAAATTCCAGAAAACTTACTTTCCTGTGCTGACTATAGGTCAAATCACTAGCTAGGCTACCACTTTTTTCTTATTGGAGCCGTAGTGTTATATCAATACGGATACTGCCCACCTTCAAAACGTTTCAAATGCTATTTCAATTACCAAAAAATCATTTTGACAAATCGCCGCAAAAGAATGCCAAGTGTTAAACAAATCGCATTTCCCGGGATTCGATTTGGGCTGAACTACCCTCAGAACAGCGGTGGACTGGCCTCGGTCCATTAGAGGTGGATTAACGGTATATTTGAGTCCCGGGCTGGTCCCGTCCGTAAATCACTCAGGTCCATTTGCGTTCACGCCCGCTTGAGCTTGTTTTTTGAGGGAAATCGTGGAACATGCGTGGTAGCATGCGGATTTAATAAGTAAAGCGTTCGTCTCGCTCTGGGGAACTTAGGGCGTGTTTAAGAATAGTTTAGATTTGCAAGATAAATCATGCAAGTTGCATTATATTACGGTACTATGGACTGACCACTGCGTACTGTACGCAATGTGCAACTTGCACGATTTTTCATATAGGTCTAAACTGGGCCTCAGACACCAGAATATATTTCAACGCTAGCACCACCACGTGTGTTTGTCCATCCGTCCGTCGGATCGACGTGATTTTTGGAATAGAGATAGTTTATGGACCCGAGAGTGACATAGGCTACTTTTTATCCCAGAAAAATGCACAGTTCCCGAGAGAACAGCGCGCGATAACCACGCGGGCGGAGCCGCGGGCAAAAGCTAGTAGAAAAATAAGCTTAGTGACATAATAAAATGACTTATGCGAGTTTATCTAGATAAATAAAATAACTAAACTCGCATTTCTGAAAATTTTGTACAGTGTATTTATAGTTGCGAAGTAATAAATTGAAATTAATTTTTCGGAAGCTACTTTGGACCGGGTTTTCCGCAACTAGATTCGTTTATTAATGAAAATTAACATCACATCTACAATTTGCCTCTTATTCTCTTAAGTCCTGACTTTTTAACATGCATATTTGTACAGATGCAACCGAGAATTCGCAGTGTTTTGGTTTTGGAAATCATTTCAATAAACTATGAGTTATTTTGTCATTTAATCATTTACATTCCGCATTCTTACAATGGATCTGATTTGTATTTTATAAAGTATACTAGCGACCCGCCCCGGCTTCGCACGGGTGCAATGCTGATACTAAATATGATGATGGATGTTGATAATACAAACCGAAACATAGATGCACAGAAAAACCAGAAAAATAAGACCAACACTGGGAATCGAACCCAGGTCCTCGGCATTCCGTGCCGCGTGCTATACCGCTACACCACTGCTGGTCAACGGCACAAACACGAATTTTCCCTATGCATCACATATCTCAGCTTGTTTATACTTTACTTTGTAACTTAAGCAGTTACCTAGCGCCATCTATATTGTTTTAACTCTCAACGAGAAGCCTTCAATATGATGGATGTTATTTTACATATAAACTTTCCTCTTCAATCACTCTATCTATTAAAAAAACCGCATCAAAATCCGTTACGTAGTTTTAAAGATTTAAACATACATAGGGATATAGGGACAGAGAAAGCGACTTTGTTTTATACTATGTAGTGAAGAGTACTAACGAGGTTAATAATGGTCGAGCAATATAAGTACTTGATACTTTTTTTTTTAATTAAAATAAATGTTCAATCCAATGACTCGTTTTTATGCCACATCGACTTTTCACTAAGCTACATGGTTTGTAGGAAGAGTGCTTATTTAATTCATTTTAAAATCAAGTCAGTCCCTAACAGTCGTAAATTTCTAATGCATTACGAATGACTATTATTTTTTTACGACCTATCACCCTCTGATAATGATTATAGGGTACTTTGCGATTGGTAATGATTTGTAAATGACTCAATCAACTATAATTTTGGAAGCTCAAAAGAATTTTATGGGGTTGACTTGGAATTTTTGGAGGGGGAAATATTTACTGTCAACCCTAACGTTTAGCGCACCGTTAACCTTAATAGTAACTCTCCTTCGAGCAGTAAACTTTATGTTTAGACTTATTAGAGTTTAGGAAAAGACTTATTTACGTAGTAGTTGTACAGTTTTTAACTTTCTCGGTTTTTACTTATTGCTATACATACACCTGGGACTTAATTATTAGTTTGCAGAAACCTATACCCATGAACCTCTTCAATAAATGATTTTTATATTTTTTTTAACCTCCGACGCAAAAGAGGGCAAGGAGAGAGGGAGGGGAGAGGGGTGTCTCTCTGTGGCACCGTAGCTCTTAAACGGGTGGACCGATTTGAATGCGGTTTTTTTTATTTGATAAAAGGTTTTCTAACGATGGTTCTTAGACATATTTCATCAAAATCGGCTCAGCCGTTTTTGAGATATTGAACTTCAAAGTGACGAAGTCGGGGGTTTCCCAACTTTTTGTTGGTTAGGTTACGAAAGACCACGTTCCTTGGTAACAAAATGTTTGCTACAAAACTACACTTCAAATTATATAGATCCATGACAGCTGTTATTTCCCATTCAATTACATAAAATGAAAAGAAGTATTCGCTAGCCCCCATGGTATTTCTGAGTCGTTTGTTTCCCCTAATCCCACGGGAAACCTAGTTAATCAAGGCAGGAATGTGCGTCAAAATAGCTTTGTACATACTGCTTTAGAGCCACTTACGGAATAATGGGTATTTGTAGAAGCGTGCAAGTTCGTCCAGTGTCGGGAACTTTAAATATCATGGGACAATTGACACCAATTGACCTAGTCACAAACTAAGCAAAGCTTGAACTATGGTTACTATGCAACGGATAAACACACATTATATATATATATATATATATATATAAATACATACTTAAATAAAATACAATACAAATTAAACCATAATTAGATAAACATCTAACTGGAATGTTCTACTTGATATTTATGTTTTTGTATGATGTATTATCTGTTAGTGATCCTTAATAAATAAATCCATACTAATATTATAAATGCGAAAGTGTGCGTGTTTGTATGTTTGTCCGTCTTTCACGTCAACATAGAGCGACGGATCGACGTGACATAAGCTACTTTTACAAATTCTCAACTCTCCACTTCTCTTATTATCAACCCTGCATTTTATCTTTGTAACTAACAATAAGTTAGTTTATTTCAACGTTTTGTGGTATTCTATAAAGAATCTTTGTATTGTAAACAGGATGCTAGTATTAAATCGATATCCCTACTAATATTATAAATGCGAAAGTAACTCTGTCTGTCTGTCTGTCTGTTACGCTTTCACGTCGAAACCACTGAACCGATTTTGATGAAATTTGGTATATAGGCACTTTGAACCCCTAGGATCAACATAGGATACCTTTTATTCCAGTAAAGGGCGCCACCGCGCGATAACAGAGATCCGCGCAGACGAAGTCGCGGGCATAAGCTAGTTTAATATAAAATATCAGGAACATATTTGATTTTTTTTGTCAATTGTATTTTACTTATTTTGTACAATAAAGAGTTTACATACATACATACATACATACGAGCCTCTAAGTCGATATTGCAGCACCAATAACATAACCGAGCGCCGCCCATAGGCGTTCAGTCATAAACAACAGTTAGTCCTGTAGACGGCAGTTCAATTGGCGCTGTACTATGAGCGTTTAGTGCCACATATATAATACTAGCTTAGCCTTGTTGTAAGGGCATTAGCTTAGAATATGGACAAACAGAAACCATCAATACTGTCTTATTGAAACCATTATAACTGTAAAAGTTTGTAAGTCTAAATGTAGGTTTGTTACCTCTTCATATCTATACCGCTGAACTGATTTAGATGAAATTCGGTACACAGGTAGTTTGAGTCCCGGAGAAGGACATAGTAACAGGAATAGAAATCATATTCGTGATAAAGTAGCGTAGCATAACAAAGATAATAAAAATAAAAATAAAAAAGATATATTACATGTCACGTAATGGATACATAGGATAGTTTATATCCCGGAAAATTGCATAGTTCCCACGGTATAGCGTTAAACGAATTCTACGCGGACGAAGTCGCGGGCAACAGCTAGTAATTATTAATATTATGTTTAACGACACCTTACTGTACCATTTTTTATGCAAATAAAGATGATTATGATTATGATTATGACATAAAGTTCTTCAATGTGTGTGAAACTCCTGATCCGCATTGGGCCCGCTTGGGAACTGTGGCCCAAGTCCTCTTATTTTGAGAGGAGGCCTGTGCCCAGCAGTGGGACGTATATAGGCTGGGATGATGATTTTTACAGTACAACGCAGTTTATACAGAAGGGCTACTCTGAAACACAAAATTCGAAGTTCGTGTCGTGCGATCCTTCTCGCTCTCGTATTAAATAGTATAAGTGTCAGAGGGACCGCACGACACGAACTTCGAATTTTGTGTTTCGGAGTAGCCTTTCAGGCTCCAAAACGATGTTTTCCTTCGTCAAGCTCGTGGTAAATTTCAAATGTAATTTCGCACATGAATTTCGAAAAACTCGGGAGGTGCGAGCCGGGGTTTGAACTCACGATCCTCTGCTTGACTGGCGATAGGTCAAACCACTAGGCCACTATGGCTTAAAGTAAAAAATAACTGTATTGAAAAATATATTTTTAAATATTGTTTTTCATTGAAACTTCGTATGCAAACCGAATAGCAAACTCGATTGGCAAGTTTTTGCATTAGTCGCTTTTGTTGGGGGCGGTAACTTTTATCGTTGGTGAGCGGCTTGTTTAGTTTGCCAGACATGTACGAAGTTTAAAATATACATACATACAATATGCTGCGTTCGCGTGGATTAGTAACTAGCGTGCGCTGGCTTCACTTCTATTCCAATGGTATTTTGGAAAAATGTAGTTATTTTGTCCACTTAAATTGAGTACGTGTGAAGTGTTAACAAATAATGTGTCACGTATGCATGAGTGGCGCTTGTGATTGGATGAGAGATGTATGTCGTGATATGCGTGTGTTTCTATTGGTTTAGCGAATATATGTCGTGGTGTGTGGGCAGTGTGATTGGGTATGAAAATACAAAGCTAAATGAAGTTAACGTAGACGAACATAAGGTTTATATTAATGACTCCTGTGCAACGCAGTGGCGTAAACAGGAATGAATCGACTACCGAACCGATGGAAGATTTTTTTCAAAATTCAAAATCAAAATCATTCATTTCACAGGATTTCATGTACAATAAGACCTTAAAAATAGCATAAGAATCACTAAAATCTACCACAAATGGCATGTGAAATTAGGGAATACATTCATTTGTAGTCTAAAACATCTCTAGTCTAAAACATTTTGACATTCATAAGTTCTTATTATAGCCTAATCGAATAAAGATACACTGAGCGGCAAATTAGCGGTAATTTTGTATGTGGAGTGGGGCAAATTTTGTGCCGCTGAGTATTTTGAAAGTCAAACTTTGATAAGCAAAATTTCAGCTTTTTAGGCCCGTACGATGTTTTCCTTCACCGCAAAGCTCGTGATAAATTTCAAATGTAATTCCGCACATGAATTTCGAAAAATTCAGAGGTTTTTTTTTTTTTTTTTTCAAAATAAAATATTTGTTTACAAATAAAAAGGTTAAGGTTTGAACCCACGACCCTCTGCGCTATTACCTATTACTATTAACTATTACCTATTTAAGTATATATTCAGTATAAGTTTGTATTTCCATTTCAATTTAGTTTTAAGTACTTAAATATATTAAAAATTAACACACACCGTAAGTTAAATGACCGTCGCTAAGTATATAATAATCCTATTGATTGGATGTTTAAGCACAAAGTGTAAGTAGCAAGTACTAAGCATTAGTTACTAAACTCGTGTGAACATAGCACGAGCACAAGTTAAGCGATGGGAGTTTGAACTTAATGCAGACGCTCAAGTGACTATATCAGTCTGTTAGTTATGACGTGACGGCTGAAGTGAACTCATCTTGTATCTTATACATTCTATGTTGTGCATAACTAGCTTTATCACGCGGTTTCGCCTTTATTACTTACTAGCTTTTGCCCGCGGCTCCGCCCGCGTAGTATTCGGTTATTGCGCGCTGTTACATCGGGAACTGTGCATTTTTCCGGGATAAAAAGTAGCCTATGTCACTCTCGGGATCATAAACTATATCTATGCCAAAAATCACGATGATCCATGGCTCCGTTACGGAGTAAAAGCGTAACAAACAAACAAACAAACAAACAAACAAACTCACTTTCCCCTTTATATTCTGTTATCACAACTTTCGAATGATGTATCTTATATTGCTGTTTTATGTTAGTAATTTATGTATTGTATAAGTATTCTATGTATGTATTTATATCATTTGTATTTATTTTATATATTATTGATATTTTGTTTGTTCTTGTTTTCCGTTTCTGTTTCCGCCACCTATTTTTGTTCGACATAAGTTCTTGTACCCAAATGGTTATCTGGAAGAGATCGCTTTTAAGCGATAAGACCGCCTATTATCTAGCCCTGAATCGAAGTGTTTCTATTAGGTATAAGTTTTTTGTCCTGATTTATGGTGTGAAATAAAGAATATTTGTATCGTATTGTATTGTATGTATTTGAGTAATGAAATTACGTATTCAAACTCTCCCTCTCTTTCACTTCCAACATACACATAAACAAGAACATATAACATAGCTACAAACACTCGCCCATCGTTCATTAGATACCAAAACAAAAGCAGTTACCGTCCCACTGAATATTTTACCAGCATTTTGGGCAGGGATAGCAATTTCATGATACAGTTCGTCCTGGGACCATGTTATGATGCTGCGTATAAAGTATGCATGTGTTCTGTATTGACGTTGCTGAGTTACAGTACAGCGCCATCTAGTGGGCAGTAGGTGAAAGTTAGTTTATGGCAACGAATTATAGATGTAGTTGTTGGGTAACATTTTTTTCATTACTTTGCGGGTTGACACTGATATATAAAAAAGATGAAGTTAAGTACTTTTATTTTACGCAAATCGAGCAAACGAACTTTAACGTATGAAATGCGTGGTTAAAATTCGTATTTAGCCTTTGAACACAAACTATATAAGTCAGAAACATCTTTGCCCTTTTACTAGTTATAGTTACAGTATATTTTGGGCAGAGATAGCAATTTCATGAAACATATCGTCCTGGGACCTTGTTATGATGCTGCAATAAAGTATGCATGTGTTTGTATTGACGTAGATACTTCTGAGAACAGCGCCACCTAGCGTGGAGTAGATGAACAACAGCTTAAATTGCGGTAATATAGATGTCGTGACGCTATAACATTTGCTATATAACTTTAGTGACTTTACGAGTTTGAATATAGATTACACGGTGTAAAGCCACATTGTTTTTTATTGTTCACGTTTCAATAGATTTACAAACCAGAAAATTATTAAAAGTACTAGCTTTTGCCCGCGGCTCCGCCCGCGCGGAATTCGGTTATCGCGCGCTGTTCCCTCGAGAACTGTGTATTTTTCCGGGATAAAAAGTAGCCTATCGCACTCTTGGGCCCATAAACTATCTCTATGCCAAAAATCACGTCGTTACCGCGTGATAGACGGACTAACACACAAACATACAAACACACTTTCGCATTTATAATATTAGTATGGATTTTGGTGTCATTGCTTACCTATAAACCACATTCTAATCATATGTATTTCTAGTCATAGAAATATTATTTTAAATATTTTAATAATAAAGCTTTAAAAAGTTATTCACGTATTATTAAAAACATTAGTACAGCTACTCGCCGCTACGTGGCGTCCGAAGTCCATCTATGCGATACATCACTTCAATTTCAGACAAAAGTTTTAAAAGCATTCTGCCAAATTAAAAACCGTCGGATACCAATGGTGGCAACGTGTTTCCTTTGGCTTTATGTAAAAAAGATGTGCCGGGTTCGAACGCTTCGATTTTAAAACAAAAGCGTTCGTTTTTCAAATGTTTTCAGTTGAAGTTGGAACGACACTAGGGCAGTACCTAGCAAAGTTTATGCAACGCCCGCCATATTGAAAAAAAACGGCACGTCGTAAAAAAACTTTAGATTATCGAATGTAAAGCTTTTGGGCATGTAAGTATAGGATAAAAAAAAGGTCCAGTTTTAACTGGACGCTTGCACTAGGTGTTTAATTTACAAATTTAATAAGTCAGCAAGAAATAGAAATAAGTTTGTAAATATTTACCACATAACCTACCAATGTATTATTTTTGCGTCGCAAACGTTCCGCTAGAGGCGCTGTTCGTGTTTCCATACAAATTGAGATTTTAACGCGAACGCGATCGAGACGTATTTTGTAACCGAAAACTTACCTACACTAAGGGTAGTGTAGTGCTGCTTGTATTAGAACGCAACTAATTATAAGTTTGTATGGAGACGCGAGGGTACTAGGACTTTCTTTTCTTACTCTTTAGTAAATTAGGTATGCTCCGGGTGACACAGATACCTTTTCCTATAAAAAAAAAATATTGGCCGGATTTCACATTACAAAAAAAACTAAGCGATTAAAAATTTTTAGCGTAAGTTGGCGTCAAGCACTATTAGATACAATCCGTGAGCTTTTAGAAAACCCTTCGGGTTTCGGGGGAAATCGGAAGAATTCGTTAGTAAAAAATGACAATTGTCTTTTTGACTCAGTAGCAATCCATCACGCGTAGAGTGCACTCGTTGTGTTTTCATTGATGTATATAGAGCAGTTAAAACCACCAATTGCATATATTTATTTAGGTAGTTTGTTATTTTTCGGAAATTGATTTCCATGGCGAGTCAACTTAAGCAGGGTATGTCTGTAAATAGCCAATCACTGGAAATTGATTACAATATATTAATAAATATTTTGTATACAAGTTGAATTTTTTAAGAAAAAAGTGGTCGTAAATATTTTAATAAGGTACTAGACCGTGTTATAGAAGCAACGGGGATTTCGAAAAGTGCATTAAAAAAAATATAAAACGAAAGCAGACCAAAAAAATTCGTTTGACGTACCCAAGAGAAGTAGATACAGTATAACAACAGCTCTATATAATTCCAAACAAAAGTATTGTGTTGAGGCGGGGTGTTCTCAATTTAAATTGATGATGGAAGAATTCGAAAATGCTGATTTTGTTTTATTTGTATCATGACAAAAAGTGATATTGTATTAAAATTAGAAAAAGATAAAGAAGCGTAATATTATTACAGTAAGGTTCATTTTGTACTGATGGTTATTCTTTACATAACTTTTTACGGTAACTTTGAAAAGTTTTGCAAGTTGATAACAGAACCACGATCGCGTGTAATCGTCAATACCCGAAGCATGCTTCTAAAATCCGAAGGTTTTTTTAAGATCTCACGGACTGTACTTAGGGGCTGTTTCACCTTCCATTGATTAGTGTTAACTGACGGTTAAATGTGATGCTGTCTCTGGTTTACTAATGTTTCGGCGAAAAACGTTTGGCAACCTGTTTCATTTCGCAAATTTTCATTTCCCAACTATTTAACAATTCTGAAACTGTAAATATTTCAGTATTTTTATAAAACTAAACTAACCTAACCAAAAAGGGTTCTACACGATGATCCTGAAATATTTACAGTTTTACCCCCTTATTCATAAACGACAATCAAACCTATTTTAGTTAAAATGCCGCTAAAATTCGTTTGTCTTTATCTGTCACTTCAACATTTGTATTTGTTAGAAAGGGACAAAGCATTTGTTAGTTAACATAGGCTTGTTAAGTTTTATGAATAAGGGGGTTAAAGTTTGCGAAATGAAACACGTTGCTAAACGTTACCACAGAGAACATAATCGTTACATTGCGAAAAGACAATACTCGGCTGTCTCTATTTGTTTTGTTCGAATAGACGGAGACGGCATCACATTTAACCGTCAGCCGTCAGTTAACACCAATCAATGGAAGGTGAAACAGCCCCTTATTCTTTTGTTTTTATGGTATCGTTATTACAATAATATTACTCACGTATTTATGTTTTTAAATGTACACAGCATTGAACCACCGTTGTTGCATTACCGTGTAATTTTTTTCTCTGTGTATTTGTTTTCTGTATCACTTACTATTTCTGGTGTACAATAAAGAGTCTTTGTATTGTATTGTATTGATATACATTGTAATACTGTAAAATTTCATTGGCCCGTTTGGTCGTTTGTACTTTTATGAAAAAACGCTACAAAGTGCGAACTAGCCAAACAGCGCCGTTGCGGTCCCACATAATTACGGTGTGTGAGCGAGCAAACAACAGACACCTGCGCCGCTCTGATTGTACACGGGCGGGCTTACATGCGACGACTGAAAATTCTCAGTATAAATATGTAACGACTACCCTGTAAATCCGCCATATAAATAAATATAAATAACAAAGGTCTCCCCTATAAATATAACATCAGATACAGATTATATTCAGTATAAAAAACCCCCGACACAAAAACGCCAGCAAAAATAAAAAAACGCCGCCAAAAAAGACAACAAAAATAAAAAAATAATTATGCACTACCTAGCTGTTGCCCACGACTTCATCTGCGAACAATTCGTTTATCCCTATCCCGCTAGGACTATGCTGATTTCCCGCAAAATTAGCCTAAGTTAATTTTGGTATAAAGACCTAGTAATATATTTTTTTATCTAAGCGTCATCGTCGGTTTCGGGGGACCGCTAAGGTTTAACAAGAAACTAAAGTACCTATATATGTTGTATTTTTCAAAGTATTAACCTTAGCGGTCCCTCTTTTTGTATTTTTTATTTCAATTCCAAATTTTTGTTAAGTACTTTATATATAGATGTCGCTAGTGTCGCTGCTTAAGTGGCTAAATAAAGAAACAAACATTTACGAAATTCGTGTCTGTACTGTTGTCCAGCGATGGTGTAGCGGTATAGCACGCGGCACGGAATGCCGAGGACCTGGGTTCGATTCCCAGCGCTGGTCTTACTTTTCTCGTTTTTCTGTGCATCTATATTTCAGTTCCAATCCGCACTGGGCCCGCGTGGGAATTATGGCCCAAGCCCTCCCATTCTGAGAGGAGGCTTGTGCCCAGCAGTGGGACGTATATAGGCTGAGATGATGATATTTCAGTTTGTATTTTCGATAAAGATTAAACTTAATTTCTTTTTTTAAAAGACCAGCGAATGCCCTCTACATAATATACCTACAAACATAGGTAAAGGTAAGAGCAGATGAAACCGAAAAGGTCCCAGGTTCAATAACATAGCAGCCTTATTCCGTCCTTTTATCAAACCACAGTACACATCCACGCCATGTAAACCCATGTCGCATCAAAACCAAGCATTTACTTAGGACAGGAACTTTGTTAGTAATTAACCTAACCTAACACGAGCTTTGTCCCTCTCTCACCGCCTTGTTTAGAGAAGGACGGCCGCTTTTAACCTTTGTTAAATAAAGTGTTAATAATTGTCATTAGTTTTCGGGCTGCTTAAATTTGTAAGGACACCCACTGTTTCACCACCCATTGATTAAATTTATTTGACGGATAAATGTGATACAGTCTCTGTTTAGTTAACTCGAAGTTCGTGTCGTGCGGTCTCTTTCGCTCTCGTATTGAATAGTATAAGTGTCAGAGGGACTGCACGACACGAACTTCGAGTTTCGTAGTAGCCTTGTACCCTTAGTGTAAGTTTTCGGTTACAAAATACGTCTCGATCGCGTTGCGTTAAAATCTCAATTTGTATGGAAACACGAACAGCGCCTCTAGCGGAACGTTTACAATGTTCGTGTTTCCATACAAATTGAGATTTTAACGCGAATACGATCAAGACGTATTTTGTAACCGAAAACTTACACTAAGGGCACTGCTGGGCTCGCGTGAGAACTATGGCCCAATCCCAATCCCTCTTGTTCTGAGAGGAGGCCTGTGCCCAGCAGTGGGTGGGACGTATATAGGCTGGGATGGATAAGTATATTTATCCGTTGCGTAGTACAAGCTTTGCTTAGTTTGGGACTAGGTATATTTGGTGTCAATTGCCCCATTATAATATAAGTACACCAAATTCCAATACAATCCGACCACTGGAAGTGTCAAGTTGGACTCGTAATAATACGGTAAGTTAGTTTTTTTTATAGAATAGGGAGAAAACGAGCAGACGGATCGCCTGATGGTAAGCAATTACCGTCGCCCATGGACACCTGCAAAACCAGAAGAGTCACAAGTGCGTTGCCGGCCTTTAAAGGATTTAGGGTAAGTTACATAAAATAAAAGCTTATTATACACATATGTAACTATTTTATGTATACAGAGTAATTAATCCAAATGGCTCAACATACCTATAGAAGTCGAAAACGATAAAAGATAGTTAACTAATGTTCTCGGGAACAATGGCGTAGATTTTATATTCAGTAAAATCAACATTTAAAAAAAAAAGTTCATACATACCCCCCGGTGCTTAACCCCTACTGACCTCTGAACCTACTGAACCCTCATTATCTAGCTGTCCCTGTCCCTCCGAAACGCCCGCGGCACTCCGAAGGGTTACAGAAATTTTTAATGACACGAAAAATTAAATCTTAAAGTTCGTGATATTTTCTTCACACTTATTTTTAGTATTTTTTCGTTTTTAGGGTTCCGTAGCCAAAACGGCTTAAACGGAACGTTTATAGTCTCGCCATGTCTGTCCGTCTGTCCGTTCGCGGCTTTTCTCAGGGAAACTAATTATTATGTGAAACTATGTCGACAAAATAGTACTTACAATAAAAAAACCGAAAAATGGCGTCGGTGATGTTATTTAAAGGAATATTTTCTAATCCTTGAGACTTTATCTATGACAAATACTTTTATACATTGTGAATTATTTTCCTTCCAAGGCTATGGATAATCTTCGGCATTTTAACGCACAAAAACACAAAATAACACTTAAAAATACCACGCGCAAACAACGTTAAACTTTGACAGCAATAGACAGATGACATTTGAATTTAGTGTTACCAGTGCAAGAAATTAGTTCTATTGGTTTTCCGCAATATGGCGAGGTTTTTAGGGTTCCGGGGCCAAAATAGCAAAAACGGAACCCTTATAGTTTCGCCATGTCTGTCTGTCCGTCTGTCTGTCCGTCCGCGGCTTTGCTCAGAGACTATCAATGCTAGAAAGCTGTAATTTTGCACGGATATATAGGTAAACTATGCCGACAAAATAGTACAATTAAAAATTTAAAAAAAAATTTTTTAGGGTGCCTCTCATAGACGTGGTGGTGATTTTTCGATTCAGTCATTTTTTTGCGAAATATTCAACTTTAAAGTGCAAATTTTCATTAAAATCGAGCGTCCCCCCCCCCCCCCTCTAAAATCTAAACCGGTGGGTGGAAAAATTTCAAAAAATTCAGGATGGTAGTCAGTATATCAAACTTCCAAGGAAAACTATAGCGGCTAAGTTTGCTTGAGAATTATTAGTAGTTTATGAGTAAATAGCAGCGTAAGGTATAAAATATACCTAAACTTGGAAGATTCCGTATAAAATTCGAATCCTTGGAAAAATATTACTTAATTGTAAATGTTTAAAAAATAATAAATGTTTTTCTTTCTTTCTTTCTTTCTTACTTTCTTTAATTTTTTCGTAATGGCTACGGAACCCTATTTTGGGTGTGTCCGACACGCACTTGGCCGGTTTTTTTATAATTCTGGGCAAACGTAAAGACAAACTTTCTTGTAAAGACAAACTAAATATTTAGACACGATGAATACGCGATTGCGACGGTGGGACGTATGTCTAATACAAATTATCCTCTATGAATGTCTGTCTGTCCATCCCACAACGCCGTATGACTCATCTTTCTCCCCTAATCTCTTAAATGCGGGCCCATATGTTACCCCAGGGGTTAGTTAGGACCCCTTCCGCTGTTTAATTGAAGTAAATTTCTGTTAGTTTTCATTTTTAGTACAAAATTTTCCGTTCCGACTGTACTTTTGGTTTGGGTGCATGGTGATGGGGTATTTAGTGTTTAGTATAAATTGGAATTGGTTTAAAAAAAAAACAATTTTTTTTTCATAAAATAGTCCAATATGTGACATCTATTTGAAAGATTTTAGTTTTAGTTTATAAGTTACCGGAATTAGGTACTTATAGCTAACCGTAGTTGTCATGGAGTTGAAAGCTGCGTTTATCTTTGCCCGTCACAATTATATAAAAAAAAACGTAGTGTCATCTGTCATCTGTCATCTGTCAGTGTTAGGATTAGGCGGTTTACTTTACATACATAACTTTTATTTACGATGTAGGTCGAGATTCGATTTGTAGCATTCGAACATGGCGGATGTAGACAATATCTAATTTTGCTATTTCTGTTTCTTTGGCTAGTTGAACTATAACTTTGATAGTGTTTTATGCGGCGATTAACCTTAACAGTGAACAGTGATCACAAAATTCTATATTGCTCTCGTGTCTGACATTTTTTAATGCGCAAGTTGTCTCCGTGGTTTCTGGAATTTTACTATCAAGTTACAAAAACTACAATCACCGTACAGCGTCCCTCTCAAAGAGAGTACTTTGACAATGGCGAAATTGTCCTATTAATTAGGACAGAAAGCCATATTTTAAAAGAGAAGAAGAAGATGTAGGTCAAAGGTTATTTTGCAAATATACACACGATCATTTCATTTTTTTACAAAAATGTGATATGATGTAGCGGCGAATTCATATTCCGTTCAGCCGCAATATTTAAAAGCTCTAAGCCCTAGTTCCTGACAGTTAATAGTAGATTGATAACCAAGGGTGGAAAGTGACCCATTTCACCCGAGATATTACTTCGATAATTCTAATAATTACTTCTAATAGTTCGAGGGGAAATGGGTTATTTAACCCGAGTTAGACACTCTACTTTTCATTTCGACTGTGAGGAAACTAAAATACTATAAAAAACGAGAATAATAATAAATTGAATTTACTTATACCTATCCAACCTCCAACGGTAGGTACCTTTTCGACTGGACACTTGCCATGGCAGACTATAAAAAAAAATTGAGTTGGTCACGACGTGCATCTAGATGGCCATGCCGAAACGTGAAAAAAAAATGTCACTGACGTAACTCAATTATCTTCGATGTCGTGGCTAGCCGAAAAATTAAAAAAAATTACTTTCCACCCTAGAGGAGAAAACGCAAT
Organism: Choristoneura rosaceana; assembly: GCA_037349165.1. Taxonomy (NCBI): domain Eukaryota; kingdom Metazoa; phylum Arthropoda; class Insecta; order Lepidoptera; family Tortricidae; genus Choristoneura; species Choristoneura rosaceana. The sequence goes on along the minus strand of JAZBNJ010000046.1, from coordinate 8,593,981 downwards.
TTTCCACCCGGATATCTACCCATGAAAATTAAACTTTCCGAACAGAAGAGATGAAAATACATTGTCATCCTCGCACAACTGGTAGAAACGCAGTCTCAATGATTCCGTATTCTCCATGCGGGCAGGCAAACGACTTTAATTATCAATATTGGGTTTGGGTGTAATTTATATTAATGCATTTGCAAATGATGAGGGGACCGCTAACTGCCCTGAGGATTAATATTTAATTGTTTACTTGCTTAGAGCTTCGTTACTCCATGGAAGATTTTCCATTGCTGTCGTAATTTTTTTTTCATGCGAGTGGATGGTAAGAGATCACCGCCCATAAACATCTGCAACACCAGGGGTATTTGGGTTGGTAACCTAGAGGCCTAAGATGGGATACCTCAAGTGCGAGTAATTTCACCGGCTGTCTTACGCACACAGTGCAAGCACTGGTGCTTTACGGCAGGATTAGCGAGCAAGATGGTGGTAACAGTCCGGGCGGACCTTCCACAAGTTTCTATCACCTGAGTAAGTACAACGTCGAATTCGTCACTATCATCCTCATTAGAGATGTGCCGGCTAGTCGCCGACTAGTCGGTAAAGCCGACTATCCGGCCACTATCGTAGTCGGCGACTAGTCGGCGAATAGTCGGCAAAAAGCGCCGACTATCCGGCTACTTAATTTGTGTGTATTTTTCAATAAAATGTACATTTTCACGTACATGCAGAGTCTTGATTATTTATTAATATTTGAATTTAACAATCATTATTATTCATTTTGTAATGTAAAGCAAAGCAACTTTCACGTGACCATTGTACATATTTTTTTTTCATTGTACATTCAATATTTTTTGGCATTTGATTTTATGGGAATCATTGTTATATAAATGCGAAGTCGTACTAAACGGACCATAATAAGCCCCCTTGCAAGAAAAACGGGCACCTATGGTTTTTGTATTTCATGTGCATGAAAGCTTACTTTCTAAGCTTCAATGCCTAAAAATGTGAAAAAACATAGGTGCCCTATTTTTTTTGCAAGGGGGTTTATTAGTAGGTTAAATTAACCAACTAGTTTGTGTACTATACGTGAAATTACCGTCCGACATTTTACTTTTCCCCATTCCGGGCCGCTTTTTTCCGGTCCGGTACCTGTAGTGTACAAACTACGCAAGATTTTTGAGCGTCCACCGCCTCCGCTCTGCTTCTAAAGCGCACCTCCTTTCCAGCGACTTTAGTTCTTCGATGCCTCACCCGAGGGCGGATGACGTCACCCATACTAATATTATAAATGCGAAAGTGTGTTTGTGTTTGACAGTCTTTCACGCCGTAACGGAGCAACGGATCGACGTGATTTTTGGCATAGAGATAGTTTATGGGCCCGAGAGTGACATAGGCTACTTTTTATCCCGGAAAAATGCAGTTCCCGAGGGTACAGCGCGCGATAACCGAATACCACGCGGGCGGAGCCGCGAGCAAAAGCTAATGTAAAAATATTCAGCATTTTTTTTTTATTCGACTGGAAGGCAAACGAGCAAGTGGGTCTCCTGGTGGTAAGAGATCACCACCGCCCATAAACATCTACAACACCAGGGGTATTGCAGATGCGTTGCCAACCTTGAGGCCTAAGTTGGAATACCTCAAGTGCCAGTAATTTCACCGGCTGTCTTACTTAACTTGGTGGGAAGAGAATTATTCCTCCACGCAACTACCTCCGCTACGCTTCGCGTACCCTTATCTTTTCTAGTGACTTTAGTTCATCGGAGCCACACCCGAGGGCGGGAGTGATGACCTCGCCATTTGACTCGCCCTTATTACACGTCCCGGGTTACATAGTATGTTTATCTGTCTGTTTGTCTTCCAAGTATTTGCTTGATATTTGGATAAAAGTTTGTATTATGTTTTAACTGAAACTTATCACAAGTTTTCATTTCTAGCCGTGTTTAAATATGTCTTGAGGTTAGATGTTGCAAAAACTGATTTATTATTTACTAGCTTTTGCCCGCGGCTCCGCCCGCGTAGTATTCGGTTATCGCGCGCTGTTCCCTCGGGAACTGTGCATTTTTCCGGGATAAAAAGTAGCCTATGTCACTCTCGAGCCCTACTATCTCTATGCCAAAAATCAAGTCGATCCGTCGCTCCGTTACGGCGTGAAAGACGGATAAACACACAAACACACTTTCGCATTTATAATATTACCTAGTATGGATTGTTTTTATACCCATGTGACACCACGGTTTAGAATTACACCTCTCCATTTCTTCCTTGGATGTCGTAAGAGGCGACTGAGGATATAGGTTAAGGTATGTAGGCGACAGGCTAGCAACCCGTCACTATTGTACCTTTTTTTGTCAAACTATAAACCTAAAATTGCTAAAAGTGGCTCCGAAGCGGTAACGTTTCGTGTGCTCTGCCTACCCCATTTGGGAATACAGGCGTGATATTTGTGTTTTTTTTTTATACACATATGCCTTAGTGGAAATTCAACACTCCGGGAAAATTTCAATCGTATTTTCACGAAGCCTAACGGGGAACTACATAAATTCCCGTTTTTTTATATATGAGGGGGAAAACGAGCATGCAGGTCACCTGATGGGAAGCAACCGCCGCCCATGGACACTGTCAACACGAGGGGTGTCAGAGGTGCGTTGCCGGCCCTTTGAGACTGATAGGCTCGTTTTTTAAAGATCCCTAAGCTGTACCGCTCTGGAAACACTATCCCAGGAAGCTGGTTCCTGCTTTAGTCACGCGTGGAAAAAGTTATCCATTCCAGCCTATATAGGTCCCACTGCTGGGCACAGCTCTCAGAACAGGAGGGCTTAGGCCATAGTTCCCACGCGGTCCCAGTGCAGATTTTGAACTTGGAAATGGAAAAAGTTATAGACTTAGGTAGATTGATTGCAGATTGTAAGATTCGGTGTCCAACTACATAATCATACTGAAACTGAACTGATTTACTTGAGTGAAGGACGCGTCATTTTAGCTCAGTGTTGCCAATTTAGCCAATTTTTAGCTAGATCTAGCCACATTTACGAAAAAGCTAAAAAAAAAATTTTAGTGGTCAATTTTTTTAGAAACTCTTTCTATCTACTTACAACAACTAAGTAACCACTGTTTCAATCAAATTAGTTTGTAATGAAAAACGTACTTCCGTACGTACGGAAGTCCTGAGAATATCCCAAGAAATAAGTAGGAAAAACTAAGAAACCCGAAAAAATGAAGAAGCCGGACCTTCAACATCACAAAATGTCACGAATTTTGAATATTTTTTACGTGAATAATAATGTAAGAGAAAGAAATATAAAAATTTAAGACTGATATCCCATATTGCCTTTTTTTTATTTAGCCACTTTTGGCAACTTCTAACAGATTTTTTTTTTCAAACTAGCCACTTTTTACCATATGTTTAGCTACTTTTTCTTTGGGCAAGGTGGCAACACTGTTAGCTTAGACAATCTCTAACTACGGATTTGCACCTGTTTCTTTAAAACCCTTTACGGAACCCTAAAAACACGGCCTGCACTCCGTTACCAAAATAAGCGGCCGGCAAAAGGTCCCGTTTCGTCCCAAGTGAATCGGTTCTCGTTATTCTTGCACGTTATTAAACGTTACGATGTTGACTGTTAACGCTGAACGTTACTTTTTGTTCTCTCGGTTAAATAGACTATGAAATACGGTATTTGACTATTATTATATTTGTTTTAATCCACGATGATTTTTTTTTTAAGTAAATGACTTTCTGCCAAGTTTCTTGCGGCGCATTCTTCTTGGCAATGATGGTCTTTCCGAAAGCGCTGGTAGTTTATAAATGACGTGTAAAAGTGCCCATTGCGGCCTATTTACCTACAGAATAAATGATTTTACTTTTTTTAATTTTTGATTTTGACGCAAAATGCTTAGCTATTAGTTTATTAATAAATCGAATTTTTTGCTTCGTTTTTATTTTAAAATTCTCAAAGTAAAAAACAATAACAAAAAATGGAACAGACTTCTTTAGAATGTTTTTCTATTAGTTTGAAGTCGGTGCCTCAGTACGAGCCAGCAGGAGTGGACCTATAGTCGTCTACCTCACCGACATCCATACTAATATAAATGCGAAAGTGTGTTTGTATGTTTGTGTGTTTGTCCGTCTTTCACACCGTAACGGAGCGACGGATCGACGTGATTTTTGGCATAGAGATGTCTCGGTCTTCCCTTGCTTCTCCTGCCCTTTATTTTCCCTTCAATTATTATTCTCAAGTAACTATAATGTAAGCATAAAAATACATACCAATGAAAACCATAGTAACTCGATCGCTTCTAGTCTCTCCATCGAACGAATCCTGCGCACGTGTTCTGAAAAAAAAAAGAAAAAAAAGTTTTAGTTAATACCTACAAAGGAATTGCAGCTGGCAGGTTTATTTTAAGATTGGAACAAGGGGTAAAGGAGTATTGTTTTAGGCAAACAATTAATGACTGAGCATGCCACACACCCGTATGTTTATAATATATCTACATCCATTTGAATATAAAAATCCAAGACTCTAACACATACACTTGCATTTTTATGGTTCCGGAGCCAAAATGACAAAAAAGAAACCCTTATAGTTTCGCCATGTCTGTCTGTCTGTCTGTCTGTAATATGTAATTTGTTTGCGAAATATTCAACTTTAAAGTGCAAATTTTCATTAAAATCGAGCGTCCCCCCCCCTCTAAAATCTAAACCGGTGGGTGGAAAAATTTGAAAAAATTCAGGATAGTAGTCAGTATATCAAACTTCCAAGGAAAACTATAACGGCTAAGTTTGCTTGAGAATTATTAGTAGTTTATGAGTAAATATCGCAGCGTAAGGTATAAAATATACCTAAACTTGGAAGATTCCGTATAAAATACGAAATCCTTAGAAAAATATTACTTAATTTTTTCGTAATGGCTACGGAACCCTATTTTGGGCGTGTCCGACACGCTCTTGGCCGGTTTTTATACAGATATTTGCCCCGAACGGCGACCGAACCTGGGACTTCGTAGTCAGTTGTCTAGCTAACATTAGTAAATAGAATACAATCATACCCGTCTATGGGTAGTCAATTAAAAACCCCATCAAATAATACGAGGGCGACACTGAAAGTTTTTAGAACTGGCCACTTGTAAACAATATAATAAAAAAGTAAGTTTAAATTTTGAAAATGGAACTCTTTGCCAATATTATTGAGTATGTATTTCATTCATTTGTCATTAGTTTTACGATTTGGCGGCAAATTGAAAATTGTCTGTGTCACGTCAACATGAATTTAACTCGCGAAAATTTTCGTGCAATGATTTTTTATGACTTTCGATGTCATTTAAGTCAACAAGAAAGCTATGATAGACTTCGATTGGCCTTTCATGATGAAGCTCCATCTCGTGCGACCATTTACAACTGGTTTAATGAGTTTAAACGTGGTCGCACTAATCTCACCGACGATCTGCGTGAGGGACGGCCTTCTACGGCGACGACTGAAAATAACATCAGTGTTGTGCAGCGTATGATAGAGACTGACAAAAGAGTGACGTATCAGCAGATTCGGACAAGCTTAGGCATCGGTATGAGTCAAGTGCATAAAATCCTCCATGAACATTTAGCGGTCAGGAAGCTTTGTGCGAGGTGGATACCTCATAATTTGACCGAGGCCCAAAAACTCCGTCGGGTTGATTGGTGCCGTGAAATGATTGAAAGATTTAACGGAGGTGACTCAAATGCTGTTTTCGACATACTTACGGGTGACGAAAGCTGGGTTTACTGTTATGATCCAGAAACCAAGAGACAGTCTACTCAATGGGTGTTTCCTTTCGAGGAGTTGCCAACTAAAGTGAAGAGAGGTCGAAGCGTGGGAAAAAAGATGGTGGCCTCGTTCTTCGGAAGGACAGGTCACTATGCGACAATTGCTTTAGAGGATCAAAAAACAGTTACTGCAGAGTGGTACACTAACAATTGTTTGCCACTTGTATTGGAAAAAGTTCGGGAGAAGCGACCTCGAAGTAGGATCCTTCTTCACCACGACAACGCCTCGTCGCACACCGCCAGGCGAACGATCGACTATTTAGTGACGTCAAACGTGGAATTACTGGGTCACCCGCCGTACGAGGGCGACACTGAAAGTTTTTAGAACTGGCCACTTGTAAACAATATAATAAAAAAGTAAGTTTAAATTTTGAAAATGGAACTCTTTGCCAATATTATTGAGTATGTATTTCATTCATTTGTCCTTTTTTTTCTGATTTGGCGGCAAATTGAAAATTGTCTGCGTCACGTCAACATGAATTTAACTCGCGAAAATTTTCGTGCAATGATTTTTTATGACTTTCGATGTCATTTAAGTCAACAAGAAAGCTATGATAGACTTCGATTGGCCTTTCATGATGAAGCCCCATCTCGTGCGACCATTTACAACTGGTTTAATGAGTTTAAACGTGGTCGCACTAATCTCACCGACGATCTGCGTGAGGGACGGCCTTCTACGGCGACGACTGAAAATAACATCAGTGTTGTGCAGCGTATGATAGAGACTGACAAAAGAGTGACGTATCAGCAGATTCGGACAAGCTTAGGCATCGGTATGACTCAAGTGCATAAAATCCTCCATGAACATTTAGCGGTCAGGAAGCTTTGTGCGAGGTGGATACCTCATAATTTGACCGAGGCCGAAAAACTCCGTCGGGTTGATTGGTGCCGTGAAATGATTCAAAGATTTAACGGAGGTGACTCAAATGCTGTTTTCGACATACTTACGGGTGACGAAAGCTGGGTTTACTGTTATGATCCAGAAACCAAGAGACAGTCTGCTCAATGGGTGTTTCCTTTCGAGGAGTTGCCAACTAAAGTGAAGAGAGGTCGAAGCGTGGGAAAAAAGATGGTGGCCTCGTTCTTCGGAAGGACAGGTCACTATGCGACAATTGTTTTAGAGGATCAAAAAACAGTTACTGCAGAGTGGTACACTAACAATTGTTTGCCACTTGTATTGGAAAAAGTTCGGGAGAAGCGACCTCGAAGTAGAATCCTTCTTCACCACGACAACGCCTCGTCGCACACCGCCAGGCGAACGATCGACTATTTAGTGACGTCAGACGTGGAATTACTGGGTCACCCGCCGTATAGCCCCGACCTCGCACCTTGCAATTTTTATTTATTCCCGAAAACAAAAGAAAAACTTCGAGGAAAACTTTTTATGAACACCGAGGAAGCAGTGGGTGCGTTTCAAAAGGCCGTCGAAGAGACCCCTAAGGACGAGTGGGCTAAGTGCTTTTCTCAGTGGTTCCATCGGATGCAGCGGTGTATTGATGTGAATGGACACTATTTTGAAAAGATATAATAAAACTAATAACTTGCTAGTTTGCTCAGTTTTTGATTTTCTAAGAACTTTCAGTTTGACCCTCGTATAGCCCCGACCTCGCACCTTGCGATTTTTATTTATTCCCGAAAATAAAAGAAAAACTTCGAGGAAAACTTTTTATGAACACCGAGGAAGCAGTGGGTGCGTTTCAAAAGGGCGTCGAAGAGACCCCTAAGGACGACTGGGCTAAGTGCTTTTCTCAGTGGTTCCATCGGATGCAGCGGTGTATTGATGTGAATGGACACTATTTTGAAAAGATATAATAAAACTAATAACTTGCTAGTTTGCTCAGTTTTTGATTTTCTAAGAACTTTCAGTTTGACCCTCGTATCATCATTAAATATTCTAATAATTTATTAATTGTAATTAAAAACAATTTATTGTCAAACCAAACAAATTCAGCATTTTAAACCATGCCTCAAACAAACACCTTAAAAAAACAAAAGCGCGCGAAAGACAAAACACGACCGTATCGCGACGTCTTTAATTAAAACCTCTAATTTCAAAAATGGAATTCGATTAAACCGAGCGCCTTATTAGCGACGGCATAAAGTGCGTTTTACTTTGCAGGCGTTCTTATTTCAAATTTGAATCAACTGTCAACTGGTCTTTAATTAAACAGTGAAGTTTTAAGTTTTGATGTTGGCAGCTATGGTTATAATTTAGAAGTTTAGTAGGTAATCTGTATACAATTAATGTTATTATTTTATAACTCGGGTTGCGATTATGTTACCAATCCATAATAATATCATAAAATGGTCGCAAAGGAAGAACAGCGTCAGCGCCGTTTGCAAGACCGGCAATTTTGCTGATTTGGGACCATTTCGTGACATTTTTTTAGTGTCCCACTGCTGGGCAAAGGCCTCCCCTCTTAACCGCCACAACTCGTTCTGACGCAATGTCAGGCCAGTCCTTTGCGTACGTGTCCAGATCGTCCCGCCATCTCCTTCTCGGACATACAACTTTTCTTTTAATTTTGATATTTTTTTTGTTGTTACCGTCCGGATGCTCTCGCTATGGAATCGCTACGCCCTCACGCGCAAAAACGCTCCGTCTGGACAAGGTATGGGCCTGGTCATAGATGGAAGTGGCGTTTATCCAGCACTTTCAGCAGTGAGTCTTCCGGATACATTTTTAGGGTTGCAAAGACGGCGCTTGTCTTACGGTGCCTTTGATTAGAGACCTTCTTTAAATTGTCGCTAGTACCGCATAAAACACAACATGACATTTGGTCCTTCCAGCCAGATACTTTCATCATCATCATCATCTCAGCATAGGCTGAGGCCGCGCATAGGAGGCCTGTGCCCAGCAGTGGGACGTATATAGATACGTCCCACTGCTGGGCACAGGCCTCCTCTCGGAATGAGAGGGCTTGGGCCATAGTTCCCACGCGGGCCCAGTGCGGATTGGGAACTTCACACGCACCATTGAATTGCTTCGCAGGTTTGTGCAGGTTTCCTCACGATGTTTTACTTAACCGCAAAGCTCGTGGTAAATTGCGCACATCAATTTCGAAAAACTCAGAGGTGCGAGCCGGGATTTGAACCCACGACCCTCTGCTTGAGAGGCGATAGGTCAAACCACCTAGGCCACCACGGCTTTCGGCCACCACGGCCAGATTCTTTATTAAAAACATTTCAAAACTCATGGAAAAGCGCATTTTTCCTACAAATTGTATCGCAAATCGTGATAAATGACGATCCGGGTGGCATTATGTCATGATAATGCCGCCATTTTCCTTCTTATTTATGTCCCCCCCCCCCCCCTCCAAGGCATTGTGTGACGACGGTAATGACATTTAGGAGCTTATTATTGCTATACATTTAATTATTTTTATCCTAAAAACAGGAATGACAATTTAAGTTTCGAAGCCATTGCTTATAATATGTAATGCAATGAGGAAACATTTTACTTTCAATAACGATCATAAGAGGAGGAAGTCTATGAGGGTGGGGGAACTATGTCCAACAGTGGACGTCCTACGGTTGATATAATGATGAACGATCATCATCATCATCATCAGCCAAAAGACGTCCACTGCTGGACATAGGCCTCCCCCAAGGCTCTCCACTCAGACCGGTCTTGTGCTTTCCGCATCCACCGTGATACCGCGTATTTAACCAGGTCGTCGCTCCATCTCCATCCATGATGAACGATCATAATATTTTATATGCCAAGTATTTGCCTTACTCTTAACTTGACCATAGACAGGTCAATAAAGCTTTGGTTTCCATGGACCAGCGGTGCCGTGATATAGCGGCCGTGATGGAGCGGTGAATAACGTCACTAAAACGTTGTGTCATGGCCGGAATGGCGCGGTTTCCTAGAGAGCGGTGTCAATTACTGCTCTCTAGGAAACTGCGCCATTTTGTTTACATGGATAACGTTCTGGTGAAGTCATTCACCGCTTTGTTGCGGCAGGTACGTGACGGTACCGTGAATCCTAGGAAGGTAATAAGACTAATAAGGTAATCCTAGGTAGTGGTTTAAATGTTGGTAGTGTTGCTAATACCTATCCTCGCACAGCACAGCTCTAGTGAAGTAGTTGAAACGGGTGACACTCTTTCCCGGCCCGGATAATACCGACATGGGAAATACCTACCCTGTTTTTCGGGTACACGCCCATAGAAGCTCCTGTCAGTTTCTAAGGGCGTGTACACAAAAAACAGGGCCGGTATTTCCATGTCGGTGTTAATCGGGCCGGGAAAGTGTCACCTGTGGAAACAACGGAGCAAGGAAGGTTAGGTAAATAAAGCGTTTCTATTGGTTTATGAGTAACACAATAGCACATCATTGTTGGAACGCAGCCTTAAAGGTTTACGTACCACTTTGTCACAACATGGTCATCATCCAACGAATTAGAACAACGAAACGAAATTCGAATTTGTAATTTGTAATAGGAACGCGTCTGTGGCGGACGTCCGTGGCAATTTGCGGCAGGATGCGACCAATCGCGCTCGTTCCCGCGACGCATGCGCGGCGGGAAGAACTATGGCCGCGGGTCGGATTGTTTTATAAGGAAAGTTAAAAGGTAAAGGGGGGAAAGCCACACAACATTTTTTTTTATTAATATGTGGATTATTCTTCGTGATTTTAGATAGATAGGTTATTGCAAACACACACAATGAAAATTACATAAATTAAAAAAAATAACAGTCCGAACTTGAAAGTAAACAAATTAAATTGTTTGTGTGCGCTGCCGTAGTGCAAAAGGGCCATGGCTCAGTGGTCAACATTGCTCTCTTTTAAAAGAGTAAAAAGGTAAAGGGGAAATTCCTTTACAACGTTAAATTTCATTTATGATTGGGAGTTTTCTGTTAAATTTTATGGGCTGTTTGTGACGTAACACTAAATTGTATGTTTAGCTATAATTCGGGACCCATTTATAGAAAATGCTACGTCACGCCAATAGCTAAGTGATGGTCTCATTCACGTCATTCTTTTACTTTAATGTTGTATGGTCTGTTTGTGTGAAGTGTAGAGTTGAATAATTTCGCTTTATATTTATCGCTATGTTCGCAGGTGGTAGGAACTTGTGCAAGGTCCGCCCGGATTGCAACCACCATCTTGCTCGCTAATCTTGCCGTGAAGCAGCAGTGCTTGCACTGTTGAGTTTCGGCGTGGAGAGTAAGACAGCCAGTGAAATTACTGGCAGTTGAGGTATCCCATCTTAGGCCTCTAAGTTGGCAACGCATCTGCAATCCTCCTGGTGTTGCAGGTGTCCATGAGCGGTGGTAATCTCTTACCATCAGGAGACCCACTTGCTCGTTTGCCATCCAGTCGAATAAAAAAAATGTTACAGTATCTTATTTTTATTTCATTTAATCACTACAAGTAAAGCGAAAAGCTCACAGCGTACAAAAGTAAAGTTTTGTAAAGTTTGTGGAATAATGACGATAAAGCCGTGGTGGCCGAGTTCTTTGACCTATGGCCTCACAAGCAGAGGATCGTGGGTTCAAACCCCGGCTCGCACCTCTGAGTTTTTCGAAATTCATGTGCTAAATTACATTTGAAATTCACCACTAGCTTTAAGGTGAAGAAAAAGTCGTGAGGAAACCTGCAGATCTGCGAAGCAATTTAATGGGGTGTGTGAAGTTCCCAATCCGCACTGGGCCCGCGTAGGAACTACGGCCCAAGCCCATCACAGATTTTACAAACTATTGTTTAACGAAATAATTCCCATTATTTATTTTATTACTTCATTCGATAATAACACATTCGATTGTATAAAATCTCAAAATAGGTATTAACCGCTAAGTCTAAAGTCTAAATACTCCTAAACGAAGACCACAGTGTTATTCTTGGAGACTTAAAATCATTATGATAATGAGGGTAGTTCGCCGCCGACGGACGCACCGAGTCGAACTGCAAGCACTTTAACAATGAACCACGGACTGGTCCGAAACACTTCAGCAAATACTGTCGGTAAGTCAGAGAAGTCTTGACTAAAAAAATGGTAAAATCCATACTTACTTACTTATTAATATTATAAATGCGAAACTGTGTTTGTATGTTTGTGTTTGTATGTTTGTCCGTCTTTCACACCGTAAGGGAGCAACGGATCGACGTGATTTTTGGCATAGAGATAGTTTATGGGCCCGAGAGTGACAGGCTACTTTTTATCCCGAAAAAATGCACAGTTCCTGAGGGAACTGCGCGCGATACCACGCGGGCGGAGCCGCGGGCAAAAGCTAGTTCATGAATAAGTCCCAGCAGACTGAAACAGAAGATGAACGCTATAGTTAATTAATCTCAACGTCTCCTAATTGATTGCCTGCAGGTTATCAAAGTCGAGCATTTATTACAGACATTACGCCGATTTAATATTGCTTTATGGAAACAATCTTTCATTCACGTTGTTCACAATCTTTGCGATACGACCACCATGGTTTTTTAGGGTCATCATCATCATCATCATCAGCCTATGTTCGTCCACTGCTGGACATAGGCCTCTCCCATGACACGCCACCGAGCACGATCCTCGGCCACTCTCATCCAGCTCTTGCCAGCCACCCTGCGAAGATCATCGCACCACCGAGTCTGAGGGTGTCCTACGCTACGTTTTTTAAGGTAACGTATCCGAAATAAGAAACTATACTGTTAGTGTTATGGTAACGGAGCCAGACTTCGCTTGCATAAAAAAGTCCCGTGGGAATTCCTAAAGAAAAAGAAAGAAAGAAAATATTTAATTGCCAACAGTACAAACAATACAAGACAACAATATAAACAATACAAGATAAAATGGTACAATACAGAAGTAAGTTTGCAAGTAGGTAGTCTGTCCTGCGGCAAAAGGAGCAGACTCAGCTAATGCTAATAAAAATTACCCAAAACCACATTGGTAAAAAACATTAAATTAAAAAACTCAAAAAACCCGACTGCCTTAAAAAATACTAAAAAGAAGGAAACAAGTCTAGTGGGCTAGAACTTTGTTAAGTAGCTAACTTAAAGTTTAACAGTCGGGACCCATTAGGTGAGAATTTTTGAGCGTTACGATCCTTCGCAGTCGGGAAAAATAAGCAGTTATGTATGATGCGTCTAAGAAAAAAAAAACTTCTCATAAAAGTATTAAAGGAGGCATTCTCATTGGTAAATTTAATTTCACAAGCAGCAGACGGTTACTTTTGATTGGTCCAATCCAATTTTTGTTTCAACACGCCGGGAAAATTATTCTGAAATATCTTCTGAAAAGTCGTATCGTACTATGAAATACATATATAGATACTACCTGTTACCGTAATGTGCCACATTGTTGTCGTCTGTGTGTCAATGAGTCAACTGGTAAATTGACAAATATGAGTTTTGTGTCCTGAATTACCTATGGCCACATTTTCGAGCAGTGTCGTGAAAACAATATTTTATTTACGCCATATTCGTTCGTAATAAAATTCAAATTTAGAATTCTCGAAACAGAAGCTACGGATTTGAATTGCTATGAGCTAGAGACATTTTGTAACGTTGCACCGAGAAAATATTCCAAATTTAAAATTCAACCGAAAAATTGTAACTTGATTTAAAATTCGAAATAATTTTAAAAACAAATTCACAAAACATTCGGAATCAGTTTAAAACCAGCCATATTACGTTCATTTACAGTGCTCTGTGGCACAAACGTCAAAACATTATTTATTCGCAGGTGAAAATGTCACAAGTCATACGACAAACCGTTCAATTTTCAGTCTTAACACAACTACAGAGAACATAAAATGCGTAGATTAATCGATGCTCTTATTACTTGATGGAGAAGCGTCTCGAATTTAAATTTTAAATATGGAACGATGTCGTCAGCGATAAACAGGCCAGTATTGTGTTCTATTAGGTTCCTTACAGTCCCCACATTGTGTTTATATTTAAACGTGATTTTTAAAAGGTCTCTTTACGTCGAACATTAGAATGGAGCACATTTTAATCTTTACATCAGGAGGATGCTAGTGAATAGAAGTTTTAGAAGCTTCATATATTCAATAAAGGTTAAGCATTATCATATTATTATTTTTTTCAGCGGAAGTTCCTAAATACACTAATCATATGGATACCCACTTGCTCGTTTGCCACCCGGTCGAATAAAAAAAAAACCTAACCAACAAAGAGTTGGAAACCCCCGACTTTGTCACTAACGGCTAAACCGATTTTCATAAAACATGTCTAAGAACCATCGCTAGAAAATCTTTTTCAATTAAAAAATCGCATTCAAATTGGTCCACCTGTTTAAGAGCTACGATGCCACAGACAGACACAGACAGCGGTCACACTTGTAACACCCCTTTTTGCGTCGGAGGTTAATTATTCACTACATCTGTAAGCAAGCACATAGCTTTTTTGTTTTTTATTTTTTTTATTTGAGTTAATATTAAATATACGGTATGTACTCACCACTACAATGTCTAAAACTCCCATGTGAAACACCTCGTCTCGCACTTGGCCGGTTTTACCGAGGCTATTCACTACCATTTTGAATTTGGAACTTCCAATCGTTATCACCGGCCAGCTTCCTATCGCGTTTAATTTTATCGTCACTTCCCGTCAGTTGAAATATTCCGGTTTTTGCTGCCAATGCTAATAGCACTTATGACTGGAATTGCCTTTAGCTTAGTATTTTTATGCTAGGGGTCATTCAAGTTACGTGAGCACTAAAAAGGGGGTGAAAGAATCTTCGCTTCGCTTATTTTTAATGACATGGGACATGGAAGGGGGGTATGAATTTACGTCCAATGAGTAGGTACGCCAGCAATATTTATGTATGTATTTACTTCTCATTTTTCTTCATAATTGAGTACATAGTGAGAGAAATAATCGGGATTCCTTGAAATAATTGTTTTTGCTTACTCGCTCTCACGTAGCGTTTGGTGAAAATATTGAGTGAGTAGTGAACAGCGAGTCGTAGTAGAGTCTACTAAGTAGAGTAATATCTTGTTTACTATAATAAATCGTACCACTTAAATGTACTGGTTTTGCTATGCTAAGGTTATTATTACATAATAATATGGCCATTTACTACGAAATACGGTATTCGACAATTCTTGAATTCCTGAATTTCCTTAAATTGTGTGAAAATTAGATTTGAAGTGACTTTTTGAAAAATCTACATACCTGTCTCTTTCTCAAACGCTTTTCTCTATGCAGCAAGTATGGTGCTATTGGCGTGTGACGTCACATGCAAGTATGTCTTTCTCTTGTCTAATCTTGCATTTCAAACGTATATAATATATAACTTTGTTAGCTTAAAAATTGTTTCTCTATACGATAACGGGCATTGTGTAGTTTTCATTTACAAAACATATACAAAATAGGTAGTCAAATACCGTATTGTTACCGTTTGTGGTATTTTGACTATGAGTGAGAATCACGAAAGTTTGAAATGTTGTAAATACCGTATTGCATAGAAGTAGCGGAAACGCAGCAGTTGCTCACACTTACAGCTTTAGACAGTAAGAGTTACAATCGAATTATGAATTTCAGAGTAGCCCCTCATACTTGCCAGTAGAACCAGAATCATTGCCAACTCCAGTCGTAAGTGCTTGATTCATTTTATCGCCGCTACTATACCGTCCGTTGAAATATTTCATTTTTTGCGGCCAGTACGTTGACAACGTTCGATTCGACGAATTCGAAATTTGAACTTTTTAATTTTGATTAACGGCTTTTGTGGCTAGGCTTGTGTGCGTACACACACATAGTCATATAGGTATAGTCGAACGAACTGATTAATGTACTTCTAATACTGAATAGAATAGAAAGATGTTTATTTCCCTAGTTCGTTTGTTACATAATTCCAACACTACTACTATTTTTGTAATTTTTGTTTGTAACTATTATGTGTGTGTTGAATAAACTTTTTTTTTATTTCATTTAGTTTCAAACACAAATAAAACAAAAGAGAAATACAAAAATGAAAATACACGATTTAATAATAAGTAGAATAGATTTAAAGATAGAATGTCAACATGATATTAGTAACACAAAGGTTCCCTGGGACATGATTCAGTTTGTTCAACTGTACAAAATATCCTTTGAAATTATATTACAAAGACTGAACTGATTTTTTTCAAACATAGCTAAATCACCGCGAGGAAACTCGCCTTCCCTTAAAAACCGCATCGAAATCTGTCCATCTTGCTTGTTTGAGAGTTACAGACAGAAAAAAAATTGCGTGAAAATTTATAATTAACTAGCTTATGCCCACGACTTCTGCGCGGATCCAGGTTATCGCGCAGTGGCGCCCTCTACCGGAATAAAAGGTATTCTATGTTGATTCTTGTTGTTCAAACTACCTATATACCAAATTTCATCAAAATCGGTTCAGTGGTTTCGACGTGAAAGCGTAACAGACAAACAGACAGACAAAGTTACTTTCGCATTTATAATATTAGTAGGGCTTATAAACCTCTTCATCACGGTAAAAAATACGTAATCCAGTGGGAATAAAGCACTAGTACATTTTCAATAAAAAAAAAACTAGACTTTACTTTCCGTGTTAAATAATGATTGAGAGTGGAACTTTTATAGGAAATGGGCTATATCCCTAGAGACGTAATTTCTTAGAAACGAAAGTTTTTCAGTCAGGTAATGGTGATTTGTTGTGATTATCTTTTAAGTTTCAAGATAGCTCCATAAACTATTATATCCACATTGAAATTCTGAAACAAACTTACATTATTTACTTGTATAGTTTGTATACTTTTTTGACCCCCGACGCAACAAGAGCGGTGTTATAAGTTTGACCGCTATGTCTGTCTGTGGCACCGTAGCTCTTAAACGGGTGGACCCATTTGAATGCGGTTTTTTTTATTTGAAAGCTGGTTTTCTAGCAATGGTTCTGTTTCATCAAAATCGGGTCAGCCATTTTTGAGATATTGAACTTTAAAGTGACAAAGTCGGGGGGGGGGGGGTTACAACTTTTTGTTGGTTAAGGTAGGTATTACAAGATTACTATTTGGAGTCTTTTTGTATTTTTTATTTCAACTCCAAATTTTTGTTTCTTTTACGGTCATCCCGTGAAAGTCTATATATTTCACACGAAAACACAAGCCGAAACACAGAAAAACCAGAAAAATAGACCAGCACTGGTAATCGAACCCAGGTTCCCCTCAGCATTCCGTGCTAGCTATTTCCCTCGGGCTTAAATTATATTGTTTTACCATTTACCGTTTTTATATTTATCAATGCACTAATCAAGAAATAGAAAATTTATTTTCAAACATATGTTTGGACAGGATTTCGGGCTATTAAAATTCGGCTAAATTACATATATGCTAAACAATAATTATGCATAACAAAATTCGGCGATGTTCATTTTATGTATGTATGTAAACTCTTTATTGTACAAAATAAGTAAAATACAGTTATGCTATATAATATTCGGTTAAACAATAAATTTCGCAAAGTTTAAGATTCGGCGCAAATAAATTATGCGAAACCTGTACAGCGTAATACGTTTTGGACATTCAAAAATATGCTAAATGTTCTGTGCCAATTTTTTTACGCTGTGTGTTACGCTTTGGGTACGGAACCCTAGAAACTAGGGGTCATAGTATACAAGAAAAAAACTTACTTCATTTTGATTAGTACAAATGGGACTTAGTTATAGGAACATGACGTCGTTAGAGAACTATTCAGTTGATGGGTTGATCTAATTTTTAAATAGCAATGTGGTCGTCTGTGAGTCATGATTGAAATCGCAGAATGTTTATACGTCTGAGCATCGCATCGCTTAAACAATCAGAAGTATAATGACCTAAGCAACTTAGAAAATTTAAACATCCCGACGTTGTCATTTTAAAGTTAAATCCCTACTAATATTATAAATGCGAAAGTGTGTTTGTGTGTTTGTCCGTCTTTCGGGCCGTAACGTTTTCGATCGACCATAAACTATCTCTATGCCAAAAATCACGACGATCCGTCGCTCCGTTACGGCGTGAAAGCGTAACAAACAAACACACTTTCCCCTTTATAATAGTAAGGATTATCACTTCAGTATACTCACTTCTTTAGTCCATACAGGCCATATAATTTGTTCTATTTACACAAACACATGGAATGTACGACGCAGAGAACCTATTACATCATTCTCTCCCAAATAAAGCTCAAAACTACCAATAAACTAAAAATGAACGCAAGTCGCAATCCGATTCCCGATATCTAGATTCTGTTCCTGACTGGAGATAGCTTGCCATCGGCGTAGCCAACCGGACCGCTATATCGGTACCAGCTCGCGAGCTGAGGATGACAAGACAACAATAGGAATCTACGGACAGATTGGTTAGTTTGATAGTTGCAATGTGATTTAGGAAGCTCTTTTAATCCATTTATTTTAATAGTACGTAGATTCTTGCGAAGATTTAAGAGAGAGACAGAAGACTTTTTTAAACGTCATAAAATTGGTGTAGTTTCCACATTAAGGTTAATACGAGTAATGTAATGGCAAACCCCGGATTTTGATGACCGGATGGCTAAGTAATTAGAGAACGTGACTACGAAGCTTGAGGTCCCGGGTTCGAATCGCGGCCGGGGCAGATTTTTGAATTTGAATTTTTGCTTTGCTTAGTTTGGGACTATGTCAATTGGTGTCAAGTGTCCCATGATATTTATTTATTTATTTTATTTTAATGTATTTCTAGTAATTTCTACAGAATTGATATCAAACTAACCTAACCTACTGCATTCTATATGACATTTAAAAAAATCCTGAAACAGCACAGTTCTATATATTTTATGGCAAACGTTATGGTAAGTGAAATTCGGGCAAATGGAATTCGGGCAAGTAAAGGTAAACGAAACTCACCACTTGAACGATCTGCAATTCTTCAGTGCCTGTAAAGAATAAAGAAACTGTCAGTTTATAGAACTATTTCAATTTTACAATGAAATGGAAATAAAAAACTAATTATTTTTATAAGTCGCTGAACTAATGTCGTTCAGTTTGACGAGTACGATCTGTTTTATTTAATTACTAGTGTTTACCCGCGGCTTCGTACTCGTAAATTAGATACAGCAAGTGAATTGAAATTCCGGGATTGTAATTAAATTCTCGTGGGAATTCCCTACAATTACATTGATTAAATTAAAACACCTATGCCAAATTTCATGAATCTAAACCCAGCGGTTGTATTGTATTCCGTGGGAATATCGGAATAAAAAGTAGCCTATGTTTTATTCCAGATGTCCAACTATCTACATACCAAATTTCGTCTAATTCCGTGAAGCCGTTTCAGCGTGAAGGAGTAACAAACATACTCACTCACTCACTCACAAAAATTCGCATTTCTAATTTTTGCAGGTGGTAGGACCTTGTGCAAGGTTCGCCCGGATTGCTACCACCATCTTGCTCGCTAATCCTGCCGTGAAGCAGCAGTGCTTGCACTGTTGTGTTTCGGCGTGGAAAGTAAGACAGCCGGTGAAATTACTGGCACTTGAGGTATTCCATCTTAGGCCTCTAGGTTGGCAACGCATCTGCAATACCCAGGGTGTTGCAGATGTTTATGGGCGGTGGTGATCTCTTACCACCAGGAGACCGACTTGCTCGTTTGCCTTCCAGTCGAATAAAAAAATCCAAAAAAAGGGACATATAGGTATAATCAAGCGTGCCCACGTTAGGGCGTGTTAAATGTGTAGAAAGTTGTCAGATTCTATTGAATTGTACTTTAAGTGAAACAAGGTGTAATTTTTCCACATTTGTTAGCATAGATATTTGTCTTACAGGTAGAACTAAAAGATTGGCGTGTACTCCAATTTACGTGGGTTTAGTAACTGTTCTATTAGTGGCTGGCAACGTAGTAACTAGTATGTAACGACTGAAATAGCACCCTCCATTCTTTCGGTTGGATGTAAACATTATGGGTGATCGAACTCGTTAAGATAAATATGAGGTACAGAGTTTAGTTTTGTGGGCTAATTCATAATAGTAAAACACTTAAAAAAATGTTGAAAACTAAAACAACTTATCGCAATTTTACAGTAAGTAATTTTTCTTCCCCCAAAAATTGTTTCAAAAATAATTACTTGTCATTTTTCATATTACGAATGTTATTTATATACCTATACCTATTATAACATATCTAGCCTAAACCAGTAAAGCAGATATAAAATCTTTACTTTAAGAACCATAGAGGCGCATTAAAAAGAGACTTTTTTTTTAATTCCCACGGCATATATTACGTTAGTACTATTATATATTCTGTGATGTAACAAGTATATAACGCCAACCAATTTTTCTTTCCACGGGAAGCTCAATACAGCGAGTTGCTTATATAAAAGCTCTAAATTATCTCAACTTACATAGAATCTTGTCACAAAACACTTTATATAACCTAACTGGCAACCTTTTCACGAAATATCAATGACAGCCCATGTTTCGCGCCATTAGCAAGAATTGGGGTCAATTGTTGTTTGTCCGCGGCGGCCATGTTGGAAATTATTTGGAAATGGAACGCTCCGTTTAGTTATCGTGCGTTTTGTTCTCGCCAAATTGTGCTGGGCACTGTGAGACTATGGACATTGCAGTTTGTGCTCTGCGAAAACTAAACGTATAATCAATCATCATCATCATCAGTTCAGACTATATATGTAGGTACATCCTACTCCTAGGCATGAGCATCCTCTCAGAAAGGACTTGGGCCGTAGTTCCCACGCCGGTCCAGTGCGGATTGGGAACTTTACACCATTAAATTGCTTCACAGGTTTGTGTGGGTTTCCTCGTAATGTATTCCTTCACCGTAAAGCCCACGGTGAATTTCCAATACAATTCCGCATATCGAAACCACGAATCTAAAACATTTTACGGCTTGGCCACTGAACATAAACTATTACATCGCTCACCCGCGACCTTAAGCTACGTTTGTACACCAAATGTGTGTTAATGCAGTTCCTCTACCTCCACACTGTAAGAAAGAACACGCACAGATTCCACAAACTTATCACCTCTATCACACTACGCTGACACGTTTCGAATTCAACCAGGCTCATCATCAGAGTAACACAACCGTTCACCATGCTACCAGGCGTCAGACTAACAAAAGTAATAAAAAAAAAATTCGTCATTAAAATCCCCGAGTATAGAAAAATTCAAAAACCTCCAGGTTCCAGCACAATTTTAAATAAACTCGCAAAACGTCACCTCATTATATCACGGTGGCAACAAAAAACAAAATGGCGGCAGAAATCACTTCCGAAATGTAACCCCATTGTTGGCGAAAAAAATCTACTTTTATAATAAAAATCTTTTGTTAGAAACGGCAGCTGGCGGCTCTTTGTTCCGAGTTCCTTTCGAGTACAACCTATAGTAACGCTTCTCGAGCCCCATTCGAAATTAATCTTTATTCCTTAACGCTACGATTGATTTCAGCTTGCCTCTACACCAACTAAAATCAGACTTGACATATTAATTTTCAATGAAATTTAAACCCTTTCATCCTTAATTTAGAGTCGATATTAACTTGCATGGCATTAGACGGCAGACTACTACAGTCTCCCACAAATTGGATTCTAAGGCATTTTCTAAAGGTTTACATTTGTTCGTGTACTTTTATTATTATACAAGGGTAACAAGAACAGAATGATTTCTCTTGAGATTGTGGGAACGCTTGGCGCATGCGTGGACAATCCCAGATGGACAAGGTATAAAGTATAAAGCGTGTATGGGGTTTTATGCGAATTTGCAGGGTACATAGCAAATTGCAGCTAGTAAATAAAAACCGGCCAAGAGCGTGTCAGACACGCCCGAGATAGGGTTCCGTAGTCGTTACGAAAAAATTAAGTAATATTTTTCAAAGGATTTCGTATTTTGTACCGAATATTCCAAGTTTAATACTTTTTACCTTAGGCTGCTATTTATTCTTAAATTACTAATAATTGTCAAGAAAACTTAACCGCTATAGTTTTCCTTGTAAGTTTGATATTATTATACTTACTACCATCTTAAATGTTTTAAAAATTTTCCACAAACCCGTTTAAATTTTAGAGGGGGGGGGGAGGAAAATTTGCACTTTAAAGTTGAATATTTTGGAAACAGATCACTGATCCTATTTATGTTTTTACTGTTTTTGCTGTGATGTAGTGTGTTTTTGTTGTCAATAAATATTGTGAGTTTGAGTTCGAGTTTGAATCGAAAAATCGTTTTAGCAACCCCCTTATGATTTCAAAAGACCTATCCAACGATACCCCACACTACAAGGTTGGATGGGGAAAAAAAATCACCCCCCACTTTACGTCTATGGGAGGTAATCTAAACTCCAACAAGATGGAGTGACGACCTGGTTAAGATCGCGGGATCGCAGTGGATGCGAAAAGCACAAGACCGGTCTGAGTGGAGAGCCTTGGGGGAGGCCTATGTCCAGCAGTGGACGTCTTTCAGCTGACATGATGATTGGATACCATATCTAGGTCTATCTATACTCACGCAGCTCCTACTCTCACTGTAATAACACACACAAATCACACAAATCTCTTAAAATGACTCCATGAGTTGTTGGTACTCATGGGCAATGATCATTTCGCATTATCGTTTGCCTCCCTCACAAAATAAAAAAAAACACTAACCCAACTATCATCACCCCACTGACGCGTTTCGAACTCAACCAAAGTTCATCCTCAAGGCAACACGTTCACTACCCTACCAGATGTTAGGTTCACTGTCACTCACTAGTTGAATTATTTATTTTTAATTTAATATAACCGGTTACTATTAACATGAGCGTTTGACAATGTGCTTTTATCGTTATCAGAGGCTATCAGTGGGCGAAGGCCAGCTCTTATCAGTCACTATGTGTCTGTTCGTGTCTGACGCAGGGTTCCGTGAATAAGTTTTTTATAAAAATAGAAAGTCATAAAATAATGTTGGTTATTTAATTAAGGTGGAATTACCCTAGTAAAAATTAAATAAAAATTGGAATATAATGTACATTATTAGCGTATTCGAAATAACAGTGAGTGACGCTTCACTTTTACTTAACCTGATAAGAAATGACATAATGTTCCTTTGACCTAATTTAATAAAGCCTAACTAACGGTTTTTGTAGAAAACGGTGTCTTGTGAATTATATTATTATGAAAACTGTAACTTTGTTGGATGGTTTAAAAATTATTAAAGGAAAAGGACTGATATTATGTGAAATACTATTTATTTTTCAACTGGAAGGCATCGAGCAATAGGTGGGTCTCCTGATGGTAAGAGATCACCACCGCCCATAAACATTTGCAACACCAGGGTATTGCAGATGCGTTGCCAACCTAAAGGCCTAAGATGGGATACCTCAAGTGCCAGTAATTTCACCGGCTGTCTTACTCTCCACGCCGAAACAACAGTGCAAGCACTGCTGCTTCACGGCAGGACGAGCAAGATGGTGGTAACAATCCGGGCGGACCTTGCACAAGTTTCTACCACCTGTAATATAACGTTGCGGGTGAGCGCAATTTTTACCCGACTGCGAAGAAGGAGGGTTATGTTTTGGTTCAGTGGCACAGTAAAATGTTTAGACGCTCTGCCTAAGGAACCCTAAGAGACCATCGAACTACAAATCCCTATTATGTAAACGAATGCTATCAAGGCCAGTATGTTACAGATGTGGAAACATTCAATATTGTTACTATTACAAAATAATCACCAAATATTTGGTTCCATTTACAGACCTGACTACGAAGCTTGAGGTACCGGGTTCGATGCCCGGCTGGAGCAGATATTTGTATGAATAATACGAATATTTATTCTCGGGTCTTGGATGTTTAATATAATAATAATAACATGGGATAATTCACACCAATTCACCTAGTCCCAAAGTATCCTTAGCAGAGCTTGTGTTATGGGTACTAAGCAACGGATAAATATAATTAAGTATATAGATAGATACATACTTAAATACATATTAAACACCCAAGACCCGAGAGCAAACATTTGTATTTTTCATATATTTTTTTCAATTTCTGTTACGTGTATGGAGTATAAATATTTATTTTTGTAATTTAAATACGAAACTAAATAGCGGCTTTAACAAGACATCTGTATTATAAATTCATATACATCTTGTAGTTTTCGAGTAAAATGCCTGTGACACGGACGGACGGACAGACAGACACACAGAAAGACGGACTTGACGAAACTATAAGGGTTCCGTTTTTGCCATTTTGGCTCCGGAACCCTAATCAGAGATGTACTACACACTAATCACGAGGTGTCTTGAGTCGTTGCTTTTAAGGTAGGAATTTTTTTGCTCCGGGTTGTTTAAAATCTTACCCCTCACCACTGCTTCATAACGGAAATTCTATAAAAAAATACTTTACTACATCTACCATCGTGTGAACGCCTCTTAGACATAGTTATGCGCTGACGCGAATTCTAGCAATTGTTAGTCTAAACAGTATCGGATTCTGCTCGTTTAGGTCCCAACATATTAAGTTACGTGCCATGCTGCGCTGGCGCCAGTTACAATTAGGAGTCTAAAAAAATCGTTAGTTAAATAACCATTAAATAACCTAGACTCATTCCTATTCAATATGGGTCCCGACTGTCAAAGTCGCTATATCCCGTATTTAAATATACTATCCATACTAATATCATAAATGCGAAAGTGTGTTTGTATGTTTGTCCGTCTTTCACGCCATAAAGGAGCGACGGATCGAAGTGATTTTTGGCATAGAGATAGTTTATGGGCCCGAGAGTGACATAGGCTACTTTTTATCCCGGAAAAATGTACAGTTCTCGAGGGAACAGCGCGCGATAACCGAATACCACGCGGGCGGAGCCGCGGGCAAAAGCTAGTCTGTTATAGTTTAGGTCAATTACTTTCTACGCATTTTTCCTTCAGTTCAGATCAGCCAGACTTGTTTTATTCTTTTTAGTTTATAATATGAGTATTTTTACGCAGTCGGATTTTTTTATATATAGAAATGTGGATTGTTAGGAACCGATTCCGAGTGTTTTATTCATATAAATCTTTGAAACTATTTTGGTTGATGATTGATTAAATCTAGTTCTGCCTCACCAATGCATTGCATGAATTTGATTTGCTTGCGTAGATTCTCTATAGTTTGTCCGAATGTATCGTTTATCAAACGGAATCAATAAAATGTGGCTTGACCAAGGAAGTCAATATTATTCCTTTTTGCTGTTGACATAAAAATACCAAAAAAACATAAACAATTCACAATGGTTCGATTCAGACACTACACCACACCAATTTCAGAAGGATGCACCGGATACTAAGTAGGTACTTTATTTGGTAAAATGCTTATTTGCGACTCTGAGTGCGAGCTTTAAAGTCCACAAAGTATGAGTACAACAGTCTTAGTCGAATACCTGCTCGACCCAAATCCTGTAAGAATATGTCTGAAGGAAGTGATAGAATTGAGAGTATTTCCTTAAGAAGCATCTCGAAACTCAGAGTATCGAGATAAACGACTTTTGAAATTAGAGATTCTGACAGGCGTGTTCACTATTAACCGTGTTTTTAGGGTTCAATACGAGTACACTAAGGTATAAAATGGAACCCTATAGCTTTCGCTTCATTGTCAATCTGTCTGTAAAAGGCAGTATCGCGAGAACCCTAACAAACATATCAAAAATGCCTACACTTGGTTTGTGTGATAAAAATTGCATAATACCCGCGAGAAACAGCTAGTACATAGTTTAATAAACTTAGCACAAAAAATTTGAAAGTATAGATCTACTAGCTTTTGCCCGCGGCTCCGCCCGCGCGGTATTCGGTTATTGCGCGCTGTTCCCTCGGGAACTGTGTATTTTTCCGAGATAAAAAGTAGCCTATGTCATATGTCACTCTCGGGCCCATAAACTATCTCTATGCCAAAAATCACGTCGATCCGTCGCTCCGTTACGGCGTGAAAGATGGACAAACATACAACACACTTTCGCATTTATAATATTAGTATGTAAGTATGGATATGTAAGTATATATGGGTCCTTTTACAGTTCATAAACGAACCAATAAACCTACCAGCTTTCATAATACAATGATAGACACCGTTTTCTGCAAAAACCGTCAGGCATAGTAAAATTAGGTCAAAGGACCATTATGCCATTTCTTATTAGGTCAAGTGAAGGGATGTAAAGCACCACCGTAACTCTCAATGCTACCTCAGTTACTTTGAATGGCTTTATGGGTATTCATTGCAACATACAAAAGATGAGAGGACTCTCAGACTGCTTGGAACCGAAATCAATCGATCAGGTTTTCAGAAGACGAAAATGAATAAGGTCATTGAACGCTGTGTTAACAGCGTCCGAATACAACTTTAGGACCGTGCCAGTGGCGTGATGTCGCAACATTTATTGCAACATTAACAAAAAATAATTAGAAAAAAATACAATTATAACACGTAAGTGTACTTTAAAAAAAGAGATCTGGCAATTCTTTTCTAAGAGATAGCAGTTGAAGGGTCCACTGAAAGCACATGTCAAGTGTCAAGCCACCTAAGCAAATTTTTGAGTTTAGCTGTTTGAAAGTTAGTCATCACGAACAATTACTATGGTTACCATTTCTTCAAAAATTAAAAAAATACATTTTATAATGTTTTCATATTACATAATTCAATGGTAAGTCATACCTAGTACTTTGTAAGCTCTACATTTCGAGATTTAAATTTAAAAAAAAAAAAGTGAGACTAGACATGTTCTTTCCGTGCCGTAGACCCTTCAGTTACATTCCTAGTGGGTTCTTGTGGATTTTGGGGTAGTATCGTTTTCCATCAAGGTTCCAATTTACACTGAGATATAGCATCCTTCTATTTTTTTCTTTGAAGATCGGGAAAGACATTTTGATTCCGACATTGCTACATTTGAAAGAAACAATAGTAATTTGTGTCACGAGGGAGCATTGGTGTATTTACGGCGAGGGCGTAAATTGAATTTAGAATGTAGCGAAAGATTATACAATAGAATCCTGAGTGTAGCGGAGCTGACCTGAGCTGAGCGGACTTGAGAGGAACAGCGGAAATCGAATTGTTATTGAGTCACGCCACTGCCGTATAAAAGAGCGTAAAAAAGCTACATTCAGTGTCCCATCCCATCATCGATCGATGGGCTGTGTCAAGTTAAAAGAGTACAGCGATTTAAATGTACAGTGGGGGTAGGAAAACCTTTGTCAGTTATTAAATTGATTCCTTTACAAAGTCATAGACTCTTAGTACGTTTTGAAACCAAAGTACTAAGTAGACAAGTGCATATCAAATTATACTTACTTGACATGATAACAAGGGTCAAAATAGTATACACCTCTAACATTATATCTAGTTTCATATCAATACAAAACCTTTTCAATAAACGACTTCGTAAAAGACTATCCCATAGACCTCCAGTTGCTTCAGTTGGAAGTGTCCTGCATTCACCGTGACTATAACCATCCGCCCATCTCGTTGGTGGACGTCCTACGCCGCGCTTACCGATCCACGGTCTCTATTCGAGAATTTTTCGACCCCGACCGTCTGTTCTCCGTGCTTCACTTGGCTATGTACAATAGGGATGACGACTGGGTTAAAAATATATCATTCTATTTAGTCCGACAGTTAGATTATGGAAAAATATGGGACACGTATTTTCCGGTTTATCTATTTGTTAAAAATCGACAAAGGTATAGATCATCAAACAGTGGGGGCTTGTGACGTCACTACAAGGTAAAAATCCTACCATAATAGTGACATCACTCGAAACTTCTAAGCACTGTATCCTTGTCATTTTTTGTTTGTCAAACAAAAGGAAAAATATGTGCACAATATTTTTAAATTGACCACCTAACGGACTAAACAGTTTATTTTAGTCGTCTAGCATATTTACAATGGTGAGATTCAGCCACTCCGCAACACCATTCTGAGAAGGATGTCAAATTGTAGGTTAAGATCTAGGAGAGTTCGGTGTAGTTTTCTCATGGTCTACACCACACACAAAGGTCAAAAGGGTGCGGTTCGTAGTATGGACAGTTTAGTATTACTTCTAAAGTATTGGGCAAATGAACTGACTGTGTTTGAAGTCAAAAGTCTTTGACCAGTGTGTGTTGCCAGTGATGACATACGGATCCGAGACGTGGGCGCTAACGATAGGCCTCAGGAGGAAGCTCAAAGTCACTCAAAGGGCTATGGAGAGGGCAACGCTCGGGGTTTCTCTGCGGGATAGAATCAGAAATGATGATATCCGCAGTAGAACTAAGGTTACTGACCCGGAGAATTGCGAAACTGAAGTGGCAGTAGGCGGGGCACATTGCTCGCAGGACTGATGGACGATGGGGTCAAAAGGTTCTAGAATGGCGTCCGCGAACTGGGAGACAAGCTGTCGGTAGGCCTCCAACAAAATGGAGCGACGACCTGGCTAAGATCGCGGGATCGCGGTGGATGCAAAAAGCACAAGACCGCTCTGAGTGGAGAGCCTTGGGGGAGGCCTATGTCCAGCAGTGGACGTCTTTCGGCTGACATGATTTTGATGATTGGACAACTTGAATCGTATTTATAGAATCAGACGTTACTTTGCGAAGGTCCATACCAAAGAGTATAGTCCATAGTCCATAAGAGTATAGAATATAGACCATAGTTAGCCCTGTGTCTTACGCAGACAATGACGCGTGTACAGACGTGCCTATGTAGATTCAAGAACGCGTATTTTGTATGGCGTGGCCGCCGTGTAGCCAAACTTAAACACTCCTTTTTTGCGTAAGGGGTTGAAATAGGTAAACATGTGTTGTTTTTAGGTTAACTATTATAAAAAACACGGCCACCCCTTAGATGGATTGCCGATAGTGTAAAACTAATCTACTTTCGATAAGTTTTTTATTAATATTGATTGTAATCCCCACCCTCAAAGCTGAGTGCGCCAAGTGTTAGGGTGCGGTTCCTTTAGGTCGTAAACGCGCATTCGAGCAGTCGTATTAGTTCAATCAGCATTGTTTTTAGTGTTCCGTACCCAGAGGGTACTAGTGGAACGCTATCACCGAGACTATATCTCATGAGCTATAATAGATAGACACTTGAAATTTTCAGATATACATTACAAGTCCAAGTACAAGTACTAAAAATAAAATAAAGTAAAAATTTAAGGGGAGTCTTCATACAAGGAACAGCGTTTTTTTGGTTGCTAGGCGTTGTTAGGCGTTGCTAGGTGGCCGAGGTGACAGCTGGCAGTTGCCAGGGGCAACGCGAGTGACCCTATTTTGCTTGAAAGTTTACTTACTTACCCTTAAGTTTGCGATTTAAGCAAATAAGTACAGTCATCAAAAAAGCTTGTTTGTTTATACTCTTTGTTGTACAAAAGGAAAAACGAAAAGGTTACATAAAAAGAGTAGTGTTAAATACAAAGGCGGACTTATCCCTGCAGGGATCTCTGCTAGCTTGTATTAGATTTAAAAAAAAATCATGACTGTACTGTTTTTAAAACAAATACGAGTACGACTCGCACTTGACAGATTTTTATATTGACTAGGTGTTGCCCCCTACCGCGTCTGCGAAGCGTTCATTTATCGCTATTCCGTGGGAACTTATCCTATTTCCTATGATAAAACTATCCTATTTCATGTCTCCGGGACTTAATCTATCTCCATACCAAATTTCGTCACAATCGCTTTAGTACTTTAAGCGTAATTATAATAATAAATAAACAGACATTATCATCATCATCCTAGCTTACTATACATCCCACTGATGGGCCCAGCCCAGGTCTCTTCCCCGAATGAGAGAGCTTGGGCTATAGTTCCCAAAAACAGAGGTGCGAACCCGGGTTTGAGTTTGACACACAAACACGACTAGCCCAACACGGATTTTAAAAATAGTAGATTGTACAACAAGAGCATAAAACGAGCCATTTTACCCGAGACGTTCATATACGACGAGCCGGTACGGCGAGGGCGGATAGACACGTCGAGGGGAAAATGGGTTTAATGCTCGAGTTTTACACTCTGCTTTTCACTTCGATGGCGAGGAAATGAAATAGCAACAGTGGAAACAATGATTCACTTTCTATGTACCTTTAATTCCATTATTTTAATTTTACTGATTTATTATGATTGATTTGGTTGATTTTTAGTTTTACATAAATTAAAAATTATTTAAAAAATAAAATATATAGAAACTTTTTTGTTTGTGGCTGCTGACACCTGATTACCTTTGTCTTGAGTTGGTATTAGACGAAGATTTTATTTTATGCACTAGATCATAAAAAGTCATTTTATGTCGCCTAGATACAGCATAAACACGAACTTTACGAGCATGAGAAGTGAAAACATAAATAAAAGCTTGTAAAAGACACGACCCAATCAACCACATTTTATCAAAATCCATTCAGCCGTCAAACCGAAAACCCTCGTAAAAACACTATAGGCGTGTTCATGTCCAATCAAGCCACTGGTTTTACATCTTAATTCTATTGAAAGCACACCCTATACAAACACACGCTTCAACCGACAAGGTTCTAACTTTATACAAAGAAACACGAGTCTCGTACTTTTTCACAATGATCCCAGCATCCTGTGACAGTGACAACGATTTCTGGTGATAGTGAGACTGTCCCGATTGAACGAATGATATGCGGACCATTCATTCAGTGAATGGAATATGGCGATGGAAAATAGAACGGACGATTTGATAGTTGCGTCAGGGTATATAAAATATACGGGCACGAGTATCAGATTATATAAATAATACTAACTTTTGCCCGCGGCTTCACCCGCGTGGTATTCGGTTATCGCGCGCTGTTCCCTCGGGTCCTATGCATTTTTTCGGGATAGAGGGCCTTTTCACTCTCTGGCTCATAAACTGTCTCTATGCCAAAAATCACGTCGATCCGAAGCTCCGTTATGGCGTGAAAGACGGACAAACATACACACAAACACACACACTTTCCCATTTATAATATTAGTATGGATACATAAAATCGAAATTAATAAGGTTGTGACACTTGTAATGTAACGCCTAAATTCAAAATACACAATGTATTTGACACAATGTGACATTTATGTAAATTATAATGTAATGATGTATTGAACGAATAAATAAACTAAAGTAAACTAAACTATCAGACAAAATATTACATAAATTTCTTTGTCATAAGTTCTAAAATTTCACACGAAAACACAAGCCGAAACATGAATGCACAGAAAAACCAGAAAAATAGACCAGCGAAAACAAAAAAAAAAAAAAAAAAAAAAAAAAAAAAATTTGGAGTTGAAATAAAAAATACAAAAAGACTCCAAATCGTAATCTTGATAAGTTCTAAACCCATATATGATCAAAATATATATTTTATCTAACTGTTATTTCTTTTAATAATAGTTAAACGCATACGAGACGCTTGGAATACTATATGTGATGATAAAAATATACAACACGTCAATATCTTTAAAGTTACAGTGGTGGTTTTTCCTAGTTAGTATGCAGTATGCACAAAAAAATCTGACTTTTTTAAAAGTCAGTTCTGCTTCGGGCCCCTCTTGCTCGCTCGCTTCGCTCGCTCATTGTAACATTAAGCATTGTTTAATCTTGTATATGAATAAAAATTATATTATGAAATGAAATGAAATTAAAAGTATTTTATTTCGGACTCAGGTTCCATTAGTTCGTAACAATAATCTTAAGGGCAGGGCCAGGAGCGACTGAGAATGAGGTAGATTGAGAAGGCAAAATGCGGGCGGGCGGTACTAAAGCGAAGCAAACTTTAATAATAATTTAAACCGAATTTTAATTGCAAGTTGGTATACATCGCGACCATTATTATTATTTTGTTTTGTTCGAATAGACGGAGACGGCATCAAATTTAACCGTCAGTTAAATTTGATGCCGTCGCAATGGATGGTGAAACAGCCCCTTAATTTTATATATTATGACACGAGTATGTACGTTACGTAAAATAATGATATCTTCGTAATTTTTTTTTTAAATAAAATTAATATAAGCTTATGTTTGATAAAATTCATATATGTATTTATCATCGAAGTCCGAATCGATCTTATCGTGACCTACTTACTATACGACATTTTGCACATTTTATTTTTATTTTTATTAGCCTATTTTTGTGACCCACTGCTGGGCAAAGGCCTCTCCTCTCTTGCTCCACTCCTGCCTATCTAAGGCGAGCTCCCGCCATCCCACATTATAGGCATTGAACGATTGATAGGCATCTAAATCGTCCCTCATAAATGCCAAAAACAAAATCAGAGCTGGCAGCCTGGATTTGAACACATTATCATATTATTATGCTTAAGAGGCCATACGGCAAGCCTTAGGCTATACCTAACAGTTACTTCCTGCATTTGTTAATTTAAAACACTTCCCCAACGACCTTATTTAATTAACACAATTTTAAATAAAGGAAGTAAAGGGCAGAAAAGTTCAAATTTACGCGATAACAACGATTGCGAGAGGTTTATTATTTTTTTATGTCAACAGTACATATGTATGTAGTACAAACGTCCGGTCAATCCTTATCAGAAGTTGCGTAAAATGTAACTAGGTATTAGTTTGTGTTCAATAACAATGTTGCTACTTCCTAGAAAAAAAAATAATTAATTTGGGATTTGGGTTCGATTTGTTTGGTTTAATTTGGACTCTGGAACTATTATGTACTGTTCTGACTAACAATACACAAAGTTATTATTGCATTTGGGATTTCCAGGGCCAGATTTGACCGCAGGATAAAAAGACTGGAGCCTAGGGCGCAAGGACCAAGGGGCTAAGTAAGTAAGGGCATGGAGCTAAGTTGAGCTAAGATTTACTCTGATGAGAGTGTCAGAGGGATAGATGGATTGAGTAAGAAAAAGTCATCGGCGGGCACATTGCTCGCAGGACTGATCCCCCATGGGGTCAAAAGATTCTCGAATGGCGTCCGCGGACCGGGAGACGAGCTGTCGGTAGGCCTCCAACAAGATGGAGCGACGACCTGGCTAAGATCGCAGGATCGCGGTGGATGCGAGAAGCACAACACCGGTCTAAGTGGAGAGCCTTGGGGGAGGCCTATGTCCAGCAGCGGACGTCTTTCGGCTGACATGATGATGATGATGACTTGTCCTTTCTTTTTTAAACTATAAAACAAGCCCAAAGGATAAAGTAAGGATTGAGTCTACCCTCGACTTCAATCAGATGCCGTATTCTCTAACGCAGTGACACTAGCAATCGCATTCACCATCTCTTTCTAATCTCGTCTTATACCGTATGCATCCCCGGGTCTAAGATCTTTTCGAACCAGGGCAAAACCTTGGTGGTGGCGCCCCCTCCATTCAGTGTTTGAAAAAAACTGTTAAAACTGCCAATAAATAGCATTTTTCTTTTCTTCTTCATTTCTTGTCTCAAGGATTTGGCGCCCCCATGAAACTGCCGCCCGGGACAAGTGGCGCGGTTCGCCCCCCTTAGATCCGGGGCTGACCGTGTGAAAGTAAGAAGTGGTGAAAAAGATTGTAATTGCAAGTGTATATTAGACAGGGTAGGTATATTAGATAGGGTATATTCCAAGGGTATATTAGATAAGGCCTGAAATCTGCATTAAGCTTATTAACAAGTATGTATAGGTAAAAAATTAAGAAGACGTGTTGTATGTAGTATTATAGTATAACGTGTCCGTATATTAAAGTTCTGTGCACTACTACATATAACAGGTCATTTTAAGTTTTTAATCCATAGCTGCTGAGACATTATCGTGCAGCAAACTCTACGCTACAAAAAACATAAAAATTCCTTAATTCATCTCCAAACAGCACAAAGCATGGTGAGCCTAGCTAAAGATACTGCGTACACGCATCTGCCGCGCACGTGGTCGCACAATACCGTCTAGGGTCCTGGGAATTCAATAGCAATTGAAATGGGGCAGGCAGATGTTGGGGGCACCGGATTTTGACCACGGTTCGCAACGAGCGAACTCGTTTTTGGAAATAATTTTTAATTGGCACTAAAACTTGTCTAACTGGTAGCATGGTGTACGGTTGTTACTCTGAAGATGAGCTCTGGTTGAGTTCGAAACGCGTCAGTGTGATGTGGTGGTGATAGATGGGTTTGTGTAATTTGTGTGTGTTCTTACAGTGTGGTGGAGGAACTGCATGAATACGCATATTTTGCATAAGCTCAGCTATCGTAAGGTCGCGGGTGAGCAAGGAAATTCTTTTAGTTCATTGATATGGACCTCCACAAAGTAACGCCTGATTCAATAAATTACTAAAACCTGTGTAAATCTGCGCAATGTTAAAGAATCATGGGTAATTTCGCATGTGAACTCAAAGTGGACCGAAAACCAACGGAGCTGAGAAGATACATTGCTGGACAAAGACTTCTGCTCTTTTGTCCCACTCTCGCTTACAAAAATATTTTCTCTTCATCTCATTATCTTCATATATCATGATCACCTCGTTGAGTTTCTTGCCGGATTCTTCTCAACAAATGTTTTCTCCGAACCGGTGGTAGATTTTTTTGACGTTCATAAGTGCTTCATCATCATCATCATCATTCCAGCCTATATAAGCCCCACTGCTGGGCACAGGCCTCCTCTCAGAAGTCTCTCATAAGTGCTTGTTATAACCTAAATTGAATAAAGAGATTTTGACTTTGACATCATCATCATCATAGTAACAAACGAAAACGCGAGACCATAGTAAGCACAAACATCATTCGCCACATTTAATTATAATTTTAATCAACAAAAAAAACATTAATCTCGACACGGATGCGAGCATAGTTGAAGCTTCAAAGCTGGCATGCGAGTTATGTGAGGGTGCAAGGGGGGAGGGTACGGACCATCCACTGGGAGGGCTGTGAGAGACATTATGGTTACGTGTACATCATAAGATAAAAGTAGATTATAGGTAAGACAAATTTCACGTACGCTGTCTAAGTACGGAAGTTGTAGAAAGGTTTATCCAAACTAATCCATACTAATATTATAAATGCGGAAGTGTGTTTGTATGTTTGTCCGTCTTTCACGCTGTAACGGAGCGACGGATCGACGTGATTTTTGGCATAGAGATAGTTTATGGGCCCGAAAGTGACATAGGCTACTTTTTATGCCGGAAAAATACACAGTTCGCGCGATAACCGAATACCACGCGGGCGGAGGCTCGGGCAAAAGCAAGTAATGTATAAGTGTAAATTCAAACTAATTATTATCAATGCCAAAGTAACGCTGTATGTCCGTATGTCTGTTAGTAAGTAGATACATATTGTAAAAAAATGCCTGGAAGAGATCCCTTAAAAGCGACAAATAAATAAGGTCGCCTAGTGCTTATCTTTTTTCCCTAGTGCTTGTATTCTGTATTGCTTATTAGGTAAAGTACCTATGTAGAGTTTAAATACTTAAATAAGTTGTACCTATTGTACTTTTTTTTTTACTTTGACCGTGACCGTCATACTAATATTATTAATGCGAAAGTGTGTGTGTTTGTCCATCTTTCACGTCGAAACGGAGCAAAAGTGATAGAGATAGTTTATCGGTCAGAGTGACATACCTAGGCTACTTTTTATCCCGAAAAACAATTATTTTATCCCGAGCGAACAGCCCGGGATAGCAGAATTCCACGCGCGGGCGAAGGCGCGGATAAAAGCTAAATCTAATATTTTAATTAATAAAGAGTTAAAGAATGAAGAACGTTTTGATATACCCTTGTCCTGTTTAACATTCTCATTTTAACGGCCACAATGCTAAACCACAAACGTTTGTATGGTAGCCTTTGACCTTTTAATTTACATTCGTTACGCCTAAACTTTATTCGACTTTACGTAAACTAAAGCTTGAAGTACAGAAAAATAAGAAAAAGAAGCACGAACAACGATAATTTTTCTGTCTCGAAATTGTCTCGAAAAATCTTTCAAAAATCATTGAAACCCTAGTAGAAAAAATACATAGACACCAATTTTTTTAACGCAAGTTTTTAACAAGACGGAAAAACGAAGTCCAGAGAAATAATATGTTTGTTCAAATCTAAATTATTTATCCTTCCTTCCTTATCCTTACTATTATAAAGGGGAAAGTGAGTTTGTTCATGTTCGTTTGTTTGTTACGCTTTCACGCCGTAACGGAGCGACGCATCGTCGTGATTTTTGGCATAGAGATAGCTTATGGTCCCGAGAGTGACATAGGCTACTTTTTATCCCGGAAAAACGCACAGTTCCCGAGGGAACAATGCGCGATAACCGAATACCACGCGGAAGGATCCGCGGGCAAAAGCTAGTTTGTTATAAATGTATAAAAAATATTTACATCGCCATTATAATATTTGAGGATAACGATAAATAATTATTAGGAACATAATAACTCACCAATATTTTCCTCGAATCGTTTACAACAGTACAGGAACGCACTACGAAAAAACACCCAACTATCCGCCATTTTTGCAAAACTCTCGGTACAATTTAAAAATAGAATGCCGCGCCAAAAACGCACACAAATCAAAACATAATACAGTTCACAGATGAACTTTGGTATTTAAATCAAACATGCGTTCTGTAACCGTTAAAGAGTTCATAATTATTTATTTTTCTAGCACTTGTCCACTACCGCTGAACGACAAAATCAAACTGACTGAATGCGCGAATGATTGAATGAAGTGAATGACTGGCAGGAATACTGAAGGGGGAGGAAATTAGATTCACACTATCAAGCGCTTGAAGCGCTTACAAAGAAACGATTGGCCTTCATCTATTCATTGTAAGATAAATCTCACTCAACATTCATAGGCCAAATAGAACAATCAAATGATAATCCCAGTTTTATATCAAATTTAAACAACTTATCACTAAAAATACGGTCAAAATCATATTAAAAATTGAAATAATTGCTCTACATTTGATTGCATGATGGAAGCGCTGTCGGATCCAAAATGGCGGAACGGAGCGCGCGATGGGCGCGTATGAAACTGGCCAATGGCGTGCCAGAATTGCGATAACTAATACCACAGGGCGGCCACGCCATACAAAATTCGTGTTCTGGAATCTACATAGGCACGACGACGTCTGTACACGCGTCAATGTGTGCGTAAGTGACACAGGGCTGACTATCGCAAAACCCTAGTACCATAGGGTATGTAGGTATGGCTTAGATGTGTAAATAAATGTAATCGTTAATCATATATTTTTATTTAAACCTACATAAAATGTGTCTGTCTATGTATTTAAGCATTATTGTTTTAAATTACCTACAATAAGTATTTGACTACAAACTTAAACGAATTATTCGGTACCTAAGTAGTTATTTCATGACTTTCATGTATTTATCGCGATACTTCTAGAAAGCATTATTTATTTACAAAAGGAAGTAGGTAGGGTAGGTAAGTGTACAATATTTCTCGCGCGCCCACTGACAAGTTGGCGCTTGCTCGCGAACTCACCGTCACCGACTCACCGATCTAGCACCGAACAATGAACTGAGGGCCTACTCCGACGTTCGAAAATCGAAGTTCGTATGCTACCGTCTCTCTCGCTCTCGTATGAAACAGTATAAATGTCAGAGGGAACGAACGACATGAACTTCGATTTTCGTATTTCGTAGTAGCCTTGCTGCGGCGCGCGGATTTCACAGAAAATTATGTGACTTTGTACGAGGGGCAAATTGTTAGAATATGATTGATTTTCGAGTTTTAGGAAATAAATACAAATAAATGTTTTATAAATTAAAGTTTATTGTTTTAATCATTTGACCTTATTAATTAAAGATTACTTACGCTAAAATATTTCCTTTTAAAGGATTTGTCTCTGAACATTCGATTGTTAAATCGTATGACATTGTATATTCTAAATCGAACAAACAACTTTTTTGAATAAATGTTCGGAAAACATTCACAACAATCGGTCACCGATATATCGGCAGTTGGTTACCTACCTCTTTTCGTCCTTCGGAAATCGAAAAAAACTCCTTTCCTTTTCTTTGGCTGTTGACAAACACCCATACAATGCACAGTAATACCACCATTTCGCAAAATGATTGCTCCCGAAAGTCCCGAGCTTAATGCCGTGCGGCCGACATACATCGCGTCGCGCGCCCGACTGCTATCCGTCAGATTTCCGTCAGGCTACGCTTGAGGGGTGGGGTAACTCGAACCGGTGCGGGGCGGAGCGTGGCCATTCTGTACGTTAGTACTATTATATATTCTGTGCTAATACCAATGTAAGGGCGGTCAGTGGTTCTGAAAGTTTTATAATTAACTAGCGACCCACCCCGGCTTCGCACGGGTGCAATGCATTTAATGGATGTTATTATACATATAAACCTTCCTCTTCAATCACTCTATCTATTTAAAAAAAAAGTATCAAAATCCGTTGCGTAGTTTTAATGATTTAAGCATACATAGGGATATAGGGACAGAGAAAGCGACTTTGTTTTATACTAAGTAGTGATAAATAGTGTGACTCAATATATTTTTTATGACAGTTAAGGGAATGAGTTTTTTTAGAAATAATGTACCATCAAGTGAAATATTTGATTTGATTTTGAATTAATTTTAGAGTACGTTTGTCTAGGCCCCAATATTTAATATTATGCATAAACGACCTTAATGTTGAGTGCAAGTCGTACATATTTTTGTAACATCGACCGTCTCGATATCTTTGCACTTGATTGTACAAAGAAATATTTAATATTATTAACACATGATCCAAAATAGGCTTATTAATCTGTGTAAATTGTTTATAAATTTCAAGTAATTGAATAATATTAATTTGAATCATACTTATTCTTCCCAAATACTGATTTATTGTGATTTTTGCAGATGGTAGGACCTTGTGAAAGGTCCGCCTGGATCGCTACCATCATCTTGCTCGCTAAGTGTGCCTTGAAGCAGCAGTGCTTACACTGTTGTGTTTCGGCGTCTAGAGTAAGACAGCCGGTGACATTACTGGTACTTGAGGTATTCCATCTTAGGCCTCTAGGATGGCAACGCATCTGCAATACCCCTGGTGTTACAGATGTTTATGGGCGGTGGTGATCTCTTACCACCAGGAGACCCACTTGCTCGTTTTCCTTCCAGTCAAATTAAAAAAAAAATAGTGTCAGAGACATAATATGAGATACTTTACGAGCATCACACGCTTTGCGTACTTTACAAGTTATTTTGGGAAAACAATGCTTTGTGAAAATGATTAAAGTATCAAAAGAGAACATGACATTGTATAAGTTACGGAATTTGTTTAAGATATTTTAACGTCAGACTCAAACAACCTCATCGTTATATATTGATATATGTTTTATATAGAGTTTTATAAAGATCGTACCTATGTAATTAAGTAAAATTTATCAATTGAATAAAATCATTAATAAAAATATTTACTTCGAAAATGTAGTCAGTCATTCCAATATTGTCAAACAATAATAATATCGAACATGACATAACAGACAAAATATGAGAATATTTAGGTACTTACTGAAAGAAAATTGGATAAGACACGTTTTAACTCTACTTAGTTCAACTCGACATGTTTTGGGCTACGAATGCAGAACTATAAGGTTAAACTCGACTTAAAAAGTGAGTCATTCGATTTTTTTCAAATTCAAATGATTTTATTGTTTGTGAGGATTGGTTTTCATTGTTGGAACAGATAACAATTTCTGAAAGAAGTTATTTGACATATTGGTTTTATTTCCTTAAATATAAACCATAATATACATATTATGTATGTATGTAAACTCTTTATTGCATATCAAAATAAAAATACATAAACACAGAGAGGAGAACAAAGGCGAGCTTATCCCTAAGAAGGGATCTCTTCCAGCTAACGTAATTACGAGAAGACAATTTATTATAATAATAGAGGATAGACAGAAAGTTAAAATTACGTGCCGTAAAGATAAGAGAAAATATATTATTAAGAAAATTTAATTATTTTTCGACAATCAAATTTATCTGGCGATTTGTATAATATTATTTGTTTTTAATTGTTAATTAGTTTCGCTGTAGGTAAATGTTTTACTAATATGGCAAGTAAAATAAAAACTAGAATAATCAGAAACGTAATAATGTTGCATATGCTGAATGTTCATACTATTTTATTTAATTGTATTTTTTGTACTTAACATTACAACAGCGAGCTATCACTGCAACACAATAATAGCAGGCAGACCTGTCATTTTATTAAAAGATTTTTATTTTGCTCGCTCTCGGCGCCACGATTTAAAATGTTTAATTTATTATTAAGAAACAATCACATAATAATAAATACGAGAGTGGTATTTTATATTATTACATAACGAATAAATCTGGCAGTGTATTAGATATAATATAATATAATTATATCGTAAAAACCTAAATCTGTTAGGACCCGAAAATTTTCCCATAGACAACGTGGTTGTGTAAAAAAAACTTTTTCGTTACTTGCAACATTTAAGTGTCTTCCATTGTCGATGGCGCGAAGTTTTACAAATCCTTTTTTTATCCTTTTACTTTAATAACTTAACTTTTGTGGTTTAGGAGCTCTTTGGCGGGCATGAGTTTCGAACATGAAGAGTAGCTACTCATTTTGTTAAAAATAACATTGCAGATTCTATGGAATAAACGAAACCCAGGCCAGATGCATTAAAACACATATCTCTTTTATACGATCCATTTTTTTAATCCATAAATTCAGAATTAGCCACCGTTTTTGGCATTAGTTCTCAAGTGTAGGAGGAAACAAAAAAAAAATTACGGCTGATTTTCCGTGAACTAAAATAAACTTTATTTTTATTTTTAAGGAGTGAATAGCTAACTCTTATATAGCTTAAAGCTTTATTAGGCTACCAACACCTTGAATTGTTTACAAATAGTAGGGACAACTTAAATCTTTCACCGTCGCTCCTAATCCGATTCGAACCCGTCAAAGTACGGCCCGACGTAGGCGTAGAACTTTTGTATGTTACAACCGTCATCCGTACCACAACCATGAGTTTACAGTGACCGTACTCGATAGCCACTGCGTAAATTATTTGTAGAGGTGCTGTACAATTATCCATACAAATAATTTACGCCGTCGCTATCGAGTACGGTCACTGTAAACTCACGGTAGTGGTACCGATTTTTCTCGGATGTAGTGCGTAAACTACCATACAAAACTTCTACGACTACGCCGGACCGTACTTTCACGGGTTCGGATCGGATTCGGATCGAACGTAGTGCGAAACCGCCCTGACTGTTGCTTACAAGAGTTACAAGTTTCTCTAAGATTCCAGGGACTTAGCACTTTCCCGGATTACAAGAATCCTATGTTAGAAGTGGCGTAGTTTTGTTTCAATGTAATTTATAGAGATTGCTTGCCCCATACAAACGATAAAGTTTAGTTATTTATGATACATAATAAGTATAGATACTTATTACCTTTAGCTACTTATATCAGATCTTCCACTGCCTTCCAGTAAATAAAATACTCAGAAGCTATGAAATCCTACTATCCTACTTAATATTATAAACCTGAAAGTGAGTGAGTGAGTGAGTGAGTATATTTGTTACTTCTTCACGCTGAAACACCTGGACAGATTTGGATAAAATTTGGCAAAAAGTAAGTTTATAATCTGGATTAAAACAGAATACTTTTTATCCCGATATTCTCACGAGATAGGGATAAAATCTCGAAACAACAACGGCTGGACTTAGAGTCATGAAATTTGACCATGATTGTTTTTAATATTTAACGTCAATGAAAACAGCGATTTAATTTTCTGGAATTCCTACGAGATTTTTTTTAAATCCCGGAATTTCAATTCAGCTGCTGGACCTAATGATTCACGTGTGCAAAGCCGCGGGTAAACACTAGTATTTCATAAGTATAAACCCCTTTTTTCATATGGTGTTAAAAACAAAACAAACGAAGCCATTATCAAGTAACTAACGACGAGGAATCATTTTGCTGTTTCTGAGTTGAAATTTTCAGAGTAAATGCAAATACAGTGTCGGCGTGCAGAAGTGAGTCCGTGATTACGCTCTTGGGTTTAGTTTGTAGTATCTGGGACAAGCGGGAGCGGCTATATGAACCTAATTTTCGATACGATAAACTGAGTCGTGAAATTGTTAGCGTCAGCAGGGCTACTACTAAACTCGAAACTCGAAGTTCGTATCGTGCCGTCCCTCTTGCTCTCGTATTAAATAATTTAAGCGTCAGAGGGACCCCACGACACGAACTTCGAGTTCCGTAGTAGCCCTACTAAATGGAATATCTGAGGCTTGTCTTGCGCCATGTCATCACACTTCACACTGATGTTATAAATGCGAAAGTTTGTAAGTCTGTTTGTTTGTTACTTCATCACGTCTAAACAATTGAATTGATTTAGATGAAATTCCGTGTACACATAGCTTGAGTCCCGGAGAAGGACATAAGATAGTTTTTATCCAGGTAAATTTTCTAGTTTCCGTGGAATAGCGATAAGGAATTCTGCCCGGACGGAGTCGCGGGTAACGGCTAGAATTATTATATAAGCCGCTGCTTATATTGATGGGCATAATGCAGGGAAAAAATCAATTTTTTTATCCTACTGGATGGCAAACGAGCAAGTAGGTCTCCTGATGGTAAGATATCACCACCGCCTATATAGACACTTTGGAAGACTTTGGAAGGCGAAAGAAATCATGGCTGCAGAATATTAGGCAGCAGACCGGGACCAGCACTGCAGAGCAAGGCAAGCTTATCTCTAAAATAGAGATCTCTTCCAGCCAACCTAGTTAATAATAATAATAATAATAAATTTTTATTTCAGATAATTTTTTTAAGTTAAGAGAAGTTAAGAGAAGACACTTTGTTATACAGAGAACAAGCAGATAATGAAAATTACGTGCGGTATTAGATAGTGAGTGCGATTGCGAACGCCAGCGCGTTAAACAATTTTTTTTTATTTGACTGGATGGCAAACGAGCAAGTGGGTCTCCTGATGGTAAGAGATCACCACCGCCCATAAACATCTGTAGCACCAGGGGTATTTCAGATGCGTTGCCAACCTAGAGGTCTAAGATGGGATACCTCAAGTGCTAGTAATTTCACCGGCTGTCTTATTCTCCACGCCGAAACACAACAATGCAAGCACTGCTGCTTTACGGCAGGATTAGCGAGCAAGATGGTTGTAGCAATCCGGGTGGACCTTGCACAAGGTCCTACCACCTGCAATGTGTTATATGTTTATACAGAGGACAAGCAGACACTGAAAATTACGTACGGTATTAGATAGTGAGTGCGATTGCGAACGCCAGCGCGTTAGACAATGTGGTCTCCGCTCTCGCTCTTTCCTTAACCCTCCCGCGGCCGACCTACATCAGACGACAGTGGATATGATCTTTTAACGCAACGCTTTGTCCCGATGTCGGTTGATGCGGTTGATACGGATTATGTGCCGAAAAGTCGACTCTGAAAAACAGACTGATATACGTACATACATACATACAATCACGCCTCTTTCCCAACGGGGTAGGCAGAGACTACGTCCTTCCACTTGCTACGATTCTGGCATACAACTCTCGCTTCCTCTACATTCATCAATCTTTTCATGCATGCACGTCGGTTTAGAGTAGGTACTCCTGACCCGACCTTCAGAATGTCCCCGATTTGATCGTGATTCGTGGTACGTTCTTTGGTCAGACTGATATATATCTATGTTACTTATTAGTATGTATAGTGCTTTTAAATGAAGGTAAGTAGCTTGCGTGCGGCGTGCCTACCTGCTGTAAACTAGTCCTTCCTTCTTTCTGTAAAAAGGTTGCCTGGAAGAGATCTCTCTTAAGCAATAAGACCGCTTATTGCTGACCTAGTATTTTTTTCTGTTTACCTGTTTTTTTGAATCATTCACTATTTCTGGTGTACAATAAAGAGTATTCGTTTTTGTATTTGTACACAAAAAACATGTTTAAAAACATTTTGTACAATAAAGAGTACGTACATATTATGTGACAGAGTGATTTCAGGAAGGAAAAGTTACAATGCAGAGGCATTTTGAAATACAGATGATAATATGGCGGTGGTGATCTCTTACCATTAGGAGACCCACTTGCTCGTTTTCTATCCAGTCGATTAAAAAATAATCTTTTTTAATATCATGATGCAGTACAATGAATATATAAATGGGACAAAAACTCAGCAGTCAATAAGCCGTTGTATATCTTCCACATAGCTACTTAGATATACAAACTATTAAAAACACGTGTGACGCCTTCTCATACTAGTTTCTAAACACCGACAAATTATTTTTTAAATCCAATTCCGCCTTTTAATAAACACAATTTTAATAAGGCATTAAGTTTTTACACCCCGTTTTTCCTGGCGGCAGAATATGCGCGGCCACGTCCTTTATTAGGGTGCGGATGAGATACCCAGTTATGGCGGTCGTACAAACAATGCTGATTGCGTTTACAGTTTGAGGACCAGAGACGTATGACGATAAAGAGAGATGTATGTTTAATTAGGTTTGAGAGTTTGGGGTTTTGGTGGAGAAGTCGGGATCGTTTTTTTTTCTTTCTTTCTGGACAGTTACTGTTTTTGTCAAACGCTTTAAATTAGCGTATCTGTATTAAAAATGTAGATCTGATATTTACTTGTGATTTAATATGTACAAATATTTATTTACAATAAAAGTTATATTAGGTACAATAAAATGAAATAAGCTAAAAATATTATAAATCTAAAAATGGATCCTGCGGCATGGTACCAAAGATGCTGGCAGCATTTCCCCGCTGGATCGCAAGGCTGATGCGTTGAGCGAGGAAACTGCCAGCTCTTAGGTCTCCTGTGGGCGAATATTCAGCCTTTTTGCAGCATAAAAATCATTGGTGCCTTCGCAAGCGTTATTAAAAGGGGTGATGCCCGGTGTTGTTTTTCATGAAAATTGAAGACAACACCGATACTGAATTAATCGTGATTAAAATTCTTGTGACTTGTTTTTCCGTTGTGCTATATAAACGTGGGACGCTAATGACGTTTGACAGCACGGTCAAAACGCTCGAATATTGGCCCCTGTGGTATCTCTGAGTCTCTTTGATAGATCTTTGAAGAGACTCAGAGCGCCAGGGCCCCACGGTCCAAGGGTATCGACGCCGAAAGGTACAAAATCATATTTGTGATTTTATACTTGTGATTTAAGTCATTCAGTGACACAGTTTATCTGTTTATACAAAAAACCTTGTTGAGTGTCTTGCCGGATTCTTTAGTATATTTTTTATCGAGGGACTAAAATAAGCCAGTATATACCCGAGGTGGTTAGACACCCGAGCTTTAGCGAGGGTGTCTATTTATCCGAGGGTTTATATTGACTTTTAGT
Source organism: Choristoneura rosaceana (assembly GCA_037349165.1). Taxonomy (NCBI): domain Eukaryota; kingdom Metazoa; phylum Arthropoda; class Insecta; order Lepidoptera; family Tortricidae; genus Choristoneura; species Choristoneura rosaceana. The sequence goes on along the minus strand of JAZBNJ010000046.1, from coordinate 8,548,999 downwards.
CTCGCGGTGAAAACTCAATTTTTCACTTCGATTGCGAGAAAAAATAATCAGTTTAGTACAAAAAGATTTAATAAAAAAATAAAAAATAAAATTTCTAGATTTCGGCGGCAAAAGATTATCAATTATGTCTTTTGCTCTTTGCTCGACATTATAATTTTCACTATCACTTGATGACATTGTGAGAATAATCAATTTAGGTATTTTAATCGTTTACGATTCACGCTCTACAACAATTTCAAAGTTTTCTCGGTAAGTATTTTTTTCCAACCAGACACAGATATAACAAAATAGCATCGGCGAAATGGTCCATACACAAACGAAAAAATAGATACGTAACATTTGCATCATGAAAATGGTCCACACATAATCTTATTTTTTGCAAGTAACTGGCTGTTTGAGTTTATCTAAGTCACTCGAAGTAAATTAAAAAATTAATTACTTTTACTCCCTAGGGACTAAAGTACTCGCTTTACTCCCGCCTTGTAAGGCTATATTGACCTACTTTTAGAGCATGAGAAGTGAAAAATGATTTTCCGAACCAGTGGTAGGTTTTGATAATCATAAGTGCTTTTTAAAACCTAAATTGACTAAAAATATTTTGACTAAATAAAAGATTGTCATTAATCCTTTTGTTCTTTTTTCATAATTACCTAGGTTATATTTAATATTATATATTTAGGAGGTACAAATACATCTCTATTTATCTATAACGCATTAAAAAAGGAAAAATAAACCAGCCTGGAATTGAACACGGTATCTCATCATTTCCTCTACAATACACCAACTTGTGATAACTATATATATTATCTATTTTTTAGAGCAATGCAAATTTAGTACACAGCAATATACATTTTTAGTATTTACACCAGAAATAAACAAAATTACCAGAACGAGCAAAAATGGTTATTGCTCTCGCTATCAGTCATAAAAAAGACAAATTGAGTTAACCACAAAACGGGAGGTTAGCATTGAGGCTGTATGATTGATTGCCTTTATCTATTGATGCCATTATAAAAAAATATATTTACGCGAAACGTATTCATGGTTAATATTTTTTGCGAATAATGCCGAAAAAATCAAATTCTGATTTAAGTATTCATACATATAACAACTTAAGTTTTAAAAAGAAAATTAATTAATCTTAACTAATATTATAAACGCGAAAGTTTGTAAGTCTGTTTATTTGTTACTTTTCACGTTTAATCTGCTGAATCGATTTAGTCCCGGGAAACAACATAGGATAGTTTATTCCCGGAAAATTACATGGTTCCCGCGGGATAGCGATATGTATTCTACGAGGACAGTGAGACGGCAATAAGTAGTAACTAAACTAAAACCAGAAAAAAGTAGTGTTTTTTTTTTAATTTGTTCTCGTGTATATTTCGAATAGGATGGACCCAATCTCTTTCCGCAACTTTCTAATAATGTGACTAAGGGGCCTGGGAGATTACAACGAAATTCAAAAATCGAAGTTCGTATCGTACCGTCCCTCTTACTGTCGTATTAAATAATATAAGCGTCAGCGGGATGGCAAGATACGAGGTTCGAATTAAGAGTGTTTATACCTTCTGAACTGGCAACGTTGCATTTTTGTTAGTTTTTCTCGATTATTCCATATAAATTTAATTAAATTTAAAAATGTGGTCTGACTGATAGAACATTTCTTAACACACACAAACACAAACATCACGCCTGTATTACTCCCAAGGAATACCGGCGTGAAATAGTAGTTCTGCTACTGTGTTTCATACGGTGAGTGGGAAACCCGGAGGTCCAACCCCCCTCAGACTAAGGATAGTTTTTATCCCGGAAAATTGCATAGTTCCCGCGGGATCGCGATAACCGAATTCTACACGGACGGAGTCGCATGTAACGTCTAGCTTATAATAGTAGTAGGGTTCAACGAGAGCAGCGCCGCAGGCGTAAGATAGTAGCTTATACTTAAACGTGCCTTAACGTTTTCACGCGTCACGCCATATGACCCGGAAACCCTATAAACACGTTAACGTGTCTTGTGCTTAAAGTTTACTTGTCCCGCTAATTATTATTCCCTGGAGCTTACCTCGTAAAAGCTTCATGTGGTGCAAGTTGAGTTATCAATGCAAAAATGTAACAAAAGATACAAAAAGAAAAATGGTGGCGGTCACCCATCCATGTAGTGACCACGGCTGGCGTTGCTTAACTTTGCATAGCGATTTCTTAATGAATGATTCAAATGTAGTTAACATTGGACTTTGCTAATGACTTGCAAGTGTGACAAGTAAGTACTTTGGTGTTTTCATATACAAATATCGTAAATAAGACGATTTTTTATTATTGCATACCATTGGAGTCATAAAACATATCTTCACATTTTTATTCAATTCAATCGGCTACTTGCGAGTTGGATTGAAATTGATTTGCAATAACATTTAAACTGTTTTAGACGATTCTAACATCCCCTTTGTACAGTATTTTTGGATCAGAGATATGAGATGTGAAACTTTTCTTTCTTTTTTTTCTATTCATACAAATACAAATATAATATTATGTAATGACCTTTAAAAACCAACAATAAAACCTACGTCATTGCCGGGCAAAAGGTTTTTTTAAGTAGCTCAATGCTTTTTGTCGGTATTGAAACGTTTTGAGTATTTATCTAGATAAATACTCAAAGCTGAAACGCGTCGCTCATACATTTTGCACCAACGTCTAGCCATACACGTTGACGTTATAGCGTAATGATGATTAGTACTACCAGAAGGACGACTCCAAATAGGCTAAATGAAAATGATATGACGCGACACGGTTTCGCAGGCAATGAATTTTTATGAACGTGCAATGGAAACGCGTAACGTTGTACTTTGTTTCAACCGTTATAATTAAAGCTCTTTAAAAAAAAAAGAAATCCAAGCAAATGCAATTTAGAATCGAACACAGTTTTTTGATCTTTAAAAAAAAACATTCCAAAAGCCAATCTTAATTTGATTGCTTAGTAACGATATCTCTTGTCCGGGTGAGCGGTTAGTTCCGATGGAGTGCCGAAAGCTTCTCGATGAGGGCTACGGTATAGATGTCGTTAGCGTCACTGCTTAAGTGGCTATATAAGTAACAAACAAGCTGAGATATGTGATGCATAGGAGAAATTCGTGTCTGTACTGTTGTCCACCGGTGGTGTAGTTGTATAGCACGCGGCACGAACAAAATTTATAATAACGTATTGTAACGGAAAAAATATTTACGTATTGTAATGGTAACCCTTTATAATTCTTACGTAGGTAATTTATTTTTATAGTTTGTAGTGATTATACAAGTAGACGTCTTTGTAACACAGATTCTGATTTAGCTTCACAAGATACAGACATGTACGGGCATTTGGTATTCTATGGCTATGGGAATTCAAAAGTATCAGTTTACTTAAATGAGGGCTAAAACACAGGCAAAATATCGCTAGATGGCGGTAGTGTCATGAGTTTTTTTTGACCTTAAGGTCTTGCTTGCAATTGGCTAAAAAACCTAACAATACTAACGCCATCTAGCGATTTGTCACCTTACTTTTAGCTCTCATTGGTAACACATTTACTTATTTTACTTCGTGACTTGGTATTGGTACTGTCGAAAAATATCTTTAAAATAAACGATTTGATCCCATTAAATCTATCATAAACGCTCATTTTTTAAAAACGTTATCTGACTTTTAAAAAACATTTACTATCGAAACCTTTTTAATAACTAAACCCTTGCAAAAACCAGCGCGTTATCGTTTAATTAACACAACTAAATATCTTAAAAAGTGCCTGGGTATCCGGTGTGTAACCATAAGTATACCTAAAGGGAAGTTGTATGTATATGTATGTATACAAAGGGAGGGGTGAATATGGCAGGTAAGGGAATTTCATTACAAGGCCGGAGCTTTGGCTTAAGTAACGTTAATCTAAGGTTATGAACGTGGTTGAACGTTTCGGAACGTTGATGCTGCTGATAAATTAGCTGCAGTTATATTTTAGGTGATAATTTAAGTTTGTTCTAAACAGTCCAGTTTTTAGCTTTGTTTAATATGTATTTATTTTTATTTCCTTTTCGTTTTATATTCATTAATAATAACATTTTTGTAAGTAAGTTTAAAACCTATAAACTATAGTGTAATAAATAAAATTGATAAATTTGTAAGCCGACTCAGTTGAGTGCCAAGATACAGGCTCAGCACAGTTTGGTGCTCACCAGATACACCTGTAATAGTGGTCATTTTTAGATAAATAAAAGTTATACTTATTTAAGTAATTATTAATCTATATTTAAGTATGTTTATCCGTTGCCTAGTATCCATAGTACAAAGCTTTGCTTAGTTTGGGACTAGGTCAATTGGTGTCAAGTGTCCCATGATGTTTATTTATTTATTTTATTTATTTAAAGACGAATAAAACTTTTGGTTATTTTTTAATGGTATGTATTTGCTGATAGTTACGTATGTTAATTAAAGAAAATTTATACTAAAAAAAAGAAATGACTCATCCCTACTAATATTATAAATGCAAAAGTAAGTCTGTCTGTCTGTGACGCTTTCACGTCTATACCACTGAACCGCTTTTGATGAAATTTAGTATACAGGTAGTTTAAACCTCAAGGATCAACATAGGATACCTTTTATTCTGGTAGAGGGCGCCCCCGCCGATAACCTACATAAGCGGGCATAAGCTAGTAATTCGTAATACGTCTATGGATAACAATGATTTATGCAAAGCTTACCAATTTAGTAGATCTGGAAGCAGTACCTGAAAAAAATAAACAACTTTTATTAGTTTTACACAAAAGCACATCAAGTAGTAAGACTAATAAAAAAAAGTAAAAACCGCAGTATAGTGACAAAATTACACAACAAAATTCAGTAAACAATAAACCTGATATTCCACAGCCTCAAAACCACTTCCAAAACAACGATTAAATTAAAAAATAGCCAACACAACCGCAGCCCTTATCGAGCTTAAGTTGGCAAAACTGAAAATATACGGGAACGAACATCAAAGTGCCATCGTCCGGCGACCGCAGATGATTAAAAAAATACGGCTCCGAGTCCGTTTGGTCATAGTGCGGCCCGACCGAAACTAGTATCTGCAAGCGTATACGAAACCAAAATTCGGTATCCTTTACAGTTCTGTGCCCTTCGTGTAAGTTTTCGGTTACAAAATACGTCTCGATCGCGTTCGCGTTAAAATATCAATTTGTATGGAAACACGAACAGCGCCTCTAGCGGAACGTTTGCGATGTTCGTGTTTCCTGGCCGAAAGTAAAAGCAATTTAAACACGGCTTAATGTAAGCTTTTTAAAATATTTAACTATTGTGATTATTAATAGAAGCGTTTGTTTGATAAATTTATAGTTTGGGAGCTTAGCTTAAAAAAATATTTGTTGCTACCTAGGTACGAAGAATTAGCAGATTGCGTTAACGGAGTCACTAAACGACAGAGTCAGGGTCCTTCTCACTTTCATGTTAAATTCTTAAATTCTGTAGTGTGAGCGGGAACGATATGACATTTGATAACTTCATAGTATAAGAACTGTGCCTCTAGTATGTCGTTTTCACAAAACATTTGTTTACTATACGAAGATGAAATTTGAGCGTTCGATCGTCGATACGTAGCCACCACAAAGCCACGGTGCGGCGTCGTCACCCGTTTTCGTTACGATTACGATACGCGGACGAAATAGTTTACGTAGCAAACCTACACTCACAAAAGTTGTTGCACCAACTTGCCGCTAGAGGCGCTGTCCGCGTTTTCATACAAATTGAGATTTTAACGCGAACACGATCGAGACGTATTTTGTGAACGGGAAAATACACTAAGTATACTCATTGCTAACGCCGAAAATTAACGAATCTAATTTCGGTTTCAGTCTTAGATGCGTCAAATTTTATTCTGAAACTGAATCTATAATTTAATGTTGAAACTCGTCGGAGCTGAAACCAAAAGTTCGGTTGAACACAGTCACAACGCTGATGGGAGCTTGTTTAGTCTGTGGCCGTTTGAGAGATAACTAGATAGTATTATGAGCCTGAAGGGCTACTCCGAAACACAAAATTCGAAGTTCGTGTCGTGCGATCCCTCTCGCACTCGTATTAAATAGTATAAGTGTCAGAGGGACCGCACGACACGAACTTCGAAATTTGTGTTTCGGAGTAGCCCTTCTGATCTGACTATTTGACGTTGTAGGAAATAGGGAACAGTAGGCAAATACTTAAACAGTTACACCATACATGTGTCTACGCTTTCACTGATATTGTAAACCCAGTTTAGACTTGTGAGAAAAATGGTTCGAGTTGTATTACATTGCGAGATCGAAAAAGGAACGAGTTTAAAGTGATCAATCGGAAACAGCAATGTAAATGCTACTTGCACGATTCTTCATAGAGGTCTAAAGTGGACTTAATACACGTGTAGGTACAGTGTATTTATTTCATATGAATTTAAGTTTTTAGTGGGCAAAGCATACTTATAATAGTTATAATTTTTCTCATTTACAAATTATGAGTAAAAAATTTGTATAAGTATGTAGCTTAGTAAAAAAGACTACCACTTTACATTTTTCAGTTTACGCAATAAAGAATTTGAGTTTGAATTAATTTTGACTTTGACCCATTTCTAGTGTCAGATAACTTGAGTTTTTTTTTCCCTTTCATACCTATGTTTACATATTTACTTATTGTATTTTCATTTATAAATATAGTTGTTTTTTGCCTACTCATATAAGAGGAAGCCTATGCCTCGTATTGAGACATACCGACAGAGTTGATGGTGACCATTTTATTTTTATTATATGTAATAAAACCGCAAATAAGGACATTTGTACGTCTTTTCATATTTATCGCCGTCCGCAGGTCCTATCTGTCCGTCTGTTGTTTTAGCCCTATCACCTATATCTATTACCGGAATAAACGTCCAAGCCATTGCGAGCCGGATCTAAGCAGTTATAACCGGTTATAGCCGGGTCTGGCCGGCTAACCGCCATTTTGCTCGTAAAAAGCAGACTATGTCTGTTATCCGCCTGTTGTGCTCGTGTTAAGAGGGTGGATTATTGGTTTATTAACCCTCCGTATTTTTTAACAGGTAACATCGGTTTGTTTTCCTCAAATTGTTAGTGCAAATTGAAATTTTAAAAGTATTTGTTTTACACATACCTAAAAAGAGTTACGTGGGATCATGAGAAAACTGTTCTTTAAGCAAATGTTAGTCTTTCGTACCGTAGTAAATAATCATCAGATTTTTTTTACTTAATCATTATAAATATAAAGATAAATATGGAACTCTACATCCATTAATTATTCTATTAATTATTTATAAAAAATTACAGATAAAAATAAAAATTAGTATTACCAACTTACTGTATGTGTAACTTATACTCATTAAATATAGAATTAGTACCTGGGCGACCGATCTTTGCTCGGGCTAAAACTCGTTAATAAGCGCTTTCCCAGATATAAGACAAGCTAGATCGATGTGTCCATCCCCGAAAACCCCTACATCCAAATTTCATCGAAATCGCAGCCGTTTCCGAGATCCCCGGAATATAAAAATTTCATGTACTATACTCCATTTAATTTAAGATTTGAATTAACGGTCAAATTGTAACACACGTTTCTCGGTGTTTCAGACACAAATTGACTAAAAATACCTACATGTACATTTATTAGCGGTATTTTATTATTATATTTTTAGTATAAAAGTTAACTTAATTTTGAATAGTTTCATTGTCTTATTTAAAAACGTCTGCAAATTTCACCTTTAAGTTTCAAATCTTAAAATAAATGGAGCATATGTAGGTACTTATTATAAAGTCCACACAAGTATTTCAAAGCCTAATCACATGCTAATACAAACTAAACCGTACTATGCTTTTAAATCAATACTAATCTTAAGTACGCGTTAAAAACATGCAAACACACCGCCATAACAGTTACTAATATGGCCCAATAAAGGCGAGCCACTCAGCGTTTTGGGGGGTTAATGGAGGGGCTATTATTGAATGTACATCGACATTCATTGGGTATATTTGCACAGTGTATACCTACTCGGAACTGTGTATACATTATCTATACCTATAAAGGAGTACAGATGCATTAAATAATGATTTCACTTCTCATGCTCGTAAAGTTCGTGTTTATGCTGTATCTAGGCGACATAAAATGACTTTTTATGCACTAGTGAATAAAATAAAATTTTCGTCTTATACCAACTCAAGACCAAGGTAATCAGGTGTCAACAGCCACAAACAAAAAAGTTTCTGTATATTTTTAAAATATTTTTTAATTTATATAAAACTAAAAATCAATCAAATCAATCATAATTAATCATAATTAATCAGTAAAATTAAAATAATAGAATTATTATAATAATGCACAAAAAATTAAAGGTACATAAAAAGTGAGTCCTTGTTTCCACTGTTGCTATTTCATTTCCTCGCCATCGAAGTGAAAAGCAGAGTGTAAAACACGAGCATTAAACCCATTTTCCCCTCGACGTGTCTATCCGTGGCTCGGGTGGCTATATGAACGCCTCGGGTAAAATGGCTCGTTTTTTCATCATGTCATTTTGTCAGATAAGTTCGTATTTGGGTCAATCAATTATTTTACCGACACTTTGGGCGTCTCCTGCGTTACCAAAAAGTCGTACTTCCAACAAGATATTTCACGGTTTAATAGGTTGAACTTACGTAGGATTGCATGTAGTCATGTACACCATCTATTAAATTACAGAAAAAACATGTTTACTTACAAAAATCTGCAATTGTTTGAAAAATATCGCGGACAGATTAGTGTCGGTAAAAAAGTTGATTGGCGCATTTATCATGCTTTCTTAATGAGGTTTTTCACATAGTTGTAATATCGCTAGATGGCGTTAGTAACGTAAGGTCCGTTTGACGTTTGACATTTGATTGTGAATGGTTTACAAAGTAAATGAGCAAATCGCAAGCAAACGCCAAACGGACCTCACGATACTAACGCCATCTTGCGATATTTCGCCTCTCTGAAAACACTTAGGTATTGCTTGAGCAAACTTCAATAACCATAAGCTGGTTTCAAAAGCAAAATAAATATTTACAAAATGGCAAAACATTATTCATTACATCTCTTATAATGTCCCTTCACGCACAGGAAGATTCTTATTTATTTATTTATAATTTTACAAAACTCAAATATATCATTACAAGTATGCTGATGCAATAGTAATAGGCAAGTCAAATATGTCGAAATTCTACACTTACAACTAATTATGTAACCATCCATGTTGGCATTTACGCAATGTAGCAAAAGATCATAAAACCCATAATAAACGACTCTCTGAAGGATTACCGCGATCCGATTAGCTCCGCTCCCGCGGTATTATAATTAAATTAAAATTCTGCCTTTAATTAATGCAATTGTTAATCAGTGTGCGATGGAAATCCTTGAAGTTGCATTTGAGGAAGACAAAGAAAGCTAATAATGTCTCAGCCGCAGTAATAAGTGAGACAGAAGAATAAGTATAAAACTGTGGATATAATTTAATTACCTACTTGGGACTCTATCCTACTAATATTTTTTTGTTCTTTATACTTAATTTTACTGATTTATATTCCTTCTGAGCCTATATACGTCCCACTGCTGGGCACAGGCCTCCTCTCAGAACAAAAGGCTTGGGCCATAGTTCCCACGCGGGCCCAGTGCGGATTGGGAACTTCACACGCACCATTGAATTGCTTGGTTTGTCCATGCAAAGCCGCTGGCAAAAACCAGTAATACGTAAGCCAATATTGAACTGGAACATGAGTCTGGAGACCAGGTTGGATCAAAACCAACTCAGTAAGTACCTGATTACCTACCGTGTTATTATAAATTAGGTAGTTACCTACCTAAAACACATTAAAAAAAAAATCCAAATCTCATTTTTAAATTCTCCACAAAATAACAATACACAAAACTCTCCAAGTGAAATCCGGTGTCGATTCGGTTTGTACCGGCTCAAACTAGTTAGCGAGTACTCAGGGTCGGAAGGGTTGGGACTAAAAAAAAATTGTCGCCAATTAGTGAAGTTGGCCCATTGAAGAACTTAATTCGAAAGGAATTTAAAAATTTGAAGCACTGCTTCTTTGTTGGTGGAAGCGGTTTGTTGTTGATTTGACGACATTTTTTTATAATACTTAGGTACTGCTAATATTTTTCGATATAAGTAATTTGAGTTCTCAAAACCACAACACCTCAATACTCCTGTTTACTTTCTCATTTTAGAATTTTCAAGTCAAAAACTGAGCAAAAAAATAGTAATAAAAAAACTGATCTTAAAGTTTGAGAAACGATTTTATTGTCTGCCAACCATAGCCGTAGCTTGTAATAGCTAATTTCAACCCAACCATCACCAGCCCGGCTAGCTCAGTCGGTAGAGCATGAGACTCTTAATCTCAGGGTCGTGGGTTCGAGCCCCACGTTGGGCGAAATCTTTTTGTACTTTTTTTTTTATTCGTAGTTTTGTAGGAGTTATTTTTGTTACTATATTATTATTTTTGGGTGTTACAAAATGATAATTAGCTAATCAATTTTAGTAAGTAAATAAAATTTATGTAATACTGCTATGGAGTTTGAGTTGAAGTTATGATAGAAAAAGTTAAACATTTTCTTTTGTGTCATGTAAGAACATACTATAGTAGAATAGTGATTTATTTAAACCATAATTGTTATCGTCTTAATAATAGAATAAAATTAATTATTATTTTATTAATCATTTAACAACTAAACGAATCATCCGTAACTAAATAAGTTTTGTACATTCAAGAAAAATATGTACTTATTAAAAGTTCCAAAAATAATTGTACCACAGAATCTTATTCAGATACAATAAGGCCGTAGCGTAGTAACATATTTGAGTGGTTCGAATATATACTTACTTTTGCATTTGATTGTACATAAGAGGCAAAATTGAGTGCAAAGATTAATATTAAGGTCGTCTACATATTTATGTAACTTTGGACGTGTCGATATCTTTATCTTTGATTGTAATATCTGTGGCGAGACTGTAAATGACATGAAACGGACTGATGATGTCAGAATTCTGTTTTAATCTCATTGAGTAAGTGTTATATAAATTCGTTACTATACACATCAGGGGGTGTAGCTCAGATGGTAGAGCGCTCGCTTAGCATGCGAGAGGTACGGGGATCGATACCCCGCACCTCCAATTCTCTTTTCGCTTTTTTTTATTATAATAGTTTTACTTGTTTATTAATTATAATATTAAATAGGTTTAAGCAAATATTTTTACGTCCTTATAAATGTTTTTTTTTTTAAGATTTCATTGATCTAAGTCCTATTTTACATTCCCATTCGTAATATCCTCAAAATACCTGAACTTATTTTAATGGAAAAAGGTTTACCAAAACATTTCGTATCATACAAATCTATAATGTGTCATGGGGCATTGACCCCGCACAAAAGAATTGACATTTGACAGCGGTATCGCTTTTGGCGGGTAATGTGACATTTGACGTTTTTAAATTATACTGTGACAAAGATCTTAATGACGGCGGGCTACGTTTCACGGAAGGCGCTTTTCATTTTATTTTTCATAATAAAATAACAATTATTAGCTTTATGTACCTAAGTATTGTTTTAATCTCAACATTTATACTTAAAATCATGAACAAAACTAACAATCGACACGGCGAATCGTAATAATATTTAAGTAAAGTTTTATCAGGTGTCCGCGTTAGTTCCGTATTTTGCCACGTTCTTTATTTTTGACGCGTAGTTGCAATGGCGCTTTGTTTTTTTCTAGAAGCTCTTGTAGAAAATGAAGATCCAGCAATTTTAACCTTGACCAAAAAGGTCTTTTCTTATTGTACAAAATTTAATTAGGTACAACGGATTTAACGAATTATTCAAAACTATGTTTTCTCGAAATCTATCTCGATTGCTACATTTTAAAGCAATAGAGAACAAATATCGACAGTTGATCTCGGTGTCTAATGTCAATTACTAACTAGAAACACTTAAATACGGTCTCCAAACGCAAATATAATATTAACCGCCATTCCCCAACAATTTGGCTTGCTTGGCACTAAGACAATGACGGCAAACTTTAATCTGCGCCCAACTTTGGCATCGACTCCATATTTTGGCATAAATTCAAAGTTTCCAGAGTATCTCGACGAGCAACTATGTCGGATAGTTAGAAAGGATTGTGCCGCGCGCCATCTAGCGGCGGATAGCTTAAATACTTGAGGTGATTTACGTCGTTGAATACTTAGTTGTATTTAAATTCATATTATAAGGTAATTTATGCCTATTTTTAGTATAAATACGGTTATGACTGTTTTATACTCGTTTTATCTCTTGTAATCATGCAAATGGAGACCTATTTCATGTTTTTGTTGAAAGAAAATTCCATTGCTGTTAGCTTACGTTTTCTTGTTCTTTCTCCTATCTCTTTCGCTCAACTACCAAAGACAATATCGCACAGTCAACACTATTTCTATGTTTAATGTCTTTTGCAGTTTGACATTTGCTAAATGCCAGCTTTCTTAACAATGGAAAGGTCGGGTAGTACCTTTATAAATGCCAAATAGGGTAAACTAAGTTTGAAAACATTATGCGGAAGAAAAATCGCTTTGATGCAGACAGATATCCATACTAATATTTTAAATGCGAAAATGTGTTTGTATGTTTGTATGTCTTTCACGCCGTAACGGAGTGACGGATCGACGTCATTTTTGGCATAGAGATATTTTATGGGCCCGAGAGTGACATAGGCTACTTTTGATCACGGAAAAATGCACAGTTCTCGAGGAAACAGCGCGCGATAACCGAATACCACGCGGGCGGAGCCGCGGGCAGTGATTTTATAAGGAAAAAGGAAAAAATACTTTTTTTTATAAAACACCAATATAATATATACGTAATGATCCAATAGAAACGGGGCGGAATACACTTTTATATACCTAATGACGTAACTGTGAAAACTTAAAAAAAAAATTATAGAGATATTTTTTTTTATTATTTGTTTCTCATAGGTATTACATACACTTACTTAATTTACATATCCACTCGCCAAACTGATATTAGTTTGTTGGCGAGGATGCGCTCTTTACAATTTAATTACATGTAACTACCTATTTATTTAAGCATGCATCTAAATACAAAAACAAAACAAAAGTTAAAACATATACCTACAGAGATGTGAATACTTTTGCAAAAATGTACCCTAAGGCAGTTTTTTTTTTTTATACGACTGGAAGGCAAACGAGCAAGTGGGTCTCCTGGTGGTAAGAGATCACCACCGCCCATAAACATCTGCAACACCAGGGGTATTGCAGATGCGTTGCCAACCTAGAGGCCTAAGTTGGAATACCTCAAGTGCTAGCAATTTCACCGGCTGTCTTACTCTCCGCGCCGAAACACAACAGTGCAAGCACTGCTGCTTCACGGCAGGATTAGCGAGCAAGATGGTGGTAGCAATCCGGGCGGACTTTGCACACCACCTGCCAAAGCAACTGCTGCTGTTTTTGCAAAGGAATCCTTTTGAGAGTATTTTTAACTATTATTGCCACACTCATTTCCATAATTAAAAGGCAAAACAATTAACGCTACCATAAAGCGTTGTAATTAATATTTTCACTGCTTTTTCTGTAAAGCATTGTGCCCATTGTGTGCCTGACGCAATCTGGAGGGGCCTTAGAGAACTTATCACCGGAGTTCCTTTCAGCTTATCTGCACCAAGAGACGCCAATAGTTTTGTCATACTTGATTTGGATGTATTTTAACTATATGTAAACAAAACAATGTCAATTGGTGTCTTAAATATTAAAAACCCCCTGTAAACTATCTAAACATTTACATTTTTCTATAAATATACACTAATATAGTTGATATTACAATTATAGATAAGTAAAATGTATAAAATCCTTGAACGTACGAAATCTGGTAGCTAAAGTTTGTTTACATTTAGCTAAATACCTATCCAAAGAATAATCCATGCTATACTTACTATACTAATATTATAAATGCAAAAGTGTGTTTGTATGTTTCTGTGTTTGTCCGTCTTTCACGCCGTAACTGAGCGACGGATCGACGTGATTTTTGGCATAGAGATAATTTATGGGCCCGAGAGTGACATAGGCTACTTTTTATCCCGGAAAAATGCACAGTTCCCGATTTCCCGAACAGCGCGCGATAACCAAATACCACGCGGGCGGAGCCGCGGGCTAAAGCTTGTACAGATATACAGACACTGTTTAGCGAAGTGAATGCTTAAACCAGTTGAAAATTGGATTTATAGTGACTTTTTGAAAAATTTATATACCTGTTTCTTTCTCAAACGATTTTCTATGTGCAGCAGGGCTACTACAAAACTTGAAACTCGAAGTTCGTGTCGTGCGGTCCCTCTGACACTTATACTATTTAATACGAGAGCGAAGTAGTAGCCCTGCAGATGTCCATTATTCGAGTGTGGGTAATAAAAAAGTAATATGTAAAATATGTAAGTATTTTATATAGAAAAGGGTTTTCGAGTGGTGTCCGCGGACCGGGAGACGAGCGGTCGGTAGGCCGCTCCAACAAGATGGAGCGACGACCTGGCTAAGATCGCGGGATCGCGGTGGATGCGAAAAGCACAAGACCGGTCTGAGTGGAGAGCCTTGGGGGAGGCCTATGTCCAGCAGTGGACGTTTTTCGGCTGACATGATGATGATGATGTAAGCATTTTTTTCCCTCGCAGTCAAAGTGAAATGGAGTGTTTAACGCGAAACTAAACAACCATAAAGGCACTCGAAATATAGCCACCCTCGCTCGGCTCGGGTGGCTAAACATCTCGTGTCATTATGGCTTGTTTTAGTCCCTCGTTGAACAATCGATTACCTATGTTGGCAATTTTTTTTTCTTAGTTTGGATGGCAAACGAGCAAGTGGGTCTCCTGATAGAAAATTTATAAATGATTATGATTATGTTTGATATAATTAAATCGTTGTTAAGCGAGCTATGGAGAGAGCAATGTTTGGGGTTTCTCTACGGGATCGAATCAGAAATGAGGAGATACGTACAAGAACAAGGGTCACCGACATAGCCAAGAGAATTAGCTCGTTGAAGTGGCAATGGGCGGGCCATATAGCACGGAAAACCGACCGTTGGAGCCGAAAAGTTCTCGAGTGGAGACCGCGGATCGGCAAGCGCAGCGTAGGACGTCCACCAACGAGATGGACGGATGGTTAAAGCCGCGGGTTCACGGTGGATGCAGGCCGCTGCCAACCGAAGACACTGGAGGTATACGGTGGGAGGCCTATGTCCAACAGTGGACGTCCTACGGCTGAGATGATGAATTAAATCGTTATGTTAAAAAGCAAAATCTTATCCCTGATCTCAATAACTTACGTATTCCGACCACATCATTTTCTTTTCAAAACGACGTAAGTACCCACCTTTCCCACAATACACCCTTAATCAATTGTGCTTTTGTACTCCCCCTTGATGGAGGGGGGGTGACCCCCGGCATTTAGTAATTTGCTTGTTTTCTTAGATAAGGCATTTCGTTGAATCCGAGGGTATTTTTAAAATTCTATAAAAATGAATGAGACGATTTTAAAAGATTACTTGCACGTCATTTTTACCAGATTGCCCGCAAGGGGGTTATGTCTTTCAAACGTATATAATTAAATAAATATCATGGGACAATTGACACCAATTGACATAGTCCCAAACTAAGCAAAGCTTACTAATATATTAAACGTGCAAGACCTGAGAGTAAAGATTATAGACCGGGGATCGAACCAGGAACCTTAAGCTTCGTAGTCAGGTTCTCTAACGACTTGGCCATCCGGTCGTCATTTACTCGTATATGTATGTATGTCTGTGTCTGTGTTGTTGTGTTGATGATATCATTAGTTTCGTTAAAACTGTCTGAGTCTAGTAATTTAGAACTTCACTATTAACTCTGACACAAAAAGTGTACACCGCCATCTACCGGCAGATAGCGAAGTTATTTTCCCCTTACATCTTCTACCATGAGTCGATATTATACTTTCATTATGTCTGTTAAAAACGGTGCTTCTAACGAACGCTTCTTCATGAAAATTACAGGCTCGCGTTACCACATCTTTGACGAGTCGGCTAATACGTGTATTTATGTAGCCAAGCACGTAACAGACGCAATCTTAATCATACCTAAGTATGTAATATTGTTGCCCGCAATTTCGTTTGAATCCTGCGAGAATTTTACACTTTTGCGGGATAAAAAGTAATTACCTCAGCGGCAAAAAATCTGGTCCTCAATTGTAGGTATGCAGTAACAGGTTTTTTCGTATGTAGGTATGTGGGTTTTTCGTGTGTTGTTGTTTTGTTTTGCAGGTGGCAGGACCCTGTGCAAGGTCCGCCCGGATTGCTACCACCATCTTGCTCGCTAATCCTGCCGTGAAGCAGCAGTGCTTGCACTGTTGTGTTTCGGCGCGGAGAGTAAGACAGCCGGTGAAATTACTGGCACTTGAGGTATTCCAACTTTGGCCTCTAGGTTGGCAACGCATCTGCAATACCCCTGGTGTTGCAGATGTTTATGGGCGGTGGTGATCTCTTACCACCAGGAGACCCACTTGCTCGTTTGCCTTCCAGTCGAATAAAAAAAAAATGTAATTCCAATTTTTTTGCCGGTGAGTATATTAGATTAAGCAATGATAATATAGGTAACTTTATTTCTTGTAAGTCAGTCATTGGCAGTAGTGGTTGCTGATCTATAGCGACATGTGGTCAAAAACAAAAAAGTTTCAGTTGAAAGTTCTTGTAAGTCGAAACACTCGTGACTCAATAGACAAAAAATATAAAAAACCCCTACTCTGTCTGTCTGTCTGTTACGCTTTCACGTCGAAAACACTGAACCGTTTTTGATGAAATTTGGTATATAGGTAGTTTAAACCCCAAGGATCAACATAGGATACCTTTTATTCCGTTAGAGGGCGCCACCGCGCGATAATCTAAATCCGCGCAGACGAGGTCGCGTGCATAAGCTAGTAAATAATAAATTAAAACACTTACTCAAAACTTCGTCGGAAGAATTACAATTTTAATAATACTTAACATAATAATATTCAGATACCATAAAACCCCAAACTAATGTTAAAATCGATGTTTTTTTTTGGAAACACTGGGATTCAGTACATATGGAATCCAGAGGCTTTGTATACAACATAATGTAAATCTTAAATCTAGAGTTAACTAATATAGAATAAGGTACTGCAAACTAACACTTATGGACATGGTCTGAATTAAATGTTTTGAATTTGAATTTGAATTTAAACAATGAAAATATTCACTAACGGACTTCAGTTGGACTTATATTTGCAGGTATGTAATTCAAGAAAAACACATAGTTTAGAGGGTTTTATAAATCACACTTCATCTCACTCACGTATGTTACGCGTGTGTGTGAGAATATGCATAAGAAGGGGACGCGAATAGTGATGAGAAAAAAGTATCGATAAAATTAGTTTACTTCCTACTAGGATATACCACGATAGTTTTCTAAAATGAACCAAACTTAATCTAACCTAAGTCAATGTCGTACCTGGTTTTAGAATAGGACAAATCATATCATGGCATGAATTTGACTTAGATTTTAAGTGTACCTATTCTTGTTTTGCTTTTAGTTTTAAGTTTTATTATAGAATTGAACTCTAATTTGACATTCTAAATTAGTTCTATTTTTTATTTTTTTGGTTGACTTTTTATTGTAATAGGATTTATTTTTTGTATACTTTTGACGATCTTTTTGTGAATTTCTTGTAATCAACTGACATGTGTTTATAATGTATTTTTTCATAAGGTAATAAATAAATCTATCTATCTAATCTATCCTCCTGTGGGTGGGACGTATTTACTGGAATAGGTTTTGGAATAGGTCTTGGCTTGGATGCGTGAGTACGCGTTCTCGCCCGCAATTCTTTAGGCGTACGAGTATTTAGGAGTACGGCGGCTGACAACGTTCCGCCGACTTGAAAACAAGCACTTATGTACACTTTTTAACTGATTTTTTTTTAATCGCTGATAGTCCTGCCTGTATAAAGCATGAGGGAAGTTTTTAGTCTGTATTTAATAAAAGTAAAAAAAATTAAGTGTAAAGACGGAACTGTGACGTGGAATTCGATAGATGGATATTCGTAAAACTACTAAAACTAGTACGGTGTAACGCAATCACGAGAGCGCATTTACGGGAATCATTTTGTTTACGCAATGAGTTAAGCACTAGTAGATACTCGTGGACCTAGTCTTTGGATCTAGTCTTTTTGTGGACGTTTCTCACCTCTACTGTGGGTGTCGTAAAATGACAGATTCTTCGCAGATGAGGTCGTGGGTTATAGTTGCAATGGTTGTATGCAGTGGCGATCCTTACATAGAAGCCCAAAAGCCGGGCTTGCCTTATAAATCGAACAATGTCCAAACGAAAAAAAAAGTTCTAATACAATCACTTTAATGATTTAGCGCGCTTTATTTTACGTAAAATAATAAAAGTAATCCGGTGCATGGCAAGTGGCGCCAAATGGCTGCGCGGCGAGTCCATACAACGCGGCGATAAGTGGCGTACGTTGTAAATAGCATGACATCTCGCTCGCTCTCGTGGGCTTTTACGGGGCTTACGTTTGGAAGCGTTTGCTCTCTTCCCACTTAGGGAAACGTTAGTGTTGCAAATATCTATGTATAGCTGCATGTATAGAACTTTCTTTGCAATTTTGAAGCTGGCTTACGGTGTGAAGTTTGTTGCGTTTGGTTTGGAAAGCGAGTGCGCGGGCGCGAAATGAATAACTTCTATTTAACTTCATGTTTATTTCGAACCGTCGGCCATAGCGTAGTTGTGATTTGATGCAATCATTTCAAAAAATAAAGAAGTAGGTACTTAGGTATTCTGGTTTTAGCAGTACGTCAGTACTATTATATATTCTGTGGTTTTAATGCGGTGTAAAGTGCGGTGCCTGTAAGAGAGAATGAGTTCGGAAACGGACCAAATTGTCCCTTGTGTGACTACAAGTGTATAAAAGAATTAATAATCGGTGGAAGGGTAAATACATTAAGTTTTATTGAAAAGAAATATATAATTCCGTCCCAAAAGCCGACTTCTGACTTGTGTATTTCACAGACTAGTAAAGATTGAAGACTAAAGCGGCAACAAGATGGATTTACCTACATTAAATGATAAAAAATACTAAAACATACCTACTTATCTCTCGGCTTGCCATAGTCTGATACCCTAGGCACGCCACTGGTTGTATGTTAGTAAGATTAAATTAGATACTGTTTGTTTTAAAGTCAAAGTCGAAATATCTTCATTCAATTTAGGCCATAACAAGCACTTACGAATATCAAAAAAATTTACCACCGGTTCGGAAAAACCTCTGTTGAGAAGAATCCGGCAAGAAACTCAATGAGGTGTATTATTTTTAAACAGATTTACAATATTAATAAATGATATCTATACCTACATCACAAGTATTTAACACAACTTTGTACTTAACACAGTACGTTGCAAGGTCTTTTCTAAGGTGAGTTGCTAAGAATAATTTTACAATTATGGTAAGACAACGTAAGAATTACACAGATGAGTTGAGAGTTCGAATCAAATAAATTAGACGATCACCTATAATAATGTATGCAAGGCCTACCCTACCGTACTACCCGAGTAGTACAGTAGGTACGTATATGAAGTAGGACGACATTACAAATACGGTGAAAAAAATTCTGAGTTTTTTTATTTACTTTTTTGAGTTGAAAGTATCATCTAATTATTGTTAAATGAAAAAGGGCATTTCGTTAAATTTTCCAAGGAAATTTGATGGGGATCGCTATTAAAGTGTCGAAAACGATTTATGAGTGACGGAAGGAAATTACAATTGAATTATTATAAGAATTCTGAAAACAAAATTATTACGTATTACCTGTTGGCCGTGACTCCGTCCGTCCGTGTACAATCCGTTTATCGCTATTTTGCGAGAACTACGTAATTTTTCGGGACGAAAACTATTCTATGTCCTTCTCCGAAACTGGACTCATAAAATCTGTATACCGAACTTAAACGAAATTTAAACGGTTCAGTGGTTTATAATCAATTTTCGGGAATTCTCAGTGTGTTTTAACAAAAATAGCAGGAAATACACGTCATGTTTGTATTTCTTCACTTTAATTGTTATTCAAGACATTCTTTCACTGAAATTAGAAATCGTAATTCGAAAAAATGTTTTGTTGGTCGTCTTCTTCAGAAACCAAAAAAATCTTAAGAAAATTAACCATGTCCGCCCCAACTAACAAAACCAAGTTATCGACAAATTAACAATTAAGTGTCCATCACTAAATGCTGGCGTCTTTGACAATCGAGTTACCAGGGAGTCCATCAACCTAGTTAATGGCCTGAAAATTGTCGGTAGACGAATTTCTTGACGTTTTACACTTTGCTAGTGATGGGGGTTGTCGATTATAGCGTGATTGAATTAGTTGCGATTAATTTTGGAGATTGGGGGGTGCATTACGGTGGCGTGAAGATTGAGAGAAAAGCGAGTTTGTCACGTCTTTGGATGCAACACCTCGCAGATATAGTATATACAAGTACATAGTCCTCCGCATCGGTTTCTATGACGGCGACCCTGACTAAATATATTTATTGTATAAAATTTTATAAATATTTATAAGAACAAGGAAACATGCTTAGTTTCTAGCGTGCGCTTTAATATGGCTTGCTAGACCGAAGTTAGTTTTGAAAACTATCGCAGGGTGCATAGCACAAAGATAAGTCCGCCTTTGTACCTAGCACTTTCTTTTTGTGTGATATTTTTGTATTTCCTTTTTTATACAATAAAGAGTACAAACAAACAAACAATAGAGTTGGCCTTGTGAATTATAAGTATAGGAGGGCTTGGATCTGCCTTTTAAAATTTAATTCAACTTATTGGCGGTAAATAAATATACATTGATACTACAGATTTCAATTATTGTACTCTTTATAAGGAACTATTTAACTCTCTATGTACTTTAGCCTTCTAAACCTAACCAATCCGAGTCGCTTCTGCTCCTAACCGTCTTGCTCGCTCGCTTCGCTCGCTCGCACAAATTTTATTTTATTGTTTAATGTTTTTTTGCCTTATTAAAGCATTTGCTAAATGACTAAATACCATAATGTAATTTTTCATAATAATATTTTGTCGAGTGAAAATTTGACGTAATGAAAATATTCGTATTAAAATTTTGCCAAAGTTTGCATTGCCAAATAAAAAGTTGCTAAAAATGGTTTGGGAAATGAAATTTGACCAAAATAAATTTGGTAAAACGGCAGGATCCCCTAAAGTTCGCATACTCTTCGCTAGTCATACCGTAATTTTTGGCCGAATCATCGTTTGTCATATTTTTTTCCCCAGTGAAACCTTTTTTCTGATTTTTTTTTAATGGTCATCCAATAGAAATCTAAGGGTTGGGTTAGGTTTGTTTTATAACAATTCTGAACAATTATTGGGTTCAGAGAAAAAAGCGTTATGACAAACGATCGTTCTGACAAACATTACATTCGGACTCTCAATAAGTATGCGAGCCGATATGGACCGATTTAAATTTTTGATACCTCACGTTAGATACATCACGAAAAATTGTTTGTTTGTCTCTTGTTCCTAAAGTTCTGTAAATCGTTCAAACATTAAGTAATTATTCCTTAACGAGATAAGTTTAACTTTGTGTTTGGTTTTCAATGTAATGTGTTAATTTTATGTGTTATATCTATAAATATTGAGTTATACATATGTTATAGGCCCCCAAGACACAGGTCTATACCTAGTTTGGGGGTCAGAACATTTGAACATTTCCACGACTTCTCTGTACAAACTTTCCATACTTATTGAGTACTGTATTTTTCCATAAGTTGATTGTACAATTAATAATTTTTTATTTATTTTTATTTTTATTATTTCCCTTTTAAATACCAAGAGTATGCTACAACCTCATACGTCCTTACGTTATTTACATTTTTTGTAATCTATATATATAAAAGAAAGTCGTGTTAGTTACACCACTTATAACTCAAGAACGGCAGAACAGATTTGGCTGAAAATTGGTAGGGAGGTAGCTTAGAGCCAGGAGACGGACATAGGATACTTTTTATCCCGATATTCCCACGGGATAGGGATAAAATCTTGAAATAACAACCGCTGGGCTTGGAGTCATTAAATTTGGTATGTAGGTAGGTGGACGTCTGAAATTACTCATAGGCGACTTTTTGACCCGATATTCCCACGGGATACCTAGGGATGAAATCTCGAAATAACAACCACTGGGACTAGAGCCATGAAATTCGGTATGTAGGTAGCTCGACCAATGAAATAATACATATGCTATTTTTTAACCCGATATTCCCACGGGATAGGGATAAAATCTTGAAATAATAACCGCTACGCTTAGCGTCATGAAATTTGGTATATAGGTAGTTGGCCGTCTAGAATAACACATAGGCCACTTTTTGGCCCAATATTCCCACGGGATACCTAGGGATAAAATCTAGAAATAACAACCGCTGTGCTTAGAGCCATGAAATTTAGTATGTAGGTAGCTGGACCTCTGGAATAATAGATAGGCTACTTTTTATCTCGATATTCCCACGGGATAGGGATAAAATCTTGAAATAATAACCGCTGGGCTAAGAGTCATGAAATTTGGTATGAAGGTAACTCGATGTCTAGAATAACACATACGCTACTTTTTATCCGGATATTCTCACGGGATAGTTTTGAACTATTTTGAAAACAAATGACTTTCTGCCAAGTACCTATCATGCGGCGCATTCTTCTTGGCAATGATGGTCTTTCCGAAAGCGCTGGTAGTTTAAAAAATGACGTATAAAAGTGCCCATTGCGGCCTATTTACTGAATAAATGATTTGAATTTGGATAGGCAACATTTTTGAAATTTCAGCACTGGGTTTAGAGTCTTGAATTTTGTACAGCTATTCACAACACAACCTCAATGAAGGAAGACCACGATATAAATTTTGGAAATTGCCAGGGGAAATTTTTAAAATCCTGAAAATTTCAAGTGCAACTACCAGACCGATTAGTTTACGCGTGCGAAGCCGCGGGTAAAAGCTAGTAATTTATATAAATTTAAAAATCTCATTTCTTCAAAAACTTTGTAGCTTTAAAACTTTCCACATAGTACATTTGGCTGATTTGTAGTACACAAGGAATGTGATAATAAATCCAGAGAATCATCGATGCCGATAAAAGTTTTAACGCACTAGTAGTGTTGTACTAATTTTTTGATCCTTAAAACACTAAAACTATCGATAAAATCGTCTCTGTCCCTTCTCTAGCGGCTCAGACGACCTCTATCGATCCAGCATCCGAGTACAGAACAACTATAACAAGACACCCGACTTAGCCCTTAAAACATTCGCATAGAGTTCATTTTAGCGCAATTTTTATTACCTATATTGTTGTCTCTTTCAGCCAACGTACTGACCTGTTTATTTTTGGAACCCTCACGACCATAATATTAGATGGGATGAACAGATAAACTATTCACTTAATCAATTGATTTAAAACAGTTACTTTTCTCACTCGCGACCTTATTATGACAGTTGGGCGTTTTCTAAAAAATTTTGGAAAAATAACCCCAAAAAAAATTACAGTTCTGCGATGTTTTTTTCATACACTCAGTAGGTATGGGCGAGACAAAATTGGCTCATAAAATTTTGTATCAAAAATGGGGACTTTTTTTTAAACGATTGGAATCGATTGTGATTCTAAGTAGGAAAAAACATTTTTTTCCAAAATTTTAAAAAAGGTACTTTTTTTAAAAAAAAGGCCCATTTACGCCTATGCAACTAATGTGCAACATGCACAAATCATACAAACCCAACTTGATTCATTCAACCAGATAAAAAGCTGATCTTATTTGATTTACATGGCCGCGTTTTTGTTGACGACATGATAAAAGATTTTGTTACAGTTTCCAAGTTATCTAGTAGAAGTACAGGACGTCTAAAAATCGAAAAATGTCATCAAATTCTATAGTTCATTCATGGCCATTTTTACTTTAAATGACGCAACCTAATTTTTTTTTCATAATTGCGTAATCCTGTGTTCTCCGTACTCAGAATCACGAGCACTGTTGATTTTGACGAAGAAAAAAAAACGTACCCAATTTTCCATAAACATTTTGTGTCCATTTCGTAACGACCCATATAAACTATACAAAAAAGTCACAAAAGTGACAAAAAAATTAGGGACACTTTTTTCTTCGTTTAAATCAATAGTATTCGTGATTCTGAGTAAGGAGAAACTAGAATTACCTAATAGGGATGTTGACATCACCAATCAACTGACGTACTTTTTATGAGCTGTCAAAACTCAATTCACCCATTGAGTTTCAATGGCATTAGCGACTTATGACGTCATAAGTCGCTATTTGTTCGCCAACTCAATCAAATTTGTTTTAAAGCAACAAGAAATCTAGTTTTACAGTAAATCGAAAATTAATCTGGTTTTCAGGGCTAAAATGAAGCGTTTTTTTACTGGCGTCGTGCCTTCGAATTTTTTTTTAATGGCGTCAACAATCCTTACCGGAAAAAAGGGCAGTTGCGTCATTTAAAGTACAAATGCCCTAATAACAAGATGTGGCCATGAAAATGTGGTTGTTGGAACGCTTTACCACCACTACCACACTGCAGTGACGTGTTTGAACTGAAATGTAGCGTGGGGATGGCGATAGTGGGTTTGAGTAATAATAATAATAATAATTTGAGTAAAAAAACGGCAAAAAATCACATTTCTTGTATGGGAGCCCCCATTAAATATATATTTTATTCTGTTTTTAGTATTTTTTGTTATAGCAGCAACAGAAATAATAACTGTCTAGCTATCACGTTTCACGAGATACAGCCTGGTGACAGACAGACAGACCGACGGACAGCGAAGTTTTACTAATAGGGTCCTGTTTTTACCCTTTAGGTACGAAACGTTAAAAATAACCTAAAAAATACCTATTTTTTACATCACCAATGTCAATTAACGTAAAGCAGCGACATCATCACGCTTCTCTGGTTCCATAACGAAAGCGTTCACTGGTATCTCCCCCCACGAAAAGACACAGAAAAATTGTGAGCTATAAGCAACTCAACCTTTATATGCTTGGGGACTACAGGTATCGAGTTCTCGATTCCCCTCTCGTCATCAATCTCTTCTGTACTGATACAATTTTCATATATAAATATTTTAATAATCCACTATGCGAACGGGTTTGGAAGAAAATAGCATTTTAGTGTTACAGAATTTTATCGGCGCCTGCCAAAATGTTTATAGCAATGTTGCTTCAAGGCAACATTGCTCGTCGCAATTTTATAGGCGTTAGGTGTTTTTTTATTTTACTATATCCGACCATAAGCAAGAAGTTTGTCTAATGGTCACTGATTTTGAACACCTGTAATGTCACCGGTCAGGCAACGATACATTTGAAGGTCGTTGTTCGGACTAACGCCTTACACAAGTATCATAGCAATCATTTTCACCGCGAGAGTTACCTTGACTATTTTTCTAGGCGTTTCCTACATTACTATCGAAACGTCATCGTCATTATATGCATTTTTTGGGAAGCTACATTAGGGCAGGCCTATTGGTGGACGTCCTAAGGCTGATATGACGATGACAATTTCGCTATTCGTGGAGTTTTCAATTTCCAACTTTTTTTTGTAATATTTATAACAGCATTCAAATATTTCAGGGTACCTATATATCGCTCAAAATATAAGCACCTTGGTACAATAGGTTTAATTGCATTATTATTATGCATCGGGGTCACGAAAGGTCACTATTAATTACGTTACGACTGCATTGGACTGATAACCTAATCAAACACTGCTTATACCTAGGTATACTATAGATACTAAGGTATATAGCTCAATATATACGTCTCATTGTAGAGCACAGGCCTCCTATCAGAATATCTAACAACTAACAGAGGTTTAACGTCTGATAACACGGTACACGGTGAAAAGTATTGCTCTGAGAATGAACTTTGGTTGAGATCGAAACGGGTCAGTGTAGTGTGGTGGTAGCTATACTTCATTTAATTTAGAATTAGAAACCACAATAACATTATATTGCGTCTGGTCAACTATTTCTTACCTAGCAAATAGCCCAGTACAATAGTCTGGGAGCCGCACATGAGCCGCAAAATAAAATTGTTTTAATGCACTTTATTTGCGTGTCGTCAATTGTTGTTCTCGTACAAATTTTGAAGAGATTACAGTTCACGAGCCGCAATATAATGTTGCTGTGGTTTCTAATTCTAAATTAAATGAAGTATAGGTTTGTGTGATTTGTGTTGTTCTTACAGCATGGAGGTGAAGGAGCTGCGTGAAAATATTTGTAGCATAGACGTAGCTGTCATAAGGTTGCGAGTGAGCGAAGTAATTGTTTTTAAAGTAAAATTCAATATAATCTGACAATTTTCTACACATTTAACACCCTAACGTGGGCACGCTTGATTGTCCCTGTTGTTGCAATTATCATCTAAAAGGGATCAAAAAAGAATAATAGTCTCATCACAAAGCCTTAGGCAGCCCGGTGTTCATATTAGTTGGCTGGAAGTGTCTACAGGATTGTCAGATTCTATTGAATTGGAGTATAGTACATTGACGCGGAGCTCTGCAAAGTAACGTCTGATTCAATAAATTATTTTTACTAGGTACCTATCTATGATTGGTTTTTTGGAGTCTTTTTGTATTTTTTATTTTAACTCCAAATTTTTTACTTTTACGGGTATCCCGTGAAACCATATCGAAAATACAAACTTAGACATGGATACACAGAAAGAGAAACCAGCGCTGGGAATCGTACCTAGGTCTTCGGCAATCCGTGCTGCGTGCTGTAACCCCTAGCCAGGAATTTTTCCTATACACACATATCTCAGGTCGCTTTTTGCGGTGGTGTAGGGGTTATAGCACGCAGCACGGATTGCTGAGAACCTGGGTTCGATTCCCAGCGCTGGTCTCTTTTTCTGGTTTTTCTGTGCATCTGTGACTCACTTTCTATTTTCGATTCAGGTACCTATATTTCGGTTCTCTAATTTATCGCCGAAAATTGTTTCGCCGAATATTACTTCCCAACCAACTTTTCGCTGAATTTTGAATGATCACTTGCCAACTTATTAAAATGTATAGTTTTATTTCCCAACCTAACAGTTACCAACTGTACCTACGTTTGGCCTGTTTATTATAAAGTCACTTTTCAAAATGCCGATTTTCGGTTAGTAGAATGTTTTGGTTGGCGTAATATTCCTTTCGTCGTACAATGTTTCCCAACTGTTTTATTGAATAAGGGCTTCGTTTAGTAACTAGGTATGTAATATAATAAGTAATGTGGGTAAGCGCAGCATTTCCGTTGTGTTTTTGGTTGTGCACTAATACCTAAAGCGTTTGTGACAAACGTCCATTTGACAATGTTTGACTTTTTGATACAACACGGCAATGATCACGGTATCAATCTTGTACCAATTATGTGTGTGTGTTAGATTTCTAAAAACCCCTAATTACTGAATCTTCGGTCAATTTTTGAAAACATTTATTTACTAACAAGGATACCATTTTCAGTTCAATATTTTTATTTATTAGAAATATTAAAAAATAAAAATACGATTCTGGCACTCGCCGGCCGCTGCCGCGGCACGCTCGCTCCGCTCGCTCGGCTTCGTGCGCTATTTGCTCACCGTTGACCTAACACGCTCCTCCTCGCTTCGCTCGTCGTCACACCTAACTGGACTTTGCCACACATTAGATTTCTGTTGCTATAAATATTACAAAACTCTGATTTGTAATTACTACTGCCAATTGATAAAACTCTTACTTTCAATAAAAAGTTGGCTTATGTATAAAAAGGGAACTGTCACACTAACGAAACGTTAAATTCGTTTAATAGTTGTTTGACATAGTGAAATATTTGACAAATGATAAGTTTTCCAAACGTTTTGAGTCATTATGATATTCTGCTATATAATAATTCGACGAAATGACACGTTGCCATACAAAAAGTTGGTAATAGTTAGTTGTCAAAGTGAATCTTCGGCGAAACGTTGGTTGGCAAGTGATATTCGGCCAAATGAAATTCTGCGAAAAGGCAGAACACCCTATATTTCCTAGCCTCTTACACTGTCCTTCAAGCTATTGAGAGTGAAATACCTATTGACCGTGGCGTGAGAGTATCAATGATTCGATGTAGACGCTCCGCATCACCAGTTGTTCCAGGTATACTACCTGATCATTTCACAGAATATGTAAAAAGCGTATAGAAAAGTTACTCTCTGTCTACCGAAAGTGTGCAAAAAAAAAACACTTCCAATGCAATGTCTTTTATGAATAATAAATTGTAAATCTATTTAAAAAATATATATACCTCGTTGAGTTTCTTGCCAAATTCTTCTCAACAGAGGTTTTTTTCGAACCGGTGGTAGATTTTGTTGACATTCATAAGTGCTTGTTATAGCCTAAATTGAATAAAGATATTTTGACTTTTGACTTTGAATACCGAATAGAGAGCAAAAAAATAAAACAGCTCTAACGCACACTAAGCGGCAACATCGATTGTCGATTACGTAAAATCTGACAGTTGAAGCGTTTATTAGGGAGAAATTAACAGAAAAAAAATACCGAACTGCCTATACTTCGGTATTTTTGCTAAACCGAACACAGTGTTAAAATACAGAACGATTCAGTAAAATACCATACACCTGGCAACACTGACTGCATGTATCAGTTGCCACCCCACAGGGAACGAAATAGAGGACGCTAAATGCCGCTAGTCAAGCACACAATACGACACACGTAGGTATTGTAAAAACAATTTCACGTTACAGTATTAAGCATTGACCACTGACAAAATAAAAATTGTTAGCATCATCCATAACTAAACAAATATAAAAAAATGTGCATTACAATTTGTGTTCAATATGCCAAAAAAGGTAAGAAACACTGAATTTAAATTGAAATACGAACGATTTTTAATCACCCCCGATTTGGAGCAACCTGTACGTGCGCTATTTTGATTAAAGCGCGGTAAATCAACCAATCACGTGAGGTGAAATCGTCAATAATTGATACAGGGTGTAACTATTGGTTTTGATTTAATTGTGATTAAATGCTAAAGGCTTTTTGTTTTAATTGTTTAGCATAGTATCATGTTTGAGGCTTTTATTATTATTAATTATAGTTATGCATTATAATGTGGTCATAACCACACTGTTCAAAGTAAACCGCAGACCGCGGGCCTACCCTAGATTTATATAAGCTTGGCCTAGGGTTGTCTACGCTATTATCGCCATATTTAAATTATCGGTTTTTTTATCGGGTGTGTAATGTTTGTCATAAAAACAATTTGCGAATTTTCATTTCTCATAACACAAATATCAGAATTTCAATTGACTCTCAATCGAAGACCACGACTACTCCGTCAAAAGCGTAGCGACATAAAAGAAGAAGACGTATCTGTTAACAGAATATCCTCACATCCTCATTCCCTGCCTGTATTCTGAGTCTGCGTCTGAGTTCCCTTAAAGCTAAAACCAGGCTGTCTTCAGACAGGTAATATTAATTTTCTTGGATATTCTACTTCATCTTTTTCCGGAAGACCCGTAGTGTTCTCGGAATTAGTTTTTGCTAAAAATTTTCATTTTTAATACAAGTTTTTATGCCGACTGTACTTTTTGTTGACTGTACTTATATTGTCACCCAAACAAACTACATTTGCACAGCAAAGTCGATGCCATTAACCGTTGAAGAGTTCCGTTCGGGGAGACGATCCTGGCCGGACTACCAAGTCACTACCAGATTGTATAGTCATGCAATTTACATAAGTATACCAACTTTCAAGTGAACTCGAGCACTGGGAGTTGGTCGAATTTAACTTGCAAGATTTGATTACAGACAGACAACGGCAAAGGTTAAAAGAAGAAAGAAAAAGCCCGAAGAACCGTCAAACAGCAGCAGTCATCATCATTATTATGTAAGGCGTAGCACGTCCACTGTTGGACATATACCTCCCCCATAGACATTCAGTTGCTTCGATTGGAAGCGACCTGCATAAGTACACCTTGAACGCGCGCGCTTTAACCAAGTCCGTCCGTCTATCTCGTCGAGGGATGTCCTACCTAGTTTGCTCTTCGCGATCCAGGGTCTCCATTTGAAAACTTTTTAGCCCCAACGACCATCTATTCTATGTGGGAGCGCCAATGTTCGCATACTCTTCGTTAGTTATCGTTATTTTTGTCCGAATCATCATTTGTCATAATTTTTTTCCCGTTTAAACCTTAAAATATTCTGAAATTTTTAAATGGTCACCCAATAGAATTATATAGGTTAGGTATGGTTTATTTTATAACAATTCTGAATTGTTATTGGATTCAGAGAAAAAAGAGTTATGACAAACGATCATTCGGACATACATTACATATGGACCCAGCATAGATATATGTAGGCTCCCACGGTTCGCTCACCTCTGTCTCTAACCTCAGATTGTATTGAATAGAATAGAAATTCTGCTTGATTTTTTCAAAGACTTTCGCTGAAAGAAACGTGCACACACCTAAGCAGTTCAATTTTGTGTAAAGTTCCCAATCCGCACTGGAATTACATGGGAACGAAAGCTGCCCTAAATCGGAGGTTCTCAAAAACTACGTTTTACGAGAGGTGACATTATCAGCTTACTGTCACTGGTAGCTTCAAATTAGTCAATCCAATATCTGCTTCGCTTGTATTTTGCAGGTGGTAGGACCTTGTGTAAGGTCCGCCCGGATCACTACCACTATCTTGCTCGCTAATCCTGCAGTGAAGCAGCAGTGCTTGCACTGTTGTTTCGGCGTGGAGAGTAAGACAGCCAGTGAAATTACTGGCACTTGAGGTATCCCATCTTAGGCATCCAGGTTGGCAACGCGTCTACAATACCCCTGGTGTTGCAGATGTTTATGGGCGGTGATCTCGTACCATCAGGAGACCCATGCTCGTTTGCCATTCAGTCGAAAAAAAAATTATGGAAGCAAATCTGAGGCCTTATTTTCTAATACTTGTACCTAATCACAATCCCTTTGATTACTTCTTTCTGTCACACGGTAAAACGAGGGTAGAAAGAGACGGCAAGTACGATCGCAAACAAGTGCGTTTGACATGCGGTCTCATCAGCATTAAACTACTAAACATGGCGCCCAAAACCCGGCTATTGGTGACCTATTAACTCGGTTCGAATCTCTTTCCTCATCTGACGATATCTGTTTGTCTACGAGACTTCCGGTTTCCGAAAAACTTGGAGACAAAGCTGAGTCTGAACTCACGACCCTTAGCTTGAAGAACCCGTAGGTCAAAGTCAAAACCACCGGGCTACATCAAATCCCCCATTTTTATGACTTCAGCATTTACGTAAAATTCTATTTCAAAACCATGACCTTTTCACTGAATGAAAACGTGCGTACATCTAGGTACGAAGCAGTTCAATAATGGTGAAGCTCCCTATCCGCTATACGCTTGCTTGGGAACTATAGACCAAGCTCTGTCAATCTAAGAATTCTGTGCTTAGCACTAGGACGTTATAAGTATAGTCCAAAGATAGACCAGTTTAAATCGTCAGTCAAACTCTTTGTACCACTTATCTATTAAACTAAAGTAAAAGGAAATATAAAGCCAACCGCCAGACGATGTTCATACTTAATATTCTGCTAAGTTTAATTATTTTCACGTCTCATTACAACTTAAAAGGCTCTAAGTGGTTCCTGAAGCCAAGCGATTTTGAACTCAAAGTCATCAAGGCTACAGTGCATTATAGTGAAATGGCTGCGAGCGTTGAGGTTATTTTTACTCGCGCTCAAGCTTGCAATCGATAACTACCCTCTAAAGTGGCAAAATTGTTTAAAACCGCTAAAACGCTCCCAAAACCGCATATTAATATTTAAGTACGGAAAAAATAGCTTAAAATTAAACTTACCTTTGAAACAGCACAACCACAACACGATAAAAAAAATAAAAGAACGAAAAATAAAGTAAAATTTATTAACAGTTTTTTTTTAAATCGAGTTAGAATATAAAATGACGGAAGACAGCGACGCGACGTGCGCTCGCTACAGACAGTACTGGCTCTCTGAAATTTGGCTCTCGAGGGCGGCCTTTTATACCCGCGCGGGGGTAGGGAGGGGAGACGATCCGCCATTTTGTCGTCGCCATGGCAACGAGGAGATGGGCTATTAGGGGGGCGCAGATTAGTTGTACGGACAGCAGCGGCGTGTAAATAATTAATTTTGTAATATTATGATTTAGTAATGATTTGGTTAACAGGTTTATGATTGTTTGTTGCTTGAAAAGACGTTTTGTATTTTAATATACTTATCGACTACTTGATTAGGTATCTTCATTAATCATAAACTATTGTTAGATTCACTAATGTCTAGCCAAAACATTTTTCTGGTGATCCCTTCTTTCGCAGACAGAAATTTCATAGAATTTCGTTTGGTAAAAAGAAGGTTACAATAATTATTTAGTATATTATTGTTTCAACGACTATTTATAGAAATATAATGAAATTAATTTCATGATATAATCTTTTTATTTAACAAATTTATCAAACTGTACAAATATTGATTAAAAAATATTGATTATTCGGTAAAATACGTTTGAATAGTAGAAATCACTACCAGAAAAGTAGGTGTAGGTTAAAACTGCGACCTCACCAGAAAACAAATTTAATTTTTTTCTTGGTAATAAGTTTTATATTAACCAAACAACACGAGAATAAAGAATATTTGATTTGTTATTCTATTATTTGAATATTTAAACAATATAATATTTGTAACAAAAACATAGATTTCATGTTTTTCAAAATAAGTATTCGGTGTACCTATTGATTATTCTATGAAACGAGAATATAAAAAAATCTGTTAAATTAATTTCTATTAAACCGTTTTTGTTTGCCGGACTTGTGGCTGAGTCGCCGGACAAGCGCCCGGTGCGTGTACATACATTCATTGTAAGCCAAAAGTCACCGCAAGTCCGGCAAAAAAACAGTCTGTTGACTAGTGAAAACAACGGACGTCTACAAGCGGCCTAAAGAAATAAAGAAAGAAAATACATTTATTCACAACACAAGACAACAATATTATAAGGTACAAATAAACAACACAAAAGTATGTGTCATTGCGGTTGTGAATCGGACACTGGCTCAGCATAATGCTGAAGCATTAAAAACAGCGCTGATTTTCAGCCAGCACCGTCAAAGCCTAATTATTTTTTTAATAGGGATGTTAAAAAACAATTTGAAGGCACAACTCCAGCAAAAAAACGCTTTATTTTAGCCCTAAAAACCAGATTAATTTTCTTTTTACTGTAAAATTAGATTTTTTGATGCTTTTTAAAACAAATAAATAGTTAGTTGATTGAGTTAGCGGACAAATAGCGAGTTATGACGTCATAAGTCGCTATTGCCATTGAAACTTTATGGGAGAATTGTGTTTTGACAGCTCATAAAAAGTGCGTCAGTTGATTGGTGGTGTCAACATCCCTATTCATTCTATTCAAACATCGTGGCCAATAAAGTCAAAGATAAATTATCTTTATTAAATTTGCGCTATAACAAGCGCTATATATGAGTTTCAAAAAAATCTACCACCGCTTTAGAAAAACCTCTGATGAAACTTGATTAGGTATATTTTTTTGAACAGATTTACTATATTATTTAATGATATCTATATAAAACAATATACATTTTTAACACAGTAAATTTTGACGACCAGATGGCGTAGTGGTTAGAGTACCTGACTACGAAGCTTGAGGTCCCGGGTTCGATTCCCGTGCCGGGGCAGATATTTGTATGAAAAATGATCTTGGGTGTTTAAAATGTATTTAAGTATGTATCTATCTATATAATTATATTTATCCGTTGCTTAGTACCGATAACACAAGCTTTGCTGAGCTTACTTTGGGAATAGGTCAATTGGTGTGAATTGTCCCTTGATATTTTTTTTTTTATTTTTTTTTGTACAAACTAGAATAGTGTATTTCAATACAGAAATGTAAATGTTTAGATAGTTTAATGGTCCCAAATTTTAATATTTAACCACCAATTGACATTTTTTTTAGATTTAGTTAAATACCTATCCAAAGTATAGTGTGGGGTCAGCATATATGAAACTGTTTTTAATATTTTCCGAAAATAAACTATTTGTATTTAGTTTTTTATGTCGAATGTCACGGATCACACGGATCGAAGTAACATTTTATATTTATTTTTCAAAACCTTTTCCTGCAGACCGTACCATCTGCGTCCGTATCAACCCTCCATCACTCACACAAACACAACCCACGCACACTACAGCAATTCTGAATATGTACACGGAACACAGAATACCAGTACACGCTTTTCTAGCAGTGAGAAAATTCGCACACAGACGCAGAAATGAAAGGACAGATAGCCAAATTTGCTTTGTGGGATTTTTTACTAGTTTCATATTGAATTGTCGGGAGTTAGGGCTGGGTTTTGCGTGAGTGTCAGAGCGAGATGTGTTGTTTTGGTTTCGAATTAAGAACGCTGTGTTCCGCAGAGTTGTCGGTTGGAAAATGATTTTCAAATCTTTGATATCCAGCTTCTATCGATGTATAGCGCTCGCTCGCTTTATCATGCAGCGTCTCGTATCGGGTTGTCTCTCTCGATTTAAGCACAGTACGGAATTTTGTGTTAAAAAAGTTGAAGCGGGTAATTATTTTTAGTGCTGTTTTAATTTATAGTGCAACTAAACTAAGTATTTGTATGAGTTTTTAATTTATTAAGAGTTTTTGCTAGTAGTTACGTGTGAAAATTTTTGAAAACGTGTTTTATTTTTTATTAAGTACGTTTGTTTAATTTAATGCTGTATAGTTTTTTTTTATCTACATTTTGATGAAAAAAAAACTTTATTGGTTCCGTTGTGGATAAACATGGTGTTTGTGTCGTTTTCTTGTGTTCTAACATAAGCAATTTAATAAAGAGATTTTAATTTGATATTATAAACCAATTTGCCGCTCTCGAGTTGTTTGCTATTCGTCACGAGATGGCGCTGGCTAGGCTAAATTAAAGTTTACATATGAATACGCCGATTATTAAATAACAATGTAAAAAAAGATAAACAGTAATTATAGAAAGATAATAATCTACTCTGACTTATAAAAATACTTAGTTTTGTGAACTTTTAGTTCTGCTACTCGAATACAGATGGCGTTACTTGAACCAAGATGTTAAACTCTACTACTAAAATTTGGATAGGTATTTATTTGACTAAATGTGAACAAAACGGCGGCAATTGGTATCTTAAATATTAAAAGTATTGAAATACACTAATCTAGTTTGTATTACAATGATAGCGAAGTAAAATGTATAAAAACTTTGAATCTTGAATGTACTTACCAAATCTGGCAGTTCAAGTTTGTTTATTTTTAGTTTAATACCTATCCAAACCAAGTATAAATAGATTTGATTTTCGTTTGAATATTTACATAGATCTTCTATTCTGTCCTAATTAATAGGACAATTTCGCCAGTGTATAAGTATTCTTTTTCGAGAGGCAACGTTGATAGTAACTTGATAGTAAAATTCCAGAAACCACGTGGAGACTTGCGCATTAAAAAATGTCAGACACGAGAGCAATATAGAATTTTGTGATCACTGTTACAGGGTTAATCGCCGCATAAAACACTTTCAAAATTATACTTTAACTAGCCAAAGAAACAGAAATAGCTAAATAAGATATTGTCTACATCCGCCATGTTCGAATGCCACAAATCGAATCTACATTTACATAGATAAAATACGCGACTCATAACTCAAGACATTACTCTCATCTGACACCCTAAAACGCATATCCAGCCAGTGAGCCAGTGTCCGATTCACAACCGCAATGACGCATATTTTTTTTTTTTATTCGACTGGAAGGCAAACGAGCAAGTGGGTCTCCTGTTGGTAAGAGATCACCACCGCTCATAAACATCTGCAACACCAGGGGTATTGCAGATGCGTTGCCAACCTAGAGGCCTAAGTTGGAATACCTCAAGTGCCAGTAATTTCACCGGCTGTCTTACTCTCCGCGCCGAAACACAACAGTGCAAGCACTGCTGCTTCACGGCAGGATTAGCGAGCAAGATGGTGGTAGCAATCCGGACGGACCTTGCACAAGGTCCTACCACCTGTAATAATAATTATAATTTCCTATAAGTATAATTTCCTATGTGTTGTCTATTTGTACCTAATGCTATTGTTTTGTCTTGTGTTGTGAATAAATTTATTTTCTTTCTTTCTTTTCTTTCATATCGAAATATAGACAGACATACAGCCAAGCAACAAACATTCGGAAACTCTAACAATTCAATAAACCTGCGAATACCAAACAAACATACTGCACGTTTAATTTTTATTATCATGCCAGTGAATACAGAATATTAAAAAACTTTGTGCGTGGAAGCGGGAGACTGAATTTATCAAAACGGGTTCTGTACAAATCAAAGTTACTTTATTCTTAGGTCAAAGCCAAACTCAACATGTCAGCCGAAAGACGTCCACTGCTGGACATAGGCCTCCCCCAAGGCTCTCCACTCAGACCGGTCTTTTGCTTTCCGCATCCACCGCGATCCCGCGATCTCAACCAGGTTCGCTCCATCTTGTTAGAGGCCAATCGACAGCTCGTCTCCCGGTCCGCGGACGCCATTCGAGAACCTTCTGACCCCATCAAAATATCTTTATTAATTAAAAAAAAAACTTATGAATGCCAAAAATTATTATTATTTATTGGTTTTTGTTTGTTGTTTTTTTTTCCTAGTTAATTTTTGTCGCCTTCTGTGAAGTCGCCAAGCGGTCACAGTGGAAGACCAGCGTTGGTCGACACAGCCAACACTACGCTGAGCTGCGACCGTTTCGCGCTTTCGCATATTGTTTTTTTATGTATTTTCATTCTGTTTATATACTTAATGGGCGAAGAGCGAATAAAATATTTCTACTTTTATTAAAAAAAAAACTACCACCGGTAACCTTTGTGCTACTGATGTCGTGTTGACATTCCATACATCCGCCCAAGAAATCATAGCGAAATTGATTGTGGAAAGGTCCTATCTTAGTAGGTTATTCGGTTTCATCAACTGTAGGGTAGATCGACATCTTATTAGTATTATAAATGCAAAAATTCAAGATTGTGTGTGTATTTGTTGCTCCTTTTTGGGCATTTTCTATCTACCGTTGTAGGTACTCTGAGTTTATCTCTCAGATTTCAACAAAATTCCTGTTTACTGATGTATACTTTATTACTGTTATGGCACTCTAGGTCTATACCTTATTTATCTTAAATGCAAATGTTTAAATATGTGACTGTTTGTTGCCTTAATAAATTAAAAAAAAAAAAAAATTGAACTTTAATTGAATGGAATAACGAAATATTTATTTTTACACTTTCGGTCTTCACTATCCCGCGGGAAATACACAATTTTTCGGGATAAAACCTATCTATGTCTTTCCCCGGGACTCAAACTATCTGTATACCGAATTTCACCTAAATCGGTTAAGCGGTTTAGACAACAAACAAACAGTTACGAACTTTCGCATTTATTATTGGGGTGTAATACCCTAGAATTTTGTCGTGTCACCATCAAATCAAAACAGCGATATGTAATGAAATAACACACAAAAGACAAAATAAGAACTCGAAAAAGAAAAAGTGTGTGTGTATGTGTGTGTGCGCATGTGCTACTACTAACTAATGAAATAATTAGTTTATTAGATGTTGGATAAATACTTAGTTCTTCAGTCACCTCATAGGTTTTAGCTTCAAGCCAAAACGCTCATTCACCCGGTCGCCGTATTTCCATGCCTGCGGAACCCTAAAAAAAGCAATTAGCAACCACATGCCTGGAATTTCGCGAAAGTAATCCCATCTCGTTCTAACAAGTAGTTTTACATTTTTGCTGAAGTAGCAACGGCGCTGAGTTGCCACCAGAGTTGTGCGAGGTTGTGTTGCGAGGTATGTGGTTGTAATGAACCAATAGAAGCTTCAAGTTTGTCTAACAGTGGACGTCCTATGGCTGTAATTTGTACTGTTCGTTAAATTAAAAAAAAAAAGTGGACATAGGTCCACTTGTGGTAATCTACTTCCAATCTACTCCATTTTATTGAACTTGAAATACAAGAATTTTAGAAAAAATAACCATATAAAACTTAACTATAAACTAACTACCTAACTTAAAAACTTAATATAAGTATACTTGTTATATATTTTTTTATCTCACCTACCTACGCACTACTAGGTACATATATTTGGGCTTCAATGACTCCTGCTGTCTCGTGCTGAGGCACCGACTTTAGACTGGTAGAAAATTATTTTCATGGTTTTTTGCAATCGGTTCAATTTTTTTGTTATATATTTTTTTCATCCTTTTTAGTGTGAATAATCTAAGATACAATAGTTTCATGTCAACTGCTCGTCACCTTTTACAAAAGATTGCTTTTTCCGATGCAGAGACTTTCTTTATTGAGGAGTCCTAGTGCTTCACCACCCATTCCATTTCACCATATGCATTACGAGGAGCATAAATTGCTTAGCAACTGTGTTAAAGGAATTGAAATTCAACCCATGAAATACTTGTTATTAAGTAGTAACTCCGATGGTCAACTGTGGCCTTCGTCATCAGTTCCACTTCACCAAATGATGATTTTCAAGAGCAAATGCACGAGTTACTACTAAATATATCAAAATTACCATAGGCATCCCACCAACATTAAAATTTGAAGAATTTCCTCGATTTCCATAGGATCCAATCATCAGAAGAAGACGAATTCCTAGACGAACGCAAAAAAAAAATGACGGAGTTCTGAGGTAAAAAAACATTAAAAAAATACAACCGAATGATAACCTCTTCCTTTTTTTGAAGTCAGTTAAAAATACAATATCATAGGTGATAAATTAAATGAAAATAAACTATTTAAATAATAAATCTGGTTTATTTAGAACTTGTACGATCGGCTCGCATTTGAAATGTGGCAGATAGGATGACAGACCTTTAGAAGAAACTATGACTTGAAAGTCTTGAATTAATGGAGGTTTTATACATCCAACATTCCCCCTAAATTCAAGCTTTCTAACATTCATAATAAAGAAAACTTAACAGCATAACTCCTACATGAGCCATTAAACAAGACACACAACTTACATGTCTGACAAACATAGTAAATTTGCATTTACCTTAATACAGAACTTAGGTCAGACATTCCAAGTTTAGATCTCCAAAATTTAAATTTATCTTTTGACAATGCTTTGGTAAATATGTCTGCAAATTGATTTTCGCTACTTACAGCCTTCAGATCAATTATGTTTTGATAGAACTTCTCTTTAACAAAGTGATACTTAATATCAATGTGCTTGCATCTTTTATGAAAGTTTACATTTTTGATAACGCTTATTGCACTTT
Source organism: Choristoneura rosaceana (assembly GCA_037349165.1). NCBI lineage: Eukaryota > Metazoa > Arthropoda > Insecta > Lepidoptera > Tortricidae > Choristoneura > Choristoneura rosaceana. The sequence continues at coordinate 8,509,551 of JAZBNJ010000046.1, read as the reverse complement.
GATTATCTAAATGTAAGCACATTGTGTCTTGTTTATAATCACCAATATCACACAACAATTGTTTTATCCACATAGCTTCTTTCGTTGCGGCACAAGCTGCCATGAATTCAGCTTCAGTAGTTGACAGAGCAACTGTTTGTTGTCTTTGACTGGACCACGTTACAGCTGATCCATTTTTAAGGAAAACGTAGCCTGTGACGGAACGTCTTGTATCGAGATCGTTGGCGTAATCAGCATCACTGTAACCAGTTACTTCTGCTGGCTGTGACGTGTGTGAGTAATACAACCCGTACTCTTTTGTTTCTATCAGGTATTTGAAAATTTTCAGTATCGCATTCCAGTGTGATTTGTTGTAACAATTAAGAAATCGACTCACCAGACTCACGGCAAACATAATTTCAGGTCGACTCACTGTAGCCAGGTGCATGAGGGATCCCACCGCCTCTCTGTATGGGATATTCTTCTCTGGCTCACCTTCTCCCTTTTGTAACTTAACATGGGGGTCGACCGGAACACTTACTGTCGGAGCGAACATTTCGTTGTAGTTGATACCTGCAGTTTGTGCAAAGCCCTTTGCACAAAGTCTTGATTTATAACGTGGACCTGTTGACTCGTCTTTTATGCGGAACACCCATTTGCATCCTATTATTTTAGCATTTGGAGGTTTTTCAGTCAATGTCCAGGTTCTGTTTTTCTCATGAGCTTCAAGTTCTTCATCAATTGACTTTATCCATTCATCTTTATTTTCGGAATTAATCGTTTCTTTGTATGTTTCAGGAATACTAGGCGTCACTGAACATAGGTAGGCGTTTTCTTCAGAATGGAGTAAATTTAAATTCTTGTTATTGATTTTATTTCTTGGTCTCAAAGTAACTTTACTTATTTCAGGAGAATCAAGACTGGTATCAGGTAAGTATTCACTGTCCGATGATTTGTTTCCTTTTACAGTTTCATATGAACTTTCTGAAGTGAAACTTTCATTCATTAAACTTTCTTCTTCTTTTTCAGGTTTCTTCATGGACAGTTCTACAGGAACGAAGTCTCTCTTCACAGTAGATTCAAGAAACACAGCATCTCTGCTTTTTATTACCTTTCTGGAGTTGGGTAATATAAATCTATAACCTTTTGTGTGATCACAGTATCCAATAAAGATCATTTTGTGTGCTTCCTTGCGCTTTTCTTTAGGCAGGTGAACCATGGCTTCACAACCAAAGATTCGCATGTGACTCACATTTGGTTTCAGACCGGACCACATTTCTACAGGAGTTTTAAACGACAGGGACTTCGTTGGAGAACGATTTATGACATAGGCAGCAGTATGTATTGCATCAGCCCAATACAATTTTGGCAGAGTAGCATTGAGTAGCATACATTTTGCTCTTTCTACCAACGAGCGGTTCATCCTTTCAGCAGATCCGTTCTGTTCAGCTGTGTACGGAGTGGTTGTCTGATGGATAATTCCAGCACTTTTCAGGAAATCAGAGAAATTTTTGTTATCATACTCCAGTCCATTATCTGTTCGGAGAATCTTTATACGAGCATCTAATTGGTTCTCAACTTCTTCTTTGAATTCTTTAAATTTATCAAGAGCTTCAGACTTGTTGCGAAGAAAGTATACGGAGATTCTTTTGGAGTAATCATCAAGAAAAGTCAAGAAATATCTGGCACCACCAAGAGATTGTGTTTCCATTGGACCACATATATCGGAGTGAACCAATTCGAGAGGTTTATTAGCCTTTACACCTGAGCTCTTAAATGGTAATCGTGTCTGCTTGCCTTCCTTGCAAGTGATACATGTCAGATTTTCTATTTTGTCTGAGAAAATTACATGTTCAGTATTTTCAGACATTTTCTTCAAACTGTCAAAATTTAAATGTCCCATTCTCTGGTGCCATAAATAAATATCCTGCTTTTCAACATCAGACATGTATGCATTGCCTCCTGGCATATTCAGCCGGTACATGTTGTTAAAAATACTTGCAGTAGCTACAATTTGACGTTTGCTGTTCAAAATGACACAGCCGGACTTATCAAATTCCACATGGCCACCATTTTGAGTAATCTGACTCACGGATAGCAAATTTGTTGCTAGTTCTGGAACATATAATACATTTGTAAACAGTACCTTGTTCTCTTGGCCTTTATCATCGCAAACATTAAGACTCACTTGTCCTGAGCTTTGCACAGATAACATTTTATTATCAGCAACTCGAATATTCTTTATTACAGAAGATGTTTCCAGCAGAAATAAGTTCTTGTTCTTCGTCATATGTGCGGAGGCGCCAGAGTCTATGTACCAGGCGTCATCATAGTGAGAAGAGGCCACGAACACAGCAGCATAAGAAGAGGTAGGTTTTTGTACCTTATTTTTAGGTTTAGATTTGCATTCAGGGCTCTTATGACCATATTTGTTACAGGAATAACACCTTGGACCCTTGAACTGCTTCTTGTCATTGTTATTAAAATTCTTCTTGTTTACAGTAAATGCTGTTGTATTATTTTCAGTATTTCTGACATCTTGTAACAATTTTGCTTTCACAGAATCTGCGGATATCTTCGTGCCGGAGCTTTCAATAGCTATAATCATTGGCTGATAAGATTCTGGTAGACCGGAGAGCAGCAGTGTACCGAGCCACTCGTCGTCCACTTTGAAGCCAATGTTCCGAAGCTTATGAGCTGTTGACATGATCTTGCTCACATATTCCTCAATATTTTGACATCCACTGAGCGAAGTATTGCACAAGTCTCGCAGAAGACCTACTCGGCGTGTAAGCCCGGAGTCGTCAAAGGCCGTTGCCAATTTATTCCAGACAGCTTTGGCCGTGCTTTCTTCCTGAACGTGAACATAATTTATCGGATCAATCAATAGAATTATTTTCGTTCTTGCTTTAATGTCCAGTTTTGGGTCTATTTTTGCCGATGGGTCGGAATTTTCAATACAGCACCACAAATCTTCATGTTGCAGATATGTTTTTACTGCAAACTGCCAAGTGGCATAATTTTCACGGCCGGTTAACTTTTCAATTAATGCCATTGAATTATTCGATGCCATTTTAGGCGTTGAAATTGAAAATTGAAATCACCCAATTCAAAAATGAAAAACGACAAAACACGGTTTCGAACGTTCTGAAATGTCACTATTGGAGTTCACAATTTTTAGTCTGAAATTCACTAATATTTTATAGAAAGCACTTTTATAATAGTTCCTGGGCTATTCTGGGCCCATAACCTGATAAATTAAATGAAAATAAACTATTTAAATAATAAATCTGGTTTATTTAGAACTTGTACGATCGGCTCGCATTTGAAATGTGGCAGATAGGATGACAGACCTTTAGAAGAAACTATGACTTGAAAGTCTTGAATTAATGGAGGTTTTATACATCCAACAATAGGCCGCCTATTGCTTACCGTGTAATTTTTTTTTCTCAGTGTATTTGTTTTCTGTATCGCTTACTATTTCTGGTGTACAATAAAGAATCTTTGTATTGTATTGTATCATGACGATGATGAACAATCTATTGGCCAGTCTTGTCTCAAATCATACTTATGTTATAGTTGCACTAAAGCTACATAGTTGGCGTGTATCCAATATTTTCGTCTGCAGCTGACAGTCCAATTTTCCTGCTTATTTAATTTGGGTACTGTTGCACTCCGTAGCACTATCTGAGATGTTACGGTCGGTATAAGGTATGCCTAGTTCACTGGAGCATCCTAATTTCAAATCGAACGTTCTTTTTGATCGACTGTTTACTTGTCTATGACTATATTCAAAACGTTTTTTTTTTAAACAGACATTAATAAAATACAATACAATACGAATATTTACTGCACACCATAAAGCAGAACAAAAAACTTATAATATAAACACTTAGATTCAGGGTAGACAATGGGCAATAATCTTAACTAAGTACGTACGTAATCTAAACTAAAAAGATTTTTTCACTTCTCATGCTCTAAAAATGGGTCAATATAGCCTTACGAGACGGGAGTAAAGTGAGCACTTTACTCCCTAGGGAGTAAAAGTAATTAATTTTTTAATTTACTTCGAGCGACTTAGATAAACTCAAACAGCCAGTTACTTGCAAAAAATAAGTTTGTGTGTGGACCATTTTAATGACGAAAATGTTACGTTCTTAGTCTACGTGGTCTTAGTTCTATGCTTTTTCCGCATAGAAGGTGGCGCCACTCTATTTTTCCGTTTGTGTATGGACCATTTCGCCGGTGCTATTTTGTTAGTATCTGTATTGGTAGTATCTGTGTTTGGATGGAAAAAAATACTTACCGTGAAAACTTTGAAATTGTTGTAGAGCGTAAATCGTAAACGATTAAGATAAATTGATTATTCTCACAATGTCATCAAGTGATAGTGAAAATTATGATGTTGACCAAAGAGTAATAGACATAATTGATAATCTTTTGCCGCCGAAATCTAGAAAGATTTATTTTTATTTTTTGTTAAATCTTTTTGTACTTAATTGACTATTTTTTCTCGCAATCAAGTGAAAAATAGAGTTTTCACCGCGAGACTAAAAGTCAATATAAACCCTCGGATACATAGACACCCTCGCTAAAGCTCGGGTGGCTAACCACCTCGGGTATATATTGGCTTATTTTAGTCTCTCGATAAAAAATATACTATTATAGAGACTATTTTTAATTTAAGCAATCTAATCACAATTTTATAATATAACTAGCGACCCGCCCCGGCTTCGCACGGGTGCAATGCATTTAATGGATGTTATTAGGTATACATATAAACGTTCTTCTTCAACCACTCTATCCAGAAGACTTTATCTTTAAAAAAAAAACGCATCAAAATCCGTTGCGTAGTTTTAAAGATTTAAGCATACATAGGGATATAGGGACAGAGAAAGCGACTTTGTTTTATACAATTTTATTGATTAAAGAATAGTTATTTGTTATGCAAGGCTGGAAAGTGACTATTTGGCGCGAGTGCATATATTGAAACCCGAGCAAGCGAAGGATTCTAGGATTGAACCACGAGCGAAGCGAGTGGTTCAAATGAAGAATCCTGAGCGCAGTCGAGGGTTTCAAAGGCACGAGACGCTAAACAACTTTACAGCCGAGCGAAACACACAATTTTTCACCTCACTACAGCGAGAAAATGGCAAATGGAATAAAAACTGTGCAAGCAGTTACTAATAAGTCGGTTTTATTATTCACTTATCAAACAGCAAAGGATTGCATGGCATAAGTATCAAGGTGTACTAAAAATTAAAAGTAAAATCACAAAATGAATGTTTAGTAATAAGAATAAAATAACAGATTAATTAACAGATTTAAATATTACTTCAACAAATGTATGACGAACTTTCTTTGTGAACACGTCAATATTCAACGCTTTTTTCCTTAACCTCGTATCTACCCGAATTTATACAACAAATAAACACTCTACCGTACTTAACATAAAGATGATTCTATAGCAATTTTGTGGGAAGATACGAGGTTGTGAAAGTAAGCGGTCGATGTATTTTTAAGGGGGCAGCCGTTCACGATAACGTTCGAATTTCAAAAACTCTTTCCAGCCTAGAGGATAAAAAGCCACTTTCCACGCAGATTTCGAAGGATAAAGAAAGCATTTTCGAGCTAGTGAAGTGAAAAATAAATAATGTACATTCTTTTTATTTGACTGGAAGGCAAACGAGCAAGTGGGTCTCCTGGTGGTAAGAGATCACCACCGCCCATAAACATCTGCACACCAGGGGTATTGCAGATGCGTTGCCAAGCTAGAGGCCTAAGGAATACCTCAAGTGCCAGTAATTTCACCGGCTGTCTTACTCTCCATGCCAAAACACAACAGTGCAAGCACTGCTGCTTCACGGCAGGATTAGCGAGCAAGATGATGGTAGCAATCAGGGTGGACCTTGCACAAGGTCCTACCACCTGCAAATAATTATTAAATAAAATATTTTTAATCAATTTTTTTTTACTGAAGTAAGTATTTTTCCCAGCTACTAGGGGCCTCGCGACCCCCTTAAAGAGGCTTCAGACAGGTTGAAAAACACTGAGCTGAAGTATAAAGATTAAAAAAAAAGGTTGTAAGCTTATAGACGAAAACCTTAGTAGTTCACTTTATATTGCCACCTATACTTACGTGGAATTGTTTTTTTTTTTTAGTTGTAGTCTTATTTTCTGTGGCAATAAATGATTTTATTATAGATAGATAGATAGATAGATTTATTTATTACCTTATGAAAAAATACATTATAAACACATGTCAGTTGATTACAATTATTAACTAGACATTATTTAATGTAATATTAATCACAATGATGCTCATTCAATATAATAATAAAAAACAAACAATGCAAGTCAAACATTTGCAGTATTTTTCAGCTTTCAGCTTTAATTTGCACGTAAAAAAGCATTTAAAACGTTTAGTTGTAATGTTAGCAGGTTTAGACGGACAGACAGACAAATGGGCATGAGCACTTCATTACGAAGCACCCAAACTAGGGGTGAGGGTGCAAGAGGGAGTAATGAAATGAGTAAAAAGTCGGCTTGTGAGAAGTATTATCTTAATTTGTAACAAGGGCAAATATAATAATTACTAGCCTTTGCCCGCGGCTTCGCCCGCGTGGAATTCGGTTATCGCGTGCTGTTCCCTCGGGAACTGCATTTTTCCGGGATAAAAAGTAGCCTATATCACTCTCGGGCCCATAAACTATCTCTATGCCAAAAAACACGTCGATCCGTTTCGACGTGAAAAACGGACAAACAAACACACACACTTTCACATTTGTAATATTAGTATGGATGGATACATCGACTGTTTCATAAAATTGGCGAAAATTTCCTTCAAATTTTGAATTTTCTCCATGTTGATAACTGTTTTCGGCATTGTTTACATTATTTTGTTCAATATACGATAGAATGCAACACAGTTTACAATAGTTTGTGTTATGAAAGTTATTATTTATTTATCGTATGGCGATTACACACTGGTTAGTAATTTTTTTTTAAATTATCTCATGCAATTGATACTATCACTTAATTTAATAAAAGTTAAGTTTGTTGATCCGTTGAGGCGTTTACTGTCTCAGCGTAATGCTGAGTCAGCAATCGTTTCACTTTTACGGGGAGACACAAAATTGTGTATAAATGTACTACTTTCATGATGTTTTCATGTAATTTTTTGGTTTATTTGTGTGTATTCCAACGGAAGATCAGGGTTGGCCGCATGGTTGACATCATGCTGAGTTGGGACCATTTCGTGACAAAATTTGTCTCGATTGCCATTTTTCTTTTTTTATCTGCTTTGTAAATGTCACGAATACTAACATGTATTCTTTCTTTAATTGTGTAAATTTTGCTGTGTATGTGTGTCTTCCGTGTTAGTGAATAAATATCTACTTTCTTTCCTTCTCTTTTTCTTTGCTGGATGAAAACTGAAAGAAAAAACGCCCGTTAAAAGTTGATAGACATTGTAGTCTCTACCCCCAGTTGCAGTGCGTCGCGGAATGTACAAAAATGTTCATTACTGTACACTCGGCTCAAAAACGATAACACTCTGCCAGATTAATGGAGCGAGCTTTGCATATTCACGCTGACTGCACTGAAAAAAACGAGCTACTTATTACGTGACTTTCAACAGTGCCATACGTAGCTAGGATTCCACTATTACGCTTTGTGCCGGCTACATGCCGCGTACGTAGTTGTCAGTACGTAGTCGGCCCCATTACGCGCGTCATGTAGCGGGCCCGTTACTTACGAGTGGCTTTCCCAGCTACTTACGTACGTAGTTCGTATCCGGCTACGTACAGATAATGAGTATGCAAATTCAAGCTGTTTTGCATTATTATACAGGAGCGGGTAAAGCCTAAAGCATGGAGCAGCATACGTTGGTACTGCTAAAGCACTGGTACTGTGAAGGAGCCGCTACAGTATGGCATGTTGCGGCATACGTCGATTTTGCATTAGCACTGGTACTTTACCGATGCCGCTACATTATATAATGTTGCGGCATACGTCAGAACTGCAGTACCACAAGTAATTTACAGATGCCGCTACATTATAGCATGATGCAGCATACGTTTGTACTGTGGTAGCACTGGTACTGTACAGATGCCGCTACATTATAGCATGTTACTGCATACGTTTGTACTGCGGTAGCACTGGTACTGTACAGGTGCCACTACATTACAGCATGTTGCGGCATACGTTTGTACTGCGGTAGCACTGGTACTTTACAGATGCCGCTACATTATAGCATGTTGCGGCATACGTTTGTACTGTGGTAGCACTGGTACTTTACAGATGCCGCTACATTATAGCATGATGCAGCATACGTTTGTACTGTGGTAGCACTGGTACTGTACAGATGTCGCTACATTATAGCATGTTACCGCATACGTTTGTACTGCGGTAGCACTCGTACTGTACAGGTGCCACTACATTACAGCATGATGCGGCATACGTTTGTACTGCGGTAGCACTGGTACTTTACAGATGCCGCTACATTATAGCATGTTGCGGCATACGTTTGTACTGTGGTAGCACTGGTACTGTACAGATGCCGCTACATTACAGCATGTTGCGGCATACGTTTGTACTGCGGTAGCACTGGTACTTTACAGATGCCGCTACATTACAGCATGTTGCGGCATACGTTTGTACTGCGGTAGCACTGGTACTTTACAGATGCCGCTACAATACAGCATGTTGCGGCATACGTTTGTACTGCGGTAGCACTAGTACTGAACAGGAGCCGCTACATTACAACATGTTGCAGCATACGTCTGTACTGTAGTGGCACTGGTACTGTACAGGTGCCGCTACAGTACAGCATGTTGCGGCATACGTTTGTACTGCGGTAGCACTCGTACTGTACAGGTGCCACTACATTACAGCATGTAGCGGCATACGTTTGTACTGCGTTAGCACTGGTACTTTACAGATGCCGCTACATTATAGCATGTTGCGGCATACGTTTGTACTGTGGTAGCACTGGTACTGTACAAATGCCGCTACATTACAGCATGTTGCGGCATACGTTTGTACTGCGGTAGCACTGGTACTGAAAAGGAGCCGCTACATTACAGCATGTTGCAGCATACGTCTGTACTGTAGTGGCACTGGTACTGTACAGGTGCTGCTACAGTACAGCATGTTGCAGCATACGTTTGTACTGCAGTAGCACTGGTACTGTACAGGTGCCGCTTCAGTACAGCATGTTGCGGCATACATCTGTACTGTAGTGGCACTGGTACTGTACAGGTGCCGCTACAGTACAGCATGTTGCAGCATACGTTTGTACTGCGGTAGCACTGGTACTGTACAGGTGCCGCTACAGTACAGCATGTTGCAGCATACGTTTGTACTGCAGTAGCACTGGTACTGTACAGGTGCCGCTACAGTACAGCATGTTGCGGCATACATCTGTACTGTAGTGGCACTGGTACTGTACAGGTGCCGCTACAGTACAGCATGTTGCAGCATACGTTTGTACTGCAGTAGCACTGGTACTATACAGGTGCCGCTACAGTACAGCATGTTGCAGCATACGTTTGTACTGCGGTAGCACTGGTACTGTACAGGTGCCGCTACAGTACAGCATGTTGCAGCATACGTTTGTACTGCGGTAGCACTGGTACTGTACAGGTGCCGCTACAGTACAGCATGTTGCAGCATACGTTTGTACTGCGGTAGCACTGGTACTGTACAGGTGCCGCTACAGTACAGCATGTTGCAGCATACGTTCGTACTGCGGTAGCACAGGTACGATACAGGAACGGGCACTTGACAGCATATCGCAGCATACGTTTGTACTGCTGTAGTACTGGTACTATACAGGTGCGGGTACAGAACAGCATGTTGCAGCATATGTTTGTACAGCTGTAGTACTGGTACTATACAGGTGCGGGTACAGAACAGCATATTGCAGCTTACGTTTGTACTGCTGTAGCACTGGTACTATACAGATGCGGGCACTGAACAGCATGTTGCAGCATACGTTAGTACTGCTGTAGCACTGGTACTATACAGATGCGACCACAGTAAAGCATGGTGTAGCTTATTATAACCGCACTGTATGGATATACAGTTAAGGAAATGGTTTTGCCTACCATCAGAAAACCCTGTCGCTATAAGGAGTCGTAATAACTAAGGGGACAGGGTTCTACGGTGGTAGGCGAATCAATTTCCTAGATTGTATTTTTCGGTGCGATTATAATATGTTTCACCACGATTTAACTGGAGCAAAAGTACGATACATATGCAACAGCAACACAAACCATTACTGACAGACCATGCTTCACTGTAGACCCTTTGTACCTATGTTACAGCAGTAGATACGTATATACACTATGCTTAACTTTCCGCGCCGGCATAGCACCTGTAAGAACAGAAACACAAACAATGACACAACAAACTTAACTGTACTTGCTTTTGTCTGGTACCTGTGCAACAGCATTACAGAACATTACTATGAATATGCTTCACTGCACCCGCACTTGTACTTTCCTGCTCCAGCACAGCACCTGTACAAACAGACAGCAATGATAATGAATTACGTATAAATACAATTTAAATAATAAAACAAAGTTTAGAAAAAATATATATTTTCAATTTATTGGTGCCTTACACATTAAACATTTCTTAAAAAATCTAAATGCTATCAAATATAATATTCACCTATATATTACTATTTTCCTACAATAATCGCTAAGTAACTAGTCTAGTGGAGTCATAGAGATTTTTGTTGTTACGCGTATCCTCTGTGGACATGACGAAAGTAGTCTACAGGATGTCCCACGGCTATGCCACATGGAAGGAAAGTATCTTAAATATTGTAGATTTTACTGAAGATTATTTTACTGAAATGAGACTTCATTTTGATTTTAAAAACAATTTTAACTGCATTCAAAGATTTTTTAATAATTGTGTGTCTGAACCGGGAATCCAACCCGCCAAATGGTAAATAAAAGCGCATCCATAATTTTACTACACTGATCGAAAGGCTCAATCAGAAGGATTATTTTTTTCCAAGTAATATTGCATCTTAAATTAAAGCATGACCATGAAATAATATCACGAATAATTATTGCAGTAGACATACTAACTTATATATTAAGAACAATTCTTACAGTCCTCCAGTCCAGCTCAGCAGGAATAAACGCTTTTAAGTGTAACAATTTTAATGTCAGCTTTTGGCATGCTTTTCTTTTTACTTGTCACACATCTCATGCATTATAAATAGAATATAAGGAGGTTGACTGATTGAATAAAAGTTAATTATTACACTGGTGTCACGTCTAATTTCTCTCCAAAATTCCTGCAAATAGGGAATCACGATCCCATACTAGTAACTAAAATGTATTATTATTTTTTTATTAACAAACTTCAGTAAAGGTTTTCTTTATCACTATTCACATACTTTACATGATAAATATGCTTTTAATTAAACCCATATTAAAACCCTGCAACTTGCGGGTGATAAACCTCTTGCAGACAGTTTTAGCTATCATCCACTACAGTAATATAAAATTAAAATTACAATGTTGTCTAGAAACATTTAGCGCAATAAATATTTTGAATTTGAATTTGAAATAAAAGGTAGCTCTAAGGGTGAAGAATCTCTTGGATTCGGACGGCAGCCGTAGCTGTCTCTACTACATTGACTTGACAAATACGATTATGATTAACCACAGGTACGTAGGGTGCGGGGTCCTACTTATGATAGATCCGAATTTTAAGCTGTATGTACAGTCAGCATCATAAATATAAGAGCACATTCCCAAGGACAGCATATGGGAATGTGCTCATATATTTATGATGCTGACTTGATTATAATAATATTGATGCTTCCTGGCGAGTCCAGGTTCAACTGCCTTGTGAGATATAGATGATTTTCTTATCAGTCTATACCCCATGGTATGGATCTGTCACAATACAAGTATCAACCAGTATACAGGGCATCCCACGGCTATACCACATGGAGGGAAAGTACCTTAAATATTGTACAAGGAACATCATACTGAAAGAAGACATTATTTTAATTTAAAAAACAATTTAATCTGCATTCATAGATTTTTAAATAATTACATGGTTGAATCGGAAATCGAACCTGCTACACGAGAAAAAAAAATACCCTTTAGCTTTTATCATACCGATCGAAAGGCTTCATCATAAGGATTATTTTTTGCTACATAACATAGTGTCAGAAATAAAAGGAAAATCATGAATACGAGACAAAAAAGATGGCCGCCGAGATCCCCAGATCTAACCCTAAAATTTAGTTTACAAGAACCAGTATGAAAGTGTCCACGAGCTACAAACAGAACTTAGACGTATTATTCTAAATATCCACCACAACAAGATCAAAAAATCGTCAGGGAGTGAAATAATCAAAAGAGTGCGACTAAGTATGGGACTCATTTTGACCATTTGTTAAATTAATTAATTTTGTATTAAAAATGTTAAAATTCATAGTCTTCCTTTTATTTCTGACACTATGTTATGTAGCAAAAAATAATCCTTATGATGAAGCCTTTCGATCGGCATGATAAAACTACAGGGTAATTTTTTTTCTCGTGTAGAGGGTTCGATTCCCGGTTCAATCATATAATTATATTTAAAAATCTATGAATGCAGTTTAAATTGTTTCTTAAAATTAAAATAATGTTTTCTTTTAGTAAAATGTTCCATGTACAATATGTTTATTGAATTTGTATACTGTGTCGTCTACCACAACGTAAACTGCGCTTGTTTCGACTCGTATATTCTTTCCAACATTAATAATAAACGGGTGCAATGTCCGACCTATCTTGAGATATTTCGCCCTCTTGGTTATAATAGTTTCGGTAACGTTAGCTTCTGATACGACTACAAACCCATCACAAATGTGTGCTCGAGATGGTTTCCAAGGCTGCCTTCCTTTTGTAGTCGTCTCCGGGTCGTCTTCTAAAATAAAAATAAAATAGCTTACATGAACAAAAATTTTTATATATATATCCATACTAATATTATATATATATATATAAAATGCGAAAGTATGTTTGTCCGTCTCCCACACCGTAACGGAGCGACGGATCGACGATTTTTGGCATAGAGATAGTTTATGGGTCCGCCCGAGAGCGACTTAGGCTACTTTGTATCCCGGAAAAATATGCACAGTTCCCGAGGGAACAGCGCGCGATAACCGAATACCGCGCGGGCGGAGCCGCGGGCAATAGCCCGCAAAAGGGGGCAAACGAGGAGACGAGACTGGTCACCTGATGGAGAGCGATCACCGTCGCCTATGGACACCCGCAACACGAGGGGAATCACAAGTGCGTTGCCGACCCTTTTAGGATTTGGTAGGCTCGTTTTTAAAGATCCCTAAGTTGTAACACTCCGGGAATGTTGCCGCAGTATGCTAATTCCAGATCTTCGTCGTGCGAGGAAAGAAGTTTTGCTTTAAACGCACGGTACTAGTCTGCCAATCATCAAGATGGTGAGGATGGAAGGCACTTGAGGTATCCCATCTTAGGCCTCGAGGTTGGCAAAGCATCTGCAATACCCCTGTTGTTGCAGATGTTTATGGGCGGTGGTAATCTCTTACCACCAGGAGACCCACTTGCTCGTTTGCCATCCAGTCGAATAAAAAAAGCATTTATTCGAATTTTAATTAGCTATTTTTTGTCTAGGTATACCATTTTACAAAATTGAAGAAACATTGCGAATTTAGCGGTAAAGGTCCTTGACACAAACTCGCGGTAAGCCACTAGAACTTAACAAAGCTTACCATTTTATAAGTCCAATAATGTTATTTATCTCCGTCTTGACCTCTTTATTGCGTATTTTTAGCACTTTTTTATTTGCATACTCGACGATTTCTTCGCTTTTTAGAATTATCATGGAAAAGAAGCTGTAAAAAAATAGTGTAAAATATTTATTTGATACACAAAATCATCCATAAGTTGTAAAAAAAAGCGACATTGAAATAGCTGTTATATTCCACACAGCTGGGTTTCATTTTAGAAATCACATGTGTGACAAGATCGTGTGATAAGATAATGCTAATAACCTACCCATCAAAAAGATGGAAAACCCCTGACTTTGTCACTTCAAAATTCAATATCTCAAAAACGGCTAAACCAATTTTGATGAACCATGTCTATTATCTAAGAGCCAACGCTAGAAACCCTGATTTCAAATGAAAAAAACCCGCATTCAAATCGGTCCATCCATTTAAGAACTACAGTGACATAGACAGACAGACAGACACACACACACACCAGACACACATAGCGCTCAAACTTATAACACCCCTCTTTTTGCGTCGGGGGTTAAAAATACTGTTACTTATGTAAATGAGTGAGTATTAAATATTTACCAATGTTTATCCCTCTGGTTGTTTTGATGCGGGAAACTCCTTAAAGTAATCAGCCATGGTGCCTTTTCCAGACTGAAAACATTCATGGCGGCGGTCTGCCGTTTCTTTCCATTTTTCTTCCATGGTTTTCCACGGGTTAACATTGTTTCTTAACCAAATTATATCTTCATTTAAATTTGCTGTAAATTGAAAGTTAGTTCACCAACAATACAAATTTTATTATTTAATAGTTACTAAACTCTGTTATGCTGAAGATGCTTAAGAAAAAATTAACAATTGATTATATTCTTAATAGCTGTAAAATTTACAGAATTCACACAGACGGCCTGCATTTGACATGCAATCTGGCTGCGAAAATGGAGTTTGCAAGCAGTTTTTGTGCAATCGATATAACTACTACATGGAAACTCCTGACCAACTGCGCAGTCCAATTGCTGTCCGCGTGCACTTCTAACAGCTGCAGATTACAGCTTGAATGCAGACCGTCACTTTTTGGTTTGTTTACTCACCATCGTGCTCGATTTTAGCTATAATATTTACAGCAGATGCATAGGCGGAATAAAAGACGAGCACACTTTCCTTTGGAAATATTTCCACTATCTATGTGGCTATTGCTTGAAATTCTTCGCTACGGATTTGTTTCGTTGGATTTTTCTCCAGTATACATATGATGAATAACCAATTGTGCAATTTTCCGCCTAGGTCCCTCTTTTAGCAGCCCTTTATTTCCAGCATCACAAAGTACTGTGTGAGTATCTGAAATCTGGAAAATAAATTTACCATGAGCTTTTCGGTGCGGCCAACACCCGGTTGGCCGCATCCGTAACAACGTATCGGATTAGGCCCCGTCTTACAAACAAAGCCGTCGGAATTGGCGTTTACGGTATGCTGTTTACTATCTTTACTTTTTAAATTACGACAATCGGCTACGACATGACCATAAAACTTACAATACGAACACCGAACGCGCTTATCACGTTTCAAGTTTTCGTTCGAGTCGGAAGTGAGTTCCGAACCAGTGGTACCGCGCCAACCGGTAGTAAAGCCGGGTCCGCTGCGACGTGTTTTTGTGTTTTTCTAACACCTAACATGTTTTTCTAACATAAAGCCGGGTCCGCTGCGACGAAAATCTTTACAAAATTAATTTAATTATGTTAGAAAAACATGTTAGGTGTTAGAAAAACACAAAAACACGTCGCAGCGGACCCGGCTTAATGCTATGCGCTCGGCCGCCATTTCTCGAAACTCGCGCAGCGGCTCGCTCGATCGCAAAGCGCGGCAAGTTGTCGAGTTTGCATCGTCGTTCTACAAAATTGTCAACATCAACAATGCTATCTCTAGGTAATCGTTTCCTGACACGTCGATGTAACAGACAGAATAATGTCAGAATAATATCTATCTGCATACACGTGGGTGGGCCAATCAACTTTTTTAGTCCGCGACATTTTTCAAACAAATGCAATTCTTTTTTTTTAGTTTATTTAGAAATTTTAAATAGAATTTTTTGTAAGTAAACATGTTTTTTTCTGTAATTTAATAGATGGTGTACATGAATAAATACATTTTTTTTTTATACGACTGGAAGGCAAACGAGCAAGTGGGTCTCCTGGTGGCAAGAGATCACCACCGCCAATCCGTTCAATCTATTAAACAGTGAAATATCTATTTGGAAGTACAATTTTTTGGTAACGCCAGAGACAATTTTGGTAACGCAGGAGACGCCCAAAGTATCGGCAAAATAGTTGATTGGCCCAGGTACCTCGTACGGTAATTTGGTCAAAAGGAAACTCACTTTGCACACAAAAACTTCGGCTCTCTCGCTGTCCTGCTCAGCGGAAAAGATTTCACGTAAAACCTTACGAGCCGGTTGTTGGTCGCCGTACATGGACTATGGAGCGAGGTGCGCCACGGCGGCGGGCCGGCTGGCGGCACCACACGGCCGCGTCGCCCTCCAGCAGCGGCAGCCCGCGCGGCGCGTGCTCGTCACTCACCGTACATGGAGCGAGGCGCGCCACGGCGGCGGGCCGGCTGGCGGCACCACACGGCCGCGTCGCCCTCCAGCAGCGGCAGCCCGCGCGGCGCGTGCTCGTCACTCACCGTACATGGAGCGAGGCGCGCCACGGCGGCGGGCCGGCTGGCGGCACCACACGGCCGCGTCGCCCTCCAGCAGCGGCAGCCCGCGCGGCGCGTGCTCGTCGCTCACCGTACATGGAGCGAGGCGCGCCACGGCGGCGGGCCGGCTGGCGGCACCACACGGCCGCGTCGCCCTCCAGCAGCGGTAGCCCGCGCGGCGCGTGCTCGTCACTCACCGTACATGGAGCGAGGCGCGCCACGGCGGCGGGCCGGCTGGCGGCACCACACGGCCGCGTCGCCCTCCAGCAGCGGCAGCCCGCGCGGCGCGTGCTCGTCGCTCACCGTACATGGAGCGAGGCGCGCCACGGCGGCGGGCCGGCTGGCGGCACCACACGGCCGCGTCGCCCTCCAGCAGCGGCAGCCCGCGCGGCGCGTGCTCGTCACTCACCGTACATGGAGCGAGGCGCGCCACGGCGGCGGGCCGGCTGGCGGCACCACACGGCCGCGTCGCCCTCCAGCAGCGGCAGCCCGCGCGGCGCGTGCTCGTCGCTCACCGTACATGGAGCGAGGCGCGCCACGGCGGCGGGCCGGCTGGCGGCACCACACGGCCGCGTCGCCCTCCAGCAGCGGCAGCCCGCGCGGCGCGTGCTCGTCACTCACCGTACATGGAGCGAGGCGCGCCACGGCGGCGGGCCGGCTGGCGGCACCACACGGCCGCGTCGCCCTCCAGCAGCGGCAGCCCGCGCGGCGCGTGCTCGTCACTCACCACCGCCCACTCCTTGTACACCTGCACGGCGTCGATGAACGCCTCCGTGTCGCGCGACCTCCCGTCGAAGCGCGCGGTGCACTTGGAGAAGTTGCCTCCGGCGGCGGCGCCCGAGAGGCTGCTGGGCGCGCGGCCGTCGGGCGGCGGTGTCGCGGCGGCGGACGGCGGGCTCCAGGGGCCGTTGCCGTTGAAGGGCAGAGTTGGCAGGGTTTCCACCAGGGTTCGGTTGGTTTCGGCTTGCATCCTGGCGAAGGACTCCATTACGCGGCTAGCGAGCAAATCGTAGGTACAGTTCAGGCTCTAATTGGGCAGCCAGCATAACGGTTGGTAACACGTTTATTCATAAAAACTTTACACAAAAATCACAATTATATATAAGAGGCATCGATACACACAACAGCACATGAAAATTAAGGAAACGAGGGCCACATAAGACGGAGCTGAAAATATTCGCGGCGAAAGTGCAACGAACCACCATGCGAGCTACAGCGAACTGTCATTCATTCCCGCGCGTTCCGAGCGGCGCGTGGCGGGGAGCCACGCGCCACCTTGCGATGATCTCTGAAACTACGGACGAGGGCGCGCAAACGAGACGGGTATAATTCGACGCGTTATATATAATATCTCTTCAACTGAAAATTAGATTGAAATGCATCTCTAAACCAACAAAAAAAAACACTGAAGGACTATTATGCCAAGCTAGATTAGTATTAAGTACTTACTTGCCTTCACCTGTTTGAGGTCGTCCAAACCCAAGCTCCTAAGGATTGCTGAAGTCTCGTCATCCATTACACTATTTTCGTGTTCTTCTATTCTCACAATTACAAATGTGCGCCAGCGATGGCACGTTTCGCTAATGTTGACATGACAATAATTTATTGTTTTTCTTACGGACTGAATGAAGTTGCCAGACATATAATTTCAGAATTCTCCCAGTTCTTTAAAAAAAACGATACTATTTCGTATGATTTGCCCCAATGTAAACTAACATGAAAACAGGTGGTTTTCGCAATATAGTGAAAAAAACATAGATTTCTGTACAATATTATAAAAATATGTAAATCAATAATCGCCATGTCATGTTAATTGTTGCAATCCATACACTTACGTCTTAACTTAATTTTCATTTACGTATCCATACTAACATTATAAATGCGAAAGTGTGTGTGTTTGTATGTTGGTCCGTCTTTCACGCCGAAACGTGATTTTTGGCAAAGACATAGTTTATGGGTCAGAGAGTGACACAGGCTACTTTTTTATCCGGAAAAAATGCACAGTTCTGTTCCCAAAGTAACAGTGCGCGAAAACCAAAAACCACGCGGGTGAAGCCGCGAGCAAAAGCTAGTTAATCATAGTAATGAAAAAAATTACGAACTTTGCATTTCGGTCTTCGGAATAGCCTCTCATTCATCAGCATAGTCCAACCTCCAACACATATTGAGTAAAGATGAGTTTGAAAACTTCCGAGTCCAAGTCCGTTCTTTAGAACTACTAATACTTTAGTATTAATATTATCTCTGGTAAATGCGAATTCAAAGTACCTCAAGTATCACGAGCAAACTTACGTTTTCATACAAACGTAGTTCTTACCAGACTGCCAGGAATTAATTATTCCATAAAAATCAACATTGTTCTAAATTATAGCAACACTACAGTGTTGCTTGAAACATCTTACATGCTTATAATGTAGCAGGCTCATTATAAGTAATCTGTTCACTTACAAGGGCACGCCGCGTTCGCGCGCAAAAATTAACCAATCGAGCGTCACCTCCCTCTCATACCTGCCAATAGGAAGAAACCATTGAGCGTCCTTTTTTACCTGACTGAGTATAATAATAATAATTTACCGCGGTCGCATGTATTCGTTCGATCGTTTATTTTATTAACCGACTTCAAAAAAAGGATGTTCCCAGTTTGACCCGTGTTTGTATGTATTATCGCGGTTTGGCTGAACCGATTTTGATGCGGGTTCCGGAAAAGTATTTGTTATATTATGAAGAAGGTTTTAGTCTATTTTGATGGGCTGATATGATGCTTCTTTTTTGATTTCTTTCTGGTTATTTAAGTGAGCTGATGATGGAAGGCACAGCTCCTTAACATGGAGGAGTTACATAAAGGACGTTTCGTTGAATATTATGTTTAGACATAAAACTTTGAAAAATACCTACCTACTTAAAAAACTTCTAACAAAAAGTAAAATTCTTCAAAAAAAAATTCTCTAACTAAAGCCATCAGTTTTATGGCCTAGCTAGTACAAATATGAAGTCGGTGCAATTGGTGCAAAGATGATCTCATTGCACTATAGGTACTATAGGTACTTACCACATTATATAAGTTCAAATTTTTGTTATAACTAGATTAAAGTATAGCTTATTTTAGATACCTTAAACCTTTATTATGAGTGTTTTGCTATAGTTAATTAATGTGATTAATTTTAAAATTGCTATGCCCCAACCCAACAGGACATGATTTCTTTCTATTTTTTGTAAAAAGTGTTGCAATAAATAAATATTGAATATACAAAGATAGTCGCTTGAAACAATTTGGCTTCAATAGGTTTTAAATAACTTTGGCACTAGGTTCGATTTGTGGCATTCGAACATGGCGCATGTAGACAATAAGTATCTAATTGTGCTATTTCTGTTTCTTTGGCTAGTTGAATATAATTTTGATAGTGTTTTATGCGGCGATTTTTTTGTGAACAGTGATTACAAAATTCCATATTGCTCTCGGGTCTGACATTTTTAAATGCGCAAGTTGTCTCCACGTGGTTTCTGGAATTTTACTATCAAGTTGCAAAAACTACAATCACCGTACAACGTCCCTCTCAAAGAGAGTACTTTGACACTGGCGAAATTGTCCTATTAATTAGGACAGAAAGCCATATCGTAAAAGAGAAGAAGAAGAAGAATTTTGGCACTAAGTAGACTGTTTTGCTTTTACCAAAAACGTCCTAATTTATTATTATTATAATCTACTTAGATTTTCTATGTAACATAACATCGGTAAAATTTAGACCTACCTACCAGGTACAAGCTTCCATACTTAAGTACCTAAAATGGCTGATGGCCGTTCAGATACCTTGATAATTTCATGCAATCTATGTTGGGAACAATAGTCCGCAATATATTTAGTCGTTTGAGATACCTACTTCTCCTTCCCTGACTATACCTACAACTTTGAATGGAATAGAAGCTGTTTGTCGTCTATTATTGTTCTTTGTTTGGATAATAGGGTGGGTCGAAATTTTTTTTTTTCGAATTTCAAATTGTAATAGTAACAAAAAGTTGCATTTTTTAATTACTAATAAGATTTATTTCTACACTACAGTGATCGGATTATGTTTAATGCCTCCGCAAGCTACTTGAAGTTTCTCAGAATCGTAATTTTAGAGCCGAGTTTACCCAGATATTATAATTAAAAACATTACGTTTATTTTAATAATTCTGATTCTTTTTATAGTATTATATTGCAATTTATTAAAAAAATACATAAAACAGCGTATTTTGGCCGTTACAGAATCATGCAAGAGGACGGTAGGATTCCTAATTACGCGAGTTGAGGTTGTTTTTCCTAAAATTATAGTCACGCGTGATTCGCAAGAATTATTGGTTTAGTCTTGTGTTTTAGAATCTTGTGAGTGGATTTGAATAATGAAAAAAACTCGTAATGCTTTAGTTTCTCCTTTGTTTGGTACCTACTAATTGCAAAGTTAAAGAAAATGTACCTCCCACCAACGAAGATATTCTGAAGTATTACGAATGGACGAGATATGACCTTAAAAGGCTAATCACAAATCCAAAGGAGCCTTTTGGCCACTTTTGTCGTAAAAGTGTATGCTCCGGTATGGTTTTCTATAAAATTAGCTTCAACTTGTCAACATTCAGCTCGACTTTTTTTCAAAGAGATTAAGCGATCTAGATATTTGCCTAATAACCTTAAAAAAGTCATAAATTCAGTTTTACAGAGAAACTGCTATTCTGCTCATCCGGAGAATATGTTGTTGTTAATGTTGACCGACGAAAAACAAGAAGTGCGAGAATTGGCGGTACGTTGCACCGCCATTCTCAAACTTCTTGTTCTTAAAAGCACGTAAATCGACACTGCCATCTGTACAGAGAATGTTTAATGTACCAAAACTTAATCTCAATGCGACTAGTTATTACGACCTTATCAATTGGAAAACAAATCCATTTACACCCGTCCTCATCGGATTGTCAGATGAAGAACTTGCCGCGTTTGCTCATTAGAACAGCAGTGGGAACAATCCTAACGCTCTGTTTTTACATCTGTCCAACCATACCCGAGCAGTAGAAAGAGCAGTAAAATTTACAACAGAAGCCTCTGTATCTGCTTGTACAAAAGTATCTAGACAAGGTCTAATTCAATCAAAGTTGGCTTCCAGAAAAATCATGATAAAATTTGAGAGCAAGAGAGATTTTAAGGTACAGTAGTGAGATGATTTGGTATGTTAATCGTATTCCAAAGTTGTTTCAAACATTAAATTAATATTTTTTAAACTTTTGTACACTATTTTTCACTAACAATAAACATACTTAACAGATACTTTTCATTTTATATTTTTTTAAGGTGACCATATTTTTTTGAATTTATTAATTTTTCGACAGAGATGCGGAGGCATAAGATGATGATTTAAAAATATAAAAAAAATATGTCCTTACTTGTTTTACTACTATACAACTTTTTGAAACTATTAGAAATCAAACATCCAAAAAAATTTTTTTTTCATACAATCGCGACCCACCCTATTGGATAAGTCGTCTTATACCTATTCGATTTCAACCATTTTTCCTTCAACTGAAATTTACTTAGACAAATTGTGGAATTTTGTATTAGCGACTTCTAAATCAGAAATAAACTACCTATTTATTTTTAACAGAAGTTATTAGGTAGGTACCTACAAATAAAGGAGATTTTGATACAAATTATATTAGAGTAGGTTGGTACTTTGAAGACTAAATTGAGCAATGGTTTTTTTATTGATTTGTTTTTTCAAAAAATAAATCTTTTAAATAATAGGTCTCCTAAGCTGTAAAGTTCAAAAATTGTCGGTTAAACCAATTAAATTGGCTTAACCCTCGATATTGTTCTATATGACGTTATGTTACATCAGTACTATTATATATTCTGTGGTTATGTTCTACAGAACAAATGGACTCTAGTCAGTAAAGCCGACTATCCGGCCACTATCGTAGTCGGCGACTAGTCGGCGAATAGTCGGCAAAAAGCGCCGACTATCCGGCTTCTTACTTTGTACATATATTTCAAATACAAAACATAAACACCGCTTTGATAGGTACAAAAGCAAAAATCGAGAAATAAAATACCTAATACGAATTAATAAGACAAACAGGTTCCGACACGCTTACAGGCGTAGGTTGCAACTTGCGCCCAAATCAGCTGGTTAACAAAACGTCACAGAAACCCCCGAAGCAATCACATCCCTCTCGCTCTCGAATTAAATAGTATAAGTGTCAGAGAGACCGTACGACATGAACTTCGAGTTTCGAGTTTCGTAGTAGCCCTGCTGTGACCGGCTTGGCCGACTAGTAGGTACTCTGAAGTCAAAAATTCGAAGTTTCGAACCGTCCCTGTTGCTCTCATGTTAACCTATTGGCACAGAATATATAATATGGTGTGAGCGCGTGGGCTACATACAAACTTCGAATTTCGTAGCCCCCCTGATTTTGATGTCAAAAACGATTTTATACCATATGATACCTACTCCTTGTATTTAAGTATATGTTTGACCCGTAAGTACTTAGGTATGTATGTATTTCTATTCCTATGTCCTCTCGTAACCACTTTTGATAAATGAACCGATTTTGATAAATGATACGCCATTGAATTCGTCTTGAATCTTGATGACGCGCGCGAGTGACATAGGTTTTGTAATATTTCAATATGGCGTCCGCGAAAAAAAAATGGCAGGAAAATTTAAAATAATATTTTGTATTGAACAGTCTGGGTAGGTATCAAATGACAGCTAATAATTAGCCCATTCTAAATACATACGGGTTATAATAATTTTTATCTACAATTTCCACACAAATCAGTATCAAAAAAGTATGAAATAAAAAAAGACTTGAAGAAAACAAGTGTAGTGGTCTATATTTGGTTTGGATAGGTATTTAACTAAATGTAAACAAAACAACGTCAATTGGTATCTTAAATATTGAAATTCCCCTATTAAACTATCTAAATATTTGCATTTCTGTATTGAAATATACTAGTCTAATTTGTATTACAACTACAATGATAGATAAGTAAAATGTGTGAAATCCTCGAATGTTCCAAATCTGGATGCTGACTGAAGTTTGTTTACATTCGTTCGTTTTTAATGTAGCGCACTGCAGTACTTTACAGATGCCGCTACATTACGGCACGTTGCGGCATACGTTTGTACTGCGTTAGCACTGATACTGTATAGGAGCCGCTACAGTACGACATGTTGCGGCATATGTTGATACTGCAGTAGCACTGGTAGTTTACAGATGTCGCTACATAATAGCATGTTGCGGCATACGTTGGTACTGTAATAGCACTATTACTTTACAGACGCCGCTACATTACAGCATGTTGAAGCATACGTTTGTACTGCAGTAGCACTAGTACTTTACAGGTGCCGCTACATTACGGCACGTTGCGGCATACGTTTGTACTGCGGTAGCACTGATACTGTACAGGTGCCACTACGTTACAGCATGTTGCGGCACACGTTTGTACTGCGGTAGCACTGGTACCTAACAGATGCCGCTACATTATAGCATGTTGCGGCATACGTTTGTACTGTGGTAGCACTGGTAGTTTACAGATGCCGCCACATTACAGCATGTTGTGGCATACGTTGATAATGCAGTAGTACTGGTACCTAACAGATGCCGCTACATTACATCATGTTGCGGCATACGTTTGTACTTCGGTAGCACTGGTAGTTTACAGATGCCGCCACATTACAGCATGTTGTGGCATACGTTGATAATGCAGTAGTACTGGTACCTAACAGATGCCGCTACATTACATCATGTTGCGGCATACGTTTGTACTTCGGTAGCACTGGTAGTTTACAGATGCCGCCACATTACAGCATGTTGTGGCATACGTTGATAATGCAGTAGCACTGGTACCTAACAGATGCCGCTACATTATAGCATGTTGCGGTATACGTTTGTACTGCGGTAGCACTGGTAGTTTACAGATGCCGCCACATTACAGCATGTTGTGGCATACGTTGGTAATGCAGTAGCACTGGTACTTAACAGATGCCACTACATTATAGCATGTTGCGGCATACTTTGGTACTGCAGTAACACTGGTAATTGACAAATGCCGCTACATTATAGCATGTTGCGGCATACGTTTGTACTGCGGTAGCACTAGTACTGTAAGTGTATAGGCGCCGTTATAGTACAGCATGTCACGGCATACGTTAGTAATGCAGTAGCACTGGTACTTAACAGATTCCGCTACATTACAGCATGTTGCGGCATACGTTTGTACTGCGGTAGCACTGGTAGTTTACAGATGCCGCCACATTACAGCATGTTGTGGCATACGTTGATAATGCAGTAGCACTGGTACCTAACAGATGCCGCTACATTATAGCATGTTGCGGCATACGTTTGTACTGTGGTAGCACTGGTAGTTTACAGATGCCACCACATTACAGCATGTTTTGGCAAACGTTGATAATGCTGTAGCACTGGTACTTAACAGATGCCGCTACATTATAGCATGTTGCGGCATACGTTTGTACTGTGGTAGCACTAGTACTTTACAGGTGCCGCTACATTACGGCACGTTGCGGCATACGTTTGTACTGCGGTAGCACTGATACTGTACAGGTGCCACTACGTTACAGCATGTTGCGGCACACGTTTGTACTGCGGTAGCACTGGAAGTTTGCAGATGTCGCCACATTACAGCATGTTGTGGCATACGTTGATAATGCAGTAGCACTGGTACCTAACAGATGCCGCTACATTATAGCATGTTACGGCATACGTTTGTACTGTGGTAGCACTGGTAGTTTACAGATGCCGCCACATTACAGCATGTTGTGGCATACGTTGATAATGCAGTAGCACTGGTACTTAACAGATGCCGCTACATTATAGCATGTTGCGGCATACGTTTGTACTGCGGTAGCACTGGTAGTTTACAGATGCCGCCACATTACAGCATGTTGTGGCATACGTTGGTAATGCAGTAGCACTGGTACTTAACAGATGCCACTACATTATAGCATGTTGCGGCATACTTTGGTACTGCAGTAACACTGGTAATTGACAGATGCCGCTACATTATAGCATGTTGCGGCATACGTTTGTACTGCGGTAGCACTAGTACTGTAAGTGTATAGGCGCCGTTATAGTACAGCATGTCACAGCATACGTTAGTAATGCAGTAGCACTGGTACTTAACAGATGCCGCTACATTACAGCATGTTGCGGCATACGTTTGTACTGCGGTAGCACTGGTAGTTTACAGATGCCGCCACATTACAGCATGTTGTGGCATACGTTGATAATGCAGTAGCACTGGTACCTAACAGATGCCGCTACATTATAGCATGTTGCGGCATACGTTTGTACTGTGGTAGCACTGGTAGTTTACAGATGCCACCACATTACAGCATGTTTTGGCAAACATTGATAATGCTGTAGCACTGGTACTTAACAGATGCCGCTACATTATAGCATGTTGCGGCATACGTTTGTACTGCGGTAGCACTGGTAGTTTACAGATGCCGCCACATTACAGCATGTTGTGGCATACGTTGATAATGCAGTAGTACTGGTACCTAACAGATGCCGCTACATTATAGCATGTTGCGGTATACGTTTGTACTGCGGTAGCACTGGTAGTTTACAGATGCCGCCACATTACAGCATGTTGTGGCATACGTTGGTAATGCAGTAGCACTGGTACTTAACAGATGCCACTACATTATAGCATGTTGCGGCATACTTTGGTACTGCAGTAACACTGGTACTTTACAGATGCCGCTACATTATAGCATGTTGCGGCATACGTTTGTACTGCGATAGCACTAGTACTATAAGTGTATAGGCGCCGTTATAGTACAGCATGTCACGGCATACGTTAGTAATGCAGTAGCACTGGTACTTAACAGATGCCGCTACATTATAGCATGTTGCGGCATACTTTTGTACTGCGGTAACACTGGTAGTTTACGGATGCCGCCACATTACAACATGTTGTAGCATGCTTTGGTACTGCAGTAGCACTGGTCCTTTACAGATGCCGCTACATTATAGCATGTTGCGGCCTACGTTAGTACTGCAGTAGCAATAGTACAAACGTTTTCATTCATTACCTAACCAGTATTACGAAGATGGCGGTCTACGTAAAACACGTTGTTGAGGTGCGGACTGCGTATTAAGTTTACGGGCTTAAATGAGTGTAATATTAACGAAGTGACTCTTTGTTAACATTTCGCTATTATAATATAGGTATGCCAAATTTCCGACTATCCTGTGTGCATATCCAGTGTTTTTGTGCGACTAAACGTGATAGAATGTTTCGGCATATCTAAATTACGTGACCGGAGAACCGGCTACTTAAGTTCAGTATAGTGTATACTTGCTACTTAATGTACGTAGAGTGCATATTATGTAAGTAGGCGGAGTACTTATAATGTTCCGGAATATCTTAGCCGGCCACTTTTTATACGTATCCAGTGTACTTATGGCAGTATGCGGAGTACGTATAATGTATTGGCATTTGCATACGATACACTTACATTATGTAAGTAGCCAGGAACATTATGATAAGTGATCAGAGGCAGTATAATGTTTCGGCATCTATGCTTACTGCGAGGCTGCCGTGCTACGTATGTAAGTAACCTGCACCCTTATGCAATGTGTCGGCATACTTAAATTAACGGTGCAGTAGTCTTGTGTACTTGGGCGGCTTACGTAAATAATGTACCGGAATTTTGACAGCTCCGTTAATACGTATGCCGGCTACGTAAGCGGACTACGTATTTGTTACGTAGTCGGACTCTTTGATGTCATGATGCAGTATACTTACTTAAGTAAGAAACAACATTATCAGTAGCCCGTGACGCTTACATTACAGAACATGCTGTTACCTCCTTACGCGTCATGGGTCCGACTCCTTAATACGTACGCCGCGACCAAATTACCTTGGCGGCATACTTAAGAAGTAGTTCGCTGCCAGCACATTACAAATTTCTGTTCCGTAAGTAGCCCGTTTTTTTCAGTGTGTACATTATGAGTTAATTTAAAACTCTCTCCTACACGTGTTTGTCCTACTGCATTCCTGGGCACAGTTTTAAAATGAGAGGGTTTGGTTAGCTCCCACGTGGGCCCAGTGCGGAATGGGAACTTCACACACACCATCGAATTGCTTCACAGGTTTGTACGGCTTTTCTGACGATGTTCTACTTCACCGTTAAGCTCGTGGTAAGTTCTAAATGTAATTTTGCTAATAAATTTCGTAAAACTCACAGGTGGCAACAATCGCTTAATAAATTAGTATCTAAGTGGTGGTTTTAACTGCTCTATAGAAATCAATGCACAACGAGTGCATTCTTCACGTGATGGATTGCTACTAAGTCAAAAAGACAATTGTCATTTTCTACCAGGTACACGAATCCTTCCGATTTCCGCCGAACACACGCAAAAATTACGCCTGTATTCTGACAAAAACGGTACAATAGCGACAGGTTGCTAGCCTGCCGCCTACGGTATACCTTAACCTATATCCTGTCGCCTCTTACGACATCCACGGAAGAAATGGAGAGGTGTAATTCTAACCCAAAACCACTATTTACCCCGAAACCCGAAGATTTTTTAAGAGCTCACGGACTGTAATTACTAATGATAATTTGAAAATGTTCTTACTTATTTATGCTGCTGAGGTTACCAGTGCCTCTAGTGTGGCATTTTCACAAATCCTTCGTTTACTATTCGAAGACGTAAATCGAGCGTTCGATCGTCGATACGTAGCCGCCACATATGTCCACGGTGCGGGGTCGTCACCCGTTTTCGTTACGATACGCGAAATAGTTTACGTAGCAAACCTACACTCACAAAGTTGTTGCGTCAAATTTCCGCTAGAGGCGCTGTCCGTGTTTCCATACAAATTAATAAAAAAAATAAAAAATAAAATAAAAATAAAAACAAAAATCATTTATTTCAGACAATTAAATACATAATTTGTATAATATTTTAGATATTGAAAACAATAGTTCCACTCAAAGTCAAATACTTACATAGAAATAACTTAAGTAAATTGTTCCAGTATTGTCGAGTTTTGAGTGTATTATATATATATATATATATATATATATATATATATATATATATATATAATACAGGTGCCGGAGGTTGGCTGGTCTTGTATATATATATATATATATATATATATCCAATCAACCTTATTTTAAAATACCTAAGAGTAGAAATCAATATGGCAAAAGAGTGTGGTCAAATTACGTGCCACAAATCCTAAACAGCTTCCCTCACTTCCCTCACGATACCATAAAATGTATATCTGACAAGCCAACACAAGCCAAGAATGTTGTAAGTAAAAAAGTACCTACTAACAAATAATCATCATCATCTCAGCCTATATACGTCCCACTGCTGGGCACAGGCCTCCTCTCGGAGTGAGAGGGCTTGGGCCATAGTTCCCACGCGGGCCCAGTGCGGATTGGGAACTTCACACGCACCATTGAATTGCTTCGCAGGTTTGTGCAGGTTTCCTCACGATGTTTTCCTTCACCGCAAAGCTCGTGGTAAATTGCGCACATGAATTTCGAAAAACTCAGAGGTGCGAGCCGGGATTTGAACCCACGACCCTCAGCTTGAGAGGCGATAGGTCAAACCACTAGGCCACCACGGCTTCCAAATATTAACAAATAATGGTTAATTACAAATATTTAATGTATAGAAATAAACTGTAACTGAAACAGTATATATTGCCAAGTTAAATCTATTACTTAGTAACATAATCTTAATATAAAAAGATTGTGCTAATAATAATATTTTTTTTTGTAAATTTGAAAAGAAATAAACAGTTTGATTTTTATTTTTTTATTTTATTTTAACGCGAACGCGATCGAGGCGTATTTTTTGAACGGGATACACTAAGCATACCGGTCACATGTCGTATATATACACCCTCTTGCCAAATACATAAAGGTGTCGGTGTCCGACAAACATTGACCTGATGGTAAACAACAAACACAATATCGCGGCAATCGATGCCCCAGGCTATAAAATGACCCTTCACAAGGCTATTCCTGAGTTTAGGTTGTCTAATTTGGATAGTTCGCGCCCTGTCTGTTTTTAGAATAGGACAGAGGCACTCGCGCTTTGAAGGCACACTCGACTTGTTATCAAGCCCAGCACTGCGATCCTCGACGTTAACATGACGAGTGATGTTCGAGTGAATTTCGTAAATTGAAAATACAAACTGAAATATAAATGCACAGAAAAACCAGAAAATAAGACCAGCGGTGGGAATCGAACCCAGGTCCTCGGCATTCCGTGCCGCGTGCTATACCGCTACACCACCGTTGGAGGACCTGGGTTTGTATGATTTATATTTGTATGAGGTTGAGTTTGTATTTTCAATTTAGGTATTACGGGATGACCGTAAAAGTAAAAAAATTGGAATTGAAATAAAAATACAAAAAGATTCCAAAAAAAACAATCTTGGTTCAATTTCGTGCTTCTGGAGGAAAAGGCCAAATACTTAGGCCAAAATTCTTTGTTTTAATTTAAAGGCCACCACGGTGAGTGCTCCGAAGAATCAAAGATAGTTATTATGGTTATGTAATGCGCAAGTAGTCCCACGTGGTTTCTGTAATTTTACTATCAAGTTACAAAAACTACAATCACCGTAACGTTGCCTCTCGAAAGAGAATACTTAGACACTGGCGAAATTGTCATATTAATTAGAACAGAAGCAAGAAGATGAGAAGAATCCGGCAAGAAACTCAACAAGGTAAAGGTATCCCTCTACCTACTTCAAATGATAATGAATATCAACTGAACTAAATGAAAGGTGTAACCGAGAACTATTCATAGTTAAATTAGCCAGGTTTCCACAATAAAGTTAGTATCAGTTCGGGTGGGGTGACGAACAATGCCGACTGTACACAAAGCAGGTGGAAATTGAATTTTGCAATGTTTTACGTCGCGGTGTAGCTGGTAAACTTTGAACTAAAGACATGATTAATAATAGAAACAAAGATATAAATCGGGTACGTATCAAAATATATAAATTTTAAAAATAATAATAGACGAAATACATAATGGTCATTTGCTATAATGCAATTTTCTTGGTAATTCTCAACTTTACAAGATTTTTATAAAATAAACCTAACCTAACCTAAACCAATCTGTAGATCACAAATGATTTAAGTAAAAAGTTCTTTTAATCAATAGTTCCATAAAAATGTAGTAAGTAACATATGTGACCATTATATATTTCGTCCATTATTGTTTTAAACTTAATATATTTTGATACGTTCCAATATAAAACATTTAAACACCTAAATAAATACTTACTTGAACTGAAGTTATACGTGACGACCGAATACTCGTAGGTAAGTTGTTAGTGACCTGACTACGAAGCTGGGGGTTGCGGGTTCGATTCCCGTGACGGGTAAATGTACTGCACTCGTACGGGTAAATGTTATGTGTGTACTTGAGTCTTGAAAATTAGTATGTATTTAAGTAATATTTATCTATAACTGTATGTCTATCTATCGTCTAGTAGTTACCCATAGTACAAGCTTTGCTTAATTTGGGGCTTCATGTATTGGTGTAATTTATCCAAGATATTGTTGTTGTTGTAATTGCTCGCAGGACTGATGGCTGATGGGGTCAGAAGGTTCTCGAATGGCGTCCGCGGACCGGGAGACGAGCTGTCGGTAGGCCTCCAACAAGATGGAGCGACGACCTGGTTAAGATCGCGGGATCGCGGTGGATGCGGAAAGCACAAGACCGTTCCGAAGGGAGAGCCTTGGGGGAGCAAGAAATAGTTTTAATAACGGCTTAGGTTCTCAGTTTAATAGCGAATGCAACAAGTTAGTCGGTTCGATTCCAGACAATGCCATGTCGTAGCCGCTGAAGATTAAAACTTGCACTATTCAGTTCTGAGGCGTGTTTTTCTTGACTTCTGTTAACTTGGACAGATGGCTTATTCATTAAACCAGAGGCCGTATTGCCGAACTTTTCTGGCGCTCGCGATCAAATCAAATGATTTTTTTCATATACATAATGAGTTCACTTCACGTCATTTTTAGAGGTCAAATTGTAAGCTTACGTAGCACATAAGAGACACATAGAGACAAAAAATAGTAGGTTGTTCAACAAGGGACTAGTATGGTTGCTTAGTCTCTAGTTAGAATGTCAGGAAAAAACCAATGTTTTGTTCAAAAGTACAATAAAACTTACGCTCGACTGGGACAGGCCGTCGTCCAAAATTCAAATAGCAAAAAAAATTGTTGCGCGCTTTTTCTTTTCTTTTATTGTTTATGAAGTGACGCTTTAAAAACTTCCACGTTTAGCCAACAGTTTCAAAATCGAAAACTATTTTGAAACTAATTGGACTATGCATAATAAAATAAATCAATGTTTTATATCATTAAATAGATTCATATTGATATTAGTAATCATTAATTGTGTTTCATGAATTTTTTTTTATATTTTTGCACAGTTGTCATTTTGAGGTTATTTCCACGCCTAAAAATTCTCCTTTCACAAACGCCGTGTTGGCTGTTTAGGTTTTTTTTTTTAATTTATTACAAAGAAATACTTAATTTGAATAGGCACGATAATCCATTAGGTGAATACTTTGGTGTCATAGTTCCAAATAATCTTTAACAGAGTAAAACGACATTTCTCTCAGCTAGATGCGCAATTCGTTTTCTTAAAGCACCTATCGCGATAACTGCTCTATGCGAAAACAATAAATGACAAAAGCACATGTTTGCAAGTGGGTCACAGTACCCTTCGTATCAAAAACACAGGGGAGGAAACGTCGCGAGATAGCGCTAGTGGCAGGGCTACCGAATGTTCTCGATGCGAACTCGCTTCATATATTTTACAACTTTTTTATGACTTTTTAGACTACAGTTCGATTTTGGGTTTTATAGTCCTATAAGCAAATTTATGCCTAATTTTAAAAATGCGATAGTTTAATAGACTGGGAGGGATGTTTAAATGTTTATTTGGTCAAAAAACGGTACAGTATAAAAACTTAAGAAAATACGACTTAAATACTGAACATCAAATATATTTTCTCAATAATAATAAATAATAATATATTCTTAATCATCACCATGTCAGTCGAAAGACTTCCACTGCTAGACATATACCGATCTTGTGCTTTCCGCATCAACCGCGATCCTGCGATCTTAACCAGGTCGTCGCTCCATCTTGTTGGAGGCCTACCGACAGCTTGTCTCCCGGTCCGCGGACACCATTCGAGGGCATTTCTCCGAAACTCGATTTTTGGCAGTTTTTTACTGAAGAATGGTAGCTAAAGTGGTTAAAAATTGCTCTCGCGACTAGGTTATATGTAAAATTAGAATACCTATCGAGGCATGTAATTAATACATAGGGGTTTAATATTAAAAACCTATTTTATTTAGACAGATAATAGCTAAAACTAATTAGCCTGGCGCGTCCTAACTCCAGATTTTGATACTTTCTTTATGATAAGTTCCATTTTAAACAGTATTTTAATTAATTCCTATACCTAAATCAATACCTTAATAAAAGGTGTGTCTATTTTAATATGACACATAATGGAAATAACATAGATTTCTGAAATAATCGCATGTAAAAAATGTCCACACCAAAAAGTATAATTCATCTGGACGTATGTATTAATTGGTGTAGCGTGTTATACAGTGCGAATAGTTGAATACCTAGCAAGCGGTCGTACGGGCCGAGTGGCGACAAGCCTTTGAGTAACGGTGTCATGCGTGTGAGTGTTCTCTAGGCGACGCAAATAATTACCAAAGAGTGTAATCTGGACTTTGTCAAGCTAATGTTAGGATTCATCTGTCATGCTATATGCAACTATTTTAAGGATACAAAATCTGTCTTTTATTTATAATTACGTGTCAAGTGTAACTCTTTTTGACAAAATGTTATTCTAATGACAAAAATTATATTAAAAAAAATTGAGACCGTTTTAACGCAAAATTCACATTAGTCTGGTCCTAATTTGTCTGGTTTCATCTGGCTCGTTTAGACAGACGAATTAGTAAAGTGCTGATGAATGATTAAGTGGTGTTAAAATGTATTTTAGATATCGTAATTTGCAACATAGGACAGAAACAAAGACGGGAAGAACGACTATGAAAAACGAGGTTTGATGAGAAAAAAGGATATTCAATGTTTGAAAGGAAAAAAGACATATATGAAAAAAGATGCAAGAAAAAGTAGATAATCATAATTATGAAGAAAACAAGCAAATAAAATCATCTATCGATGGAGGAAATGACTCTGCAGGAACAAAAACTACAAAAGAAGACGTGGACACTTTTTATCTTATTATTTGAGACAAAAACAGTAAAAAGTTGAAAATGACTGTAAAACAGAAATAAAAAAGTTAAGAAAATGCTAACAGGAATCGCAAAACTCTTCTTACACTGCTATTCTTTGCACCGAAAGTGTTGGACTTGTAAAGAAAGGGTATAGTTAAAGTGCAGTTAAAGTGAAAAAAGTTTTTCATGTGAAAGACTTTATGATATTGGTTATTTAGCTTGTGCAAAAAGTTTTAACTCACTACATTTATAGTTCCATATCAGAAATTTGATAACTGGGAAGATGTTGCTAATTCGTAATGATTTTCAAAAAAAATGGATATAAATTCTATGAAAAAAAAATGGTTTATAGAGACCTAAAAAATAAATTTATTTATTGGAAATCAAGAATCAAAACTTAATGAAGAATATTTCATATATATTGTGGCAACGATATATATAGCACATAAAACATTTAAAACTCAAAAATAATTTGAATCATGAGTGTGTTTATTCGCTGCGACTACAGCGAGAATTAATGCTGTCAAAAACAAAAACAAATAGTAAAATGTTATCATTTTGATGACATTCAAAAACAAATAACTCTTGTTTGAAAATATCCATGAGTTAAAACTATTAATATTCACTCTAAAATCATAAGAAAAAAAAGACATTAAAAATCAGACTAAGTTGAAGACTGTTTTGTTTTTGGCCACGGAAATAAAAATATTGCGCCAATTACATTTTTTTATTAGATTAGTATGATTTTTACTTATATTTCTACTATGTATTTTCATTCCTATTGTATTAAATATGTTATTAAAACTTAAACTGATATGTATAATCTAATTATTCTGGCGTAGTTCTCATTCATCTGATACACTCATTAGTCTGAGCGAAATATCTGACATAAAATAGGTGGCCATGCGCGGCCTTCGACATATGTTTTTAAGTATGGCATTTTATTAACGTTTCACCTGTTGTACCGTTTCTATTATCAAGTTTGAAAAATGGCAGATGAATGAGGCAAAAATCCTCTTTCTCGAAGAAATGCCCTCGAGAACCTTCTGACCCCATCAACCATCAGTCATGCGAGCAATTCTTCAATTCTCTCTATATATATTATACATTCTTAATGTCGATTCTTTAATGTCAACTGCTAGTCATATTTTACGAAAAATTGCTTTTTCCGATGTCATCACCCGTTCCATTTCACCATATGAATTACGATGAGCTTAAATTACTCAACAACTGCGTTAAAGTAATTGAAATTCAACCCGTGAAATACTTGTTACTGAGTAGTCGCTCTATCGGTCAAAGGTCTTTCAATTCATCATCAGTTCCACTTCACCAAATGATTTTCAAGAGCGAATGAACGGAAATTCGTGAACAAATAGTAGGTACCTCTGTATCGCATAGAGCAGCGTTGGCGGAAGTGCGCTTTCATTCGTCTGTCTGTCTGTCCGTGTGACGAGGGCACATTGCTGTTAACATACATGTATTTAATTAACATACTGACGTTATCTGGTTTGCTTAGAAACTGTCAAAGTGAAGTTATTGTCGACGGCAAAAGACGTTTTAATTTAATTTTGATGAAGCACGTAAAAGTCAAATGAGAAAGTTTGTAAGTGTGTTTGTTTCTTCATCACGTCTAAACCGGTGAACCTATTCGTTATACAGATAGTTTTATTTCAGAAAATGTTTTTAAAGGATAATTTTTATCCCGGAAAATTGTATAGTTCCCGGAGTCGCGGGTAACGTTTTTGTTATTATTTTCAAGTTTTGTTTTTCTTTTTTTTACACAAAGTGGTAAAATAAAATGCAGAAATAAGGTGTGTCCCATTGAAATAAATGTATTGAGATCTACTTATAGAAATATATCACATTTTCACGACAACAATTAAACCAGAAAAATTCAGTTCCATTTTACACACTTTGTACTATTTTACATGATACTAAACGCATTAATACGGCTGAATAGCCCTTCAGATCTGTGCCAAAAAAAAACAACACCAAACGTCAACTTCCAATGCCGCCAACCTAAACCGGAAGCGGCGGACGTTCGACGACGCATCCGGTCAGCAAGATTCAAATTTCGAACTGATATCACCCGGCGCCGTTCGGATGCCAGGAAATTGAGCTGTCCAGTTTTGGAGGTTAGTTTTATTGAATAGCAGGTTATTTAGCCAGTTGTAATTATAATAATAATAGATTTTTATTTTCAAAACAATTTCTGTAGTAGTTAGTAACATTTTCGCCTTACAAACTAATGTTAAGTACTCGTATTACGCAAGAATTAATGTTTTTATTTTAACGGAGACATTTAATTTTTTAATGCTTTTTGTGAGGGTGTTTTTACAAAGTCTGGAAATAATTATAAGACGTAATCAAACGTCACAAAATATAATGTACAAACAATAACCTAGTCAAATAACTCGCCCCTTGCCATTCCCGGCGCAATAAATAACAATAAATTTAGATGACAATAAATTTGTTTTTACAAAGTATATTAACAAGATAAATCCATACTAATATTGTAAATGCGAAAGTGTGTGTGTTTGTCCGCCTTTCACGCTGCTACGGAGCGACGGATCGACGTGATTTTTGTCAAAGAGATAGTTTATGGGCCCGAGAGTGACATAGGCTACTTTTTATCCCGGAAAAATGCACAGTTCCCGAGGAAACAGCGCGCGATAACCGAATACCAGGCGGGCGGAGCCGCGGGCAAAAGCTAATAGGTAATTTATAGTAAGAAAATAGCTATAAGAAAACAATATCTTTAAAACACGTGTGTAATTTTATTATTTATCAATGATTCATGTCGCCTGGGCGATTTTAAAACTGATACTCGTTTCCACTACACCATCTTAAATATACACGGTGATTCTGTACCCTTAGTGTAAGTTTTCGGTTAAAAAATACGTCTCGATCGCGTTCGCGTTAAAATCTCAATTTGTATCGAAACACGAACAGCGCCTCTAGCGGATCGTTTGCGATTATCGTGTTTCCATACAAATTGAGATTATAACGCGAACGCGATCGAGACGTATTTTGTAACCGAAAACTTACACTAAGAGCACTGGTAACGTGTATGTGGCACTAAACTAGCAGTACGTGGGCGACCGAGCTTTGCTCGGGCTAAAACTCGACAATAAGCGTTTACCTAGAGATAAGACCAAGCTAGATCGATTTGTCATCCCCAAAAACCCCCTCATACCAAATTTCATCGAAATCGTTGGAGCTGTTTCCGAGATTCTGATTATATATATACCTACACATTTACCTACAAGAATTGCTCGTTTAAAGATTAGATAGAAAGATAGATTAGATACAATGCTGTAAAATTATGATTGGTTGTTGGAGTCTTTTTTATTTTATTTTTTTCATTTGAAAGCAGGGTTTCTAGCAATGGTTCTTAGACATGTTTCATCGAAATCGGTTTAGCCGTTTTTGAGATATTGAATTTTGAAGTGACAAGTGGTTTTCCAACTTTTTGTTGGTTAGGTTATGTTGGGTTGAACCCCACACAGCTCAGTAAATACCTAATAATACTCATGTAATATTATACGTACACAAGTAACTTAAGTAAGTACAATAATTTTTAATTGCGGTCTGTGCGTTATACAATTATTGCCATTAGTTCCTTTGAAGGTAAGCAACGAATCATCTTTTGTATCGTCATTCTTAACGTATTACGTCGAGATTCTCGTGAGACATTGAAAACGTACTTAGATTTTTCCGATACAGCACGCACCCGCCATTTTGTTGCTCGTTGCCGCGCCAAATGCCATCTGTCAGTTTGACAGCGCGCCATTATTTGAGGCGTTTTTAATAAGCGTTTAAAGCGAACGTGCATCGGTGCACTTTGTATCAGAATATTGTATCTGTACTATGTTTTCGTTCAAAGGTTGAATAGTAGTGTTTTGCAAAATGTGCGCCGTGGTACACTAGTACTACGTGGTCATTGTCATTAGTTGGTATGTGGCTCGGAAAAATAAATATTGTTGTGATGATTAATAATAAATGTAATACAGGTATTTGTAATTTGAACTTGCTTTTAATAAACCATTTTTATGTTGCTCAATATTACTGAAAAACTGTTTTTTTCACTTTTGGTATATTTCCAAAAATTTTCGTTTGCCTAGATGTGTACCTTGAAAGACCTTAACAAAAAAAGTTTGCGGAAGTTTGTGTCAGTTTACTATGAATAGGGAGCAA
Source organism: Choristoneura rosaceana (assembly GCA_037349165.1). Classification (NCBI taxonomy): domain Eukaryota; kingdom Metazoa; phylum Arthropoda; class Insecta; order Lepidoptera; family Tortricidae; genus Choristoneura; species Choristoneura rosaceana. The sequence goes on along the minus strand of JAZBNJ010000046.1, from coordinate 8,471,595 downwards.
GAAGATAAAGAACATTAAATTGATAGAAAGAAACGAAATACCTATACTATACTTCGTTTTTAACCCCCGTCGCAAAAAGAGGGGTGATATAAGTTTGACCGCTATGTGTGTCTATCTGTGGCACCGTAGCTCTTAACTTTTTATAACCTTTCTTAAATATTCAACTTCAAAGTGAAAATTTTCATCAAAACCGAGCGTACCCCCCCTCTAAAATCTAAACCGGTGGATGGAAAAATTAGAAAAAAATCAGGATGGTAGTAAAGTATATCAAACTTTCAAGGAAAACTATAACGGTTATATTTTCTTGAGAATTATTAGTAGTTTAAGAGTAAATAGCAGTCTAAGGTATAAAATATATCTAAACTTGGAATATTCCGTACAAAATACGAAATCCTTAGAAAAATATTATTTAATTTTTTCGAAATGGCTACGTAGCCCTATTTTGGATGTGTCCGACACGCTCTTGGCCGGTTTTTCATCCTCAAGAGATTTGCATACACAAATGTTTATCGTTTTCTTATTTCATTACAAAATGGAACAGTTTTTAACATAAAGCCATAATCCGCATGGTAAATAGAGCCGTAAAATATGCTGGCTGCGAGGAATAATTGGTATTTTATACAGCTTCTTGGGGCTTAAGGGAAATTAAAGAAATGAATGGATAAGACTCTATTTTTCTTCAACATATAATATTATTTCTGCAGGATTACATTTCAGGGTTCATTACAAGCTTACAATTATTTGACTTATTAGCTTTTGCCCGCGGCTCCGCCCGCGTGGTATACGGTTATCGCGCGCTGTTCCCTCGGGAAATGTGCATTTTCCGGGATAAAAAGTAGCCTATGTCACTCTCGGGCCCATAAACTATTTCTATGCCAAAAATCACGTCGATCTGTCGCTCCGTTACGGCGTGAAAGACGGACAGACACACAAACATGCAAACACATTTTCGCATTTATAATATTAGTATGGATTGTTGTCTTGAGTGGGTAAATTATAAATAATTTATTGAATCAGGCGTTGCTTTGCGGAGGTCTATATCAATGAACTAAAAGAATTTCCTTGCTCCCCCTTGCTTGCTTGAATTTGCTTGCCTGAGTCGCGGGAGAGCAAGAAAGTTCTTTAAGTTCATTGGGTCAATTTTGACCAAGTTCTAGTGGTCGTGTTTCTAATTTCTCTTCCTACAACAGCTTGTTTATGTTTTTATGTGTTTTGTTTTAAATGGGTTTACATACATAATACATACATATTTATTAAAGTATTTTTTTGTGTATTGAAATAAATAAATTACTCATATTACCTTTGATGACTTATACCTGTCATTTTTTTTTTTTTATTTCTAATAAATAATATTTATTAAAAGAAGAATACCTGTCATTGCATATTACTTCTTGATTTGTTTATTAGTTTATTTATTTGTAAGTTCCATTGAAATATTTTAGTAAATTTGGTTAAATTTATTTTTATGAAGCAACCGTGTCCACACTAATCTTTCTCACTCTAACCCCTCCAGATGTAAATGAACGGCGCCCCGCGCTCTGAGACAAACAAACAAACAACACCATGATACCTATAGATACTTGTTGCTTCGGGAAATCGGATGTAACTTCTGTCTTTTTTTATTAAAAACTCGTGTTTGCGTTCAATTCAAATAAAATATCCTCTTGTTCTCTGAACGAATTTACAAAAACCACACTGCATGTTTTGTGTTATAATATTTAATTTTGTATATTATAATTGGTAAAAATCCACACTGTTATTACTGTGTAAGTATTTTTATTTTGATATTTACTTTTTGTTTTGTTTGTGTTTGTTGTCTATTGTTTTTTTTTGTTGTATTTGTGTGTCTTTGTGAATGTGAATAAATATCTTTCTTCTTCTTCTTCTTCTTCTTCTTCTGTTGAATTAGGATACGTAAACCTGTAATGACAGTCGTGTGTGTGTAATAAATAAATAAATAAATAAAAAATTTAGGACAAAGTGCATTATTATTATTTGTTAACCCGTGGTGGCCTAGTTTTAACCGGTACTGGATTTCCATACAAATACGGTACCGGAACCGGGAATTCCCGGTTCTCGCCATACAAACTCAGTACCGGGAGCAAACCCTACAGTTTGACATATCTCGCTCGCTAATCCTGCCGTGAAACAGCAGTGTTCGCACTGTTGTGTTTCGGCGTGGAGAGTAAGACAGCCGGTGCAATTACTGGCGCTTGAGGTATCCCATCTTAGGCCTCTAGGTTGGTAACGCATCTGCAATACCCCTGGTGTCGCAGATGTGGGCGGTTGTGATCTCTCACCATCAGGAGATCTCCTTGCTCGTTTGCCATCCAGTCGAATTAAAAAAAGACTGCTAAACTCTATTTTACTTACTCAAGAATCAATGCCTTCTTGCAAATCCGAGTTTAAGTATAATTTTCTTTTGAAATGCTCATTCATGTTGCTACTAGATTTATCGTTTTGCTCGAGCCAAAAACTAGTAAACTCTTAATTTGTTATTCTATGTTAGTCATAAAATGCAGGCTTGTTACAAAAATTCACTAAAAAGAAATAAAATTTTGTCCAGACACTTGGTTTAGAGCATCAAGTCAACAGGAGACGATTCAGTATACGTCTGTAAAAAGTAGAATTGTAAAACCAAGTTTAGACTTGCAAGAAAAATCGTGCAAGTTGCATTAGTGGCCATTTGCTGGAAACACATAAATCTCGAGTTAGCGTTAAGCTTAGTTTAGTAGTGTCAAAATGTATGGAACTGTCAAGCTTAAGCCAGGCTTAACAACTAAATCTAGATTTATTTTTACCTGCAAGTGGATCTAGGTATATTGCGGCGCTCGATTCACTACAAAATCGTTAGCTTTACGGCCTTGCAATTGCACGATTTTTCTCGCAAGTCTAAACTCAGCTTAACTGAAGCCGCCAATAGCTATTGGCAATTTAATTGCAATTTTGGCATTTCCCTAAAATTACCTTGGGAATTGCCAAAAATTGAATCGCGATATTGCGTAATTGCATTACAAAATCCGCGCCGAATTTCATTTCTGATCGTAATGGTTGACATTTTATGATTTTTATACCTATCCTGTGGGAATTTTGGGATAAAAATTAGTCTATATGATTTTCCAGAGTTTCAGCTATCTTCATGACAAATTTCGTTAGATAAGTATTCAGGTTTACTAGCGATTGTAATTTGACGAGCTAAGGTGAGTAACATTAGAAAAAGGTAGTTTAAAAAATGACGTGTTAAAGTGCCCATTGCGGCCTATTTACTGAATAAATGAGTCGAAATTTGAAAAATTATAGCATGTGTATTAATTGTCTTCATACACATTTAAGTGTGTGACCTAGGGAAATAGTTTTTTTTTAAATGACTGAGTGATAGAATAGAATAGAATATAAATATTTTTATTCAGGCTTCGCACTTAAAATAGAACAGGGCAAAAATAAATGAAAACAAAAAAAAAATAGAATATGCGAAGGCACGAAACGGTCGCAGCTCAGCATAGTGTTGGCCGTGTAGGCCAACGCTGGTCTTCCGCTGCGACCGCTTGGCGACTTCACGGAAGGCGACAAAAATGATGAGAATGAAAATGATGAATGAAATGATGGGAATTGAAAAACAGTGGAGCTCATAGGGTCACTATTTCAATACCAAATTGCAACTACATTGATTCAGAGGTTTAACCAAGACGAGTTTTTGCGTAAGACGCCTCCAGTTGGTTTAATACTGCAACGTTAGTTTACATTTCACTTCACATTGAAACTAACTTTACGTCGGTAGTTAAAGTTAACTGACTGAGAGCAACAGTTAGCATACAAATTAGTTTTTAATTTTATAACGGCTCTAGGATTGTAAGGAAAAATCGGTCAAGCGCTAGTCGAGGGTTCGTACTGTAGAGTGTGAAACTCTTTTTCATCTCTCCTGTTCGGAAAGTGTAATTTTCATGGGTAGATAGCCGGGTGGAAAATTGCGTTTTCTCCTCTAGGGTGGAAAGTAATTTTTTTTTAATTTTTCGTCTAGCCACGACATCGAAGACAATTGAGTTACGTCAATGACAATTTTTTTCACGTTTCGGCATGGCCAACTCGATTTTTTTTATAGTCGGCCATGGCAAGTGGCCAGTCGAAAAGGTACCGTTGGAGGTTGGATAGGTATAAGTAAATTCAATTTATTATTATTCTCATTTTTTTGTAGTATTTTAGTTTCTTCACAGTCGAAATGAAAAGTAGAGTGTCTAACTCGGGTGAAATAACCCATTTCCCTTCGAACTATTGGCGCTCTCACTTCGTTCGGGCGCCAGAAATATCTCGGGTGAAATGGGTCACTTTCCGCCCTTGGTTATCAATCTACTATTGTGTTTCTTCGGTTTAGAACTGGCAACCTAGTTCCATTTTTAAATATTTAAATACTAGCTTTTGCCCGTGGCTTCGGCCTCGTGGTATTCGATTATCGCGCGCTGTTCCCTCGGGAACTGTGCATTTTTCCGGGATAAAAAGTAGCCTATGTCACTCTCGGGACCATAAACTATGTCTATGCCAAAAATCACGACGATCCGTCGCTCCCTTGCGGCGTGGAAGCGTAACAAACAAACTCACTTTCCCCTTTATAATAGTAAGGATTAAAACAAACGAACAAAAGAGTCTAGAACAGGGATGTGGAAACTTTTTCCTTGGCGTGCCAATATATAATAACGAAATATCGGTTCGAATCCCGGCCGGGGCAGATATTTGTATGAATAATACAAATGTTTGTTCTCGGGTCTTGGATGTTTAATATATGTATTTAAGTATGTATTTATCTATATAAGTATGTTTATCCGTTACCTAGTGTCCATAGTACAAGCTTTGCTTAGTTTGGGACTAGGTCAATTGGTGTCAAGTGTCCCGTAATATTTATTTATTCTTATTATTTATTTATTTATATGGCGGGCCCAGTTGTTGCATTTTTTGCTACGTTATTTACTGAAATAAAAATATTGATATGTATTTTCTGAAACACAAATTTATTAAGATTGGTTTTTTGGAATCTTTTTGTATTTTTTATTTCAATTCCAAATTTTGCGGGTGAGCGGTTAGTTCCGATGGGGTGCCGAAAAGTTTCTCGATGAGGGCTACGGCATAGATGTCGCTAGTGTCGCTGCTTAAGTGGCTAAATAAAGAAATAAACAAGCTGAGATATTGTGGTGCATAGGAGAAATTCGTGTCTGTACTGTTGTCCAGCGCTCCAGCGGTATAGCACGCAGCACGGAAAGCCGAGGACCTGGGTTCGATTCCCAGCGCTGGTCTTATTTTTCTGGTTTTTCTGTGTATTTTTATTTCAGTTTGTATTTTCAACTAATTTATTATGCAATATTTTCGATTTTCGCTCATCCTGCCCGCGCTCGCGAAACAACGCGTGGTTGTTTTATGCAAGCTGGCCACTGCCAATGAGAATGAAATTTCTAACAATACGAAATCTTCTCTTGATTTTTGTTTGATGGTCGCGGGCTGGATTTCAAGCCTTTGAGGGCCGGTAAAGGGCCGCGGGCCGCAGTTTCCCCATCCCTGGACTAGAAGATAAATTGTATCCCAGCAGCCTAAAAAACTTAAAGGTTAAATAAACGAAAGTAATCCATACTAATATCATAAATGCGAAAGTGTGTTTGTGTGTTTGTATGTTTGTGTGTTTGTCCGTATTTCACGCCGTAACGGAGCGACGGATCGACGTGATTTTTGGCAAAGAGATACCCAACAAACAATTTGGCGATAAAAATAGACCGTATTGTAGCTTTGAGTGGTAGAGTAGCTTTACAAGGTCTACAGTTATAGCTTTTGGTGACACTATGGAGCTAATTGAATACATTAGTCAGCTGGCGATAGTAAAGTGATTTAATAGAAATTAGAAAAATATAATAACTTTAAGCTGCATAGTGGAGCTATAAGCTACCACGTTATAGCTTATAGTTGCAGCTGTAGGGTGATTTTATCACTGAAAGCTCTTTTGGAGTGTCTATTAACGCGTCTTAATGCTGTCGCTCTATAAGAGTGTTATGTTTACCTTCTAGTGCTAAATGTAGCCTTTAGTGTTAAATAAGCTGTAGGAAAATCTTAAAGCTGTATAAAGGTTATAGTGGCAATTCTAATAACTCTCAATGAGTGAGTGATATAACGGAGTTAGGGTATAGCTCTTTAAGAGCTTTAAGTGTTAATAAGATATGTAATAACTCTATTTTAGAGTTATCAGTTCTACAGTAGTAATAAATATGACTTTTTTAGTTAGCCTTGCGCTCCGAAGTGATAGTATAGAGATATCGGAATGTTTAAGAGTTACAGACAACAACGCCATTTTCGTTAACAAATAATAACCTTAAAATGGCAAACATAATCATGAAAATTAAGTATAATTTACTGTACAGTCTTCAAAAATATAAGATCTAGTTACTTTACTACACCCATTTGCAAACCTAACCCGTTAAATTAACTTTTCGAAAAAAAAAATGCACCGTAGTATTTTATCGTCTAAAATTTTAATCGAAACGTATATATTTCTAAGGCGCTTGAAAATTGAGATGTAAAATATCATATATAATAACAGAAAACTTACAACCGCAATAGTTTTTCACGTATCTACGTAAAAATAACTGATATTAAAATAACGCACTTACCGTTTTCCGTCTTTCCCGTCGCCATTACAATAATATTAGCACTGTTCGCGTTTTATTATTAAAAATGACACATGTTAATTTCGAAATAGAAATATTTCTATAAAATTTTTTTTTTTTTTTTTTTTTTTTTTTTTTTTTTTTTTTTTTTTTTTTTTTTTTTTTTTTTTTTTTTTTTTTGAACATGTTTTAAATATGTGTATTTGAAATATATATTCACTTTTTGTACAATAAAGAGTTTAAACAAACAAACAAAAATAATGATTTAAAGTATAAAAACTTAATAATAATAATTAAAAACTAATATAACTCTAAAAAAGGCCCCTGTGGCATGGTTCCAAGAATGCTGGCAGCATTTCCTCGCTGTATGGCGATGCTAATACGCTGTGCGAGGAAGCTGCCAGCCCTCTTGTCTCCGGTGGCGTCGACCAGTCTCTTAGCCAGTTGGCTGAAAAGATCCCTTGCGCCAGGGCAAAATAAAATTGAATACAATAGTGTACACTAAGAGCTGGTGTATCACGCAAAGAGTTTATTTTCACCACTGTAGCTCTTTTGTAGCGCTTTAAGTGATAGAAGAAAACATTCTACAGGTTTCATAGAACCCTTAGCGCAAGTTACGGCTATTGTAGCTCTTTATTATCTCCTTTATTCGTGGAGAGTTTATTTTCACCACTGTAGCTCTTTTGTAGCGCTTTAGGTGATATAAGAAAACATTCTACAGGTTTTATAAAACCCTTGGTGCAATTTACGGCTGTTGTGGCTCTTTATTATCTCCTTTGGTAATATGCGTCGCTGCTGTAGAACTATTATACCACTTGAAGTGATAAGGTCTGTGCCAAAATCGGACTATAAGAGAGTTATAGCGTGCTATATCGCTAATTTTTAGGTCGTGCTAGAGCTAAAGGAGTTTAAAAGAACTAATATACGGCGGTTATAGAGCTTATCTTATCGCCAAATTGTTAGTTGGGTAACTATCTCTATGCCAAAAACTTACTCTATGTCATAGGCTACTTTTTATTCTGGAAAAATGCGCAGTTCCCGAGGGAACAGCGTGCGATAACTGAATACCACGCGGGCGGAGCCGCGGGCAAAAGCTAGTGTCCAATATAATTTTTGATAAAAAAAACAAGTAATATTACAATTGGTGGGGTTTTGATCTCCGTATTGGAGGCTTTTCGACAGCTCGTCTCCCGGTCCGCGGACGCCATTCGAGAACCTTTTGACCCCAGAACAAATTTTCATTTGATATAATGCAATTTATCTTAAAAACCAAACTTATTTCTAGCGTTTTTGATTCGATTTGTTGTACTTTGGGTTAGGTTAAGTTACATTAATTTTATAAAAAAAATCTGTGAAGCTCCTGTACTTTGAAATTATATCAAATGTTGTTAACATTTGAAACTTCTCAAATAAACGTAGAAAGGATTTGCTCTGTCCATCCATATAAGTTTAATTTTTCAAATCAACTGGGTTCGATTCCTTCTGAATATAAGTTTTTATTAAATCTATGAATGTTGTTTTGCTTGTTACTACAATCGATGACATGGTTCCTAAAAACAGATCTTCGTATGCCTTCTAGAATACGACGGCGACACATGCTGAGTGGCCTCCTTTTTGAGACCACAGTCAACACTGTAATTTATATACTACATCATCATCATCCCAGCCTATATACTTCCCACTGCTGGGCACAGGCCTCCTCTCAGAACAAGAGGGCTTAGGTCATAGTTCCCACGAGGGCCCAGTGCGGATTGGGAACTTCACACGCACCATTGAATTGCTTCGCAGGTTTGTGCAGGTTTCCTCACGATGTTTTCCTTCACCGCAAAGCTCGTGGTAAATTTCAAGTGTAATTCCGCACATGAATTTCGAAAAACTCGAGGTGCCAGCCGGGGTTTGAACCCACGACCCTGACTTGAGAGGCGATAGGTCAAACCACTAGGCCACCACAGCTTCTAATACACTTACCTACTATTATATAAAGTAACATTTTGTTGCATTTTTGGGAAGTTGCATACGTTTTTATAATAAAATCCCAAAAAATATTACTAAAGAAACTGATACAAAATTTAAATCTACTGTCAAGAAGATGTTAATATCTAAGGCTTATTATAAAGTCAATGATTATAATATCATGGACAGGGATATTTGGAAATAATTCCGATCCGCATTAGCGATCCCTTCAAATAGCTAGGTTCGCTATGTGTTAAAAATAAAATTGTTTTAAATACTTGTAATGTATAGTATATAGATATCATTTATAAATATTGTGAATCTGTTTAAAAAAAAATACCTCGTTGAGTTTCTTGCCGGATTCTTCTCAACAGAGGTTTTTCCGAACCGGAGGTAGATTTTCTGACGTTCATAAGTGCTTGTAATAGCCTAAATTGAATAAAGAGATTTTGACTTTGACTTTGTGTGTTTCAAATGAATCTTTCTTTCCTTCTTCTTATAGGTTTCAGACTTTCCCATACTGACGGATGTGAATGCTACACCCTGTATACTTTACGTATGACATGTTCTTAAATCTGTAAAGATAATATTGGCTAACAAGTTCGGACTTGCATGTCTCTGGAACTACATTCTATCGATCGCACCTGCGGTACATAGCCTGAAACATTCATGGTGAAACATTGATTTTTCAGACATCCTCCCTGGACACGCCCCTGCGATGTTGGAAAGAGAGAGCAGAGGGAGTCTGCTCGTGGACGCGGCACTTTCAATTTTTTTTTATCTTAATCATCACATCATCACGTCAGCCGAAAGACGTCCACTGCTGGACATAGGCCTTCCCAAAGGCTCTCCACTCAGACCGGTCTTGTGCTTTTCGCATCCACCGCGATCCCGCGATCTTAGCCAGGTCGTCGCTCCATTTTGTTGGAGGCCTACCGACAACTCGTTTCCCGGTCCGCGGACACCATTCGAGAACCTTCAAGTTATCAAAAATGTATTTATTAAATTCGCCATTTATCTTAATGTATATACAATACTCCAATACCCCTGCAATACCCCTGGTGTTGCAGATGTTTATGGGCGGTGGTGATCTCTTACCATCAGGAGACCCACTTGCTTGTTTGCCATCAAGTTGAATTAAAAAAAAGGCCAAAAGCGTGTACACACGCCCGAAATAGGGATCCGTAGCCATTACGAAAAAAATAATATTTTTCTAAGGATTTCGTATTTTGTACGGAATATTTCAAGTTTACGTATATTTTATACCTTAGGTTGCTATTTACTCTTAAACTACTAATAATTCCCAAGGAAACTTAGCCGTTACAGTTTTCCTTGTAAGTTTGATATACTTACTACTATCCTGAATTTTCTCCAAGTTTTTCCACCCACCGGCTTAGATTTTAGAGGGGGACCGCTTGATTTTAATGAAAATTTTCACTTTAAAGATGAATATTTTGCAAACAAATCACTGAATCGTAAAATCGCAACCCCCTAATGATTTCAAAAGACCTATCCAACGATACCCCAAGGTACTACAAGATTGGATGAGGAAAAAAAACATCTTCACTTTACGTCTATGGGAGGTACGCTAAAAAAAATTTTTTTTTGAATTTTTTATTATATTGTTTTGTCGGCATAATTTACCTATAATTATATCCGTGCAAAATTACAGCTTTCTAGCATTGATAGTCTCTGAGCAAAGCCGCGGACGGACGGACAGACAGACAGACAGACATGGCGAAACTATAAGGGTTTCGTTTTCGCAATTTTGGCTACTGAACCCTATAAAAAGAAACACAGTTCTTTGGAAATTTCTCAAAAATGGTACATTTGATCATGTTGAAACTAATTTTGGTTTCACGTATTTATTAAGTTTTAGATTTGTTTTTATTTTCATATTTTTTGAACGAGAGATTCTATGGTTTGAAAGATAAGGAGGGAGCTCAGTTTTTGCAAATTCTGGCGCGATTTTTCCGAAAAGGACAGGCATGGAAGTATTTTTTGGTGCCGTGAAGCAGCAGTGCTTGCACTGTTGTGTTTCGGCGCGGAGAGTAAGACAGCCGGTGAAATTACTGGCACTTGAGGTATACCAAACTTAGGCCTCTAGGTTGGCAACGCATCTGCAATACCGCTGATGTTGCAGATGTTTATGGGCGGTGGTGATCTCTTACCACCAGGAGACCCACTTGCTCGTTTGCCTTCCAGTCGAATAAAAAATTTTTTTTTGATTTTTGTGAAAGTCGTCTTCATCGTTACACTAAAACGACGAAACATTACATCCTTCATCGGCCAGAAGTCGAAGCACAGGAACATCTGCCGGTAGAAGAAATTCCTCGTAGTATGTTACTAGCCGTGGTGGCCTAGTGGTTTGACCTATCGCCTCTCAAGCAGAGGGTCGTGGGTTCAAATCCCGGCTCGCACCTCTGAGTTATTCGAAATTCATGTGCGCAATTTACCACGAGCTTCGCGGTGAAGGAAAACATCGTGAGGAAACCTGCACAAACCTGCGAAGCAATTCAATGGTGCGTGTGAAGTTCCCAATCCGCACCGGGCCCGCGTGGGAACTATGGCCCAAGCCCTCTCATTCCGAGAGGAGGCCTGTGCCCAGCAGTGGGACGTATATAGGCTGAGATGATGATGATGATGTTCCTATAGTTAGACCAATTACTAGGGGGCAAATCTTCTGAGCCTCGAACACCGTAGACGAGTGGCCTGCCTTTCGGTTTTTTATCAAACTAGTATTGATAAACAAGTAAGTATTGAGAAATACAGAAAACCGCCGACGTTCAAAATATGCCGCGTCTATCTTTCATACATCCACTAAATTCGACCACGCCCACCGCAAGCCCCGCCTTACCGAGTAGGCGTGGCTATATAGACAAGATAATACTATATACGGAAGTAAATAGGAAAAAGTTGGTACACTGTACCCAGCTGTGTAGATGGAGGTTGTGTTGAGCTCTGCGGTGTTTCTATTGAACTAATAAAACGGGACCTGATTTCGTCTTTGTTTAGGGTTCCGTACCCAAAGGGTGATAGGCAGAACAGTCACTGGCTTATCTTAAGGACCGTAATAGAAAACAACTGACATTGTCATCATATCAGCCTTAGAACGCTTTGTTATATTACCTACTAGCTTTTACCCGCAGTTTTGCTCGCGTGAACCAAAAACCGTTCAATTAAGCAAGCAATTAAGCAAGCAATTAAGCAAGCATGCAAGTAAGCACGCAAGCAAACACGCTAGCAAGCACGCAAGCAAACACGCAAACAAGCATGCAAGCAAGCAAGCAAGCATGGAAGCATGCATGCAAGCCAGAATGCAAGTAAGCATGCAATCAAAAGATCAAGCAAGCATATTCCCAAAGGTCCAAGCAATAATGTAAGCAAAGCAAGCATGCAAGTTATTTAGTTGAAATATTGATCACTTCGCTCGTGTAAATCCACACATGCTGAGTGGAAACCCTTTTTGGTATCCTGTCGTGTCACCAAGTACCTAATGTAGTTTTAGTGCTAGTTGTAGTGTTAGTCTTAGGTTGTACTTTGGAGCCTTTGGAGCCCAAGATTTATTTTGGCTCCATTCAAAATAAATCTTTCTTTCTTCCTTTAAATCATTAGATACAGCTGGTTTTATTGATTTATGGGAACAAAATTCCTGTGGGAATTCCTGAAAATTATCATGGTTTTTATTGAGGTTCCATTAAAAACAACATTCCCAAATTTGATTACTCTAAGCCCAGCGGCGTTGTTTCGAGATTTTATCCCTATCCCGTGGGAATATCGGGATAAAAAGGAGCCTAAGCTTTATTCCAGGTATTCAGCTATCTACATACCAAGGTTCATCCAAATTCACCCAGCTGTTTTAGCGTGAAGGCATGACAAACATACGCACTCACTCACTCACAAACTTTCGTATTTATAATATTAGTAGGATTACATTAAAACCTATATCCTCAGTCGCCTCTTACGACATCCACGGAAGAAATGGAGAGGCGTTTTATTTTTTATTTATTTATTTATCTACATTAATATCATGTCATGATAGGGTACATAATGTCAGTTTGTTTCTTAATCTATTCTATTCTATAATAATAACAATTATAATTATACTTCTTTTTTTTAGTATTAGAAAAAAGGTAAACAATCTTGAAGTCTCTTTATTGAAAAATTTTATAACAAAAAATAGGACCGACTACAAAAAACCATGAAAGTAATTTTCTACCAGTCTGAAGTCGGTGCCTCAGCACGAGCCAGCAGTAGTGGACCTATAATCGTCTACCTCACCTACAACTATACGAGTAGGTAAATGGCTTCAATCACTCCTGCTGGCTCGTGCTGAGGTTTTTTGTAGTCGGTTCTATTTTTTGTTATAATTTTTTTTTTCACGATTTTTAGTGTAAAACATCTAAGATTTAATAGTTTAATGTCAACTGCTCGTCACCTTTTACGAAAAATTGCTTTTTCCGATGCAGAGATGTTCATTATTGAGGAGTCCTGGTGCTTCACCACCCATTCCATTTCACCATATGCGTTCCGAGGAGCATAAATTGCTTAGCAACTGTGTTAAAGTAATTGAAATTCAACCCATGAAATACTTGTTATTGAGTAGTAACTCCGATGGTCAACTGTGGTCTTCATCATCAGTTCCACTTTACCAAATGATGATTTTCAAGAGCAAATGCACGGGTTACTACTAAATATATCAATATTGTCATAGGTGTCCCTACAACATTTGAAGAGTTCCCTCGATTTCCTTAGGATCCAATCATCAGATCCTGATTTGGTGCTTATGGGAGACCTAATTGAAAGCATTCCTAGACGAACGCAAAAAAAATTTTTCAAAAAAAATCGGTTCATAAATGACGGAGTTCTGAGGTAACAAACATAAAAAAAAACAAACATTCGTACTACAAAATAACTATAAATAATAATAATAAATAAATATTATGGGACACTTGACACCAATTGACCTAATCCCAAACTAAGCAAAGCTTGTACTATGGATACTAGGCAACGGATAAACATACTTATATAAATAAATACATACTTACATACATATAAAACACCCAAGACCCGAGAACAAACATTCGTATTATTCATACAAATATCTGCCCCGGCCGGGATTCGAACCCGGGACCTCAAGCTTCGTAGTCAGGTTCTCTAACCACTCGGCCATCCGGTCGTCAACTATAATTTGTTTTTGTTTTTATTTATTTTCTTCTTCTCTTTTAAAATATGGCTTCCGTCCTAATTAATAGGACAATTTCGCCAGTGTCTAAGTATTCTCTTTCGAGACGCAACGTTGTACGGTGATTGTAGTTTTTGCAACTTGATAGGAAAATTCCAGAAACCACCTGGAAACAGCTTGGGCATTAAAAAATGTCAGACACGAGAGCAATATAGAATTTTGTGATCACTGTTCACTGTTAAGGTTAATCGCTGCATAAAACACTATCAAAATTATACTTCAGTTAGCCAAAGAAACAGAAATAGCAGAATTTGATATTGTCTACATCCGCCATGTTCGAATGCCACAAATCGAATGTATTTATTTTATTTTGTCACGAATAAACGTTTTCTTTCTTTTCTTTTAGTTGAGTGACGCGTCATTTTAGCATAGACAAGCTCTACCTTGTACATGAGACACGATGACAACCAAAACAAACGTCGAAGGGGTACCGGCGTTACATATTTATACTCGAGCTACTCCTGGAGCAAGGTCACGTCGAGACGAACTGGAGTCACATATTCATCTCAGTGGCCAGGAAGTAGGGTGGTCATTGTCCTGGATATGCTTGGACATGGACTCAACCCGTGGACTCAACTTAAAGTGCGAGGCGGACTTGTACACCAATCCTCGGGTCCGGATCCAAAAAAAATTTTCGATTTTGGAGCTGATTTAAGAGAAGTATCTTCGTTCCATTCGCCATACATACAACGTAGTCGGGCGTTTTCAAAAAAAGTTGTTCAAATGACTTTTTTGTTAGATGTGGATGAAATTTGGTATTCCTAATCAGAATCAGGAGCACTTTCGATTGCAATAGGAAAAAAAATTGTCCCAGGTTTTTCATATAATTTTGTGTTATCCATTACACTACCGCCACAGACACGCGTATAAAAACGGTGACGTAATGGAATAAAAAATCTTGGGACACTTTTTTTCTCCTATTATAATCGAAAGTGCTCCTGATTCTGAGTAGGAATACCAAATTTCATCCACATCTAACAAAAAAGTCATTTGAACAACTTTTTTTGAAAACGCCCAGTCCCGGTCTCATTTGAAAACTAGGCAACACAAGTAGATGATATTTTGTAAGTATGGACTAGACGGAATAATCTACATATGCCTGTGGTTTTTCACATTTTCATATAAATGTGTAATATTACAAAAATTCGACAAAAAAATTATGTCAACTTTGCACGAGAATTACAGACTATTAAAGCATTTTTTTACAAAAATAAAAACCACAGGCATAGAAAATATTAAGATCTTGATAGTAAAATATCATTAATTTCTGTGCTATACTTTTCGTATAATATAAGGACAACGAAACCCAAAATTCAACGACCCAAATCTTGAAAAGCCTACAGTTATCTTGATATATTTTTGCGGGAAGTGGAGAAGCGGGAGGGGATGTGCATGGCGGAACGGCTGCGAGCGCTTATGTCACGAGCGATAAAGACAGCAATATCCCAAACGAATACCTAACGCGGCCGCGCAGCCGGCAGGGAAAATTCTCTTATTTTTTTGAAAAAAACTTTATGGATGGAGTTTCAAAAATCGGTACTGTCCGGCTATTTGTCCGGCAACTGGTGACCCTTGCCGGACATGGCCGCTGCCCATTACGCCATGTTTACGGGCGGCTGGCCATGTTAATATTTTATGAGGCTGCCAACGACTTTTATTGGCCAGGGGTCGAAACAAGTAGGGATAAATAGTTTCTTCTTGCTGCGGTGAGGTTTTTGGAAGAAAGTTCGATTGGTTCTTCCTAGCCTAGTTGAGAAAATGGGCCCACATTCATTCATACTAATATTATAAATGCGAAGTGTGTTTGTCCGTCTTTCACGCCGTAACGGAGCGACGGATCGACGTTATTTTTGGCATATAGATAGTTTATGGGCCCGAGAGCAATATAGGCTACTTTTTATCCCGGAAAAATGCACAGTTCCCGAGGGAACAGCGCGCGATAACCGAATTCCACGCGGGTGGAGCCGCGGGCAAAAGCTAGTGGGTCCATATTCATTCATAAAATATAAAATTTCAACAGAGCCGCTGCAGCATCCGAAGCGGCTGAAAAGACAAAATCATCCAAATACAGGGGTCTAGGCACCGAACACAATACAAATATTCTTTATTGATCACCAAAAACAGTACAGAGACATTACAAAAATAAAAAAATACAGGTACACAATAGGTTGTCTTATCGCTAAAAACTATGACTTTGTCCCATTCGGTGTTGAGACCCTTGGTCCGTGGGGTCCTAGCGCTTTAAAACTTTTAAAGATTTTTTTTAAAAAGATTAGTAGACGTCACAGGTGACCGAAGAGCTGGCAGCTTCCTCGGACAAAGAACTAGGTATTCAAAGAGGAAACGCTGCCAGCATCTTCGGGACCTTGCCTAAGGGGTACTCTTTAGATCATTTGTTTTAGTTTCAGGTTCTATTTTTATTTTATGTAAGTTTTTATTTTATGTAAGTAAGTCTAGTTAAGTTGTTTTTAAGATATTTTTTTATTTCTTTTAACCGTTATTCAATACATTTTGTAATTATCATTTAATAAAATGTAAATTCATAGGTATGTCATGGTGATAAATTATAAAGAGAACTAACACATTGTCATGGTGTTCACGGTTTGTACTAATGTAGATATCACTCCCTGCGCATAGCTTTGCGTAATATTCCCTATTTATTACCTCATTTTGAAAAAAAAAAACTAAAGGGTACATGAAAATAAAAAAGCCCTCATACAATAGAAAATTAAACAGCTCTAAAATTCTTGTGATACAGAAACAAAGCCAAGTATTTTAAACAGTAAAACCATATTTTATTTATAGCCAAACTTCACCCTCCGGCCCCACGTGCGATACAAAGTTCTAAATGTAAGATTATATTGTTTTACTTTAATTATTTTATTCGCTTTGGGGAAACCTTTTTTCTTTTAGTGGAGTTTTATTCAGTTTTCTGGTGCTTTGGATTTTAAACGTAATTCTTAATCAAATGCGGGAAGGATTCTTGACAAACTGTACATGTAAATAAGACACTGTTTTTTTTTTATACGACTGGAAGACAAACGAGCAAGTGGGTCTCCTGGTGGTAAGAGATCACCACCGCCCATAAACATCTGCAACACCAGGGTTATTGCAGATGCGTTGTCAACCTAGAGGCCTAAGATGGAATACCTCAAGTGCCAGGAAATTCACCGGCTGTCTTACTCGCCGCGCCGAAACACAACCGTGCAAGCACTGCTGCTTCACGGCAGGATTAGCGAGCAAGATGGTGGTAGCAATCCGGGCGGAACTTGCACATGGTCCTACGACCTGCAATATAAGACATTGTTTGTTGGTATTATATTTTTGTATTATTTATCATATCTCTAGTCGCGTAATTTTCCCAAGTCATAATGTAGCTAGTCAGAATTTATGATAGTCATAATTTTGTTCACCGAAACACGGTCATCCTATAGAAACCTGTAGGTTAGGTTAGGTTTTTTTTTATAACAATTCTGAACAATGTATGGATTCACAGAAAAAAGAAATAAGACAGACGTTAAATCCTTGTGAGCCATCGGGTATTTTATAAAGGACCTATCAATATATACTATAGTTCTTTTCAGGTACGACCCATGTACGGTGACACATGTCATTTAAGCTATTAAAGGGTTGTGATAATGTAAATTCGAATCGATTTATTGGGATTCTCGATTAAATAAAAAGTATGTCAGTTGATTGGTGGTGTCAACATCCCTATTCTCCCATAGAGTTTCAATGGGATTCGATTTGTAGCATTCGAACATGGCGGATGTAGATAATATCTAATTTTACTGTTTCTGTTTTTTTGGCTAGTTAAAGTATAATTTTGATAGTGTTTTATGCGGCGATTAACCTTAACAGTGAACAGTGATCACAAAATTCTATACTGCTCTCGTGTCTGACATTTTTAATGCGCAAGTTGTTTCCACGTGGTTTCTGGAATTTTGCTATCAAGTTACAAAAACTACAATCACCGTACAACGTTGCCTCTCAAAAGAGAATACTTAGACACTGGCGAAATTGTCTTATTAATTAGGACAGAAGCCATATTTTAAAAAATAATTAAGAATAAGTAATTGCCATTCTCGATTAAATATGCTCATAAAAAGTACGTCAGTTGATTGGTGGTGTCAACATCCCTATTCTCCCGTAGAGAGTAGATTCAATGGCATTGTACGCCAACTCAATCAACTAACTATTTATTTGTTCTGAAGCAACCCAAAATCTAATTTTACAGTAAATCGAAAATGAATCTGGTTTTCCGGGCTAAAATAAAGCGTTTTTTTACTGGAGTTGTGCCTCCGAATTATTTTTAATGGCGCCATCATCCCAATTGTGTTTTGACAGCTGATAAAAAGTACGTCAGTTGATTGGTGGTGTCAACATCCATTATGACATCTTACGGGCATTTAGATATTCAAAAAACTGTTTATGGTTTGGGCTAGTGCTGAATTCTGACGGCAGAGCATTGCAGTAATACTTATTCCCCATCGAAGTTGTCTATTTTTTTACAATGGATGTGCGTTTACAGCATAAATACCTTTTTCTCACAAGTGTTCCCACAAGTTTTCGCAGGTGGTGGGACATTGTGCAAGGTCCGCCCGGATCGCTACCACCTCTTGCTCGCTAATCCTGCCGTGAAGCAGCAGTGCTTGCACTGTTGTTCCGGCGTGGAGAGTACTTAAGACAGCCGGTGAAATTACTGGCACTTGAGGTATCCCATCTTAGGCCTCCAGGTTGGAAACGCATTTGCATTCCTCTTGGTGTTGCAGGTGTCTAATTAGGTTATCGCGCTGTTCCCTCGGGAACTGTGCATTTTTCAGGGATAAAAAGTAGCCTATGTCACTCTCTGGCCCATAAACTATCTCTTTGCCAAAAATCACGTCGATCCGCCATTTCGACGTGAAAGACGGACAAACACACATACTGCCGCAATTATAATATTAGTATGGACGTAGAAATAGATAGCTAAATCCATAGATCCATCCATAGACCTAGCTAGCTATCTATTTCTAATTCTACGGAATGAACGTTTTGATTTTGATATTGTAATAGATTGTGCTCTTAAGTAAAATAAAAAAAACCTCCAGAACATTGAAGATAATCTATTACATTTTTATACATGTATGTTTACGTTTCTCCCAAACGGCGTGTTTCTGGCGTCTTAGCGGATCGTATTCAGAGCACGTACTCTCCAAACATACAACATAGCTTAAAATATATATAGTATGTCTTCCGGACCGTCTGTACCTGTATCAAATTTAAATATACATCGCAACTGTACGTGCGCACTCATTACCGTGTTCACAGGGTGTAGCCGAGACAAAATGTGCCCAAAAGAAAATGGATATCACGCGAGTTTCGATGCTAAAACAAAAATTATAATAGACGTAATTTTTTGTAACATCATATACATATGGACAGCAAACAGATGTTGTGTTCTCTGTTTTTTTTTTGTATGCGTAAGCATAATTATTTTTTAAGTAGTCTATTGATATTGCTATGTATTAGTTTATTGTTTATTCATTTATTGCTTTGTATTAGTGTGTACGCATATATGTATGTGTAGGTATTTATTTATTTATTTTTGATGTACTTTTTTTATTAACCAACAACATTTTAACATAACAATAACTTAGAATGATTTAAATAAAAAAAAGAAATATGTACAAAAATTTAATTTTGATGTACTGTTTAGGTTAATTTAAATTTTCGGTCCTTTTATCCTTCCACTGACGTATTTGTTTCTATTGTCCTTTGGACTGTAAGAGATTCCTTTAAGGGATAAGTTCGCCTTTGTGCATCTCTTTCTCTTGTAAATTGTAATTTTCATTTGTTTTATGGACAATAAAGAGTTACAATACAGTACAATAGGGCTTAATGTGGCTATTTGTGAGATCTCACACGACCTGACTGTTGTTGGTATAAACTCAATCTAAAAAAAACAGTAAATGCGATGTAATAGCGATATTTTCAACGACATAAGTCATATGGAACCCTATTACAGGTCCGACTTTTACCAAAACTTCTCATAAAAAGCTTGAGATTTCACTATTTTTTCCAAACAACTCGCCTTCGAGACTTGGCACATTTTTACAGAATATTTTTGTTGAAATTTAATAATCAGTTAAATAATAAGTAAGCAATTCTTATTATTATAAAGAGGAAAGTGAGTTTGTTTGTTTGTTACGCTTTCACGCCGTAACGGAGCGACGGTTCGTCGTGATTTTTGGCATAGAGATAGTTTATGGTCCCGAGAGTGACAAAGGCTACTTTTATCCCGGAAAAATGCACAGTTCTCGAGGGAACAGGGCGCGATAACCGAATACCACGCGGGCAAAAGCTAGTTAATATAAATGCCGTACTCAAAAACTAACATTAACATGGAAAGCTTCAAGATAGATAGTTTTATGATAGCAATATTTTAGACGTGAATATTTAAGTGGAGCATCCTGTAGCTATAGAGCGGGGCAGTATCGAAAGTAACCGCGCGGTAAGTGCTGTATTTTGTACGAAATTATAGCATTGCTGTGGACTAGGGAGGGGAAGCATCGGTGTCGATTGGTTTATCGATGTTTACACTATCGAAAAACAGCTATTATTTAAAAATAGCTGAATTCATGTTGATTTTGTAAATCTATCTATCTATTACTAAACAAATATCGGGAACATATTATTATATGTACAAAACTCGGGAACGGCTGGACTAGTTTCGCTTATTCTCATTTTGTTGTGTTCGTTATAGTCACCAAAGGTTTTTATGGAAGAAAAACAACAACGGGGGCGAAGCCGCGGGCAACAGCTAGTGAGAAATATGATTGCGTGTTTGATATGTAAGTTAAAATACAGGGATTAAGAGGGGTGGGGATGACGTCACATCGTGCTACAAAGTGTCATGCGATGTGACGGCACGTGGAACTACAACTATATCTAGGCTATATTATATATCTTCATTTTTTTTTTTTTTTTTTTTTTTTTTTTTTTTTTATTCTACTGGAAGGCAAACGAGCAAGTGGGTCTCCTGGTGGTCCAAATTTTACATAGCCTATTTACATAGGCACGTAATAACTTAGCTAATCTGGCTATGACATGTACGTTTACTCCGCGCTGTTGAACAACTCAATAAATAAATAAATAAATGACATACTTATCCATGATTCTTGACTTCGTAGCTGCTCGGAAAAAAATAAAGCTACAAATGAAATTCACGCATATGAAACAGTGCAAAGGCGAATTTATCCCTTAAAGGTTATCTTTTCAAGCTAACGTGGTTTGAAAAGGAAAACTTAAAAGATAGGCGAACATTAATATCCATCCATACTAATATTATAAATTCGAAAGTGTGTTTGTGTGTTTGTATGTTTGTCCGTCTTTCACGCCGTAACGAAGCGACGGATCGACGTGATTTTTGGCATAGAGATAGTTTATGGGCCCGAGAGTGACATAGGCTACTTTTTACCCCGGAAAAATGCACAGTTCCCGAGGGAACAGCGCGCGATAACCGAATACCACGCGGGCGGAGCCGCGGACAAAAGCTAGTTGTTACATATATGCATATTGTATATGGTTGCGGTTTGTATATTTTGCAAACGGATCGCCACTGGCTTACTATGTTTATATTCTATCGATACCTCATTACCCCCTCCCCTACTATTCTCACTAAGTGCAGTCTCGCCATCGTAACGTGTATAACATACACTAATTACTATCGATAATGTGTTTTGAGTACATCACTAGCATTTGACAAATGCGCAGGGCTTTTTAAAGCTGGTTTGTATTTGTTTTAAATAATGGTTTTTGTCTGGATACGCCATTTTGGATTAAGTGCGTCTAAAGTCCAATATGATATTAAATTTGAAGGGTTAAGAGAAGTCTCTTCGTTCCATTCTCCTTACAAACATAGTCTGGGTCTCATTTAAAAACTAGGCATCAGAAGTACTTAGATGAAATTTTGTAAGTATGGACAAGACGTAATTATCTATGCCTGTGGTTTTTCAGATTTTCAGATAAATGTGTAATATCAGAATTACAGGAGCTCAAAAGTCGACAAAAAAAAGTACCACGGCCACTGCAATGTTGCCGAAACGTCGAGGTAAATATTACTTGTGTGTGTTAGCGTGATAAGTCCCGTTGGTGTTTACACTGGATTTAGGCGACATAAAATTACTTTTTATGCTCTAGTGTAAAAGTAAAATCTTCTTCTAAAAACCATTGCAATGAGGTGTAAACAGACAAAAACAAAGTAGTTTCTGCATATTTTTTTAAATATTTTTTAATTTACATAAAACTAAAAATCATTGAAATCAATCAAAATAAATCAATAAAACAAAAAAAAACTAAAAATTTACAATTATAATAGTAGGTAATGCGTGAACAAGAAAAGGTACATAGTAAGTGAACAATGTTTCCACTGTTGCTATTTCATTTCTTCGCTATCGAAGAGAAAACAGTGTAAAACTTTAGCATTAACCTATTTTCCCCTCGACGTGTCTATCGTGTTATATGAACGTCTTGCGTCAAACAGCTCGTTTTATGTTCTCGTTGTACCTACCTACAATCTACTATTTTCATGTCATGGCGACAAAATAAAGAGAACTTATGCTTAGTGTATTTTCCCGTTCACAAAATACGTCTCGATCGCGTTCGTTGAGATTTTAACTCAATTAGTATGGAAACACGGACAGCGCCTCTAGCGGAAAGTTTGCGCAACAACTTTTGTGAATATAGATTTGCAGGATTTGCTACGTAAACTATTTCGTCCGTGTATCGTAACGCAAACGGGTGACGACGCCGCACCGCGGACATGTGGCGGCTACGTATCGACGATCGAACGCTCGATTTACGTCTTCAAATAGTAAACGAATGTTTTGTGAAAACGCCACACTAGAGGCACTGATGTTGTCATGGAGGTTGGCGCTAGTGTCGCCCCCTGCTTAGAGCTTTGCCTAGTATGGCCACCTCAAAGGCCACCTCCAAGCCACCTCAATATGGATGACGACTGGATTAAAAATATATCATTCTATTTAGTCCGACAGTTAGATTATGGAAAAATATGCGACACGTATTTTTTGGTTTATCTATTTACTAGCTTTTACCCGCGGCTTCGCACGCGTAAACTAATAAAACGGGGATGTATTCGGTCCCTTAGTTATAAAACTATCCCGTGGGAATATCCGGATAAAAAGTAGCCTATGTGTTATTTCAGACGTTCAACTACCTACATACCAAATTTCATGAATCTAAGCCTAGCAGTTGTTATTTCGAGATTTTATCCATATTCCGTGGGAATATCGGGATAAAAAATAGCCTATGTGTTATTTCAAAGGTCCAGCTACCTACACACCGATTTCCATGGCTCTAAGCCCAGTGGTTGTTGTTTCGAGATTTCATCCCTAGGTATCCCGTGGGAATATCGGGTCAAAAAGTCGCTTATGTGTTATTCCAGACCTCCGGCTACCTACATTCCAAATTGTATGACTCTAATCCCAGCGGTTATTATTTCAAGATTTTATCCCTATCCCGTGGGAATATCGAGATAAAAAGTAGCCTATCTATTATTCCAGAGGTCCAGCTACCTACATACTAAATTTCATTGCTCTAAGCACAGCGGTTGTTATTTCTAGATTTTATCCCTAGGTATCCCGTGGGAATATTGGGTCAAAAAGTGGCCTATGTGTTATTCCAGACGGCTAACTACCTACATACCAAATTTCATGACTCTAAGCCCAGCGGTCATTATTTCAATATTTTATCCCTATCCCGTGGGAATATCGGGTTAAAAAATAGCATATGTAGTATTTCAGAGGTCCAGCTACCTATACACCGAATTTCATGGCTCTAGTCCCAGTGGTTGTTATTTTGAGATTTCATCCCTAGGTATCCCGTGGGAATATCGGGTCAAAAAGTCACCTATGAGTAATTCCAAACGTCCAACTACCTACATACTAAATTTCATGACTCCAAGCCCAGCGGTTGTTATTTCGAGATTTTATCCCTATCCCGTGGGAATATCGGGATAAAAAGTATTCTATGTTATAAACTAACTTTTTGCTAAATTTCATCCAAATCAGTCCAGCCGTTTTAGCGTGAAGAAGTAACAAACATACTTACTCACTCACATCCTCACTCACTCACATCCTCACTCACTCACAAACTTTCACATTTATAATATTAGTAGGATTAAAAATCGACAAAGGTATAGATCATCAAACTTCCGGAGTGGGGGCTTGTGACGTCACTATAAGGGGCAATTCCAGAAATAGTGGCACCGGCAGGTTAAAGTTTTTTGTCAAAAAAAAATGGGCCAGTTTTACCAATCGAGTTTGACAAATATTTTTTAAATATTTCAATTGGGGCATATTTGTAAAGGGCACCGCAAAATTCATAAAAATACAGAAATTGTGGCGTGTTGAAATTTTGGAGATACAGGTTAAAGTTACATTGCGCAGGTTAGTAGAGAAAAGATTACAGGTTAAAGTTACATTTTACAGATTTTGTGCAAAAGAGTATGTATCAAGAGGCGAAGGGGTTGAATTATGCTTTGACACCGAAACGAACTCCTTATAGAACCGTATCAGTAGCATGGAATAAGTAATTATGCACAATAAAGTGACTTCGAGTGACGCCGATGTCCTAAGGCAAGATGTTGCGGTTATTTTAAGAAAGGCCAGTTTACCGTAAAACAATGTCACTGCGGAAGAGCGTTTGGCTTTAAGTAATATTTGGAAGAACCAGGAGGTTTTTTGTACTTAAGCGAACAAGGGTAATGCCGCTGTTGTGATGGACTCTAATGATTACGAGAGTAAAATAATCAATTTGTTGGATGTCGATCAGGTCTATAAGCCAGTGTCGTACAAACCTACGGCCAAATCACGCGCCGTATAAGGACTGTTGTCATACTAAAGGATGTGTTTGACGGTGATAATTTTGAGCCTTTACAAGACGAAGAACGCGCAGCTGCCGAAGTTATATGGTTTGCCGAAGGTGCACAAGACGGGCGTGTCTTTAAGACCTAAGTATCGTAAGCATCGATGTTGTGGCCGCTTGTGGGGAAAACGTCATCTTATGTTAAGGATTCTCGCCATTTTGTAGAAATTCTCAGCAGCATTAAGTTGGAACCAGAAGACGACGTTGTGGTGAGTTTTGATGTGGCGTCGCTTTTCACCAGTGTTTCTCTTAAAGAATGATATGAGATAATTCGGGGGAAGTTAGTCAATATCTGGATGGACAAGCGTGGAATGTGAAATTGTTGAAGCGGTACGTCGATGATGTTTTGTGCGTTATGAAGGGTGGGAAACCTGAAGTGGAACAGTTTATTGTATATCTTAATTCCATTCATACAAAGATTAATTTTACTTATGAGTTGAAAGATGGGCATACATTAGCTTTCCTTGATGTAAAGGTAATGGCGAGAGCGGATGGTTCTTTGACATATACCGTCAATAGGAAGCCGACGCACATAGATAGGTTTCTGAATGCATCGTCTCACCACTAGCCCAGACATCTCATCCTTTGCGAGTTCATTGCAAAATAGGGCATTTGATTTCTGTGACTGAGGACGAGTTGAAATATGTTCAGGAGGTAATAAAGTGTGACGGATATGTGGTGACTAAATGGCAGCCCAGAAGGAAACGTAGAACCAAACATCCTGATGTAGCTAGGCAACCTGCGTATATGTCTTACGAGTATGTGAAAGGAGTGACGGGGGAGCCGTTGTAGGCAAGTATTCCATCAAGGTAGTGTACACACCTTTGTACAAAGTCGCGAGGCATATTAGGACACCTAAGGATGTCGATCCCTTCCAAACACCGGGTGTTTATAAGATTGATTGTAGTTGCGGAAGTTCTTATACCGGACAAACGAAAAGAACATTAACTGAGAGGGACAAGGAACATATTGCAGCTGTTAAAAATCGCCAAGTGAACAAGTTGGCATATCAACAACTTTAGGTACTAAGATACCCTAATAGCGAACTCGTAAATGTCACTCAAAATTATTTATGACTTTAACCTGCCAAGAGTCACTTTAACCTGTATATAGATTACAAGTGAAAGTGACACAGGTTACAGTGAAAAGTAGGTATACTAGACGATTACTTAAAAACCGTTAATAATATGAATGCCTCACTCTCAGTACAATCAGATATGAGTATATAGAATATTTTAATTAAATAAGTAAAAAACGTCCCATATCAATATCATCTAATAATCACAACAAGTTAAAGTAACAATACACGTTACAAACTCCAGATTCCTGCCTTCGATCACTTGTCACCACAAAACTATGTTCGTACAGCCGCGAATGCTCTGCTTGGCGATTAGATGGATACTGACGGAATGTTTTGGCGCAAATTATGGTCTACAAATGTTATTTCTGTGTGAGTGAGACGCTGTGCTTTGAACACACAGGTAACAGTGAAAATATCGCTGGACAAATTTCGGGCGTGGATATTGTTATTTGAAAATGATATATAAAATCCGTGCAACATATTTTTGATAAAGTTATATTCCTGTTGTCATATAGCGCTATATTTTTTTAACATAAAATCGTATACGAATAAACTAAACAACTAAAACTCGAAGAGTGTCGCGTTTGGACAAGACAGGTTACAGTAAAAACTGGCACTATCTATTTTTTTTTATTAATCTGATAGATTGAAATTTAATAAAAATGCCTGGCCTTTGTGTATTCAATTGGTTTTTATCTGTGAACATTTTTATTTTTTCTGAAAACAATAAATTGAGCATAGTTTCTATTCAAAAACTAAATGACAGGTTAAGGTGCCACTATTTTTGGAATTGCCCTAAGGTAAAAATCGTACCATATAGTGACGTCCCTCGAAACTTCTAAGCGCTACATCCGCGTCATTTTTTGTTTGTCAAACAAAAGAAAAAATATGTGCACAATATTTTTAAGTTATCCACCTGACGGACTAAACAGTTTTTTTTAGTCGTCTAGCCTATTGTTTTCAAAAACTACTGGCCTTTCCGAAACCAGCCGTTACAGACGCCAACTAGTTAATAATACAGGGTTTGCCTGCATTTTATTACCTCGCCCAGACGGACTCAAATATTAACCGATGGCTTTTACGTTATTGCATGTTGCAGTTTATTGCACTGGGAGTTGGACGGCCATTTTATGCGTTACAGTTATGGCTGAAGTAAAGAAACAATTGGGAAAGTTACAACTTTGATTCCAATTAACTAATATAGATTTTATTTTTTTCTTTTTTAATATTTCTTCGTTTGACTGGGGCAAAGGAACTGGCTCATGCATACATATTTACCGTCTGGGCTCCACAGAAAACTAGCGTTGCTGCACATAATGTGCGGCAACACATGCTGAGTGGAGACCCTTTTTGGTGTCCTGTCGTGTCACCAAGTATCTAATATAGTTATAGTGCTAGTTTTAGTCTTAATCTTAGGTGGTACTTATGGAGCCAAAATAAATTTTTTAGAGATGTGCCGATCATGACTTTGGCCGACTAGCCGACTAGCCGATTAGTCGGTTGTAAAGAAGCCGACTAATCGGCCGACTAGTCGGCCAAGCCGATCACAGTTTCCGGGATTTCTATGACGCTTCCTTAACCAGCTGATTCGCGCGCAAGTCGCAACCAACACGCCTGTAAGTTACTTATCAAAGCGGTGTTTTTGTTTAAAAATATTTTTCTACTCTTATTATTCATTAAATTAACTTTAATGTTGTTCTTTAATTTCAAAAAGAAAGTTAAAACAAAAAATAGTTATTATTATTCCCCTTGATGGCGGCCTTAAGGCTTGGGCCAATGTCAGTTGCGATGACAGGGTTGCGGTTGATTCTGCAGAACGCCAACAGTTTGACAGCAGCAAGAAAATAATTTTGAAAATAAAAATAAAAATAAATCCTTTTCTGCCGAACGCTGTTGCAGGAGTCACGTCCAAAAAATAGTTAAACAATGATTCCTATAAAATCAAATGCCAAAAAATATTGAATGTACAATGAAAAAAAAAATTATGTTCTATGGTCACGTGAAAGTTGCTTTGCTTTACATTTCAAAACTAAGTAATAAGAATGATTATAAAATTCAAATATTAATAAATAATCAAGGCTCTGCATATACATGAAAATGTATATTTTATTGAAAAATACATACAAAGTAAGAGGCCGGATAGTCGGCGCTTTTTGCCGACTATTCGCCGACTAGTCGCCGACTACGATAGTGGCCGATTAGTCGGCTTTACCGACTAGTCGGCGACTAGTCGGCACATCTCTAAAATTTTTCTTTCTTTCTTACTTTCTTTCTTTCAAAGAAACTCCAATAGCTCTCTCCATAGCTCTATATCAGTATACTCACAGCTTTTTGATGTTTCAGTTCAAATATGTTCTCCGTTGACAGTATGTAGTCGCTCCCATGCGGATGTTTAATTCTTTTAACCAAGAGGGCCAGATCTGACTGCTGGGATCTTTAAGATCTTTTTTTAAGGAAACTGGTATCCTAACCCTGCCGTCGCTTTATGTTTTTGAAATAATCATGTACGTTAGGAAGAACATGTGATTTTCCCACTAACGTCGATAAGCCAAAGGCTACTAGAAACACAGGAAAGCTCAAAGTTCCATCTTACAGACTGGCTAAAACCGTCGTTTTTGGGAAGTTGCATACGTTTTTATAATAAAATTCCAAAAAATATTACTAAAGAAACTGATACAAAATTTAAATCTACTGTCAAAAAGACGTTAATATCTAAGGCTTATTATAAAGTCAATGATTACATCATGGACAGGGATATTTGGAAGTAATTCCGATCCGCATTAGCGATCCCTTCAAATAGCGAACCTACTGTGTTAAAAATAAAATTGTGTTAAATACTTGTAATGTATAGTATATAGATATCATTTATAAATATTGTGAATCTGTTTAAAAAAAAAGATACCTCGTTGAATTTCTTGCCGGATTCTTCTCAGCAGAGGTTTTCCCGAACCGGTGGTAGATTTGTTGACGTTCATAAGTGCTTGTTGTAGCCTAAATTGAATAAAGAGATTTTGACTTTGACTTTGACTTTGACTAAACCTATGTGATTTTGAACATAAAACTACCATGAGACTCACTCATATTAAATATATTTTCCCGGATAACTCACGTCTTAAATCGTGTGCGCGTGTTGCAGCAGCCGCCGAGTCGTGTTGCTCCGACGAAGAAGGGCTACGGATATAGGCTACTTTTATCCCGGAAAAATGCAGTTTCCGAGGGAACAGCGCGCGATAACCGAATACCAAGCGCGCGAGGCCGCGGGCAAAAGCTAGTATAATATATTTTCAAATAAAAAGCTCTTCATATGCAATAACATTTTTAAAAGCTACAAACCAGGTGACAATAGCTGGCGTGTCAATGGGCCGTAACGTAAGGACACCCTCAGTGTAGGGTGGCTATATTGTGCGGGTAATTTTGGGACAAATTTAACTTCGAACCGAAATGTTAAAATTAAAGTTGTTTTAAATACTTGTGATGTATCATCATCATCATCATCATCATCATCATCATCATCATCTCAGCCGTAGGACGTCCACTGCTGGACATAGGCCTCCCCCATAGACCTCCAGATGCTTCGGTTGGCAGCGGCCTGTATCCACCGTGAACCCTTCCCTTCCCTTGTGATGTATAGTATATAGATATCGTTTATTAATATTGTGAATCTGTTTTTAAAAAAAAGATACCTCGTTGAGTTTCTTGTCGGATTCTTCTCAACAGAGGTTCTTTCCGAACCGGTGATAGATTTTTTTGACATTCATAAGTGCTTGTTACAGCCTAAATTGAATAAAGATATTTTGACTTTGACTTTGTGTCTCTCTGTAAAACAGCGCGCCTTGCTGCAACACTATGCTGAGTTGGGTCCAATGAGGGCTACTGTTTCCGCGCTCACCAGTTGGCGCCACTGTAGACAACGTTCCTGAAGTATAGTGGTTAGTTTGATATTATGGGTGTGAAAAAGAAATTTACATTTCAATCATATTTAGTACCTTAAAACCGTACTATAAAAATATCGACGGGCGTTTATTCGAGCGTTTCAACCGCCTCATTTTTAACAAAATAAAGTATTCCATTTCATTTCAGCGTACTTGTTTGGTTGTTTAGCAATTTTCAGGGTCATTAGTTGAGCATTGATGTTATTTGATTTTCGTGGGCACATTTTTGCTATGGTTGAAGATTCCGTTAAATCAAATACATAAAAAATATGACCACGAAAATTGATGCGGTTGTAACGTTCGAATATTAACCCGGTAATATCGAATAAATGTTTTCTTTCCTTCTTTCTCTCCATCTCTCTCACATCGGTCGCATGGTCACCCTGCTCCGTGGAATGTAAACACGTTAGGAGTGCACCACTTACCACTCCATCACGCATTAGCAGTTCGCCAAATTGTATCTGAAATAAAACCGTTTGCCACACAATAGGCTATTTTAAGAGATGTCTCGTGTAGATATTAATGGTTATGCTTTGATGTTATTGCGTTACATTACATTATTGTCTCCTCTGTCAAAATGTCTAGGTTATATTTCCAATCGACCGCAGTATAAAAACGTCTAATGTGTCCAAATTTAATATCCATTGCGTCGAAATGTCAACTGTATATAAACGTGCATTGTATCAAAACGTCCAATGTATCTAAACGTCCAAAGTATCAAAATATCTATCCTCTATTTGTCCACTATAGAAACGTCCGGTATGTATAAACGTCCGCTGTATGAAAATGTCAAATGTATCCAAATGTCCACTGCGATATAGTAGCCGTTTTAATATGGTGGATATATAGATATATTTGACGTTTTTATACACAGGCCATTTAGAAAACTTTGACGTCATAATATTGTAGAATGAAAACAACATTAAATTAAACCAATTTATTAAATCAAAATATGTACAAATAAACACTAAAACGAATATAAACACAAACAAAAACTACACTCAAGACGCACTTTCACTATTAGCGTAAAGATGCTTAACAACGTGATGATGGTAGATTGGTATAAGTACCTATGGGATTTAAGGTGATTATCCACTGGCGAGGTGTGACGAGACGAGGCAAAGCGAGAATCGACCAGATTTCATATTTCTAAGACTATGATTTGATTCGTTCTCTTTATTCTGTTTGGAAACAGAAAGACGCTGATAATTTGAAAATTTCGCTACGATTTTTTTTTAAGATGTGCTTATTCTAAAAGGGCATAACTCCAAAACTACGATACAATAGATCTCTAGTCTCTATTAAAACAAAAAGATCACGTAAATCATGCATAAATCTGACGAAGACGTTGTCAAAATTATGACAGCTCCTTTTTCTGGTGAAAAAGGCAAAGGAAACATATCTATTCTGTCGTAATATTGGCAAATTCAAATACATTTTTTTTTGTATTTTTTTAAATATGGAGAAATAAATTATAATCGTTATTTTCCCATGCTCAGGAGGCAAAACTCTTTCGATTCCTGCAGTAATTTACAGGTGTTGAAAAAATGAAATCTTGTCAATTGAAATTTGTAAGCATTCTTGCGCGCCCGCCACGAGACGCCGCCGCGGGCGCCGACACACTCAATGCCCGTCTCGTCTCACCTCGTCAGTGAAAAATCACCTTTATATTTCATTTATTAAAGCAGTAGCGTAGCACCGTAACATCTAGATCCTTATCGGTTTGCCTAATTTTTTGACGTCAGTCAGTACTGACAAGCTTGGCAAAGGCTGCGTATACGATCAAAGCCTTTATAATTCAAGAGCCACCATGGAACATTTTCGAAGGAAAATTCATAACGATTTCCCTTGTTAATTTAATGCAGTGTCACGATGACGTTTACAGTGAAATGGTTCCATGATGGCTCCTTGCGAGATGTTGCATCCTTAGACTATCAGAAAAAAAACTCACAATTGCAATAGGTACAATAGAAATTAACATGAACCAGACAGTGTAATTCACGCTTTTATTCTCTGAAAATGTTTACAGCACGCCACTTCTTCGCATCAAACATCAACGTTTGTGTTAGTGTCAAACAGTATGTTAATATTACAGAATAGATGCAGTATAATGGTTTGCCATTGTATTTTGTTGGAAAAGGTCGTACTGATCTTGCTTTCTCAATTTAGCTTCAGTAAACTTTGGTAAGCTTGTTGAGAAGCAAGATACGAACTTTCCTGACAAAATATGATGGAAAAACTTTACTAAAAAGCAAAGCGTAATTTTCTAGTAAAGAGGTTTTTCTGACAAGTGTCGCTAGATGGCGTTAGTTGAGCGAGATCGATAGAAATGAAGGTAGAACGAATGTCCACACATTGACATCTACCCACAAATTCTTCAGCCTACCCAAGATACATAAGATGTATTAGGATACATGCAACTGCGTTGAAAAATCAGAGGCTCATTTAGGACAGATCTAATGAATAATGTTTTCCCATCATATTTTGACGGATAATTTTGTATTTATCATGCCTTCTCAATTAGCTTTAATAAACTTCAGTAACATAGTTGACAAAGTAAGATAAAAACGAACCTAAATTGAAAATATAAACCGATACATAGATGCACAGAAAAACCAGAAAAATAAGACCAACACTGGGAATCGAACCCAGGTCCTCGGCATTCCGTGCCGCGTGCTCCGCTATACCACTGCTGGTCAACGGTACATACACGAATTTTCCCTATGCATCACATATCTCAATCTGTTTACTTCGTCACTTAAGCAGTGACCTAGCGCCATCTATATTGTCTAACTCTCAACGAGAAGCCTTCAATATCTCCATGCCAAAATCTCCATTCCAAAAATTTTGAATTGAAATAAAAAGTACAAAAAGATTCCAAAAAACCAATCATAAAAACGAACCTTTCCGACAAAATACGACGACAAAACTTTATTCACTACATCTGTAATCTAATCAAGGTCTACATCCAGTACCAAATTTGTTAATAATCAAACAATTATTCTTCTTTATAGCCATTAACTGTATATAGCGTTGTCCTATGAGACATAAAACTCTTATTTATCACTTTTAGTACTCGAACTCTTAATAGTACTTGAATTCCTAGACTCGGCTAAAGCCCTGTAATAGACGTCTGGCAAGTTCCTTTTGACATCATCATTTCCTTTTTCACCTTTCGTATCATCTTTGTTTTTGTCATCTTTTATGGCATTCGTGTCACTGCCATCAGTTTTACTGTTGAAACTGTCAGTGTATGTTTCAAAAGCGTCGTATGTGACTGTGGATCTTGTACGTTTCTTTCCAAAGTTTTTGATGAATCTGTGTATTTTTCTTTTCATTCGGCGTAACTTCTTGTGTTTTGGCGTTCTTCTTCTTCGAATTTGATGAAACATTATCGGGTCCTATAAAACGATGAGCATGACTGTCGAATGATTTGATTCCTGACCCACTCGTAGAACGTTCTCACAGTAAGTGTGATAATAAATTCCCTTGTCAAACAATGTGATGTCACGATGACTTTTTCTACGAAAAGGTTCCACAGTGGGTCACTTATAATTATAAGATAACCTACTTTTCTGTTAGCAATTCGTTGTTTCTGTGC
Source organism: Choristoneura rosaceana (assembly GCA_037349165.1). Taxonomy (NCBI): domain Eukaryota; kingdom Metazoa; phylum Arthropoda; class Insecta; order Lepidoptera; family Tortricidae; genus Choristoneura; species Choristoneura rosaceana. Next base: position 8,438,219 of record JAZBNJ010000046.1, on the reverse strand, counting down.
AGGATTTTTCTAGGGAAAATAGTTCAATGGCTCATTGTGCAAAATTATGTAAAATGAGTGCTATGACGCTTCTAACAAGTACAATTTAGGCGAAGTAATTACTCTGCTAAAAGTTTATGCGAAACGTGTGATGAAAGTAGGTTTCGGGGAAACAAGATTATACCAGAAGAAGGCTACCTCGAGTAACAATCTACGTGTTAGTTATTTTTAGTTCAATGCCACTAACTGATGTAAGTTTTTGCGGAAAAAACCCCTAAAATGTTGTCTTTATGAGGGATAAAGCTTGTTTTTATTTTGTTCTTACGTAATATCCTTCGAAGTTCGATAATTGCTTGTGAAGGAAGTCCAATTGATTTTCCAAATACTCCCTGACTCCGATCATTTTACTCTGAAACAGAGATATCAAAAAATCAACTCGTAAATCTTATTATCGGAAATGTTTCGATGTAAAAGTAGCATTTATTTTATTTCCCTTCTTTCTTCATTCTTATTTGGTTCGATTCATTATTTTTGAAGTAATTACATTAAAATATCGTTGGTCACTTTTGTGCGACTGTTCATATTAGAAATACTTCAAGATTGGTAAATTTGACAACTGCTCAACTAGTACTACTTCTTCACTAAAAATTCTCGAATTGACACCGCGGATTGGCAAGCGCATCGTAGAACGTTCACCAACGAGGACGCATGACCTGGTTAAAGAAGCAACTGGAGGTCTATGGGGCAGGCTTACGTCCAACAGTAGACGCAAACCATTTCATAATCGGCGAAACATTTCACAGAATACATTATCAAAACTGACAAAAACCATCCCATATCATCCACAGATCAACGGTGCAGTAGAACGTATAATAGCACAATGTTGATACCTTATCCTCCTCACTCATGCCATCATACAGCGTGATCAGCCTTTGCACATCATGTATGGTCCCAAGACACTCTGTTCTCACGTCTGTGGAGCTTGGTAGGAGGTCCGGCGACGAGCTGGGAATCTCATGGAATATCTCAGTTGGGAGTCCTCCTATAAGATGGAACAAAATGCTAGATAGATCCGTAAAACAATAATAAACTTTTTTTATTCGAATGGATGGCAAACGAGCAAGTGAGTCTGCTGATGGTGAGAGATCACCAGATCACCACCGCCCATAGACACCTGCAACACCAGGGGGATTGCAGATGCGTTGCCAACCTAAAGGCCTAAGATGTGATACCTCAAGTGCCAGTAATTTCACCGGCTGTCTTACTCTCCACGCCGAAACAACAGTGCAAGCAGCGGCAGCTTCACGGCAGGATTAGCGAGCAAGATGGTGGTTGCTATCCGGGCGGACCTTGCACAAGGTCCTACCACCTGCAGCTTGCGGACGGGTGCAGCTACAATCCTGCGCACGTGACGCGCGCTGTTAGCGCTGCTCGTACTATTTATTTATTTATTTTATTTATTTATTTTTATTTATTGCATACATGTAACAAGGTCTTAAGGTTAACATGAACCCTGGTAGGGTATAGCATTTGTTATAATTGTTTGTACTAAACCTATATTAATTAATTAATTAATTTTACAACAACATAATAACATAAACATAAAACATAGCTTAATAAAGGAACATCAAATATATATCACTTGAGAAGTTGAGATCAGAAACACTTGAGATCAGAAGCTAATTTGCTAATAAATTACAAACCATCCTCCATAAATTCCGAGATCGAGTAGTAACATTTATCTATTAGGAATTTTTTAAACTTTTTATTAAATGATATGTTATTTTTTTCAGTTCTTAATTCTATGGAAATTCTATTGTATAATTGTATCGCTTTGTAATATGGCCCGTTTTTAAAAATACTTAATTTTGGTTCAGGGAGGACTAGGTCATGTTTACGTCGCATGTTTTTTGAAAATTTAAAAAGGTGAATATTATTTCTGACGAACAAGGCTACTTCCAAAATATACAAAGAGGGGAGTGTCAATAAATTAAACTTTTTAAAATATGGTCTACAGCTATTTGGTTGGCAGATATTTGCTAAGATCTATTGTTCAAAAGACGTCCACCTGCTCCGTGCAAGCATCAGCTAGTGTAGAATCTGTAGACCCTGATTCACTAAATACCTATGCTTAAAGAGCACTATCTGTCATCGTGTAATAATTAGCTTTATCCTAGTTTATTTATTTATTCGTTTATTCATATGTGACTGTTTATCCCATTCCCTATTTTAATTTTAGACGTGTAGTATATGTGCAATAATGTGTATGTGTAGATGTGTTTTTGTTGCTTTTTCATTTTCTGATCTACTGTTAATGCATTACCTGCTGTAAACTAGTCCTTCCTTCTTTCTGTAGAAAGGTTGCCTGGAAGAGATCGCACTTAAGCGATAAGGCCGCCTATTGCTTACCTTGTAATTTTCTCTGTGTATGTTTTCTGTATCGCTTATTATTTCTGGTGTACAATAAAGACTATTTGCATTGTATTGTATTGTATACCTGGTGGATAACTTTCCGAGGTAGAATCTGGGGTTTCAGGTGGATTTTGCGGACTGGACTCGCGATCCTCGGGATTGGGGCCGGTCAGCCATACCAGGAACTTCTGGAGATCTGGAGGTAATTCTGGAAAAGCGTAATTTGATAGAAACATAGCTTTAGTCTTGTAGGCAATTAATTTGAAGCATTTTGAAATTCCCCCATTTAACTATCTAAAAATCTACATTTCTGTATTGAAATACACTAGTTTAGTGTGTATTACAATGGTAGATAAGAAAAATGTTTATATCCTTGAATGTACCAAATCTGGCAGCTGAAATTTATTTCTTCTTCTATTCTTCTTCTTCCTAGCATATATTTGTCCAGCGCTGGATATATGCCTCTTCCATGGATCTCCATGTTGACCTAGATATATGCGGCAAATCTGGTCCAAGTTGGTCCTGCTGTTTTACGGATATCATCCGCATCTAGTTGGTGGTCTTCCGAAGTTAGTTTACGTTTAGTTAAATACCTGTCCAAACCTTGGACCCCTCTGCAATCGCGGTTTATCTGTCTCCTCAGTTTTCTAGGGAAACACATCTTTTGTCTATGATGGTGTCGTACGCCATAAAAATGATCTAAAAAGCTAGAAGACTAACGGACGCAGGTCTTCTGCTGCACCTGGATCTCCACCAGGTCCGACATCAGCCCAACCAGCTGCTGCATCAGGGTCGAAGCCGCCTCGCTCCTGGAACGTCCTGTGAAGATCATGGGTGACCACGATTAAAGTAGGAATGTACCCTGTGTACCATCAGCCAAATATGAAGGGTCCACGGAAAGAACGTGTCTAGTCACCTTTTTTCAAAATTGAGATTTTAATCTCCAAATGTAGAGCTCGCAAAGTACTATGACTTACCATTGAATTAAATAATCTGAAAACAATATTAAATATATATTTTTAACTTTTGAAGAAATCGTAACCATAGTAATTGTTTGTAATGACTAACTTTCAAAGCGATATAACTCAAAAAGTTGATTAGATGACTATATAGACATGTTCTTTCCGTGGACCCTTCATATGTGGTCTACCACCCTAAAGTTGATAATCGTTTGCATGTAATAGTACATTATGATACAAGTGTGCTATGTTGGTCATTACACTCGAGTCGGTTTTTAAGCCTGAGCCGAAGGCGAAGGCTTAATGGAGACGAAAAGTGTAATGACCAATGCTCACGTGTTTCATACGACGTTTTTCAACACACTTGCGAGGAAAAGTAAATAAAAGTTCACATTTATTTAAAAACTTTAATTTAAAAGATGGCGGCCGTAATTTTTTTTTTTCGCGCGCTCAGCGCTGCATGCGCGCGCAAGTCTGAGATAAGGGCACCGGCAAAGTAGCTAATCAGCCACATATTTATAAATTTTGAAATTGGGTATTTATAGTTAAAAATACACCGTCAAATTATAAATACCAACAAGCTAACAAGCAGTTTCATGAAATTCTTTAATTATTTATCACATTTTGAATTGAATTTTATATTTACGCAAATAACTACTTAGCTGTTTTCGAAACATTAATACTTCTTGCTAATATTTAAAAAGATATGTAATGAAAAGGCACTAGTGCGATAATGTAATGTAAAAGGCACGGCATGGGTAATATTCTGCATTATCAGTGTAAATACGCTGTAATAAGACCTACTTTACGAGCAGGTGTGTTGAAAATAAACTAAAAGAATTTCCTTGCTCACCCGCGACCTTACGATAGCTAAGCTTATGCAAAATATGCGTGTTCATGCAGTTCCTCCACCTCCACACTGTAAGAACAGACACAAATTACATAAACCCATCTATCACCACCACCAAATCACACTGACGCGTTTCGAACTCAACCAGAGCTCATCTTCAGAGTCGTTTGCATGTCATAAAACAATAATGCCAATAGACTGAATGGGCTGTGGCAATAATGTATGTAGGTATTGTCGTGATATCAACATTTCCATTTTAAGTTTTTTTCTTGGACCAAAAAGGTAGGTTTACCTTCAGAACTTTTAGTTTCTCGGACTGCTTTGGCAGCCTCCCGGCACACCTTCTTCATATTGGCGGTAAGAGCTACGAAGTTAAGTTTGTTCGAAGGCTCCTATAAAACATAATTAAAAATAACCAACAGCGTACAAAATTAAGTAACTATTTCCCATATCGTCAGAATGTCGATCAAAACTGTCTAGAAATGTAGTCAGTATTATTAATTAAAATTTGTATCGGTCTCACTTTTAACTGTATTTTTTTTTAATGTAATGATGGCCAGATGGTCCCAAAGGAAGACCAGCGCCGTTCGCAACACCGGCAGATTGCTGATTTGGGACCATTTCGTGACATGCATTGCTATTTTTTTTTAATTCTTAGTCCTATCCGTTCTTACCATGTCACGAATAAATGTTTTCTTTCTTTCTCTGTAAACTAAATTTGATCTGATCGTTTCAAGCTTTTTAGTCCCAAGGGTAGGGTAGGGTAGGGTAGGGTTTTTAAGGCCTAGGCCATGAAAAGAAAACTTACCTCGAATAATTTATCTGACCTCTTGTTCACTTTGTTTCTGAAATAAATAAATTTATTAGCTCTATCCCCTTTGGTATTATGTTAGTGGAATTAAGAGTAGGGTAAGTGTGCGTATAAAAAAATGCTTTTTTTTTATTTTGAATGCTGAATAGGACATCTTTAGGCTTTTATGGTGTTGAAAAGTTTCTAATTATACTCTCGTGATTTTAATTAATTGTTTTCACTTTAAAAAAAAAACATTGATTAATTTCAATCGTTATGCTTCACCTGGGCGTTTTAAAAAAAAGTGTACCCTTTCATTATTTTTGAAATTTTAGAAAAAATATCGTTTTTCTAATTCAGAATCAAGATCACAATCGATTTCGATAGTGTAAAAAATGTTTCCAATACACTCAGTATGGGCGTGACAAAACTGACTCATAAAATTTTATATGAAAAAATGGGGACATTTTTTTAAACGATCGGAATCGTTTGTGCTCTTGATTCTAAGTAGGAAAAATGTTTTGTTTTTTAAATTTTATATAAATGCACTTTTATTTTGACGCCCACATACCCTACTCCTAATTCCACTAGCACACTTAAAATTCTTTCTTTTCTTGTTAGAAAATAAGATAAAATTCAGTATAAATTACCTAACAGTTACCGGTACTGTTACAGCTTTATCTTGCTTACTCCTAGCAGATTTTCTGACTTTGTCGGCAATCTTTCTTAATTTAACACCAATCCAGCTTCTAGGTTTAGAAATAATGTCACTATTCATAACAGAATGCTTATCTCTTATGGAGTCATCTAAGGGATCCTTAACACCGTATTCTTCGTCATATATATCGTTCCAAAAGATTAGGTTTGTATCAGGCGCACTTCTTTTAACTACTGTTTTGTTGTCAACGTTGGCAGCATCATTGGCTGCGGTGTTTTCTTCAATGTTGGATGCGTTGTCAATTTTGTTTAGTTTTACAGTCGTAGCTTGAGCTGGTGAATCTGTAAAAACATATTGGAAGTATTTTACTCTGTGGTGAGGGCTTGGCTTGCAGTTCCCACGGTGGCCCAATGCTAATTGGGAACTTTAAACACACCATGATTTTTTCACAGAAGTGAGTGATTTCTTTCACCGTAAAGCTCATGTTTTAGTTTTTAAATGGGTCCCACTGAAAAACAGCGTTGCGGCTTGCCGTAACATTATGCTGAGTGGGGACCACTTTATACAGTTCGATGTTATTTTTAATTCTTTCCATCTAATGTATTTTTATGTGTATCGAATATCTATTAATAAATGTTTCTCTCTCTCTCTCTCTCATGTTCAATTCTAAACATAATTTCCACTAGGCTACTACAACTCTTTTGATCTTGGACATCAAATTTACCTGTAGCTACGCTAACGTCTGTCCTCTTCTCAACTTCCCTGCCATCATCACTTGCAGAAGTAATGTTATTTTGGTCTTCTTCAATAGACATCAGTTTTCTTTTCTTGTATCTAATTTCTTCTGGACCAAATATGGGAAAGGATGGAAACGGCATGAACAGTAAGATGTTAGATTTTATGCCCTTTTCTATATCCGACATTTTACTGCAACAAGAAACTTGCATTGTTGCGTATTAACTTGTTATTAGAAAACAAAGTGAATTAACCAAAGCAGAGTTTCAATTTTATTTAAGAAATAACTAACAAAACAGTATTGTTCTAGAAAAACATCGCAAAATAACCATCGGCTCTATTTTTCTAATATATGGCTACGACTACAGGCAGTGTGTGTTTAAATTTGCAGCTTGGAAAGACTCGAATTTGATATGTCACGAAATTCCTTGCGAAATGGCGCCATTTCATGATATGACTAAAAGTTGGCCAGGTATATCACGATGAATACGGCAGATCGATTAGAGCAACGCAGTCGTCGATATTCCTAGCTTTATACCGGTCATATTGTGAAATGCCGGCAGCGGCCGGCGAAGTGCCGGAACCGATATGGCGGCGTTTCATGATATGCCTACGAACTTCATGATCTGGCGAATTTTACGTTCGGCCGCCGACAGATATAAATTTTAACTTGATACTTTGGCGTTCCTAAGAAAACGGGTCTTGACCGACGGACAAAAGAGTTCGTTTCTTTCTTTTGCGGTACGAAAGATGTTGATGAACCGTATTATCATCATCATATCAGCCGTAAGTCGTCCACTGTTGGACATAGACGTACCCCTGCACCCATAGGTTACCCGCGGCTTTAACCAGGTCATCCGTCCATCTCATTGGTGGACGTCCTACGTTACGCTTGCTGATCCGCGGTCTCCATGCGAGAACTTTTCAACCTCAATTGGTATCTGTGCTCCGTGCTAGCCTGCCCATTGCCACTTCAACGAGCCAATTCGCTTGGCTATGTCGACCATATGTGGTTAAGATATTGCTTAAATCTCAAAATATCAAAAATATTTGTTACCCTGTATCGTTCGTTAGATTTGCTTTTGGTCCCGATCCAGATAAAGACATGATCCAGTCAGTGATTTCTTCATAAAACTCTTCAATTGTCACAGAAGAAATATTAGCGCTACTAGGATTTTCAAAACTCAATGTCATATTATTGGTTGTAGTCTCAATTTGTTTGTCCGTACTTTTATCAATATATGAGCTTGTTACAGTACTATATTCAGAATCAGTTTCATATTCATCATCATCATTATAAGGAATTACTGTTTTCAACGTAACATTAGGCACACTTCTTGTACCATTAACGCTATAAGTTTCAGTAGTACCATCATCATATTCGTCTTCAACATCAACTGATTTAAGGGATCTCCGGTGAGGTCCGAAAAAAAATAAACCTCTTTCACTCACGCGGGTTTGCTTAATAGGTTTACGAGAACTAGTGGCTTTGAATGCAGGCGTCATAAAGTCGAATGATTTTAGGATAGGAGTGTGACTCTGTGACGGTGGTTGCATAAATTGATTTGGGTGGGGCTCCCCAGCTATTTTCACGTGCTTTCCAAACTGAAATGTTTCAGTAACGTGGTCGTTATGTTCACTGACACTAATATGCTTAGTAGTGGTTTCGTTGGCAGTCGTTACTGGGTTCGGTTTGAATTCGAATCGTATGCCTTCTCTTTCGATCAGGACTGGTACTTCTAGAGAGAACAAAACATATATTAGAACTTTGTTCACTTGTAGTTTTAAATTCAAGATTTACAAGATTTTACTAAATTTGTAATGAACGTTCGTGGGAAATCTCGCAAGTGAAATTTTACCCTCTTCTAGTGATTAGATTGACTTGAAATTTAGCATTAATGTAGTTTGGATGACAATACTAGTACACTCAACAAGGAGTTTAGAAGAGGTCTGCTATGTCATGTTCATCATCATCATCATCATCATCATCATATGAGCTGTAAGACGTCCGCTGTTGGACATAGGCGTCCCAAATAGATCTTCAGTTGCTTTGGTTGGAAGCACCGTGAACCTGCGATTCTATTCTATTCTTAGTTTAAGGTTCCTAATTTTCTTTTGTCTAATTATTGTTTTAAACAAAAAGCTACAAACGTAGAATAAACAACCTAAAGATTGAGCTTCATACTAGTAATACCTTCAGGAATTTCATAATGCTTCTCACTTTTACTTTTCTTCAGTCGCCCAAAAAAACCGAGACCAGTCTGTGCTGACAGTTTAACTCTATTCTCTAGCCCTTTACCGTTTTTGTCATTCCGCATCTCTTTTTTATCATCAAGCACACCGTAATCGCTGTAAGCTTGGGCCATTTTGACTAATTTATCGTATTTATTATTAGCGTAATCTTCTACGTACTCTGTGTCACTCAAGTCTTTAGTGACAGTGTTGTCACTGTTCATGGGCATGGCTTTTTCAAAGTTCTGCATCGCTGCTTGTTTTATGATGGCGTTTAGTTCGTCTGGGTATAGAGGCATCGTGTCTTTCCAGTTAGGATTGTGTGTGTCAACAACTCGATTTTTTTTTATTTGCTTCAGAGGCTCTAACTGCTGTAACAGAAAAACCTTGCTTACTTTGAACTCTTTTTCTGATGAAAACTGAATAAGGTATCTAATTAATTTAAAGGATCGGATTCACACATATTAATTAACTAGCAGTTGTTTGTGATTTTGTTTGCAAAGAATTTGCTTAGTGCGGTCTTCTGATATGGTTAACTAGCTTATGCCCGCGACTACGTCTGCGCGGATCTAGGTTATCGCGCGGTGGCGCCCTCTACCGCAATAAAAGGTATCCTATGTTGATCCTTGGGGTTCAAGCTACCTATGTACCAAATTTCATCAAAATCGGTTCAGTGGTTTCGACCTGAAAGCGTAACAGACAGACAGACAGACAGACAGACAGAGTTAGTTTCGCATTTATAATATTAGTAGGGATGGCACAAAATGTCATGGCAATTGTTAGGTATGAAAACGGAACAAACGAAAAACTCACTCATTTACCTCTATAATAGTAATTAAAGTAAGTAAAGATATATTTAATGAACGGACGACAGTTTATAATATATACAAGATCCTTAAGTCATGCAGGGTATTGTGAGTAACAGAAGCGTCAGATACTTCCCTTGAGTGTCCCGGCCTTATTAGTGCGAAAATAACGGTAGTCCTGTGTTTATTTTATTCCATAATATTTTTAACTTACTCCCATTCTTCGTATCCTCTTCACTTCGTCACTGGCTGGGTCCTCTTCCCACCTATCTTCCTCCAAGTCTACTTGCAGGAGCCTCCTGGAGCCTGGCATCCGCTGGACATCAGTCTTCTCTCCAGATCCTTCCACATGTTGCAGTAGCCGTCGGTGCCCTGGCATCCGAGGAGCCTTGGCCTCAACTTTAGGTTCTTCTTCCAAGTCTACTTGCAGCAGCCTCCTGTAGCCGGGCATTCGCCAAGCCTCAGGCTTCTCTTCAAGCTCTTCTGGAAGACCTGGAAGTAGATCTGAATGTAGTTGAAGCCGCTTCTGATGTCGTGGCCGTTGGATCTCGCCCTCTTCTTTAGGTTTCTCTTCGGGAAGACCTAGACGAATAATTTATTGAATTAGGCGTTATCATGCGGAGGTCTATAGTAATCAATCAATTTTATTTGTAAAACATAGGTAAATGTACTGATATATGAGCTGAAAGAATTACTTTGTTCACCCGTGCGCGACCTTATGATAGCTACGTTTATGCAACAAATATGTGTTCATGCAGTTTTGCTCAACATCCACACTATAAGAACACACACAAATTACACAAACCCATCTCTCACCACCACCACACTACACTGACGCGTTTCTATCACAACCATTCACCATACCAGATGTTGACCTAAAAACACACCTGGATCTAGTTGAAGCAACCTCCGATGTCCTGGTATCCGCTGGATCCCAGTTTTCTCTTTAGCTTCTTCATCTGGAAGACCTGGACGTACGTTTGGGTCTACTTGCAGTAGACTCCGATGACTTGGCGCTCGCTGGGGCGCGGTTTTCTTTTCTTCAGGCATTTTGTTGCCGTTTCTGTTTTAAATAAAATGGTTAATAAAATAAGTAAGTGAAGTTAAGATACCTATAAATAAATTAGTATTGCTGCTCTTACAGCCAAAGCTGCTACTCCTACTGCTATGGCTACATCTAATATTACTGCCGTTGCTACTACTTTCAATACAACTACTACTACTGTTGCTGCTACTACGGCTACATCTAGCGCTACTACCGTTGCTGCAACTGCTCCTACTAGATTTACTACTGCTTCTGCTGCTGATACAAATGTCTGGCAAATCGTACATGAGAGTGGACACGCTCAGCACACCGTTGAATTGCTGCTTCACTTTCTGCAACTGCTCTTGCATTATATCCACCTCCGAGGCGGTGCCGATGTGGTCATTGTGATGCCGCGGCTCGTATTCTTGCTGCTAAAAAAATTTACATTTAAATAATTTATTGAATCAGGTGTTTCTTTGTGTGTGGTTACAGTGACAAATTAAAACGGTTGTTGTGGTTTATTGGTCTAACATCTGGTAGCATGTGTACGATTGTGTTACTTCCTACTGATTATGTTAGTTATGAAATAAAATGTTTATATTCTTATTCTTTTTTATTCTTAAATAAAAAAATATGTTGTTAACATGCACCGTCCACTGTAAAACTAACATTTAGGGGCTGTTTTACCGTCCATTGATTAGTGTTAACTGATGGTTAAATGTGATGCCGTCTCTATTTGTTTTGTTCAAATAGACGGAGACGGCATCACATTTAATCGTCAGTTAACACCACAGGTTAACACTAATCAATGGATGGTGAAACAGCCCCTTAGTGTAGTAAATTGGCGGATTCACATTATCCGAATTTAAATATAACCATGAGCTGTTGGTGCAGTAAAAATGACAAGGTATTAAAGTGGCAACATATTCACGACTCGTATACTTACAAAGAAACGTAATCGCGACGTGGACGTCGCTGCAGTTGTTTTGGACTTTAAAGTAGAAGCACCAGAAGGACTCGGCATCGAAATACACGAAGCTTGCGGCTGCAACAACAGTATATACATTATTTTACTTAAACATTACAATGGGCTTCAGGAGGAGGTGCAAAAAGGTGCAGTTACCAGCCCCGGATCTAAGGAAAGAAAGACAGAAAGATTTATTTTGGCTCCAATAAGTACCCCCAATCCAATAAGTAGTCCAATAAGTAGGTAAGTAAGTAGTAGTAGTAAGTTTTGGTGTCCTGTCGTGTCACCTAGTATGTAATATTCTATGTATTGTATTGTATGTATGTTCTATGTCTATCCTCTATTATAATACATTGTCTTCTCGTAATTAGGTTAGCTGGAAGAGATCCCTTCTTAGGGATAAGCTCGCCTTTGTTCTCTTCTCTGTGTTTACATATTTTTATTTTTATGTGCAATAAAGAGTTTACATACATACATACATAATATAGTTATAGTGCTAGTTTTAGTCTTAGTCTTAGGTGGTACTTATGGAGCTAAAATATTTTTTTTTTCTTTCTTACTTTCTTTCTTTCAAAGAAACTCCAAGCATAGCTCTCTCCATAGCTCTATATCAGTATACTCACAGCTTTTTGATGTTTCAGTTCAAATATGTTCTCCGTTGACAGTATGTAGTCGCTCCCATGCGGATGTTTAATTCTTTTAACCAAGAGGGCCAGATCTGACTGCTGGGAGGGACAGCATTTGGGCTGCGTAGGCGCCGGGGAGGGATTCTTGTACGTACCCGTCTGCGCCGTTCTTATTTTGTCGAATATGGATTCGGGTATCACCTTAGGGTTTGCTAACAACCTGGAAAGAATCATACACATGTACTGTGTGTATGTATGTATGGAAAGACTTTATTGTACCATCAGCCAATATGTGATCTACCATCCTAAATTTGACAATCGTTTGCATGTTATAAAACAATAATGCCAATAGACGTGTCTGTCAACTTAAAAGTTCGACTTTAGCGAAATCTTCATTTTCTGAACCTAACCTATCTGAGTCGCTAATGCTCCGAACTGTCTTGCTCGCTCGCTTCGCTAGCTCGCAAAAATCATAAGTGTGACCGGTTGAGATTTTTTTAAGTAAAAATATTCCTGACGAGTCACAGTGTGACAGTTAAGGTTGTGACTCGTTGGGATAAAACATTAAAAACTGTCTCATCTAGTAACAGTGTGATTTGTTGGGATTTTTTAGCAAAATTATTCCCAACAAGTGACAGTGTGACAGTTATGCGTGTGACTCAGCAGGAACAAATTAAAATTCCGCTCTCTGCTCATAAAGGAAACTCTTTGACCATACCTGTCCAGTATATCGTCCAGCCTCTCGGTATGCTGAAAGAAAGGGTGCTTGTGTTCACTCTCATGCACTCTGGTCTTCGCATCCTTGGGCGTGTGGGAGCACTTGGGCACCTTCGACCTTGGCTGGTACTGGAGCACCAGCTTTTGCTTCTCTATCATAATACCGGAAGGGTTGGTGTAATTGAATTCACGTTTCACCTATAGAAATAAGTTTTTGTTAAGAGGATGTACCGCCGGCAGTTTCTCCATACAAACGTAGTCCTAATTTTCCTCCCTGGATAATTACATTAGAGCTACAGTTTTTTTTTCAATAAATCTATACTTGCATCTGCCGTGCTCGTATGTTTTGTTTTTTTAATAATAACAATAATAATAATAAAATTTATTGTATAACTGTGTAACTGTGTGTGTGTGTGTGTGTGTGTGTGTGTGTGTGTGTGTGTGTGTGTGTGTTTTCCATAATTTGTACTCGAAAACTCCAAAATATTCGCTATTTCCAGTTCCTCAATAAGAGGTTCCGTAAATATTTTCTTTAACCTTATTGACTTTAACCTTATTAACTTTAACCTTATTAACTTTAACCTTATTGACTTTAACCTTATTAACTTTAACCTTATTTACTTTACCCTTATTGACTTTAACCTTATCAACTTTAACCTTATTAACTTTAACCTTATCAACTTTTAACATACCTTATTAACTTTAGGATCGGTTACTCTAAAAGCACAAGCTGGTGGAAAGAAAATATTGGAATCTCTGAAGTCATGCCTTCCAATGCGCCCCACATCATTGGGGTTGATTTTCGTTATGGTCTTCAAAGACCTCTTCGATCTTGGCAGGTTGAAGTCAGTGTAGTCATACGATTTGATATCTCGTATGCTCTTTTTGAGATTCTTTATCTGCATGTCTGTCTGTATTAGTTTCTTGTAGAAATCTGAAAATATAAGCTAAATTTTTAATATTAAACGATATTGTAACGGATAACTCACGTCTTAAATCGAGTTTAGCTCCATATGTTTCGGACTATTTCGTAGCCTTTCTCCTTTGAGCACGCGACTCGGCGGCTGTCGAGCTAAACTCGATTTCAGACGTGAGTTATCCGTTACAATATCATTTAAAGGTGGGTCCACACTTGTGACTTGACGACGAACCGGACCACGTGGCATTGCAACAGAACATGTTACGCTAAATGTGGACGCTCGAGATTGTGCTGACACGGTTACAAACCGTGTACGATGAAATGTCCACAAGTGTAGACGCATGGTGTCGAACCAGACTGCGTGGCATGACATCGGTACAATAGTCGGTCGGTGGTTGTCATTAACCGACTACCTAGCAGCTCAGCGGGCGGGGGACGTACCGCCGGACAGGTCTCCACGTGATCCATTCCTACCTCGTGCCTGTGTCTGTGTCATCTGGCGTACTTGTACGCGTGTCATAAATGCAAGTGTGGACGTGTCGTGGTCACGTCACAGGTCGGGGAAAATAGCAAACATGCTTTGAAAAAGACCGACTTTCGGCGGATCGGCTCGTAACACGTGACTTTGATGCGTGACAGTACACAGACCAGCGTCCACACTAGGCCCGCGGTTAGTAGATCGTAACTCCATATGTCTTGCCGTTTGGTTCTGTACACAGACAGTTCCATCAGTGTTCGGAATGGATTGTGCCGTACTGCAGCTTGTAACAAATTGTTCGCGTAACAAAATACGTCCACATTAACGGTACTGACACGTGTTTCTGATACAGTCACGGGATAATGTTCGGCAAATTGTCACAAGTGTGGACCCACCTTAATATGTGTGAGTCTCACGGTAGTTTCATGTTTAAATGTTTAATATCGGAAATACAAACTGAAGCATAGATGCACAGAAAAACCAAAAAAAGAGACCAGCGTTGGGAATCGAACCTAGGTCCTCAGCATTCCGTGCCGCGTGCTATACCGCTACAACACCACTGGACAGGAGTACAGGCACGAATTTCTCCTATGCACCACATATTTCAGCTTGTTTTTGTTTCTTATTTAGTCACTTAAGCAGCGACACTAGCGACATCTATGCTTTAGCCCTCAGTCTAAAGCCTACGATCGCAAAACACACAACGGAGGATGATACGGGCCTATCGTTAGGTCCGTTACCACCATAGATGTGCGAGAATGTGTTGCGAAAAATGTTTTTTTCATGAACCAATAGAAACGCTTCATTTACCTATCCTCGTTCCGCTCAGCTGTTTCCACTAAAGATGTGCTGTGCGAGGATGTGTAAATAAAGCGATTCTATTGGTTAATGAAAAACACATTCCTCGCAATAGGTACATCCTCGCACATCTTTTTCGGAAACGCAGACTTAATAGTTGTTGCTGGAAATTCTGTTTTTTTGCAAAAAAAAATTGCCTATTCTTTTTTTATTTAGTTTAAAATGTTAATGAGTGTCGGCCTAGGCAAAGTTGTATGTCCAAAGGGCAAAGTTGCACGGCCCGGTTTTACGGTATATTATGGATTCCAACACGGACTCAATTTCTTGTTCTGCCATGGTTTTCCGCATAAAACTATAGGTACTTTTTTTCTATATTCTATCTATTATCGTACTTTTGCAGGCAAATCCGATTAAAAGATTCAAGAGAGGCTGATGTGCTGCATTACTAAAGGGAGAAAGAGACAGCAGTAGCTCTGTCTTGTCAAACCCCAACCTCTAGCAACCCACCTGATTATGTCTAGAAGAATGATTACAGGCAAGGCTCGGAACCGGTTTATAAAATAGTGGTAAATACCGGTTTATTACGGTTTAATTCCGAACTTTCCTAAGAACGCGAACGTTTTTAGGAACTTAACTAAACCCGTTAACTAACCTAAATAAACCGGTTTATTCGACGAGTGACAGCTGGCCGGCCGGCGGCGGGCGGCGACGTTTATCCCGCGTTGGAATAAACCGGTTTTTATTGTTCTAAACCGGTTAATCTGACAAGAACTTTATGGAAATGTTCCCTTAAAAACTGATTTAAAAATAACGTTTTCGCGAACGAAACCAAAATGAAAAGGTTTAGCGCCAAGTACCTACATGATAACGGTTTTAAAATTTAACCGGTATCTGAGCCTTGATTGCAGGTTTAAACAAGGAAAAAAAGTCTATTATTGTATTTTTTGGGCTTACTTCTCAAGCTGTTACTGCTATATCCCTCACTTATTTTATTAGGGTCCAAAACGTTGGACAGATCCGTTAACGCCGAGCTCCCGGAAGACTCAGGAGGGTTCTGTCGACAAAAAAAAATATTTCGCTTGTAAAAAGTTGCTGGCTAAAGCTGGGCAGAAGCCTCCCCCTTTTTCTTCCACTTTTGGCCAACTCTTACAAATTTTACTAATTATCCATACTAATATTATAAATGCGAAAGTGTGTTTGTATGTTTGTGTGTTTGTCCATCTTTCACGCTATAACGGAGCGACGGATCGTAGTGATTTTTGGCATAGAGATAGATTATGGTCCCGAAAGTGACTACTAGGCTACTTTTCATCCCGGAAAAATGCACAGTTCCCGAGGGAACAGCGCGCGGTAACCGAATACCACGCGGGCGGAGCCGCGGGCATAAGCTACTTTATTTATAAATGACAATTTACAGCAGTACAGTTGACACCAATGCGGTGTTAATCACAAAACATGATATAGTAATCGATAAAAGAACATGTCTTCGTATACTTTCATGAAATAACACAAATTTCAAAATGTGCTCAAAACAATCTACACACGACTATACTGCCAAGGTGAGAGAAAGAGTGTTTACATCATTTTAATCACACTTTCTGCTGCTGATTGTATTCTAAAAGAAAATGAAGAACCATTGAGTCTTCTATAGATTACAGTACCCGGCCATAAAGATTGCACATCGGTCTTTGGAAAGAGACTCGGATAATTTCGGCTTCGTAGAGCGTTGTCACACACTACTTATTGTGACGCATTCAAAAAAAATATAATAAAGAGTTGTTGAAACCCCCCAAAACTTTAAATTGTATGATGGCATCTTTAGGAAAAAGGAACTATCCTTTTTCTAGTAGTTGCAACAGCTCTCTATAGATACCCAAACTTTACATGTCATTAATTTACCGTAAACTAATTAAGTCCATACAGGTGCAGTATTTATTTGATATAAAACGTCACCATATACGATGATTGATGGAGGGTCGCCAGTGTTCGGAAATCGTCGTAAACAGCCAATTGTCTTTTTCCGAAGACCGATGTACAATCTTTATCGCCGGGTACTGTACTGAATCGGAATTTGGATGGGATGGTGACAAAAATTACTTTGTTTAATATTTAAGCTCTTCAATATAACATCTCTCTACACACTCTTTATAAATAAAAAACCAAAAAGTTCTTTCCGACGCAAACCAGTTCACTTTTAAAAAACAATTAAAAATTAAACAAGCTTCACCCGTTGAGGGTAGAAATAAATATCGACCTTAATTATTACCAACTTGTATCTTGCCAAAAAACACCGTTCGAAAAGCAATCTTATTTCAAAAGCAGTAGGGTCGGTAATACGACTACATGAATGAGGTAGATACGAAGTTGTGGAAGTAAGCAAAGGGCACAGGTGCGCGGTTGAGTTACAACTACCCTTAATTTTGCTAAAGTGTTTACTAATATACTGAACAAGTTAGAAACAGTGGTTTCAATCAAAGGTGCGGGCGCTTTAAAAAAAAGTGTAAGTAACCTTTCTTTTTTTTGGAAAAGATATCGTCACTACTTTGAAAAAAGCCCGTATCTTAAAATCGATAATTTTACTGAGTGAACTTTATGCACATTATTTTAAGAGTTAATTTTGTTGACGTATTAATTTGAGCTAACCGCTCCTAGCTTCGCTCGTCATACCTATTTTTTTTCTTTTTTTCTGCATATCATGATATATATATCGCTGCATAAATACAAAAGGACCACAAATAAAAATAAAAATATTGTACTTAAAAGTTGCACGTTAAATAACATTTAAAATGCAACTATTGTGATTGAAAAAAAAAAATGTTTTTTGATTTGTGGCCCTTTTGTATTGAAGCAACGATATACCGGTTGTGGCCTGTAATACGAGCAAAAAATTAAAACATAGATCGTCCTCGTTAAACTGAACAACATTAGTTGAGCGACTTTTAAAAATAATGGAGTCTTTGAATTTTCCTTTTTTCATACAAATTAAATACTGCCATCAATGTATGCCATCCTAGAACACAACTGACGTCGGCTGTCACGCTACAAACATCAAGCATTTTGCTTTACATTGCTTCTGCGAATAAACTTAAAAGTGTGATAAAAAATAAAAAACTAATTATTTTTTAAATTCGC
Source organism: Choristoneura rosaceana (assembly GCA_037349165.1). NCBI lineage: Eukaryota > Metazoa > Arthropoda > Insecta > Lepidoptera > Tortricidae > Choristoneura > Choristoneura rosaceana. The sequence continues at coordinate 8,420,134 of JAZBNJ010000046.1, read as the reverse complement.
TGAACTAATGTTGTTCAGTTTGAGGAGTATGATCTATGTTTTAATTTTTTGCTTATATTACAGGCCACACCCGGTATAATATGTCTTGTATAGAGCTAGAAATATCGACGAATGCATTGCTCTAATCGATCTGCCATGTTTGTCAGGCACATCTTTATTTGCCTGGCCAACATTTAGGCAGCGGCGCCATTTCACGATATGCTTAGGAATTTCATGATCTGGCGGATTTTACGATCGACATATACACTAACTGCAGTAACTGCACTAACAACACTTCAATCTACCTACTCAGTTATCCCAAAATGAATGATTTAACTTAAACTCGATTGTTCGCACTGGTGTCGTGACTACACTGTACCAAGGCGTTATTTAACCGGCCTAACAATTTATTTCTCCTTTAACTTTCTCGACGCTCACGGACCCACTAACCTAAAACGTTGCCTGAATAAATAATTAAACAATTCAAAATAATTACCCCGAAAATGGGGTAATTTTGGTCACAAAGTGGTGTTAAAAATGACGAACTTTTATAGTTTTTATTATTATTATTTTTTATTCGATTGGAAGGCAAACGAGCAAGTGGGTCTCCTGGTGGTAAGAGATCACCACCGCCCATAAACATCTGCAACACCAGGGGTATTGCAGATGCGTTGCCAACCTAGAGGCCTAAGTTGGAATACCTCAAGTGCCAGTAATTTCACCGGCTGTCTTACTCTCCGCGCCGAAACACAACAGTGCAATCACTGCTGCTTCACGGCAGGATTAGCGAGCAAGGTGGTGGTAGCAATCCGGGCGGACCTTGCACAAGGTCCTACCACCTGCAAAAGTTTTGCAAAAAGCTCGGTTGGACTAGACTATGAAAACAGTTTGTTGCCCATGTATGCTGCTTGAGGTTGAGTTCTTTTCTCACCAGATATGTGCGAGGGTTTGTTGACACCAACGTAAATGATTTTGTTTTTATGGGACCTAATTGAAAGCATTCCTGGAGGAACGCAAAAAAAAAAACAAATCAGTTCATAAATGACGGAGTTCTGAGGTAACAAACACAAGAAAAAACAACCTAATACATAACCTCCTCCTTTTTTTGAAGTCGGTTAAAAATTAGTTTCAACATGATCGGATATACTGTTTTTGAGTTATTGCTGAAAAACTGCGCTTCTCAACAAAAGGACGTAAGTGCCATGACGATACGCTCTTTTTCTGGTACTTAATAGATTTAAGACTGTAAGTATGTATATTACTTGTTTTTGTTTCGTAATAACTACGGAACGCTATTTTGGGCGTGTCCGACACGCTCTTGCCCGGTTTTTTCTCAGAATCCAATAATTGTTCAGATTGTTATAAAACAAACCTAACCTATAGCAATTTCTATAGGATGACCATTTAAAAGTTTTCAGAAAATTTTAAGGTTTCAATGGGAAAAAAAATATGAGAAACGATTGTTGGATAAAAATTACCGTATGACTTGCGAAGAGTATGCGAACTTTGGCGCTCTCAAATAAACCACTGACTTTACGTAAATGGAACTATTTTACCGACACTTTGGGCGTCTACTGCGTTAGCAAAATTGTCTCTGGCGTTACCAAAAAATCGTACTTCCAACAAGATATTTCACGGTTTAATAGTTTGAACTTACATAGGATGGCATGTATTTATGTACACCATCTATTAAATTACAGAAAAAACGTGTTTACTTACAAAAATCTGCAATTGTTTGAAAAATGTCGCGGACAGATTAGTGTCGGTAAAAAAGTTGACTGGCCCAAATAATTTAGGCAACCCAGTGGGAATCGAGTTGTTGCAGCGCCACGCCACTGCCTCCCATGAACACACAGCGTGAACATATTATACTTAATCTAAAACACCTTTGAACCGGTAACTCGCTAATCTCGTATTTCACGCTCTGTCCCGCTCTCTTGGCGTGTGCGAGAGCGAGACGTAAATTAATTTGGTGCTATGCGTTCGTCACATGTTGATAATGGCCGAATAATTTCTGAAGCGGTTAAGGGGAGGTTATGGCTGGTTTTAAAGAGCGTCTCGATTTGCAAAGTCAAAATTGAACTTTATAAGGATTTATAGATTTATAGAATGTCATTATCGAACTTCAAAGTTTATCAAAATAGTGTTTATCTGCAGCTTCGTACACGTAAGTGGGCCATTTTTATTTTTGCCGTTTTTTTTTTTCAAAGTCAAAGTCAAAATATCTTTAATCAACTTAGGCAACAAGCACTTATGAACGTCAAAAAAATTTACCACCTGTTCGAAAAAACCTCTGTTGAGAAGAATTCGGCAAGAAACTCAACGTGGTATAACGTGGTATATTTTTTAACTAAAATTAATAAATGATATCTATATACTATTTCCTCAGATTTCAATGCAATTTGGTGAATTGGTGATGTTGCTAATTCTGATTATCATCATCATCATCATGTATTGTCAGCCGAAAGACGTCCACTGCTGGACATAGGCCTCCCCCAAGTGATTTTTGGCATAGAGATAGTTTATTCAAATTCAAATTCAAAAAATTATTTCGGACCTAAAAATCCATAGTGTTAGTTTACAAGCACTTAGTATAGGGTTAGTAACATACAATACAACACACAAAATCTAGAAGCTGCGGAAGTAGAAGTTTATGGGCCCGAGAAAAACATAGGCTAATTTTTTAACCCGGAAAAATGCAACCCGAGGGAACAGCGCGCGATAACCGAATACCACGCGGGCGGAGCCGCGGGCAAAAGCTAGTTTTTAACCCCTAAAAAGAGGGGTGTTATAAGTTTGACCGCTATGTGTGTCTGTGTGTCTGCTGTGTGTCTGTCTGTGTGTCTGTGTGTCTGTCTGTGTGTCTGTGTATCTGTCTGTGTGTCTGTCTGTGGCACCGTAGCTCTTAAACGGGTGGACCGATTTAAATACGGTTTTTTTTATTTGATAGCAGGTTTTCTAGCGATGGTTCTTAGATATATTTCATCAAAATCGGTTCAGCCGTTTTTGAGATATTGAACTTAAAAGTGACAAAGTCGGGGGTTTTCCAACTTTTTGTTGGTTAGGTTATCTATAAATTAAATACGACGATACACCTTCTCCTTAACCCGAGACGTAACTCGATACCCATGTATGTTTGTTTGCAACTTCCAACTGTTTATCGCCTAAAGTTTCGGGCCGAGTCGAACCAAATCGATTCGCAATTATCACGTACAATAACCTTTGTTAAAATATGACGAGTGTATTAATTTTGTACATTTTAAAGTTAAAATATGCATATTGGATAATTCTCGGAAAATTTTAGCAATCTTAATCATGAAACTACCGTGAGACTCACTCATATTTAATGATATTATAACGGATAACTCACGTCTTAAATCGAGTTTAGCTCGACTTGTTTCGGGTTATTTCGAAACCCTTCATCACTGGAGCACGCGCGGCGCCACATGCATGCATGGCATGGCGGTGGCGACATGTCGAGCTAAACTCGATTTAAGACGTGAGTTATCCGTTATAATATAATTAAATATAAATTTTAGCAAGTTTAGTTTGACTGGAAACCATACTAAGACCCACTTGCAGGTAAAAATAAATCTAGATTTAGTGGTTAAACCTGGCTTAAGCTTGACAGTTCCATACGTTTTGACACTACTAAACTAAGCTTAACGCTAAATCGAGATTTATGTGTTTCCAGCAAGTGCCCATTAATATTATAAATGCGAAAGTGTGTGTGTTTGTCCGTCTTTCACGCCGTAACGGAGCGACGGTTCGACGTGATTTTTGGCATAGAGATAGTTTATGGCTCCGAGAGTGACACAGGCTACTTTTTATCCCGGAAAAATAGACAGTTCCCGAGGGAACAGCGCGCGATAACCGAATACCAATTTCAGCAGGTGTTGCAATTTACAGCAGAAATCATTAAGTATTTTTCCCCTCACCCTTCCTATAATCACTCAGCGATATTTATTAAGCATTCAGTTTACTCTAATTAAGTTTGTGACATATTGAATCGCTGCGCGTAACTCACACAGATTTATACTGTCTTAATTTCAAAGTCAAAGTCGAACTTTATTCAATTTTGCAATAACAAGAAAGAAGGAAAGAAAATATACAGCTAACGCTTATTACAAAGTCAATGATTATATTTTAGTGTTTATTTATTTGCTTGTTCCAGTGGGCTGTTTCAAATAATAAAGTGTCTTGTACTTGACTCCATTTATTACTAACAGAGAAACACATGTTAGTATGCGGTGGCGGGCGAGAGACTACTGAAGCTACAGACAGTTTAGCCAGCGCGTGTTAACCATATCGCAAGCCAAGCAATCCTGTGTCGCTACAATATCATGGACAGGGATATTTGGAAATAATTCCGAACCGCATAAGCGATCCCTTCAAATAGCGAACCTACTGTGTTAAAAATAAAGTTGTGTCAAATACTTGTAATGTATATAGATATCATTTATAAATATTGTGAATCTGTTCTTAAAAAAAATACCTCGTTGAGTTTCTTGCCGGATTCTTCTCAACAGAGGTTTTTCCGAACCGGTGGTAGATTTTTTTTACGTTCATAAGTGCTTGTTATAGCCTAAATTGAATAAAGAGATTTTGACTTTCACTTTGACTTTGACAGCGTGTATTTTTGATAAAATATCAAAATCACAGGATATTTAAACTGAAACCCTCCATACTTCCATACTATTATTAATGAGAAAGTGTGTTTGTGTGTTTGTTCGTCTTTCACGCGGGAGCGACGGATCGACGTGATTTTTGGCATAGAGATAGTTTATGGGCCCGAGAGTGACATAGGCTACTTTATATCCCGGAAAAATGCACAGTTCCAGAAACAGCGCGCGATAACTGAATACCACACGGTCGGAGCCGCGGGCAAAAGCTAGTATTTTCCATAATTTTAGGTCCGTGGTCCTGATAGGACCGGACCAATATGGAAGTTGGTCGAATTTAACTTGCAAGATTTGACTACAGACAGACAGACAACGGGACAGGTCAAAAAAATCAAAATCAAAATACTTTATTTTCAATAACAATTTGTACGTAACATAGTTTAATGGCTGGAGCCTCCTTTTAAGCTTAAACAGGTGAAACTAAATGAAAGCTTGTAACAAACTACTACGTCTAGCGGAGAGGGACACACACAAACAGACAAGCCATCGTCGCTAATGCAACACTTTTTAATCTGCCGTGCCCCGCGGGAGCGTATTGTTCTGGACAGACGGACTGCTTTGTGTTTTGTATATATATATGTCTTGGTTGTTTCGGTTGTTCGTTAGATGGTTTTGTGTGAGATGAGGAAATAACTTTCTGTTAAAAAATCATTTTCACTTCTCATGCTCGTAAAGTTCGTGTTTATGCTGTATCTAGGCGACATAAAATTACGTCTAAGACCAAGGTAATCAGGTGACAAGAGCCACAAACAAATAAGTTTCTACATATTTTTTAAAATAATTTCCAATTTATTTAATACTAAAATCAATCAAAATAAATCATTAAAACTAAAAAATTTAAGTATATAACAATGCATGAAAAATAAAAGGTATATAGAAAGAGAAACAACAATTTACAACAAAAACACATTTCAAGTCGATATTTTCCGTTTAAAAATGGTTATGTCCAAATGTTTTGATTACGAAAGTCTTCCAGACCGAAGTCAGACTATCATTACAGGGCACAAAGGCCCTGGCGATGCGAAAAAAAAGGATTCGCCCATTCAGGGTTCAAGTTTCATTCTAAAGCGACCAAATGGGACAATCTGTCTTAGGCCGAGAGCTTGTGTCCTCGAATTATTACATTTATCACAATTTGATAACTAAGTAAACCGTACAAGTACGATTGTGTGTTTTTACGTTTGTCCGTATTTCACGTCGAAACGGTGCAACGGATCGATGTAATTTTTGACATAAAGATTGCAAAAAGCATTGGTATAGCATGTTTAACAGTCAGTTATTTCCCTCAGTTAAAAAAAATCGTCATTGTCGTCCGTGTGCCGTCCATAACATACGAGTATGTTATTTATTTTAGGTCTCTTATCTGTTCCTTCCCTAAGATCAAAATTTCATAAATCGAACATTCTCCTCACGTGTGTAGTATCTTTACGCCAACATTGGCAAAATACGTCTTGCTAAAAACAGCAAGAGTGAAAGCCATTAATTTAAAAAAAAAGTATTGGTAAGAAATCACCACCGCCAGGGGTATTGCAGATGCTTTGCCAACCTGGAGGCCTAAGACGGGATACCTCAATGGCCAGTTGATGTCACCGGCAGTCTTACTCTCCATGCCGAAACCCCAGTGCCAGCACTGCTGCATCACGGTAGGATTAGCGAGCAAGATGGTGTAGCAATCCGGGCGGACCTTGCACAAGATACCACCTGCAGTTTTAGTGTTTTTGTCCTATTACTGTAAGCTGATGGTACTGAGGAACCAAATAAATCTTTCTTTTCTTTGTATTTGACGTCATTGCGACAAGAGTCTGGATTATCATGTATTTTTAATCCCCGCCCGACGCAAAAAGAGGGGTGTTATAAGTTTGACCGCTATGTGGTTCTGTATGTCTGTGTGTCTGTCTTTAAAAAATACAACATATGTACTTTAGTTTCCTGTTAACCTTAGCGATCCCCCGACACCGACGAAGCTTAGATAAAAAAATATTACTAGGTACTTATACTAAATTAACTAAGGCTAATTTTACGGGAAATCAGCGTAGTCCCAGCGGGATAGGGATAAACGAATTGTTCGCAGATGAAGTCGCGGACAACAGCTAGGTAGTGCATAATTATTTTTAACTTTTTATTTCGACGTGGTCTCCTGTACTATAACATTATGATGAAGCCCGCTTCGAGACACGCTTTTATTTTGCCATTTGGAGCTTTTTAAAATACTTGTTGATAATATTTGCGGGCCACCGTAACCTATGCGGTATATTGTAGTTAATGGTTCCTTTTTAGGGTTCCGCAGCGCAAAATGAAAAGTAAGTGAGCTGGCAACGCATCCGGCAATTTGTGTTATGTATGTCCATGGGCGGCGGTGATCGCGTGACATCAGACGACCCAACTTTTTTTTTTATGCGACTGGATGGCAAACGAGCAAGTGGGTCGATGGTATGGATGGTGGGCCGCCCATAAACATCTGCAACACCACGGGTATTGCAAATGCGTTGCCAACCTAGAGGCCTAAGACGGGATACCTCAGGTGCCAGTAATTTCACCGGCTGTCTTGCTCTCCACGCCAAAACACAACAATGCAAGCACTGCTGCTTCACGGCAGGATTAGCGAGCAAGATGGTGGTAGCAATCCGGGCGGACCCTGCACAAGGTCCTACCACCTGCGATTCAAACTCAAACTTCGATTCAAATTGGCGATTCAAATCTACTGTTATTTGTATTGTATTGTATTGGATTGAAATTGAAATCCATATCCATACTAATACATATTATAAATGCGAAAGTGTGTTTGTCCGTCTTTCACGCCGTAACGGAGCGACGGATCGACGTGATTTTCGGCGTAGAGATAGGTTATGGTCCCGAGAGTGACATAAGCTACTTTTTATCCCGGAAAATGCACAGTTCCCGAGGGAACAGCGCGCGATAGATAACCGAATACCACGCGGGCGGAGCCGCAGGCTTTTGCCAGTGCAATATAAATATATTTTTTTTAATGTATTCTTTTAGAAACATAACGTTTTAAACTTTCGTGATTCTCACTCATAGTCAAAATACCATAACGGGACTTATCACGCTATTTTACACAAGTACAGTTTACCTCGACGTTTCGGCAACATTACAGTTGCCGTGGTCACGAGTAGACTGAAGTGTAGGGTGTCAAGTCCGCCTAGCAGCGCAGGAGTGGTTTAGTATCTTCATACCTTCACGTATTGTGAAGATACAATACAATACAAAACCATGAATATTACATGAAGGAAACTGGTATCCTAACCCTGCCGTCGCTTTATGTTTTTGAAATAATCATGTATGTTAGGAAGAACATATGGCATTTTCCCACTAACGTCGATAAGCCAAAGGCTACTAGAAACACAGGGAAGCTTAAAGTTCCATCTTACAGACTGGCTAAAACCAAAAAGTTGTTTTTGGGAAGTTGCATACGTTTTTATAATAAAATTCCAAACAATATTACTGAACAAACTGATACAAAATTTAAATCTAATGTCAAAAAGACGTTAATATCTAAGGCTTATTATAAAGTCAACGATTATATCATGGACAGGGATGTTTGGAAATAATTCCGATCAGCACTAGCGATCCCTTCAAATAGTGAACCTACTGTGTTAAAAATAAAATTGTGTTAAATACTTGTAATGAATAGTATATAGATATCATTTATAAATATTGTGAATCTGTTTTTAAAAAAAAAATACCTCGTTGAGTTTCTTGTCGGATTCTTCTCAACAGCGGTTTTTTCCGAAACGTTGGTAGATTTTTTCACGTTCATAAGTGCTTGTCATAGCCTAAATTGAATAAAGAGATTTTGACTTTGACTTTGACTTTGACTTGGATATCACTTGTGTAAAATAGTGTGATAAGTCCCGTTATGGTATTCTTTTAGAAATCTCTAGAAGTCGCTGTGTACCCATGTTCCGTACACCACGACGGTCCAGGTAAACACCACCCACTCCCGATCGGGTCACATAAATCGCCCACTAATGGGAAGTTAGTCCCACAAATCACTTAAGACCCGCGAGACGCGTATAAATAAAACTCCGGTAAACCTGTATGATTTGTCGGTCGAGACCTCAATGTACAGGGTGCTGCTTTTTTGTAGGGTACAAGTACCGGTTTTGGCCACCTTAAGACCGTTTTTGGCCAGTTGAAATTTTAAGTAATATATTCAAATTCAAATTCAAATCATTTATTCAGCAAATAGGCCGCAATGGGCACTTTTACACGTCATTTTTTTTTAAACTACCAGCGCTTTCGGAAAGACCATCATTGCCAAGAAGAATGCGCCGCAAGAAACTTGGCAGAAAGTCATTTTTTCATCATAAAATAATTACAAATAAAATACTTAAAAACTACAGTATACAATTAAAGAGAAAAAAAATACAAAATAATAATAATACAGGGATGTATGGGGTCCCTTAATTACAAAACTAAACACTAACTATATCTACGTTCAGCGGAATTGTAGAATGCTTCCACTGTCAAAATTAAAAAAAATAATAATAATAATTTAATTCTATAAAAAGTTAACAAGTGTTTTATTCATTTTTCTGGGGTATCTTGGTTTCCGATATAGCCAAGCGAATTAGCTCGTTGAAGTAGCAATGGGCAGGCCATATACCTAACATGTAGAACAGATAACCATTTGGGCCGAAAAGTTCTCGTTGGTTACAGGGCTACGACACTTGCTGAGCTGAGTCTTTTTGACATAAAAGTTATATTACTAAAACAATATTTTTGGTGAGTTTTCAAAAGTTTATACTGAAACGAATATTCTATTTTAGTTCATTGAAACGAATAAAGTTTGTGATGTTTTATTACTATAAATTTATTTCAAACGTATATTTGAACAATATACGTACCATACTTAATATAAGTACGTATATTTGCAGGTGGTAGGACCTTGTGCAAGATCCGCCCTGATTGCTAAATTAAATCATGCTTCTTTCCCAACGGGGTAGGTAGAGACTACATCCTTCCACTTGCTACGATTCTGGCACACAACTCTCGCTTCCTCTACATTCATCAATCTTTTCATGCATGCACGTCGGTTTAGAGTACTCCTGACCCGACCTTTCTTCAGAATGTCCCCGATTTGATCGTGGTACGTTCGTCTAGGCCTTCCTCTCCCAACGTTCCCATTCACGCTCGTCTTATAGATCGCGGGCATAAGTATTTAATAAGTTAAATTTATTCAATTTAGTAATTGCGGTTACAAAACCACAATCGCATAACCACAAGCACCCTGTACACATTCAGTTAAGTCCCCAATTGACTCCCTTCGTCTTACAAAACAATATATTAATATTTATATTTAAAGGAGGGCGCTTACATTATCTCTTATAGGCACCCCTTCTTTTCCCACAGAAAAACCACCCTTATTACCAACCCTTAAAGTTCGAAAGCCACATTATAGTACAGTCGATTTTGTCCCGGCTGTATTCTGAATTATTTAGCTTAAAAATTATGGTTTCTTCAGAGAATTGAATAATAATATTTTATTATAAGTAAAGGAAGGATTCAAGATTACTATTTGGAGTCTTTTTGTATATTTTATTTCAACTCCAAATTTTTGTTTCTTTTACGGTCATCCCGTGAAAGTTTATATATTTCACACGAAAACACAAGCCGAAACATGAATGTCCAGATTCTGTGCATTCATGTTGTGTGATGTTTGGATTTCAGAGTGCATTGCTTTCGAAGACTTATTTAACTCTCGCATTTCTCACGTCTAGGTTATAGAAGGGAAATATTCACACCCCACCACTAGTAAGTACTAATGCCACCCCCATTAAAGGGGTAGTGTCCAGCCCAGACGCTCCATTACAACCGTTGTGGAAATAAATAAAAACCACACTTTGTCACAGTTTAGGCCTTTTTAATACATCAAGAGACAAAGGGGTTTCAAACAATAAGGGCTGAGAGGGGTGGCTCGCACACAAACCCTACTAGGGTACCACGTAAACAAATAAAAAAAAATAATGGCAAAAAACAACATGCTGTATGTATCAACATGAGTACTTATTGGAATTAAATTTGAATTAAACAATCTAGTTATAGGAAATTGATTTAATTCGTTGTTAAATTTAATTTGTTTAGTAATTTAATTTTGGTTTAAATCCATATCCATACTAATATTATAAACGCGAAAGTGTGTTTGTATGTTTGTGTGTTTGTCCGTCTTTCACGCCGTAACGGAGCGACGGATCGACGTGATTTTTGGCATAAAGATAGTTTATAGGCCCGAGAGTGACATAGGCTGCTTTTTATGCCGGAAAAATGCTTTTTCTAAAATATCAATAAAACAGAAAGGGTTTTCTTTTTTATTGAAATTTTGGAAAAAATATGGTTTTTTCTACTCAGAATCAAGAGCACAATCGATTCCGATAGTTTAAAAAAATGTCCCCAAAAAAATGACAGTTTTGCGACGTTTTTTTTTCATACATTCAGTACGGACGTGACAAAACTGACTCATAATATTTTGTATGAAAAACTGGGGACAATTTTTTAAACGATCGGAACCGATCGTGCTCTTGATTCTGAGTAGGAAAAACCATAATTCCAAAATTTCGAAAAAACGGAAAGGGTACACTTTTTTTGAAAACGCCCTAGTGTATTTTTATTGTCAATAAATGTTGTGAGTTTGTACGTCATATTTTTTTCTCTCGATGCAGGAAAATTGCATAGTTTTGCATAGTGATAAATAAATTCTACGCGGACGGCGTCGCAGGCCACAGATAGTGTTTTAATAAACGTCTCTCTGTCTCTCAATACTATTTCCTAGACAAAAATCGGACCCCTTTCTTGCCAGTAACACACAAACATACATATATATTTCACTGGCACATTCGTCCCGCGTTTTGGAAACGTCGCGATGCATCCCAAGGGCGCTGGGGCGTTACTATAGTTTCGAGTTGTAAAGCGAAAACATAGTGAGTTTTTAAGATTCCGTAACCGAAAAAGAAAATGGTAACACTAATAGGATCACTGCTTACTGTATTGGTGTGCCATAATGAGCTATTGTATTGTATTGTATTGTGTTGTTTGTCTGTCCGTGCGTTCGTCACAGTCAACTTCCTCTGAAACTTTTGGATCGTTTGGATTAAAATGTAAATCGTTTGACCCAAAGACAGAGGAGTATAATCCATACTAATATACTAACAATATTATAATATTATGATTTTTTTATTTTATTATATTATGATTCGCTAACTGTATTTTTGTGGACATCTGTTATTGGCTTTCTTTTTAGTACCTAAGTCCTATTGTAATGTACTGTATTGCTGTTGATGCCGCAAATAAATAAAATAAATAAATAATTGCGAAAGTGTGTATGTTTGTCCGTCTTTCATGTCGAAACGGAGCGATGGATTGACGTGATTTGCATAGAGATAGTTTATGGACCGGAGAGTGAAAAATGCATAGCTTCCGAGGAAATAGCGCGTGATAGCCGAATTCTACGCGGGCGAAGCCGCGGGCAAAAGTATTAGCTAAAATAAATTTCAAAGCGTAAATAAAGTAAATAAATTTCAAGCGTAAGAGCCATTTTTTTTTAATCTGAAATATACAGTCCATGTTATATGTCACGTCAAAAGAAAGGGCTTGTTATGAGTATTTCAATTTTTTTTTTTTTTTTTTATTCGACTGGAAGGCAAACGAGCAAGTGGGTCACCTGGTGGTAAGAGCTCACCACCGCCCATAAACAACTGCAACACTAGGGGTATTGCAGATGCGTTGCCAACCTAGAGGCCTAAGATGGAATACCTCAAGTGCCAGTAATTTCGCCGGCTGTCTTACTCTTCACGCCGAAACACAACAGTGCAAGCACTGCTGCTTCACGGCAGGATTAGCGAGCAAGATGGTCAAAGATTTATTTTTTAATATTTTTAGGCCAATAATTTTTAAATAATTTAAGGACAGGCGAAATTTTACCTTTCACCCCCCTTATCTCCTGGACCCTAAATTAAAAAATAAAGTAAATTAGTTCTTTGCCTGTTGATTACAGGGAAACCAATAATACACAGGAATGTGTGGTTAAAATATAATGGGGCATGCGTTTGTTTTTTAAGTGTTTCTCACCTCGAACTCACTTCACTCTCGCAATCAATCGAGAACCAAGAGCACCGCACTCAGCAACAGATTGATAAAAATTACTCCCAAAACATTTAAGTCTCGCAAAATATAGTATGACAGAGTCCGCTGGGAGCTATATGTCTGCCGGATCGAAGTATTATATGTTGGCCATAAAACATAGTTTGTGGTCTGGTAAGTTGGTAAGATTGGATGTTTTGGGCATCGGAGAAACAAGTTATAAGTATATGTTATATGATTTATTTGAGGAGTTCGCGTGGCATGACACGCGTGACACGATTTTTGGAGCGTAATAGATACATGTACAGTCACCAACATTAATATCTGCCACAACGGAGCGTGCAAAAATATCTGACACGTCCTTCCGGCCCTAGAAATAGAGGCATCAGATATTTGCACAGGCACAGGTACTGGCACAGGTTTCTTTGTAAACTTAATAGGAGATCTCACATGTTAGTATATAAAATGTCTTAATTAACAACAATAAGTAAATATTTTTCATTTTTCATTTATAAAAGAAAGAAAGAAAGAAAGAAAAAACATTTATTCGTGACAAAAATAAAATACCTAAATAAAAAACAAAAACTACCGTGAGACTCACTCATATTAAATGATATTGACCGGATTACTCACGTCTTAAATCGAGTTTAGCTCGACATGTTTCGGGTTATTTCGAAACCCTTCATCACTGGAGCACGCGACTCGGCGGCTGCCGCAACACGCGCACTACGTGCCACCGCTCTGATCGCGCGACTGTCCGACGAAACTAACTCAGGCACACAACTACCCACATTTTCATCGTCATTTTTATTGTCACTATCAAATGTAGGGTAGCACACAACACTAACAACATCGTTCCGTAAAGGCACGTTCACACCAACCGATGACGCAGCACGAGTATTTAATACTGTTTTCCAACTTGGGGGTACCGACCAACCACAATCCCGGTTAAACACACACACATTGATAAATCGGGCCTTAACGATTTGTGATCCAAGTTTTGTGGATCGTGAACTGGTTCACGTGAGACGAGCTTTGGAGAGCAATGGGTACAACTGGAGGAAGTGCAACCGTGTGGCGAACGTGTCGGCTCGTCAGAGACCAGTAGGAGCTGAGAAGCTTCCGGTATATTTACCGTTCATAAAGGGGATAACGGATAAAATCGGGCACTTGTTACGCCGACGATATAGCATCAAGTCAATTTTCCGTCCTCATATGCAGCTTAGACAGTTGTTGCGTTCGCCGAAGGATAAGGAGCCCCTGAGTGGTCCTGGGGTATACTTGATTCCGTGTTCGTGTGGCAAAAGTTATATCGGTGAGACTGGGCGTAACGTTTCTACTAGGTTATCGGAGCACATACGCAGTATGAGAAAGCAGGACGACAGGGGATCCGCGGTGGCCGAGCATTCTATGGATTCGGATTCGACGCATTATATCCGATTTGATAAGGTGTCTGTACTTGCGAGAGAAAAGTTTTTCATTCCGCGGAAAGTGCGTGAAGCCATTGAGATTGGTCGTCATCCGAATTTTAACCGGGATTGTGGTTGGTCGGTACCCCCAAGTTGGAAAACAGTATTAAATACTCGTGCTGCGTCATCGGTTGGTGTGAACGTGCCTTTACGGAACGATGTTGTTAGTGTTGTGTGCTACCCTACATTTGATAGTGACAATAAAAATGACGATGAAAATGTGGGTAGTTGTGCGCCTGAGTTAGTTTCGTCGGACAGTCGCGCGATCAGAGCGGTGGCGCGTAGTGCGCGTGTTGCGGCAGCCGCCGAGTCGCGTGCTCCAGTGATGAAGGGTTTCGAAATAACCCGAAACATGTCGAGCTAAACTCGATTTAAGACGTGAGTAATCCGGTCAATATCATTTAAAAAACAAAAAAACAAAAAATAGCTATGCATGTCACGAAATGGTCCCAAATCAGCAATCTGCCGGTCTCGCGACCGGCGCTGTTCTTATTATGCACGTTTGTTTTGTCAGATATTGGCGCTGGTGATTGTACTTACATATTGGGACCATGCACCATGGCAGCGCCACATAGTGATGGCTACTATGCCCATAGTGACTATGTTTCATATAAAAACGTGTGCAAATTTTAAAACTGAACGCCTCAGATCCACTGTCTTGTTATTTTGTGTCAGTTTAATGCTAATACTTACAAATACCTTATTTCACTTTTGATGACCACCCATTACCAAATAGAGTGCTTTAATATAAATAGAGTACACTGGAGTTCATAAAATTCTGAGCAAAAATTTTATCAAAAATATCTGAACACACTTCTACGTCTTTAACATTAGAGTCGTGTTCAGATATTTTTGATCAAAATTTCGCTCACAAGTTTTATGAATTCAACTGTACTTTGTTTCTATTTAAGCACTCTATTCGGTAATGGGTGGTCATCAGAAGCGAAATAAGGTATTTGTAAGTATTAGCATTAAAAAAAAACCTGCAGAAATAAACACTTACCGCCTCATGCAAACTCCCTTCATGCAAACTCCCATCAGAGAAATCTGCAAATTTAGAATCATCTATTATTCCTCTATATTTCGATCCAATTTATGAAAAGTTTAAACAAAGACGCCATTTACCCGACCACAGATATACAATGATGTGAAAACATATATGCATTTATATTTATTCAAATGTTTTGCTCTATTTGTCGATCCTTATCTTTTTTCGATTGTTTTTCTCTACCACTCAAAGGTTGACTGGCAGAGATCCCTTCAGGGATAAGTCCGCCTTTGTACTTAGCACTTTCTTTTGTGTGTTATTTTTGTACCTATTTCCTTTTTGTACCATAAAGAGTTTAAACAAACAAACAAACAAAACCTAGAACCTATTGCAAAATAATTAATTTGTTCAATAAATCGATTAATCTATTAATTGAATAGATCAAAGTTGTTGTGTGTGTTGTTATGGTCTTAATAAGGGACACTAGCGGCATGAAAAGGTGACAGTTTTCAAATACGTTGCAAGCACTGTTACCTTTTTGAATGACATGACGGAAATGTCATACTCGGTCTATAAAGCAATTATACTGAGCAAGCAAAAAATATCTTATGGCGGTACCTTTTCATTCCGCGACTGTTTGTTTCAATTACCTGCGCTGTAAAGATCCGAGAGTCCGCTCAGCAATTTAGATTTTGATTCGTCCCAATCGTGCCTGGAAGAAGTATAAGTAAGTACAGTCACCAGCACCAATATCTGACATAGTAAGCGTGCATAAATATCTAATACGACTCTATTTCTAGCGCCAGTAGGACGTGTCAGATATTTTTGCACGCTCCGCTGTGGCAGATATTAATGTTGGTGACTGTACATCATCTCGTTTATAGTGTGGCGGTTAATAGGTTAACGCATTCAGTGTCACCAACGCATATATGCGTTTTTGGAACTTCCCCCCAGTGCCGCTGTCACAATTATTCCTATATTTTGAACGCAAATCCATTCGAGCCAGCTGCTGTGTGTGCAGCGCTGGATTAAGAGGTTTCTTCGTTCCATCCTCCATACAAATGTAGCCCCGATTTCATTTGAAAACTACGCAACAGAAGTAGATGAAACTTTGTAAGTATGGACTAGACGTAATTATCTACGCCTGTGGTTTTTCAGATTTTCATATAAATGTGAAATATCAGAATTACAGCTCAAAAGTCGACAACAAAAAGATGCCAACTTTGCACGAGAATTACAGACTATTAATGCATTATTACAAAAATCTAAAAATCGCAGGCATAAATAATATAATGAAGATCTTGATTGTAAAATATCATTGATTTCCTGTGTTATACTTTTCGTATAATATGAGAATAACGAAACCAAAATTCAACCGCCCAAATCTTGAAAAGCCTACAGCTATCTCGGTATACATTAGCGGGAAGCGGATAAGCGGGAGGGGATGTGCATGGGGAGGATGGCTGCACGCGCTTATGTCACGAACGATAAAGACAGCAATATCCCAAACGAATATCTAACGTAGCCGCGCGGCCGGCAAGGAAACCTCTCTTAAGACGCCTTCACGCCTCTGGCACCACCCATATTCATAAGTAGCCGTAACCAGCCTTATCTTTTATGTGCTAGCAATTTTTTTTTGCGTCTGTTTATGGTGCCCCCCAAGACGTGACGCCGAAAGACGCCGAAAGAAATTGCTTAATTTGCTCATGGACTAATCCGGCACTGTATGTGTGTGTGTGTGTCACTTCTCTCTCTCTCTACAGCCACCACACCAATATCTGACACAACAAGCGCGCATAAATATCTGATACGACTCTCTCTCTACAGCCACCCCACCAATATCTGACACAACAAGCGTGCATAAATATCTGACACGACTCTATTTCTCGAAAGGACGTGTCAGATATTTTTGCACGCTTCGCTGTGGCAGATGTTAATGCTGGTGACTGTACCAATACCTTTCGACGTTCCCCTTCCCGTTTAGATGGTACTGGCTCCGCCTGTCCCTCTTGTCGCCTGCCTCCGGCTGCAAGGTCCTCGCCAGGATCTCATAGGTCTTCGTCAGATCCCTGCACTTCTTGGGGGGGCAGGGCCGGAGGATGAAGTACATGGCCACGATGAGGCTGATGAGGAGAATGGCGCCGATGCAGACGAGACGGTTGCGCTGGGCTTTGTTTAATTTTTTCAACCTAAAATGTTAGTAGAGTAGATCACACTAATGATCGTAAACGAATAAATGACTGAATGATGAATAAATGAAGTAATGAATGGATGATTGAGTAAATGAATAAGTGAGTGAATGTATATATGAATGAATGAACGAGTGAGTGAACGAATATAATAAATAAATAAATAAATAAATATCATGGGACACTTGACACCAATTGACCTATTCCCAAACTAAGCTAAGCTTGTACTATGGATACTAGGCAACGGATAACATACTTATATAGATAAATACATACTTAAATACATATTAAACACCCAAATAACACTCGATTCTAAACTGCAGTGGGGACCTCATGTCACTGCAATCGCGGGTAGATTGAGCTCTGCTGCTTTTGCAGTTTGGAAAATACGGCAGCTAACCGATGTGGCGACGGCACGGTTGGTGTATTTTGCGTACTTTAATAGCATTATGTCGTACGGGCTTATTTTATGGGGATCTGCTGCAGACATCGAATCAATTTTTATCTTGCAAAAGAGAGCAGTTAGAGCAATTTATAATTTGAAGACGCGTGAATCTTTAAGATCATTTTTTAAGGAAACTGGTATCCTAACCCTGCCGTCGCTTTATGTTTTTGAAATAATCATGTACGTTAGGAAGAACATATGTGATTTTCCCACTAACGTCGATAAGCCAAAGGCTACTAGAAACACAGGGAAGCTTAAAGTACCATCTTACAGACTGGCTAAAACCAAAAAGTCGTTTTTGGGAAGTTGCATACGTTTTTATAATAAAATTCCAAAAAATATTACTGAAGAAACTGATACAAAATTTAAATCTACTGTCAAAAAGACATTAATATCTAAGGCTTATTATAAAGTTAATGATTATATCATGGACAGGGATATTTGGAAATAATTCCGATCCGCATTAGCGATCCCTTCAAATAGTGAACCTACTGTGTTAAAAATAAAATTGTGTTAAATACTTGTAATGTATAGTACATAGATGTCATTTATAAATATTGTGAATCTGTTTTTAAAAAAAAAAATACCTCGTTGAGTTTCTTGCCGGATTCTTCTCAACAGAGGTTTTTTTCCGAACCGGTGGTAGATTAAAAAAATGACGTGTAAAAGTGCCCATTGCGGCCTATTTGCTGAATAAATGATTTGACTTTGACTTTGACTTTGACTTTGACCAAGACCCGAGAACAAACATTCGTATCATTCATACAAATATCTGCCCCGGCCGGGAATCGAACCCGGGACCTCAAGCTTCATAGTCAGGTTCTCTAACCACTAGGCCATCCGGTCGTCACAAAAAAAATTTACAGTAGTAGAGTAGATTACAGTAATAATCACAAACGAATGAATGGACGAATGAATGAATAGATGGATGGATGAATGAATGAAGTAATGAATGAATGATTGAGTGATTGAATGAGTGAGTGAATGACTAAACGAGTGAGTGAACGAATGAATGAGTGAATGGATGAATGAAGGAATGAAAGTCAAAGTCAAATTATCTTTATTTGTCTACATAGGTGGTTACAATATACACAAGGTGTTACAACGTATGAGTGTGAATGAACGAGTGAATGAATGGAGTGACATTTGAAGAAGAGAGTGATTGATGTAATAAGATTTTACACTCACGCGCAGGTCATGCAGGAACATGTGTCGTCTTTGCTAGCCGATATTTTACTTGCCCCGCTGCCTTGCTGTAAGAAAATGTGGATCTTACTGCCAAAGCCGTAGGGGTTAACCGTACAGTAATAGGGATGACGACTGGGTTAAAAATTATTTAGGTATTTATTTATTTATTACATACACACGACTGTCATTACAGGTTTATGTATCCTAATTCAACAGTGTGGATAAATATATCATTCTATTTAGTCCGACAGTTAGATTATGGAAAAATATGAAACACATACATATTTTCTGAATAATTTATTGAATCAGGCGTTACTTTGCGGAGGTCCATATCAATGAACTAAAAGAATACGTACGTATACGTATTTTCTGGTATATCTATTTATTAAAAATCGACAAAGGTAATAGATCATCAAACTTCCGGAGTGGGGGCTTGTGACGTCACTATAAGGTAAAAATCCTACCATAATACTGACGTCACTCAAAACTTCTAAGCACGGTATCCTCGTCATTTTTTGTTTGTCAAACAAAAGAAAAAATATGCGCACAATATTTTTAAATTATCCACATGACGGACTAAACAGTTTTGTTTAGTCGTCTAGCCTAGGTATTGGCCACCGTAGGTACATTAATTGCCCACTTGAATTAAATCAAAAAAAATATAAATAAAAGTGGTGATAAATGGTAACAAATATCGTGCTAATTATAATAATCTAGTCGCTTTTATAATTTTTTTGTATTATTTGTATTATTGTTATTTATCGTATGGCTTCTGGTTCTCTACTTAAACTAAATATTTAATAAACTAGATTTAAGGTATGCTAGTGCATCTGTCGAGAGGGTTTTAAAGTCTGCCGCTGTATTATTGTTGTTTCATATAAAAAATTCAAGTGGGCAATTACTGTAACGTGGCCAATTCCTGTATGGTTACCCTACTACTGTCAAAATGTAAATTATTAACCATAATAAAAAGAACGTTCTCGTTCTTGTATAAGGGTGTTTTCAAAAAAAAAGTGTACGCATTATGTTATTTGAAATTTTGCAAAAAAATATGGTTTTTCCTACTTAGAATCAACAGCATAATCGATTCCGATCGTTTAAAAAAATTCCCCAGTTTTTCATACAAATTTTTATGAGTCAGTTTTGTCACGCCCACACTGAATGTATGAAAAAACGTCGAAATATCTTTTTTAACTATCGGAATCAATTGTGCTCTTGATTCTGAGTAGGAAAAACTATATTTTTTCCAAAATTTCCAAAAAAAAGAAAGGGTACGCTTTTTTTGAAAACGCCCATAAATAGATTTAATACTATCACATTTTAAGCTACACAAATAAATCAGTTGAAACGTTCCTTCATATTGATCAATGTAAAGGTAACTTACCCACATACATTTAAGTTTGCTGCTTGTCTTACTATCCGTCTGTATTTTAGGAGATGCATTTTCTGTTGGAGCTGGCGCTGGGGCTGCTGGAAACTAGAAATAAATGAAACAAACGAATAAAAAATTAAAAAACCGGCCAAGAGCATGTCGGACTCGCCCATGAAGGGTCCCGTAGCAGGCTATTGCTTACAATAGTTGATCTGATCTTGCTAAAGGATTGAGGCGGTTGACTTTGTATCACTTTGTAGTTCCGATCAGTGCAGGTGGCGCTAGTGTCGTCTGATTTCTGAAAAAAATGCATCAGATCAGTTTATAAGATAAACTTACCGTAAAACGAGGTTACTTTGCCCCCCACTGGGTAACTATGAGCATAGTTCTGTATTTTGTTTAAATGTCTTGCTTTTAATATATATGTATTAAAAAATCTAATTTACATAAATACATATATGAGCATACCACAGTATAATAATTTTTAAAATAAAACAAGGATTACGAAATTTGGAGCAAAAATCGGCGCAAAGTAGCCACGTTTTACGGTATACAAAGTAACTTCAAATTCTTACTGAGTAGGTATTTAAGGTATTGGTTAGGGTGGTTAAGTAAGATATTGAGATTGGTTTTTGGAATCTTTTTGTATTTTTTATTTCAACTTCAAATTTTTGTTACTTTTACGGTCATCCCGTAAAACGCATATCGAAAAGCGCGCTGCAGCGGTGGTGTAGCATAGCACGCGCACAGAATGCCGATGACCTGGGTTCGATTCCCAGCGCTGGTCTCATTTTCCTAGTTTTTCTGTGCATCTTTAC
The DNA here is from genome assembly GCA_037349165.1 of Choristoneura rosaceana. Lineage (NCBI taxonomy): Eukaryota > Metazoa > Arthropoda > Insecta > Lepidoptera > Tortricidae > Choristoneura > Choristoneura rosaceana. The sequence continues at coordinate 8,398,907 of JAZBNJ010000046.1, read as the reverse complement.
AAGCACTGCTGCTTCACGGCAGGATTAGCGAGCAAGATGGTGGTAGCAATCCGGGCGGACCTTGCATAAGGTCCTACCACCTGTAACTGCTGTCTATATTTGTCTACCCTGAATCTAAGTGTTTATATTATAAGTTTTTTGTACTGATTTATGGTGTGCAATAAAGAATATTTCTATTGTATTGTATTGTGATATTTAATTTTATTTCACACGAAAACACAATCCGAAACATGGATGCACAGAAAAACCAGAAAAATAGACCAGCGCTGGGAATCTAACCCAGGTCCTCAGCATTCCGTGCTGCGTGCTATTCCCCTACACCACCGCTGACATCTCTTGTCCCTGGTGAGCGGATAGTTCCGAAGGGTGTGAAAAATATTTCTCGTTGAGAACTTAGTTCATAGATGGCGTTAGTGTCGCTGCTAAAGTGACTATGAAAGGAATGCAAGTTGAAATATTGGAATATATAGACTTTCACGGGATGACCGTAAAAGAAACAAAAAATTTGTAGTTGAAATAAAAAACACAAAAACACTCCAAATAGTAATCTTGTTTTAATTTTATTGATTGACTTACTTCGTCCGCTACAGCTTTCGATCTTGTGTATCTCTTAGTTTTCCTCTCGTGCTTGCTTTTTATCAGGTTGACCTTTTCCGGATTATTTCTGAAATGGAAACTGCCATATCATAAGTATATTAATGCCTTGATGATCGAGCTCCACGCGACGTATTTACTCTTAAACTACCAATAATTCTCAAGAAACCATAACCGTTATAGTTTTCCTTGTAAGTTTGATATACTTACTTACTACCATCCTGATTTTTTTTTAAATTCCGCCCTCTAGTTTAAATTTAAGAGGGGGGCGGGACTTTATTGAAAATTTGGCACTATAAAGTTGAATATTTTGCAAACAGATCACTGAATCAAACATCAAAAACTTAGTAAACCCCTAATGGTTTTAAAAGACCTATCCAACGATACCCCACACTACAAGGGTGGATCGGAAAAAATCACCCCCACTTTACGTCTTCTCTATTTTTTACTGCGCCATTTTGTCGGCATAGTTTACATATATATTCGTGCAAAAAATTACAGCTTTCTAGCATTGATAGTCCCTGAGCAAAGCCGCGGACGGAAAGACAGAAAAAAAGGGTTTCGTTGATGCCGTTTTGGCTACGGAACTCTAAAAACGCGTTGTCAACGCGCGTTCCTAAAACGAGCTCCGGCGGCAATGGTTATATTCGACTAGCTTTTGCCCGCAACTCCGCCCGCGTGGTATTCGGTTATCGCGCGCTGTTCCCTCGGGTACTGTGCATTTTTCCGGGATAAAAAGTAGCCTATGTCACTCTCGGGACCATAAACTATCTCTATGCCAAAAATCACGTCGATCCGTCGCTCCGTTACGGCGTGAAAGCGTAACAAACAAACAAACTTACTTTCCCCTTTATAATAGTAAGGATAAGGAGGGAGCACTATCTGTCGTCTTGCTTGTGAATTTTAAAACTATTAGTTTATTTATGGGTATGTTATTATGTATCTTCCTACCTACTTGGATTTGTTGTGTATGTGTATTGTATAAATGGTTATGTATTCTTGATATTGCTGTAATATAATGTAAATTCACCACCTGCTTAAATTTATTCCTCACTTCTCCATTCATTCCATTGTAAAGGTTGCCTGGAAGAGATCGCTCTGAAACGATAAGGCCGCCTATTGCTTACCTCAGAAAGTCTCTGTGTATATACCTGTTTGCTGTAATTGTCTGCTATATGTTGGTGTGCAATAAAGAGTTATTGTCATCATCATCATCAGCCTATGTTCGTCCACTGCTGGACATAGGCCTCTCCCATTATGGCACGCCACTGAGCACGATCCTCGGCCACTCTCATCCAGCTCTTGCCAGCCACCCTGCGAAGATCATCGCACCACCGAGTCTGAGGGCGTCCTACGCTACGTTTGCCGATCCGTGGTCTCCACTCAAGAACTCGTCCAACGGTTATCGGTTCTTCGGGTTATATGACCAGCCCATTGCCACTTCAGCGTGCTAATGCGGTGGGCTATGTCGATAACTTTGATTCTCTGTCGGATCACTTCGTTACGAATTCGATCTTTCAGAGAAACTCCGAGCATAGCCCTTTCCATAGCGCGTTGAGCAACTTTAAATTTGTGGACCAGCCCTACACCGTGAGCGTCCATGTTTCGGCACCGTATGTCATAAGAGTTATTGTATTGTATTGTATTGTATTGATAGTAAAGTTCATACGCGTTTTCGGAACGGTGCATCATCTCTTTGAAAACTTTGATGACAGGAGACTGAGTTTCCTGATCAGTCTTCTTGCTCCTACTGGAAATAAGAACAACGATCAAATGGCATGAAATTTGCTGTAATGTAAAAATACAAAAATACAAAATACTTTATTTACATAATCATAACCAATACACAGGAGAAATATCCATCAGACTACAAACTAGGCTGAGCCTGTATATTGGACGTCTGCGGGTGCGAGTAACTTATTAGAAAATAGTATCAACATAAATACGCTAATAGTTATGTATGTTTACCACAAATTGTATTATTAACTAACTAAAAAACTGCATCGAAATCGGCCCATCCATTGGAGAGCTACGGTCCCATAGAGTCTATGGCATAGACAATCAGATATTGGCCTCTAAATTATAACCCGTTTTTGCGAAGGGGGTTAAAAATAGAAGCCGGGTTAAAAGAAGAGCCGCGGCTCCGCCCACGTGGTATTTATTTATTTATTTATTCATAATAAAGACCTACAGTATACACCAAAGCGTCTCTATTACTAGCTAGACTAACAAAACACTTACGTAATTTATAGGTACATAATAAATAACTACACAGACATACACAAACATTTCATTATTTTATTGCGAAGCGACTGCCAGTGGTCAGCGAATACATCAGCATCTGGGACCTGAGTCACCAATTGGTTCAGAAGCACAATCGCCCTTGCGGTCGGCGAGTTTCTAGCGCTACGCGTCCGGAACCTTTTAAAGGTAGCGAAGATCGAGGTGACGACGGCGGCGTACCCCCGTGGTGCGACCATATTGTTCAGGCACGAATAATTGAAGAAGCGCGAACACAGACGGGTTGTCGACTCTATTTCGTAGGAGAGAGCAGTAGTGCATCGTGCAGTAGTGTATTCGGTTCTTGCGCGCTGTTCCCTCGAGAAATGTGCGTTTTTCGGGATAAAAAGTAGCCTATGTCACTCTCGGGCTCATAAATTATCTCTATGTCAAAAATCACGTTGATCCGTCGCTCCGTTACGGCGTGAAAGACGGACAAACACACAAACACACACACTTTCGCATTTTTAATATTAGTATGTTTAGGCTTAACGTCGCCTGACAGTCAATCATCCAGCAAAGCGACCTGGTCTTTTATAGATACAGAAGATCAGAAAAATCTTTTATTTATTTGTAAGCTACACTACCCCTGATTATCGTACGCTACAATTGATCCCGACAATCTTTTAATTTCATCATCATCCCAGCCTATATAAGTCTTCTTCTGGGCACAGGCCTCCTCTCAGAATGAGAGGGCTTGGGCCATGGATCTCACGCGGGCCCAGTGCGGATTGTGAACTTCACACGTACCATTGAATTGCTTCGCAGGTTTGTGCAGGTGTCCTCACGATTTTCCTTCACCGCAAAGCTCGTGGTAAATTTCAAATATAATACCGCACATGACTTTCGAAAAACTCGGAGGCGAGCAGGGGTTTGAGCCCATGACCCTTTGTTTGAGAGGCGATAGGTCAAATAGGCCACTACGGCTCCTTTAACTTCAACTTAACGGCAAGTTTTAATTTACCGCGATATTATACATCTCAGAGCAACAAAAAAAAATTACAAAGCATTGGTCTCTTTAAAAACTTGGCTTAATACACAACGCAACCATTCCTAAAGTCACTTCTTTCAAGTTATACTACATTAAATGTTTATTAATAAATTTCATTATACATGTTATACTGAACTAAGTTAAAATTATAACTAAAAGTAAAATAAAAGTAACTAATAACTAAACTATAACCTAGAAAAAATTGGTAAATGGAACCCCCCGCGGCATGGACCCAAAGTTGCTGGCAGCATTTCCTCGCTGTATAGCTATGCCAAATATCTTAGAATTGTTTAATTATCTAAATAACATTTTTATTGTATAAAACTAAAACTAAACTATTTACAAAACTTACACTAAATAAAAAACTTCATCAAGGCTGCTGCTTTGGGGGGCCGTTCCTAAGAGGCTGGCAGCATTACCTCTCTGGATAGCTAGGCTGATGCGTTGTGCAAGGTAAGCACCAGCCCGCCGATCCCGAGTGGTATATACATTAAATTGATAATTCGATTTGTGATACTTACAATTTCTTAGTCAGTCCCATATTATTATAAATGACAATTATAAAAATTCTTCTCTACGTGATTGTGTTGTGACACTGATGTTTCTATGCGTAATAAACATACCAGAGACTAAATAAGTATGTTTTTGTTTAATTCAAAGAGGTTAGACTGAGGGGATGGTTAAAGAAGTTGAGGTTGTATGCTTCTGGAGTAGAGCAGAGGCAACGGAAGGGGGGTAGTACGGAGCCTTACGGAGCGTGTCGCCAGGCGACGGCCCAGTGGGGAGGGTTGATAACCTAGAGGCCTAAGATGTGATACCTCAAGTGCCAGTAATTTCACCGGCTGCCTAACTCTCCACGGCGAAACACAACAGTGCAAGCACTGCTTCACGGCAGGATTAGCGAGTTACCGCTTTCTTTTTCTTACTTTCCGGCTGATGATGTACTATACTTAGAACTTCCTACCTGAAGCTACCTGGAGTTTCATTTTAAAGAAAGTATGATCCTAAATATGAACCGTTCAATAATAATTTATGTTTGCAATAAAACATTTACGAAGCAAACGCATAACTCTCGTTTTAGGTTTCAAGTCGCTCAAATAAAGTGCCAGTAAAATATGTGCAATAAAAAAGGGGCGAGAGCAATATATTTTGCTTTTGGTTCCGTATACAGCGTGTATTTTTGATACTACAAACTCTAACCAGGTGAAGATTTAAGTGCTGTGAACCGATATCAAAACAAATTGTTAATTTAGAATTAACTACCAGAGCGTAATCAATTTTTGAAATATTTTAGAGCAGCAATGTAATGCGTACGATAATTTGGCGTTCTATGACAGCTGTCACGTCAACAACTGCGACGTTTTGAACAAATACAAAGTAGTCTCACGTAGTGATACATTGCGTGCTAATTAATTTTATAAGGAAAATGATAAGTCTATTCTTTTACTAAAACATAATAAAATGCGATAATTAGGGCCTTCACTAACTAGGTACCCTTAAAATTTGAGATAGTATCAAAAATACACGCTTTATTTCATTGGTGCTTATACATATTATAAATGAAAAAGTTTGTGTGTGTTTCCTGCTCTAACACTCTGAGATGGCCGAGAGGATTTGGATGAAATTTTATGTATTTTATATACATTATGATACAGTGAATGTTTTCTGGAATAAAACATGGGATAGGTATTCCGATATTCCCATGGGATGGATATAAAATACAAAAAATTCAGTGCCTAACTTTAAACAATTATTGTGATATTCTTTGCACACTTGTTCATTTAGAAAAAATGGAAAAAAAATAATTTTTTTTCACACACGACGATGAAAATGACTTACAATCAAACACATCGCATCATCATCATCATCTAAGCCGCAGGACGTCCACTGCTGGACATAGGCCTCCCCCATAGACTTCCAGTAGCTACGATTGGTAGCGGCCTGCATCCACCGTGAACCCGCGGCTTTAACCAGGTCATCCATCCAATATAATTACCCCTTCAATAACAACATTAGAAATAATGTTTCACGAACTTTTATAGAACCCGCATATAGCTAGTAAGTTAACTTAATTTTTACAGTAGGTACCCTTCTTGTGTAGGTAATATTTATTACTTATATATCTACCTAATTGTAGGCAGTAAAAAAAACTGTTCGACCGGGGATCGAATCCGAGACTTCAAGCTTCGTAGTAAACAGTCCGGTCGTCTATTCGTTTCCAAACCGTCAAAGCCGAATAACTGTATTTTATGTAACTCATGTTTTAACAAATAAATATTATTATCTTTATCTTTATCTTTAAAGGTTGAGCTTCCCAGCGAACCCTAAAAAAAGAAGTAGTATCACTCAGCCGAATTGCGTGTACCCAACATCCCGTTATAGGATGAACAGCTATAAAAGTGTATTTGATGTGATACCGGGAAATAATTGTATGTTATCCCGAGGGATTAACCGCAAGGTTAATGGTAAGTTATTGTGTTTACGACACGCGATGTTAGTTTAATATTGCTATTCTTTGACCAACAGGTAGACTTAGATCATCAACTAGCTCTTGCCCGCGGCTTCGCCCGCGTGCGCGGAAAAAAAGGAATTCTTTGACCAAGAATATTCATAGTCTCAGGAATATTGTATAAATCCAAGTTATTATTTTCTTTAAGTAAAATAATAGTTTTAACCAAAGACAATATTTGTCTTCATCCAATACAATATGGCGTCCGGTTATATACGAAATATTATTGTCTTGAACAAGGTAAATTGTCTTAGTCTATGACATCCTTTTTTTCCGTGTGGAATTCGGTTATTATGCGCTGTACCCTCGCGCGAACTGTACATTTTTCCGGGATAAAAATTAGCCTATATGTCACTCCCTGCCCTGCCAAAAATCACATCACAGACGAACGGACAAACATAGAAACACGCACACTTTCGCATTTATAATATTAGTATGGATAGATTATTTTGTGTTCTATGTGCGATATAAGTAAGATGGATGCAATAGAATCGGTAAAAAATAGGCTATAAGAAGCACTTATGAATAAAGAAAAGAAAGAAAACAAAAAAAACACAATTAGGTAAACTAAAAATATCACGGTCACGAAATGGTCCCAAACCAGCATAGTGCCGCCCGTGAGAACGGCGCTGATCTTCCTTTGGGACCGTGGATTGCATACATTTTAGAAAAAAACGGCCAAGAGCGTGTCGGATACGCCCAAAATAGGGTTCCGTAGTTATTATGAAAAAATTAAGTACCTAATGTTTTTCTAAGGATTTCGTATTTAAACGGAATCTTCCATGTTTAGGTGCATTTTATACCTTAAACTGAAAAAAATAAGTAATATTTTTCTAAGTATTTCGTATTTTGTACGGAATATTCCGAGTTTAGGTATATTTTATACATTATGCTGCTATTTACTCTGCAATTACTAATAATTCTCAAGAAAACATAACCGTTATAGTTTTATCCTTGTAAGTTTGATATACATAATACCATCCTGAATTTTTCCAATTTTTTCCACCCACCGGTTTAGATTTGAAAGGGGGGGGGGGACGCTAGATTTTAATTAAATTTTCACTTTAAAGTTGAATATTTTGCAATTGCAAACATATCACTGAATCGAAAAATCGTTTTAGAAACCCCCTGATAATTTTAATATACCTATCCAACGATACCCCACACTATAAGGTTCATCATCTCAGCCTATATACGTCCCACTGCTGGGCACAGGGCCTCCTCTCGGAATGAGAGGGCTTGGGCCATAGTTCCCACGCGGGCCCAGTGCGGATTGGGAACTTCACACGCACCATTGAATTGCTTCGCAGGTTTGTGCAGGTTTCCTCACGATGTTTTCCTTCACCGCAAAGCTCGTGGTCACTATAAGGTTGGATGAAAAAAAAATCACCCCCACTTTACCTCTATGGGAGTTCTCTAAAAAATATTATTTTTATTATTAATTACCTATACTGTTTTGTCGGCATACTTTACATAAGTATATGTTCGTGGAAAATTACAGCTTTCTAGCATTAATAAATAGTATCTGAGCAAAGCCGCGGACGGACAGACAGACATGTCGAAACTATAAGGGTTCCGTTTTTGCCATTTTGGCTACGGAAACCTAAAAAACAAATTACTTAAAGTACCCCCTTAGCCTAAATGAAGAGTAAAATATACTTTATTAAATAACATACAATACAAAATAATTAATAAATGAACTAAATACTACTAACTAACTTAAATAACATTTTTATATAATTAAAAAAGACCGCCTCGAATCGTTCCTGACGCAAAGGTGCCCAACACGCTTGCCGCGTTAGCCTAAATTGAACAAAATATATTTTGACTTTGACTGTTTTTAGTTCAATAAAGGGTTACTTTCCAGTTGCCAAGACACCTGCATGGCTCTTGTCAACACGTCCCCCTCGCGGCCGAAGTCCGGGAATAAACATAATAAAATTAGACGCACTCGTAAACAAGGCCGGAATCGAACCCGCCCTCGGGATCATGCCGTCTGTTATTTACGAGCAGCCGTCAGTCACATATTAGCTGGTAGGGCTGTGGGAGGTAGAAAAAATATAAAAAAACTCGCGTATGAAATGGAATGGCTGTAGCCGTGGTGGCCTAGTGGTTTGACCTATCGCCTCTCAAGCAGAGGGTGGGCTCAAACCCCGGCTCGCACCTCTGAGTTTTTGCGAAATTCATGTGCGGAATTACATTTGAAATTTACCACGAGCTTTGCGGTGATGGAAAACATCGTGAGGAAACCTGCGTACACCTGCGAAGCAATTCAATGGTGCGTGTGAAGTTCCCGATCTACACTGGGCCCGCGTAGGAACTATGGCCCAAGCTCCTATTGTTTTGAGAGGAGGTCTGTGCCCAGCAGTGGGACGTATATAGGCTGGGACAGATGGATGGAATGGAGTGGCCTATGTCCGGGTAATGATTTACATGTGCAAAGCCGCGGGTAAACACTAGTAAATAAATAGAAAAGGCAAGCTAAAGAAAAGCTTGTATATATGTACAGCGTGTATTTTTGATACCTATTACCTCAAACTGTAACCAGACGAAGATTTAAGTGATATAAACCGATTACAGAACAAATTGTTAATTTATAATTGACTAACAGAGTGTAATTAATTTTTGAGATATTTTCGAGCAGCAATGTAATGCGTACAATAATCCACTAACGCCATCTATGTTACAAGTTTCTCATCGAGATACATTAAACACTCCTCACGGAACTATTCGCTCACCAGAGACAAGAGATGTCGCTATTAAGCAATCAAATTAAGATTTTTTTTATTTATTTATTGCAACCATGGTATTTATAAGATATTCTTATATAGCCAGTACAAACATGGACCCTACAAGGGCGTAGCAACATTTATATTTATAAACATAATTCTTTTAATACATATTTATAAAACATTAACATATCTTACATCTGTACATATCTTACATTTATTATACGTATATTATTTATATTATACTTACTTATATTATTATATTACTTTTTTCCAAAAAAAAATCAACACACATTTTGTTTATTCCTGTAGGTAACTGTTCCCCCACCCCTAGCTGAGATGATATTTGGCGCGCCTCTGCTTAACCCGCTTCTTTATTCATCGGGCGCGCGCTCCGCCTCGTGCAGTAAACCGCGCTTGGCGCCCTCGTGCGCTTGCCCAAAACAATCCTAGTATTTCCAACTAAAAAAAACCGGCCAAGAGCACATTACAACATTGATTTGAGATACGAGATTTTTTCAAAGTAGTGACGAAACACAAATCTGTTTTTATATTAGTAATTTAATTTAATTTCTGCTGGGATTTTTTTTTTTTATATTTCATATATTGTTCCAATACGTTACATGAGTATGTCTATGTTGAAGAAAGTTTGAACGGAGTATTTTTTTTTGGATATTTATACAATACTCTTTATTTATTGATACTTTATCATACTGTCAAGTTTTTTCGGGCTGAGGAATTACTGCTGGGTCCACTACCTTTATTTACTGCACTAGCAACTGTTCCCCCACCCCTGGCTGAGATGATATTTGGCGCGCCTCTGCTTAACCCGCTTCTTTATTCATCGGGCGCGCGCTCCGCCTCGTGCAGTAAACCGCGCTTGGCGCCCTCGTGCGTTTGCCCAAAACAATCCTAGTATTTAAAAAAAAAAATTACATGAAAATGTAAAAATATAAAATACTAGCTTATGCCCGCGACTTCATCTGCGCGGACCTAGATTATAAAATAAAATAAATAAAAATATCTTTATTGCCACATCTTAAGAAAACTTATTATTATTATTATTAAAGTTCCAAAACTACTATAAAATACAAAACCACATAAAAAATACAAATTAAAAAACAAAAAATTACAAAATTAAACAAACACAACTGACTTATGTAGCTATGTCTTATGTGGCTTATCGCGCGGTGGCTCCCTCTACCGGAATAAAAAGTATCCTATGTTGATCCTTGGGGCTTAAACTATCTCTATACCAAATTTCATCAAAATTGGTTCAGCGGTTTCGACGTGAAAGCGTAACAGACAGACAGAGTTACTTTCACGTTTATAATATTAGTTGGGATAAAAGAAATTTATTTAGAAGATTAAATCGATGTGTCTTTATAACCATTTGATTAAATTTTTTTTTTTAAATACAAGTTATGTGTCACAAATAATACAAATAATTAAAGCAGCAAACTATTTTCTATGACTAAATAACATTTAATAACATCGTAAAATCTGTTTAAAAAATATATAAACCTCGTTGAGTTTCTTGCCAGATACTTCTCAAAAGAGGTTTTTTCGATCCGGTGGTAGATTTTTTGACATTCATAAGTGCTTGTTATAGCCTAACTTGAATAAAGATATTTTAAAGACTTTGAATACACATTGTAATACTACTAGCTTTTTCCCGCGGCTTCGCCCGCATGGTATTCGGTTATCGCGCGCTGTTCTCTCGGGAACTGTGCATTTTTCCGGGATAAAAAGTAACCTATGTCACTCTCTGGCCCATAAACTATCTCTATGCCAAAAATCACGTCGATCCGTCGCTCCATTTCGAAGTGAAAGACGAACGAACATACAAACATACAAAGACACACAGTTTCGCATGTATATATATAAAAATCAATTGCTGTTCGTTAGTCTCGCTAAAACTCGAGAATGGCTGGACAGATTTGGCTAATTTTTGTTTTGAATTATTTGTGGAAGTCCAGGGAAGGTTTAAAAGGTGAGTAAATATGAAAAAAAATGAGGCGGTATGAAGTTTGCCGGGTCAGCTAGTAATATATAAGTATATAGTAATAGTATACAGAATGGAAGGATTGGTTTAAAACAACCAACTAAAGTAACCCATGAGGTGACCCAAGGTGTAAGATGTCTCCAATAATTCCCCCATTACCTAGCCGATAGCCCCAATTCAATTAGGGGGCAGGACGGCCCACCGGTGGGCCACGGGGCCCGTGTGGGCCATTCGCTAGTAACATACGTCGTAAAATGGCTGGTTTACCCCTAAGCCTACAAATAATGGGGGTCAAGTCATCAACTTATCACCAAACAAATATAATTAACACTTATTGGCCTAGACCCAAAGTAAGAACTGCTTGTGTTGTGAGTTAGGCAAGGCAATGGATACCTCATCATCATCATCATCATCTCAGCCGTAGGACGTCTTGTTGGACATAGGCCTCCCCCATAGACCTCCAGTTGCTTCGGTTGGCAGCGGCCTGCATCCACCGTGAACCCGCAGCTTTAACTAGGTCATCCATCCATCTCGTTGGTGGACGTCCCACGCTGCGCTTGCCGATCCGCGGCCTCCACTCGAGAACTTTTCGGCCCCAACGGCCATCTGCTCTCCGTGCTATATGGCCCGCCCATTGGCACTTCAACGAGCTAATTCTCTTGGTTATGTCGGTGACCCTTGTTCTTCTACGTATCTCCTCATTTCTGATTCGATCCCGCAGAGAAACCCCAAGCATAGCTCTCTCCATAGCTCGCTGAGCAACTCTGAGCCTACTTATAAGGCCTACAGTAAAGCACCATGTCTCGGATCCATATGTCATCACCGGCAACACACATAGGTTAAAGACTTTCGTCTTAAGGCACTAAGAAATTTTGGACGAAAAGACACTGCGGAGCTTCTCAAACGCTGCCCATCCGAGCCGGATTCGACGATTGACCTCCTTCTCGAAGTTGAACCTCTAAACATAGTCAAAATACGGAACTTATCTTATCACGCTAACACACACTAGTAATATTTACCTCGATGCTTCTACCACATTACAGTGGCCTTGGTCACGAGTAGACTGAAGTGTGGGGTGTCAAAACTGCAAAGCAGCGCGAGTCCTTCAAACTACCAGCACTTTATAATTTTTAGGGTTCCGTAACCAAAATGACAAAAACGGAACCCTTATAGTTTCGCCATGTCTGTTTGTCTGTCCGTCCGCGGCTTTGCTCAGAGACTATCAATGCTAGAAAACTGTAATTTTGCACGAATATATATGTAAACTATGCCGCAACATGCGCACTACGCGCCACCGCTCTGCTCGCGCGACTGTCCGACGAAACTAACACAGGCGCACAACTGCCCACATTTTTATCGTCATTTTTATTGTCACTGTCTAATGTAGGGTAGCACACAACACTAACAACATCGCTCCGTAAAGGCACGTTTACATCAACCGATGACGCAGCACGAGTATTTAATACGGTTTTCCAGCTTGGGTTATATTTTTTTATATTTAATTTAATTGAAACTAATTAACAACGATGCAAATAATCAATCCTCAAAATATCCGCATCTGATTTTCTAGCACATATTATATTTTTTCTTTCTTAAGTAACGTTTTCAATGGGATTGTAGTTTACGAATAAATGTTTTCTCTCTTCTCAAGTCGCGTAAGCGTGTCCCTTGCACCGCGTCCGAGTATCGCGGTATCGATACGTAATGGGACGGAGTGAGACAACACATTTTACGATTTTACTTTTTTTACGTGTGTTATTGTCATCTTGGTGTGAATTGGCGTAATTTCTCTAATTTATATTTTATTTATATTGTATTTATTTATATTTTTATTATTATTTGTATTTTTGTTTCTTTTCTTTTTTATCCGACCACAAAACCCCCCGTCCGGGCTTTTTTGGCCGGCGTAACCGGCCAGGCTGTTGTAAATGGCGGTAGAGAAAACTCTTTCACTTTTTTTTATTAATTGATGGTACAAGGATGGTACTTCAAAATCTGATATTTTTTTCTGTTAAATGAAAAGGTTATTTCTATCGATTAAACACATAACTATGCTACTTTATGTGTTCTGCTTATTATGATGCCTTTGTTTAATTAATCTAATTAGTCTATTTTTAAGATAAGATAAGATAACTTTGCATGCTATTATGTAGCAAAATATGTTTTTGTACTGGAAATGTTAATTTATCACCTATTGTACCATATTTTATTAAACCCCGACGCAAAAATAGGGGTGTTATACGTTTGACCGCTATGTGCGTCTGTTTGTTTGTCTGTTTGTCTGTCTGTGGCACCGTAGCTCTTAAACGGGTGGACCGAATGCGGTTTTTTTATTTGATAGCAGGTTTTCCAGAGATGGTTCTTAGATATTTTTCATCAAAATCGTTTCAGACGTTTTTGAGATATTGAACTTTAAGGTGACAAAGTCGGGGGTTTTCCAACTTTTTGTTGGTTAGGTTATGTGAATAAAGACATTTGAATTTGAATTTGAAAAGAAGTTTCAAGCGTATCTAAAATTTTCATCCATGCCCCATCTAAAGGCCCCAAGGTTGACCTATGATTTTTCTCCATCCACTAACCAAGTCTCGGAGACAGCTTTGCACGCAAATCTCCAAAATCACCTGGTACCGGATACAAGGCTCACCGCTAACCCCGCTCGAGCCTGTTAATAAACATGTTTACACTGTTCTACGACATTACAGCACAAACATAAACATGTTACATCAGAGATTTGTAAAAGAAGTTACGAATAAAACAGTCCAACGATTTTTCATACCCCGCACCAAAAAGGGGTATAGTTGTGATGTGAATGTCTGTCTGTGGCATCATGGCTCTCAAACAGATGGACCGATTTCAATGCGGTTGTCTTTATGTGAAAGCGAATTTCCTCGCGATGGTTCTCAGCTATTCCCGTGGGAATTTCCAAAAATAATAATATCATCCGAAGCGGTAACGTTTCGTGTGCTCTGCCTACCCCATTTGGGAATACAGGTGTGACGTTTGTATGTATGCACGTATGTAATAATCATTCATCTAAGATATCATGTATTTCTTACCGACAAAATCAAAATCATTTATTCAGTAAATAGGCCACAATTGGCACTTTTACACGTCATTTTTTAAACTATCAGCGCTTTCGGAAAGACCATCATTGCCAAGAAAAATGCGCCGCAAGAAACTTGGCAGTCATTTTTTCAAAATAAAATAATTACAAATATAATACTTAAAAACTACAGTAAACAATTAAATAAAAAAATACAAAAAAAATAATAATACACCTGAAGACAAACTAAACACCTGCGCCAATTTCATTTGTGTAATTTTGATAACCTGGGGCGACATGGTTAAGATCGCGGGATTGAGGTGGATGCGGAAAGCACAAAAGCGGTCTGAGTAGAGAGCCTTGCTCCAGCAGTGGACGTCTTCCGGCTGATGATGATGATGATGATGATGAATTACAATTGTAACGTTGTACAATGTTACACAATAGTTAAGGCTCTACAAATACCTACTACAAACGGTTGCTTAACACACTTTAAATATAATATCAAAACACCGCTCAAGATATAGATTTGTATTTTGTATTCACTGCACACCTCGCTGTTACACGGATAAATGGATTTTAAAAGCCACAGTATCGGACGGGTTTGTACAACAACTCACATATTACTTGATCTAGGTATCTGTATTTATTTCCATTTCCATTATTTTCCATTAGAAATGATGATATCCGCAGTAGAACTAAGGTTACTGACATAGCCCGAAGAATAGCGAAACTGAAGTGGCAGTGGGCGGGGCACATTGCACGCAGGACTGATGGCCGATGGGGTCAGAAGGTTCTCGAATGGCGTCCGCGGACCGGGAGACGAGCTGTCGGTAGGCCTCCAACAAGATGGAGCGACGACCTGGCTAAGATCGCGGGATCGCGGTGGATGCGAAAAGCACAAGACCGGTCTGAGTGGAGAGCCTTGGGGGAGGCCTATGTCCAGCAGTGGATGTCTTCTGACATGATGATTTTTAACTCGCAAGTCCCAGCTTACTAAATATACACTACTCAAAAATTTTATAACAAAAAATTGAACCGACTACAAAAAACCATGAAAATAATTTTCTACCAGTCTGAAGTGGGAACTGTGGCCCAAGCCCTCTCATTCTGTGTGGAGGCCTGTGCCCAGCAGTGGGACGTATATAGACTGGAACGAAACTGAAGTCGGTGCCTCAGTCGCTAATCTCAGTCTCAACTATTTTAATAAGAACGAATTCTGCTGATTGAAATAAAAAAAAAATAGTTTTTTTTTCCACGGACAGCGTCTTAAGCACACCAGGAGTTAAAGCGTGGTTTTTACTTTTTTAAACTAGGTAGCCATTTTGGCATATTTATTTTGTATTTAAAAAACAAAATATTCTTGGCTACCTTCCTCATGGCCGATTCGCGTCGTTCCCGTACAATCAGCGCTGGGGGAGAGCGACGCGGGATGACGCGGCGTTGCGTTGCGTTGCGTTGCGTTGCGTTGCGTTGCGTTAGAGGTGGTCAGATCTACGAGGGATCTACAGTCGAAACTGAATCGCCCCCCAGGTAGGAACCTTTTCACAATGATTTTCTTTAACAGGTGAAAGAAATCAATTTACCTAGTCTCTATAAATAAAACCTCAAAGCGGGAGTGTCATTTGGTTTGTAGAGCTTTTATTGGTTGCAACAAACCAAGTATTATGAATGAATGAATGAATTAATGATTTATTTTATGATTGACAATCTTTATTTATTTAAACCGTACTACCGTTGGAGTAGACGAGTTCTTGCGTGGATACCACTACGGATCGGCAAACGTAGCGTAGGACGTCCTCAGACTCGGTGGTGCGATGATCTGATCTTCGCAGGGTGGCTGAGAAGAGCTGGATGCGAGTGACCGAGGATCGTGCTCAGTGGCGTGCCATGGGAGAGGCCTATGTCACAGAGAACATAATATATTAGTTTGTATTTGATCAGATTCATTATTAAAGCAATAACAATTAAATAGCGCCACTGAGCTAGCGCATGTAAAAAGAACTAATAGCTAATTGTTAACCGATTTGATATTGATTAGTTTACGATTGATTAAATTATCTTTCTATTACCATGAATTGCAAAATTGAAATTGAAATTATTTATTTCGCAGGAACATACACAGGTGTTACAAATATTACACATGTCAGAAGAAATAGGACATAAGTACATGTAATGTTTGTTCTGCCCCAATTTGGCATGCAAAATCTTAACCTAATCGCAAATTAATAATTAATAATCTAATTTAAAAGCACTACTTCATTAAATTAATTATATACATACTTACTTTATCAAAATATTCATTCAAATTATAAAATGGTCGAATAATCAAGAAGTTTTTAGATTTCTATAAAATTCACTAATATTATCACACTAGCTTTTGCCCGCGGCTCCGCCCGCGTGGTATTCGGTTATCGCGCACTGTTCCCTCGGGAACTGTGCATTTTTTTTTCGGGATAAAAAGTAGCCTATATCCCTCTTCGGCCCATAAACTATCTCTATGCCAAAAATCACGTCGATCCGTCGCTCAGTTACGGCGTGAAAGACGGACAAACATTCAAACACACTTTCGTATTTATAATATTATAGTATCTAGTATGGATTGTTTTATGTCCTCATTTAAATAATTATAAATTTTAATACCATTCAAGAATCCTTTAAAAATGTATGTAAGGGCCAAAATACTTTTTAATGCCTAATGCGAGCATGAAATTTTCGATTATTGCTTAAAATTAAAATAATCATTTTCTTACTTTTTTATGCAGATTGGATTTTTTTATAGTTCGATTTATAAGATACATACCTCTGCAGCGATTGTTTCAATAGTTTAATTATGTTTTTGGTAAAAAATATATCAAGGTGTCGAAAAAATAAACAACAGCGTTACTTTTGTACAAATTTCAGTTTTTTTATTAAATTAGTATAATCAGACTCACTAGCATGTCAGTTTTAAACTGTAACGCTTATATTTAGCTCTTTTAAAGTTAAATCACAGAAATAATCAGTTTCACAAAATATTCTTATTAATTTAGATTACTGCGTTACCAAAGTCTAATTTTAAAACTTTAACTTTTGTATTAGTGACAAAATTAAACTTAAAATTAATACCAACTGACGACATAATCTTCCACTTTTGAAGAATAATACGTACGTATGAAGTTAAGGCATTTTAAATAATTAGAAGCCTATGTATTACTGAAACTACTATAATAATCAGAGGGACACAAAAGTAACGCAGCAGTCAACTTAGTAACACAGTAGTAGGAAGAGTTAATAATAAGAAGTATAATGTGTTATTTTGTTTTAAGAAATAATAAGTTTTAGTTTTGTTTTAAACTTTTGAGTTATAAACTTACTCTAATAATAAGAAATATTTTTTTTTGTTTAACAGTTTTAACAACAGATTTTTTCTATACACTGCAGATCGATCTCTTCGTATTTGTCTTCGGCCTCTAGACCTCGGTGAAACTGGAGTTCCTGCCCGTGGGCTGGACGCTGTGTAATGTCCATAATTTGTTGAGCAGTCTTTTGACGTTCTCGTCGTTTCTTATTCGCAGTCTTCCATTTACGCTTAGCATTTCTATGTTCACGCTCAGTCATGTCTTACTCAAGTTTTTTTTATTTGCGTGGTACCTTTCAAGGTGTTTCTTTTTGGCTTCAGCATTTTTTACAGGGTCTAGCTTTAACTTAAGCCTATAGCGACGTTGTTTTTCTGCGTTCGTCAACGCCATTTATTGAAGACGCTTTTTTCTGAGGAAAAAATTAACAATATATGGGTATTTCGGTCTTAATGAAGATTATTAATAATAATAATATGCCTTGACATCTTATACAGATGATTTAAGTAGCGTCATGATAACACTTGCATTAAAAATACATTAAAAACAACTGCGTAACCGATTCTAGTAACGCAGTGTAGCGGTTACGCAGTTGTAAATATTTGACTGTGTTGTAAATTATCACTAAATGGAATAACAAAATGCAGATTTTCTACTACTGACAGAACCAATGCATGACTAAATGCGTATAAAAATAATAATAATGTAAATATCATTAGTACGCACCTTTCTACAGCGGTAACTCAGCGGCCACGCAATAAACACACGCACCTCTCTCAACGACTGTGAAGCGACTGATCCGTCTTGCGTAATCCCCTCGCGCAGTTACTGACATTCGTTATAAGAGTTACAACAAGTCGAACCAAATAAAGTGCAAGAAAATGTAATGCACTCACTTTAAGGTTTATTTTTATATAGCAACGCAAGGTAGTTACTGTTTTATTATTTGTTGGGGACACAGACAAATCGTTCTTTATTCCATAAAATGTTTAAAGTAAAAAATGTCTATTGGCATTGTAATAAGGTTCAAAACTAACATTTTTAAAGTGGTATTTCAAGATGTACGCCATCTAGGAAATATTGTGAGAAATTGCCTAGTATTGCTGGAGGCACGTGCTCAAGGACGGCAGTATTTTGTACGAAGAACTACTGCGTTACGAAGAATGACAACGTTGTTACCGTAATTTTTGAATAAATAACAATTTTTTATGGTCAAATCTTGTTTTCTGTATTAGGTAACATTGTTATATTACGAAATTAGTATACTTTTTTCATAAATTTGTACTGATTTCCTATTAAAATTTAATATTCATTCGAAGAGACCGGTTTTTAGGCATCAATAAGTATTTTGGCCCGTAAAACAATTAAATATTTAGGATTAAAAATCAAATCAATGTATATAAAAGGCAAACCTGACTCACTGGGTTATATATATATCAACGCACAGCCCAAACCGCTGGGCCTAGAAACTTGAAATTTGGTAGAGAGGTTCTTTTTATGATGTATAGTACATGGAAATCGTACCGAAAAAGAAGTGTTGCCTTGCATCAAATGAGGTAGTTCTAATTTTTATATGAGTTGGTAGTGGTGAATTTGGTTATGTCAAATCCAAGTTTTCCACCTCGAAAGCCTTCCGGATCATTGTCAAATACTTGAAAATTCTTTAAAATTTTGTAGTTTTTTCCGTTTTTGTCAATTTTTACCACCAAGGACTTACGTTACGGCAAAAATTACTAAAGACTATTTTAAGAAGACTAAATTTCCAATCAAACGAAACTAATTTTATTTCGGTAGTTCAAATAGTTTCTATGATACAGCTATTCAAAAGTTGACGAAAATTCCAAAAAAATAATTTTACAGTTTTTTTTAGTTTTCGACCATTTAAACCCCTAAAGAGTGGGCTTATGCGAAAAAATACTGTGCAGGTATTAAAGTCCATTAAATTCCCAACAAAATGAGATCAACTATGTCAACTTACACCTGATAGTTCCTGAGAAAGTGTAACACGCGTTTCTCGGTATTTTGAACACAAATTGACTAAAAACACCTACATGTACATTTATTAGCGGTATTTATTATATTTTTAATATAGAAGTTAACACAATTTTAAATACTTTCATTGTTTCATTTAAAAACGTGTGCAAATTTCACCGTTAAGTTTCAAATGTTAAAATGAAACACAGGAGTGTGACGTCACGGACGGCGATACTTTTATACACGGTCGTATTATCGGAGTGAAATAAAATTCATAAATACGAAAATACAGGGTTTTTCGCGTCACGAGTGTGCCCCATAGTGTCGGAAAACAGAGTGAGAGTGTTCGCAGACCACAATATAGTGTACATTTATCGCGAGATACAATTACATTGATCACGTTAGACTATTGTGCATGTGGGTAGATATATAAAATAATACATAACTGCAATTTACCAAAATTAAAACTTTATTTACTTAATAGTTGTTATTTTTTACTTACGATATATACCAATAGTTACTAGATATGGCAAAGTGTACTGTTTGCGGAAAGTTCCTCCCGACAACAGGTGTCGCTGCCTGTACGCATTGCCTATGTAAATATCACAAGGGGTGTGTGGCGGTGCCTGATGGAGCGGCTGTTGCGAAGGACTGGGTCTGCCCTGAATGCAAAAACAAGCAGAGAAGGGCCGAAAACAATAGCAGCACGCCGGGGAAGGGAGTCGGCGGTTCGCCTCCAGAAGGAGCCCCCGCCCCCCCCTCGGGCGGGGAAACCGAGGTTGCGGCGCTGCGCAGAGAGCTGGCAGAATATATCGCCGAGCAGCGCGATTTCCGCGCCGAGATCCGGGCCTCCCTCAAGGGTATGGGGGAGCGGATGGATGAGGTCGAGCGGCGACTGGATGCGATCGAGAGCAGGGAGGCGGAGGTGGCGCCGCGCGGCGGCGACGTGGAGCAGCTGCAGCGGACCGTGGAGCGCCTGCAGCTCGAGCTCAACGACCGCGACCAGGACGCGCTGCTGGCCGACCTCGACATCGGCCAGCTGCCGGAGGAGCCGGGAGAGAACGTCGTGCACACGGTCACCGTGCTCGCCGCCAAGCTGGGCGTGGCCCTCGAGCCGCGCGACGTGGTGTTCGCGGAGCGAGTGGGCGCGCCGGCGGCGGCGGCGGGGGCGGCGGCGGGCCGGGCGCGCCGCGTCGTGGTGCGCCTGACGCGCCGCCAGCTGCGGGACGACCTGCTGCGCGCGGCGCGCGTGCGCCGCAACGTCAGCTCGGCCGACGTGGGGCAGGCGGGGCCGCCCCGCCGAGTCTACGTCAACGAGCGGCTGACGCGAGTGAACCGCCAGCTGTTCCACCGAGTACGGGAGGAGTGTCACAGATGCCAGTGGCGGTTCTCCTGGACTAGGCGAGGCCGTATCTACGCCCGGCAGGGTGAAGGCAAGCAGGCCTTCTGCCTCCGCTCCGATGCAGACCTGGAAAGGGTTTTTGGCTCAGACTCGGTTTGTACAGGAAATAAACAAACAAATTAAATTGTATCATATCATTTATTCATTGGCAATGAAAATATATACAATTAAGCGAAAGGGACTAAACAAAATATACAATACAGGAATGCATATTACGACAAACACTATATACAAATATATAAATTACAGGCTTGATTCTATATATAATTTACCTATACATGTAGCTGGACTGAAATGTTATTTAAATAAGATATACTATTACTATTTATTGATATGCTATTTACACTATTATCACTTCTTTATGTGTGTAATTTCAAATAAAGATAATGCATAAAAAGCAATTAAAAGTTGGTTTGTATAATGCAGGTTCTTTGTGTACAAATCACGATAATATTGCTGTATTGTGTGCGCGGCATAACTTGGCATTATTGGCAATAAATGAGACATGGATCAGAGCGGGGGAGGATGGGCGTGCAGCTGTGATACCAGGCTACCGGTTCCGTCATAGTCCGCGACCACAAGGCGAACGATCACGTGGAGGAGGAGTCGGATACTATACAGACTGTATTATGAAGTTTCGCACCTGGCCTCACCCGGTCGACCCTGCTCACAGGTTGGTTGAGCAGATGTGGGTCACATGCACCCTTAACGGAAAGAAAATAGTGATAGGGACTGCATATCGTCCTCCATGGATGAATTCGGACTTATTCTTTGATGCTCTCAGTGACTCTATTAGCTCTATGCCTGAATATGACCACATTATATTATTGGGAGATTTTAACATTAATTTATTGGGTAAAATGGATAGTAAAATTTCAAAGTTACATACATTCTTATCTACTTTTAATCTATCTCAATTGATAACAAAGCCTACACATTTTACAGAGACCAGCCAGACACTGTTGGATGTAGTATGTACGGACTTGACCGCTAAAGACATAATTGTTGAACATGTAGGGGGCTCCCTTTATGGTCACTGCCTTATTGTGTGTGAACTAAATATTCGATATGAGAAGCCTAAGCCATACACTATAACTTATAGAGCATTAAAAAATATAACAGCAAATAGCTTTGACCTGAGTTTACAGAGGGAGGACTGGAACCTATGTGGTGATGTCAATGTTATGGTTGGCGGCATTGACTTGAATACTATAGACCCGCACGTTCATGTCAACAATATGTTCAAATACCGAACTGTCACGAGACGTCAACGCTATATAGATTATACACCGCAGACGTGACACAGCTATTTTACCTACAAAACGTAATCATTTTGCATCTGGCAAAATAGATATTTTCGAAAAAAAAAAACGGAAACTTTTAACTGTATTTTTTTAATCAATTGAAAGAAATTATCTTAATAAATAGGCAGATAGTAAATGAGGTTTTGAAAAAAAGCTGAAGCACTAGAAATGTGATAGAAACCATTAGAATGAAACTGACACAATTCAAAATGTTCTCATTTTAAAACTCAATCATGTTTTGTTTATAGTAAGTTCATTTTAGTAATAATGTGAACATTAGTGATTATAATAATATTTTTACTATGTAGGTGTACATAATATACAATAAAAAAAACAACAAAAACCTATACTTACACATTTACCTCTAACTATAAACTTACCTATGAAAACTGACACCTTCGCTGACATTTTTTGCCGTGTTTTTACAGTAGCGAAAAACGCACGACGTCATCTACAGGGATCAGGGAAAGGACTGGATGTAGTACTTTATACTTCAACCATACTTCAACTATTACTAAAATGCGTATCGCGTGACATATTGACGTTCTTAAAAATTAGTACATGGAAAAAGAATGACAGGTATAAATAAAGCAATTAAACGTATTGTCATGCATGTTCAGTCACAATTTTTTACCTACAACCAATTCTGAATGGGATCGTCTGCACGTTTTAGTCTATGATTGTAAGATGGCGTAATGTCAACGACTTTATAACCTTCGATGCGTTACGTCTTATTTTAAAAAATGTTTTATTGTGGTATTACAATATTATTAGTTGCTCAATCACTTGTACAAGATGTAATTTTACTTACTTGAGTAGTGAATTGTTACTTACGTGCAGGTTCACGCCTATATTCGGAGTCTCAATCAAAAACTAGTTCGTCCGCCGCTCATGAATGTCAAAGTCATACTAAAGTCCTTTGCACAGTGCAAGGTGCAAAGCAGTGGAACACAATGAGTGTTCGGATGGCGTAATCTAGTAAGTACATATACATCGATGGTTGGCGGTCTCAACCAACGCATGGTAACATTATTTGATCATTTTGCACCTGTGAAGTCAGTAGTAATCAGGCATAAATCATATCCCTGGATCACAGATACAGTAAAGCTAATGATGGAGTTGCGAGACAAGGCCTTATCTCAGTATCACAGGTCAAAATCTGACAGTAAAAAACAGTATTATAGGTCTTTGAAATCCATAGTAAATAGAGCACTTTACACAGAAAAAATTGCTTATTTTAAACAGGAAATTAATAATAAAATACATGACCCCAAGACCCTTTGGAATAACCTCAAATCTACCTTATTACCTAAAAGTGACACAGAATTACCTTCCAATTTCAATGACCCAAATGTAATAAACAATCACTTCCTTAAATTACCATGTACTAGAGACATCACTATTTCGCAATTGACATATTTTGAATTTTTTACATTTAGTAATAATATTTTTAAAATGGAACCAATTAGTATAGACAAAGTTACACAAATTATTAAAAGTTTAAAAACAAATGCAGAAGGTTATGATGGCATTAATTTAAATATGATAATCATGACATTACCGTACACATTAGACATAATTACTAAAATAATAAATAAATCAATAACTACATCTATAGTCCCAGATGTATGGAAAATAGCATCTGTGCGACCTTTGCCAAAAACTAAAAATCCCACAGATTTGAAAGAACTCAGACCTGTCAGTATTTTGCCCTGCTTCTCTAAAGTACTGGAGAAGGCTGTATGTATACAACTAACCAATTATTTGGAGAGAAATGAAATTCTGCCAGAGTTCCAGTCAGGCTTCAGAAAAGGGAGGAGTACTGTGACCGCACTATTGGATATCACCGATAACATAATCTGTGCGCAGGACGAGGGAATGTGCACATTTTTGGTACTGCTAGACTTCTCGAGGGCATTCGATTCTTTAAATATAAGCTTGTTATTGTCTAAACTGAGTTATTATGGGTTTGATAGTAATTCATTGCGTTGGTTTGACAGCTACCTTAGCAATCGATTCCAGTATGTAAATGTAACACATAGTGATGGTTCCTCACAAAGTTCAGATAATGTGGAAGTAAAAAGAGGCGTACCGCAAGGTTCCATCCTCGGCCCAATTCTGTTTATTTTGTATTTGGCTGACATAAAAACGCAAATTACTAATGCCAGGTACCATATATATGCTGATGACATACAAATCTATATCTCTTGTAAGCCAACAGAGGCTGACTCAGCAGTAAGAAAACTAAACGAGGACCTTGCTAGGATAGCTACTTGGGCATCAAACAACTCACTACTTCTCAATCCTACAAAAACCAAATACATTGTTATCGGCAGTAAGCAACAGTTGTCTGCTCTGAGATACACTGTAGACGTTAAGATACTGGATAAAAGTATAGAACGGGTGTATGAGGCACGCAATCTGGGTCTTTTAATGGATAGCGAGTTGCGATATGAGAAGCATATTGCCAACACAGTACAGAACTGTTTCTATAAGATAAAAGTGCTGTATAAAGCTAGGGCTTTCTTAAGTGAGAAGTTGAGAATACAGCTAGTGGAGTCACTGGTGCTATCGAAATTAAATTACATGGATGTGGTGTATGGACCGCGTTTGCTGGCAAAAACTAAAAAACTAATCCAAAGAGTCCAAAATGCCTGTTCACGCTTCTGTTTTAATATTCCGTTAAGGGCTCATGTAACTCCTTTTCTAAATAAACACATAATGCTCAAAATGCATCACCGACGTAAACTTCATTTGGCTTGTTTACTTTTTGACGTACTTAAGCACAGAGCTCCAATGTATCTTGTAAACAAACTCACATTATCGTCTTGCCTGAGGTCAAGTGGGGAGCGGAGGCGTGCCACACAGCTGCTTATGCCTCGTCACAAGACAGCTGCTTTTCGTGGCAGTTTCAGGTATGCAGCCACGAAGTGCTGGAACAATATTCCGCCCCCAATCCGAGACCTAAAATGCATACAAAATTTTAAATTAAAGCTTAAAAAAATGATGATTGAACACCAAGTGGTTCAGGAGATGCAGAGCCATGATACGAGTGCAATCTGAGTATGTTTTGTTTGTCGAATTTCTTGTATCAAATGAAATAGGTACATACCTCGAGTTTTGGTCCCATTTGCATCGGAGCGGATGTAGCTGTTTTTGAAGTCATGAGCCTTTGAATGATGTTAGGTGCAGACAATTAACGGCTTTTGAGTCTTATTTTTGATTTGTTTCAATTATTTATTAACACTTGTCTTTTTTCGTTTGTATTTATATATTTGTTTTAAGGTTAGTCAAGCACAGCAGCAACCAAATCTGTTCAGTGACACTGACATTCGGCATGGGCCACAGATGAGATATGACATGACAATTGGCAGATTGTGCATATCGACGTCTGTGGTCTATGCTCTATGGACGGTTGAGTGGTGTGTCGACCCTTTTACTGTTTTGTTTATAATTTATTATTGTACTGTACACGTTTCTTTTGTCTGGTTTTGTGTTCTGCTTGTTTTAATTATTGTTATTATTTTGTCTAAATTATTTTACTTTCTGTTTGTTTCTTTTTATTTGAATGTGTCGCCTTCCGTGAAGTCGCCAAGCGGTCACAGCGGAAGACCAGCGTTGGCCTATACGGCCAACACTATGCTGAGCTGGGACCGTTTCGCGATTTCACAGATACTGTCATTTCTTTATACTTGTTTATTTTGTGTATTTATTTTTATGTAATTTGTGAAATTTGTGAATAAACGTTTTTCTATTTCTATTTCTATTTCTATTTCTAAAATAAATGGAGTATAGTAAATACTTGTTTACTTACCTCAACCACTTTGAACAGCTGTGTCTCAGGAACTCTCAGGCCTAAGTTGACAAAATTGGTCACATTTTGTTAATAATTTAGTGGACTTTAATAACTACACAGTAACTTTTCGCATAAGCCCACTCTTTAAGGGTAAAAATTGTTAAAAACTGAAAAAAACTGTAATATTTCCTTTATTTGGAAATTGCGCAAACTGTTCAATAGCCGTATCATAGCGGTATTTATTACATGTTTAGTATAGAAGTTAACACAATTTTATGTAGTTTCATTGTTTCATTTAAAAACGTGAGCACATATCACTATTCAGTTTCAAATGTTAAAATAAATGGAGTTTAGTCCATAATTGCTTGCTTACCTCAACCACTTTGAACAGCTGTGTCTCAGGAACTCTCAGGTGTAAGTTGATAAAATTGGTCACATTTTGTTAATAAATTAGTGGACTTTAATAACTATAAAGTAACTTTTCATATAAGCCCACTCTTTAGGGGTAAAAATCGTTAAAAACTGAAACAACTGCAATATTTCCTTTATTTGGAAATTGAGCAAACTATTAAATAGCCGTATCATAGCGGTATTTATTACATGTTTTGTATATAAGTTAACATAATCTTATTTAGTTTCACCGTTTCATTTAAAACGTGTGCAAATTTCACCGTTCAGTTTCAAATGTTAAAATAAATGGAGTATAGTACATAATTGCTTGCTTACCTCAACCACTTTGAACAGCTGTGTCTCAGGAACTCTCAGGTCTAAGTTGACAAAATTGGTCACATTTTGTTAATGATTTAATGGACTTTAATAACTACACAGTAACTTTTCGCATAAGCCTACTCTTTAGGGGTAAAAATGGTCGAAAACTAAAAAAAACTTTAATATTTCCTTTTGTTGGAAATTGCGCAAACTTTTCAATAGCCGTATCATAGAAACTATTTGACCTACCAAAACCAAATTAGTCTCATTTGATTGGAAATTTAGTCTACTTAAAATTGTCCTTAGTGACTTTGGCCGTAACGTAAGCCCTTGGTGGTAAAAATTGTCAAAAACGGAAAAAACTACAAAATTTTAATTAATTTTCAAGTATTTGACAATGATCCGGAAGGCTTTCGAGGTGGAAAACTTGGATTTGACATAACCAATTTCACCATTACCAGCTCATATAAAAATTAGAACTACCTCATTTGATGCAAGGTAAAAAGTACCGATTCCATGTACTAGTAAGTGAGCACTAAGAAAGGATTTTTAGAAATTTATCCCTTAAGGGGGTGAAATGGGGGGTAAAGCTTATATGGAACTTTCTCATTTCTGGACTTAGAAGTATGAAAATAAGTTTATAAGTTTTAGATTACCATTAAGAATTATCTGTGTAGGTAAAATGGATAAAATTTTCACCTAAAGGGGTAAAATGAGGAGTAAAGTTTGTATGGATTTTTTCTAATTTCTGGACTTAGAAGTATGAAAATAGGTGTATAAGTTCTCGATAGCAATCAAAATTTATCTGTGTAGGTGAAATAGATAAAAATTCCCTCTAAAGGGGTAAAAAAGCGCGCGATTACCGAATTCCACGCGGGCGAAGCTGCAGGCAAAAGCTAGTTTCTGATAAAATTACAGTAAGTATCAAATGAGCAATACATTTTTGACCATTATTATTACAACGTAACATAATTTGATACGTACCCTTTCAAACAACAGTAAGCGGCGATAAGTACTCTGTATTACGCGATATAAATTCTATAATACAGGATTATCTTGGATTATGACAACAATAGAGGCGGGCGCAGTGAAGTGTACCCCGCGACGCTGAGAAACTTGCATCTGACTGTACCTTATGTTGTAGGTATTTTAAAATGCCAGCAATAGTTCCGTATTTTTAAGAAGTGGTGCAAGAGATTGCGAGAAATCCTGAGACAGTGTTTCCGGAGTGGTACAGCTTAGGGATCTTTAAAAAACCGGGCAAGAGCGTATCGGACACGCCCGAGATAGGGTTCCGTAGCCATTGCGAAAAAATTTAGTCATATTTTTCTAAAGATTTCGTATTTTGTACAGAATATTCCAAGTTTAGGTATATTTTATACCTTACGCTGCTATTTACTCATAAACTACTAGTAATTCGCAAGAAAACTGAACCGTTATAGTTTTCCTTGGAAGTTTGATATACTTACTACCATCTTCATTTTTTTCAAATTTTTCCACCCACCGGTTTAGATTTTAGAGGGGGGACGCTCGATTTTAATGAAAATTTGCACTTTAAAGTTGAATATTTTGCAAACAGATCACTGAATCGAAAAATCGTTTAGCAACTCCCTAATGATTTTAAAAGACCTATCCAACGATACCCCACACTACAAGGTTACTAACTAACTAACTAATTTGGCTCAGCGACCCAAAGAGGGTCTTGGCCTCCTCAACGAGAGCATGCCATCTGTCCCGATCGTGCGCAGCCTCTTGCCAGTCGTCGACTTGAAGACGTCGCAGATCCACCTGGACACTGATCTCCCAGCGGTACCTGGGTCCTGAGACCTGTCAAGAGAGACGATGGCACGTGGAGGATCCGTAAAAACATAGAGATCCAGGAGCTGGTGGCTGAACCCAACATCATCGGCGTAACAAAATCACACAGACAAGCATACAAACACACAAACACACAAAAATACAAACACTCTTTCGCATTTTTAATATTGGTATGGATTTTGTTTTGCACTTTTCCGACACAAACTTATTTGTGCTGATTCCGGTCCAACACATTAGGTGCAAAGATATGAAGGTGTTGGCTGAAAATCAGCGCTGTAGTAGGCAGCACATACTTACTGCAGCATAATGCTGAGTCAATTCCTTTTCGACATCATGAAATGTTTTTCTTTTCTGTAAATTATGTATTATTTTAAGTTTGATGTCGAAATAAAGTTATGTCTATGTCTATGTCTATGTCTACAGACTTCGCTGGTTCGGCCACCTACTACGAATGGGGGATCGGGCTGCCTAGAGAGCGTACGTGGGACGACCGACTGGTCGCCGCCCGGTTGGACACTACAAGGTTGGATGAGAAAAAAAAACAGCCCCACTTTACGACTATGGGAGATACTCCAAGATTTTTTTTTTAAATATTTTATTGTACATACCATTTTGTCGGCATAGTTTACATATACATCCGTGCAAAATATATTCGTGCAAATAATAATAAAAAATAACTAAAAGTAAACAAATACAAAGGTCTCGGCCCTGAATACAACTTTGTTCCATTCGGGGTTGAGACCTTTGGTCCGTGGGGGCCCAGCGCACATTTTTTTTATAGAATTGTCTAAACGACTTATTGATACCACAGGGGACAGAAGAGCTGGCAGTTTCCTCGCACAACGTTTCAGCATAGCTATACAGTGAGGAAATGGTGCCAGCATCTTTGGATCCATGCCGCGGGGGGTTCCTTTTACCAATTTTTTCTAGGTTATAGTTTAGTTATTAGTTACTTTTATTTTATTAGTTATAATTTTAACTTAGTTAAGTATAACATGTGTAATGAAATTTTTTAATAAACTTATTACTGTTATAATATACTAGCTTTTGCCCGCGACTTCGTCCGCGTTACTTTAGTTATCTAACTTTGCCCCTCATTTTAGCCCTTTGGGGGGAATTTCATTAATTTCACCTACACAAATAATTTTTCATTGTAATCGAAAACTTATATGTATACCTATTTTCATACTTCTAAGTCCAGAAATGAGAAAATTTCCATACAGACTTTACCCCCCCCACTTTACCCCTTTAGGGGGAATTTGATCCATTTCACCTAGACAGATAATTTTTAATTATAATCGACAACATCATAGATCTAAGTCCAGAAATGAGGAAATTCCATATAAGCTTCACCACCCCATTTCACCCCCTTAGGAGATAAATTTCTAAAAATCCTTTCTTAGTGCTCACTTACATCATAAAAAGTACCCCTGCACCAAACTTCAAGTTACTAGGCCCAGCAGTTTGGGCTGTGCGTTGATATATAACCCAGCGAGTCAGGTTTGCCTTTTATACGAGTATATATATATAGACTAGCTTTTGCCCGCGGCTCCGCACGCACGGTATTCGGTTATCGCGCGCTGTTCCCTCGGGAACTGTGCATTTTTCCGGGATAAAAAGTAGCCTATGTCATTCTCAGGCCCATAAACTATCTCTATGCCAAAAATCACATCGATCCGTCGCTCCGTTACGGCGTGAAAGAGGGACAAACATACAAACACACTTTCGCATTTATAATATTAGTATGCAAAATAGATAAATTTCTAGATAAAGAAAATTGATAAAGAAAAGTCTCTCGGCTACGTGTAGGAGCAAACGTCAACAAGGAGCCGCCACTAAATGAAAACAATTATTAAAATGCGGCCGACATCTGTCCGCGATCGTCTTACGAAGTCTGAATCACAATGTCGCATTGTTTGTCTTCATTAAATGGTTACAGTTTAAGGGATTATTATATCTCTGTTTAAAATCAGTGTTTTTTTTCCATCATCAGCCGGAAGACGTCCACTGCTGGACAAAGGCCTCCCCCTTAGAACGCCACCTACCTGCTGTATGTACATTGCTGTTATAAATAAACTAGCATAAGCCCGCGACTTCGTCTGCGCGGATCTAAGTTATCGCGCGGTGGTGCCCTCTATCAGAATAAAAGGTATCCTATACTCATCCTCGAGGTTCAAAGTACCTATATGCCAAATTTCATCAAAATCGGTCCAGTGGTTTCGACGTGAAAGCGTAACAGACAGACAGACAGACAGACAGAGTTACTTTCGCATTTATAATATTAGTAGGGATTATTTTCTTTCTTTCTTTCTTTCCACAATGAACGACAACTCGCCACTTGCATCCATCGGTTTCCCGCAACTCTCACGATGTCAGTCCATCTGGAGGGAGGCCTGCCAACGCTTCGTCTTCCGGTTCGTGGTCGCCAGTCGAGGACTTTTCTCCCCTAACGGTTATCTGTTCTTCGAGCGATGTGGCCTGCCCATTGCCACTTCATTTTGCATATTTTCCCAGCTATGTCAGTGACTTTTTTTTCCATAAATAATATTGTATCGAGGGTATTCTCGCAGAACCGGATAAGAGCACAATATTTATTTACTTAGACGGTTTTGCTAGGTAAAGAAAGAAAAAAAAAAATAGTATGCCTATGTATGTAACTTTTATTTTTCTCTATTTCTGTTTTGCCAGAATACTCTCGATATATTATTATTTTTAGGGTTCCGTAGTCAACTAGGATAGGAACCCTTATAGTTACGCCATGTCTGTCCGTCTGTATGTCTGTGGGCCGGTCCGTGGCTATGCTCTTAGACCGTTAGTATTACAAAGCTGTAATTTGGCATGAATGTACATATCAGTCACGCCGACAAAGTGTTAAAATAAAAAATAATAACCCCTTTAGTGTGAAATATCGTTGGATAGGTCTTTTAAAACCATTGGGGGTTGATTTTTGGATTCAGTGATCTGTTTGTGAGATATTGAATTTTAAATAGCAAATTTTCATTAAAGTCGAGCGTCCCGAAATGAAAATGAAATTAAATAATTCAGGATGGTAAGTACCTATATCAAATTTACAAGGAGAGCATCTGCCGAGCACTTCCGGCAAAAAACAATAATGACATATTTCGCTTTTCTGTATCTACTAGTAAAATAGTAAATTCCTAACTGATGCCATGACTATTATTTCAATATTAGATGCGGTAAATGACACCCCTTTTTTCGCACCGGAAGTGACTATTTTTTTGGAACTTTCGGCAAGTTCCGCCGTGGCGGACTATTAAATTCGGACTTAGCATCAGTTTTATGGGAAACCATTGTACATTTTTATCGTGGTATCAAGTTGGTACTAAATTTAGCTAAAACTAAATTTAATTAATCCTTTATAAAATAGGTTACGCGAGGACTTATCATAGTTAAAATAAATGTATTAAGTACATTTAAAATTAAATAACTACAGAAAACGATTTTAAAAGGATTTATTCTCTAAATGGTTTTGGATTACTGTACAATATAAAAAACACAACTTCGATATTGATTTATACTGTTGAAATTTAGTCTTTCGTTGTAATTACTTCTTTCTGTTGTTAAAGGTTGCATGGAAGGGATTGCTTTAAAAGGATAAGACAGACTAACTTTATTTACCTTGTAAGTAATTTTCTCTCTGACTAGGTACAGATGAAAATGTGAGAATAATGTGTTTTCTTCATATTTTCTTAAAAAATGTCAAGACTCAGGAGGATACTAAACCACTGATTGGAAAAAAAATCGTAGTGAGTCACAACGGAAAACTTTCATACAATTTTTGAATAACTTTTTCTATTTCCCGCATTTTCTAATGGCATTCTGATTTTGTGACTAAAACTGTGATTGAGATAGAAAGTTTACACCATTTCAATTTGTTTAGTTTTAAAAAAATATAGAAGAATCGAATTACCTATTTTAAATATTAAATCTATAATATAAAAATTAATCGCAAAATGTGTTGGGTAAGCGCATAACTCGGGAACGACTGGTCCGATTTCGCTAATGCTTTTTTTGTTGTGTTCGCTACTGTCAGGAGAAGGTTTTCATGGAAGAAAAAAATACAACGGGGGCGAAGCCGCGGGCAACAGCTAGTTTTAAATAAAATTCGAGAAAACTTTCACTGAAACAGAATCTAATATCGCCATCTGTTGTTGAGTAGCGCTCAACTAAAACCTCTTGATAAACTAAGTTAAATTTTTTGTTTTCGTAGTTCTATTATGTTAATATTGTAATCCAGTTATGCTTTAAAATTCATCGTTTTTGTAATATCAAACATTTGGACATCACATTTGTAATTTTATAGGAAAACTTGCACGGGTCTTTTTAGTGCTGCCATCTAGTATTCACTTAACATAATATTCACCTAACCCCTCGCTCCGCAAGTCCACTGTTAGAGTTGCAAACGAAGGACTATGTACATGGTCCTTGGTTCGCTAAGAGTGAGTTATGGTTCTTGTAGCGAACACATTGCGCTAGTTCACCGTTTCATCCATAGATGGCGCATTAATTTATCTAAAGTTATTCATAGCAAGCTATAATTTTTATTATATTTACAAATAACAAATACACTCGAAATATTCACCCAGATCGGATTGGATCAGGGTGCCCATAAGGCTGGCTGCGTTTCCTCATTATAAGATAATTATGACAATGCTAAATACTTTTATCTAAAAAAAGAGCTTTTAGCCGGAGCCAAAATGGCGAAAACCCTTATACCCTAAACGGAACCCTTATAGTTATTTTAAATTAATTACTTGTTATCCTACTAATATTATAAATGTGAAAGTTTGTGAGTGAGTGAGTATGTTTGTTACTTCTTCACGCTGAAACGAATGGCTCTGACGAATTTGGATGAAATTTGGCAAAAAGTAAGTTTATAACCTGGATTAAAGCATAGGATATTTTATATACTGATATTCCCACGGGATAGGGATAAAATCTCGCAATATCAACCGCTGCGTTTAGAGTAATGAAATTTGGCATAGGTGTTTTAATTTAACGAAATTGAAAACCACGATGTAATTTTAGGGAATTCCCATGGGAACTTCTAAAAATCCCGGAATTTCGATTCAGTTGCTGGATCTAATGATTTACGTGTGCGCAGCCGCGGGCAAACACTAGTATCTCATAATGCTTACCATTTTTATACTTTTATCAGCAAATTTAAAACAGTGATACAGTTCATACTAGTCCTCTGTATCAGGTAATATGCCTGGCAACAATACATCATCCTTATCGTAAACAACAACGTTATATGATCGATTGCATCATTACTGGTTTAGCAAATTTTCCGTCAATAGCACAAAAACAATAATCCATTCTCACTAATATTATAAATGCGAAAGTGTGTTGTGTGTTTGTCCGTCTTTCACGTCGAAACGGAGCGACGGATTGAGGTGATTTTTGGCATAGAGATAGTTTATGGGCCCGAGAGCGACATAGGCTACTTTTACCCCGATAAAATGGACAGTTCAGCAGCAGCACGTAAAATCAGCAGTGCGACATAAAATCGTAAACAAACGATTAAAAACAGCCCTATGTGCAAAAAGTGTATTCGGTATGGCACCAAGATTGTATAATAAGTTACCTGAATTTATAAGAGCATCTGAAAGGCAAGAGTTTAAGAAACTTTTATTCAATTTTTTGACTCAGAATGCATTTTACTCCATAAAAGAATACTTAGATTATAAGCCTCATGATATTTATTAGAGTTAAGACTGTAATTAAGACTAAATATTTGCATGCCCATTAGCAAGCAGAATATACACTGCACAAAAATTGTAATGCCTCCTCTACATATCGACGGATGCGTCGGCAGATTGTATCAAAGGGTGACAGCGCGAACGCAACGCGCCTGTCCACACGTCTGCCGATGTGTGAACGGATCGCTATTTATCTGAAGATATGGTTGCGGATCCATCTGCCGACGCATCCGTCGATTTGTAGAGGAGGCATAATGCACCCTTTGATCCGTGTCGAAAAACCGACACCAAACGGATGAGTGGCAGATGCATCGGCCGACGTTAAATACCTACGACAGACAAGTAAAAACCACCCTCTACACCTCGGCGGACGCATCCGCAGATACAATCTGCCGACGCATCCGTCGATATGTAGAGGAGGCAAGACATATGAACATCCGCTTGACTGTATTCTAGCAAATAAAGTATATTTTGATTTTGATTTTGACAGTTCTCGAGGGAACAGCGCGCGATAACCGAATACCACGCGGGCGGAGCTAGTAATATTATAAATGTGAAAGTGTGTGTGTTTGTATGTTTGTGTGTTTGTCCGTTTTTCACGTTGAAACGGAGGGACGAATCGAGGTGATTTTTGGCATAGTGATAGTTTATGGGGCTGAGAGTGACATAGGCTACTTTTTGTCCCGGAAAAATGCAGTTCCCGAGGAAACAGCGCGCGATAACCGAATACCACGCGGGCGGAGCCACGGGCAAAAGCTAGTATTATTATAAGAGCGTAGCGACTGTCTATGAATTTTACGTGTCTCCTGTCTGTTATTTCTGCCACCTACATTAGTCTGTTCGTATTTATTAATTTCTCTGAGAAATTGGTTGTCTGGAAGAGATCGCTTTTAAGCGATAAGACCGCCTATTGTCTACCTGATTTTTTATTTTTTGAGATGTCTCTGTAATGTTTTTGGTGATCAATTAAGAATATTTGTATTTGTATTTGTAGCGACTTAGAAAGAAGTTTTTAAGAATCCAGGAATTCTAATTCGTGGTAGATTTTTTTGACATTCATAAGTGCTTGTTATAGCCTAAATTGAATAAAGATATTTTGACTTTGACTTTGACTTTGAATTCAACTGGCAGATGCGAGCGAAGCTGCAGGCAAAAGCCAGTCGCGTAATCGTCAAATGAATTTAAAACAGCATCAAATAAGGTTCAATAATTTCTACTTTTACTTTACGAAACGTCAACCAGCGATTTGTTATTGCAAAAACAGTACCAAATACCTTTTCGCAAGCATATCCCGCTTTCCAAAAACATATATACAGTCAAATAGTCCAAATTTAACGTGTATATTCTCATACATAGGACCTTTGGGTAATGCGCAAAAATAACTTGAAAAGTAGTATACCATTTTTAAACGAGATCACGATTTCCTGTTAAAATATAAAAGACTTATCCTTCTTTATAAAAAAGCATGAGTCTAACATTGTCCTTAGTTTCGGGTTGTTCCCCGCAGGATCCTTATAATTTTCTCCAGTAAACTTTCTTATATATAAATCTAGATTAAATAACCTTTCTAACAATGAAAAAAAATTCAAAATCGGTTAATTATTTTAGAAGATATACAGCAAAATGTCAATACACATTTTCTTATGTTTACAATATCGCGTGTTTCCTTACGCCTTTTTGGATCTAAGCGAGCACCAAGCAAAAGTAGTATACTATTTATTGAACGCAGTCCTAAAAGGTGGTAAGTGTACCCTTTTTTCGTATGGAATTGTATGTTTCGTGTATGAGAAGGAAGTTGTGGGTCCATTAGAATTCTTGGAGTGTTGGTTGCGCGCGTGCCTAGCGTGGTTTGAATGTGCTATCGTAACCGCGGTTCTTTTTACATTCATTCATGTAATGTTTACTATTATAGCGTAGATAGTAGCTATGTTTTGGTAATCAAGCTATCCCAAACTAAGCAAAATGTATGTCGAAATATGCGACAAAACAGATAGTTCAGAAGTCAATCTCCTGTATGTACTTCACTTTTCATACCTACGCTCGGCGGTCGCTGTAAGGTTGTCAACTACGGCTTATGCACCAAAAAACTATCGTGGTGGTACCACTTGTAACTAGTTGTTTGATTTATTGTTGAGAATCAAACGGGAAGAATGGAAATATAAGTTAATCATTAAAATATTTTAATTTTAATGTCATTGCTATATTATAAAGTCACAGAAAATATCTTGCGACGATTTCGTTATTGGCGAAATTCACGATTATTTAATCTAAACAACCGTCCAGTGGTGGTAGCAATCCGGGCGGACCTTGCACAAGGTCCTACTACCTGCAAAGACTTACATAGGATAATGTTAATCTCGGGAAAATTAGAAATTCCCGCGGGAAACCGAAGTTAAGTAACAGCTAGCATATAATATGTCGTAGGAGCGTTCGAGAAAACATCCGATACATATACATCCACTGATAAGGCTTAACTGGGCTGATAAGAGTTGTATGACTGATAACAGCGTTAAATAAACAATATAATATATCATAATTAGATTTCTAAGACCCCCCTAGGAAGTCAATAACATGTATATTAAGATAGCTGGTGCCCGCAATTTGCCGCAAGAACTAAAATCCAATACAAAGACTCTTTATTGAACACTAGAAATAATAAGCGATACAGAAAACAGATACACAAAGAAAAAAATTACAAGGTATGCAATAGGCGGCCTTATCGCTTAAAAGCGATGTCTTCCAGGCAACGTTTTTTACAGAAAGAAGGAAAGACTAGTTTACAATAGGTGGTGCATCAAAAGTAGATCAGAAAATTAAAACGTAACAAAAATACATCTACGAACGAATATACGTCTAAAATAAATATAGGCAGGGAGATAAACAGCAACAAATAAATAAAATAAATTGTTATAAAGCTAATTATTACAAGATGATCGATAGTGCTCCTTCAGCATAGATTTAAATAGTGACAAAGATTTTGCGCGTCGTAAGTCAATCGATCTATTTCAGAGATAATAACTAAATGTTGCCGTTCATATAATACAGCTATACCGGGTGTGGCCTGTAATACAAGCAAAAAATTAAATCATAGATCGTCCTCGTCAAACTGAACAACATTAGATTTGTTTGCAAAATATTCAACTTTAAAGTGCAAATTTTCATTTAAATCGAGCGTCCCCCCCCTCTAAAATTTGAGAAACTCGTTGAGTTTCTTGCCAGATTCTTCTCAACAGAGGTTTTTTCCGAACCGGCGGTAGATTTTTTGACGTTCATAAGTGCTTGTCATAGCCTAAATTGAATAAAGAGATTTTAACTTTGACTTTGACTTTGAAAATCTAAACCGGTGGGTGGAAAAATTTAAAAAAAAAATCAAAATGGTAGTAAGTATATCAAACTTACAAGGAAAACTATAACGGTTAAGTTTTCTTGAAAACTATTAGTAGCTTAAGAGTAAATAGCAGCCTAAGGTATATAAAATATACCTAAACTTGGAATATTCCGTGCAAAATACGAAACCCTTAAAAATATTACTTAATTTTTTCATAATGGCTACGGAACCCTATTTCAGGGTGTCCGACACGCTCTTGGCCGGTTCTTTCTTATCATAAGGTCAAGTCAAAGTCTAGTTATTTTCCTTTGCCTAGCCACCGCGCAGTCGCAAGCAGCAAAAGTTAACTTTAACGTGTTTATCATAAGAATGAAAATACTAAAACTGGGCTACTACGAAACTCGAAACTCGAAGTTCGTGTCATGCGGTCCCTCTGACACTGATACTATTTAATACGAGAGCGAGAGGGATGGTACGACACGAACTTCCAGTTTCGAGTTTCGTAGTATTCGGACATAAGCTAGTCCTTAATGATAGGGCGTCCGGCCTTGTTGCCCAAAAGTCCGACCTAACTGGCTGTTCTATCCGGCTATTATGTTTGAGGACCTGGCAACCCTAGCCCTGCAGGTTGCAATGCGATGCAATTATATTAGAACAGGTTTAACCTACCGCAATTTACGTATTGTGGTGTTACTAGTTACTGCTTACATTCTATGGGAAGTATACACCTTTTTTTATCCTTGACTTCCTTTAACTTCGACAGTTCATTGAATCAACTGTGAAACTTTAAAATCAAATCCATTTTTTTAAGTATTTATATTGCTTTATATTGAAGGGTCCACGGAAAGAACATGTCTAGACTAAGCAACTTTTTGAGTTATAGCGGTTTGAAAGTTAGTCATCACGCACAATTACTATGGTTACAACAATACAATACAATACAAAGACTCTTTATTGTACACCAAGTTAAAAAAATACATTTTATAATGTTTTCAGATTATTTAATTCAATGGTAAGTCATAGTACTTTGTGAGCTCTACATTTCGAGATTAAAATCTCAATTTAAAGAAAAAAAATCAAAAAAATGACTAGACATGTTCTTTCTGTGGACCCTTCATATTAATAATTCGAATAAACTTTACGGTGTACACCTAATAGAAGTAAAAAACATTTTTTTTTTTTGTGATACTTACCCAATTGTTTATTAATTTATTTATTAGAATACAGGTTAGGTTTTATTACTGTCTTATCATAAAACATATTACATTAAAATTAATTAAAAAGTACAAAAATATAAATTAAGATTACGATAAAATAATATAATAGAAAATACAAAATCCTTTTTAAAAATCGCTGATTTAAAGTCGTTCAGTTTGACGAGTGCGACCTAATGTTTTAGTTATTTGCTCTTGTAAAAGGGCCCACTCTGTATTGTAATAAGTATATGTTTTTTTTCTATCTCTCTATTTTAATATCAGTGTTTCTTTATAAGAGAAGAACCCGAGCAAAACTGTAGCTGTAGGTACAAATAAGTAACGCTTGATAAAAGTTTCGGTGAATATTTAGGTGCATTCGTATCATGAAATAACTAGATCAAACCAGTTTCAGTCTTATTGTTCGACGCAATCAATCTCGACCATTTTCATCACCTTCTTTCTGTCAAATGGGATAAGATAATGGTTGACGTTGACAACGGCTTTCACCATTTCGCTCTCTCAAACGGGATAAATGCGGGTAGAAAGAGATGAATTCGATCCTTGGAGTCCGGGTTTTGGACAATACGGACGCATTTTTTTTCTGAACTCAATGTAATGATAACTTAGAGGACTAAAATATGCTAGGTAGATATAGTAAAAAAAAACGTAAGCAAGACATACTAACATTTTTAAAACATGGAGCTTCGTAAAATACGACGCAATAGCTTAATATTATACTTTCCCCACTTACTTAAATACGAGTTAAGTGAAACCGAACTGCAGTAGCCATCGCCTTTGAGATAAAAAAAATCAAAACGTCAGACGCGCGAACCGATCACTCCATACTCGATTGCGCGGGAAAGCGGACATTTTTAACGTGCAAAGGCGTTATTGCAAAGTGCCAGTGATAAGTGTGTGGATTAAAGAAAAACAAAACGTAAGTTTTTTTTTTAAAATTTAAGATTGGCGATGGGGTGTTTTATTCAGCCTTAAATGTCATGATTTTACGTTTTTAGTTAGAAGTGTTTCCATTCTTTTGTTTATTGTTTTGTTTTAACACGGTCGTCGCCGGTTGTCAGATCTGAGACTTGTTTTCGTGCGGTGCACGCAAATGTGCGTTGGAATTACTGCTGTATTATGATTACGGCATTATGAGACAGCCAAATAAAACGCGCATATGCGTTCTCGGTAATCTATGCGTTTATGAAGAATAGGAAGGTGTTTTAAGACCAAGACACCCAATAGCATTATCAAATACCTACAACACAAAATTGCTAGTACGTGGTACTACTTAAGTACTTACCTACTTCAACTTTTTCACGCAATTGACCCCTGGGTAATTTGGAACCAGAAAATACCTACCAGAAAATACCTACGACTAAATATATTCGACAGATGTTTAGTAAAGAAATGGAATCCAAAGGAAATGGTTTTTGAACTATTTTCGCGCATTTCGCGGAAAGGAAATCCTATGTATTACCTATATCACTATTATATGTTATATATTTATACAGTTTAACTAGTTGAGCAAGTAGGTAAGGCACTTATAATAGTTAAACTTAGTAAGTACTTGTGAAGCCAGTTTTCTTTAACACATTGATTTTAACAAGCCCATTAAGTTACAATGAGAGAGTCGCTAGCATTTCTATTTTTAACGAACTCCAAAGGAGCATTTGTCAGAAATTTCATTTTTAGTATCTACAAACTTTTTTTCTCTTTGTATTTTTTGTTGACTATATATCCCCTGCATTGTTATGTTATGCCAGTATGTGTAACTTACGCTTACATACTAGTAAGAGCGCTGAATTTCGGCTCAGTTTCCAAAATTGGTAAAAGAATAATGCGATTTTTTTTTAAACCGACTGTGGAAAATTGATGTTGACAAGAAAGGTCCGCTACTCTCGAATTAGATTATTGTACGCAATATTTTTTTTGCATCTGTTTACGTTAATAATGTAAACATAATTGCCCTTAATTGGCCTCAGTCTCTAGGGCCACTAGTTAAGGGTATCTAAGAAGGAAACATAGAAAATACATTTATTTACCATCGTATAAAACATCACAATCACAGGACAGAAGAAAAAACATCAGACACACATGACGCTAAGGATGCGTTGCGACGAATATCATTGTTTTTTTTTATGAACCAGCATGTGTGCCTCCTGATGGTAAGAGATCACCACCGCCCATAGACACCTGCAACACCAGGGTTATTGCAGATGCGTTGCCAACCTAGAGCCCTAAGATGGGATACCTCAAGTTTTTTTTTTTTTTTTTTTATTCGCAAGTGGGTCTCCTGGTGGTAAAAGATCACCACCGCCCATAAACATCTGCAACAGCAGGAGTATCGCAGATGCGTTGCCAACCTAGAGCCCTAAGATGGGATACCTCAAGTGCCAGTAATTTCACCGACTGTCTTACTCTCCACGCCGAATCAACAGTGCACTGCTGCTTCACGGCAAGATTAGCAAGCAAGATGATGGTAGCTATCCGGGCGGACCTTGCACAATAACCACCTGCAACATAAGTGTCAGAGGGATCGCACGACACGAACTTCGAGTTTCGTGGTAGCCATGCTGATCTCTTGTCTGTTAATCAATCAGGATACAGTTTTATGGGCAAGGATGTGGATTGCCCAGAAAGTAGTGTATGGTAGTATTTTAATGATCACTTATACACCTGCGAATCAGTTCTATACCATTCAACATATTTTATGCCATATTAGTATAAATATAAATTGTATTTTATACAGAGCCGGATTAAGTCAGTGCGGGGCCTGTAGCAAATTTTATCATGGGGCCCTTGATTTGCTTCAAGTTTATAGTATAAGTAAAATATTATATTTAAGTCGATCATATTGATACCCTTTCTCATATTGATACTCTTTCTTTGGCGGTGTTTTGTGTTGGTTTTGTTCTATTTACATTAATTTAGAAAAAAAAAACATGGTTCTATCTGAATTGACGTTTTTTACGATCAGAAAGCATTGGTCAGCGGGGCCCCTAGATGCGCGGGGCCCGTAGCATTTGCTACTCTTGCTATATGCCTAATCCGCCACTGATTTTATATAAGAAATGCTAATTTAACATGTTTATGGGTATTGAGGTAAACTAGTATAATATAAGGCAAAGGTATGTAAAAAATAAAAGTAATAGATATAGGAAATGTTGATATGCCACGTTTAGTACGCAATTTTCTAATTTTTCGCTCCTAAGCCTCTTCAAGGCTGTGAATAGACTGTTACTGAAGCAGTGAGATACAATTTTGGCATCATTTGCACTTTTAATCAGTTGAGATAGGGGTCAATCACGAGTCAGATTTAGGTTAAAAAAAATGATGTAGAGCCAAAATTATGGGAACTAAGATAGATCAATTTACACCAATGTCAAAGTCAAAGTCAAAATATCTTTATTCAATTTAGGCTATAACAAGCACTTATGAACGTCAAAAAAATCTACCACCGGTTCGGAAAAACCTCTGTTGAGAAGAATCCGGCAAGAAACTCAACGAGGTATTGTTTTTTTTTTAATACAGATTCACAATATTTATTGCCAATGCCAATGTTGCCACAATCCCACCAACTCTATCTTATTTGCATTACCAGTGGTATACCTGATACAAATGATATGGTAGAGCGTCTACATCCAACCATTGATGCTGTCAGGGTTCAGGGATAAGATACACCAACACCTTTTAGGATATTCTTGGCCTCCTACAAAGCTAAAGAAAACAATAGACTTTTAGAGTAACTGAAGTTGCTCAGGAACTATAATAATAATGATAACAATAAAACCGTTCATTTCGAGCAACATGGCGGCCGTACAATACATTCTTTACAGACTAACATACATATGACGACCGGATGGCTAAGTGGTTAGAGAACCTGACTACGAAGCTTGAGGCCCCGGGTTCGAATCCCGGCCAGGGCAGATATTTTTATGAATAATACGAATGTTTTTTCTCGGGTCTTGAATATTTAATATGTATTTAAGTATTTATTTATCTATAATTAAGTATGTTTATCCGTTGCCTAGTGTCCATAGTACAAGTTTTGCTTAGTTTGGAACTAGGTCAATTGGTGTCAAGTGTCCCATGATATTTATTATTTATTTATTTATATAATATATAAAAATAAAACGCTACGCGGTGTTGCTGTGAAAAGAGCTATGCTCAGGATTTCTCTAGGGAATCAATTCAGAAATGAAGATTTACCCACGTAGAAGAACAAGAAACTTAGAATGATTTTTCAACTTTTTTAAATTGATTATTTCCTTTTTAGCTAGCGAATTAACTTAAGTAAGACATAAGTAGATATTGTTTGTAAACAAAACTTCGTTTAACTATCTCGGGAAGGGGAGAGGTCAAAAAACAGATAATATCTTACGCATTTCATTCAATCAACACATTCTGCAAGCAACACTGAAAAAAATAATCATTTAAAATACCTGATAAATCGTTAAAGTTTATTGTTTTAAACAGTTCCAGGGGAGCCTGCTGTTTTGAGCATTAAATTTTACTGTTCCGAAAACAGTTAAAGCAAAACAGTACATTTTAATGTTTTGACCAGTAAAAAAAAATTTACTGTTTAAAACAGTAAAAAAAAGTTTAATGTTTAAACATTAAAATTTTTTTTACTGTTTTAAACAGTAAATTTTTTTAATTTTTTTTTTAATGTTTAAACATTAAAAGAATTTTAACTGTTTAAACAGTAATTTTTAATGTGCACGCACATTAAAATGTAACGAGGGAGACAGTACTTTTTAATGTGCACGCACAGTAAAATGTAATGTGGAAGACAGTAATTTTTAATGTGCACGCACATTAAAATATAACGAGGAAGACGGTACCTTTTAATGTGCACGCACAGTAAAATGTAATGTGGAAGACAGTAATTTTTAATGTGCACGCACATTAAAATGTAACGAGGAAGTCAGTACTTTTTAATGTGCACGCACAGTAAAATGTAACGAGGAAGTCAGTACTTTTTAATGTGCACGCACAGTAAGATATAACGAGCAAGTCAGTACTTTTTAATGTGCATGCACAGTAAAATGTAATGTGGAAGACAGTAATTTTTAATGTTCACGCACATTAAAATATAACGAGCAAGTCAGTGCTTTTTAATGTGCATGCACAGTAAAATATAACGAGCAAGTCGGTACTTTTTAATGTGCACGCACAGTAAAATGTAACGAGGAAGTCAGTACTTTTTAATGTGCACGCACAGTAAGATATAACGAGCAAGTCAGTACTTTTTAATGTGCATGGACAGTTAAATATAACGAGCAAGTCAGTGCTTTTTAATGTGCATGCACAGTAAAATGTAATGTGGAAGACAGTAATTTTTAATGTTCACGCACATTAAAATATAACGAGCAAGTCAGTGCTTTTTAATGTGCTTGCACAGTAAAATATAACGAGCAAGTCGGTACTTTTTAATGTGCACGCACAGTAAAATGTAACGAGGAAGTCAGTACTTTTTAATGTGCACGCACAGTAAGATATAACGAGCAAATCAGTACTTT
This sequence comes from Choristoneura rosaceana, assembly GCA_037349165.1. Lineage (NCBI taxonomy): Eukaryota > Metazoa > Arthropoda > Insecta > Lepidoptera > Tortricidae > Choristoneura > Choristoneura rosaceana. Next base: position 8,354,644 of record JAZBNJ010000046.1, on the reverse strand, counting down.
TTAATGTGCACGCACAGTAAGATATAACGAGCAAGTCAGTACTTTTTAATGTGCATGGACAGTTAAATATAACGAGCAAGTCAGTGCTTTTTAATGTGCATGCACCGTAAAATGTAATGTGGAAGACAGTAATTTTTAATGTTCACGCACATTAAAATATAACGAGCAAGTCAGTGCTTTTTAATGTGCATGCACAGTAAAATATAACGAGCAAGTCGGTACTTTTTAATGTGCACGCACAGTAAGATATAACGAGCAAGTCAGTACTTTTTAATGTGCATGCACAGTGAAATATAACGAGCAAGTCAGTGCTTTTTAATGTGCATGCACAGTAAAATGTAATGTGGAAGACAGTAATTTTTAATGTGCACGCACAGTAAAATGTAACGAGGAAGTCAGTACTTTTTAATGTGCACGCACAGTAAGATATAACGAGCAAGTCAGTACTTTTTAATGTGCATGCACAGTAAAATATAACGAGCAAGTCAGTGCTTTTTAATGTGCATGCACAGTAAAATGTAATGTGGAAGACAGTAATTTTTAATGTGCACGCACAGTAAAATGTAACGAGGAAGTCAGTACTTTTTAATGTGCACGCACAGTAAAATATAATGTGCAAGACAGTTATTTTTAATGTGCACGCACAGTAAAATGTAACGAGGAAGACGGTACTTTTTAATGTGCCCGCACAATGAAATGTAATGTGGGCGACAGTACTTTTTAATGTGCAATTACAGTACCGGCAACTGTGCATGCATATTAAAATTACTGTCTTCCACATTACATTTTACTGTGCACTACAGTTAAAGGTATTGTAAAGGAAAGTACTGTTTAACGTACATGGACAATAGCGGGTACTGTTCTGAATACCTACTACTGAGCATGCACATTAAAAAGCAATATCCTGCACAATATCTGTAACAGTGCACTTACAGTAGCGAGTACTGTAAGAGCACGGTAAAAGGTATTGTGAAGCCTGATACCTACTGCCTACGCAGTACTGCTACTAGATCAGGTAATGCGTAGGTAGGTAGGTACGCAGACAACCTGGAATAAATTAAAAATTATTTCATTTATGTCATTTATTTAAGAAGAATTAAAATCTTATGTTTAACCCAATTTGAGAACATTTTATTTACAGAAACATGACGCTGAATCCTTTTATATATTTACAATCAGTCAATTTTACATCTTAAGGTGAATGGAACGATAGCGTGTACTTTTCATAATTTGATACAACTGTTACTCCTACTACCTACATTACTTGATTGAAAAACATGTGAAATGTTTTTTACTTAGTCAATCACATCATCTAATTACCGCAAAATGTATGGAAAGTTCACGCTGTTCCCTTACACACCTTACCACTCTTACCAGTGTACCTTAATTATTCATCAGTACCTTAACCAAAATAGACTAACAAGGAAGGGTACCCAACTGTCCGACTCCGTTTTGATTCAATTTGATATATGTTATAGAGTAGTCTAAAATAGCACAGGTATTTTTTTTAGCTGCCCAAATTCAACCTGTTAGGAGAAATTGCCCTTTAAAGTACTGAAAATTTACCAAACCCTCCAACTTCTATAGATTTCTCAAAAAAAGAAGATAATGAATTACTGGTTTCATTATATGTTGGAGAACATGAAAAAAGAATGGATACGTTTTGTCAAATGTTTTTTAAGCTCTAGCTCTAGAGCTTTAAAGCTTAGTCCATGATCCTATTCATGGTCTCGAAAAAAAAAACATAAAAAACAATTGACAAAACACGAGTCCATTATTCTTTCATGTTTCCAACATACAATGGAACCAGTATTTAATTAAATTTCAGTTCTTGGAAGGACAATTTCTCCTAACAGATTGAATTTGAGCAGCTAAAAAAAAAATACCTGAGCAATTTTAGACTACTCTATAACATATATCAAAATAAATCGGACTTGGACAGTTCGGTACCCTTCCTTGTTAGCTACCAAAGGAGATCCGTATGCAAAATATGCAGGCCGCATTCGGACTTCTGATATATGTTGTAGTGAACCCAGGCTATGATATGACTGATGTTGTCAGTCTCTATAGTGGTCAGTCCAGGGAGGTGACAATCGATTTTTTTGTATGGGATTTAGAAATTTCTTTTCTCTATCATATCCTGTAACCTATCATGTAACTGGGCTTTGTGAGCCGAGGAACGTTTGGTCGTTACAATTTATAAAGATCATAATTTATATAAATTTGTGTACTACAATATATTATAAATTGATTAAATATATTGATTATATACAATAAATGATCTATTTCACCTGTCGTATGTTTCAGTATATTACAAGTAATTTGACATATAACTATGTATATCAAACGTCATTTCAAAAACAAAAATATTTTTTGTTTTTTATTCCTAACGAGTAGCTTTAAGGAAATAATGTAATATACATATATATTTAAACGCAGCTCGCAAAAGCTCTTTTAATTGATGTTTCATAAACATTATAGGTTTCAGAACAAGAAATTTCAAAATCTCATACAAAAAAATTGATGACGTCATACCTCTGGCTGACCACAATAGCGACTGGCAACATCAGCCATACCGTAGCCTGGAATCACTGCAACACGTATAAGAAGTCAGGATGCGGTTTACATATTCTGCATACGGATCGGATCTCCACTGGTATAGCTTAAGTCTAAAACAAAAAGTCTTATATTAATTAAATAACCACACGAATTGAATTCAGACAATAGCCTAAAAATATAATAGAATAAGATTGCTTAACAATCGGAATGTAAGTACAATATCTTATAAACCGATACCGAATTGCTACCAACTATATTAAGGATAATGAGGCATTAGGAAAATTAAGACCTAATAAAATTAAGACTTCGTATTCATATTAAATAACCACACAAAGGGTATAGCCCTGTATGGATGGCGAAACTGCCTTTGACGAGAAAGTGGTTTTCCTTTGGCTCGGATAATTGTCTTTACATACGTTGTAATTTGACCAAATTTTAGCCCCAAAATGGGCGTGGTTTTTGAGATAATTAAAAAAAAAGGAAAATCGTTTTTATTTTTTAATTACCAAACTAGTGGCCCGATTTTCACGAAATTTTTATATATTATGTAGAAAATTAAGAGCGTTTTTTTCTTTAAAAAAAATCCAATTAATTTTATATTTAAGTAAAAAAAAATCATTTTTTTAATATTCATAATTTTTTTTTTTTTACTTGCGAGGTGGCGACACCTACCAATATCAGATATATTATGACCCATTTAATACTCTAATACATATATTTTTTTCAAAAACATTCATTTGGATCATCAGGTTAAAATAAGCGAATTTGTAACATCTCATACATAGCCTTCCCTTTACTACGTACATGGGCGTTTTCAAAAAAGTTGTTGAAATGACTTTTTTTTTAGAAGTGGATGAAATTTGGTATTCCTACTCAGAATCAGGAGCACTTTCGATTATAATAATAGGAGAAAAAAAATGTCTCAATATTTTTTATTTACTTATATTATTTATTACTTATTTATTACTTTCGATTTATTACTTATTTATTACTTTCGATTATAATAATAGGAGAAAAAAAATGTCTCAATATTTTTTATTCCATTACGTTACCGTTTTCATACGCGTATCTGTGGCGGTAGTGTAATGGATAACACAAAATTATATGAAAAACCTGGGACACTTTTTTTTCCTATTGCAATCGAAAGTGCTCCTGATTCTGATTAGGAATACCAAATTTCATCCACATCTGACAAAAAAGTCATTTCAACATCTTTTTTTTGAAAACGCCCACCTACGTAACATAGGATTCAATAGTAGGGTGGTTTGAAAAACATTTTTTTTATTTATTTTCTTAGCATGGGGGTAGAATTTGTACCTTATGAAAAAAGAAAATTTTTCAAAAAAAAAATTTTTTTTATCTAATGTTTTGAGGTGGCCCACGAGGAGAACGGCCTGCATGGCTATCACAGGGGCGTTCAAAACAACGCCGACAGCAGCAATGGAAGTCCTACTGGACCTACCACCACTGCATATTGCTATAGAATCTGAGGCACTGGTCCCACCGGCGGCTACAAACTATTAGCGAGTAAAACTATAAACTACAAACGAGTGGGCAAGAGGCGAGAAGCGAGTATAGTTTTGCTAGTTTAGACGCTCGGCTATAAGCGAGTATTTGCGTGCGACGGGCGATTACTCGCTGCACTAGCTCAGCTCGAGTACCGTTGCGCTAGTTTTATAGTCGATAGCTTATCGCTGCGGTCAACTAGTAGACAGTGGTCCCACCGCCAGCTATCGGCGAGCTCGGCGGTCAACTAGTAAAATTCTGTACTAGAAACAGTTGACAATCGGCGGGCGGCCAGTAAACAATTCTATAGAATTATCGCTTACTCGCCGGGCGGTGGGACAGTATCCTCGCCGGCAGTGTGAACAGCCAGCTATGAACTATAAAAATATAACTCTCTCTTTTATGTACACGGAAGCGATTATCTTTTGTTCGTTTCTTGGGCTAGAAAATAGCCGATAGCTCATAGCTTACTAGCTCGCGGTGGGACCAGTGCCTGAAGCGCGTAAGTCGTTGCACAGAATGAAAATATACGGCCTGTGGAACGATTCCGCTCCGAGGACAAAGCACACCAAAATGGAACAGAACAAATACCTTGATAGTATAACGGCGATGGGTTGCGACAAAATGCAACCAAAGTACATATTCCGAAGGAACTTCAAGGTACATGTTCCTACAAGGACAGAATGGACGGACACGGAAGGATTGACACTGCCCGAAGGCAGTGAAAATTCATGGTACACGGATGGATCTAAAATGAAATCCGGTACAGGAGCCGGCATTCACGCCAAGGACTTCAATAGTAGTGTAAGCATGGGAAATTATGCAACCGTCTTTCAAGCAGAGACGTATGCAATTATTTCCTGTGCACAGGAGAATATAGATAGGAAGGTAAAAGAACAAACCATCTATATACTCAGTGACAGTCAAGCAGCTCTAAAGGCACTCACATCGCCAAAGGTTGACTCAAGACTGATCTATAATGGAGTACAAGCATTAAACAAGCTTGGCAGACGCAACAAAGTGCGACTGGTTTGGATCCCAGGACACAGAGGCTTCATCGGCAATGAAAAAGCAGATGAGCTAGCAAGGGAAGGGTCAATGAACAAAAACATAGGGCCCGAACCGTATGTGGGACTCTCACAGGGTACCATAAAGAATGCTATAAACGACCACACCAGATTTAAACACCAACAAGAGTGGAAAACACTGGAAGGTCTAAAGCACTCAAAACGATTCATCGAAAACGTCAGCACTAGCTGGACTAAAAAACTCTGGACACTCAGTAGGAAGCAACTCCGACAAATCGTCGGGGCATTTACAGGTCACTTTGATACTAAACACATACTAGTAAAGATGGGACTACAGGACAATGAAGATTGTAGATTATGTGGTGAGGAAGACGAAACAATGGAACACATTATGTGTGAATGTGACGCTCTCGCCAGATTAAGAATGAGACTCTTTGGCGTCGGATACCCCGCGCCAGGAGACTTTAAGGCACTACCGCTACATCAAATCATCCAATTCATGGATGAGGTGATAAAAGCAATGGAGTAAGTGCGAAGGAGGGGTAATTACACAAAAGATCCCTACGGGTCGAAGTGTATCCGCAAGGACCCCTAAAAGTAAGGTAAGATAAGATAAGAGGTGGCCCACTCGCTTTTAAAATTAATAATTTATCAAATGAGGTAGTTCCAACAAAAAAAAATTTTTTCGGTCAAACATCGTGGAAGACGTCTAAAAATTGTCGATTGTGATTTTTTTTACTTTAATACAAAAGAAAGAGAAGTCATTTTTTGATTTTTTACATTAATTACAAAAATAATAGATTTTTTTTTTTTTACTTTTGATTTCCAATTGGCTGTCGAGGGGTGACCCTACAGGTTCTAGAACACCTTTAATATATATTTTTTGGTACTACTTCATTTAATAGATTATTAATTTTAAAAGGGAGTGGGCCATCTCAAAATATTAAGTAAAAATTTTTTTTTTTGAAAATTTTTCTTTTTTCATAAGGTACAAATTCTAACCCCCTTGCTAAGAAAATAAAAAAAAATATTTTTTCAGCCCACCCTACTATTGAATCCTATGTTACGTAGGTGGGCGTTTTCAAAAAAAGATGTTGAAATGACTTTTTTGTCAGATGTGGATGAAATTTGGTATTCCTAATCAGAATCAGGTGTACGCATACTTTTAGAGTCGTTTTGTGAAAAAACATCATTTTGGGTATTAAAAAGATTTTGTGAAAAATCGGACTTATCACACTTCACCTGCGGGCAGGTCCTCGTAGCGTCATTAACATTGCGGACACAAAATGTATAACAATTACATGCAAAATTAGACTTGTTGCACCTTTCCATTACATCGTTACAACAAGTACACGGAACGTTATGTGATAAGTCTGACTTATTGCCTTTACCCTGGGGACTCGCGTGCGAAAGTGTTATGTCATTGGTTTTGTGACACTGAAATTGTTCATCATTAAATACAAAATCATTATCAGAACAAGAATACGTCCCCTTTGTTTGTGAAAAAATTGACATACTACCCTTTTCCTGTGGACGGGTAGGAGTTACGTAATCGACTTTGTGAATAGAAAAATTCTTAGAATTACGTACAAAATCGGACTTTTTACATTTCGGTATAGCACCGTTACAAGAAGTAGAAGTTACTTTTTTATCCTTATCGGCACATGAATAATTGTTGTACATCGAATCTAGACTTTTCGTACAATTCTGGTACTTATCTAAACAATTCGGATGAAAATTATGATCATGACTGTACTCGTATGTATCGTTTGTGGACGAGTAGTCAGAATGACAGGACTTATTTTCATAAGAAATACCACTTGGGATATTATTATTATAGTCATTATTCACGGCACCAAACGAACGATTTTGAAATTTACGATCGCGCACGGGTAACTCGACACTATAGAACTTTTCCGGCACGAACTTATTTACGGCACTTTCATTCGCGTTATTAGAGTTATTATTATGGTTCAAAGACTCACCCTTGTCCTCCAACTTACGACACTGTTCTCGTAGGTGACCGTACCGCTTACAGTAGGTACAGTAGGGTCGCGCGGCTCGCGCGGGACCGGAGGCCGAGGTCGTCGGGGAAGCCCGCGGCGGCGCGTTCACGCCGGGCGTGCCGCGGGGCTGCGGCAGCGCGGGCGCGTGCGCGGGCGGGGCCGCGGCGGCGCGCAGGGGCAGCGGGGCAGCGGCCCCGGGCTGCGCGCGCACGGGCGGCGCGCCGCGCGCGTGCCCGCCGGCGGCCGCGGAGGGGGCCGGGGCGCCGCGGAAAGTACTCGCGCCGGCGGCCGGCGATGGCCTCGCTGTTGATACTCGTCGCTCCTCTTCGCCAATGGAGTCTTCAATGTTTCTAGCATGATGTAATAACTCGGCGAATGTAGTGAATTCCTCTCTGCGGAGTCGTTTTCTTATTCGCACGTTCAAAAGGCCGTAAATCATGTCTAATTGCACTTTTTCGTTTAAATCGTTCTTAGGTAGTCTTGACAACAGGGCGCGCGCTTTGGCAACGAACACATCGGTATTCTCGTGCTGTTGTTCGGTTGCGAATAAGTCGCGGTAAATTCTATGGGGCGGCCGTCGGTCGCCGTAGGCGCTTCGAAGGTTATTTTATTAACGACCTCGTCCCATGTAGTTACTTGATGTTTAATGCCCTGCCACCAGGTGGCCGCATCGTGCGTCAGCAACATCGACAAACCTTTTATTGCATTATGATCAGTCACGTTAGCGCACTCTTTATAGCTTTCTATAGCATCGATAAATCCTTCTACGGACTCGGTAGGTGTGCCGCTAAACACAGCCTTACAACGCGCAAAGTTACCATGTTCGGTGAGCACCGGCGCGGGAGTAGAGGTACTCGCGCGGTGGCCGAGGACACTGTCGAGGATTTCCTTAATAGCGTTGGTTTGCGTTCTTTGTAGGCCTTCTAGGAGCATGGAAACGTTCTGCTGTGAGAATGTTGCGTCAGCAATGCGGGTGGCGGGGGAGGGGTGGGGAATGCCTATTGCATCATCTCCGTCATCATCGCCGTCATGCTGGTACTCCTGGTGTTCGTGCTGAGGTGGCGCAGAGGAATGGGGAATGCGTGATGCATCGTCTCTGTTGCCATGCGAAATTTGTTGTTGCTGGGCAGGCATCCGTAGCGCGGGAGGCACGTTTTCTCGTTCCTCCTCGTCACTGTGGACGTCTTCCATTTGCACCGGGTTTGCGTGACTTCTAGTACGCGTCATTATCACTATGCGGATAGTTCGTACCTACATAGGTATGTGCATTACGTTCACGAACACACAAGTTTAGGTTAGGTAGACGCGGAGTCGTTCAAACGGATTTCGACACTCACGAAAATCACTCACTCGCGAATCGTTTGTTTTACCACTAATCCACACACTGTTGGGACGCCAGATATAGTACTGGGAACTACTTAAGGGGTGCGCCACTGCCGGCTGGCAGAGAATGAGAAAAACTCAGGGGTGTAGGTTCGTTAGGTCTTTACTATCAAAAAAAATGACAGTTAATGGATTAGTGGGTTAGTCACTAGTTTAACACTGTAGGGCAAGACGATGCCGCTTGCGGTGTGAGCGTCGTGTCGTGTGTATGCGCGGGCGCGGAAATGTCACACGCATTCGCTACGGCGGCTTGGAAACGACTACTTGTTGGTCCGCGATCAGCGCGGCGCGGAATAGAGCGGGGCGCGGGAGGTGAGGAGGGGGCAGCGTGTTATACAACATACATGCACCACACTCACACTAGCAAAATCTTGCTGGTCGGCGCGCGCGAGAGGCCCGCTCGGGTAAGACGCGGCTTGGTGTTTGAACACGGTTTGCTATAACAGATAATTTACTGAGAACAAAGGGTCAATGTGGAGCAATGAGCTTCTACATACAACATCATTGATGTGACATATAACATCATTGATGTGGAGTAAGGCAGCTAAAAAACCATGTCATTTATTAAGATATATATTTATTATAAATTGACACTACATTTTTAGGGTTCCGGAGCCAAAATGGCTAAAACGGAACCCTTATAGTTTCGCCATGACTGTCTGTCTGTCTGTCTGTCTGTCCGTCCGCGGCTTTGCTCAGAGACTATCAATGCTAGAAAGCTGTAATTTTGCACAGATATATAGGTAAACTATGCCGACAAAATAGTACAATTAAAAATTCAAAACCAATTTTTTTTAGGGTACCTCCCATAGACGTAAAGTGGGGGTGATTTTTTTTTTCTCATCCAACCCTATAGTGTGGGGTATCGTTGGATAGGTATTTTAAAACCATTAGGGGTTTGTTAAAACGATTTTTCGATTCAGTCTTCTGTTTGCGAAATATTCAACTTTAAAGTGCAAATTTTCATTAAAATCGAGCGTCCTCCCCCCTCTAAAATCTAACCCGGTGGGTGGAAAAATTTGAAAAAATTCAGGATGGTAGTCATTATATCAAACTTTCAAGGAAAACTATAACGGCTAAGTTTGCTTGAGAACTATAGTAGTTTATGAGGAAATAGCAGCGTAAGGTATAAAATATACCTAAACTTGGAAGATTCCGTATAAAATACGAAATCCTTAGAAAAATATTACTTAATTTTTTCGTAATGGCTACGGAACCCTATTTTGGGCGTGTCCGACACGCTCTTGGCCGGTTTTATTACATAGCAAATTACTGCACTTACTAAATCTTTTGTTACAAGCAAAAGTTTTAGGGCACATGATGCTTAGCTAAGTACATTAATCATCATTTAGACATAAAAAATAAAGTGAAGTTCCCAATTTGCCCTGAGCAAGCGTTATATAGTGCTTGGGCACAGGCCTCCTTTCTTGTATGAGAGGGTTTGGGAGTCCCCATACAAAAAAGGAAACCGATTGTAGGCAATCACTAGTGATTGCTACTGTAATCTACACTAATATTATAAAGAGGAACGATTTGATTAAATTTGTTAACATTGGTTTATGCATTGGCTAGTAAAAATAGAGACTCTTAATAGAGGGTGTGGTTCTTCCGCGCTTGGAGTGACAGGAAATATCTATATTTATTTTAAGAGGCGCCAAGATAATCTGTCAGCAAGCCGATGTTTGTGCTTAAATAAAACAAAAGAATTACTATTACAAATTTTATTGTTCTTTAGTGTTTTCCAAAGATATATCACTAGATATTCAAATATTCTAATATTATAAGCCGTACACTGAACTTGGCTTAAGGGCCTTAACTATGTCTCTTAGCTTAAGGTTAAATAATATATATGGTACATTACCAACGTCCAACTAAGCGTGGCACTAACAGTAGTATAATAGTTTTCTACCTCTCAACACATTGGACTTTCCTACTAGCTGGTAACCGTAGTGCAGTATCTTCTTATAGTTTGCTCCCTTCTGTATAATGTTCACCGCAGTGAGTGAAGTGAAGTCACCGGCCTTAAGTTAAACTCGCCTCACGTGCATGGTAAGAAAGCCAGTTGTTTTAAGATTTAAAGTTAAACAGAATAAGAAAGAAAAACCTGTGGACAAGCAGTACGCAGCATGTTAGTAATTGGGCATTTGCGACAAATAAGAAATAAGTATGAAACAAAGGAAGAAAACCTTACCACAGATGTGGTTTTTCTCTAAACAAAGCTTTAGCTAGCCATGTGGTTTTAGTGCCACCGACACTGTTCAATCTATTTTAACAGCTGATTGGGTGAATACATCATAGTGGCTGAAAATAGAAAGTCACCAATTGGTTAACAATGGCAATAAACGCAATAGAAACGCAAACCGGGGAAGGCTGAAGAAAACTCTTACCAGTTACTTGATGTGAAAAAACAGAAACGCAGGCATCATTTTGTGCATGGTCGAGCTTGATTCTAAATTAGCAAAAGTGGCGATGAACGCTGAAAATCAAGATATAATCCGTAAGCACACTTATATATAAATGGAAGAACACTTCAAAACAGTGGATTCTTACCCGAAGCGAGACAGGACTCAAGGAAGTATTAGTTTTTAGCTCAAATCATGGCGTATGCAATGGAGTTGCCTTCCAGTGATCATGACGATGATGACTTCCTAATATCCATACTAATACTAATATTATATATGCGAAAGTGTGTTTGTGTGTTTGTATGTTTGTGTGTTTGTGTGATTGTATGTTTGTCCCTCTTTCACGCCGTAACGGAGCGACGGATCGTCGTGATTTTTGGCATAGAGATAATTTATGGTCCCGAGAGTGACATAGGCTACTTTTTATCCCGGAAAAATGCACAGTTCCCGAGGGAATAGCGCGCGATAACCGAATACCACGCGGGCGGAGCCGCGGGCAAAAGCTAGTACTTATTATACTCTTTGATGATGACGAGTGGATTTTCGATAGACGACAAAACAACTTGAGGTGCGTTCACAAAACTCGAGGACAGAACAGTTATAAGTAGGTGTCCTTACAGACTTCAAAATTAAAATCAATTGACCCCGACAGCTAAAACGACAGAATATGAAAGCAGATATTTTCTTCAAGTGGAAAACTAAAAATATGGTTTTTTTGGAGTTCAAGTTAAAAATCAAATAGTTGGGATCCATTACCATAGCAGGGTATTTCGGAACGCATCCGTATAGTCAACTTAGTCTACAGACTCCCTCTATGATAACGGCGCGTTTACGAAGGCAGGTCGTTGACACGTAAGGCCAACTGACTAGTTAATTTAATATAAAAGAGGATTTCCGAATAACGAGTTATAACATTGTCAACTTCGTAATTGATTAAACATATACAGAAATTGTTTGAACCAAAAAAAGGAAAGTTCGAAAATAAATTTCTCATGAAACAGTGTCGTGCGCGTATGCGGACTTAACAAACTACCACACTCCGTAAACGCACTTGATGAACAAAACGTCGGAACTGTCAAGTGTCAAAACAAAACGAGTAACCAAATCTTTACCAAACAGATCCACGTGCGGGACCATTCGCTGTGTGAGTGCGGTCTCGAAGAAGGTACACCGGACCACATATTCTTCAACTGCCCCAATATCCCTGTCTCCTTGTACGATTATCTCCCTGACTTTATCCCCCGTCCAGCAAATTTTAGGTCTACGCTTTCCTTTGTACACACTGACTTTGTTGATGTCTTAACTCGATTTATCTCCTACTTTAACATCAAGCTATAATCCCCTGCGTACTATATGTGTTCTCTGTTTGTCCTAACCAGTATATGTCCAATAAGTATAATTAACAATTTATGTTGTTGTTGTAGGTATCCCGAACTAACCCTACCGGTCAATTGACAGCACAGCGCCGTTTCTACCCTGTTTATTTAAGACAGATCGCGAATCCTTTGTAGCTCTCAACCTTGACGCTGGCAAAATTGTCCCATTGGACAGACGCCATTTAAAAAAAAAAAAAAAAAAAATCTTTACCAAATTCTTTTTCTCAAGAAAAGTACAATTAAAATGTAGGAAAAAACTAGCATTCTGCCTAGGATCGGCTCAAAATCTACAGCTCGATAAGGGAAACAGATTCCCCTAAATGTATGTCGAGGATGGAGCATGGAATGTATGATGAAAGTGGTGCGACAACATGCAGCTGTATACGACTTCTACAAAAGTTACGGTAAGGCGATTCTCGCAGGTTCTCCCGACCCTTAAAATGTTACAAATTCGATGGAGCATTTTACACATGGATGACAAAAAAATTTAAGTTGGAACATTTGTAAATTTAGGCTACAGGCTTACAACAATACAGGTATCAAAGTATTAGGAACTGCGCTGTTGGAAGTCAAACTCAAAATTAAAGGTTATTTTATGGAATTTATTGGAACTGACTTACAATTCCAGCCAACACACACCAAGCCAACACTTGGCAAAGATGCTTGTTTGGTGTTAGGGTTAATTGAAAGGAAACACATAAATAAGGTAATACAAAATATTGTTACAGATGATCCAAGGAAAAGTGCATTAGTTTCAAAATACCATGATGTATTTACCGGTACAGGAAGATTCCCCGGTGAATATATTGTTGAAGGAAGGCTCTATACCAGTCTCAAAGCCACCTCATTGTGTAACTCTTAAATTAAAAGAACAGCTTAAGTCTGAGCTTGACCGATTGTGTGATAAAGGTGTTTGTTAGTCCTATACCTCATAAGCATACTTTTTAACTATCGCGTTGTGTCTTAACCCTGTTTTTTTTTTGTCGCTATTAATTTTAGTCTCATTTTACATCGATCATGTATAAAATTTTCGCTTTGTATCCTATTTTGTATTAGACAATATATTTAGTCGCAATGTACAGTCGAAGGCGAAAATATCGGCACGGACAGTGATCAAAAATATGTGAACACGACTTTATTGTCAAGGGAATAAGGTTAATCAGATATTTTTGAAACTTTGGGAACGTACATATATTTATGCCCTCGACTGTACCTTTTTCGCTTTTTTTCCACGACATTAATGCAGTGCAGTGTACTTCAATGTCACAATGACTGCGTATTGGCTATTATTCATTAGACTAAGATAAAATTTCAATGAGTTTAGGTATGATACTACACAGGTACAGTCGAGGGCAAAGATTTACATCATACGGTCAAAAGGGACAAAAGTAGGTATGTGTACGCGACCATATTGTCCTAACATTAAGGGCATGCATACATATTTTAGTCACTTTGACCGTATTTATCTTTGCCCTCGACTGTACCAAACACATTAAACAAAAGAATGCTCGAAAAGTTAGTCATATTAGCCTCCGAAGCAGGGCTAAAGTAATACTTTTAGCCCCTAGGGCTAGTATCGTTTAATGTTTTATTGCAATCCTAGTAAAAACTTGTGCTGATATGGCTTATTTTAGACTCTTGACAAACAATCTACTATAGTGTAATAGTACTCTAGTTTAACGACCGTTTAGCCTAGTGAGTAGTGGACCTGGTCTACGAAGCTGGAGGTCCCGGGTTCGAATCCCGGTTAGGGCATTTATTTGTGTGATGAGCACGAATATTTATTCCTGAGTCATGGATGTTATCTATGGATTTAAGTTTGTATTTATCTATACAAGTATGTATACCGTCACCTCACCTAGTACCCATAGCACAAGCTTTGCTTAAGTTTGGGACTGGGCTGATTTGTGTAAGATTGTGTGTTCAGAAATGTTGAGATCGCGACGAAACGCGATCCGGTGAATAACTACAAGTAATTTATGCTTATGAGGTAAAGGACTAACAAACGGATAAAGGTGTGCTTTCAAAGATGGATGAAGCAACAGAATGGATTAAGAGGATTGTAATACTTAGTTGAGAAATACCAAACTGCAATTTGTGTGTGTCTGGATCGTAGAGATTTGTTTGTTTAATAGTATTTGTTTACTACAAATGTGTTCTAAAAAATAGTTTGAGATACCAACCTATCAATGACCTCAAGTCTACTTAGTGACGCAAAATATTTTTAAGTCATGGATTTAAAACAGTCCTGGCAAATTGCTTTCTGGATCTAGTAAAAAAAAATTACTTTTTCCACTGTATTTGGGGATATATAATTTTAATGTTTTACTGTTACAAATATCTGCTGAAATACCTATTTCTAGAAAATTGTGAAAGTTGCTTTAAAGACATAAAATACATTTAGTCCTATGTATCCTAAATCGAATGGTTTTGTTGAAAAATTTGTAGCCATCGCAAAAAATATGCTGAAGAAATGTAGCGATGAACATTTGGACATATAATTAATGCTATTGGAGTACAGGAATATAGTCCAGTGTTGGGCTCACCATACTCTCCTTTCCAATTGTTATTAAGCCGGTTAACGAGATCCACTTTGCCTTTGCATACCGAACTGCTTGCCCCGAATGTTGTAAATGATTTTGACAAGTTCCAAAAACAGTGAGACTTGATAAATATGATAATAGAAAAGAACAGGATATAGTAATAAAGAACACTTCCAAGATATCTGTGTTTCAATAGTTTGCCCTATCACCTGCTGTTATTTAAAAATGTGAGATCTTAAAGTAGGTTAGATTTGACTTGGCCAGTTTTTGAGTTTTTATCAGAATTAAAAAATATATAGGTATATAATTATGTTGAATAACTTTATAAAATGACTGATGTAATGAAAACTGGTCAAGTCAAATCTAACCTACTTTAAGATCTCACATTTTTAAATAACAGCAATTGTTATAGGTATCCAATAAAGCACAGAAATAGAGTTTAATACTTGTTGATAATGTTATTTTAACTTGGAACTCATTTAGATCTCCATTATTTTTGCGGCGAAGCCCACAGCCAAGCATAGTTTTTGTATTGAACTTGGCTCTCCTTTTTTACATTTATGTTTTTGGTGGGATTATAATTTACTGTTCAACATATTTTTTTGCAAAATCATGATCAGTTAGCTTTACTGTGTTCTCCGTTAAATTAACTGTTTTGATCACTAAGAGATAACGTTCAAGACATTATAATTAACTGTTTTGATCAATAAGATATAACGTTCAAGACATTATAATGTACCGTTTCGATCATTAAGAGATAATGTCCAAGACGTTATAATTTACTGCTACAACAGACCTTTTTGCTAAATCATGATCAGTTAGCTTTACTGTGTTGTCCGTTAAGTTTACTGCTTTGATCATTAAGTGATAATGTCCAAGACATTATAATTTCTTGTTTAGATCATTAAGAGATAATGACCAAGACATTATAATTTACTGTTACAACATAATTTTTTGCAAAATTATGATCAGTCAGCGTTACTGTTTCCTCCGTTAAATCAACTGCTTTGATCATTAAGTGATTATGTCCAAGACATTATAATTTACTGTTTTGATCAATAAGATATAACGTTTAAGACATTATAATCTACTGTTACAACAGATATTTTTGCTGAATCCTGATCAGTTAGCTTTACTGTGTTGTCCGTTAAGTTTACTGCTTTGATCATTAAGAGATAATGACCAAGACAATATAATTTACTGTTACAACAGACATTTTTGCAAAATTATGATCAGTCAGCTTTACTGTGTCCTCCGTTAAATTTACTGCTTCGATCATTAAGTGATAATGTCCAAGACATTATAATTAATTTACTGTTACAACAGATATTTTTGCTGAATCCTGATCAGTTAGCTTTACTGTGTTGTCCGTTAAGTTTACTGCTTTGATCATTAAGAGATAATGACCAAGACAATATAATTTACTGTTACAACAGACATTTTTGCAAAATTATGATCAGTCAGCTTTACTGTGTCCTCCGTTAAATTTACTGCTTCGATCATTAAGTGATAATGTCCAAGACATTATAATTTACTGTTACAACAGATATTTTTGCTGAATCATGATCATTTAGCTTTACTGTGTTGTCCGTTAAGTTAACTGCTTTGATCATTGAGTGATAATGTCCAAGACATTATAATTTACTGTTTCGATCATTAAGAGATAATGACCAAGACATTATAATTTACTGTTACAACATAATTTTTTGCAAAATTATGATCAGTCAGCTTTACTGTGTCCTCCGTTAAATCAACTGCTTTGATCATTAAGTGATAATGTCCAAGACATTATAATTTACTATTTTGATCAGCAAGTGATAATGTCCAAGACATTATAATTTACAGTTTTGATCAATAAGATATAACGTTCAAGACATTATAATCTACCGTTTCTATCATTAAGAGATAATGTCCAAGACATTATAATTTACTGTTTTGATCAATAAGATATAACGTTCAAGACATTATAATCTACTGTTACAACAGATATTTTTGCTGAATCCTGATCAGTTAGCTTTACTGTGTTGTCCGTTAAGTTTACTGCTTTGATCATTAAGAGATAATGACCAAGACATTATAATTTACTGTTACAACAGACATTTTTGCAAAATTATGATCAGTCAGCTTTACTGTGTCCTCCGTTAAATTTACTGCTTCGATCATTAAGTGATAATGTCCAAGACATTATAATTTACTGTTACAACAGATATTTTTGCTGAATCATGATCATTTAGGTTTACTGTGTTGTCCGTTAAGTTAACTGCTTTGATCATTGAGTGATAATGTCCAAGACATTATAATTTACTGTTTCGATCAGCAAGTGATAATGTCCAAGACATTATAATTTACTGTTTTGATCAATAAGATATAACGTTCAAGACATTATAATCTACCGTTTCTATCATTAAGAGATAATGTCCAAGACATTATAATTTACTGTTTTGATCAATAAGATATAACGTTCAAGACATTATAATCTACTGTTACAACAGATATTTTTGCTGAATCCTGATCAGTTAGCTTTACTGTGTTGTCCGTTAAGTTTACTGCTTTGATCATTAAGAGATAATGACCAAGACAATATAATTTACTGTTACAACAGACATTTTTGCAAAATTATGATCAGTCAGCTTTACTGTGTCCTCCGTTAAATTTACTGCTTCGATCATTAAGTGATAATGTCCAAGACATTATAATTTACTGTTACAACAGATATTTTTGCTGAATCATGATCATTTAGCTTTACTGTGTTGTCCGTTAAGTTAACTGCTTTGATCATTGAGTGATAATGTCCAAGACATTATAATTTACTGTTTCGATCATTAAGAGATAATGACCAAGACATTATAATTTACTGTTACAACATAATTTTTTGCAAAATTATGATCAGTCAGCTTTACTGTGTCCTCCGTTAAATCAACTGCTTTGATCATTAAGTGATAATGTCCAAGACATTATGATTTAATGTTTTGATCAGCAAGTGATAATGTCCAAGACATTATAATTTACTGTTTTGATCATTAAGATACAACGTTCCAGACATTATAATGTACCGTTTCGATCATTAAGAGATAACGTTCAATACATTAAAATATACTGTAACAACACAGACATTTTTGCAAAATCATGATCAGTTAGCTTTACTGTGTTCTCCGTTAAATTTACTGTTTTGATCATTAAGTGATAACGGTCAAGTCATTAAAATTCACTGTTACAATACAGTAATTTTTGCGAAATAATGATCAGTCAGCTTTACTGTGTTCTCCGTTAAATTTAACTGTTTTGATCATTAAGTGATAACGGTAAAGTCATTAAAACTTACTGTTACAACACAGACATTTTTGCGAAATCATGATCAGTTAGCTTTACTGTGTTCTCCGTTGAATTTACTGCTTTGATCATTAAGTGATAACGGTCAAGTCATTAAAATTCACTGTTACAATACAGTAATTTTTGCGAAATAATGATCAGTCAGCTTTACTGTGTTCTCCGTTGAATTTACTGTTTTGATCATTAAGTGATAACGGTCAAGTCATTAAAATTTACTGTTACAACACAGGCATTTTTGCGAAATCATGATCAGTTAGCTTTACTGTGTTCTCCGTTAAATTTACTGTTTTTGATCATTAAGTGATACTGTTCTAAACATTAAAAGTTACTGATATAAATTTAATGATTACCATCGTTTAATTTTAACGTTTTTTCATTAATTTCAAATGTTCCATCAGTTAATTTTACTGTTTTGTATTTAACTGTTTTTGAAACGGTTGTTGGTAATGTACAAAACAGTTACTTTTAATGTGAATCCGTTTACTGTTTGAACGGTAGAAATTATTTTTTTCAGTGAAAACAATCCCACCCTTATTTTCATCAGGATAAAGTTAATATTGCTGATTTGCTTCATTCAAGTTACAAATAGACTGTGACGTCAGAGTATCCTTAAAAAGGCGTAGAAGCTGAACGCTATAATCATCATCATCATCAGCCGGAAGACGTCTCCTGATGGACATTATGCCTCCCCATAGACTTCTAGTTGCTTCGGTTGGGTTATTCCCACCTGTTACCACTGGTAACTAATGAGAATAAAAATTCCCATCTGAGATTTCATCTGGGATTTTTTTTCTCACTAGTTACCACCAATTTCTTTAGTAGGTATGAGATGGAAAAAAAACAATTGGTTACCACCGCATTCATTTTAATTTTCAGCAGTTTATTGTCAACATATTAAAAACGTTAACCGATTCCTCATCATCATGTCAATCGAAACACGTCCACTGCTGGACATAGGCCTCCCCCAAGGCTCTCCACTCAGACCGGTCTTGTGCTTTTCGCATCCACCGCGATCCCGCGATCTTAACGAGGTCGTCGCTCCATCTTGTTGGAGGCCTACCGACAGCTCGTCTCTCGGTCCGCTGAAGTCTTTGACCAGTGTGTGTTGCCAGTGATGACATACGGATCTGAGACGTGGGCGCTAACAATGGGCCTTATGAGGAAGCTCAAAGTCACTCAAAGGCTATGGAGATGGCTATGCTCGGGGTTTCTCTGCGGGATAGAATCAGAAATGATGATATCCGCAGTAGAAACTCGGCTTAAAATTTAGTACGGGAATGTAGTTAGGAAGACAATGCAAGTACAGTCAACAAAAAGTACAGTCAACAAAAAGCTTGTATCTAAAATATAATTTTTAACATATTTTTTTGGGTTCTTTATCCGTTTTTTTTTTCTGTTCAGAGAGAAGCGTAATAAATATGGACGTCCATTCATAAAATTTCCCATTCATAATATCAGTAAGATTATCCTCCGATTGACACACCCTTTTACGAACCAACTGAATCGTGACACTATAGAACCTTTTCCACAGAAAATGACACAGACATCGCATTGCCTGCCCAGGAAAATGATTATGACGATTACTGTGAGAGAGTTCTATATAGGCGCAAATCGTTCAACACTCCATACATCAAAATTATCAATGTTATCGACGTAAATTCGATTTCTTATCATACATTAAAATAGGCGTTCTTGGGCGGGTGTTAACTATACATTTTCTGTACACATTTTGATAGAAGCGATAATAATCCGTACGAAAAGTGAAAAACAAAGTAATCTTAAGATAACTGTAACTACGTAGTAGCGATCATCGCTGAATCACCAAAATGTATGTATACCTATCTTCTTACAATATCATAATTCCTCATGATAAAACCGGCCAAGAGCGTGTCGGACACGCCCAAAATAGGGTTCCGTAGCCATTAGGAAAAAATCAAGTAATGTTTTTCTAAGGATTCTAGTATTTGACTACCATCCTAAATTTTTTAAAATTTTTCCACCCACCGGTTTAGATTTTAGAGGGGGGGACGCTCGATTTTAATGAAAATTTGCAGTTTAAAGTTGAATATTTCGTAAACAAATTACTGAATCGAAAAATCGTTCTAGCAAACCCCTAATGGTTTTAAAATACCTATCCAACGATACCCCACACAATAGGGTTGGATGAGAAAAAAAATCACCGCCACTTTACGTCTATGGGAGGTACCCTAAAAAAAATTGTTTTTGAATTTTTAATTGTACTATTTTGTCGGCATAGTTTACTTATATATCCGTGCAAAATTACAGCTTTCTAGCATTGATAGTCCCTGAGCAAAGCCGCGGACGGACAGACAGACGGACAGACAGACAGACAGACATGGCGAAACTGTAAGGGTTCCGTTTTTGCCATTTTGGCTCCGGAACCCTAAAAATGGAAAAGCCATGGTAGCCTGGTTTGACCTTTTTATGTTTTTAAAATAATCATATACGTTAGGATGAACATATGTGATTTTCCCACAAAAGGCTCCTAGAAACACAGGGAAGCTTAAAGTTCCATCTTACAGACTGGTTAAAACCAAAAAGTCGTTTTTGGGAAATTGCATAAGTTTTTTTAATAATAAAATTCCAAAAAATATTACAAGCGAGACAGATACAAAATTCAAATTAATAATAATAATAATAATAATATGACGGGACACTCGACACCAATTGACCTAGTCCCAAACTAAGCAAAGCTCGTACTATGGACACTAGGCAACGGATAAACATACTTAAATATAGATTAAATATCCAAGACCCGAGAACAAACATTCGTATTATTCATACAAATATCTGCCTCGGCCGGGATTCAAACCCGGGACCTCGAGCCTCAATTATTGTCAAGAAGACGTTAATAAGAATAAGGCTTATTATAAAGTCAATGATTATATCAAGGATAATTGGAAATAATTCCGATCCGCATTAGCTCTTATCTATCTTATGCTTTCGTCACCATTTTGCATCCATCATCCGCCTTTTAAACATAACGAACAGGGGAGGCTTATAATAGGGTCTCGTTGACACCTTTTGTACGAATCGCATACACTTAGCGGCGATCGTGGCACACCTGAAAACCTCTGATGTAGTGTTTTAGTTTATATCCCATGCTTTGTTTCAGAATTAAAGTCATAGACAATGGACGTTGAGAACGCGAACTGCAAGATGCGGGTGTCTCAGTGCACCGACATGGAGGTGTCGCCCATCGAGAGACCACTCAAGATTCACCAGTGAGTACAGCAATATGGTTTATTGAAGCAGGCGTTACTTATTGTCAAAATATCACAAACGGGACTTATCAAGTTATCACGCTATTTTTAAACAAGTAATATTTACCTCGACGTTTCGGCAACGTTGCAGTTGACGTGGTCACGAGTAGACTGAAGTGTAGGGTGTCAAGTCTGCCTAGCAGCGCCTGTGTGAGTGTGTTCGTTTCTATCGATTTGTTCGTAGCATATACTCGTATAAGCTAAAGCAGTAGGGACTACTGTACTGTGCTAGAGACGTAGGGCTCGTAGAAGATCCCGGCCGGAGATCGAACCCTGAAAAATCGATCGGATGCGAATCGATTGTTAGCTACTTTTGTAACAAGTTGTATAAACCATAGCTCTCTTTTTTTTACAGTGAAATAACAGGCCTCCAGAAGTTAATTGAGGAGCTGCACGCAATCTTTTCCAATGACCACGTTAACGTCCAAGATGTCCAGAAGCTGATGCTGGGGTACAAATCTGACCCGAAGGACTGGAGGAAATTCGCCAAGTTCGATAGGTTCCGGTGAGTTTTATCTATATTTTATACTAGCTTATGCCCGCGACTTCGTCTGCGCGGACCGAAATTATCGCGCGGTGGCGCCCTCTACCGGAGTAAAAAGTATCCTATGTTGATCCTTGAGACTTAAACTATCTCTATGCCAAATTTCATCAAAATCGGTTCAGTGGTTTCGACGTGAAAGCGTAACAGACAGACAGACAGACAGACAGATAGAAAGACAGACAAAGTTACTTTCGCATTTATAATATTACTAGCTTATGCCCGCGACTTCGTCTGCACGGACCTAGGTTATCGCGCGGTGGCGCCCTCTACCGGAATAAAAGGTATCCTATGTTGATCCTTGGAGTTCAAACTACCTATGTACCAAATTTCATCAAAATCGGTTCAGTGGTTTCGACGTGAATGCGTAACAGACAGACAGACAGTTCCTTTCGCATTTATAATATTAGTAGGGATAATATAGCGCTTCTAATTTATTGAAACAGGCGTTTCTTCACGCGGGTCCTTATTAATTAAATAATCCATACTAATATTATAAATGCGGAAGTGTGTATGTTTGTATGTTTGTGTGTTTGTCCGTCTTTCACGCCGTAACGGAGAGACGGATCGACGTGATTTTTGGCATAGAGATAGTTTATGGGCCCGAAAGTGACATAGGCTACTTTTTATTCCGGAAAAATGCAGAGTTCCCGAGGGAACAGCGCGCGATAACCAAATTCTGAAGAAACTAGTTTTAAAATGTATTCTCATAATACCCGTTGCGTTTTACGGAAAATCGTCTGTAAGATTCACAAACAAATAGAAATACAAATACAAACACAAACACAAACTTATCTAAAGCTTGCTACTGGTTTAAGCAAGTAGATATTTACTGGTTTTTTTCTTCTACGTCGCAGATTCCAATAATCTTGTCACTATTCGTAATAAATTGTATCATTCATTCAATTTAATCTAAATCGCTAATCTAAAAACATTGAAGGGTTTAGGCTGTTTTTTATGATTATATCTATATTGATTATTGATCTATAATCTATATCGATTATTATTATTATCAATCAAAGGTCACTAAAAATGGCGTCTTTAGTAATTAAATCATGTAATCGGTCAAAAGTTTTCGTCCAAGACTTTTGAAATAAACTTGAGCAACAAAGAAACTTTTGTCGATACTTTTGCCTCATCCCACGTCCAGGGTACGGCGCTCAGAGCTGGAGCAGCTGCCGAACAGGCTCATGTCAGCAAGCGCCGCAAATGTCCTGGTTTGACTGACTACTTACCATGAATTTGCGGCGCTTGCTTTTGAAACGATGGGACCGTGGTCAACAGACACGAAAAAAGTCTTAAAAGACTTGTCTAGGAGGTTAGTTTTGGCCTCGGGGGACTATAGAGCTGGCGGTTACCTCGCGCAAAGAATAGGGATTGCTATTCAAAGAGGTAATGCGGCCTGCGTTCTAGGGTCCATGCCAGCGACATCTCTTGACGACGTCAACGTCGACGAATGATAAATAGGTATAAGTTAAATTAATAATATTGTAAACAAAGAAACTTTATCGCTCTTGTATAAGTAATTATATGTTAAACCGGCTGTTACCCGCGGCTTATCCCCCTTTGTAATTTTTCTAAATTTTCTTCCATAAAAACAATAAAAACTCTTGACAATAACGACCACAACAAAAATAAAATTAGCGAAATCGTCGCCAAATAGACGGCAACTGCCTTAAATATTGGAAATAGCTCATTCTACATAAAGAAAACATTCCTTACATATAAGGATTTTTTTAAATCGCGTGTTTTTTAAAACCAGGACTCGAACCCGTCAAATGCTACAAAAATAATTTCCCAATCGTTTCATTTGCCAGCTCATGATTTTCTCTGAAACTACATTTTTTTCGTAACTTTAATAAAACAAAGCTAACCTAACCCGCTATGTTCTATAAAAGCATAAGAAAATGCACAGAGAAAAGTTCTTGGTTTTGGAGAAAATTGAGAATTGGAAAAAACAATTGGCAAATGAAACGTTTGGCAAACAAAATTCTGCGAAAGCAGTAGCTCTATATTAAACAAACTACATATAGTAGATTGGTTGGGAGAGGAAGGCCTAGACGAACGTACCACGATCAAATCGGGGACATTCTGAAGAAAGGTCGGGTCAGGAGTACTCTAAACCGACGTGCGTGCATGAAACGATTGATGAATGTAGAGAAGCGAGAGTTGTATGCCAGAATCGTAGCAAGTGGAAGGATGTAGTCTCTGCCTATCCCGTTGAGAAAGAGGCGTGATTTTATGTATTTATGTATGTATAGTAACTTAGATTATTTATTTAACTCGTTGCTACGGAATTACGAAATGATATCTTATCTTTATTATTTAAAATATTTTTGTCAAAACAATACTTTTGTCGTCCGAGTCAGTTGTAGATAAGGAAACGGACTCCGGCTTACTTCGTCTTTACATTCTTGTTCGGGTTACGTTGAGGTCGAAAGAGACACAAAATAAAGTACTATATATAAAGCTAGCAACCTATGCATCACTATTGTGGGGTACTATCTGAATATCGAATGTTAAAATACCGAATGTATTAAAATATCGAATGGTTCATAATATCGAAAACGTATTTCTCTTAAGACTGTATTTTTTTTAGATTGTCATAAATCTAACCTAACCTAACCTAAGGGGTTCTATACGTTGCCGTTTTCATTAATCCTGAGAAGTTTACTGTTTCAGAAAATAAACCTTTCGATATTATGACCCATTCGATATTTTAATATATTCGATATTTTAACATTCGATATTCAGATGAGTTAAAACCTAAAATTGCTAAAAGTGGCTCCGAAGCGGTAAAGTTTCGTGTGCTCTGCAATCTATACTTAGAATTGCGACATTCCAGTCTCTGCTTCGCGAGATCTTCCAACTCTCAATATTATAAAAAGACATTGATTAACATGCAAGTTTCACACAATAATTCACAAGAAATGCGTAGATTTGTATTGTTCAAGTGTAATACACACAGATATAGATTACGCAAATGCATCTACTTCGCGTGTCCGAACCCCAACCAAACGTCGGGGTTGGCCCCATACAAAGACTGACCGCTAACTCACTAATGACTAGTGACTGACTCAAACCCCGTGGCGCGGGCGGGCGGCGCATTTGAATCGATTTTGCGCGGACATCGGGGAATTCACATCGCTAATTCGCTCTTGATACATCACAGTAGATATAAAAAAGTGCAACGGTTGGCTTTCATACACATTGAGGAGTTTGCGTTATCTAGTGTAATTTATATCTGTGGTGATACATCTAAGTATAGTACCTTTATGCGTTATGAATCCGATCACAGCATACAGTAATTATAAGTAATTACCTATTATCCAATGTGGCCGTGGTGGCCTAGTGGTTTGACCTATCGCCTCTCAAGCAGAGGGTCGTGGGTTCAAACCCCGGCAAGCACCTCTGAGTTTTCAAAATTTATGTACGGAATTACATTTGAAATTTACCACGAGCTTGGCGGTGAACAAAAACATCGTGAAGAAACCTGCACAAACTTACGAAGCAATTCAATGGTGCGTGTGAAGTTCCCAATCCGCACTGGGCCCGCGTGGGAACTATGGCCCAAGCCCTCTTGTTCTGAGAGGTGGCCTGTGCTCAGCAGTGGGACGTATATAGGCTGGGATGATGATGATGATGATGAATGATTATCCAATGAAACGATTAATTTAATCTGCAGTTACACCCGCAATTTGGTGGACGCTGGGAACGGGGCGTTCAACATCATGATACTCTGTTGGGGTGCGGAGCACGCCTCGCCCATACACGACCACGCGGATTCCCACTGCTTCATGAAGATGCTGTCCGGAAGCCTGGAGGAAGTCAGGTAAGCATCAGGACCTTGGGGAGAAGGCCCAGGCTTAAACTACCAGAGGTTGACAAAAGAAACCAACTTAGCGAAGTTGATAACATTTCATTTTAGCCATGTGGTGTCGGGTTAGAATTACACCTCTCCATTTCTTCCGTGGATGTCGTAAGAGGCGACTGACATAGGTTAAGGTATACCGTAGGCGACAGGCTAGCAACCTGTCACTATTGTACCGTTTTTGACAAACTTAAAACCTAAAATTGCTATAAGTGGCTCCGAAGAGGTAAAGTTTCGTGTGCCCTGCCTATCCCATTTGGGAATACAGGCGTGATGTTTGTGTGTGTATAACATTTCAAAGTTTGAAATCTAGTGCTAGGAAACCTATTTAAAAAAAAAAAAAATGTATCCAAATCGGTTCACCCGCTTTAGAGCTACGGTGCCACGGACAGACACACACAGAGCGGTCAAACTTGTAACACCCCTTTTTTTGCGTCGGGGGTTGAAAATTATTTTTTTACAAAAATTATAATATGTATAATGAGCGGCAAAACATCTGGCCCTCAAAATAACAGTAATAGGTGATTCTGTATAGAGAGTAGGCCAAATTTTGTGTCGCTGAGTATATGATGTACGTACTTATATTTTTTAACCCCCAACTATTCGTAGCCCCCGACGCAAAAAGAGGGGTTTTATAAGTTTGACCCTTATGTGTTTCTCTCTGTGGCACCGTAGCTCTTAAACGGGTGGACCGATTTGAATGCGGTTTGTTTTTATTTGATAGCAGGTTGCCTAGCAATGGTTCTTAGACATGTTTCGTCAAAATCGGTTCAGCCATTTTTGAGATATTGAACTTTAAAGTGACACAATCGGGGGTTTTCTAACTTTTTGTTGGGTAGGTTATTTATTATTTGGTTAAAACGGGGAAAACCAATTTATGACCTGTTATTAGTGTAGTTCTGTTTAGTTCGTTCTTGTTTATCACGCGTTATCTCATGAACTGTGACTTGTCTTAGCGCAACGGTCCGAGACGTAAGTTTGACCTTTTTACCGGTTCGATCACGATTGTGGCTCATCATCAACACTAATATAATTACCTAATAGTTTTGAATATCCAACACAATATGTATTGTTATGGAAATAAAATTGAATTGTATAGAATTGAATAATACAGGAGTTTTTTACTCTTTCACATTTTTTTTTATTCGACTGGAAGGCAAACGAGCAAGTGGTTCTCCTGGTGATAAGAGATCACCAACGCCCATAAACATCTGCAACATCATGGGTATTGCAGATGCGTTGCCAACCTAGAGGCCTAAGTTGAAATACCTCAAGTGCCAGTAATTTCACCGGCTGTCTTACTCTCCGTGCCGAAACACAACAGTGCAAGCACTGCTGCTTCACGGCAGGATTAGCGAGCAAGATGGTGGTAGCAATCCGGGCGGAACTTGCACAAGGTCCTACCACCTGCATTGCACATTAAAACGATTGGGTAAAATAAATAGTAGATTGTACAAATAAATAAAACTAAAATGTTATAATGCACGGAAAATAAAAGGTACCTACATAGAAGGTGAACATTGTTTCCACTGTTGCTATTTCATTTCCTCGCAATTTAAGTGAAAAGTAGAGCGTAACACTCAAGCATTATGAATAGATGTAAGGCTATATGAACGTCTCGGGTGAAATGGGTCGTTTTATGCCCTCGTTTTATGGCCTACGCTATCTGTTGCGGGTGTACTATGGTTCAACAGACGTCTACCTGCTTCGCGCAGATTGCATCAGTTAGCATACACCCTAAATAGTAGATTTTACAACAAGAGCATAAAACGAGCCATTTTAACCGAGGCGTTTATATAGCCACCCGAGACGGTACGGCGAGGGTGGATAGACACGTCGAGAGGAAAACGGGTTTAATGTTCGAGTTTTACACTCTGATTTTCATTTCGATGGCGAGGAAATGAAATAGCAACAGTGGAAACAATTGTTCACTTACTATGTATCTTTCATTATTCAAGCATTACCATACAATTATATTTTTTTATTTATTGCTCTATATTGATAGATTTGATTGATTTTTAGTTTTATATAAATTAAAAAATATATATGTAGAAACTTTGTTTGTGGCTGTTTACACCTTGGTCTTAGACGAAGATTTTACTTTATGCACTAAAGCATAACATAATTATTGCGAAACTGAAGTGGCAGTGGGTGGGGCACATTGCTCGCACGACTGATGGCCGATGGGGTCAGAAGGTTCTCGAATGGCGTCCGCGGACCGGGAAACGAGCTGTCGGTAGGCCTCCAACAAGATGGAGCGACGACCTGGCTAAGATCGCGGGATCGCGGTGGATGCGAAGAACACAAGACCGGTCTGAGTGGAGAGCCTTGGGGAGGCCTATTTCCAGCAGTGGACGTCTTTAGGCTGACATGATGATGATGACTAGAGCAGAAAAAGTAATTTTATGTCGCCTAGACCCATTGAGCATTTAAACCTAGATTAAAAATTCTGCAAGTTGACGTTAGTAATGAGCGCATATTGATGGGAGATTGGCAAATTCCACACGCTATCTCGCGTCGTCCAACGTCTGTTTGTTTTGTTCTGACAAATGGAAAACTACTTATCAGGTGCCGATAATTTAAAGGTTTCCTTATTTTTAGACTCAGAGAAAGGGTATTCGGTGTAAACACAAAGTAATTAGACGCTCATCTTTGAATTACGTTTCACAAGCTTTTATTTCATTTCTAGGACTTCACGGACCAACGGGTAGACTTCTGTTATGGAATCGAGTAGACTTTTGTTAGTTCTTCAAAATAGTATCATTTACTGCCCGCGTTTTTGTAGAAAATTCAGAAAACCAGAATGAGTGAGATAAAAGGGGGGCGGAGGGGGGAAAATAATTTCTCGACGTGCTTCCATATTGACATTGAAGCAAATATATGACAGATACATTCATGCCAAGTTTCATGTTTTCTTCAGGATGGGACCGTATTTTCAGTTAAGGACCCGTACTAAATATATAATTACCCACATTAATTAAGTGTATACTTATATAAATTACAGATACGACTGGCCAGACAACGTGCAACCGGAAGTTTTGAAGAAATTAAAAAACAAAACGTGCTACGACAAAATGGCGGACGGACAAGATGGCGGCGATGGCGACTACGACGCTCAGAACATGAAGGAAATTGGAAGAACAAGGCTGGAACTTAACGACGTGTGCTATATTAATGGTAATAGGAATTGAATTATTTTTTTGGGCAGATTTGGTTTAATGTGGTAGGAAAATTAAGGCAGTGGGTAATTTCCAAGGGGGAAAACTTTTTGGGGTCTACGCTAACTGACGCAATCTGCGCGGAGCGATGGGACGTCTATTGGACAATAGTACAATAGTATCAAAGTGAAAGCTTATAGGTACTGTGGGGACTGTAACTGGTAAAGCTATGCTACAGGGGATCTACGCGCGTGATGCTAAACTTAATTCAAACACAAGGATGTTTCTTCAATTCGCTTCATATATTCATATAGATTTAAAACTATACACTTTACAGACATAGGTTAAGCCTCTCAGGCTGTCGGGAGCGATCTGTGCTCCGGCATGTATACCGCTGTCAATGTTTTTTAAATCGAATTCCAGAATTATAAAATACAAAAATACTATAATTATACAAAATACAATCAGTCTAGCCTGCCAGGCGGTCATTTTTACCACCTGCCAGCGGTATACAGCCTAATCCCTACAGTACACTTTTACTATGATAGTACGAGCAGCGCTAACTGCGCGCGTCGCGTGCATAGGATTGTAGCTGCACCCGCCCGCAGGCTACGCCAGGCAGTGCATCCGCGACAGCTAGCGTAGGCCATAAAACGATCCATTTTACCCGAGACGTTCATATAGCCTTATATCTATTTATAATGCTTGAGTTTTACGCTCTACTTTTCACTTAGATTGCGAGGAAATTAAATAGCAACAGTGGAAACAATGTTCACCTTCTACGTAGGTAGCTTTTATCGAACAACTACACGATAGTTTTTTGGTGCATAAGCCATAGTTGTACATACAGGAGATTGACTTCTGAACTATCTGTGATCTATGTTGACGACCGGATGGCTAAGTGGTTAGAGAACCTGACTACGAAGCTTGAGGTCCCGGGTTCGAATCCCGGCCGGGGCAGATATTTGTATGAATAATACGAATGTTTGTTCTCGGGTCTTGGATGTTTAATATGTATTTAAGTATTTATTTATCTATATTTAAGTATGTTTATCCGTTGCCTAGTGTCCATAGTACAAGCTTTGCTTAGTTTGGGACTAGGTCAATTGGTGTCAAGTGTCCCAAGATATTTATTTATTTATTTATTTGTGGTCTACGACTATTAGGTTACGTTTCGACCAGAGATGTGCGAGGACGCGACGTGTTGCGAGGAATGTGTTTATCATGCAGGAACCAATAGAAACGCTTCTGTTAGCTATCCTCGCTCAGCTCTAGTGGAAATAGCTGAGCGGGACGAGGATAGATAATGGAAAACCTTCCACCTTGTTGTGTTGCGGTTTAACGAAAACAGAGGAAAACTCCTATTTATCTGAATGCCAATAAAGTCAATTTGACAAGAAGCGCTAATGACTTTGCAGACGCCATACTTGTTTGTTTTACAAGATTACGTCTTTATTCTTGGAAAAACCTAATTATTATGTGATATCGTGAAACGAATCAGTTTGTTTACAATCGCAGTATCTAAGCGATATGTTGACTTAAAAAATGGTCTGCTTGATTTTGATTACTCTCTGATAAATAGGTAGGGATGTTGACGCCTTTAAAAAATAATTCGAAGGCACGACTCCATTAAAAAAACGCTTTATTTTAGCCCTGAAAACCAGATTGATTCTCGATTTACTGTAAAATTAGATTTTTTGTTGCTTTAAAACAAATAAATAGTTAGTTGATTAAGTTGGTGAACAAATAGCGAGTTATGAGGTCATCAGTCGCTATTGCCATTGAAACTCTATGGGAGAATTGTGTTTTGACAGCTCATAAAAAGTACGTCAGTTGATTGGTGGTGTCAACATCCCTATTCGTGGCTATTGGGTTCTGTATCCTAAGACTCTACATTTGAACGGACCCTAAGTTGTGGCTACCTATACCCTGCCATGGTGCATAACATTTCAAGAACTAGCTAGAATAAGGTCTTCGTGTGTTTTATGTTCTGAAAACTGCACATATTTGGTGCATTATTTTTTGTTACTTTTACGGTCACCCGTAAAACCTATATCGAAAATACAAACTGAAATAAAGATGCTCAGAAAAACCAGAAAAATAAGACCAGCGCTAGGAGTTGAATCCAGGTCCTCGGCATTCCGTGCCGCGTGTTATACCGCTACACCACCGCTGGAAAACGGTAGACATCAACGGTACGACATCTGTGCCGTGGCCCTCGTCGAGAAACTTTTCGGCACTCCATCGGAACTAACCGCTCAAGAGACAAGAGATATCGTCAATCAAATTAAGCTTTAAACTACCTAATCTAAAATATGTGTATAGTCACATTCACATTCACATTCCCCATTTTCCCCAGACGCTCTCGGCCTTCACCGCGTGGAGAACCCCTCCCACGCGGACTCGGCAGTGTCCCTTCACCTGTACTGCCCCCCCTTCGACAGCTGCCGCGTGTTCGATGCGCGGACGGGGAAGCCCACCACCGTAAAGACCACGTTCTGGTCGATCAACGGGAAGAAGGTTAAAAGGGTAAGTTTATGAGAACCATTATTATATCTTAACCCGACGTGCACTATGCAGAGAGACATAAATTAAGAGAAGACTCTTCGTTCTATTCTCCATACAAACGTAGTCCCGGTCCTATTTGAAAACTAGGCAACAGAAGTAGATGACATTTTGTAAGTATGGACTAGACGTAATTATCTATGCCTGTGGTTTTTCAGATTTTCATATAAATGTGTAATATCAGAATTACAGGAGCTCAAAAGTCGACAAAAAAAAGATGTCAACTTTGCACGAGAATTACGGACTATTGAAACATTTTCACAAAATTTGAAAATACCACAGGCGTACAAAATATACTGAAGATCCTGATTGTAAAATATTATTGATTTCTGTGCTATACTTCTCGTATAATATGAGGACAACGAAACCCAAAATTCAACCGCCCAAATCTTGAAAAACCTACAGCTATCGCGATATACATTAGCGGGAAGCGGAGAAGCGGGAGGGGATATGCATGGGGGGACGGCTGCGAGCGCTTATGTCACGAGCGATAAAGACAGCAATATCACAAACGAATACTAATGCGGCCGTGCGGGCGGCAGGGAAACTTCTCTCAAAGGTATGGTTTAAGGCGGCTCAGGGAAT
Organism: Choristoneura rosaceana; assembly: GCA_037349165.1. Classification (NCBI taxonomy): domain Eukaryota; kingdom Metazoa; phylum Arthropoda; class Insecta; order Lepidoptera; family Tortricidae; genus Choristoneura; species Choristoneura rosaceana. The sequence goes on along the minus strand of JAZBNJ010000046.1, from coordinate 8,322,507 downwards.
CTGGTGGGGGTAAATGGCGCATGGGTACAATCGCGCACAAAATCTTTTAATAAAATAATATATCAGAATAAAAAGAATAAATTTTACAAATAAATTTTAGGTAAGTGTAATTTTAATAAGACAATGTAATAGGTAATAACGGAATATTATTAATTGAACTTTTTACATCGAATAAATTAAAATTATATTAAAATATGTAGATTTCGTATATGTTTGATCTTTCACGTCAATAGAGATACGAAATAAGTGTTTTATAGACAATGTTTAAAAAAAATACAAAATTAAGTTTTCATTTTTTTTTCAAATCCGGTTAGTAGGCAAAAATGGAGATAAAAGATTGGAGAAGAAGAACAGTTGGCGTCGTAAACCAATTTTCTGGCTTGCCTAGTTAAAATTTTATTTTCCGGCATTTTTTTCACTACGACGAAATGAATATAAAGTTAAACAATTTGTGCGCGACAGTACGTAATGGATCACGAAACGCATGCACTGAGCGCGGCCGGCGGAGAGCGACTAACTAACCAATAACGTGCCGGCGTCGACGCCCTCCCGCCCTTCACCCCTGTGCCCCCGCAAAGCAGACCGAAGAAATGACTACTGCGCATGCCCCTTCCACTTTTCCCGAGCCGTCTTAAACCGTCGCGCCGACTATACCTAATGTTGAGAAGTCGGTTCGAGTACAGAGTTGGGAACGGTGACTTTGTCCGGTTGTACTCAAAAGGATGTTTCAGCTTCAATTAATTTTTAATTTTAATTTTCAGGTAATGGAAGCCAATGAATGCGCGGACAGCCAAAATTAATGACTGAAAAAAAGAACAAAGAAAAGTTATGAAATTTTATGGGACCAAAAACTGTATGAAAATATTTTTATCATTTTATTTAGCTGAGTAAGGATAATGTTAAAAAATATTTATTTACCAATTTAAAAGAGTCAGTATTTAAGAAAGAAAAACGTTAAATTATATTTTTATAAAATGTGTACACCTATTTAATACTCGAAAAAAATGTATTTTCAGCGTGTATTTTTTACACTAAAACAAATGTCACAGTAACCTGATGTACCTGAAGTACAGTGATGTGAAGTGACATTGCAATAAATTTTAAGTTTACCATTAACTCTACCAGATCGCAAAGTTCAAGATTTTTTTTCAAGCAATGTATTATTACCACCCTAAAGTTGATAATCGTTTGCATTTCATAAAACAATAATGCCAATAGACGTTGGAAGTTCGACTTCAGCGACATATTCATTTCACAGGAACTTGTTTAAAAATTAATAGACCACTTCTTTGGCTGTTTATGTACTCTTAGTGTAAAATTTTCGGTTACAAAATACGTCTCGATCGCGTTTACGTTAAAATCTCAATTTTTATGGGAACACGAACATTGCAAACGTTCCGCTATACAAATTGGGATTTTAACGCGGACGCGATCGAGACGAATCTCGTATTTTGTTACTGAAAAAAATACATGCTATATTTTATCCAAAATTTATTTTTTAATTTTTATTAATCGAGATACTTATTTATACGTATAATAAAAAAATAGAAAAATTGTAAACAAATTTTAGATTGCTGCTTTTTTATTATTTAATATGTAGTTATGTTATATTTTAATCGAAACTGATAGGTATCACAGACGGGACTTAATCACGACAGTACAATACGAAAATTACTTGAGCTTTTTATACGAATTTATTATTGCTTTTTTATTGTTTCTATTATTATGTATTATATTGTTTTCTATTTTGCCTTTGTCATACCTTTCAGATTGTTATCAGTAATTTTAAATGTGTATAAATTTTGTAATTGTTAATATAATTGTATAGGTAAGTTACAAATGTGTGTATATATGTATACACCTCCAAGGTAAAGTTTAGTGAAGCTAAATTATATGCCATTGGAACTGCAACTTTATGTAATACCTGAAATTATATGAACAATAAATGATTGATTGATCGAAATTCGTAAATCTAAGTTCGTATCATGCCGTCCCTTCTACTCGTATTAAATAATGTAAGCGTGAGCGGGACGGCAAGATACGAAATTCGAATTTTACGCTTTGTAGTACATGGCCTGTCTATTCGTAACTACACAAATTGTCATGATGAGTAAGTCGCGGTTGTGATATTAATAATTATTAGCCTTTGCCCGCGGCTCCGCCCGCGTGGTATTCGGTTATAGCGCTGTTCCCTCGGGAACTGTGCCCTTAGTGTAAATTTTCGGTTACAAAATACGTCTCGATCGCGTTAACGTTAAAATCTCAATTTGTATGGAAACACGAACAGCGCTTCTAGCGGAAAGTTTGCGATGTTCGTGTTTCCATACAAATTGAGATTTTAACGCGAACGCGATCGAGACCTATTATGTAACCGAAAACTTACACTAAGGGTACTGTGCATTTTTCCGGAGTAAACAGTAGCAAGTCACTCTCTAGCCCATAATTCATTGCTCTTTATTTTTATTTGGTGTTTCCAGATAGACCATTTCAACAAGGAACTCGACTCATATTTTTTTGCAATATCAAATAGCAATTTACATGTCTTGCTACTTGACCACTATCCGTACTAATATTATAAATGCTAATAAGTGTGTGAGTTTAAATCTATGTTTGTCCGTCTTTCACGTCGAAACGGAGCGTCGGATCGAGGTGATTTTTGGTATAGAGGCCAAAGAGTGACATAGGCTACTTTTTACTTTTTATCCCGCAAAAATGCAGTTCCCGAGGGAACAGCGCGCGATAGCCGAATTCTACGCGGGTGGATCCGCGGACAAAAGCTAGTTGAACATAAAGTTATACACTGGACAAGGTTCCATTACAAGTCATAAGTAAGTATAGAATATCTGACAAGTTTAAATGAAACTTTATTGTTTTAGATAAGATAATAGTACAAAATGATATTGTTTTTGTACTCAGATTATACCTACCATTATTCTAGTTTATAAGTCCATTATATTTATTACGAGGCAGTTATGCCAAAATGGTTGTATATTTTGTATTTGTAGAAAAAAGGTGCTATTTAAAAAATAAATAAAATAATACTATTCAAATATTTTTTATTTTATCAACGTATATAAATATAGGTAACAATGAAACGATGTTGTTTAAAAACATAACAATATCAAAAATGATTTATGACAGACAAAATATTATAATACAGCCAGAATTATAATTGCAATATGACGAAAAACATTTTTTTCAGCCGACTTCAAAAATTCCGTTTTGTTTTCGCCATTTAAGTATTTTTTCATGCATGATTTCTGAATATTACGACTATTGTATGGTTTCTCAAATCCTTCCTTAGTATCATAGTCTATCAAAATCAGGTCACGGACATAAATTGAATTAAAAACTTAAGACGGAGTTATTTATTAGTACATAATGTAAATGTCATTCGTTCCCTATTTCTGTCCAGTTAGATACAAACGCCTGATAGTCTTATCAACCTTGTCCCAAGGCAAGAACAGCTTCAATCCATCGTGCTCAGGCGTACTCTGGATATCCTCCCTGACGCACCCAGCATTGCAAATAAAGTCACAAGTTTGCGTATTTACATTGAAATGTAAGCCTTCAGAGCATGTGCCTAGAACTGCATTTTCACCGTCGCAACGCCAGAACTTATCGCAATCATGCTCGTGAGCCCAAGCACCAATGTTGCAGGAAGATTTGCATTTGTCTGATGGTACTGCTGTGATCTCATCGCTGCCATCCTCAGCGCTACCACTGCCTTCTGGCGCTTCTACGCTAGTCTCATCGCTTCCACCTGGATTAGGGTTAGTTTCTTCACTCCCAGGGCTGGGGTCAGTTTCTTCACTGCCAGGATTGGGGTCAGTTTCTTCGCTGTTACCTGCGTTGGCGCATCCAGCGTTTTCTGGATGGTCGCACACCTGAAAAGTAAATTATATGTTTGAGATGTGCTATATAATAAACTATTTTTAAGGGATTTTTTTATAATTTCAGTGAACTGTCCTATTTTGTTTGTATTTCGAATACAATTTGATCCATAGGGAGAAGCGTCGGAAATTGTATTAGCGTCCGAGTTGAGAAAGTACGATATAGTGCGATATAGGATGTTGTATTTGTTCTGTGACAATTACCACTAGATGGCGTAGAAGTCACTACAGCGGCGTTAGCTGCCAAACCATAATTTTTTGCGTTTTATGATATGCCTAGGCTGTACAAACATGATATCTTTGTCTCTAACCTGTTCAACAGGGTTGAAATGCGTGTTCGGTCCACAATCCCTCTCCACCTTCTCTCCATGCACGCAGTAGTAGAACTTGGCGCAGTCAGTCTCATGCGGCAGCAGTTGGTGGATGTCGAAGTCGGCAGGGCAGCCGTTGGGGAGGTTGCCTTCTGGGTCTACCTCGCTGCTCGCGGATTCTTCGGAGGAGGGGATGATACTTCCAGCGCCGCCGACGCAGTTCACGTTGGAGGGGTGGTCACAGACCTGGGAACATTAATGAAATTCATATTATGTATTGACACGGATAACTCACGTCTTAAATCGAGTTTAGCCCGACATTTTGCAGGTAGTAGGACCTTGTGCAAGATCCGCCCGGATTATTACAACCATCATGCTCACTAATCCTGCCGTGAAGCAGCAGGGCTTGCACTGTTGAGTTTCGGCGTGGAGAGTAAGACAGCAGGTGAAATTACTGGCACTTGAGGTGTCCCATCTTGGGCCTCTAGGTTGGCAACACATCTGCGATACCCCTGACCTCTTACTATCAGGAGACCCACTCGCTCGTTTGCCATCCAGTCGCATAAAAAAAAACATGTTTCGGGCTAATCCGTAGCCCTTTCTCTCGGTAGTTTTATTTTCAAAATTGCAAATTAATGAAATTGACTCTAACTTATGCAGCAATAGGAAACTCAAGTACCATGTGGAAGTAATCGTATTATTTATATTCATATGTATAATGTTTTTTTATTTATTAATAACAATCAAAATAAAAACAATATTAAAACAAAAAAGAACTATATACAGCATTGCCACGTTGGATCGCGAGGCTGATCCTTTGCCCAAAATAGCTGCCAGCCCGCTGGTCACCTGTCGCATCTATTAGGCGCGTGGATATCTCCTTGGCGATATCGCGCGCGCCAGGTCCCCACGACCCCAGAGTTTCAACACCAAAAGGAGAAAAGATGTAGCCTTCCCCATATTATGTATTGTTTATTCATAATGTGTAAGTGTGTATCGTATTCAGTGTAAAGTAAGTATATTTGTCATACTTTTTTTACATAAAACCGACCGTGATTGACCCTTATCTCACCTGAAGTTAAGTGCAGATGAGTTCAAATCTCACTGGTTCAGTAACAGTCTATTCACTCTAGCCTTGAAGAAACCCAAATTGTATCGAAAATACAAACTGAAATATATACTCGTATCTTTAGCAGTTGCCGCAAACCGCTCCATGCGGGCTAAAGAAACACTACAACCTAGTCCTCGAAATTCTAAATAGCACGCCACCCTGCTGTCATCTCTATCGTTAATGATATAAGATTAAAGATGTCAATTATTGGGACAGTGTCAAACACTCGTACGTTTATCTTAACACATTCTATCTAAGGGCTTTTATTCAATAGACGTCTTTCGGCTAATGATGATAAGGTGGTGAGCTTAGGATTGAACTTAGGGTTGGGGTCAGTTTCTTCACTACCAGGGTTGGGATCAGTTTCTTCACTACCAGGGTTGGGATCAGTTTCTTCACTACCAGGGTTGGGATCAGTTTCTTCACTGCCAGGATTGGGATCAGTTTCTTCACTACCAGGGTTGGGATCAGTTTCTTCACTACCAGGGTTGGGATCAGTTTCTTCACTGCCAGGATTGGGATCAGTTTCTTCACTACTAGGGTTGGGATCAGTTTCTTCACTACCAAGGTTGTGATCAGTTTCTTCACTGCCAGGATTGGGATCAGTTTCTTCACTACCAGGGTTGGGATCAGTTTCTTCACTGCCAGGATTGGGGTCAGTTTCAGTTTAGGGTAAGAGCTTTTATTCAATAGACATCTTTCGGCTGATGACGATAAGGTGAACTACAAACCTGCAGCTTAGGATTGAAGTGTGTTCCAGGTCCGCATTCCCTCTCCACCTTGGCTCCGTTGACGCAGTAGAAGAATCTGTCGCAGTAATACGGGTGAGGCAGGAGCTTGTGCACGTCGAAGTCAGCTGGGCATCCGTTCTCCAGAATACCATCGTTGTCTTCACTGCTGGCACTCTCTGTAACAGATTTTATTTTTGTAATTCCTTGGTTTCACGTAATGATTATATGCTTTTTGCATAGTTTGTTCCCAGTTAAATAGCTCCCATTTCTGCAGATTCCCTATCTCACGGTGTTCAAAGCGCCATCTACGTGACGCTTTTTAAAGTAGCTCGCTAGATCCTTTGCCTAAACTCATAAAATCGATGTTATAAGCTAGAAAGCTATAAGCTTCAAGACACAGAGGGCGCGATTATAAATAAATCTAGTTCTAAGTAGTGCAGAGCAGCTCAGCCCTTATTTTTCGCATGATTTTTCGAAACAGAAATAAATTCACCAACTTAAGAAGCTGTTTACCTCCACACCTTCATGCCAAAGCTTGAACCCACGGATTCTCACTTCTATAGGTTCCCATTTCTACATAACCTGCGATAATTACTAGTTGGATTCTTACCAGTTTCTTCAGTACTGGTCGGTTCTTCGCTGTTGTTAGATTCCTCGCTATTAGCATTGGTGCAGTCGACGTTAGCTGGCCAGTCACAAACCTGAGATGTAAAGAAGTTTAGTTTAAAGAGTTTGTAAATTGTTTTTTTTTTGTTCTTGCAAGTGGTACTTATTTCAATCGCTTCTAATGATATGTAGTATGTAGTTTGGATGAATTTCCACCCATACAAATTCTCCAGTGATTATGATGCATGAGTCATTATATCGAAAGCTCAAATCATCATCATCATCATCACTATCATCATCACCATTATCATCATCATTATCATCACCATTATTGTCATTAAATTAGAAACAGTTACTATAAGGTACAGTTATTTACCTGTATAGCCGGGTTAAAGAAGAGACCATCTTTACATTCTCTCTCTTGCTTCTCTCCGTGCACGCAGTAGTAGAATTTGGTGCAGTCAGACTCATGCGGTAGCAATTGGTGGATGTCAAAATCAGCAGGGCAACCGTTAGGCAGCAACTCTATTTCAACTTCGTTGCTTTCAGCACTGCTTACATTGTTGTTTTCTCCACTGTTACCATTGTCAACTTCCTCAGTGTTGTCGCCTTCTCCACTGTTGCCATTGTCAACTTCCTCAGTATTGTCGCCTTCTCCACTGTTGCCACTGTCAACTTCTTCGGTGTTGTCACCTTCTCCGCTGGCACCACCTTCGTTGCTATTGCCGGAGTCTTCACCGCTACCTCCGATAGCACAGCCTGCGTTGTGGGGCCAGTCGCAAATCTGTCAAAAAACCGATTTATGTAATTTTCAAGCAAGAAATTGAGGGATAACTTTTGAGCGCGACTCACCTTTTTATTTAGTTGTAACATTACTATAATGTTTTCCTTGACATAGAATACGATTATAAAAAAACGGGTTAGGTGAAAACTGTACTCACTTGTTCAACAGGGTTGAAGTGTGTTCCAGGTCCGCACTCCCTCTGCACCTTCTCTCCGTGCACGCAGTAGTAGAACTTGGCGCAGTCACTCTCGTGTGGCAGCAATTGATGAACATTGAAGTCAGCAGGGCATCCATTGTCTAGAACACCATTCTCGTTGCTACCGTCTCCGCTGTTATTATCGTCTTCTCCGCTGTTGCCATTTTCTCCACTGCCATTGTCTTCTCCGCTGTTGCCATTGTCTCCACTACCGTTATCTTCTCCACTGCCAGCGTTAGCACAGCCGGCGTTGTGTGGCCAGTCGCATATCTGAAAAATGAACATAATTTGATTGATTAGCTCAAATATGTAACCATTGATGTAGAGACAGGTAGAAACTGTATGATATAGAGTCTTTATACAAAATGCCTTTGCAATTGTAGACAGTGAATAAGGATGGCATCTTCAAAATGTGGGCGCAAGCTGTAAATAAAAACGCTCATTTTGCTTCTGATAATAAGTAAAACTTGACGAAAACCAACCTGTTCCACAGGGTTGAAGTGTGTCCCACTACCGCACTCCCTCTCCACCTTCTCTCCATGCACGCAGTAGTAGAACTTGGCGCAGTCAGTCTCATGCGGTAGCAGTTGGTGGATGTTGAAGTCGGCAGGGCATCCATTGTCTAGAACGCCATTTTCGTCTCCGCCATTACCTTAGAAATAGAAAAAAATATCTTAGGTAAGCTCTGTCAAATTCGATGTGCAATCAACAAAGCACTTTCGGGATAATTTTTAGTGTCATTTAGTTCTTTATAAAATAAGAGAGGACTCACAAGAAGAGGCTCAGTTATGACCTATGTAAAAGATGACTGACGTAGACAGAAATTACTTTTTTTTCGTGTAAGCGTGGAGGACCCCGTGCGGTTGAGGGTCCTAGTCATGGACCCTACGAGCTCTTCTAAGATGCATTTACATACGAGAGTTTAAAAACGAGAGGACTGTGATTCTACAAGGGTTCCATCTTTTTGGGTTACGAAGCTCTGAGAAAAGGCATAACGTTCGCATATTGAACGCTTTATGTCGTCATAGACACACACGTGATGTGATGATATATATTTAATTACCTTCATCGCTTGCTGCTTCTTCACTGCCGCCATTTTCACCACTTCCACCATTTTCTTCGCTTCCGCCGTTTTCTCCACTGTTACCAGCATTGGCGCATCCAGCGTTTTCTGGATGGTCGCAGACCTAATAATATAATAAAATCCGGTCAAAACTAAAATTTCAGTGCAAAACAACAACAAAAACAACATATCGCTTACACTCTTACTCTCTTGCAACTGCACTATCTCGCTATACACTTATACACATACACACACACGCCTTACACTTCCGCACATATGTTTCACGCATGCGCACACACACTTTAATGTAAACTGCATGTTTTTAATTTTAATTTTTGTTTTGTCTCATCTTCATCTCAATTGTTTCTTTGTTATAATATTGTTATAGATTTGTGGAGTATCTCTAAAATTGTAGTTCATAAAGTGTTAATCTATACATAATTTTATTTGCACTGTGTGGGGATTATTCTACTTATCTGTCTGATTTGTAACCTGACTCGGTGAGTGCCAACATACAGGCTCAGCCTAGTTTGGTACTCACAGGATAATGATGATCAATTTGTAACATTGTAATTTGTTATTTTAATGAACTATTCTATTGTATTCTATTTTATTCTATATTCGGTTCTGACGCTTCGCCGGCCACTGCCGCGGCACGCTCGCATCGCTCGCTCGGCTCGCGCAGTGAGAGTCACAGCTTTATCTAAAATTCCTCCTCGCTTCGCTCGTCGTCGTACCTAACCAGACCTGCCTTAGCAGAATATCTAGAAGCATCGAATTAAGAAACTGATCTATTTATTAGGTGACAGGTCTATTATTTTGGTGATTGAATTTTGATGATCAAACTATAATTTATGATACATGTTGACATTAATCTGATGACTCATACTTAGAGAGCGATTCGATTAATTTGATGACCAATATATTTCTTAGGGATAGATATAACAATTAGGGTATCGCAGTTTAGTCACAGATCTAGCTTTAATTGACAGAAAATATAATTCCTTAAATTTATCGACTATCGTCTCTATGAATAGAAATACATCGTACAAAAGTTAGAATGAACGCAAGTTGAAAAAAACATACACTAGAATATACCTTAAAAACTGTTTTGGTTTTTGTTTAACTTTCAAATACTGGTTTTTCTAAACTTTTTAAAGATTGACTCTTACCTGTTCAGCAGGGTTGAAATGTGTCCCAGGACCACATTGCCTCTCCACTTTCTCTCCATGCACGCAGTAGTAGAACTTGGCGCAGTCAGTCTCATGGGGCAGCAGTTGGTGGATGTTGAAGTCAGCAGGGCAGCCGTTAGGCAGTAATTCTACTTCAACTTCATTGCTTTGTGCACTGCTTACATCGTCTTCTTCTCCGCTACCACCGTCGACTTCTTCAGTGTTGTTTTCTTCGCTGTTACCGATATCAACTTCTTCAGTGTTGTCACCTTCTCCGTTGTCAGGTTCTTCGCTGTTGTTGTTGTCTTCGCTGCTTTCGCTGCCTTCGTTGCTGTTGCCGGAGTCTTCACCACTGCCTCCAATGGCGCAGCCTGCATTGTGGGGCCAGTCGCAAACCTTCAGAAATAAAGAATATCTGTCAATTTAGCTGAACGCTAACAATTTTTAAAAAGATAAACAGTCATAGATGTATAAAAAAATTTGGAAAAAATTTTTAAGGAGAATGTAACGGATTTACTTGTAAACAGACAGACATGATAAGCGACTTTGTGTTGTATTATGAGGAAAAGATGACTTTTATCTTAACTGGTGAAGACCTTGATTTAGCTCACCTGTTCCACAGGGTTGAAATGTGTTCCAGAACCGCACTCCCTCTCCACCTTCTCTCCATGTACACAGTAGTAGAACTTCGCACAGTCAGTCTCATGCGGCAGCAGTTGGTGAATGTTGAAGTCAGCAGGGCACCCATTCTCTAGAACACCATTGTCATTGCCACCATCTTCCCCACTGCCGTTATCTTCTCCGCTATTGCCGTTTTCTCCACTGCCGTCGTCTTCTCCGCTGTTGCCATTTTCTCCACTACCGTTGTCTTCTCCGCTGTTGCCATTTTCTCCGCTACCGTTATCTTCTCCGCCACCAGCGTTTGCACAGCCAGCGTTTTGAGGCCAATCGCAGATCTGAAAAAAAATGGGACGTCAAATGAGATTTTAAGAAAAGTTGTTTTTCTATACATGTTAACGCTAAAGTACTTTTAAAGGTCTTGTCGGAATATAATATTTAATATACTAGACTCTTTGCTGTAGGATTTTTTTATGTAAGAGGAGAAAAACGAGTACACAGGTCACTTGATGGGAAGCAATCACCGCCGCCCATGGACACCTGCTAACACTAGGGTAATAATATAAAGTGACTATGCCAGAAGTTATAACAGGCACAGGCTCAGTCGATGGCAAAAATATCTAGTTTGAACGAACCTGTTCAACAGGGTTGAAGTGAGTTCCAGGTCCGCACTCCCTCTGCACCTTCTCTCCATGCACGCAGTAGTAGAACTTGGCGCAGTCAGTCTCATGCGGCAGCAGTTGGTGGATGTTGAAGTCAGCAGGGCAGCCGTTGTCTAGGATTCCACTGCCATTATCTCCGTCACCTAGAATTAAAATTTGATTGGTGTTATTTCACACTGGTTTTGGAAGCTCAAGGAAGATTAGACAAGAACGATTTGCCTGTAATGAGCCGGGTGGAACAATACTTACAGCGGCTTTTAAAGTTAGTTCAGTTCAGTCACCAATGGTGACTCACCATGTTTTAGAGTCTAAAATTTATCTCACCGCTCATTACTAATTTTAGACATAGACATAACTTTATTTCGACATCAAACTTAAAATAATACATAATTTACAAAAAACATTTCGTGATGTCGAAAAGGAATTGACTCAGCATTATGCTGCAGTAAGTATGTGCTGCCTACTACAGCGCTGATTTTCAGCCAACACCTTCATATCTTTTCACCTAAATGTGTTGGACTGGATTTTATGTTATAACTTAAATTCTGGTTTTGTTCCGCGTAAGTACCTTGGTTTTAGAGAAGCTCGATATTTCGGCACAGTTGCATGTGCTTGGTCACGAGGCGACTCTAAAATCAAGTTCAGGTGTAGATTAATTTTGTACATAGTCATACGTAGATGTAGATTATTCCCATACTCGGTTACCCGGTTACGTCGAGGTAATTATTATTCTTTGTTAGCGTGATCAGTCCCGGGTATTCTAATAGTTGTAACTTATTGTTGTTTTACGTTCAGCCAAGCATTAGAAGTTGTTTCTACGCTCCGACTTTTGGCCGGAAGATGTAGTGTTCCGTTGTCCTTTTAAAATTGTATATGAATTGTTGTTTTTTTGTGTATTCTTTGTACAAAATCAGCATTCTATCTTAGTCTCACAGTGCTCTAATTTTTACTGTTTAATTTTTAGTTTTTCTTATTTAGTTATTATAAGCCGCTTAACATAATAGTTACCTTCTTCACTGTCGGCACCTTCTCCGCTATTGCCATTTTCTCCGCTAATGCCATTTTCTCCGCTGTTGCCATTTTCTCCGCTGTTTCCGTTTTCTCCACTATTTCCTGCGTTCGCGCATCCAGCGTCTTCTGGGTGGTCACAGACCTGTTTTAAAAAAATGAATAATAAATAAATACCATGGCATATTTGACACCAATTGATCTAATCCCTAAGTAAGCAAGGCTCATTTTATGGATACTAGGCAACGGATCATCATCATCATCATCATCATCTCAGCCGTAGGACGTCCACTGCTGGACATAGGCCTCCCCCATAGGCATAGGCAACGGATAAACATACTTAAATAGAGAGATACATACTTAAAGGCGTATTAAACACCCAAGACTAGAGAACAAACATTCGTATTTTTCACACAAATATCTGCCCCGACCGGAGATAGATCCCGAGACCTCAAGCTTCGTAGTCATCTTCTCTAACCTCAGGGCCATCGGGTCAATTTATTTTCAACGTATTAAAAGTTAGTTGAAATCGACAAAACACAAAAATAATTATAAAGTCATGTCAAGATTCTGATTTAAATTATCGTCAAGTACAGTACACTTATCATCAGTTACGTTTCAGAGCAAATAAAAAATAATTAAATATCTTAAGACTACGGGTCAGAGAAATGGTCGTCATAATAAAACCTAGCTCTATTTTCATACATTATTCTTTTTCATGGTGATACCGACTAACGAAATTCATAATCACTAAAATCCCTGACAGCTTCTTAAAACATCGCGAAAGTTTACAACAATGTATGGCATAAAACTTGCACCAATCCACATTGTACTTTCGTCTTGGATTTGATGCTAGAGTTTATCTGATTTTCTTGGGCACATTTTTGTACTTGAAGTACAGGACGTCTAATAAATCTAAAATGTCATCAAATTAGGGTTTTCACAGAGGCAAAATATCGCTAGATGGCGTTAGTATCTAGAGGTCCATTTGACGTTTGACGTTTGCTTGCGATTAGCTCATTTAGTTTTTTAACCAATCACGAGAAAACATCAAACGTCAACGGACCTCACGATAGTAACGCCGGATTCGATTTGTACTAATCTGTAGTATTCGAACATGGCGGATGTAGACAATATCTAATTTTGCTATTTCTGTTTCTTTGGCTAGTTGAAGTATAATTTTGATAGTGTTTCATGCGGCGATTAACCTTAACAGTGAACAGTGATCACAAAATTCTATATTGCTCTCGTGTCTGGCATTTTTTAATGCGCAAGTTGTTTCCACGTGGTTTCTGGAATTTTACTATCAAGTTGCAAAAACTACAATCATCGTACAACGTCCCTCTCAAAGAGAGTACTCCTACTTTGACACTGGCGAAATTGTCCTATTAATTAGGACAGAAAGCCATATTTTAAAAGAGAAGAAGAAGAGAAAACATCAAACGTCAACGGACCTCACGATACTAACGCCATCTAGCGATCTTCTTCTTCTTAAATTTAAGAGCTATATGCTCTTGTCGGTGGAGTAATCGCCACTCCGCACGGTCTTCGGCCAGCTGTTTGACTTCCTGATACAACACGACACCCACCCTTTCCTTCACCTGGTTAAAATAGGTCAATCTAGATCTTCCTCTACCTCGTTTTCCTTCTATTTTGCCTTCCAGCAGATTGAGAAAGAAATTGTCGTGTCGTATCAAGAGTGTTTTATCATATTTCCCCTTCGGCAATTTATAGTCTAGCGATACCTCTGTGAAAACCTTAGAGTATACATAAGCAAGCTTTCATAAGGCATGACCACAAAGATGAGGCGATTAAAACATTATAAGGGCCCTTTTCCAAAGCCACCGACAATATGCTTATCGATCAATTAATTATTCTCTACAATTGTTTTTATATGCACAAGATCCTTATTATTGTGTTGAAAACTTATCTGATGGATTAAACGAAATTAAGCTTCTTAAGATTTTGATTATTACGTAGAAACGTGCGTAGTTTTATCGTGACTTTTGATTCTGATAATCCACAGTGATAGGTATTGTTTATAGGTAATTCTTATTGTTACTACTGGCTGATCGGCTGATGTTTAATCAAATCATACATACATGCGATTTTCTTTTGCTTAATCTTTCGACTGCATTTTTTCTGACACTTTCTACTTAGTGTAGTGTACTCAGTCGAGGTCAAAGATAATCTTCTTTACTACCTTGTCGTTTTCACTTCGTATTTGAACTTTTACAATTGAACTTTTGACAAGTTACTAAAGTGTAAAGATATCTTTGACTTCTGTACTATACTGACACGTATGAAATGTTCATGCTTCATATAGATATTGTAATTTTTGTAATAAAGTATATTAAATACAGTTTAATATTGTAATCTATTGGGTTTACTAATGTTTCGGCGAAAAACGTTTGACAACCTGTTTCACTTCGCATCTTTTCATTTCCCAACTGTCAAATATTTCTGAAACTTTAAATGTTTCAGGATTTTTATAAAAGTAACCTAAACTAAAGGGTACTACACGATTGTCCTGAAATAAATTCTGAAATATTTACAGTTTTAGAGCTTGCGAAATTAAAAGTTGCGAAAAGAAACAGGTTGTCAAACGTTACGTTGCGAAAAGGCAGTACTCGAATCTATTGACACAAACACACACAAACATCATGCCTGTATTCCCAAGTGGGTAAGTTGAAAAAAAAAATGCCAATCGTAATATCATTTGTTTTTTACTAGCACTAGGTATCTTAAACGAAATCTGAGATGAACTAAAAGAATTTCTTTGCTCACCCGCGACCTTAAGATAGCTAAGTCTATGCAAATTATGCGTGTTCATGCAGTTCCTCCACCTCCACACTGTAAGAACACACACAAATTACACAAACCCATCTATCAACTCCCTGTTGTTAGTCTAACAACTGGTAGCATGGTGTACGGTTGTGTCACTCTGAAGATGAGCTCTGGTTGAGTTCGAAACGCGTCAGTGTGTTGTGGTGGTGGGTGATAGATGGGTTTGTGTAATTTGTGTGTGGAGGTGGAGGAACTGCATGAACACGCATAATTTGCATAGACTTAGCTATCTTAAGGTCGCGGGTGAGCAAAGAAATTCTTTTAGTTCATTGATATGGACCTGAGAAATAAAAATCTGAGATTTAAAAAAAAACTTATTACTTACTTGCAGACTAGGGTTGAAGTGTGTCCCAGGCCCGCACTCCCTCTCCACTTTCTCTCCATGCACGCAGTAGTAGAACTTGGCGCAGTCAGTCTCATGCGGCAGCAGTTGATGGATGTTGAAGTCAGAAGGGCAGCCGTTAGGCAGCAACTCTACTTCAACTTCGTTACTTTCACTGGCATCTCCACTGGCATTTTCTTCGCTAACAGCACTGTCTTCTCCGCTGTTGTTATCTTCTCCACTGACACTGTTGTTAGGTTCTTCAGTTTCTTCGCTGTTGTTATTGTCACCTTCTCCGCTGTTGTCTTCGCCACCGCCAATAACGCAACCTGCGTCTTCTGGGCGGTCGCAAACCTGTAAAATAGTAATGTTTTCTCGTGAACAAGTTCAATAATAATAATATCATGATGACTGATAAGTTTATCCGAAGGATAGGTTTCACCCTGATAAGTGCTAATTTTTTCTCGACTGTAGTTATTACAATTAAAGGCACTTTTCTTAATTCACTAACTTTTGGCCATGTCATAGGTAATATGGTATTTGACTATTTTGCATATGTTTTACAAATGAAAACTATACAATGCCCGATATCGAATAGAGAAATAATTCTTAAGCTACCTTTACAAACAACAAAGTTATAAAGGTTTGAAATTCAGGATTAGACAGAGAAAGACATACTTGCGTGTGACATCACACGCAAGTAGCGCCATACTTGCTGCATAGAAGAAAGTGTTTGAGAAAGAGACTGGTATATAGATTTTCAAAAAATCACCATAAATCCAATTTTCAACCGATTTAAGTATTCTCTCCGCTAAACACTGTCAGTATACCTATCTATATTTTCTTTAATATTAAGACATGGCAAATTAATTTCAAATTCAAATTCATTCACTCACCTGCAGAACCGGGTTGAAGTGTAGACCATCATTACAGGGTCTCTCCACTTTGTTGCCATGGACACAGTAGTAAAACTTGCTGCAATCGTTCTCATGAGGCAGCAGTTTGTGGACATCGAAATCAGCGGGGCATCCGTTATCTAGGATGTCACTCTCTTCACTGTTGACGTTGTTGCTTTCATTGTCTTCACTGTCTTCATCATCATTATCTTCATTGCTGCCGTTACCGGCATTAGCACAGTCGACATTGTGAGGCCAGTCGCAAATCTACAAGAAAGTCATTTTCATTTACTTTTGCAAATCAAGTCAAATTTTGTTCCATGAACTTTAAATTTTACGTCACTGATGAGTAACTACACATACTTGGTTTGGATAGGTATTTAACTAAATTTAAACAAAACAACGTCTATTGGTGTTTTAGATATTAAAATTCCCCCATTAAACTATCTAAACATTTTCCTTTCTCTATAGAAACACACTACTTAGTCTAGTTTGTAACACAATGATAGATAAGTAAATGTTTAAAATCCTAGAATGTACCGAATCTGGCGGCTGAAGTTTGTTTACATTTAGTTTACTACCTATCCGAACCAAGTATACATATTTCCGATTTCGTTTGTGAAGAATTCGTTTATCGCTATTCCGCGGAAATAATGTAACTTTAAGCTTTAGATTTCATTGAGCAATCGTACTACTAATAAAATCCAATGTATAATCATGGTTTAAAGTTTAAACACGTTCATCCGCAGCATTATCCAGTATCAATACCTGGAAATATAAATTTCTGTCTTTATCAAAGGTCTTGCGAATTCAAGTTAGCCTTGCATCAAATTTGCCTGATACCGTTTATAATCCGTAATATCTCAGGAAATCCAATTTGCGATAACTTAACTATGTCTCGATGAATTTCTATAATCCAATTAATGATTGATTGTCAAATTGTCAATGGAACGATTTTAATATACCTATTATTTGGACCAAAAATCCAAATAATGTGACGGACAATGTCTCCATTGCATCAAGATAAGATATCCCTTGTGTTGACATTGCATAACAGTGGTAGCATAGTGATGACCGGGAGACGAGCTGTCGGTAGGTCTTCAACAAGACGGAGCGCATTTAAATTTGTCCATTTTAAATTTGTTAATGAAAGCCTACGAATACAAGAAAAACACAGTATGAAGCATGCAAGTACGAGAAGCAAAAAAGTGAAATATCCCAAACGAATACCTAATGCTGCCGCGCGGTTGGCAGGAAAACTTCTCTTATGTAAAGGATCTAATGTAAGTAATAGTAAACACAGGTTAATTACTTAAGTTTTTCACCTATAGTAATAGACATAATTTACCTGGAGCTCGGGATTAAACACAGTATTAGGTCCGCACTGTCTCTCAACAGTCTCTCCGTACACGCAGTAGTAGAATTTACTGCAGTCGCTCTCATGAGGAAGCAGTTGGTGGATGTTGAAATCAGCTGGGCATCCGTTGGGAAGGACTTCTGAAGAGTCGTCATCGATGTCAGGTTCGCCACTGCCCTCAGGGTCTACTTCGAAAGATGGCTCTTCGGTGGAGTCTCCGTTTACACAGCCTACGTTCTCTGGCCAATCGCAGACCTGGATGTAGAAAAAGTTAAAGAATTACCAACTATCCATTAAACTACGACTTCCAGGCGGAGGGAGCGTCTTCACACTTTGTAGTTGGTATCGCATAGTCTGCACGAAGCGGTTTGCTTAGTTTTTTATATGTGAACTTCAACTATCTTGTACTATGTTGTGTTTAAGAGCTATGGTGCCACAGACAGACACACATAGCGGTGCAAACTAAAAACACCCGCCTTTTTGCGTCGGGGGTTAAAATAGATTAAGATTGGCTATTTCTCAACCTTATCTCAGCAGCTGCTTAAACTTCTCTGTTTTTCTTTAGACGTATGAATATACATTTAAAAAAATACAAGCATTGGAACATAGAACCTCCTCCTTTTTTTGAAGTCGGTTAAAAAGGACGCACTAGTAATAACCGTAGAGGTCAACCGGGGCTATGTCGTTTACGGGGCTAATGCGTCCATGTTTTGCTTTAGACGTATGAATATACATTAAAAAAAAATACAAACATTGGAACATAGAACCTCCTCCTTTTTTTGAAGTCGGTTAAAAAGGAAGCACGAGTAATAAGCGTATAGGTCAACCGGGGCTATGTCGTTTACGGGGCTAATGCGTCCATGTTTTTCTTTAGACGTATGAGTATGAATATACATTAAAAAAAAATATAAACATTGGAACATAGAACCTCCTCCTTTTTTTGAAGTCAGTTAAAAAGGAAGCACGAGTAATAAGCGTAGCGGTCAACCGGGGCTATGTCGTTTACGGGGCTAATGCGTCCATGTTTTTCTTTAGACGTATGAGTATGAATATACATTAAAAAAAATATAAACATTGGAACATAGAACCTCCTCCTTTTTTTGAAGTCGGTTAAAAAGGAAGCACGAGTAATAAGCGTAGCGGTCAACCGGGGCTATGTCGTTTACGGGGCTAATGCGTCCATTGCAATTATCATAAGATAAACATCCTTTAGAACTACTCACGCCATATTTTTAAAGGCTTTGGCACTAAAAGTACAAAAAATGATCACTAGATGTCGTGGCCGAGCTTTTTAAAGTAATCAGCCAGCGAGGTCAATTAGACGCTATAGCCCCGAATATTTTTGTTCAACTTACCCTAAACTATAGCTAGAATTTAGCGTACAACATAATAATTAACTTTATCATGTGCGCTTTTATAAAATTATCTCGATTAAAATCATTCCGACCAATCCGATCACATAATACCAGTAAAAGACACTTTCACCCCACCTGGGGTTATAGCCTCTAAAAATCTCAGCTTTTAAAGAAACGTAATAGTCATTAAAAGTAGTACACGTAGAAGTCATTAAAAATGCCAAAAAACGGCACTAAATATGAAATTAGATCAAATATGCTAGCATGTATCATAAGTAGCTTTTAAGGATACATAATGTGTTTGTTATTATCTGATAATATGCTGTTTAAAGTATTGTGACGCATTAGCCCCGGTGACCTGTATAATAATCATTAAGCATACCTGTATTGCAGGATTGAAGTGCGTCCCAGGAGAGCACACTCGCTCCACTTTTTCACCGAACAGACAGTAGTAAAACTTGTTGCACTGTGTTTCGTGGGGCAAGAGGAGGTATTCCTCAAAGTCTGCTGGACAACCGTTGGGTAGCAGCTCTAATTCTGGCTTCTCCGTGGGCAGGGTTATAGGTGCGGGGGTGCTTGGCGCCTCGGTAGGGATGGTTATAGGTGCCGGGGTCTCAGTTGGTGCTTCAGTTGTTGGCTCTGGGGTTTCAGTAGGAGGCTCGGTTGGAGGTTCAGTAGGGGGCTCAGTAGGGGGCTCAGTTGGCGGTTCCGTGGGAGGCTCAGTCGGGGGTTCAGTCAGTGGCTCAGTAGGTGGTTCAGTTGGCGGTTCCGTTGGAGGCTCGGTAGGAGGCTCAGTTGGAGGCTCAGTTGGGGGTTCGGTAGGAGGCTCAGTAGGAGGCTCAGTTGGAGGCTCGGTAGGAGGCTCAGTTGGAGGTTCAGTAGGTGGCTCAGTTGGAGGCTCGGTTGGGGGCTCGGTTGGGGGCTCAGTTGGAGGCTCGGTTGGCGGTTCCGTGGGAGGCTCAGTCGGGGGCTCAGTAGGTGGCTCTGTAGGTGGTTCAGTTGGCGGTTTCGTGGGAGGCTCAGTTGGAGGCTCGGTTGGGGGCTCAGTTGGAGGCTCAGTTGGGGGTTCGGTAGGTGGCTCAGCCGGGGGCTCAGTAGGTGGCTCTGTAGGTGGCTCAGTTGGGGGCTCAGTAGGAGGCTCAGTTGGCGGTTCAGTGGGAGGCTCAGTCGGGGGCTCAGTAGGTGGTTCAGTTGGCGATTCCGTTGGAGGCTCGGTAGGTGGCTCAGTCGGCGGTTCCGTTGGGGGCTCAGTTGGGGCCTCAGTCGGAGCCTCTGTCGGGGGCTCAGTCGGGGCCTCAGTGGGTGGTTCCGGAGCCTCAGTCGCAGGCTCCTCCGTCGCTGGCGGAGGCGTACCGGGCAGGTTGCAGTTAGCTGATGATGGGTGGACACAGACCTGTAATCAAATATTTGGTGCGTCATCACAACATGATACGTTCCTAACAACATGACGACGGTAGGTACAGTTGCGGAATGAAAAGGTTGACCATCTTAAGGTCTGTTTTTGTTCAGTATAGGTACTGCTTTATCGACCGCGTATTCCGTTATATCATTCAAAAAAAGGTGATAAAGATTTAGGTAAAGAAAGTTAAAGTGCTAATTTATACCTAGTTTAAAATGAATAAGGGTATTTTGACTTGACTTGGTGCATGGTAACATGGTGAAGTGGTGCTTTGAAGATGAGCTCTGTTTGAGTTCTAAACGCGTCAGTGTAGTTTCATGGTGATAGATGGGTTTGTGCGATTTGTGTGTTCTTACAGTGTGGAGGTGGAGGAAGTGCATGAACATGTCTTGCATCATCATCATCATCATGTCAGCCGAAAGACGTCCACTGCTGGACATAGGCCTCCCCCAAGGCTCTCCACTCAGACCGGTCTTGTGCTTTTCGCATCCACCGCGATCCCGCGATCTTAGCCAGGTCGTCGCTCCATCTTGTTGGAGGCCTACCGACAGCTCGTCTCCCGGTCCGCGGACGCCATTCGAGAACCTTCTGACCCCATCGGCCATCAGTCCTGCGTGCAATGTGCCCCGCCCACTGCCACTTCAGTTTCGCAATTCTTCGGGCTATATCAGTAACCTTAGTTCTACTGCGGATATCATCATTTCTGATTCTATCCCGCAGAGAAACCCCGAGCATAGCCCTCTCCATAGCCCTTTGAGTGACTTTAAGCTTCCTTATGAGGCCCATCGTTAGCGCCCACGTCTCGGATCCGTACGTCATCACTGGCAACACACACTGGTCAAAGACTTTTGACTTCAAACACTGCGGTAATTTGGATGAAAAGACACTGCGAAGCTTCCCGAACGCTGCCCAGCCGAGTCGGATTCGACGAGTGACCTCTTTCTCGAAGTTGGACCTACCTAACTGGACCGTCTGTCCTAGGTATACATAGTCGTCAACAACTTCGAGCGCAGAGCCTCCGACTATTACGGGAGTTGGCACTACATGAACATTAGACATGACTTTCGTCTTGTCCATGTTCATTCTCAGGCCAACTCGGTCGGAAACTCTGCTGAGGTCAGCGAGCATAGCACTGAGGTCCTCCATGGTCTCAGCCATGACTACAATATCGTCGGCGAATCGAAGGTGAGTGAGGTACTCGCCATTAATGTTGATGCCTCGTCCTTTCCAGTCCAAAACCTTAAAAGCATCCTCCAATGCAGCGGTGAACAGCTTTGGAGAGATGACATCTCCTTGTCTGACTCCCCGCTGCAAAGGAATAGGCTTCGTGCTCTGGTCCTGTAGTCGGACGGACATAGTGGCGTTTTCGTACAAACACTTTAACACTTCGATATACCGGTAGTCAACTTGGCACCGCTGGAGAGCCTGCAGCACAGCCCAGGTCTCGATCGAATCGAAGGCTTTCTCGTAGTCCACAAATGCAAGGCAAAGGGGGAGGTTATACTCTTCGGTCTTCTGTATAACCTGCCGCAACGCATGTATGTGGTCTACGTTACTATAACCTTTTCGGAAGCCGGCTTGTTCGGGAGGCTGGAACTCGTCAAGCCTGCGTGCGAGACGATTCGTGATGACCCTGGAAAACAGCTTGTAAACATGGCTCAGAAGTGAGATGGGTCTATAGTTCTTCAACAAGGTTTTGTCACCTTTCTTGAAGAAGAGCACCACAACACTTCTGTTCCATGCTTTCGGCGTTCTCCCTTTGTGGAGGACGGAACTAAACAGCGTCTGAAGGCCCTTAAGAACTGGTTTACCACCCGCCTTCAGGAGTTCGGCTGTAATTCCGTCGTCACCCGGGGCCTTGCCATTCTTGAGCTGTTTGAGGGTGTTCACGCCAGTACGTTCACCGGAAGAAGCCTTAACACATATGTTATTAAATTCATTTTGCTTTGTATAAATTCATACCCAATCAGACTGCACACAAATCACGACATACATTCACTACACCAATAAAAACACACGCATATCACGACATACGACTCTCATCCAATCACAAGCACCACTCATGCATACGTCACACATTCCTTACCAACACTTAACACGTACTCAAGCACTCGCCTTTCATCTTCCATACATACAACAAATATTTTGTAAATTGATTTAAAGTCAATTAAATTGTTAAAATCCAAATTTTTTATTTTACTAAAAGTAAACTAAATTCACCTTGTTCATATACTGAACAGAGGGCCATACTAATCTCGTACAGGCTGACGTCCGGGATGTCTTCGGTATAGTGTCGGGTTAATCTAGCTCTCGGGTCTTTAGCTAGATTTTCGACGGGTGTTCGGGTCGTCGTGTATAGCTGCCCATAAAACTTCTCAACTTCCCCCAACAGCTCAGGTTTGGACGAAATCACTCTGCCGTCCTCGGTCTTCAGCTTCATCAACTGGCTTTGACCAACAGACAGATCCCTATTAAACACCTTTGAGCCCCTGTTACGCTCAATAGCTTCTTCAATACTATTAGTATTAAATCGGCGTACATCGCGCTTCAGAGACTTTGAGATCTGCCTGTTGAGCTGCCGATAGCGACAAGCGTCACCAGAGGACTGCAGAGTCATCTCACGCCTCACCTCCATGAGCCTAATGGTGGAGTCCGAAAGCTTTTTGGTTCTAGTACGGCGGGTCTTGAAGAACTTAGACCCGACCGTATGGACAGCTTCCACAAACCCGTCGTTGTAATCGTCCACGTCGCTACCTAGGCATTCGAAACGGTTTTGAAGCTCGAGCTGAAAGCTCTCGGGGTTTTGGAGCTGAGCAGGTTCCGGACGGAGCGTAGATTTCATCAGTCGAGACCTTTCAAGCTTGAACTGGATATTCAATGAGCCTCGTACCATACGGTGATCACTCCCGGTTTTAACCGCATTGATCACGGAGACATCATTGAATATGTGCTTTTTCGTCGACATGATAAAATCTATCTCATTCCTCGTAACACCATCAGGGCTCATCCAGGTCCACTTCCTATGCTCACGTTTCCTGAAGAAGGAGTTCATCATATAGAGTCCTTCCTTCTCCATGAAACCGGCCAGTAGGTAGCCCCGGTGATTCCTACGCCCCACTCCAAATTTTCCCACTCTCAACTCTTCACCGTCTCGTTTGCCCAGCTTTGCGTTAAAGTCCCCCATAACAACTGTGAAGTGAGTTCTGGAGCTATGCATGGCTCTGGAAATATCCTCATACATAGCCTCTACCTCATCGTCGGAGTGCGTCGAGGTCGGAGCGTATACCTGTATGACCTTCAACGAATATCGTTGGGTCATTCTGAGTACAAGGCACGCTACCCTGGTTGACACACTCCCGATCTTCACCACGTTGTTCACGAGGGACCTATGGACGATAAACCCGACACCTCCTTGAGACTGGTGGTCGCCCTCCCGGAAATAGAGCAAGTTACCGGACTTCAGGGTTATCATGTCCTCCCCCTCTCTACGGACTTCTGACAGCCCTATGATTCCCCATCGTAACCTGCTCAATTCTTCTTCAAGTTCCTGTATCTTTTCATCGGTCCGCAGTGTTCGGCAGTTATATGTTGCCAGGGCCAAAGGTTGTCTTTTTTGGTAGCCGGGTCTCTGCCGGAGATTAACTGTAGCACCCCCTGCCCCACCGTTACCATGGCCGCTACCGGAGCCAGGAATAGCGGGGCCGCCGGGGACTAGGGGTCTGGGCTTAATTTGTGGATTCATTTTTTGATTTTCTATAAACTATATATGTCTTGCATAAACGTAGCTATCATAAAGTCGCGGGCGAAAGTGGTTTAAGTCAAGGCTAGGAACCGGTTTATAAAATAGCGATAAATACCGGTTTATTTCGGTTTAACTCCGAACTTTCACAAGAACACGAACGTTTTTAAGAACTTATAACTGTAACCTAAATAAACCGGTTTATTCGACGAGTGACAGCTGGCCGGCCGGCGGCGGGCGCCGACATTTATTCTGCGCCGGAATAAACCGGTTTTTATTGTTCTAAACCGGTTAATCTGACAAGAACTTTATGGAAATGTTCCCTTAAAAACCAGGTTAAAAAGTAACGGTTTCACGAACGCAACCAAAATTAAAAGTTTTTGCGCCAAGTACATGATAACGGTTTGGAAATTTAACCGGTATCCGAGCCTTGGTTTCAGTTCATTGACTTGATGCTTTTGCTACTCCTTTACCTGCAGTTCATACGAGAACTCAGTCCCAGGGCTGCAGTCTCTTGGGGTTTCCCATTTCTTCCCGTACTCGCAGTAGTAAAACTTGGTGCAATCGTATTCGTGGGGGAGGAGGTGGTGACCCTGTTCTGGGCAACGGTCGCTCGCCACCATCGTGCCTTCTGGCTCGACTTGTACATGCCTACCCTGGGATAGGGCCAGGGTTGTTAGGAGTAGGAGTTTTCCTGGAAGAAATGGTTCAATTAGGAGAGAACAGATTAGTTTGGTTCAAAATGGTTTAAATGCCTCATTCATTATCAAAATGTACAACGGTCAAAAAGTACGTAAACCTAAACATATTACCCATACTAATATTATAAATGCGAAAGTGTGTTTGTGTGTTTTGTTCGCGGCTCTGCCCGCGTGGTATTTGGTTGTCGCGCGCTGTTCCCTCGGGAACTGTGCATTTTTCCGAGATAAAAAGTAGTCTATGTCACTCTCGGGCCCATAAACTATCTCTATGCCAAAAAATCACGTCGTTTCGTCGCTCTGTTACGTATTAAAAAGTATGGATACGCCGTTAACACGTTGTACAGTCGAGTTCACAAGCTTGTGAGCAAAAATTTGTTCACAAAACTGTGTTGAGATATAATTTTGATCAAATTTTTGCTAACAAGTTTATACTTAAACTCGACTTGAATCTGTGTCACGATACATTCCGTGCCTGATACGTTCATATTACGGTCATGGCATGATACGCTGTAGTCCATAGACACATTTAATAAGTGCTCCAAACCGACACTGGTTCTAGTTCTAAAGAAATACCAAAGTACATACCCAGCATTTTTTTCACTTGTAAGCGTCAGAGGACGCGAGTTGTCTTATAAAAAAAACCTTCAGCTCTTATAAAACACTTTAGTGTCTTACTATAAGAACTAAACTAATCTAATTATCATTTTCGTCGTTTTATACTAATTCCTCGTGATACACGGCCGATAAATATCGATTGCTTGTAGATTGCAAGCTGATTAAGGTTGTAAACAAGCGTTAGCTTGTAGGGTTCCTTGGGCTTGTGTCCAGTTCTACAGATTCCTAACTAAATAAAATCATTTACAATCATTGCATTACATTCCCATAGAGTTTATGGGAAGGGAAGCAATACCATGCCCTCGGTACCGCTCTGCTTTCAGAGCATGACATGAGTGCGTGTGAGCTAACTTTGGGGGCGGCAGACGTGAGCTTGCCTTCGGAATCCAAAAGCTTAATGGGTACTTGACCTGAAATGTATATTTGAGATTTTTTTTTCATTAATGACGGTGGAAGCATTCTACACTTTCGCTTAACGTAGATATAGTTAGTGTTTAGTTTTTAACCGACTTCAAAAAAAGAGGAGGTTCTATGTTCCAATGTTTGTATTTATTTTTATGTATGTTCACCGATTACTCCGGCAATTGTGGACCGATTTTCAAAATTCTTTTTTTATTCAAAAGGGTATTCTTCTGAGGTGGTCCCATTGTCACCAAATCAAGATCTGATGATGGGATCCTAGAGAAATCGAGGGCAAACCTCAAATTTTATAGGCACACCTATGGCGATTTTGGCATTTTTAGTGTTAAGGTAAGCATTTACATTCAGAAAGTATCATTTGGTAACCTGGACCTGATGAAGAAGACCATAGGTGACCAATTGAACTCGTCGAAGCTAAGTAATACTCGCTCGTCTATAAACGATCATGATTAACATATCTAGATAAGCGAGTAAGAAGAAGCTTTAAGTTAATGATTCTTTCGAACTGATCTGATGCTGAAGCCAGAAGGTAGGCAACGGAACTCTGTTATAAAACAACGTAACTTAGTCGTATTTGGGTTTAATGGAATCGTTGTGAGATGTAATTTGGCAACGAATAACTAAAAAGTGAGAAATAAAAATTGCAAAAAATTTTCTAGGTACCTACTAGCTCGAAATCGGTGACTCAGCACGACCCAGCAGGAGTGACAGAAACCCATTGTATGTAGGTGAAATAGACGTGTTTCAATGGTTTTACTTTTTTGTTAAAAATTTTGTAACCGAAAACTTATACTAAGGGTACTTAGTGATTCTTCCTTAATCGAGTAAGTATGAATAAAGATGAAGATTCACGGAACCCTTTAAATATGCCGTATCGGTTATCAATAAACGTGTTAAATTAATATCAAATTTGCATTGACACTGAAGCACAAAACCTATTTGATAAGATTTGCCTTCTAATTACACTGACGGGCAACGATAATGGTTAACTTTAGTACAACTTTGTATGGAGAGTTATACATTATTTTTGCTCGTAAGTGTAATCTAACAATAGATTTCTAATTCTAATCTAGCGATTAATATGGATTTTAATGATTACTTATTAGCGTTACCACCCAAATGGTGTAATACTTTGAACGGGTGTCAGGGATTTTCATACTGTTATGAGTGAGAATTCATCCCAGCCTATAAACGTCCCACTGCTGGGCACAGGCCTCCTCTCAGAATGAGAGGGCTTGGGCCATAGTTCCCACGCGGGCCCAGTGCGGATTGGGAACTTCACACGCACAAAGCTCGTGGTATTAATTCCGCACATATATTTCGAAAAACTCAGAGGTGCGACCCGCGAACCCACCACCCTCTGTTTGAGTAAGAAATAAAGAAAGAAAGAAACATTTCTTGTCACAAAACACACTAAAAAGATTACATACAAAATCATAGTTTACAAAGAACTGTAATAGAAGGATTAAAATCATAAACGACCGGTGAGCCCAATGGTTAGAAAACCTGACCTTAGGGTCTCGGACGCAATCCCCGATTGAAACAGATATTATGTAGGTATAAATAACCTAACAATAAAAATTTCATTTTTAATACAAGGTATTTTTGCTGACTGTACATGCATTGTTACCCAAACTACTTCGTACCAAATTTCAAGTCTGTGCTATTACCTAACCGTTGAAGAGTTCCGTCCTGCGGAGACGATCCTGTCTGGACGACCAGAGTGTCACTGTCACTACTAGATTATTTTACTGTCACGCGATTTACAATAGTACTTATTACAAATTTTAAATTAAATAATGTATTATTTATTTGTTCACCAAAAAAAAAAAATTTCAAGTCAATCTGAATACTGGAAGTTGGTCAAATGTAACTTGCAAGATTTGATAACAGACAGACAGACAGACAACTCGTTGGTCCTTGGGTCTTGGGTGTTTAATATGTATTTAAGTAAGTAAATTTCTTTTGAGAGTAATAAATTTCTTTAAACCGAAGTATTTATCTATAAGTATGTTAAATTATATTTATCCGTTGCTTAGAACTCATAACACAAGGTTTGCTAAGCTTACTTTGGGACTAGGTCAATTGGTGTGAATTGTCCCATGATATTTACTTATTTACATACTACCATCCCGAATTTTTTCAAAATTCTTCCACCCAACGGTTTAAGAAAGAAAGAAAGAAAGAAAGAAAATACATTTATTCACAACACAAGACAACAATACTCTTTGGTACGATACAAATAAACAACACTAAGGTATGTGTCATTGCGTAAGGCGGCCCCTAGACTTACAATAACATTGTACAATACTTTTTATTGCACAATAAGATTGAAAGGCGCTCTGAATCCAAAACGAGCAATTGTATTGCACAATAATACGAACTGCACAATGTTTTCGTGTTCAGTATAGTATTGAATATTGTGCAATACTGACCCTACACGATGCAATATAAAAATATGGTGCAATAAAAATTAAACTCGCTCAAACTTTTGGTCAATCATTGTGCAATCTTCAATATTAACCCTCTAAACGGTCAATAATATTGCACAATTCGCCATATTGCACAATATAATTGACCGTTTAGGGGCCGCCTTAAGAAGATAGTATAGAAAGGTATGTGTATAGATTTTAGAAGGGGGCGGACGCTAGATTTTTGATTTTTTTTTCTTCAAAATAAATCTTATTAGGTACGCTGGACTTGGATGGATTTTGATGATTGCCCGCTATGTGGGGGTTCTCGGGAGTACAGGAGGGGGGTATAGATAGTGCTTTTGAGCTCGGTTGGCCAGGTTTTCACCTATGTTTAGAACAAACTCGTATATTGTTTACTACCTTTTGCCCGCGGCTCCGCCCGCGTGGTATTCGGTTATCGCGCGCTGTTCCCTCGGGATCGGTGCATTTTTCCGGGATAAAAAGTAGCCTATATCACTCTCGGGCCCATAAACTATCTCCATGCCAAAAATCACGTCGATCCGTCGCTCCGTTACGGCGTGAAAAACGGAGAAACATACAAACACACTTTGACATTTATAATATTAGTATGGATATGGATAGTATATTAAATGCCTAAATGCCAAGTTTCATAGTTTTATCTTCGACAGCGACGAACTTTCACCATATAAACTTTCACCCTCTATTTTAACCCCTTAAAGCCTCTTTTTCGCGATAAAAGATAGCCTATGTCCTTTCCCAAGGTCTATTCTATCTCTGTACCAAATTTCATCCAAATCGGTTCAACGGTATTGGCGTGAAAGCGTAACAGACAGACAGACAGACAGACAGAGTTACTTTCGCATTTATAATATTAGTATGGATTAGTATGGATTTACTTACTACCATCCCGAATTTTTTCAAAATTCTTCCACCCAACGGTTTAAGAAAGAAAGAAGAAAGAAAGAAAGAAAATACATTTTCACCTCACTAGCTCGAAAATGCATTCTTTATCCTTAGAAATCTGCGTGGAAAGTTGCTTTTTATCCTCTAGGCTGGAAAGAATTTTTGAAATTCGATCGTTGTCGTGAACGGCTGCCCCCTTGAAAATACATCGACCGCTTACTTTCACAACCTCGTATCTAGCCACAAAATTGCTATAGGCAGAATCATCTTTATGTTAGGTGCGATAGAGTGTTTATTTGTTGTATACAATTCGAGTAGATACGAGGTTGAGGAAGAAAGCGTTGAATATTGACGTGTTCACAAAGAAAGTTCGTCATACATTTGTTGAAGTACCTAATATTTAAATCTGTTAATTAATCTGTTATTTTATTCTTATTACTAAACATTTATTTTGTAATTTTACTTTTTAGTACACCTCGATACAACTTATACCATGCAATCCTTTTCAAAATAGTAACTGTATGTATGTACGTGGGTACATACATACAGTTACTATTACGGTATTACAGTGGTGTTATACCGTTATATCGATTTGGATTGTAAACTAAATACTATTATACATTTATAATAGTGGAAATGTTTGATAAGTGGATAATAAAACCGACTTATTAAAAACTACTTGCACAGTTTTTCTTCCATTAGCCATTTTCTCTCTGTAGTGAGGTGAAAAATTGTGTGTTTCGCTCGGCTGTAAAGTTGTTTAGCGTCTCGTGCCTTTGAAACCCTCGACTGCGCTCAGGATTCTTCATTTGAACCACTCGCTTCGCTCGTGGTTCAATCCTAGAATCCTTCGCTTGCTCGGGTTTCAATATATGCTCTCGCGCCAAACAGTCACTTTCCAGCCTTGCATAACAAATAACTATTATTCACAACACAAGACAACAATACTCTTTGGTACAATACAAATAAACAACACTAAGGTATATGTCATTGCGTAAAGAAGATAGTATAAAGGTATGTGTTTAGATTTTAGAAGGGGGCGGACGCTCGATTTTTCTTTTTTTTTTCTTTTTTGATTTACGCTCGATTTTTGATTTTGATGATTGCCAGCTATGTGGGTTTCGGGAGTACAGGAGGGGGGTATACATAGTGCTTTTGAGCTCGGTTGGTATAGGTATTCACCTATGTTTAGAACAAACTCGTATATTGTTTATTGTTGCTAGGATTAGTTACTAGACCAAATCAGTCGCAGTGAATAGGAAATAATACATTAAAAAATATCTAAACCGGACAAAAGCTGTGATAATCTTTATAATTAAAATTTCCACTAAAATCGTCAAACAAATTTTAACAATAAAAAATATTTCAACTTTCAGCTTTATTATAAAATGTTACGATAAATATTTGATTGATTTAGTTATTGATTTAATTCATTGCGGTTTTGGATTACGAATAGGTTATGATAAAGCTAATCCTTAATACGTCGGAAATGGATTAATAGCTACATTAGATATTGTGGAGCAAAAAACTGATTAAAGGAGCGACAATTGAAAATACTAACTGAAATATAGATGCACAGAAAAACCTGAAAAATAAGACCAGCAGTGGGAATCGAACCCAGGTCCTCGGCATTCCATGCCGCGTGCTATACCGCTACACCACTGCTGGACAACAAGCTTATTATTATTAGCCTTAGATTATTCTTATTTAGCCACTTGAGTAACCTTAAAACCCATATCTTATGTTTAAGTCTAAATAAAGAAACAAACAAGCTGAGATATGTGGTGCATAGGGGAAATTCGTGGCTGTACCGTTGTCCAGAGGTGGTGTAGCGGTATAGCACGCGGCACGGAATGCCGAGGACCTAGGTTCGATTTCTAGTGCTGGTCTTATTTTTCTGTATATTTCACACGAAAACAAGCCGAAACATGGATGCACAGAAAAACCAGAAAATAAAAAAATACAAAAAGACTCCAAATAGTAATCTTATTTTTCTGGTTTTTCTGTGCATCTATATTTCAGTTTGTATTTTCAATTTAGGTTTTACGGGATGACCGTAAAAGTAAAAATTTGGAATTGAAATAAAAAATACAAAAAGATTCCAAAAAAACAATATTAAAGGAACGACAACGAGTACGGGCGAGCATTGGCGTCGCACGCGCGTTCTCTATTCATCACCCCTACGCAAAAAGAGGGAGGTTTTAAGTTCGTCACCAATATCTGTGAGGCTACTACGAAATTCGAAAGTAGAAGTTCGTGTCATTCCGTCCCTTTCACTCTCGCTTAAATGATAATATCGTGACGCTCCGCTCCGACTAAAACTCGGTACCAAGCGTTTTCCCAAAGATAAGACCAAGCTAAAATCGATTTTTCATCCCTGAAAACCCCTACATACAACATCGAAATAGTGAAAATAATTACATAATGTATTGAATAACGGTTAAAAGAAATAAAAAATATCCTGAAAATAACTTAACTAAACTTAGGTACCTACATAAAATAAAAATAGAACCTAAAACTAAAACAAATCAAGTATCTAAAGAGTACCCCTTAGGCAAGGTCCCGAAGATGCTGGCAGCGTCACAGAGATGATATAAACTAGGAGGTCCGTGGGCAGCGTTTCCTCTTTGAATAGCTAGGCTAATTATTTGTCCGAGGAAGCTGCCAGCTCTTCGGTCACCTGTGACGTTTACTAATCTTTTTGAAATTTCTTTAATTTTTTTTAAATCGCTCTCTAGGAGACCCCATGCACCAAGGGTCTCGACTCCGAGTGGGACAAAGTCATATTCGGTGCCTAGACCCCTGTATTTGGATAATTTTGTCTTTTCAGCCGCTTCGAAATAGTTGGATGAAGTCGTTTCCAAAATCCCCGAAATCTGTACTAGTAGACGCTTGAACTATTCATAGAATATTTAGTTTGATATTCATTATTATTATATATTATTAATATTATTATTTTATATTATTATTATTCATTATAAAAATAAAATAAATATTTGGCCTCCTCCTATACTCTCCTCGGTGAAATTACTGGCACTTGAGGTATTCCAACTTAGGCCTCTAGGTTGGCAACGCATCTGCAATAAATACCCTTGGTGTTGCAGATATTTTTGGGCGGTGGAGATTTCTTACCACCAGGAGACCCACTTGCTCGTTTGCCTTCCAGTCAAATAAAAAAAAAATACAATAAACCTGATTTTTTTACCGTTTTTTGCTAACTAAATATGTTCTGTAGATAAAGTTATGGAACCCTTCGCGCGCAATACTTGCGCTTAATTTTGCCCGAGAAAAGTACGGACTCTGCCGGCACGGAGACCCTTTTACCCGAATGTCCAAAGAAAGGTTATTTTGAAAAATGTAGCCGTGCGGAGCCGGGGCGGGGCGCTAGTGTAAGAATATACGAAGATTTTTCTTCAAAATCAGATGAAAGTTTGTGGAAGTTCCACAAATATAAGTTTTTTTTTTATTTAAAGTATTTCTTCTATAATTTAAATTAAGGTGCGGCCACATGCAGTCCTACGTCGCTCGTTTGCAACGATAAATCTGGTCACGTTTTGCATGTGATTTTGAATTTCCCGCGACTCAAAAAAAGTAGCGACAAGTCCCCACGTCGAGCAGTAAAAACAAGATGGCTGCTTGCAGGAATGATCTTGGTCTTGGAAGCAGATTTTTTTAATCTCATTTAGTAGCCGTCGTGGTAGTGGTACAAAAAGAATAAATTGGAGTGAATTTTAAAAAATAGCAGTTTTTTTCCAAAATCAAAGGTTTCTTTTTCAGCGATAAAGGTCAACTTTTTTAGCTTTATCGCTATATGTCGCGTTGTGAGGCTTATCGCTGGAAACAAATGTCGAGCGATTTGCATGTGGCCGCGCCCTTAGTCTTATGAAAAACAGCAATTTTTATCG
The DNA here is from genome assembly GCA_037349165.1 of Choristoneura rosaceana. Classification (NCBI taxonomy): domain Eukaryota; kingdom Metazoa; phylum Arthropoda; class Insecta; order Lepidoptera; family Tortricidae; genus Choristoneura; species Choristoneura rosaceana. The sequence continues at coordinate 8,289,458 of JAZBNJ010000046.1, read as the reverse complement.
AACTAAACGCTTTTTGAAATTTCAATTGACATTGACAGCCATGACATTTAAAATGACAGTGAGTTGCGATTGCAATACAAACAACTGTGTTAAAACCCAAAAAAATATCAAAATCTCGCGAATTTTAACTCCAATACTAAACTAAAGAGTTTTAAATCGAACCATTTATAATAATTTTGAGCATTACAGCCATAAATAGTATCTTTTACGAATTAAAAGCTACTTAGAACGAAATTATGTCAGACGTCGAAGTAGAAGTTCCTTCTACATTTAAGAAGAGAAATATACGAAATAGAGGTGGAAGGAAACGTAAGACGTCGAGTTCAGAAGGTAAATAGTGATAATAATGTAAAATTATTCTAGTTTTAAAAGATAAAGAAAGTCCGTTTTGAGGTTATGTTTTGGTTTGGTTTTAACATGACTATATTGTAATGAAATGCCGCTAACCTGAGGCCTTATTGCCTAACGTTTCTGACACTCGCGATCGCAGTAAAATGACGGCTTTTGTATGCGAAATATGTCATTTGATTGCGATTATGAGTGTCAAAAACATTAGGCAATACGGCCTCTGGGAAGGGCATAGGATACTTTTGTCTGCAAATTGCATATTTGGAATGCAGTCGTGGCCAAATGCTAGTAAGTAGTTAAGAAGTTTTTATTAACAGATTATATGTATGAGTGAGTTGTCCAGTTACAATAAACGAATTTCTATTGTTAAAATTTTTCATTTCTGTGTTATAAGCTAATGATCACTTTCTGGAAGAAAAAAAACAGAATTATTTGTTAAACCTAGTTTTTAGCTGCAGTTCTATACTGCAAAATAAATTATTTCATTTCATTTCACTGACTCATCAATGCCCAGTCTAAACCATTAGAACTAGAAAGTTGAAATCCTTATATGGGGTCATCGATAAAGTACAGCAGGGCCTCTTTAATCCGTACCCACGCTAATATGAACACCTCTATAATCCGAACGACCCCCTCTACAAGTACTAAATGAGCAGGACAGCGAAAATCAGGGAGAATTGGAGACATCTGAACCAGTTGCAAAAATTCCACATGCTAAAGTTGTGCATGCTTAAATACTTGTTTAGAATGGGCAGATGAAGTCGATATTTCTATTTCGGAAAAAATGCTGTTATGTACATTAAGGGATAAAGCATTTTATATGTTGCTAAAAACTTCTCGTCAAAGCACCATAACGGAATTCTTCAAAAATACTGAGTGATTATTATGTAGAACCCTTTGTAACTTACTTATAATTGTCAAATCATCATCCATCATCCATCTCAGCCTATATACGTCCCACTGCTGGGCACAGGCCTCCTCTCGGAATGAGAGGGCTTGGGCCATAGTTCCCACGCGGGCCCAGAGTGGATTGTAAACTTCACACGCACCATTGAATTGCTTCGCAGGTTTGTGCAGGTTTCCTCACGATGTTTTCCTTCACCGCAAAGCTCGTGGTAAATTGCGCACATGAATTTCGAAAAATTCAAAGGAGCGAGCCGGGATTTGAACCCACGACCCTCTGCTTGAGAGGCGATAGGTCAAACCACTAGGCCACCACGGCTTCACTAGGCCACCACGGCTTCATTTGCTTCAATTGTCAAATATGCGTGTTTTATTACGAAAAAATATTATGAAAATTACTCCAAACTATAATCCGAACGCTCCGTGAGTCTGAACAGGGTATACATTTTGGGTGTTCGGATTAAAGAGGCCCTGCTGTACTACAGACATTAAGGGGGAGGGGAGTGGTCGAGCGGTTTGTGACATGGGACATTTCATAGCAATGCGTGCGAAAAGTTGGGGTGGGTTCTAAAACGGTCAAAACTAGTGTGACATACTAAATGGAAGGCCCATATTTTTATAGAAACTTGCTTCTGTTTCAGAAAAGAACAGTTCAGAATCCGATGAACAGACCGTAGTGGTGCCAACGAAAAGGCCTCAAAAGGCCAATCCTAACATACAGTCCACTAGTGGCCCGAAACGACAGAAACCGGATATTGATGATGATGATGATGACAGCAGCGTTGAAGATAGAGTGAGTTGGATTATTTTATAATTGTCAGATTTCACAAATATAAAACTAGCTTATGCCCACGACTTTGTCTGCGCGGATCTAGGTTATCGCGCGGTGGCGCCCTCTACCGGAATAAAAGGTATCCTATGTTGATTCTTGGGCTTCAAACTACCTATATACCAAATTTCATCAAAATTGGTTCAGTGGTTTAGCAGTGAAAGCGTAACAGACAGAGCTACTTTCACATTTATAATATTAGTAGGGATTACTTTTCATAATCAAAAGAAAAACATTAAACAACGTGTTATGTCACAGTTTTTTTGTAACAAGTAGGATACTGTAATGTCCTCAAAAGTGGGAAATTGGCATCATCAGTTGTTGTTCTTGGCCTGTAAATGCTCACATGCCAAGTTGCTAGTGTGACTGTGCCAAAAAATGACAACTTACTTCGTAAAATGGCTAAAGAAAGCTAAAAAAATTAGTAAAAAATAGTCAATTTCGTGCTACGAACATATATTATTTGTTCATAGTTTTGGTGTTATGATTCGCACTTGACCTTTTTTTTTAATCTTAACCATTTGCCATCTCTTTTATTCCAGGGCAAGCAGAAGCTAACATTGTCAGTGCAACAGCAGCGCGAGAATGCGACTGCAACATACGAACTGGACACCGAGAGGGACAGGGACGCACAGGCTACATTCGAGAAGGCGCAAAAGATAAACGAGGAGTTGCAGGGACAGGCTGATGACAAGGTAATCGTCATTTTAGCCATGAACTAAAAGAATTTCCTTACTCAGCCGCGACCTTACGATAGCTAAGCTTATAATAATAATAATAATAATAATAAATTCATTTATTTTGGGCAACACTAACATACATATTTATAATCAATAGTATTTATTTAAATCTAATTTGGTGACAAAACGTGACCCCATTGAGTCACCGTCCCCGACAAGATATGCAAGATATGCGTGTTCATGCAGTTCCTCCCCCTCCGCACTGTAATAACACACACAAATTACACAAACCCATCTATCACCACCACACCACACTGACGCGTTTTGAACTCAACTAGAGCTCATCTTCAGAGTAACATAACCGTACACAACGCTACCAGTTGTTAGACTTAACAAACCACAACCACCATTTTAATTTGTCACTTGTGTTGTAATAAATTATCATTATAGCCTTCAGGTCCATTCAAATATTTTAATGTCAATGGCAAATATACATTACTGCAATGTTCTGCCGACAAAATGCAGCACTAGCACAAACCGTAAACAGTTTCTTGAATGTCTTAACCTCCTGAAACCCACCATATAAATATTTAGAAAAAAAAGTTGGAAAAGCCCCGACTTTGTCACTTTAAAGCTCAATATCTCTAAACCGGCTGAACCGATTTTAATGAAACTTGTCTAAGAACCATCGCTAGAAAACCTGCTATCAAATAAAAAAAAATACTACTTTTTACTAAAGTTTATGGAGAAATTTAAAGTTAGTTATTCTCTAATTTTATTTAATAAAAAAAAAAAAAAAAAATTATTGAGACAGTGAAAATACAGAGATTACCTACATTTGTTGGCTTTAAGCATTTCATAAATTAGTAACGTAACATGAGTTTTTTGAGGTTGAGTTTTTAACAAAACTGTTTCACTGTACATGATTTCTAGCATATAATGTTTGTCCGTATCACCTACACTAGGCATGGGCCTGTCTCGTAGAATGACACCTAAGGTAGTTTACGGTAGGTTACGGTGGTTTAAGGTAGGTTTTATTATAAGTACCTAAACATAGAAAAAATATTGCATACGTTGTATAAGTAAGACAAAAAAAACTCGTAGTGTCTTTACGATGTTCGCTACGCTCGCATCGTAACCCACGACACTCGCGTTTTGACTCTTATACAACTATTAATACACAGGTGTACAGAGGTCTGAACAACTACGCACAGTACTATAAGAAGCGTGACACAGCGGCCGGCAACGCGAGCTCCGGGCTTGTACGGAAAGGGCCGATCAGAGCGCCCGCCAACCTTAGAGCCACTGTCAGGTGAAAAAGACATCTTTCATCAATATTATTATTATTATTAATCATTTAATTCATCAGAAATGGAAGCACATTGCTAGGAGGGCTGTCCTCGTAAAAGTCTGCGACCCACCGAACACCTACTCGTGTACCTCGTCTGCGCAACCACGACCACTCTGACAAGAGTGTCCGACTAAGAAGAATTCATAATGACTAGAGATGAATAGGATAGTGGTTGCGCCGGATACCGGATATTCGGCCTAGTTTTACGTACAATTAAATTAAGCTAATTCGAACATGCGCATGACACTCCGTGCAGGTTGCAACTTGCAACTTGTAGAGTATAATTAATTTACTTAGAAGCCGTTTCACCAGCCATTGATTAATTTTAACTGACGAACAAATATGACTGAATAGACGCGAGACGGTATCAAATTTATCCGTCAGTTAAAATTCATCGAAACATGCCCTTAGAATAATAAACTGATGCCAATAATTGATAAATTCATAAATAAAGACCAGTTTTTAATCATAACTATAAGTTTTTTGCCATCCGGTATCCGGCCGGATAGTACGCCACTATCCGGTATTCGGCCGAATAGTAAAATAGTGGCCGGATATCCGTTGCATCTCTAATAATGACACATGCTATACCGCTACACCACCTCTGGACAGTGGTACAGACACGAATTTCTCCTATGTAATGTACCACATATCTCAACTTGTTTTGTTTCTTATTGAGCCACTTAAGCAGCGACACTAGCGACATCTATGCTGTAGCCCTCATCGAGAAACTTAATACTTGTCCAAAATTTCCGATTACTGCTGATTTGAATTTTGTTAGTATCATTATGTATCATGTTGAATGTGTCTAACTCAAAAAAGTCTACACATTCTGATGGGTTATATAATTAAAAATTTGTGTATTCTTTACAGATGGGACTACCAACCGGATATTTGTAAGGACTACAAGGAGACAGGCTTCTGTGGGTTCGGAGGTACAGTCCACTTCTATTTTAGTGCTTATGAAAGAACTCTTGATCTGCATCACGAAATTCCTAGGCGCCATTTCATGATACCTGTGCCTAAAAGTTGGCATATCACGATGTGCCTGAGAAACAATATGGTAGATCGATTAGAGTAACGCATTCGTCGATATTCCTAGCTCTATACCGGGCAAATCGTGATATGTCGAAAAAAAGGGAAATTTAGGTACGACGAGCGAAGCGATATTGTAACGGATAACTCACGTCTTGAGTTGAGTTTAGCTCGACATGTTACGACATTTTAAACTCAATTTAAGACGCGAGTTATCCATTGCAATATCATTTAATATGAGTGAGTCTCACGGTAGTTTCATGTTCAAAAGATCGTCACTACTTCCGTATGTTCATGTTAGTTTTCTGCCTATATAGGTATCCATAGTATTTTAAAGTATTGTCACTCTTTAAAATTATTACCTTACTTTATTAGTTATTACTATACTCCTAAGATTAGTAATATGTAATAATAACCTGTGGTAACTTTACTGGTTGGTGTATTTTCTAAGATTTCATTTGTAATTTGGCCATATTGTACCGTTTGTACCCAAATATACATTAAAACATAAAACATACTTTGAAAAAATCTCATATCTAAAATCAATATATCAGCAAAATTTACTCTTGAAATAATGTTCATAAAGTTCACTCAATTACTTACCATTAATGTCATCAAAATTTAATTCAAAATAAAAGCGTGTTAATTTCCCTTAAACTATAAAAACATTTCTGAACAAGTACTTTTTTTAATGTTGTTTTAAATTTAGCCCCGGACATCGCTTTTATATGTTGGGGTAGGTGGTTGAAAATTTTTATGCTATTATAATGCATTCCTTTGCGTACACTGACCATTTTCGATTCTGGCACCCTTTTTAACTTATATTTGTTTGTTTGTGTTCGATTTTGAGATACGGGCTTTTTTCAAAGTAGCGACGATATGTTTCTGTATTTTTTTTGTCAGATTCATGCAAGTTCCTCCACGACCGCTCTGACTACAAACACGGGTGGCAGCTCGAGCGGGAGGAGATCGCTCCGAGCGGGGGCGGGGGCGGAGGCGATAGCGATTACGAAGTACACAGCGATGAGGAGTTGCCGTTCCGATGCTTTATATGCCGAGGGAGCTTCACTGATCCTGTTGTTACCAGGTACGCTAGATGGCGTTGATCTCCAGGAGAACAATTAATTGAATCAGGCGTTTTCGGATGTCCAATTCAATAAACTAAAAGAATTTTCTTGCTCACCCGCGACCTTACGACACTGCCTTACGATAGCTAAGCTTACCTATGCAAAATATGCGTGTTCATGCAGTTCCTCCACCTCCACACTGTAAGAACACACACAACTTGCTCGCTAATCCTGTCGTGAAGCAGCAGTGCTTGCACTGTTGTGTTTTGGCGTGGAGAGTAAGACAGCTGGTGAAATTACTGGCATTTGAGGTATCCCATCTTAGGCCTCTAGGTTGGAAACGCATCTGCAATACCCCTGGTATTGAAGATGTATATGGGCGGTGGTGATCTCATGCTTGTTTGCCATCCAGTCGTATAAAAAAAAAGTTAAAGAATTTTTTAAATCGGTCGGTCGGGCTTTTTAGTTTATTCGTAACAAACATCAAAAAATCCAAAGTTTTCCTCTTTATAATATTAAGTGTAGAAGTACAGTCGGAGTAAAAAAAGGTTCGTCACCTTAAGATCTATTTTCCTTTTCTCAGTATGAGCGCTCATCTGCTTTACCGATTGAGTAGGACATACTGCGTCAACCTGTCAACCTGCTAAACATGATCAGGTGACCATAGTCACCCTACAACTAAACCTTGGCACTGACAAACACTGACAATTAAATAGAACATTATTTGATTGAAACTTTTACGTAGTTGTTTATTAAAAAGGTTTTGTATTGATATGAAACTAGACATATGTCACAGGTATATACTATTTTGATCCTTGTTGTCATGCCGAGTAAATAAAATTTGATATGTACTTGTCTACTTAGTACTTTGATTTCCAAACGTACTTAGAGTCTATGACTTCGTAAAGGAATCAATTAATAACTGACGAAGGTTTTTCTACCCCCACTGTACACTCCGACCCTTTAGGAGACTTACACTCCATGAGCTTTTAAAAAAAACCTTGGGATTTTAGAAGCATACTTCGGGTATAGACGATGACTCGCGATCGTGATATGCGATTCTGTTATCAACTTGCAAAACTTATTAAAGTTACCGTAAAAAGTTATGAAATATCCTGTTTAAAAGTTGGCTCTCCATGGAAATAAATTTCCGAAAAATAAAAAACTAAATAAATAAGTAAGAGATGGTTTTAACTGCTCTATAAAAATCAATGAAAACACAACGAGTGCACTCTTCGCGTGATGGATTGCTACTAAGTCAAAAAGACAATTGTCATTTTCTACTACACGAATCCTTCCAATTTCCCCCGAAACCCGAAGTTTTTCTAAAAGCTCACGGATTGTAGTTTGTATTACAATGATAGATAAGTAAAATGTTTAAAATCCTTGAATGTACCAAATCTGACAACTGAAGTTTGTTTAAATTTCGTTAAATACCAAGTAGAGATCTTTATCTGTTTATTATAATAAAGATTTTACATTTTATTGTTACAGATGCAAACACTATTTTTGCGAGAAATGCGCCCTGGATAACTACAAGAAGTCGACGCGGTGTTTTATATGCAACGCGCAAACCAGCGGTGTGTTCAACCCTGCCAAGGAATTGGAATCCAGGCTGAAGAAGAACAGCGACGACGATGATGATGATGATGATGATGATGACTGAGGAATAAATTGTGAGGAATACTAACTTTGTTTCTGTTCATTGATCGAAAATATCTTGATACTGGAAGATTGATTTCCTTGAATATCCTAGGAGATTTGGTCCTTTTTTTTAATCCCCGATGCAAAAAACCGGCCAAGAGCGTGTCGGACACGCCCAAAATAGGGTTCCGTAGCCATTACGAAAAAATTAAGTAATATTTTTCTAAGGATTTCGTATTTTATACGGAATCTTCCAAGTTTAGGTATATCTTATACCTTACGCTGCTATTTACTCATAAACTACTAATAATTCTCAAGCAAACTTAGCCGTTATAGTTTTCCTTGGAAGTTTGATATACTGACTACCATCCTGAATTTTTTCAAATTTTTCCACCCACCATTTTAGAGGGGGGGAACGCTCGATTTTAATGAAAATTTGCACTTTAAAGTTGAATATTTCGCAAACAAATCACTGAATCGAAAAATCGTTTTAGCAAACCCCTAATGGTTTTAAAATACCTATCCAACGATACCCCACCCTATAGGGTTGGATGAGAAAAAAAATCACCGCCTCTTTACGTCTATGGGAGGTACCCTAAAAAAAATTGTTTTGAATTTTTAATTGTACTATTTTGTCGGCATAGTTTACCTATATATCCGTGCAAAATTACAGCTTTCTAGCATTGATAGTCCCTGAGCAAAACCGCGGACGGACAGACAGACAGACATGGCGAAACTATAAGGGTTCCATTTTTGCCATTTTGGCTCCGGAACCCTAAAAAGGGGTGTTATGGGTGAAGCTGCGTTAGCGTAGCGTATGTATGTATGTATGTATGTAAACTCTTTATTGTACAAAATAAGTAAAACACAATTGACACAAAAAAATATGTACAATGGCGAACTTATCCCTTCCCAACCAGGGGGGCACGCTCCCCTAGGGAGGCGTAGAGAAATGTTAGGGGGGGGGGGGCGTCGTACGTAATATGTAAGATTACATTTCCAATAAAAATATTTACGAGTAGGTAAATAAGGAATATGTATGTGATTCAAATATAAGTGAATTTACCCGAGGGGGGGCATGAAAATACTATTTTTAGCTCGGGGAGGCTCGGCGAAATAAAAGTTGGGAAAGCCAGCTTTAAGGAATCTCTTCCAGTCAATCTTAAAAAAATTAAGTTATGGGAATGCAGGGAATAAATAAATAAATATCACGAGACAATTCACACCAATTGACCTTAGCCCCAAAGTAAGCTTAGCAAAGCTTGTGTTATGGGTACTAAGCAACGGATAAAAATAATAACGGATATTATCAATCCATACTCCATATTAATATTATAAATGCGAAAGTAACTCTGTCTGTCTGTCTGTCTGTTACGCTTTCACGCCAAAACCGCTGAAGCTAGTTTTTAATAAAACAAAAGTAAATATAAGAATTTTTATATTTATTTATCACAGTTAAACGCAACCAGCGGTCAGCGGCCAATCGCAGTACTGGAAAGAAAAAAACATTTTAATTAATATTTTTATGACTTAAATGTGGAATTTTGTATTTTTTATTTCTACTCCAAATTTGTTAATTTTACGGTCATGCCGTAAAACCATAACGAAAATACAAGAGACATGGATGCACAGAAAAACCAGAAAAAGAGACCAGCGCTGGGAATCAAACCTAAGTCCTCAGCATTCCGTGCTGCGTGCTATAACCACCGCTGGACAGGAATCTAGATACGAATTTCTATTATGCACACATATCTCAGGTTGTTTTTTTTCTACTACGCTACTTAAGCTGCAGCACTAGCGACATTTATGTTTCGTTCTTATCGACAGACATAACATTCTTTCGGAATTAACCGCTCACCCAGACAAGAGATGTCGCTACTAAGCAATCAAATTTGGAGTCAAGTATTGAGTCTTTTTGTATTTTTCTACTCCAAATTTGTTAAAGCAACCTGACATATGTGGTGCATAGGAGAAATTCGTGTCTGTAATCCTGTCCAGTGGTAGTGTAGGGGCATGGCACGCAGCACGGAATGCTGAGAACCTGGGTTCGATTCCCAGCGCTGGTCTATTTTTCTGGTTTTTCTATGCATCCATGTCTCAGTTCAAACCCACTGAATCAAAAGACGATCTCTTTGCTGGCCAAGGCCAGTGGTACTGTTTTACGATGTATTAAATATGATTTTAATCTAAACTTTGTTTTCACGGCCGTTATAACAGACTTTTAAAAACCTCACGCAACAGTGGCGCCATCTAGTGAGAGAAAAAACGATAGCCCTTATTACCTGCAATATCGAATTCCAATGTAATCCAGGCGGGCAATCCATAGCAATAGCGACACCATGGCTACATTTGTTGTATTTATTACAATCTTCGTGAGCCGACAGCGCGCCTTCTTCGCATCCCGATCCACCATCTTGTTCTACGTCTGCAACACCGCCATCTTCTCCCGCGCCGCCATCTTGTTCAACGCCGCCATTTTGTGGCGCGTCACTGTCGCTGTCATCTGAACCGTAGTTGTTGCAGTCGGATTCATGGGGCCAGACGCATTGCTGTGAAGAAAGAAAAAAAATATATAAAAATAATTAGGAAATTAATAATAAATCTGGCAATAAAACTGCCAAACTAATAACCGTTTTTTTATAAAAGTTGAAAAATTTCGACACGTCATTTTAAAGTTCAATATAATTTTCATTCAATGTTTATGAAATGATCGAGAAAAACGAACAAAAATGCCACGTTGCCAGCTCAGCAGGTATAAACGCTTAAACAAAGAATTTTGAAGGTAGTAGGACCTTGTGCGAGGTCCGCCCGGATTGCTACCACCATCTTGCTCGCTAATCCTGCCGTGAAGCAGCAGTGCTTGCACTGTTGTGTTTCGGCGTAGAGAGTAAGACAGTCGGTGAAATTACTAGCACTTGAGGTATTCCAACTTAGGCCTCTAGGTTGGCAACGCATCTGCAATACCCCTGGTGTTGCAGATGTTTATGGGCGGTGGTGATCTCTTACCACCAGGAGACACACTTGCTCGTTTGCCTTCCAGTCGAAGAAAAAAGAATATTTTTATTAAACTGTGAAATTCGGGGAAACGATATAATTAGAACCAATCTTGTCAATTAATGTTAAAAGTACCTCCACTTTAGAGCTCCACTGTAGACCGGGCGGGCAATCCTGCGCAACTTGTGCGCCATGGTTGCAAATGTTGTATTTACTGCAGTCCTGATTGGCTGACAGCGCGCCCTCAACACAGCCGCCATTTTGTGAACCGCCATCTTGTGGCGGCACGGCTTCCCCGATGGTACAGTTGGACTCATGTGGCCAGACACATTCCTGTAATTTTTATTTTGTTTTTTGTATTAAATTATATTAATAAAAATTTTATTCGACTGGAAGGCAAACGAGCAAGTGGTTTGTAAAAGAAAAATTGCCTATACCGCTATGATAGTATAAACGTTACATATGACTTTCAACAATTATGTGAAGTAGCGTGGAAGTAGCTAATATGGATGATAATGGAGCCATTCTAAGTCGGGCATGGCACAGTGCCATGTCCGTATCGGCTCGTATATCTACCTGCTTGTTGGAAGTCCGAATGTAATGTTTGTCCGAATGATCGTTTGTCATAACTCTTTTTTCTCTGAATCCAATAATTGTTCAGAATTGATAAAAAAACAAACCTAACCTATATAGTGCCCGAAATTCGGCAAAATGCAGCACAATGGTGTTAAAAGCATGAAATTCGGAACGATTGATCTATAGGCCATATTAATCAATTTGACCCGTAGAAAAAAAAGGAGAGGAGTTATGGCGTCATCTTTTTTGTACGGGAAGCTAGCACTAATAGTTTTCTATAAGATGACCATTAAAAATTTCAGAAAACTAGTTTCAGTGGGAAAAAAATTATGACAAACGATGATTCGGACAAAAAATACTGTATGACTAGCGAAGAGTCTGCGAACTTTGGTGCTCCCATTTGGCCCGCGTGGGACGGCTCAAGGCCTCTGTCCTCAGAGGCCTGTGCTCAGCAAAGACCTACATAGATTGAAAATACAGACTGAAATATAGATGCATAGAAAAACCAGAAAAATAAGACCAGCGCTGGGAATCGAATCCAGGTCCTCGGCATTCCGTACCGCGTGCTATACCGCTACACCATCGCTGGACAACGGTACAGAGACGAATTTCCCCCCTATGCACCACATATCTCAGCTTGTTTGTTTCTTATTTAGCCACTTAAGCAGTGACATTAGCGACATCTATGCCGTAGCCTTCATCGAGAAAGTTTCGGCACTCCATTGGAACCATGGATGAAATAGAGTACTTCGTCCATGATTGGAACTAACCGCTCACCCGGACAAGAGATACCGTTATTAAGCAATCATATTAAGATTGGTTTTATGGAAACTTTTTGTATTTTTTATTTCAGTTCCAAATTTTTGTAACTTTTATTGTACGTCCGAAAAGGACAAACTGTTGAGACTTATTTACCTTTTGTAACCTCCCTATTATGTACACAGTTATACAATAAAGTTTATTTCTATTTCTATTTCTATAGGCTGCGATGATTTTCAACGCACCTTCAACTCTGCGTTGAACTCAGTCCCTCCAGGGCACTCGAAGACCAGCGGCGTCCCGAACTCGCAGACGTAATATTTGCCGCAACTGTCAGGGTGGGGACGGAACAGCACGGAGTCCGGCCAGCTACACTCCAACTCGGATTCTGGAAGCTCGTTGGAGCAGCCCGCGAAGACGGGGTTTTGGCAGACCTGGATAATAGGGATGATGACACCATCACTACATACCTAGTATCAAGGAACTAGGTAGTATAAAACAAAGTCGCTTTCTCTGTCCCTATATCCCTATGTATGCTTAAATATTTAAAACTACGCAATGGATTTTGATGCAGTTTTTTAATAGATAGAGTGATTGAAGAGGAAGGTTTATATGTTAACATCCATCATCATATTTAGTATCAGCATTGCACCCGTGCGAAGCCGGGGCGGGTCGCTAGTTAAAATATAATTCGAAGGCACAACTCCAGTGAAAAACGCTTTATTTTACCCCTGAAAACCAGATTAATTTTCGATTTACTGTAATGATTTTTTGTTGCTTTAAAACAGATGAATAGTTAGTTGATTGAGTTGCCGGATAATGACGTCATAATTCACTATTGCCATTGAAACTCTATGTAGCGACACAGGATTGCTTAGCTTGCGACATGGCTAACACGCGCGGCTAAACGGTCTGTAGCCTCAGTAGTCTCTCGCCCGCCACCGCATACTAACATGTGTATAGATAATTCCACTTTAGTTGAGGGGAATGATTACACACACAGCTACATGAAGTACTCATTGCAAAAAAGTAAATGAAATGAAATGAGTGAGTGAATGTAAACAAAAACGCTTATACGCTTATATGTGAATACAATTTTAATAGCTACATAAATAAAGACAATGCAATTTACTACTTATTCTCTTTCGTTTCTACGATTAATATAATATTCATGTACCTACCTACGCAAATGTGACCTTTATTTGAATTAATGTAAATAAAATTAATCAAAATGTTGCATTTTCTGTTTTATTTAAAGTCGACGATATGCTCTATATAATTCTTAACAAAAGAGGTTAAATAAACTTTTTGGTCTATCTTGCAATTCGCTGTTGAGCTTGCTATCGGTACAATAAAGGAACAGTAATTTCAAAATCTCGCTGTCATTACACGACAATGTTGTTGTGTGCGTGACCTCAACTAAGATGAAACTAGGTATATCTCTGTTAGTAATAAATGGAGTCAAGTACAAGACACTTTATTATTTGAAACAACCCACAAGAACTAGCATTAAATTAAACCCTAAAGCAATGACATTTAAACCAGGACGCACATTGCCGAACAAAATCCCCTTCAAAGAATGTCAGAACTATTGATTTGTTTGCGTGACAAATAAAATCATCTCACAAAAAATAATTAAAATAATACGAGACGAAATTTGAACCTAGTCTTTACTCTATTACGGGCGAATTTCGCTAGCGGCAAAACTCCACAACGCTTGACACTTGACAACAACGTACTGAGAAAAAAGAAGGCCACTTTTACCAAAGTGGCAGGCGAGCATTCTACCAACCTACAATCCGTGAGCTTTTAGAAAACCCTTCGGGTTTCGGGGGAAATCGGAAGGATTCGTTAGTAAAAAATGACAATTGTCTTTTTGACTCAGTAGCGATCCATCACGCGTAGAGTGCACTCGTTTTGTTTTCATTGATTTATATAGAGCAGTTAAAACCACCACTTACATATATTTATTTAGGTAGTTTGTTATTTTTCGGAAATTGATTTCCATGGCGAGTCAACTTAAGCAGGGTATTTCTGTAAATAGCCAATCACTGGAAATTGAGAAAAAAGAAGGCCAGTTTTACCAAAGTGGCAGGCGAGCATTCTACCAACCTATCTACCTACTATCGACCTACCGATCGACCTATCGACCAACCTATCGACCTAACCTATCCCGGTGATCTGAACCAGTGATTTTAGGCCAGTGATTCAAACTGGCGCTCATTTGGCTCGGACATATTTTGGCGCGCGATTGTGAATCTACAGGTATAATTCATCAAAGCCCTGAAGTCTCATTTACTCATCTCTAGAACTTACCATGAAGTTGGAGTTAAAATGGGTGCCCTCGGGACACGACTGGAGGAGTGGTATGCCGTGCGCGCAGATGTAGAACTTGGAACAGTCCGTTTCGTGAGGGACCATGTAGCGGACGGAGCCGGGGGGCGGGCATTGTGTGGCCGAAGCGAGAGCGAAGAGCGCTACAATGGATGCGGCTGAAAAATAATCATAATAATAATAAATATTACGGGACACTTGACACCAATTGACCTAGTCCCAAACTAAGCAAAGCTTGTACTATGGACACTAGGCAACGGATAAACATACTTATATAGATAAATAAATACTTCAATACATATTAAACATCCAAGACCCGAGAACAAACATTCGTATTATTCATACAAATATCTGCCCCGGCCGGGATTCGAACCCGGGACCTCAAGCTTCGTAGTCAGGTTCTCTAACCACTTAGCCATCCGGCCGCCAATAATAAGGCTTATTATAAAGTCAGTGATTATATCATGGACAGGGATATTTTGAAATAATTCAACTGAAATAATTAATTTAGCGATCCCTTCAAATAGTGAACCTACTGTGTTAAAAGTAAAATTGTGTTAAATACTTGTAATGTATGAGTATATAGATATCATTCATAAATATTATGAATCTGTTTTAAAAAAAATACCTCGTTGAGTTTCTTGCCGGATTCTTCTCAACAGAGGTTTTTTTCCGAACCGGTGGTAGATTTTTTGACATTCATAAGTGCTTATCATAGCCTAAATTGAATAAAGAGATTTTGACTTTGACTTTGACTTTGAATAGGCTTTTCGTTGATTATCTTTTCATTGGTTTACTAATGTTTCGCAAGTAAAGTTTGGCAACCTGATTCATTTTGCAAATTTTCATTTCGGCCACTGTTTGTTACATAATGCTCGTTAGTAGCTAACTATGATCTTGTGATGTGTAAAAGTAATTATTTTATTGGTATTTACAGTAGTTTTTAGGGTTCCGGAGCCAAAATGGCAAAAACTGTCTGTCTGTCCATCCGCGGCTTTGCTCAGCGACTATCAATGCTAGAAACCTGTATTTTTGCACGGATATATAGGTAAACTATGCCGACAAAACAGTACAATTAAAAATTCAACAACATTTTTTTTTATGGTACCTCCCATAGACGTAATGTGGCGGTGATTTTTTTTTCTCATCCAATCCTATAGTGTGGGGTATCGTTGGATAGGTATTTTAAAATCAGAAGGGCTATTCCGAAAAACAACGTTCGAAGTTCGTGTCGTGGGATCCCTCTCGCTCTCGTATTAAATAGTATAAGTGTGAGAGGGACCGCACGACACGAACTTCGAACGTTGTGTTTCGGAGTAGCCGTTCTGGGGTTTGCTAAAACGATTTTTCGATTCAGTAATTTGTTTGCGGAATATTCAACTTTAAAGTGCAAATTTTCATTAAAAGCGTCCCCCCTCCCCCCCTCTAAAATCAAAACCGGTGGATGGAAAAATTTGAAAAAATTCAGGATGGTAGTCAGTATATCAAACTTCCAAGGAAATCGATAACGGCTAAGTTTGCTTTAGAATTATTATTTAGTAGTTTATGAGTCAATAGCAGCGTAAGGTATAAAATATACCTAAACTTGGAAGATTCCGTATAAAATACGAAATCCTTAGAAAAATATTACTTAATTTTTTTGTAATGGCTACGGAACCCTATTTTGGGCGTGTCCGACATGCTCTTGGCCGGTTTTTATTCAAATCTATCGAGTATAGTATCAAATGAAAGGTAATAATTAGACCATTCTAAATATATGGGTTATAATAGTTTTAATCTACGATTTTCACAGAACTATTAAAAAGTGTGAAATAAAACAATAAATAAAAAAAATAAAAAACCCGACAGCATTAAAAATAATAAAAAGAAGAAAACTAGTGGGCTAGAATTCTGTTTAGTATTTTTATGGCAGTCGGGTTTTTATTCTTTTAAATTTATTGTTTTTTTTTTTCGATGTTAGACAACTTACCGAACAGCATTTTGTATTTTTCTGCCTGGTTACTGTTGGCTATTGAGACAACTGCGCACTGATATTGAAATGTGTTCTCGCCCTTATTTAAAGAAGGTATTATCTTCTTATCTTCGATACTTATTGCAACTTTATCTATAAATTTACAACAAAACAATTACTACGAAATCCAGTCATAAAAGTACATAGTTTCTGCCTAACCATGACCTAATAAGGAATAAGTGAATTATTTAAACAAATAGCCTAAAGAAATCACACTATTTAATTAAAACAATAGATTTTTAGTGTTCCGGAGCTAAAATGGCAAAAATGGAACCCTTATAGCTTCGCCATGTCTGTCTGTCTGTCTGTCCGCGGCTTTGCTCAGGGACTATCAATGCTAGAAAGCTGTAATTTTGTACGAATGTATCTATATGTAAACTATCCCGAGAAAAGAGGAAGACAAGACGTAATCCTCATTCACCCTACACTTGAAAGCGGCCACATTGTAGTGTTCAGGAAACAATCGCAGGCAGGGAATTCCACTCCTTTGCTGTGCGGTTGATGAAGGAAGAACGCAAACGCTTGAAAAACACTGCCCTACAACCATCCTACAACAAACATCAAACAAAAATTTACTCTTTAAGACTTATAGCAGATTATTAATCCTCGAAACTGATTCATAATCGCAATAAACAAGCTTATATTTAATCCCTCTATCGCACGATGCGTGAATTCTTGATAGGGGGGAATCCTACAAACTGCTGGCTGAAAATAACTTTATTATTCGGAATCGCTCAAAAAAGTACCTAAAAGATACTATACTTAATAAATAAATAAATATAATATATTAGATTGATGACTGGAGCTGCCATTGCATTTCGAGGGATTGGGTGGACTGTAGGTTTTAAGCGAAAAGGAAAAAACCGGCCAAGAGCGTGTCGGACACACCCAAAATAGGGTTCCGTAGCCATTACAAAAAAATTAAGTAATATTTTTCTAAGGATTTCGTATTTTATACGGAATCTTCCAAGTTTAAGGTATATTTTATACCTTACGCTGCTATTTACCTACTCATAAACTACTAATAATTCTCAAGCAAACTTAGCCGTTATAGTTTTCCTTGGAAGTTTGATATACTGACTACCATCCTGAATTTTTTTTAATTTTTCCACCCACCGGTTTAGATTTTAGAGGGGGGGGGACGCTCGATTTCAATGAAAATTTGCACTTTAAAGTTGAATATTTCGCAAACACATTACTGAATCGAAAAATCGTTTTAGCAAACCCCTAATGGTTTTAAAAGACCTATCCAACGATACCCCACACTATTGGGTTGGATGAGAAAAAAAAAATCACCGCCACTTTACGTCTATGGGAGGTACCCTAAAAAAAATTGTTTTTGAATTTTTAATTGTACTATTTTGTCGGCATAGTTTACCTATATATTCGTGCAAAATTGCAGCTTTCTAGCATTGATAGTCCCTGAGCAAAGCCGCGGACGGACAGGCAGACAGACATGGCGAAACTATAAGGGTTCCGTTTTTGCCATTTTGGCTCCGGAACCCTAAAAATTACCTTTTGCGGGCTAAGTACCTAATATGTAATTTGATTAGGTCAGGAAGGGCGGAGTGATGAGCTGGGTCCGGAGTCCTGGGTCGCTCAGGCTGAACCATTCCACTTCTTCAATACACATTCACTGCACGCTAGGCTTGAGTCGGTCTTGAACTAAGAACTAAAAAGAATGAATTCCCATTGCGGACCGAAAAGAACTAGTTCCTCGTAAACGATCTTAATCGGTCTCGGTCCCGCTCCCGGTCCGCGCTCCTTAGCTTCGATCGGTCGGAGTCGGAGCTAAAACAGTATGGGAGCGAGCATTGGGAGCGGGAGTGAGTGAGCGATAGATGATTGAACGAGGAAACGAATAAAGACCGGAGCTAGATAAACTCGCTCCCCGATCTTAAACATGGTTTCGGTCGGAGCCGCTCCTCGGAGCTAAAGGAACTAAAGGAGCTAAAGGAACTAAAAGACCGAACTAGTTCATTTGAGCGATTGACCGAGATCGGAGCGCTCTATAAGCCATCCAAGTAGTTTACATAGAAAATAATAGATGGCGCTGTCAGTCAGTGACAAATTCACTACAGTATAAAACCAACCAACTTAATTAGGAAAACGGCTAAAGAAAAGCTTAAAAAAATAAATAGAAATGGTCATTTAAGTGCGACGTAACGTTTAGGAAGTGTGAAAAATGTTACGGTGCGTTACATGGGAGTAGGGGGTCACAAATCTACAAAAAATGCGTTACGTATAACACGTAACGCCCTCTTACTGTGAGAGCGTGCAACGGTGGGTCAGTAATCAAATGGTTCAAGTGCACATGATTCAGTTTGCTCGACTGCAAACCTCAAGGGTCCTAATTGGAGAGAAATAAAGAAAACAACTGCCATTTTCAAAAACCATTTATTTATTAAAACATTGCAACAATCTTAACTCAGCTACTAATCGTGGTTTAGGCGTTTTTTACTAATTAGTAATTTTAATTTTCTTTGGATTAATTCAGTCAATGGCCAATTTTTATTAAACCGACATGAAGTACGGAATGTAGAAATAAATGTTAAAGCTAACAATAGAATAATTTTAGTAAAAGCACTTTCCTCCTGAGGCCCACCATAAATATAATGAATGAATGAAGAAATGAAAAAACTTTATTAAACACGGGCGTTTTCAAAAAAAGTGCACCCTTTTTTTATTTTGGAAAATATATGATTTTTCCTACTCAGAATCAAGAGCACAATCGATTCAGATAGTTTTAATTTTTTAAACTTAATAATAGTTTAGAAATTTTTGGGTGAACTACGAAACGAAATAAAATGAAATGGCGCCATCAAGCAAGACAAAAAACGATATCCCTCATTGGCTAGTAAATAACTAAATGAGCCAATTTGACAATATTTCATTTTTTCAATACCTGTAAATTACTACAGGAATCGAAAGAGTTTTGCCTCCTGAACATGAGAAAATATTTAATAAAATTTATTTCTCCATATTTAAAAAAATACAAAAATATTAAAAAATGTATCGGAATTTGCCAATACTACGACAGAATAGATATGTTTCCTTTGCCTTTTTCACCAGAAAAAGGAGCTGTTATAATTTTGACAACGTCTACGTCTGATTTACGCATGATTTACGTAATCTTTTTTTTAATAGAAACTAGACAAAAGTAATGGATCTATTGTATCGTAGTTTTGAAGTTATGCCTTTTTTATTCTAAAAGGGCATAACTTAAAAAAGGGCGCATCTTAAAAAAAATGTAATAAATTAATTAATAATCGTAGCGAAATTTTAAAAATATCAGCGTCTTTCTATTTCCAAGCAGAATACAGGGAACGAATCAAATTATAGTCTTAGAAATATGAAATCTTGTCAATTGTAAGCAAGACCCTAACGTCAAAAAAACCTCACGACACTAATTCACCTGTCTTTTATCCCACATTGTTTCGGGAATAAAATCAAACTGACATAATATAAAATAATAGAGAAACAAAACAATTTTTACTTTGTTACATTGTCATATCCGTAATATCCTTGAACTTATTGTGTATTCTAAATTCTAATGCACATTTGGGCCACAGGAAGTTAAGTCAGGAGATTGATACACGCGATTTCTGCCAATAAACATGACAGAAGAAGAACAAACCAAAATGAGTCGTAATGACAGAAATCTAAATAAATAAGCAATAGATAAGCGGCTTCGTTAAGTTTTTGTAGGACGACATCTATACCCTTTAAATTACTTTTTGACCGATTTTCAGGCTAATTTGGGAATATTACTGAAATTCTCTTCCGTCAGAGTGCAAACCGTAAAGTTTTATGAGTAGGTATCATTTAGCCATAAAATCGTATTATTTCAACTAAATTTAGCTGAAATATAGCTCTATCGGTACTATCGATGTAACGTAAATATATCGTAAATACTTTAAAAAAAACTAGTATCTCCAAAAATAAAAAATTCTGAGTGACCTTTATGACCATTTTTTCAAGGATCAATTTTGTTGACATATTGATTTGAGATACGAGATTTTTTTCAAAGTAGTAACGACGATATCATGATACTAATAGGTACTAAAATACTCTTTGGTCATGATCTGTCATAGCGACGAAATATAAAAAGAATTGACGTCATCATGGATTTGCGCTAGTGTCGCCCTCTGTGCAGAGCTTTGCCTAATACAAGTTAACGCACGTAAAGAGCTCTGGGTGGCTAGTGGAGGGGATATATTTGCGCATCTGTCAACTAACAAACCAATGGCGAGTCACAGACGGTTCTGACAGGATATCAGCGCTGCAGGCGTCTAACGCCTCAGCATTATGCTGAGTCAGCGACCGTTTCACTTTTGCGGGGACACACAAAATCGTGTATTTTTATTTTGATATTTCCTTTCTGTTTTGTTTGTGTTAGTTGTCTATTGTTGTTTTTTTTATTGTTGTATTTGTGTGTCTTTGTGAATGTGAATAAATGTCTTTCTTTCTTTCTTTCAATGGCGTGCCGGCCGCGCGCGCCTACATCCCCTCCCGCGTCCCGCTCCCCGCCGATTTGGTCCGTATTTCGCTCACTGCGCTGGTAGGTATATCGCCAGGAACTCTTTTTACTTTTTGATTTGTATGCCCTATTTGTTTCAATTGGAAAAAGTTTGTTTGCGTACGAACTCTTGTATAATATGTTTTTTTTTATTCAACTGGATGGCAAACAAGCAAGTGGGTCTCCTGATGGTAAGAGATCACCACCGCCCAAAAACATCTGCAACACCAGGGGTATTGCAAATGCGTTGCCAACCTAGAGGCCTAAGATAGGATGCCTCAAGTGCCAGTGATTTCGCCGGCTGTCTTACTCTCCACACCGAAACAACAGTGCAAACACTGCTGCTTCACGGCAGGATTAGCGAGCAAGATGGTGGTAGCAATCCGGGTGGACCTTGCACAAGGTCCTACCACCTCATGTTCGCGCATTCGTGAGTGTCCCCTTTTATACGTATTTACTACAGATGCTCATATTTTTACCATTTGGCCATTTCTGTTGCTATTTATTTAGATTTCTGCGTTTCAACTATATTCTTACTGGCTAAACGAAATTTCTATCTTTTATTCCGTTTGTACATTCACTAACTAGTCTAAGTTCGCTAAAAACTTTACAACATTGCAAATTATACATCGCAATACCAGTGCCCTTAGTGTAAGTTTTCGGGTACAAAATACGTCTCGATCGCGTATCACGAACATCGCAAACGTTCCGCTAGAGGCGCTGTTCGTGTTTCCATACAAATTGAGATTTTAACGCGAACGCGATCGAGACGTACTTATTTTGTAACCGAAAACTTACACTAAGGGTGCTACTGGTCATCTAAACGTACTTAAAAACGCTAATAAGTAGTATTTTTTGGCAAAAATTTAAACTTGTCTGTGCACAAATAATATGTGCAAATCGGCATATGTACCACATAAATACCGCGTATCTGCAATACTTTTAGTTTTACAATCTGTTTTCCACCGACTTCAAAAAAGGAGGAGGTTATCAATTCGGTTGTATTTTTTTTATTAGATTTAATTAATTTAACACAGTTACTAAGCAATTTATACTCCTGATGCTATGGTAGAATGGAACGGGTGGTGAAGCACCAGGACTCCTCAATAGCAGTGAAAATTAAACCTCAAGGAAGAAGTCATGCACGATCACCGACGATTTCAAAGCTGGTATCCATACTTTAATATTATAAATGCTAAAGTGTGTGTGTTTGTATGTTTGTCCGTCTTTCACGCCGTAACGGAGCGACGGATCAACGTGATTTTTGACATAGAGATAGTTTATGGGCCCGAGAGTGACATAAACTACTTTTTATTTATCACAGTTCCCGAGCAAAAGCTAGTATAAGTAATAAACATCTCCCGTAAAATTTGCTTCAGTCAGATACGCGAAAATAGCCACTGTTACTTACGCGGTATTGCAGTACCATCGATGATTCGTCTTATTTCAACAAATTATGAAGAGAAATTAGAAATAGCCAATTTATTTAATTTGAGATATTGCGTTTGGAAAAGTGTAGTTTTTTGGAGAACTTTTTGGCCAAATGCACGCAGGGTACATTTCAAGAAAGTGCCCTAATTAATAAAATTACTTCGGGAGTGTACATTTTGAAACACCGTAATTTTCATAATTTTTTTCGTAATTTTTTGAGCGGATACCACGCTATGACATACGATATGACGCCCTCAGACTCGGTGGTGCGATGATCTTCGCAGGGTGGCTGGCAAGAGCTGGATGAGAGTGGCCGAGGATCGTGCTCAGTGGCGTGCCATGGGAGAGGCCTATGTCCAGCAGTGGACGAATATAGGCTGGTGATAATGAATTTTCATAGTTAATGGTAATGTCATTTTTCTCATAATAAGTGTACATTTATAAGTCTGGTTTAACATTGTATTATTTATAAAAGAAATATTTATTATTTTGCAGAAAGTACGCCTTTAATTTTCAGTTTAAATTTTTGCCAAAACAATTTTACATATGCCTGCCGAAGCATTGGTAATTGGTGCATTTTAAATTCAAATCAACACAATCCTAGTGAAGACTCGCCGGTCGGCTTTTTTCGTCATTTTCAAACGCTTTAAAACAATTTGTTTTACGAAATAACACGAAAACAGCCGAACCGCAAACACTAAAATAATTCAAGTGTAAATAATTTCAATACCGAACCATTTTCACATTCAAATATTCTCGTATCCATTTCGTTCGTTTGCTTTTTATTCAATTCGACAAAGCTCTCCAACTTTTTGAAACAGACCGACAAGTATGACTATTTCTCAAATAGTTGTCCATTTTCAGTTGTCCACTAATTTATCTTTATTTATTTCATCATTGCACTTTAACAAAATCCTGCCGTTATATCAACACAAAAATTAGTAATATTGTGTTTAAATATCGTCACTACTTTTTAAAAAACCTCGTAGTCCAAAATAGATAATTTTTCTGAGTGAACTTTATAGACATTACATCAAGGTTAAATTTTGTTGACATATTGATTTTAGATACGAGATTTTTTCAAAGTAGTGACGAAATATACAAAGCCTTGTGGTAAAGGTGACAAAAAGTCAGATAATCTTTACTGTGGGATCTAATAGAAACTAATTTATTGAATCAGGCGTTGAACACGCATTTTTTGCATAACTTAACTATCATAAGGTCGCGGGTGAGCAAGGAAATTACCAACACAATCACGTAGTCACAAAATTACGATTTTTTGCTCACAAGATTTCGTGACGTTTTCCTGACGTCAAGAAATTTTGAATGTTTTATACAGTTTATGATCTCGTCCTTAGTGTTAATAATTTCTTGTCAATTTCCTGGCGTGACAACTTTTTGAGAAATACTCGTAACTATAACGATTTTTTCAACACACCTGCTCGTAAAGTAGGTCTTATTACAGCGTATTTACACTGATAATGCAGAATATTACCCATGCCGTGCCTTTTACATTACATTATCGCACTAGTGCCTTTTCATTACATATCTTTTTAAATATTAGCAAGAAGTATTAATGTTTCGAAAACAGCTAAGTAGTTATTTGCGTAAATATAAAATTCAATTCAAAATGTGATAAATAATTAAAGAATTTCATGAAACTGCTTGTTAGCTTGTTGGTATTTATAATTTGACGGTGTATTTTTAACTATAAATACCCAATTTCAAAATTTATAAATATGTGGCTGATTAGCTACTTTGCCGGTGCCCTTATCTCAGACTTGCGCGCGCATGCAGCGCTGAGCGCGCGAAAAAAAAAAATTACGGCCGCCATCTTTTAAATGGGTTTTAATAACTGTTTCAATAATTAAAGTTTTTAAATAAATGTGAACTTTTATTTACTTTTCCTCGCAAGTGTGTTGAAAAACGTCGTATGAAACACGTGAGCATTGGTCATTACACTTTTCGTCTCCATTAAGCCTTCGCCTTCGGCTCAGGCTTAAAAACCGACTCGAGTGTAATGACCAACATAGCACACTTGTATCATAATGTACTATTTTCATACATTACCAATTTTCCACTCTTTATTCAAACTTTATGTCTACGACCCAAGCCCACAAGTGGGACGAGTTGATGTGTTAAAAGTCAATTTAGGCTCAACAATACAAAGGTTGATCTCAAATCTCCAAATTGGACCATTTATACAATAATTGTTTCAAATGAAAAAACCTACAAAAATTTTACCTTGCTACTCCGTTGCCATACGCACAAGAAAACTAAATTTGTAAGAAACGTCTATGTTAAATCACACAGACTTAACGTGGAAAATGGCGGGTTTTCGCAAGGAAACATGTCGCACAGGCGTAGGTATCTTGCTCGTAAGGCAGCGACTAAGAAGGTACTGTACTAATTTGAGGTATGTAAAAGTTTGTAGTTTATATACATCTCTCGTATGTCCCACATGCCAAATTTAAGGCTATTACAAGGTGTCTTGTACCAGTATATGGGCCAATCAACTATTTTACCGACACTTCGGGAGTCTCCTGCGTTACCAAAATTGTCTCCGGCGTTACCAAAAATTCGTACTTCCAACAAGATATTTCACGGTTTAATAGGTTGGACTTACGTAGGATGGCATGTATTCATGTACACCATCTATTAAATTACAGAAACAACATATTTACTTACAAAGATCTGCAATTGTTTGAAAAATGTCGCAGAAAGATTAGTGTCGGTAAAAAAGTTGATTGGCCCATATTTCAAGAGGTTATGACCCTGAAAAGACACAACAACAACAACAACAACACAACAACGTTTGTACAACGTCTCAAATTGTTCTCTCTTCTCCTATTTATGTTTTTACTGTTTTTGCTGTGATGTAGTGTGTTTTTGTTGTCAATAAATATTGTGAGTTTGAGTTTAAAGGTACATCAGAACTTTTGAATCAAAGTGTACTCCATGCCTTTGAAAATTTAACCAGAATAAAAATTAATACAATTACTTTGTTCATGGCCACGCAGGTAGTGTTTGAGATTATAACAGTCCCACTAGAGCACAGTATATATATACATATAAGCTAAAGCAGTATGGAAGCTACAAACAAACCTAACTGCCTACCTACTGCAGTACCGCGAGACCCCCTTAGAGGCCGTGTAGAGCGCGCGTCTGTGTGAGTGTGTTCGTTTCGATCGATTTGTTTGTAGCTTCCATACTGCTTTAGCTTATATACAGGGTGGCCCATTTATATCGGTCAGTATGGGAAAGTCTGAAACTATACGACATACGAAAATTTCTTCTTAGGAACCATGACATCGATTTTAATAATAAAAAAAACTGCATTCATGAATTTAAAAAAAAAAACCTTTATTCAGCTCGGGAATCGAACCCGGTTGTTTTGAAAAAAAAAAACTTATACTATTTCTATTCAGATATCGATTGTGTACGTCTTAAGCAGTAAATGTCTCCATGAAACATTATGTCTAATGCGTTGTTTTCTCACATACTTTAATACACTTACATGCCAGAATTTGTTGAATATTGTAACGGTGGACACTTCGAACACCTACTAAAATAAATTAAAGTACATATGTGAAAACAATGCATTTTATTCATTTTAGACATAATGTTTCATGGAGACATTTACTGCTTAAGACGTACAAAATCGATATTTGAATAGATTTTTTTCTCAAAACAACCGGGTTCGATTCCCGAGCTGAGTAAAGGTTTTTTTTAATGCATGAATGCAGTTTTTCTTGTTATTAAAATCGATGTCATGGTTCCTAAGAAGAAATTTTCGTATGTCGTATAGTTTCAGACTTTCCCATACTGACCGATATAAATGGACCACCCTGTATACTGTGACTAGACCACCAAATAGGTCCAACTTGGATTACAATAAAAAGCACTTATACCGCTAGAAGCTGCAAATCGTCGTAATACTAAAATTTACTTTCTACAGCACGAATTGTGACAGTATATTTGCTTTAAAGTGGTAAGTGAACGAAAAAAAAATTCTTTTCATATTCTTCTGAAATTTCACCACACACTATTAAATTTAAGTTAATGCCATCTCTGTTTATTTGGACGAAACAAAGAGAGATGGCATCACATTTAACTGTCACATAAAATTTATCAACGAGTGGTGAAACAGGGCCTAAATAGAATATTCTTTTCACTTCTCATGCTAGTAGAAATCGTATTTATGCGACATAAAATGACTTTTTATGCTCTAGTGCATAAAGTAAAATCTTCGTCTAAGACCAAGGCAATCGGGTGTCAACAGCCACAACCAAAAAAAAATTATACATTTTTTTAACAATTTTTAAGCTGTATAAAACTAAAAATGTATCAAATAAATCAAAACAAACTATATTACCTATATTAACTATATTAGCAATTATATTAGCAATGCATGAAAACTAAAAGGTGCCTAGTAAGTGAATACTTGTTTCCACTGTTTGTTAATCCATCTCCTCGCAATCGAAGTGAAAAGCAGCATTTAAAACTCGAGAATTAAACCCATTTTCCCCTCGACGTACCGGCTCGGGTGGATATGAACGTCTCGGGTAAAACGGCTCGTTTTATGCTCTAGTCACACAATCTACTATTTACCCAGGATTTTAGACAATTAAAAAAAACAATGTAGACTCACTCGTGCCGTAGAATCTTCCCTCTATGCTAGTACCTATAATAGTTAGGTTTGAAAGGCCCTACTTTGTTTAAGCCTAGGTATTTAGCCTGTTCGTCTGTCAGCTCGGTTAGATGCGCGTCGAACGTCGGCAGGTGTAGACTTGCCACGTATTCGTCCATCTTTTTAGGTAATAGGTAAACGTCAGCCTAGAAAAAAAAAGGAAAAATTAGTAAGACACTAACGCGCTGTTTCACACATTGATTAATTTTATTTGACGGAATGTGATGCCGTCTCCGTCTATTCGAACAAAACAAACAGAGACGGCAACACATTTATATACAGCGTGTATTTTTAATATTACCTCAAACTGTAACCAGACGAAGATTTAAGTGATGTGAACCGATATCAAAACAAATTGTTAATTTAAAATTAACTAACAGAGCGTAATTAATTTTTGAAATATTTTCGAGCAGCAATGTAATGCGTACAAGAAGAGAGAAGCGTTCTGTGACAGCTGTCACGTCAACAAGTGCGACGTTTTGAATAAAAACAAAGTAGTATCGCGTAACGATACATTGCGTGCTAATTAATTTTGTAAGGAAAATAATAAGTCTATTTTTTTTACTAAAACATAATAAAATGTGTTTATTAGGGCCTTCACTAACTGCCCTTAAAGTTTGAGGTAGTATTAAAAATACACGCTGTATTTGTCTCTGGCGTTACCAAAAAATCATACTTCCAACAAGTTATTTCACGGTTTAATAGGTTGAACTTACGTAGGATGGCATGGATTGGGTTATCTATTTTTTGCCCGAAAGTTATATGCCATAATTTGATTTGCCCGAAGTTCATATGCCCGAAACTTCATTTGCCCCAATGTTACGTTTACTAGAAAATTGATTTGATATATTCCTATATTCCCGAAAATTTGACAATGCCATAATGATACGAATGCAATACGTATTATTTTCCATATTATTATGTGCAATAATAATTATTTAATAGAATATTCAAACGCCATACTAAATAGTGTTTATTTTTGATTGATTGATTATAATTGATTGAAATTGCTTTTTTCTGTTACTAATCTATCTATTATCTTTATTATCTGGGCTGCTATAAAAAAAACCTAACATCGAAGCTACGCTGCGCTTCGCTCCCTCCTTAGCCTTCTGAATCTAACCTATCCGAGTCGCTTCTGCTCCGAACCGTCTTGCTAGCTCGCTTCGCTCGCTCGCACAAATCAAATGTAGCAATTGTAGCCAAACCTAATATATGTGATTAAAATTTACCTAATTGAAAGGCTTGTTTGACGTATGGGATTTATCAGTATATCCTCTTGACGTCCAAATGATATTATGGCATGTGATACTTATGGCTTACAATGCTCATGAAAAATGAAATTATTGAAATTAATATTACGGGAAAGAAAGATTCTGTCATTTGATTAATATGGTAAACAATGAGTAGTGAAAATGAATTTATAAGAAACAATATTATGACGTTTGAATATTATAGCACATGAAATTCGGGCAAGTAAAGGTGTACCTAAAAAATTGCCAATTAAACCACTTGTTACTTTTTACACGAAGTAAAATAAAGCGATAAATATAATAATAATAATTTAAGAAATTGACATAAAATTTCAACATAAATTGTACCTATTGACATTAAATATGATTTTTTTTAAGATAAATATGAATTAGTATACAAAATGTGTCATAAATAATTATAACTAAATGTTTGAATAGATATACATTCTTATACCTTTACAGGGTGTCATGTAGGTATGTACCTACCATCTTGTAAAACTACCATCTAATAATGTAATGAACATGAATTTGAATAAATAAACATGAATGAATGAATGAATGAATGATACAAGGCTGGGTGACCAAGCAGCACAGCATTACAAAGATACTCACCTTATACCGATTTTGCGGGGCGTTATACAGCTCTATAAGCGCCAGGGCCTGCGTGGCTGCCGTCACGGACACCACGAAGGAGGGCAGCGAGGAACAGCACAGGTTCGCCAGCCGTCCCTCCGCCAGGAGGACGATGCGTTTGCCGTTCGGCCATATTATGTGGTCCACCTGGGAGGGAGGCATTCAATTATTTATTTCACACTAAGAAACAGTACAATATTTTTACACAGAGGCAAAATACAAAGTAGGACGACCGGATGGCTAAGTGGTTAGAGAACCTGACTACGAAGCTTGAGGTTGCGGGTTCGAATCCCGGCCGGGGCAGATATTTGTATGAATAATACAAATGTTTGTTCTCGGGTCTTGGATGTTTCATATGTATTTAAGTTTTTATTTATCTATATTTAAGTATGTTTATCCGTTGCCTAGTGTCCTTTAGTGTGCTTTGCTTAGTTTGGCACTAGGTCAATTGGTGTCAAGTGTCCCATGATATTTATTAATTTAGATAATAGCATCCTCTTCCAGACAACAATTTAGATAGGTATGGAAATTAATTCGCTTTTTTTTATTCTACTGGATGGCAAACGAGCAAGTGAGTCTCCTGATGGTAAGAGATCACCATCGCTCATAAACATCTGCAACACCAGGGGTATTGCAGATGCGTTGCCAACCTAGAGGCCTAAGATGGGATACCTCAAGTGCCAGTAATTTCACCGGCTGTCTTACACTCCACGCCGAAACACAACGGTTTGCCATCCATCATCATCATCATCATGTCAGCCGAAAGACGTCCACTGCTGGACATAGGCCTCCCCCAAGGCTCTCCACTCAGACCGGTCTTGTGCTTTCCGCGTCCACCGCGATCCCGCGATCTTAACCAGGTCGTCGCTCCATCTTGTTGGAGGCCTACCGACAGCTCGTCTCCCGGTCCGCGGACGCCATTCGAGAACCTTCTGACCCCATCGGCCATCAGTCCTACGTTCAATGCGCCCGCCCACTGCCGCTTCAGCTTCGCAATTCTTCGGGCTATGCCAGTACTCGTAACCTTAGTTCTACTACGGATATCATCATTTCTGATTCTCCATTCTCTGGGTTTGCCATCCAGTCGAATAAAAAAAATGTTAGTATACGTAAGTCTTTTTGGGCACGTGGGCGTTACCTGGCTGCGCACGCGCTCCCACAGCAGGTCGGGCGTCCGTAACGCGTGGACGTCCACCTCTGTGTTGGAGTGCCCCATGTTGCGGGCGTTACCTGTCCCATGTTGCGGGCGTTACCTGTCCCATGTTGCGGGCGTTACCTGGCTGCGCACGCGCTCCCACAGCAGGTCGGGCGTCCGTAACGCGTGGACGTCCACCTCTGTGTTGGAGTGCCCCATGTTGCGGGCGTTACCTGTCCCATGTTGCGGGCGTTAACTGTCCCATGTTGCGGGCGTTACCTGGCTGCGCACGCGCTCCCACAGCAGGTCGGGCGTCCGTAACGCGTGGACGTCCACCTCTGTGTTGGAGTGCCCCATGTTGCGGGCGTTACCTGTCCCATGTTGCGGGCGTTACCTGTCCCATGTTGCGGGCGTTACCTGGCTGCGCACGCGCTCCCACAGCAGGTCGGGCGTCCGTAACGCGTGGACGTCCACCTCTGTGTTGGAGTGCCCCATGTTGCGGGCGTTACCTGTCCCATGTTGCGGGCGTTACCTGTCCCATGTTGCGGGCGTTACCTGGCTGCGCACGCGCTCCCACAGCAGGTCGGGCGTCCGTAACGCGTGGACGTCCACCTCTGTGTTGGAGTGCCCCATGTTGCGGGCGTTACCTGTCCCATGTTGCGGGCGTTAACTGTCCCATGTTGCGGGCGTTACCTGGCTGCGCACGCGCTCCCACAGCAGGTCGGGCGTCCGTAACGCGTGGACGTCCACCTCTGTGTTGGAGTGCCCCATGTTACAGACGACGCAGCCGTTCTTCATCCGCTCCATGTGCTCGCGGGTCACCACGCCCTTGTTGCCGGTAGCTGTTATCACGATGTCCACTTGCCTTATGACCTGGGGGTATTGGTGAACCTTTATCATGTTAAATTTATCATCGTCATCATGTCAGCCGAAAGACGTCCACTGCTGGACATAGGCTTCCCCAAGGCTCTCCACTCGGGTGAATCCACGAGCATCTCAACCGCTGTCAGTCCCTTGACTGAAATTTTAAGAATTGGAAGGCAGATTGTTTTTTAATTATGACGTAAATAGCTTCTGTACTCAGGCCAGGATCTATTTCAATACAAAAATCAATGCATATGAATTATGTACTTCTTAATCAGTGTTACCAGATACACGGTAATTACCGTAGATGCACGGTAATTTTCATCAAAACACGGTCTACGGTAATGGCCTAGTACCGTGATCTTTTCTACGGTATTTTTCATTACGAATTACCGTGTCACGTTTTTGCAATTATATACGAGAGTGAAAGGGATGCACGATACGAACTTCGATTTTCGAATTTTGTAGTACTCCTTTTGATCCGTGGTAGTAGAGAGGTTTTTGTTTTAGAGAAGTTTGTCAAATTCAATTTTAACGTCAAAATTTAAACTGGCAATGCAAGGTAATTTATCACTTAAACACGGTAATTTTAATGTGTCTCTACGGTATTTTATGAATCACCATCTGGTAACACTGTTCTTAATATAAATAGCTAGGGACTGACAGCGGTTGAGACGCTCGTGGATTAACCCACTCAGACCAGTCTTGTGCTTTTCGCATCCACCGCGATCCCGCGAACCAGGTCGTCGCTCCATCTTGTTGGAGGCCTACCGACAGCTCATTCATACTGAATGAATGAATAATCTAATCTAATCTAATTTAAGTATATTGACCCGGATAACTCACGTCTTAAATCGAGTTTAGCTCGACATGACATGACCGAAAAAGTAACAAAATTTTGAGTTGAAATAAAAAATACAAAAAAGGCTCCAAAATACCAATCGTAATTTGATTGCTTAGTAGCGACATCTCTTGTTCGGGTGAGTGGTTATACTCCAATTCAATAGAATCTGACAATCCTGTAGACACTTCCAGCCTTCTAATATGAACACCGGGCTGCCTAAGGCTTTGCGATGTGACTTTTATTCTTTTTTGATTCCTTTTAGATGATAATTGCAACAACAGGGACATATATAATCAAGCGTGCCCACGTTAGGGTGTGTTAAATGTGTAGAAAATTGTTAGATTCTATTGAATTGTACTTTAGTTCCGATGGAGTGTTGAAACTTTCTCGATGAGGGCTAAAGCATAGATGTCGCTAGTGTCGCTGCTAAGTGACTAAATAAGAAACAAAGAAGCTGAAGTATATGGTGCATAGGAGAAATTCGTGTCTATACCACTGTCCAGCGGTGGTGTAGCGGTTTAGCACGCGGTACGGAATGCCGAGGACCTGGGTTCGAGTCCCAGCGCTGGTCTCTTTTTCTGGTTTTTCTGTGTATCTATATTTCAGTTTGTATTTTCGATATGGGTTTTACGGGAAAAAATACATAAGATTTCAAAAACCAATCTTAATGATAACCAAACCAACAAAAAGTTGGAAAACCCCCGACTTTGTCACTTTAAAGTTCAATATCACAAAAATGGCTGAACCAATTTTGATGAAACATGTCTAAGAACCATCGCTAGAAAATCTGCTATGAAATAAAAAAACCGCATTCAAATCGGTCCATACGGTGCCACAGACAGACACACAGATACACAGACAGACACACATAGCGGTCAAACATATAACTTTTTGCGTCGGGGGTTAAAAATGTATGTTTTATTCCATACAAAGTAAGAAGCCGGTTAGTCGGCGCTTTTTTCCGACTAGTCGCCGACTACGATAGTAGTCGGATAGTCGGCCTTAGCGACTAGTCGGCACATCTCTAATTTTTACCTCATTTAATTTGACGACTCTAAAGCCATCCATGGCAGCTTGCAGCGCGCATATAGGGTCGATTTCTGTCACGTACACCTGTAAAGAATAGAGAAAAATAGTGCTATTTGTAAACAATGATGTATTAATGTCTTAAACTTTCGTGATTTTCACGTGAAGCAGTTGAAATAAAAAAAAACGGCCAAGTGCGTGTCGGACACGCCCAAGATAGGGTTCCGTATATCTCCGGATATCTAGAAGACGATTGTAAATGACAACGTTTTTTGTTCATAAGCTTCCGGCATCAAAGTATGAACAAGAAGTTCATAATTTTTGCCTTTCTTTCTCTATCAAACACTTCACTAAACTTAAAATATGACAGGTGGGAATGGACGAAAATACAAATTTCTTTTATGTACAAATCAATACTAATATTATAAATGCGAAAGTGTGTTTGTCCGTCTTTCACGCCGTAACGGAGCGACGTATCGACGTGATTTTTAGCATAGAGATAGTTTATGGGCCCGAGAGTGACATAGGCTACTTTTTATCCCGGAAAATGCACAGTTCCCGAGGGAACAGCGCGCGATAACCGAATACCACGCGGGCGGAGCCGCAGGCAAAAGCTAGTTTCTTTTTCTTGTCGGAGTGATGGTGTGACAAACAAAAAAGTGGATAGTTAAGTTAGGGAACCTACCGTACTTGGCGCCCCGCAACGGTCACATCCCACCCCCCTCTTAAAACCGGTACTACGTGTACAGTCGGAGTAAAAAAAGGTTCGTCACCCTAAGATCTATTTTCCTTTGCTCAGTATGAGCGCTAATCTGCTTTACCGATTGAGTAGGATATACTGCGTCAATCTGTCAACCTGTCAACCTGCTAAACATAATCAGGTGACCATAGCAATCAATCCTACCACTAAACCTTGGCACTGACAAAAACTGACAATTAAATAGAACATTATTTGATTGAAACTTTTACGAAGTTTTTTATTAAAAAAGTTTTGTATTGATATGAAACTAGATATATGTTAGAGGTGTATACTATTTTGACCCTTATTATCATGTCAAGTGAGTATGATTTGATATGCACCTGTCTACTTAGTACTTACTTTGGTTTCAAAACGTACTAAGAGTCTATGACTTTGTAAAAGAATAAATTTAATAACTGACGAAGGTTTTCCTACCCCCACTGTACGTTATAGAGTATGTGTGCATCTTAGTGTGTGGGTGTGTCAACTCACCACGCATCCGAGCGCCTTTAGTGCCTGGCAGCAACCTTTGCCAACCTCCCCGTACCCGCAGACCACGGACTGTTTGCCGCCAAACATCAGGTCCGTGCTTCTCTTGAGGGCGTCTATTATGCTCTCACTGTCGACAAATACAAATACAAATACAAACAACTTTATTTCGCTTGAAATAC
Organism: Choristoneura rosaceana; assembly: GCA_037349165.1. NCBI lineage: Eukaryota > Metazoa > Arthropoda > Insecta > Lepidoptera > Tortricidae > Choristoneura > Choristoneura rosaceana. Next base: position 8,255,122 of record JAZBNJ010000046.1, on the reverse strand, counting down.
GGTACAACAGGTGTAAATTAAAAGACAATATTGGTTCACATATTTCACCATTATCTGGCATGACAAATAGGGATGACGACTGGGTTAAAAATATATCATTCTATTTAGTCCGACAGTTAGATTATGGAAAAATATGGGACACGTACTTTTTGGTTTACCTATTTATTAAATATCGACAAAGGTATAGATCATCAAACTTCCGGAGGGGGCTTGTGACGTCACTATAAGGTAAAAATCCTACCATGTAGTGACGTCACTCGAAACTTCTAAGCACTGTATCCTCATATTAAATAAATGTTCCGGATAACTCACGTCTTAAATCGAGTTTAGCTCGAGGGCTACGGATTAGCCCAAAACATGTCGAGCTAAACTCGATTTAAGACGTAAGTTATCCGGAACATTTATTTAATATGAGTGAGTCTCACGGTAGTTTTATATCCAACACTGTATCCTCGTCATATTTTGTTTGTCAAACAAAAGAAAAAATATGTGCACAATATTTTTAAATTATCCACCTGAGGGACTAAACAGTAATTTATTGAATCAGGCGTTACTTTGCGGAGGTCCATAATATAACTAAAATAATTTCCTTGCTCACCCGCGACCTTTTTAGTCGTCTAACCTATTAAATTGACCGTAATTTAAATTTTTTCATTGTTCGAAACACGACGAAACACACTGCAAGATACGGTGTCGACACAGTGTGTATCGAGGTGGATCTGTCGCTGCACAAACAGCGCTACTACGAAACTCGAAACTTGAAGTTCGTACCGTACCGTCCCTCTCGCTCTCGTAATAAATAGTATAAGTGTCGGAGGGACCGCACGACACGAACTTCGAGTTTCGAGTTTCGAGCTAGTTGCACACTGTAATTGCAATCGTTTGTAAATGAAATTAGGTTTGTTCAACTATAAGTATATATTATACATATTATACTTATACACGTAGTAATAGTTATTATTCTTTGCTAATTCTTCTTTAAAATATGGCTTCTGTCCTAATTGATAAGACAATTTCGCCAGTGTCTATGTATTCTCTTTCGAGAGGCAACGTTGTACGGTGATTGTAGTTTTTGTAACTTGATAGTAAAATTCCAGAAACCACGTGGAAACAACTTGCGCATTAAAAAATGTCAAGCACAAGAGCAGTATAGAATTTTGTGATCACTGTTCACTGTTAAGGTTAATCGCCGCATAAAACACTATCAAAATTATACTTCAACTAGCCAAAGAAACAGAAATAGCAAAATTATATACTGTTCACAGCCGCCATGTTCGAATGCCACAAATCGAATCTCATTCTTTGCTTTGTTATAAAATAAGATTGACATCATGGTCATATTGGTCATGTCAATCGTAGCAATTTCATGATCATCAGTCAACTGTCAAAGTGACGTTGACAGGCGAATGAGTTGTATGTGTGTCACTCAAAATTGACAGTCCGCTAGACGATGCAGCCGACGAAACAACAAAAAACTAAAAAAATAATAAAAGTAGAAAACTGCGACCAAATGCTGGCAGCATTTTTTCGGTCCGAGCTGCGGGGGGAGTCTTTTGTATAATTTTTTTTATTTTTTCTTTGACTGGATGGCAAACGAGCAAGTAGGTCTCTTGATAGTTAGAGATCACCATCGCCCATAAACATCTGCAACACCAGGGGTATTGCAGGTGCGTTACCAACCTAGAGGCCTAAGATGGGATAACTCAAGTGCCAGTAATTTCAGCGGCTGTCTTACTCTCCACACCGAAACAACAGTGCAAGCACTGCTGCTTCACGGCAGGATTAGCGAGCAAGATGGCGGTAGCAATCCGGGGGGACCTTGCACAAGGTCCTACCACCTGCAATATGTAGTAATTATAATCATATTACTCCAACAAGATGGTGCGACGACCTGGCTAAGATCGCGGGATCGCGGTGGATGCGAAAAGCACAAGACCGGTCTGAGTGGAGAGCCTTGGGGGAGGCCTATGTCCAGCAGCTATGTCTTTCGGCTGACATGATGATGATGAATCATATTACTGTTAGTGTCAAGTCTACTTACCGGCAAGAGTAGAGGTTGTCAAACTTAGTCTTAGTGACAGAATCATTGACGTTCATGGCAGGAACGCACAGTTTGCCTGCTTTGCTGAGTTGATACAGCCTGTGCACGCCCGTCACGCTCTCTTCTACTATGCCTGAAAGAGATAGATAATACAAAAATGTGCTATAAGAAAAGATAACATTTTGAGAGTCAGGATCTGACAAAGACATTATTAATATGGGCAAAAAATGGTACTTGAGAAAACTCTGCAACTATTTTAAAGACCTAACAAAAGTCTATTTTGTAGCTAATACAGACACAGAACAATATTGCGCTTAATAGTTAGAGAAAACTAACTCTAGTTTCAGTTTTAGTAACTATAGTTATTTCATTATCATAAGAACAACAATTCACAGTAACTTGGAAGAAACGTATCTAGAACCCAACCAACCAAAATGTTTCTTTACTCTCGCCACACAAAAATGGTGTAGCAGAACGGATCAACATTACACTAGCAAGTGCAATTACTACCAATTATGTAGTCTGACATCTATACATTTATAATTTTTTATTATTCCCAGTGCGAGTACGACTGCTTGCCCTCAAATACAGTCATCTTCGTCGAAAGCAGATACCAATGGAATGTCGTCACCACCATCGGAGTATCCTTGCTCCGTCGACTCCACAAGAAAACGGGCTATAAGAACGATAGAAGAAAACAGTTAAAGAGCCTACATTTCAGTGTCAATGCACCACCAGAAGGCTTCTTCGTTCTTACCACACAAAAACGGTGTAGTAGAACGGATCAACATGATACTACCGACCGAGTACTGTTACTGTTGTAAGGACACAGGATAGCTTTGCTTGCGATATGGCTAACACGCGCTAGCTAAACGGTCTGTATCCTCAGAAATCTCTTGCCCGCCACCGGGTACTAACATGTGTTTTAAAACTTTATTATTTAGAACAACCCACAAGAACCAGCAATTAGATTAATCCCTAAACTTTTATAGGATCACTCTTTTGTCTGTGCACTTACCAATTATTGTGTCGTTCTCAGTGTGAGTTTAATTGACTTCCTTCAAAATACAATCATCTTTGTCCAAAGCAGATAAAAAATACAGAATCGCCACCATCGGCTAGTACCCTTGCTCCGCCCACTCCACAAAGAAACGGGACGATAGAAAGATGCAATAAAACAGTTAAGGAGCCCACCTTTGATCTGATTGAACACTGCAAGTTTTTTTTACATAAAACTGACCATGATTGACTCCTATCTCACCTGATGTTAAGTCCAGATGAGGCCAAAGACCAAAGGTAGCATTTCTCCAGCATGAGAGAGCGTCTAATATCATGTAGGGTTGACTTGATTTTGAAAGCAGATATCGATATGATAGTGTCCCCACCATCGGCTAGTATGCTTGCTCCGTCTACTCCACAAGAGAACGGAATTGTAGAACGATGAAACAAAACAGTTAAAGAGCACACCTTTGATTTGCTTGAATGCAGCAGCGTGTTTCTTCAGCATGAGATGAGTGGCGTCGCCACCGTCGTCTAATATCATGTTCGGCTGCCAGCCAGGAGCGGCGCAGCATTGGTCAATGCACCACCAGAATGCTTCTTCGCTTTCACCGCGCCATGCGAATACGGAGAAGCCTGTAGGTAAAAGACATATTAGATCAAAAATCGCACGAATATACATAACCTCTACACAAAATGTCTCATATTTCTGGACAATCTAGAATAGGGATGATGACTGGGTTAAAAATATATTATTCCATTTAGTCCGACAGTTAGATTATGGAAAAATATGGGACACGTATTTTTTGGTTTATCTATTAATTAAAAATCGACAAAGGTATAGATCATCAAACTTCCGGAGTGGGGGCTTGTGACATCACTATAAGGTAAAAATCGTACCATATAGTGACGTCACTCGAAACTTCTAAGCACTGTATCCTCGTCATTTTTTGTTTGTCAAACGAAAGAAAAAATATGTGCACAATATTTTTAAAGTATCCACCTGACGGAATAAACAGTTCTTTTTAGTCATCTAGCCTATTCATTCTTAAGAATGTTACAATATGTCATCAGCCTATAATAATCCACTGCTCTACTGGACATAGGCCTTCCCCAATGAGCACCATTGCCCTCAACACTCAAAATAAGTAAAAAACAGTCACGTGCCCAGACTTCGAAATTCAGGGCGAAAATTTTTAACAAGTAGATAGTGAGGTCGCATATCGATAAACTCAATCAAAGTGTATCAAAGTGTGTGTGTGTATATTAGAATAATTTATCAAACATGACATGTAATAATTATTACCAATAAATGAGTATGAGTATGAGTATGTGTATCCATACTAATATTATAAATGCGAAAGTGTGTTTGTGTGTTTGTCCGTCTTTCACGCCGTAACGAAGCGACGGATCGACGTGATTTTTGGCATAGAGATAGTTTATAGGCCGAGGGTAACATAAGCTACTTTTTATCCCGGAAAAATGCACAGTTCCCGAGGGAACAGCGCGCGATAACCGAATACCACGCGGGCGGAGCCGCGGGCAAAAGCTAGTAGTCATAATAACGTTGTATTAACCATGGGAATAATGAAACAATGAGGTAATTCCAACAACAACAACAACAATGACAATTCTCAATTCTTAACAAGACAATACGTAAGATTATTTCACAATTATTCATAGCCCGATAACATACATAGACGTAGCAGCATATAATCCGTACTAAATAATTTATTTAATCAGGCGTTACTTTGTGGAGGTCCATAATTCCATATTAGTGATGCAACGGAAGTCTATTAACGGAACCAGAAACGGAAAAACGTGTAAAAAGTAAATTTTAGCAGAAACGGAAACGGATGCAGAAGGTCGTTTTAAAAAAAAAGTGCACCCTTTACAATACAATACAATACAATACAAAGACTCTTTATTGTACACCAGAAATAGTAAGTGATACAGAAAACAAATACACAGAGAAAAAAAATTACACGGTAAGCAATAGGCGGCCTAAACCCTTCCCGTCCGTTCCGTTTTTTTTGAAATTTTGGAAAAAATATGGTTTTTCCTACTCAGAATCTAGAGCACAATCGATACCGATCGTTTAAAAAAATTATAAAAGGAAATTTATAATATTAAGTATGGATTTGTGTATCGTTCCGTGAGTCACAGACGGTTCTGGCAGAAAAGGGGTCATTCAAGTATTACGTAAGCACGGAAGGGGAGTGGGGAGGTCTTTGCTTTGCTTATTTTTGATGATACGGGGGCCAGGGGGGGTCCAGATGGTGCTTACGTCAGCAATATTCATTTATTATTTCTTGTAAATTTTTGTAATAAAGAAAGAAAGAAAGAAAGAAAGAAAGACATTTATTCACATTCACAAAGACACACAAATACAACAACAACAAAAAAAAAAACAATAGACAGCAAACACAAACAAAACATAAAGGAAATACCAAAATAAAAATATACAATTAAGAAACACAACAAAGAAACCGGAATAGATTTAAAAATATATACCAATGTTTACGTAATCATAGGGGGGAGGGGGTAGGATTTTGATGACTTTCGCTGACAAGGGGGAGGAGGGGGTTAAAAATTACTAAAATTCTGCTTACGTAATACTTGAATGACCCCAAATCAGCGCTGCAGGCGTCTAACGCGTCAGCATAATGCTGAGTCAGCGACCGTTCACTTTCGCGGGGACACACAAAATTGTGTATATATTTCATGTGTGATTTATTATTATTATTTCTTCATTATTTTTTTGGTTCATTTGTGTAAATTTTGCTGTATATGTGTGTCTTCTGTGTTAGTGAATAAACGTCTTCTTTCTTTCTTGCCTTTCATTATATTATTACCTGCATGAGCCAAAGCAGCAGCGACTTCATTCTGCGTGCTGTATATGTTACAGGCCGCCCAACGAACAGTCGCCCCGAGCGCCGCCAGCGTCTCTATCAGCACCGCCGTCTGCGCATTGATGTGGGTGCAGCCGACTATCTATTGTACAAAAAGGATATTCAGCATGTGCGAGTATTTTGGACGGAGAATAACTTCAAAGTCAAAGTCAAAATATCTTCATTCAATTTCTGCTTTAACAAGTACTTACGAACGTCAAAAAAATCTGCCACTGGTTCGGAAAAACCTCTGTTAAGAAGAAACTCAACGAGGTATTAAAAAAAACATATTCACAACATTAATAAATGATATCTTTATAGTATATACATAGATATCATTTATTAATATCGTGAATCTGTTTATTTTTTTTAAATACCTCGTTGAGTTACTTCTTAACAGAGGTATTTTCCGAACCGGTGGTAGATTTTTTTGACGTTCATAAGTGCTTGTTATAAGCTGGGTACTGACCAACGTTACGAGGTGTAATGTACATTCGCATCGAGCATGTTACAAATTGAGCATGTTCGCTGTGTTCTAAAAATCGGCGTAATGTTGCACGTGAAAACTTGTGCTCCATATTCGCCAGCCGCTCTCAGTCAAGATGGCCGACTTGACAAGATGGCGTACTGACCGACAAGATGGCGTACTGACTGAGCCGCGTAACAATCAAAGGATTCGCCAAAAAACCGACAGCCGGGTGGAGCACTCGAAGCGAGCAACGATCGGCTTGTTGCTCGCTGGTTTCCCCGTAACACTACGTACTGACTGCATGAATGCTCGCTGTGTAACATGTTACATTACACTTCGTAACGTTGGTCAGTACCCACCTATAGCCTAAATTGAATAAAGATATTTTGACTTTCTTTGAGACTTTTTTTTTATTCGTTTGGATGGAAAACGAGCAAGTGGGTCTCCTGATGGTAAGAGATCACCACCGCCCATAAACATCTGCGATATCCCTGATGCAATACACCAGGGGTATTGCAGATGCGTTGCCAAACTAGAGGACTAAGATGGGATACCTCAAGTGCCAGTAATTTCACCGGCTGTCTTACTCTCCACGCCGAAACACAACAGTGCGAGCACTGCTGCTTCACGGCAGGATTAGTGAGCAAGATGGTGGTAGCAATCCGGGCGGACCTTGCACAAGGTCCTACCACATGTAAAGCATGTGCGAGTATTTATTTTGGACTAAAGGGCTACGGCATAGATGTCGCTAGTGTCGCTGCTTAAGTGGCTAAATAGGAAACAAACAAGCTGAGATATGTGGTGCATAGGGGAAATTCGTGTCTGTACCGTTGTCCAGCGGTGCTGTAGCGGTATAGCACGCGGCACGGAATGCCGAGGACCTGGGTTCGATTCCCAGTGCTGGTCTTATTTTTCTGGTTTTTCTGTGCATCCATATTTCAGCTTGTATTTTCAATTTAGGTTTTACGGGATGACCGTAAAAGCAATTTGGAATTGAAATCAAAAATTTAAAAAGATACCAAAAAACCAATCTCAAAGATATTTTGATATTGCATAAGTAAACGTGTTTGTTAATAAAGCATGTCGCCACTGCTTTGAAAAAAATCTCGTGTCTAAAATAAATATGTCATCAAAATAATACCTTGACATAATGTGCATAAGGTTCACTCAGAAAAATTATCTATTTTGATGTACGAGTTTTTTTTTGTGACGATTTCTTACCTTAGCATCCTTAAGAGGCTTGTCTTCCTTAGCCCTGGCTCTAAGCGCCATAATCCCCGGCATCTCCTGCTCAGCAATCTCAATCTCCCTCCTCCCGAAGGCATGCTGTTCTATGTTCCGCACGCAGTGGTTCGGATTGGGCGTGCCGGCCGCTATAGCCTTCTCATGGGGCTGGATACCCTCGTCCTCTTCTGATGAAGACCCTGGGGAAATGGAGTAACTGATGATATTATAGATGCTGGTGTTACGTTTGAGGTGGAGGTTGTTAGTGAAACAAGAAAGAAAGAAGAAAGAAAAAAATATTTTGGCTCCATAAGTACCACCTAAGACTAAGACTAAAACTAGCACTATAACTATATTACATACTAGATGACACGACAGGACACCAAAAAGGGTCTCCACTCAGCATGTGTTGCCGCACATTATGTGCAGCAACGCTGGTTTTCTGTGGAGCCCAGACGGTAAATACGTATGCATGAGCCAGTTCCAGTGAGGGGTGAGTGAGGGGGTGAAAGGAGTAAGACGGGGCCTACCCAGCTTCTGGCCTAGGGGGGCAAGTCAGATTTTTTAGGTCAGATCGCCCGTCCTTTTTTTGTCATACACACTACACAAAGACACCCACATGAAACACAAGGTATATGTAGTGTGTAGGGCAAACACCCGCAAGGGATCCTGCTTCATAGGTAAACGGGACATAATGTATTGTAGAAATACAATTTCCAGGGGGGGCAGCTGCCCTCCCCTACCCCCCCTGCGTACGCCCATGGAGTAAGTATTTAGTTTGATGTAATAAAATTGTTATCTGTACCAACAATGTAACCCAATCCTCACAAACAATAAAACCATTCGTCTTTGACTTTGAACATCATTTAAATCGAAATTATCAAGATTTATCCATATCAATATCAACACATAAGAATGACAATGTAATAATGACATAAGAATAGGTCAGCCTTTCCACTTTGACAGGGGCGGATCTTGAATTTGTGGGGCCCTGGGCTAATACTGCTTAGGGGCCCTAACTAATTACTCAAACCTCATGATTGGATTTTTTTAAATTCTAGATAATTTTTATTACTGACAATATCGTTTATTGTTTTCAGTTCAGGTTGGGGCCCTCTGTATCCACGGGGCCCTGGGCTGCAGACCAAAAAGCCTTTAAGTAGATCCGCCCCCGCACTTTGACATTGTATTATAATGACCTTAGAAATGACAGTCATTGTGTTATGTTGCATGTTCTTTTAAGTGATGACTTACAAACGTCACTTCTCCCAGAGATGACGGAATGTCGTTTCTTGAGTGGCGGCTTCGGTTCCTCGGCCACCGTCTCCATGCTGGTGACCTTGAGGATACCCTTATCCGGCATTGGGTGATTGTGAGCTATGCTTCTCTATGACGCCTCCAGCAATATCTATGAAGCCTGGCTCGGTGAAAGCCGCGCTGATAAGCAATGGGTTTCGACCAATAGGGTGAGGTCAAGTTCAAGGTCAAGGTTGACTTGAGGTCAAGGACAGTTGCCAGGAGACTTCATCTCGTAATGGCTATGTCTGACGTGGTTTAGGAAGGAAACCACGCTGATGAGCAGTAGATTTTGGCCAATAAAGCGAGTTCAAGTTCAAGGTTGAGGTCGAGTTGAGGTCAAGGGCAATTGCCAGTTAGACTTCATCTCGTAATGAGCATGCCTGGCGCGGTGTAGAAAGGAAACCACGCTAATAGGCAATGGATTTCAGACAAAGGTCAAGTTCAAGGTCGACGTCGAGTTGAGGTCAAGGGCAAGTGCCGGTTAGACTTCATCGCGTAATGGGCATGCCTGGCGCGGTGTAGGAAGGAATCCACGCTGATAGGCAAGGGATTTCAGACAAAGGTCAAGTTCAAGGTCGAGGTCGAGTTGAGGTCAAGGGCAACTGCCGGTTAGAGACTTCATCTAGTATTGGGCATGCCTGGCGCGGTGTAGAAAGGAAACCACGCTGATGAGCAGTTGGTTTTGGCCAATAGAGCGAGGTCGAGTTCAAGGTCGAGGTCGAGTTGAGGTCAAGGGCAACTGCCGATTAGACTACATCTGAACTCAGTTCCAACCGTAACTGTGTCTTCAATGTATCGAGTTTTTAAGATATTTTTATGACAGTCCAGTATTATGCTTAGCGACAAGACATAGCAAGACTTAGCGATAGACTGTTAATGCGGTAAAAACTTTATGCGAGAGTTTTTTAAGACAAACTAAATTAGGAGAAACGTTTTTGGGAGACCCAAAATTATGACCACTGCATCGATGATGAATGACAAACCAGTTGCATTTAATGGAACGAGAAACAGCGTCAAGAAATGCAATGATAGCAAGCACAAAAGATAGTCGCCACATTCGTATTATCCATAGAAAGATCTGCCTCGACCGGGGATCGAACCTGGGACCTCAAGCTTCATACTCAGGTTCCCTAAGCACTTGGCTATCAGATCGTCTAATAATTTATGATGTCTGTTCATCTATCTGCCAGTATATATCAAAAACATTTCATTCATTACGAATAATCCTTGAAACCAATTTTCATTTCAGAAAATAGAATTACGAGCTTAGTAGGTTCCCGTTGTTACTGGTGTTCCAGTTTCTGTCTCTTTCTCAATAGCAGCGTGCGAGAGGGACGGCACGCGGGCTTAGTCGTTAAACTGCCCATTAAGAATTATTGGAGTACTTATTCCTGATGAATGCTATTATGCAAGTTGTTTTGTGTAAAAACGTCCCACAAAGAGAGGGCTTGGTCTGTAGTTCCCACGCAGGGCCAGTACGGATTGGGAACTTCACGCATCATAGAATCTCTTCGCAGGAGTACATACAGCGTGGTGTACAGCAGAGAGAAGTTGTGTTTCTCTGAAGATGAGCTGCGGTTGAGTTCGAAACGCGTTAGTGTAGTGTGGTTGTGATGGATAGGTTTGTGATTTGTGTGTTTTTACACTGTGAAGGTAGAACTGCATGAACATTATAGCTCTTGCTCTCTTGTATAAACTTAGCTATTAAATTGTTTTTCACGTCTCATGCTCGTAAAGTTCGTGTTTATGCTGTATCTAGGCGACACAAAATGACTTTTTATGCTCTAGTGCATAAAATAAAATCTTCGTCTAAGACCAACTTAAGACCAAAGTTCAAGTGTCAACAGCCACAAACAAAAAAAGGTTCTACATTTTTTTAAACCATTTTTAAATTACATAAAACTAAAAATCCAAAACTAATCATAATAAATCAATGAAATTAAAAAAATATATTATTATAATGTATAAAAAATAAAAGGTACATAGAAACTGAATTATTGTTTCCACCGTTGCTATTTAATTTCCTCGCAATCGAAGTGAAAATCAGAGTGTAAAACTTGAGCATTAAACCCATTTTCCCCTCGACACGTGGCTATATGAATGTCTTGGTTACAATGGCTCATTTTATGCTCTTGTTGTACAATCTACTATTAACTCCCTCTCTCTGCATCGGGGGTTAAAAAACTGCCATGAACTTTGCGCTCGCTTGCTAGAAACGTTTATTTGCATTGCAAATCAATAAATCACTACCTATGTTGTATAACACCGTCCGTCCGTTTATAGGTCAGCCTACATCTGAATAAATGTGAGGACGGCTTAATAAAGTCCATTATTAGACACACAACACAATCTGGGGGCACGGCAGTGCCCCCGCCAAGTCAAGCGCGACGCAAACACTGCCGTACCATCCTTTACTGGAACCATTTCGCCGTATTTTCAGGCCCCTATTTGAGAACCTCTGGATAAGACCAGAACGCAGAAATTTTCGTCATCCAGTAAGCTATAACCACATACTTAAAATCCAAAATTTGTGGGTCTGTAGGTCATTTAGTTTCGAAGTTAAGCGAAAGCAAAGTTTCGCATTTATGACACTCACTCACTCATGATCATCAAAACACTCACTCATGATCAGTCTAGTTACTGCGATTTCTTTATATTGTCCGCATATTGAGACTCAACATTCTTTATACGTGAGTGGGTACAAGTCAACGGCCAAGTCACACAACATTAACTATAATAATAAAGAAATCGCAGTAAGGAACCTTAGACTTGGCACGACTTTGTCTAGATTTCATTACTTTTTAGAGATAAACAAGCAGCTCCATCGAGACTTGGCTAGTTTTTTACAGAATGTTTTTGGTGGGATATACTATTACTACGTCATCTTCCCAGCCTATACATCTCAATGCTGGGCATAGGCATTTCAGTACCACTACCATGAGTTTACAGTGACTGACTAGATAGCGACGGCGTAAATTGTTTGTATGGAGAATTGTACAGCGCCTCTACAAATAATTTATGCCGTCGCTATCGAGTACGGTCACTGTAAACTGATGGTTTGCAGGTGGTAGGACGTTGTGCAAGGTCCGCCCGGATTGCTACCACCATCTTGCTCACTAATCCTGCCTGTGAAGCAGCAGTGCTGGCACTGTTGTGTTTCGGCGTGGAGAGTAAGACAGCCGGTGAAATTACTGGCGCTTGAGGTATCCCATCTTAGACCTCTAGGTTGGCAACGCATCTGAAATACCCTTGCGGCCGCCGAGTCGCGTCCTCCTTTGAAGAAGGACTACGAAATAGCCCGAAACATGTCAAGCTATCCGTTACAATATCATTCTAAGTCACTCCAAGTAAATTAAAAAAAAACTTTTACTCCCTAGGGCCTAAAGTACTCACTTTACTCCCGCCTCGTAAGGCTATATTGACCTACTTTTAGAGCATGAGAAGTAAAAAAGATATTAATATTATAATACATTTTAAACAGCCAAGACTCGAGAACAAACACGGCCACACACATCGTGATAAAATTATTGCGATATAGAACTTCGCCTTCGAACAACGGCGAATGTGACTGTCCACACTGCAATGCAGAGCAATGTCGCATAGTTTGAAACGCTTTGCTGTACGGCAGTGGAGCGTGTCTGCTTCGGCCAGGGATCGAAGTTGGGACCTCCAGCTTTGCAATCAAGTTCTCTAACCACTTGGCTATGCGGTCGCCATTTATGTAAGTTGAACAAGCAATGAGCAACAACAAAAACAGCTCAAAAAACAACGCTTAATATCAAAATTCTACACAAAAACGCCACCACAAAAATCCATTGGACACACTAAAAATTACTAAAAAACACTTTTAAAAACACAGCTTTGATTCAAAACTATTAAAAAATCGATAAACTGCAAACCGCTGCGTCACATCACTCACACTGGCACAATGCAATAAAATAAAAAATTGTTCGAAAATTATAAATTCCAAGTTTAAATTTAAAAAACGTTCGGCGCGCGTTGCGAACTCCCAAAGTGTGACCAACGACGTTGACTTGATCTGTACTTACTGTTCGTACTGGCTTGGATAAAGTGGCGACGGCTTTTGTCATTAAAATAACCTTTTGTTAAAAAATATTTTTTAACACAATCTTATTTTTGTTTTTTGCTGACTTTCAAGTCAATCTGAGCACTGGAAGTAGGTCAAAATGAACATGCAAGATTTGACCCAACAAACAGCGCATGTTAAAGAAAATCTTGTAAAAACCGGGGCATTGAATACGATTAAATATTTCTGCCCAAATTGAATAAGTTTCTATTCAATATCATGTAGATTGTAGTAAGCAGTAGTGGCCTAGTGGATTGACCTATGGTCTCTCACACAGAGGGGAGGGATTGGTTCTAATCAGCAGGGCTACCACGAAACTCGAAACTCGAAGTTTGTGTCGTGCGGTCCCTCTCCCTCTCGTATTAAATAGTATAAGTGTCAGAGGGACCGCACGACACGAAGTCGGAGTTTCGAGTTTCGTAGTAACCCCGCAGGGCTCGCACCTCTGAGTTTTTCGGAATTTATATGCGAAATTACATTTGAAATTTACCACGAGCTTTAATTTGATTTAATTCACCTTTACGGTAAAGAAAAACTATGTGAGGAAACCTGCACAACCCTGCGAAGCAATTCAATGGTGTGTGTGAAGTTCCCAATCCGCAATGGGCCCACGAGGGAACTACGGCCCAAGCCCTCTCATTCTGAGTGGTGGCCTGTGCCCAGCAGTGGGAGGTAAACAGGGTGGAGAGTTGAGATGGGGCAACAATATTGGGTTAAGACACAAACTTAAGTTAATTTTTTCAGTTTTTAGTTGTCTACATACTGTTTAATTTTATTTAAGCATAAAGGATTCATATTCGTAAAAAAACAACATGCCAAAGTTTCACTTTGCAAATTAGTACCCTACGAACTGAATGGAAAAAGTTTTGTTTGATTTGTGTTTCTCTGGTTTGTGCAGGTTTCCTCACGATGTTTTCCTTCACCGTAAAGCTCATGGTAAATTAATAACTCAGAGGCGCGAGCCGGGGTTTGAACCCACGATCCTCTACTTGAGTGGCCATAGGTCAAATCACTCGGCCACCACGGCTTTTCCGGCCGCATGCTAGTTTGCCAGCTATTTGATAAAATAAAAACTTTTTACCTTTAAGGATTATTTTTAGTGGCAATATTTATTTTTTATTCGCATTAAGTAATATTAATCTAAACATCATACCTTCTTGACCTGCATCCTCAATCCTCTTTATAGCTTCCAAAATGTCATTGCGTAGCATTTTCATAAAACTTCCTAACAAATCAAAGTTAAAAATCCTACTAATCCGCCGTTTTTTTCCTAACAATAATAAACTATCTATTTGCTATCGATATCTAATCTATTCTTATCGACTCCTAGACGAACAGTCATTGCCCTCTTTACTGTAAACATATTTGCCTCATCTTCAGACTTTTTTAGGACATACTAGCTGTAAAATTTACTATAAACAATTTACTTTACTTACCCGCGCGCGGCCTTGCGATGGCTAATTTGTTTATAGGCTAATCCGGCACTGCAGGGGGCAAATGTGAATAGCACAAAACACACATAGTTCAGAATTCAATCTCCGTACAAGTGCGCTCGAGTAACGCACACATAACACTGCTCACGGACACGATATCTCGGCCCGGTTGGGACCCGTGCAAGCGCGAGTGCCATCCGCTTGCGACACGCGTCTGTGAACTTTATTGTGTAATAATGGAGCAACAAAAAAAAGTTCTAAACTGTTCAGTGGATGGTTGTTTAAATTAAATAATAGTGAATTTCGCCAATAACGAAATAGTCGCAAGATATTTTCTGTGACAAATTTATAATATAACAATGACATTAAAACTAAATTTTTTTTAGTTATTAATTTATATTTCCATTCTTCCCGTTTCATTCTCAACAATAAATCAAACAACGATAGATTTTTGGTGCATAAGCCATAGTTGACAACCATAGAGCGACCGCCGAGCGTAGGTATGAAAAGTGATGAACATACAGGAGATTGATATAAGCCTCTACCATTCTTCAGCTATCTTCAGCCCTTCGCATCCATCCGCCGCCAGCGACCCTCTCAAGGTCCTCTATCCACCGTGCCTCTGGGAGCACTACTGTACGTTGCATATTTGTTGCAGACGTAACTATTACTATTTATTACAAGAGTTCATTGCACTTGCTAGCACTTGACTCGATCAATTTCAATACACAGATACAACTAAGACAGGACAGACTCTCGGATTAGCTTACAAACCAGACATGGCGCCACCGGGCGTTGCAATATCGTCTGATTAGTGAGCACAAGCACAACGTGTAATCTTAATACTGGGTTAAGGAAAATAGCATGGATATTATCATGGGAAATTTCTACATCGCTTGATCAAAGTACTTTCGCAAACGAAGGGGCGTTAATTTTTTAGGATTCCGTAGTCCTACTCTTGTATTGTCTTTTTTGTTTTTACAAGCTTTTATTGTCATTTTTTGTTTGTAAAATAAAAGAAAAAAGATGTGCACAATATTTTTAAATTATCCACCTGCCTGACGGACTAAACAGTTTTTTTTTGTCATCTAGTAAAGTCAAAAAAAACTCTCTCCACCCAAACCAAACCGTCGCTGAGAAAACAAATTCAAATATTGACCAACATTTAAAGCATTTTCAAAAGTATGTTTGCACGCCTCATTATCATTGTGACTGACGTCGCCATAACTTTGCAGGTCATTCGCTTAAAATGTCAAGATATTAGATTAGATAACGGGAGAAAAATAGGCGTGCGATGCAAAAACAAATCAAATTAAGTCAACTTATTCATTATGCTACTTTTACTTATTTATTATTGGAGAAATTATGATATCCGCAGTAGAACGAAGGTTACTGACATAGCCCGAAGAATTGCGAAACTGAAGTGGCAGTGGGCGGGGCACATTGCTCGCAGGAGTGATGGCCGATGGGGTCAAAAAGTTCTCAAATGGCGTCCGCGGACCGGGAGACGAGCTGTCGGTAGGCCTTCAACAAGATGGAGCGACGACCTGGTTAAGATCGCAGGATTGCAGTGGATGCGAAAAGCACAAAACCGGTCTGAGTGGAGAGCCTTGGGGGAGGCCTATGTCCAGCAGTGGACGTCTTTCGGCTGACATGATGATGATGATGATTATTGGACGACCGGATGGCCTAGTGGTTAGCGAACCTGACTACGAAGCTTGTGATCCCGGGTTCGATTCCCGGCCGGGGCAGATATTTGTATGAATAATAAATACGAATGTTTGCTCTCGGGTCTTGGATATTTAATATGTATTTATCTATATACATATATAAGTATGTTTATCCGTTGCCTAGTATCCATAGTACAAGCTTTGCTTAGTTTGGGACTAGGTCAATTGGTGTCAATTGTCCCATGATATTTATTTATTTTTATTTATTTATTCTGATCTGTAGAATCCGAAAAAGGAATTAAACGTCGGGAATGCATATTAATCAACTGTAGTTAACTTAAGTCACTCAAATAGAGATTTCGAAAAGAATTTAGGTTTTAGAAAATATATAAACAAAAAAACCGGCGAAGAGCATGTCGGACAAGCACAAGCCTAAGATAGCCGCAACGAATGGCGGCTATTTGCTCTTAAACTGCTAATAATTGTCAAGCAAAAGCCGTTATAGTTATCCTTGTTACTTTGATATTACCATGCCGCAGATGAATGCGACGTCAGGAACGGTGACTCAACGGGTCACTCCGTTTTGTCACCTAATTAGTTTTAAATAATTATTGATTTTAAATATGTATGTTAGTCTAAGGCAGCGGTTCCTAACCTTTTTCAGCCGCGGACCCCCGAGAAAATCAAGCATAATGCCAAGGACCCGTGAGTGAAAAAAGGTGCAATTTTCAGACAATATTATTTTTGTTCGTTCAATATTACGTTTGTTATTATTAGTGCTCTAAGGGAGATAGATGCGTATGGGACCGCGGGCCCCAAACAGGTATGCTCGCGGACCCCCAGGGGTCCACGGACCACAGGTTAGGAAACAAGAGTCTTAAGGTATTTTTCAACACACCTGCTCGTAAAGTAGGTCTTATTACAGCGTATTTACACTGATAATGCAGAATATTACCCATGCCGTGCCTTTTACATTACATTATCGCACTAGTGCCTTTTCATTACATATCTTTTTAAATATTAGCAAGAAGTATTAATGTTTCGAAAACAGCTAAGTAGTTATTTGCGTAAATATAAAATTCAATTCAAAATGTGATAAATAATTAAAGAATTTCATGAAACTGCTTGTTAGCTTGTTGGTATTTATAATTTGACGGTGTATTTTTAACTATAAATACCCAATTTCAAAATTTATAAATATGTGGCTGATTAGCTACTTTGCCGGTGCCCTTATCTCAGACTTGCGCGCGCATGCAGCGCTGAGCGCGCGAAAAAAAAAAATTACGGCCGCCATCTTTTAAATGGGTTTCTGTTTGTTAAGTTTATTTAAATAAATGTGAACTTTTATTTACTTTTCCTCGCAAGTGTGTTGAAAAACGTCGTATGAAACACGTGAGCATTGGTCATTACACTTTTCGTCTCCATTAAGCCTTCGCCTTCGGCTCAGGCTTAAAAACCGACTCGAGTGTAATGACCAACATAGCACACTTGTATCATAATGTACTATATTGTATGGGCCAAGTTGCCCGAAATAAATTAATTTATTATTATTATTATTACAAGATATTGACTTTGATATTATTATGTTGAGTAAATAAATAAACTAATCTAAACTATAGTTACTATACCTACTACCATCTTGTTTTTTTTTTAATTTTTCAAACCAAGGATTTAGCTTTTAAAGGAGGGGAGACACGTTTTTAATCGATTTTAATGAAAGTTAAATACTTCGCAAAAAGATTTCATTACAGTCTTCATAACCCCTCAAAAAACACGCGCGTTAGACGAGGAAAAAACACTCCCTGCTTTTAGTATTTGTTGTTATAGCGGCCACAGTTACACACAATCTGTGAAAAATTCAACTGTGTAACTATCACTGAATAAAAAAAAAATAAGTGTTTATATTATACGTTTCTTGTACTGCTTTATGGTGTGCAATAAATAATATTTGTATTTGTATCACGGTTCATGAGATAGGTACAGTCTGGTGACGGACGGGCGGACAGACAGCGAAGTCTTAGTACCTAATTGGTTTCCGTTTTTAACTTTTGGGTACGGAACGGAACCCTAAAAACACTATTTTTTTTAAAACAATAGGTACTGGCCAAGAAGCCATAGGTCAAATCACGTTGCTATACATGTGGGAATGCGGGTGGATTTGTGGACGAATGATTTGATGGAAAGTAATGGAAACGAACGGACTGAATGACCGATTACTTCTGTGGAGTGAATCAGTGAATGGGACAAGCGAGTGAGTTATAGAGTACGAGTAACAAAGCTATGCGCTCTATCTAGTATTTAATTTCTAGTAAACTTTTTACTTTAACTTTTACAAATTTGTTTCCTTCGCAAGATCGCACATACACTCTACTAATATTATAAACGCGAAAGTTTGTATGGATGGATGTTTAGATGTTTGTTAGTCTTTCACGCAAAAGCTACAGAACAGATTTGCATGAAACTTGGCATACAGATAATATATACCCTGGATTAACATATAAGCTATATATCCCGAAATAACGTATGTTTCTTGAGGAATCAAAAAAAAATCTGCACGAGCGAATCCGCGGGCAAAAGCTAGTATTACATGTACCTAAAAAACTGGTGCAAGCCCAGACCATTATGTAAAACATAAAGTACGGAAAGAAGAAAGAAAATAATTTATAACAGCAATGACACATTAAGGTTAGGAAAAACAACAATAAGAAGTGTTGCCGCTATAAAAAGGTGCAGAATCTTTAACAGGAAAGCTTTCGCAACTAACTTGAGTCACGTGTACTAACTTTAACGTTGATGAAGCCAAGTAAAAACAACGCGAGCAAACAAAAGGATATTTTCAGTGCGAATCTACAACGTAGCTTTTTACATTGAATGGCATTGAGGGTTTTCCGACAGGTGAATTAGACTGCGTTTCCACCAGAGATGTGCGACGATGTGTTGCGAGGAATGTGCTTGTCATGAACCTTTCGCACTTTTAATACTACCTAAGTGAAACAATTTTATAAATTCACATTTCCAAATTGAACTTTAAATAAAACACTATCTGGTTGAATTTTAAAATGAGAAAAAAACGAATTATTTCACTTTGGTTTAAAAGGGGCGCTTTATTTAGCTATTCACGCACAGCCCAGCTCTAGCGGAAACAGTTGTTCTATTTTACTACAAGACGTTAATATCTAAGGCTTATTATAAAGTCAATGATTATATCATGGACAGGGACATTTGGAAATAATTCCGATCCGCATTAGCGATCCCTTCAAATAGCGAACCTACTGTGTTAAAAATAAAGTTGTGTTAAATACTTGTGATGTATAGTACATAGTTAACATTTATTAATATTGTAAATCTGTTTAAAAAAAATATACCTCGTTGAATTTCTTGCCGGATTCTTCTCAACAGAGGTTTTTCCGAACCGGTGGTAAATTTTTTTTGACATAAGTTCTTCTATAGCCTAAATTGAATAAAGATATTTTGACTTCGACTTTGACTATGGTTGAGCGGAGCGAGGATAGGTAAATTAAGTGTTTCTATTGGTTTATGACCAACACATTTTTTGCAATGCATCCTGTAACATTTCGGATGGCCTTCAGCGCTACTACGAAACCCGAAACTCGAAGTTCGTGTCGTACCATTTACACACATACGACATATCGTCACTACTTTGAAAAAAAACCGAATCTTAAAATCGATAATTTTACTGAGTGAACTTTATGAACATTATTTTAAGGCCGGGGTCGTTTTCACCCGCCGCCCGCGACTGACAGCGGCCCGCCGCCCGCGGCGTCTGAATCTAGACGCCGCCGACAGCAGGTGTTTGGTCGTTTTGAGAACCAACGTTTCCA
Source organism: Choristoneura rosaceana (assembly GCA_037349165.1). NCBI lineage: Eukaryota > Metazoa > Arthropoda > Insecta > Lepidoptera > Tortricidae > Choristoneura > Choristoneura rosaceana. Next base: position 8,235,167 of record JAZBNJ010000046.1, on the reverse strand, counting down.
ACGTTTAACATTAACCAATCAACAGTAACATTCAAAATTATGTTATTAATTAGTCTTATTTACTAACAAATTAAATTACACGCTACCCGCGGTATTTCAATAAAAAATTATCACAAAATAATTACAGCCCAAAAATCACATTTATTATGACTATCACAACAACAATGGACAATAAGTAAATGTGTTGTTAAAGCGAGACCAGTGCCAATTTCGTACAAGATACTATTACATTTGACTAACTCGATCAAAAGTTCGTCCTTTTCTTTGGTGCATTTCTCCATATTGAGCCAGCGTCCACCCGCCGCAATGCTTTAAAATAACTAAAGACGCGGCGGCCAGCGGGCGGCAGTCGCGGGCGGCGGCGGGACGCCGCACGCGACGGGCGAAAACGACCACTCCCGAGCATTCCCGAACATACCATTCAGACGCCGCGGGCGGCGGGCCGCTGTCGGCCGCGGGCGGCGGGTGAAAACGACCCCGGCCTAAGAGTCTATTTTGTTGACGTATTGATTTGAGATATAAGATTTTTTCAAAGTAATGACGATATATAATTTCAGTGGTATAGAAGCCGTCTCCACACTCACTACGCCCCCGTACCTGCATCGTACTGCAGAAAACCGATTGGTCAAGCCAGTTACACGTGTGTTCGTGTGTGTAATAGAACCTTAGAATAAACAAACACGCAAGAACTAAAGAACCGGCCAAGTGCGAGTCGAACTCGCGCAACGAGGGTTCCGTACTGCAGGTACAGTTGAATAAATTGAATCATGAGCTAGAGTGGAACCTTTGTCAACTAATGTCATGATGACTGACATCCCCGTTATTTCCCAAAGTATTTTTTTTTACATAAAACTGATCCGTGATTGACGCCTATCTCACATGATGTGAAGTGCAGATGAGGCCATAGGTGTATCTCACTGGTTTAGTAACAGCCTATTCATTCACTCTACCCTTACCCTACTCTACCCTACCCTAGATAGCGTAGCGAAATTTATTATGAAAGAAGAAGACACACACACTTTCGCATTTATAAGTAAGTACCTAAGTATTTATTTTATACCATGAAGACCGCGACAATTTTAGAGAATTTCCAGAATTTATTTGGCGCTAGATCTAATGATTTATGCGTGCAGAGCAGCGTGTTAAGGTTAGGTTAGGTTAGGCTGTCTGTAAAAGGCTAAAACTAGGTACATATAACGCAAAACGTTGAACCTGTTATCTGGTCAAGGCATTCGACCAAGTCACATGTTTCAAAGTATAACTTTCCTATTCTTACTTACTTAAATAAACTATAAGTTCTCGATTCTCGAAATACAGGGAAGCTTAAAGTTCCATCTTACAGACTGGCTAAAACCAAAAAGTCGTTCGTTTGAAATTGCTAAGGTACCTACGTTTTTATAACAAAACTAGCTTTTGCCCGCGGCTCCGCCCGCGCGGTATTCGGTTATCGCGTTGTTCCCTCGGGAACTGTGCATTTTTCCGGGATAAAAAGTAGCCTATGTCACTCTCGGGCCCATAAACTATCTCTATGCCAAAAATCACGTCGATCTGTCGCTCCGTTACAGCGTGAAAGACGGACAAACATACAAACACACAAACATACAAACACACTTTCGCATTTATAATATTATAGTATGGATAAATATATAATAATACATAATCGAAATGGATTGTCAAGAAGACTTTAATATCTAAGGCTGATTATAAAATTAACGATTAAATCATGGGCAATTTGGAAAATTTTACCAATTACAATAGGTAGGTATATGGAAAGTTTGGAAATAATTCTGATTCATACATTGATTGGCAACGCCTTACATCAAATAGTAAATATACCTACTGTGTTTAAAAAATGTTTGTGTCAATTGGGCCAATCAACTTTTTTACCGACACTAATCTGTCCGTGTCATTTTTCAAACAATTGCAGGTTTTTGTAAGTAAACATGTTTTTTCTGTAATTGAATAGATGGTGTACATGAATACATGCCATTCTACGTAACATAATTTCTACGTAAGTTCAACCTATTAAACCGTGAAATATATTGTTGGAAGCACGATTTTTTAGTAACGCCAGAGACAATTTTGGTAACGCAGGAGACGCCCAAAGTGTCGGTAAAATAGTTGATTATCCCAAATACCTACTTGTGAATGTCATGAAATTACATAGTTCCCACAGGATAGTGATGCTTCCAGGATGTCGGACGAGGTTTTCCCGCAAACATTAAACTCCAAAATTAATATTAAATACATAATTTACTGCATTTCTAACCCCCGACGGAAAAACAGGGGTATTATAAGTTTGGCCTTTATGTATGTCTGTGTATCTGTCTGTGGCACCGTAGCTCTTAAGCGGGTGAAAAGATTTGAATACGCATTTTTTTTTATTTGAAAGCAGTGTTTCTAGCGTTGGCTCTTAGGCATGTTTTATTAAAATCGTTTAAGCCGTTTTTATGATATTGAACTTTGAAGTGACAATTTCGGGGGTTTTCCAACTTTTTGTTGGTTAGGTTATAGTAGCCTTTTTTTTTAATTCGTCTGAATGGCAAACGAGTAAGTGGGTCTCCTGATGGTGAGAGATCACCACCGCCCATAGACATCTGCAACACCAGGAGGATTGCAGATGCGTTAGACCTAAAGGCCTAAGATGGGATACCTCAAGCGCCAGTAATTTCACCGGGTCTTACTCTCCACGCCGAAACACAACAGTGCAAGCCTGCTAAACGGCAGGATTAGCGAGCAAGATGGTGGTAGCAATCCGAGCGGACCTTGCACAAGGTCCTACCACCTGCAAAAAAGCCTACACTGTGCGTGTGTGAATGGCCCGCCCGACACGCTCTTGGCCGGCCTTTTAGAATAACCGAAGAAAACCGTCGCCACCCCACGCTAATATGAAATAATATGAATATCATTCCAACGTAATAAAATGGCGCGAAATGAATAATTCCATTCGTAACGCAAACGGACATAAATAAAACATGGCGCCCAAACGCGTTTTAGCTGAAATTGCCCGTGTCTCCATATTTTATGGGGATAACGAGGTGGATGTTATAAAATGGTCAGTAAAAGCAATTTTTGGGCCAATCAGCTTTTTTACCGACACTAATCTGTCCGCGACATTTGTCAAACAATTGCAGATTTTTGTAAGTAAGCATTTTTTTCTGTAATTTAATTGATGATATACATGAATCCATGCCATCCTACGTAAGTTCAACCTATAAAACCGTGAAATATCTTGTTGGAAGTACGATTTTTTGGTAACGTCAGAGACAATTTTGGTAACGCAGGAGACGCCTAAAGCACACCTAAAGTGTCGGTAAAATAGTTGATTCACCCATTTGAAGCATTTTAACCAGCGCCGGATTAGCCCATAACAGCGTTGCAAGATTTATTTTTTGGGAAGTCGGAATTCTAAAACTTTTTGAGTGAAAAAAGCAGGATTCTTTCGTCGAAAGCGGGACATTCGTAAGTGCATTTTCATCACCATCATCATGCCAGCCGAAAGACGTCCACTGCTAGACATAGGCCTCCCCCAAGGCTCTCCACTCAGACCGGTCTTGTGCTTTTCGCATCCACCGCGATCCCGCGATCTCAACCAGGTCGTAGCTGCATCTTGTTGGAGGCCTACCGACAGCTCGTCTTCCGGTCCGCGGACTCCACTCGAGAACCTTTTGACCCCATCGGCCACCAGTCCTGCGAGCAATGTGCCCCGCCCACTGCCACTTCAGTTTCGCAATTCTTCGGGCTATGTCCTTATAACCTTAGTTCTACTGCGGATATCATGATTTCTGATTCTATCCCGCAGAGAAACCCCGAGCATAGCCCTCTCCATAGCCCTTATACGCGAGCATTTACGCGAATGCTGAAGAAACCGAAGTGTAGATTAAATTTGGTCTTGAACTTTAATAGTTCAACTATCCGACACAAGATGGCGTCTTCGAGGTTTTGATGGATGTTTAAATTAGTTTTCCGTAATCGTTTTTCTTAAGTTGTATTATGTTTAGTATACGAGTATAAGAAAATTGTGACTAATCTTCAAAGGTAGTGGTAGCTATTACCACCTAACAATTATTGCGTGTTTGTACACTAAACATAATAAACTAGCTTTTTTTAATATTAGTATAGATGGATGAATAAATAGTTCGGCTACTCGTCAAGAGATGGCGCCACCAAACAAAAACTTCATTTATTTAAAAAAAGTTTCAATGGCAATAGTGAATTATGACGTCATTATCCGGCAACTCAATCAACTATTAAATTTATTTGTTTTAAAGCAACCAAAAATCTAATTTTACAGTAAACCGAAAATAAATCTGGTTTTCAGGGCTAAAATAAAGCGTTTTTTACTGGAGTTGTGCCTTCGAATTATTTTTTAATGGCGTCATCATCCCTATTGAATTTCCCCATCAAGCAAGATGTGCCAGGCCACTGCAAGGCATCATGGCGCTCTCCCAGGACGTCATCATCCCTATTGAATTTCTCCATCAAGCAAGATGTGTCAGGCCACTGCAAGGCGTCATGGCGCTCTCCCAGGGCGTCACAAGACGGCACTTACATATCCATGCCTCTTGAGTTGCAGTATTGAAAAAAATTGAATCCTAGATTTTCATACTTTTAAAATATAGACAGATAACTCTATAGATGGAGCCATCTCGTAGCATGACAGGTCCTTTGGGTATGGTTGCCAACACCAAAATCTGAGACAGTCAAAGTGTGCATAAATATCTGATGACTTTATTTCTGGGCCGGTTAGGATGTGTCAGATATTTTTGCACACTCCTCTATGGCAGATATAAATGCACTGATGCAATGATGCAATGATGCAATGATGCAATGATGCAATGACTGTACTGACCCAGGGTGGAACCTTTGTGCTACTAATGTCATGTAGACATCTCATTATTTTGAAATAAATAAAAAATAAATACCTATCATGGGACACTTACTTACTTTTTTTTTATTCGACTGGAAGGCAAACGAGCAAGTGGATCTCCTGGTGGTAAGAGATCACCACCGCCCATAAACATCTGCAACACCAGGGGTATTGCAGATGCATTGCCAACCTAGAGGCCTAAGATGGAATACTGTATTTCAAATTGTCATTTTTCTGCTTTGACATATAATTTCGAGTTGTCCATTTTCCATTTGCACCAAATGACAGTAAATCAAAATTTTTGGTGTCCCTGTTAAGTCAGGCGCTTGGTCTTATGGAAAAAAGAGCACTCTCTAGAGCTATTTATCCTTTAGTGCCCTGATATGTGCCGAGCACAGGCCTCCTCTCAGAATGAGAGTGCTTGGGCCATAGTTCCAACACAAGCTCAGTGCGGATTAGGAACTGCACACCACTGCACACACCACTGAAATGCTTCACTGGTTTGTGCAGGATTCCTCACATTTTCCTTCACTGCAAATCACATGGTAATTTCTGGTATACAAAAGAGTACTTGTATTGTACTGTATTGTAAATTTCAAATTGATTTGGACATAAATACCAAAAAAACCTATAAGTGCAAGCCCAGGCTTGAACCCAGTGCCTTCTGCTTGAGAGGCCTTACTCAAATAACTAGACTATTGTGGTGTTTTAGTTTGCTTAAGTATGTGACAATAACATGTGACAATTCATAGCAAAATGGTCCGTATGGCAGGCTGTCATATGGACTCTTTTGCTACGGATTTTCACATATTGTCATTTATTTATCAGCTTTAAGTGGAAGCCAAACAAGCAAGGGGGGCAATTGACACCTAAAACATGGGAAGGGTTGTAGATGGGATGGTTACTAACACAGAAAGCTAAATATACTTAGTAAGCTCTGCCTCTTGTATCTCTGCTTAAAAAAAAGATTACAACCCCTTGTATCAGTTTTTAAGAAACTAAACAGAATAATTCCAACAAAATAATTATTTTCACAATTTTTTTTCCGTAAAAATAGGCGGCTAATTTGCTTGTTATAATTCAAACTTGTGCCTCAACTTACATAGCAACTAAATTAAAAAAAAAAAGTTGAAGGAGCATTTAGCCAACACAACAATAACATTACTAACTTTTTTTTTTACTTACCCGTATATGACGTGGAACTGTAGGAATCAGCCGAAGATGCCGACAGTGATCTGCTTCTATATCTCGCTGATTTTTTTAAGGCCCCTGACTTGACCCTAGGGCCTTCAAACTTTCCGGCGGCCCCTTCGACGGTGGAGCCTCCTCGGACCTGCCCCGGGTCTGTTACCGGACTGTCACTCGGCACATTCGCCGCAGAAACACTCTCTTTGCGGTGCTGTGTGGGTTCTCCATGGCCATCAGACATTTTTTTTAATTAAAAAAATATTTATTTAATTTACCGGTTTTTGGTGCTTTAATCCTATTAGAGGTGGGTTGATTAGAATAATTGAGATTCGAATGCCTTTTATTAATTTTTAACGTCTGTAACAGTTTTATGTAAGCACGCAAAATAAAAATATCAATAATAACACCACAAATTAGCCGCAGTAACTATTCCTCTGCCATATAAACGAATTAACACAATTAATATTGATAAATAAATTCTTTGGTACATTTAATATAGTTCTATTAAAGCTTTTTGCATTTTGGTAACGTAAAAACTAGTATTATATCGGAAAAATCGTTTTCCAGCTTCACTTCCGTCCGTCGCACACACCCCTCCACTTCACCCCCTGAAATGACTGAAAGAAACGTCATTTTTCGATCGTAGAAGATCCGGCGTGAGTGTTGTAAACCGATATTTATCGAGACTGCTATATCGATAGATGTCAAATGAATAATAAACTCAATATAATGTGAATGAAATATGTATTTTAATTAAAACAAAATATTTGTTTAAAATTACTAATTACTTAAATAAAAGTTTCGATATCTTTTTTCCAATTCGGTTTTAACATCGGTAAACATCGTTTAGTCAAGCACTGACATTACCAATATGGCAGTGAAACGTATGACAACTGCATCTCGACTATACAGCTAGAAAATAATATAACTTCTAATTTGTTCAAACACTTTATTTGGTGAGTAAAACCATAAAATATTTTGCTTAAAACTGTAAAAACAGCTGATGGTTGATAAAAACAAAGTTAGACTTTGATTTGTAGGACGTGTCGGAACCGTGTTGAGAGGTCAATTTTGAATTATGTCGTGTATTTTACCGGTATATAAATGAATTAACTGAGGATATAACCCGTTAATACACTTAAAATTATGTTAATAAACATCTTCAGCTAATCATAACCGGGTTTTATCATGATTTTCATTGATTCTTTTCCGTATAACTTGAAATTGCCAAAAGGAATTGATGCTTCTCGCAAATCTATAAAGGCGTATTTTCCCATCTCGCGTTCGTAAAATCCAACTTTCTTTGTTCGATCATGTTCTTTCTTCCTTCTGGTTTATTTGCTGCAATGTTTTTTAAGTAAATGCGTCATACTATGTTTACGCACGTTCTTGTACAGCGATTTGTATTCTGTAATAAGTATATAGATATTGTTTACATATGACATCGCCAAGGCTACTTTGTGCCGTTTGTTATTTACATAAGCGGTAGTCAAAACAATTGTTGTTGTTGCTTTACCCTTTTTCTTGTTTTTTATGGAAATGTAAGTATAACTTTACAAAGAAAGAGAAAAAAATTGTCCCAACATACCATCACCAGTAAAATCAATCAGTAAAAAAATATTTTTAAGCAATTGCCACGCATAGTATATAAGAAGACATGTACCTACTCTACTACTTTTGTGGTGGAGGAATAAATAAATTTATTATAATTATATACATATCGTCCCCATAGTAAAGTCACTAAGTCGTATTTTACTGATTTGAGATAAGGAGATTTCAAGTTATGAACATAAAGTTATAGTCTCAAAACAGCTAAATACGGTTTAGTGACTTTTCGTTCTACAGGGACGATATATAGTGATAAAGGAAATCACTGGAAATGAGTCTCCACTCAGCATGGTTCCTTTCTTGGTGGTGGATGCTGCAACACTGGTTTTCTTAGTTACGTTAGATAGTCATACAATACAATACAATAACTCCTAGTTTCAAATTCAAATTGACTTAAAAATATCATCTGAAAGTTAAAAACTGTTGGGCATTACAATCATAAGATGATGACTGGGTAAAAATATATCATTCTATTTAGTCTGACAGTTAGATTATGGAAAAATATGGGACACATTGTTGCTTGAATACAAAAGGGCCACATTTAAGGTGCTATCACATTAAAAAAAAAAAATTTTATTTGTGGCCCTTTTGTATAATAAGCAGCAACATGTTTTTTGGTTTATCAAATTATTAAGTTCGTTTCGAACTTGCCTAATAGATGCAATCTTTTTTCTATTACCAACTTATTTAATGAATAAATAAATAATCATAAAATTAAGTCTTATCCCTACCCCTTAAACTACACACACATTAAAATCTACACAAGTCTGTTTTACATTTTGTAGACACCAGTCACCAACTCTAGCGCTCCGCCCAGCTGTAGGTATAAATTTCAAGAATACTGCTGTGTCAAACTACTGCCTATTATTTGTATTGTGTCTCAACCATCAGTCCGTCAGTCTGTGAATGTTACCCAATAATTCTATCATCATTCTGACCAGAATGATTTACCAAACTGACGCCAGAAGAAGCATGTAACCTTAACTCATGAAGAAGTTAACAAAAGCCTTTAAACAAGAATGTTGACAGTTTTTTTTCTCTATTTGTTTTTTGAAGCTTAAGTGCACCTGTGTGACTATGCCAGCCTCATTGAAAGACTCAATGGCCACATTCATCAAACACTCCTATTGCGGATGTCCAGATTATCTGGCTGCAAAGGGGTGCTTGATGAACCTGTAAATTCACTTTCACAAATTCACAAAATAATAGTCACTGCACCATTGGACAGGTCCAAATCACTCAAATACCTCTCACGGCTATCCTTAGTCACTACACACTCCACAATCTTATTACAATCCGTGCACATTGGGGATTGATCTACTTTCTTCATATCCAAAAATTTTACATGACCTGAACGGACTCGAAACGCCGACACAAGTAAATCCCTGGGGAGGCTGGTACAATCAAAGTAGGGCACCCAGTTGTTCTGCATTGTGTTATACCAGATACCTTTTGTTTTAGATATGAAATTGAATGACGCTTGCCACATATATAAGCACTTATTCCTTATGTTGTCGGTTCCAGCATATAATGTCGACAACGGGGCGCGGCCGCGGCTACTCGGGCCGGCACCACCTGCGCTCGCCGCGGCCCGGCGACGATGACGACGCAGCCCGCACCCTCGCAGAGCTCAGCCCGAGGGCCACAGGTACTCATCATCACATTCATATTAATCTGCAGTCAGGATAGGGTTTAACGGAGGCCTTCTTAGCGGAGGCGGATGCGAAGGTGAAAGTGGATGTGGAAAAAATAGCAGTTCATGTATTATTGAACTCAAAAATCTCTAAAATTTCTAAAAAAAACTGCCAAATCTCACTTGTTTTGGGCTCCATCGTACATGTCACTTAAATAAACAATTACTTTGCACAAAATAACTTAAATAATTGCGGTTCAATCAAACAATTACATTACAATTACTTCATTTCATACGTCCAAGCAACTAGCCAGGTTGATTTCTGTCTTGTGTTATTTGACATATGCCCGCTCCCTCCCCAATCGCATTCCTACTGTTGATAAAATCTCATCGTTGAATTTAAAATTCAAAGTTAAATATATAAAAGATTATTTTTTGGTATTGTATCTAAATTCACAAAGCCAGAGGCCGTATTGCCTAACTAGCTTTTGCCCGCAACTTCGTCCGCGTGTACTTTAGTTATCAGGCTATATGTTTTATTTAATTAACCTCCATATTGTATGAAAACCCTCTCCCTTATTGAAGTCGTCAACACCATACGGATCATTTTAAATGGTGACCAGCCATATTTTTAGTGTAGAAATAAGGAAGTCTCATAAAAACTCCCCCCTAATAAGTCGAAAGCTACTTCTTCTTTCTTTATCTTTGCCTATGGAGATAATTTTTATTTGTTATCAGGACCCTTAATACCAATAGGTATATGTATACTTACCTAATAGCAATTTTCATACTGCTAAGTCCAGAAATCAGAAAATTTCAATACAAACTTCACCCCCCATTTTACCCTTTTAGGGGTAATTTTTTCCATTTCACCTTCATAGATAGTTTTTAATTGTAATCGAAAACTTGTATACCTATATTTTTCATACTTCTAAGTCCAGAAATGAGAAAATTTCCATATAATCTTTACCCTTCATTTTATCCCTTTAAGGGGGGAATTTTATCCATTTCATCTGGACAGATAAATTAATTGTAATCGAGAACTTATACACCTATTTTCATACTTCTAAGTCCAGAAATGGGAAAATTTGCATACAAACTTTACCCCCCATTTTACCCCATTAGGGGGGAATTTTATCCATTTCATATAGGTAATTTTTGATTGTAATCGAGAACGTATATACCTATTTTCATAGATTTAATTCCAGAAATGAGAAAATTTTCATACAAACTTTACCCCCCCATTTTACACTTTTAGGGGGGAATTTTATCCATTTCGCTTACACAGATAATTTTTAATTGTAATCGAGAACTTATATACCTATTTTCATACTTCTAAGTCCAGAAATGAGAAAATTTCCATACAAACTTTACCCCCCCATTTTACCCCTTTAGGGGGGTATTTTATCTATTTCACCTAGACAGATCATTTTTAATTATAATCAAGAACTTATACACCTATTTCCATACTTCTAAGTCCAAAAATGACAAAATTGCATATAAGCTTCACCCCCCCATTTCACCCCCTTAGGGGATGAATTTCTAAAAATCCTTTCTTAGTGCTCACTTACCTCCCGACGCATAACGACATATACGCATTACGACATATTTTTGTAAAGAAAAAAATACGTGAAATGGCAACTCGCAAAATGACATACACGTATTATGACACATTTGTGTAAAGAAAAAAATTCGTGAAATGACTACTCGCAAAATGACACTCGTATCATGACACATTTGTGTAAAGAAAAAAATACGTGAAATGACTACTCGCAAAATGACATACTCGTATTATGACACATATGTGTAAAGAAAAAAATACGTGAAATGACTACTCGCAAAATGACATACTCGTATTATGACACATATGTGTAAAGAAAAAAATACGTGAAATGACTACTCGCAAAATGACACACGTATTACACATTTGTTGGAATAGGTATGTCGTAATGCGTATATGTCGTTATGCGTCGGGAGGGTAAAATACGTGAAATGGGTGCTCGCGTGAGCCAAAGTCAAAGTCAAAGTCAAAATCTCTTTATTCAATTTAGGCTATGATAAGCACTTATGAATGTTAAAAAATCTACCACCGGTTCGGAAAAAACCTCTGTTGAGAAGAATCCGGCAAGAAACTCGACGAGGTATTTTTTTTTAAACAGATTCACAATATTTATAAATTATTTATTTATTTATTTATGAATTGTTATGTGAAATTTTTGTTCTAATGAATAAAGAGTCTTTGTCTCATATTTATAAATGATATCTATATACTATACATTACAAGTATTTAACACAATTTTATTTTTAACACAGTAGGTTCACTATTTGAAGGGATCGCTAGTGCGGATCGGAATTATTTCCAAATATCCCTGTCCATGATATAATCGTTAACTTTATAATAAGCCTTAGATATTAACGTCTTTTTGACAGTAGATTTAAATTTTGTATCAGTTTCTTCAGTAATATTTTTTGGAATTTTGTTATAAAAACGTATGCAACTTCCCAAAAACGACTTTTTGGTTTTAGCCAGTCTGTAAGATGGAACTTTAAGCTTCCCTGTGTTTCTAGTAGCTTATGGCTTATCGACGTTAGTGGGAAAATCACATATGATCTTCCTAACGTACATGATTATTTCAAAAACATAAAGCGACGGCAGGGTTAGGATACCAATTTCCTTAAAAAATGATCTTAAACATTCACGCGTCTTCAAATTATAAATTGCTCTGACTGCTCTCTTTTGCAAGATAAAAATTGATTCGATGTCTGCAGCAGCCCGACGCGTAATGACACTAATGACCAATATTATTTATTTGAAACCAAATATTGAAACAAAATATACTATCATATCATTTATTAACTGAAATATATATGATTAGTTACTGAAAGAAAGATACACATAACAATGGCACATTGAATTCAAACTTTAACGAAACTTCAGGTACGGAATCCTGTAAAATATATTTTGTTTTTGCATTATTTATCCTTAACTTATTATGTGTACAAGTACAAGAAAGAATTTATTTATCGCCGCAAAGAATAATAGAAGAAAGAAGTGTATACATTTTGACAGATGTTATAGTAAATATCTAAAAGAGTTAAAATGCAAAAGAATTACAGCAATAGCTTTCCTACGAAGGGTAAGAAGGGTAGGGTTACGAAGGGTTAGGGTTAAGTTAATTAACTTAGTAATAATTTCTTAAACATAACCCTTCGTAGGAAAGATATTGCTGTAATTCTTTTACATTTTAACTCTTTCAGATATTTACTATAACATCTGTCAAAATTTATGTACTTCTTTCTTCTATTATTCTTGGCGGCGATAAATAAATTCTTTACTATTACTTGATCCCATATAGTCGACTCTTTTTTCAATTTCCAAATAAAATTGATGAGTGTAGGTTTACGAGGCATTCTCGTATTCAAACGATAGTTCCAACCTTCAATGAAGTTGTTAGTGCGGTGTTTCGAAGCTGCGACGCTTATTATATTTGGAGAAAATATTCCTAACCATTGTTTCTCGAAATATTTTATAAATTCTTTCATTTTAGTACTCTCTGGTGCCAAACGAACAATGGATAGCCATGTTTCTTCAATAAGTTCCGCTGGTAATAATGGCAAATTGCTAATTAAACGCAACAATCTTCTGCTTTGTTTTTTTCTGTTCAGTTTCAGATTTTTTGCCTTTTTCCAAATTGCGTGGGAAAAATGATAATGGCAGCCTGTGATATCAATATTAGTAAACACTTTTCGCACAGCATTGATGGCGGCCAACTCGAAGTCACAAGTAAAATGTCGAATGGTTATATTCAACTTTTCTTTGATAAGTGTAAATAGTCGCGTGTATGTCGTTTCAGTTTTATTGGGAAGCAGGGCGTAGATGATCGGAATTATATTTGTTGAATTTTTATTGGATTCCAGGTTTACATGAATACTATAAATCTGATAGAATGGTGGCGGACAACTTTTAAACGTTCCGTCACCATAGTAGTCTGCATTTTCGCAAAGAAACAGTTGTATGTATTCTTGAACAGATTTTGAGCAAAATATTATGATTTTTTCAACATCTCCATCTTCGCAAAGTACAAAATTGCTTCCAAGTTTTTCCGGTACCTTTACGTCTTCAAGTTTTTTAAATGCACATTTATTGCCGTTTAAGTATTTTTTGCGAGCACCATACAACGAATCCTGTATTTCCTTAGAGGTTGGCACGATGAGACTTAAGGAAGGATCATTTCTCAATGGATCAAATTTATTTTCGATAATCCGTGGAATTGCCGAAAAGTCTTCGCACACATCTTTTTTTAACTGAGCACGCATAGCGAAAATTATATTTCCTTTTGGATCCGCTAAGCATGAGTGAGTAGACTGCCTTAAAATCTTTGATCTCAGATTATCAAGCGTGATTGTAGCACAGCATATTTTCCGATTCACACACCTCCATATTGTGGAACCATCGTTGTTGCATCTGGTATTTTTATTAAACCGATGCCCATCATGCAATAAAGTTTGAAATCCTTTTTGATTTTCACAGAATTGCAATTTCAAATTATCCTCCATCTTTTTAGTCACGCGACGCCACTGACATGAAAGAATATCATAGGTACACGTCAAACAGAAACTTAAACATAATTTGTCATATGAAGTGGCCAGTACCCACTTTAGGTGGTGTGTCGCATGCTGGAACTTATAAAAAATTACCATACTAATAGACTGAACGCGGTGAGCATCGCGGGCGAACAAAGTGACCTAATACCTACCTTATTTGGCACGGCACAAGGCTCAATATTGGCTCCGACCGAATATCTGGGGGCACGGCAGTGTCCCCGCCAAGTCGAGCAAAAAAAAACAAAGGCACGGCCGTACCATACTTTTTAACCCCCGACCCAAAAAAAGGGTGTTATAAGTTTGATCGCTATGTGTGTCTGTCTGTGTGTCTGTCTGTCTGTGTGTCTGTCTGTGGCACCGTAGCGCTTAAGCGGGTGGACCGATTTGAATGCGGTTTTTTTTATTTGAAAGCTGGTTTTCTAGCGATGGTTCTTAGACATGTTTTATCAAAATCGGTTCAGTCGTTTCAAGATCATCAGATCTTTTGTTCGCTGGGGTAGGAATCTTAGACGTGTAATGGGTATTTACTTTACTTTCTAGCATATTTGGGACATTAAATTTGAAACACCCATGTATGCCATATAACTATGCAAGATTATGCAATTCTCGGCTCTATAACAATTTCAAAGTTTTCACGGTAAGTATTTTTTTCCAACCAGACATAGATATAACAAAATAGCATCGGCGAAATGGTCCATACACAAACGAAAAACTAGAATGGCGCCACCTTCTATGCGGAAAAAGCATAGAAGTAAGAACTGTCCTAATAAGGACAGAAAGCTATTTTTTTAAAAAGAGAGAGATAGAACTAAGACCACGTAGACTAAGAACGTAACATTTGCGTCATGAAAATGGTCCACACACAAACTTATTTTTTGCAAGTAACTGGCTGTTTGAGTTTATCTAAGTCACTCGAAGTAAATTAAAAAATTAATTACTTTTACTCCCTAGGGACTAAAGTACTCACTTGACTCCCGCCTTGTAAGGCTATATTGACCTACTTTTAGAGCATGAGAAGTGAAAAACAATTTTATCTACTCTCATATCGAAATATTCGAATTATAAAATTCAAAACGAGTTTATATTTAAATACTTTTTTAAACACAATACCGAAATATTAAAAAAAACGCATTACAACACCTTTCTTCTAACAAAATAATGTTATAATATAATTTTTTAAACCATTACGATACACGGCAAATCCAAAAAGTTTATATCAAAAAGTTTTGATTCTAATTTTCACTTGTCTGTGGCAGTGCCCGCTTTAGCGCATGCGTGAACATGCCGCACATGCGCAGTGACGTACTAGGTTTTAGCGGCTTTAGCGCCATTTTCGATTCATTAGTGTCGTTTTCGACTCATTAGTTCGATATCAGTGAATGCGAAGAAAATTTGACTCTGCCCGATATTTTAGATGCGAGGAAGGAAATGACTCATAACTTACCAGCAAAGTGAAGGTCCTAGTATAAGTTCTGGTTGCAATGCAGGTAACTCTCAATGGTTCTTGAACACATGATAGAGGATTTAATATATGAACGTAGATAAAATATTGTATGCAACTGTACGTAATTAGGCCTTAAAACATTTAAATAGTGGCGCTCAAAAATTCTTACCTAATGGGTCCCGAGTGTTGAAGTTTAAGTTAGCTACTAAACAGAGTTCTAGCCCACTAGACTTATTTTCTTCTTTTTAGTATTTTTAAGGCAGTCGGGTTTTTTATTTTTTAAATTTATTGTTTTTAAATACATATTGCCTTTGCCCAGCAGTGGGACATAATATAGGCTACATAAAAAAAAATACATAATGACTTGGCCATCGCACTCAAACTTTAGTCATACTCGTATTATGTGTATTACCATGTATTACACAAACTGCAAGGCTAGGGCTAGCGCTACCTTCAATTAGAATTACTATAAATAGCTGATGTTGACGATTATAATTGTTATGTCATTATGTAGCCTTGCGATGGCCAAGTCATTTATGTGTTTAAAAAAATATTTGGTGTATTCTTTATTTGAAAACTATAAACTGTATTTTTCCACGGTTTTAAAATAAACAAGTCAGTGAAAATAGAGTTCTATGGACACCCTTCGGTACTGACAAAAATAACCGACTTGGTATTATAACCTTCCATCTCAAACCTTTTTAGCAATACAAGAACTGTGTTGCGTTGCGAGACTTGCAGCTTTTTACATACTGTTACGAAATTTGCTCCAAAATATCTTTTTGAAGGCGAAAATGTAAATATTATACCACCAGAATTAAAATTAACATGTACACAAGAAGATCTAAGAAGGGATAGAAAACTAGCTTTTAAAAACACAATTAATTCGCACAACCATAATAAGAAAAAGTTTGACCTACATAGAGAAGATCACAAGTTGGAAGTGGGAGACAGAGTTTATGTGGAAAATGGAAACCGTCTAAATAGAAAGAAATTGGATGAATTACGAGTTGGATCATACAAAATTCTGAAGAAAGTTTCCAATTCAATCTATGAAGTAGATACCGGACACAAGAAAGCAGAGTCAAATCTTTACCACATTACAAAACTGACTCCAATGTCGGTTATTATATGAACAATTGCCTACAATTGTTTTCTCTAAGGGGGGAGATGTAAAGAAAACTCATACTCGTGTCGTAACTTTTCTTTAAGGAGGTTTTAATTAGCCTCGTTGTTTATGGCTTTTGAAATCTCCCAACTGACAGTCAGTGTCATTGACAGTTGAAACATTTCAGTTATTATATGATTAATATGAGAGAGGGTAAGAAGCGATATTTTAATATTAAAGATTCCCAATTGTATTAAAGAAATATGGAATAAGGGCTTTAAATGTTGTTTCTTACGTTTTTACAGGTGAGTCAATCTTTTGTTTACTGTTAGTAAAATTCGTTAAATGTTTGTACTTACCTATTATACTTAAATAAAATCTTACGTTTTTACAGAGAAACGCAATTAAGTCTTTGTTTGATTATATCCTGGCTAGTGAAGCACGGAAGAATATAACATTATTATATGAATATTACGCCAACCAAATCCTTCTACTAACCGAAAGTTGGCATTTTGAAAAGTGACTTTATAATAAAGAGGCCAAACGTACAATTGGTAACTGTGAGTTTGGGAAATAAAACTAAACATTTTAATAAGTTAGCGAGTGATCATTCGGCGAAATGAAATTCTGCGAAAAGTTGGTTGGGAAGTAATATTCGGCGAAACAATTTTCGGCGAAAAATTAGAGAACCTATGTCATTCTGCGGATTGATTATTTTACGAATAAAATATTGGTCATTTCGCGTATAGAGTATGTCATTCTGCGGATTGGTTATTTTACGAATAAAATATTGGTCATTTCGCGTATAGAGTATGTCATTCTGCGGATTGGTTATTTTACGAATAAAATATTGGTCATTTCGCGTATAGAGTATGTCATTCTGCGGATTGGTTATTTTACGAATAAAATATTGGTCATTTCGCGTATAGAGTATGTCATTCTGCGGATTGGTTATTTTACGAATAAAATATTAGTCATTTCGCGTATTAGTCATTATGAGTATTGGTCAAAGTGCGTATTGGTCAATATGCGTTTTTCAAATAAATAATATTGGTCATTACGCGTCGGGCTCCTCACTTACATCATAAAAGGAACCTCTGTACCAAATTTCAAGTTTCTAGGCCCAGTGGTTTGGGCTGTGCGTTGATATATAACCAAGTGAGTCAAGTTTGCCTTTTATATATATAAGATGTTTTTGACACTCGTGATCGCAATCAAATGACATATTTCGCATACAAAAGCTGTAATTTTATTGCGATCGCGAGTGTCAGAAACGTTAGGCAATAAGGCCTCTGGAAAGGGGTTATATCAATTTACAATGAATTATTTCTGAGTAGCACAATTTGAATCAACACGCAAACAGAGCTTCTGTGTGCTTTTGGCACGGCCTGATGCAAACTTAACATAACCTGAACCTATCTACCTATGTTTCTGAGTCGATTAAAATTGGGAAGAAACGCGAATGTGAAAAGAAGCTGCTGTCAAAAACCTTAATGGGAAAAAATGAGAATGGAAATTTTACTACTAGAAAATAACGATTCTGGTAAATTGATCTAATAAACCCGTATGTCATCCCAGGGGGGGGGGGGCTTCAAACAGTGGCGGAGTAAAGGGGGAGCGGCAAAAAGTCTTAGCCCGCCAGTGTCTCCAACCACGCCGTAATGAGGGCTATCGTTTTTTATCTCACTAGATGGCGCCACTGTTGCGTGAGGTTTTTAAAAGTGTTATAACGGCCGTGAAAACAAAGTTTAGATTAAAATCATATTTAATACATCTTAAAACAGTACCATAAAAATATCGAGCAACCACAGTATTGCGTAATCCCGTTTTGTTCGGAAAAAAGGGAGGATAAAAGTTTTCGAAAGACAAAACTGTCTCAAATTACAGACGTTCATTGCCCCTTATCGCATAATTGCCATAATTAATTTCAGGTAATGCAAAATATTCACAAAATTATTCTAATTATAAATAAACCCGCGTAGCTCACCGAAAAACTATGAGATTTGACATTTCGTTGACCTCACGCTACACTAGCGTCTCTAGCGGCGAATTCATACGCGATAGCCCTCATTACGCTAGATCTACCGTAATTTTTCTAGATCTACCACCTACCGTAGACATATATTATCATTACGGTGCCATATTCTACCGTAATTTTGTCCGTGTCCTTATTTCTATATTAGCAACACTTGATTTAGCCAAACATTACAGTTTTAATAGGCAACACTGAAATGGACGTGCGGTTAAAGTACGACCTGCAGTTGTTGACCAGGAATGCACGACAAAAATTGCTGGACCTGACAATTCAATCTCCAATCATCTCCAGTCATTGCCATAAGGGTTTCAACTATCCATCCGCGCATCGATGTCGTTCATTCCAGGTCGTTAAACATGGGGTCGTACACCAACCGCACCCGGGAATAGGCGATTTTCTTTGTCTACCGTAATATTTTTACCATCTACCGTAATTTTAGACCAGCAACACCGTAATTTTGATAGAGTGAGTTGGAGACACTGATCAAACTCCTGTTTTTGGCCAGTTTCTTTTTTTATATGTGGTAGGTAGGTTATGAAGTCGTAAATTTTAATAACTCCTAACAAAAATTCGTTTCAAGAGCGCCTAGCGGGGAAGTATTAGTGTTGCCATTTTAAATTTCATTGCACCCACACATACAAATTACCAAAATACCTCATTATTCACATAATTATATAACAAATTAAAAACTAATATTGCTTTTAAGTGGTTTCATTACAACTAATTTAATAATTTTAGCACTTAAACAAATTAGTAGGTAATTATGACATTTTGAACGTCCTTTTACTAATGACAATTTTCATTCGAATCATTTGTAATAAGTACTTACTGTCTATTAAAGTACGTGCCTTACGTGAGTACGTATAAGGTTGAAATTTGACTGTATTTTATCTCGATTTTTTTTCGACTTACTGTCACTTAATTTCGCAACCTGGTACTTATGAACGTGCGCGTGTATTTCCAGTGACGAAATTCTATAATTGAAGTCATACCATCCCTCTCACTCTCGTGTTAATTAACATAGCATCAGTGGGACGGCATCATACGAAGTTAGAATTCTACATTTAGTATATAACGCCGGTATCGGTCGGGTCGTGTTATTTCGTGAGTTGACTCTGCACGTGCTATTTGTTTTGAATGCATTGAGAAAGTTACCGGTACAAGTTTTATTAGTGATCTTTTTTAAATGTGTTTGGTATTGAAACAAAGTGATCATACGTAAATTTAAAACCGTCGCGGCGAGTTCTATAAAGCCATCGCCGCTGTGAGCTAAACGTGTGTATTTTTTTACAAGTAAGTACCTAAATATAATGGGTGTGGCCCGTAATACGAGCAAATAATCCATACTAATATAAATTCGAAAGTGTGTTTGTATGTTTGTGTGTTTGTCCGTCTTTCACGCCGTAACGGAGCGACGGATCGACGTGATTTTTGGCATAGAGATAGTTTATGAGCACGAGAGTGATATAGGCTACTTTTTGTTCCGAAAAATGCAGTTCCCGAGGGAACAGCGCGCGATAACCGAATTCCACGTGGACGAAGTCATATTATAGGTATACTCGGTATACTTATACTGTACGGAACACTCTAAGCGCCAGTCCGACTCGTACTTAGCTATTTTGTACAGGTATGCCGTGAAACTTTGTTCAAAAAAAGTGTTCTGTTAAAACCAAAAGGTCAACGTCATAAATAAGTGATCATTTCTGTACCTTGTCGCTTTCAGTCGTTACACAATTTTGTATGGCTTTTCAAAGATGACTATTTATGATGTTGACGGTACAAGTAATTAGGATCACAACTTGAATCAGAAAAACTAGTTTTTTAACCTTTTTGCTAAATAATGTATAATCAAAAACAATCTCAAAAAATGAAAACCAGAATCACCATGTTTTTTAGAATAGGGATGATGACGCCATTAAAAAATAATTCGAAGGCACAACTCCAGTAAAAAAAACGCTTTATTTTAGCCCTGAAAACCAGATTAATTTTCGATTTACTGTAAAATTCGGTTTTTTGTTGCTTTAAAACAAATAAATAGTTGATTGAGTTGCCGGATAATGACGTCATAAGTCACTATTGCCATTGAAACTATGGGAGAATTGTATTTTGACAGCTCACAAAAAGTACGTCAGTTGATTGGTGGTGTCAACATCCCTATTGGGAACCTCAGTCTTCATATCAGCCATTTCATTTCACATGTCACTCATTCATTAAATAAAAAATAATCGAAACAATGCAAAGTCCTTATGTTGGCAGAAACAAAGATGGAGACTCCAAAGCCAGTGAAGCCCGAGACGAAGGAAGAAGACAAAGAGGAAGAGAGGAATAAGGAGTTGAAGTACCACGTCAGCGGAGAAGATGAGGTGGTGCTGAAGGAACTCCTTAATGTTGACGAACAATACACACCGCTACTTGCGCTGGTAAGATTCCGTAGTAGATATCAGTGATGCCGGCTCTGTTTGTTTCGTCTGAATAAACAAAGACGGCATTAGTTTTATCTGACACTTACGGGCTATTTCACCATCCATTAGAAATAGAAATAAACTTTATTGTATAACTGTGTACATAATAGGGTGGTTACAAAAGGTAAATAAGTCTCAACAGTGTGTCCATTTCGGACGTACAATATAAAAACTTATTATATACTTAATCTATCTTGAATAACAGCCATAATTACTTTCGCGCACGTATACTTATTAATTTGTGTTAGCTGGCGGTTACGTGTGATGCCATCTCTATTTGTTTTGTTAGAATAGACGGAGACAGCATCAAGTTTAACCGTCAGTTAACGCTAATCAATGGATGGTGAAACAGCCCCTAAATATACAATTGTTCGAAATGCCTCATTATCAAAATATACAACGGTCAAAAAGTATGTAAATGTACACATCTTATAATGAACAAAAGACAAATCAATTTGATGCCACAAAAACCTAAGAGCCTAAATACATGATAGAAAAAACGAATAGAAATAAATGGTCAGGATCTCAAAATAATCAATGGGTTCGAAAAGTCCCTTGTCAAATTGTACAAAAGTCAAAAAGTATATTAATGTCAACATTTTTATAGGGACGAACGACAAAACATTTAGTCAATAGCGTTTTGTACATTTTGGTCCCAGACTATTCTGTCCTGAAAACTTCCAGACACAAAGAAATCTGGACCATAGTAAAAGCTGGCTTGGAAACATTTTGATTAAAAGTGCATGTTGGCCATACCATATTTTGTCCCTAAAATATTCACACGAATTGACCTGGTGGCACAGACATTTTGTACTTGACAATTTTTTTAAATCTAGTATTTTAACGAGGCTTTAGTACACCAAATGTGACTATGTCAGCCTCATGGGGAGCCTCAGTTACATACACCACACTACAGATATTACGCTCTCCCTTGCACTGCCCCTTGAGCTGCTTGACCCACGTCTCTGGATGCCTGTCTAATGAACCTGTAAATCAGCATCGCTTCTTCTGAAAGTGGTCGGCTTAGAATTACATCTACACCTCCATTGAACAGGCCCACATACCTTGACAATGTTACAACTCAACATACGCATTTTGGCATTTGTACCATAATTACCTGTTAATCCATACTAATATTATAAATGCGAAAGTGTGTTTGTGTGTTTGTATGTTTGTCCCTCTTTCACGCCGTAACGGAGCGACGGATCGACGTGATTTTTGGCATAGAGATAGTTTATGGGCCCGAGAGTGCCACAGGCTACTTTTTATCCCGGAAAAATGCACAGTTCCCGAGGGAACAGCGCGCGATAACCGATTACCACGCGGGCGGAGCCGCGGGTAAAAGCTACAATACAATACAATACAATAACTCTTTATTGCGCACCAAAATATAGCAAAAAATTACAGAAAACAGGTATACACACAGAGACTAAAGCTAAAGCTAGTAATTATAATAAAAATAAATTATCAACTCTTCTATTTTCCAGTTGGAGCAGTTCTCCCCCGGCGAGGATGGCATCGCGTTCAACAGGAAACTGAAGAATTTCGAGACCACAGTCACTGGCATGTGCCCCGACGAGGCCAGGCTGCAGTAAGTTTATTCGCATTACATACTGAAATGAAATGAAATGAAAATTTATTGCATATGTATATACTATGATACAATAGATCCAATACTTTTGTCTAGTCTTTATTAAAAAAAAAAGAAGCTCCTTTTTCTGATGAAAAAGGCAAAGGAAACATATCTATTCTGTCGTAGTATTGGCAAATTCAGATACATTTTTTACATTTTTTGTATTTTTTTAAATATGGAGAAATAAATTATAATAAATATTTTCTCATGTTCAGGAGGCAAAACTCTTTCGATTCCTGTAGTAATTTACAGGTGTTGAAAAAATGAAATCTTGTCCATTATATTTTTCATTCTGTGAGGAGGCCTGTGCCCAGCAGTGAAACGTATAAAAGGTGTTTAAATAACTGAAAACTTGAGATTTTGATGAAATTTGGTATATAGGTAATTTTGAACCCCAAGGATCAACATATAATACCTTTTATTCCGGTAGAGGGCGCCACCGCGCGATAAACTAGATCCGCGCAGACGAAGTCGCGGGCATAAGCTAGTTTCAGATAAAACAAACTCTAAAGACAGACTGAATCGGTCATTTTACACTATGTAAAGAAGTAGGATGAATCATTTACATTTTTTTTGACGACAGGATGGCTAAGTGGTTAGAGACCCAGACTACGAAGCTTGAGGTCCCGGGTTCGAATCCCGGCCGGGGCAGATATTTGTATGTAATGGTATTAGGAACGCGACAATCAAACACAACATTTAAGCCATGACTGCTGTTTATTATTTTTCTCTTTCTACCCTACACATGCAATAATCTTAATCTACCTTCACTGCTTACATGATAATATGACAAATAATACGAATGTTTGTTCTCGGGTCTTGGATGTTGAATATGTATTCAAGTATTTATTTATCTATGTTTAAGTATGTTTATCCGTTGCCTAGTGTCCATAGTACAAGCTTTGCTTAGTTTGGGACTAGGTCAATTGGTGTCAAGTGTCCCATGATATTTATTTATACTTACTTCTGTTTCAGTCAAGCGTTCGCAGCGTTCCGTGCTGCGGCCCTGCTCAGCTCGGTGACCTCCCGCAAGCTGGCGGCGGTGGGTGCTTCCTTCACGCGCCAGCAGCGCCAGCAGACGTTGCGACGCGCTCTGCTCAACGTCGTTATGGAGGGGACTTTCTCTAGTAAGTCTAGTCGAATGTGTAGTCTAACCCCCTTATTCATAAAACTTAACAAGCCTATGTTTAGACTACGCTCGATTTTAATGAAAATTTGCACTTTAAAGTTGAATATTTCGCAAACAAATTACTGAATTGAAAAAAAATACTATCCAACGATACCCCACACTATACAGGGTGTCCCAGAAGTACCACGTCACAGTGACACCAGAGGTAGGCCAGCTCAAGACGCACCTAACCAACCTAACATGACCCCAGTAAAAGTTGCACGGTTTTCGAGTTATTACCGAAATAAAGATTTTTGGGGATACTCCCCTTTGTCTTGACATTTTTAGTACCAGCATCGGCTTGGAAAGCTCTTAATAACAGTTTTTTATGTGTATCGAATCCTGAATAGTTACTTCTGAAGTGCAGTGTGTTATTTTGTCATTAAGTACCGTAAAATGCTGAAAACAACTTCATTAATCTTGGTTTAAGTTGTTTCAAAAATATGAATTTCAACTTTAACCATCTGCCATGAAAAAAAAATACTAGAAACGAAACAAATAAATAACGTAAATAAATTAGGCATGTTATGCAGATTTAGAAATGGTATCACACATGTATCTTATTCCAAGAACATTAGACATTCTTATCACTTTAGCGAAGCCCTATCGAACCAACTTAAAACTGGAACCAGTCCGACTCCGGACCGAGTCCGAGTGGACTCCGGAAGCAGTCCCTGCTAAGTGGTACAAAAATGCTGAGTAAAGCGATGGCTCATCTAATATCTGATACAATTATTTTACCAAATGCACGAAGGCTAAATATTAATGTTTGTCTCCCTTTTCAAGGCTAGGACTGGATCACAAAGAACCGGATATAACCTGCTTTCAAATAAAAAAAACGCATTCAAATCGATTCACTCGTTTAAGAGGTACTGTGCCACAGATAGACATAGTGGTCAAACTTATAACACCCTTCTTTTTGCGTGGGTGGTTAAAAACATGTTTATCTTTCATTCATTTATTGGAATAAATTTAGTTCACAATAAATGTTCAAATTGTCTCCCATGGGCTCTGATGCACAAAAAACATCGTTTAATACGGCTCAATTTTCGTAAACCTACTTCTGATATGGTACGGACCGCGTCGAATACTCGTTGCCGCAATTCTTCTTCAGAGCGCATTGGTTTCGCGTAAACTTTGTATTTTAAACATCCCAAATAAAAAAAATCTAGTGAGTTTAGATCCGGGGAACGCGGTGGCCATAAAATTGGTCCCAGTTGACCAATCCATCCAAGGTCCGTACACTTTGACCTTAAAGATGTCCAGATTATAGCGTTAACCAAATAATATTATCTATCGTTTTAAACTTTCGTGATTTTCATTCGTAGTCAAAATACCACCAACGGGACTTATCATGATAACACACACGAGTAATATTTACCTCGTCATTACGGCAACATTACAGTGGCCGTGGTCACGAGTTCACAAGTAGACTGAAGTGTGGGGTGTTAAGTCTACCTAGCAGCGCGAGTCCTTCGAACTGCCCTGTACTTTTGCAGTGTGGAGGAGGAGGAACTGAATGAACACACATTTCTAGTATAAACGTAGCTATCATAAGGTCGCGGGTGAGCAAAGTAGGTGATTGTTTTAGTTCATTAATATGGACCTCGGCAAAGTAACGCCTGATTCAATAAATTAGTAATGTAACATGTTTTTACTTAACAGTGACGGCTTGCGGTATCAGCAAAGTGATAAGAATGCCTAATGTTCTTGAAGTAAGGTACATGTGTTATACCATTTCTAAATCTGCATAACATGCCTAATTTATTTACGTTATTTATTTGTTTCATTTCTAGTAATTTTTTTTCATGGCAGATGGTTAAAGTTGAAATTCATGTTTTTGAAACAACTTAAATCAAGATTAATGAAGTTGTTTTCAGAATTTTAGGGAAGTTACTGACAAAATAACACACTGCACTTCTGAAGTAACTATTCAAGATTCGATACACATAAAAAACTGTTATTAAAAGCTTTTCAAGCCGATGCTGGTACTAAAAATGTCAAGACAAAGGGGAGTATCCCCAAAAATCTTTATTTCGGTAATAACTCGAAAACCGTGCAACTTTTACTGGGGTCATGTTAGGTTGGTTAGGTGCGTCTTGAGCTGGCCTACCTCTGGTGTCACTGTGACGTGGTACTTCTGGGACACCCTGTATATAGGGTTGGATGAGAAAAAAAAAACACCCCCACTTTACGTCTATGAGAGGTACCCTAAAAATAAATTGTTTTTGAGTTTTTAATTGTACTATTTTGTCGGCATAGTTTACCTATATATCCGTGCAAAATTACAGCTTTCTAGCATTGATAGTCCCTGAGCAAAGCCGCGGATGGACAGACAGACAGACAGACATGGCGAAACTATAAGGGTTCCGTTTTTGCCATTTTGGCTCCGGCACCCTAAAAAGAAGACAAGATGTGAACATTGTGTGTGCTGTGTACTAGAAAGAATATTGTTATGGATATTTTGTTATACACACACCGGCATAATTAGCGGAACATAAAAAAAAGACTAAATATTTTTCAAAATAATTTTATTTTAAAAACTAATGACTGCCATTCGCTATCATAAATAAAATGGCATACTTTTTAATTAAAAGGCATTTCATTTGGTGCAATTTAATTGAGAAAAATAAACATTACGGAAAAATAAACATTTTTAAATTTTTGTACTGACTAAAAAAAATTAAAAAATAATCACACATTTTGTATTTAATTCAAATAAAGGATAAATCAGTAACGAGTATTTCCTCCACGTGCCCTTATCAAGGTTTCTACCCGTCTTGGCATGCTAAGAATGATGTTGTCTATTGTTTCTTGGGGTAGTGTCTGCCATTCCTCCAATACGGCATTTCGCAGTTCATCTAAAGTCACAGGAGCGGGTATTCGGGATTTCACCCCACGTTTTAATAAGTCCCAGACATGCTCAATCGGATTCATGTCTGGTGACGTTGCTGGCCACTCCATTACTGCGATGTTCACATCGTTAAGGTACTCGCGAGTTCGCAGTGCGGTATGAGGCCGAGCATTATCTTGCATCAACTCAAAGCCGTCACCAATAAAGGGGGCAAACGGTACCACGTTTTCTTCAAGAACTTCCCTTATGTATCGATCAGCAGTGAGACTTCCTCTGTTGAACACCACCAAGTCCGTGCGAGCTCCCAAACATATCCCCCCCCAAACCATTATGGACCCTCCGCCGTATGCTACCGTAGTTTCAAAATTTAACTGACTGTATCGTTCCCCTTCACGTCTCCATAGTCTTTGACGCCCATCAATTTGATTTAAAAGGATTCTACACTCGTCTGTGAACAAA
Organism: Choristoneura rosaceana; assembly: GCA_037349165.1. NCBI lineage: Eukaryota > Metazoa > Arthropoda > Insecta > Lepidoptera > Tortricidae > Choristoneura > Choristoneura rosaceana. The sequence continues at coordinate 8,208,100 of JAZBNJ010000046.1, read as the reverse complement.
ACTTTACTCCATTGGTTCATGGTCCAAAGACGATGCTCCCGAGCGAAATTGATTCTGTTTCTGTGATGCTGTACCTCGAGTTTTGGAGCCTTGGCGGGCACGCGTGAACGCAAATGCACTTCTTCGAACCGTCTTCGTACCGTGCGTTCACTTACTGCTACTCCTCGAACTTCTTGAAGAAAATTTCTTGCTTGCACAGCCGTCAGACGTGGATTCCTTCAAACGCGCAGCTGAATAAAACGGTCATCTCTCCTCGATGTACACCTATTCCTGCCTTGCCCGCGTCGCCTAGCGAAAGAATTAGTCTCCCTAAATCGCTGGACACTGCGATGAATTGTTGAAACCGATCGACGAAGCATTCTGGCGATATCTCTGTAAGTTTGATTACTGCTTCTCATCTCAAGTGCCCTGACAATTTCAGTTGGAGTTAAATCAGGCATAACGACTCCCTTATCCTTGATTAAGATTTAAGGAACATAAAAAGTCCAAAAAGTCTTGAATTAAATAAAAAAATACGAGTTTTGCAATCAAAATTGTGCACCCGTAATATGGCACACTAACTCGAAATGATTAAAATGTCGAATAAAATTAAAACAATCAAAGAAAAAGTGACGATCAACAGTGTTCTAATTTTAAAATATTTTATTCTAAAATAAAAAAGTCATAAAACCAGCCAGCAACATGAATTGAAAAAGGTTCCACTCTTTTTTTTATGTTCCGCTAATTATGCCGGTGTGTGTAGTTTACGTATTTATTTAAATTTTTAATTGTTTACAGAGTTGGACGTGTTAGAACGAGCCAACCCGTTGTTCCTGATAAATGCGGCGAACCTTATGGGGGATTATTTTGCAGGTAAATTGACTAAAAATTTTATATATAGCATTTTTTAGGCCAAAACTCTTATTTCATGCCTATAAAAACGTGCCTTGCATATCTAAATACATAATGGCTTAGTGTTTATAATTATTCCACAAAGGCGGACTTATCCCTGAGGGTTTTTTTTTATTCGACTGGATGGCAAACGGGCAAGTGGGTCTCCTGATGGTAAGAGATCACCACCGCCCATAAACATTTGCAACACCAGGGGTATTGCAGATCCGTTGCCGACATAGAAGCCTAAGATGGGATACCTCAAGTGCCAGTAATTTCAGCGGCTATCTTACTCTCCACGCCGAAACACAACAGTGCAAGCACTGCTGCTTCATGGCAGGATTAGCGAGCAAGATGGTAGCAATCCGGGCGGACCTTGCACAAAGGTTCTACCACCTGCAAAAAATGGTTTTTTGCGATTTGTCCCCCATGTTATCAAAAATAAGCAAAGCAAAGACCCCCAACCCCCTTCCGTGCTTACGTAATACTAAAATAACCCCTAAAGTTCTGTATACATTTGTCATTGCAGAAGCGCGTCTATGCAACGGTAATAAGGTCCACATTCTGGCAGGCCCGCTGCTGCAGTACATGAAAGCACTCCTCGCCAGCGACGACATCCGCGCCCACAGGAGTTTAGCTACACAGGTAACTAACGTTTCAAGGACCTATCGAAGTTTTAAGGACCTTTATTAAAAAACTAGCTTATGCCCGGGACTTCGTCTGCGCGGATCTAGGTTATCGCGCGGTGGCGCCCTCTACCGGAATAAAAGGTATCCCATGTTGATCCTTGGGGTTCAAACTAAGTCTATACCAAATTTCATCAAAATCGCTTCAGTGGTTTCGACGTGAAAGCGTAATAGACTGACAGAGTTACTTACGCATTTATAATATTAGTAGGGATGGCAAAAAAAACAACCACTGGTTCGAAAATACTTACTGAAACATCGCGCCAGCGCTGGGAATCGAACCTAGGTCCTCAGCTTTCCGTGCTGCGTGCTATACCTCTAGACCACCACGATTTACGGGATTTTACGAGATGACCGTAAAAGTAACAAAATTTAGAGTTGAAATAAAAAATACAAAAAGACACCAAAAACAAATCTTAATTTGATTGCTTAATAGCGACATCTCTTGTCCGTGTGAGCGATTAATTCCAATGGAGTGTTGAAAGTTTTTGGATGAGGGCTACAACATAGATGTCGCTAGTTTCGCTGCTTAAGAGACTAATAAAGGACTCTGAGAAGAACGCTGGGCCCGCGCGCGAACTCTCATTCTGAGAGGAGGCCTGTGCCAGCAGTGGGACGTATATAGGCAGTGACAGATGATTTTAATTTGATCCATTTCTTCATTTCAAAGGAGGTCAATGTTAAAAACAATCACGCAACAAGTGTGTCTTCAAATATTTATGAGCAACAACTGCAAGATTGGGTTTATCAAGTAGTGTATTATAACCCATTTATTTATTTTCAGCTGATGCAAAACGGCAGAGAGCTGCTCTCGGTCCTATCTCAAGAGTTGGACGAGCTCTCTATCTCCATTCGTCTCCGGCTACTGGCACCTCCACCGATCAGTATCATCTGGCTCCTACTGTCAGCCGATTTGTGTCTGAACAAGTTCCTCCCCCTACCCAACACGTTACAACAATTTTATGCCGCCCATCTAGATCTAGCCTCAGATGAGAACTACAGCGAAGTCAGCTACGGGTCATGGAAGAAAAGCCCGGAGAAAGAAGACTTCAACCGCTCTGATGTTAGCGCTGATCTCAGCGAAAAAGTTGCCCAGAACATATCCCAACTCAGCATGAATGATGATGGTGAAATGAAACCAAAGCTAAGACCTATCTTAGGAGCTGGAGCTGGATTACTACGTCAGGAACAAGCTTTGTCCGTAAGCCAAGATAACTTCGACACGTGGACAACTAAAAACAGTCTTAGCAAGCGATATGACTTGAACTCCTGGAGGCAAGAAGAGGAAAAGAAAGAAGAAGAACCACCAGTGTTCAATCCTACCGTTTTACCCCCAAATATGCAACAGAATTACCCCGTCACCGTACCAGATTACCCACCTCCCAATGTTAACCGATTCAATAACTTCCCCGAACAGACCTTCCCTAACTATTTGCAACAAGGGGACGGAGCGTACATTCAGAATTCATATACGGGGAACGCTAATTTTAACTCGCAAGGTGATGGTTTCGTGCAGCAATACCAGAACGATAGGCCTGCACCGGAAAGAGTGAACAATGAGATACAGAAAACAAGTAGCAGAAGACCTGTGGAGAACTGGAGGAAAGAAAAACCTGAGGTCGAGGATCCTAATAAGAACAGAGCGAGGAACTGGACAAGGCAACGTTCTAAAGATAACATTAATGAAGAAGAAGGGAAAGAAGAGAGATTCAGATCTAATTCAAGGAACTCCCGGGATAAAGTGCCTGGTAGATTTAGACGCAACAGCACGGAGGAGGCAGTTATAAGGGCTCCGAAGAGCCCTCCAAGGAGACATGTGTCCGATGTCCCAAGAAGTCAGAAGTATTGGGACCATGATGACCGATGTGACAAGGATTATAGTAGTTAGTGTTTGTGACGAAACAACGGATTCCATTTAGGTTAAAAGTGTAGTGAAATTTTAAGTGCAAGTTGCAGTAACGTGCGGTCACGTTGCGACCTAGGTATGTAACTTTTAAAGACTGGTTTGCGAAGGATTTCAATGGTAGATTCTGGTTTTTATATGTCAAGGTATTGTTTACTGAAAATATTGATTGTTCATTTTTAAAAGCCATTCTAAACTTTGTTTATGTAAATATTTAGACACCTCTTTTGCAAAAGGTGTTGAGAGGTGTTCAATGTATCTTTTTAAAGCTCCACTTCAATATGTAATGGTAACTGGACAACACAAAACAATGAAATCGACAATTATGCTTTATTGTTCATTTTAAATGTTAAGTCTGCCTGTTCACTGAAGCGGATGTCAATCTGGAGCGGAGAGCGAGATTAAAATCCACCAATAGAAAGGAATTAAAAAAAAAACCACCAAGTTACTTTCGCATTTTCAGTAAAAATCCAAAAATAATAGCGGAAATTATTGATATATGCGCGCACGCTCCCACCCCCTTTATGTTATCAGCAGCTATTGCAATAATAATCCGCTACTAAAGTATGAATAATATTATTGCACGCGTTGTGAGTACAACTGACCCTCCTAACAAACAAGGTACAGAGCAAGCGTCCTTAATTTATATTTCCGATATTAATCCCCTTTCAAAAGGCGTGAAAGATGCTAAATTGGGGACTGTAGTGTTGAAAGGTAACAATTTGGGAAAGGCCTTTCTTAAAGTGTTTTAATTCAGCTACTCAATTGGAAAGTCAGGGAAAACTCGGGGAAACTGAAGGTGGTCAGGTGAATCAAGAAAATTTGCTAGAAATCCAAAAAGTCAGAGAAAAACTCATGATTTCCCGAAGCTTAGTTCCATATTTTGACACAAGAGTGGCACCATAAAAACAGTCAACGAAAAAGCGAGCATGTTCTGTGTGCAGTGAATTCCCATCCTCAGGTCTAGCTTATAGTATCTCGGGCAGTAAAAAAAAATACATAACCTGGTTTGAAATGCACATGATTGGTCAGGTAAATTTAGAAATCTGGTCAGGAAACAGTCAGGGATGTTGTTTAGGTATTGTAGTGGACTCCACTCTCTTCAAAACTCCGCTCCACTTTACCGACTTGTTCCACTCCGCTGCCTTGCTCGGCTCCAGTGGACAGACTGCTTTAAACTCCAATAACACTAAACCAAGATGAAACGAGATAATGAGAAAGAGAGATTGAAATAGTAATAATAACGTATCAGACAAAGATGAAGTATATGTCGTCCCGTTGACTTTGCTTTACATGATTTTTCACTAACACCAACGTAATATGTACATATGTTTGTAGTATGACATAGAATTCTTTGATTTGCTCAATTTAAAAAGCAGTACCTCCATACATGACAAATGCTACATAGATTTAGACATCATAGATACAATATACATTTATGTACAATAGGTTTTTATGTTTGTTTTGATACAGCTAGTGCAAATCGAAAATCCAAAACTGTTCTGTGAATTTAAAAGAAAAAACCACGGCCTGCGGAAAAAAGCAGCCCGCGATCGGGTGCAGCTACAATCTTAAGTCGCTATAGGTAAAAAACTTAAGTAAAGGACCTGTTGTATGTAGTGGTGCACAGAATTGATATGGATCATATGGATCATTTTGCGAATTTGGAACGTCAATTTGTTTATATGGACAAGTTACTACTACATACAACAGGTCCTTTACTTAAGTTTTTCACCTATATTGCCATTGAAACTATGGGGGAATTGTGTTTTGACAGCTCCTAAAAAGTACGTCAGTTGATTGGTGGTGTCAACATCCCTATTCTACCACGCGACACACGCAGTTAGCGCTGCTCGTACTATTTTTCAAAAGACGTCCACCCGCGCCGTGTACACCGCGGCAGCTAGCGTAGTCTGTAATATGGAAAAATCTAAGGTCTAGTAAGCCCTGGAATGAATCTTTGCAAAATCAAAGTTCAAAATAGGGCGATGATTCTTGATAATACGGTATTTGGCAACTTCTGCATTTGCCATATCCTAATATTATTATGAAAATTTAAATGGGTTGAAAATTGGATTTATAGTGTTTTTTTGAAGAATCTGTATACCTGTCTCTTTCTCAGACGCTTTTCTCTATGCAGCAAGTTTGGCGGTACTGGCGTGTGACTTCACATGCCGGTATGTCTTTCTCTTTCTAATCTTGAATTTCAAACCTGTATAACTTTGTTATTTGTGAAGGTAGCTTAATGTTTCTCTATTCGATTACAGGCATTGTGAAGTTTTAATTTACTTATAAAATATATACAAAATAGTCCAATACCGTATTAATTATACGGTATACATACATTATACATTTATGTACATCATGTAATAATTATCAAGTCGTAATTTTATCAAGATGCAGACATGCGTTTTTGACAGACTGTTAGCTAAGATTTTTTCATATTATAGGGTTGCGTGGGATAATTATCAAGATAATTGTTTTTATGAAAGATAATTATCGCGACATTGATAGTTAACAAGGATAATAACGTTGATGCCAGTATGTGATGTTAGTCTGGGTGTTATAAGTAAACAGTGGACCCGATTCTACAGCGGCCGCTAAAATTCCTAATTTTATTTAGACGTCGCTAAATCACTTTGCTATTCTATGAGCACCTGTCATAATCAAATGACAATGCTAATTTAATCTGACGTTTCTTATTTTAGCCGATCTATCTAGCCGGTCAGCGTGACTTTCTGGAATAGCACTTGTTAAATCAGCCGTCTAAATGTCAATTAAAATTTAGAAAATTTAGATTTAGACAATTTAGCCGACGTGCGCGTAGAATCGCATCCAGTGAAAAGTGGCACTCTACATACAAAATTACCTATAACTGCATACATCTGAGGGCCCGATTTTTTGCCGCTCAGTATATATGTTCGACTTGATTGTATTTGTGCAAGCTCGAACAAAGCATTTTTCGTTATATTGTGTGATAATTATGGGATAATAATTATCAATAAATATAATTATCTTGATAATTTCCTACCCTGATTTCTTGCTTTTAAGTTCACTATTACAATTATATATTATTTAACTTGTCGCATAGATATAAAAACCCGACTGAGACAAACTTTTTATAGTCTTCTGGAAATTACTAAGCTGTAAAACAATAATGTTATAATTTATAAACATTGCTCACATAATTCGGTTCGTATAGCTAATGAAACGCATAATATAAGAAGTAATTTTGAGTATATAGTCCATAGTCTAGAAGTTTATTTCAAATTAAATTAGCGTTAGTTTCGTGTGTAAGTTAGAATGGTGCAGTTAAGTAATTCTGGAAATTATGAAGGGTCTCTTACAAGAGGTATATAAAAGATTTTGGAGTGTATTGTATGTATGGCATTAAAAATAATGTACATTAATTGCATAAAAAAACCTAAGTGCTCCAAAAATTAATTGTTAACATAAGGAATTAAAGAAAATGGACATGATTCTAAATGTCAAGAAAATGGCGCGATTGATACAGGGCGGGCGATTCGGAATCAACTCTACAGAACTCTGTAAATCTATAGTCATAGTTTAGGTACTGAATAATTTCGCATGCTGAAAAAAAAAACGTTAATCTTAGTAATTAGTGCTACGAAACTCTAGCCTATAATGGGCTATAAGGGATTAATTCTGCAGAAGTTGAACAGCTGATTTCGACAAACTCCTATACACATAAAAAGTAAATAGCTGTGTAATTTCTGTATACTTAACCCCTTTTTCACTAGGATCCCATAACGGAATTGGTTAGGCTTGCTCTTGATCAGAGATGGGCATTATTCAAATAAATAAAATTAATCGTTCGCAAGATTATTCGCGATTAATTTAATCGGCTAAATTTTTATCGATTATTAATTTAATAAAATCAATTAAATTAAATGACAAAAATAAAAGCTAACTCTACATTTGCCTGTAGGAAGTGAAAATGCCGTGTGTTGGCTTAAAATTCATAGGGAGGGAGGGATATTGATCTTTCGTAAAACATTTTTATTGCTGTTGCTTAAAGTTTTATCTAACCATCACAAATAATTGGAACACACGATTAAGAATAATTAATTACTATTCAATTATGCCCGTCTTAAGTTCTGTAACGTGTTCAGAGTCGCCCTGTAGTACAATCAAGCTCGGAAATGGCTCTCGTACCGCTCGTATGAGCAGTATATAAAAAAAATTACTAAAAGAGATCCTGCAAGCAATAGGATATTAGGATATTGCCATGGGAAAGGTCTATAACTAGGGTAAATCGTCTATTACTGGTATTACCTTACACCAAAAATGAATTATAGTAACCTATAAATATAATTCATTTTTTAGTATGTGGCCAGTAAAAGGCCACTATGCCATCCATGGCAGTCATATCTTTGGTTTGAAGAATAAAGATTTTATCTATCTAATTGACGTTTTACCCTATAGTTTAAGCCTTAAGAAATCTAATAGTTGATGAAATGTCGCCTTTGTTAATTTTGTATAATTTTGACTGTAAAAATTGACATTTTAGTAATAAAAATAAGGTAGCAACGACGTGCTTTCATACTAACTCCATAGTATAATTCCAGCGATCTAGCATCGTGAGTGCATATTTAAAGCATCCATTGCCGACAACGCGTATGTGCGTTTTCGGGGCAGATGTAGGGCGTGACAGTCGGCAGCGAATGTTAAGGCATAGTTTGCTGGATTTCATGAATTTCTCGTACCTGTATAGTAAATATTGCACAATTTTGTTATTAATACTTACACAAATTGCATAATGGATAGCTAGTATAAGTTTTAGGAGACTTTGAAGATTAATATCATGGACAAGAATTATATTTGCAAAAAATTCGAGTTTTTTGTCACTGCCGGTTTCTTTGGCGAATAGTTTTTTGTAATCAGTGTCTATTCAACTTTTCATTGAATTATCTTTGATGTAATGGTGCCCACAATCACACTGACATTTATGATGACTTTATTAAGCCTGGTTTCCACTGAACGAGCTGCGTCGCGCGCAGCAATTTTTGATGCGATTTTGAGCCCTGAGTGAAACAAAATCATGCGTTGCGCGGCGGCTCGCTCAGTGGTGACCCGGCTTGTGATTATGATCTCGGATCGAAAAACAAGCTTAGATATCGATGCAAACTTAGAGGTGCCGTAAAAACTAGATTCTTACCGCGTCGTGATGTCCGTTTGACATTTATCACTATTGGAATGGTTATAACTAAGTGAGCTCTGAAGCCAAACTTTAATGTCAAACGGACTTCGTTAATGGCGCCATCTAGCTATGTTGTTAGAAAACTTTAATAAGTCTAATTATGTCTTTGTATTGTTTTTGCATCAAAAATAATCAGCAGATTTAGCCGAAACACTTTTGACATGGTATCTATGCTTTTTTAGCAATGGTCGTTATTTTACGAGTAAACCTGTGACACTTGCAATGGTAAACAGTGTAATGTCAAGCCGGTATTTTTTTGACGAAGTTTTGTATAATAATGCCACAGATTATCGTGAAATTACTGCAATAGACTACATCTAGACACTGGTGACCTAGACCTATGGCAAACTTGTAGTTTCCAGAAATGTTTTTTCAAATTTGATTAAAAGGTCCATGGTATTCCGAATTGAGTGCTTTCAATTCAAAAACTAGAGTAATATAGAATTAAAGCGAAATTTTGCATGTATGTACAGCAAACTCGCTAGGTACGTGTAAGACGAAGCGTAGATTTTATAAGAATTGGTATAAAATTTTTGAGAATTCATAGCTGATGCCGAAAGTTGGCTTGATTTGTCTGTTTTGGAAGTTGTGCCCGTATTTCTAAACTGTTGGCGTATGTGCCAGTGAAACAGGTTGCTATTGGCAGAGCTACACTAAAATTGTATATTAGAGACATGAATTGTTAGTCTTTTGAACGCTAATGATTGACGAATGTATTTATCAAAGAAATGAAAAGTAGTTTACTCAAATGTGCAATTTATTTCTTTGAACGCCACAACGTAATATAAACGTCATCACCTGTACGCCATAACGCCAAAAGCGTCCTAAAGGTTGTTCTAGTTTAAACGACTGTCGATGGCGTTGGTACGACAACTCTTAACAACTTTAGGTGTCCCTGGCGTTCAAAGATCTAAACTTTTTAGTGTAGCAATGCGATGTCTAAAGGTGCAAAGTACGGGCATAGATAAATCGTATGTAGAAAGAAAATGGTTGTATATTTTCGATTAAATAGAACAAATGTTATGAGTTTAGTTAATAAAACGACTTATGTTCTGTATAATTAATTTAATTAATTACATAAAGATTGCGGCGGACGCATAACGAGTACTTGGAAATTATGTAATCTCAAATAAATTGGAATTTAATTTCATTACATTGTTTTTATTTAAATTAATAAATGCGGTGGGATGATAAACCAACTTATTTTGACTAGAATAATTCGTGGTGCAGTTACTGTAACGTACACAGACAGTCGTACAGTCATCGAGTACAGCGATATACCACTCGTCATCAATCCCTCATTCATTTTGTAGTAGGAATAACTATTTGAAACATTCTTCAACTTGAAAAAAACGAAGCATCTATAATTACTTACAACAATTAATGACTATAATAGGCTAGATGACTAAAAAAACTGTTTAGTCCGTCAGGTGGATAATTTAAAAATATTGTGCAAATATTTTTTCTTTCGTTTGACAGACAAAAAATGACGAGGATACAGTGCTTAGAAGTTTCGAGTGACATCACTATATGGTACAATTTTTACCTTATAGTGACGTCACAAGCCCCCACTCCGGAAGTTTGATGATTTATACCTCATAGACAATAGACAAACCAAAAAAGACGTGTCCCATATTTTTCCATAATCTAACTGTCGGACTAAATAGAATGATAAATATTTTTAACCCAGTCGTCATCCCTATTATGCTTATCTATATTAGTGCGCTTTGATTTCTTATTCTACGAATATATTAATATTTCCTTATTTCTAATACTTAATAACGCAAAATTAATAAATAACAAGCACATAAGACAATATAAGGTTAACCTATGGATCCTATCGTGGGCATAGCCAACTCTTTCTGTGATAGCCACCAATACTGTATGTAATATTTATTGTATACCAGAATAATTATTCTTATTCTTTGGACTATATCGATCACATATGAATGGTTTTGTATTTTTTTTACTTTTTTAAGTTTTTTTTTTTTGAGATGACAAGTATTACAAAGACTGAAGCGGTAGTATCAAATTACAGCTCATTCTCATTACAGTGATTGACGTCCACCAACAAGATGGACGGATGACCTGGTTAAAGTCGGGATCACGGTGGATACAGGCCACTTCCAGTCGGAACAACTGAAGGTCCATGGGGGAGGCCTATATCCAACAGTGGACGTCCTATAGCTGAGATGATGATGAAGACGGTGATTAGGGCCTTTGCTCGCCGCATTTTTGAATCGTTTTAGAAACGGTGCGTTTTTTTCATAGAGCAGCCATACTCGCGTGCTTACCGCGTTTGTATCGATACAAACGGGCGTCGATGCAGAGGCGTTTATAGTGCAGGGTGTGCGTTGCACACGGGCGCAGCGGTGTTAGGGGCGCCGGCCGCGGCACTTTGTTTTGTATCTATTCCATTTTGACCGCGCGCTTCCTAGATGGCGCTAAAGTTACAATTGCACACGGGCGCTACGACGCAATCAAAAAACGCGGTGTGGAAAGACCTTTACAAGTTAGTGAGATTAGATTGCTAGCTTTAGATTAATAACTTAACATCTAGATATATACTTAACTAGAAGTTACCTGCGGCTTCGCACGCGTAAACTATTCGGTCTGGTAGTTACTATGAATTTCCGGGATTGTACAAAATTCCCCTGGCAATTCCCAAAATTTATATCATGACCTTCATTGAGGTTTTGTTAAAAACAACTGACCAAAATTTCAAAACTCTAAACGCAGCGGTTGAAATTTCAAGATTTTATCCCTATCCCATGGGAATATCGGGATAAAAAGAAGTCTGTGTCATTCTAGAGGTCCAGCTACCTACATAACAAATTTCATGTCATGACTCTAAACCCAGCGGTTGTTATTTCGAGATTTTATCCCTATATGTATAAGTATCCTATGTTTTTGATTATAAACTAAGTTTTTGCCAAATTTCATCCAAATCAGTCCAACCAATTCAGCGTGAAGAAGTAACAAACATCCTCACTCACACACAAACTTTCGCATATATAATATTAGTAGGATAACAAAAAGCGTGTTCAAAATAAAATAAACATTCATGTTTTTGAAGGGACAGTTTATCTCTATCTCTAAGGCTGCGTTTCACCAGAGATGTAAGAGGATGTGGTGTTAGACTCCAATCATTAGAATGATTCATGGCAAACAGACCTTTAAAAGAGCTTTTTGGGGCCTTGTATATATATATATATGCAAGCCTCGCCATTGGGCACCTAACATACATAATCTAAAACATAATATTGTGCGTCTTTTATTGCCAAGTCGATTTTGTGTAGTTACTTATTATTACATGTTGCACTGTTGGATAATAAGCAGATAATTATCAAAGAATAAAATTACCTTGATAATCAATGAACACAATAATTATCTTGATAATTTTCAATAACATGCTTTTTCTGTAATTTAATAGATGGTCTACATAAATACATGCCATCCTACACAAGTTCAACCTATTAAACCGTGAAATATCTTGTTGAAAGTACGATTTTTTTTGGTAACGCCGGAGACAATTTTGGTAACACAGGAGACCCCCAAAGTGTCGGTAAAATAGTTGATTGGCCCAATTATCAAAGAATAATTACCTTGATAATCAATTTTTTTTTTTTTTTTTATTTAGCCTATTTTTGTGTCCCACTGCTGGGCAAAGGCCTCTCCTCTCTTGCTCCACTCCTGCCTATCTAAGGCGAGTTCTCGCCATCCCACATTATAGGCATCTAAGTCGTCCCTCCATCTCCTCTTCGGTCTACCTCTATTACGGTATCCGTCACTTGGGACCCATTCCGTAACAATTTTGGCCCAACGTTCTGGGTTCATTCGACAGACATGTCCAGCCCAGTCCCATTTCAACTTGGCCGTCTTTACGCCCACGTCAGCAATGCGAGTCTTTGAGCGCAGCTCAGTGTTTTTAATCCGGTCCGTTCTTCGGACACCAAGAATGCTTCGCTCCATTGTCCGCTGGCAAACCTTGAGTTTGGACTTTTGAGCTTCTGTGAGTGACCATGTTTGCGCGCCGTAGGTTAGAATGGGCAGGACACACATGTCGACGAGTTTACGCTTTAGCGACATTGGAAGGTTCCCTTTCATTAACGATTTCATAGACCAGAAGCTCTTCCAGGCGTTTTCGATACGTCTATCGATTTCTTTGTCTTGCCTGTTTCCGAATTGTAATCAATGAGCACAATTAATTAACTTGATAATTTTCAATAAAAATAATTATCTTGATAACTTTCAATAAACATAATCTTGATAATTATCAGTGAACATTATTATCTTTGAACAAAATCATGATAATTTCCAATCCAGCCGCAAAATAACGCCAGCATAACGCTTTAGACATTCAAAATAGCAGATTAACACTTCACTGTACACAGCATGTGATGGGATGCGTCAGAAGATAATTGAGCACTATGGGCGTGCCGGCCGCGACCTCGAGCTCCAGGTTGGGCTCGGGCTCGGGCTCCGGGGACACGGAGACAACCGACGACTCCTTGGGCTCGTCGAGCAACATGTCCGTCGACGTGTTGTCGTCTGGCACTGTGTCCACGAATACCTGTAAGGTTTTTTTTTCACAATATAGCCTTCTAAAGCTCAACATTTATATAATTGTACAACAAGAGCATAAAACAAGCCATTTTACCCGAGACGTTCGTAATCCGAGCCGGTACGGCGAGGGTGAATAGACACGTCGAGGGGAAAATGGGTTTGATGCTCGAGTTTTACACTCTGCTTTTTACTTCGATGGCGAGGAAATGAAATAGCAACAGTGGAAACAATGATTCACTTTCTATGTACCTTTTATTTTTTATACATCCCCCCATTTCACCCCCTTAGGGGATGAATTTCCAAAAATCATTTCTTAGTGCTCACTTACATCATAAAAGGAACCCCTGTATTTTATACATTACTAGCTTTTGCCTGCGGCTCCGCCCGCGCGGTATTCGGTTATCGCGCGCTGTTCCCTCGGGAACTGTGCATTTTTCCGGGATAAAAAGTAGCCTAGGTCACTCTCGGGCCCATAAACTATCTCTATGCCAAAAATCACGTCGATCCGTCGCTCCGTTAGGGCGTGAAAGAGGGACAAACATACAAACACACAAACACACAGACATACAATCACACTTTCGCATTTATAATATTAGTATGGATTTGGAAAAAAATTAACAAAGCAATTAGAATCTAATTGTTTCGAGAATAAAGTCAAACTGCCGTCAAACTGCCATGGTGGAAAACAATAGAAAAAGAAAAGAATTTTTACTTTGTTACATGTGCAAGGGAGAGCGTAAAATTTGTAGTTTGGTGTATATAACTAAGGCTCCCCATGAGGCTGACATAGTCACATTTGGTGTACTAAAGCCTCTTTAAAATAAAAAAAAATGCAACACAGCTCAGTCCTCACCTCATCATCGTCATCATGCTGACACATATTCACCATCTGGCTGGCGTAGTACTGCGCCGCATACTCATACTCGTCGTCTTCTGATGAATACTCGTCCTCGTCGCACTCGAAGTAGCGGCTCTGTGAGAGACAAAGACAACACTAGCTAGTTAGGTGAGAGACAACAATAACATTAGGCATGGGAGTGACAACACTAGAGACATGAAAAAAAAATAGACAAATTCAAAACCTGCTCCTTGCATTAGAGGCGGGTTTGGGAGTTTATTTTACTTCTATTTAAAATATTGGGAGGACACAGTAAAACAATCATTTGTAGTAGACGGTAGATCAAGTAATGAATTTATTTATTTATTTGAACACTTATTCATAAACGAAACGCAGGTGACCTTAGACTATACAACACTCTTTTTTTGAAGTCGGTTGAAAATTGCGTACTACTAGCTTTTGCCGCTATTCCCTCGGGAACTGTGCATTTTTTTTCGGGATAAAAAGTAGCCTATGTCACTCTCTGGCCCATAAACTATCTCTATGCCAAAAAACACGTCGATCCGTCGCTCCGTTTCGACGTGAAAGACGGACAAACATACATACAAACACACAAACATACACATTTTCGCATTTATAATATTAGTATGGATTATATTCCAGTATGAATTCATGTCTCATGGCCGGATCATCAGAATTTCACTACCAGATTATGGTATTGTATTGTCACCTATAAGTAAACAAATTTGAAAATTTTTCGAAGTGGTTGAAAAAAATTATTTGTAACTTGCTACCACGAAATTCGAAGTTCGCATCGTACCGTCCCACTGACACTTATTTTGTTTAATACGAGTGTGAGAGGGACGGACGATACAAACTTCGAATTTCGTAGTAATAAATATCATCGACCAGTGTTTTACTGCAAAAGAGTAACAAACGCGCATTCACAAATTATCGAATTTTTATCAATAAGATTTTGCAAAAGTATGTAAGAATTAAACCCAAACAACATAATATTTAGTGAAACGAAACGCAGCAATTCTGACAACTTCTTAGCACGAATCCCTTCTGTCATTCACGGTCACGTCAAGTAGGTTATGAAAATTACGCCCAAACTCCTACAAAGTCAATAGAAAACACAATGCGAAATCCTCTCTTATAACTAAAGCAATAAAGTTTCATTCTGTTCTTTAACTTGTTTATTACATCATAGAAAATACAGCAAGCGAGCGCGTACCTAATAAAAAAATGACGACACTGAGAAAATATTCCTAATTCGTCAAAACAAAGGGAATTACGACTGACAACGCGTGAACGGGGTTGCGTTACGCAGTATCGCGGAACCAGTACGGAACTGTGCCAGTGTCGTGTAGTGATTTATCAAAATGGCAGCAGCTTTCGACTCCCCTAAATATCAAAACAGTTTGATATGCTGCAGTCCGCGGACCGCCGACGCGTATTCTAAATCATCCTCCTCAACGTCTGGCTGCGTCTCGGCGGACGATAGCTTCGAATCACTAAATCAAATACCGAAAACAATAGCGACGAAAAAGTTGAAAATCCACAGCACAGCGTCGCGTGATGAGGTCGAAAAAGCTGTGAAACAATGCAAAGAACTCATTCTTAGCAGCCAACAGTGTTCGGATGAGCGTAAATGGCTAGTCAGGTACCTAGTCGAGCTGAGATTACGTTTAGAAGACTTGAAAGACTCCGATGGACAGCCTAGACTAGGCGTCTCTATAAAAGGCCATCATTTCAAGCAGCAAATCACACCGCAGAACAGAAAACAGTACTGCGATCATTGTAGTGGTGTTATATGGAGTATAGTCCAAAGCTCCTATATTTGTAGCGACTGCGGGTATCTCTGTCACTACAAATGTGTGGATTATGTCTGTAGAGTGTGTGCTCATGTTGTTATGACAGACAAAGGGTGTTTGGAGATGAACATTTGTCCGGAAAAAGGTTTAGCATCACAGGACTATAAGTGTGCCGAGTGTGAAACGGCCTTGACTTTCAAAGACGCGTGGAATGAGCCTCGATTGTGTGACTACACTGGGTTGTACTTCTGTGCGACATGCCATTGGAATGATCAATCGGCAATACCCGCACGAGTAGTCCACAATTGGGACTGGGATAAGCATTACGTCTCCCGTCTAGCCTTCCAAATGTTGCAGTTAGCATGGAACCTGCCGTACATTGACGTAGAAAGCATAAATCCAAAGCTCTTCAACTTCATAGCCGAACTAGAGTGGGTACACAAGATGCGAAAAGACTTGGAATGGATGAGGAGGTACCTATGCGCTTGTGCGGAGGGCACACACCTCCTTTCACCCCTTTTTATGCAGCTAGGGGATGTTAACAAAAAGTACAGCATGGCACATTTGCAGTCAATAAACAATGGCAGCTTGGAAGCTCAGTTAACAGGTTTGACGGAGACCTGTCGAGCTCACATAACTAGCTGCGCTTTGTGCTCTGGAAAGGGGTACTTATGTGAGATTTGCAACAACAATGAAATACTTTATCCTTTTGATAGTGGTGCGCTTATGTGTGGGAAATGTAACAGTATGTACCACAGAGGATGCTGGCTGCGTAAAGGACAAAAATGCCTAAAATGTGTTCGATTAGAAGCTAGAAAAATATCCCAAGTTGCTACTGACGATACAGATTCTAATCTCGAATATGACATAGACAAATTTGTTGAATGATCATTTTTTAAGTACAGTTCGTATTATTTGTACATAATGTTATTTTTAATTTGCCAAATTGAGACATTATAGCCATGTAGCTTGATGACAAAATGATTTCAATTTAAGTACTGACCACTTGTAAAATACATAATTATTAAATTTTTTATGACATTGTTAAAATGGTGCTGTAAATTTAAAAGCAATAACATATAAATAGCTTTAACAATTGGCATCATTTGAATAAGTAATGTAAATAAACACTTCCATTTCTGTAACTGTAACAAGTAAATTAAATAATTTAATTCAAATGACTTTTATATTAAAATTAGTATTTAGATAACATTCATACTTCATTTTTAGATTTAGTTATTTTGACACTCTAAAATTATTTAGAGCAAAAAAAACTTCCGACATTTTATTTTTGTTTTTTTATAATTCATATTATTATTATTATTATCACTGTTTTTCTCTCGACTTTAATAGCTTCGATTGTAATGCTGCGTTTCCACCAGAGATGTGCGAGAATTAATGTTTCTCATGACATGAACAATAAATAGTTCTATTTTAAAAAAAAAAAAAACTGAATGCTTCATTTCCTTACCTACCCTCTCTCCGCTCAGTCAGCTGTTTCCACTAATGCTATGCGGTGCGGGGATAGGTACACAAAGCGTTTCTATTTCATGAAAAACACATTCCTTGCAACACATTTGCAGGTGGTAGGACCTTGTGCAAGGTCTCGGATTGTTACCACCATCTTTCTCGCTAATCCTGCCGTGAAGCAGCACTGCTTGCACTGTTTCGGCGTGGAGAGTAAGACAGCCGGTGAAATTACTGGCACTTGAGGTATCCCATCTTAGGCTTAGTTTGGCAACGCATCTGCAATACCCCTGGTGTACCCTGAGACTCACTTGCTCGTTTACCATCCAGTGGAAAAAAAAACATCCTCGCACATCTCTGGTAACGGAACCTAATAGACTTGTAATGACACTTTCATTAGCATGATCGTACTTCGACCCGCACTTGGCCGATTTTTCGGTGGCTGTGACCACCTTTTTTGAGGTCTGGATCCACGCCTGATAGCCACTCTATTTATTACATAGTAATGTGAACAAGAATTGTTGTGCAATCTATAGATATTTAAATTGATAGTTTAAATAGGGATGATGACGCCATTAAAAAATAATTCAAAGGCACAAAAAGCCAGTAAAAAACGCTTTATTTTAGCCCTGAAAACCAGATTAATTTTCGATTTACTGTAAAATTTGATTTTTTGTAGCTTTAAAACAAATAAATAGTTAGTTGATTGGGTTAGCGGATAATGACGTCATAAGTCGCTATTGCCATTGAAACTATGGGAGAATTGTGTTTTGACAGCTCATAAAAAGTACGTCAGTTGATTGGTGGTGTCAACATCCCTATTGGAGGCCTCGCAAGCGAGTGTTGTTATTAAGCTTGAACAAGTTATGGAACTCCTTTAGGGCGAATATTCAGCGTTTTTGCAGCGTTTTTTTTTCGTCATTGGTGTCTTCGCAAGCGTTATTAAAAAGGGTTATGTTATGCCCAGTGTTGATTTTTTATGAAAAATTAAAACACCGATACTGAATTTAGTGTGATTAAAATTATTGTGACTTGTCTTTCCGTTGTGCTTTATAAAATATATAAACGTGGGACGCTAATGACGTTTGACCGCGCGGTTATAACGCTCGAATATTTGCCCTTTAGAACTTTAGCTCATAATATCCGGTATTTTATAGGTTTCTATTAAATCGCCTCGCCACTATGTATGAAACAAAAACTTGCAAACTGATTCATCCATTTCAATTGGCAAATTGACCTAAAATTTGATGCATGTGTAGACCCAACTCTATTTATCATAATTTTTTGACAGTAACTTTTTAAGGCTGTCCTTTAACCAGTGATGTCCGATGTGATACGAGGAATGTGTTTTTCATGAACCAATAGAAACGCATCATTGAACGCCTCGCTCCGCTCAGTAGTTTCTAATAGAGCTGTGCTATGCGAGGCGAGGTAAATAAAGCGTTTCTATTGGTTCATAAAAACATTCCTCGCACATCTCTGGTGGAAACGCCTTAAAGATAATTTTAAATTTAGAACCCTCAAGTACAGTCGCCATCAGATAAAAAAAACTTTGTTTTCGGCCAATAGTTAATTAAATACTGGGCCAATCAACTTTTTTACTGTCACAAATTTTTCAAACGATTGCAGATTATTGGAAGTAAACATGTTTTTTCTGTAATTTAATAGATGGTGTACATGAATACTTGCCATCCTACGTAAGTTCAGCCTATTAAACCTTGAAATATCTTGTCGGAAATACGATTTTTTGGTAACGCCGGAGACAATTTTGGTAACGCAGGAGACGCCCAAAGTGCCGACACTAGTTGATTTTCGCTACTATCAGTTACACTGTGATTTCGAATGTTTAATTAGTTACTACGCTAGCTTTAAGCAGTCGCATGTTTGTTAAATTTATATTTAGTTTCAAAATATATATCATTGTACTGATAATGACTTTGTTTAAATGATGCGTCAGTGATAAGTGATTATTGTTCATACACCTACCTAAATAAATACCTACCCACTTATAATCAATGCATCCTTACTAACATGAAAGCGAAAGTAACTCTGTCTGTTACTTCTTAACGCTTAAACCGTGTTTAAGTTTTAACATCTATCTACATACCAAATTTCATCCAAATCCGTCCAGTCGTTTTAGCGTGAAGGAGTAACATACATACACACATACGTACCTACAAACTTTCGAATTTAGATTACTTACGTATAAGGAGGGTTTAATTAACATCGGTGTAGGTACTGCCGTTTCGCAAAACGCCGTGCCGTTTCGCAAAAATATTTTGCCGTGGCAAAATATATCTCGCCAAATTTCACTTAGGTACCAAAAAACTTATCGCAGTAGTTTCATTTCCCAAACGATTCTTTAGCATATTTCTATTTCGCATTTTATTCATTTGGTCAAATTATCATTTGGCATAATTTTACTTCGTCAAATTTTATTACGACAAACGTATTAAACAAACGGTTTCTTTTTGGCTAATATTGTAACTATTCCAAAAAAATGTTTGTTCAAAATGACATTTCGCACAAACCAACTGCTACCAGAAAAGTAGGTTATATTATGTTAGACCTGCGTCTTCCACAGAAACGAACTGCTATCAGAAAAGTAGATGAGGTTAGACTGCGTCCCCCACAGAAACGAAAAAATTTGGTTTTTTTTTTATGTCATGCCATATTTTGGTAAGAGTAGGTAACGTTATGCCAAACGATACATTTGACTAAATAATACTTGATAACATAAAACATGACCAAGTAATTATTTTATTTGTGAAACAATTTGCCAAAAAAAAAAATGTAATAACTGTAGAATTGCGATAAATTTGTTTGCCAAATGATAATTTGAGTAAGATATTTTGGTATGTACTCGTATATATTGTGCCGATACATTATAACCGGCTGAGGTGATATACCTATTATAGTGGGAAGATATATACTCACAATTTATTATAATATTCATTAAATCCAAGGCCGAAATGGTGATAACTCGGCCATATGCATTCGTTGTACTCGCTTAGGTATGGTTTATTTAATTAAATCAGTTACCTATTTAACTTTTGACCTAGTTGAGTTAAAAGATAGCGTGAGCAAGACAGACAGACGTAGATATACCTAGTCATCAGTATAGGGTGAACGATAGACATCGGGAATTCACATTTCTAATTCGCTCTTGAGACGTCACAGTAACTAGATATAATCTTCTATAATATAAAAATTAATCGCAAAATGTGTTGGTAAGCGCATAACTCGGGAACGACTGGTCCGATTATGCTAATTCTTTTTTTGTTGTGTTCGCTACTGTCAGGAGAAGGTTTTCATGGAAGAAAAAAAATACAACGGGGGCGAAGCCGCGGGCAACAGCTAGTAATATAATAATAATAATAAATTCATTTATTTCGGGCAACTTAGGCCCATACAATAAATACCTTACAGACTAACATACATATTTATAATCAACTAGCTTTTGCCCGCGGCTCCGCCCGCGTGGTATTCGGTTATCGCGCGCTGTTCCCTCGGGAACTGTGCATTTTTCCGGGATAAAAAGTAGCCTATGGCACTCTCGGGCCCATAAACTATCTCTATGCCAAAAATCACGTCGATCCGTCGCTCCGTTACGGCGAGAAAGAGGGACAAACATACAAACATACAAACACACAAACATAAAAACACACAAACACACTTTCGCATTTATAATATTAGTATGGATAGCTTTTTTTAAAATCTGATGTAAAAGTGACACGGTTGGTTTTCATACAGATTGAAATGTTTGCGTTATCTAGTGTAATCTATATCTGTGGTTCTGGATAACCTGGCTGCAGCAGCTTCAGACCGAAAGTTCCATAATCTTGCATAGTTTTATAGCATACCTACCTAACCTACCTATTGGGTGTTTCAAATTTTAGATCCCAACTATGTTCGAAAGTAAAGTAAATACCCATTATACGTCTAAGATTCCTACCGCAGTGAAAAAAAAGAGGTGATGATCTTGAAACGGCTGAACCGACTTTTATAAAACATGTTTAAGAGCCATCGCTATTATAGAAAATAAAATCAGCATTTCGAAGCACTGCGTCAAAGAAAAGGCTAAATATTCATTTTCCTGAAATTGTACCTCTAAATGTATTATATCATGGTCCTCCCTTTATTTGAGATGCTATGTTACTTGGAAAAAAATATCTTTCTGACTGAGCCTTTCGATCAGTGTATTAAAATTACGGGTGTGTTTTTTTACCATTTGGCGGGTTCGATTCCCAAAAATCTTTGATTTAAAATTGTTTTTAAAATCAAAAAGCCTCTTTTCATTAAAATTGTCTATCTATGATATTCAAGGATTTAAGTAAGTAAAACTAGGCCGAATATCCGGCGGCCGGATATCCGGCTACCCCACCAATGGTTCCGCCGAATATTCGTTTCATCTCTAATTTATACTTGTACTATTATCTATTCTGTGCATGATTAAGTTAGACGTTAGATAAACAGACAGAGCTATAATTATAGACGGTACCCAGACACGTGCTAGATATAACGGATAACAACTACACTTTGGACCTGCCCGTGCAGTCTTATCTACATGTATACACCGTACTAGTATTTACCAACGGCTTTGCACACGTACACTCCGTGAGCTCTTAAAAAAACCTTCGGACTTTAGAAGCATGCTTCGGGTATTAACGATGACACGCGATCATGATATGCGGTTCTGTTCTGTTATCAACTTGCAAAACTTTTCAAATTTATTTGTTAGTTAGTTTGGTGTTGCAGATGTTTATGGGCGGTGGTGATTTCTTACCACCAGGAGACCCACTTACTCGTTTGCCTTCCAGTCGAATAAAAAAAAAAGTTACCGTAAAAAGTTATGTAAAGCATAACCATCAGTAGGTACAAAATAAACCTTAATGTAATAATTTTACTTTTACTTTTCTTTATCTTTTTCTAATTTTAACACAATATGACTTTTTGTCATGATACAAATAAAACAAAAATCAGCATTTTTGGTGCATATTTCAAGAACTCACCTGACACTCGAAGCAGCGCACGACTCGCGGTAAGTCTCCGTGGCGCTACTTATAATCACCAAACGAATAGGGTTGCGCTTTCACCTCAAACACAACTTTTGAGCTACATAGGTTTTGATCTACAAGTCTTTGACCAATATCATAATCTTTGACACAAATAATTTATAATAGCTTCATCTCAGGGACTCACCTGACACTCGAAGCAGCGTCACGACTCCCGGTAAGTGCAGGTTGTGAGCGCGACCTCTTACCGCTTGAGGTAGCACGCAACGTGAGACTGCAGCCGACGCTTACGAAAGTAGCAGCATTATTTTCGTACCCAGTGTTAATATGACGCTATTTATTTATGATCACCTAATAGATAGCTTAAGCTTTGGCCGCAAATACACCTTTTGAATACATTTTGATCTATGACTTTTACAACCATCATAATTTTTACCACACATTTACAAAATTTGTTTTTGACTGCTGCAATAACATAAGCACACACAAAGTTCATAATGGCGGCTATAAGTTCATCCCACCAAAGTAAATATATAAGCTAAAGCAGTATGGAAGTTACGAACAAATGTTCGAAACCCCTCCCCCCTTAGAGGCCGTGTAGGGCGCGCGTCTGTGTGAGTGTATTCGTTTCGATCATTTGTTTGTAGCTTCAATACTGCTTTAGCTTATATATATATACTGTGATCCCACGGACTCACCTGACATTCGAAGCAGCGGCACGACTCCCGGTAAGTACAGGTTGTGAGCGCGACCTCTAACCGCTTGAGGTAGCACGCGCTGTGAGACTGCAGCCGACGCTTGCGGCGAGCGAGCGAAGCGAGGGCGCCCAGGAGCGAGACGCGCCGCCGCCCGCCCTTCGCTTTCGGTGTGCTGAGGGCAAATGTTACATTCAGCGTCTGAACCAGTTTAAAAAAGAAAGAAAGACATTTATTCACATACACAAAGACACAAAAATACAAAAAAAAATAGACAGCAAACACAAACAAAACAAAAAGGAAATAAAAAAATAAAAATACACGATTTTGTTACTTTGCGTAAAGGCAGTACTCGGCCCCATCAAAAGAATTTACCACGAGCCCCAGATGGTATAGTTACTCGCCACTGGTTACATCCCTTACAACATATAACGTAAAACCATTGACTTATCCATACTAATATTATAAATGCGAAAGTAACTCTGTCTGCCTGTCTGTCTGTTTGTTTGTATGTCTGTCTGTCTGTTAAATTACGCTTTCACGTCGAAACCGCTGAACCGATTTAGATGAAATTTGGTATAGAGATAGTTTAAGCCCCAAGGATCAACATAGGATACTTTTTATTCCGGTAGAGGGCGCCACCGCGCGATAACCTAGGTCCGCGCAGACGAAGTCGCGGGCATAAGCTAGTATTATATATATCGATGGGTAAAATTTGTTTAGAATAACATATTGTACTACATGTTCGAACCTGTCAGGAGTAGCGTTGAGTTGCGCAGGTCGCATGTCCTGCTCTTCGCATAGCGCCGTCTCGCTCGGCCGCCGCTTCGCGCGACGCTTCACACCAGTGTCTTTGTTGTCGTTCACTGAAACAAACAAATAGTAGATTGTAGAACAAGAGCATAAAATGATCTTTTACCCAAGACATTCATTTTATTTTTTTTCTCATAACAACATTAAAAAATTTTTTTTTTTTTTTTTTTTTTTCCTCTGATATTTTAACGAGGCTTTAGCACACCAAATGTGACTATGTCAGCCTCATGGGAAGCCTCAGAAATATACATCGCACTACAGACATATTTTACACACTCCCTTGCACTGAAACCACGCATCTGGACGCAAAGGCCCGTCCAATGAATCTGTAAATTCGCGTCGCTTCTTCTGAAAGTGGTTGACTGAGAATTACATTTACACCTCCATTGAACAAGCCCATACCATCCAAATACCTGACTCTGATGTCCTTATTCTGATCACATTCCACAAGAAAGTGAATAAGGTCTTCAGTCTTATTACATACCATACACAAAGGTGATTGCACAACTCTCATCAAATGCAAAAAACAATTAAGTGGAATGTGACCAGATCGAACACGTAATGCTGACACAAGGAGGCCCCTGGAAAGGCCGGCACAATCAAACCAGGGAACTTTAAATACCTTATTCTGCATGGTACCATACCAAATGCCCTTTGTCAACGATGCTGTACTAAAAAGTTCCTGCCATTTGGAAAAGCACTCCTCCCTAGCCAATTGCACCAATTCAGTACCATATGGTTTAGAACTACGATCAATCCCCCCTGTGACAGCCAGGCTAGCCAATCTATCTGCCTGCTCATTACCAGCTACCCCAACATGAGATGGAATCCATTGCAAAACAATTTGGGTGTGGTGACATTGCAAGAAATATATCAGTTTTATGACATCATAGGCTATCGGCATACCTCGGGAACCCGAGACACACCGAGCCAGGTGTTGAAGTGCACTTCTCGAATCCGAAAGTATAACTACCTTGCTCTTTTCAATAGCCTGAGCATATAAAAGAGCTTCATGTATGGCAATTAGCTCTGCTCTCATTATACAGATTCTAGAATCCAAATTAAATTGCCTAGAGATGTTCAACTGTGGATCAAAAAATGCAGCTCCAACCCCCACACCCTTGGATCCATCTGTAAACAATTTATAAAACCCATCATATTCCTGAACCATCATTTGGATGACATTATTCCTAAGGCAATCAGTTGGTACACTTCGTTTTGGTTTGCTTACACAATCTACAAAATATTTAACACAAGCTTGAATGTCAATATATGAGACCCATATACCAATAGTATACATATCCAATATAGGAGCTCTGTGCATATCTACCTCCCTAAAAAAATTGTTCACTGCGACAAGCATCGGCTTAGCTTTGTTGGTCCAGTAACTAAGTTCACACTGTCCAGACAACTGCTGCAGGAGTTCAATAGTATCATCGCTCGATAAAGAACCAACTCTGAGCCAGTAACGTGATGCCAAAAATTGTCTGCGGACTGAAAGAGGTGGCAAACAGAGTTCATTCTGCATCACATGAATTGGAGTACTCCGAATAAATCCTCCACATATACGCAAAGCACGATTCTGCACAATGTCTAACTTATTCAAGTGCGAATTTGCACATGATCCAAACAAGAAACTGCCATAATCTAATCTACTTCTAATCAATGATATGTAAAGACATCTTAGATGTGTTGGGTGAACACCCCAAGAGGTACCAGCTAGAATTTTTAATATATTAATGTATTTATATACTTTTGAACAAATTTCTTCGATGTGCAAACCCCAACGAAGAGAAGAATCGAACCAAAGTCCAAGATATTTGATTTTTTTAACTACATTCACCAAGTTGTTATTTATTCTTATTTCTATATTATCATATTGCCTTCTGGATCTGCTGAATATACAAATGTTCGATTTCTTATCAGACAATGATAACCCCATATCGTTTAACAGCTCTACAACAAGTTCCAAATTCATGTTAATGTTAGCCACAACCGATTCAAAGCTGTCCTCCACAACCTTATACAAAACAAAGTCATCTGCATATTGAGATATAGAAATATTAGATACTTTTTTGCAAATATCCATTGTGACTATGTTGAAAAGCAATGGAGATAGTGGGTCACCTTGCGCTAGCCCAAGATTTGTTTGTCTTTCTAAAATGTTACTATTTAAGCCAAAGATTTGAAGTTTTCTACTGGACAGAAAATTCCACAAATACTGGCATATCTTACTTCCAATTCCTATTCTTTCCAACATCCTCACAAGAAAGCCAATATTAACTCTATTATATGCATTTTCTATATCGAGGAAGCAAGCTACAACAGTAGTTCCCTTTGACAATCCTATCTGTATAGTAGAAACTAAACGCACCAAATTGTCAATACAGGACCTTGATCTTCTGAATCCAATTGTTGATGGTGACAAAAGACCTTGACTCTCAACATACCACTCGAGCCTTTTCATAATAATGTAATGAAACACCTTACAGGGGCAAGATATCAGAGAGATTGGTCTTAGTGATGATGGTTGACCAGATTTTGGTATAGGAACCACTCTAATATTTCGCCACTGCGCAGGTACCTCACCAGTCACCAGGATAAGATTAAAGATATATAGAAGCATTGCCTTGCCAGAACCTGATAAGTTGCATATCATAGTATAAGAAATATTATCAGTACCTGGAGCAGTATCTTTATGCTTAAGTGAGTTAACAAGTTCTGGCATAGCAATTGCTCTTTCTAATATATTATTGCAACTACTAGCAAATACTGGTAAAGGCTCTTCGACCGAATCTGGTGTCAATGATTGCAGCAATTCTAACGCCTTAGCTGGATCAAAAGTACTGTCTCCCCTTGGCTTCCCTTTCATCCATCTCATTTTTCTCCACATCTCTGAAGGCGAAGTTTCCGTGTCAATATTTGTACAAAATTCTCTCCATGCTATCGAACTTCTCTTCCTAATCAATTGTCGAGCTTTTGATATTTTTATTTGCAAAGTACTAAAATTGCTAGGCGTTGGGTTTCTTCTAAATTTCTTTAAAGCTAGTCGTCTTTGTGCAACAGCTTCAGAGATCTCTGGGCACCAATATGACTTAGGGGAGAATTTGTTGGTTGGGTCCTGCGATTGTTTGATCCACGGTATAGATATATCAGCTGCGGTATTGACGCCCCTCACAAATGTGTCGTAATTTTGCTGAACATTTAGCGACCATTGTTGATTATCAAAAAACGAACATGTTTTATCCGTGTATTGCTTCCAATTAGCTTTTTTAAAATTCCTTCTCAAGATAGGAGTTTTCGACCTTTCGTACCCAAATTTTAATTTTATTATTAAATGATCACTCCCTAGCGATTCATTGGAAACCATCCATGTACATTTAAGTGAGATATCAGTCGACGCAAATGTCACATCAGGAGAAGATTGCTGCAACTGGCCATCTGCTATTCTGATCCTGGTATGAGCCCCATTATTCAGACAAATGTAGTTGTGCTCAAACATGGCCTTATACAGCTTTTCTCCCTTGGTGTCTGTCTTATACGACCATAACAAGTGGTGAGTATTCATATCTCCTAATATAATAGTCTCTTTATCGAAAATTCCAAATATACTATCCCAATCACTTTGTCTAATGCGTTGGGAGTTCGGACAGTATATAGAGACTATGTTTTTTAATCCTGCAACATTTTCAATAGTCACAATTTGTACCTCAAGGTTAGGATTAGGTGTATCAAATGTATAAGGCAACAATTTAACCGATTTATGAGAAAAAATGCATACCCCTCCATAACCATCAGCCCTGTCCAATCTCAACACATTATAGTTGCTTATATTAATGCAATCCTGTTCAGATAACCAGGTTTCACTGATAAATCCTATGTGGACCTTGTCCTGAATGAAGATATTCTCTAATTCCTTTAACTTAGCCTTGATACTGTGCGCATTCCACTGAAGAATATTCAAAGCGTCAATTTTACTTTGTCTGGCCATCACAAGAGAAACTTAGGATATTCAGCAATGTATCAAAATTCCAACATTCCTTTAATAATAGCTTGACTTCCTCTGCTATATATCTCACCGCCTTGTATAATTTTTCTTCCCATCCCTCCCTCGACATTAATATTTCCTTCATTTTTGCAATAAATCTCCTAAAAATCCCGATTCCTTGTTTATCCTTTTTACTATTCTGCTGGCTCTGCGCCCCAGTCTCTGACTCTTTTTTCTCTTCTCTGTTGTTGTTCTCCCTGGGGTTTTTCCCTGCCAATTTTTCTTGCGATATATTTTTCTTTTCTCGATTATTTTCCCCTTTTCCGGTAGCTTTTGGCTTATTTATTTTCGTATTTTTATTTGTATTAAAATGACCTCTCTTTAGAACTTCTACATATGAGGTAGTTGGTGACTGTGGAGTCGGATTTTCAGGAGTTTCTTCATGTTGAGGGCCGTCTTCAAATTCTTCCCTAACATCAAGTTTCTCAGGAGTAGGACTACCCTCTCGAATTTTTAATAGTGCCCTCTTATAGGTACATTTGTACTCGGCCATAACTTCTCTCACCTTTTTCTCCCTGTGAAAAGCTGGGCACAGGCTTTTGACCACAGACATATGATTTCCTTTACAGTTGACGCATTTGAAAACACTGGCTTCACAATTTTCATGATCGGCTCCACATTTAGGACATATTGGTTTGTTAGATGGGCAAAAATTCTTAATATGGCCAAATTTCCAACACCTGCTGCACTGTGTCACAGGAAATATATATGGCTCGACTTCCATCCTTATCCCATATGAATAAACATATGTAGGTAAGTCCGAGCCTTTGAACCGTAAGCGTACCTTTTCACTTTTAGTCCATTTGCCCTCTTTGTCTCTTTTATTAAGCCTCTTTACATCTATGATCTCTATCCCACACTGTAACTCATCTTTTATCTTCTCATCCTCAATTTCCAAATCAACATCTCTTACTACTCCATACACATATGTCAATTCATTTGTTTTTCGACAACTCCAGCCTCTAGATGTAATTTGTGTGCAGTTCACTAGTCTACCAGCTGACTCATTGTCTTTAAAACGTATCAGTAGTTTATACGGGCTCCTGTACACCACTTTTATTATCCCAGTAATATTTTCATCCCTAAGAAGTTTTGCCATACCAATTTTCTTCGGTAGAGCCTCCTTGCTGCTAATAGAAACCTCATAATCTCTATGTGGAGAGTCACGTTGGTCTCTTTTCTTATTTCTGCCCTGTACCAAAGTGAAACCTTGCGTCAGCAACATCTCGTCAGTCTCTGATGAGGCGTCTTCTCTCCCCCTTTTACGACCAGATCCACCCCGCTCCATGTCCTTGTTTTCCCATTCTATTTCGGACCCTAAGATAATTTGACTGATGTCTTCTCGTGTGTAATTCGCACTCGAAATGGCATTGCAACTTTCTTCCTCATCCTCAGACTCCATCATAAACAAACCACTTAATCTTGACTTGAAATGTATTAAGTTTGAATAAGTATAATTGGGGGTAGTTTAATAGTCACTTATACTAAAATTGTTTATTTCACTAAAATTAATCACTTTCACTACATTAAAATGTTAGTAAACAATGTCTGTTCAGCATCACTGTAGCAATATTCACAGTTCAGATACTAAAAGTCACTAATAATCTAGAATTCTAAATATTTTAGGAGAGCAAGTCAAATCCTGACTTTTCTGAATGATAGGCATCTACCCACGAAATAAAAAAAATAAAAAAAAATAATTAATAATAAATAAAACAGAAATAAATAATTTATTTATTTATTATTCATTTTTTTATAACATTGCATGTATCATTACAGTTACCCAATCATAGTCAAAAAGTCAGTCAAATTACAAATCTCAAGTCAAGTTTGATCATCAAAAGTCGATCACCGAATTACAAAATACATACAGTTTTGTGTCCCACCCAATATACCTGCCCCTGATTCCCTGGCCGGGAATCGAACCCGGGACCTCAAGCTTCATAGTCAGGTTCTCTAACCATGCGGTCTACGATTGACACCAACTCACCAATAACTTCAGGTGCCTCGCTGTATCCCCAGTTGCTATGCTCTCCTGTATACTCCACTTCGTTGTTTTGTGAGTCTGTCTGTTCCTTGTTCCACAACTCATTAACTGCAGTGGAGTTCTGGTAGATGGTCTCCGTTGAGGCATTACCGTTTTCCACGTCATACGGGCGGTCGGGTTGTTGTAAAACCTGGAAATAAGACTTTACTAATAGAAGGTAGACCTAGACCACAGTATATATATAAGCTAAAGCGGTATGAAGCCGCGGTGGCCTAGTGGTTTGACCTATCGCCTCTCAAGTAGAGGGTCGTGGGTTCAAACCCCGGCTCGCACCTCTGACTTTTTCAAAATTCATGTGCGAAATTACATTTGAAATTTACCACGAGCTTTGCTGTGAAGGAAGACATCGTGAGGAAACCTGCACAAACCTGCGAAGCATTTCAATGCTTGCTGCCTGCCGACCTGGCAATGTTGGATTTTTGTTAGTTTTTCTCGATTATTGCATAAAAACTTTATGAAAATCAAAAATGTGGTCTAATAGACCTCTAGTAATATATAAGTTAATGTGTCTACTCCAATAATTATTTGTGATAGACTTTTATATTCTTTAAGAACTGACAAATGTTTATTAACAGTTTTTAAAGAAAATAAAAGTCTCAAAAATAATTATTGGAGTAGACACATTAACTTATACATTACAAACAGTTCTATCAGACCACATTTTTAATTTTCATAATTTTTTTATGGAAAAAAAAAACTAACAAAAATGCAACGTTGCCAACTCAACAGGGTATAAACACTCTCAAAGCAGAGTATAGGTATAGGTAAGAGTATAGGTAGGTAGGTAGGTAGAGTATAGGCTTGTTCAATGGAGGTGTAGATGTAATTCTAAGCCGACCACTTTCAGAAGAAGCGATGCTAATTTACAGGTTCATTAGACAGGCCTTTGCATCCAGAGACATGGCTCAAGCAGCTCAAGGGGCAGTGCAAGGGAGAGTGTAATATCTGTAGTGTGGTGTATGTAACTGATGCTCCCCATGAGGCTGACATAGTCACATTTGGTGTACTAAAGCCTCGTTAAAATACTAGATAAAAAAAAAATAAAAAAAATTATGTTACAATTGAAATATTTATGATATGGATATGTATTTAAGTATTTATTTATCTATATAAGTACCTATGTTTATCCGTTGCCTGATACCCATAGTAGGTACAAGCTTTGCTTAGTTTAGGACTAGGTCAATTGGTGTCAAGTGTCCCTTGATATTTATTTTATTTTTATTTATTTCAATGAAAATGCAATTTTGCCAGCTCAGCAGGGTATGAACACTCTTCAAGCAGAGTATAGGTAAGTCTGATGTTACTGTCACAATTGAAATTAAACTGCAACAATATACACTTAGGGTCTGTTTCACCACTTGTCGACTTTTTAAGCAGCAGATAAAAGTAATGCTGTCTTTGTTTATTCGGACAAAACAAATAGAGACAGCATCACTAATATCCTTCACTTAAATTTAGTCGACAAGTGGTGAAACGGGCAGTTAGAAACACCATATTAAAATTACCTGATAATGGGCTCTAGTCCCCAAAAAGAACACTGCTCCGGAGTTGCTGGCATTCATCATTACTGGAACAAATATTAATAAGTATGTAATTATTTCAAAAAACACAAATAATCACCTAAACTAAAATGTCAGAAAACATAACCACGTGAATGGACGAGTTCATCTAATGTCTTGTATTTGTCGACCACTCTAATACCTTTAACGCAGTGGCCTTCGTTACTGAAAATATTTAAATAAAATAATAGAAAATATCCTAAAAATAACACGCATTTCGTTTGAAGACTATGTTGAAATTATAACCAATACATCAATGAATCACATTTACTTACGTAAATAATAAAGACATATAAAATGATTTAAATTATACTACCTTCGCTGTGTATTCTTCGATGTTTATGATCTTCTTACAATATGCGAATTACGTAATATTTAATATCTATTCGTTATATTCCAATATTTTTTAGTTTTGTTGACAGCTCGTCGCAATGACGTTTGAAATGCGCGCGCATGTTCAGGGTTGCAATTGATTTGAAAACTGCCTCTTTTCGGGTTAATAAAAGATGAGCTAATGATAATGCGTATTTATAACGGTACTAAATTAAAAACAAAACCTAAATTAAAGATTGTTGTTGATTGCTTTAATTAAACCGAATCGTCTCAAAAGTTTTCTTTTGTATAATAATATATTAAAAACTTAACATTTACTTGAATATGATGCAAAGAGAAGCGTTTTTAATTCTTGAAAAGAAGGTAGTAGGTACATTGATAATGCCATAAAATCAATGCGTTACCACGAGTCCCGTTTGGTAAACTATAAAGAAAAGTAAAGCTAGCGCTGACGAATATTTATCACAAAATAGTATTTGAATAAGTTCTTACTTCAACGAGGTTCAATCTAAGCCTTTAAAAGTTGCAGCTTTTTATGACTAATGACGTAATTCAATGTATAGCTCCTAGAAAAAATATACTTATCCATAGGCCTATCTATTATAGTATATTACTTATTATTTATCATATTTATATTGCGGTAATTATACTGCATTTCACATGTTTTTTTTTTATGTCAGTTTTAGAAACATTAAGTCTGCATATTAATAGATATGTATAATACATATGGATAAGTCCGCCTTTGTAAAAGTATCTCAAAGTTTGTCAATTGTGTTTTGCTTCTTTTCTTTTTTGCACAATATAGACATACATATATACATAATATATGTAAGGTGTTTGTGTGTAGGGTGTACGATTGCTTTTTTCAATCAATAAATCATATTCCAAATTGAGAAGTAGATAAATTGTGGTCTCAAATATTAACAAAAAAGGAAGAGAATAAAACTATAATTTAAAAATAGAAGCTATCGCAGTCGACCAGCGGCAAGGATCCCAGGATACTTGCAGCATTGCCACGCTGGATCCTAATAAAATTGAATTGATTGATTGATGAATTGTGGTCCTAATAATTACAAAGATAAATTATCTTTGTAATTATGTTTGTTATTATGAAAACGTAGTACAGTTTTCCAAAGTTGTTGAGATTGCACCTCATCCAGAGAGAAATAACTTTCATGGCACAACAACAAACTATAACTACCGATTTCTGGAGCCCCCGATATTTGTTTGCGAGTCCTACGATACCAACCCCAACCGCTGAGACGATACAAGGGAAGTTAGAGAAATACTGACGTTATAACTTGTTACAAATCCCGGTTTAAACAAGAAATAAGTAACCGAGAGATAGAATAATTTGCAACAATTGTGGGTACAAATTTGGGAGTGCTTATTTAAATGTGCAGTCAATTACAAAGACAATATACGGGCAAAATTTAATCAAGTCCTGTAGGTACATACACATATATTTGTAACTTATGCCGTATCAATATCTTTGTAGTTGACTGTATTTAATACTTTTTTTTTTCTTATTTATATTAAATAATTACAAAGAATATTCATATTCCACTAGGACCTTGCAATTTAAGCTTAAAAAGTCTTTAAGTAGTAATGAATTCATAATATCACTTACAACTGTGTCCTTTATCACCTTAACGCATCCTGTCAATTTTTTTCTTCATCCCATACCATATATACGTAATTTTGGAATTCAGCGACAAGAGCCCAAGAGTCAAGAGTCGTGAAGAATTTTTATGTCACAATTTAATGAATCATATTTGACATAATTATTATTTACTAACGGGATGTAGAATAGGATTACCTAAATTACCTTTAATGAGCTCTCGATGAATAAAACTATTAATATAAATTACGCAATCTCGTTACCTAAAGGTAATCATGGGCTAGATCTGCACCAAGTACCTATGTCAAATTTGTGTGTCTTAAATTAAAATAAAGTCCAGTAAAAAACACAAATATTTCCAAAAAGGAGTCAAATCTACCTCACCGGTGCTGTAAGCAGTCATTCTCAAGTTCAAGCATTCGTCATTCTAGAGTGTCGCGGGTATCCAAATACAGTCTAGCAATTTCTTCTAGTCGACAGAATGGCAAATGTTGAAGTTAACACAACATGAGAGAGGATCTGAATTTGGGTGTGTGTGCACTTATGTGGAGTGGCTGCACAGACCGCTCTACCGTGAGGTATAGGACTCCCCGCTTAGTCTGTTTGCTGCGTTCTTATATACGGAGCGAGCTCAGAAACTTCGATAGCGCGATGTAGAACAACTGAGTAGGATGAAGAAACAGAGGCTGCATACAATTTATTTTAGCTGACTAATAAAGATTATCACTATCATATCTTTGATCGAATTTTAAAGAGGTGAGTGAAGGTGGCGCCGCTGACACAGAACGGAGACATGGGACAGCTGTAACAATAGATATATTAGATTAGATTTATTTATTACCTAATGAAAAAATACATTACAAATACATGTCAGGTAATTATAAGAAATTCGCAAAAGGATCATCAAATTGTATACAAAAAATAATAATAGGTACATGATGATGGTAGAGCTATATTTAAATCCTCGAAGACCGTAAAGCTCCTCTTTAAGTTGAAAGATCAAAGGAGAATGTGACTTGTTACTTCCAAATATTTAAATACGTGAACTTAGAGGAGGCATTCATGAAATGATAATCTCAGACTTAAAATTTATACCTACAATAGAATACCGTGACCGTGACTGATTGATAGACTATAATACTGCGTAAACCACTGGAGCTAAACTATAAATTTGGCAGACCTGTATGACCATCATAAAGAAGGATACACTGAAAATAAGTTGTAGGAAATTCTGAGGGATAGGGAACTAGACAATTTTTTTCTGACTACGGGGGTGAAATTGCGGTATTATGCTAATAATATTGTAAAGGTCATCGTGGAAATCATTTTTTTTTTGTAATTAATAGAACTACATTGGAATCGATGCCACATATCCATGCCTACAGAATCTAGACAAACTTGTCATCTTTCAATATCCCAAAAAATAGATACCATAGTCTTCACAATAGTATCTAAGCTTGATTTTTAGAGACTCTATTTTTCCTATATTTGAATCTAATTCATGAGAATAGTTATAGTAAGAAAGCATGTTGTATCTGACCTACTCTACTCTACTGAACCGACTGTGGAGGGGTTCGATCAGGTTTCTTCAATGCACACTGTTAAGGGGATTGTCCGACAGCACAGTACGTACAGTTTCTATAGATACTCAGTTGCAAAAATTGTAAATATAAAATATAGTTCAAAGGATAATTGCTCCAAGGCATCCTGCCTTGCCTACTGTCTACCCTGCTTTTAACTCACTATTAATTTGTGGTGCTTAATTACCAAACCAATGGAGAGGAGGCATGTGCCCAGTAGTGGGACGTACATAGGCTGGGATGAGGATGATGATGAATTTCCAATCAAATGGTGTCAGAAAGTATGGAATATTTATTATTACAATCACCACGTGGAGTCGATACTAGACTCGAATCATTAGCGATCATGTACTAAAACATGTATTTTAAGTCACGCAGATTTGAAAAAATTAAATACATAGTTTAAAATAACGGTTTAGTTATTCTCCTTAACATAACTGTTAGCAGTTATGCTCAGATTTAGAAATGCATGCGTTCATGCTTGAGTGATATTTCCACTTTGTACGTAATAAAAGATGTTACACTGAACCCGATCTATAGCGAGTCTGTAAAAAATATAATACAAATCGTGAAATAATTAATGTAGACGTAAGTGGGGACTACAATCTTAGCGCGTTAGGATCTTAAAATTCACACAAAGCAGTTTCGCTTATCCTGCATTACAGTGTAGCTAAAATTTGGCATTTCCTGTCAACGTCTGTGTTCCCAGAATATTACAATCAGACAATCTTCACATCACATCTAGGTAATTGGTATTGCTGGAAATGCGTGCTCCATCGCAGGCCACATATTCGCATTTTTATAGATATAAAGAACGCTCGACAAACGATAAATTGTCTAAAAAATTATTCAACGATGAGCGCTTACGTAAGGAAGAATCGTTTTATTATGATCCCTGCAACGCTAGATAAGTGATAGCTCTAAAGCTTGGTTGTTTTTAGGGTCATGGGACCCTTTGGATCCCAAAAGGATCAAACGGAGCTCCATTGTTATCACTCACATGAGTCTGTCCGTCCGTTTATATGTCCCTGTCACGAAGATTTTACAGCGAAATAGTAGAGTTGCAGTCTTAAAATTTTCACAGTTACATATTTTTGAATATCGAAAATTAAAATCAGTAGCGGCCGGCGAGTGCTAAAAATGACTAGATTATGGAAAATAAATACTATTAAGAGAAAGAAGAAATAAGTAAAGCAGATTTGTATGTACATTCCCTCCTTTTTAAAAGTTAACTAAAATTATCCATACTTCGCACAATCTCCTTAAAAGCAGGGCTCTCTTAATACGGGATATTTATAATATGATATTTAAGGCTGTTCAAAATGTATCCAAAATAGATCCAAAAATTTTAACGGAAATCTCGATGTGTGAGTCAGACTTCCACTTGGCCAGTTTTTCCATGATCCATGAATTTTATCGTCGTAATTACAGGGGTCATCGTAAAATGACTCTACCATATTTGTTAATGACTGAGAACGTTCCACTATTGTGGGTTTTTAAAGCAGGGAGTCTGTTCTGTAGACTTAAATTATCTTAAGGGACGAGGGTGTCATTACTACATATACTTAGTCATTATTAAGGCTGAGTTTCAGGACAGGGAGTTGAGATGTGCGAGGATGTGTTTCGAGGAAAAAAAAGTTGACATATTTAGCATTCCTTGGAAACTTGTGTAAACAGCGGAAGACCAGCGTTGGCCTCTACGGCCAACTTTATACTGAGCTAAGACCGCTTCGCGATTTCTCAAATAACTACTAATTAATTTATTTTTGTTTTGTGTTTGTGTGTAATTTGCGAAGTGTGAAATAAATATTTTTTCTATTTTACTCTTATTTTCTATTTGTTAAATGTAGAGCGCTTAAATCTTTCAAGTGTCCGTTTCTAAAGTGTTTAATACATCTGCACCGGAAATTAAAATACAAAAAAAAAAAACTCTTATGTTGGCATTTAAGATACATGAACAAGTGGACAAAGCAGGGTAGCTAAAACGTAGAAAAGAGTGTACTATTAGTGTACCACGATATCATACTAAATTCTACTACAAATTTCTAATTATAGACTAATGAACTCTACGATGGTAATTAAAGATACAAGTCATCAGTAGAGCATAACATTAGATCAACATTCATCT
This sequence comes from Choristoneura rosaceana, assembly GCA_037349165.1. Lineage (NCBI taxonomy): Eukaryota > Metazoa > Arthropoda > Insecta > Lepidoptera > Tortricidae > Choristoneura > Choristoneura rosaceana. Next base: position 8,170,893 of record JAZBNJ010000046.1, on the reverse strand, counting down.
AAACGTCATTTGTGTGCGGTTGTTGCGACGATATTGACTTTATTTATAGCCATCAATTCCTTTTACGTGAAGCGTGACGTAGCGACGTTAATAGTACGTGGGTTGGTGTAACAGCCCACGGCTCGTAAGCAAAAGGAGTAATGTAATAAAATGGCTTTTTTAGTTTTTGCGTCTCAGCATAGCAAAAGTAGGTGTGTAGTGTAAATTGTAGGGATGTTTTGTAAGTATTTGGCTTTAACTACATGATTTAATTTAGGGCTGTTTAATGCTAGAGCGTATAGGTCGTTACTCAAACACACACGATAATACGATATACACAGATCTTACCTGAACTCACCATCATGTGCGATCGAGGTCAATCACTTTGAAATAAATAAAACAATATATAGGTATGTTTTAGGAATTCTCGCCAAGTTCATTGACATTGATTGAACTGAACGTATTTTTAAGCTGAAGAAAATAGGTTTTTATATGATAGGGAGAAAACGAGCAGGCGCGTCATCTGATGGTAAATAATCAATTCTAAGGTACGATAAATTTACTAGTTTTAAGAATTCCAAGCTAGATCCTAAAAAATCTTGCACAAACTCCACTAACTAAACCCGTCGTTTGAAAACACAAATTGAGGAGTTACACACCTTTGCTTACCGGCGCACCTGACCCACATTACCTCACAGCTACGTCACGCCAGCCAACCAATCAGATGGCTGGGTCTACATCGCGCTGACGGAGTTTTTGAAGTTGGCGATATAAATACAAATTATTTTGACTCTACATCGGGGAGTCCAATGCTACACGGGAAACTGGTCGTGGTGGAGGGCCGGTCTAAGCCTCCACCATCTGAATATGTCGTCTCGTATGGGTTCGTCATGTATGGGTTTAATATAAAATGATTTAAAAAAATATTGACAAACAGCAAAATGATGAAAATGGGACTAGTTCCCACACATACCGATGTAGCGGCTTTGACTCTCTTTTTATTAATTTGTACGATTTGAATTATGATTGGTTGTAATTGCAACTTTATGCCAATAGTATAGTAAAACAGATTTTTTTGTTTCAGTTTTATATTTAGTTAAATAGTCTAATGTGACAATGTCTTTTTTTCATTTTTTGTTATTTCCTTTAGAACATCAAAAAAGCCAAAAATAAATAAAACATTACAATTATTTCATAAAACCGCACTTTGTTTAACTCAAAAAATTAAAGAGGCGTACTAATTATTTTATAAATTAGTAAAAGGTCATTTCAAGCAGTGTTCAATTAAAATAGTAATTACTCAAGCCATCTAACAATAACGTAAATTAACGTAGTCAAATTATATAAAATGTAGAGTCACGCGTTAAATAAAGAGTACGTCATTTTAGTGACTTTTTTAATTGATTACCTAACCAAAATCTTATTCAAGAAATTTATTCAGTCTTTTATAAAACAAAAGTGTATTCCAAAATCATGTTGCATAAAAGAGGAAGTCAAATCAGCTACTACAGTGTGGGTGAGACCGAAGTCTCTCTTTATCATTTTTCTTGACATTATTTACCATATATGAATTGCTTAATACGCTTCAACATATCTGATGGCAAGGAATCAGACCGGCTCCCTGCCAGCACCGGCCCACAGAGTAGCTACGGACCTCCCGAGACGATGCTCTAAAAACTTTCTTATATACCGACGCGCTTATAAAACTCTGATAGCGCGATGCAGAACACGAAATTCAATTGATTTTTACACGCAAATGAGAGACCAAACGAAAAAATTGCTTTCAATTTTGAATTGATAGTAACAAAGTGTTTTTTATTCTTAAATTTATACTTAGTTTTGTGACGTGTATATGGTAAATAAAGCATTTGTTACTTTTTTGACGTCTTCAATGGAGTTTTCTGTGAGTAAGAGCGAGATAGAGTAACCGGTGTTGATGTTTAATACGCTCGACCAATAGCAAGCTGCAGGTAAAAAGGTCAAAGTTTTATTGATTTTCGGAGAAAGATACAAGTGAGTTGGCAATCGGTCTTGCTGCAAATTTTTTGATAGTCGATAAAATCTACGTAGGCTCTCGTACTATGATATTAGTTTTCACCATGTTGTCATTTTATCTGCCGAAATCATCTGAGTCGAAAATCTGTATAATAAGTTATGTTCCTCATTTTATTTTCACAATAAATTAAAAGGCTTCGTAGCAAAATTTCGAAAATGTAAATTTCTAAATACGATATTCCTAAAGACAAAACTACGAAAATAAAAATTTATAATGTACAAAATTCCAAAAGATACATGTCCGCTGTTTAGTTGACCTACGTTTAAAATTTCTAATGCACAAAAATACATGAAAATACTAACGACGCTTGAAAAAAAACAAACAGACGCCATTTAATTTTTTTTTTAAAACGACGTTTGTCCTACGTTTATTTGACTCACGTTTAAAATGTCTAATGTACAAAATTACTAGGTAGTCCACGATAATTCTAACGACATGTATTTCGTTCAGTTGACTTTAGCTAAAGCGTAAATATAGCGTACTCACCTAACAAAGTCGATGCGCGATGGAGCAGGCTCCGCTAGACGGAGCTCCTGCATCTCTGTAAAGATTTACTTAAAGATAACAATCAGTATGTCTCCAGTCCAGGCCTATAATCTTTATCGTGTTTGTTTTCTGTGTTTGTAATGACTTTCGAAGAGTGTTCGTTAGGATTTTTGTACGTACCTAGATATTTTGCGTTTTAGATATATCGAGTTTCTAAGTATTGTCATTAGATATTTTGTACATAGGAACATTGATTATCGAAAAGAAAATCATTCGATGTACAGTGTATGTATTAGGAACAGCATTTTTAGGAATTTTGTACATTATAAATTTTGATTTTCGGGGTTTTGTCTGTAGGAATATCGTATATAGGAATATTGGTTTTCGAAATTGCGCTACGGGCCCATTAAAATATTCATAGTAGAACAATAAAAGTGTGTTTTTGATAAATATCCGCTTTTTTAAATATTCACTACACCTAGAGCAAAATTGCTTTAACCTACATATTTATTTCTGTGATCAAATTATGTGACATAAATTTATTTACAGTAAATTATAAAGAAAATGATAGAAAACTCAATAACGTCAGGTGAAAAGGACGTGAGGTGATTTAAGCTCGTAGTACCTCCGATGAGTCATCGTTCCAATGTTTGGCACTGACACGTTTGAGTAGACGCCATATTAATTGAAAGAACTGACAAAATTAGAAAACAAATCTATTTTGAAAAGTTGTACATTCAGGTTCGTTTTAATTTTTAAAATAACTCTAATCTCAAATTTACATGATTATAAAATAAAATTGAATATTGGAATTAACAATGGGGTAAATTTTACTTACTGGCAGCATTGATTATGGTACAAATCCTAAAATCGGTGTACATAGAGATTTTTACCGTGGTATGGTATTATTATCTATCTGTAATGGCGTCGTATTTCAGTTATTTGTGTTGAAATTACAGTTGGATGCTTACTTTCTTCACAGTTTAAAGTTGTAACATTACAGCCCGTGATCAAACATCAACAATAATCAATTGTTGCCATCAAAAGTAAGTAGATTGTTGCAATAATAATAAACTTAAAAACATCGTTATGTAGAAACACCGATTTCATTGGTGTTGCAAGATTTTTTTGAAAACATTTTGACATTTACTCACGGAATTACGGTTTTGCGGTATTATTTATTGTTTATTTTGGTAAAATTTGCTACATATTTCAATATTCGCATGTGTTGAACACATTTTGTTCATTGGAGTGACGGCGTCTGCAACCTAAATATAACCAAGATGTCCAGGTATACAATTACCCTATACTTTTCTGAAACTTAGCATTACACGCCAGATACATTAGATCAGGGGCTTCTAAACTGTGTGGCGACGCCCCGGGGCATCATGTCGCTCTCCCAGGGGATTGGCGGCGGTCTTCTAGAGGTTTTCCAAGATCATTCACTCAAGCTTCAGGCATGGGGGGCCTATGTCCAACAGTGGACGTCCTACAGCCGTTTTTTTTATACAAATTCAAATTCAATTATTTTATTCATATAACATTGTACACGGTTATTATTATTTAATATATACAAAAGAATATAATAGGACTATGATATGATGACGATGATGATATGATGATGATGACTTTTTTTTACAATACTTTGTTATTAAAAAGTTTGGATTTGGGTGTTTTCATAAAAACCCAGTACCCTTTCTTTTTTTTTTTGGAAAAAATATGGTTTTTACTACTCAGAATCAAGCACAATCACTTCTGATTGTTTAAAAATTAATGATAATACTTAATAAAATAAAAATTAATGAAACTATTCTTCTGTTATAGGTCAGCACCATGTCGGATGAAGAGCAGGTCATTACAGAAACGCAGGTTCTCACAGCAGATTTTAAAGATGGTAAATATGGTATATTGCAAAGGCCAAATGGATGACAATGCAAAATAACTAATAAATTTATTTATTTATAATTTCACAAAACTTAATCTATCATTACAGGTAAATATGCCCAATGTGATGGACAAGTCAGATAACACAATTTGTCAATATATTCATAATAAATTATTTAACTCAATAAATGTCATTAAAAGTAATAATTTTACAGTAATAAAGTTAAAAAATAATTAAACGAAACACATTAAAACATTAATTGAACCATGACAATTACAATAAGCCATTGACACTATTGTCAAATAAATAATAAATTGTTAAAATCATAATTAAAATAAGTCAGACATAAAATAAAAATAGTAAGTAATAATGTTTCAAAATATAGTTATTTTAGGTTTCATGCAAAGGCTGATCCAGTTTTATAGCTAGGCACATCGTCAAATTCTAGTAACTTTGTAAATAAAACATTGAAACTTATTGTAAAAAAAAATCATAAAATAAAAAAATCAAGCCTCCCTTTTTGTCCCAGAAAGATTTTATTAAAATCAACCCAGCCCAGGGCCCAGGTGGGGGTGGGGCGGTAGGGGTCATGACCCCCGTGCCCCCTCCGTTGATCTGCCTTTGTTTTTATTTGAACAGACTTACACAAAACGTTTTTTTTTCAACTGGATGGTAAATGAGCAAGTTGGTCTCCTTATGGTAAGAGATCACTACCGCCCATAAACAACTGCAACACCAGGGGATTGCAGATGCGTTACCAACCTAGAGGCCTAAGATGGGATACCTCAAGTGCCAGTAATTTCACCGGCTGTCTTACTCTCCATGCCGAAACAACAGTACAAGCACTGCTGCTTCACTAACTATTTCTAACTAAAAATAAAATAAAAAACAGCCTTTATTCGCTGATAATAAAATACAATTATAGTTTGTTGACACCAGCCACATTCGTATCCGGTTGTCTCCAGGACATAGGCCTCCTCCAGTCACTGCCATTCTCCTCTATCCCTCGCTTCTCTTCTAAACTCTTTAGGCAGGTCATCCTCCCACCTCTTGTGTTGCCTTCCTCTTCTTCTTTTGCCATCTAATTGGGTGACATAAGTCAGTAGCGTCATACTAACACTGGGTATGAACATAATGCTGCGACTTGGAACATGATGAACATGATGATGCAGTTTGGCGGCTGAGGTTTTTCCAACTCATTACGATATGGCTACCTTCAAAAAGCGAGTGTACCATTTCTTGCAAGGCCGGCAACGCATCTGCAGTCCTAATGGTGCTGTGGATGTCTATGGGCGACGGTAATCACTTAACATCAGGTGAACCGTCTGCTCGTTTGTCCGCTATTACATAAAAAAAAAAAAAATTCATAAGCGTATTCGGCTGCAGTCTCACAGCGCGTGCTACCTCAAGCGGTAAGAGGTCGCGCTCACAACCTGCACTTACTGGGAGTCGTGCCGCTGCTTATGACATTTGTTGTAGTAGTTTTTTAACTATTTCTAACTAAACTACCTCTATTTCAGGCCAACTGGAGATAGTTGAGGTAACACCATACGACAATGATACGGGAGGTGAACACATCCTGCCTGACATGTCGGAGGGCAGCGAGGACACGGAACAGAAGGACCTCGGCTACCAGATCCTGGACTCTACTAGCTCTAAGGCGCTGATGAACCTGGACGTCCTCAGCCTCACTCTGGTCAAGTAAGCCAAACTCTTTATTGTGCAGTCAAGTTAACTACAAATTAAATGTATTATGTATTAGTGTGTACCTATATATGTATATGTATTTATAATGAATTTTTGAGTTAATTTAAATTTCAGTTCTTTGAACTTTTCAATGTACTTGTAGTGTCTACTCTTGTGTCTGATATCCTGTCAAACGTTCAAAGGTTAACTGGAGGAGATCCCTTTAAGGGATAAGTTCGCCTTTGTACATCTTTTTATCCTGTGTTCTGTTATTCTCATGTGTTTTTATGTAGGTACAATAAAGAGTTTTACAATACAATACAATACAAATGTGAAATTACTGGCACTTGAGGTGTTCCATCTTAGGCCTCTGGGTTGGCAACGCATCTGCAATACCTCTGGTGTTGCAGTATAGATATGTATGAACAAAGTAAAAAAAAAACAAACATTTTCTTTCTTCACAGATGTGGAGACGGAGATGGTGAGGAGTCCTATCGTCTGGTGACCGCCCAGGAGGCGGCGGAGGGGGATTTGGAGGGCGTGACCTGCGTCCTGCAGACCAGCGACCATGAGGATGGTAAGACCAATTCTGACTATGAAGCTTGAGGTCCCAGGTTAGATTCCCGGCCAGGCAGAATAATATGAATGTTTGTTCTCGCATCTTGGGTTTTTTTTTTTCGACTGGATGGCTAACGAGCAAGTGGGTTTCCTGATGGTAAGAGACCACCACTGCCCATAAACACCTGCAACAGCAGGAGGATTGCAGATGCGCTGCCAAGAAAGAAGCCTAAGATGGGATACCTCAAGTGCCAGTAATTTCACTGGCTGTCTTACTCTCCACGCCGAAACACAACAGTGCAAGCAGCACCAAAAAGTTGGAAAACCCCCGACTTTGTCACTTTAAAGTTCAATATCTCAAAAATGGCTGAACCTATTTTGATGAAACATGTCCAAGAACCATCGCTAGAAAACCTGCTATCAAATAAAACAACCGCATTCAAATCGGTCCACCCGTTTAAGAGCGGTGCCATAGACAGACACGGGAATGTATCAAAGTATATTAAGTTTAAATCGAATAATCGACGAAATATATAATGGTCATTACATATACTAAATTTTTTTATGAAACTGTTGATTAAAAAAACTTTTTAAATCGTGTCATGTACAGATTGGTTTAGGTTAGGTTAGGTTTATTTTATGAAAATCTTGTAAAGTTGAGAATTACCCAGAAAATTGCATTATAGCAAATGACCATTATGTATTTCGTCCATTATTATTTTTGAACTTTATATATTTTGATATGTACCCGACAGACACACATAGCTGTCAAACTTATTACACCCTTCTTTCCCCTCTTTTTGCGTTGGGGTTTAACCTGAAACACTAATTCACAGATGGCCAAAACACATACGTGGATAAAAAGCAGTTATACCTGACCAGCGAAAATCAGCAACAGTATGTGATGGTCAACGGAGAAGACGGCCCTGTGGTCATGCTCAAGTCTGCTTTAGAGAATACCGTTGACAAACAGAAAAAAACCAAGGTGAGCTTATACAGTGTTTTTTTTTCCATTAACTTAATAATAAGCGTGTTAATGTACGACTTGATAATGCACGCTTAATAATGCACGACCTGATAATCCGTGCTTATGTGCACGAATTATCATGCCGTACATTATCACCCCGTACCGAACTAGCAGGGAACCAATAATGTACGACGATTATCATGCTTTACGATTTCCGTGATTGAAATAAAAAAAATCCCTAACGCCCTTCAACCTATATAACCCAGCCGAGTCGGATCTGCTCCGACTATATCGATCTCGCTCGCTGCGCTCGCTCCATCCGCAGCGAAATAATGTCTATTCATTCGATTCCATTGGAATCAAATCATCACGTCGTACATTATCACTACGTACATTACAGTGCGCGCAATATTTTGTACGTCCTGATAATGCGCGCCATGATAATGTACGGCATGATAATCGGAAGCAAAAATGCATCGGATTATCACGTCGTACATTATTGCGCGTACATTCTCCGTTGTACATTATTGTTTCCCAATAATAAATTAAGAAAGGAAGAAAATTTATTTATTGCCCACAATTAGGTATATGATATATTGGGTGACCTTAGCCTCTGGACAAATACGAATACTACTGGCTTAGCAAGATATTTAAAAAAAATCTGTATAGTATCATAACAATCATTCTAATATTTACCAAAAAACTAACAGTTTTCAATGTATCACTTTGGAGCAGCGTGTGTATTTGGATGATCTGATTTCATTTTTTTTTATTTATTTTTTATTATTATATTATCATGCGATCAGTCGGGGGACTATGAGCAGATGAGTTGCGTGATCGATGGCGTGAAGAGTTGACTCGCCAGCGAGAGCCCGCTCTGTCTGTGGCTGAATCTTCATAGTTGATCCAGTTCTAGGATTCTGCGCCTCTTAAGACGTCTTATCTGGTCAGGCTCAGTGAGTAACCCTGTCAGCTGGTTAGGGTGGCATTCAAGTCGCTTCTTGTATTTTTTTGAATATGACTGAATTTCTTGTTTCACTGTGTTAATCCTTAGATGTTGATGGACCTCTGAATTCCTGATGAACCAGGGTGTGTTGGCAATTTGCTTAAGTATAGAGTCTTCAGCTCTTTGTAATAAAGCAATGTTAGAGTCACATGCAGAGCCCCACAGCTGGATGCCATATGTCCATATTGGTTTCAGGGGGCCTACCACGATCTTTCCTAAACAATCCAAACGCAGAGCAGTTCAATTTAGGCACCTAAACTGAATCGTCGAAATTGGTACCACGACCTTTATTTCTCAGAGCTGAATCTCAATCACTTACAAGTGAATGAAAGACCGATATTTTCTCTGATATATGTATCGCTATCGCTGAACCTCACTTGAAATGAATCACAAAAGTAGCGTCGTAGTACGAAATAGCGATGCAGTTCAGTTTAGAGCTTAAACTGAATCGTATTAAGAGAGCGTGGTAGGCCCACAGGACAGTTTTATATATGAGAAGCTTGTTGTCCAGAGACAGGACGCTGTTTCTCCCGAGCAGCCAGTACAACCCACGGAATCTTAGGTTTAGTTGATCCCTTTTTGCTCGGATATGTTCTCTCCAGGTTAGCCTACGATCCAAATGGATTCCCAAGTACTTAACTGAGCTGTTATGGGGCAATAGTTGGTCACCAAGTTTGACAGAAGGGCAATCACCTCTTTTCAGCGTGAATGTAATGTGGACAGACTTTGACACATTAGCCTTTATCCTCCATTTATTAAGCCATTCTTGCACTTGATTCAGATTCTCTTGTAGAAACCGAGACGCTTCTTCAGGGTCTTGATCTGATTTCATAGATTTTTTTTGTTGTCTAATTAAGCAATTAACTATTGTAAGATACTGCTAAGTATCAGTCTTATCAATGGTTTCATTATTTGTCCAGAGGCTAAGGTCACCTTGTTCACAGTAGGGTACCTACTCTTAAACTAACTTAATTTACTAACTGTATGCGGGATTGTTTATGTTGAATTTTTTTTTTGTTGAAAGATTTATTCAATAGTTTGCTCACAAACTTAAATTTTACTTGGACAAACAGCTCAGTTCATTGGTTTACTGTAATCCAGTATGAAGCAGGGCTTGTAACCGGTTACACATAAACCTTCGAAAGAAAATGATTTGGGAGCGTTATTATTTAGGTTCACGAACAACTGAAAATAAACACAATGAAGGAGGAAATAACTTCAGTTGCCAACCGCTACAAACAACATACATATTATACAACGAAAAAGCCTGTATTAAAAATGTTTATGAGAATAAAAATATTTTTGTTCCAGAAACAACTGTCTGCGGTGGAGTTGTTAGAAAAAGCGAAAACTATTCAAAAGGCGAAGTGAGTTATTACCATCTATTATTTGAAACTAGTCTTTAATAAAACAGTCCTAGCAATGAGGGCTAACCATCCCGTAACACCTAAATTGAAAATACACACTGAAATACAGATGCACAGAAAAACTAGAAAAATAAGACCAGCACTGGGAATCGAACCCAGGTCCTCGGCATTCCGTGCCGCGTGCTATACCGCTACACCACTGCTGGTGAACGGTACAGACACGAATTTCCCCTATGCATTAGAGTTGCGCCCGCTCGGTCTTTAAAGGGAGCGCTCCGATCTCGGTCAATCGGTCAAATGAACTAGTTCGGTCTTTTAGTTCCTTTAGCTCCGAGGAGCGGCTCCGACCGAAACAATGTTTAAGATCGGGGAGCGAGTTTATTTAGCTCCGCTCTTTATACGTTTCCTCGTTCAGTTCAATCATCTATCGTTCACTCACTCCCGCTCCCAATGCTCGCTCCCATACCGTTTTAGCTCCGACTCCGACCGATCGAAGCTACAGCGCGGACCGGGAGCGGGACCGAGACCGATTAAGATCGTTTACGAGGAACTAGTTCTTTTCGGTCCGCGATGGGAATTCATTCTTTTTAGTTCTTAGTTCAGGACCGACTCAAGCCTACTATGCATCACATATCTCAGCCTGTTTGTTTCTTATATAGCCACTTAAGCAGTGACACTAGCGACATCTATACTGTCTAGCTCTCAACGAGAAGCCTTCAGTACTCCATTAGAACTAACCGCTCACCCGGACAAGAGATGTCGCTATTAAGCAAGAATTCTCTTAGTTTGATTGCTACACCACTGCGTAGTGCTGGTCTTATTTTTCTGGTTTTTCTGTGCGTCTATATTTGGGCCAATCAACTATTTTACCGACATTTTGGGCGTCTCCTGCGTTACCAAAATTGTCTCTGGCGTTACCAAAAAATCGTACTTCCAACAAGATATTTCACGGTTTAATAGGTTGAATTTACTTAGGATGGCAAGTATTCATGCACAACCATCTATTAAATTACAGAATAACATGTTTACTTACAAAAATCTGCAATTGACAACATTTCATATTTTGTAAGACTATAATTTGATTCGTTCTCTGTATTCTGCTTGGAAATAGAAAGACGCTGATATTTTTGAAATTTCGCTACGATTATTAATTAATTTATTACAAATTATTTAAGTTGTGCTTATTCGAAAAGGGCTTAACTCCAAAACTACGATATAACAGATCCATTACTTTTGTCTAGTCTCTATTAAAAAAAAGATCACGTAAATCATGCGTAAATCTGAAGTAGATGTTGTCAAAATTATGACAGCTCCTTTTTCTGAAGCAAAAGGCAAAGGAAACATATCTGTTCTGTCGTAGTATTGGCAAATTCAGATACATTTTTTTATTTTTTTTTTAATATAGAGAAATAAATTATGATAAATATTTTGCCATGTTCAGGAGGCAAAACTCTTTCGATTCCTGTAGTAATTTACAGGTGTTGAAAAAATGAAATCTTGTCAATTGTTTGAAAAATGTCGCGGACAGATTAGTTTAGGTAAAAAAGTTGATTGGCCCATTTCAGTTTGTATTTTCAATGTCCTTGTGTTGTGTGGAGTGGTGTAGAAGCCACTCAGATATGAAAAACACAGGACTCACCTTTCATATGTAAGTAAATAATATTTAAAACACCATACTTGGCGATCCTGGAAAGTGTTAAGCATACGCATTGTAAGATCGCCCCCACGCTCGTCGCAAGAGGGCGGCGCCGACTCTTACGCGGACCAATCGCGGGCCAGCGTTGTGTATGAGAGAGTGTGAGTGTTACGTTGTCATTGCTGTTAGTTTGTTTGCGTAAATGCTACAAATGGAATCACAATCGAAGCGTTCATTGCTAGCAACTACGTTTCCAGAGAATATTTATTCGTAGCCCGTGGTATTTATTTTTTTATGTTTGTGTTGTCCAGAGCGCTGGCGAGCCCGGCGGCGCGGCGCGGCCGCAAGCGCCGCGGAGCCCTGCCGAACCCGCACGAGCTGTTGTCGTCGCCCAACTTCAAACTGTTCCTCTATTCCTGCAAGCTGTGCTCGTTCAAGTGCAACGCTATCAAAGAACTCACGGCGCATAAGGTGAGCGAAACGTTTGTTTATCATCCTGACGCCCAGAGTTCTTTGTAAAGGACTTATTGTAACTCCTAAGCATTATTATTTTCAATATGTCTGCGGCCGATCACGGAAGGCGACAAAAATTTAAACAAACAAAAAGCAATAAAATCAAAATACACAACTAATATAATAATAACAATAAAAACAAAACACAATGCAAATTAAATAACTACTTAAACTTTAATAAAAACACTAACCACCTCTAATTTGCATTATCCATAGACCACCGACGTCGATATGACACGCACGCATCTGTCGATTGTTTGTTTATACTCTTTATTGTACAAAAAGGTTGGTTGTCATGTCATATCTGATCAAAGTCGGGGGCTTTCCAACCTCTTGTTGGTCAGGTTATTGAACAATGTTCATATGGGAACATGTTACAGACGACGGAGCACAGCGACGGCGCGGGCAAGTCGCGCGGCGCGCGCGCGTCGGCCACCACGCTGCAGTGTGCGCGCTGCCCCTTCCGGGGGGGGACGCACTCGCAGGTAACATTGACACACTACACACTGCAAATTAACGCACTTAACTGTAGTGTTTTACCTTGAACAACCTTTTACCTTCAACAATAACCTTTTACCTTCAACTACAAACTTTCAAGTTCAACTACAACCTTTTTCGTTAAACTACAACCTTTTACTTTCAACTACAACCTTTTACTTTCAACAACAACCTTTTACTTTCAACAACAACCTTTTAAGTTCAACAACAACCTTTTACCTTCAAGTACAACGTTTTACTTTCAACAACAACAACCTTTTACCTTCAACTACAACCTTATACCTTCAACTACAACCTTTTACTTTCAACAACAACCTTTTACGTTCAACTACAACCTTTTACGTTCAACTACAACCTTTTACTTTCAACAACAACCTTTTGCCTTCAACGACAACGTTTTGCCTTGAACTATCTTAGCTTGAACAACAACCTTTTCACTTCTCATTTTCATTTTCACTTTTTATGCTCTAGTGCATAAAGTAAAATCTTCGTCTAAGAACAAAGGTAATCAGGTGTCAACATCCACAAACAAGAAACTTTCTACATGTTTTTTAATTATGTTTAATTTATATAAATCTATAAATCAAGCAAATCAATTAAAATAAACCAATAAAACTTTTAAAAAAATACAAGTTTATAATAACACATAAGTCCGCCCTTGTACAAGTATCTCAAAGTTTGTCAATTGTGTTTTGTTTCTTTTCTTTTGTACAATAAACAGTTTACATACATACGTACATAATAATGCATGAAAAATAAAACGTATTCTAGAAAGTGAACAATTGTTTCCACTGTTGCTATTTCATTTCCTCGCAATCTGAGTGAAAAGCAGAGTATAAAACTCTAGCATTAAACCCATTTCCCCCTCAACATGTCTATTCGCCCGCGCCGTACCAGCTCGGGTGGCTATATGAACGTCTTGGGTAAAATGGGTCGTTTTATGCTCTTGTTGTACAATTTACTATTTATTTACAGTAGCTAATAGGTACAAGATTATGGCACCAATCAAATTTAAACAAAATAACTAATTTAAGTTTTCTTATTGCAGTTAATGAGACATGTTCAAGAGAAGCATCTCAACGACACTAACAGTAGTAAGTATTGAATAAAAACAATTTGTACACTGTGACCTTTATACAAGAATGAAAAAAAAAAGAATGAAGAATGTTTGTTCTCGGGTCTTGGATGTTTAATATTTATTTAAGTATTTATTTATCTATATTTAAGTATGTTTATCCGTTGCCTAGTGTCCATAGTACAAGCTTTGCTTAGTTTGGGACTAGGTCAATTGGTGTCAAGTGTCCCATGATATTTATTTATTTATTTATATTATTTATGATATTGGCAGTGCCAGTTAGTGTAGTTTTTTGCGTGAGAGAGTAATGAACGCACACAAGCTTTCGCATTTATAATTTGTACTAGCTTTTGCCCGCGGCTTCGCCCGCGTGGAATTTGGTTATCGCGCGCTGTTCCCTCGGGTACTGCATTTTTCACTCTCTGGCCCATAAGCTATCTCTATGTTCCGGTTCGTCGTGAAAGACGGACAAACGTACAACCACACACACTTTCGCATTTGGGTCGATCAACTTTTTCTTGCCACTCGTTGCTATAGTTACGGTCTCCTGAGTCACTCTTTAAACCGTAAGTTTATAGGATTAAAGTTTACCAAACATGCATTTTTGTGGTCGTTTTAAGCCCCTTTTATTACTGGTCATCTAATAAGCATGTTAATATAATGTGACACAACATTTCTTCTATTAAACTGTACTACTTTTGTCCCCTGGCTGACAGGACAGAATCTTCTTCTTCTTCTTCTTCTTAGCCTTCCTCTACCAAATTCTTGGTGTAGGCCTCCTTCAACCTCTTCCACTCCGATCTATTTTGGGCAGTTAAAGTCCAGTTGCTGCCCGCCACCTTTTTTATATCATCTTTCCACCTCATTTGCGGTCTGCCCACTGGTCTTTTCTGTTCCCATGGTCTCCAATTCAGAGCAGCTCTACACCACGAATCGGTTTTTCGGGCAACATGTCCCGCCCATTGCCATTTGAGCTTCGCTATCCTTCTACCAATGTCGGCGACTTTACTTTGTTTTCTGAGCCATTTGTTAGTCTTCCTGTCCCTTGACAGGACAGAATAACAGCAAGGAATAGTTGATCCACCCATTTATGATATTAGTATGGATTATTAGGATTTTTAATACCTATGATTTTTTTTTCAGCCGAAGTTTATCTAAACTCAGCGGAGGCCGAGGCAGCGGACGTGCTGGTGTGCGGCGCGTGCGGGTTCGAGTCCGCGTCGCGACCGGAATTCAGGAAGCATATCGAGCTGAAACACAACGCCAGCTGAGAACTATAGATAAACCGCCTAACTGAGTCCTCGCCTGCGCGGTACAGGGGCGCGGGGGTAGGACGAGAAAGGGGAGTGAAAGAGGTGCGAGCGGCAGGCGCTTCTTAGCGCACAGCTCATACCGGTCGCGCCGCGGCTAGCGATCGCAAGTGCTAATGGCTACGGACGCTTTGTGAGAGGTACACACGAGATAAGATGAGTCGATATATCTTCGGACATAAAATTAATAGTCAGTGCAAACAAATGGTTTTCTAACGTATACGAATACTTTAGAAAAAAAAACAGCAATTTTAAGTTGAATGAAAAAAAAACGACTTTAAAAAAATAGACATAGGTACATATTATTGTAGTATTGTGTCGTATAGTCCAAATTCTTTATCTTGTCCGGAACTTCCTACCAGTACCTTACTCGATTCGGTCAAGAAAATTAGTTTTAACTATAACTCAAAACCCTCCTTCTGCCGCAATCAGAAAAAAATCATTTGTTAACCAACATGACGTCACATATCTTTAGAACTGTCTAGTGCACGTTTCGCCACTTGTGTATCTCGTTATTCACGCTCGCCGCCCGCACCGCCTTTCTCGTCCTACCCCCGCGCCCCTGTACCGCGCAGGCGAGGACTCAGTTAAGCGGTTTGCCTATAATGGCCGAGTAGAGCTTGTATAATTTAAAAGTAGTTTTCCGAAGCTTCCCCGGGTAGGCGTTACAAAAAAAAAAAAAGTGTACCCTTTCATTATTTTTGAAATTTTGGAAAAAATATGTTTTTATTTTTACTCAGAATCAAGAGCACATCGACTCGGCTAGTTAAAAAAAATGTCCCCCGAAAAATGTCAGTTTTGCGACGTTTCTTTCTTACACTTAGTATGGTCTTGTATTTCGGGAGAGTAAGACAGCCGGTAAAATTACTGGCACTTGAGGTATTTCATCTCAGGCCTCTAGGTTGGCAACGCATCTGCAATATCCCTGGTGTTGCAGATGTTTATGGGCGGTGGTGATCTCTTACCACCAGGAAAAGACCCACTTGCTAGTTTGCCTTCCAGTCGAATAAAAAAAAAATGGGCGTGACAAAACTGACTCATAAAATTTTGTATGAAAAAATGGGGACATTTTTTGAAACGATCGGAATCTATTGTGCTCATGATTCTGAGTAGGAAAAACCATATTTTTTCCAAATTTCAAAAATAATGAAAGGGTACACTTTTTAAAACGCCCGTGTGCTCTATGGTGTAGTTGGTAACTGGCAAACACATGAGAAACTTTTACGCTTTGTAAACTTGGGGGGTTATTTTTTATCCGACTGTGGGAAAGGCGATCAGGGTTTGTGTGGAAATTATGTTGGATGATTATTCTAAATTCGAGGACGTATCAATATCGAAAATTAATATATCTAATGTTAAAAGTCGACGGTTAAAATATCGAAAGCAGGTTCGATATTTTGACCGTCGATATTTTAACTATCGATATTTCAATTTTCTATGTTCAGATACTTGCCCCTAAATAGGGATGTTGACACCACCAATCAACTGAGGTACTTTTTACGAGCTGTCAAAACACACTTCTCCCATAGATTTTGAATGGCAATAGCGACTTATGACGTCATTATCCGCCAACTCAATCAACTAACTATTAGTATAGTAGGTATAGTATAGTATTTATTTATTTGTTTTAAACCAACAAAAAATCTAATTTTACAGTAAATCGAAAATTAATCTGGTTTTCAGGGCTAAAATAAAGCGTTTTTTTACTGGAGTCGCGCCTTTGAATTATTTTTTAATGGCGTCAACATCCCTATTCTTTATTCTAGGGTGAAACTCTTTCCCGGCCCGGATAACGCCGATATGGAAATACCGGCCGTTTTTTGTGTTGCCCATGGAAACTGACAGGAGCTTCTATGGGCGTGTACACGAAAAACAGGGTCGGTATTATCCGGGCCGGGAAAGAGTGTAGAGTGTCACCCGTATTCTAAACTCGATTTGATAGTTAACGGTCCATTGTGGATAGGTTTTCTTTAACGAAACTGCATTTTGTTTTAAGTGTAAGAAATATTCCTTAATTAAATACTAGTAAATGTTTGTAAGTAAAATTGTTTTGTTTTATTTCAACTGTGTTTATTCGTATTGGTTTCGAGGGATGGCCATAGAAGGGGGGGTTACTAAGAAATTTGTATCGTACCACAAAATACAGATTGTTCAGAAGTCAATCTCATGTACGTACTTCACTTTTCATACTTACGCTCGGCGGTCGCTCTAAGGTTGTCAATTATGGCTTATGCACCAAAAAACTATCGTGGTAGTGGCACTCGTATCTACTTAGTTGTGTGATTTATTGTTGAGAATGAAACGGGAAGAATGGAAATATAAATGAATAACTAAAATATTTTAATTTTAATTTCAATGTTATGTTATAATTTTGTCACAGAAAATATCTTGCGACGATTTCGTTATTGGCGAAATTCACGATTATTTAATTTAAACAACCGTCCACTGAACAGTTATAACTTTTTTTGTTGCGCCATTATTGCACAAAAAACTTCACAGACGCGAGTCTCAAGCGGATGGCATTCGCGCTCGCACTGATCCCAACCGGGCCGAGAAATCGTGTCCGTGAGCAGTGTCTATGTGTGCCTTGCTCGAGCGCATTTGTATGGAGATTGACTTCTGAACTATCTGTGTTTTGTGCTCGTACTGTCCTTCTCACTCTCGTACTGAATAATATTAGCGTCAGGGGGACGAAAAGATAAGTTCGAACTTACAGGGCCAGACCACATTACAGGACGCCGTGTATAGGTGCCAATTTTGGGCTCAGGTTTCCTTTCAAGATAAGAGGGCTTGAGCTGTACAACACGGATTGGGAACTGAAATGAATTTCTTTGTTTTTTTCCGCGACATTTTTCTTACCGTAAAACTAATAAGATCTTATCTTATCTTAACGTTAGGGGTCCTTGCGGATACACTTCGACCCGTAGGGATCTTTTGTGTAATTACCCCTCCCTCGCACTTGCTCCATTGCTTACTTATCACCTCATCCATAAATTGGATGATTTGACGTAGCAAAGTGCCTTAGTCTCCTGCCGCGGGGTAGCCACATATTCTACAATCTTCATTGTCCTGTAGTCTTCTTTTTTAAAATATGGCTTCTGTCCTAATTAATAAGACAATTTCGCCAGTGTCTAAGTATTCTCTTTCGAGAGGCAACGTTGTACGGTGATTGTAGTTTTTGTAACTGGATAGTAAAATTCCAGAAACCACGTGGAAACAACTTGCGCATTAAAAAATGACAGACACGAGAGCAGTATAGAATTTTGTGATCACTGTTCACTGTTAAGGTTAATCGCCGCATAAAACGCTATCAAAATTATACTTCAACTAGCCAAAGAAACAGAAATAGCAAAATTATAAATTGTCTACATCCGCCATGTTCGAATGCCACCAATTGAATCGCCCTGTAGTCCCATCTTTACTAGTATGTGTTTAGTATCGAAGTGACCTGTAAATGCCCCGACGATATGTCGGAGTTGTTTCCTACTGAGTGTCCAGAGTATTTTAGTCCAGCTAGTGCTGACATTTTCGATGAATCGTTTTGAATGCTTTAGACCTTCCAGTGTTTTCCACTCTTGTTGGTGTTTGAATCTGGTGTGGTCGTTTATAGCATTCTTTATGGTACCCTGTGAAAGTCTCACATACGGAACAAAACAAAAAAAAGTAAAATGGGATAAATAATAAAAATGCTTTAATTGTTGTTAAAAACTGTAATTCAGTCCATTATTTAATTACCACAGATATTCTAAACATCCATCCTTCATTTACACTATCACATTACACATACAATAATTGTAATAAAATACTAAAAAACTCAGAAAAGATATTACTGTCATTATTCAAGCGTTTCAACCGCCTCAATTTTTGTGGTCACATTTTTTTATAAATAAATATCATGGGATACTAAACTTGATACCGATCTACCTATACTCAATTTATTTTAACATTTGAAACTTAAGGTGGTTTGTCACGGTCAGCTAGGCACTACAGCGTCAGTAGATGACGTTAGTGTGCAAATTCCACGTATTTTATTTTTTTTAGGAATGAAAATGTGGATATTTTTATAAAATAATGTACCTAGCGCCCGTAGAGTGAAATTTGTGATATATTCTACCAAGTTTCAGATGTATTTTAATTCAGAAAATACTTTTATTTGGGAACGCTGCAGTTTCGACTGATATTTTCGCACACATGCTTGCAATTTGATGTAAACAAAAGTCTTTGTTAATTTCGCTGGCATGATCAAAGATCAGAATGGCCTAGTTGTATAAGGCTCGAGTTTACCCTAAGAATAGCTTAGGAAGTTCGGGTTCAAACCCGTTGAACAATTAAGCTTTTTTGTTTTTTTTTTTATAGTTCTCTGTTAATGATGTTAATGTTTATTGAAATGTGTAGCAAAAAATTTATAAGACCTAATTTAGGCACATTTTTTTTTAAATTTTAAGCGAATCTATCTATGAATATGCACAACTACAATACCTACTATGAGACTTATTCCTCACATCTACTCAAGGGTTGCTTGGTAGAGATCCCTTCGAGGGATAAATTCCTCTTTACGCACGGAATGATGAGGACCTGGGTTCGATTCCCAGCGCTGGTCTATTTTTCTGGTTTTTCTGTGCATTCATGTTTCGGCTTGTGTTTTCGTGTGAAATATTAAACTTTCACGGGATAACCGTAAAAGAAACAAAAAATTTGGAGTTGAAATAAAAAATACAAAAAGACTCTAAATCGTAATCTTGATTCTTCCTCTTTACAAAGTCAAGGAAACCGAATCACGTACCAGGGTGGAACCTTTTCATATTCAATTACGCTGTGATTTCTTTGGCAGATGTATGGGATGTCAACAATACATTAGTAGCACATAGGTTGCACTCTGGTATGTGACTCAGTTTTCATGACCGTAACTCAACGTTTTTTTATATATTTTTTACAATACAGTTTACATACTATGGGAAAATTAGTCATAATCATTATCATTATCCCTATACATAGATACAGGCCTCCTCTCACACAAGGGCTTGGGCTGGGCGTTGTTTTCAACGCAGGCCCAGTGTGAATTGAAATATAGCACACACACTAATAATTGTTTTGCAGGGGGTTCCACGTTTCTTCACGATATTTTCCTTCTACGAAAAACGTGACCATATGAAATTAGACTTGTTTATTTTTATTTCAAATTTAATTGGTTGGGTAGTAATCGAAGGCTCTATTGAACAACAAATTAAGAAAATCCATCACTAAGTCAGTTTTTATTTGTTTATTTACATCAATCAATCAAATTAGCCCACATACAACCACTGCTGAGTGTCTCTTGCATTTTCACGCCACTTTTCCAGTCTTGTGCCAGTCTCATACACAGCTTACCAGTCGACGATGTATGTTTTAACAGTGTTTTTCACTCTGTAATTAAATATTTTTTTATGAAAACAAAACATATTTTGAAGAAGCATATTTTGTCAAATGAACTTTTCTCTGAACTCCAAAATTACCGAGATATGAAGCTCAAAATTTAATCCGCTACCAAGGGGCTGGGGTTCCTGAACTGTGCATTTTTCCGGAATAAAAAATAGCTAATGTCAATCTCTGACCAATAAACTATCTCTATGCCTAAAATCACGCTGACCCGTCGCTCCGTTTCGACGTGAAAAATGGACAAACATATAAACAAACACATACACTTTCGCATTTATAATATTAGTATGGAAGTACGGATATGGTTTTCAACATTATCATCACCGTCATCATCTTCATATTAGCCTCAGGACGTTCACCGGTGGACTTTAGGCCTCTTCCGTACATATTTTCCCGAGTTGCCAATACTTAGGTACTCGCCACGCTTGATAAGCGGGTTGGCGAGCGCAGTATATGTATGTTGTACTCAGTCTCTACAGTACTTACTTTTCAATTTCCTTCTAATGCGTTTTTTCCGAGACTTGAGTATTGATGCTTTATATGTATTTTATTCGCAAAATTCGTGGCTTCATAGTTTCTAATGTGAATTATAATTCAGGTCAATACTTGAAAATATAACATCATTCACATTATAGTTATAGATAATTATAATTCCGCCAATTTCGAGGACAAATTACGATAATTTAATTTAGGAAAAAATTACTCTAGTTTTTACAATGTCATGACAACAAACGAACAAAAAATTGTGACTTGACATTTGACAATTGAGATGTTTTTATTTTTTTTTTATTTTTTGGAAAAAGCTAAAGCCACAAGCCATGCAGCTTTTGTCTGATTTTATCACTACTAATTTATAATCCGTTAATGCAATTTTCCGTACTTATTTATTAATTCGTTCATGTTATGTCATTTTCTTCCTAATTTCTGTCGAAAATCCAAAGAATTGGCAATGCATTTGTTCGTTGCGCTTCAGTCTTTTGACTGACGGACTTTGTACCTATGGCCAGCAAAAATATTAAAAAAAATAGGGAAACGGGCTCAAAATGGTAATTATGTAATTTTGATCAGACAAATCGAACGAAATCTGGCAACGTCGCTTATCATCGAATTGTCGGCGAGTTGACAACGTGGCTGAAACGCACACTACTAACCAAGCCGTTGGTGTACGATACTGTCGGCTGTTCACTCACATATTGACAAAAATGAACCAAAATAATCATTTAGATTAAGCTATTAATCAAAAGCTTTCTTAAGGTAAATAAAAAATGACGCAACTAGATAACGAAATAAACGTCAAGAGATGTGGTTTTAGTTTCAAATAATCTTTCAAGCGCAAATGGTTGGGAAAATTAATTAGTATGGAAGTCGTGCCACCTTAACGGTGAAATTTGCACACGTTTTTAAATGAAACAATGAAACTACTTAAATAAAATTTTGTTAACTTCTATACTAAAAATATAAAAAATTTCGCTAATAAATGTACATATGGGTATTTTTAGTCAATTTGTGTTCGAAATACCGAGAAACGTGTGTTACAATTTGACCGTTACTTCAAATCTTTAATTAAATGGAGTATAGTCCCAACTAAACTAAGCAAAGCTTGTGCTATGGATACTAGACAACGGATAAACCTATTTATACAGATAAATACATACTTAAATACATATTAAACATCCAAGACTCGAGAACAAACATTCGTATTATTCATAAAAATATCTTCCCGGCCGGGAAACGAACCCGGGAACTCGAGCTCCAGTAATCGTTCTGAATGTGCTGTCTGTAATAAGACATTACATTATTTTTTTAGACGTCCTGTATTTCTACTGGACAACTTTGAGATGGTAACAATCCTCTAGCTATCATTATCCACAAAAATGTGCCCACGAAAATAAAACAAACAAACGCTTGTATAATGGCCCTATGCGGACTACCGAGCTTCCACTTCTACCAATTAGTAAAGCGGCAATGAGGGCTATCGTTTTTTACCTCACTAGATGGCGCCACTGTTGCGTGAGGTTTTTAAGTCTGCTATAACGGGCGTGAAAACAAAGTTTAGATTAGACCTCATGCTACACTAGCGCCTCTAGCGGCGAATTCATACGCGATAGCCCTCATTGAGTAATTTAAATGTAAAATATGTATTTCATTTTTACCTAACATTTGAAAGAATACAATCTGTTTTTTGAGAATCTAAAAAGACAAGTAAAGGGTATTGAAATTAAATTCATTAAAAAAGTCTATTTTTATTTTTAAGCTTTTCGTTTCGGCATAATTATATCCCGTTGTATTTCCAAATATTCTACGATATAAAGGGGCGTTCAAGTGTTAACCACTGAGCCGATTTTGAAGAAATTTGGTATATAGGTAGTTTGAACTAGAGATGCCACGAATATTCGGCTTCTATTCGGTATTCGGCCTAATACCGAATACCAAATAATGAAAAAAGACACGTCATATTACTCAAGATTATATGTTTTCATAAACAAATTACAATACTTTAGTAAGTAAAATTAATGTGGTAAGTAGTGATGAATAAAAACAAGCTTTTCAGCATTTGCTGGCTGCATACGATTACGCTTTTCGTCGTAAATGATACCAGCTTCGGAAAATAGCCGTTCACTATATACGCTACTCCCAGGAGACGAAAGATAAACTTTTGCGACTTGTCTTATTCTTGTTTACGCCCTCGACAAGCATGTATTTTGAGCCGAACATTCGGCGGCCGAATATTCGGCGCTTCGGCCGACGGCGTCACCGAATATTCGGTATTCGGTCAAATCACTATTCGTGGCAACTCTAGTTTGAACCCCAAGGATCAACACAGGATACCTTTTATTGCGGTAGAGGGCGCCACCGCGCGATAACCTAGATCCGCGCAGACGTAGTCGCGGGGATAAGCCAGTATAGTATAAGTTAAATCTAAGGGCATTTCCTCTCGAGCTGCCCCTTGCCGCCTTCGTCGTACTCCTGCGAGGATATCCACATCTGCTGGAAGGAGCCGATGGAAGCCAGGATGGAACCGCCTGCCGACAAATATGGGAGGTTGACAAGTTTCTACGTCACAATTATTAGTACACTTAGGTAGTCATTCACGATGACGCGTGCCGTGGTTCTTATTATAATGTCATTAATGTCTAATTTTGACAAAATCACGCGTCTTCGTGGATTATAGGTATGCCCTTCTCTTTTTTTTTAGGGTTCCGTGCCCAAAGGGTGCCAACGGAACCTTATTACTAGACATCGGATTATATGCATTTGCATATTTGCATATGAAAATGCATATAATTCTATTTTTATAGCGTTATTGCATATTTTGGTACTTTTTCGTGGACAGTGCTTCTTTCAGTTGTTTTACGTATCTTAGTATCTTATTTTTGTTGAAATAATGCCACCAGTAAAAAAATACCCTGAGTTTAATGGAATTCTGGACAAAAAAAATACCAAAATTCATCAGAAAAATACTAAATCGATCAACATGTTCCCATTTAGCTGCAGAGATAGAAAATATGTATACACATGAATATAATGTAAATTCTTAATAATGAATGGTTTTTGATTGTGCATATTTTGTGCAAATTTTGTCCCTTTTTAGTGCATATTTGCATGGTATATATTGGCATTTTGATAGTGTATACTCCGATGTTGTACTGAGACGTCACTGTCGGTCCGTCCGTCTGTCACAGGGCTCTATCTCTTGTAAAAAATCAGTTAATCCGTCGTAATTCGCTAGTATTCGTCTTGACGAGTTCTTTGGTAAACAGGAGCTGTCTGTGTGTGTGTGTGTGTGTGTGTGTGTGTGTGTGTGTGTGTGTGTGTGTGTGTGTGTGTGTGTGTGTGTCTGAGTCGGTCTGTGTGTGTGTGTGTGTGTGTATGTGTCTGAGCCTGTCTGTCTGTCTGTGTTTGTATCTGTGTCTGTGTCTGTCTGTGTGTGTATCTGAGTCTGTTTGTCTGTGTATCTGTCTGTCTGCCTCACCTATCCACGCGGCGAACCGCCGCTCCATGGGCGAGGGCGCGGCGTGGCTCTTGAGGCGGTGCGCGGAGGGCGCGCGGGCCGCCAGCTCCTTGGCGAGCCGCTCCAGCCAGCCCAGCGTGTTGGCGCCGCCGCCGCACGCCACCACGGCGCCCCACAGCGCCGGGCGGGCGTC
The DNA here is from genome assembly GCA_037349165.1 of Choristoneura rosaceana. Taxonomy (NCBI): domain Eukaryota; kingdom Metazoa; phylum Arthropoda; class Insecta; order Lepidoptera; family Tortricidae; genus Choristoneura; species Choristoneura rosaceana. Next base: position 8,146,311 of record JAZBNJ010000046.1, on the reverse strand, counting down.
CGCGTCGCACGCCTGCGCCGCCGCGCACGCTGACATAACAATAACATAATTATCATCACATCTGTTTCATTTTTAATATCAATAGTAGTAATATAATTTAACGCGGCATACATACACACACATAACAGAAAACATTTCATTATTATTTTATATATATGACTTGATCCTGGGGTTTGAGTAACGCATCAAAACTCAAAGGAAGATACGTCGCGATAATGACGTACTGGCAATGCGCGCGGGCTATTTGAAAAAAGAAGAAAAAGAAGAGTTCGGTATTGAGATGGATTTTGACGGTGAGGGCGGCCGCCGTGTGAATAAATATTAATTTGTTTTAACATAATAAGAACTATTGGTGATAAAGTGAGTTTTTGCGGACACTGCGGACTATTTTTGGGGTAAGCTTAAAGAATTATATTTTATCTATATTGTTTTAATTTTACACTTTTTTTGTTCTTATAAATTTTACACGGAAAGTAGAGAAAGCGAAAGGTAAGTTAGCCTTTTGAACCAGTGCACCTAAAGGCCAAAGATGTTTTATTAACAACATCATTATTATAATTATCATGACATCATCATTATAATTATCATCACATCATCATTATAATTATCATCACATCATCATTATAATTATCATCACATCATTATTATAATTATCATAACATCACTCTTATAATTATCATCACATCATCATTATAATTATCATCACATAATTATAATTATCATCACATCATTATTATAATTATCATCACATCATCATTATAATTATCACCATTCGTCCCTGAACTGACATAAGCCTTGGTGGCCTAGTGGTTTGACCTATCGCCTCTCAAACAGAGGATCGTGGGTTCAAACCCCGGCTCGCACCTCTGAGTTTTTCGAAATTCATGTGCGGAATCACATTTGAAATTTACCATGAACTTTGTGGTGAAGGAAAACATCGTGAGGAAACCTGCACAAACCTGCGAAGCAATTCAATGATGCGTGTGAAGTTCTCTGGGCCCGCGTGGGAACAATGGCCCAAGCCCTCTCATTCCGAGAGGAGGCCTGTGCCCAGCAGTGGGACATATATAGGCTAGGATGATGATGATCCCTGAACTGAAAGATTTTCACTGCCCGGATAATACTGACCCTGTTTTTTTGTGTACACGCCCATAAAAACTGATATGAAGGCATTTCTATCATCCTTATCGTTATTATTACTTGTAATTCAAGTTGTACCGTACGTACCGGTACGTCAGTTGATTGGTGGTGTCAACATCCCTATTGCTTCAGTCGTTGTTAATACCAGAAACCGAAACCGAAACTTCTATCGAACACTAGATATTTTTAGTGTTATCTATAAGACGAGCGTGAACGTTGGGAGAGGAAGGCCTAGACGAACGTACCACGATCAAATCGGGGACATTCTGAAGAAAGGTCGGGTCAGGAGTACTCTAAACCGACGTGCATGCATGAAAAGATTGATGAATGTAGAGGAAGCGAGAGAATGATGCCAGAATTGTAGCAAGTGGAAGGATGTAGTCTCTGCCTACCCCGTTGGGAAAGAGGAGTGATTTTATGTATGTATGTATGTATAATTTTCTTCACTAAAATCGTCATAATTATCAACACTATCATTATAATAATAACTATCATGATCACAATAAAGAATACATGAAAATATTTTTTCATGAACATAATTGCTTCAGTCGTTGTTAATACCAGAAACCGAAATCGAAACTTCTATCGAACACTAATGGCCACTTGCAGGAAACACGCAAATCTCGAGTTAGCGTTAAGCTTAGTTTAGTAGTGTCAAAATGTATGGAACTGTCAAGCTTAAGCCGGGCTTAACAACTAAATCTAGATTTATTTTTACCTGCAAATGGGTCTATACCCTGTCTATTTAACAGAGTTAGCAAAGCGTTCTCTCTGTTGCACTTTTGTATGCAGATGAAAGGGACAAGAAACTGTCAGTGGGCGTCAACAATCGCACGTCGATGGCGTTTGTTGGAATATTCGTAATATTTCTCGTGATTTTTGTTTGTAGTTAGAGGCACCTCAAATAATTAACTTATTGATAACATGACATTGTCATGGTCATGTTTATTCATCTATTACTCATAATTATTTAATTTACGAACCAGGTAAAAATTAGTAACCAAAGATAAGCACTTGAAAGCGTCCGCACCGTACGAGAGACAGATGTTGACTAAATTTTGACAGGCATGTAAACCCATCTTGTGCCTGTGCATCGTCCTTATCGCTGACCAATGGGGGCTATCGCGAATGAATTTTCCGCTAGAGACGCTAGTGTAGCGTGAGGTCAACGAAATGTCAAATCTCATAGTTTTTGGGTGAGCTACGCGGGTTTTTTTTATAATTAGAATGATTTTGTGAATATTTTGCATTACCTGAAATTAATTATGGCAATTATGCGATACGGGGCAATGAACGTCTGTAATTTGAGACAGTTTTGTCTTTCGGAAACTTTTGCCCTCCCTTTTTTCCGAATAAAACGGTATTATGCAATACTGTGGTTGCTCAATATGTTTATGATACTGTTTTACGATGTATTAAATATGATTTTAGTCTAAACTTTGTTTTCACGGCCGTTATAACAGACTTTTAAAAACCTCACGCAACAGTGGCGCCATCTAGTGAGAGAAAAAACGATAGCCCTCATTACGTGCATTCTTTGTTTTCTAGTACTAACTCTGTTAAATAGACAGAGTATAGATATTTTCAGTGTTACCTAGATGCGGCGCTCCGAGGCTCTGCTCGAACAAGCACTCCGCCATCTTGAAGCGCTCCACGCCGAAGTCCTGGTGGTAGCCGCCGGGGAACTCGTAGTGCACGCCGGGCACCGTCGCCGCCACGCGCTCGTCGTACGCTGACTCCGAAACCTAGAAAAAATAGTACAATCAACTTCAACTTTTTTTTTTTTGGTAACCGGTCGCTTTAGGTTGGCAACCACTACTGCCAATGACTCCTGACGACAGCAAAAGTGTATACAGTACCGTCTTTACCATAAGGGCATAAGGGGCCAGTGCCCAGAGCCCCATCCTCAGGGGGCCCCGAAGGGCCGAAAATTTTTCTCACATTTTATCTCAAAATGCGCATTACCTACACTTTTCTTCAATACATTTTCAGGTCAAGTTATGAGTACATACTATTCGATTTCGACGCACAAAAAAAAAAAACATACAGCCGAATTGAGAACCTCCTCCTTTTTTGAAGTCGGTTAAAAAGGGCCCCAAATTCTTGTGTGCCCAAGGGCCCCACCACAGCCTAAGACAGCCCTGAGTGTATTGTAGGGATTAGGCTGTATACCGCTGGCAGGTGGTAAAAATGACCGCCTGGCAGGCTAGACTGAATGTGTTTTGTATAATTATAGTATTTTTGCATTTTATAATTCTGGAATTAGATTTAAATAGATTGACAGCGGTATACATGCCGGAGCACAGATCGCTCCCGACAGCCTGAGAGGCTTGATCTATGATTGTAAAGTATATTTATAAGTCTCTGAATATATGAAGCGAATTGAAGAAACATCCTTTTGTTTGAATTGAGTTTAGCATCACGCGCGTAGATCCCCTATACCTAAGCTCTACCAGCTACAGTCCCCACAGTATATTGTGTTTGACCAGTTTTTAAGAAAGAAAGAAAGAAAGAAAGAAAGAAAATACATTTATTTAACGCCATAAAAGATAAAAAATAAAATAAAGATAAAAAACAATAACATAGAACAAATATCAGACTTAAATGACGCTAAATAGGTCCCCACTCAGCATAATGCCACGGCAAGCCGTGGCGCTGATTTTCAGTGAGGACCTTATAGAAAAATAGAAATAGTTTCCAAACGTTTGATGGCGTGAAGTGCTTGTTGCGTACCTAAAATAGACATACAGACATTGAGACAGCACAAAACATTTAAGACAATACAAAATAGTACAATCCGTGAGCTTTTAGAAAGCCCTTCGGGTTTCGGGAGAAATCGGAAGGATTCGTTAGTAAAAAATGACATTGTCTTTTTGACTCAGTAGCAATCCATCACGGGTAGAGTGCACTCGTTGCGTTTTCATTGATTTATATAGAGCAGTTAAAACCACCACTTACATAATAATATATTTATTTAGGTAGTTTGTTATTTATCGGAAATTGATTTCCATGGCGAGTCAACTTAAGCAGGGTATTTCTGTAAATAGCTAATCACTGGAAATAGTTTACAATGTAATTTATAAATATTTTGTACATAAGTTGAAAGTTTTAAGAAACAAAACAAGAACGAGTTATAGAAGCAACGGGGAATTCGAAAGTACATTTAAAAAAATATAAAACGAAAGCAGACCAAAAAAATTCATTTAACGTACCCAAGTGAAGTAGATACAGTATACCAACAACTCTATATACTTACCTACCTACATTCAATCAAAAAAACTTACATGGGCTACGCAGTGGCAGAAGTCTTCATACTGTCTTTTTAGCATGTACTGTTGCCAGGAGTGAGTGAGACCGGCCGGCAGTGTCTTGAGGGTGTAGCGCGCTCTCTCTCGCTCGCGAATGACCTCTTTGCTCTGAAATCATGATGTTTATATTAACCTACTATAAATTATCCCTGGCTTTGATAAAAATAGGTTTGGCAGTTGAATTGAAGTTACATTTCACCAAATAGGGATGATGACACCACCAATCAACTGACGTACTTTTTATGAGCTGTCAAAACACAATCTCCCATAGAATCACAATGGCAATAGCGAATTATGACGTCACTATCCGACAACTCAATCAACTATTTATTTGTTTTAAAGCAACAAAAATCTGATTTTACAATAAATCGAAAAATAATCTGGTTTTCAGGGCTAAAATAAAGCGTTTTTTTACTGGAGTTGTGCCTTCGAATTATTTTTTAATGGCATCATCATCCCTATTCCTATGGAAAAATTTTTGAGTGTGTGTGTGTGTGTGTGTGTGTGTGTGTGTAGCTAGCTAGGCGTCTAATTGGTTTAAGTGCCGTGCGTGATTTATTATTTTAACTAGCTTCTGCCCACGGCTTTGCTCACGTGGCATTCGGTTAACGCGCGTGTTCCCTCGGGAACTATGCATTTTTCCGGGAAAAAAGTAGCCTATGTCACTCTCAGGCTCATAAACTATCTCTATGTCAAAAATCACGTCGATCCGTCGCTCCGTTTCGACGTGAAAAACGAACAAACATGCAAAAACACACACTTTCACATTTATAATATTTGTATCCATTTTTTAATATTATAAATGAGAACCTCATTATAATATGTAAGACCTAATGTACGACATGATTACTATGCAATAAATGAATTATGAATTATTAAGTGTGTGTTTGTGTGTTTGTCCGTCTTTCACGCCGTAACGGAGCGGCGGATCGGTATTATTAGTAAATTAGTATATTAGTGTTAGTATGAATTTACGCGTGCAAAGTCGCGAGTAAACGCTAACTTTTTTTTTTATTCGACTGGAAGGCAAACGAGCAAGTGAGTCTTCTGGTGGTAAGAGATCACCACCGCCCATAAACATCTGTAACACCAGGGGTATTGCAGATGCGTTGCCAACCTAGAGGCCTAAGTTGGAATACCTCAAGTGCCAGTAATTTCACCGGTTGTCTGTCGGGTGGCTAATCTATTATAACAGGTTTATTTAGTATGAGAATGCATCGTTACCTGTATGCTGTAGACAGGCAGCATCTGTATGTGCATGCTGTTAAGAAGATTCTTGGCCTGCGCCGCGAGGTGGTCGCCGCCGATCGGGGACCGCACCGCCGCGCTCACCAGGGCGTAGCTGTGGACGAGTTTATGTGGGTGACACAAACCCGAGGCCGTATTGCCTAATGTTTCTGACACTCGTGATCGCAATCAAAGGACATATTTCGCATACAAAAGCTGTCATTTGATTGCGATCGCGACTGTCAGAAACGTTAGGCAATAAGGCCACCGGTTTTTATTGTATGGAGAAAACTCGGTTTTCGGTTTTACTCCATACATCAAAAACCGGTTGTGTGACCCCTAGATGTTTATAAGTTTTTGGTTAAAAATTACATTTTCAATACAAACCATTTCAATTTTAAATTTGTTTAAAAAAAATGTATATCTAGTTGAGTTTCTTGCCGGATTCTTGTCAACAGAGGTTTTGCTGCATAAATGCTTGTTATAGCCTAAATTGAATAAAGATATTTTGACTTAAGACTTTGCTGACTGCATTTTTTGTTGATTGTGCTTTTTGTTGAGCCGGGTGTAATGCTTTACCGGCCCGGATAACACCGGCATGGCAATACCGACCCTGTTTTTCGTGTACACGTCCATAGAAGCTCCTGTCAGTTTCTATGGGCGTGTACACAAAAAACAGGGCCGGTATTTCCATGTCATTGTTATCCGGGCTGGTAAAGACTATCACCCATTGAGCCAGCAAAGTTGCAGACGATAGGTGGCGCTGACGTCGTGCAAAGAACCACTAGAACTAGTTCAATCCCCAATGTGCACGGATTGTAATAAGATTGAGGACTTAATACATTTTTTGGTGGAGTGTGTATTATCTAAGGACAGCCATGAGAGGTATTTGAGTTATTTGGACCTGTCCAATGGTGCAGTGAATATTATTTTGAGTTGTCCGGTATCAGAAGATGCAGTACGAATTTACAGGTTCATCAAGCACTCCTTTGCAGCCAGATAATCTGGACATCGCAATAGGAGTGTTTGATGAATGTGGCCATTGAGTCTTTCAATGAGGCTGGCATAGTCACACAGGTGCACTTAAGCCTCAAAAAAAAAAACATTGGTAGAATTCAATCGAAACCCTTACCCGTCAATCACTGGCACTGCAGACGTCTGACTAGCACCGGCATCAACCACCAGCGCTGTGCTCTTCCCATTGGCAAACGCACAGAGCACGGCATTCTTGACGAGGAAGAACGCAGGCGCCTGGTACTTCTCAAACAGAAGCTCGGCTAGCTTCTCACGGGCCGGCCGTGACGTCCAGACTGCTTCCGTGAAGAGAGCCGGGTGATGCTCTGATGGGGAACGAATTACCTGCGAATTTAAGTTATGTTAAAGAAGTCTATGGTGTAGAAGAACGAGGGTGAATAATGGTGTACTGCCGTTTCGCCAAATTATTTTTCGCCAAATTTCACTTCCCAAAAAACTTATTGCAATAGTTTCATTTCCCAAACGAATCTTTGGCATATTTACATTTCGCATTTTATTCATTTGTTCAAATTATCATTTGGCAGAATTTTACTTTGTCAAATTTTATTAAGACAAACGTTTATAAGCAAACGTTTTATATTGGCAAATATTGTATTCCAAAAAAATGTTTGTTCAAAATGACATTTCGCACAAACCAACCACAAAAACCAACTGCTACCAGAAAAGTAGTTAGAACTGCGTCTTCCACAGAAACGAACTGCTATTAGAAAAGTAGATGAGGTTAGACTGCGTCCCCCACAGAAAACAGACTGGCACCAGAAAAGTAGGTTAGGTTAGGTTAGAACTGCGTCCCTCCACAGAAACGAACTGTTCCCAGAAAAGTAGGTTATTATGTCATGCGATAGTTTGGGAAGAGTACATTTTGCCAAACAATACATATTACCAAATATTACTTGGCAATATGAAACATGACTAAGTAATTATTTGCGAAACAATAATTTGCCAAATAAAAATTTAGTAACTGTAAATTTGCGATAAGTTTTTTTGCCAAATGATGTTTTGCCAAATGATAATTTGGGTAAAATTTTTTGGGATGTGATACTTTGGGAAAAGTTTTTTGGCCATACATTAGTAATCCGTGAATAATAGCCAAGCAAACAGTGGCGTAACTATAGGGTGGCAGGGCTGGCAAAATGCCACGGGCCCCCGACCCAAGAGGGCCCCGGCACAAGAGACCGCGAGCTAATTTTTAACCCCCGACGCAAAAAGAGGGTTGTCATAAGTTTCACCGCTATGTGTGTCTGTCTATGGCGCCGTAGCTCTTAAACGGGTGGACCAATTTGAATACAGTTTTTTTATTTGGTTTTCTAGCGACAGTTCTTAGACATGTTTCATAAAAATCGGTTTAGCCGTTTTAGAGATATTTTGTTGGTTAGGTTATTTAACATTGTACCTGAGTAAGTATTTTATTTTACTTAAAATTAAACTTTGGTGACGATTTTTACTGATAGGGCCCCATTAAAAAAAATTGCCACGGGCCCTAGATGGATAGTTACGCCACTGCAAGCAAATTAGCTGATTGGAGTGGCAATGGGCAGGGCAGGCCATATTGCATAGAGAATAGATGGACATTGGGACTGAAAGGATCTCAAATGGAGACTGGATTGGCAAGCGTGTTCATCATCAAGATGGATGGATGACCTGGTTAAAGCTGCGGGTTTACAGTGGATGTATAGAGGCCCTTAATTTTGTAACTAGGAGACCCCATACATCCCTGTATTATTATTGTTCTTTTAATTATATACTGTTTTTTTTAAGTTTTTTAAGCAACTGAAGGTCTTTCGGGGACGTCTATGTCCAATAGTGGATGTCCTACAGTTGATATGATAATGATGATGATGAAAGAAGTCTGACTATGACAGTATTAGGAAAAGAATGAAACACAATATAGTCTACTATTCCAATCCTGTCTGGCACACAAGAAAAACTTTCATCTTTAAAAACTCTTCCAAATCTCCTAGCCTAGGACTTCCCAACCAGGGGGGCACGCCCCCCTAGGGTGGCGTAGACAAATGTTAGGGGGGGGCGTCATACGTAATATGTTAGTATACATTTCCAAAAAAAATAATTAACGAGTAGGTAAATAAGGAATATGCATGTGATTCAAATATAAGTGAATTTACCTAAGGGGGGCATGAAAATATTATTTTTGGCTCGGAGAGGCTCAGCAAAATAAAGATTGGGAAAGCCTGCCCTAGCCTCTGTTATATATTACCTTAGCGTAGCAATAGTCCAGCATCTTCTCAAACAGGTCCCAGTTGTCAACCTGGCCATCTTTCATGTATGTCTGCACCTCCATTCCAGGGCGAGGGACATGCAGCTCTGTCACATCTATGTAGTGCCGGAGCTCAGAACCAGCTTTTGTGCCTGCAAATATAAACAATAAAATTGAGCTCTCCTAAGTAACAAAATCGCACAGACTTCGCTGGTTCGGCCACCTACTATGAATGGGAGAGGATCGGGCTGCCAAGAGAATGTATGTGGGACGACCGACTAGTTGCTGCCTGGTTGGGCGAGTCAGGTACCGCTGGGAGGACAGTGTCCAGGCAGATCTGCGACGTCTTTAAGTTGACGACTGGCAAGAGGCTGCACATGATCGGGACAGATGGCATGCTCTCGTTTCGGAGGCCAAGACCCTCTTTGGGTTGCTAGCCGAATTAGTTGGTTAGCACAGTCAAAGACAAATTTTGACGGAGTATACTTCTAATATTGGTAATTGGTCTCCATGAGATGGAAAAAAGATAGAAGAAGGTAATTTCGTTGAAGAAAATTTTATACAGTGATCTTCAAGTGTTATCTCACTCGAAATAAAGTATCTCCCAAGTTACTACTTACACTCATGACAGTGGTAGTAATTGTAGGTTCAGGATCAGTACTGAACCATTAAGACGGATTTTTCAGGCAAAATTTCCCTTGCCTTCACACTGCAATGCTGACGTTCAGACTTCGTTGGCAATAGAAAGCTCATTGTAAGGACCTTTAGTAGCATTTTATGATACCCGCGGGAAGAAATGTGTCTATCCTTTTCTAAAACCGGACGAAGCACTCAAAATAGTTGGTAATAGTTTGTCCAACAAACAATAACTTTCGCAACTGTTTTCAGCATAATTACTTACCGGTCTGCGTAACATTTCCGTCGGGAACCTTTTCCTCGCTATCCGGGATATGTGTAGCTGGTCCAACGCCGACCACAGCAGGAATATCCGCTTTTGGAGTATCTTCCTGAGCATAACCTACACGCAAGCTATGATGGCCCGGATCAAATACAAGGGCTCCTATTTCGTCCCCACCGTATAACATGCCGTTCGGACCACTCATTTCGCACACACTTTACTTATAATTACTAATGAAAGTCAATTGAATTTGATTTTTATTGAGAAATTTTACGCGGTGTTTTGTTCGCTTCGTTAAATCACAAACTTAGCGTTTTGTTTGGTCGATTTATGTTTGGTTAAAACGGAACGTGTCATGTTATATTGATTTCCATTTTATTATTTTAAGCGGTAGTAAGCAATTTTTAACTAATTTAAAAGTTAAATGATAAAAAAATCACAGCATAAGCAGTACTGAAGTAGCAAGCTGGCCATTTTATTAAATATCAAAACTCGATTTAGTAAAACGCATCAACAATGTAATGCGTGTAATGGAACGTGATGTACCAGTATTACCAGTGTAGATATTTTTACAGCGTTCGAGTAGATACTTTTTGGCATTTTTGAAGATTTTTTTCTTAGGGTTGCGGCTTTAGCACGTACGTACGTACAGCGATTAAAAGCGATTTTCTGAAATTAAGAGGGATGGTGTGCGCACTGCTTCATAGTGCACTTAAACAATCATGATTATTTTTTATTAATAAAATAACAATAAAAATAAAAATAGTAGATTGTACAACAAGAGCATAAAACGAGCCATTTTACCCGAGGCGTTCATATAGCCACTCGAGCCGGTACGGCGAGGGTGGATAGACACGTCGAGGGGAAAATGGGTTTAATGCTCGAGTTTTACACTCTGCTTTTCACTTCGATGGCGAGGAAATGAAATAGCAACAGTGGAAACAATGATTCACTTTCTATGTACCTTTTATTTTTTATGAATTATTAAGAATTCCATTATTTTAATTTTATTGATTTATTACGATTTATTTGAATGATTTTTAGTTTTATATAAATTAAAAATTATTTAAAAAATATATAGAAACTTTTTTGTTTGTGGCTGTTGACACCTGATTACCTTGGTCTTTAGTTGGTATTAGACGAAGATTTTATTTTATGCACTAGAGCATAAAAATTCATTTTATGTCGCCTAGATACAGCATAAACAAGAACTTTAAGAGCATGAGAAGTGAAAAAGCCTTTTATTTCTTTGCAGTGAATTGACAGATTTACTCTAAAATTTTTAAAGTCTATGTTATGTCTTTTTTTATTACAAGCTTTTGTTTAATATTACCTGTCCCGTTGTCTGTCTGTCTGTTAGTCAAATCTTACCATTTAAATTCGACCAACTTCCAGTACTCGGATAGACTTGATATTTAATTTTGGCATACTTATGTAAATTCCGTGACAATATAATAATCTGGTAGTGACATCCTGGTACCTAGTCTAGCGAGGATCGTCTCCGCAGGATGGAACTCTTCAACGGTTAATAGCATTGAGTTGAAATTTGGTATGCAAATGTAGATTGGGTGGAAATGCAAGTAAAGTCGGCAAAAAGTCCAGTCAGCAAAAAATCTTGTATTAAAAATTATTTTTGTAGCAAAAACTTTTTGTGTTGTATTTTTCGCAATTATTCCAGAATAAAATAAAAAATAAACAAAAAGGGCAATAAAAAATTGGATTTCATTTAAATAATACAAATGAGAGTTTCACAGTCATCAGACGTTAAGTACCGCGGCATTTTGTTTGTTTATTGTTTTTGTTTGTGTATTTTATGCTTTAATTTTTTTTACATAAAACTGACTCGTGATTGACCCCGTTTCTCAACATGAATGGTGTAAATGCAGACCATTGTGGCCTAGTGGTTTGACCCATCACCTCTCAAGCAGAGGGTCGTGGGCTCAAACCCCGGCTCGCACCTCTGAGTTTTTCGAAATTCATGTGCAGAATTACATTTAAAATTTACCACGAGCTTTGCGGTGAAGGAAAACATCGTGAGGAAACCTGCACAAACCTGAGAAGCAATTCAATGGTGCGTGTGAAGTTCCCAATGCGCACTGGGCCCGCATGGGGTACTATAGCCCAAACCCTCTTGTTCAGAGAGGAGGCCTGTACCTGGCCTGTAGTGGGACGTATATAGGCTGGGATGATGGTACAGACAATTGGAGCGAATTCCATTCCCCAGTATTTTGCGTAATGAAAGACTAGCTTATGCCCGCGACTTCGTCTGCGCGGACCTAGGTTATCGCGCGGTGGCTCTCTCTACCGGAATAAAAAGTATCGTATGTTGATCCTTGGGGCCTAAACTATCTCTATACCAAATTTCATCAAAATCGGTTCAGCGGTTTTGACGTGAAAGCGTAATAGACAGACAGACAGACAGAGTTACTTTCGTATTTATAATATTAGTAGGAATGAAGCAAATCTGTCATGAACATGTCATGAGTTGGCGCAGCAGGTTAAGGGAAACATGAAAAATAAAATCATACGCCACCAATAATGTTTATTACAACACAAATGTTCGTTCGTTAATACGGCTACAAAACACCAAATAATTTAAGTATGCACTATCTAACACAAATCTCGCTAAACATAGTCTTAAACCCATTTAGAGCTACTATTCACCGTCCAAATCCCAAAAGAACGAACTTGTATGCACGCTCTATGAGAATTTCATTATTCATTTTTCTTCTAAATTATTTAGATTGTGAAATTTTAGACCGCGGTGAATAGAAGCTCTGCACGATGCTACGAATATGAAAATACGCAAATTGGCTTGTACACGGTTTTATGCAAAATATGCAATAGTGTACCAGCATAATTTCAGCCACTTTTAGGAACAGACATTTATACAATCAAAATTTTCGATTAAAGTTATTTGAAAAGCGGACAAAACACAAATTCATTGTTAAATTTTTACTAATATTTACTTAATGGCGTTAAAAACGAGTTCAAGTCTCACAATACAAATAAAAATGATAGCGTTAGCACCACTATAAATTAATTAGGTACTAAATATTTTCGAGATGGAATGAAATACTAAATTATAATGTAAATTTAATGCTAGTGAATATAATGACAGTAGAAATTGACTAGGAACTTACCAAAAGGCGGCCGTGTAATCGTGTGTTCATATTCTCTCACGAACAAGATAAGTAAGTACAAAATTTATTTTATAAATTACTTTACCAAGTTGTATAATTAAGCTACATTGTTACACAAACTAATTACCTAATTAGTCTTACAAAATATAATTTACAGAATTTTTAGTATCTTTTCAACGTCAAAACTCAAACATATTTTAGGTATTTATCCTCAAATTATAGCAGCATTATAGCAACTCAAAAATCAATTATATTGAACGAGCAAATCCCAATTTGTAATATAATAATAAAATACTTAACATAAAATATTCTTCAGGATTTTAAATACTAGAAAATCGACAAATCAGTTTATATAATTACAGAACACTTGGGCATTTTTGCGCCGGGATGACAAGGTGCGAATTATTTGACTAAGTTATTTTTGTAATAATTTGTTTATTGGAATAAATTACATATAATAGCTACGATTCCCTACAAAATTAGGACGTTTATTCCATGGACTCTGCTCGTTTATCCAATGTGATCGACGCTCAAATAAACTTAAAAGACAACAATATAATGCATTTCTCTAAATCCTTCCTTCAATCCCTCTACAGAGTATAAGGTTAAATTGCTGGATTGCATTCTCCGCATTCTCTAAATACCTTCAGGACACGTTTTGGCGTACCACAAAAAAAAAGCTAATTTACTGACTGACTCATCCTACTAGCATTGTATTACTTTTACATTGCGCACTGTGCATTCTAATGTTAGTTGCATGAAATTACTTAATTGGATACTTGATGTAAATTATGAACTTCGGATTTTCGTGTAGTTACTAGTAGTTTTGTATACCTATTAGACATTTTAAGCGTGGTTGTACCATTATCTATTCTGTGGCGTGGTTTAAATGAGCAGAGGATAAAAGTCGTTAGGATTTTCGTGTAATAGCAATTTTGTACATGAGATATTTTAAATATGTTTACTGAACGGCGGACGTGATCTTTAGAATCTTTGTAGGTATATATAAATTTTGTTTTCGAAGTTTAGCTTTTTCATTACGATATGGCTACATTCAAAAAGCGAGTGTACCATTTCTTGCAGGGCCGGCAACGCATCTGCAGTCCTGATGGTGCTGCGGATGTCTATGGGCGACGGTAATCACTTAACATCAGGTGAACCGTCTGCTCGTTTGTCTGCTATTACATAAAAAAGTATCATATTAAGGAATTTTGGTTTTCGAAAAAATGCTACAGACCCGTAATTTTTTCTTTTAAATCTTATTAACTCAACACCGTCGCACGCGACATCATTTTTACGCTCCATTCCAATACGTGCCTTACATTTCAACATCCATGACCTCATCTCTTTGCAAAGAAGTTGGAAGCGTCAAATTATTCCTTGATGCGCGTGACAGCAATCTGAAGTAGGATGTACACGAGATATTAAGAGCTTTCCCTAGGGATAATGTTACATCGCTGAATCTTTGATCGATAATGATTATATCATTAGTTCCTGTACTATGCTAGAATCGTCTAACACCAAGATCTTTTTAACATTAAAAATAATCGAATTTCATTCGTTTGCCTTCCAGTGGAATAAAAAAAAAAACCCATCGAAAACAACGATGTTTCGTGTCTATAAAATTGCAAAATTTAAACGCTCCATTAAGTATTTCGAAATCTATACATTTTCTACCCATCGAGGTAAAATATTGAGAATTTGTGCTGAACTTGTAGAAAATTAGCCTGTATTTAACTTCCGACTTACTTTGGTGTCTCATCAAGAAATAATTCAAGTTGGTAATTCAACAACTTTAAATATAATAATACAAATGTATCCTCACGTTAGACATTTTATCTTTCATTACGTACGTTGAACTTGAGTATCCTTTCAAAGGTTCACGCTGCCCGTAATACGTACTTAATTTGTGGCTTTCCCGGTGTTGGTTCTAAAATACCCACACACAAAAAGGTGTCTCAAAGCTGTATATCTTGTTAATAGTGCAAATAAAAGGGACGAAAGGAAGGTTGGACATTTAGGAACAGGATAATACGTAAACATCTCACTGTGTTGCCGACGAATGTGGTTTTCATTCGTGTCGTATGTTCTTAAAAGAATTTGATTTCGACTTTACGATGCTGTGTCTTCCTTCATCTATTACATCGTTTTCCTTTTATTAGGATTTAATACTGCTAAAGATAGGTACTAATAGTATACCTAGGGCCATCCACGAAGACATCCACGTGATTTGTCAAAATTAGCCATTAATGAGATTGTAATAAGTACCACGGCACGCGTCATCGTGAATGACTCTACCTATAAAGTATAAATCGTCAATGATACCGCAATGCCACGTAGTTATAAGTAGTGCTATGAGAGTTGAAGTGAATGATTACATGCACAGCTACAAAAAGAACTGATTGCAGGAAAGGAGAATGAATGAAATGAATGAGTAAATGTCAAAATCCTGCTGTCATTATACGAAATGTTCTTGTGTGTGTGACCTCAACTCTAGTGGCACTACCTATAACCAACGGTGCCTAGTGTCATGTAACCTAGATAAAGTAGCAAGATTTCACGACGGGTGTACCTACATAAACACAAAGACATTTATTTTAAAGCCCTCCTGTAAAACTTTGTTTTTAGTCAGATACGTGGCATTAGCCATTTTTAGTTCCACGGTATAACAGTATCATTGACGAAATGATAAAATATCAAATTAAATTAATTGTTCATACAGTGGTTTTATACGCTAAGCTTATTTCAGTCCTTATTTTGTATTCAGTGCGTCATCTTTCAATCAGTATAATATTATCTGGAAAATGTAAAAAGTTTTGACATTATTCCACGACTGTTTTTACACTTTGCAAAAGATGTAGATGGTAAGTAACTCATAGCCGTTGAAGTAAGCTCTACTTTGAATGCAGTTAATGACATGCATAATGTTGCTCTAGCGATCTAAATAGCGCTGTTATCAATGACATACCTATGTGTAGGTACAATGGTCAGTGTGATATTTACATATCGTGGTACAATAACGTCAAAACTCTAAATACATTCTTGATTCACATATAGGAGCTGACTAAAAAATTTACAAATTGACTACGATCCTGACAATTACATTAGAATATTTAGGTACATTATGTTTTAATTAACATCAAAGTTATCTCATTTGGTATTCAAAAGGGAAATCATCCAGACTCTAATGTGGATCGTCTTATTTTATTTTATGAATTGATTACTGAAATTGACTGTATCATTTGACAAATGTCACAATTTGAATGTCTTTGTTTACCGTTAGCTAACTATGCTATATTAATTTCCAAATGTACCTATGTCTGTCGCTTTAGGCCAGCATTTTATCATTGTTTTTGATTATTTTGTTATTATATATGTTAATTTTTGAAGGTTGAAGGAGGCCTACACCAAGAATTTGGTAGAAGAAGGCTGAGAAGAAGAAAAAGATGTTAATTTTTATGTTTTTTTCTTTTATTTACAGCGCATTGATATGAACTGTAATTATACATTTTCATTGGTCAAAATTACGGATTGAGGGCAACAAAAACAAATACCAAAACAGATAACTTTAACGTTTGAACCACTTGACATAAGTGTATAATACATTACTGACATTTTACGAACTTACCAAAAATAGTTACATAGTGTTTTAGATAAAGCGACAATACATTTATCTTTAAATATCATGTAAAAATACTAGTATTCTGTTACATACCTATTCAGACATTTCAGACCCATATTGGCACAATTATCCATCTTATGCCCATTTTAAAAATGAAAACAAAAAAATTTACTTGACTTGGCATTTTTCTAATGAAACGTTTGCCCATCACTTGTTAGCAACCATTTTTTAACGAAGTCACATAATACACATATCAAAATTGTTATGAATAATACAATGCTCTCAAATACCAAAATTATTTAGGTACCGATAAAATATATTTTTGTGTCAAATCTTGAAGAATAAGTTTGAGGAGACCATTTTTACTAGGTACTCATATTTCGATTTTTAGTGTTTTTTTTAAAGAACAACGGCTGGCAGCCATAAAAAAAAAAACTAAATAAATATATTATTATAATTAGTCATTCTTCCTCCCTACTTGTGTGAAAGCCGGCTTAAGTTACAAACTCATTAGCCAAGCCTAATGTGATGTATGTGATATACAGAGGCCTGGCGGTTGCGAGGCGGGAAGACACCAGGACACTGGCGTGCATTGAAAATATACAATAAAATAGGGATGTTGGTTGACGCTATTAAAAAGTAATTCGAAGGCACGACTCCAGCAAAAAACGCTTTATTTTAGCCCTGAAAACCAGATTATTACCTACTGTAAAAATAGATTTTTTGTTGCTTTAAAACAAATTAATAGTTGATTGAGTTTGTCGAAAAAATAGCGAGTTATGACGTCATAAGTCGCTATTGCCATTAAAAAGCGACGGCAGGGTTAGGTTAGGATACCTGTTTCCTTAAAAAAAGATCTTAAAGATTCACGCATCTCGAAGCTTTATTATGGGTAATAGGCAACGGATAAACATATCGTCACTGTAAAGGCAAAATTACTGAAACGCCAAAACGACATTTCGAGAAAAACCCATTTAAAGTTTTTTTTTTAAGAAAAAAAATCATATCTTTTTATCTAATCATCCGATTTTTATAAAAGAAGTTTTTATGAAAATCTTTTTGATTTATCTATGTTTATCACTAGGCTTCCTATTATTTTGTGCACTATTTGAGGAAATAAGTGGCGCTTAAGTAATAATAACTTATTTTTTAGTAAGTCAAAATTTCTTAAGTACCATGAGCTTAAACTTTCTATGTAGTTTGAAAGTACTGATAACACATAACATGTAGAAATAAAAGTACGTGAAAATTTCGTTTAATGTAGTATGGTTGCTGTCCAGGTGAAGTAAAATGACTTCAATTAAACGTGTTGCTTTTTCACACGTATGGTATTACTACTTAAAAGGCAAACACATAAATTAATAACTGAGCCAAAATTCATTTAAAGTAAGTTTGGCAAAATTGTTTATACGAAGAAAATGACTCCAGCGATAAATTTACCTATTTTTAAGTACAATAAAACTACTGATAACTTTGTTTGAATAAAAATTTATACTGAAGTTGTTCAAATTCAATCATCACATACACAAAAAATTACGTAACAACTGCAACACAAATGAAATGCTTCCAGTTTTTTAACTATGGTTAGTTTATTTGAAATTATCAGTTCTTAATACAAGGTATTTAAATAAAAGATAGTCATCGTAAAGTAGGTATCTACTTCTAGTATGACTCAGTAAGAACGTTTTATTTCTTACACTTGTCATAATGATTGAAGAAGAAGTTATGTTGCAACAAATGAAACAAGAAAGTTTCAACTTTTTTTGAATATATTAACGAATTAGCTCGATGTTTACCATAATATTTATCATAGTATTCATAACATTCATAGGAACATTTTTTTTATAATAATGTCAATTAAGTATTCTTTATTGTAATTTATTTATTTCTTGTCGATTTACAATAAAATGGAATCAATTTTTATTTCTTAATTTTATTGACATGGATAAGTTTAGTATGTTTGTGTATCATTCCATGAGTCACAGACGGTTCTGACAGAATATCAGCGCTGCAGGCATCTGACGCCTCAGCATAATGCAGTCAGCGGCAGTTTTTCTTTTGTGGGGACAAACAAAATCGTGTTTTTTCATTTTTTTATTTATTTATTGTTTTATTTGTTTTTGCTATTTATTGTTATTATTTTTTGTATTTGTGTCTTTCTGAATGTTAATAAATGTCTTCTGTCTTTCTTTTTTTCTAAAATTGTGCTGATAGATAAAGTTGAGTGGGTACCTATTAGTATCAATTGAGTTCAAATTCTACTAAAAAAAAAATTAAAATTTTACGATTAAATAAAAAATTAAATTTCCCCCGGAAAAATGATTTTACTTTTTTTCGTGTTTTAATTGCTTTTTTGGAGGAATATATTTGCAAAATTTTGAATTCATAAATAAACCTTAACAATAATAATTTGTACAAACTTTGAACCTCTGTTTCACATCTTCATTCACATTTCCGCGTGTAGGAATGAGTGAAATCCGTAGAAAACCACACTGTTAACGATTGAATTGAAACAGTTTTCTATTATTCCGGGAATCGAATTTTTATAAATCTTTCACTAATAGTTGTTTTTTGATTAGCTCAGTTGTTTCAAAAATAAAAAAAAAAAACAGAAAGTTTAGATATTTCCCTATCCAACGGTTCCGAAAATCCAATATCCAATGGTATTGGTATCTAATTGTTCAAAACATCCTTCCTAAGGGCACCTCTATGATACTTTGGAATCTAAAGTTCAGATAAATTATATTACATAATGAATTGATTAATTGGGCGTAGGTATTTAATGTTTATTTTCGTTTTTTTTTTAGAACAAACTTAAGTAATAGTTTTTTAAGTATATTTTAGTTTTTCATTAAGTTATCAAAACTCAATCTGCTGAGTAGAGGATGTTTTGGCAATGCTCGAGTAAAACTTCGATAAAGATTCGATTGAAAGTACTTATTTTTCAGAGGTAACTGGTTTACAGAGGAAAATGCCAAGAAATTTGACGGTTACAGAGCTTTATATTCAAGTGCGTGCGAAGCTATGATTGGTTAAATAAAAATTTAACGTCATGCCCTCTGTATTGCGCTTAAATCTTGTGTATAGATTCTAAAGTAACACACATAACAAAATAAAAACAGTTGCGTTTGCAACAATGTGGTATCTGTGATATCAACTTTTGAGGAGTTCCTTTATGAGCAGAAGACCTTACTGAATACAGCATCAGGTGGTGTCTATTATATAAAAGTATTGTCATTGAAATTGAACGATCGTGCAAAGTTTCTTGCATGTGCCATTAAAGTTTGAGGCATTCTCTCCTGCGGAAACGATCCTGGCCATACTACCAAGATATCACTGCCCATACCCATATTGACATTTCAACCCCATCGCACCCCAACAAGGGAGATGATATTTCACATCCACCATATTGGATTTTAAAATCGTTAATGTTTTCATAATTATCGAACCGATAAACTATAGTAACCATACCCATGTTGATTTTCGGACTTTGTCACCACATTTGCCTCTTATAGGGGTTGAATCCTCAAAAAACTCGATACACGTGTTTATTCTTGTTTCCACATACAAACTTTGGGCCCCCATTTCACCCCCTTAGGGGATTAATTTCGAAAAATCTTTTCTTAGTACGCGTCTACACCCATTAAGGAACATATTTATAAATTCCAGATTTCAAGTTTCTACTTAAGACCTGTTAGCGGTCTTGGCTGTGCGTTGATCTATAAGTTACCTAGTCAGTCAGTTTCTTCTACAGACACACACTTGGTACACATCACTTAGAGTTCTCCGACATAGTCAGTTCAGTACTATGGTTAACTAACATCAATATCAGTAAATACAAACATGCATCTTGTTGTGGGCGTCAGGAATTACGATAAGGTCAGAAAAAATCTGTTTATATTACGTCAGTGTTTCTTAAGAAAACTACTATAAGATAAATACTTTAATTAATACAAGTAATTTTCTTTTGACACTTAGTTCTGGCATATTTAAGAGGATTTGCTCCCATGAAGAACTAAATATAAAGGCTAAATATTCGAGCAGACTGACTTAAGTGCTTGCGCTCGCGCATTTTTATTACGCGTAAACAACCTTAATAGCAAAACATATTCATTTAAATAATACTGATATGATGTTATCAAGGATAGGATTATTTCTTAAAAGCTGCTTTTAGTTCCCAAAATTAAAAATAACTGGATGGCTCAGTTACGTATACGTCATTCACTCGACAAAAGCACGAAAGCAACATTTCTTATACGCCATGCTCGATCCGATTGAAAATAAAACAAAATTACTTTAATAGAGCTACTGTTATATGGTAGGACAAGCACAAATACTGAAAGAGTTTTATTTATCACAAGATAAGAAGACAGTTTTACTTAAATTGCAGTTTTTGTATTTTTACGGTAAAGAGATATTACTTATGCGACACATGTGCAAAAAAGACCAAAAAGTGTGGCTCTTCAGTAAACGAAAAAACAAAAGAACCGCCTTTTTACGGGTTACTGAAGCGCCACAAAAGTGCTCCGATAGCTACGTTACCCAGATAGATCGACGCAGAAAAATTCGCTGATTCCGAATATGTATATAACTCAATATGCCCAATTTGGCGGTTAAGTAATTTTGCCTTTCCAGTGACGATATATATAAATACATACATATTAAACATCCAAGACCCGAGAACAAACAAATTATTCATACAAATATCTGCTCTGATCGAGGATCTAACCCGGAACGAACGAACATAGTCAGAAGGGTTACTCCGAAACACAACGTTCGAAGTTCGTGTCGTGCGATCCCTCTCGCTCTCGTATTAAATAGTATAAGTGTGAGAGGGACAGCACGACACGAACTTCGAACGTTGTGTTTCAGAGTAGCCTTCCAGGTTCAGCGTTCACAACCGTACGATAATTATCGTACTTTTACTTCAAGTCTGTGTGTTATTGCTCCATTTCATATGTTTTTTTATGTATTATAGTCATTATCCTAATAGATACGATTTTTTTTTATAATTTTACGGCCCTAGTACGATAGCTGCCTAGCTTCAGGTTGTGAACACTGGTCAAGTTCTCTAAGCACTTTGCTATCCATTCGCATAAAAGGAATTAAACTAAAAAAATGCAGGTCAATATTTTGCACGGCACTACACACGCTTCCAAATCTCAACGATGAGACTCGATGTTATATTATTTAACGTAAGAAAATTACGTACGATATGAAATATCCTCAATCATGTCGGATGGAATTCAATTTCATTGGAGATATCGACTTGTCAGCTTTTCGCAAAAAAATCCTGACGAATTTCATCGAGATTCTCGAAATTGGTGCCTTCAGACTTGGTGAAACTAAGCATAGACTTTGATAAGAAAATGTACTGCTAATAAAAGCCTAATATAATACTCATCATCATCATCATCATGTCAGCCGAAAGACGTCCACTGCTGGACATAGGCCTCCCCCAAGGCTCTCCACTCAGACCGGTCTTGTGCATTTCGCATCCACCGCAATCCCGCGATCTTAGTCAGGTCGCTCCATCTTGTTGGAGGCCTACCGACAGCTCGTCTCCCGGTCCGCGGACGCCATTCGAGAACCTTCTGACCCCATCGGCCATCATTCCTGCGTGCAATGTGCCCCGCCCACTGCCACTTCAACTTCGGGCTATGTCAGTAACCTTAGTTCTACTGCGGATATCATCATTTCTGATTCCCCCCGAGCATAACCCCGAGCATAACCCTCTCCATAGCCCTTTGAGTGACTTTGAGCTTTCTTATGAGGCCCATCGTTGGGCCTCATAAGAAATATAATACTAGTGAAAGTAAATTATAAACATATATTTTAGAGCTTTCTTATAAGCCGTAAAAGCCCCTCAGAGGTAACAAGTGTAAAAAATAATTATAATAACAAAGTGCCATTTCTGATTTCAAATCGGTAACGTGTTTCCATAGAGATAGGACCGAGCTAAATACTGACGCAAATGATCTCGCATTTTAATACCCATAAAATCATGCATCCACAGCAGTTCGGATTCACAAAAGGCAGGTCTACTACAGACGCGGGTCATAGTTTAGTTAAATTCATATTGCAAGCCTGGGAAGAGCAAAAAAAAAAAACAAAATCATTTATTCAGTAAATAGGCCGCAATGGGCACTTTTACACGTCATTTTTTAAACTACCAGCGCTTTCGGAAAGACCATGATTGCCAAGAAGAATGCGCAGCAAGAAACTTGCCAGAAAGTAATTTTTTCAAGCACATGACGCTATAGGTGTATTCTGCTATCTTTCGACAGCTTTTGACTGTGTGAATCATGATACTTTAATTAATTTTGTAATAAGGGATTACAATAAAACCGCTCCTCATATACGTAAATATTTCTCAGGAATTTGTCACAAAAATATTTCAACGATACTAGTTCAAAACAATCACAATCAGCAGAATGCTTATAAAGTTTCTTTTTCTGATGATTCATTTAGATTGCATCCCTTCAGTCTATAATCCATAATACTTGTGTCTTGTGACCACCCTTTCCCAAAGCCCACCTCAGCGAGGTGCCAAGAGAGGATAAAGTTTATAGATTGTGTTACTGGCAGACAGGCTTTTTTTAAGGGATGTCAAAGTATCGTATTTTCTGTACCTAACTTAATCGTGACATTAATTTAATTATTAAACTAAAATTACACTCAGTTTCAGTTACATTTATTTTGCTGCACGTCACATTGCTGACAATTACACATCTTGTTAAAAAGTTAATTAGGGCGTTTATTTGAGCGTTTCAACCGTCCCATTTTTCTGGACACTTTTCTGTAAAAATGGCCGAATATTTTGCTACAGTTTTTTAGTTATCTGGTAGAAACACAGGAACACTTACAAATAATCGTAAAAACGACATCGAAATTTAGAGTCAATTCGTAAAAAATGTGATCAGATAAATGAGGCGGTTGAAACGTTCGAATAAACGCCCACTACGAGTAAGTCTGAATTTTAGTTTATTAATTAAATTAATATCATGGTTTAGTTACAGTAATACGTTTAGCCTCCTTTAAGAAAAGTCTAGCTGCCAGTAAAACACTGTAGAAGTATTAAAAAAAAGGAATTCCCTTGTTCTTCAAACCCACATTGGTATGATTATCCATCAATATGCTGAGTTAACAGAACAGAAACTTTTGCAGTTGAACTGGTACCTCAATCGCCTTGTGCACCTCATGTAAATAGGATAGAAGTGGAGTCAGTATCTAAACTCCTGTTCGTATGGGCTAGGGTCGGTGAAGGGAGGAACCAATGGAGATCAAAAAGACTAACCTAAGCCACAGTATAACAATATACGTGCACAAGAACCTCGCAAAGTCTAACGAGAGAACGCATGTTCTCCCGGCTTTCCAGCAAATGGCTGAAGCAAGACTGTAGGTAGATAAGAAACCCCACCAACCTCCTCTTCTCCGTAGTGAGCTCCAGGGACTTGGGAAGATGCAGCCGGGTTTTTTAGCCGGTGAGAGCTCGGCACTATCTTGGTAGTTGGCCTCCCTTCCCATTCGTCCGTAGTGGATTTTTCCCGTCTGCGCACCCCCTACCATAGAGCACCTTGTATAAAATTCAAAAAACAAGTAAACAAAGGTTGACCAGTGTCTTGGCCTTTAAGGCAACTCAATAAAAAACAATTCTCATCAGTGACACCCGCTATACTTACCTACCATTAGTGTACAAAATAACGAGCATAAGTGCAAATCGCAAGGGGAAAAGCACAATCTTCTCATTTGTAACTGATGATTTAGTTACAATACAACTTACAATTGAAGCACTAGTTGATACTAGAGACTTTACTTCGAATTCAGTACCACTGTTGCACAAGTTGGTATCAGATATTTTATTTCCAATTTAGTTACCACTGGTGCACAAGTTGGTACAAGAGACTTTACTTTCAATTTAGTTACCACTGTTGCACAAGTTGGTACTAGAGACTTTACTTTCGATTTAGTTACCACTCGTGCACAAGTCATACCAGAGAGTCTACTTCCAATTTAGTTACCACCGGTGCACAAATTGGTACCAGAGACTTTACTTCTAATTTAGTTACCACTCGTTCAAAAGTTCATACCAGAGACTCTACTTCGAATTTAGTTACCACTGGTGCACAAATTGGTACAAGATATTACTTCCAATTTAGTTACCACTGGTGCACAAATTGGTACCCGAGACTTTACTTCCAATTTAGTTACCATTACCACTGGTGCACAAGTTGGTACCATAGACTTTACTCCAAACTCCGTTCCGTTTTCTTCACTGGATCGAGCATCCAAAACCGATAGCACTGAAGAGAGGCGCGGCCCCCAAGCCCCCGTCACCATCGGCGACTCCTGCGAGGTACTTCGCTCTGGTGCAATCCGCGCATGTGCAGTTGTCGGTCAGGGTGCAAAGACCACGGGCTGTGGCGATGGCTTCCCATTTGATCTGCTCGTCGTGGTTACTGCTGCCACTCAGGAGGTTCTGTTGGGAATGAGTAAGAGGTACATATTTCATACATTTTACTTGTCCCGATATCGGTATCGGCGTCCGATACGGATATCCTATGCCTTTTGGTATGTTTAAGATGACATCCTGGCTTGTCGCCGGAAATTATTTTCTTAAATCGGTGCATCCGGAATCCTAAAAAACCGGCCAAGAGCGTGTCGGACACGCGCAAAATAGGGTTCCGTAGCCATTACGAAATAATTAAGTAACATTTTTCTAAGGATTTCCTATTTTATACGGAATCTTCCAAGTTTAGGTATATTTTATACCTTACGCGGCTATTTACTCATAAACTACTAATAATTCTCAAGAAAACTTAGCTGTTATAGTTTTTCTTGAAAGTTCGATATACTGACTACTATCCTGAATTTTTTCAAATTTTTCCACCAACCGGTTTAGATTTTAGAGGGGGGACGCTCGATTTTAGTGAAAATTTGCACTTTAAAGTTGAATATTTCGCAAATAAATTACTGAATCGAAAAATCGTTTTAGCAAACCCCTAATGGTTTTAAAGTACCTATCCAACGATACCCCACGCTATAGAGTTGGATGAGAAAAAAAAAACACCGCCACTTTACGTCTATGGGTACCATAAAAAAAATTGTTTTTGTATTTTTAATTGTACTATTTTGTCGGCATAGTTTACCTATAATATATCCGTGCAAAATTACAGCTTTCTAGCATTGACAGTCCCTGAGCAAAGCCGCGGACGGACAGACAGACAGACAGACAGACAGACATGGCGAAACTATAAGGGTTCCGTTTTTGCCATTTTGGCTCCGGAACCCTAAAAATAGCATTACCTGCATAACCTGCACATCACTGGCTCTCCACATATCCCTATCCCTGAGCTGCTGGAACTCTTTGACCTTCCGTCCGTTTTTCTTCTTCTTCATGTACAACACAGCCAAGGATTTGTCCATCGGTCTGAGGACGCTAGGAGTTATGGGCGTCTCATCAAACTGTATTGAGTTGGCGTCACAGGAGGTTGAGGCATCGTCGTTGTCTATGGCTAGAGTGTCGTCGTGTTGGTACTCCTTGGAAGACTGGTTGGTTAGGTTGTGGTAGCTCATCTGTGAAAAAAAAACCTGTTCAGTGAAAGGACTCGCACACCTATAATAGGGATGATGACGCCATTGAAAAATAATTCGAAGACACAACTCCAGTAAAAAAACGCTTTATTTTAGCCCTGAAAACCAGATTAATTTTCGATTTACTGTAAAATTAGATTTTTTGTTGCTTTAAAACAAATAAATAGTTAGTTGATTGAGTTGCCGGATAATGACGTCATAAGTCGCTATTGCTATTGAAACTCTATGGGAGAATTGTGTTTTGACAGCTCATAAAAAGTACGTCAGTTGATTGGTGGTGTCAACATCCCTATTCTGTACAAATTTGTAGGTGTATATTCTATGAATATCCGTGTTAGAGAGCTCTCCTAAGCAGAATGGCAGTGTGATGGCGTTTTCGATGGTTACTTACATAGCTATGAGAATTAGACTGCAATTTAACAATGCCTCGTGAAGTTTTTATTAAAAAAAGAACGAAATAAATATACTTATTACGATTATGAAATACTGGCTGTAAAGATTTTGAACGCCGCCAAATTGATATTCGAAATTTCGAAATTCGAAAACGAGGAGGTTTTTACCACAGAATATATAATAGTACTAACGTGCTTTTACTAAGGTAATTTTTTGACATTTGTCACCCCTTTAAGTTCGTTGTACGGGATACCCCGCATGAAATAAAGATAAATTCGTTCAAATATGTAAGAACAAAGAGATAGAACGTGTCTCTACCCTCTGAACTAAGATGAATGTGGTGATTAGGATATTTCTAACCTATGTACAAAGCCTTTACCAAACTCCAGAGTATGAAGAATTGACTGATTTAGGATTTAATACTTCGGAAGAGTCGTATTAAGATACATGATTACTATCGCCAGATTAAATAATTTGCAATCCCACTAATATTATAAATGAGGAAGTTTGTAAATCTGTTTGTTTGTTTATTTGTTTGTTTGCTACTCAATCACGTCGAAACCGCAGAACCAATTTCAATGAAATTCCGTACACAGGTAGTTTGAGTCCCAAAGAAGGACATATGGTAGATTTTATCCCGGAAAATTGCTTACAGCGTTATTCATAAAAAATCCTTAATTGAGGCTTGATCAGTCTGTTAGTTAACAGACTGATTAAGCTTGTTTGACGTTTGTCAAGAAGTATGATTCATAAACGCTTGTTAACAGTCTGCTAGCTGATGAGCTGCTGATAGACTGATTAGACGCGTTATGTTGGCACTCTTGACAAATCAAAGACAAAAAATAGCCTTATCGAGAATTAAAAAAAAATAATTGACAGCAGTGACAGCAGAGATGTTTGTTTTCCCGCCATTTCCGATCCGCGTGTTTTAGTAGACCTAAACTAAGTGCAAAAAGCCGTAACTATTTTAATCATCGTAATTTTATTTTTTTCATATTATTAAAGGATTTTTAAATAAAAATTCCTGAAAATAAATTTTCCTGATTTTTTTTTAATCTTTGCGTAAACTTCCATAAAAATATCATCGGTATGGTTTTTTGCTCTTGTCAAAGTCAGCTGTTCAAATTTGTGGCGGCCATTTTGTGACTTAGCAGAGAGATAAAGGAGGGTCTACGGTCTTCTAACTTTAGCAGAGCCTTGATCAACTGATTAGCGCTAACAGACGTTTATGAATCACGTTTTTTAGCATCGGGATATCAAGGAGCCTTCAAGGAGGCTCTAACTTTTTATGAATAAGGCTGTTAGTTTTCGCGGGATAGCAGTACACGAATTCTACGCGGACGAAGTCGCGGGTAACAGGCTAGTATGATATAGAACATTATCTGAGAAGGAACTCTATGTATTCGGGATTTTGATCATTGTTCAGAGAGTAGTGCGTGTATTATTGGTGTATTACTTATGTCCAACATTGACCGTTACAAGGAAAATGGCGGTGCCATTTAATGAGGGTTTTCCGACAAGCGAAATAGCGAAATATAAAGGTAGAAAGAACGAGAGAAAATATATTTATTCGTGACATTGATTTAAGTACAGAACAGACAAAATAATTACAAAAACGACAGACAGATAGGGGAAACAGTGTCACGAAACGGGTCCGTTTCGTGACCTCAGCATAATACCGGCTCGAGAGCCCGCCAGCCAAGCAAGCCAAAAAAGCCAGCGCTGGTCTTCCGGTGGGACCGTAAGGCCGTCAGATGGCGTTGGTATCGTGAGGTCCGTTTGACAATGAGGGCTATTGCGAATGAATTTTCCGCTAGAGGCGCTAGTGTAGCGTGAGGTCAACGAAATGTCAAATCTCATAGTTTTTGGGTGAGCTACGCGGGTTTATTTATGATTAGAATAATTTTGCGAATATTTTGCATTACCTGAAATTAATTATGGCAATTATGCGATAAGGGGCAATGAACGTCTGTAATTTGAGACAGTTTTGTCTTTCGAAAACTTTTGTCCTCCCTTTTTTCCGAACAAAACGGGATTATGCAATACTGTGGTTGCTCGATATGTTTATGGCACTGTTTTACAATGTATTAAATATGATTTTAATTTAAACTTTGTTTTCACGGCCGTTATAACAGACTTTTAAAAACCTCACGCAACAGTGGCGCCATCTAGTGAGAGAAAAAACGATAGCCCTCATTGAACTTTGACGTTTGAAATGAGCCAATCGCAAGCAAGACTGAGGATTCGATTTGTAGCATTCGAACATGGCGGATGTAGATAATATCTAATTTTGCTATTCTGTTTTTTTGGCTAGTTGAAGTTTAATTTTGATAGTGTTTTATGCGGCGATTAGCCTTAACAGTGAACAGTGATCACAAAATTCTATATTGCTCTCGTGTCTGACATTTTGAATGCGCAAGTTGTCTCCACGTGGTTTCTGGAATTTTACTATCAAGTTGCAAAAGCTACAATCACCGAACAACGTCCCTCTCGAAGAAAGTACTTTGACACTGGCGAAACTGTCCTATTAATTAGGACAGAAAGACATATTTTAAAAGAGAAGAAGAAGAAGAAAACGAAAGCAAGACTGAAACATCAAACGGACTTCACGATACTAACACCATCTAGCGATATTTTGCCCGTCGGAAAACCCTTATTCCTACTCCCTTGGTGTACGTAGTTTTGGAGTTTGACTTCTAGATAATTAATGGATGGATGGCTCCGGTCTAAGTTTTATATCTTAATAAATAAAGATTAACTACCTCACAATATAAGATTCATAGAAATGTTGCGTACCGTAAACTGCTTCAACTTTGCCCTCTGGCCCAAACATTGCCTGATTCGATTTAGACCCACTTGCAGGTAAAAGTAAATCTAGATTTAGTTGTTAAGCCTGGTTTAAACTTGACAGTTTCATACATTTTGACACTACTAAACTAAGCTTAACGCTAACTCGAGATTTATGTGTTTCCAGCAAGTGGCCCTTAGAGTCGATAACTTAAGTCCCTTCTAGGTTTTAAACTTTTATTCCTCCATAATAATAATTCCTGTGTAGATAAAAGCTTAAAACCTACCTAGAATGCTAAGTTATCGACTCTAAATCAAATTAGGCAATGTTGGGGCCAGAGGGTAGAGTTGAAGCAGTTTACGGTACGCTAAATAGTAAATTGTACAACAAGTGCAAAAAGTGCGCCGTTGTGCTCGAAACGGTTATATCCATCAGAGCCGTAGGCGAGGGTCGATATTTAGTCGTGGTAAAAAGAGCCATTATTCGAGCGTTTCAATCATCTTAATTTGCGTAAAATGTGACCACATTTTTTATGAATGGACTGTACTTAGTTTGATCACATTTTCGATAATTTTTTAGACGTTCTGTACTTCTATTAGATAACCTGGAAATTACATACAACAGAATTTTCTGCCATGTCAAAAAAAACTATTCCCACGAAAATCAAATAAAATAAACGTAAATCAAATAAAAATTAGTTTTATGAGCATGTTATATACCTACACAGCTTTCAATTCGATTGCGAGTGAAGTAAATGTGGTGAGAACAGTAATTTGCTAAAACCTATGTTGATCATTTGTTAAATACCTACCAACGGGTCATCTATTGTATTTGCTGAATTCGCTCCTCCGAGGGATATTTGGCTTTCAGAGGCAACCTGAAACAATTGCATCCTGTAAAGGAAGTCATTTTTTTTTATAGTAACTAATGTTTAAAATACATAACTGCTTATTATAAAATTCTACTGAAACCAGATCATTAAGAAAACGACTGGCATAGGTACTGGATGTAAGCTTTTTAAGGGGTGACGGCACAGTATATTATTATATATAAGCTAAAGCAGTATGGAAGCTACGAATAAATCGATCGAAACGAACACAGTCACACAAACGTGCGCTTTACGCGGCCTCTTGAGGTACGGCGCGGTACTATAGTACCGCGAGACCCCCTTAGAGGTTGTGTAGAGCGCGCGTCTGTGTGAGTACTGCTTTAGCTTATATATTCTGTGGTGACTGGCTCCCACCCCACTCCTGAACTTTGACGAACTTCAACTTTGATATTTTTCTGACAAAAGAATGAATACACGTACAATATGCTCTGATAATGTAACTATCTACCCTATTGCATGTACAGTACACAATAATATTACATATTCTGTGCCACTGTCAGGTAGTACACTTAGTAAAACTGGTATAGTGAAGCGTCTAAATCGGACGATTGATCAGTATCAATGGTTCGATGTAGGCGCTCCACTATATTGATAGTTTTCAAGGCATGCGATAAAACGGACAATGGCACAGTATTGTTAGCGTTGAAACAACGTATCGCTCGTATCGCTCTCTCACTTCTGTATCGTCCCCATGTATGTACAAAACTAAAAATATATGTCGCTTGGAACTCGTCGTTCTTCGTTTTCCTGAAGATTCTAACGAGAAAAAAAGAAAACCGATCTTTTGTTTCGTGTTCCGAAAGACATTAGCAAATTAGTTTTAGTGTAGATCATAGTGCGGGGTTGGGTAGCGACGCTGTAACTTAGAAATAACCTCTTTTGACGTGTTTAGAATGACAATTATTTTCTTTTATTTCTTAGTCTGTGGCACTAAGGTTACTTGCATTGACACAATTAGCCTCAAGGGTAGCCCCAAGCGTGCGGGCAGGTGCCCGTAGCAAGTGGAAGAGGACAGGATGGACACCTAACACAAATGATATAGTAGAGCGTCTATGCACCACTATTAAAGCATTGACGCAGCTCTAAATACGCCCGTAAGAGAGGCAACTTGTGGCTTAATATAAGAAATATAATAACTCTAAATTAATTAAACAAAGACCTTATGAATCATTTGCTAAAGTTACAAATTTGTCCAGCGTAGAGCAAGAGTGTGAGGTGTGATGGCTTGGTAGCTGTATCTTGGACAGTTTTGGTGTTAGTTAAGCTTGATAGTAAATTAATAAGGTAAATTAATTAATAAGTCTGATCAATTAGGTAGGGCTGTGTCTAACTGATAACTTTCTGTATCCCGTCGCGTGCCAACTAGAACTAGGATCCAAATAATATCAACTTCGATTCACCTTCCGTAGCCCAATAAATGCTGAGTGGATTCCTTTTTCATAAATTTTTTGATAATAATGTTATTCTACTTATGAAATACTTAAATATTTTATATTCTTATATGACTGTATGCAAATAAGCGCTGTGCGACCAGAATTGCATTTCATTTTATCGCAGCAAAAATCGCTGTGCTATTTATTCAAATGAGTGCGCTGCGCAGAGAATTTTCTTAACTTTGTATTATTATGTATTCTGTGTCTGAACGAACAAACGTAGTTAGTTAAATAAGAGCTTAATAAAGTGAAGAATTCTGCTGATCTCAAGATCTATATCTATACAGCCATATCGGAATAAATATCTCTAACCACCTATTGAAGTTAACTGAACTCTAAACAAAGCATCTGTTCAGTCAAATATTGACAGCAAGTTATTGTTTATCTCCATCAGTCCCGAATACACATCTATTGAACCTTTTTAACCACAAATTTCACTACAACAAGGCCTTATGTAGCTTTCCCTATAAAGGATTTTAACCCTTGTTGTGATATGGGAAGGGTTTACGATGGAGTAACTTAAAATATTCACTCACATTAAAGACGTTTGGTGCGGAAACTGTGGTCAGGAAATGAGCCCCATGTTGGGCGCCAGTCAAAAGTTGGTGTTTGTTAAATGATCTGGGGTTTTGATATTAGTGTTGTAGTTTGG
Source organism: Choristoneura rosaceana (assembly GCA_037349165.1). Lineage (NCBI taxonomy): Eukaryota > Metazoa > Arthropoda > Insecta > Lepidoptera > Tortricidae > Choristoneura > Choristoneura rosaceana. The sequence goes on along the minus strand of JAZBNJ010000046.1, from coordinate 8,113,974 downwards.
GCTTGGTTACTTATTTACCTACTAATTTACTGGGCACCCGCGTCTTTGCACGCGTAAACCATTAGCAATTGAATTTAAATTCCGAGATTTTACGAAAATTCACGTGGGAAATCCAAAAATAACAGTGTCAACCTGCATCGAATTTCATGTCTCTAATTCTAGAAGTTGAAACTGTGGGACCGCTCTCATGAGAATTTTGGGACAAAAAATAGTCAAACAAAATACAAATACAAATAGTTTTTTTCCAAAAATATTAAAGACGCAGAATACATTTGTGCTGACCCCCACACTAGGCATGGCCTGACTCGTGGGGGAAACAATACGGTTTACAAGAAACAATTCTTAGCGGCAAATGGCAACTATGTGCTTGAGCTATGTGTTTGTGTTAACATATTAAATTTCGTCCAAAATTCCAGTATGCTCAAAACCTTCCTGTAAGAATTTCCTAAAATTACATGGAAATACATTGGATATATTACTTGAACAGTAAGTTTGAAGAGATACAAAAAAAAAGGCAATCTATTATTTACTAACTTAATTGGAACACAAATTTGCCCGTGAGATAGTTCACAACAAAATTGCTCACGGCGGTGGGATCGTGTTCCTTCAATTACTTTAAAAGCTTTCAGGCAGCGGCCACGAGATTTAGGTATCAGGGGCTACTATGAAATTCGAAAATCGAAGTTCGTACGTATCGTACCGTCCCTCTTACTCTCGTATTAAATAATATAAGCGTCAGCGGGACGGCAAGATACGTATAGTTCGAATTTTACACTTCGTAGTACAGCGCCAGTTACCTACTTGGGACCTTTTTCTGTCAACTTGGCGATTCAAATAAACGCGTTGGGACACTTGGAGGACGATTTGGAATCACATCTGTGCAATAAATAAATACCTATCGCAGGATAATTTATGGGTAGAGTCATTCACGATGACGCGTGCCTTGGTTCTTATTACAATGTGTTGGCTAACTAGCTTTGCCCGCGGCTCCGCCCGCGTGGTATTTAGCTATCGCGCGCTGTTCCTCTGTTCTCTCGGGCCCATAAACTATCTCTATGCCAAAAATCACGTCGATCCGTCGCTCCGTTACGGTGTGAAAGACGGACAAACATACAAACAAGCTTTCGCATTTATAATATTAGTATTGATTTATCACAGAAAATATCTTGCGACGATTATACATTGGTGAAATGCACGATTATTATATGTATTTTAAAGTGTACCTAATAAATTCACATTGTCCATTATTGCACAAAAAAGTTCACAGACGCGTGTCTCAAGCGGATGGCACTCGCGCTCGCACTGATCCCAACCGGTCCCAGATTTCGTGTTCGTGAGCGGTGTCTGTGTGGGTTACTCGAGCGCACTTTGTATGTAAATTGAATTCTGTAACCTATCTGCTTTGTAAAACTAACTATTACACTTCTTCCAGACAGCCATTTGGATACAGAAACTAATAAAAAAAATGTTTATTAGAAAAGTATCGCTTTATAAAATTGCTTGCCGTTTTTTCAATACAAATACTTCAATGTAGGTGACAGAAACAAAATAATAAGATTGATAAATACAAATGTAATATTACCTACTCGTACCTACTTTCACAGATGAAATCGAGGGAAGCAGCAATGAGGGTTACTAGCACTATAGTCTACATCTAAAATCAAATGTCATTAAGCTTGATACGTATACGTCTAGAATGTCGAAAGCCTAAATACTTGTTTTGTTTACTCGAAATCATTATTCTAACAAATCGTTACCCCTTAGTGTCTACATTATAGTACAGGTACATACTACATTACATTTGAAAAGACAAAAGTATCCAAATACAGGGGTCTAGGCACCGAATATGACTTTGTCCCATTCGGTGTCGAGACCCTTGGTCCATGGCGTCCTAGTGCTTTAAAACTTTTTAAGGAAATTTCTAAAAGGTTAGTAGACGTCATAGGTGACCGAAGAGCTGGCAGCTTCCTCGGACAAAGAATTAGCCTAGCTATTCAAAGAGAAAACGCTGCCAGCATCTTCGGGACCTTGCCTAAGGGGTACCTACTCTTTGGACAATTTGTTAATCATAATCATAATCATAATATATTTATTGTGATAACGGGTACAAAATATAGTTATATTGATATATTCAGAACATGACCGTAATCTACCACCGCATCGTATGTTTTAGTTTTAGGTTAAATTTTTATTTTATTTTAAGTTATTGTTAGAAAGTTATGTTTAATATGTATATTATTTGGTTTCTTTTATCAATAAAATTACAGTCTACATTACTATTATAGGTAGGTTAGGTTCGTTAGTATCTTCAGATGCGCGTCGACAAACTGCGTGGGTTGTCTAATGCTGCTGAAAATATATGCAACTGATAAAATAAACTGCTGGTACAATAAACGAAGAAAATAAACGCGAATATTACAGAACGCTTCATGAAAAATTGCTACATGAAAAAAGACGAATAAATAATAATGTAATTTTACCATTTTGACTTTATGTATTTTGAATGTTATTGGTTATACATAGTGAGCATTATAGATTACAAACGTTATGAATTTAGACTGTAGAATTTTTAAATTTATGACAAAAGGAGTTATTAATATCGTACGTTATGCAATTTGATCGTATATATTTTGATCGTATGAAAAACGAGTTTATGACATTTGATTTTAGATGTTATGCTACGTAACCGCAAGGAGGCTATATTTTTATCTAGGGAATATGCAAAGTTCCCAATGGCATCTCTGGAGTGGAGTGGACACCGAAGTAGCGAGCCATGTCTTCGAAGTAACAAGCTTGTAAAACTATGCTAATATTTTCCGAGGGCGTTATAGTGACATTTATTAAGAAAAACTCCTTCCAGAAAGCCAATAACAAGAATTTAATGTAGTAAGTAAGAAGTAAGCGGAATATCATAAAGATAGAAGCTTTTTTATGACGGTTATTAAAATTCATTTTATTGCTAGTTTTATGGCGAGTTGGTGACCAATTATAACGAGACCTGCCTTTAGTTTATTTTCCGAGTCTCGAGGGGACGACTTACTGAAGGCTGATCTAAAAATTAATCATCATCAGAGTCTGAAGGCGTCCACTACTTATTGAAGAAACTATTCCTCCTAGTACGTCACAGTAAAAGTGTAACAAAAACTTATTTGGTTGATGGTACATTTAGCAGTTGACTCGTTTATGGCTCGCAAAACAAGACAACAATGTAACACATCACGGCAACATCGTCGTATTTATACATAGTATTTCATAGTTAGTACAAATGACAGATTTCGCAAACAATAACCCCTTTGGACCACCCCTACCCGTAGTTTTTTTTCATGTATTTTATTTTGTGACAAAATATCACATTAGTTAGTTAAAATTAATTTAACAAATATTTTTAAAATTATTGTTTTTTTTTTTTACTGAAGTAGTTTTCCTAATAACAATAGGGGCATCGCGACCCCCCAGGTATAACCCTTCAAACTAACTAATTCATCTATTGCTAACTTTCCAGCCTCTACAACAATGTACTACATAAATTGGACGCAAAAAAATGTGAAATACTTAAAAAAGTCGTCAACATAGCTCCGCTGAATTTAGCGTTAAATTAGCTTAGTTGGCAACACAGGGTATACCTATTGGTAAATTTTATAATGAGAGATTCATCGCAATTACCGACGCAGCAGAAAACTTCAGAACATCCGTCATCCACTGATAATTCATCGGAAAATTAAATGGGAAAGTGGACCAGAACTTCGACGATTTATTAAAGTTGGAAATTATTCGGAAATGGCCAAGTTTTTGTTTTGTTCGCAAGCTCTTACTTATTCAGGTGCTTTTGGAGTTTTCTAAATTCGGCTGTTTTTCCTCTCAGTACCCTTAGTGTAAGTTTTCGGTTACACAATACGTCTCGATCGCGTTTGCGTTTAAATGGAAAAACGAACAGCGCCTCTAGCGGAATGTTTGCGATGTTCGTGTTTCCGTACAAATTGAGATTTTAACGCGAACGCGATCGAGACGTAAGTATTTTGTAACCGAAAACTTACACTAAGGGTACAGATGTGTAAGATGTGTAAGGGATGGTTGTTTACTATAGTGTAAACGCTTTAGAACCTGAACGTACACTTTTCGTACATATGTTCTGATTCGCAAAAACGTTGAAAACTCGACTGCTACAATACTAGGTAAGCTCTAGCGGTGACATAATTGATCATTGTTTTCTCGTAAACGTGTAATAGTATTTTTTTTTAATTAGCGTATAATTTAATTTCTTACATTTCTCGTACATTTTTGTGATCGGAGTTTGAATTCTGTAAGACAAAATGTCACCGCTAGAAGGTAAGTAGTATGACTCTCAGTAAATTGTAATGTATGTGTCTTAACTATACCACGCGCCATATAAATCTGCCTAAATGTTCATTACCCCTCCGGCGTCTTACGTCAAAGTCGTAAAATGTCCAGGTGCCCAGGTTGTAGAATGACCAGATAGTAGAATGTCAACACCGTAAAATAACCAGTTAGTGGAATGTCAAGGTCGTAATATAACCAGGTAGTAGAATGTCAAGATCGTAACATAACCAATTAGTAGAATGTCAAGACCGTAAAATAACAAGGTGCTAGAATGTGTAATTACTTAATACTCGGTTTTGACGCATTTTTGAGATACATTTTTTATGCGACGTCTTTACGTTACTCCCGGATTGTGTTCGGTATAATATTAAATTATTGGAATTATACCTTTATAGTTTTTGTGGTACTAGTCGTGGCAATGAACTTTTAGGCAAAGTTAGGTGGTGGAAGGTATACTCACATCTTCGTCATCACTGTCGAGCTGCAGAACTGATATGTCTGGAGAGTGGAGTTCGTCGATGGTGCCTTTACTCGTCGAGGGGATGGGAGAACCAGGGCTCACTGGTGGGGTACAAAAATAAATCATCAACGGCACAGTATGTATATGTATTTATATACTGTGTCAACGGACTGTAACATTCGAAGAAAATTTTGAATATGAAACTACCGTGAGACGCACTCATATTATATTATATTGTAACGGATAACTCGCGTCTTAAATTAAGTTTCGCTCGACTGTTGCGGGCTATTTCGAAGCCCTTCTTCAAAGGAGCACGCGCACTACGCGCTACCGCTCTTGTACAGTCAAGGGCAAAAATATGTATACACTTTAGTACCTTGTCTATTTTCGTCATCTTTGAACTGCCATATATGAACTGAGAACCAAAGTTATCGACGCACAGCACGCTGAAGTGGCAATGGGCCGGTCATATAACCCGAAGAACCGATAACCGTTGGGGTAGACGAGTTCTTGAGTGGAGACCACGGATCGGCAAACGTAGCGTAGGACGCCCTCAGACTCGGTGGTGCGATGATCTTCGCAGGGTGGCTGGCAAGAGCTGGATGAGAGTGGCCGAGGATCGTGCTCAGTGGCGTGCCATGAGAGAGGCCTATGTCCAGCAGTGGACGAACATAGGCTGATGATGATGATGATGATATGAACTGTCACAGTGGTTAAAGTGACAAGGTACTAAAGTGACTATACCTTGACGTACTCGTAGAAGGGTTACCTTGTTCGGAGCTGGCGCTGTTCTGCAGCAAGTTCTCAGTCGAGGGTTGCTCCTGATGGTCCCTACTCCTTGTCTTGAACAGACCAAATTTGACAGGCGCCATCTAGCGACAAACATACAGAATCGTTAATTTTAACAGCCCGTTTGTCCAAAAAATATGCAGAAAATATGGAAAGGTAACGCTTAATAAATACTTTCAACGAAATTTTTTTTCAACATGATCGGATATACCGTTTTTGAGTTATTGCCGAAAAACTGGGCTTCTCAACAAAAGGACGTGCTAAAACTGAGATAGTACTGACGCGGTATGGCAAATAAACGGATTTGCTCCATCCTCGACGATAAGTATTACTTTTTATACTCCAATATCCTATCCTACGATTTCAAGGAGATTTAGAATATGGATTTTGTTAAAAAAAACCATACTTAATATTATAAATGCGAAAGTAACTCTGTCTATCTGTACTTATGTTACGCTTTCACGCCTAAACCGCTGAACCGATTTTGATGAGATTTAGTACAGAGATAGAATAGAACTTGAGAAAAAACACAGGGTATCTTTTGTCGCGAAAATAGGGGATGAAAGTTTATATGGTGGAAGTTCGTCGCTGTCGAAGATAAAGTCACGAAACGTGGCATTTAGGCACCTAATAAGAAATCCATACAAATATTATAAATGCGAGAAAATGTGTGCGTTTGTATGTTTGTGTGTATGTTGGGATAGGGATGTTGACACCACCAATCAACTGACGTACTTTTTATGAGCTGTCAAAACACAATTCTCCCATAGAGTTTCAAAATAGCGACTTATGACGTCATAAGTCGCTATTTGTTCGCCAACTCAATCTACCTATTTATTTGTTTTAAAGCAACAAAAAATCTAAGTTTACAGTAAATCGAAAATTAATCTGGTTTTCAGGGCTAAAATAAAGCATTTTTTTACTGGAGTCGTGACTTCGAATCATTTTCCCTGCCTGCCTGAATTACGAATATATACGAATGCTTTCAATTAGGTCCCATAAGCACCAAATCAGGATCTGATGATTGGATCCTAAGGAAATCGAGGGAACTCTTCAAATGTTGTAGGGACACCTATGGTAATTTTGATATATTTAGTAGTAACTCGTGCATTTGCTCTTGAAAATCATCATTTGGTAAAGTGGAACTGATGATGAAGACCACAGTTGACCATCGGAGTTACCTACTACTCAATAACAAGTATTTCATGGGTTGAATTTCAATTGCTTTAACACAGTTGCTAAGCAATTTATGCTCCTCGGAACACATATGGTGAAATGGAATGGGTGGTGAAGCACCAGGACTCCTCAATAATGAACATCTCTGCATCGGAAATAGCAATTTTTCGTAAAAGGTGATGAGCAGTTGACATTAAACTATTGTATCTTAGATATTTACACTAAAAAGCGTGAAAAAAAAATTTTATAACAAAAAATAGAACCGACTACAAAAAACCATGAAAATAATTTTCAGCAGCCAGCAGGAGTGGACCTATAATCGTCTACCTCACCTACAACTATACGATTAAATGGCTTCAATCACTCCTGCTGGCTCGTGCTGAGGCACCGACTTCAGACTGGTAGAAAATTATTTTCATGGTTTTTTGTAGTCGGTTCTATTTTTTGTTATAAATTTTTTTATTACTCTTTAGTTACTAAGCCATGTCTTTGTTTTGAAGAATAAAGATTATATCTATCTATCTATCTATTTTTTAATGGCGTCAACATCCCTATTACCCGCGAGCGACTGAGGCTCATACCTAGTTACAGTGAACAATTACTATGCTCATGTCCCCCCCCCCATTATGATAGCTACATCTATACGTAAGAACACACATAGAATCCGTTTTTCCCTTTTTATTTATTTATTTATTTTAGGAAAACAAACAGCTTGAAATAATACAGAGTATAAAACACAAAAATATTACAGTAGCTACAACAGTTTCCACTATTAAATAAAACATAACATGCTGCTCAGGCAAGACAAAAACAAAATAAACTAAATTAGATATACAAGCACAACATTATCTTATTGAATTAAGGTAGGTACATGAATAACAAAAGATATTAAAGATTAAATACACTTGTACTAATTCAAATGAATTAATAAAGAGATTTATCGAATTATCGACTTTTGACCTCAGGACCCTAGAAACATACGTTGGTAATAGCTATACAGCTCTTTTCAGATGGAATCAAAGAGAAATGAAAGTACATTGTGTGAGATGATTTATTGCTTCCTTCTCGATTAGCCGTTGTCTGAGATTTCTAAAGAGGAGTCTCAACTTGCGAAGCGATTCAATGGTGTGAAGTTCCCAATCCGCACTGGGCCCGCGTGGCAACTACAGGCCGAATCCTCTCCTTCTGAGAGGACGTCAGTTTTATTCTATTGGATGGCGAACGAGCAAGCGGTCTCCTGATGGTAAGAGATCTCCACCGTCTATAGACACCTGCAACACCAGGGGGATAGCTGCGTTGCCAACTTAGAGGCATAAGATGGAATACCTCAAGTGCCAGTAATTTCACTGGCTGTCTGTCTCTACACGCCGAAACACAACAGTGCAAGCCTGCTTCACGGCAGGATTAGCGAGCAAGATGGTGGTAGCAATCTGGGCGGACCTTGCACAAGGCCCTACCACATGCCTGTGCCCAGTAGCGGGACGTATAGGCTGGGATAAATAAATAAATAAATATCATGGGACAATTCACACCAATTGACCTAGTCCCAAAGTAAGCTTAGCAAAGCTTGTGTTACAGGTACTAAGCAACGGATAAACATAATTATATAGATAGATACGAGTACATACTTAAATACATATTAAACACCCAAGACCCGAGAACAAACATTCGTATTTTTCATAGTACAAATATCTGCCCCGACACGGGAATCGAACTCGGGACCTCAAGCTTCGTAGTGAGGTTCTCTAATCACTAGGCCATGACCGTCTAAATCTGGTCTAAGTCAAAGCTACTCGTAAGTCAAAGTCAAAATCTCTTTATTCAATTAAGGCTATAACAAGCACTTATAAACGTCAAAAAAAATCTACCACCGGTTCGGAAAAAACCTCTGTCGAGAAGAATCCGGCAAGAAACTCAACGAGGTTATTTTTTTTTAAATAGAGGTCTAAGTCTTTACGTCTGGGATGGTGATGATGATGATGATGATTTTAAGCTAGTTCTATGATTTATTCTATGTTTTTTTGTAGCGGTCCGGGGGCCACCAACGGTGCTGGCTGAAAATCAGCGCTGGGGTGTTTATTATTAACGCTTGAGCATTATGCTGAGCCAGTGTCCGATTCACAATCGCAATGACGCATAATTTCCTATGTGTTGTCTATTTGTACCTAATGCTATTGTTGTGTCTTGTGTTGTGAATAAATGTATTTTCTTTCTTTCTTTCTTTCTTTTATTTAGTAGGTAATTAGTAACTCTACCTGCCCTACAGCACAGAATACCTACAGCATGTAGCGCTTTATTATCCTTCAACGGAGTTGAACTAGCCACTTTGTATTCATCGATCTCATCTACAATGCTCCAGGACGCAGGGGACTTACGACAAGAGCTGGAGGGATGACGACTGGGTTAAAAATATATCATTCTATTTAGTCCGACAGTTGGATTCCCTCTACGGTAAAATATGGGACACGTATTTTTTAGTTTATCTATTTATTAAAAATCGACAAAGGTATAAGAAAGAAAGAAAGAAAGAAAGAAAGCATTTATTCGTGACAAAATAAAATAAATAAAAACCGGCCAAGAGCGTGTCGGACACGCCCAAAATAGAGTTCCGGAGCCATTACGAAAAAATTAAGTAATATTTTTCTAAGGGTTTCGTACTTTATACGGAATCTTCGAAGTATAGGTATATTTTATACCTTACGCTGCTATTTACTCATAAACTACTAATAATTCTCAAGCAAACTTAGCCGCTATAGTTTTCCTTGGAAGTTTAATATACTGACTACCATCCTGAATTTTTTCAAATTTTTCCGCCTACCGGTTTAGATTTTAGAGGGGGGGGGGGACGCCCGATTTTAATGAAAATTTGCACTTTAAAGTTGAATATTTCGCAAACAAATTACTGAATCGAAAAATCGTGTTAGCAAACCTCTTATGGTTTTAAAATACCTATCCAACGATACCCCACACCCCACACTATAAGGTTGGATGAGAAAAAAAAATCACCTCCACTTTATGTCTATGGGAGGTACCCTAAAAAAAATTGTTTTTGAATTTTTAATTGTACTATTTTGTCGGCATAGTTTACTTATATATCCGTGCTAAATTACAGCTTTCTAGCATTGATAGTCCCTGAGCAAAGCCGCGGACGGACAGACAGACAGACACGGCGAAACTATAAGGGTTCCTTTTTTGCCATTTTGGCTCCGGAACCCTAAAAATATAAAACATATGCATGTCACGAAATGGTCCCAAATCAGCAATCTGCCGGTCTCGCGAACGGCGCTGTTCTTCCTTTGATCATCAAACTTCCGGATGGTTCCGGATAGGAGGTTGTGACGTCACTATAAGGTAAAAATCCTGCCATAATAGTGATGTCACTCGAAACTTCTAAGCACTGGGGGCCTACCACGCTCTCTTAATACGATTCAGTTTAAGCTCTAAATTGAACTGCATCGCTATTTCGTACTACGACGTTACTTTTGTGATTCATTTCGAGTGAGGTTCAGCGATAGCGATACATATTATCAGAGAAAATATCGGTCTTTCATTCACTTGTAAGCGATTGAGATTCAGTTCTGAGAAATAAAGGTCGTGGTACCAATTTCGACGATTCAGTTTAGGTGCCTAAATTGAACTGCTCTGCGTTTGGATCGTTTAGGAAAGATCGTGGTAGGCCCCCTGTATCCTCGTCATTTTTTGTTTGTCAAACAAAAGAAAAAATATGTGCACAATGTTTTTAAATTCTCCACCTGAAGGACTAAACAGTTTTTTTTAGTCGTCTAGCCTATTAACCCCCGACGCGAAAAGAGGGGGGTTGTAAGTTTGACCGCTATGTGTGTCTGCACAGACCTATATCTCTATAATACCTACCTATATATCTGTCTGTGGCACCGTAGCTCTTAAACGGGTAGACCGATTTGAATGCGGTTTTATTATTTGAAATAACGTTTTATAGCGATGGTTCTTAGACATGTCTCATCATATTAACTGCGTTGCGTTAGAAACTCAGCTAAAAAAAAAAATGTAGGTAGAGTCACCAACACCAACATCTGACACAACAAGCGTGCATAAATATCTGATACGACTCTATTTAAAGAAAGAAAGAAAGAAAGAAAACATTTATTCGTGACAAAAACAAAAATACCAAAATAAAAAACAAATCAAAATAATAATAATAATAATAAATTTTTATTTTCAAAACAATTTCTGTAGCAGTTAGTAACATTTTCGCCTTACAAACAATGTTAAGCACTCGTATTATGCAACAATTAATGATTTTATTTTAACGAATACATTTTTTAATGCTTTTTAGGAGGGTATTTTTACAAAGTATATTAACAAGATAAATAATGATCTACGTGACTCGTTAGATGTTATCAGAGTTAAATTACAGCTCATTATTTCAATGAAAAAATAACAGTAATGAGTATGTTAATCAAAAATATTACAGGCCAATTAAGAACTTAATAGACTACATAAAGTAAGCGTCCTCTGCCCTCCGTACTAGTTAAGACTGTATCACGGAAGGGCAGGATCCACCGTCCTCTTTGCAATCACTGAGAATCAAAATCAATAGCAAAAAAAAAATCAATTTCAATATAAAAACGGAAAAAAAAAGAAACGATAATGACCTACCTTAACTTTAAGGGATAAGTTCGCCTTTGTACATTCCTATTGTTATTCGTTAATTTCATGTGTTTTTTTTAATGTACAATCTATAGTTTGCAATAAAATAAAACACCATAATTATCACTGATAAAAGTCCACGTGGGTAGGAATACAATATAAGGTGAGCATGTTTAATTATTTCGCAGTCTTGCAAGGTGTGAGTAATGTAAACATGTAGTATATGTAAAAACCCAAGATTAATTCTCTTCTCTTTGCTTTCTTTACCTTCTCTTTCCATATATATGTGTTACGTATAAAATGTGTATGTGATGTATATTTATTTATGATAATGTATATAAAATATATATTTATGTATCTGTGTAAACTTGAATATATGTAGATATGCATGTAAACAATTATCATGATAGTCTTTCTAGGAGTTTCTCAGTGTTTTCGTAATTAAGTGTTTTTAAAAAAGCATCTACTTTAAGTTTGCATTGGTACGAGTTTAGGGTTCTCAAGCTAATACTTTTACTTATCCGATTGTATAGCAAAGGTCCTAGAAATTTTGCATATTTACGAGCAAAAACCGTTGAACAAGTGGGGGTGTAATAAACAATATCCTTTCGGCGTCGGTGAATAGAAGTGCAAGAAATTTGTTTATGCTGTTCAACAATAATTTGTTTTACAAATAGTTGTCTCACCGTGAGCATATTAGTATCCGCATATAAGGTTTGCGTGGAATGTTTATTTTAGGAAACAATCAGTCTTAAATATTGTGATGCTAAACTAATTGACTAGTCGAAAGTTATTTACCCAAAATAATTTTACTGTTTCGAGCAGGAGTCCTTGTCACAGGTCTCTTGTTCTGTTTGGTCTTTGGGCTCCTTCCGGACGGGTCCAGTCTGCGTGATGGGCACGAGCCGTTCGCCTTGCACCTCCGGCTCTTGCCGCGGCGCCGAGACCGTCAGCACGCCGTCGCTGGACAGCTGCGACGACACCTGCTCGGCCACCACCCCCTCGGGCAGCGAGTACCGCCGCACGAACTGCCGCGACACGAACCCGTGCTCGTCCTCCTTCTCCTCGTGCTTCCCTTCCACCACCACGTAACCATCCACAATCTTCACCGTTATATCTTCCGGGCGGAAGTGCTGCACGTCCAAATTGATCGTGAACTTGTCTTTGTCAGTCTTAATGTCGAAATTTTTTAAAAGTCATCACTTTCAATATAGCCCGTTGTGCGCGTTCTAATTTTAGGAGTGAGGTTTTAAAGGTTCCACCCCACTCTGTAAGACAATAAGTAATAATCGACTGACACAAAGAATAATAAATGGTCTTAAGCAGCTTAAGGTCACAGATATGTCTTAAATTTCTAAAAAGATATATCAGTTTTCTGACCTTCCCTGCAACATTAGCTATGTGTTCTTGCCAGTTTAGGTGCTGATCCAGAATTACTCCTAAATATCTAATAGAATTAGTTTCTGTTATTTTATAACAGTCGCAGTCCAATGCGGAATACAAACATGCATGAGCCTTAATAGTAATGGATTCTGGAGGTGGTTGGGTATTCCTTCTTATACTAAATGTAACGTATTTGGTTTTTGACTGATTCAAAGTAAGCATGTTATGATTTAGCCATGAGGATACCACGTCAAATCCTTGTTGAGCTACCAAACTGAGCTGGCTCCAGGTTGAATGATGGGATAAGATCACCGTGTCATCCGCAAAGGTTACGATTTGAGAGTTTTTGAGAACGAGTCTACAGAGGTCGTCGATGTAGATTAAAAATAGAGTTGGCCCAAGGACACTTCCTTGCGGTACCCCAAACTGTACAGTCTCCTCGTTGCTCCAATAATCACCAACCCTTACTGTCTGTTTCCTAAGTGTTAAATAGTCCTCAAAGAGCTGGAGGGGTATACCGCGGATGCCCCGTCTTTCCATTTTTTGTATAAGCTTAGAAATTGAAACGGTGTCAAATGCTTTTTTCAAGTCCAAGAATACTCCAATAGCTTTCCTGTTCTTATCTAGGTTGTCTGCAATATTAGACACTAGGTGACGGACCGCATCAACTGTCGACTTTTTTTCCCTGAAGCCATATTGGTTGTTAGATAAAATGTTATTATCTTCTAAATATTTTTTTAATCTGTGATTAATAATCTTTTCGATCACTTTAGATACCGAGCTCAGCAATGAAATAGGTCGATAGTTTGTTATATTGTCTCTGTCTCCTGATTTAAATATCGGGATCACCACTGACCTCTTCATAGCTTCAGGAAATTTTCCAGTGAGAATACAAAGATTACAAATAATGCTTATAGGATGCTTGAAAATATCAACACCCTTCCTTAAAAAATCAGAAGAGATACCGTCCCATCCGTTGATAGGCTTTTTTTAAGTTGAAGAATTACACGTCTCACTTCATCAATATCCGTAGGAAGCAAGATCATGGAGTTTAAAGGAGATACGGTGTTATCATAATAAAAGTTAGGCTCAGGGTCAGATATCCCATTATTTATGTCATTGGCCAGTTCTTTACCTATACCTATAAAGTATTGATTAGCGAAGTTAACGGAATCAATTGGAGTGGATTTTAACTCAAGCAGATGATAATTGTTGTCATTATTATTATCAAAGCTACATATCTGCTTAATAAGTGACCACTGCTTTTTTAGATTGTTAGTATTTGCTTGTATTTGTGATTTGAGGTAGGCCCTTTTTAGTTTTTTCAATATATTATTACAGGTATTGCGATATCTAGTATACGAGATTTTGTGTATAATATTATCGGGATCTTTTTTTAGCGTTTGATGTAGTCGGTCTCTGTTTTTCATGCAACGGATCAGCCCTGGAGTGATCCATGGTTTCAAATTTAATTTTCGATGAGAAATTGCAAATGTTTTAGTGTATTTTTGTACAGTTTTAGTAACAATGGAAAGGAAATGGTTGGTTGCTTGGTTATGGTCCATGTTTGAGAGCACTTCAGACCACTTTATTGGTTCCAACTCATTTAAAACGGCTTCATAGTCGGTCCTTCTGTATGCTTTGGTTGTTTTAAACTTTTGGCTTAGTTTTTTTGATATAGCAGTCATGACACAAGAGTGATCCGTTGTCGTTGTTTCACATATAACAGTCATTACATCCAATTTCGACTTAACCATACAGTGATCTAAGCAGCTTTTTTCTCGTGTAGGTTGAGTATGTGCCGGTAAAAGTCCGTGCACAGCGAGCATATCTAAATAATCGGATGCGACTGCGTTTGTATTTCCTTCCGTTATATTAATGTTTAAATCTCCTATCAATATTATATTTTTGACATGCTTTAAGTTACATAAGATTTTATCCATGGAGGAGAGAAAATCATCAGCAGACCTAAATGACGGCGATCTATAAACCGAGATTACAGCATATTCATTTCCCATTCTTGAAACCAGGCAACTCGCATCTCGACACTCTATCGGTTCACAGGTTTTGAGCGATAGCTTATTGTTGATATACACAACAATTCCATCATTTTGGTTTAAATGACGGGAGGTTGCGAAGCGTTGATAGTCTGGAATACTTGGGAGCGTGGTTGTTTTTGGCAACCAGCACTCCGTCAAGACTATTACTTCAAAGCTTATGTTAATTCTGTCCAATAGAACTTGTAAGTCATCGAAGTTTCGGTTAATACTTTTTATATTCTGAGTAAATACTTTTAACTGATTGGATTTCACTAAGACATCTTTGCATCGCTCAGGTTGTTCTAATGCCATTGATTCACCAACTTTTATACATTTATCTATATCCTCTGATATATCAACGTCAGTCATGGTGATAGATGCAGATGTAAATAATATTTAGTTTGGTAACCCAATGACAAAGTCCAACCCGAGCGTTGTTTGCGATCATGACAATGTATGTAAAAGTGCATGCAATTGTGAGGTGGAGGTGAGTGAGAGATGTGTAATGTATATTGTATAATGTATGACAATGATTGTGTATGAGTAGGTTGTAGTAAATGTACTGTGTAAAAGAAAGCCAGAAAAAGAAACATTCGTGCCATATAGGTCGATACAGTTTCAATAACTTCAAAAACAATAGCAACGAAAACAATAAACAATAACAAAATGAAATACAATAAAAAATGTAAGTTATTTTAAATGAACTTCTTAGTCATTCAGACATTAACACTATACCTTTGAGAGAGTTCACCTGTTCAATACTCTCAATAAGAATTGGTCGTGAATTCTCTGTTTTCTTCACATAAATCTTGCCCCAAGAGGTCCAGCAGTGAAGATATCCATGGTTTTTGCGCAGGTCACGTCCCAGAAAATGTAGTTTTCTGGCTGCAGGCGTAAGGGACTCAGATATGTATATTGGGGACGTTTCTCCTTGCATCCCAATTCCAATACACTTGGTATTGAATTTGCCATCTACATGATCTTTATTATAAGTTTTTAGCGCTTTAATTACGGCAGCACTATGTTGAGTATTGTAATATTTAGCTATTATCACTCTGTTCTCATTAACCTTGATTTTTCTGATTTCCTGTATCTGGCTCGTTGATTTTGGTAGGTTCAAAGCGCTGTGAATGTTTGACATGATCTCATCCAAATTCTCACCTTCTATTTGGGGCACATTTCTTATCTCAAGACTACTTACGAGTTCTTTTCTCTGCAAATCTTCTATTTGATTTTCGAGTTTACTAATTCTGGCCGCCGATATCTCATTTTCAATAGTAAGGCGTTCCACTTTTTGCTTGAGACCATCGAAGATTTCCAATGTATGCTCGAGAATCTTTTCTATATTAGAGTTTGTTTTTATGACTTCCTTATTTTGTACTCTAATTTCATCTATAGCCTCATATATTTTTGCACTTTGCTCGTCTTGAGAAGCTTTAAAGGTATCAAGCATTTGGCTTATTTCTGATTTTATGTTTTCAGCCAGTTCCTTCTCAAAATTCATTTTGCGTTTTCTGTGTGTAATATTGGAGGTAATATAATCATCTGCAGTTGATGACCCAGTTGATAAATTAGGTTGTGAGGAGTATTTTTCACTTGTTGGAGACCGCATCATTTTCAAGTCGCAAGTATGATCTTATATTTTCACATATACTATTCACCTATGATCAGTAGTCGCTTCACGGAGTTAGATCTGCGTTAAGTGGTGAGCAATACAAATTCGACTTCATTTACTTTCACCAAAGTCTTCAAATAGGTAGTACTGTTTTAGCTTTAATAATTTAATTTTTATTTCCTATGAACACTGCAGTTAACGTCAGACATAAACGGGTAGCGAGGGTGGAGTGAAAATATAGCTATGCATGTCACGAAATGGTCCCAAATCAGCAATCTGCCGTTCTCGCGAACGGCGCTGTTCTTCCTTTGGGACCATCTGGTATCATACATTTAAAAAAAATTACACATAAAAATACAAAATAAAATATTTCTAGGGCCGGTAGGAAATGGGAGATATTTTTGCACACTCCGCTGTGGCAAATATTAGTGAATGTTTTTTTTTATTCGTAAGGGATCACCACCGCCCATAGACACCTGCAACACCAGGAGAATTGTAGATGCGTTGCCAACCTAGAGGCCTAAGATGGGATACCTCAAGTGCCAGTAATTTCACCGGTTGTCTTGTCCATGCCAAAACACAACAGTGCAAGCACTGCTGCTTCACGGCAGGTTTAGCGAGCAAGATGGTGGTAGCAATCCGGGCGCACATTGCACAAGGTCCTAACACCTGACACATTTACATTGGTTTTTAGCCTTATATTCTTTCTTGTCAAACTAAAGGCGACTCTCGTGGTTGGTGCTAGAGTTATCCAGGATGCCAATTAAAGTGGGATAACCGCTATTTGAATTTCTAATTGCTTGGATCCAATTTATTATAATAGGTAGGTATGAATTCGGAAAAGCGTTGAGGACCGTTAAGAGCAGTCTCTTCGTTCCATTCTCCATGCAAACGTAGTCCCGGTCTCATTTTAAAACTAGGCAACAGAAGTGTATGAAATTTTGTAATTATGGACTAGACGTAATTATCTATGCCCGTGGTTTTTCTGATTTTCATATCAATGTGTAATATCAGAATTACAGGAGCTCAAAAGTCGACAAAAAAAAGTCAACTTTGCACGAGAATTACAGACGATTAAAAAGCATTTTTACAAAAATGGAAAAACCACAGGCATAGAAAATATAATGAAGATCTTGATTGTAAAATTTAATTTATTTCTGTGCTATACTTTTCGTATAATATGAGGACAACGAAACCCAAAATTCAACCGCCCAAGTCTTGAAAAGCCTACAGCTATCTTAAACTATCGGAAACTTATAATAAATAAATTAATTACTTATGGGCCATCCGTAAAGTAGATACGTCACAGAGAGAATAGAACAACTACGTGTTTTGACCATTTTTAGCACCCCCCCCCTTTGTCGCACGTATTGCTACCAAAAAACTTAAAATACATAAGAAGAAAAAAATTAAAAATCATCAACATAAAAAAACGCCCGAAACAAAACGCCGACCGAAAAACGCCGCCAAAAAAGACAACTGAAAAAAAAGTAAAAAATAACTATGCACTATCTAGCTGTTGCCCGCGACTTCATCTGCGAAGAATTCGTTTAGCCCACAAAAACATTTGTGAGACCAATTAGCTCGCACTGTCAAATCTGAAGCAGATCTCTTGTAGAGCCAAGTTTCTAACCCTACGTGCCCAGCTCTAAATCTACAAGCCCTAATTTTACACTAAAGTTGCGACGAAATACTACAGCAGCAGCTCGTAGCGAGTAGTTCGTAGCGCGTAGCAGCGTTTTCCCGCTAATCTCGTGGCGTGCAAACCGTGGACTAAACTAGCGAATCGGCCGCACCACAGAGAACATAATGCCGCACGAACCTTTTGCAATTCGTCATATGGGCTTGAACTTAAAAATCTATTTTGAATCTATTCAATTTTATAAACTCTTTCTGTGCGGGAAAACTATGTAAATAATAGCTTTTGCCCGCAGCTCCGCCCGCGTGGTATTCGGTTATCGCGCGCTGTTCCCTCGGGAACTGTGCATTTTTCCGGGATAAAAAGTAGCCTATGTCACTTTCGAGTCCATAAACTATCTCTATGCCAAAAATCACGTCGATCCGTCGCTCCGTTATGGCGTGAAAGACGGACAAACACACTAACATACAAACACACTTTCGTATTTATAATATTAGTATGGATGTATTTTTTAAAGAAAGATAAAGAAAGACCTTTATTCACATTAAAAAAGACACAAATACAACAAAATTAAAAATTTCAAAAACAACAAAAAAAAACACAATTAAAAATACATACCCAGCGTAAGAAGTTTGGACCATAATTTATGGTTGTTTTTACAGGGTTACATACTTTACGTACGTTTACCTAAAGTTCTGTGTTTTTAATTAAAAAGGAAACATAAATGCCAAAGGAAATATATCGGTAAAGATATTGAGTGTAACTTTTTTTACTTGGATAGATAACTTTTTAATGTCCTATAGCAGTTCTATACTTTTTAAATATAATGTACTTACTTTTGTTTATTTTTTCACAAAAACACAGCTGCTAACACCTATTATTTATATTTTACGTTCGCACCACACATCACGCGCAATTTTCAAAAATCTCTCTAAAATTCGCCGAGTCGATAAATATTTATAAGTTCAGGTCAAAAATATGAATAAATTGGGATAAAAAATACAGGTCTTAGTGAAAAAGTAGTAAAATGCAATGTTTCTAGTAAAAATATGCGTTCACGCTCGCTCTCTGAAAAACACTGCCTCGGTGTTTTAAGGTGCCGACGGGGTACTTGGTATTTTGGAACAGGTTTTTAAATGGAACAGGTACTTTGTAAAGTAAGTTACTAAAATTGAACAGGGTGCCTCATTTAGGTCGGTCAGTATGGGAAATTCTGAAACTATAAGACATACGAAGATCTGTAGTTAGGAACCATGTCATAGATTTTAATAAGAATAAAGACTGCATACATACATTAAAAAAATTGTACTCAACTTGGGAATCGAACCCGAACGTTTTGAAAAAGAAAACTTACATTATTATTAAAGAATATGAAAACAATGCATTTTATTAATTCTAGATATCGTGTTACATAGTAAGATTTATTGCTTATGACGTATAAGTACTATCGAAATCCAAATAGAAATAATGTAAGGTTATATTCATAAAAAAAAAAAAACAATATTTACTTAAGCTTGTACCATCAGCCAAAAAAGTGGTCTATCAATTCTTAAACAGCCTTTGTTCGTTGGTTTTCTGCACTACACCAGTATAAATACCTAGTAAAAATACTTCCAGCGATGTTCGTATCATAAAACACCTTTCCACTTTGCAGTTGCGCGCGCATCGTGTTTATAATCCATTTAGCTGCGCCACCAACTTAACTTTACAAGCGGCCAAATGCCGAACTAAAATTACGCCATACATTTTTGCATCGATTCCTCGAGATTAGGGTTACTGTCAACGGTAAATGTAAGTTTGTAACGGTGGTTTCGATCAAACCGAACTCTAATTTGATCTGCTGTCGACTTTGGGCCTTATTCAATTGCATTAAGGTAGTTTTTTCCTTTTTTGGACAAAAATTACTCGTAGTATGTGTACGTATTTCGATAATAGCTTAAGTTGTTATTAATATTAAGGATGATAATCATCTCTAGTACTCATGTATAAAGTTCAAATTGGTATGAATACGGCATCAAAATAAAAACAATCACATCGTACACTGAAAGACAAAGATAAAAATGCAGCTGACATCGTGAAAATATATCAAAATGCTTCTTTATGACGTTTGTAATAGAGACAGTCGCATATTTTTGAGATTTTAGCAACTAATTTTTTGGGTTGGCTGGAAAGCTTCTCATTTCACATTGTTTACATGCCTTGATTTGTGGAATGAAGAATAATGTTTTCACACCTCTCATTCAGAAAAGTAACTTTTCCTCCCTGACGAGAAGGGATCAAAGTGCAACTTTTTTGTTCAAGGCTTTTCTAAGTTTTTACACCATTTTCTATGCTCGATGTCCTTTTATTATATTTAGGGTCTGCTTCACCATCCGTTGATCAGTGTTAACTGACGGTTAAATTAATGCGAACAAAGTAAATCACAATGCATCATATTTAACTGCTAGTTAACACTAAATTAGAGTTGTTTTATTTCAATTTTCGGCATACCTACTCGATGTGTAAAGTTGTACGAGTCACTCGGGAGAAAAATTATTTTCATCTTGGACTTAACACTTGAATCCCTCACTACGCTCAGATTCTACTTTAGAATCCCTCGCTACGCTCAGGATTTTATTGTAGAATTTTTCGCTGCATTCTGGATTCAAAGTACCGCCCTCGCCGTAAATACATCATTTTACTCCCTCGTGGCACAATCGTATATCTTTTTATCGAGGGACTAAAAAAGCCAATAATATTCAGAGCTCCGATGACTATGAAATAATCAAAATCCTACAGAAAACAACCAAAATACAAAAATGTTTTCTTAACAAAAAACCTATATTAATATTTAGTTCGTTTTACTTAGATTTTCAGAGCTATTAAGACAAAAAGACTCCAAAAGTAATCTTAATACACGGCTAACTTAATTAGAACAGTTTCACTTACACTTTGAAAAACTTATGTCACTTTTTATTTCTTTTTTGAATAAACTGTAACACGAAACTTGTACCCGTCGTTCCATGTGCTGCGTAAAATCAGAGAGACTTGTCTATGGTTTACGCCGCCATTTTTAAGAAAGCAAACTCCGCTTCCCGCCAAAAGTTCAACTAAGATGGCGGATATCACTTCGTCTTTTTCCACCGTCTGCAATTGCAGCTCGTCTTCCCTTTTAATGCCTTTGATTGGACTCCTTGTGTGTATATTCTCGTATATTAATTCAGAATTTCCAATCTTCCCTAATTTTAAAACTACTTTTGTTTCCTTATCAGGCGTTTTGTGACCCATTAATAAAATGAGCGCAATTCCCGCCAAAAGTGCTGTCAAGATGACACCAGCAGCCATGTCATGAATGTTTTTAAAGCATTTTGAACTGGCCAGTACCTATTACAGGTGTTGATAAAGAGGTTTGATTTCTATGAAAGTAATTATTGATGAAACGCATGACTTGAAATTAATTAAGATTGTTTGACTGACTGCAAGACAGCAAGGCTCGGATACCGGTTAAATTTCCAAACCGTTATCATGGCATGTACTTGGCGCAAAACCTTTTCATTTTGGTTTCGTTCTCGAAACCGTTATTTTTAAACCGGCTTTTAATGGAACATTTCCACAAAGTTCTTGTCAGATTAACAGGGTTAAAACAATAAAAACCGGTTTATTCCGGCGCAGGATAAACGTTTTCTGATATTATGAACACGAAAAATGACAGTAAATTGTATTTATTTATTTAATCAAGCCATATATTGTTTGTATAAGGTATAGGTAGGTAGCTGGTTGAGGTTTTAAATTAAGCAAATATAAATAAAACTCCAAAAACTTTGAAACTTTTGCATTTCAGAATACAATGACAACTATTATTTATTAATTATAATAATTGCTGATATTATTTCAGTATATACTACTTTTTTTTTTCAAGAAATATTGTATAATCCCTTAAAATAAATTTTCACCCAGCCTGAAAATTATGTTCAGGGATTTATTTATTAAATATATTTATAAAATTATAATTGACTAGACAGATTTGATACGACTAGAAAAATAAATTAGTAATAATAAAAAAAAACTAAAATACAAAAATCAATAGAAGTTTATGCTTACTGACTATATTAATTTTTAAGTCATTGATAATTTTAGATTAAATTTAATAATGGACTTTTCATTTTCATGAAGTTATAATTGTATATATATTTTAAACATTTAAAAAGTAGGTGCCCAGTAATCTAGAATTGTCATAAATATTTTAAACGACCTCTTTTGGAACATTATTGTACTTAAACAACATTTTAATAATAATAATAATAATTCATTTTTTAAGCAAACAGAAATGCAGGAACTATTATATATTTTTAATTTAATTTGTAGATGACATCATCATCCATCACATTCTGTCGTAAAATTTGACAGCATTTATAAGATAGCTTGGAAAGACCACTGATATCTCGGTTTAAAGAACATTTATAAAACAATAAAACTTATTTGGTAGTATGAGCCTGGCGCCGGCTTTTAAAAAGAAAATAAAAACTTATTTGGTAGTATGATAATAATATTATTAATAATATTTTTATAGGCTTGGAATCTGTAGCTTTTACATCGAAAAAAAAAATCCAACATTGAATAAAAGAAATACAGCGCCATTCACTTCTACATTAAATAAATATGCCTCAAGGAATTAGTTTCTGTAACAGCAGGTTATTACGAAAATCGAAGTTCGTATGATGCGGTCCCTCTCACTCTCGTATTAAATAATATAAGTGTCGGCGGGACGACACGATAAAAACTACGATTTTCGAATTTCCTAGTACAGTTAGTTAGCGTTAGAATTTTGAGGTCCATTTGACAACTTTGGCATTAAATTCGTGTCACATTTGTGATTAATTAAACAATTAAAAGTCAAAGGGACTTCTCGATATGAACGCCATCTAGCGATATTTTGCGCATCAAGGAACCCTTATTGTTGTCACTTCGAGTCATCCTAATTAAAAATGTTGCTGAAAAAGTCTCCTTGCAAGCTTCTAGTTGTATCAAACAATTAATAGATGGCGCTAGTATGTCATTCCCGCTAGGTGGCGTAAAAAGCTACTACTAGCGCCATTCACTCAAAGGTACAAGACGGAACTAAAGTGACAGCAGTCTTCCCTCAAAGTCAATGTCCTTATTGGTAAGCTAGGGCCTTAAAAACGGTGTCTTCATTCATATTTTGCAGGTTGTGGTCGAAAAATGGAAACTCCTTGAAGATAACTGACGCATCCGATATATGCATTTGTCTTTTTCCGTAACTGGAAAAGAAAACAGTACAATATTAAAAACTTACCCCCGTTAAGTGAAATTAAACAACATCAGAAATACCAAAATGTATATGAAAGTAAATATGCTAATAATAATCGTGATAGAATACCGTTTAGTTAATTTGATAGAACATCATTTATTTTTAAGTAAGTATAGCGACAAAACAAGTACGCCATCTAGTTACGAGTAGCGGAACTAGATAGCTCTAACGAGGTTCTATTTATTAGTGTCAAATAAATCTTAACACATCAGTTAAAAGAAACAACTGAATCATCAAATTACCAGCCACAGTTACAACAAATATTTAAAAAGTGAAAAATATTAAAGTGGCGCCCAATATGGGACCGTTTTAAAGAAACACTCGGCGGCAGAAATAACTTTCAATCGGATTTATTTATGGTATTTTTTTTTGCTGAATTAGGGTTAGTTAATACGTTTGATATGATGTCGATATTTAAATCTACGTTATTAAATTACATTACGAATAATTATATGTATTTTCTCTGTAAGTAAATTGTAAATTCACTACAGTACAGGTAATCCATACTAACTATTATAAATGCGAAAGTGTGTGAGTTTATATGTTTGTCCGTCTTTCACGTCAAAACGGAGCGACGGTTTGATTTGATTTTTGGCATAGAGATAGTTTATGGGCCAGACAGTGACATAGGCTACTTTTTATCCCGGAAAAATGCACAGTTCCCAAGGGAACAGCACGCGATAACCGAATTCCACGCGGGTGAAGCCGCGGGCAAAAGTGCAAAATAATACATCTCTTAAAGACTGCGCTTCCACCAGAGATATGCGAAGATGTTGCGAGGAATGTGTTTTTCATTAGCCAATAGAATCGCTTCATTTACCTATCCTCGCACATCTCTAGTGGAAACAGAGCTTAAGCCTCTGATGATTATTGTAAAAGCGTTCTTACCGTCCCCGGCCATGCACGGAGTAGTATTCTTGCAGTTCCTTGAGATAGTTGGAGATCTGTTCGGCGGTGTCGAAGCGCTCGGGGCGCCGCGGCCGCGGGTACTGCGCCTGCGCGGCGCACGACAAAATGGCGGACAGCAGCAAGATGGCGGGCAGGAGGAGTCGCATCGTGCTGGAATGGGAAATATTTAAATCATCATTATTGTTATTATCATCAAAATATACAGGCTGTGGCCTATACACGGGCAAATAATTAAAACGTACAAGGTGACCTTAGCCTCTGGACAAATAATGAAACCATGGGTAAGACAGATACTTAGCAATAT
This sequence comes from Choristoneura rosaceana, assembly GCA_037349165.1. Lineage (NCBI taxonomy): Eukaryota > Metazoa > Arthropoda > Insecta > Lepidoptera > Tortricidae > Choristoneura > Choristoneura rosaceana. The sequence continues at coordinate 8,089,385 of JAZBNJ010000046.1, read as the reverse complement.
CTTAAAATGGTTATTTGCTAAATTAGACAAGAAAAAAATCTATGAAATTAAATCATTCAAATACACAGGCTGCTCCAAAGTGATACATTAAAAACCGTTAGTTTTTCGGTAAATATTGGACTGATTGTTATGATACTTTGCAGTTTGGTTTTAAATATCTTGCTAAGCCTATATAAGCTAAGTATTCGTATTTGTCCAGAGGCTAAGGTCACCCAGTAGATCGTACTCGTCAAACTGAACAACATTAGTTCAGCGACTTTTAAAAAAAAATCTTTTTTTATTTTTAAGTGTCGAAAATACAAAGTGAGATATAGATGCACAGAAAAACCAGAAAACCGCTACACGGGTAGCGGTATATAGCACGCGGCACGGAATGCTGAGGACCTGGGTTCGATTCCCAGCGCTGGTCTTATTTTTCTGGTTTTTCTGTGCATCTATATTTCCAGTTTGTATTTTCGATATGGGTTTTACGGGATGACCGGAAAAGTAACGAAAATTTGGAATTGAAATAAAAAATAAGTACAAAAATACTCCAAAAAACCAATCTTAATTTTCAACTTTATTGGAAGATGCAATGTAAAGCAAATTGTTTGATATTTGTAGCGTGGCAGGCGACGTTAGTTGGGTTTAAGGACGGTGTACATTGAATTTAAAATTAAGTTTGTTAGAAAAAAAAAACAAAAGTTAAGTTTAGATTTTAATTAATTGGGACTTTGGGACCGTGATCATCCAATTATCAGTGAGCTATAGAGCCTCTATTCTTAATATTATCCCCAGTTTTGGGCCATACACTGTATGTCCTGTTGCTTAGCATAGGCCTTCTCTCATAATCGAATTGAGGGGGAGGTGTAAGGGTAGCGACCCTTAAATTATGCTGGTAGCATGGACAATTCAATTCAATTTTATTTCCATAACAATACATAGTGTGTTGGATATTAAAAACTATTACATATAACTTCCTGTTAAAATCTGAATCTAATAAACATATATACCTAAACAAAAAAAAACAACAACTAAGGAAACTGGTAAAACATTTTTCTTAAAACTAATTCAAACTATCATTAGTAAAATCATTTATACCTATCATAAAAATATTTACTTAACAAATAAACCCTGAGTCGCCTTTTGAACAATTTAACTTATGGACTTTAGAGAGTGAAAGGCTATTGTCTAGTACTATTTGGACGATTTAATACTCTAAGGCGGATCCTGGGAGGCGGGGGGGGGGGACCAAGCCGTGTAGTACGAGAGATGATACAAAATTTAACCACTTCATTAATAGACCCCATACTGTTGTACCTAATTATTTCCATGCATTCCAGAGCATCCAAACGCAACCCCTTGCTGCAATAATGTATTTTTCTCAAAAATGTCCGTAAAAGTTGACATTATTGTCATCTCCCAGAAGTGCATAGTTAGGATCAGAGAAACATCAAAAAGTTGAAAAAATTGCAGGCTCGCTAGCCCGCCAATAATATCGCATACAAATTCCATTACTGTCGAGTCGCAAACTTCTTATAATTTAAGAGTTCTATACTTATTTTTTGTTTTTGCTTCTAAGTTATTTCTAAGGCTGTGATTTGTTTTTTTTTTAAACTCTTCCGGTGTACTAAAACTATTATAGACACAAGTGGGCGGAAAACTCAAATTCTCCCTGCGTTACGAAGTTGTCTTACAATAAACGTAATGCGATTCATTCCTGAACGGAAGGTATCATTCAGAATATCAACAAAGTGAGCAGCTTAATATTCAATACGGTTCCGTGATCATACTTGACGTGAGCTGACTCGGATCATGATTCTAAATTGTGTTAGCATACGTAAGAGATTGTATTTATTTGTTTTACGTAAAAGGAATAACTGTGGTGGCCTATTAGTTTAACCTATGGCCTCAAGCAAAGTAAATAGCAGGTGGGCGGTAAAACAGCGGTAATGAATATGAACGCGTCGAAGTTATGACAGTTTTGCAGGTGGTAGGACCTTGTGCAAGGTCCGCCCGGATTGCTACCACCATCTTGCTGGCTAATCCTGCCGTGAAGCAGTGCTTGCACTGTTGTGCTTCAACGTGGAGAGTAAGACAGCCGGTGAAATTACTGGCACTTGAGGCATTCCATCTTAGGCCTCTAGCTTGGCAACGCATCGGCGATACTCCTGGTGTTGTAGATGTTTATCGGCGGTGGTGATCTCTTACCATCAGGAGACCCACTTCCTCGTTTTCCATCAAGTCTCATATTCATACTCCTTTATAAATATTTTAGTAGTGAATACACTTTAAGTCCGAAGTTCCAATGAAAAAACATTCATAGAGTCGTTCAGACAAACTAAGATAATAACCTCCTGAAATATCCTGATCTATGATCCGAATTTGAAAAAATCTGCACCGGTCTGACAATAGAATTAAATGTATTTTATAATTAATTTAGTATATTCGAAACGGATTTGCTAAAAAATCCTGGACAGAGTATTTTTATCATTAAAAAAAAGGTTCTTTAATAAATTGTTGTTGCATCATCGAGATAATAAGAAAATTTTATGTATATTAACTTTTCTTGACGCTATTTCACCACAAAAATAAGTAATATTGTGTTTAAATATATACAAAACCTTGTGGTAAAATTGATAAAAAGTCAGATAAGTAAGTACTTAATCTTTGTTGTTGGATCACCCAAAACGGTACAATAGTGACAGGTTGCTAGCCTGTCGCCTACCGTATACCTTAACCTATATCCTGTCGTCGCTCACGACACCCACAGAAGAAATGGAGAGGTCTAACACACAGGTCTGATGCGGACCAAAACGGATATCCCGATATGAGTCAAAAGTATCCCACGGTAATATTGACTTACTTTTAACCTCACGAAAACGCTCTAACCGCGATATGACAAAGTTGCGTCTTACACCTAGTCGATAAAATAGAAAGCTTAAAAACTGATGAAAGTAATTCCTTCCTTATACGAGGCAAAGGAAAGAAAGTCATAACTCTTAAACCCTCAAAGAAAAACTTGTAATGCATCTCAATAAAATCGAGTAACTCGATATTACTTCTAGTGCCAATCTGCTGGCTCGATACTTTAGCACGGACTTTGAAGACCCACAAATGGAAATGCTTATTAAACTCTAAATGCGGAAATGGGACCTACAGACAGAAATTCAGTCAAGTCAGTCAGTTCTGTTCACTCACGAAGGCGCGCCCCTCCACAGCTAATTATCAATGTGCACGAGTAAACCTCGTACTTACACGTCTTAAATCTCAGTGTGCGTGACTGACGGTACGCTTGCGACTGACGAAACGTTTGAGCTAGGTACGCACACATAGACGCACATATAGATATCAATGTACGCCATCCTAGAATATACGCTACAACTTTACATTGCAACGCTTTTAGCTTTACATTGCTTCTTCAAATAACTTAAAAGTATAACGTTTTAAGCTTTCGTGATTCTCACTCATAGTCAAATACCACAAACGGGACTTATCACGCTTGTGCATTAGCATGATACCTAAGTGCCGTTTGTGGTATTCAAACTGAAAAGTGTAGTATAAGTTAAAAAAACTACTTAATTATTTTTAAAAGTCGCTGAACTAATGTTGTTCAGTTTGACAAGTATGATCTATGTTTTAATTATTTGCTCATGTTACAGGTCACACCCGGTATACCGGTACACGGTATATATTATGACTTTGTATTCTTGTTTATCTGCTGAAGTTAAGCTTCATATAAATTACATAAGTATGTACTAAATATAACTCGTTCACAACATATTTTATGAATGAAAATCCCAGCTTACAAACTAAACCGTTGATTCTATTTCTAGGAAAACAAAATCACATCGTCACTGTCATTAGAACCGAATACTAAACAAAGCATTGATTATTCAATTAATATTGAATTACTGGATTACGTTTTATCAGAGGCTGATAAGTTATCTGCGATTACTGTGCTGGAAATAACTTAAGCTTAGCTGGTTTCGAGGAGTCTTATTTTAACGAACTTACTCGCAAATAATTAATAATATTCTATAAAGAATGAAAAATTCTAAGCGTTTACAGTAGATAGTCTGTATTTAGATTTGCTGTATAATGTTTTAAAATATCGTTATTTTCACTCATAAAATATCACAGTCGGGAGTTATTGATCCCAGCCTATACGTCTCAGTGCTGAGAACAAGAGGGCTTGGGCCATAGTTCCCACGCGGAACTAGTGCGGATTGGGAACTTCATACACACCATTGAATTGCTGCGCAGGTTTATGCAGGTTGTCTCACGATGTTTTTGATGAAACATATCTAAGAACCATTGCTAGAAAACCTGCTTTTAAATAAGAAGGCCGCATTGAAATCGGTCTACCCGTTTAAGCGCGACGGTGCCACAGACGGGTGCGCCAAAGTTGGCATAATTTTTCAATCCCGATTATTGGAACTCCGAAAATGTTTGTCATACAATTTTCTGTCATAATGCTCACTATTCATACTTAGTCACTATTACTACCGATCATAACTCTGATTCATTTAAATCCATAATGGCAGTTGTCATAAATATCTCTTATACTCCTTTTTCTTGTCATACATTTTTTAAGCATATTGTTTTGTACTCATAAAATTCCATTATCATATATTTTTAACCACAATGGATGTAAGTAACAAAGAAAAAACAATTAGTCAGCAAATCAATTCCAAATGAATTTTACCCTCAATCATCTTATAAGTTTTAGTAGATGTCAGAAATATAGGTTAGGTCAAGTTAAAACTGCGAGCTCCTCAGAACCATAGGTACTGCTACCAGTAAAGTAGGTTAGGTTAGATTAGGTTAGAACAGCGATCTCCCCAAAACCACTCGGCTGCCAGAAAAGTAGGTTACGTTAGGTTAGAACTGCGACCACTACAGAACCAAACTGCCACCATTAAAGTAGGATAATCACAATCATCATCTCGGCCTATTTATAATTATATTCGTTTATTTCTCCTCCACATTGATAATAATATATATAAACTTTCAGTCCAGTTCCAACATCACATTAACCAGAATTATGAGTACAAACATGTCTTAGTGACAACGTTATGAATTACGATAATCGGAGAAGTGTCTATTATGACCTCAGATGGTAGGAGTACAAATTTATGACAAATAAAGTTATGAAGTAAAAAATTCGGAAGAGTGATGATTCTGGCTACAAATCGGTAGCAGGAAAAATAATTGGAGGATCAATTTTATGCGAGTCAATATGGACCCGCCACAGACAGACATACATATAGCGGTCAAACTTATAACACCCCTCTTTTTGCTTCGGGGGTTAAAAAGGAGGTAGCAATTATGAGTGAAACTTCTGAATGATGTGGCTTATTGAAAGCCGTGGACGCCGTGGTGGCCTAGTGGTTTGACCTATCGCCTCTCAAGCAGAGGTTCGTAGGAGATTTTCGAAATTCATGTGAGGAGTTAAATTTGAAATTTACCACGAGCTTTGCGGTGAAGGAAAACATCGTGAGGAAACCTGCACAAACTAGCAAAGCAATTCAATGGTGCGTGTGAAGTTCCCAATCCGCACTGGGCCCGCGTGGGAACTATTGGCCCAAGCCCTCTTGTTCTGAGAGGAGGCCTGTGCCCAGCAATGGGATGTATACAGGCTGGGGATGGATGGTGGCTCATTAAGCGTTATAAGCGTTATAAGATCATAGTGATTGGCTTATGCATGGCATTTCGCGACAATATGCCGTCATTTAATTTCCCAGTTTAGCGTGGAGAGCTGAACACACAGACCCACAGTTTGTACACATTGCTCTTTAGCATCAAATTGGCTTGTCTCTAATTTTAGCGTCGTCTGTTTAATAAACTGCTCAGTTGTAGGGAAAACATTTTTTATTAATTCAAAGTCAGTCAAAATGCAAAGCACTTAATGAATGTCAAAAAAAATTACCACCGGTTCGGAAATACTCTGTTGAGAAGAATCCGGCAAGAAACTCAACGAGGTTGTATATTATTCTAAATAGATCCCTACTAATATTATAAATGCGAAAGTAACTCTGTCTGTCTGTCTGTCTGTTACGCTTTCACGTCTAAACCACTGAACCGATTTTGATGAAATTTGGTATATAGGTAGTTTGAACCCCAAGGATCAACATAGGATACCTTTTATATACCGCGCGATAACCTAGATCCGCGCTGACGAAGTCGCGGACATAAGCTATTTACAATATTATTAATATATTATTTAATCCCGATCCGCATTGGCGATTCCTTACTTCAAATAGCGAATCTAATGTTTTTAAAATGTAATTATGACATTGTATTGTAACTCATTAAAATTAAAAATAACATTGTGAATCTGTTGTACAAAATACATCTTGTTTCTTCCCTGGTTATTTTCAATACAGGTTTTTCCGAAACAGTCGTAGACTTTTTTGACATTATAAGTGCGTACATTTAACGAAATTCAAAGTATTTGCATTCCGGGACTGAGTCGTCAACGTGACAAAATGTCCAATGGACGTATTGTTTAATGGTCATAAAGTGCGTGTGTCGAAATGAATAGGGGTCAAAATGTACAGACGTTTAAATACCTAAGTGTAAATATAACCAAGTGCCAAAATGCAAAAGCGACGGCACGTGTAAGTGTTACAACGTACAAGTTTCAAAATACATAGGTGTCAAAATGTACAGACGTTTCAATACGTAAGTGTAAAAATAACCCAAGCGCCAAAATGAAAAAGAGGTAGCATGTGTAAATGTTGAAACATACAAGTTTCAAAATAAATAGGTGTCAAAATGTAATAAATTAAGCTGTTAAAAAATAATGCATTGTAGAGGAGTCTTATTTTCTCTAAACTATTAGTCTTGAACGAACATTTTTTTACAAGTTTACTAGTGTAAGTACGTTTTTTCGAAGCTTATGTAAAAAAAAAAAATTTGTTACAAGCTGTTGCCCGCGACTCCATACTCTTAGTATACATTTATCGCTATTCCGCTGGAACTATGCAATTTTCCAGGATAAAAACTAAACGTAAGCCTACTTTATGTACCTATATAAAAATGTCTTTCCCCGGGACTCAGACTATCTGTGTAGGTACCGAATTTCATTTAAATCGGTTCAGCCGTTTAGACGTGACGAGGTAACAAACAACCTTACAAACTTTCGCATTTATAATATTCCTACCTTTTATTTTTACTTCCTTAACACGAAACTATGTAGCAGTGCTCTTTGTGAGTATTTCTCAAAGAAAAAAATCCCGTTATGAAATTGACAAGAAATCAGTTTTGTCAAGAAGTTGTTAACCCTAACGAGATCATAAAACATAAACTATATAAAACATCCAAACTTTCTTGACGTCAGGAATTTTGTAACTGCATCAAAACTTTCTATTGGATCCAACAATAAAGATTATCTGACTTTTTAATACTTTTAATATAAGGTTTTTTATATATTTCAAAACAATATTATTTATTTTTTTGTGGTGAAATAGCGTCAGGAATATATTTTTTTTAAATAAGTGGACAACTAAAAAATTTTAAAATGTTTAGCTTTTTGAGAAATATTATAGTCAAGTACAAGTTAATTTTTTTAGCATATCGTAGCACTCCTGTCTAACTTGATTCAAAAACTATTTTTAGTATTATTTTTTAGTTTAGGCTCAGTATTTTTGGAGATAAGTGGAGAATGGTTTAAATTATCTTAAATAAAATTAAAAAAAAGCCTAGAGCCTCCCTCCAGGCAATTTCATTTGATATGTCGCACGCACCGCATGGTACAAATATTTTTTTAATATTTTGATCCCAATAGTGATACTTAAAATGTATTAATTTACGTTACGTTAATTTTAGTCGCATAAATTCATATGTACAGTCGAAATCAAAAATGGTTGCACATTTTAATACCTTGTCGCAGCTACGAGTTGTAAGATGACAAATTAAAACCGCTCTTACGTTACCACGACAAGGTATTATAATACTCAACTACTTCTGAGTTCGACTGTATCAAGATTTTGACTTAATCGGTACAGTACAAGTAAAACAAGGCCAGTGAATATTTACTTTATAGCATCTCGGTTGTTTTAAAACTTAGATCCGTTAAAACTGTTGTTCGTAGAGTAGTTTGTAGATCTCACCGATCCGACCTTTGCAAAAAAATTTACTCCTCAGTTGGTGAAAACTATACCTGTACTTTTTAATAAACTACTGACACTCCGCAGACAAATTCGCGGGGAGAAAGATGATTACCAATAAAGGCTTCGTTTACGTCATAAAGCATAACACGTTCTTAAGTTACAATACAATACGAATATTCTTTACCATACACCACAAATCAGTACAAAATTTTACATATGATCACAAAATACATAAATAAATAAATAATAATAATAAATATCACGGGACAATTCACACCAATTGACCTAGTCCCAAAGTAAGCTTAGCAAAGCTTGTGTTATAGACACTAGGCAACGGATAAATATATTTATATAGATAAATACATACTTAAATACAAATTAAACATCCAAGACCCGAGAACAAACATTCGTATTATTCATACAAATATCTGCCCCGGCCGGGATTCGAACCCGGGACCTCAAGCTTCGTAGTCAGGTGCTCTAACCACTGGGCCATCCGGTCGTCATACATGGTATAAACAATAGGTGGTCTTATCGCTTAAAAGCGATCTCTTCCAGCCAACCATTTATGCACAGGAACTTACAATTATGTTAAAAATAGGTGGCGTTACGTTTGGAAAACATACTAATCATATTATCATTTGCTCTTTAAGGAATATATACATTTTAGTACTTATTCAAATTGTTACTGAATAATTATGGCGTTTGGACATTTTGACATCTTTACTTTTTGACCCTCAGACAATTCATGATTTGGACATTTTGTCATATACACATTCTGACTAGCATACATTTTAACAATGACATTATTTGTCACCAAAACTTTTTGTCAATTTCGCTTTATACGTTTTGACATTTGTACGTTTTGACACTCATACCATATGACCATTAAACAATACGTCCATTGGACATTTTGTCACGTTGACGACTCAGTCCCGGAATGAGTATTTGTTTTACACATAGAGTCGTTAAAAACGCTGAAATAACGTCTAGGTGTCAGTACACAATAAACCGATATAGCTACTACACTAATGACTCGATATCAATACAAATAAAGATATTTTGACTCTAAACTAACACAGTATAACTAAACTGACAAAATAGCAACAAAATTTAACACATTAAATTACAAACATTAATAAAAAAAGTAGGAGAATAAAACTAATTAAAAATAATGCTATCGCAGTTGACCCGCAGCAAGGATCCCAGGATAGCAGCATTTGACTTTGACATGACTCGTTTTATTTTACAGATTTGTATTACGTTATGTTCTAAGCATAAGCAAGGACGATTAATCGTCCTTGGTATAAGAGAAAAATGGTATTTCACGCGTATTTTTTATTAAGTGTTTTGGATCCATGAAACTGTAAATTGCAGTTTTTCCTTATGATGCAACTTAAAATTATATCCCATTACTATAACGTTCTAAGGATCGCGTTCATGAGATTTATGACAACAGCATGCCAGGTAAACAATATTAAACTTCTGATTTATAACGATGCAATTTAGAATTTATTGCCATAAAAGAGCAATAAGATTGCCACTAGTATTTACTGCGAGTGAGGCGAGTAATTTGTGATTTGTATACCAGTATTAGCCTTTTCCCACGGCTAAACAGGCAAGGTCCGCCCGGATTGCTACCACCATCTTGCTCGCTAATCCTGTCGTAAAGCAGCAGTGCTTGCACTGTTGTGTTTCGGCGTGGAGAGCTTACTCTCACACAGCCGGTGAAATTACTGGCACTTGAGCTATCCCATCTTAGGCTTCTAGGTTGACAACGCATCTGCAATACCCCTGGTGTTGCAGATGTTTATGGGCGGTAGTGATCTCTTATCATCAGGAGACCCAATCATTTGCCATCCAGTCAAATAGAAAAAACATCGGATGTATAACTATCTATATTTTCATACTAAATAGTAGATGTATGGAAAATTCAGGAGTTGTCAAATATCGTATCCAATACTAATATTATATATGCGAAAGTGTGTTTGTTCGTTTGTCCGTCTTTCACACCGTAACGGAGCGACGGATCGACGTGATTTTTGGCATAGAGATAATTTATGGGCCCGGGAGTGACATAGGCTAATTTTTATCCCGGAAAAATGCACAGTTCCCTAGGGAACAGCGCGCGATAACCGAATAGGTACCACGCGGGCGGAGCCGCGGGCAAAAGCTATTTGTTTATAAACACCACAACCCTTCCAGTTTCGCCGTAAAAGGCAAAAATCTGTTTTATTATCTCACAGAATTGTCTCTCATTTCGTTATAAACTAAATTAAACATCATTGTCCTGATTTTTCCCGCAAATTCGTGCGTTTAGCTTCAAGCCTTTGAGGGGAAAATTGCGCGTTCAACAGGTAAAGGGATGAGACAAGGATAGAGTAACGACATCGATATTTTATCGATAAAAATATCCTGCCTTGAGAAAGACACAATATTTTTGTTGGATTTTTACTCACAGCATGAAAACAAGATTCTCTCTTCTAAGTGGCTACACTCTTGTGGCGCCACACTGACAACAGGTGGACGAAGACTGTGACTATGTAGAAGTGGACCTGGCAAAAAACCGCGACGAATGGCAGTACCTGGAGGAGGCCTTCACCCGAAGAGGAGTCCAGATGGCACGCATATAACATAGGACTAATATTATTTGTAACTACATTAATTCGTATTGGTACGTGTCAATGGAAAATAAAGGATTTTTTTGTTTTGTTTTATTCATTTATTTATTATCCAACAGGTAAAGTGAATACTAGGTTATAGCTGTCGTATCGTGCGTGTTCTAAATCAATCATCTATTTCTCTTATTCTGAAACCGGGTGCGATACGAACTAAGCAAGAGTAGGTAGTTATCAAAATCAAAGTCGAAGTCAGAATATCTTTTCACAATTTATGCTATAACAAGCACTTAAATGAATGTCAAAAAAAATGTACCACCGGTTCGAAAAAACCTCTGTTGAGAAGAATCCGGCAAGAAACTCAACGAGGTATATATTTTTTTAAAAGGATTTACAATATTATTAAATGATATCTATACATCACAAGTATTTAATAAAACTTTATTTTTAACACATATCGATAAAATAGCACATCCCTACAGTCTGATTTGAGGTGGGAACAATGGGCCCCGTGTGGCGCGGCACAATCAACGGCAGCTCGATGGTAACCCGAGCGCGATTCGGGAATAGAACCCCGGCCCTAGCATTGATGGGGCTGCGTCACAAGAGATGTGCGAGGATGCGTTGCGAGGGGTTCCCTATTTCGCAACTAATGTTTGGCAACCTGATTCATATCGCAACTTTTCAGTTCGCTACTATTTATTACTTTTTCCGCGTAAAATTCCGTTTTCACTATCCCGCTGGAACCATGAAATTTTCCGGAATAAAAACTATCTTGTGTCTAAAATAAATAATGTAACATTACATTTAAAAACCCAAGTCATTACATAATATTATTAACTACCTAACTTAATTATCTTATTTATTTATTTATTTATTATGTCTTTTCTCGGGACTCAAACTGTCTGTACACCGAATTTCGTCCAAATCGTTTAGACGTGATGAAGTAACAAACAAATAAATAAACAATCAAACATAATACCAGCAAATAGGAAACACGATGGATAGTATTTACTATGAACCTATGGTTTTTATTAAATGCATAAATTTCGAAAAAAAGATGGCGGCTATTCTCTTTCCATCAAGTCTAATTACCGAGCCACTAGCACCGAAAAAAATGGCACGGTGGGCTTTTATCTGATTATCGAAAATTGAAATATCTTTAAAATTAGCCTAACTTCAGATATTTTAATTTTATGTACTAGTAAAAGTGCTGAACTATTTTCTTTATTTTATTTTATTTTATTTCATTTTTCTTTATTTGTTTGTTTCACTAACACTACAGTAAGCCTCGTACATTTAACTAACACCATGTACCTAACATATTTATAAGTAATACTAACAACTGATGGATCCTAGTTATCTGAATAAATAAATTTTATTATTATTATCTTTATTTATTTTTATTCTTAGGATTAGGTTTTTATAATAGTTATAAAAAGTAAAATACAGAAAAGTACATACAAAATAAAAAAATTATAAAAACCTAACCTAGTTATTATTATTATTATTAATTTTCGATATTCAGATACCTACGTCCCCCTGGTTAAATATCGAATGTTAAACTAAGGGGTTCTATACGATTCCGTTTTAATCAATCCTGAAAAGTTTTCGGTTTCAGAAAATAAACCTTTCGATGTTATGACCCATTCGATATTTTAATATATTCGATATTTTAACATTTAATTTTGATATTCAGATGCGTATCCTCCCCCCTTCTACTCCCCCCTGGCATTTTACACACATTTCACCTGGCACATGCAGGTATTTTTAATTAAAATCAAATCCTCCATCACAACTTTAGTTTCTAATGACTTAATTAAAACTATTACGAGTAGGAAGGGAAGGACCAATGTGATCGCTAAATTTAACGTGACCGGTTAAAACAACATTAGAAGGGTTCGAATTGACGTGCCGTATTGTAATTGCTTTTTAAATAACGACGACCGGATAGCCAAGTGGTTTGAGGAGCTGACTACGAAGCCTGAGGTCCCAGTTCGATCTCTGGCTGGGGCAGATATTTGTACGAATAATACTAAATGTTTGTTCTCATTTTTTTGACACTTAATATGTAAAGATTGGTTTTTTGGAATCTTTTTGTATTTTATATTTCAATTCCAATTTTTTGTTACTTTTACGGTCTTCCCGTAAAACCTAAATTAAAATACAAACTGAAATATAGATGCATAGAAAAACCAGAAAAATAAGACCAGCACTGGAAATCGAACCCAGGTCCTCGGCATTCCGTGCCGCGTGCTATACCGCTACACCACTGCTGGACAACGGTACAGACACGAATTTCCCCTATGCACCACATATCTTAGCTTTTTTGTTTCTTATTTAGCACGCGGCACGGAATGCCGAGGACCTGGGTTCGATTCCCAGTGCTGGTCTTATTTTTCTGGTTTTTCTGTGCATCTATATTTCAGTTTGCATTGCCAGCATTTTCTCGCTTTATGGCGATGCGTAAACGCTGTGCGAGGAAGCTGCTTTGCTTAATTTGGGACTAGGTCAATTGGTGTCAAGTGTATTTATTTTTAACCGACTTCAAAAAAAGGAGGAGGTTATCTATTCGGTTGTATGTTTGTTACCTCAGAACTCCGTCATTTATGAACCAATTTGATTTTTTTTTGCGTTCGTCTAGGAATGCTTTCAATTAGGTCCCATAAGCACCGAATTAGCATCTGATGATTGGATCCTAAGGAAATAGAGGGAACTCTTCAAATGTTGTAGGGACACCTATGGTAATTTTGATATATTTAGTAGTAACTCGTGCATTTGCTCTTGAAAATCATCATTTGGTGAAGTGCAACTGATGATGAAGACAAATTTTGGCATGAAAATAATTTTCTACCAGTCTGAATTCGGTCGGTGTCTCAGCACGAGCCAGCAGGAGTGGACCTATAGTCATCTATCTCAACTAAGCACTTTATATTGGGCTTCAATCGCTCCTGCTGGCTCGTGCTGAGGCACCGACCGACTTCAGACTGGTAGAAAATTATTTTCATGGTTTTTTGTAGTCGGCTAAATTTTTTGTTATATATTTTTTTATAATACAGATAATGCGTACTTTCATATTTCTTTTTCGATTGAATACAAAAAGACTAAAATAGATCGAGTTCTAAAATGGTAATCTGAAGGTCACTCGAAAATAGCGAGAAATTAACGTTTTCATTTGTAAAATAGAATAAGAACAAGCATCATCTTCTTCCTTATTTATTCTTTATTTAATACATTTAATGATAGTTTTAATTTGAGTTATTAATTTATTGTCAGTATCAATATTTTACTAATATAAAATAACCTATATACCTGCACATATAAGTATAAAAAAATGAAATCCCTACTTAATATTATAAATGCGAATAAAAAAACCCTGTTTGTCGGTCTGTCTGTTATGCTTGCACGTCGAAACCGCTGAATCGATTTTGATGAAATTTGGTATAGAGATAGCTTAAGCCCCAAGGATTAACATAGGATACTTTTTATTCCGCTAGAGGGCGCCACGGCGCGATAACCTAGGTCCGCGCAGACGAAGTCGCGGGCATAAGCTAGTAACCACTAGTGATGTAACAAATGTCATTTTTTGAACATTCGCGAATGCGAATGCGAATATTCAGTTTTTCATTCTGTCGCCAAATTGTCTATGGCAGTTTCGTTCGAAAGAAGTGCGTTTCGTTTGTATTTTGTTCCGAGAATCACCGAGTTTATGCGAATGCATCGCAAAGTAAATAAATAAATAATACCAAATGAAGTTACTTTTTTTGTATAAAAAACATAAGAAATAAATGTATTTTGATTTTACTAACTTACTTTTATCTAATAATTGTATTTTTTTCTGATATTCATATTCGCAAAACATTCGCAGAAATTATGCGAATGCGAATGCGAATATGTAAAAATATGCGAATATTCGCGAATGCGAATGCGAACATTCGTTACATCACTAGCAACTACATTGTAAGAACACACACACAAACCCAACTCTCACCACCACTATACTACGCTGACACATTTCGAACTCAACCAGAGTTCATCATCAGTGCAACGCGACCGTTCACTTCGCTACCAACTACCACATATAGCTATTGTAAGATCGGGGGTGAGCAAAATATTCATGATCAAAAAAAATTTTTTGAGCGAAATCGCTCGCTGTGAAACAATAAAACACATACAAGTGAGAACCTACAATAACGCGGACGGTATTTATGACACAAATAGAGAAAAAAAGCCTTATTTTAAACAAGTTTTCTTTGCAGTGATTTAATTTTATTACGGTTTTACGTCCACGTGTTTGACCGAATCCAAAAAGAGTGGTGTGTTGACGCCAATGTAGCATGTAGGTACAAGTTGCAGAACATTCCCAAAACGTGGAAACATTCTTGAGAATGTTCTGAAAATATTCTTGGGACATGAAACTAAAGAAAATGTGGTACTTATGGAGGCAAAATAAATCTTATTATTATTATTATTCCCTCAATGGCGGCCTTAAAGCTTGGACCAATGTCAGTTGCGATCTTTCTTTCTTTCTTTAAAATGACGTTTCATGTGTTACCTGTTTTTTACATCTTATATATAGTGATGTGCCACAATCGGTAATCACCGAAAAGTATCGGTATGTTATACGTATAAAATGTTAAGATATGAACGGATCTATGATGTATGTTCTAGAAAAAAAAATAGTCTAATGAAAATGCCACCGTTTCTGAGACTTTCGACTTTTTGTAGATGTTGATGTACGTTTCATTTTGATTAGAATCAAGTTCTGTCTAAAAGCTCAATGCTTATGGAAAGTAGAATATTGAATGGCTTATTTTTTTTCTATAAAATATTATGTTTTATCGATTATTTGCAATTATGTCGAAAACCAAAATCAGAGAGCAGCACTATTCGTATTATGCTGATCACATTATTTTAACATTTGACATTTCATACTGTCACTTAAGTATCTTGGTTTAATAAATAGAGTATACGTTACGGAATATCTTAAAAAATAAATTACAAATTCCTACCCACACATGTCATTTGCATATTAAACATATTCAAGAATAGCTTGTTTAATTGATGTTATTCTGGTTATAATTTTCCCACCAAAAGGCACAGGTAAACTACGCCGAGTCAAATTGCGCACGTCTTCCTTTTCTCGTTACAGTGTCGCCAACCGTGAAAATAATATCCGACGCGCGCTGAATCCGCGCCTTTGAGTTGGCAACACTTCTATCGAAATTTGAAATTTAGTTAGAACTTGGAATTTACGTTTTTTTTTTAATTGAAGGGCGATTGGTCGGACGATGGTTGTTGAGGTTAAGGTGCCAAGATTGTCACATGTACCAAGAGATCGCCCTTAACCTTTACAATGACCGTACTCGATAGCGACGGCGTAAATTATTTGTAGAGGCGCTGTACAATTCTCCATACAAATAATTTGTACGCTGTTGCTATCCAGTACGGCCAAATGGGGTAGGCAGAGCATACGAGACGTTACCGCTTCGGAGCCACTTTTAGCAACTTTAGGTTTTAAGTTTGACAAAAACGGTACAATAGTGACAGGTTGCTAGCCGCTGTCATCTACGGTATACCTTAACCTATATCCTCAGTCGCCTCTTACGACATCCACGGAAGGAATTGAGAAGTGTAATCCTAAACCGACTCCACAAGGGACTGTTACACACTTGCGACTTAAAATAGAATGAATAACGTAAGAGAGTAAGTGTTTAAGAAATAATTAAACCAAAGCTTACGTAAATCGGCGTTAATAAGCAGTAAAACCTTTACAACCCTTTTAATTGGTTGAACTAATTACCGAATTCGGGTTTTTACGAGAATTAAAATTAACGATGGATTAAGTGTACCTATCTACAGAAACTTATATTATCTACTTTGTGATTCGAATAAAACAAACAGAGACGATATCACAGATATTTTCGCCATTCATTGATTAATAGGGATATTGACACCACCAATCAACTGACGTACTTTTTATGAGTTGTCAAAACAAAATTCTTCCATAGGGTTTCAATGGCAATAGCGACTTATGACGTCATAAGTCGCTATTTGTTCGCCAACTCAATCAACTAATTGTATTAAAGCAACAAAAAATCTAATTTTACAGTAAATCGAAAATTAATCCGGTTTTCAGGGCTAAAATAAAGCGTTTTTTACTGAATCGCCTTCGAATTATTTTTTAATGGCGTCAACATCTCTATTTTATGAGTCCCTGAGCAAAGCCTCGGACGGACAGGCAGACAGACATGGCGAAACTACAAGGGTTCCGTTTTTGCCATTTTGGCTACGGAACCCTAAAAATAAAGGCCGATTTCCCTAAGCCACTTGTAAGCAGTCCAGTATCTTCAACGGCACAGTTAATGAAAACCACAACTAGCAAAAAAGTTTGTACCAAGCACAAATAAAATTTTCAACAAAAACTTATTTCATTCTGTAACACTGAACCCTAAAAGGACAATAATCATTAATTCATCGTTTTATTTTATCCGCGAATCGCGGAAAACTCTTTGAGATAATATTTTCTTTACAAAATACAACAATCCAATGTATTTTGGACAATTAAAACAAACTCCGGAGGGAAAAAAGGCTGGAATTCCGAAGGGGATTCGTCTAATATCTTGAAAGGATTTCTGTAATTGGTATAAAATACTTAGATCGCAAATACCTTTAATCCTTTTGATATGGTTTTGAGAATGGATAGATAATGGCAGTGGGTGGATAGTGGTAGTTGCTATTATCCTAAGTAGAAATTTTACTGTCTGTCATCAATTTCACATGAATTCGATCTTATTTTTTAACGGACTTTAAAAAAGGAGGAGGGTATCAATTCGGTCACAGTTTTTTATTTAAAATATATTACATGGCGCAGTCGGTAGGATCTTAATCCTACCGGATCTTGGATTCTTTTTTTTATCTTTAAGTTCCATATAAGTATTCAAGAGTTCCAATTTATTTCACAGGATATAAAGTAATTCGGATGTATTTTTTTACGTTTGTTTCTCAGAACTCCGTCATTTGAACATGAACCGATTTGAAATTTTTTTTTGTGTTCGTCAAGGAATGTTTTAATTAGGTCCCATAAGCACCAAATCGGATCTAATGATAGGATCTTAAGGAAATCGAGTGAACTCTTCAAATGTTGTAGGGACAATTGGATATTATTTAGTAGTAACTCGTGAACTGATGATGAAGACCACAGTTGAACATCGGAGTTACTACTTAATAAAAAATATTTTACGGGTTGAATTTTAATTACTTTGACACAGTCGTTAAGCAATTTATTCTTCTCGTAATGCATATGGTAGGTAAAACAGGTGGTGAAGAACTAGGACTCCTCAATACTTATGAACGTTTCTGCATCGGGAAAAGTAAGATTTCGTAAAAGGAACGAGCATTTGATATTCAACTACTTTATCTTAGAAAAGCGTGAGAAAAAATGTTATAACAGAAAATTGAAGCGACTACAAAAACTATGAAAATATTAATTTTCTACCAGTCTGAAGTCGGTCGGTGCCTCAGCACAAGCCAGCAGAAATGATGGAAGGCCAATATAAGGTGAGTAGGTGAGATAGATGACTATAGGTCCACTCTTACTGGCTCATGCTGAGGAAGTCGGTCCGACTTCAGACCGGTAAAATTATTTTCACGGTTTATTGTAGTCGGTTAAATTTTTTGTTATATATTTTTTTCCTTCATGAAGATTACAATGTTAGCAAATTTATATATAGGCTACACTTATAAGAAGAGACAAAATAACACACATTTCATGTTTGTTCTCGGGTCTTGGATGTTTTATATGTATTTAAGTATGTATTTATCTATATAAGTATGTTTATCCGTTGCTTAGTACCCATAACACAAGCTTTGCTAAGCTTACTATGGGGCTAGGTCAATTGGTGTGAATTGTCCCGTGATATTTATTTATTTATTTATTTCATCATAATTGTCTCAGCTCAATCAACCAGGCGTCACTTCCACCAACAAGTGGTGAGAAAATGGTATATTATTATTTATTATTATATTTACCTAAAAGATCTACATCTAAAAAATTTAATACTTGTATGCCTACACACCAACGGTGCAAATCAAAGCTTCTGAATTTGTAACAATAGAGCCAATTGTATTTAATTCCAAACAGGATCTTCGATAAGATCTTACCTATTGTCGGCCATGTTGAAAAGACTCGAAGTCATTTTAAAAATTAAAGGCCACTCTGTCCGTCTTCGTTTAATAATTGAAGTAGTTGTTGAGAACCAAAGAGATAAAAATGTCAAAAGAATGTCGGAAAGGGTTTTGTTGATTTGAATCAAAAATGGGTTTTTGTTAAGAATTTCACTTTTTATACAAGCTTTGCCATTTATTTAATTTCCGCACCATATTTGAAATCGATTCCATTTACCTTTGCGGAGTTCCGTACTGCGGAGTCAATCCTAGAAGAACTACCAGAATTTCACTACCATATTAATTTATTTATCACTGGAATCACACAAGCATGCCGAAAGCCGGAAATTTCAATTCGATCTGATCACTGGAAGTGTGTCAAATTTATATACAAAGGTAGATACCTACTTAGTTATAAATAAAAGCTTGTAAAAATAGATCAATAGGGATGATGACACCACCAATCAACTGACGTACTTTTTATGAGCTGTGAAAACACAATTCTCCCATAGAGTTTCAATGGCAATAGCGAATTATGACGTCATTATCTGGCAACTCAATCAACTAACTATTTTATTTGTTTTAAAGCAACAAATAATCTAATTTTACAGTAAATCGAAAATTAATCTGGTTTTCAGGGCTAAATTAAAGCGTTTTTTTTACTGGAGTTGTGCCTTCGAATTATTTTTAATGGTATCATCATCCCTATTATGAATTAAAATCATTTTTAAAGCTACCTACTAACATAAATGACATTGGAAATAAATATTTATTCAGTCAAAGCCTTACTGAAGATAAATTGATTGAATGGTCCCATGGTGGGCGCCACTCAAGAAGTCTGTTAGTAATGAAACTTTATCAATATTAATTGAGACATATAAAAAGGAAATTAAATGATAAAAAAAGTTCCAGACATACAAATAATAGGACAAAGAATCAAAATTCTTTTCGTTGTTGTTTTTGTTCCTGAAAAAAGGGGCGGAGTGAAATTTTTGTTTGGAACATAGTGGCATGTTTAATTATTCTCTAGTTAAATTTAGCTACACTGAAAAATACAAACAATGTCACTAAATTTTTATTTATTTGTAAATTAGAAAATATAAATAATTTCGTGACAGAGTGGTCAGAAACAAAGCAACGAAATAAAGGTTAAAATACAGAATAACACAAAATCCGAAATTGGAGGAGACACATTAATTTATATATTCAGAACAGTTCTCTCAGACCACATTTTTAATTTTCACTCAATTTTTTATGGAATAATCGAGAAAAAAGAAGAGTGAACTTTTTTGTGCAATAATGGAGCAACAAAAAAAAGTTATTAGAACTGTTCAGTGGACGGTTGTTTAAATGAAATAACCGTGAGTTTCGCCAATAACGAAATCGTCGCAGGATTGACTTGCTCGTTTGCCTTCCAGTCGAATAAAAAAAAAAAAAGGATATTTCCTGTGACTTTATAATATAACAATGACATTAAAATTAGAATATTTTAGTTATTAATTTATATTCTCAACAATAAAACAAACAACTAGATACGAGTGCCACTACCACGATAGTTTTTTGGTGCATAAGCCATAGTTGACAACCTTAGAGCAACCGCCGAACGTAGGTATGAAAAGTGAAGTAGGTACATACAGGAGATTGACTTCTGAACTATCAATCTGTGTTTTGTGCTACGGGACTTTAAGTTCAAGAGTCGATTCTACTCGCATAACCAAGCTACTTTTGTTTTGTAACATTTTCAAATAACTCGAAATTAGATAATTTATTGATCCTCAAAGTTTAATCGTTAAATCAGTGTATCATGGCGGTGTTATCGCTGCCTCTTGGCACGGGGCGCTTAAATAATTTTTGACATTAAATTTGACATCTCAAAGAGAATTTTTATCAATGTTCTGTCAACTGTATTGTATCGCATACATTGAATATTACATTTTGATTCGATTTGTGGCATTCGAACATGGCGGATGTAGATAATATCTAATTTTGCTATTTCTGTTTCTTTGGCTAGTTGAAGTATAATTTTGATAGTGTTTTATGCGGCGATTAACCTTAACAGTGAACAATGATCACAAAATTCTATATTGCTCTCGTATCTGTCATTTTTTAATGCGCAAGTTGTCTCCACGTGGTTTCTGGAATTTTACTATCAAGTCACAAAAACTACAATCACCGTACAACGTTGCCTCTCGAAAGATAATACTTTGACACTGGCGAAATTGTCCTATTAATTAGGACAGAAGCCATATTAGAAGAAGAAGAATATTACATTTAATCTGTATGAAAAAAAATGAAATTAACAGTGATCATATTTTTAAAAAGTCAAAGTCAAGTCAAATTCAAGTACTGGGACAGTGACGAGCACTCGTACGTTTACTTGATTTACATGTGATGTGAGCAAAATTTTGATCAAAAATATCTGAACACGATTATTGTTAACATATATAGGTATTTCACACGAAAACATAAGTTGAAACATGGATGCACAGAAAAACCAGAAAAATCGTCCAGCAGTGGTGTAGGGGAATAGCACGCAGCACGGAATGCTGAGGACCTGGGTTCGATTCCCAGCGCTGGTATATTTTTCTGGTTTTTCTGTGCATCCATGTTCAGCTTGTGTTTTCGTGTGAAATATATAGACTTTCACGGGATGACCGTAAAAGTAACAAAAATTTGGAGTTGAAATAAAAAAATAGAAAAAGACTCCAAAAAGTAGGTAATCTATTGTTAATGGCGTAGAAGCGTTTTCAGATATTTTTGATCAAAATTTTTGCGCACAAATTTATGAAATGAAATGAAATAGTTATAAGACTGGAGATTTTATTTCATAAAATACATTAAATGGAAAGAATAAAAATAACATCTAATCAACTAATTAAACTATATATAAACTAAACTAATATTACAAAAAAATAGAAAAATAAAAATATAAAAAATATATAAAAATATATGAAATAGTTTATTTTGTTTTAGACATAGTAAAATGGTATTATAAAATAGTGCTATGACATGCCTAGCCAGGTACATTGGCATTCAAACATTATCTTATATTCTAAAAAAGATTTACTTTTTAAACTCGATTTATTATGGAACTCGAGTGTATTTTGACGTACCTTTTATAATTAACCGCGTAAGCATTACTTCTGCTCGCTTTTTAACTATACTAACAATAATATGGATCATTGGTCTGAAATAAAAATTTATTATTATTATTATTATTATTTTTCTTAATTTTACTGCTTTAATATTACTTAAGTTTAAAAAGGAATTCTTAGTAGAGTTAATACCGTCTAAAAATAACATTTTCAGTGCTTCGTTTCCCCTAAAGTAACGTGATTTTTCCCTTAAATCGACATATTGACGATCCGGTTATCTAAGTTGTTAGTGACCCTGACTACAAAGCCGGAGGTTGGGGGTTCGATTCCCGTGACGGGCAAATATTTGTATGACGAATACGATTTTTTGTAAAAGAGTCATGGATAATTTATTGGATCAGGCGTTACTTTTGCGTCCATATATCAATGAACTAAAAGAATTTCTTTGCTCATCCGCGACCTTATAATTCTTCTTTTTTTATATACATATATTCGACTGGAAGGCAAACGAGCATGTGGGTCTCCTGATGGTAAGAGATCACCACCGCCCATAAACATCTGCAACACCAGGGGTAGGTATTTCAAATGCGTTGCCAACCTAGAGGCCTAAGATGGGATATCTCAAGAGCCAGTAATTTTACCGGATGTCTTACTCTCCACGCCGAAACACAATAGTGCAAGCACTGGTGCTTCACGGCAGGATTAGCGAGCAAGATGGTGGTAGCAATCCGGACGGACCTTGCACAAGGTCCTACCACCTGCAATAGATAAGCTTATGCAAAATATGCGTGTTCATGCAGTTCTTCCACCTCCACACTGTAAGAACACACACAAATCACCCAAACCCATCTATCACCACCACATCACACTAACGCGTTTCGAATTCAACCAGAGCTCATCTTCAGAGTAACACAACCGAATACCATGCTACCAGTTGTTGTTGTGTTGTTGGTGGTTGTCTAACAACTGGTAGCATGGTGTACGGTTGTTACAACTAAGATGTGCACTGGTTTCCTCGCAGGTGTGTGCAGGTTTCCTCGAGATGTTTTCCATCACCGTAAAACTCGTGGTATATTTTCGAAAAACTAAGATGCTAGACGGGGTTCGAACCCACGATCCTCTGCTTGAGAGGCGATAGGTCCACTAGGCCACCACGGCTTCGACCAATAGACAATAGGGATGACGACTAGGTTAAAAATATATCGTTCTATTTAGTCTGACAGTTAGATTATGGAAAAATATGTGACACGTATTTTTTGGTTTATCTATTTATTAAAAATCGACAAAAGTATAGATCATCAAACTTGCGGAGTGGGGGCTTGTGACGTCACTGCAAGGTTTCTTACCATATAATGACGTCAGTCGAAGCTTCTAAGCACTGTATCCTCATCATTTTTTGCTTGTCAAACAAAAGAAAAAATATGTGAACAATATTTTTAAATTATCCACCTGACGGACTAAACAGTTTTTTTAGTCGTTTAGCCTATTAGTAAAGGATTTGTCTCTAGTTACTTGTGTATCAGTGTGACTTTAAACTGATTGACAACGCATTTGATATCAGTTGTTATCAACAGGATAGCACTCGAGGTGTTAGCACGCAGTTTAGCATCACCTGTAATCCAGATACCTAGAACACCATTAGGAATAGAACCCTTATAGTGTTGCCAATTTTAGCGACTTTCTCGCTAGATTAAAAAATTAAAAATCGGAGCAAGAAAACGGCTAAACGGCTGGACGGATATTAACATAAGAGGTCATTAGATTTGTTATAGCTGTCAGAGCGACATAGGATTTAAAGATGGCGGGGAATTAGAAAAAATGTATTGTAATAATATGAGTACCTAAAGCCAAAATTAGCTCATTTTAAAAATATCTGCTATAATACAGTCATAGAACACCATTAGGAATAGAACCCATAAAGTGTTGCCAATTTAGCGACTTTCTCGCTAGAATAGAGCTAACGACTTCTGCTTAAGTCTTACACAAACACATCATGCCTCTATTCAGCCGGGTCCAGACGAGTGTAACGTGTAATGTAACATTACGTGTAATTTAGCGTCAACAGTGTGGACGGCACTGCGAGCGCCTTTGTGTTCGCGCGAAAAACCGACAGCCGATGGATCAACACCGAGCGCCGCGCGAGCGTTACATGTAATGCTCGTAGTGACGTCCACACGAAGAATTCGTGTTACATTACACGATAGGTAACATTACACGTTACACTCGTCTGGACCCGGCTTTCCCAAATGGGGTAGGCAGAGCACATTAAATACGACGAATACGACGAATACGACGTACGAGACGACGGGGGACGGTGACTCAACGGGGTCACGCCGTTTTGTCACCTAATTAGTTTTAAGTATTATTAATTATAAATATGTATGTTAGTCTGTAAGGTATTTATTGTATGGGCCAAGTTGCCTGAAATAAATGAATTTATTATTATTATTATTATTAATATCTAAGAGACGTTAATATCTAAGGCTTATTATAAAGTCAATGATTATATCATGGACAGGGATATTTGGAAATAATTCCGATCCGCATTAGCGATCCCTTCAAATAGCGAACCCACTGTGTTTTCTAAAAATAAAGTTGTGTTTAAATATTTGTGATGTATAGTAGGTATATTATGTACTTAGATATCATTTATTAATATTGTAAATCTGATTTTTTTTTAAATATACCTCGTTGAGTTTCTTGCGGCCTATTTACTGAATAAATGATTTGAATTTGAATTTGCCGGATTCTTCTCAACAGAGGTTTTTCCGAACCGGTGCTAAATTTTTTTGACATTCATAAGTGCTTGTTATAACCTAAATTGAATAAAGATATTTTGACTTTGACTTGACTTTGACACGAAACGTAACCGTTTCGGAGCCACTTTTAGCAATTTTAGGTTTTAAGTTTGACCAAAACGGTACGGAATACAAATTTAAAAAGTTCTAGGACTAATGATGGATACATTTTTTGTCAACTTGACGACGATGAGAATTATGCAGTGCCAAGAGATCTATATGAAAAGCGACAAACGCGTTTGCGCACCAAATTCAAACTCTTGTGTCTCTCCCAGAACTGGAAGAACTACAGATGAAGGAGAGCATATCATCCATAGTGAGATCTTGTATCCTCCGATATTTCGGACATGTGTCTCGACGTGGGGAGCACTCTATAGAGCGACTTGTGGTGCAGGGAAGGGTAAATGGGAAAAGATCAAGAGGACGTTCTCCCATGCGCTGGACTGACCAGATAAAAGCCCTAACAAATACTCCTCTCAACACTTGCGCCAGAAGCGACAGCCAGGGAGAACTGGCGTAGAATTGTTCGACGTGCTACGTGACCACGACTGCTCTGCCAAGAGTATCTGAAAAAGAAGAAGAAGAAGTCTCTCCCAGAAGAGTCCGCTCGCACCTGGAGGAATTAAATTTCGCAGGTGGTAGGCCTTTGTGCAAGGTCCGCCCGGATTGCTACCACCATCTTGCTCGCTAATCCTGCCGTGAAGCAGCAGTGCTTGCAGTGTTGTGTTTCGGCGCGGAGAGTAAGACAGCCGGTGAAATTACTGGCACTTGAGGTATTCAAACTTAGGCCTCTAGGTTGGCAAAGCATCTGCAATTACCCTGGTGTTGCAGATGTTTATGGGCGGTGGAGATCTCTTACCATCAGGAGACCCACTTGCTTGTTTGCCTTCCAGTCAAATAAAAAAAAAAAAATTTAGCGACTTTCTAGTGGCTTTTGATTTTGAGATTAGCGACTCGAGTTTCTAAGGGTTGGCAATACTGCTTATAGGGTGATGGGAGCACACAAGAACCAATAATGATTTATAGGGTTCCGTACCTAAAAATGAAAAATCGGAACAGGAAAACGGCTAATTGGGTGGACTGATTTTAAGATAAGAGGTCATTAGATTTGTTATAGCTGTCGGAGCGTCATAGGATTTAAAGATGGCGGGGAATTAGAAAAAATGTATTGTAATAATATGAGTATCAAGTGAAAGCCAAAATTAGCTCATTTTAAATATATCTGCTATAATACAGTCATAGAACACCATTAGGAATAGAACCCTTATAGTGTTGCCAATTTAGCGACTTTCTCGCTAGAATAGAGCTAACGACTTCTGCTTAAGTCTTACACAAACACATCATGCCTCTATTCAGCCGGGTCCAGACGAGTGTAACGTGTAATGTAACATTACGTGTAATTTAGCGTCAACAGTGTGGACGGCACTGCGAGCGCTTTTGTGTTCGCGCGAAAAACCGACAGCCGATGGATCAAAACCGAGCGCCGCGCGAGCGTTACATGTAATGCTCGTAGTGACGTCCACACTAAGAATTCGTGTTACATTACACGATAGGTTACATTACACGTTACACTCGTCTGGACCCGGCTTTCCCAAATGGGGTAGGCAGAGCACATTAAATACGACGAATAC
Source organism: Choristoneura rosaceana (assembly GCA_037349165.1). Classification (NCBI taxonomy): domain Eukaryota; kingdom Metazoa; phylum Arthropoda; class Insecta; order Lepidoptera; family Tortricidae; genus Choristoneura; species Choristoneura rosaceana. Next base: position 8,062,981 of record JAZBNJ010000046.1, on the reverse strand, counting down.
GACGAATACGACGTACGAGACGACGGGGGACGGTGACTCAACGGGGTCACGCCGTTTTGTCACTTAATTAGTTTTAAGTATTATTAATTATAAATATGTATGTTAGTCTGTAAGGTATTTATTGTATAGGCCAAGTTGCCTGAAATAAATGAATTTATTATTATTATTGTTAATATCTAAGAGACGTTAATATCTAAGGCTTTTATAAAGTCAATGATTATATCATGGACAGGGATATTTGGAAATAATTCCGATCCGCATTAGCGATCCCTTCAAATAGCGAACCTACTGTGTTTTCTAAAAATAAAGTTGTGTTTAAATATTTGTGATGTATAGTAGGTATATATGTACTTAGATATCATTTGTTAATATTGTAAATCTGTTTTTTTTTTAAATATACCTCGTTGAGTTTCTTGCGGCCTATTTACTGAATAAATGATTTGAATTTGAATTTGCCGGATTCTTCTCAACAGAGGTTTTTCCGAACCGGTGCTAGATTTTTTTGACATTCATAAGTGCTTGTTATAACATAAATTGAATAAAGATATTTTGACTTTGACTTGACTTTGACACGAAACGTAACCGCTTCGGAGCCACTTTTAGCAATTTTAGGATTTATGTTTGACCAAAACGGTACGGAATACAAATTTAAAAAGTTCTAGGACTAATAATGGATACATTTTTTGTCAACTTGACGACGATGAGAATTATTACCTATGCAGTGCCAAGAGATCTATATGAAAAGCGACAAACGCGTTTGCGCACCAAATTCAAACTCTTGTGCTTCTCCCAGAACTGAAAAAACTACAGGTGAAGGAGAGCATATCATCCATAGTGAGATCTTGTATCCTCTGATATTTCGGACATGTGACTCGACGTGGGGAGCACTATAGAGCGACTTGTGGTGCAGGGAAGGGTAAATGGGAAAAGATCAAGAGGACGTTCTCCCATGCGCTGGACTGACCAGATAAAAGCCCTAACAAATACTCCTCTCAACACTTGGAGAGAAGCGACAGCCAGGGAGAACTGGCGTAGAATTGTTCGACGTGCTACGTGACCACGACTGCTCTGCCAAGAGTATCAGACAAAGATGAAGAAGAAGTCTCTCCCAGAAGTCTTGAGTCCGCTCGCACCTGGAGGAATTAAATGTCGCAGGTGGTAGGACCTTGTGCAAGGTCCGCCCGGATTGCTACCACCATTTTGCTCGTTAATCCTGCCGTGAAGCAGCAGTGCTTGCAGTGTTGTGTTTCGGCGCGGAGAGTAAGACAGCCTGTGAAATTACTGGCACTTGAGGTATTCAAACTTAGGCCTCTAGGTTGGCAACGCATCTGCAATACCCCTGGTGTTGGAGATGTTTATGGGCGGTGGAGATCTCTTACCACCAGGAGACCCACTTGCTTGTTTGCCTTCCAGTCAAATTAAAAAAAAAAAAATTTTAGCTACTTTCTAGTGGCTTTTGATTTTGAGTTTAGCGACTCGAGTTTCTAAGGGTTGGCAACATTGCTTATACCCGATGATGGGAGCAGACAAGAACCAATAATGATTTATAGGGTTCCGTACCTAAAAATGAAAAATCGGAGCAGGAAAACGGCAAATTGGCTGGACGGATTTTAACATAAGAGGTCATTAGATTTGTTATAGCTGTCGGAGCGACATAGGATTTAAAGATGGCGGGGAATTAGAAAAAAAATATTGTAATAATATGAGTATCAAGTGAAAGCCAAAAATTAGCTCATTTAAATACTCATATATTATATCTGCTATAATACAGTCAATATATAATATAATAAAGTAATAAAAAAAGGAAGAAGTCTAGTGGTATAGTTTTTCTGAAACTGTAATTCAGGATATTTCAGGACCATTCTGTAGAACCCTATAAATTAGGTTAGTTTTAATCCTGAAGTACAGTCACCAGCACCAATATCTGACACAACAAGCGTGCATAAATATCTGATACGACTCTATTTCTGTCGGGTATTTTTGCATGCTCCGCTGTGGCAGATATTAATGAGGTGACTGTACAGTCAGCTGCAGAGAAAAGGTACCCCTCTGTAACGGCGGTATCCATACTATCGCCATTAGAGGGGGGTACCCTTTCTCTGCAGCTGACTGTACATACTAGAACTAATAAAACTTAACGACTGTATAAAGTTTTCTAATGGAACCTTAGCGCATTAAATTATAATCGCTATGATTAGATATGACCCTAATTCACCATGTCTGTCCGTTTGTCTGTCTGTCTGTCCGCGGCTTAGCTCAGAGACCGTTAGTACTAGAAAGATGTAATTTGGTATGAATATACATATCAGTTATACTGATAGTGGTAAAATAAAAACAATACATTTACTTAAATTTGTTTTTTGGGTACTTCCCATAGGTTAACCCTATAGTGTGGGGTGGGGTGTCGTTGGATAGGTCTTTTAAAAGTATTGGGGGTCTGCTAATTTATCTATTCGGTGATCTGTTTGCGAAATATTAAACTTTAAAGTGCAAATTATTAAAACATGCAATGGGTCCCACTGAAAAACAGCGTTGCGGCTTGCCGTAACATTATGCTGAGTGGGGCCCACTTTATACTATTCGATGTTATTTTTATTCCTTCCATCTAATGTATTTTTATGTGTATCGAATATATGTAAAGAAATGTCTCTCTATCTTTCAAATTTTCATTAAAATCGAGCGCCCTCCCCCCTCTAAAATCTAAACTGTTGTGTGGAAAAATTGGAAAAATTCAGAATGGTAGTAAATATATTAAATTTACAAGTAAAATTATAGCGGCTAAGATTGCTTGACAATATTAGTAGTTTAAGAGTAAATAGCAGCCTAAGGTATAAAACGTATAAACGTGCCGACAAAATGGCATAGTAAAAAATAAAAATAGAAAATTATAGTACCTCCCATAGTGGGGGTGATTTTTTTTGTCGTCCAAACTTGTAGAGTGTGGTATCGTTGGATAGGCCTTTAAAAACCATTAGGGGGTTACTAGAACGATTTTTTGATTCAGTCATTTGTTTGCAGAATATTCAACTTATAAGTACAAATTTTCATTACAATCTAGCGCCCCCCCACCTTTAAAATCGAAACCGGTGGGTGGAAAAATTTGAAAAAATTCAGGATGGTAGTAAGTAGGTATATCAAATTTTCAAAGAAAACAGTTTAAGAGTAGTAAATAGCAGCCTAAGGTATAAAATATACCTAAACTTGGATTATTCCGTCCAAAATACGAAATCCTTATAAAAAAATTTACTTAATTTGTTCGTAATGGCTACGGAACCCTTTTTGGGGCGTGTCCGACACGTTCTTGGCCGATTTTTTTAACTACTACGCTTTCGGAAAAACTATCATTCATTGCTAGATTGATAAGTTATTTCTATGCTTTTTTCTAACAAAATGGACGTAATTATTTGAATAAATTAATTAAATTATTTTTATTATTATTGCCAATGTCCAATATAAGTTGCCAGAATATGAGATCCCTCAAAATGCCATACTGCAATTACATGGACCTTAAAATTCCCTAATTATCAGTATAAACCTCAAAATTCGATCAAAACTTAACCAATTCAAAATTTTCACACACATTTAAAACTCTAGACGAACTTTAACCGAAATTGCAAAACTCGGAACTTAATCTACCGTTAACAGAAAACTTACCTGGTTATGCTTCAAAGGGGAATTAACTTTAAGTCGGGATCAAACCGGCTTGGAAGTCGGCGAGAGAGTGAGACGAAGCACGGGGGCTCTGCTTTTATAGCGGGAATTTCAAAATGGGTAACAGGTGGGCGGAGCTTGGGCGGGAGCCGTGGAGTCGCGATTTGATTAAATTTTTTGCGAGTCAAAATCATAATCTTATCTAATTAGACGACCAGATGGCCTATACTCCATTTAATTTAAGATTTGAATTAACGGTCAAAGTAACACACGTTTCTCGGTATTTCGAACACAAATTGACTAATAACCTACATGTACATTTATTAGCGGTATTTATTAAAGTTTTAATATAGAAGTTAACACAATTTTGAATAGTTATATGTTTCATTTAAAAACGTGTGCAAATTTGTGAGTTGTATCACGCTAGTACTTTTGGTTATTCTGTGGTTGTATGCCAGAATCGTAGCAAGTGGAAGGATATGTAAATTTCACCGTGAAGTTTCAAATATTAAATAAATGGAGTATAGTGGTTAGAGAAGCTGACTACGAAGCTTGAGGTCCCGGGTTCGATCCCGTGTCGGGGCAGATATTTTTATGAAAAATACGAATGTTTGTTCTGGGGTCTTGGGTGCTTAATATGTATTTAAGTATTAGTATATAATGTATTTAAGTAGTAGATTGTACAACAAGACCATAAAATGAGCCCTTTTACCCGAGATATTCTATAGCCACCCGAGCCGGTACAGGACGGGTTATGACATCTGGTAATGTTATAACATCTGGTAGCATGGTGTACGGTTGTGTTTTGATTTGACTGATTTTTAGTTTTATACAAATTAAAAATAGTTAATAAAAAATATAAACTTTTTTGTTTATAACTGTTGACATCTGATTGTCTTGATCTTAGACGAAGACTTTACTTTATACACTAGAGCATATAAAGTCATTTTATGTCGCCTATATTCAGCATAAATACGAAGTTTACAAGCATGAGAAGTGAAAAATATTTTTTACGACAAAAACTTTTCACAACCACAGCGTCTCCACTGTTCTCAGTAACCGCGATTACCTCTATCGCGAGCGCATCGCGGCCCCGCGAGCCGCTTAATTACCTACGTGTGGGCTCTGCCCTGCGCCCACTACTGGGCACATTTTGTCTATATTTAGTGGGAGAACCGAGCTCGTGCGTGGCCAGGGCACGCGCTAGTTTGGTACTAACATGACATGACGCTCAGAGGGCTACCGACGGTGCTGGCTGAAAATCAGGGGCGGATTTACTCAAAGGCTTTTTGGGCTGCAGCCCAGGGCCCCGTGGATACAGAGGGCCCCCAACCGGAACTGAAAACAATAGACGATATTGTCAATAATAAAACTTTACTTAATAGAATTTAAAAAAATCCGATGAGGTTTGAGTAATTAGGTAGGGCCCCTATTAGCTTAGGGCCTCACAAATTCAAGATCCGCGCTGCTGAAAATCAGCGCTGGGGTGTCTTTAACGCTTCAGCATTATGCTGAGCCAGTGTCCGAATTACAACCGCAATGACACATACCTTTGTGTTGTTTATTTGTACCTAACAGTATTGTTGTCTTGTGTTGTGAAATGTATTTTCTTTCTTCTTTCTTTCTTTCTCTTTACATAACATTCGACTCAAAATGTTGATTAACTAAAACAATTACTTTTCTCACTTTGCTTTGCTTTACTAATTGTTTTAGTTCATTAATATGGACCTCCGCAAAGTAACGCCTGTTCCAATAAATTATTTAAAATTTTGATTGACTACTAATCACTGCTTAGTTCATATTTAATAAGTATTTAGTGAGTACTCGTGTCTTAAATCAAGTTAAACATATCGAGCTTAACTCTATTTAAGACACGTTTTACGATAACTCACGAGATATTGCGGTTTATTCCATTAAATATGAGTGAGACGGTAGTTTCATGCTCAAAATTACTAGTTCAGTTAAAAATACTACTTAGCCGTAATAGTTTTCATTTTTATTTCGTTTAGAGGTATGTCAGTCGATGAACTAAAAGAATTTCCTTGCTAAGCCTATGCAAAATATGCGTGTTCATGCAGTTCCTCCACCTCCACACTGTAAGAACACACACAAATCACACAAACCCATCTGTGTGTGTGTGTGTGTGATGAGCAAGGAAATTCTTTTAGTTCATTGATATAGACCTTCGCAAAGTACGCCCGATTCAAACATTATGTCGGTCGGATTCATAAACTTGTGAGCAAAATTTTTTTAACAAAAATACCTGTGCATGCTACAACGCCGTTAACAATAGAGTCCTGTTCGTGTTCAGATATTTTTGATCAAATTTTTGCTCACACGTTTATGAACTCGATATACTACGTCTATGATTTGTTCAGATTTTTTTCCCCAAAGATTTAATTCGTAGAGAGAGCACTTGACTGTAACGAAATTATTATTTTAATATTTTACAAACGAATCTCTCAATCAAATATGGTCCCCGAACCCATAAGACTATACTGCACAATGAATTGAAACAATTTACATGTAACTAGAGCAAGTACCCTAATTTTTTTCATTACATTATGACACTACATTTCTGGAATTTCTCTACTGGCGCCCATTATGGGGCCAACACTTTTTTTGTTGTTTTTTTATTCGACTCGAGGGCAAACGAGCAAGTGGGTTTCCTGGTGGTAAGAGATCACCACCGCCCATAAACATCTGCAACACCAGGGGAATTGCAGATGCGAATGCAGATAGAAAGAATTAAGTTTTAAAATAGTTTCCAATTTTGGGACTAAACAATAAAAGATAAGAAAAAACAGCGCAACCAATTTTTTTTTTTCTATTTGCATTTTGAACACATGGCCTGTCCGTTGGTAGAACGTAGGTTTTTAAAAAGTAATATTGTAATTTTGAACAGAACATTGTTTTTATTCCTCGCATTCAAAGTGAAAAGTAGAGAGTGTTTAAAGCTAGACTAAACAACCACAATGCCGCTCGAACTAGCCACCCTCGCTCTGCTCGGATAGCTAAACATCTCGTGTCGTTATGGCTTGTTTTAAATATTGCAAATCTATTTAAAAAAAACTTATTGTATTATTGTATCGTAAAACTCTTCATTGTACATAAAAACACATGAAAATAACAGAACACAGGGTACCTCGTTGAGTTTCTTGCCGTATAGTTGCTTCGCAACAGAGGTTTTTCCGAACCGGTGGTAGATTTTTTTGACATTCATAAGTGCTTGTTATAGCCTAAATTGAATAAAGCTATTTTGACTTCGACTTTTAGTCCCTTATAACGTTTTAAACTTTCGTGATTCTGACTCATAGTAAAAATACCACCAACGGGACTTATCACCCTAACACACACAAGAATATTTACCTCGACGTTTCGGCAACATTGCAGTCGCCATGGTCACGACCGTTGGTGGTATTTTGTCTTTTAGTCCCTCGTTGAACAATCTACCTACTATTTTATTTTGCCTTTATAACATTACTAAGGTTTGCACCGTTTCCAATTATATAATTAGGGCTATGGAAGGCTACGTGTAACATTATATTTGGCGGTAGCCAGCAGCTGTTCCCAGGATTTGATAAAACATGGCGTACCCTTGTACCTGTTACTTGTAGTAAAGTTCTCTTATTAATAGGATGGTAATGTTAACATTATTAACTAGTATCTCTAGCGCGGCTTTGTCTATCTTTTGCGCTTACTCCTTCACGCTAAAACGGTTGGACGCATTTGGATGAAATTCGGTAGGTATATATTTAGCTGGACGTTTGTGATAGGCTACAATACAATAAATATGTATTCAACACCAATATAATACATCACATTAATTTTGTTTGACGAATAAATGTAATGTCGTCTTGTCATCATCATCATCATCATCATGTCAGCCGAAAGGCGTCCACTGCTGGACATAGGCCTCCCCCAAGGCTCTCCACTCAGATCGGTCTTGTGCTTTTCGCATCCACCGCGATCCCGCTATCTTAACCAGGTCGTCGCTCCATCTTGTTGGAGGCCTACCGACAGCTCGTCTCCCGGTCCGCGGACGCCATTCGAGAACCTTCTGACCCCATCGGCCATCAGTCCTGCGTGCAATGTGCCCCGCCCACTGCCACTTCAGTTTCGCAATTCTTCGGGCTATTTCGGTAATCTTAGTCCTACTGCGGATATCATCATTTCTGATTCTATCCCGCAGAGAAACCCCGAGCATAGCCCTCTCCATAGCCCTTTGAGTGACTTTGAGCTTCCTCATGAGAGCGTCTTCTATTCGAACAAAACAAACAGAGACGGCATCACATTTATCCGTCAAATAAATTTAATCAATGGATCTGGTGAAATGTTACTAGACAAATTTGGATGAAATTTGGTGTGCAGTGCAAGCTAGGTTACGTTTAGACGTTACATTGGATGGACAGTTTAATAACTAGATGGCGCTAAGGTTCGCCATACGCGACGATTTTTAATCTGTGATCTAGTACCCTAACTGTAAGATTTCGGTTACAAAATACGTCTCGATCGCGTTCGCGTTAAAATCTCAATTTGTATGGAAACACGAACAGCGCCTCTAGCGGGACGTTTACGATAGAGACGTATTTTGTAACCGAAAACTTACACTAAGGGTACTGGTAGAATAAAAACATAACCTAACTTAACTAACAAGAAGTTGGAAAACCCCCGACTTTGTCACTTCAAAGTTCATTATCTCAGAAACGGCTGAACCGATTCTGATGAAACATATCTAAGAAGTACCGCTAGAAAACCTGCTTTATAATAAAAAAAAACCGCATTCAAATCGGTCCAACTGTTTAAGAGCTACGGTGCCACAGACAGACACAAATAGGCGGTGAGACTTATAACACCCCTCGTTTTGCGTCAGAGGTTAAAAAATCCCTAAAAGGAACAACTACTGTAACTTCTGAAGTGGAGGAACAAACATACCACGTCACAAACTATATGTTAATTAATACTTTTTAATAATGATAGGCAGAGAATACATACAAGATAGGCATGTAAGGGTCGTTGCCTGTAGCGTTTAGGTAAGATGATATACTATATACTTAGATATTACGACGTAGTAACGGAATTTGCATTCAGCCTATACAAGGTGTTTTGATATGAATGTAATATAATAATAATAATAATTCTTTATTTCCATAAAAAGGTACAAGTATCTTAGACTAATACATGTAATAAGTAACTACTTAGACAATTTAGTAAATAGACTGGGCCACAGCTGCCAAACTAGGTATAAACCTGTATTTCAGCAGTCGGAGCTCTTCCAAGATGTCAATAAATGTGCAGAAATCTAGCAACGACATAATCCCACAAACACTTGTCAAAAGGATCAAAATATAAGGTAAATATAGGGTAGGTATAAAAAGAAATATGCACCACAAAATCACGAAATAATTTGTAAAAAAAATTAAAAGATTTGCCGAAAAGAATAAACAATTTATTGAGTAACACTATTTTTGCATATGATCGACTATATATTTGTTTAAAATAAAACCTAATGTTTACAACAACAAAAAAACTAAAAACTTCCCTGAAAGATATTGAGTAGTAAGTAATAGGTATGCCAAAAGTAATAAAGCGTGTAAATGCTTAATTTAGAATTTTGATAAAAGAGATAAATAAATAATTAATATTGGCTAGAAAAAAAGTTAAAATTAAAATTAATTACGAGTATTATATTAAAGTGATAATTAACCAATCTTATAACTACAAAAAATTAACTAAGGAACATAGTTAAAAAAAGTAAAACAAACACACTTAGATAGATAGATAAAAACTTTATTCACAAACATGCCATGACAATTTTACAAAAACAAATGATTCAAGTTGTTAAATATTTTTTTATTAAAGAAACTAAGAAAGTACTTAGTGATAAATTAATTATTAGTACTTAGTGTTAAATAATTATAAATTAAGTGGTCACGGCACAGTCGCACAGCCGCGAAAAGGCGCCGACTCAGCATGTGCTGCAACATTGCTGTCACAGCGCTGATATTCTGTCGGAACCAGTAGGAGTTGACGCACTCAGTCACACACAACCTTTACTCTAAATACTACAATATATAATTTAAGGTTTAAATAACAAACATATGTATCAAAGGTTTAAATAACAAACATAACAGATATTCTTTGAGTACAGGTACCTAATCCAAACAAAAACAAAGATTTTTGCAGCTGGTTGTCAAATAGAACCGACGATACCGGGTATTAAGCATTGACCTGAAGCTTCTGGCAATGTAATAAATATGTTTTAAACCTTTGCTTAAACATCTGCCTTGAACGAACTCCTCGAATAGGTCACTTCTTCACTTCTATTTGTAAAATTCAATAAATTATATCACAAGGAGGGTTTGCACAAGGGAAGCTTGTACCTATGATCCCACAGGAAAGGAAGATAAATGAATAAGTTGTACATTAACATTTCCGGCGACAATATAGAAATGTGGCTGGTGTGCGTGGTTGTCCACAAATGAACAACCAGTTGGGATTCAATTATTCCAGTGAAACGGAAAACTGAAAATAGTATTTTTTTATAAGAAACTAGCTGTTGCCCGTGGCTTCGCCCACGTTGTATTTTTATGTACTTATTTTCTTTCGTAAAAACCTTCTCCTGACACTAAGGAATCCAACAAAAAAAGAATTAGCGAAATTGGACCAGTCGTTCCCGAGTTTTGCGCTTACCAACACATTTTACGATTAATTTTTATTTATATAGATTTGCATAGCCGAAAAAATGGGAAAACTACAGAGATGTTAAAATGTAGGACACTTACCCGGTTCAGAAAAATACCGGCTTAATTTTTAATTACGAATAAATATCATATGTTTGGTCTTTAAGTATAAAAATACGTTATTATTTTCAAGCAAATTAGCTCTTTTGACTCAGAGTTCTTGTCATAACAAAGCAATTTCATAATCTGTCAAGAACTCCTTCTTCGCGAACGAATCTAAAAGTTTGATTTTTAAACATCCTTTGCGTAAGGAAAATGAGCAAGCACCCATGAGGCTGACATGATCACCTGGAGTGTTCAAAGCCTCTACAAAACGAAGAAAAAAATAAAAAACTTCTATAATAAAAACTAAATACCGCTAATAAATGTACCTGTAGGTATGTTCCATTTGTGTTCGAAATACCGAGAAACAGTGTTACTGGTAATCCAAACCTTAAATTAAATTAAATTTATGGCTTAAATAAATAAATAAATAATAAATGGAGTACCTATAGGTACTAGGTATAAAGATTTACACGCGTTTCCAGCTTCACCTCTCATTCAAAGATTGGCCATTCATTTGGCTTTCCATTCTCCATACAAACATAGTCCCGGTCTCATTTAAAAACTAGGCAACAGAAGTAGATGAAATTTTGTAAGTATGGACTAGACGTAATTATCTATGCCTGTGGTTTTTCAGATTTTCATATAAATGTGTAGTATCAGTATTACAGGAGCTCAAAAGTCGACAAAAAAAGATGTCAACTTTGCACGACAATTACAGACTATTAAAGCATTTTTACAAAAATCGAAAACCACAGACATAGAAAATGTAACGAAGATCTTGATTGTAAAATATCATTGATTTCTGTGCTCTACTTTTCGTATAATATAAGGCCATCGAAACCCAAAATTCAACCGCCCAAATCTTGAAAAGCCTTCAGCTATCTCGATATATATGTCGGCGGCCGATCGTAAAATCAGCCAGATCACGAAATTCCTAGGCACATCATGAAATGGCGCCATTTCATGATATGCCTAAAAGTGGTCTAGGCATATCACGATGTGCCTGAAAAACAATACGGCAGATCGATTAGAGTAACGCATTCGACGATATTCCTAGCTTTATACCGGGCATATCGTGATATGCTGAAAAAAAGAAAAAAATAGGTACGACGAGCGAAGCGAGGAGTGGTTAGTATGAATTGTGACTACTACGCACGAGCCGAGCGAGCGAAGCGAGCGTGCCGCGGCAGCGGCCGGCGAAGTGCCAGAAACGATTTGCCGGCATTTCATGATATGCCTAGGAATTTCATGATCTGCCTAAACTAGCCAAATCATGAAATGGCGGCGTTTCATGATATGCCTAGGAATTTCATGATCTGCCTAAACGTCACCAGGCAAATCGTCAAACGGTGAGTTTCGAACGATATGGCGGATGTCCCTTAGCCAATTCATGAAATGGCGCCATTTCACGATATGCCTAGGAATTTCGTGATCTGGCGGATTTTACGATCGGCCGCCGACATATACATTAGCGGGAAGCGAAGAAGCGGGAGGGGATGTGCATGGGGTGGACGGCTGCGAGCGCTTATGTCACGAGTGATAAAGACAGCAATATCCCAAAATAATACCTAACGCGGCCGCGCGGCCGGCAGGGAAACTTCTCTTAACGTTTCAAAACAGCCCACAGGTGATGTATTTTGCCTTTGTTTTAGTTGAAAAAGGTCCCTATTATTTAGTTTACCTATAACACAAAACAAATGACACATAGAAATAGGTAAAAGAGAACAGTTACTCAAGCTATGCTGTTTCCTGGCTTGTTATGAAAATACACACCTAATACAATAACAGAACCTATTCATAGTAGGGTGGATACGAAGCAGAGATTTGTGAGACAGTCCTTTTTAGGGTTCCGTACCCAAAGGGTGCCAACGGATCCCTATTACTGATCCGCTGTCTGTCTGTCGTCTGTCACAGGGCTCTATCTCTTGAGTCGTAATAGTTAGACACTTGAAATTTTCACAGATTATGTACCTATTACTGTGGCCGCTAGAACTATAAACACTAAAAACAGAATAAAATAAATATTTAAGGGCGGCTCCCATACAAAAAACGTGATTGTTTTTCCGTTTTTTGCTTGATATTAATAACGGCAACAGGTAGACGCTTGAAATATTCACAGAATCTTTAGTTGCATAATCACTTTAAGATAAAATAAATGTTTAAGAGGGGCTCTCATACAACAAACTTGATTTCTTTGCCGTTTTTTTGCTATTGTCTAATGTTGTATTGATAATGGTACATACGGAACCATTCGTGCGCGAGTTCGACTCGCACTTGGCCGGTTTTTAAAACACAGATGTGCTCAAACATCAAAGTTCAAAAGTTCAAAGTTTTATTTGCTCGAATTATGGTACAAAAGATGTTACAAGAAATCAGTGTAGATCAACACAATTCACCATACATTGGCATGCAAAGTTTATAATCGGATCTAGTAAACAATAATAATAATCACAATAATAATCATAGTAATGATAATAATTCACAATTCATTCATTATCATTAAATTACATAGAATAATGTCAATATATCTTCAACATCTTTTTCGTCATCTTAGTTTTGAAGACAAAGTTAGAGTACAACCTTAGTTTAAAGGACTGTCCTCTCTTCCGACTCATCGTGGTCACCCCACTGGCATCTGTAAGAAAACGGGTGGCCATATATGAAGATATTTTCAAAATTGGCACATTCCTCGTTACGACGCGTTGCGGGTCGGACGTGAATATGCTCAGGGAGTACATACTGTCTGTTGTCTGGGTGCTTTGCGGCGCGAGCTACCACGAGCAGTATAGAGGTAACTATTACAATAATAATAATGTAAGGGCACTCAAAGGGCTATGGAGAGGGCTATGCTCGGGGTTTCTCTGCGGGATAGAATCATAAATGATGATATCCGCAGTAGAACTAAGGTTACTGACATAGCCCGAAGAATTGCGAAACTGAAGTGGCAGTGGGCGGGGCACATTGCATGCAGGACTGATGGCCGATGGGGTCAGAAGGTTCTCGAATGGCGTCCGCGGACCGGAAGACAAGCTGTCGGTAGGCCTCCAACAAGATGGAGCGACGACTTGGCTAAGATCGCGGGATCGCGGTGGATGCGAAAAGCACAAGACCGGTCTGAGTGGAGAGCCTTGGGGGAGGCCTATGTCCAGCAGTGGACGTCTTTCGGCTGACATGATGAAGAGAAATGTAATATTATCTTCTAATCCGTTTTTTTCAGTACCATTGACATGCACCGACAAATGGGAATCCTACGTGTTCGAAAACAAGGAATACTTGGTACAGAATCTGGCTATAAGCTGGGAGAATGCTAAAATCATGTGCCGGTAAGTATTTAAAAAAAATCGTCCATGAAGGGTTCCGTAGCAGCAAGTAACATAATATAAAAGTTTCCTTTACTTTACGATTGCCTGGTGTTGCAGATGTTTATGGGCGGTGGTGATCTCTTACCACCAGGAGACCCACTTGCTTGTTTTCCTTCCAGTCGAATAAAATAAATAAGTACGATTTCTGACGTATTAAAAAAAACTACTTACTAGATCTCGTTCAAACCAATTTTTGATGGAAGTTTGCGTGGTAATGTAAGATATTTTTTTTAGTTTTAGCATTCACTTATTTTAGAAGTTACAGGGGTAACGTACGTTTTACCACTTTCGTTTAGAAAAAAAAGATATTAGAAAGCTCAATATCATTTTTGAAGACCTATCCACACACACTACAAGGTTGGATGATATTTTTTTTATGTACCATTTTGTTGGCATAGTTTACATATATTATATACTCGTATTCGTGCAAAATTACAGCTTTCTATCATCGATAGTCCCTGAGAAAAGCCGCGGACGAACGGACAGACATGGCGAAACTATAACGGTTCCGTTTTTGCCATTTGGGCTACGGAATTTTTCTGTTTGTATGCGCCAACCCTATTTCAAGAATACGTTACGGCTGCTGAGTCAATCTACTGCCTACTAATATAAACCCCCTTGCAAAAAAACGGGCACCTATGGTTTTTGTATTTTATGTGCATGAAAGCTTACTTTCTAAGCTTAAAAATCTGAAAAACCATAGGTGCCCTTTTTTTTGCAAGGGGGTTTACTTGTTTTGTGATACTGGTAACTATACCACGCGCCATATAAATCTGTCTCAAAGTTCATTAGGTACTTAATACTCAGTTTTGACGCATTTATGAGATACATTTTTATGCGACGTCTTTACGTTACTCCCGGATTGTGTTCGAATCGCTTAACGGTATAGTGCCTATTCAACTATCAGAATCAAATCAGAATTGTACCTTTGTAGTTTTTGTGGTAAGTACTAGTCGTGGCAATGAACTTTTAGGCAAAGTTAGGCGGCGGAAGGTATTCATAAAGTATATAATAATATCCAGTTACAATAATGAGCTGTTTTTTTTCAGAGGACATCACAACGGCTCGTTAGCTGTGCTAGACACGAAGGAAAAAGCCGAATTCATGGCCGAAGCGCTTGCGGAATCTCAGTTTGGTAACGTTATTTTATCCAAGGCTCGGATACCGGTTAAATTTCCAAACCGTTATCATGCAATTGGCGCAAAACCTTTCATTTTGGTTTCGTTCGCGAAGCCGTTACTTTTAAACCGGTTTTTAAGGGAAAATTTCCATAAAGTTCTTGTCAAATTAACCGGTTTAGAACAATAAAAACCGGTTTATTCCAGCGCAAGATAAACATCGCCGCCCGCCGCCGACCGGCCAACTGTCACTCTTCGAATAAACCGGTTTATTTAGGTTATATGGTGCAGTAAATGAAGGAAGTTGTTGTATGGAGACGCAAGCATTAATTCCTCAGTCGATGAAATTTTGCTTGGTTATTGTATAGTATGAGCCGTAACTAAAATATAAAAAATCAAAAAAAAAACACCTAAGTTAGGTATTTATAAGCTAAAAATCGTCACTACTTTTAAAAAACTCTGCTCTCTGATGATGAGTATATTTGGTGTTTAGCCATAGACTCTGCGTGGGTGGGCGCGCGCCGTTTCGGCGCCGACGACCCTGCTGGCTACCGCTGGGATAACTCGCTGGAGCTGCGGCGAACCGCTGCTGATGTACTGGCAAGCGAGGTGGATACCTGGCAGTACCCTGCGGTATGTACTCTATGCTGTCTAAGTGAGGAGTGGTTATTTCAATGAGCGGTCATTTTAAGGAGTGGTCATTGTAAGAAATGGTCATTTTAAGAAGTGGTCTTTTTAAAAGTGGTCATTTCAAAGAGTTATTATTTCAATAAGCTGTCATTTTAATAAGCAGTCATTTTAAGGAGTGGTCATTGCTAGAAGTGGTCATTTCAATAAGCGGTCATTTTAAAAAGTGGCCATTTCAAGAAGTGGTCTTTTTTAAAAGTGGTAATTTCAAAGAGTGGTTATTTCAATAAGCGGTCATTTCTATAAGCGGTCATTTCAATAAGCGGTCATTTTAATAAGCAGTCATTTTAAGGAGTGATCATTGCACGAAGTGGTCATTTCAATAAGCGGTCATTTTAAAAAGTGGCCATTTCAAGAAGTGGTCTTTTTAAAAAGTGGTAATTTCAAAGAGTGGTTATTTCAATAAGCGGTCATTTTAATAAGCGGTCATTTTAATAAGCAGTCATTTTAAGGAGTGGTCATTGCTAGAAGTGGTCATTTCAATAAGCAGTCATTTCAAAGAGTGGTCATTTCAGTCATAGTCATTTTAAGTACCTAGTGTTCATTTACGATAAATTGTTATTTATCACTGTGATTCGAAACCGGCGCAAGGCTTTTAGTATGTTTGTTTGTAACAGTGGCAGAACCGCACCCACGTGCCAGTGCCAGAGAGTGGCGCGGACTGCGTGGCCGTCCAAAGGGTCCACCACGACCACCCCGTGTTCCTGGACCTGCCCTGCGAGCTCCAACGCCCGTTCATTTGTGAGAGAGGTGGGTTCATATATTTTTTTTCACTTTTCATGCTCTAAAAGTAAGTCAATATAGCCTTACAAGGCGGGAGTAAAGTGAGTCCTTTAGTCCCTAGGGAGTAAAAGTAATTAATTTTTTAAATCACTTCGAGTGACTTAGATAAACTCAAACAGCCAGTTACTTGCAAAAAATAAGATTGTGTGTGGACCATTTTCATGACGCAAATGTTACGTTCTTAGTCTACGTGGTCTTAGTTCTATGCTTTTTCTGCATAGAAGGTGGTGCCACTCTATTTTTCCGTTTGTGTATGGACCATTTCGCCGGTGCTATTTTGTTAGTATCTGTATTAATAGTATCTGTGTCTGGATGGAAAAAAACACTTACCGTGAAAACTTTAAAATTGTTGTAGAGCGAAATCGTAAACGATTAAAATAAATTGATTATTCTCACAATGTCATCAAGTGATAGTGAAAATTATGATGTTGACCAAACAGTAATAGACATAATTGATAATCTTTTGCCGCTGAAATCTAGAAAGATTGATTTTTATTTTTTGTTAAATCTTTTCGTACCAAATTGACTATTTTTTCTCGCAATCGAAGTGAAAAATAGAGTTTTCACCGCGAGACTAAAAGTCAATATAAACCCTCGGATAAATAGACACCCTCGCTAAAGCTCGGGTGGCTAACCACCTCGGGTATATATTGGCTTATTTTAGTCTCTCGATAAAAAATATACTATTATATTGGCAACAAAGAAGCCGTAGTAGCCTAGTGGTTTGACCTATTGCCTTTGTGGACCTATAGGAAGTCATCTACTTCAACTACGCACTTTATATTTGGCTTCAATCACTCCGCTGGCTCGTGCTGAGGCACCTACTAACTTCAGATTGGTAGAAAATTATTTTCATGGTTTTTTGTATTTGGTTAAATTTTTTGTTATACATTTTTTTTTACGCTTTTTAGTGTAAATAATCTAAGATATAGGTTAATATCATTGCTCGTCACTTTTTATGTAAGATTGTTTTTTTCCGATGCAGAGACGTTCATTATGGAGGAGTCCTGGTGCTTCACCACCCGGGCCGTTTTACCATTATGCATTACGAGGAGTATAAATTGCTCAGTAACTGTGTCAAAGTAATTAAAATTCAACACGTGAAATACTTGTTATTGAGTAGTAACTCCGATGGTCAACTGTGGTCTTCATCATCAGTTCCACTTCACCAAAATGATGATTTTCAAGAGCAAAGGGACGACTTACTAGTAAATATATCAAAATTACCATAGGTGTCCCTACAACATTTGCAGAGTTCCCTCGATTTCCTTAGGATCCAATCATCATTTCCTGATTTGGTGCTTATGAACGTGAACGCATTCCTAGACGAATGCAAAAAAAATCAAATCGGTTCATAAATGACGGAGTTCTGAGGGAACAAAAAAAAATACAACCGAATAGATAACCTCCTCCTTTTTTTAAAGTTGGTTAAAAACGACCCTGTTGAATGTTCTCTCGTCACCAACTGTCACAGTCGCGTGTCTGTATGCGTTTGACACTCCGTTATTGACACGTTCCTATTACAGTCATGGTCATGGCATGATACAAGGTAGTGGCTAAAAGTAGAGACATTTAAAGTTAAAGGTTGTTTTTCGCAGATGCTCAAGTGCCGAATATAGTTAAGGAGCTGAAGACGGTGCGATGCCGGACGGGGCTGTACCGCATGTACGACGGACTGCTGACCTGGCACCAGGCTGCGGCGTACTGCGTCATCAGGAAGATGAGGTTAGCTTAGGATCACCAAATACAAATTCAATTTGTCATCACTCACATCTCAGCCATAGGACGTCCACTGTTGGACATAGGCCTCCCTCATAGACCTCCAGTTGCTTCGGTTGGCAGCGGTCTGCATCCACCGTGAACCCGCGGCTTTAACCAGGTCATCCGTCCATCTCGTTGGTGGACGTCCTACGCTGCGCTTGCCGATCCGCGGCCTCCACTCGAGAACTTTTCGGCCCCAACGGTCATCTGCTCTCCGTGCTATATGGCCCGCCCATTGCCACAATTCAATTCAATTTCAATCTCAATTTGTAGTCTAGTTAAAATCTAAAAGAAACAATTTTTGTAATATGAACTTACCAGGGCACTGTAAAAACCAAGAACTCTTCTGAAAACTATCCAGGACCTTCCAGGACACCCAAAAAGCGGGCCATGTTCTGGGAAAACGGGAAGGTTGGCAATCCTAGATTAGCTCGCGCTGGAAGGCTGTTTAGTCCTGTCCTGGCTAATATTCCATTAGGGCAAGTAAGCATGCTTATGACACAATATATGTATACATATATATAAGCTAAAGCAGTATGGAAGCTACGAACACATCGATCGAAACGAACACACTCACACAGACGCGCGCTGCAGTACCGCGAGACTCCCTCAGAGGCCATGTAGAGCGCGCGTCTGTGTGAGTGTGTTCGTTTCGATCGTAGCTTCGTAGCTTCCATACTGGAAGGCTACTCCGAAACACAAAATTCGAAGTTCGTGTCGTGCGGTCCCTCTGACACTTATACTATTTAATACGAGAGCGAGAGGGATCGCACGACACGAACTTCGAATTTTGTATTTCGGAGTAGCCCTTCTGCTTTAGCTTATATATATACTGTGCTTATGAGCAGTTTGCTTGACGAAATCTGTAAGTACAATAACTTTTTGTTTCCTGTATCGACAGTTTAGCCAACATTGCTTCGATGCGGTGCCTGAAGAAACTCGGGTTGACGATGCTCAAAACCAGGCCAAGTAAGTTATTATTTACCCCTTCGGATAAATGTGATGCCGTCTCTGTTTGTTTTGTTCGAATAGACTGAGACGGCATCACATTTATCAGTCAAATAAAATCAGTAAGTATTCTTTATTCATTTATTCGGCAAATACATAAAACATAAGATTTATACTAGTACTTATAGAAATTATGCACCCTGGTAGGGTAGGTATAGCCACAATTGTTATGTATGAAATTATAGTCTAATTCTATTACACAATTAAAGTTAGATATCCTACATACCTGCCTAAAAACTACTCAAAAATACTAGACTTAAAAATTAACTGACTAAAAATCAATGGGTAGTGAAACAGCCTCTTAATTAAACAATTCACCACTGCTTAGATTTTTTTTAATAAACTAGTCTATTGCTTATTTAAGGATATAAGACTTAAGATATAAGATACTATGTTTAATTTCTTGTATATGCAGGTATCGAGAACGCCTGGGTGGGTGCCAAGGGTGAGCTGGGCAAATGGCAGTGGTTGGACTCTGGAGCTAGCATCTTCCAGCCCAGCGCTTTCAACGACCTGAAGGACAAGACCCTGTGGCCGCCTATGAGGTACGCCTAGCTCGCCAACACTAGAGTGTACCAAGTATGACCCCCTAGTAAGGCACTTGTCCCACCGCCGACGATGAGCGAGAAGCGAGTAGAGCGAGTAACTAGAAACGAGTGGGCGAGCAGCGAGAAGAGAGTGCAGTTTTGTCGCTCGCCTGCAAGCGAATGTTCGAGTACGACTGGCGATTACTCGCTCCACTCGCTCGAGGGGTGCAGCCGCCAAACTAACATCGCTGAGCTAGTTTTATAGCTCAGCGAGTTTTATAGCTCTTGTCGCGGCGACAAACTAGTAGAGCGAGTGCTCTCGCCGGCAGTGTGAACAGCCAGCGATGAACTATTAATATATGTGTCTCTTTTACTAACAGCTTTTAACTTCAGCTCGATTGGCAGGTGCATGCCCAGGACAGGGAAGAGTGGCGGAGGAAAGGGGAGGCCTTTGCCCAGCAGTGGGGCATAACACAGGCTACATAAAAAAAAAATAAGATTCTTTATCATTGCAGAGATAGGAACTCCGTGAAGCAGAACGGTTGTCTGCAGCTCGACCGGCACGCGACGCACGCGCCGGTGTTTCTAGAAGCGCGCTGCGAGCGGAAAATGCAGTTCATCTGCTACCAGGGTACCTAATCAATGTCATCATTATCATCTTTAATGAAAGAGAGAGAGACAGAGAAAGAGAATGTGAATGCAGCTTACTGCGTGCGCGTTACGTGCGTAGGGGCGGATCCCTTCGGCCACTTTGGAAACCAAAGGTTCGAAACTAGTTTAGGAAACAGAATTATTTTTCTTTTTCGGAAACCTGGTTTCAAATGAAGAAAAATAGTTCTGTTTTCTAAACTGGTTTCCCATAGAGAATATAGAATCTTCTTTTGAAACTCATTCACAAATTTCAATATGTAAGTAAGTATGTATATAGGTACTCGTATACAATCTTATTTTCGCAATCGCGTTTTTTCTCATTTTTAATCGACACAGAAATAGAAATAGTAAAGGTTTAGGTTATGTTAACTATACATCGGCCCAAAGGGCCAAAACTACACCACAGAGAACATAATATACAGAGACACCACCTAGTACAAGCAAACGGTATCACCCTAATACTGGCTATACAACTGGCTATTTTTCTTTTCTTTATTTTACAATAGAAGGCACCACTGAGAACACAAATAACACGATACCTATATGCCATCTAGCGAGACACTAATGATACGGGTGTCGCTTGTTAGCCCAATCTATAGCTTGACTAGGACATGACAGGGTTGGTAGATGGCGCTACGTTATATAACCTACTCACGGCCGCTGGTCAGTGCGTAAGCAAGCGAGGTTTCGTAGATCCAAACCTATTCGTAATCTGCTGAAAACGCTGTGAGCCATATTAGTTTATAGATTATCTACAGCTTAGGGCTATACTACGAAACTCGAAGTTCGTATCGTACCGTCCCTCTCGCTCTCGTATTAAATAGTTTAAGTGTCAGAGGGACCGCACGACACGAACTTCAAGTTTCGTAGTAGAGTAGTGACGATATGTAGTTTTAATTTTTTTTTTATTCGACTGGAAGGCAAACGAGCAAGTGGGTCTCCTGGTGGTAAGAGATCACCGACGCCCGTAAACATCTGCAACATCAGGGGTATTGCAGATGCGTTGCCAACCTAGAGGCCTAAGTTGGAATACCTCAAGTGCCAGTAATTTCACCGGCTGTCTTACTCTCCGCGCCGAAACACAACAGTGCAAGCACTGCTGCTTCACGGCAGGATTAGCGAGCAAGATGGTGGTAGCAATCCGGGCGGACCTTGCACAAGGTCCTACCACCTGCTATTATGCGATTATGCAATTATAGTATATAAGTGTTGTGTAGTGTATATACTTGGTTTGGTGTTTTTCAAAATCCTCTAATATCTCAGAAACGGTGCGTCCTAGCTCAAAAATAGCCAAATTTTCAACCCCCTCCCAAGCCACCCCCTACGGGACTACCCCGGACCCAACCCCAAAATTTCATCCCCCCCCCCCCCACTTTTAGCACATTGACCAGCCTAACCAGACCCCTGATCCAAGGGTAGCAAAAACTTCCAGGGCCTATAGCTCCGGAACGGGGCTACTCCGAAACACAACGTTCGAAGTTCGTGTCGTGCGATCCCTCTCGCTCACGTATTAAATATGTGTATGTGTTTCGGAGTAGCCCCGTTCCGGAGCTATAGGCCCTGGAAGTTTTTGCTACCCTTGGATCAGGGGTCTGGTTAGGCTGGTCAATGTGCTAAAAGTGGGGGGGGGGGATGAAATTTTGGGGTTGGGTCCGGGGTAGTCCCGTAGGGGGTGGCTTGGGAGGGGGTTGAAAATTTGGCTATTTTTGAGCTAGGACGCACCGTTTCTGAGATATTAGAGGATTTTGAAAAACACCAAACCAAGTATATACACTACACAACACTTATATACTATAATTGCATAATCGCATAATAGCAGGTGGTAGGACCTTGTGCAAGGTCCGCCCGGATTGCTACCACCATCTTGCTCGCTAATCCTGCCGTGAAGCAGCAGTGCTTGCACTGTTGTGTTTCGGCGCGGAGAGTAAGACAGCCGGTGAAATTACTGGCACTTGAGGTATTCCAACTTAGGCCTCTAGGTTGGCAACGCATCTGCAATACCCCTGATGTTGCAGATGTTTACGGGCGTCGGTGATCTCTTACCACCAGGAGACCCACTTGCTCGTTTGCCTTCCAGTCGAATAAAAAAAAAATTAAAACTACATATCGTCACTACTCTACTACGAAACTTGAAGTTCGTGTCGTGCGGTCCCTCTGACACTTATACTATTTATTACGAGAGCGAAAGAGACCGCACGACACGAACTTCGTGTTTCGAATTACATAGTAGCCCGCTGCATGCGCATACCGGTTTTACGCCATCTAGCGTTACTTTTGCAAACTACTACGAAAACCTCATAGCTGAAACGTAGTCACATGTAGCATAAACTTTCGTATTCTCAATTTATTATTTATGATGTTTCTTATCTTCAAATTAAGGAGTTTAAATAAAGTTGATGTGAAGTTGTGTTTATAAAATATGCTATTCTTTATTTTAATATCAATATTTCTACTTAATTCGGCTTATTTACATTTTATACTTTACAGATGTTAATGGTAGTGCCATCTATTGCCGTTTTTTAGTACTAAATATATCTCGTATGAGTTGGTAGCCCATGACTACACGAAAGTAGGAGCTCCGCTAGCGAAGCTCCGTCAACACTGTGTGTCTATGTCGATTCTGATTGAAAAAAAAAAACGCTACTGTAAAAATAAGAAAGCCAGAACCAGAAGTCGATCACTCATCCTAGTTTCGTGCGAGAACAAAAAGTGTTCGTTCGTAACTGGCTTCGTATAAGAACAAAATAGTTTTCGTTTGCAACCGGTTTCGAACAAGAACGAAATATTTTTCTTCCGCAACTGGTTTCGAACCTTTGGTTTCCAATGTGGCCGAACGGGTGCGGATTGCAAACTTCGCACACACCATTGCAATGCTTTGCAGATTTGTGCAGTCCTCACGATATATTCCTTCACCGTAAAGCTCGTGGTAAATTTAAAATGTAATTTCGAGTGGTCATTTAGAAAAACTTGAATGAGAGCCCGGGGTTTGAACCCACGCTCCTTTGCTGGAGAGGCTGATGTAGGTCAAACCACTAGGTTGAAATTTTTAACAAAAAACTTATTTATATTCCAGAAGTGACAACCCTAAGAGCGCCGACACCGCCACCTAGCGACGAAAACTATTACTATGTGCTTGTCAAACAACTTCTATACTGGCAGCACGCATACGACAACTGTATCAAAATGAATGGGACACTGGCTACTTTAGATAGCTCTGATATCATGACCCAGTTGTTGTTACTTATGGGAGAAAACAAGGAAGAACGTAAGTTTGATTACAGCGCCACCTAGTGACGAGTAGCACGCACAAGTTTAACTAAACGTATTAGCTGACACTGAAATACAGGTTGCAATAGATGCTAAATAAAACTTGAGCATTCTTTTGCAACAGAACATCGAGCATACGCCGTTTTTAGAGTTTTTTTTCTGTCGAATGTTCAAGTAATACGTACCGCAATTTTTGGAGATTTTTGGATATATTATATCTAAAAACAAAACAAAAGTTACAAAAAATACAGCGATGTGGGTACTTTTGCACAGTACATTGGTAACAGGAGCAATGAAAAAATTAAACCCCAGCTTCCACTCTTCATTTTGAGCTAATTTAGTTCTACAACTTTTGAAAATAACTTGTATTATGATTTTTATAATAGTTTAAAGTTAAATAAAATAAAAATCTTTTTAGCTGTACGACACGTCTGGATTTCTGGACGTCTGAATATGACAAAAGACATATCTACTGACGCCGTCACATACCTTTGGTACAATCCGGTGAATAAAAAACGGATCCCAGATCCGAAAAACTTTGGACAGCAAGTCCCCGGTGCTTACGTGAGTAATAAATGACTTAATCATCATGAACCAGAACATTTTGTAAATTAATTTGCATGTTTACGCGTGCAAAGCCTCGTGTTTGTAAATGCTAATAAGAAAATGAAAAAAATATTATCAACTCCGATAGCGCCATCTATTTTTCATGCTTGTAACTAATTAGTCGCCTTAGAATGTTATTTTAATTTCGCTATTCCCCGCTAGATGCCGCCTTGGTTGGACGATGAGTTCACCACAGACAACTCTTGCTTGAACTTGGACAGACAGAACCATTTGAATGGTCTTGTGTATGGACTGCCTTGTGATATGCCTCAGTATTCCGTTTGTATGATAGGTAAGTACAATTATTATTAGTGTGTAGAACACAGCCACCGCACCATTGTTGCATCAGTTCTAAAACTATTTCATAGATAGCGCTTTAAATAAAAAACAAATTAGATAACCAATAAAAAAGTTAGTATCATTCTATTGTAAAGACAAAACCGGCACATTGAATGCGCAAACAAAAACAATCGAAAGTCCGTGTTTGAATATTCATACTTCATTACTAATGGCCACTTGCAGGTAAAAATAAATCTAGATTTAGTTGTTAAGCCTAGCTTAAGCTTGACAGTTCGATACATTTTGACACTACTAATAGCTTAACGCTAACTCGAGATTTATGCGTTTCCTGCAAGTGGCCATAAGTGTCTGGTGCCGCCATCTAGTTCAAAATAAGAAAACTAAAACAGTGAAGTTAAAACTGACGTTTTACATCAAATTAAATTATGATGTAATATAATTATAATTACCTTTAATTGTACATTAGGCCAGTCCATCCGAGTAAAACACAAGACAGCAGGGCAACCATCTCGCAAAACAGACTTGCATGTATGTGCATGTATGAATAAATAGAAGCACAAAATAAAAAACCATAATTTAAAAAATACGCACAAGAAAGTAGTCTGTTTTTTTACACTAATTTAATAACTTCACTTGTTTTTAAATTTCTAGTTACGTGTTTTGTAGCTTTTTTTAATTAACATACATATGCATGCACTTTATATGTGTAGGTACTATATAATTATAGGTTGTATACCTGTATTTCAGACATAGAATTTTATTCAAATTTTTCCATCTTAAAAAGTAAAACATAGATAAGAATCGGAAATCTAATTGAATTAAACTGCTTTAAAAATTGGTTTTGAAAATCATTGCAATAAAAGACATTGCCAAAAAATGACTAAAAATGAAAAAAATATTAATTCACATGGTTTTGTAACTTCAAGAAGCGTCTACCTTCAGGAACATGCTGCATGAACAAATAATATTATTTAATAATATAATGACTTATTTATTCGTAGGGAACATGCTATTTTAAAAATGTCAGATCTTATATTTTTAAATTCTTGTTTTCAGAGAAAATTTCTAGAACAGAGCCTGTTACAGAAGGCAGTGCGACTCCTGCATCGATTGGGTTCGAAACTGGAGCTGGAGCATGAGGGATAAAAAGAAAGTGTGATCAGATTAGGTTAAGTTGTACCTACTAAAATTAACTTAGTACAGTGCTACCAACATGCACATAGATGTCTAAGTGTAATAGATATTTAATTCAGTTGTATTAGCTTGAATCCTCACAATCTTATTAATTTAGTTAAAAAATATATATTTTTATATTAACAACAGCCAGTGTCAACGAATAAGTCATTGTATGTAGATTTATACTACATTTTTGTAGAGGCTGAAAAGTAAGAGTTCATTTAATACACTTTTGGCAGAGACTAAACATTGTGCTTTCTCATGACTACTGCCAGGAAATAAAAAAAATATCACAAAACAAACAATAACAACCCAAAGACTGTGCTGCTCCAGCTTTGCTCCCTCCAATTTTTTTTTTCTTTTGTTACATCAATATTTTTTTTAATGATTCCGTTCTTAGCAGCCAGTGCCCAAATGTACAAATATAAGCAATTTCGTGCACTGGATTTATGTTATCTATGGCTACATTTTTAAGCACTATTTGTGAAAACTATTGAGTACCTTAAACATTATTAAGTACCTTGTTGTTACTTTGTATCTTAATTTTTTTTTTCTTTCTTTCTTATTTAGGAATATTATTATAATTTTATGAAGTACCTATTCAATTAACAAATAAATATTACAACTGCTAAACTGAGTTTCATTTTCCTGTAACCTGTAAGCATAGAAAGAAACAAATACGTAAATAGGTTTCTGTTTTAGATCAAACTTTTGGTCACCCATAGCCACTATATAGTTGAGGTCAAAGCTCTCTTTATATTTACATTTATGTATCTTAATTGTATAGTAAAGTTAAAATGTGAAGTTGCACCGACAAAGTAGTTAAGTGTAACAAATATGGTGCAGGCCATAAAAAGTCCTTCCCTAATTATAATTGCCAAACAAACAAATTTTTTATTCACCAAGAACATGGTAGGCAGAGTAGATATAGATATTATAATAGTAAATGGTATCACATATCATCCCCATTATAGCGAAAAGTCACTAAATCGTATTTTGCTGTTTTGAGATTATAACTTTATGTTCATAGTCAAAGTCAAAATCTCTTTATTCAATTTAGGCTATGATAAGCACTTATGAACGTCAAAAAATCTACCACCGGTTCGGAAAAAACCTCTGTTGAGAAGAATCCGGCAAGAAACTCAACGAGGTATATGATATATATCATATCATAACTTTTTGAAGTTATGATATGATATATATCATATACCTTGTTATCATCCCCGTAGAGTGTAAAGTCACCAAGTCGTATTTTGTTGTTTTCGAGATACGGAGGCAAACCTCCGTATCTGAAAACAACAAAATACGACTTGGTGACTTTACACTCTACGGGGATGATATTCTGTCACTATTGCGGCATGTAAATTCACAAAATTAACCGCTGAACCAATTTACATGCAATTAGGTATGAAGATACTCCTACTTACATATCGTTTGAAATCCTGGGAAGGAAATAGGACTGTTTTTAGTTTTCAGTTCCCGAGAGATAGCGAAAAACGAATTTTTCGCAGACGGAGTCGCGAGCAAAACCAAGCATTAAATAAAACTACGTCATGTACTTAATTAACTTATAATAATATCATTTTCTTCCAACAATATCAATCCATTGAGAATTCACTTTTGAAAGTTGTATGCAGTTTTCATTCATAGATTTTAAATTGTCTTTAAACATTCGTAAGTGCGTCAAATATGCTCTTAGAGTGTCGTTCAGCGTTCGCAGAGACTCCAATTCTTGAGGCATATCAGTACCAGCTTGCTAAAATACAGGAATAGAGAAAATAATTTAAAAAATTGCTCGCTCGTTTAGTTTACTAATATTGAACTATTTTGTTACCACTACAATAAGTGCTTCTACTTACCTCATTTCTAGAAGAGGTCATTGAAGTGGTCGACATTTTAGTCAAATTATTACTGTTACTGACTAATTTGAAACAATTGAAATACGAGAACGAATTTTTTATTTCATTTCATGACAAAAACAAACCGACCGAATTTCGAAATTCGCAAATTCGTTTGACGTTTGACATTGACAGATTGGTATGACATGGAAATGGAATAGAATAGATAGCAACTCAAGCGTAAATCAAAACTATGTGAGTACAGCGCTACCAACATGACAAAAAACGTGCAAGTGTAAGTGGAACTTACATAATTTAATCGAGGCTTCCGTCAAGCTTCCGTTCCATGTTCTATGTAAAAAAAACCGACAACGCCCCAGGAACTGCAATGGAGTCATAAGTGTTCATGAGGAGGAGATTGCTTACCATCAGGCGACGCCATGGACCTCCCGGACTTAACATTTCAGTCAAATCTGCGTTACCAAAATTAACACATAAATAATTTACTTACAAATGCAGAAAAACCAGGTCAGGATTTAGGTTTCACATTATTTAATAAAATCTACCGTAAAATTGTAAACTCGTGCCATGTACCATATATATATATTTTTTATTCGATTGAATGGAAAACGAACAAGTGGGTCTCCTGATGGTAAGAGACACCGCCCATAAACATCTGCAACACCAGGAGTATTGCCGATGCGTTGACAACCTAGAGGCCTAAGATGGGATACCTCAAGTGCTAGTAATTTCACCGGCTGTCTTACTCTCCACGCTGAAACACAACAGTGCAAGCACTGCTGCTTCACGGCAGGATTAGCGAGCAAGATGGTGGTAGCAATCCGGGCGGACCATGGTTAAATGTGATGCCATCTTCGTCTATTTGAACCAAACAAATAGAGACGGCATCACATTTAACCGTCAGTTAGCACTAATCAATGGATGGTGAAACAGCCCCTTAGTCATGTCATTATAGCATAATTATAGTTCATGGTGAAACAGCCCCTTAGTCATGATGTCATTATAGCATAATTATAGTTCATTAATTTTAGAAGCGAATTTGTTTTCAACTTGATTTTCTTTATATATTTTAGCTTATCCGATAAAATAAACATTTAATTTCTTTAAATTAATACTTATTAAGTATAGGATTCGATGACAATTTTTTTTCTGTGAAGACACTTAGTTTACGAAGTACGAAACAGTTAACGCAAGAAATGAAATTCTGACGAATTACAATAACATAGTGTGAATGATTTAAAATAGTTACACCCATTGAAATACCTAACCAGCTTGCGTAATTCCGCAGTCAGAAGGGCTACTCCGAAACACAACGTTCGAAGTTCGTGTCGTGCGATCCCTCTCGCTCTCGTATTAAATAGTATAAGTGTGAGAGGGACCGCACGACACGAACTTCGAACGTTGTGTTTCGGAGTAGCCCTTCTGTAGACGAGGCTACTTACGGAAATGCACCGAAATTAAAATTCCATTTCCTAGTATCGATCACGAAAGCAGTTACAAAACGCATGCGCGATTGAACAAAGCGAAAGCGCCCTCTGCAGAAAAATCCGGGAGGATAAAAAAAGAAACGCCGCCATTTTGACATTTGTTTGGCTTTTGTCCTTAATAAATATAGATTATCATGTAATTACGCGTATAACAGCGATTATGTTAACATTTTCGCTTCAGAACAGTTTCGCTTATTAGCCGATAATTTAAATATAACACATCAGTGATGTTAGTTTCGGTTCGACAGCGCATAAATCGATAAATTTCACCGTGCCGCTTTTTTATTTTCTTGATGCTTATTTCGTGGTAATTTAGATATTGTTAATTGGTTTAGAGCTTAGATAAGTTAAATTATGAACTAAGGAGTGTTTTTGATTAACTATAATTAAGAATAAATGATGAATTGTGGGTAAATGTGTGTTGTGAAAAAGGCGCGAATAGTTTTTATAGCTGTAAATTTTTGAGACAAAAATAAAACAGTGTGTTTGTGCGAAACAAAGACATTCGGGTTTGCGGTATGTTTATTAGACTCTGGTTGTGTTATTTTTGAATATAATACAACTTTTTTGGCGGTACATGGAGAGAGAACTGTGTTTTTTCTGCACATTAGGTTCATGTGAGTAGCATACATTCTAATATGAAAAAATATTTTTTTTATTCTTACTTTGACGTTACCTATGTATGCTTATAAAGAGTAATAAAACTGGGTTCTTTTTAAAAGTTCAGAAAAATATTATTTATTTAAAACAATTGATATTTTAATTAATATGTTTTGAGGCAAAACACCTGTCAAATTAAGCTATTGGAAAACAACTTATAGGTACCCATGTATGAGATTGTCATTTGTCAATTTTGGAATTTCATATCTCAAAAGAATAAACTGCACTAGAATGAGAGAGAAGATATGCACCAACAATTTGTTCCAAGTGTAAATACATTTAAAATTAAATGGAATAAAAAAAAATGTATTTATTTTAAATGTTTTGAATTGGACAAATTAACCTGATCTTAGGTCACATATATATTTTTAATACTACCTCAAACTTTAAGGGCAGTTAGTGAAGGCCCTAATAATCACATTTTATTATGTTTTAGTAAAAAATGTAGACTTATTATTTTCCTTACAAAATTAATTAGCACGCAATGTATCGTTACGCGATACTACTTTGTTTTTATTCAAAACGTCGCACTTGTTGACGTGACAGCTGTCACAGAACGCTTCTCTCTTCTTGTACGGAGGATTCTGCTCGTTGCTGCGTTGGTAAACACACGTGCCCGGGTTAATCTTTTTCAAAAAAAAAAAAAAAGTGTTCGGTAGTGTATACCATAGAAATCCTAACCATAGGTTTATGTTTGGTGGAGGTTACTAATCATAATTCATAGGTGAATCCACACTCCAGGTAAGTGCCTTAATTTTAAAATGTCCGACAAGGAGCCTCCCGATCGTGGGAGGCCATTGTTGACTATAAATGAGGGTAGTCCTGAGTCTGCCTCCGACGCCATTAATATGTCTCCTTTTACTCCATCGCAAATGGATCATGATGCAACAAATAGAAAGCGAATGGCGGAAGAGACGAGCACGATTATAAATAAAACTAAGAATACCCCAGGGGCATCATATCAAAATATATATGTAAGCCCAGGATATAGTGCTGATGACCCTCAGTTGAATTACACTGACACAGATAAAGGCCCTTTCTTAGTGCATATAAGTAGGGTAGAACCGGAATTGACTTCAGGCCTGTCCTTGCAGGTGTTAAAAGTGGCCCAATTACTTCATAAAAATAATGTACAAGACATAGTGGAAGGGTCTATCAAATCAATTGGCCGTAACAAAATATTAGTTGGGTTTAAGAGTGCTCAGGTTGCTAATAACTTCTACAAAATGAAATTCTTATCTGAAAACAAGCTGATTGCCTCAATACCTAAATACCATGTTTCCCGAATGGGGGTTGTAAAAAATATCCCTACTGATTGGACTTTGCAGGAACTGGTTGAAGGTCTACAATTCCAATCTGGATTAGGCTCTCAGAATCATTGTAATATCATTAAAGCCCGCCGCTTGTCCCGTAAAATACGCAGAGAAGGCCAGCCACCTGAATGGATCCCCTCCAATACGGTGGTATTAACTTTCCACTCTCAGATTTTACCTGAAAAAATCTACATCTATAACACAGCTATCCCAGTTAATATGTATGAACTCCCCTCAATTCAATGCAGAAAATGCTGCAAGTTTGGGCACATTGCTGCCAAGTGCAGATCAAAACCGGTTTGCTATAATTGTGCTCAACCACACCCGGGTGAATCATGCTCTATTTCTGAAGACAGGGTTAGTTGTGTCTTATGTCTTGGACGTCACAAGGCTACAAATCAAATATGCCCCGAACATAGCCGACAAAAGTCTATAAAAATGCTAATGTCTCAGGAAAACATAGGATACATGGAGGCTTCCCAACGCTTCCGCCCGGCTCGTAAGAGCTATTCAGATGTCATGCAAAAAGTACCTCCTTCACCTCAGAGACCAATCCCATCCTCCCCAATCCCAAACTACATCCAAGAACCCGGTCCCAACAACCAAAAGACATACAAAAAGATTATATATGCCCAAAGACAAAAACCACATCGTCCTACTACCAACACTAAAATGTATGATGTGCATGCTCATAGGGAAATAGTTAAGGACCCTCCTAGTTCCCTTCCTAATGGATGCGCATTGAGTAACAATCTCCCCAATACGCCAAACGATAACTTTTTAGACCATCTTACAGGACTACTAGTTAATCTGATCCATAAATTCAGTGACTCTCTACCGTACAATGTCATAACCCAACTACAAACTATAGTTCCCCTTATATCTAACAATGGATCAGAAGATCCTACAATGGAACCTACAGAGTATAACGAATAAAAAATCAGAACTTATTTACTTGCTGAATACATATAAACCCGTGGTTTCTGCCCTCTCGGAGACATGGTTAAAGCCCGGACGACACTTTAGGGTTCCAGGCTATTCATGTTTCCGGGATGACAGGGACGATGGATATGCTGGTTGTGCTCTCCTCATCAACAGAGCTTTCACTTATTCTATACTCTCTCTTCCTAATCACAGCCCAGGTATTAACATAGTTGCCGCTAAAGTACTCAACATAACATTTATATCAATATATATCCCTCACCCAAACCCTAATCTATTAACCGAATTTAAAGTTATACTATCTAACATTGCCAGCCCTTATATTATTTTGGGTGACTTTAATTGTAAAAATACTTTATGGGGCTCTGCTTCATGTGATGCTAACTCCTTTATCCTCTTAGACATCTTGGATGATTTAAATTTATGCCTGTTGAATAATGGATCTGCTACTAGAAGAGTGTCTCCTCTTCAAAACGCCAGTGCAGTTGATCTTACTTTGGTCTCTGCGTGTCTGGCCCCTTCCTTTTCTTGGAAAGTCTTGAATCAAACATTTGGTAGCGACCACTTTCCCATAGTATCTACCATCCTAAAATCTTTTCCTCCTCCATCTATATCCCCTCCTTTGTTAAAATATAAAGTTAAACAAGCAAATTGGGGTGAATACTCTTCTCTTCTAGAGCAGGGTATTAAATCATTGCCAGAAATTAATAATGATAATGTCTTGGAAATATATACTAAATTTATTGAATGTCTTATTTCGGCTGCTGACTCAGCTATTCCTTTAAAAAACACTGCTTGCAACAAAATTCCCTCTCCCCCCTGGTGGGATTCAGAATGCTCCAGCATTATCCGTGAGCGCAAATTTGCCGAAAATAAATACTCGGCTGATCTTACCATGGAAAATTACTTATCATTTAAAAAAACATCTGCAAAATCGAGGAGACTATTATCAAAAAAGAAGAAAGAGGGCTGGTTAAATTTCTGTAAATCACTATCACCCCGCACCCCATCATCCCTAGTCTGGAGAAAACTTAAATCATTTCGTCGTAGCCTAAATAATACTGACGCCATGTCCAATGATCCGGATCCATGGCTGCCAGAATTTTTAGATAAACTTTCCCCTCCTTTTGTACCGTCAGAGGACCATTTCTCGTCAGCTCCATCTTCCCAGCTTTCTATGGATAGAATGAACGACATATTTTCTTACCCAGAGCTGTTATGTGCTCTGGATAAATTAAAAGATTCTTCTCCTGGTATTGATGGGATCCCCTATTCTTTCATTATCAACTCATCCGAAAATACGAAAATTTATTTCTTAAAAATGATTAATCATATATTTGTTACTGGAAAGATACCAACTTCTTGGAAAACCCAAATCGTAATTCCATTTCTAAAACCAGGAAAGGATCCTAACGACCCTTCAGCTCATCGCCCAATTGCATTGTCTTCAGTCTTAGCGAAAATAATGGAACATCTGGTTAAAAACAGACTCGAATGGATCTTCGAAAACAGAAATATTCTAGCCAGATCACAATTTGGGTTCCGTAAAGGAATGGGTACCTCAGATAGCCTTAGTATTTTAACTTCAGACATTCGTATTGCTTTTAGTAACAATGAAAATGTTATTGGTGTATTTTTAGACATTTCCGCTGCATATGACAGCGTCAACCTCTCTATACTCAGGCAGAAGATGCAACAGCTGAGTATACCGACGAGATTGACTAATATCATCTGCAGCCTATTTATGTCCCGCTCTATTCGCGTACGAGTAAATGGAGTATTATCATCCCCTAGACTGGTATGGAAAGGCCTACCTCAAGGCTCAGTCCTAAGCCCAATATTGTACAGCCTGTATACAGCGGACCTAGAGCCTACGGTTTCCTGTTTTTGCAACATCCTACAATATGCTGACGATATTGTATTGTACTGCAATGGTTCCTCACTCACAGACTGTTCCAATAGATTGAATTCAGCTCTATATTATTTAAAAGATTGGCTTGACCTCCATGGCCTCGCTCTTTCAGTTCCTAAGTGCAACGCAGTAGTTTTTTCTAGGAAAAGAAATGTCCCCATCGTAAACCTGACAATAGATGGCCAGCAGATTACCGTTCTTGACAAGGTTAAATTCCTTGGTGTCTATCTTGACGCAAAATTATCAGGGACTGACCATCTAAGATATATTATTAATAAATGCGAGAAAAGTATTAATGTCATGCGCTCATTGTCTGGTGTGCGATGGGGAGCGCATCCGTACACTCAGAAAATTTTATATAATGCAATAGTACGAAGCCATTTTGACTACGCTTGCTTTGTAATGGAACCTTGCAGTAAGACGGCACTAGGAAAGCTAGATAGGATACAGGCTAGATGCCTACGGATAATCACGGGTGCTATGAAGTCATCTCCTACAAACGCGTTGCAGGTGGAGTGCGTGGAATTTCCATTAGCGCTCCGTCGACAATATTTAGCAGACAGGTTCTTTTTAAACGTTTCCCAATTCCCCACTCATCCCCTAATGCCTAAATGCAAAACCCTGTCAGAACTCTCATCCGTCTCCAGATACTGGGTGAACAAGAACCTCCCCCCCCTTGTCAAGTCTTTTAGAAAATTTGCTCCTATTCCTATATGCCAAATCAATAAGAATCCCATTTTTAACTTTGACTACGACACTTTAATTTTTCAACCCCCAGTAATTTTCGGTTTGGGTATCCGTAAAAATGCACCTAATGCTAACTCAGAGTTCAATGAAATTATGGACAGTAAATTTAAAGACTGGTTAAAAATTTATACTGATGCTTCAAAAATATCTGATAATGATTCCGTGGGTTCAGCTGTATGGATCCCTAAGTATAAAGTTATCCTAAATTTTAAATGCCCTTCCAATTACTCCATCTTCTCTGGAGAAGCGGTGGCTCTCTATGAGGCAATATCTTATATCAAGTCCCATAACTTAAACAAATCAATAATTTTATCTGACTCTCTGAGCTGTTTGCAGGATTTGGTGAAGTTTCCATTTCACTCCAATGATAATTTCCATTTAACCTTAAAAATCAAAGACATTCTTCGAGATTGTCACCTATCCAATCTCGAAGTTGTAATTGCTTGGATCCCGAGCCACAGCGGCATTATAGGTAATGAGACGGCAGATTTATGTGCTAAACAAGCCATCCATCAAGGATCCACTACTTATAACGAATGCTATAGCCGCGACCTGAGAGCTCTTGTGAAGCCACTTCTGGTGAAAGAATGGAACGACCTATGGCAAACATCTCGTCTAATCAAAGGAAAGCACTATGGATACCTACAGCCATTTATTCCAACAAAACCATGGTTTTTCAAAAATAGACAATTCTCCAAATTGAATACTTCCACTATAATTAGACTAAGATTGGGCCATTTTTGCTCTCCTGTGTTCCTGGCGAAGCTCAGGATAAGAGACAATTCTGTCTGTGAGTGTGGTTTGGCTGAGGGTACTTTGGAACATTTGTTCTTTGACTGTCCAAAGATATCTGTTCCCCTATATGATGTCCTTCCCCGTAATTTTAGCCGCCCTATTAATATTAATTTTTTACTAACTTTAGTATATTCCTCATTCTCTAAAATATTGGATAAATTCCTGACCAAAAATAACATAAAACTATAAAAGTAGAAAAGAGTGTAAATCCTTATTCCCCTTTACCCTTATTGCCCCCTCGTAGATCTCATAGCAAGTGGACGGTAGCAATTACATTTTGTGACTGTAGTGGTAATGGTGGTTTGTATACGGTTGTGGTGAAGGCATTTTGTTTGTGTTTGTTGTAGATGGGTTCTGGCTAATACCCCACCGAAACTGGCAGTATCACCGAACAGCAAGACTAAAGTCTTTTGGCCGTGTCTTATCTAACCACGACATTGGCGGAATCATCGCATGGATCGATGGGGCCATATTATCCCAAAAATTGAATTGAATTCTTGTACGGATTACATTGCTGCTCGAAAATATTTCAAAAATTAATTACGCTCTGTTAGTTAATTCTAAATTAACAATTTGTTTTGGTATCGGTTCACATCACTTAAATCTTCGTCTGGTTACAGTTTGAGGTAGTATTAAAAATACACGCTGTAGAAGTACATAACGGTATAAATAAATCATGAAACAATTGACCCCAATTGGTCTGGACCCAAAATAAGCCAAATAATAATACTACAAGCATTTACTAATACAATAACATGACCTATACAATAAACGTCTAACATAAGTATAACTAGTGAAAAAAATCTAGCTCTCAAATGTACGCAGTAATTGGTAATTTTGTATGTAGAGTGGGCTAAATTTTTTGCCGCTGAGCAAAAATTTTGATCAAAAATATCTGAACATGCTTCTATGCCATTAACAATAGTTGTGTTCAGACATTTTTGATCAATTTAGCTTTTTAATTTAATAATTTATTCTGTTTACATGTGGACTTGTTCTTGAGTAGATTATAATTAATTTCATTTCATTAACACAAGTCGGCAAGTCTTGACCAGTTATATCGCTTTAATTTTGTCTAACTTGCATCCACCAGTAACCAGCAACTTTTCACGATGTTGTCAGTCCATCTAGTGGGAGTGTGCTTGAATGTTGTACAAAATTGTTACAAAGCATACAGTGACTAAGTGTAAAGATATCTTTGACATCTATTGTATTACTAGCTTTTGCCTGCGGCTCCGCCCGCGTGGTATTCGGTTATCGCGCGCTGTTCCATTGGGAACTGCATTTTTCCAGGATAAAAAGTAGCCTATGTCACTCTCGGGCCCATAAACTATTTCTATGCCAAAAATCACGTCGATCCGTCGCTCCGTTACGGCGTGAAAGACGGACAAACATACAAACACACAAACACACTTTCGCATTTATAATATTAGTATTGTTGACAACTATTTTAACTGAACTAAATCAATTCCAGGTTAAGTTGCCCCCTGAACTTGCAATGCGGTTAAGAAGCAGAAAGAGGGAGTCCCTCTCGGTAAAGAGGAACTCGTCTAAAGTAACCAAGCTCAAGCCCAAACCGTTGACCTCCCGTATCTCCCCCCCCAACGCTGCTTGGAAGAAGGTGATCCAACGGGACACCTCCAAAAATGTTCTACAGCCTGATCCCACTCAAATCTGCATCACCCGCTCGCAGAATCTAAAAAACAGACCCGTGAGAACATTAGTCAAAAGCATGGAGAAGACGGAGAACAAAATGGATAAGCTCAAAGAACGCACAAAGAAACCGATCTTCCAAACCGTTGTACGGTCCAGCAGTAAGGACATAGTTACTTCCACTACTAAGCTTAGAAGCGACAAAACCCAGAACGATAAAGTAACAACTACTTCCAAACCTAAGATTAAAGATGTTCGTACTACAAAAAGTGCACAACTCCGTCACAGCTCACTGAATCGCGAGAAGAAGCCTGAAGCAGTCGAAATAAGTTCTCCACGGAAGACAAGACGCATGGATAAGAATGAAAAGTCAGCTTCTTTGAATAGTTCTCCGATACGTAAAGTCCGGCAGCTAGGTATACCATCATCGAAGAGCAAAATTGCTGTGAGCTCAACCAATGAAAGCCCTAAGAAGAAGACTAAAACCAAGGCAGCTGTTGTACCGGAGCAAAACAACTGGAGTACGGATGATAATGATGTTACGATGTATGAGCCTCATACAACTACATTTGTAGACTTTCCAAGTCCTAAAGGTGAAGAGTCTGATTCTGAGACGCAGGTGGAGTCCTCATTGTGTCTTCCAAATGATTGTCTGAATGATTTTATAGCTATTGCGGAGTGTGCAAGACTTATTACTGAAGAATTGCCGGCTGATGATGAGGATATTAACTATTTGGCTGATCGGGCTGCTAAGGTGAGTTCCATTGATTTATCCTTTTACAAGCTTTTATTTCGTTTCACCTGTCCTGTTGTCTGTCTGTCTGTAATCAACAGGTACAGAAAAATGTTATGGTGGTGTCAAAAATCTCCAAAAATTGCATTACGTATTACTTGTACGCCCCGTGTGGCTTGCGCCTAAAGTCGAAGTCCCACGATTTAAATTAATATAACAAGATTAAACTTTTTTTTCCAAAGGTAATGACCACAGACAAGGAAGAGGCCCGCAAGAATTCCACAGAGAAGAGAGTGGTTAAACGTAGGAAGTCCAGCAATGACTTGGAGATGTATCAGCCGACGTCCACCACTGATGATATCGACGCGTGTGCTGATTTCTTGGCCAGCGAGGAGAAATATGTGCAGGTAAGGATTTATAATAGCCATGGCAGCCTAGAGGTTTGACCTATGACCTACTGTGTTAAAAATAAAGTTTTGTTAAATACTTGTAATGTATATAGATATCATTTAGAAAATATTGTGAATCTGTTCTTAAAAAAAAAAAAAACCTCATTGAGTTTCTTGCCGGATTCTTCTCCACAGAGGTTTTTTCTGAACTGGTGGTAAATTTTTTGACGTTCATAAGTGCTTGGTATAGCCTAAATTGAATAAAGAGATTTTGACTTTGACTTTGACTTTGATGGAAGGCGAAGATGAGGCCTAAGATGGTACACATTTGCCCAGAACGTTACTTCAGAACTGATCAGTGTTTCGTGCTATAGCTCTGTCTATCTCTCACAGCCGGACTTCGTTACAATGCTAGAGCAGGACGGCTACGTGCGTGACAGCGAGTGCGAGATATCCTCAACGTGTGATACTGGAGGCGCCATATCTAGTCTGGAGGCGCTGTCGGCACGGAGCCCGAGCGAGGGGTTCCTGCATGAGATAACCAGGAGTCTGGTCGCTGAAGCCAAGGGTTGGGTGAGTGTATTTGTGGATTACCCTCTGGGAAGTAAAACAATTATTTTTCTTACCCGCGACTTTATTATAGCCTCATCATCATCATCATCATTATTACTATCATCTGGAAGACGTCCACTGCTGAATGATAACTCGCCGTTTGCATCTACCGGTTGCCTGCAACCACAATAAATAATAGTACTTACTACATACAGGGTCGACCTAAAGGTGGAAGGACGAAATAGAGACCATCGGAACAAGTGATTGGTTTAACCTGGCAAAAAACCGCAACGAATGGCAATCTCTGGAGGAGGCCTTCACCCGAAGAGGGGTCCAGACGGCATATATACATATAATTTAGGATTAATAATATTTAACAACATTAATTCATCCTTGTAAATGTCAATGGAAAACAATGACATTTAAACCAGGACGCACATTGCCGAACAAAATCCCCTTCAAAGAATGTCAGAACTATTGATTTGTTTGCGTGACAAATAAAATCATCTCACACAAAATAATTAAAATAATACGAGACGAAATTTGAACCTAGTCTTTACTCTATTACGGGCGAATTTCGCTAGCGGCAAAACTCCACAACGCTTGACACTTGACAACAACGTACTGAGAAAAAAGAAGGCCACTTTTACCAAAGTGGCAGGCGAGCATTCTACCAACCTATCTACCTACTATCGACCTACCGATCGACCTATCGACCTAACCTATCCCGGTGATCTGAACCAGTGATTTTAGGCCAGTGATTCAAAGTGGCGCTCATTTGGCTCGGACATATTTGGGCGCGCGATTGTGAATCTACAGGTATAATTCATTAAAGATGGAAAATAAAGGCTTTTTTTTATTTATTTACTACATACAGAATTTGCACTCCTTTTAATCTTGAAGAAAGCCGCCGTTTTGATAGTGTACAGTGCTGCCTTTTGTAAGATAAGAACACACACACAACTATAACCATTATCACAAAACTGACGCTTTTCGAACTCAACTAGTGTT
Organism: Choristoneura rosaceana; assembly: GCA_037349165.1. Taxonomy (NCBI): domain Eukaryota; kingdom Metazoa; phylum Arthropoda; class Insecta; order Lepidoptera; family Tortricidae; genus Choristoneura; species Choristoneura rosaceana. The sequence continues at coordinate 8,023,243 of JAZBNJ010000046.1, read as the reverse complement.
CATCCTCAGAACAAATGATGATACTGTATTATGCCCAGAAATAATTAATTAATGTTGTTTTCCGTTTGCAGGGCACCTCGGAGATAACAGCTGATGAGTCGTCGCTGGCTTGTCATGATGAGCAACCACCATCTGATCTAGAGGTATGTCCTTAGTAATATTAAATTATTTAACTAACGAGCTTTTGCCCGCGAAAAAAGAATGCCATAAACGACCACACCAGATTCAAACACCAACAAGAGTGGAAAACAGTGGAAGGTCTAAAGCATTCGAAACGATTTATCGAAAATGTCAGCACAAGCTGGACTAAAAAACTCTGGACACTCAGTAGGAAACAACTCCGACATATCATCGAAACACACACAGTACATGACAATGAAGATTGTAGAATATGTGGCGAGGAAGATGAAACAATGGAACACATTATGTGTGAATGTGACGCCCTCGCCAGATTAAGAATGAGACTCTTTGGCGTCGGATACCCCGCGCCAGGAGACTTCAAGGCACTACCGCTACGTCAAATCATCCAATATATGGAAGAGGTGGTAAAAGCAATGGAGTAAGTGCGAAGGAGGGGTAATTACACAAAAGTTCCCTACGAGTCGAAGTGTATCCGCAAGGACCCCTAACTTTAAGATAAGATGTCCGTAGTTTGTACCTGTTTGTTCACAACACTCCTCTTTTCAGGAGGAGGCAGCCGACGTGATTTCTTCGTGCAGCAACAGAGTGGAGTGCGAACAGATCTCCTCCTGGGTGGATGCTTTTGATCCTTATCTGTTCATCAAACAGGTCAGTATCTTCTACTTAAATTTAAGAGCTATACTCTTGTCGGTGGAGTAATCGCCACTCCGCACGGTCTTCGGCCAGCTGTTTGACTTCCTGATACGACACGACACCCTTTCCTTCACCTGGTTAAAATAGGTCAATCTTGGTCTTCCTCTACCTCGTTTTCCTTCAATTTTGCCTTCCAGTTTTGTTTGCAGGTCAGTATCTACAAGAGATGAAACGGAGTGGTTTGGCCGGATACCGGATACCGGATATTCGGTGGAACTGTTCGCCGGATAGCCGGATATCCGCACATGAATTTCGAATGTATTACCGCACGTAATTGGGATGCACCAAAAAAAATAACCTATAGTTTTTAACTTATTTTTGGAAAGATTAAGATATTTTAAGATACCATTTTCATTGATTTTGAATTTGGATGAGTATTCAAATTCAAATTCAAATCATTTATTCAGCAAATAGGCCGTAATGGGCACTTTTACACGTCATTTTTTTAATCTACCACCAGTTCGGAAAAAAACCTCTGTTGAGAAGAATCCGGCAAGAAACTCAACTTATTAAATTTTTTATATTTTTTTTACGAAATACGCTGGATGACGTCACAGTGAGACAGCCACGTTCCATTGCCTTGAAAAATTTAGTTTGTACATAACATAATCTGTGGCACTACTAATTTGTCTTGTCACTGCCAAGTGTCATTGTCTTAACCTCACAATCTCTTGTATTTTGTTGCCTTTCTCTTTCATTTCTTTCTTTCACATGAATTTCGAAAAACTCAGAGGTGCGAGCCGGGGTTTGAACCCCGCACTGCTTGAGAGGCGCTAGGTCAAACCACTAGGCCACCACGACTTCACGAGTACCTTAATCTTAAATTATTGTTTTTGTGCAGTTGCCTCCTTTGGAGACCGTGGCGACGGGCGCCCTGCGAGCTCGCTGCCCAGCCCTACCGCTCAAGACCAGGACCAGTCCTGATTTCAGTCTGGTAAGTCACGCGTACCTACGAAAGAGCTAATGAGCTAAATAGTTATTTGTGTATCGAAAATACAAACTGAAATATAAGACCAGCGCTGGGAATCGGAACCCAGGTCCTCGGCATTCCTGTGTGCAATACCGTTACACCACCGCTGGACAACGGTACAGACACGAATTTCTCCTATGCACCACATATCTCAGCTTGTTTGTTTCTTATTTAGTCACTTGAGCAGCGATATGCGATAAAGGTTTTACGGGATAACCGTAAAAATAACAAAATTTGGAGTTGAAATAAAAAAATGCAAAAAGATTCCAAATGTCAATCTTAGTTATTTGTGTCACAAGCGAGCAAAATGGTGTATTTACGGCGAGGGCGTACATTGAATCCAGAATGTAGCGAAGGATTCTACAATACAAATCTCTCAGCTCAGGATTCTAAAGTAGAATCCTGATCGTAATGAGGGATTCAAGTGTTAACGCCCAAGATGAAAATAATTTTGCTCCCGAGTGGCTCACACAACTTATCACACAGAGCATTAAGAAACTTGAAAAAAAATTCTAAGTATTATTAAAGAACAACCAGCATAGAAAATTGCGTAGCTTTACAATTATCAACTTCAAAAAATTACATTTGCAAAAAAACACTTGGAAAGGTCTTGAACAGAAAAGTTGCACTTTGCTCCCTCTAGTCAGGGAGGAAAAGTTACTTTACTGAAGGAGAGGTGTAAAAAAACTATTACGCGCCCGCGACCTTATGATAGCTACGTCTATGCAAGAAATGTATTCATTCAGCTTTCCATCTACACAACAAACAAACCCAACATTATGAGATGAGCAACACACTGTTCTGTGGCGTTTCGAACTCAAACAGAGTTCATCCTTAGAGTAGTGTCAGGGTGGCGTGGTGCCAAAAGGTAGATCTACAAAAGACTGGTCACAGTTTGGTTAAAATATTTTGAGCTTGGGAGGTATCACATGACGCTATGTATTCTGTGACCTATCAAAAGCCTTTGATTGTGTAGATCATGATACTTTAATTTGTGACTTAAATTTTTATGGTATTCATGGCCTCGCTTTAGAACTAATTACATCCTACCTCACACAAAGAAAGCAAAAGGTAGCGATTAACGGAATGGTATCGGCGGGATCTCTGATCGACATGGGAGTGCCTCAAGGATCTGTTCTTACCCCATCCCTGTACCTTGTGTATGTAAATGTCAGCTAACCGATTATGCGAATTAATAGACCGAACGGACATTGTAGAAAGTAATGGGTTCCTTTGTCGTAGAGAAACTCTAAAAGAGACAGAAAGAGTTTTGATTATGTGTTACTTTTATCATCAGGTACTGGATTTGGATGAGACGCTGGTGCACTGTTCGCTGCAAGAGTTGCCGGACGCGAGCTTCCATTTCCCCGTGCTCTTCCAGGACTGTCGATACACGGTAACTGATCTGTTCAATAATCATCATTATCATCGTCTGTCAGCGCAGTCATAACCAGCTCTTCAGTCACCTGTGACGTCTACTAATCTTTTCGAAATTTCTTTGAAAAGTTTAAAGCGCTAGGACCCTACGGACCAAGGGTCTCGACACCGAATGGGACAAAGTTCTTTTTCATTTCTGATGCTCGTAAAGTTCGTGTTTATGCTAGATCTTGGCGACATAAAATGACTTTTTATGCTCCAGTACATAAAATAAAATCTTCGTCTAAGACCAAGGTAATCCGAGGCCGTATTGCCTAATGTTTTTGACACTCGTGATCGCAATCAAATGACATATTTCGCATACAAAAGCTGTCATTTGATTGCGATCGCGAGTGTCAGAAACGTTAGGCAATAAGACCTCTGTTCAATAATCGTTTTCCCCTCGACGTGTCTATCCACCCTCGCCATACACCGGCTCGGGTGGCTATACGGTCTTGGGTAAAATGTCTCGTTATATGCTCTTGTTGTACCATCTACTATTTCTCGATATGTATCCCTATAATATGAGCGATTATCTTACAGGTATTCGTGCGCACGCGGCCACACTTCGCCGAGTTCTTGTCCCGCGTGTCCCGCACGTACGAGGTGATCCTCTTCACCGCCAGCAAGCGCGTGTACGCCGACCGGCTGCTTAACCTGTTGGATCCGTGCCGGCGCTGGATCAAGTACAGGTGACCGGCTAACACATTTTTTTTACGAGCTTTTATTTAGCTTTCCACTTGGGATCCTGCCACAGACGGATTTTTTAGACGCGGTGTTTATTTTATCATCATCATCATCAGCCGGAAGACGTCCACTGCTGGACAAAGGCCTCCCCCTTAGAACGCCATAATGAACGACAACTCGCCACTTGCATCCACCGGTTTCCCGCAACTCTCACGATGTCGTCAGTCCACCTGGTGGGAGGCTTGTCAACGCTTCGTCTTCCGGTTCGTGGTCGCCACTCGAGGACTTGTGTTTATTTATCTTCTTCTTATTATTATTTTTTATTCAACTGGAGGGCAAACGAGCAAGTAGGTCTCCTGATGGTAAGAGATCACCACCGCCAATAAACATCTGCAACACCAGGGGTATTGCGGATGCGTTGCAAACTTAGAGGCCTAAGATGGGATACCTCAAGTGCCAGTAACTTCCACCGGCTGTCTTAATCTCCACGCCGAAACACAACAGTGTAAGCATTGCTGCTTCACGGCAGGATTAGCGAGAAAGATGGTGCTAGCAATCCGGGTGGAACTTGCACAAGGTCCTACCACCAGCAACTACCACGGCTGGACCGATTTCACTTATTCTTTTTTTGTTGTGTTTGCTATTGTCACGAGAAGGTTTTTGTAAAAGAAGATTTAGAAAATTAAAAACAAACTACACCGGGGGCTAAGCCGCGGGAACCAGCTAGTTTATTTATGTATTTTAGGCACAAACGGTACAATAAAACTCTTTCGTATAGATCAGTCACCAGCACAAATATCTGCCACAACAAGCGTGCATAAATATCTGATACGACTCTATTTCTAGGGCCGGAAAGACGTGTCAGATATTTTTGCACATTCCGCTGTGGCAGATATTAATGTACTGTGTTATTTTATAGTACTAATGTATTTGTAGTTTAAGGTTTCTTAGGTTAGTTTATTATTGCCTTTTAAATGTTAATTTCATGTGTTTTATAAACATACTTATATAGTTAATAAAACATATTATGATTTTGTCTCCAGATTGTTCCGGGAGCACTGCCTGTTGGTCAACGGGAACTATGTCAAAGACCTGTCGATCCTGGGTCGTGATTTGCGCAAAACTGTCATTGTTGATAACAGCCCCCAGGTATCTATCTCTTTGGTTAAAGTTTTTTTTTTGTTCCGTTTGTAATTCGTCACTAACTTTGAAAAAAATCTCGTATCTAAAAAGAATATGTTAACAAAATTGAACCTTGATTTGATGTACATAAAGTTCACTTGGAAAAATCATCTATTTTGAGGTACGAGTTTTTTTTAAAGTAGTGACGAATTGTAAGAAGGAGATTTGTATGAAAGATACTGTCTGAAAAATGTCATGCAAGAGTAAAAAAAGCCTAATTTTATAAATGCGATAGTTTGGGAGCACAGTTGCGACTTATTTAAAATACTTGTATTACTTGTATTGTACAAAATGCAAAATACGTATTTTATACGTATTTTATCTCTGTAAAGTATTACTAAGCTCTAAATCCCTACTAATATTATAAATGCGAAAGTAACTCTGTCTGTCTGTCGGTCTGTCTGTTACGCTTTCACGTCGATACCGCTGAACCGATTTTGATGAAATTTGTTATAGAGATAGTTTAAGCCCCAAGGATCAACATAGGATACGTTTTATTCCGGTAGCGGGCGCCACCGCGCGATAACCTAGATCCGCGCAGACGAAGTCGCGGGCATAAGCTAGTGCTGAATAAATCTAAATACTGAAGGAATATCCTTTTGTTTGAACTGAGTTTAAAGTCACGCGCGTAGATCCCCTATACCTAAGCTCTTACCAAGTTACAGTTCCCATAGTACTTAGACATAAAAAATGCACTATAGTATGGTATAAAATGTATCTTCCGACAGGCTTTCGGGTACCAGCTGGAGAATGGTATCCCGATCGACAGCTGGTTCGTGGACCGCAGCGACAACGAACTGCTCAAGCTGCTGCCATTCCTGGAGAACCTCGCTACGGTAACTAACAACAACAATCATCATCATCATCATCCCAGCCTATATACGTCCCACTGCTGGGCACAGGCCTCTCAGAACAAGAGGGCTTGGGCCATAGTTCCCACGCGGGCCCAGTGCGGATTGGGAACTTCACACGCACCATTGAATTGCTTCGCAGGTTTGTGCAGGTTGCCTCACGATGTTTTCCTTCACCGCAAAGCTCGTGGTAAATTTCAAATGTAATTCCGCACATGAATTTCGAAAAACTCAGAGGTGCGAGCCGAGATTTGAACCCACGACCCTCTGCTTGAGAGGCGATAGGTCAAACCACTAGGCCACCACGGCTTAGGCCACAACAACAATACTATACAATAATAGGTAATACAATACAATAATAGGTGGTAGGATCTCGTGCAAGGTCCGCCCGGATTGCTATCACCATCTTGCTCGCTAATCCTGCCGTGAAGCAGCAGTGCTTGCACTGTTGTGTTTCGGCGTGGAGAGTAAGACAGCCGGTGGAATTACTGGCACTTGAGGTATTCCATCTTAGGCCTCTAGGTTGGCAACGCATCTCTCGTTTGCCATCCAGTCAAATAAAAAAATAAAAATTAAAAAAAAAACAATACAAATACTCTTTATTGTACACTAGAAATAGTAAGCGATACAGAAACTATTAAAATAACTAATAACTATAATAACTATTGAAATTCTACCCCAAACTCGTCCAGCAATCCTTGTTCTGGCCGAGGTTTATATAGAGTGCTTTTCTCAAACAATGTGAGGATATATTCCATCCATCCATTGTCAGTTTAAAGTTAGTAAGCAAATTTAAAAAGTTAGAGTAGTGGACAATAATGGTATTTTATACATACCTTATGGACTAGGCTAAAAGTTATGTAGGTACGGAGCCTTAAATGTGAAACTTCATTTCTCAATTTCGTGGCATTAACGCATATATTTCCGAGCATGTTTGAGAAAATATATTTTTCACACCTCTCCTTCAGAAAAGTAACTTTTCCTCCCTCACGAGAGGGAGCAGTGCAACTTTTCTGGTCAAGGCTTTTCTAAGTGTTTTATTGCAAATGCCATTTTTTGAAGTTGATAATTGTAAAGCCACGCCATTTTCTATGCTGGTTGTTCTTTGATAATAATATTTAGAATTTTTTTTCAAGTTTCTTAATGGTCGGTGTGAAAAGTTGTGTGAGCCACTCGGGAGCAAAATTATTTTCATCTTAGGCGTTAACACTTGAATCCCTCGTTACGCTCAAGACTCTATTATAGAATCCTTCGCTACATTCTGGATTCAATGTACGCCCTCGCCGTTAATACACCATTTTTAACCCCCGACGCAAAAAAGGGGTGTTATAAGTTTGACCGCTATGTGTGTCTGTCTGTGTGTCTGTCTGTGGCACCATAGCTCTTAAATGGGTGAACCGATTTGAATGCGATTTTTTTTATTTGAAAGCTGGTTTTCTAGCGATGGTTCTTAGACATGTTTCATCAAAATCGGTTCAGCCATTTTTGAGATATTGTACTTTAAAGCGACGAAGTCGGGGGTTTTCCATCTTTTTGTTGGTTAGGTTATGCTCCTTTGTGACACAAATAACTATTTGCCTAACACGTGGGACGGGTAGAGACCTTGCTTACTACTACTTCTACTGTACTTTTTTTTACAGAAAGATGACGTCCGCCCCCACATCAGGGACAAGTACCGATTGTTCAGCTACCTACCGCCCGGATAAGTAACTTACATACTTGTTTACTACATAATACTATATTCAGACTTTTAGATGTAAGCCCTGGATCTGAAGGATTTAGGCTGGATTTTATAAAGTGTTAAACTTCGTAAGACCCAAATTTTTATCAGTAAAATTTGAAAGTTAATATTCAGTACTGAAGTTGACATTAGCTTTGACATTTGTCCTAAATTTAGGACATTGGGTGTTATGGGGTTAATTTAAGGCTCTTTTGAAAACCGCGTCTTTGTTTTCTTGATTAAGGCACTTGGAGGCATTAATTAGCGTTTTAAACGGTAATTGTTAATTAGAGTACAACAAAGAGCATTAAACTAATGTAAGAGAAACTTTCATGCAAAATTGTCGTGGTGAGGTTGAAATACGTCCTGTAACTGTCGAACCGGAATATACTACAATAAAAGTCGCCCCCTTGTGTAATTTTCATACAAAATACGAATTTACCAGGCCGTACATTCTGGGTCGACAGTTTTAGGCATACGATAAAACGCATCCCCAATTTCTTGAACATTATATCAAAAGTGACACTTGCGAAGAAAGTACCTTTCACATTTAATTTCAACTTTTGTTGTACTCTTAATACAAGAAACAAGGCCTTCCAAAAACTTACAACACACCATAGACATTCTTGAAATGACAACAGGTGTCTTAAGTTGTTATAAGTTATAACACAGTTAATGTTTCCTTGTGCGGCAGAAAGCAATATAGTTCTTAAACAAATGTGAAATCTTTGTCACAATTCGAACTATACTAGTTTCCGCATCTCTCGCTCGTTATCGGGAGCTCTCACTCGCACATATCACAGCCGCTGCAAAGTGCGAGCGAAAGTTCCGATAACCTCCCAGAACTCAGATGACAGCGACGCTGGTATAAGAGCGATTTTCGGTAAAAAAGATTCCAAATATGATTTTGATGTTTTATAAAATGCAGCCAGCAAAATCTAGCCTAACATATAACATTGATATTACTATGTCAACTTGAATAAGTTTTTTTAATGTTATAAGATTTTAAGCAGCACATTTTTAAAAAATCTGGCTATCCACTCTGGAATTTACATGTAAGCATTTTTTGGTAAATTATAATAGAACTGCTGTCAAAAATTTAGCGCTATCAGTGAAAAGTATCGCTAATTTTAACATTTAAGATCAATATTTGACTACAGTTTTAACTGTATGAAATAAGTAAGGTTAAGTGAAAATTTATTATTTTTTAATCAAAAATCGGCATTATTTTTTTTATGCTAGTATTATGAAATCTATTTTTAAGTTCGTAAATTAAGTGGAATATATATTTTTTTAAATTTGACATCCGACTGTTTTGAAAATTATTTTTATGATTAGGTATTTAATCGAAATATTAATTTTAATTGTTTCAATATAAATTCATTGAACATTCATTCCGCTTGGTCTCGTAATTATCTCGTTTAGTATTTTTCAATGTTTTTTATTTAATTGTGATTTTGTCATTGTGTACTAAATATAGTACAAAATAGTTTGACATGTGTATACTCTTTACCAATACCGGTATAATTTTATTTACATGAATTTTTTATTAAATGATTTTACAAAGCGACTAAAATAGTACAGTGAAAACCGTTAAAAACCGACACATTTCGGTTGTTAAAAGGTGATATATCGTCACTACTTTGAAAAATCTCGTATGTGAAATAATAAGTCAACAAAATTGAACTTTGACATAATGATCATAAAGTTCACTCAGAAAATTTTATTATCCATTTTGACATACCAGTATCTTTAAAAGTAATAATATAATAATAATAATAATGATTTATTTCACAAAACACATTAGTAGTGACGATATAGTCGTTGTTTTGTCTTAACTATAAAGTTTATTTTTATATTTCATTCGCTGTGCAAGTTTATACGGGACAAAGTTTTGTTCTAATTTTAGTACACAAAGACTTACGAGGTTAAGATAGCCTTACCCATAACCCCTCAAACCGTCGCAGTCGGATAGAATCTGTGATTGATTAGTTGTTTTTTTTTAATCGAAATTAAAATAGTACAAGCATCATTTAATCGTGTGCCATATTACATGAAGACCCTAGCCCAGAGGTTCCCAAACTTATTTTGTCTACCACCCACTTTGAGAATTAGTTATTTTGTAGCCCCCCCTTTTTTTCGCCTTAAAAACTAATGAAGACACAAAGGTGAAGATTTTTTCAGGGCTCCTTACCGCCCCCCTCTGGTGCGCCGCGCGTTTTGTTTCAAACAACCAATCTAGTGCCGTAAGGTACAGTCAAAATCAAAAAAATCAAAAATCATTTATTCCGTAAATAGGCCGCAATGGGCACTTATGTCATTTTTTAATCTACCAGCGCTTTCGGAAAGACCATCATTGCCAAGAGGAATGCGCCGCAAGAAACTTGGCAGAAAGCAATTTTTTCAAAATAAAATAATTACAAATAAAATAATTCAATGTCATATAAATAAGTGATCGTTTCTGTGCCTTGACGCTTTCAGTCGTTACACAATTTCGAATATCTTTTCTAACATGGCGTTAAAGTGACAAGGTACAAAACGTTAACTGTTCATAGATGTCAATGTATTTTCCACTATCACGTTGTGCCCAACAATACATTATATGCTTCTCACTCAACCCCAAGAAAAACATCATAAAGTCTCAACCAAAATGGCAAACACGATTAAATGATGACTGTATTGGAAATTAAATAGAAATCGAATTGTTTTTACAAGGTTTTATATTTTATTAAGTCTTATATCTTAGTTTTAAGCCTTTCGCGTCGCAGGTGCTATTTTTTTTTATTATTTATCGGTTTCTGATTTAAAAATACTACTGTTTGTTCTTTATAAATGTTAATTAATACTGGCCAATATAATGCTATATCCTATCTCCTAATCTCTATGTCCTAAGTCCTAGCGTTCTTTATAAAGGACTAATTAACACTAAGAGTAACGGCCGAATGTACTTTCTAAAGTACAAATTATTCATTGAATAAAAAATTCTAAGAATTTAGAAATAAAATCCAAAATAATAAAGCGGTCAACCACGTCTAGGTCTTAAACGCTAAGTTTGTTAGAAAATGTCAAATCTCATGAGGTTAAACAAATAAAATAATATCATGAGACATGTGGCACCAATTGACCTAGTACTAAAGTAAGCAAAGCTTGTATTATGGATACTAGGCAATGGATAAACATATACATAGATACCGTAACATTAAATAGATACCGTAAGGTCGGAGTAACTTTAAAATAAAATAAAAAATAAATGAAAACGTTATCGATCAACCTCATGTCAGAGATACATGTTCTCAAAGCAATAATAAAAACAGGACTGAGTCAATATCCCAAGAGCCAAAGTTAAAGTCTCATGGTACGCGAGTAGTTTTCATACAATGACTTAATTAATTTCATCAGTATGAACAGTCTGAATTTAACTAAGACTAATTTAAGTATTGAGTTAATGCATTATATTGTACAGTATTAACTGAGCTTCAAAAACTAATTTTGATTCACGTTTAAAAGTTATTATAATTTAGTTCGATTTTTTGCAATTAAAATTCGACGAAGTAAATATTCGATGAAACAATAATCTTACGAATCGTGAAGTAATAATCTGCGTAAGTTTTTACAGTGTAAAGTGAACATTTTTAAATCAAAAACCGTAACTGGCTAAGTTTTTACTTATAAGTATTTTTTACGTCCATTTATTTTTATTTTTATTAATTGGTAGCAGACTCCATAGACTGGTAACACTTTTTTTTAAACAGTTTATTAGACAGAGCTATGTCGATGAAGAAAACCATTATTTTATTTGTTGGGTTTTACATGAAGAAATGCTTGTGAGTCGCACATACGTAGCTATTCTGCGCGTGTGTTCGCGGAGCATGTATCGGTTTTATAATATTTTTTTTAACTACAAAGTACTAAGGCTGAATACGACACCTTCAGGTTTTCATGGTGTCGAAAAGTTTCTAATTATACTCTCGCGATTTTAATTATTTGTTTTCGTGATAAAAAAAATCCTTAATTTCAATCGTGATGCACCTGTCAATGCTGCGGCGCTCGCTTCGCTCGGTTCGCGCGTTGTGTCGCAATGGGAGTTTTCACTCTAGGGATATTTCGCCTTTGAGAAAACCCTCATTGTATCGAAAACTTCTCGCTACGCTCGTCTCTTTTGAATTTTTATGTCTACAATATTTTTGATACTTTCCCTACATGTGATATAGCCGTAGTTGTCTATCCCAGATCGTCTCCTTAGTACTTTGAGTTACAAAAGAAGATTATAAATACAATTCATTACTTTTTTTCCTTTATACGCATTGTTTTTGTGTCAAAGTACGATTATAAGTGGATTAAACGATATTACTTTATCTTAAAAGGATAAACTCTTCATTTTCCTTGTTTCTAATGCGTTATGAATCATTTGTACAATGAAATAGTATATTTTAATCAGTTTTATTATGCAGATTGTTATTAAAACAATGAAAAGTACATAAATTAGTTTACAAAATTACAGCTTTATCTAAAAAATTGCAAAACTCACGCAGCACGGGTTCTGTGCGTTATTAAATGCTTAATAGGAAAGATGTGGGGATTTCCAGGCTGTAGCAACGGTTCTTCGCAGTTGTGTGCAGGTTTCCTCACGATGTTTTCCTTCACTTTGAAGGTCATGGTAAATTTGTGTATTTCGCACGAATTGCGATAAGTTCAAAGGTGTGCTAGGAATGGTATGGCCTATCTATGCTATGGGTAAACCATGAGGCCACCACGGTTACTGTTGAAATACTCCAAATCAATTTTTTTTCGTCTTAGACCAAGACCACATCTTCGATTACCAACACGCGTGATTGTGGTCAAAGAGCCTATTTCTGTATTTAAAAAAACACCTTTTATAGCATAAAAGACTTGTAAAATTATACGATTTTGTTGTTACTCTAAGGCCGTCTTGCAGGAAAAAATAAATCTGGATTTAGTAGTTAAACCTGGCTTAAGCTTGACAGTTCTATACATTTTGACACTATTAAACTGAGCTTAACACTAAGCTCGGGATTTAAGTGTTTTCAGCAAGTAGCCATAACAGTCTGTATATTAAAACTGAAACATATGAAATATTCGCACAACTCGCAGCCATAGAGATACATATGCTTCCATTTCCATACCTAGAATTTTTTTACTGTTTTTTTAGTAAACTTTGTTTAAAATGAAATCCAGCACCATCCGGAAAAAAGTATTTAAATGACATATTTATTTTTTAAAACAAAACCTTTTTGATATTTAATTACATAGAGAACGAAATGAAATTTACCATAAAACTGTTGGCTATACGCTACACTCTCGTTAAAAAGAGATGCATTATATCGTTTGTCATGAGAGCGAAAGGTGCAGTCACGGACCTGTGTTGAAATGGATGGCGTCAGTTGATCTATTTATTTATTTTCGGAGAAACAACAGCTATAAATTATAGAATAAACTAGAGTTGCCACGAATAGTGATTTGGCCGAATACCGAATATTCGGCGACGCCGTCGGCCGGAGCGCCGAATATTCGGCCGCCGAATGTTCGGCTCAAAATACATGCTTGTCGAGGGCGTAAACAAGGATAAGAAAAGTCGCAACCTGTCGTTGAGGTGCAGCTGGTATCATTTGCGACGAAAAGCGTAATCGTATGCTGCCAACAAATGCTGAAAAGCTTGTTTTTATTCATCACAACTTACCACTGATTAATTTTACTTACTAAAGTATTGTAATTTGTTTATGAAAACATATAATCTTGAGTAATATGACCCAAGTATTTTATGTATGTACATGACGTGTCTTTTTTCATTATTTGGTATTCGGTATTCGGCCGAATAGTTCAGACTATTCGTCCGAATACCGAATATCAAAAAAAGTGACCGAATAGGCCGGATACCGAATAGTAGCCGAATATTCGTGGCATCTCTAGAATAAACTTTATTTTATTGTAACGATATAGGCAATAGTTATAGCATCTCACATCAAACTTGTGAAATTCTTATCTAAGTTGTAGAGTTTGTGGCAGTTCACTAAAGGCTGACCGGAATTATGAAAAACCTCGCCATATTACGGAAAACCAGTAGAACTAATTTCTTGCACTGGTAACACTCAATTTAAATGTCATCTGTCTATAGCTGTCAAAGTTTAACGTTTGCGCGTGGTATTTTAAAGTGGGATTCGATTCCATTTGTAGCATTCGAACATGGCGGATGTAGACGATGTCTAATTTTGGTATTTCTGCTTCTTTGGCTAGTTGAAGTATAATTTTGATAGTGTTTTATGCGGCGATTAACCTTAACAGTGAACAGTGATCACAAAATTCGATATTGCTCTCGTGTCTGACATTTTTTAATGCGCAAGTTGTCTCCGCGTGTTTTTTGGAATTTTGCTATCAAGTTGCAAAAACTACAATCACCGTACTACGTGAAGAAGAATATATGTGTCTTTATTTAACTGACATTGGCCCAAGCCTTAAAGGCCGCCATTGAGGAGAATAATAATAATATTTTAAAGTGTTATTTTGTGTTTTTGTGCGTTAAAATGCCGAAGATTGTCCATAGCTTGAAAGGAAAACAATTCACAGTGTATAAAAGTATTTATCATAGATTTTTTTTCCATTAAATGACATCACAGACACTGTTAGTATAGTAAGTGTAAAGAATGTTGCTATATAAAACATGGAAGTGCTGCCCTCGTTTCAGGTTTTTTTTTATATTCATGGTCAGCCTTTAGATTGACAGCTGAAAATGTTACCACACAGCAAAAAAAAAAATGCCCAGTAGTGTATTTTGAGCAGTGGCATTGTCAAGTCTTTTATCATACTTGCTTCATCTACATCAATATAAGTCCGTGAAGCAGAGTGTAGTACCACAATAACACCCGTTTAATGTAAATAGGTATTCTAATTTATTGAAATTTCTATAAATTAGGTGTCGGGTTTCCTAATTTTGGATTCAGTAGTATAAAGTAGTTAGCGTAATCTAATAGATTTTTGGAATATAGCAATGACGTAGCCTTCAGTTGGACCCTTTAAGTTGTACCCTTGGAGGACAGGGGAGTAAAAAAAAAAGTTGTTCTGTCGACCGAGAAATGCCTGTCACTCTTGATTTTAATTTTAGTTGTACAATGAACTAAAAAGATTACTTTGCTCACCCGCGACTTAATGATAGCTACGTTGCAACAAATGCGTGTTCATGCAGTTCCTCCACCTCCACACTGTAAGAACACACTAATCACAGAAACCAGATGTTACTTATTTAGTGTTAGCATGGTGAACGGTTGTGTTGCTCTGAAGATGAGCTTTGGTTCGTCAGTGTAGTGTGATAGTTTGTGTAATTTGTGTATTTAAAGTTGCGAGTGAGCAAAGTTATTTTTCCCAGTTCATGCCATTTACTCTTTTATTTTGTATTTCTTGGCTTAAAATTTCAAACGTTGGCCAATTAAAGCATTCGGTCCACTATTGTATTTTTCACCTAAGATGAGTTCTGTGACATTTGAAAACTTTCCGAATTACGCATACTATGTTCGCAAAATATATTTGAAAAATAATTTCTATTTTGAAACAAAATAATCAAAATAATTTAAAACTGTTCTTTTTAAAAATATATAGCAATATCAGTGTCTGTTAAATAGCCTCCATCGAATACGATAGAAAAATATTTATTTTTTTAAATGACGCAATGTGTCAAACGGAACAGAGTAGTGACGTGACAAAACATTATCGGCAATTGCAGCGGTTCATTATTCGATAACAGTGAACTTTATATTTTACATTTTTAAACAAACCTTGCAAGATTTTGTAAACGCGGCTATTTGGGACGCGGCCGCAACCATCTTGTGCCTCTTGTGGCCAGTACCTACTTGTCAGTAGGTATCATTGTCAATAGGTACGAGTGCGTCTGCCGTGTATACGAGTTGAGTTTCCGTTGCATTTTCTTTGCATTGTATTTGTTATTGTTCATTTCTATTATATTGTTGTTGACTTTTGTTACTGCTTCTCGTTAAGTTTGTTATTATTTTTTGGCAAAATGCGGAAACGGTTCAAAAACGAGTGTTTTGAACTCCCAGAGTCGGGAGTTTGTAATTCATTTAAGGGATTATTTCGAGCGAGAACGAGAAAACGGTGGCCCGGTGGGCGGAAAACTGGAAAAATATATATATTTTTTAATATAATGCAACTTTTCCAAAAATAAGTATTAATAACTCTTAGAAAAATCTATGGTTCACTCGATCAATGATGCATCTCTAAAACTGTCAAAGTCTAAACGTCACAGAACTCATCATACGTGAAAAATAATATAATTATTTACAACATGCATGAAAACGAAATTTATTCCACTTGTTCCTCCCCCCAGATCTTTAAGTGGTCCAACTAGGGCAATCCTAATGAATTGCCAATTTTATCCGCTAGAGGCGCTGCACGCCTTAAGGCATTTTTTGAATGCTTCTAATTCAAAGAGGCCTAATGCATATATAACACGAATCGAAGCAACACATCCAGTGGCGGCAACGCATTGTACACGTCAAAAAAGTTAGGTTATGTACTCATTATCCTTAAAAAAAAAAACACTCTGTAGTAACATGCCTAAATTGAAGTGTTCAAGTGTTTAGGAATAATGAGTATGTATCACATTATGTGTTATCTTTACTTTCGTCCAATGAGCCGCTGTCATACGTTTTTGACGCACATGTGCGTTCGCGGCATTTGAAGATATCTCCAGTTGAAGAACACAAGAAGGAACCCAATTCTTGAAATCACGCGCGAAATCATTTCGTCTTTTAGAAAAGTGTAAATATTTTTCTCTGAATACTTCTTAAAAACGATGTAAAATTATTAAATACCGGTTCTAAAGTAAGATAGCTTGCTCTATGTAGGTAGGTAAGACAATTTTGTATGATACTCTACGGTGATAATTAAGATTATGGGAAAGGAAATAAGACAGATGGTCCAGATTCTTGCACGGTTCAGAGTTATAGTATACTAGCTGTTGCCCGCGGCTTCGCGCCCGTTGTTTTTCTTCCATAAAAACCTTCTCCTGGCAGTAGCGAACACAACAAAAAAAGAATTAGCGAAATCGGACCAGTCGTTCTCGAGTTATGCGCTTACCAACACATTTTGCGATTCATTTTTATATTAGAAAAGAAGAAGATAGATAGAAGAAGATTATTGTCGTGGCATGGAAGTAGGCAATTGCTGGCTGACTAATGATGTATGTATGTTGTATGTATATGATTTGTGCACATTTCCATGGCGGTTTGAAGTTTTTAAAAAGTTTGCGACCCGACAATAATGGAATTTGTATGCGATATTATTGTGGAGCTAGCAAGTCAGCAATCTTTTTTAACTTTTTAATTTTTCGCTGATCGTAAACTATGTACATACTTCCCCTTCTGATATGTGCGGACAAATTTGAGAAAAAAAAAATTCTTGAACCTGTGTTAAAATTGGCTAGTTTCTTGGGTACATATTATCCTGTTTAGTTTGTCAGTTACATTATTAGAAAATATTAGACACATATTTTTCTTTAGTCATCATCATCGTCATCATCATGTCAGCCGAAAGACTTCCACTGCTGGACGTCTCTACTCAGTCTCTGCTGGCTCGTGCTGAGCACCGACTTCAATATTTCACGGGATAACCGTAAAAGAAACAAAAAAATAATAATTTGGAGTTGAAATAAAAAATACAAAAAGACTCCAAATCGTAATCTTGCACCGACTTCAGTTTCGTCCCAGCCTATATACGTCCCGCTGCTGGGCACAGGCCTCCACGTTCCCACTTCAGACTGGTATAAAATTATTTTCATGGTTTTTTGTAGTCGGTTAAATTTTTTTCATTAAATATCTGCCCCGACACGGGAATCGAACCCGAGACCATCTGGTCGTCAAAACATACGTGTCATGTATAAAAGAAAACATAGTGTCCAATATTGTCTGACAATGTAACTGACAGATAAATTAGATTTTTTTTAGGAAATTAGCTGACTGTTTTGACACTTACTTGTGAAATCGGGAGTTACTTAAGTCTGGTCCGTGCAAGTATGTCTTTACGAATCGTCCACGATGAAAGGACTGCGTTCGACATCAAACAACATAACCCGTTCTCTTATATGGCTTTACAATGGGTTCAGTCTCATATTAAATGATACTGCAACGGATAACTCACGTCCTAAATCGAGTTTAGCTCGACTGTTTCGGGCTATTTTTTTTGATTATAGCAGTTTTGCAGGTGGTGGGACCTTGTGCAAGGTCCCCCCGGATTTCTACCACGATTTTGCTCGTTACTCCTGCCGTGAAGCAGCAGTGCTTGCACTGTGTTTCGGTGTGGAGAGTAAGACAGCCGGTGAAATTACTGGCACTTGAGGTATCCCATCTTAGGCCTCTAGGTTGCCAACGCATCTGCAATACCCGTGGTGTTGCAGATGTTTATGAGCGGTGGTGATCTCGTTTCTCATTGCCATTAAAAAAAAGTTGAGCGCAGCGCTGATTCCGTGGACGAGGTTCGTTTAGAGAATAACAGTTGAGACTCTGAGACCCAAGTCTGTCGAAAATTCGCAAAAAATGGGAACCTATTATAATTCGATTCGCCAATTGATACAATACATTAATCTTCCATGTCTTGTTATTATTGGCTTCTATTTAACTTGGGGTAATTGTTTATATTATTAGTCGAATTACACTAAAAATAATAAGCCAAATCGTACATCTTTCGTACATGCCACTGATTGATTTTGTATTAGATAATTGATTAAAATCTTATGTACATCTTTGACGTATTTATCTGGGTACTTATAATTATTACTAGGGCCAATCAACTATTTTACCGACACTTTGGGCGTCTCCTGCGTTACCAAAATTGTCTCAGGCGTTCCCAAAAAATCGTACTTCCAACAAGATATTTCACGGTTTAATAGGTTGAACTAACGTAGGATGGCATGTATTCATGTACACCATCTATTAAATTGTAGAAAAAACATGTTTACTCATAAAAATCTGCAATTGTTTGAAAAATGTCGCGGACAGATTAGTGTCGGTAAAAAAGTTGATTGGCCCACCGAAAAGAAAATAGGGGTCAGCGAGTTTCACTGGTAAAATAAAAAAACCTATAAATGTAATTCTTTATAAACATTCCTTTCCTATAAAACTATTTCATTAATACAATACAATATTATACAAATACTTGTCATCCAATTGTATGTATTCAATTCACATAAAATCGTAAACGTATTTTCGTTTTTATTTTACCGATAAAACTCAAGTGGCTCTTGTTTTCTTTTAGTACTAGGTATATTCATTGTAATTTAATTTGAAAAAAAATCTGCTAATTTGAGATGGTATGTAGCCAAATATGTGGTCTAACAATTTTTAAACAAGCTCCTATCAAATGAATATGTCGCTAAAGTCGAACTTTCAAGTTGACAGACACGTCTATTGACATTATTGTTTTATGACATGCAAACGATTATCAACTTTAGTGTGGTAGACCACATATTAGCTGATGGTACCTACCATTCACTTTACTTTTATTGTAAATCATTTGAACGACACTGTAAGTTCCTTGAATCTTTAAATTCGTAACACGAATGAAAACTGTATCTACATACTAAGCATGTTTTGTAACAATTGGCCAATTCTTTTGCAGCTTTTCTTACGATTGTAGAGTTTAGTTAAGTAACTAGCTGGATAGAGTCGGCGAGTTGTTTTCGATTTAGTTGTACGTAACAGAATGTTTAATCTATTAAAGTATTGACGAGATTTCATTGTTTTATTACTTTTATTTAACTAGCTTTTCCCTAAGATTGTTTTTTTGGAATCTTTTGTATTTTTTATTTCAATTCCAAATTTTTGTTACTTTTACGGTCATCCCGTAAAACCTAAATTGAAAATACAAACTGAAATATAGATAGATGCACAGAAAAATAAGACCAGCGCTGGTGCAGCGCTGGTGGAGCAGCGGTGGTGTAGCGGTATAGCACGCTTCACAGAATGCCGAGGACCTGGGTTTGATTCCCAGCGCTGGTCTTATTTGTCTGGTTTTTCTGTGCTATTTCAGTTTGTATTTCCAATTTAGCTTTTCTCTGTAGCTTCGCGCGTCAACCATAATGTCTTTAGATGTGTTATAATCTTCCAGTGTGTTATTTACGACCTTACCCCTATTACGTCTGACATTACGTACAGTCAGCATCAGAAGTCGCTATACGCTTCAGGCGCTCAAAGAGAGGTAAACGTTTAAATTGTCAAAAAGTTGTTGACTGTCATTGTAGTATTTACTTGTGAGCGCTCAATGTGTCAAAAATACCTAAACAGTCGATATTCATTAATTTCTACACTCCTAACATGTCATTGATACCTTAGCTGTCAAAAAATCACTGATATCTAAGCAGTCAACATATCAAATATATCTGAACAACATGGAAAAATAGACGTTAAAAGCATATAGCTATATGGTCGAATTTTGATATAAAATAGCTATGCTCATTTCAGGTAAGCGATTATGACAATCATCGAAAACAGTACAGACTTGTCATCACATACATCTGTCTCATGTTTTTCTCTTCAATCAAATTTGACAGAATATGCCTCTAACTCTTATTTTACTTTTCAGCAGAATCAAAGTCAAACCATCTGACACATAGCAAAAACTAAATGAAGGCGAATTTCGAACTCATAGTCAAGGCACGTCGTGGCACCATTTCCATTCCTATGCATTTCAAAGCATAGATCCCCGGGTTCAAATCTCACTCGACACATAATTAATTCGACTTGGTCTTTTTTTTGGTTTTATTATTGTTTTATGGCTTTTTATTTCTTTTAGTTTGGATCGCATTCGTTTTTACGATTTTTCTGAATTTTAACATAATTATAGCACTTGCTTTTTAAGAAATTAGTTATTTTTTATCAACAAATTAGTTTTTATTTTATACCTTTTTTCCCACCCTTGGGGTAATTTTTTTTCCAAATTTATATAATACCAATTTCAAGGTATCATCATCATTATCATCATCATCATCATCATCAGCCTATGTTAGTCCACTGCTGGACGTAGGCCTCTCCCATGGCACGCCACTGAGCACGATCCTCGGCCACTCTTATCCAGCTCTTGCCAGCCACCCTGCGAAGATCATCGCACCACCGAGTCTGAGGGCATCCCACGCTACGTTTGCCGATCCGTGGTCTCCACTCAAGAACACGTCTACCCCAACGGTTATCGGTTTTTCGGGTTATATGACCGGCCCATTGCCACTTCAGCGTGCTAATGCGGTGGGCTATGTCGATTATAACCTATCCAATAAAAAAAGAACTCAGAACTCCGTCATTTGTGAACCAATTGAATTTTTTTTTTTTGCGTTCGTCTAGGAATTGTTTCAATTAAGTCCCATTTATAAGCACCAAATCAGGATCTGATGATTGGATCCTAAGGAAATCGAGGGAACTCTTCAAATTTTGTAGGGACACCTATGGTAATTTTGATATATTTTGTAGTAACTCGTGCATTTTCTTGTGAAAATCATCATTTGGTGAAGTGAAACTGATGATGAAGACCATAGGAGTTACTACTCGATAACAAGTATTTCATGGGTTGAATTTCAATTACTTTAACATAGTGGCTAAGCAATTTATGCTCCTCGTAATGCATATGGTGAAATGGAGTGGGTGGTGAAGCACCAGGACTCCTAATTAAGAAACGTCTCTGCATCGGAAAGAGCAATTTTTCGTAAAAGGTGGCGGGCAGTTGAAATTAAACTATTGTATCTTAGATCTTTTACACTAAAAAGCGTGAAAAAAAAATTATAACTAAAAATTGAACTAACTACAAAAAACCATGAAAATAATTTAATTAGGGGGGGGGGGGGGACGCTCGATTTTAATGAAAATTTGCACTTTAAAGTTGAATATTTTACAAACAAATCACTGAATCGAAAAATCGTTTTAGAAACCCCCTAATGGTTTTAAAAGACCTATCCAACGGTACCACACTACAAGATTGGATGAAAAAAACGGAAAAACGGACAGACAGACATGGCGAAAAAAAAGGGTTCCGTTTTTGCTACTTTGGCTACGGAACCCTAAAAATATATACGCCTCAACTTGAGAACCTCCCCCGTTTTTTTCCTCAGTTGAAAATGTACATGTAAATGTATAAAAACTTTTAAACAAAAAAATTAAAACGCCCAACAAACTGACAGCAAAAAATAGATTTCAAGCAAAAATAGAATTTAATAGGGCGACGCCCGACGCTCGATTTTAATAAAAAATTGCACTTTAAAGTTGAATATTTTGAAAACAGATCACTGAATAGAAAAATCTTCTAGGCAACCCCCAACAGTTTTAAAAGACCTATCCAACGATACCCCACACTATGGGGTTAGTCGAGAAAAAAAATCAGACTACGTTTATATGGAAGGTACGCTTACTTTTTTTTGTTTTTTTTTTTTATTTGCCACTTTGTTGGCGTGATTGAAGTTACATTCATGCCAAATTACAGCTTTCTACTACCAATCATCGGTCTCTGATCTTAGCCGCGGACGGACAGACAGACGGACAGACCATGGCGAAACTATAAGGGTTCCTAGTTGACTACGAAACCCTAAAAATAGACAAGTTCCAGCTTATACTGCATATGCTATAAAATTAAAAATTAAATACTTGTTTATTTTATAAGGGGTTTTTGGGTTTCTTAGTTAAAAATCGCGTGTAACCCCCTTCAGGCCGTTCCCTGAGCCAAATACGCAAAACCAGCCCAAGAATGATCCTACTTTTCTACGAAACCTTGATATTTGTAGACGTGGGAAAAATATATATGATTCTTGATTATATTATCTTGCCAAAGACAGCTTTCGATACACGATTCATCACACTTCGCTCGATACAATTAATTCCCAAAGTAACCTCCAATGCGAATTTTTATTCCAACTTTACTTGTTTTTTTACTACGTGACACTATGAAACAAAAAATAGAGAAAAATCAATCATAACTTAAATAGTCCTTTGACAGCTTCCGAATTTCAATAATTTGAGGCAATATTTTTAAAATAAATAAAAATCGACAAATTCTATCGTAAAAAGATATTGACTTACGGCCTGCAATGTCTATCTCCGTCATTCTTTCGAAATGTGACAGTGACCGCTGAGCGCTCGTGCTAGACGGACATGTACTAAGTTTCCCCAAAAAAATACAAGATTTTATTTAATTTGCCTTGCAAATATATTATTATAGTGTTACTTGCAAAAACTGTGTTGTGTGTCCTACTGATATACCACCGTGTGCGTGTGTATTATGGGTAACAAACAATTGAATAAGAAGGAAAAATCTCGAAAGACAACTCATAAGATTCTAAAAAACGATGAAACTAACGTAAGTAAAAAAATATTATTATTATATTATTAAACAGTGAAAATAGTATTTATTTCGTTATAAAATTACTAATTTGCAAATTTAATTTTCTGTGAACAAACCAGAACAAACATTACAATCATGAATATGCATATAGTTCAGAATTTCACGCGCCACAAATAAGCATTGGTGGCGTACTGGTTTCACCGATAGAATATATAGGTATTAGGCGACCGTAATCAGTCAAATGTGCCGAGAGTTCGAATCACAACTCGTAACTAAGCTTTTTGCTTTTTTATTTTTAGGTAAAAGAGAAAATTTGATATTTTTACAGCCGAACAAAATACAAAATCTTCGGACTCCATCGAGTGAGTATAATTAAATTACTTGACTTATGCTGTTTTATCCCTAGCTACGTAACACAATACAAAACAATTTAGGTATCTTTATTTACAGACTGCAAATGGTGCAAATTTTTGCAGGTGGTAGGACCTTGTGCAAGGTTCGCCCGGATTGCTACCACCATCTTGATCGCTAATCCTGCCGTGAAGCAGCAGTGCTTGCACTGTTGTGTTTCGGCGCGAAGAGTAAGACAGCCGGTGAAATTACTGGCACTTGAGGTATTCCAACTTAGGCCTCTAGGTTGGCAACGCATCTGCAATACCCCTGGTGTTGCAGATGTTTATGGGCGGTGGTGATCTCTTACCACCAGGAGACCCACTTGCTCGTTTGCCTTCCAGTCGAATAAAAAAAAATGGTAACGGAATCTCCGATTTTATCAACCGCTTGCACCTGTAGCGAGTAAGTTCTAATCTCCAATAGACTTTATTTATCCTTATAAATTTAAAAATACCTACCTACCTAGGTCGCACGTAAATTCGTGCGTTGCGATAAATACCTTACTACCCACAGCGGCGCGTACCTACGAAAAGAATGGTCGCGTGACCTTAGTTTTTTTTATTCGACTGGAGGGCAAACGAGCAAGTGGGTCTCTTGGTGGTAAGAGATCACCACCGCCCATAAACATCTGCAACATCAGGGGTATTGCAGATGCGTTGCCAACCTAGAGGCCTAAGTTGGAATACCTCAAGTGCCAGTAATTGCACCGGCTATCTTACTCTCCGCGCCGAAACACAACAGTGCAAGCACTGCTGCTTTACGGCAGGATTAGCGATCAAGATGGTAATAGCAATCCGGGTGGACCTTGCACAAGGTCCTATGACCTGCAAGTTAGATATAGTGAATTAAAAAACCGGTGAAAACTAAAAACTGGTTAATAACCACATCGACGGATACAAAACCGTTTAGCCGGTTTTTTGGAAACTGTTTAAAATTGAAGTATTAGACGATAATTTTACTATTATTGGTTGTTATTGATGTTAACGGCGTATTTTGTGAGATTTAAATATACTCTCTACTAATAAGGGAAGGTGGGTTACAGTGGATCATGGGTAACAGTGGTCCAGTAATGAAGTTTTAACTCATTTATTTATTAAATTGTTTAATAGTCTTTTATCACAAGTAAAAACAAAGCTAACACACTAATATAAAATCGCGATGTAAAAAAAAAATCAGTTAAAATTCAGTGTAATCAAGTGTAATCAGTTAAAATCAGTGAAATCGTAAAATTATATGATAGAGTTTCATATCCATTATGCCATTGACTCTCACGAGATCACCAACTTTATCACCCGCAAAACATCCCCAGACCATAACCGATCAGTGATCCAGTCCTGCACTGTTGGCACACGCGTAGCTTTGCCTTTTGTTCGCCTTCTTGTCGTCGAATATATTTGACGATGTCTCCCCCCAAAAATTCAATTTCGATTCGTCGTAAAATAAAACTTTTGACCACTGCTCAGGCGTCCAATCTTTGTATTTTTGTATCTTTGTCTTATTATTCAGAGAATAATATTATCCTTTGTATTAAATACATAGCTAGAATAACATTGTTTTAACTTCGCGTACCAGATTTGCGTCTAGGGAATTCAAACCGGGTAACAAACCGGTTAAATACCGGTTTTTTTGTAACTTTCGGCAGTTATTAACCAAATTGGAAATAGTCCTTAAATATGTGTAAATTGCCTAAAATCGATACCCCAGAATAATCTTGAGACTAGAAAACGACGAATATAGCATGGGAACTTTTTTTTTAAACAAGAATACACACTCGTATTTCTTCGTATAGTGGACAACAAGAAGTTGGTTCATCTTTTTAATTAAATTTCGTCATCAATGTGCTGATAAAACATACGAGCCAAAAGGAAAAATTACATTGCTGAAACTACAATACCGGTCAAAAGTTTAAGTTCATTCTGTGAAATTAGGTTTTCATATTAAATTATATTGATATTGAAATATAGCATATACTTTGAGTTTATATGACTACCCAGTAAGAAAATAAATACTTATTCGAGGAATTGTTCTATTGTAAATATAATATTGTCTGTATTTCCTATGAAATTTTATAAATTCCGCAATTATTAAAAATGAGTCCTCAAAGTTGATCTGAGTGTCGAAACTCGTGCTCTTAATGTAGGTCTGTCCAATGAAGGCTTCACGAGTTAACGACACGAAAAATTTCTGAAAAATGAAGGTTTCCCAAACTGCTGTCATAAGTGCTTTGAAACGAAAACGTGATCTTAATTCTTAAATTTTGACGAAGTCACGTCAAAAAGCGAAGACAATTTTATTTACGCCCAGAGCAAACGCCAACAAACTCGAACTGCTAAAGAAATTCGCGAAGAACTTAACGCCACCATCAGTCAGTATCCGTTTCGATGGTGGTGGAAGTATGTTACGTAAACAGAATATGGGTAAAAGATTGTAATGGGCTCAAAAATACAGAGATTGGACGCCTGAGCAGTGGTCTAAAGTTTTATTTTACGACGAATCGAAATTGCAATTTTTCGGGGGAGACATCATCAAATATATTTGACGACAAGAAGACCAACGAAAGGCAAAACTGCGTGATGCCAACAGTGGAGAACTGGATCATTGATCAGTTATAGTCTGGAGATGTTTTGCGCGTGATAAAGTTGGTGATTTTGTGAGAGTCAATGGCATAATGGATATGAAACTCTATCATCACATTTTGCAACTTCACGCTTTTCCATCCAAAAAACGAATTTTAACTGATATTTTTTGTGACGTTTTATTAGTGGGTTAGGTTTGTTTTTACTTGTAATAAGAGACTATTAAATAATTTTATAAATAAATGAGTTAAAACTTCATTCCACCGGAATCACAGAAAATTTCATTTATTTAGAACTTAAATATGTACTTTTTTACTTACTAGGTGCCCGATGGGAACACACAAATACTCCCAAAATATTAAATTCCGAATTCGCTAATTTTGATTTCCACAATTCCTAAGACATATAATTCCGATTACTTAAAAACACGAATTTCATTTTTCCGAATTTCAAAATATCGATTTTTTATATCCAATTTTTAAAACTCCGAAGAATTAAAAACACGAAATGTTATTGGCCTGAAGTACAGTATTCTGATTAGCAAATTTCCGAAATGACATCGCCAATTCGGAAATATGACATTCGGCAAAATAAACTTCGTGGTTTTATTAATCGGAAACTTGAATTTAGAATCTTGTTAAATATCAATTAATTTAGGTAAATTGAACTGCATAGGATAGGTTAGGTTAGAATTGCGTCAAAGCGCGAAGCGCCTTAACTGCGCGGAATAGGAGCTCCGTGATGCAGAGCTCCATCGAACTTGTAACACATTGCTGAAAATGAATAACAGTATTACTTTTTAGACCAATCTAACCTACATTACCTCTCCATAGCTTACGTTTAGAAGTCGGGAATTATTATTGATCGGTGTAATTTAATTTAATTACTCGGAATTTTGAAAATCGGTATTTTAGTAATCGGAATTCGTATTTTTGACATTTCGGTTTATTATTGAGTCGAACTTCTTATTGTTCGATGTATTAAAATTCGGAAATTTGAAAATCGTAATTTAAAAAATGACGATTATTAAGTTTCGGATTTATCAAAAATCGGAATAGTCATAGTAGGACTTTTAAAACATTCGGAATTATAAAAATCGGTATTTTGAAGTTCGTGATTCCGTCTTTCGGAATTTCTTAATTCTTCTTTTTCTGAATTTCTTTCGGTATTTATGTAGTGTACCCGTGCCCTATACACCGCAACATTACCTCTCGTTTCGATACTGAGACGATGACTAGTTTGGCAAGCGGGGGCGTAAGAGCAACAACTTCGAATCCACTCACGGGCATGCGTGTAATACACATAAAATTATACCAAAAGATCCACTGTTACCCATGATCCACTGTAACCCACCTTCCCCTATTAATACAGAGTATATTTAAATACTTATTTAAATCTCACAAAATACGCCGTTAACACCAATAGTAACCAAGAATAGTAAAATTATCGTTTTCAAATAGTTTGCAAAAACCGGTTAACCAGTTTCGAATCCCTCAATACGGTTATTAACCGATTTTTGGTTTTCACTGGTTTTTTCATTCTCTATTTGCGTCGTAAATTGATTTATCACAAAGTTCTTATAATCTATCGTGCAGGGCTTACTTCTGTTTCTCTCGTTAGTTCTTTGCCACCGGTGCTTTATAGGTACATATGTCCATGACAAATTGTAAATGCTAACACATTTAATATATTTTCAGTTACAAATATCGTTCGATGTGGAGAAGAGGTTCCTGACAAAACAGTTGATCGAAGAATTGTCGCAGTTATTAGTATTTTTTTTACAAAATTACAATCATTTGCAATCATGGACCCTTAGAATGCGGTATTCAAAAGATGCAGTTTGTTGGAGAAGTACCTAAAACATGGGCTAACATCAAAATGTATGTTTCGGTGTAAAAACAATGTTTTTGAAATAAGAGTTGACTTCAATAAAATGAATATTTAATTTACACTATGCTCTATTTTATTACTTCAATTTAACTTTAACGCCATCTATGCGATCCTGCATGCTTTTTTCGGTCTAGTAATACGTTTTACAAATCAGTGTCCTGTTAGTTCAGTCGAGTCGCCACTTTTTACGTGGCGCTGTTGTATCGGCAATAATCGGCATTGTATCGAGGGGCGGGACGGCTGGCGCGGGGGAGGGGCTCGATTTTAGAATTCGTTTGGGTACGGGAACGGCCTTCAGCATTGAGCACGTTTTGTAAACGCTCTCTTCGAATTTACTAAATTTTCACAAAGAGTTTTACCTCAGAAAGATATATATAAACACATGATTACTTAAAAACAATATTTATTATCCATTATTGATGTTTAAATAAAATGTTGATATGCTTAGTTACCATTGAAATAGTAACTGCTTAGCAACTAGTGGCATCTTGGGTGTTGACATGTTTGTGGTTGCTGGTACGTGTAGATATTAATAACAGCTTGACTGCTTAGTTACCACTGATTTTCTAGTTGTTATTGTCATTATGAAAAACTAGATGTGTAAGTATTAATGAAAATTTAAAATGTTGAGATGTTTTTGACGTATTGAACGCTCACGTGAAAATGGTGACTTAGGTGTCAATAATTTTGTGACGATTGAAACGTATATGTCTTTGTGAACACTCGGCCAGTGTAGATATATCTGATGCTGACTGTACCTACACACATTATGTTAGGTGGTTTAGAACAGAAAGAAAATAATCACGATTTTTTTAGCATCAGGTGTGACGGGGATGACTAAAAATGGTTAAAATTAGTGTGAAGTAATTTATGGAGTTCCAAACTTTAGATCTTTAGATCGGTCAGTATGGGAAAGTCTGAAACTATAAGACAAACGATGGAACCATGTCATCGATTTTAGTAACAAGAAAAACTGCATTCATACAAAAAAACTTGTACTACTCGAGAATCGAACCCGGTCGTTTTGAAAAATGAAACTCCCCAATCCGCCCTCTGCCCGCGTGGGAACTATGGCCCAAGCCCTCTTGTTCTGAGAGGCCTGTGCCCAGCAGTGGGACGTATATAGGCTGGGATGGATGGACACGTTTGTACTACTTTTGAATGATATTTCTAGTTATATGATTTCATAAACTGAGGCCGTATTGCCTAATGTTTTTGACACTGGTGATCGCAATCAAATGACATATTTCGCATACAAAAGCTGTCATTTTATTGCGATCGCGAGTGTCAGAAACGTTAGGCAATAAGTAAATACCTAAGGCCTCAGAGGCCGTATTGCCTAATGTTTTTGACACTCGCGATCGCAATCAAATGACATATTTCGCATACAAAAGCTGTCATTTTATTGCGATCGCGAATGTCAGAAACGTTAGGCAATAAGGCCTCTGGTCACCATTGTAATTAATCTGACATTTGAAAATTCTCGGAATAATAAAGACGAATCCGTTTAATCCACGTAAATCCATTGTGACATAATGGATTTTGGTTTTTTCGTGATTCCACAGGAAGCAAAGTATTAGATTTGGGTTTTATCGCGCAATCAATCAACTGTATCACCCAGCGTTTGCATGTATTTGCTACTAGCTTTAGCCCGCGGCTTCGCTCGCGTTAAATTTGGGGTAACACGTTTACTTTCTGCGATCCTCTTTTCGTGTTTTGATTGATTTTTCGCAGATACGTAAATCAATCCCATTTATTTGGATTTATTTGGAATTTGGGTAAATCCTGAAAACGGTTTTTAGGAGTTTGTATTACCTACTTGGATGCCAAATTTGAAGTCTCTTATAATTATAGTTACAGAAATAGAGCCGTTTTAAAGTGAAAACGTAAATCCCATTTATTCCCTATTCCGTGGGAATTTCAAAAAATCCCTTCTTAGTTGTCCCTCTGTCACTTAAGGTATATGTATGCCGAATTTCAAGCCTTTAGCTTCAGCGGTTTGGGCTGTGCGTTGATATATCAGTCAGTGAGTCAGGACTTCGAATTTTATATATATAGATAGATAGCATAAGCATGCGGTTTTGTCTGCGACTGTTTGGATGAATATTCGAGTTAAAATCGCTCGCTTGAGGTTTTTTTAACCCCCAACGCAAAAAGAGAGGTGTGATAAGCTTGACCGCTATGTGTGTCTGTGGCACCGTAGCTCTTAAACGGGTGGACCGATTTGAATGTGGTTTTTTTATTTGATAGCAGGTTTTCTAGCGATGGTTTTGATGTTTCATCAAAATCGGTTCAGCCATTTTTGAGATATTGAACTTTAAAGTGACAAAGTCGGGGGTTTTCCAACTTTTTGTTGGTTAGGTTATTGCATAAGACTGACCCCTATCTCACCTGATGTAAAATGCAGATGAGGTCAAATGTGTATCTCACTGATTCAGTAACAGCCTATTCACTCTAGCCTTGAAGAGCCCTAGATTGTAGAAATACGATTGTGAAGTAAAAGCGAAAATTCTCAGATAAGTTAACGATTTCGACCAATTTCTGATAATAACGCCCACCTACCTATGCAGTCAATAAAATAAGATCTAAGTTTGTACGTCTGAATGTTTGTTTTCTAAAATATTTGTTAGTACAGTCACCAGCATTAATATCTGACAGAGACAACACAAACAAACAAACACGTCCTGAAGGCCCTAGAAATAGAGTCGTATTAAATATTTATGCACGCTTGTGTCAGATATTGGTGCTGGTGACTGTACCTACCGACTAAGTAACTACCGCATTACAGTAAGAAAACAATAAAATATAAACGCTAAAATACCTGGCGTTTCGTGCCGTGTCTTCCTCTTTTTCACTATTTGATATTTTTTAAAATAAATATCCACACACACGGCGTAAACTTTATCAAATAGTTGCATACAAGTTAAGTACATAATAATAATACACACATAATAATGCTACATAGCAATAGTATTTTTTTCTCTTTGTATCTGTTTTCTGTATCGCTTACTATTTCTGCTGTACAATACAATAAAGAGTCTTTGTATTATTTTGTTTAATATAACATGGCAAATGGCGCGTAGGTTTTGTTTTTAACGCGTGCCGCGTTGTTCTATGCGCGCGCAGATTCATTGCAGGCACAGGCAAAAGCTGCTGTTCAGCCACAGCAGCAATAAATATTAAAAATAAAATAAACTATAAATAAAAGTTTCTGATACGATAAATAAGGTTTAAGTAGGTATATGTATTTACAAATAGTTATTATAAACGTAGAAAAGCACAAACTGACTTACCCACAACAAACATAATACCTATCAAACAAAAGCAATGGTATAGGTATTTTCTATCCGGTGACGTGTACGAAATCGAACTATTCATAGACTAAAAGATAAGATCTATTGGACGATAACGCGTAATCACGCGCAGGTATTAAAGATTTAGGAATATCATGACGTTTTACAAATGGTAGCGGATAAGCTAATTAGTAACAAATAATTAGTTTACGTCAGACTGACAAGGGACTGGCGTAATTTTTAGGAAAACAATATACACTATTTCAACCTTGTTTTTTTGCTAGTAAATTTTTGTTATTTCTAGCGGGGAAACAAGGGAATGGCTTCAGTGGTACCGATGTATAAAACTTTTTATTAAAATCGTTCAATTTCTTGCGCAAACAGACAGCATGTTGAAAATGATCTCTGCTGTACACTGACTATCTATTATGAAGCCACGAATTCACCAGTTGATTAATAAAGTCCCGCCAGAGTGGTTTCACTAATTGGCTACACACATAGGCTGATAAACACAAACCTCCTTTGCGTCGCGAAGTTGGGTAAAAATCATCATTATGTCAGCCGAAAGACGTCCACTGCTGGACATAGGCCTCCCCAAGGCTCTCCACTTAGACCGGTCTTGCAATCCTAATCAGGTCGTCGCTCCATCTTCATTGCTCGCAGGACTGATGGCCGATGGGGTCAGAAGGTTCTCGAATGGCGTCCGCGGACCGGGAGACGAGCTGTCGGTGTCTCCAACAAGATGGAGCGAAGATCTGCAGGTCTACTACGAAATTCGAAAATCGAAGTTCGTATTATACCATCCCGCCAACGCTTATATTATTTAATACGGGAGTGAGAGGGATGGTACGATACGAACTTCGATTTTCTAATTTCGTAGTAGCCCTGCTGGTTAAGATCGCGGGATCGCGGTAGATGCGGAAAGCACAAGAACGGTCTGAGTGGAGAGCCTTGGGGGAGGCCTATGTCCAGCAGTGGACGTCTTTCGGCTGACATGATGATGAGAGGGTAGGCTACTGTGGCGCTACGAACGACCAGCAGCGTCGCCGCATCATCCCGCCACTATTTCATTTAATTTAATTTAAGATTTAAATTAACGGTCAAATTGTAACACACGTTTCTCTGTATTTCGAACACAAATGGACTAAAAATACCAACATGCAGGTGGTAGGACCTTGTGCAAGGTCTGCCCGGATTGCTACTATTTGCTACCACCATCTTGCTCGCTAATCCTGTCGTGAAACAGCAGTGCTTGCACTGTTGTGTTTCGGCATGGAGAGTAAGACAGCCGGTGAAATTACTGGCACTTGAGGCATCCCATCTTAGACCTCCAGGTTAGCAACGCAACTGCAATACCCCTGGTGTTGCGAATTGTTTATGGGCGGTGGTGCTGGTCTCTTACCACCAGGAGACTCGCTCGTTTTCCTTCCAGTCAAATAAAAAAAAATGCACATTTATTAGCGGAATTTATTATGTTTTTATTATAGAAGTTGACATAATTTTAAATATTTTCGTTGTTTCATTTAAAAACGTGCACAAATTTAACCGTTAAGTTTCAAATGTTAAAATAAATGGAGTATGTATTATTTATTCTGTGGTAGAGGTATCCGTTTGCAAACATTACACCTACGGAATAAAACAGACTTTAATCAAGTAATTATAATTTTTTGATCTAGATCGCGCGTCAAAACAGCCAAAGATTCCTACCAACTGTTGATTCATTAGGAGATTATCCTTAATATGCCAGATAATACTTAGATCTGTATAACGATAACTTTAATTTCAGTAATCGAAACGCTTTGTGCCTACCCGCTAATTGAAATAAATTACAAAAGTTGCAATAAGCGTGGTAGATAGGTATTGAAAAATTTTGTTGGGTCCACGGAAAATGTCTAGTCACTTTTTTTTATTTAGATTTTAATCTCAAAATGTAGAGCTCGCAAAGTACTGCGACTTACAGTCACCAGCACCAATATTTGATGCAACAAGCGTGCATAAATATCTGATATGACTCTTATTTGTAAGGCCGGATTGACGTGTCAGACATTTTTGCACGCTTGTTGCATCAGATATTGGTGCTGGTGACTGTACCATTGAATTAAATAATCTGAAAACAATATAAAATATTAATTTTTTAACTTTTAAAGAAATGGTAACCATAGTAATTGTTCGTGATGACTAATTTTCAATCCGCTATAACTCAAAAAGTTGTCTAGGTGACTAGACATGTTCTTTCCGTGGACCCTTCACTTGTACTATTACTTACCTATTCTGTGGTGATACTAGATATAAACCTGTTGTTGCCGTCAGCATATGTGTACCTATTTGTCGCACATTATAAAACAAACTAAACACAAATAAAATTTTATTACTTAAATTCGGATTTTATTACACCCGACGCAAAAAGAGGAGTGTTATAAGTTTGACCGCTATGTGTGTCAGTCTGTGGCACGTAGCTATTAAACGGGTGGACCGATTTGAATGCGTTTTTTTTAATTTGAAATTAGGTTTTCGAGCAATTTGGATATACAAAGTGAGTTGTCCTTGACACCCCTTGGTGCTTGCCACCCGGGGCGGACCGGAGAGCGCCTCCAGCCCTCCCCTCGCCCCATTACGCCGCCACTCAGCAGAGGCTCCCTGCGACAAGGTTCTACCCGGTGTTACATGTCTTACGAACTAAAGTAAAAGGTTCGACCTATGGTCTCTCAAACGGTTGGATCGTGGGTACATCTTCAAACCCGAGCTCGTGCCTGTGAGTTTTTAACCTCCGACGCAAGAAAGGTTTTATAAGTTTGACCGCTGTGTGTCTCTGTCTGTGGCACCGTAGCTCTTAAACTGGAATACCGATTTGAATGCGGTTTTTTAATTTGAAATCAGGTTTTCTAGCAATGTTTCTTAGACCTGTTTCATCAAAATCGGTTAAGCCGTTTTTTAGATATTGAACTTTGAAGTAACAAAATCGGGGGTTTCCAACTTTTTGTTGGTTTAGGTTAACCCCTGGCGCAAAGAAAGGGGTAATATGTTTGATCGCATCGTATCTCTCAAATGGATGGACCAATTTTGATGCGATTTTTTTAACGTGAAAGCGAGTTTCACCGCGCTGGTTTTTAGTTATGTCAGATAAAAAGCGGTTCAGCCGTTTTTAACCCCCGACGCAAAAAAGGGGTGTTATAAGTTTTTGAGATATCGAACTTTGAAATTACTTGTCTAAGGTTTTTCAACTTGCAAAATGCGACTAGGCACTATACTACGAAATGCAAAATTCGAACTTCATGTCTTGCCCTCTCGCTGACGCTTATATAGGCAGCCATAAGTAGTTAGGTAGGCATAACATTAAGTAGTATAGTTTTAAGTAAGTACGGTACAATTGTTGTAAAATGAGCGCATTATTCGCCAATAAACATCATAGTTTGGCGAAATTAATGATGTAATTAAAATTATGTACCTTTTTTTGAGAATAAATAAATAAAATAATAAATAATTCAATAGGAGAGTGAGAGGGACGGTAAGACACGAACTGCGATTTTGTAGATGTAGACAACCGACACTAAAGAATGTTTGCTCAAACAGCAACACTCTTAATATCGCTCGGCCTTTTAATTGAGTTACAAGTTTTAAAAAAATTTTTTGTCGATACGATCAAATCCGAGATACTGTTGGAGCATTAACGATTAGTCCCGTCCACAATCTAAGTTGATAAATAATTGCGTAGGTACTTAATTACCTATTTAAAAAATTCTATACAACGTAACCAACAAAAAGTTGGGGAAACCCCCGACTTCGTCACTTCAAAGTTCAATATCTCAGAAACGGCCAAACCGATTTCAGTGAAACATGTCTTAAAAACATTGCTAGAAAACTTGATTTTAAATAAAAAATAGCGCATTCAAATCGGTCCACCTGTTTAAGAGCTACGGCGCCAGACAGACACACAGCGGTCAAACATGCAACTCATTTTGGCGTGATGGGGTAAAAACCATTCTTATTTATCTCAAAGTAGACAGACGCTTCCATGTCAGCCTATGGATACGTCCCACTGCTGGGCACAGGCCTCCTCTAAGAACAAGAGGGCCATAGTCAGACAAACGTGAAATTATATTCGAAATTACTACGAGTTTTACGTTGAAGGAAAACGTGAGAGAAACCCGCACAAACATGCGAAGTAACTCAATGATAACTAACTAAATAACTCAATGATAAGTAACTCAATGACATATTTATATTCTATTGTATTCTATTCTATGACGTGTGAAGTTCCCATACGGTACTGGACCCAAATGAGTTGTCGGTGAAAACCAAAGGAAGAAGGAAGGCCTTTCACAAGACCGACATTTGATTTGGGAGCATTTCGTGACATGCATGAACTCTAATTTTTTAGGGTCCCGCAGCAAAAATGACAAAAATGGAACCCTTATATTTTCACCGTGTCTGTCTGTCTGTCCGTCCGTCCGTTCGCGGCTTTGCTCAGAGACTATCAATGCTAGAAAGCTGTAATTTTGCACGAATATGTATGTAAACTATGCCGACAAAACAGTAGGTATACTTAAAAAAAATTTTTTTACAGTTCCTCCCATAGACGTAACGTAAAGTGGGGGTGATTTTTTTTTCTCATCCAACCTTCTAGTGGGGGGTATCGTTGGATAGGTCTTTTGAAATCATTAGGGGTTGCTAAAACGATTTTTCGATTCAGTGATTTGTTTGCAACATATTCAACCTTAAAGTGCGAATTTTCATTAAAATCGAGCGTCCCCCCACTCTAAATTGTAACTAACGAAATCCTTAGAAAAATAATAATATGACTTACTTAATTTTTTCTTAATGGCTACGGAACCTTATCTCGGGCGTATCCGACACGCTCTTGGCCGGTTTCAACGGTTTAAAACGGACCTCGCAACACTAACGCCATCTAGTGATGTTGTGCCTATCGAAAAACCCTTATAGGTGGCGTTGCCGCTCCTTGCAACCTGCCGCCCTGGAACATGGTCCCTTTGGCCCTAGGGGTATTGACCAGTTTTTAGGTATTTTCACAAAGTAACATACCCACAATCAGTCCCATCATATAGCATAATCTCTTTATCTGCATAAATAAATTTGTTTGTTAATGATACAAAATGCATTTAATGATAGCAATCAAGATAAGATGTTGGATAAGATGAGATTAAATTGTAAACCTATTAGAATTACATACGTTTATTAAAAACTGTCACCATTTTTGAAAATATACTGATGGATTATTTATACCAATAAATCTGTGTGAGTGAGTTCGGCCGATGACGACAGATGGCGTTGTTCAAAGGTATTTGACTATTTTGTATGTGTTTTATAAATTAAAACTACACGATCCCTGTTGTCGAATAGAGAAACAATTTTTAAGCTATCTTTACAAATAACAAAGTTATAAAGGTTTGAAATTCAAGATTAGACAGAGAAAGACATACTGGCATGTGACGTCACACGCCAGTTGCGCCATACTAGCTGCATAGAAAAAAGCGTTTGAGAAAGAGACAGGTATATAGATTTTTCATAAAATCACTATAAATCCAATTTTCAGCCGATTTAAGTTTTCTCTTTGCTAAACACGAATGTATGTATATTTTCATAATTCTTCTTCTTCTTCTTCTCTTTTAAAATATGGCTTTCTGTCCTAATTAATAGGACAATTTCGCCAGTGTCAAAGTACTCTCTTTGAGAGGGACGTTGTACGGTGATTGTAGTTTTTGCAACTTGATAGTAAAATTCCAGAAACCACGTGGAAACAACTTGCGCATTAAAAAATGTCAGACACGAGAGCAAATAGAGCAATATAGAATTTTGTGATCACTGTACACTGTTAAGGTTAATCGCCGCATAAAACAATATCAAAATTATACTTCAACTAGCCAAAGAAACAGAAATAGCAACCAGGAGACCCACTTGCTCGTTTGCCTTCCAGTCTAATAAGAAAAAAATTAGACATTGTCTACATCCGCCATGTTCGAATGCTACAAATCGAATCCCCTATATTTTCATGATAATAGTAAGACATGGCAAATCCAGGAGTTGTCAAATACCGTGGGGTCATCCATAAAGTACATCACACATTAAGGGGGGGGAGGGGTCAAGCGATTTGTGACACAGGAACAAAATTTCATAGCAATACGTGTGACAAGGGGGGGGGGGGGGGGGGGGTTCTAAAAGGGTCAATACTAGTGATTTTATGGATGGCCCCTAAGTCCAGTCAGGGAGGCTACTACAAAAATCGAAGTTCATATCGTACCAGCCTTTTGCCAGCAAATTTGGAACTTCATATCTTGCTGCCCCGCTGACGGTAGTATTATTTAAATACGAGAGTGAG
Source organism: Choristoneura rosaceana (assembly GCA_037349165.1). Classification (NCBI taxonomy): domain Eukaryota; kingdom Metazoa; phylum Arthropoda; class Insecta; order Lepidoptera; family Tortricidae; genus Choristoneura; species Choristoneura rosaceana. Next base: position 7,985,758 of record JAZBNJ010000046.1, on the reverse strand, counting down.
AGGGACGGTACGAAACGAACTTCGATTTTCCAATTTCGTAGTAGCCGCCCTCCAAACGTAAGTTTTTCGACGTTTTTCAAACGAGCAAGTGGGTCTCCTGATGGTGAGAGATCACTACCGCCCCTAAATATCTGCAACACCAGTGGTATTGCAGATGCGTTGCCAACCTAGATGCCTAAGATTGCAGGTGGTCCTCGTGCAAGGTCCGCCCGGATAGCTATCACCGTCTTGCTGGCTAATCCTGCCGTGAAGCAGCAGTGCTTGCACTGTTATGTTTCGGCGTGGATAGTAAGTCAGCCGGTGGAATTACTGGCACTTGAGGTATTCCATCTTTGGCCTCTTGGTTGGGAACGCATCTGCAATCCCCCTGGTGTTGCAGGTGTCTATGGGCGGTGGTGTTCTCTTACCATCGCATTAGCGATGCTTAAAAATCTCCATATTACTGTCTATAACCTAATTTAGGTTTTTTAGTTAAAAAACATCTGTTCGATAAATTGCAAAAAAGGGTGAATATGGTGGCGCCATCTTTTGTCGAGTAGCAGAACTATTTCAAAAAACGCTGTCTGTCGCCTTATAATGGAACTACTGGACCGTCTACAACTAAAGTCCATAATAATATACATAATAATATCACATGTGATCGAATTTCTTATAAATAAAATATTTCTCACTGGCACGATATATATATATTTTTTTTTTGCAAAAGCCGTATATAGCTTGGTGATTCAGGTACTTTTGTTAATGTACTATCACACTATCAGCCACTCAAGTAGTGCCTTTTACCAAGCAGCTCTCTAACCACTTGGCAGCCAATTTTCATACATCATTACAATCTGAAGTGTCTTATTTATTTCATGGTATAAAGATTATATCAAACACAATGACGTTATAAAGGCGGGTAACATACCAAAATGAAGTTTTAATTTGATTTATGGAACTAGGAATCGTGGCAGAAAAATGCATGGACAAATAAATGCACAGCTAGAAACACATGGACCCAGTGGCCTAAGTAAGTATTTCATGAAGCTACAAGCATTGGCCACAAAACACAGATAGTCTCCTGAAGGTAAGAGATCACCACCGCCCATAGACACCTGCATCACCAGGGGGATTGCACATGCGTTGCCAACCTAGAGGCCTAAGATGGGATACCTCAAGTGCCAGTAATTTTCACCAGTTCAGAAATCAATACTTCATTTATTTTCACATTTGAAACTTAACGGTAAAATTTGCACACGGTTTTAAATGAAACAACGAAACTATTTAAAATTGCGTTAAAAAACATAGTAAATACCGCTAATAAATGTACCTGTAAGTAGGTATTTTTAGTCCATTTGTGTTTGAAATACCGAGAAACATGTGTTACAGTTTGACCGTTAATTCTAATCTTAAATTACATGGAGTATATAGACACTGCTTACGGACAAGATGGCATGCTCGATATTTTTATGGTACTATTTTAAAGTATTAAATATGATTCAAATGTAAATTTCGTTTTCATGCCCCTAAGAACAATCTATATTATAACCACTATTACACCACTATATACACCAGGCAGGACCTTTGTCTACAGTGGCGCCAACTGGTGAGCACGAAAACGGTAGCTTTCGTTATGTATGAATATGGCCGATAACTGCTCACCCGGAACGAGAGATGGCGCTGTTGTCTTTCCAAATTCGAATACGAAACCAATTACATCCTCAGCTTAATCCAATTTCTTAATCTCGAGAGCTCGCCATTGCATTCTATTTACATGCATCACAATCTGAGTGCAAACTGAAGAGACACTTAATGATGATATGATGATTTGAGCCATGACGCCTAAATTATTATTTTTCGAGGGGTAAGTACTTTAGATTATGAAGTGGTTTTTCCATACTGTAAGCATAAGCGGTACAGTTGAACAAACTGAATCATGTACAGTCGAGTTCAAATACTTGTGAACAAAAGTTCGATCCAAAATATCTTCGTCAACTGGCAAAGAGACTGGTCGACGCCACCGGAGACAAGAGGGCTGGCAGCTTCCTCGCACAGCGTCTTGGCATCGCCATACAGCGAGGAAATGCTGCCAACATTCTTGGAACCATGCCACAGGGGCCTTTATTAGATTTACATAAGTTTTTGTTTATTATTATTAAGTTTTTATTGCGTAAATCAATAAATAAAAGTTTGTTTTAATCCACAAAAAGAAATGAAGATATTTAAAAACAAATGCAGTATATCTACATGAATCAGATACTGAAATTATTGCAGTAACTTTCGAGATCGCAAAACAAAAGTAATATTGCTCGTGTAGATAATTTTTATTACCTACTTACATTGATTATGGAAATCCGTCTGATTTAAGAAAAGTGATAAGGTAAGTTTGAGGAAAAAATTATCTAACTGATATTAAAAATGCGTGCGTGTCTGTTATGCGGCGAAAGATCGGAGCTTTTGAGATGTGGTGTTGGAGGAGAATGTTATGCATACCATGGACAGTAAAGCAAAATCGTGTACCTATTTTTATTTGGGTATCGCCTGCGGTATTCCCGGACCGATATAACCTTCAAGCTTTCAAGAAAAGAGCGTACTTCTACCTTAAAGGCCGGCAACGTACTTGTGACTCTTCTGGTGTTGCAGGTGTCCATGGGCGACGGTAATCGCTCACCATCAGGCGATCCGTGTGCTCGTTTTCCCCCTATACCATAAAAAAGTACCTATTTCCTTTTTGTTTTGTTTGTGTTTGCTGTCTATTGTTTTTTTTCTTCTTTTTGGTTTTATTTGTGTTTTTGTGAATATGAATAAATGTCTTTCTTTCTTTTCTTTCAATGAGAACCAACACATCCATTCTCGACCACCACTGCCATGAGTTTACAGTGACCGTACTCGATAGCGACGGCGTACGTTTACACATAATTTCGTATTCAATCCTTAAACTTGGCAATATCCAATGACAAAAGTCTTTGCACTAGATAATATTCAATAATTTCCTTATCGATATCAATTAATACTTGTAGTTCCTTATAGATAACAAATTAATGTATCACGACTTTATACGCTTGGAAATAAGATTGTATTTCCTATGGCGGTCTGTTATGTTTTTTCGCATGACTTTTGGTAGTTTATAAAAGATGTAGATATTAATTATAAGGCAGACAGTAGAAGACAGTTCAGCTGTTATTCTGTCCTTCGATCAAGCGCGCTCTGTGGTTCTGTGTTACAAGTTTAGTTTACAGTGTTACTAGTTCAAATATCATGATTGGTGAGTGGCAACCTTATTTTAATTCTCTTTGGGAAATTGCGGATCCCCAAAATGTTTTTTTTAGGTTACTTTCTTCTTTTTGAGTGTGATAAAAAAAATCCAAATTTGAATTTGATTTTGTCTTAAAAAAATGTGACTAAAGAATCTTTGGTGATTGAGAGATTTGGCATTGATTTACAATGATCTTAACATAACTATAATAATAATAAAATAAGGAGACTTTCTTTATTCAACTGGATGGCAAACGAGCAAGTGGATCTCCTGACGGTGAGAGATCACCACTGCCCAAAGACACCTGCAGCACCAGGGGGATTGCAAATACTTTGCCAACCTAGAGGCCTAAGATGCACACAAAAACAAATTGGAATGAGAAAAACCTCTTGTACTCAGATAAAACAAATTCTCTTAGGAACAGTTCAACCTGAAATTTCTGCCAGGATTTGATACTTTAAATTTAAACGAAAATTTTAATAAAAAGCTACATGGCAAGAGAATTATCCATTTATTTACAACAAACAATTACCTTTAATTCTCTTAATTATATAAATAGTATTACTGGAACACGTATTCATTTGAAACAATCATTCAGATCCATCGCACAATAAAAAAAAATGAACTTAAATAAAAAACTAAGATTCAGTTTCTATAAGAAACATTGAATTTCTATTGAAAGAATTGTTGAAAATTCATCAGCATGCTTCAATATTGAAATATGCTTCTTAAACATTATGATATAAATATAAATCACAAAAAATGTATCCGTGTATTAATGTATTAACTTATGTGTATTAATGTATTAACTTATTACTTTCACGTCAATACACTCTCCTCCTTCCAGCTCCAAATCGTTTGGAGTTTGTTTACCTGCAAATATAAATTTAAAATTAATACAAATACTGTTATTATTACACAGCTTTTTACAGGACTCAATTCCAATGACAGTAATAATCAGAGGCTGGAAGTCTCGTGGCACTTTTCAGCTGTCATAGGGACTTCTTATTTATCTACTTCCGTTATTCATTATTAACCACTTGATAGTCCAGAGTATGCAACCAATGTCTCAAATCGTCTGGGTTTTTTTATCCACGGACGAAATGCACTGTGTGTTCTCAGTTTTTTAACTGCAAGGTTTAGAATAAAGATGAAATACTGAGACGTAAATTATTGTTTACTCATTCAAATAATATTTCTAAAATAATAGCATGTAATGAATGATTTATTCACAAAATCAAGGTTAAATTTTATGACACCAAAGTATCCATGGACGGTTTGAAGCATTTTGGTTTTGGATATCTTGGTATCGTTGGACTGTCAAGTGGTTATGTAGATAGATTATAGAACACAACATATTAAAGAAGATTAAAAATAGGTGGCCTTATCCCTAAGGAGATAAAGTAATGTCATGATGATGTATATTTTTGAATTATCTGCAGTACTAGTTTTGCTAAGTATTTAGTTTTTGTATTGAAATAATTTAATTGATGTACAAAAGCATTTAAATGATGAGAACTAATTGATAGGCAATTTTTTTTTAATATATAATAAAAATTTTACGGCTGTGGACAGAACAGCACTTGTCACAGTAAGAATAGCCAAAAATTGCTAAAAGTGGCTCCAAAGCGGTAACATTTTGTGTGCTCTGCCTACACCTCTTCAGAATATAGGAGTGACGTTTGTGTGTGTGTGTGTGTGTGTGTGTGTAAGAATCGCCAGCCGCAGACATATCGTTGAATCATGACTGTTTGTTGTTTATGTTTCTGGACGGACTGTCTGTGATAGTGGTAATAAATACTGGTAGGTGGTGGTTCCTTGTAATTTTCTCTGTGTACCTGTTTTCTGTATCGCTTACTATTTCTGGTGTACAATAAAGAGTATTTGTATTGTATTGTATTGTTGTAAAGAAAGGTTCTTACTCGAAATAAGATCTCCATCAAATTCAAATCTCAGCTTATCCATAGGCTTCTCGAAATGCTCCGCACACTGCAACATGGCGCTGGACAGTCTATCATCAGGTTTGACACAGATTTCAAAAGGTTTCTTCACATTTTGACACTGGAACTTCAATTTGATACCATTTTTGACATCAGTTGCAGCATTATTTGACGTTGAATGTGTCACGCTTTGATTGACAATGCCCCCTTCAATCATTTTGGACACCCTGTAGTTTATACTGTCGGGAGTGTCTTCTGGTTTCAATATCTCATCTTGATATATAAACAACAATTTATCATAACTTACTTTGTATTCTTTGGAAAAATGTTCAAATATACTTGTGATTTTTTGATACCGCCGAATCTCAAATTTGTAATAGTCCGTGCTCTGCCAGAAAACTTTCACTGACACCGTCTCATTATCGTCAATTGTGTCGTCTTCTTCTTCTTGCACAGGAACATTCTCTTTGCGGCTGCCAAATAGTTGAACATTGTCACTTTGGTCAGGATACTCGTCCGTATTGCCTACACTGAAAGTTGGTATCATGGATCGTAAGATGTCCAATATGTTAGGTGGGTCTATAGTATTTGAGTTAGAACTCGAATTGTTCCTGCCACGACCTCTAGCGCGTCCTCTTCCTCTTCCACGACCTCGCCCTCTTCTCCCAGGTGGTTCGTTCAAAACATCCGTTCCATTTACGTCAATATTACTACTAGTATCCGTACTTGTGGTGGCGTTGTTTTTTTTTCTACGCCGAGGCAAACACACCTGCGAATCAGCCAAATTAGGCGAATTCTGTGCACTTTTGCGTTTCGTTCCTCTAGTGCTTCTAGTCTTACGTTTAGGCACTTCGAGTGGTGGGAATTCACTACGAAACTTCTCGAGATCTATTGAACCACTACTACCTGAGTCTGTGGATTTCTGTCGGCTTACTTTCTTGGCTGGAGATTGCTTATTTTTTCTTTTTTTGGTTGGAGGTGATGTTGCTGTTGTCTGATGATTTGTGTCGAATTCTATTGCGTCTAAATCGTCTATTCGCATTGTTTTTTTCAGATCTGATAATTTACGAGCTATGTTGAGAAAACTGTCGTCTTCGGAGTCGGAGGACGACATATTTTATAGTTAATTCAAGTAATACACAAAACACCACGATCACAAAAGAAGTATATCGAAACAACGTCACGTCAATCAAACACAAGACATACAAACCACAGATTATAGCCTGCTGTGCTATAGGAAAAAAAAAGTCATATCAAACAAGAAACCGTTTTTGCGTTTTGTTAATTTACAATTCGGAGTAAGTAAACTGATAAAGAATGATAGCACACATCCATAAAAAACACTGATAAGTAATATTTCGGATTTCAATTGATGCAGCATTGGATTTTTTTTTATGTATGATGCTTTTGCAAATGTACAGTTACACTTTTAATCATTGCTTTTAACTTTACTTCTGCAGAAGCTTTATCGAAACGCCACGTCATGTGACATTACTTATATGTTCGTGAAGATAGTTATAAAAATTGAACTAAAACATTAACTGAGCGTATATTTTTTTTAATTCGCTCATTTGCCTCCTATGATAATTATAAAAAATACCCTAGCTAATAACTAAACAATCGCACTATTTTAATGGTAATATAATAAATATTTCTATTTTGTCGTGGGAATTTCTGACGACTTTTAAAAGTTTCCAGATGACCAATGATTTTTATAAAGTTATATGCATACGTAACCTACTAGGTGTCGTATCGATTACATTGATAGGTATTCAAATTCGAGGATTGTTATCTCAATGATAAGTAATTCAAATTACGGAAACGGCGGCGTCTCTTAAGAATACGGTAGCGATAATTAAGCAAATATACGCAACTTCGCAGAAATATAACGTACGTCAGCCACATATCTTTTACGTTATAATCCTTATTTATTGATTAGGATTAAAATCTAATTAGAAAATGAATGATCTGAGGCCCAAATAGGGCAAGAAATTAGTCAGCGTGGAGGTAATAGAGTTTAGAATGTCTGATCAATTATTGTAGGTATTTTTTAAGACAAACTTTAAAAGCAATTGGTGGCCGAATATATGTACTTACTTAGGTATAGCTTTTTTGCAGCGGTAGTTTTTTGTTGGTCATGCCATGCGCAGGGTTGAATTTAGATGAAAATTAAAAACAATACCCGATGTTAAATTTTACGTGATTAATACTTATTGTCGCGATTTGTCTCTGGTTTGCTTATAAACGTGGGATGCTAAATGATGTTTGACCGAGCGGTCAAAACGCTCAAATATTTGCCCTGGTACATTAAATCAGGTACAAGATGATGAAATATTATTTATAAAATAATTTCAACACCTTAAGTCTAGTCATTTTATTTGATTGTCGTAAAATACTTATAACAATTCGTTGTTGCAAAACTCGTCTTATCGATAAAACTAAGTCCTGGATTAAGTCGAATTAAAAGTAAAATGTTTTCCAGTAAAAATAAATTATACTTTATCATGACTGTTTGGCGTGCTTATTAAGAATAATAATAATAATAATTTTATTTGTAAACACTTGACTTATCTATTACACTGGAATGTCCGTCAGACCCCGAACTAGGCTGAGCCGGTATCTCGGGGCCTAGCATGCGTTGTATGTACATAGATTTTATTACGAAGACACGTCGCAGATTAACAAACAGAAAGACAAAAACAAAAATAGCTAAATTACACAATTTCGCTTGATTTTTATTAAAATTTAGATTCAAGTTTTAAAGAACATGTGTGTGTGTGTGTGTGTGTGTGTGTGTGTGAATGATAAAAACTTTAATTAAAAAAAAATTTGAATGTCACGGGATTCCCCCGTGTATGGTTTGCCTTAAAAATTTGAAAAGCGTGGTGAAAAGACAGACCAAAACAAAAACAAAAGACCCTTTTTACAAGCTTTTATTTAGTTTCACGTTTCACTGTCCCGTTGTCTGTCTGTCTGTCTGTAATCAAATCTTGCAAATTTAGTGAACTAAAAGAATTCCCTTCCTCACCCGCGACCTCCTTCTTTCTCATTGATATGGATCTCCGCAAGTAACGCCTGATTCAATAAATTAGTTAAATTCAAGCCACTTCAGATTTCAGAGTGGTAGGACCACGCTGCATTTGCAGCTCTATACGGGCCGGTCCGACCGGGGAAGTACCACCCTCCTACAGAATACCGGCGTGAAGCAACAGATTCATTCTGTTGCGTTTCGTTCGGTGAGTAGGAGATCCGGAGGCCCTTTACACTCGGAGTGAAAATGGCATGTAAAAAGAAAGTCAAACTACCCCAGGAGGGTTCCGTCATTGACGGGGAATCCCTCCCCGAGTCTCACTCGGGCGGCCCCACGTATTCTGGGGGGGGCAGCATTCCATTACCATTCCGCGCTAAGGCCAAGAAAAGCAGAATACCAGCGGCCCCTTCCAAGTTGCATGTTGACTTCTGCAACATAAGGGGACTGCATTCCAACCTCGACGCCGTCCACCACCATCTTGAGACGACGAAACCGGCCCTGCTCTTTCTTACTGAGACGCAAATATGTTCCCCGGCAGACGCTTCATACCTGAACTTCCCTGGCTATAAACTGGAACAGAATTTTGTGCCTCGTGCCGGTGTATGTCTGTTTGCTAGGGAAGATATCTGCTGTCGTCGCCTTAGCTGCCTCGAAGGCAGGGACCTGTCGACTCTGTGGGTGCGCGTAGACTGTGGTGGTCGCACTCGCGTCTATGCCTGCCTATACAGGTCCCACAGCGGTAATGCAGAAACCGACGTGCTCTTTCACCACGTTCAGAAGGCGACCGATACCGTGCTGGAGCAGATCCCTGCTGCTGAGGTGGTCATTCTTGGGGACTTTAATGCCCACCATGTCGAATGGCTCGGTTCCCGTACTACCGATCATGCTGGTAGGTCTCTCCACGACTTCGCACTTGCGTATGGTTTGTCGCAGCTGGTGTCATCACCGACTCGCATTCCAGACGTTGAAGGTCATACCGCATCCATGCTAGACCTGCTGCTGACCTCACATCCAGCCAAATACCGGGTTTGTGTTGACGCCCCTCTTGGGTCGTCTGACCACTGCCTTATACGAAGCACTGTGCCGCTCACGGATCCCCCACGGTTGAATCCTCCAGGCAAGCGTCGTATTTGGCACTATGGGTCGGCAGATTGGGACGGCATGCGCGTTTTTTTTGCATCCTACCCATGGAGGCAAGTCTGCTTCGCTTCTGGTGACCCTAGTACCTGCGCCGACTCTGTCGCCGATGTTATACTGCAGGGAATGGAACTTTTTATCCCAAACTCTGTGGTGTCGATTGGCGGCAAGTCTAAGCCCTGGTATGGAAAACCCTGCAACGAATCTTCCAAACGTAAGCAGGAGTCCTACCGTAAATGGGCTAAGGCGCAGGCTGCTAATAATCCTTCTTCTAGCACCCTCAAGAAGCAGTACAACTTAGCCTCCAGATTGTTGAAAAGACGCATCTCATCCGCGAAGTCTGAGCATGTAGCCAGAATTAGCCATAAATTGACCAATCTTCCTTCGGGGAGTCGTGCCTTCTGGTCCTTGGCTAAAGCTGTGCAAAACAACTTTTGTCGGTCATCTTTTCCACCTCTGCGCAGAGCGGACGGCTCGTTGGCCTACGACGCAAGGGAGAAGGCAAACCTCTTCTCTCACTTTTTCGCCTCCAACTCGACTCTGGTCGACGATGGAGTAACGCCGCCTACTATCCCGCGGTGTGAGAGTTCAATGCCGGAAGTGCGCTTTCGTCAAAGCGTTGTGCGGCGAGCCCTTTTCGCCCTTGACGTCTATAAATCATGTGGGCCAGACGGCATTTCTGCTATTGTGCTGCGGACGTGCGCTCCCGAATTGGCACCGGTTCTGACGCGCCTTTTTCGTCTCTCCTATTCCACAGGCATAGTCCCGTCTTCGTGGAAGTCTGCTCTAGTGCACCCTGTCCCCAAAAATGGCGACAGATCGGACTTGTCTAATTACAGGCCTATAGCGATCACCTCTTTGCTTTCCAAAGTAATGGAGCTAGTTATCAACCAGCAGCTTCTGGGCTACCTGGAGGACCGCCAGCTAATTAGTGACCGCCAATATGGCTTTCGTCACGGTCGCTCGGCTGGCGACCTTCTAGTGTACCTAACGCATCGCTGGGCAGAGGCGATAGAAAGCAAGGGTGAAGCTCTGGTGGCAAGCCTAGATATCGCAAAGGCCTTCGACAGGGTCTGGCATGGAGCGCTTCTATCGAAGTTACCATCTTACGGGCTGCCCGGTAGGTTGTGCTCATGGATTGCCAGTTTTCTTAAAGATCGAAGTATTAAGGTCGCTATCGACGGTACATACTCCGACTCAATGTCTTTGAATGCTGGTGTTCCCCAGGGCTGTGTGCTCTCGCCTACTCTGTTTCTCCTGCATATCAATGATATGCTGCTTGTAAGCGGCCTTCATTGCTATGCGGATGACAGTACTTGCGATGCACGATACTCTGGTAGAGCTGACCTTCCTCGGGCAGAATTGGAAGAGAAACGAACAAAACTTGTGTATGATCTAGAAAACACACTAGCACAAGTTTCTGATTGGGGCACACGTAACTTAGTGCAGTTTAACCCCTCAAAAACACAAGTTTGCGTATTTACTGCCAAAAAACACCCGTTTGTCGCTGCTCCATGCTTCCAAGGATCACCCCTCAACACTTCAGAGAGTGTTGGGATCCTCGGTGTCGATGTTTCGAGCACAGTCCAATTTTGCGATCACCTGGAAGATAAAACCAAGTCGGCTGCTAGAATGTTGGGCGTGCTTAGCCGCTCTAAGCGATACTTCACTCCAAAGCAGCGGCTTCAGATATATAAAGCTCAGGTTCGGCCGAGGATGGAGTATTGCTCCCATCTCTGGGCTGGCGCACCCCAATATCAGCTACTTTCACTTGATCGCATACAGCGCAGGGCATCCCGAGTCATCGGCAACCCCTCACTCTCCGACAAACTCGATCCTCTTGCTCTCCGCAGAGACGTTAGCTCCCTTTGTGTGTTGTACAAGATCTACAACGGGGAATGCTCTGAGGAGCTCTTTGACCTCATTCCAGCTGCGGGGTTCCATTACAGATCCACCCGTCGTAAGCGTTCTTTTCATCGACATCATGTTGATGAATGGCAGTCTTCGACGGTGCGTTTTAAGCGGTCTTTTTTGCCACGAACTTGCAAAATCTGGAACGAGCTTCCCGCTGGGGTCTTCCCATCGAGTTACGACCTGGGTGCCTTTAAGAGGCGTGTGTATAAATTTCTGCAGGGCCGACAACGCACTGGCATCGCTTAAAGCGTTGCGGGTGTCTATGGACAGTGGTGATCACTTAACATCAGGTGACCCACTAGTTCGTTTGTCTGGCCTCTATAACATAAAAAAAAAAAAACTTCCAGTAGTTAGGTATGGATTTTTTGTAATTTGGTTTAGTTTGGTTTGCTCGCTAATCCTGCCGTGAAACAGCAGTGCTTGCACTGTTGTGTTTCGGCGTGGAGAGTAAGATAGCCGGTGAAATTATTGGCACTTGAGGTATCCCATCTTAGGCCTCTAGGTTGGCAACGCATCTGCAATCCCCCTGGAGTTGCGGGTGTCTATGGGTGGTGGTGATCTCTTATCATCAGTAGACCCACTTGCTCGTTTGCCATCCGGTCGAATAAAAAAAAAACATACTTATCTAAATTGCGTGACAATACAATAATCTGGTAGTGACATCTCAGTAGTGCGCCCAGGATCGTCTCCGCAGGACGGAACTCTTCAACGGTTATTGGCATCGACTTGAAATTTGGTATGCAAATGTAGTTCAGGCGTCAATACCAGTACAATCAACAAAAAGTACAGTCAGCAAAAAAAGCTTGTATTAAAATTATTTTTCAGCCAAATGTATAACCTTCCTGGTGGTGGTGGGCGTGGCGGTGGCAGATTACCGACCTATGCAGGGCGTTGACCCCAACAGCCTTTCCTGCGATCCCGAGGGTGAAGTAAGTACACAATAAATCTAAGCAACTAGGAAATTTGAAAATCGAAGTTCGATCGACCGTTCCTCTCACTCTCGTAATTAAAATTTTTCGGTCCTTTTATATTTCCTATAAGACGAGCGTGAATGGTAATGTTGGGAGAGGAAGGCCTAGACCAACGTACTACGATCAAATCGGGGACATTCTGAAGAAAGGTCGGGTCAGGAGTACTCTGAACCGACGTGCATGCATGAAAAGATTGATGAATGTAGAGGAAGCGAGAGTTGTATGCCAGGATCGGAGCAAGTGAAAGGATGTAGTCTCTGCCTACCCCGTTGGGAAAGAGGAGTGATTTTATGTATGTATGTATGTTTATTTTTCCATTGTAGTGTCTACTCTTGTTTCTGTTGTCCTTTCAATCGTTCAAAGGTTAACTAAAAGAGATCCCTTTAAGGGATAAGTTTGCCTTTGTACATCTCTTTCTCTTGTTAATTGTAATTTTCATGTTTTATATACTATAAAGAGTTACAATGGATACGTGCCTAATTTTGGAATGTTAAAATACCGAATGTATTAAAATATCGAATGGGTCATAATATCGAAAAGGTATTTTTCTTAAGACTTTATTTTTTTAGATTGTTATAAATCTAACCGAACCTAACCTAAGGGGTTCTATACGATGCCGTTTTAAAGAATCCTGAGAAGTTAACGGTTTCCGAAAATAAACCTTTCGATATTATGACCCATTCGATATTTTTACATTCGATATTCAGATGCGTTCCCGTTACAATACAATACAATGTCAGTGGTTCTTAAACTTTTGTTGGTCACCGATTCACTCCCGTGCAGTGCATCGGGCTGTACAGTCATTTGCATTAATATCTGCCTCAGCGGCGGAGCGTACAAAAATATCTGACATGTTATACAGACCCTGTACCCTTAGTGTAAGTATTAGGTTAAATACGTCTCGATCGCGTTCGCGTTAATAAAATCTCAATTTGTATGGAAACACGAACATCGCAAACGTTCCGCTAGAGGCGCTATTCGTGTTTCCATACAAATTGAGATTTCGCACCCTTCGTGCAAGAAACGCGTAAAACACATACAAACCTAATGGGACTTACGCGTTTCTTGCACGAAGGGTGCGATTTTAACGCGAACGCGATCGAGACGTATTTTGTAACCAAAAACTTACACTAAGGGTACAGAATTGACGTACGCATTATAGATAAGTAGTTTAAAAAAAATTGAAGGGTCCACAGAAAGAACATGATCTCAAAATGTAGAGCTCACAAAGTTCTATGACTTACCATTGAATTAAATAATCTGAAAACATTATAAATTGTACTTTTTTAACTTTTAAAGAAATGTTAACCATAGTAATTGTTCGTGATTAACTTTCAAACCGCTGTAACTTAAAAAGTTGCTTAGGTGACTAGACATGTTTTTTCCGAGGACCCTTCAATTACAGTAATTAACTGCAGTATAACTAATTTCCTCAGCTTCCTAATTTGTGTTACTTATTTTTCCAGATTTTCCTGCTCCTGCCACATTTCGAGGACTGCAATAAGTTCTTCATGTGCGCTCACGGAAAAGAAGTTGAATTCCCATGCAGCCCAGGAACCATTTTTGACTTTGAATTGCAGGTAAAAGTCACCTAAACTAAAGCCATATTCCCTTTACAAAGTCAATCACTTTAAATTAGTAGTGGATATTATGTTCTCTGTGGTAGTGGTGTACAGTACACTGTACAGTAAAAAAAAAAAAATAGACCAAACGCACTTGACATTCAATACCGTATTAACTCAAAATAAAATTATATTTTCTATTAATTATATTATTATTTTAAATTAATTAATAAATAAAAAAAATATTGAATAATAATTTTAATCTAACCTCTACATGTGGTGGTGATAGATGGGTTCTTACAGTGTGGAAGTGGAGGCACTGCATGAACTGAACACGCATATTTTGCATAAGCTTAGCTATCGTAAGGTCGAGGGTGAGCAAGGAAATTCTTTTAGTTCATTATGATATGGACCTCCGCAAAGTCCCGCCTGATTCAATAAAGAAAGAAAGAAAGAAAGAAATCATTTATTGCCACAAAAAAATAATAATTAAAAAAAAAATAATTAAATAAACATTTCAAAAAGAAAAAACATACCTACGAGTACATTAAACCTAATCAGAAGGCAGTTTTTTGTGGCAAAAGGAGCGGACTCAGCATTTTCTGTGAGTGCAAGCGTAACCCTGCATGTCCACCCCCCTCCCATAAATTATTTGAAACATTCCTATTACGGTCATAGTATGATTATAATACGGTTTGGTGCGTAGAGACCTTAAGGGTATATTTGAATATTCTGGCAGGGCTGTGAGTGGTCATGGGCGACGACTTGCCAGCTGCGGGACCCCAAAGACATCGAGGGTTCTGGCGAAGAGGAGCTCGAGTGGGCCGCGGAAGCTGACGAGGCTCATATCGGTAAGTTGGTTTTGTATAATTTATTGAATCAGGCGTTACTTTGCGGAGGTCCATATCAATGAACTAAAAGAATTTCTTTGCTCACCGCGACCTTAAAAAAAAAAGGTTTAAGGTCGCGGGTGAGCAAAGAAATTCTTTTAGTTCATTGGTTTTGTATCTCAAGGTTCATTCTTGTCCCAACTCCGTCTATTCGTTTGTCAAGACCGCCTTCATCGGGAACACGTTGATGTTTTTTTTTATTTGACTGGAAGGCAAACGAGCAAGGTCTCCTGGTGGTGAGAGATCCACCGCCCATAAAAATCTGCAACACCGGGGCGACCGGCGGTATTGCAGATGCGTTGCTAACCTAGAGGCTTAAGATGGAATACCTCAAGTACCAGTAATTTCACCGGCTGTCTTACTCTCCACGTAGAAACACAACAGTGCAAGCACGCTGCTTCAAGGATTAGCGAGCAAGATGGTGCACAAGGTCCTACCGTTTTTGTTACGATACGCGGACGAAATAGTGTACATAGCAAACCTCTCACAAAAGTTGTTGCGCAAACTTTCCGCTAGAGGCGCTGTCCGTGTTTCCATACAAATTGAGATTTTAACGCGAACGCGATCGAGACGCATTTTGTGAACGAGACACTAAGCATACTGGACGTCTTCCGGCTGATGATGATTGTGTTGATATACTTAAAACCTAAAGTTTGCTATCCTTAGGTATCCTGGATATCCTGAGCGCTGCCAGTGACGTCAGGCTCGCGCCTGTGGACAGCGGACACAAGTTCGGTTCCATACTGAACTGCAACAGTGCTGAGTCCGCGGCTCGTCATGTTGCCTACAGGTATGTCATAAATGATGTCTCATCATCATCATTTAATGTTAGTTTTAGTAACTTATCACTGTACGGAAATTGGAAACAATGCAAAAAAGTATCCAAAGAGCTTTAAAACAAATTGTAACAGTAAACTTTAAGGGCAGTTAGAAAGGTCTTAACACTTTTCTGTTGTTTCGTCAAAAATTATAAATGCGAAAGTAACTCTGTCTGTCTGTCTGTCTGTTACGCTTTCACGTCGAAACCGCTGAACCGATTTAGATGAAATTTGGCATAGAGATAGTTTAAGCCCCAAGGATCAACATAGGAGACTTTTTATTCCGGTAGAGGGCGCCACCGCGCGATAACATAGGTCCGCGCAGACGAAGTCTTATTCTTATTCTTTTTTAAAATATGGCTTCTGTCCTAATTAATAAGACAATTTCGCCAATGTCAATGTATTCTCTTTCGAGAGGCAACGTTGTACGGTGATTGTAGTTTTTGCAACTTGATAGCAAAATTCCAGAAACCACGTGGAGACAACTTGCGCATTAAAAAATGTCAGACACGAGAGCAATATTGAATATTGCGATCACTGTTCACTGTTCAGGTTAATCGCCGCATAAAACACTATCAAAATTATACTTCAACTATCCAAAGAAACAGAAATAGCAAAATTAAACATTGTTCACATCCTCCATGTTCGAATGCCACAAATCGAATCCTCAGACGAAGTCGCGGGCATAAGCTAATAAAAATAAATTATCATTCAATGTAATCACCACAAAGATAGTTGTTTTGCTTTTATTCAAAACGCCGCTCTTGTTGACGTGATAACTGTCACGTATCCCCTTCTCTCGATTTCAATTTGTTGTACGCAATACATTGAACGTGGTTCTTGATTATATTTCATCAAAATCAGTTCAGCCGTTTTTGAGACATTGAACTTTGAAACGACAATGTCAGGGGTTTTAAACTTTCGTCCTAACAAATCCCGAAAATTTTAGGTTCGATAATAAGGTAAAAGAGGTGTTTTGCTCTATCTATTTATCGATCCCTATTTAACTGCTCTTCTCTACCTCTCAAAGGTTAACTGGCAGAGGCCCCTTCTGCGATAAATCCGCCTTTATACTTAGCACTGCTGAAACCTTTTTTTATTTTCCTTCTTTGCGCAATAAAGAGTTTAAACGAGAGGTTCTCAAAGTGATCCAGATGGACTGCCAGGGTCCACGGGAGACCAAACGGCGTGAAAAGCAACGGAGATTTTAGGAAATATAGTAGTAATGTATACTCCATTTATTTTAAGATTTGAAACTTAACGGTAAAATTTGCACACGCTTATAAACGAAACTATTCAAAATTGTGTTAACTTCTATACTAAAAACTTAGTAAATACCGCTAATAAATGTATCTGTAGGTATTTTTAGTCCATTTGCGTTCTAAATACCAAGAAACATGTGTTACAATTTGACCGGTAATTCAGACCTTAAATTAAATGGATTATAGCAGTAAGGGGTCTACCAAATGGTAAAATTTAAAAGTGGTCTACGAGAAAAAAAAGTTCGAGAACCTCTGATTTAAAACAAACAAACTGCCTTTGTTAACAACCATTATTTTCACAGAGGAGACTGCCAGCGGTACTGGCGCTGCGAAAATGGCGTCCCGCAGGCAGCGTTCTGTTCCGACGGGCTTTACTTCAACGAACGCACGCAGCAATGCGACTTCGAAGCGAACAGCAAATGCGTGGACAGCCAGCCGAACGAGCTCGGCGGCGAATTCATCGAGTACAAGTAATACACCCGTGTATGCGCTCGAGCCGAGACCATAGACACGAAGTTTCAGTATGTAGTATTTTTTCAATGGCTGTATGGTCACCGTTACCTTTGTCAATCCCGAAAGGAATGATAATTTTGCGCGCTACACTCGCGATTACAAAATTACTCTTGGTGGTATAATAATTAAGTAGTACTGCTGGCAGTACTGCGATGTTATAGCATGTCGCTTCTTTCTTCTGTTACATTTTTTGCACTATTACATTTTTTTTGTGATAATTTTTTTAGTTTACGCTACGGAATTTAACTCGGAACTTATAACAGGCTTTGTAAACTACTAAATTTGCTTGGGTACGGTGACAGCTGTCACTTGAGTATTATAGGGTTGGGACAATGCAAATTTGCAACGATTTTTATGATTATCGAGTAATCATGCTCGGAAAAAGTAAAATTGTAAAAGATTTGTAAAATGTTTCTAGGTTTGCGTCTAGCTTGAGCGCTATACAACACATTAGGAGCAATCTCTAACTAGATACTGGTGGATTTGTGTGGTCATAGTATTATATTTAACTGAGAGAATGGCCATATAAATCCATAGGAGCTACAACTTACGTATATAGTTAGTTAGTAACAGTTTTCGTAAAATCAAAATCTAAAAAAACATATTGTGATGTCGCTTACGAATTATTTGCTTAAATTCGTTATTATATTCAGATTATCTGATGAATTACGTATTTTTGCTAAATATTTATATTATGACGATATTATTTTAGTAATAAGCAAGATATAGTGCTGGCTTCACTTTTGTATATTTATTTTTGTAATAAAATTTGTATAAAAAGTACAGTTTTGTTGATTGCCCCTTATTGTACAAAATAAAATGCATGTGAAACAATGAACGAATTTTTAATTTCTGTGTGTCATAAAAGGAATAAAACAAAACATAAAATTCTCATACAAGTGAATTTTACGTAAAAAATACTCCTCAATCTGTAATTTTTACAAAATTGCAATTTGAAATAGTAGTAGGTAATTTCATAGAATTATTTAGGGTTTATGCTAGTCGGCGCTGGTGCACTTTGCAGGTGCACGCCTGCGGGCGGGTGCAGCAGGGCTACTCCGAAACTCGAAGTTCGTGTCGTGCAGTCCCTCTGACACTTATACTATTTAATACGAGAGCGAGAGGGACCGCACGACACGAACTTCGAGTTTCGGAGTAGCCCTACAGCTACAATACTACGCACGTGACGCGCGCAGTTAGCGCTGCTCGTTCGTACTATTGTTCAACAGTATGCTTAGTGTATTTTCCCGTTCACAAAATACGTCTCGATCGCGTTCGCGTTAAAATCTCAATTTGTATGGAGACACGGACAGCGCCTCTAGCGGAAAGTTTGCGCAACAACTTTTGTGGGTGTAGGTTTGCTACGTAAACTATTTCGTCCGCGTATCGTAACGAAAACGGACGCCGCACCGTGGACATGTGGCGGCTACGTATCGACGATCGAACGCTCGATTTACGTCTTGGCACAGCAAGGCTACTACGAAACTCGATATTCGAAGTTCGTGTCGTGCCGTCCCTCTGACACTTTATACTATTTAATAAGAGAGCGAGAGGGAGCGCACCACACGAACTTCGAGTTTCGCAGTAGCCCTGCAGGCGTCCACCCGCTCCGTGCAAACCGCGTCATCTAGCGTTAGGTGGCGTTAGGGCTTAGCTATAAGTTTACCGTCAGAATGCCTGACATGCCAGTACATTTAGCCCTTCTTATACCAACGCTTAAACTACTAAACTGGGGGTTCAGCACACAATTAAAATTATCTGTTTATACCTTACATATATAATAATATAACAATGACATTTCGTTTCCGAAAATTTTATTAGGTAAGTAGTCATAAAATTACCGCGAGACTCACTCATACATAATGAAATATATTTTCCCGGAAAACTTAAATCTTAAATCAAGTTTAGCTCGACTGTTTCGGGCTAATCCGTAGCCCTTCTTCCTCGGAACAACGCGACTCGGCGGCTGCTGCCACCCGCTCACTGCGCGCCGCCGCTCTGCTCGCGCGACTACCCGACGAAACTGACACCGGCACACAACTACCCGGGTTTTCATCATCATTTTCATTATAACTGTCAAATGTAGAGTAGCACACAACACTAACAGCATCGCTCTCACCCACGAAACATTATATTTAATATGAAGTAAGTAGTCAGTTTTTTGAACACGACTAATAAAATTTACAGAATAAAAAAAAAAAAGAAAACACAGATTTATTTCGTAACAATAATTTTATTTACTAAACCAGGCCTTTTATAACCTTCACTATCAATAATTATAAAACAAAATACTTAATGCACGGCAGAAGCGTTGGCAATGGTTAAACTACTAGTCACTGGTAGGGTTTTTTCCAGAGATGCCCTTGAAAGGGTTCTCGTCAGGGACATCTTTGTGCTCGAACGGGTAGTAGGGATGGTCCTGCCAGAAGCTTGGCCAGACCTTCCGGTAGTTAATATTGAAGAGACCTGCGAATGAAAAGAAAGTAAAATGAAAACCTTTTAAGATCTCTACCCGTTCGTATCGTGCCATGACCGTAACAGCAACGTGTCAGTCAAAAATATATTCTTTGTATCGAAAAGTATGCTGTACCTAGAGGCCTAAGCTGGGATACCTCAAGTGCCAGTAATTTCACCGGCTGTCTTACTCTCCACGCCGAAACACAACAGTGCAACTTCTGCAACTGCTTCGCGGCAGGATTAGCGACCAAGATGGTAGTAATCCGGGCGGACCTTGCACAAGGTCCTACCACCTGCAAATGTCCTGTGCCCTTAGTGTAAGTTTTCGGTTACAAAATACGTCTCGATCGCGTTTGCGTTAAAATCTTAATTTGTATGCAAACACGAACAGCGCCTCTAGCGGAACGTTTGCGATGTTCGTGTTTCCATACAAATTGAGATTTTAACACGAACGCGATCGTATTTTGTAAACTAAAACTTACACTAAGGGTACTGTTCACACATGCTACTAGGTAGCATTTGCTGCACAGTAGCATGCTCTCTTGCTACTAACGAGCATGTGTAACAGTGCCTTTAGTATCATGCCATAGGCGTTGTTTATTGTAATTACTCACTTAAAGTTTGCATCTCCTCCGGCGAGAGGGAGAAGTCGAATATATCGACGTTCTGTTCTATCCTCGGCTTGTTCACCGACTTGGGGATTGGTGCCACACCGAGTTGCACCTGCAAAAGTTATATTCTTGAGCAGTCTCGTCATCATGTCAGCGGTAAGACGTTCACTAAAACATAAGGTCTCCCCTATAAACCTCCAGTTGCTTCGGTTGGAAGTGGCCTGTATCCACCGTGAACCCGCAGCTTTATCCTCTCGGTTGGTGGACGTCCTACGCTGCACTTGCCGTTCGGTCTCCATTTGAGAACTTTTCATCCCCTAAGGCCATCTGTTCTTAGTGCTATATTACCTGCCCATTGCCACTTTAAAGGGGAGGCCTTCAGTTAACAGTGGACGTCTGATATAAAGCATTGTGGGAAATTATGATATTACCAAGTATCTCAATACAATTTGGGCCACAGTCTTCTCGTACTTCTGCGCCAGGGCTTTCAAAGTGGGGTCCGAGGCTTGTGGGGGCGGGCCGGTTTCGAAGAGCGATCCGAACGGTGAATACGCCATGACAGCGATGCCGTGCTGCTGGCAGAACTGGAGGAGACGGGATTGGGCGAGGTTGAGATTCACCTGGAACACAAGAGAATAAATATGAATATTAGTATGATGATCAGAGTTCGGAATCCTCGTAGCCATTTTGAGCTGTCATAGGGACTTCTCATTTATCGACTACCGATTATGTACATTTCATCGATGCATTATAGAATATTCGTGAATATTCTGAGACGTTGGAAGAAGTATATATTGACGTTGAAAATCTAATAAACTACTTTAAATACGCACCTCTCACCTCCACCGACACATTCATTTTTATCGAGAAACTAATGATGAAAGACTTGTTAGCACTAAAACAGACTTTGAACATGAAATTGACAAATGTTATACACTCAACTGAAGCGATTTATTGTGAAATTGTTACCTTATATTTTTTCATTTTATTCATTGCAAACCTCTATTTAATATTTTCAACTACTCAGGGGTTTTATTCAAAAGATCGCTTTTTAGCGATAAGGCCGCCTGTTTCATTTTTAATCTTCTTTAATATGTTGGTTCTTTAATACATCGATAAAATGTACATAATCGGTAGTCGATAAATGAGAAGTCCCTATGACAGCTGAAAACGGCTACGAGAATTCCGGACTCTGATGATGATGAGTACGAATATGAGGATGAGGATGCGTTAGTCAAAGTCAAAATATTTTTATTTGATTTTGTATATACAAGTAGGTATTTATGAAGGCGTAAGAATGTTGCCTCTCCCTCTCTTCTCGTGGATGCCGTAGAAACCGACTGAGGGATAATACCAGAAGATGGGCAGCAGCGTCTTCTTGGCGACTCTTACATCATATACTGCGCTCGCCAACCCGCCTGCCAAGCGTGGCGAGTATTGGTAACCCCCCCCCCCTTCATAAACCTCAAACCAACTGGAGGTCTATGGGGGAGGCCTATATCCAACAGTGGACGTCCTACGGGCTGAGATGATGATGAAGACTTATGAATGTTATTTAAAGCTCTACTACCGGTTAGGAAAAGGAAGGTTAGAAGAATCCGGCAAGAAATTCAAAAAATTTATAGTGTGTAAAATAACGAGTACAAGTGTCTGTGTGTGAGTGCAAGTAATATAAAGATAAGGTTGAGGTTAGGGATGATGACAATGATGATAAGGATAAGGATGAGAATGAGAATAAGTACGGGTATAAATATGCGTATGAGGATAAAGATGTGGTTGAGAATGAGGATGAATATAATATGATAGGAGGATAAGGATGTGGGTGTGTTATGATTAAGTACTTCTTGTATTGTTTATCATTTTTTAAATGTCTTTTTTCTTTTTTTTTGTCATGATCTGTTGGCTTTCTATTCTATTCTATTCTATACCAACCTCGACTTGTAAGACAGCGGGTTTGACCTCACAGTGCTCCAGCAACCTCTCCATCTGACTGATATTGAAGTTGGAGATGCCGATGGACTTGGCCAGCCCCAATTTTCGAGCTTCTTCCATCTGCTTCCACGTGTCCAGGTAATCTATTACTAGATATTTGCTGTGATCAGGCTGGAACATATTGGTTGGTTACAATGGCAATAGTGGGTGCCCCTTATTTAGCAAAACATTATTTGTCCTAATACGAATTCGCATAACAGATTTGGGGTAAATATTACAGTTAGCTTTTTTTTTTATTGTACTTTAAGGCAAACGAGCATGTGGGTCTCCTGGTGGTAAGAGATCACCACCGCCCATAAACATCTACAACACCAGGGTGATTGCAGATGCGTTGCCAACCTAGAGGCCTAAGATGGAATACCTCAAGTGCCAGTAATTTCACCGGCTGTCTTACTCTCCACGCCGAAACACAACAGTGCAAGCACTGCTGCTTCACGGCAGGATTAGCAAGCAAGATGGTGGTAGCAATCCGGGCAGACCTTGCACATGGTCCTACCACCTGCGATCTATATCAAATTTTGCTATATCTATATCTATTGAGGAGCCGCCGCTCTGAGAATAGTAAGTCCGCTGAAGTATATTGAACCAGCTTAGTGTCGTGGGACAGTGTTTCCGGAGCGATATACAACTTAGGGATCTTTAAAAAACGAGCCCATCACTCTCAAACGCCCCTGTGATACCCCTCGATCTGGTGTCCATGGGCGGCGCGTGCTTCCCATCGTCGTTCCGTTCGTCGAGCTCGTTTGCCCCCTCTTATATAAAAAAGAATAAGTAGGTGCCACGCGCGCGAGTTAAAAACGCGACCGAAATTATTTACTAAATTCCTACGGAAATTTCCATAAATCATAGTAGGTATGATATGATAGTATGTTATGTTTAAGTAATAAGAAGATTTTCTTGTTATGGCTCTCCTGAAAAAATAAACTCGCCTGCATAAAAAATAGGGCACCTATGGTTTTTCAGATTTTTAGGCATTGAAGCTTAGAAAGTAAGCTTTCATGCACATAAAATACAAAAAAACCATAGGTGCCCGTTTTTTTTGCAAGGGGGTTTATTTTTTTGATGCTATCCAACTGAAGTAGAGTCATATAACTAAGAATGATTACCGTAAAGGATATGGGGTTGTGAATCAAATACAAATCCACATAGGACATATTGAGACGCTGCAGAGACTTCTTTAGTGATCCAACCACGTCTTCCTTTTCATTTGTACCCAGCTGAAAAGAAAATTTGGTATTAAAAAGCATAAAACAACAAAAAATCTTATTATACAATTGCCTAAACGTCTTTTTGATACCACAGGGGACAGAAGAGCTGGCAGTTTTCTAGCACAACATATCAGCATATGGGCTCTGATATGGCTGGCTAGGCCGAATTTACTTTTAAATACTTTCCTACACGCGTGACAGTACAGTTTCTCAGCTGAAGTTGAGCCATATCAGAGCCCATAATAGGCGTCTTAGTTTATAGAGGATAGTTGTGAGGTCACCGTCATCGAAACCGATGAGGAGGACTATATATATCAGCATATACAGCGAGGAAATGCTGCCCGCATCTTTGGGTCCATGCCGCAGGGGTTATGCAGCTAACTTAACCTAAACCTACTTTTCTGGTAGCAGTTTCTTTTGTATAAGGGTCGAAGCTTAAGCTATTATAATTTAAACTACTACTACTACGTTTATGCGTTTTTATCCTCAATGGTATGTAATGTGGCACCACTGGTAGATACCACGGTTGCCGGCATTCAAACTCACAGGTACTGGCAGAATACCAGCGCTGCGGCTTGTTCGCCGCGGCATTATGCTGAGTCAGCGCCGTATCTTCACTACATAACATGGCTCCCTGTTGTATGTGGTTTCTCTATATCTGTTTTCTTTATCTGTATGATTGTTAACAGGTTTTTTTTCTTCTTAATGTTTATTCCTTTGTTTTTATCAAAAACGTGTATAGAGCCATGTTATTTTGTTATGAGGATTAAAGTTTCTATCTATCTATCTACATTTCTTTGTATTAGTAGGATTACCATTACATACCTTAGTAACTAAAAACACATTTTCCCTCGGAATCAGTGACATACGGACTCCTTTTCCGACTTGCTCTTCATTCTTGTAAGCTGAAGCAGTATCTATCATCCTGAAATGTGGGTATTTCATTTCGATTTACGTAGTTATTATAAAAAGATTTACTCAACTCTGTTCTGTATGCATTCTTTTTTATTTTTCAGGCAATTGCTACCAAAGATTATTGGAAGCAAAAAAATAACCAATTATTTTTTAAAAGTATAGGTACAATTATGCTATAAGAAACCGGCTAAGAGCATGTCGGACACGCCCGAAATAGGGTTCCGTAGCCATTACGAAAAAATTAAGAAATATTTTTCTAAGGATTTCGTATTTTGTATGGCATATTCCAAGTTTACGTATTTTTTGAATTTTTTATTGTACCATTTTGTCGGCATAGTTTGCGTATATATTCCTGCAAAATTACAGCTTTCTAGCATTGAAAGCCCCTGAGCAAAGCCGCGAACGGACAGACAGACATACATGGTGAAACTATAATCCGTTTTAGCAACTTTGGCTAGGGATCCCTAAAAAGTAACACATATACAATCGACAAACGTCGAGATGCCGTAGGTACAAAAAGCAGGAAAATGGTGCCAGAAAAACATACAAATATATAAAACCTAATTCATCTAGGTAGGTATGGATAATGTTTGGCCATTGTATTTTGTCGGAAGAGTTCGTGTTTATGTTGCTTTCTCAACTGGCTTACCGAAGTTTACTGAAGTTCATTGAGAAAGCAAGATAATACGGCCTTATATATGACAAAATACGATATAAAAACATGTGCTAGGTATATCAGTAAATTTTTGCAGGTGATAGGACCTTGTTCAAGGTCCGCCCGGATTGCTACCACCATCTTGCTCGCTAATCCTGCCGTGAAGCAGCAGTGCTTGCATTGTTGTGTTTCGGCGTGAAGAGTAAGACAGCCGGTGAAATTACTGGCACTTGAGGTATTCCATCTTAGGCCTCTAGGTTGGCAACGCATCTACAATACCCCTGGTGTTGCAGATGTTTATGGGCGGTGGTGATCTCTTACTACCAGGAGACCGACTTGCTCGTTTCCTTTCCAGTCGAATAAAAAAAAGTAGGTATAATTCGCTTTTACAAACACGAGCTTCGCGCACTTAATTTTTTGCGCTTTTAATTATGTTTCAAGGTGCCTTCTAAGAGGATGTGGAAAAAATCTGATCTCTTCACTTATCGGATATGATTTTGGTACGAATTGCGAAAATATAAGTACTCTAATTTTTTTTCGAAAATATTTTTCGCCGAAAATATCTTTCCCTAACGATCCATTTCCCAACTGTTTCATAGTTCATAGACGAAAGATTTTTTTTCTGAACCGTAAGTACTTATAACCACAGACTTATAAGTACAGATATCTGTATCGTACATAGTTCCCACGGGATTGTAACAAACGAATTCTACGCACACGGAGTCGTGGGCAACACTACTTTTATCCATAACCGTCTAGCTATTTGGTGTGAAATAGTAACAGACGCACCTACAAATATCGCATTTACTTATATTACAGTTGTTAGAGACGTGGGCGCTAACGATGGGCCTCATAAGGAAGCTCAAAGTCACTCAAAGGGCTATGGAGAGGGCTATGCTCGGGGTTTCTCTGCGGGATAGAATCAGAAATGATGATATCCGCAGTAGAACTAAGGTTACTGACATAGCCCGAAGAATTGCGAACTGAAGTGGCAGTGGGCGGGGCACATTGCACGCAGGACTGATGGCCGATGCGATCAGAAGGTTCTCGAATGGCGTCCGTGGACCGGGAGACGAGCTGTCGGTAGGCCTCCAACAAGATGGAGCGACGACCTGGTTAAGATCGCGGGATCGCGGTGGATGCGAAAAGCACAAGACCGGTCTGTGTGGAGAGCCTTGGGGGAGGCCTATGTCCAGCAGTGGACGTCTTTCGGCTGACATGATGATGATGATGATGATGATGAGAGATAAAAGAGTCACTGTGGAATTTATACCTGTAACCAGCATTGAGAGCCCATGACACGGCGTTTTCCACCTCCAGTTCTTTCGCCTCTTTTTGTCCATTCTAAAAAAAAAACCTTTTGTAATCTTACACTGGTAAAACTAAACATGAACACTTTAGATTACTTACTTTGTGGCTACTACCAAAACACAATTATCGAAAATTAAATGAAACATAGATGCACAGAAAAACCAGAAAAAGAGACCAGCGCTGAGAATCGAACCCAGGTCCTCAGCATTCCGTAATTCCGTGCAATAATGGAGCAACAAAAAAAAAGTTATAACTGTTCAGTGGACGGCTGTTTAAATTAAATAATCGTGAGTTTCGCCAATAACGAAACCGTCCCAAGATATTTTCTGTGTCAAATTTATAATATAACAATGACATTAAAAATTTTTTAATTATTTATTTATTTATATTTCCATTCTTCCCGTTTCATCCTCAACAATAAATCAAACAACTAGATACTAGTGCCACTACCGCGATAGTTTTTTGGTACATAAGCCATAGTTGACAACCTTAGAGCGACCGTCGAGCGTAGGTATTAAAAGTGAATTACATACAGGAGATTGACTTCTGAACTATTTGTGTTTTGTGGGGGTGACAGTCTTTACCGGCATGTAAATACCGGCCCTGTTTTTTGTGTACACGTCCATACAAACTGACAGGAGCTTCTATGGGCGAATACACGAAAAACAGGGCCGGTATTTACATGTAGGTGTTAGCCGGGCCGGTAAAGACTGTCACCCTTTTGTGGTTTCAAGCTTTACCGAAGGTTACGCACTTTCTTAGACACTGACCTCATCGAAGCCGAGGAAGGTGCCAAGCCCGAAAGCCGGCATGGAGTTGCCGTCGTTGAGGGGGATTCGCGGAGCCTTACCGCCATCTTGGACGTCACAATACTGCAAAAAAAGGGGTTGAATTGATTTAAGACAAAACCCGGATGGATGCCCCACTTTTTGAAATCATTTTATACCTATTTCTTCGTACAAAAAAGCAAGATTCTTTATTTGTAAAACAGGTAGGTACTTTGGTTTATTATTTTCAAATTTATGAAAGGAACAAACATTATCTTTGGTATTTCCAGAGTATTGGCGATTTTTGCGGACCTCTAAATTTTGAAGCAACTATCCATAGGGGATAGTTGCCTATTCCATGTAAATTACGTTTAGGATAGGTAGATGCCTCGTCGAGAAAGAGGACATTTATCCCGTAAAAACTTTGATCGCACCCAGTCGTCCCATGCAATGGGGGCTATCGCGAATGAATTTTCCGCTAGAGGCGCTAGTGTAGCGTGAGGTCAACGAAATATCAAATCTCATAGTCTTTGGGTGAGCTACGCGGGTTTATTTATAATTAGAATAATTTTGTAAGTATTTTTGCATTATCTGAAATTAATTATGGCAATTATGCAATAAGGGGCAATGAACGTCTGTAATTTGAGACAGTTTTGTCTTTCGAAAACTTTTTTCCTCCCTTTTTTCCGAACAAAACGGGATTATGCAATACTGTGGTTGCTCGATATGTTTATGGTACTGTTTTACGATGTAGGTATTAAATATGATTTTAATCTAAACTTTGTTTTCACGGCCGTTTCACGCAACAGTGGCGCCATCTAGTGAGAGAAAAAACGATAGCCCTCATTGATTTAGGGTAAAACCCGGATAGATGCCCCACTTTTTGAAATCATTTTATACCTATTTCTTCGTACAAAAAGCAAGATTCTTTATTTGTAAAACAGGTAGGTACCGCCTCCAACCAAAGCAATGTTGACATCACCAATCAACTGACGTACTTTTTATGAGCTATCAAAACACATTTCTTCCATAGAGTTTCAATGGCAATAGCGACTTATGACGTCACTATCCGGCAACTCAATCAACTAACTATTTATTTGTTTTAAAGCATCAAAAAATCTAATTTTACAATAAATCGAAAATTAATCTGGTTTTCGGGGCTAAAATATAGCGTTTTTTTACTGGAGTTGTGTCATCATCCCTACTGGAAGTCTATGGGGGAGGCCTATGTCCAACAGTGGACGTCCTAACGCTGATATGATAATGATATTTTAAGATAAAATTAAACTCACCACAGCCACGATCAAGCCTGCTAACACCCACAACATGTTTGCTGACTGCATCGCAACACACTGACATGTAACAACAAGCTACAAGCTCTACTATGGAGTAGGTACATATTAGTATTTGTTGCTATTGCTGTTCAGATACTATGTACAAAGATGTAGTGCCCGAACGACCGAATTTTGCTAGTTCTTTTTTAACCCCCTTGTAAAAAGAGGTGTGTTATCCATACTAAACACTTAAATGCGAAAGTGTGTGTTTGTATGGGTTTACTAGATGAGTAGATAAAATAAATTGCGGTAATGAAGTTTGAAATGAAATGACCTAAGTTTAGGTTAGGTTTTATTTATAATATATAACCTAATGGAGATATCACCATGTTTAAATAGCTATTTATGCTTCTGTATCGTAATAGGGGTACTTTTTATCCAGATATTCCCACGGGACAGGGTTAAAATCTCGAAATAACAACCGTTGGGTTTAGAGTCACGAAATTTGGCATGGTGGCTTTTAATGCAATGTCAATGAAAACCACGACCTGATTTTCGGGAATTCCCACAGGAATTTTGTAAAATCCCGGAAATTCAATTCAACTGCTGTATCTAACGACTTGCGAGCGAAGCCGCGGGTAAACACTAGTAAATAAAGTTTCGTGTACTAAATATCCGAACGTATCATTCTAATTAAAGCAAAACCACAACACAATGACCAGAAACAACCTTAACAGCAGGCATTAAGACGATCTAATTAACACTTTATTGCTTGGTATTAAAGTCTTTGTAAACTGAAATAAGATTTGGTAACTTCGAGGTCACTTCGATAAGAGAAGGGACTGGTTTTTTTAATAGTAATAAAACATATAAGTATGTAGAAAAATACTTCCGAAGCTTTGTTACTAGCTGTTTGCCTGCGACTTTATCTACAAACTAACCGCTACCCACGACTCCATCCGCATAGAATTCGTTTATTTCTATCCCTAGGGAACAATGCAATTTTTCGGAATGGAAACTATGTCCTTCTCCGGGACTCAAACTATCTGTATACCGAATTTCATTTAAATCGGTTCTGTGGTTTAGACGTGATGAAGTAACAAACAATCAGACTTACTAACTTTCAAAATTCAAATTCAAATTCAAATCATTTATTTCGTGTAACAAAAGACACATAATATAATGTATATTACTTTCGCATTTATAATATATATTAGTGGCATATGGGGTCATTTATTTATTATTTATTTATTTATTTTTTAAATGCAATTCACATGTCAAAAGTACAATAGGTATAGCACTAACATTAACATTATGAAACCCGGAAGGGCGCAGCATTGTAGTATCATTATAGGTAGGCTTCAAAACTGGAAAACATATTTTGAGAACCATAAATTATTTTTACGTACATTTCAGTTTTATTGAAGCGTAAATGATGTATTTTGCAATATTTTTCTACTTAAGGGCGCGCCGAGCTTTTATAGCACATTTGGGCCTTTCTCTTAAAAGTGGTACCCCTAACTTTATTCTGGGATTTTGACATTTTTGTTACATCTGCTCAGAATCACGCACGAGTACAATTATTTTAATAGGTGAAAAAAAAGTGTCCCAAAATTTGCATATATTTTTTGTACTTCCATTCCGTTACTCTCACATAAGTGTATATAGGAAAGGTAACGGAATAGAATACAAAATTTTGCGACACTTTTTTTTCAACTATTAAAATCGATAATACTCGTGATTCTGAGTACATGTAACATAAAAATTACAAAATCCCAGAAAACAGGGATAAGTAGGTATAACGTTTAAGAGATAGGCCTGTTTGTTTACGATTATTACATTAATTTAATTCCTTGCTATATTACTGGGTAGTCGTTTTCGGGTTAATAAGAAATCGATTTAAACAAAAACTCTTTATTTTTTATTCCATGCTTAACGTCTATTCCATATCATTGTTTTTCCCGTTCTTCCATTTCCGCAGACTCTCTGGAATGGGTGATTCCGGGACATCGTACTTCTCGAACGGATAATTGGTGTAGTTCTGCCAGAAGGTCGGTCTATTGGATCTGTATTTCACGTCAAACTTGGCGATGGTGGAAAACTCCGAGGATGTCAGTTCGAAGTCGAAGATTGAGGCGTTCTCCAGGACTCTGCTGGGAGTCACGGTCTTCGGAATGGTGATGATGCCGCGTTGGTACTGGAAAAGATGTTTTTTATATAGAATTAGGCTTGCATTGGATCATAATCACGTATACTTAATGTAATTTAGAATTGGAGGCCACAGCAACATTGTATTGCGGCTCGTGAACTGTAATCTCTTTACAATTTGTACTAGAATAACAATTGACGACACGCAAATAAAGTGGCATTAAAACAATTTTATTTTGCGGCTCCCAGACTATTGTACTGGAATATTTGCTAGGTAAGAAATAGTTGGCCAGACGCAATACAATGTTGCTGTAGCCTTCGATTCTAAATTAAATGAAGTATAGATGCGTTTGAAATAAATGCTCATTCACCCTAGATTTGGAGATAATCCAATGAGGGCTATCGTTTTTGTCTTTCTAGATGGCACCACTGTTGTGTGAGGTTTTAACCCTTTCGTTCCGGATGACGAGTTAACTCGTCTTGTGCGATGTGCTCTCAGATCCGGTAGACGAGTAAACTCGTCTTAAAAAAATTGACATTACATCCTAGATTAGGGCAATCGACAGTCACTTGCACAAACGGACACATTGCTTCCTGTACTCTTAGTCTTGAGCCATATAGTTGCTGCAGTTATGCAGTTAGTAATGTTGCCAACTAGTGAATAAACTTATTAGTCTACGCCAAGAATATTCGTTACGCATTTGTGTCTAAATACGTTTTGAACAAACAACACGGAGAAAAATAACTGTACCAAGCCAATGAGTTATCTCGTCTACCGGATCTGAGAACACATCGCACAAGACGAGTTAAGTCGTCTTTCGGACGTAAGAGCATCATTTCTGTGTACGAGTTAACTCGCCTACAGGACTGAGGAGCAGGTATCAATTCACTGAATATGGAAAACTGGGTAGATTTTGTGTATGGCTTTGCCGAAACGAAAAGGAGTGCGGCTTTCAAAGTCTGTTATTACGGGCATGAAAACAAAGTTTAGATTAAAATCATATTTAATACACCTTGAAACCGTACCATAAAAATATCGAGAAACCACAGTGTTACGTAGTCCCCGTTTTGTTCGGACAAAAGTTTCCGAAAGGCAATACTGTCTCAAAATACAGACAATTATTGCTCCGTAACGCATAATGGCCATAATAATTTCAGGTAATGCAAAATATTCACCAAATTATTCTAATTTTTAATAAACTCGTGTAGCTCACCCAAAAACTATGAGATTTGACATTTCGGAGACTTCACGCTACACTAGCGCCTCTAGCGGCGAATTCATACGCGATAGCCCTCATTGTAGCGATCAGGGAGCACAGCAGACTAATACTCCGAAACTCGAAGTTCGTGTCGTGCGGTCCCTCTCGCTCTCGTATCAAATAGTGTAAGGTCAGAGGGACCGCACGACACGAACTTCAAGTTTCGGAGTAGATAGAAGGGAGTGGTTGTCAAATGTGACTTTTGAATTTGTTACAGTAACTATTATGTACCTAATCTATTCGACAGTGGCATGGAAAACTATTTAAGCGCCAAAATGTTATTTTGGGGAAATTAATTTGAAATAAAAAAATGTATTGAAATTAATTTCCTAAATGTCGCATTTTCGCGCTTTAGTAGTTTTTCCTTTCCACTGTCGTATTACTGTTTTCTCCGCTGTTGATATTTTGAATGTCCGAACTAATCTTTCAGCCTTACCAAGTATCTGAGGGTGACTTGCATGACGGTCTTTCCATACTTCTTAGCGATGGCCACCAGTGTTGGGTCATCAATCCTGGGTCCGGGGGCGTCGGGCGGGGCACGGCTGGCGATCATGGCTCCGAAGGGGGCCCAGGCTGTGACTTTAATGTTTTGGGTGTTGCAGTAGTCCACTAGTTCTTTTTGGCCGAAGGCTAGATTCAGCTGTGGATTAGAAATAATTCACGGCTTAGAATGAAAATCAGTGTATGAATATGAGTTTAAAACGAGTATGAATATGGGTACACATTGACACTTCAGGCAGTCGTATTCCGATTGAAATCCAATTTTCCCGATCGGAAACCACTTTGCATTAGGTACATAATATGTATGTAAGAGTAGGAATGAAATAGGAATGAATATGAGAATTAAGATGAATGTGAATATAAGTATGAGACCAAGAATAAGAATGAGTATAAAAATGAAAATGACAGTGGTTATGGTAATGGGGATTGGGAGTGGAAATGGAATGAGAATGGGATTGCGATTGGAAATGGAAGCAGGAGTGGGAATTGGAATGGAATTAGGAGTGGGAATGTGGCAGAGTGGTAGTGGGAATGGAAGTGAGAGAAGGAATGGGAATGGCAATGAGAGTGGTAGTGAAAATGGAAATGGAAGTGAGAAAGTTAGTGAGAATGGGAATGGAAGTGAGAGTGGTAGTGGGAATGGGAATGGAAGTGAGAGTGGTAGTAGGATTGGGAATGGTAGTGAGAATGAGGATGGTAGGAGGAGGTGTTTCGTTTAAGTCTAAGAAAATATTCTTAAGTTTTTTTCTATATTGTACCGTTTTTTGCCCAAATAAACATTAAACATTAAACATAGGTATGGAAGTATGTATGGTAGTGTCTATGACAATGGAAATGAGTGAGAAATTGGGAATGGGAACGATCATCAACTATGTGCTCACCTCAACCTGGTCGACGGCAGGTTTGACCTTGCAGTTGGCGACCAGCCTCTTCAGCTGGTCCACGTTGAAGTTGGAGACCCCGATGGACCGCACGAGCCCTTTGCTCAGGACGGACTCGAACCCGCGCCACGTTTCAAGGTAGTCGATCTTCTCGTCCACACCGTCTTCCTGGTATCAATAATAAAATACAATCAATGGGTCAAAAAACTTAAGTCCTTTCGTTTTCTAATAGACTTCGATCGAAGGAGGAGTTTTCATGTCGATTCTTAGAAATAGAAATATATTTATTCATGCTTCACAGAGTAAAAATACATAAAAACAAAAAAACAATATGCGAAAGCACGAAACCCCATTCTTCTTTTTATAAGTTTGATTGTTACTAAAACGAGTAGGTATTTTTTCAATAATAGACACTTCGAGGGGAAAATGGGTTTGGGGTGGGCTTGAGTTTGCCTCGCAACATCATACGCCGTCCCATCACTTCTTCAAAAACTGGTTTAGCTGAGAGTCACGTTCAGACCATCCTACTGTCAACATCTTGTTATTATAGTGTCATCATCATCTCAGCCTATATACGTCCCACTGCTGGGCACAGGCCTCCTCTCGGAATGAGAGGGCTTGGGCCATAGTTCCCACGCGGACCCAGTGCGGATTGGGAACTTCACACGCACCATTGAATTGCTTCGCAGGTTTGTGTAGGTTTCCTCACGATGTTTTCCTTCACCGCAAAGCTCGTAGTAAATTGCGCACATGAATTTAGAAAAACTCAGAGGTGCGAGCCGGGATTTGAACCCACGACCCTCTGCTTGAGAGGCGATAGGTCAAACCACTAGGCCACCACGGCTTTTTTTCTATTATACTGTGTTAATCATTATAGTTTTATATGCGAACCAGCTCCCTTTCACTCATCTTCAATATCGTCATCATCATCAGGAGCATCAGCTCAAACATTTAGTGTTTCAGACCCTAATAGCTATAATTGGTTGGCCAAAGCATCAAAGTTACCCTATATTGGGTTTAGAAATATAAATATTTATTCGCACTTTGCAAATTACACAAAAACAAAAAACATTGAGTACGTAGTAGTAGGTACTTGCGAAATCGCGAAGCGGTCTCAGCTCAGCATACTGCTGGCCGTAGAGGCCAACGCTGGTCTTCCGCTGTGACCGCTTGGTGACTTAAAAGTTTAAGTAATACTTATTTTCCAACTAGACCAACACATTAACAATACTAAGAATACTTGACCAAGGAGCAGCTAGATACAGGCATCTATCAGTTGCTTGCAACTGCCTCATCATCATCATCATCATGTCAGCCGAAAGACGTCCACTGCTGGACATAGGCCTCCCCCAAGCCTCTCCACTCAGACCGGTCTTGTGCTTTTCGCATCCACCGCGATCCCGCGATCTTAACCAGGTCGTCGCTCCATCTTGTTGGAGGCCTACCGACAGCTCGTCTCCCGGTCCGCGGACGCCATTCGAGAACCTTTTGACCCCATCGGCAATCAGTACTGCGAGCAACTGCCTGCCTGATAATTTATATAATAATAATAACTTACGCTGATGGACATCGGCCAGTGTACCAGCACCATGTCCAGGTAATCCAGCCCTAGGCGACGCAAGGACCCTCGGACGGACACCTCCACGTCAGCCTCCCGGTGGAAATGCTGCCACACCTGGCGACAGCAGAATCACCGTCAATAATGGTATACAGGGTGGCCCATTTATATCGGTCAGTATGGGAAATTCTGAAACTATACGACATACGAAAATTTCTTCTTAGGAACCATGACATCGATTTTACCAGCAAAGAGGTACAAACAACCATAGAGACAATTTTACATGCCAGAATTTGTTGAATATTGTAACGGTGGACACTTCGAACACCTACGAAAATAAATTAAAGTATGTGAAAACAATGCATTTTATTCATTTTAGACATAATGTTTAGTGGAGACATTTACTGCTTAAGACGTAAACAATCGATATCTAAATAGAAATAGTGTAAGTTTTTTTTTTCAAAACAACCGGGTTCGATTCCCGATCTGAGTACAGGTTTTTTTTTTTAAATAAATGAATGCAGTTTTTCTTGTTATTAAAATAGATCTCATGGTTCCTAAGAAGAAATTTTCGTATGTCGTATAGTTTCAGACTTTCTCATACTGACCGATATAAATGGGCCACCTGTATTGTTTTTTAGTTGTCGAGTTCATTGTTGATGTATACTTTTAACACTCCGAATGGTTCCAACGGAAGACCAGCGTCGGCCGCAAGGTTGACATCATGCTGTGTTGGGACCATTTCGTGACAAAATTTGGTATGATTTTCTTTTTTCTTCCTCTTTAACTTGTAACTTCCTCTTTAACTTTCTTTTCTTTATTGTGCTCATAACAAAATGTTTGTTTAGAGCACTAGGTAAATAAAAACGCGGGTTTTATATGACAACGAGCTGTTGTCCACGGCTTCGCCCGCGTGGAATTCAGTTATCGCGGACTGTTCCCTCGGAAACTGCCTTTTCCGAGATAAAAATTTGCCTATCACTTTATTTTTTTTATTTGACTGGAAGGCAAACGAGCAAGCGGGTCTCCTGGTGGTAAGAGACCACCACCGCCCATAAACATCTGCAACACCAGGGGTATTGCAGATGTTTATAGTTTAGAGGCCTAAAGTTGGAATACCTCAAGTGCCAGTAATTTGACCGGCTGTCTTACTCTCCGCGCCGAAACACAACAGTACAAGCACTGTTGCTTCACGGCAGGATTAGCCCATAAACTATCTCTATGCCAAAAATCACGTCGATCCGTCGCTCCATTTCTACGTGAAAGACAAGAAAAACATACAAACACACACACTTTCGCATTTATAATATTAAGTAGGGATAGTATGGGCACAGTGTAAGATTAAAACAAAAGTCTAAAAAGTTACCTTGCTGGTGATAAACAGATCCTTTCTCGTAACCACCCCCTCTTTGATCTTTCTCTTGATCACCTCCCCTATATCGGGCTCCACCCGATACAAGTGGGCAGTGTCTATGTGCCGGTAACCCACGTCGATACAGTACGACAAAGTCTCCAGCATTTTGTCCCAGCCAGAATAATCGAATTCATCCTGTAAAAAACATTATACAATACAATACAATGACTCTGTTTAAAAGGCTGACCAGGAATATAAAAAACCTGACGCGAGGGCAGCACTTCTACGTTTTTATATTGCAACATTCTTTGTTGGTGATGTTATTATAATGGAATATTTTCTAATCCTTCGGCCTTTTTCTTTTGACTTGAAATTTGGCATACTTATGTAAATCTGGTGATAATAGAATAATATAGTAGTGGAATCTTGGAGCGTCTCCACAGAATGGAACTCCTCAACGATTAATGGCATCGACTTGAAATTCGGTAAGGAAATGTGGCTTAGATGACAATGCACGTACAGTCAACAAAAAGTAGATTCAGCAAAAGAGCTTGTATTAAAAAACAGCATTCAAATCGGTAGACCCGTTTGAGAGCTACAGTGCCACAGATAGACAGACATACAGACAAACATACATACACAGACACACATAGCGGTCAAACTTATAACACCCCTCTTTTTGCGTCAGGGGTTAAAAAATGAAATAACCTCACCAACAAAAAGTTGGAAAACCCCCGACTTTGTCTCTTCAAAGTTTAATATCTCAAAAACGGCTGAACCGATTTCTATGAAACATGTCTAAAAACTATCGCTAGAAAACATACTTTCAAATAAAAAAACGCATTCAAATCGGTCCACTCGTTTAAGAGCCACAGACAGACACACATAGCAGTCAAACTTATAACACCCCTCTTTTTGCGTCGGCGGTTAAAAAGGAGTGGTAGCACCGACATTTCCGACGCGTTACCACAATACATATATAGATAGATAGAATCTTTATTCAAAACAGCATACAAAGCTCAAAGTACAACAGAAAATATACAATAATACCTTTTAACTTACAACTAGTGCCAAAATAAGGTTCACATGTAATTCTTAAAATTGAGAGCCCTGCGACGATGTCTAAAATAGGCGCTGACTCAGCATATACTGCAGTAACCTGCAGTGCTGATATTCTGTCAGAAACCCGTGGTGTTTGCTGTACAAGGCAATCAGTCTGTGCCTCTTTAATTATGCGATATAAAGGATTTACTTTAATTAAAGAGACAAACAATAATAGAACCAACTCATTACATATACAAGCATCATACATATATAAGCTAAAGCAGTATGGAAGCTACGAAGCTACGATCGAAACGAACACACTCACACAGACGCGCGCTCTACACGGCCTCTAAGGGGGTCTCGCGGTACTATACTTGGCGTTACCTTGTCGTTGACACCGAGCCAGGTGCCGTAGCCCAGTGCTGGGATCTCGTAGCCGCTGTTGAGCTTAAACGTTGGTATGTTGACCTGCAACAAGGAAGTAAACAATATATCTTATAATTAAAAACGATTATTTACCCATGACGATAAGGTTGGAAGGCGTCCGGATGAAGCCGGTAATAGTATGGTATTTATTTTATTTATTTATAGAAATAACTAGCTTTTGCCCGCGGCTCCGCCCGCGCGGTATTCGGTTATCGCGCGCTGTTCCCTCGGGAACTGTGCATTTTTCCGGGATAAAAAGTAGCCTAGGTCACTCTCGGGCCTATAAACTATCTCTATGTCAAAAATCACGTCGATCCGTCGCTCCGTTACGGCGTGAAAGAGGGACAAACATACAAACACATAAACACATTTTCGCATTTATAATATTAGTATGAATGATGAAAGAAGGTAGTGTTTTCTTAACACCTATGAAACCTATGATGACCACACCTATGATGTTTATGGGCGGTGGTGATCTCTTACCATCAGAACACCACTTGCTCGTTTGCCATCCAGTCGAACAAAAAAAACTTTGACTTTGACTACGAATGAGTGTCCCGAAAGCTTATAAGAATAAAACTTAGACTTCTTCTGTCTTAATTGATACTTGTATTTCAATGCATTGCAAGTGGAATAGTAGATTGATAACCAAGGGTGGAAAGTGACCCATTTCTCCCGAGATATTTCTGGCGCTCGAACGAAGTGAGAGCGCCAATAGTTCGAGGGGAAATGGATTATTTTACCCGAGTTAGAGACTCTACTTTTCATTTCGACTGTGAGGAAACTTAAATACTACAAAAAAACGAGAATAATAATAAATTGAATTTACTTATACCTATCCAACCTCCAACGGTACCTTTTCGACTGGCCACTTGCCATGGCAGACTATAAAAAAAAATCGAGTTGGTCACGACGTGCATCTAGATGGCCATGCCGAAACGTGAAAAAAAAATGTCATTGACGTAACTCAATTATTTTCAAATTTGGCTAGCCGAAAAATTAAAAAAAAAATACTTTCCATCCTAGAGGTGAAAACGCAACCCATGAAAATTAAACTTTCCGAACAGGAGAGATGAAAAAAAAATATTGGAACCAATTATGCAACAGTAAAACAGTAGTTGTACAATGTTTATTTTGACGTCTTTATCGCGTAGATAACCCGTGGTTAACAATGCCACGTTATCTTTTGTCTCATGACATTTACATAATAGTTTAATTTGTGTTGTAATAATTACATAATTATATCTAATTAGCGACTTGCCCCGGCTTTGCATGGGTGTAATTAATAATAATAATAATATCATCGGACACTTGACACCAATTGACCTAGTCCCAAACTAGGGTTGTTGAGGAAGTGATTATGAGGAAGAGGAGGAGGAAGAGGAATTGTCACGCACAAATTTAGAGGATGCGGATGAGGAAGAGGATATTTTTTGAGGAAGAGGATGCGGATGAGGAAGCGGATGAGGAAGAGGATGATAGGAAATTATAAATACTAGCGGACCCAACCCAAAAACCTTTGTCCTGTCTGCATACGTTACACAAAAAATAATTAAAAGGGCATTTTCCAGTGAACCAAACTATGAATTCGAAATAGTACTACTACGTACATCTGGAATGAGCACTTCAAAAACAAACGAGCAGAGCCGGATTAAGTCAGCGCGGGGCCTGTAGCAAATTTTATCATGGGGCCCTTGACTTGCTTCAAGTTTATAGTATAAGTAAAATATTATATTTAAGTCGATCATATTGATACCATCTCTTTCTTTGGCAGTGTTTTGTGTTGGTTTTGTTCTATTTACATTAATTTAGGAAAAAAAAAATATGCTTCTATCTGAATTGACGTTTTTTACGATCAGAAAGCATTGGTCAGCGGGGCCCCTAGATGCGCGGGGCCCGTAGCATTTGCTACTCTTGCTATATGCCTAATCCGCCACTGCAAACGAGCAAAAACCGACCCAAAAACATTGACATAAGAACTAATGGGCCTCCGGTCCGGGTGAAATAGCAAGCACGGAGTCAGTGTGTCCCTCTCTAACTATTGCCAAGAAATAAATAATAAATAATTAGTAAATTTTTGTTTCGTGAGCGTTGTCTTTTAAAAATATTGAATAAAATGCATACATTTATAATAAGCAATAATTACACGATTTAATATTTTTTTAATGAAATAAGCTTTAGATCTTTTTACACGAGCTAATTTCAACTTGATGGTAGGTTTTATTAATTTCTCAATGGCCACACCAAACAGTAAGATGGAGCCTTCGTTATTGAGACTAGGGTGACAATCTTTTCACGATGTATTAAAATGGCTAATTATGTAATAATTATTACAATATAATATTTTATACCCATCATACGTATTGTCTAATACGAATGATACATACATGCATACAATAATAATCCTACTACATTATATTATATTATATTATTATTATAAATTTTGAAAATTTCCAGGGGAATTTGGAAAAATCCCGAAAATTTTAATTAAAACTACCAGACCGATTCAGTTTACGCGTGCGAAGCCGCTGGTAAAAGCTAGTAAATAATGAATAAGTAAATAATAGTGTAATACATATACTGTCACTTAGTCTTCATTCATTTAGTAGGTAACCTAAATGATAGAGCATCTAATATCAGACGTTTTTTGCAATACCGGTTTTTTTTCGATATTCATATTATTAGAAAAAAGAAAGAAAAAGAAAGAAAATACATTTATTCACAAAACAAGACAACAATACTATTTGGTACAAAAACAACACAAAGGTGTGTGTCATTGCGAAGGCTATTTGTTGGCATTTCAAAAATCTTAATTCCTTTTATTGTTTTATTAAAGTAAAATGAATGAATTTCACACTTCCAAAACCTTTCCGGTTCCGACAATCTTAAGTACGAGTAAGTAGCTAAGATTATTTCAAAAATGTCTATCAAAAATGTGTGTTATATCAAAAATGTGTATTTGTGACTTGCAACTTTTGAGTCTTGCGATTATAATACTCTATTTAATAACAAAATAATTGGTATTTAGAGATCAATATCAAAATACCGGTATTATACAATGTCAATACCGGTTTGCCAATATCGGAATTTTGCTTCATGCTCTACTAACTAATTTATGTATCCACTTTTTCATACTAGTTGTACCTACAGAAAAGGGAATACTTATGTTACTAACACCGAAGTACATACCTAAAATTTATTTGCTCTAGTCTCTACCAGCCGTATCATAAAGACTTGTTATACAAGTGATAAAAAATCTGGTTATTGCTACTTAGTATATTTTTCTGACAAAGAAGTACTAGGAGGAAGGAATGTCTCATTAATTGCATAAAATTATGGTCATACTAATAGAGTGAGATAAAATAACCCTGTGGTAGCTATCTCTATCGGCAAGCTGACGGCTCGTTATTCCTGCACAGTGCACATTCCAGGTGTACGTAGTACTTACTATTTCGATGGGCATCGCGCTTTAGCCGTGTATCCACTAGAGGCAGCCTCGGGCCGAGCGGCTGCCTCGCTCCGAGGCCGCGCAAGTGCAGACGCTGCCTCTACCCGAGGCGCGCCTCGACACGAGGCAAATTCGGCGCCGCGAGCCGAGCCATATTTTGTCGGTTTTTTGGCCGTGCTCAAAGGAGCCTCAGTCTGAGCCGTGCCTTTGATGGAGACGTGCGTGTTGCCTCGGGTCGCAATGGACAACGAATCAGCAATTAAATTAATAAAATGATACGAGTGTTACCGTGTTCTCTGGGATCCGTTAAATAAAAAGATGCTTCCTCTTTTGTATAGCTTTTTGTTGCTTTCTCTTTTTTTTAATGATGCTAATGACAATTAAAGCAGCAGCTACTCTACGCGCGTCTGGTGCCATCGCGTGTTTGCTTTAAACTGGCTCGCGGATCACTATGAGGCGTGTCGCCTCAGCTTGATCCGCAACGTGCCTCGGGCCTATGCCTCAGGCCGAGCAGCCTCAAGTCGAGGCTGCTCGGCCTGAGGCTGCTCTAATGGATACGCGGCTTTTGGCGTGTGCGTTGCCATGGATAGAATGGATACGCAACGCGCATGCGCAGTGAAATTCCTCATAAATTCCTCTTAAATTTTGAGGAAGCGATAGCGGAAGAGGATTTTTTTATTTTTATTTATGAGGATGCGGAAACGGTTGAGGAACCCAAAATATTGCGGAACTTCCGCATTATGAGGAAGCGGAAGAGGAATCCTCAACAACCCTATCCCAAACTAAGCAAAGCTTGTACTATGGACACTAGGCAACGGATAAACATACTTATATAGATAAATACATACTTAAATACATATTATACATCCAAGACCCGAGAACACATACGAGGGCGACACTGAAAGTTTTTAGAACTGGCCACTTGTAAACAATATAATAAAAAAGTAAGTTTAAATTTTGAAAATGGAACTCTTTGCCAATATTATTGAGTATGTATTTCATTCATTTGTCATTAGTTTTACGATTTGGCGGCAAATTGAAAATTGTCTATGTCACGTCAACATGAATTTAACTCGCGAAAATTTTCGTGCAATGATTTTTTATGACTTTCGATGTCATTTAAGTCAACAAGAAAGCTATGATAGACTTCGATTGGCCTTTCATGATAAAGCCCCATCTCGTGCGACCATTTACAACTGGTTTAATGAGTTTAAACGTGGTCGCACTAATCTCACCGACGATCCGCGTGAGGGACGGCCTTCTACGGCGACGACTGAAAATAACATCAGTGTTGTGCAGCGTATGATAGAGACTGACAAAAGAGTGACGTATCAGCAGATTCGGACAAGCTTAGGCATCGGTATGAGTCAAGTGCATAAAATCCTCCATGAACATTTAGCGGTCAGGAAGCTTTGTGCGAGGTGGATACCTCATAATTTGACCGAGGCCCAAAAACTCCGTCGGGTTGATTGGTGCCGTGAAATGATTCAAAGATTTAACGGAGGTGACTCAAATGCTGTTTTCGACATACTTACGGGTGACGAAAGCTGGGTTTACTGTTATGATCCAGAAACCAAGAGACAGTCCGCTCAATGGGTGTTTCCTTTCGAGGAGTTGCCAACTAAAGTGAAGAGAGGTCGAAGCGTGGGAAAAAAGATGGTGGCCTCGTTCTTCGGAAGGACAGGTCACTATGCGACAATTGCTTTAGAGGATCAAAAAACAGTTACTGCAGAGTGGTACACTAACAATTGTTTGCCACTTGTATTGGAAAAAGTTCGGGAGAAGCGACCTCGAAGTAGGATCCTTCTACACCACGACAACGCCTCGTCGCACACCGCCAGGCGAACGATCGACTATTTAGTGACGTCAAACGTGGAATTACTGGGTCACCCGCCGTATAGCCCCGACCTCGCACCTTGCGATTTTTATTTATTTCCGAAAATAAAAGAAAAACTTCGAGGAAAACTTTTTATGAACACCGAGGAAGCAGTGGGTGCGTTTCAAAAGGCCGTCGAAGAGACCCCTAAGGACGACTGGGCTAAGTGCTTTTCTCAGTGGTTCCATCGGATGCAGCGGTGTATTGATGTGAATGGACACTATTTTAAAAAGATATAATAAAACTAATAACTTGCTAGTTTGCTCAGTTTTTGATTTTCTAAGAACTTTCAGTTTGACCCTCGTATTCGTATTATTAATACAAATATCTGCAATTAAAATAAAACTATAGAATCCATCATCATGTCAGCCGAAAGACGTCCACCG
This sequence comes from Choristoneura rosaceana, assembly GCA_037349165.1. NCBI lineage: Eukaryota > Metazoa > Arthropoda > Insecta > Lepidoptera > Tortricidae > Choristoneura > Choristoneura rosaceana. The sequence continues at coordinate 7,942,414 of JAZBNJ010000046.1, read as the reverse complement.
CTGGACATAGGCCTCCCCATAGGCTCTCCACTGTGCTGTTTTTTTTAAAGCTTTAAGTATATTAGTCTCGACTAGAATAGCAATTCCCGGCTTCGTATTAGTTAAACGGACTCGAATTCTCATACTCAGGCAATTGCCTACTTCCAGGCCACGACAATAATCTAATTATTTAACTTGCCCTGTTAGTATGGATCCAATCTTGAAAGTTAAGTTTGATGAAAGAAATATTTTTTTTTATTCGGAAAAGTAACTTTAAAGTAAATAAGGTTTGATGCACTTCCAGTGGTCGTATTGACCTGAAGTATAGCCCTTAGCGAAAAAAATAATTTCCTTTTACGGGGTTATTAACCTTTACATTATGTAGTGTTTTCACCAAAAATTAAGCCTCAAATCCTTCAGGTTTAAAAAAACGGCATAAAAAGAATTTTTTATTTTATTTTATTGTAGCTAAAGTATTAACCCGATTTCTTTGTAATTTGGATATTTTATTTTTGGATATTTACCCAGTAAAAGGAAATTATTTTTTTCGCTGAGGGCAGTTTCGCCATGCTTACCCAGCTATACCTTTTAGCATGCTTATGTAAATTTAGGACACAATAATCTGGTAGTGACATCCAGGTGGTCCTACTAAGATTGTCTCTGTAGGACGGACTTCTTCAAATTTGATACGGAAATGTAGTTTGGATGAAAAAAAAAAAAAAAAAAAAAAAAAAAAAAAAAAAAAAAAATACAAGTAGGTAGAGAGGTTAGTCACCAAGGAGTACAGTCAGCGAAAAAGCTTATAATTAAAACCGGCCAAGAGCGTGTCGGACACGCCTAAAAGTGGGTTCCGTAGCTATCATGAAAAAAAATAAGCAATAATTGTGGTAGTACTACTCGTAATTATTAACTTGTCTTGACACGCTACTGCGTGTCTAGATGAAACTCACGAAATTTTAAAACGTATTATTTTACGTGATGAAAAGTTTGAAAAATCTTTATCTGTGTCAGTAACCAATAAATAATAAAGAATATAAATAATAATATAATAATAACTAATAATAACGGGACAATTCACACCAATTGACCTAGCCCCAAAGTAAGCTCAGCAAAGCTTGTGTTATGGGTACTAAGCAACGGATAAACATAATTATATAGATAGATACATACTTAAATACATATTAAACACCCAAGACCCGAGCACAAACATTCGTATTTTTAATACAAATATCTGCCCCGACACGGGAATCGAACCCGGGACCTGAAGCTTCGTAGTCAAGTTCTCTAACTACTAGGCCATCTGGTCGTCTAAATTACCAATGTCAGTAACCAATCTAAAATGACCCAAGGCTGCGTATATCTAACACTGGATATGGATAATTATAGATACTCTGTGTTATAAGGTACTACAACACATTTGTCTACACAAATAAATATTTGTTGAAAATGCTATTTTTAGGGTTCCATAGCCAAAATGGAAAAACAGAACCCGTATAGTTTCGCCATTTCTGTCTGTCCGTCCGCGGCTTTGCTCAAGGACTATCAATGTTAGAAAGCTGTTATTTTGTAAAATTAAAAAAATATATTTTAGAGTGCCTCCCACAGGCGTAAAGTGGGGAGGTTTTTTTTTTCTCTAATCCCTCTAAAACCTAAACGGGTGCGTAGAAAAATTTTGAAAAATTCAGGACGGTAATAAGTATTTCAAATTTACAAGGAAAACTATAGCGGTTAAGTTTTCTTGAGAATTATTAGTATTTTAAGAGTAAATAGCAGTCTAAGGTATAAAATATACCTAAACTTTGAATATTCCGTACAAAATAGGTACGACGTCTTTAGAAAAATATTTCTTAATTTTTTCGTAATGGCTATGGAACCCTTGTTATTTTTGTTATTTTAAGTACAGTTGTGTGTAAGACCAAATATATCATCATCATCATCATGTCAGCCGAAAGACGTCCACTGCTGGACATAAGCCTCCCCCAAGGCTCTCTACTCAGACCGAATATCATATATATTTCAGACCAAATATATATGAAACATTTTCTGCGAAACGAAATTCTACGAAATTTCTGTCTGCGAGAGAAGGGAACACTGGCCTACTCTCTGCTCGTGACCACGACAATTATTACTTGTTTGTTAGCGTGATAAGTCCCGATTGTGCCATTAATTATTAATTTGTGACTAGATATATAAATAGTTCATGATCATGGGAATCGTGTGGCGATGAAATTGTTGTATCTTACCAACGCGGCAAGTCTAAAAATAAACACTAACACCCGTATTTATAGAGAAGTAAATTTTTATTCTATAGTTTTTTCTTTTAAAGATGGAAAAACAAATATTCAAACAAACCAAAATCTTACAAAACATATAATTACAAATAAAAAATGCCCTATAGTTGAGCTTTAGCTTGAAAATTGAACTGTCAAATGTTAGATTTCTTAGCCAAGTAATAGTCACCATTTTCTCTACTTAAGCATTTACTCAGCAACAAGTAATGACTCGTTTATAAATACGGGTGTAAATCAATTACTTTTTGTCAAATGAATTATTCATCTTGTTGTCTCAATTTCCTTACTGAAGCTAATTGAGAAAGCAAGATAAATAAATAAAAAAATAAAAAAAATTATCATGGGACACTTGACAGCAATCGACCTAGTCCCAAACTAAGCAAAGCTTGTACTATGGACACTAGGCAACGGATAAACATACTTAAATATAGATAAATAAATACTTAAATACATTATAAAACATCCAAACTAAAATAAATACAAACATGTCCGTCAAAATTTGATGGAAAAACATTATTCATTAGATCTGTACCACGTTGAGTTTCTTGCCGATTTTTTCTCAACAGCCGGTGGCAGATTTCTTTGACATATAAACTTACTCAGTGCACCAAAAAGTGCTTGTTATGGCCTAAATTGATTAAAGATATTGTGGCTCTGCATTGGTATTTACTTCAAAAGAATTCTTAACAATTATTAGGAATACTGACGGGAATGAAGAGTTTTTTTTTTTTTTTTTTTAATTTATTTATTTAGGTATAGTTTTACATAATAGGTTTTACAAAGTTGGCCACTATTGGAAACCTCTGGGGTTTTAGTAATAGTTGGCGAGATCACGCAGATCGATGCTTTTTACTTTTATTAATTATTAAATATAATATATGTAGCTTAATCTATGCACAGTTATACAATATATATATATGTAACAGTCCACTTTATACAACATTATTTATAATATGGTTCACAAGCCAAGTAGTGTTTCTTCAACAGCGACTTAAATTTATTGGGATTATTAACAATGTTTAAGAGTTCACCCAACAATTCCTTAGGTAGGTAGTTAAGAATGAGTGGTAGCAAATACTTGTTGGTTCTTCTACCGTAAGTGTTATTATTGCGTGGCAAGGAGTATGCAGGCAAGTATTTCAGTTTACGCATTTGGTTTGGACGAGACTTTCCTTGAATAGACGGTATTTCGTCTCGTTCTTCCACAAGCAGAGACATTCGGAACCTATTATATACGCTAATTATAGAACAATGACGGAATAAGCTCTCGTAATTGCCTTTATAACTATTTTTAATCTTGTAGGGTACCATTGTTTTTAACAGTGCAAGTTGAAGTTTATATATTTGTTTCAAATAGGTTCCGTAAGTCCGGCCATAGCTAGTAATACCATAGCTGATTATGGAATCCGCGAGTGACAGATAAATCATTCTTAATATTTTATATGGAATTTTACTTTTAAGGATGGCTATTTTAGCCATTATAGATCTAAGTTTTGAACATATGTGGTCAGTTAAAACCGCGAATATGAAACAGTATTTAAATTTAACTTGCCTTGGCCATGGCGTGCGTCTCACCGGTGATACCGACACTAACTGAATAAATAGAATCAAGAAATTGTTTTGAATGAAGCAATGTTTAGCAAAGATAAACGCCGTCTCTGTTATATTATAAGTTTGAGAAACTTACGTAGGTAAGTTGTTTTACGAGTACATTTGTGGTCGGGTTATGTTTTAAAATGAATGAAGTTTTTGTTAAAACATTTCATTGGATTACTAATGTATAGGCAAAAAAACTTTTCCCGAAGTATCACATAAGTACTTAAATTATCATTTGGCAAAAAAAAAAACATTTTCTAAAACAACTTATAGCAATTTTTTCAAGTTTTAGTTCCCAAGAGGGTCCAGTGCGGATTGGGAACTTCATACACACCGTTGAGTTGCTTCGCAGGTTTGCAGATTTCCTCACGATGTTTTCCTTTACCGTAAAACTCGTGGCAAATTTCAAATGTAATTCCGCACATAAAAAAAAAAACTTATTGTAAGTAGGTACTTATATAATGTGCAAATCAGATAGCTTACCATTTCTAAAATATAAATATTTATTTTAAATAAAATCATAACATTCCGCACATGAATTTCGACAAACTCAGAGGTGAGGGCCGGGGTTTGAACCCACGATCCTCTTCTTGAGAAGCCATAAGTCAAACCACTCTGCCACCACGGCCCAGCATTGGAAATGGAATATAGAAAATGGCAAAAAAAATCTGTTGTATTGTCTTTACCTATCTAACCCAACGCTACGCAGTGCTTGCTTAGAAACTGAAAGGAATCTACCTTACTGGTCTTCGGGTTAAGTAAGTAAAATAAGTAATGAAATGAAATATATTTATTTGCGTAACATTATTTATTTATTTATTTATTTATTGCAAGAAAAAATTACAGCATTACAGTTAAAGACCAATGCGCTGTAAATTTAAAATTATACAAAACAAAAAAATTTAAAGAGAAAAAAAAAAAAACTATCTATAGTTAGGGATTTTTGAACGTCTTCGTCGCTACCCTAAAACGACGGAACACCACACCCTCCGGCCAGAAGTCATTATGTCATCATAATAGATGGTGATCAATTTAAATTTCAAATAAATCAATAAAGTCAATTACCTTATAAAAGTAGGCATGCAAAAATGTTCTTACTCTAAATAAAACTAAAACTTGAAACTTGGGAGTAGCAGTTTGCGCACCACATAGATGCCCCTGCGGCACTGAGGTCGACGCGTTGGGACACCACGGCCTTTCGTGTCAGAAGAGTGCGGGCCGCTTCTCTAGACACTCTGCTCTCAATGACATTATCCGTCGCTCTCTTGCCACCGTCAATGTGCCAGCGCTACTAGAGCCACCAGGTATCGCAAGGGATGATGGCAAGAGACCAGACGGAATGTCATTGATTCCTTGGAAATTGGGTCGTGTGCTGGTGTGGGACGCTACTTGCGTAGACACACTTGCACCGTCCCACATCCGCGGAACAGCTCTTCAAGCTGGTGCAGCAGCAGAGGCGGCGGAGAAACTCAAAATTAACAAATATAAAGGTCTCGGCCCTGAATACAACTTTGTTTCATTCGGGGTTGAGACCTTAGGTCCGTGGGGTCCCAGCGCAAAACAATTTTTTAAAGAATTGTCTAAACGGCTCATTGATTCTACAGGGGACAGAAGAGCTGGCAGTTTCCTCGCACAACGTTTCAGCATAGCTATACAGCGAGGAAATGCTGCCAGCATCTTTGGGTCCATGCCGCGGGGGGTTCCTTTTACGAATTTTTTCTAGTTTATAGTTTAGTTATTAGTTACTTTTATTTTACTTTTAGTTATTAATTTAGTTTGTATTTCTGCTTTTTTGATTTATAATTACGTTAGATAAATAAAATAAGTTATTAAATGATGATAATAAAAACTTGAATAAAGTTGATATTTCGATGTCGGTAACATTCAAGTATAAACTCAAAAAAACACACAAAAATAAAATAAATAAATAAATAAATATCACGGGACACGTGACACCAATTGACCTAGTGCCAAACTAAGCAAAGCTTTAACTATGGATATTAGGCAACGGATAAACATGCTTATATAGATATAAATATACAAACATAAATACATATCGTCACTGGAAAGGCAAAATTACTTAACCGCCAAATTGGGCATATTGAGTTATATACATATTCGGAATCAGCGAATTTTTCTGCGTCGATCTATCTGGGTAACGTAGCTATCGGAGCACTTTTGTGGCGCTTCAGTAACCCGTAAAAAGGCGGTTCTTTTGTTTTTTCGTTTACTGAAGAGCCATACTTTTAGGTCTTTTTTGCACATGTGTCGCATAAGTAATATCTCTTTACCGTAAAAATACAAAAACTGCAATTTAAGTAAAACTGTCTTCTTATCTTGTGATAAATAAAACTCTTTCAGTATTTGTGCTTTTCTTACAATATAACAGTAGCTCTATTAAAGTAATTTTGTTTTATTTTCATTCGGATCGAGCATGGCGTCTAAGAAAAGTTGCCTTCCTGTTTTTGTCGAGTGAATGACGTATACGTAACTGAGCCATCCAGTTATTTTTAATTTTGGGAACTAAAAGCAGTTTTTAAAAAATAATCCTATCCTTGAAAACATCATATCAGTATTATTTAAATGAATATGTTTTGCTATTAAGATAGTTTACGCGTAATGAAAATGCGCGAGCGCAAGCAGTTAAGTCAGTCTGCTCGAATGTTTAGCATTTATATTTAGTTCTTCATGGGAGCAAATCCTCTAAAATATGCCAGAACTAAATGTCAAAAGAAAATTACTTGTATTAATTAAAGTATTTATTTTATAGTAGTTTTTTTTTAAATATATAATATAAACACATTTTTTCTGATCTTATCGTAATTCCTGACGCCCACAACAAGATGCATGTTTGTATTTACTGATATTGATGTTAACCATTTTACAGAACTGACTATGTCGGAGAACACCAAGTAATGTGTACATAATATAAAAGAAGAAACTGACTGACTAGGTAATTTATAGATCAACGCACAGCCAAGACCGCTGACAGGTCTTAAGTAGAAACTTGAAATTTGGAATATATGTAGGATTTTTTTTGGGCCTGTGGCAACACTTTCTCTATCTCTCTCTCTCTCTCGACAAATGGCGGACGATGTGTTGAGTTTTTTCTGTACTTGTGCAAAAATAAATAAAAAAGTGGTTTATTTGGTAACAAATGTTTTTCTTCTAAGCCCTCCGACCCACAAATGGGGGCTCGTGAGCCGGGATCGGTGGCAAAGGAGCAAAACGAGTTTGTAAGGTGAAAAGACGACATAACCTAAAACACGTGCCGGCAGGCGTGGCCCGCATGTTTAAAAGATTGTTTTGAAGACGAAAGACGTAAGAAGCTAAGAAGAATGACGGATACGGCGAAAGACGCTAAAGATGAGGCCAAGCAGGCGGAAGCGGGCACCAGCCTACTTAAGATGTGTGAAGACGTGGTACCAAGGTTCAGTGGCACCAACAAAAACTTAACGGCGAGTGAATGGGCGAAAGAAGTCGAAGAAAACGCCGAAATTTTTGCGTGGACACCGCTCCAGACGCTGCTAATAGCCAGAAGGGCACTAGTAGGAACTGCTGCGCTGTGGCTGAAAACAGAAAAAACATTTAGAAGCTATAATGAATTGAAGACTGCACTGTGTAAAGAGTTCCCTGATTCAATGACTACCAAAGATGTTCATGAGCTGCTAAGCAGTAGAAAGAAGAAGCCCGAAGAATCTTACTATGAGTATATGCTCATTATGAAGGAGATTGGCAAGCGGGGCAATGTGGCAGACTATGTCGCTATCCAGTATATAGTTCAAGGAATAGTTGAGGATGAAACTCACAAAAGTAGGCTGTATGGAGTAACTACATACAACAAATTAAAGGATCAGCTGAAATTGTACGAACAACTGAAAGCAAATTTGGCCAAGAGCGCTGTGACTGAACGAAGAATTTTCAAAGATGTGCCCCGGACTCAAGAACAGACTGCGAAGAAAATCATTAGAACAAAGCATTGTTTTGCTTGTGGTGGGAAAAACCACATAGCAAACGAATGTCCAGAGAAAAGCAAAGGAGTTAAGTGCTTCAAGTGTAATAACTTTGGTCACATTGCACTGGAGTGCAAAGTGGAACGCAGCAATCGACCGGAAGCGGTAAACGTACGACGTCAGCAGAGCGAAACGGAACGCACCCGCGAGCTGTCAATCGCCAACGTCAGTGTCAAACGTCAAAGTGAGCGCGAATTTTGTGCGGTAAAGTTAATCGGTTACGGTGATCAAAATATACCGAGTTTAGTGGACACTGGCAGTGAATTGAACTTAATAACGAGTGATTTTGTGATCGCGAACAATATTTCAAAGTGGGAAAAAGACAGTGTCTGTGTGTCAGGTTTGGGACAGAAAAGTGTCGTGACTCTCGGTAAGCTGTTTATGACTGTTACTATTGATGGTAGATTGTTTCATACCGTGTTTCATATTATGCCGAGTGGTACTATACCTCATAATGTTATTATAGGCCAGGAACTGATGTCAAAAGCTACTATTCTTATAAATAATGGACAGATAACTTTTTTGAATAACATGACGACTGACGATGACTGCTGGGTGAGAAACAACTTTCAGTGTAGTTTTGCAGATGTATCAGTTAGTTATTGCAGGAACCCTAAAATCAGAGAAGAAGTTGAAAAGTTAGTGCAAGAGTACATACCTAAAAAGATAAAAGAATCTCCATTAAAGTTAAAAATAATACTAAAAGATGACTTACCTGTAGTACATAGGCCGCGACGTTTATCCTACAAAGAGCGTGAAGAAGTGAGGAAGCAAATACATGAATGGTTAGACCAGGGAATTATCAGACCAAGCTATTCTGAATACTGTAGCCCTTTGGTTCTAGTTAAAAAGAAGGACCAGTCTATAAGATTGTGTGTTGATTATCGAAAAATTAACCAGAAGATGGTCAAGGATGAGTTTCCCTTACCCATTATTGATGACCAGATTGACAGACTGACCAAGGCTAAAGTGTTTAGCACTCTGGACCTTAGAAATGGATTTTTTCATCTAGCTGTAGAAGAAGAATCAGTTAAGTACACAGCGTTTGTGACAGAAGATGACCAATATGAATTTCTTAAGGCGCCATTTGGACTGTCCAATTGCCCAAAGTATTTCATGCGTTTTGTCAGTATGATCTACCGTGACTTGATGAGAGAGGGCAAAGTCCTAATTTTTATAGACGATCTGATAGTACCAGGAATAAATGAAGAAGAGGCTATGTTGAGGCTGAAGGAAGTTCTAGAAGTAGCATCAGATTATGGATTAGAGATAAACTGGAAAAAATGTCATTTAATGTGCACTAGAGTCGAGTATTTAGGGCATATTATTGAAGACGGGAAAGTGAGACCATCATGTGAAAAAACAGACGCAGTAATGAAGTTCCCAGAACCATCAAATTTGAAACAAGTGCAAAGCTTTATAGGGCTCACTTCTTACTTTCGCAAATTCATAAAGAATTTTTCCTTGATTGCAAAGCCGTTAACTGACCTTCTGCGGAAAGGGAAGGAGTTTCAATTTAATGAAGAGGAGAGACAAGCTTTCATGACGCTGAAGACTGCATTATGTAGTGAACCTGTTCTCAAGATTTATGACCCAGAACTGCATACAGAAATGCATACCGATGCATCCATAGATGGATATGCTGCAATCCTGTTGCAACAAAGTGGAGAAGATGGGAAGTTACACCCTGTTCACTACATGAGCAGAAAGACAACAGATGCAGAAAGGAAGTACAGCAGCTACGAGTTGGAGGCATTGGCCATAGTAGAAGGAGTGAAAAAGTTTCGCAAATATTTATTTGGAATAAAATTCAAGATTGTGACCGATTGTTCTGCCTTTGAAATGACGTTGAAAAAAAAAGATTTGTGTACCAGAATAGCCAGGTGGGTACTTACATTACAAGATTATGACTACTCAGTTGAGCATAGAGCAGGGGAGAAAATGAAGCACACGGATTCACTCAGCCGCAATCCCATCACTATGTTCTTGAAGACTGAACTACACTACAGAATACAGAAAGCACAGAAGTCGGATGATGGATTGAGAGCAATTAGTAAAGTACTGGAAGAGAAACAATATGATGATTATTATATGGAAAATGGATTACTATACAGAGGACAAAACAGGCTAATAATACCAAAAGGAATGGAGAATGAAGTGATAGGAAGAGCTCATGGAATTGGACATTTTGGACTGAAGAAAACAGAAGAAGTATTGAGAGAAAATTATTATATCAAAGACTTGAAGAACAAACTTGAGAGATTTATTGCAAATTGTGTTCCATGCATTTTGGCTTCGAGGAAAGGAGGGAAGCAGGAGGGTTTCTTGAACCCAATAGTGAAGGAGAGTCAACCACTACATACTATGCACATAGATCACATTGGACCATTAGCTGAAACCAAAAAGAAGTACAATTATATATTAACGCTAGTAGATGCTTTTACAAAATTTACATGGATATTCCCAGTGAAGACAGTGACAGCCAAAGAAACTTTGGATAAATTGATGATTTTCCAGCAGACGTTTGGAAATCCCACTAGGATAATTAGTGACAGAGGCGCCGCTTTTACCAGCAAGGATTTTGAGGAATTTTGTAATCAGGAGGGAATTGAGCACTACAAAATCACTACAGGAGTACCCAGAGGCAATGGACAGGTGGAAATTGTCCATAGAACTATCATATCGGTACTGACTAAGCTGTGTTTGGAGGAGCCATCACACTGGTATAAACATACAAGTAAGCTGCAAAGAGCTCTTAACAGCACTTACCATAGAAGTGTGAAGACTACACCATGTGAACTTTTATTGGGAGTTAAGCTGAAGCAGAAAGAGGACCTGGATTTGACTAATTTACTGGACGAAGAATGGCAGAGGAGTTTCATGGAAGAAAGAGATAATAGGAGAGAGGATGCTAGGAACCAGATATTGAAGATTCAAGAGGAGAACAAGAAAGGATATGACAAGAAGAGAAAGGCTAGTGTGAAGTATGTTGAGGGGGACCTGGTTGCGATTAAGAGGACCCAATTTGGCAATACCCTAAAGCTGAAGGCCAAGTACCTCGGACCCTACAAGGTGGTATCAGTGGGCAGAAATGATAGGTATAAAGTTGAGAAGCTAACTAATGATACAGAGGGCCCTAAAACAACATATTCATCTGCAGACTACATGAAGCGATGGGCAGGAGACGACTCAGACTCGGAATGAGACCTAAAAATTTGACTAAGACTTACCCGGACTAAAGACTATAAAAAAAAAAAACTAAGACTGATAAAATTGCTGTGACAGTAGTTGAGATTTTTTTCTCTTTGATTAAGGCTGATTTAGTTGACAAAAATATTATTATTTAGTTTGTGTAACAGAAGTTGTTATATTATAAGTAGGTGGATTGATTTACTTAAAAATAAGATTTGTGAAGTCTGACAATAATGTGAGAATTTTTAAGTAATTTTTAATCTTGTTGAAATGATTGTCTGTTAATTGGTAAACAATTATAATTTGTTTTGTGTAACGGAAGTTATGTTATAAGTGGATTGTTTTATTTTGTTTAGAGAAAAAGTTTATAGTTTGAGGTCAAACTACTTAAGGATGGCCGAGATATGTAGGATTTTTTTTGGGCCTGTGGCAACACTTTCTCTATCTCTCTCTCTCTCTCGACAAATGGCGGACGATGTGTTGAGTTTTTTCTGTACTTGTGCAAAAATAAATAAAAAAGTGGTTTATTTGGTAACAAATGTTTTTCTTCTAAGCCCTCCGACCCACATATATATGTTCCTTAATAGGTGTAGACGCGTACTAAGGATTTTTTTTTCGAAATTAATCCCCTAAGGAAGTGAAATGGGGGCCCAAAGTCTGTATATGGAAACAAGATTAGTTAGAAAATTTTATTCTAAACCTCATAGGAGTACTCCTAACGATAAATGAATAAACACGTGTATCGGGTTTTTTGAGGATTCAACCCCTATAGGAGGGAAATGTGGTGACAAAGTCCGAAAATCAACATGGGTATGGTTACTATAGTTTATCGTGTCGATGATTACGAAAACAATAGCGATTTTAAAATCCAATGTGGCGGATGTGAAATACCGTAACCCCTGTTGGGGTACGACGGGGCTGAAATGTCAATATGGGTATGGGCAGTGAAATCTTGGTAGTATGGCCATGGCCGTCTCCGTAGGAGGGAACGCCTCAAACTTTAATGGCACATGCAAGAAACTGCGCGATCGTTCAATTTCAGTGATAATGCTTTTATATAATAGACACCACCTGATGCTGTATTCAGTCGTGTTCTGCTCATAAAGGAACTCCTCAAAAGTTGATATCACAGAAACCACATTGTTGCAAACGCAATTGTTTTTATTTTGTTATGTGTGTTACTTTTGAATCTGTACACAAGATTTAAACGCAATACAGAGGGCATGACGTTAAATTTTTATTTAACCAATTACAGCTTCGCACGCACTTGAATATAAAGCTCTGTAACCGTCAATTTTTTTGGCATTTTCCTCTGTAAACCAACTGGTTTGGTAAACCTCTGAAAAATAAGTACTTTCAGTCGAATTTTTATCGAAGTTTTAGTCAAGCATTACCAGAACACCCTCTACTTCATCAGCTTGAGTTATGATGTTACAGATAACTTAATGAAAAACTAAAATATACTTAAAAGCTATTACTTAAGCTTGTTCTAAAAAACGAAAATAAACATTAAATACCTACGCCAAATTAATCAATACATTATATAATATAATGTATCTAAACTTTAGATTCTAAAGTATCATAGAGGTGCCCTTAGGAAGGATGTTTCGAACCATTAGATACCAATACCATTGGATATTGGTTTTTTGAAACCGTCGGATAGGGACATATGTAAACTTTATATGTTTTTTTTTTTCAACTTTTGAAACAACTAAGCTAATCAAAAAACAACTATTAGTGAAAGATTTATAAAAATTCAATTCCCAGAATAATAGAAACCTGTTTCAATTCAATCGCCAACAGTGTGGTTTTCTACGGAATTCACTTTTTCCTACACGCTGAAATGTGAATGAAGATGTGAAACAGTGGTTTAAAGTTTGTACAAAATTATGATTGTTTAGGTTTATTTGTGAATTCAAAATTTTGCAAATATATTCCTCCAAAAAAGCAATTAAAACACGAAACAAAGAAAAGTCAATTTTCCGGGGGAAATTTAATTTTATATTTAATCGAAAAATTTCAATTTTTTTTTCAGTAGAATTTGTACTCAACTGATAATAATAGGTTACTCAACTTTATCTGGCGCCACAATTTTAGAAAGAAAGAAAGACAGAAGACATTTATTAACACTCAGAAAGACACACAAGTACAAAAAATAATAAAAATAAATAGCAAACACAAATAAAACAATAAATAAATAAAAAGACGAAAATGAAAAAACACGATTTTGTGTGTCCCCACAAAAGTAAAACGGCCGCTGACTCAGCATTATGCTGAGGCGTCAGAGGCCTGCAGCGCTGATATTCTGTCAGAACCGTCTGTGACTCATGGAATGATATACAAACATATTAAACTTATCCATGTCAATAAAATTAAGAAATAAAAATTGATTCAATTGTAAATCGACAAGAAATAAATAAATTACAATAAAGAATACTTAATTGACATTATTATAAAAAAAAAATCCTATTAATGTTATGAATACCATACTATGATACATAATGTGAATACCATACTATGGTAGGTAAACATCGACATAATTTGTTAATATATTCAAAAAAAGTTGAAACTTTCTTGTTTCATTTGTTGCAAAATAACTTCTTCTTCAATCATTATGACAAGTGTAAGAAATAAAACGTTCTTACTGAGTCATACTAGAAGTAGATACCTACTTCACGATGACTATTTTTTATTTAAATACCTTGTATTAAGAACTGATAATTTCAAATAAACTAACCATAGTTAAAAAACTGGAAGCATTCATTTGTGTTGCAGTTGTTACGTAATTTTTTGTTTATGTGATGATTAGATTTTAACTACTTCAGTATAATGCATGGCCTTTTTTTGATTCAAACAAAGTTATCAGTAGTTTTATTGTACTTATGAAAAGGAAAATTTATCGCTGGAGTCATTTTCTTCGTATAAATAATTTTGCCAAACTTACTTTAAATGAATTTTGGCTCACTTATTAATTTATGTTTTAGCCTTTTAAGTAGTAATACCATACGTGTGAAAAAGGAACACGTTTAATTGCAGTCATTTTACTTCACCTGGACAGCAACCATACTACATTAAACGAAATTTTTGTATGTGTTATCAGTACTTTCAAACTACAAAGAAAGTTTAAGCTGATGGTACTTAAGAAATTTTGACTTACTAATAAAGAAGTTATTATTACTCAAGCGCCACTTATTTCCTAAAATAGTGCACAAAATAATATGGAGCCTAGTGATAAACATAGATAAATCAAATAGGTTTTCATAAAAACTTCTTTTATAAAAATCGGATGATTAGATGAAAATATATCTTTTTTTTTCGTAAAAAAAAAACTTTAAATGGCTTTTTCTCGAAATTTCATTTTGGCGTTTCAGTAATTTTGCCTTTACAGTGACGATATTAAACATCCAAGACCCGAGGACAAACATTCGTATTATTCACACAAATATCTGCCCCGGCCGGAAATCGAACCCGGGACCTCAAGCTTCGTAGTCAGGTTCTCTAACCACTTAACCATCCGGTCGTCAATATTTATTGATTTTATATATAATTGAAGTATTCACCAACACTAAATATAATTATAAATAAATAAATATCATGGGACACTTGACACCAATTGACCAAGTTCCAAACTAAGCAGAGCTTGTACTATGCAGATACTAGGCAACGGATAAGCATACTTATATAGATAAATACATACTTAAATAGGTACATATTAAACATCCAAGACCCGAGAACAAACATTCGTGTTATACAAATATCTACCCCGGCCGGGAATCGAAACCGGGACCTAGCTGCGTAGTCAGGTTCGCTAACCACTTGGCCATCTGCTGGTCTAAGTCCTAAGTACAAAAATTGTTCGAATGCTTTAATTTAAGAAATCAATAGAACAGTGTATATTTTTTATCCATGCTTAACATCTATTCCATTTTATCATTTTTTTTGCCGTCCTTCCATTTTCGCTGACACTCAGGAACCGCCTCCTCAGGGACATCATACTTCTCGAATGGATAATTGGAGTAGTTCTGCCAGAAGGTCGGTCTGCTAGATCTGTAGTTCACGTCGAATTTGGCGATGGCGGAACACTCCGACGGTGTCAGTTCGAAGTCGAAGATCAAAGCATTCTCTAGGACTCTGCTGGGGGTCACGGTCTTCGGAATGGTGATGATGCCGCGTTGGTACTGGAAATAAGAAATTGTTGTAGAGGCTGGAAAGTAAGCTATAGTTGAACGAGTTAGTTCGAAGGCCGACCCGAAGGTTCATCTATTGCACTTTTGGCTGAGACCCTAAAATTGAAGACAGCCAGATTGCAGGTGGTAGGTTTTGCAGGTGGTAGGACGTTGTGAAAGATCCGCCCGGATTGCTACCACCATCTTGCTCGCTAATCCTGCCGTGAAGCAGCAGTGCTTGCACTGTTGTGTTTCGGCGCGGAGAGTAAGACAGCCGGTGAAATTACTGGCACTTGAGGTATTCCAACTTAGGCCTCTAGGTTGGCAACGCATCTGCAATACCCCTGGTGTTGGAGATGTTTATGGGCGGTGGTGATCTCTTACCACCAGGAGACCCACTTGCTCGTTTGCCTTCCAGTCGAATAAAAAAAAAATTGTAGTGATCAGGGAACAAATAGGTACTCTGGTTTCTGATTTTCAATCATTCCAATCGTCAAATGTTTAAAGGCTAACTGGAAGAGATCCCTTCAAAGGAGAAGTTCGCTTTGTACATCTTATTCTCTTGTTACCTAAGATTTCATACGTTTTATGTACAACAAAGAGCTATAGGTACCATCAGCCAAATAAGAGGTCTATCAATTTTTAAACAAGTTTCTATCAAATTAATGTCGCTAAAGTCGAACTTTCAAGTAGACAAACACGTTTATTGGCATTATTGTTTTAGGACATGCAAACTATCATCAACTTTAGGGTGATAGACAATATTTAGCTGATGGTACATCACCATCATATCAGGCGTAGGAGCCTTTGGTTGGAAGCGGTCTGTATCCTCCATCAACTCGCGGCTTTTACCAGATCATCCACTAGATCCGTGCCGATCCGTTGTCTCCATTCAAGAATTTTCTAGCCCCAACAGCCATCTGTTCTCCTATTGCCACTTCAACAATAAAGAATACAATGCCAATACAATATCATGAAGTATTCTGCCTTGGAGCCGGTGTACGATTTTGTACCGGTTGCGGTGGAGACAGCGGGGCCCTGGGGTTCGGAGGCCCTTGGTTTGTTTAAGGACTTAGGTCGGCGTCTCAAGGATAGGGGGTGCGATCCCCGGTCTGGATCGTGGCTGGTTCAACAGGTGTCCATTGCTGTACAGAGGGGCAATGCTGCCGGGATAATGGGGACTTTTGAACCGGGCACGATGCAGGGAGGGGATTTTTAGTTTGTTTTATTTTTTAGTTATTGTGTTTAGTTTAAGTATTGTGTTATTTTAGTTGTAGTTTAGTTTTAGTTTTTCTGTTTATGTGATATGTAATTAATGCCTGAATAAATAAATTGATTTGATATCATGAATGTCTTAACTAATCTGTCAGCCTTACCAAGTATCTGAGGGTGACTTGCATGACAGTCTTCCCGTACTTCTTAGCGATGGCCACCAGTGTTGGGTCATCAATCCTGGGTGCGGGGGCGTCTGGTAGGGCCCGACTGGCAATCATGGCTCCGAAGGGGGCCCAGGCTGTGACTTTAATGTTTTGGGTGTTGCAGTAGTCCACTAGCTCTTTTTGGCCATGGGCTAGGTTCAGCTGTGGATAAAGATTCACGGTTTAGACTGAAAATCAGGGTATGATTACTTATTCTGTGGTATGAGTATGAGTTGAGTTGTTCTGTTTATATCATAAGTTTTTTGTACTGCTTTATGGTGTGCAATAAAGAATATTTGTATTGTATTGTATTGTACGAGGGTCAAACTGAAAGTTCTTAGAAAATCAAAAACTGAGCAAACTAGCAAGTTATTAGTTTTATTACATCTTTTCAAAATAGTGTCCATTCACATCAATACACCGCTGCATCCGATGGAACCACTGAGAAAAGCACTTAGCCCAGTCGTCCTTAGGGGTCTCTTCGACGGCCTTTTGAAACGCACCCACTGCTTCCTCGGTGTTCATAAAAAGTTTTCCTCGAAGTTTTTCTTTTATTTTCGGGAATAAATAAAAATCGCAAGGTGCGAGGTCGGGGCTATACGGCGGGTGACCCAGTAATTCCACGTTTGACGTCACTAAATAGTCGATCGTTCGCCTGGCGGTGTGCGACGGGGCGTTGTCGTGGTGAAGAAGGATCCTACTTCGAGGTCGCTTCTCCCGAACTTTTTCCAATACAAGTGGCAAACAATTGTTAGTGTACCACTCTGCAGTAACTGTTTTTTGATCCTCTAAAGCAATTGTCGCATAGTGACCTGTCCTTCCGAAGAACGAGGCCACCATCTTTTTTCCCACGCTTCGACCTCTCTTCACTTTAGTTGGCAACTCCTCGAAAGGAAACACCCATTGAGCAGACTGTCTCTTGGTTTCTGGATCATAACAGTAAACCCAGCTTTCGTCACCCGTAAGTATGTCGAAAACAGCATTTGAGTCACCTCCGTTAAATCTTTCAATCATTTCACGGCACCAATCAACCCGACGGAGTTTTTGGGCCTCGGTCAAATTATGAGGTATCCACCTCGCACAAAGCTTCCTGACCGCTAAATGTTCATGGAGGATTTTATGCACTTGACTCATACCGATGCCTAAGCTTGTCCGAATCTGCTGATACGTCACTCTTTTGTCAGTCTCTATCATACGCTGCACAACACTGATGTTATTTTCAGTCGTCGCCGTAGAAGGCCGTCCCTCACGCAGATCGTCGGTGAGATTAGTGCGACCACGTTTAAACTCATTAAACCAGTTGTAAATGGTCGCACGAGATGGAGCTTCATCATGAAAGGCCAATCGAAGTCTATCATAGCTTTCTTGTTGACTTAAATGACATCGAAAGTCATAAAAAATCATTGCACGAAAATTTTCGCGAGTTAAATTCATGTTGACGTGACACAGACAATTTTCAATTTGCCGCCAAATCGTAAAACTAATGACAAATGAATGAAATACATACTCAATAATATTGGCAAAGAGTTCCATTTTCAAAATTTAAACTTACTTTTTTATTATATTGTTTACAAGTGGCCAGTTCTAAAAACTTTCAGTGTCGCCCTCGTATGAGCATAAAATGGAAAATGAAAGTAGTAAAGGAAATGGGAACAGAAATGGGAATGAAAATCGGATTGAAAATGGCAATGGAAGTGGGAATGGAAATCGAAATTAACATGGCAATGAGAATGGGACTGGGAATGGGAACAGGAACAGGAACGGGTATGAGAATGGAAACGTACATCAACTTTGTGTTCACCTCAATCTGATTGACGGCAGGTTTGACTTTGCAGTTGGCTACCAGCCTCTTCAGCTGGTCCAAGTTGAAGTTGGAGACCCCGATGGACCGCACGAGCCCTTTGCTCAGGACGGACTCGAACCCGCGCCACGTTTCAAGGTAGTCGATCTTCTCGTCCACACCTTCTACCTGGAATCATACGTCGGAAAATGTTCAATAAGGTCCTATCGTCTTCTAACAGACTTCGAAGGAAGTTCACAGTTCAGTCATCTTTTATTAACTCCCGCCACTTTTATTAACCCCCGACGCAAAAAGAGGGGTGTTAAAAGTTTGACTGCTAAGTCTGTCTGTCTGTGTGTCTGTGGAACCGTAGCTCTTAAACGAGTGGGCCGATTTGAACGTGGTTTTTGTTATTCGATATCTGGTTTCCTAGCAATGGTTCTTAGACATGTTTCATGCACACACAGTAGACATTTTAGACGACCAGATGGCCTAGATGTTAGAGAACCTGACTACGAAGCTTAAGGTCCCGGGTTCGATCCCCGTGTCGGAGCAGATATTTGTATGAAAAATATGAATGTTTGTTCTCGGGTCTTAGGTGTTTAATATGTATTTGAGTATTTTATTTATCTATCTATTATAATTACATTTATCCGTTGCTTAGTACCCATAACACAAGCTTTGCTAAGCTTACTTTGGGACTAGGTCAATTGGTGTGAATGTCCCGTGATATTTATTTATTTCTTTATTAAATGTATGTTTTTGAGGTATATTGAACTTTTTCAACTTTTTTTTTGTTAGGTAGGTTATTTTCCAACTTACACTTATGGCCATGGGCCAGTGTATCAAGACCAGGTCCAAGTAGTCCAGCCCCATGCGGCGCAAGGACCCTCGGACCGCCACCTCCACATCAGCCTTCCGGTGGAAATGCTGCCACACCTGAAGACAGAGAAGATAGACAATTTATATATTTCACACGAAAACACAAGCCGAAACATGGATGCACAGAAAAACCAGAAAAATAGACCAGCGCTGGGATTCGAACCCAGGTCCTCAGCATTCCGTCCTGCGTGCTATTCCCCTACACCACCGCTGGACAGGAGACTACTCCAATTCAATAGAATCTGACAATCCTGTAGACACTTCCAGCCTACTAATATAAACACCGGGCTGCCTAAGGCTTTGTGATGCGACTATTATTCTTTTTTGATTCCTTTTAGATGATAATTGCAACAACAGGGACATATATAATCAAGCGTGCCCACGTTAGGGTGTGTTAAATGTGTAGAAAATTGTCAGATTCTATTGAATTGTACTTTAGACACGAATTTTTCCTATGCACCAATATTTCAACTTGCATTCTTTTCATAGTCACTTCAGCAGCGACACTAACGCCATCTATGTACTAAGTTCTCAACGAGAAACATTTTACACACCCGTCGAAACTATCCGCTCACCAGGGACAAGAGATGTCGCTATTAAGCAATCAAATCAAGATTACTATTTGGAGTTTGTGTTTTCGTGTGAAATATATATACAGTATCTGCAAATTTCACGGCAGGTCTTACGGAACATGATATCATCAAATTCCAAAACTTATTAGTGTACCTATACAGGGTGGCCCATTTATATCGGTCAGTATGGGAAAGTCTGAAACTATACGACATACGAAAATTTCTTCTTAGGAACCATGACATCGATTTTAATAACAAGAAAAAGAAAAACCTGTACTGAGATCGGGAATCGAACCCAGTTGTTTTAAAAAAAAACTTACACTATTTCTATTTAGATATCAATTGTGTACGTCTTAAGCAGTAAATGTCTCCATGAAACATTATGTCTAAAATGAATAAAATGCATTGTTTTCACATACTTTAATTTATTTTAGTAGGTGTTCGAAGTGTCCACCCTTACAATATTCAACAAATTCTGGCATGTAAAATTGTCTCTATGGTTGTTTGTAAAGTACAATTCAATAGAATCTAACAATTTTCTACACGTTTAACACACCCTAACGTGGGCACGCTTGATTATATATGTCCTTGTTGTTACAATTATCATCTTAAAGGAATCACAAAAGAATAATAGGAGAAGAATAATTTATTTTTATATTTTAAGTCGATATCTGCTAGGTACTGTACGCTAATTATTTTTTGTAAATGTAGTGTTTCTCATGTAAGTGAATTGCTATAATTCTTTATGAGAATAAAGTTCTTAAACCAGATAATAGTCACATCGCAAAGCCTTAGGCAGCCCGGTGTTCATATTAGAAGGCTGGAAGTGTCTACAGGATTTTTAGATTCTATTGAATTGGAGTATACCTCTTTGCTGATAAAATCGATGTCATGGTTCCTAAGAATAAATTTTCGTATGTCGTATAGTTTCAGACTTTCCCATACTGACCGATATAAAGGGGCCACCCTGTATACCTAACGGGAAACGTCCAAACATTGCTTACCTTGGTGGTAATAAACATCTCCTCCCTGGTAACCACCCCCTCCTTGATCTTTCTGTTGACCACCTCCCCTATGTCGGGCTCCACCCGATACAAGTGGGCAGTGTCTATGTGCCGGTAACCCACGTCGATGCAGTACGACAAAGTCTCCAGCATTTTGTCCCAGTCAGAATAATCGAATTCATTCTGTAAACAACAGTATGACGTGTTAACAATCTCCTCACTACACCGTATCGTGTCATTACCGTAATAGGAACGTGTCAGGAACGGAATGTCATTCTGGCTAAGATCGCGGGATCGCGGTGGATGCGAAAAGCACAAGACCGGTCTGAGTGGAGAGCCTTGGGGGATGCCTATGTCCAGCAGTGGACGTCTTTCGGCTGACATGATGATGATGATGACGAATTTCCTCAGAGTTGATATTAAAGTAACCTAACCTACTGCATTCTATATGATGACATTTAAAAAAATCCTAATAACAGCACGGTTCTATATATTTTATGGCTAACGTTGGTATGGCAAGTGAAATTCGGACAAATGAAATTCGGGCAAGTAAAGGTAAACGGCATACGACACGTGACGGCGACGGTAGGCTACGAAATAGAGATGGGTAAATCCAGATCAGAAGATTCAAAAGAGATCCTGTTCCGTATTTCTATAGATTTACCGTCTAGCTAGCACAAGAGGGTCATTTGTTTCTAACTAATTTTAATTCAGCTGAATCGATAGCAAGTTTGAATGTAGATACGAACCAAACGCTTTTGAAAAAGGAATAACGAAACGCAGCATTTCTAAGACAGTGCTGCCAACATCAAAATTTTATTCTCTTCGAAAAACCGCCTTACCGCCGTGTGCGTGCAGCGTCACCGCTCCGCTCAAAATCCAAATTAAAAATTCCCAAAAAACCTAGCACAAACCAGAAAATCGGTGTACTCAAGTCCTGATATAACGCCTGTGGACGAACAAACACCGGGGGTCCCCAGGAGCAGCGTTCCTGAAACTTCGGTGAGTGTTTTCATTTCTCTCTTGCTATCGAAGGAAATTCCCCAACATAAGTTTCGAGCCGGATATATCGTTTATTATATCTGGTTAATTTGTTTACATTCGCGTTTCACCTATTTGTGCTAGCTATTGCAATACTCGAAACAAAATTCTATGCGCGCAGCGCGGGATCTACCGCCGGCCATAAATATTAATATCGAGTTTCCGACCATCTCGCGTATTATTTTGCGATAATACCGGTGTGTACAGTGAGATCTCAACGAGATCTTCCTAATTATATATAGTTTCATTAGGTTTTGAGTGATATTTTCGAAATTACATTTCATTATTTTCTGACCGCACGGCGCGGTAGTTGGTAACGCCCGCCTGCTCGGCGCCATAGCTAGGCGACACGGAGTCTGCTAAAATCAAAGTTAAAGTTTAAATTTATAATTGCATACTGATGATTTATACTAAAGAAGTATTTGCTTAAATACTATTTTCTAGCGGTTTTGGTATTGCGTACCGAACCCATTTCTAGCGGCCATTGTATGTTCGTACATGACCCACCTGTAGCTTTTCTCGTATTTTCGTACTTGAAAAATAATTTTATTCCATTTGACACAACGTGTTAAATTTTAACTTCTCCTTTTGGTTTACGACAAAACCATTTTACTCTTTAACTTTCATTTTACTCAAACGACTTTACACAATAATTTAACAAGTAGCTACCTACCTACCTAACTACATAAATAATAAAACTATTTATTTCGAATAATTCACGATGGAACTTGAACAACTAACGTTCGAACGTGATCTAGCCTTAAATGGTATCCAACGTATTGTAGATTGTTCTAGCAATTTATCTGAATTCAGAGTGCGTGTTAAAGATTTAAATTCTATCAAAAAAACATTCTTCCAAGTTCAAGCAAAAATCGAAAAACTTTCGGTAAAACTTAACACTTTCGATAAAGATCAGCATTTAGCAACGCGTAACCAGTTCGATACGCTTTATTATGAAGTTCAAACAATTTTGGATACTATGAAGGAGACGCGTAGACAAAGTACCGTTAGCATGACGGGGGCTTGTGGCCATGATGCGCGAGACCTTAACAAGGCTCATGTCAAGTTACCTACACTGTCGTTGCAATCATTTGAGGGTAAATTAACCGAATGGAATGCCTTTTATGATTTATATAAATCTCTCGTGCATGATAACGATTCCTTAACTAACGTCGAACGGTTTCGTTATTTACTTTTGTCACTAAAGGGTGAACCCTATAATTTAATAAAATCTATTCCAGTCACTGAGTCCAATTATGATAACGCTTTACAAGTGTTAATGAATCGTTATGACAATAAACGCATTATTGCAACTAAGCATTTCAATGATATATTTGATGTCGAACCGGTCAATGATAAAAATATTGAACCGAGCTTACGTAACTTGTTAAATACCTACCATGAGAACATTACGGCATTATATTCTTTAGGATTTCCGGTGTCTGACTGGAGTTTTGTTCTTTTAAACATTTTGCTGCGCAAAATTACGCCTAATATTCGGAGACGTTTTGAATTGTCGTTACAATCGGCAAGCGATATTCCTAATGTCAAGGAATTAGTAGTTTTCCTTAACAAGGAACTATCAACGACGGAGGTGATGTCGTCTGCGCGACTGGCGAGCGCGGCCGGCGCGGCGCGGTCCGCGCTCGGCGGCCCGCCGCCGCCGCCGGCGCCGCTCAGCCCAGCCTCCCGCCACGCGCACGCCGCGCGCCGCGCATTATCACTCTCGCGCTCGCATTCCGATGCACAGCATTACAAGCAGAACTTGTCACAATCTTCTAACTCTTCCTTTTCACGTCCCGTGCGAACCATGAGTGTTCACGCCGCAACTTCAATTGATTATTTAAATAAAATTAAATGCTTGTTCTGCAAAAATAATTCTCATCCGTTATACAAATGTGATAACTTTAAAAAACTCAATTTAATTGAACGAAAACGTTTCATAACAGAAAATAATATTTGTAACAATTGTTTGTTTTTCGGTCACGAAACAAAAGATTGTAATTCGCGCCACAGTTGCCGCGTTTGCTCGCAGCGGCATCACTCTTCATTACATGAGGATATGCCCGCTCAAAACGTTACACTGACGACGGAATGTTCCACGTCCCCCGAGTCACGCTCGGTAGCGGACACTGAGTCTTCACCCACTCCATTGCATGGGGATTCGGGTCCAATTAATAATAAAAATTGTACGGTTTTGTTGACCACCGCGCAGGTCAATATTCGTTCGACGGACGCTCCGCTGGCGGCGGCGCGTCCCGTACGCGCTCTCGTGGACCAGGGCTCGCAAGCCACGCTCATCACGGAGTCGTGCGTGCAGCGGCTCGGCCTGCCGCGGCGCCCCGCGCACGCCAGCACGACTGTCTCGGGCATCGGCGACAGCAACGAGCGGCCGCGTGGTTACGTTATGTGTGAAGTTACACCCCACGACAAACCCGAACCGAAGCTGTACATCGAAGCTTTAGTCTTACCAAAAATAACTAGTTACGTTCCGAACATTCCGAGTTCATTCGAACAAATTCCACACCTTCAAGGTCTTTCTTTAGCGGATCCAGAACTGCGTTCTGCGCGTCCTGTCGAGCTCCTGCTGGGGTCCGACTACAGTGACAGCATACTGCTGCATGATAACATTAAAGGCCCGCAGGGAACTCCTGTGGCTATTAATAGTATCTTTGGCTACCTACTCAACGGTAGAATTTCCCATACTTCGCGCGGACTAGTTAGTACTAATCTCAGTACGTGTCAGTTGGATATTCAACTCCAAAGGTTTTGGGAACTGGAGTCTATTCCAGAGGAGACTCATCTTTCAAAAGATGACGCTATGTGCGAGTCCATTTTCGTGAATACTCACAAACGCGATTCCACCGGTAAGTACACGGTTTCGCTTCCCTTCAAGGAGAATGCGCCTCCTTTAGGTGAATCTCGCAATATCGCCCTCTCACGTTTATCCAAACTAGAGGCCCGATTAGCACGTGATTCTGTTTTACGAGCAGAATACAACAAATGTCTCCAAGAGTACTTGGACATGGGTCACATGGAGCCTGTCTCTGATTCAGCGAACAGTGACATAACTCCTTACTATGTTCCTCATCACTGCGTGGTGAAAAGGTCGGCGGCCACTACACGGCTACGTGTGGTGTATGATGCTTCATGTAAGACATCTTCGGGTCGTTCACTTAATGACAATCTCCTTACAGGACAGAAGCTTCATCAAGA
This sequence comes from Choristoneura rosaceana, assembly GCA_037349165.1. Lineage (NCBI taxonomy): Eukaryota > Metazoa > Arthropoda > Insecta > Lepidoptera > Tortricidae > Choristoneura > Choristoneura rosaceana. The sequence continues at coordinate 7,917,264 of JAZBNJ010000046.1, read as the reverse complement.
CATTTCCGAAGTTCTTTTAAAATATCGGCTTCATAAAATCGTTTTTACAGCTGACATCAAAATGATGTATCGCTTCATCAATGTCTGCAAGGAACATCGCGACTTTCAACGAATCCTTTGGCGATTCTCTCCTCTTGATCCTGTACAGGAATACCGCCTGTGCACGGTGACTTTTGGCGTTGCCTCGGCGCCATTTCTGGCCCTACGGACACTTCGTCAATTAGCGATTGACGAAGCAGCCAAGTTTCCCCTTGCGTCGCAAGTGCTTCTCAACAATGTCTTCGTCGATGACGTAGTAACCGGTGCTGATACACTGGATCAAGCCTTAGTTCTTCAACGTCAGCTCACGTCTATTTGCAAGGCAGGAACGTTCGAACTCCGCAAATGGACTAGCAATAGCTCTGAATTTTTATCTCACGTTTTAAACAATAACGATCATCAAGACGATTCCTTAATACTTTCCGCACTTGATACTGACCCTTCAGTAAAAGTACTGGGACTCAAATGGAATCCGAAATCGGATACTTTTACTTATAAAACGGACATACCTACGCGTAGATGTACAAAACGTATCATGCTTGCCGAAATCGCAAAGATTTACGATCCTTTGGGTTTTCTTAGTCCCATTACTTTATATGTCAAGCATTTAATTCAACTGCTGTGGGTGTCAGGTACGGGATGGGACGAAGCTCCTCCTCAGGGAATCTGTGATATGTGGTATCAATTTCTTGATGAACTTCCGTTGCTTCAAAATATCTCATTACCTCGTCATGTTCTTCCAAGCGTTCATGACGTGCAACTTCATGGGTTTTCGGATGCCTCCGAGAAGGCGTATTCCGCCTGCGTGTATATTCGTGTCACTGATTCGGACGGTGTCATCACCTCACATCTTCTTCTTAGCAAGACAAAGGTTGCGCCTTTGAAACGCCTATCGGTTCCACGCTTGGAACTATGCGGTGCTCTGCTTTTATCCAAACTCATTAAAAGGGTAAACACTGCTTACAGCAATGTCTTATCATTTAACCAAGTATTTGCTTGGTGCGATTTATCAATCACACTTGCCTGGCTCCGTTCTTCCCCCGACAAGTGGCGAACTTATGTTTGTAACCGTATCGCGGAAACTACAAGCAACGTGCCTGCCGCACAGTGGCATCACGTGCGATCTGCTGACAACCCCGCGGACCCCGCGTCCCGAGGGGTTCTTCCTTCACGTTTGGACCATCAACAATGGTTTCATGGACCCTCCTGGCTCACTAAGCCGCAGCCAGAATGGCCGATGTCACACATCAATTGTCATACTGACGAAGAACGTCGTAAACACACTCTCGTCACTCATACGAGTGACTCTAATCTCGAGTTTCTTGAAAGGTTTTCTTCACTGCCTAAAATGTTGCGCGTCGTAGCATTAATATTTCGATTTTATCATAAATGTCGAAAAACGCAATCTTACTCGACTAAGTTTGTTACCATTTCCGAGACCAAGCAGGCTCTCAATCGAATAATTTTACTAGTTCAATCGGAGCAATTTTCAGCCGACATCTCGCGTCTTCAAGACGACGACAGATGTACTAAACGTCTTCAAAAACTTAAACCTTTCATAGATGACGCCGGACTGCTCAGGGTCGGCGGCAGAATAAATCGTGCCAATGTTTCATACGATGCTAGGCATCAAATTATTTTACCAAAACGACACCATTTTACCAACTTACTGATAGATTCTTACCATACGACACATCTGCATGTCGGTCCTCAAACTTTACAATATTTGCTTACACAGACCTACTGGATCTTGTGCGCACGTGACGCAGTTCGTATGCGCACGCGCCGCTGTGTGCGCTGCTTCCGCGCGCGGCCGGTCGCGCCGCAGCCACCGATGGCTGAACTGCCGGCCGCCAGAGTCCGTTCTCTGCGTCCGTTCCTACATGTAGGGATAGATTTCGCCGGGCACTTTAATCTTAAATCTAGCAGATTTAAAAATGCTAAGATATTTAAATCTTATGTATGCGTCTTTGTTTGCATGTCAACGAAGGCTATTCACTTGGAACTCGTTCCTGATCTGTCAACCGATTCATTTCTCAACGCGTTACGCCGATTCATTTCTCGTCGAGGACTCTGTTCCGATATTTATTCTGACAACGGTCGTAATTTCGTCGGATGTGACCGCTATCTATCGGAACTTTACTCGTTTCTCAGTAACGAATTTAACGAAACTTTAATCAATAATCGGTTGACTGACTTGGCCATTACTTGGCATTTCAATCCGCCGTATGCGAGTCATTTCGGGGGGATTTATGAATCGGCCGTGCGTTCCCTGAAAACGCACTTACATCGTGTCATCGGTACACTAACACTTACACAGGACGAATTTAACACACTACTGTGCCAGATCGAGGCGGTTCTCAATTCGCGACCGCTCAGTAGTTTAAGTAACGATCCCTCAGATCCGTTACCGCTCACACCCGGACATTTCCTCATCGGGCAGCCATTAAACGCACTTCCAGAATTTGACTTTTCTAACGATAATCCTAACCGCCTCGTCAGATGGCAGGTTATTCAGCAAGCTGTCCAACATTTTTGGAAACGCTGGAGTGTAGAGTATCTCCACCAGCTACAACAGCGAAGTAAATGGTTGCACGACGAGACTCGTACACCCCTCCGCGAGGGTTCTGTGGTCGTGTTGATCGACAACACGCTCCCGCCGCTGCAGTGGCGTCTAGCACGCGTGCAGCAGCTGCACCCGGGCGAGGATGGCTTTACACGCGTCGTTACTGTACGCATCGGTAATACCGTAACTAGGCGACCAGTCGTCAAGGTCTGCCCATTGCCTCTTGAGTAGGCTCTTCGTTACTATTTCATTGCATGTTATAGTAATAAGTTAGCATAGTTTCTTAATAAAATAAGCATTATTTTATGGTCGGCGGCATGTTCCGTATTTCTATAGATTTACCGTCTAGCTAGCACAAGAGGGTCATTTGTTTCTAACTAATTTTAATTCAGCTGAATCGATAGCAAGTTTGAATGTAGATACGAACCAAACGCTTTTGAAAAAGGAATAACGAAACGCAGCATTTCTAAGACAGTGCTGCCAACATCAAAATTTTATTCTCTTCGAAAAACCGCCTTACCGCCGTGTGCGTGCAGCGTCACCGCTCCGCTCAAAATCCAAATTAAAAATTCCCAAAAAACCTAGCACAAACCAGAAAATCGGTGTACTCAAGTCCTGATATAACGCCTGTGGACGAACAAACACCGGGGGTCCCCAGGAGCAGCGTTCCTGAAACTTCGGTGAGTGTTTTCATTTCTCTCTTGCTATCGAAGGAAATTCCCCAACATAAGTTTCGAGCCGGATATATCGTTTATTATATCTGGTTAATTTGTTTACATTCGCGTTTCACCTATTTGTGCTAGCTATTGCAATACTCGAAACAAAATTCTATGCGCGCAGCGCGGGATCTACCGCCGGCCATAAATATTAATATCGAGTTTCCGACCATCTCGCGTATTATTTTGCGATAATACCGGTGTGTACAGTGAGATCTCAACGAGATCTTCCTAATTATATATAGTTTCATTAGGTTTTGAGTGATATTTTCGAAATTACATTTCATTATTTTCTGACCGCACGGCGCGGTAGTTGGTAACGCCCGCCTGCTCGGCGCCATAGCTAGGCGACACGGAGTCTGCTAAAATCAAAGTTAAAGTTTAAATTTATAATTGCATACTGATGATTTATACTAAAGAAGTATTTGCTTAAATACTATTTTCTAGCGGTTTTGGTATTGCGTACCGAACCCATTTCTAGCGGCCATTGTATGTTCGTACATGACCCACCTGTAGCTTTTCTCGTATTTTCGTACTTGAAAAATAATTTTATTCCATTTGACACAACGTGTTAAATTTTAACTTCTCCTTTTGGTTTACGACAAAACCATTTTACTCTTTAACTTTCATTTTACTCAAACGACTTTACACAATAATTTAACAAGTAGCTACCTACCTACCTAACTACATAAATAATAAAACTATTTATTTCGAATAATTCACGATGGAACTTGAACAACTAACGTTCGAACGTGATCTAGCCTTAAATGGTATCCAACGTATTGTAGATTGTTCTAGCAATTTATCTGAATTCAGAGTGCGTGTTAAAGATTTAAATTCTATCAAAAAAACATTCTTCCAAGTTCAAGCAAAAATCGAAAAACTTTCGGTAAAACTTAACACTTTCGATAAAGATCAGCATTTAGCAACGCGTAACCAGTTCGATACGCTTTATTATGAAGTTCAAACAATTTTGGATACTATGAAGGAGACGCGTAGACAAAGTACCGTTAGCATGACGGGGGCTTGTGGCCATGATGCGCGAGACCTTAACAAGGCTCATGTCAAGTTACCTACACTGTCGTTGCAATCATTTGAGGGTAAATTAACCGAATGGAATGCCTTTTATGATTTATATAAATCTCTCGTGCATGATAACGATTCCTTAACTAACGTCGAACGGTTTCGTTATTTACTTTTGTCACTAAAGGGTGAACCCTATAATTTAATAAAATCTATTCCAGTCACTGAGTCCAATTATGATAACGCTTTACAAGTGTTAATGAATCGTTATGACAATAAACGCATTATTGCAACTAAGCATTTCAATGATATATTTGATGTCGAACCGGTCAATGATAAAAATATTGAACCGAGCTTACGTAACTTGTTAAATACCTACCATGAGAACATTACGGCATTATATTCTTTAGGATTTCCGGTGTCTGACTGGAGTTTTGTTCTTTTAAACATTTTGCTGCGCAAAATTACGCCTAATATTCGGAGACGTTTTGAATTGTCGTTACAATCGGCAAGCGATATTCCTAATGTCAAGGAATTAGTAGTTTTCCTTAACAAGGAACTATCAACGACGGAGGTGATGTCGTCTGCGCGACTGGCGAGCGCGGCCGGCGCGGCGCGGTCCGCGCTCGGCGGCCCGCCGCCGCCGCCGGCGCCGCTCAGCCCAGCCTCCCGCCACGCGCACGCCGCGCGCCGCGCATTATCACTCTCGCGCTCGCATTCCGATGCACAGCATTACAAGCAGAACTTGTCACAATCTTCTAACTCTTCCTTTTCACGTCCCGTGCGAACCATGAGTGTTCACGCCGCAACTTCAATTGATTATTTAAATAAAATTAAATGCTTGTTCTGCAAAAATAATTCTCATCCGTTATACAAATGTGATAACTTTAAAAAACTCAATTTAATTGAACGAAAACGTTTCATAACAGAAAATAATATTTGTAACAATTGTTTGTTTTTCGGTCACGAAACAAAAGATTGTAATTCGCGCCACAGTTGCCGCGTTTGCTCGCAGCGGCATCACTCTTCATTACATGAGGATATGCCCGCTCAAAACGTTACACTGACGACGGAATGTTCCACGTCCCCCGAGTCACGCTCGGTAGCGGACACTGAGTCTTCACCCACTCCATTGCATGGGGATTCGGGTCCAATTAATAATAAAAATTGTACGGTTTTGTTGACCACCGCGCAGGTCAATATTCGTTCGACGGACGCTCCGCTGGCGGCGGCGCGTCCCGTACGCGCTCTCGTGGACCAGGGCTCGCAAGCCACGCTCATCACGGAGTCGTGCGTGCAGCGGCTCGGCCTGCCGCGGCGCCCCGCGCACGCCAGCACGACTGTCTCGGGCATCGGCGACAGCAACGAGCGGCCGCGTGGTTACGTTATGTGTGAAGTTACACCCCACGACAAACCCGAACCGAAGCTGTACATCGAAGCTTTAGTCTTACCAAAAATAACTAGTTACGTTCCGAACATTCCGAGTTCATTCGAACAAATTCCACACCTTCAAGGTCTTTCTTTAGCGGATCCAGAACTGCGTTCTGCGCGTCCTGTCGAGCTCCTGCTGGGGTCCGACTACAGTGACAGCATACTGCTGCATGATAACATTAAAGGCCCGCAGGGAACTCCTGTGGCTATTAATAGTATCTTTGGCTACCTACTCAACGGTAGAATTTCCCATACTTCGCGCGGACTAGTTAGTACTAATCTCAGTACGTGTCAGTTGGATATTCAACTCCAAAGGTTTTGGGAACTGGAGTCTATTCCAGAGGAGACTCATCTTTCAAAAGATGACGCTATGTGCGAGTCCATTTTCGTGAATACTCACAAACGCGATTCCACCGGTAAGTACACGGTTTCGCTTCCCTTCAAGGAGAATGCGCCTCCTTTAGGTGAATCTCGCAATATCGCCCTCTCACGTTTATCCAAACTAGAGGCCCGATTAGCACGTGATTCTGTTTTACGAGCAGAATACAACAAATGTCTCCAAGAGTACTTGGACATGGGTCACATGGAGCCTGTCTCTGATTCAGCGAACAGTGACATAACTCCTTACTATGTTCCTCATCACTGCGTGGTGAAAAGGTCGGCGGCCACTACACGGCTACGTGTGGTGTATGATGCTTCATGTAAGACATCTTCGGGTCGTTCACTTAATGACAATCTCCTTACAGGACAGAAGCTTCATCAAGACATTTCCGAAGTTCTTTTAAAATATCGGCTTCATAAAATCGTTTTTACAGCTGACATCAAAATGATGTATCGCTTCATCAATGTCTGCAAGGAACATCGCGACTTTCAACGAATCCTTTGGCGATTCTCTCCTCTTGATCCTGTACAGGAATACCGCCTGTGCACGGTGACTTTTGGCGTTGCCTCGGCGCCATTTCTGGCCCTACGGACACTTCGTCAATTAGCGATTGACGAAGCAGCCAAGTTTCCCCTTGCGTCGCAAGTGCTTCTCAACAATGTCTTCGTCGATGACGTAGTAACCGGTGCTGATACACTGGATCAAGCCTTAGTTCTTCAACGTCAGCTCACGTCTATTTGCAAGGCAGGAACGTTCGAACTCCGCAAATGGACTAGCAATAGCTCTGAATTTTTATCTCACGTTTTAAACAATAACGATCATCAAGACGATTCCTTAATACTTTCCGCACTTGATACTGACCCTTCAGTAAAAGTACTGGGACTCAAATGGAATCCGAAATCGGATACTTTTACTTATAAAACGGACATACCTACGCGTAGATGTACAAAACGTATCATGCTTGCCGAAATCGCAAAGATTTACGATCCTTTGGGTTTTCTTAGTCCCATTACTTTATATGTCAAGCATTTAATTCAACTGCTGTGGGTGTCAGGTACGGGATGGGACGAAGCTCCTCCTCAGGGAATCTGTGATATGTGGTATCAATTTCTTGATGAACTTCCGTTGCTTCAAAATATCTCATTACCTCGTCATGTTCTTCCAAGCGTTCATGACGTGCAACTTCATGGGTTTTCGGATGCCTCCGAGAAGGCGTATTCCGCCTGCGTGTATATTCGTGTCACTGATTCGGACGGTGTCATCACCTCACATCTTCTTCTTAGCAAGACAAAGGTTGCGCCTTTGAAACGCCTATCGGTTCCACGCTTGGAACTATGCGGTGCTCTGCTTTTATCCAAACTCATTAAAAGGGTAAACACTGCTTACAGCAATGTCTTATCATTTAACCAAGTATTTGCTTGGTGCGATTCATCAATCACACTTGCCTGGCTCCGTTCTTCCCCCGACAAGTGGCGAACTTATGTTTGTAACCGTATCGCGGAAACTACAAGCAACGTGCCTGCCGCACAGTGGCATCACGTGCGATCTGCTGACAACCCCGCGGACCCCGCGTCCCGAGGGGTTCTTCCTTCACGTTTGGACCATCAACAATGGTTTCATGGACCCTCCTGGCTCACTAAGCCGCAGCCAGAATGGCCGATGTCACACATCAATTGTCATACTGACGAAGAACGTCGTAAACACACTCTCGTCACTCATACGAGTGACTCTAATCTCGAGTTTCTTGAAAGGTTTTCTTCACTGCCTAAAATGTTGCGCGTCGTAGCATTAATATTTCGATTTTATCATAAATGTCGAAAAACGCAATCTTACTCGACTAAGTTTGTTACCATTTCCGAGACCAAGCAGGCTCTCAATCGAATAATTTTACTAGTTCAATCGGAGCAATTTTCAGCCGACATCTCGCGTCTTCAAGACGACGACAGATGTACTAAACGTCTTCAAAAACTTAAACCTTTCATAGATGACGCCGGACTGCTCAGGGTCGGCGGCAGAATAAATCGTGCCAATGTTTCATACGATGCTAGGCATCAAATTATTTTACCAAAACGACACCATTTTACCAACTTACTGATAGATTCTTACCATACGACACATCTGCATGTCGGTCCTCAAACTTTACAATATTTGCTTACACAGACCTACTGGATCTTGTGCGCACGTGACGCAGTTCGTATGCGCACGCGCCGCTGTGTGCGCTGCTTCCGCGCGCGGCCGGTCGCGCCGCAGCCACCGATGGCTGAACTGCCGGCCGCCAGAGTCCGTTCTCTGCGTCCGTTCCTACATGTAGGGATAGATTTCGCCGGGCACTTTAATCTTAAATCTAGCAGATTTAAAAATGCTAAGATATTTAAATCTTATGTATGCGTCTTTGTTTGCATGTCAACGAAGGCTATTCACTTGGAACTCGTTCCTGATCTGTCAACCGATTCATTTCTCAACGCGTTACGCCGATTCATTTCTCGTCGAGGACTCTGTTCCGATATTTATTCTGACAACGGTCGTAATTTCGTCGGATGTGACCGCTATCTATCGGAACTTTACTCGTTTCTCAGTAACGAATTTAACGAAACTTTAATCAATAATCGGTTGACTGACTTGGCCATTACTTGGCATTTCAATCCGCCGTATGCGAGTCATTTCGGGGGGATTTATGAATCGGCCGTGCGTTCCCTGAAAACGCACTTACATCGTGTCATCGGTACACTAACACTTACACAGGACGAATTTAACACACTACTGTGCCAGATCGAGGCGGTTCTCAATTCGCGACCGCTCAGTAGTTTAAGTAACGATCCCTCAGATCCGTTACCGCTCACACCCGGACATTTCCTCATCGGGCAGCCATTAAACGCACTTCCAGAATTTGACTTTTCTAACGATAATCCTAACCGCCTCGTCAGATGGCAGGTTATTCAGCAAGCTGTCCAACATTTTTGGAAACGCTGGAGTGTAGAGTATCTCCACCAGCTACAACAGCGAAGTAAATGGTTGCACGACGAGACTCGTACACCCCTCCGCGAGGGTTCTGTGGTCGTGTTGATCGACAACACGCTCCCGCCGCTGCAGTGGCGTCTAGCACGCGTGCAGCAGCTGCACCCGGGCGAGGATGGCTTTACACGCGTCGTTACTGTACGCATCGGTAATACCGTAACTAGGCGACCAGTCGTCAAGGTCTGCCCATTGCCTCTTGAGTAGGCTCTTCGTTACTATTTCATTGCATGTTATAGTAATAAGTTAGCATAGTTTCTTAATAAAATAAGCATTATTTTATGGTCGGCGGCATGTTCCGTATTTCTATAGATTTACCGTCTAGCTAGCACAAGAGGGTCATTTGTTTCTAACTAATTTTAATTCAGCTGAATCGATAGCAAGTTTGAATGTAGATACGAACCAAACGCTTTTGAAAAAGGAATAACGAAACGCAGCATTTCTAAGACAGTGCTGCCAACATCAAAATTTTATTCTCTTCGAAAAACCGCCTTACCGCCGTGTGCGTGCAGCGTCACCGCTCCGCTCAAAATCCAAATTAAAAATTCCCAAAAAACCTAGCACAAACCAGAAAATCGGTGTACTCAAGTCCTGATATAACGCCTGTGGACGAACAAACACCGGGGGCCCCCAGGAGCAGCGTTCCTGAAACTTCGGTGAGTGTTTTCATTTCTCTCTTGCTATCGAAAGAAATTCCCCAACAGATCCTTTTAAGTGACTTACAGATTCAAAAGAGTCATTAGGACGAATCGCTACTTAAGGGCCTACTCCGAAATTCAAAAATCGAAGTTCGTATCATACCGTCCCTCTCACGCTTGTATTAAATAATCTCCTACATAAATGTCTCTGCATCAGAAAAAGCAATCTTTCGTAAAAGATGTCGAGCAGTTGACATGAAACTATTGTAGGTATCTTAGATTACCTATTAACACTAAAAAGCGTGAATTTTTTTTTAACAAAAAATTAAACCGACTACTAAAATATCATGAAAATAACTTTTTACCAGTCTGAAGTCGGTGCCTCAGCACGAGACAGCAGGAGTGATTGAAGTCTAATATATAAGTAGGTATGTAGGTGAAGTAGACGATTGTAGGTCCAATTCTGCTGGCTCGTGCTGAGGCACCGACTTCAGGCTGGTAAAAAGTTAGTTTCATGGTTTTTTGCAGTCGGTTAAATTTTTTGTTAATTTTTTTTTCGATACAAAGAATATATTTTTGCCTGACACGTTGCTGTTACGGTCATGGTATGACACGGTCTAATGAGTAAAGAAAGATCTTTAGCGGTATTTAACGACACACTAATCAGTAATCAGTTATTTATTTGCTCAAACATGGTATGTACAGTTACCTGCATATCTGCCACAGCGGTGCGTGCAAAAATATCTGACGCGTCCTACACCATAGAAATAGAATCGTATCAGATATTTTGTACAGTTACCCAGACGCTCCGGGCTCTGGGGAAGTCATGAAATTTGGTATGCAGGTAGTTGGGCGTCTGGAATAATACATAAGCGACTTTTTGACCCGATATTCCCACGGGATACCTAGGGATAAAATCTCGAAATAACAAGCACTGGGCTTAGAGCCATGAAATTTGGTGTGTAGGTAGCTGGACCTCTGGAATAACACAGGTTGTTTTGTACCCCGATATTCCCACGGGATAGGGATAGAATCTTGAACTAATAACCGCTGGGCTTAGAGTCATGAAATTTGGTATGTAGATAGCCGGACGTCTGGAATAACACATACGCTACTTTTATTCCCGATATTCCCACGGGATAGTTTTGTAACTAAGGGACCCCATACATACCGTATTACTTTGTGTTTTATGTGCAATAAAGTATTTACATACATACATACATACATACATACCTGTATTACTATTATTTTCTCTAATATTTTATATACTATAGTTTTTAAGTATTTTATTTGTAATTATTTTATTTTGAAAAAATGACTTTCTGCCAAGTTTCTTGCGGCGCATTCTTCTTGGCAATGATGGTCTTTCCGAAAGCGCTGGTAGTTTAAAAAATGACGTGTAAAAGTGCCCTTGCGGCCTATTCACTGAATAAATGATTTTTATTTGAATTTGAATTCAGATAGGGTATTTTTTTTTTAATTTCAGCACTGGGTTTAGAGTCTTGACTATTGTGCACTTATTCACAACACAACCTCAATGAAGACCACTATATAAATTTTGAAAATTTCCAGGGGAATTAGGAAAAATCCCGAAAATTTCAATTCAAACTACCAGACCGAATAGCTTACGCGTGCAAAGCCGCGGGTAAAAGCTAGTTGTGTTATAACGCACATAATATTACCTACTTGATTTTTTTCGTAATGGCTACGGAACCCTATCTTGGGCGTGTCCGACACGCTCTTGGCCGGTTTTTATAATGCAGTAACATTTCCTGATTTTTAATAGCAGTTTTCAGGAGTGGTGCACAGATATTAGCGACGTTGAAAATACAAACTGAAATATAGATGCACAGAAAAACCAGAAAAAAAAGACCAACACTGGGAATTGAACCCAGGTCCTCGGCATTCCGTGCCTCGTGCTATACCGCTACGTGCTACACCACTGCTGGTTACCACTGCTGACGTAATTTAGGTTTCGCGGGATGACCGTAAACCGTAAAAGTAAAAATTTGGAATTAAAATATAAAAATACAAAAAGATACCAAAAAACCAATCTTAGCGACGTCACCTTATCGTTGAATCCGAGAAAGGTGCCGTAGCCCAGCACTGGGATCTCGTAGCCGCTGTTAAGCTTAAACGTTGGTATGTTAACCTGTAACACGAAAGTAATACGTATGTATGATAAATAACCTAACCATAAAAAATAAAAATCATTTTTAATACAAGATTTTTTTGCTGACTGTATTTTTTTTTATTTAACTGGAAGGCAAACGAGCAAGTGGGTCTCCTGGCGGTAAGAGATCACCACCGCCCATAAACATCTGCAACACCAGGGTTATTGCAGATGCGTTGCCAACCTATAGGCCTGAGTTGGAATATCTCAAGTGCCAGTAATTTCACCGGCTGCCTTACTCTCCACGCTGAAACACAACAGTGCAAGCACAGCTGCTTCACGGCAGGATTAGCGAGCAAGATGATGGTAGCAATCCGGGCGGACCTTGCACAAGGCTCTACGCGAATTTCTCTGACTGTACAGAGAGGTAATGCCGCCAGTGTTGGGGTCTATGCCGCAGGAGGGCCTCTTAGATGGTGTTTTCGTTTTATACTTAGGTATGTATATGTAGTTTATTTATTTATTTTGTTCCCTATTATATTGTTGTAATAAAATACTTCTTCTTAGAAAATAAAATATAAATATTTATATATAATAATTATATTAATATTTATTTATATTAATAATATTTATTTAATCTCAACTTGCCTTGGCCATGGTGTCCGTTTCTCCGGTGATGCCGACACTAACTGAATAATTAGAATCAACACTTTTGCTTTTAACGAAGCGGCAATGATTAGCAATGATAACCCCGTCTCTTATAAGTTAGTCAAACTCACGTGTCAGTTGTTTACCTGGTCTAAGAGCCGGTGACGATCGACCTTTACCCATCTGACAACCTGATTTGACATATTTTTTAGGGTTAGAGCCATTCTCATTAAAATCACGCCCCCCCTCTAAAAAAGTTAAAAAGTGGTTTTCCCAGCGACTTACAGTATGGAGGTCTTCAAAAGGGGTATAAAAAGGTTTATGCAGGGTCGGCAACGCGCGAGTGATACTTCGGGTGTTGCAAGCGTTCCTAGGCGGCGGTAACCGCTTAACATCAGGCGGACCGCATGCCTGTTTGCCACCGACGTGGTAAAAAAAACGGTTTGTATATTTTGAAAAAAATCACGATGGTGTAAGTACAAACTTATCAAACTTACAATGAAAACTATACGGCTTGAGAATTATTAGTAGTTTTAAGAGTATCTAAACATAAAATATGCGTATACTCCATTTATTTTAACATTTGAAACTTAACGGTGAAATTTGCACACGTTTTTAAATGAAACAATGAAACTAATTAAAATTGTGTTAACTTCTATACTAAAAATATAATAAATACCGCTAATAAATGTACATGTAGGTGTTTTTAGTCAATTTGTGTTCGAAATACCGAGAAACGTGTTACAATTTGACCGTTAATTCAAATCTTAAATTAAATGGAGTGTAAATGTAGAAGATTCCGAACAAAATACAAAATTCATAGAAAAGTATTACTTCATTTTATCGTAATGGCTACGGAACCCTATCTTGGGCGTGTCCTTGGGTTTTTTAATAAATGTATTTATTGACAAACACGCCTAGATAGCTTGCTTATCGAAAAGTATTCATGGTTGTTTTTTTATTCAATTAATTTTAGTCAATTTTTTTAATACCTTCACTCTTTTGATAACCTGATTTTATTTCCAACTGATAGTTTTTAACATAGAGAATATGCCTTGGTAGGCTTGCCTACATAATTTTGTTCACGGCTACCTGGCAAGCGGGTATGAACAGGTGAGTCAATAAAGGTAACTATTACCGATCTGATAATCAGTCAAAATTAATATCATGCATGAGAAAGATTTTCCTGTATGGGGCTGAAACATGGACGATCCATCAAAAATTTCGCAAAAAATTTGATGCCCTTGAGATGTGGTGCTGGAGGCGCTTGCTGAGAAAAATGGACTGCTCGCCGCACTAATGTTTCCATCTTGAAAGAGCTTGGCATCAGGCAAAGACTTTCGTCAATTGTGCAAGTGCGAATACTCAAAATGTTTGGACATATCATTCGCAACGAAAGCTCTTTGGAGCGATTGGTGGTTCAGGGAAGAGTAGAGGGGCAACGTTCTCGCGGCCACAAGATGGACAGACTCCATTAAATCTTCCCCAAAGTGTTCCCTTACTGAGTGTGCGCGCAATACCACAAATACAGAGAGATGGAGAAGTCTCGCAAAAGCCGCAGCCAAGCTACAAGACAATCCATAACCACGACTACTCCGTCAGGAGTGTACGACTTAGAAGAAGAGAGATGAGAAAGATAATTTAATTACAAAATTAATCATAATAAGTTTGCGTGCAAAAAACCTCTCAAAATTACATAATTATTGTCAGGCTTAAAGTTTTAGAATTGGAGCAACACTTGCCAATTTTACTTTATTTTTTTATCACAATTATAACGAGGAAACGCAGCCAGCCTTATGGGCACCCTGCCCAATAGCAGCGAGTTGGGTGATATTTGTAAATATGGATTTTTAGGATTAGAGTAAGTTAGTTTTAGTTCAAAAGGTTAAGGGAGGCAACAGGCAACCCTCGCGCCGGCAGCTTTCTCGCGCAAAGAATCGCAATCGCAGTTCAGCGCGGGAATGCTGCCTGCGTGATGGGCTCCATGCCAAGAGGCCCACCTCTCTTTTTTAATTAGTTTTAGTTATTTTAATTTATTTTTAACCGACTTCAAAAAAAGGAGAAGGTTATCAATTCGGTGGTTTTTTTTTTTTTTTTTTTTTTTTTTTTAATGTTTGTTACCTCAGAACTGCGTCATTTATGAACCGATTTCAAAAAATTTTTTTGCGTTCGTCTAGGAATGCTTTCAATTAGGTCCCATAAGCACCAAATCAGGATCTGATGATTGGATCTTAAGGAAATCGAGAGAACTCTTCAAATGTTGTAGGGACCTATGGTAATTTTGATATATTTAGTAGTAACTCGAGCATTTGCTCTTGAAAATCATCATTTGGTGAAGTGGAACTGATGATGAAGACCACAGTTGACCATCGGAGTTACTACTCAATAATAAGTATTTCATGGGTTGAATTTCAATTGCTTTAACACAGTTGCTAAGCAATTTATGCTCCTCGGAACGGATATGGTGAAATGGAATGGGTAGTGAAGCACCAGGACTCCTCAATAATGAACGTCTCTGCATCGGAAAAAGCAATTTTTCGTAAAAGGTGACGAGCAGTTGAAATTAAACTATTGTATCTTAGATGTTTTACACTAAAAAGCGTGAAAAAAAAAATTTGTAACAAAAAATAGAACCGACTACAAAAAAACCATGAAAATAATTTTCTACCAGCCTGAAGTCGGTGCCTCAGCACGAGCCAGCAGGAGTGATTGAAGCCATTTACTCGTATAGTTGTAGGTGAGGTAGACGATTATAGGTCCACTCCTGCTGGCTCGTGCTGAGGCACCGACTTCAGGCTGGTAGAAAATTATTTTTATGGTTTTTTGTAGTCGGTTCTATTTTTTGTTACAAATTTTTTTTTTATTTTTTTTTTATACGTTGGATTTATATCTTGATTTATTGTTTTATTTCACACTTTTTATTGTCAATTAATATTTAATATTAGTTTTAGTCCTTTGAATATTTGCGAGGAATATGTTTTTCATGAAGCCGTGGTGGCCTAGTGGTTTGACCTATCGCCTCCCAAGCAGAGGGACGTCGGTTCAAACCCCGGCTCGCACCTCTGAGTTTTTCGAAATTCATGTGCGGAATGACATTTTGAAATTTACCACGAACTTCGCGGTGAAGGAAAACATCGTGAGGAAACCTGCACAAACCTGCGAAGCAATTCAATGGTGCGTGTGAAGTACCCAATCCGCACTGGGCCCGCGTGGGAACTATGGCCCAAGCCCTCTTGTTCTGAGAGCAGGCCTGTGCCGCAGTGGGGCGTATATGGCTGGGATGGGGGTGTTTTTCATGAAACATTAGAATACTCGTATTTTGCTGTACATGTGTCTTCTGTGTTAGTGAATAAATGTCTTCTTTCTTTCTTTCTTTCTTTCGTAGACGCTTCATTTAGCTGTCCTCGCACAGCATATCTCTGGTGAGAACAGCTGCGTGGAACGAGGCGAGGTAAATGAAGCGTTTCTATTGGTTCATTAAGAACACAATCCTCGCACATCTCTGGTGGAAACAGCATTAATTCGACATTTGCTTGCACCAGGGCAATAACCTATCTGTCCGGCCAATGTTAAATTTCAAACGAAATAGAAACATCAGAAAGAAGGAAAGAAGAAAGAAAGAAAATACATTTATTCACAACACAAGACAACAATACTATGTATTTGGTACAAATAAACAACACAAAGGTATGTGTCATTGCGGTTGTGAATCGGACACTGGCTCAGCATAATGCTGAAGCGTTAAAAACACCCCAGCGCTGATTTTCAGCCAGCACCGTAGGCAACCCTCTGAACGTTATAAAGACACTATAATACACACCATTAACTATATAAGACTACATAAATAAATAGATAATTTATAAACTAGAAAACTAATTTAATGTGCGACTTTAAAAACATAAAAATAAATTTATTAAAGTAAAGTAAAGTAAAAAAGGTTTATTAACAATAAAGGTTATAAATAGTTTACATTTCATTTTTGCGATTTACAACATCAGCATGCTGAGATGACTAAAATTGTTTAGTTATACATGAAATTGAAAACAAAACAATGCACTGTCTAGCGGACCCCAAACTAGGCTAACCTGTATCTTGGGGACCAGATGAGTTTCAAATATATAAACTGAATAGTTAATGCAAATGTATAAGACTGTTTCATTGCCAACTATGGTTTTATGACAAGGGAAAAACAAAATAACTTATTTAAACATTACTTATTAGATATGTCACATTGCCATTTGCAATAACAAATCGACTGATATTGACAGGTCAACAGGTAAAGATATAACTATCTAGTCTTGTTTATGTTCCATATTTTGTATTGATTGTTTACTGAATTAAAATAAATGAGTCATTACGGAAAAATTTATTTCACATCGAAAATACAAACTGAAATATAGATGCACAGAAAAACCTCAGGTCCTCAGCATTCCGTGCTGCGTGCTATACCGCTACACCACCACTAGATAGGAGTACAGACACGAATTTCTCCTATGCACCACATATCTCAGCTTGTTTGTTTCTTATTTAGTCACTTAAGCAGCGACACTAGCGTCTATGCTGTAGCCCTCATCGAGAAACTTTCAGCACCCCATCGGAACTAACCGCTCGCCCGGACAAGAGATGTCGCTATTAAGCAATCAAAATGATAGGTTTTGGAGTCTTTTTGTATTTTTTATTTCAACTCCAAATTTTGTTATTTTTACCTGGGTTCGATTCCCAGCGCTGGTCTCTTTTCTGGTTTTTCTATGCATCTATGTTTCAGTTTGTATTTTAGATGTGGATTTTACGGGATGATCGTAAAATTAACAAAATTTAAAAGCTTTAAAGCTACGCAGCTACGATTGAAATGAACACACTCACACAGACGCGCGCTCTACACGGCCTCTAAGGGGGTCTCGCGGTACTGCAGTACGGCGAGTCCCCTCAGAGGCCGTGAAGAGCGCGCGTATGTGTGTGCGTTCGTTTCGATCGATTTGTTCGTAGCTTCCATACTGCTTTAGCTTATATATATACTGTGGTACAGATCAGCTGATTTCGCAGGCCAAGGAATTACCACTACTTCAGGAGGCTGATGGAACCAGTCATTCACATGGCATAATAGGGATGTTGACACCACCAATCAACTGACGTACTTTTTATGAGCTGTCAAAACACAATTCTCCCATAGAGTTTCAATGGCAATAGCGAATTATGACGTCACTATCCGGCAACTCAGTCAACTAACTATTTATTTGTTTTAAAGCAACAAAAAATTTAATTTTACAGTAATCGAAAATTAATCTGGTTTTCAGGGCTAAAATAAAGCGTTTTTTTTACTGGAGTTGTGCCTTTGAATTATTTTTTAATGGCGTCAACATCCCTATTGTACTCTGCCAGTTCATCAAATTCCTTTCAATCGGTCAAAGGTTAACTGGAAGAGATCTCTTTCTCTTATTAACTGTAATTTTCATATGTTTTATATGTATAATAGGATAGGATTAAGTATACCTATACCTATGGAGGAACGACCTGGTTAGGATCGCAGGGTTGCGGTGGATGCGAAAAGCACAAGACCGGTCTGAGCGGAGAGCCTTGGGGGAGGCCTATGTCCAGCAGTGGACGACTTTCGGCTGACATGATGATACTGTACTTAAGCGCCATCTCTATTTTTTTATCGAAACCACGTGCGCTACTAAGTCCTTAACGCTCTAGTTCTTTAAGCTGATTGAATGCTATATTAGTTTGACTACTCACCGCTAGATGGCAGCATTTTGAAATTCACGTCTCGAGTTTATCAGTTTAACTTTTTCTACTCAACACTAGATGGCGCCATGAGTATCAAATATGATTCAATCGTGAAAATTGTATTTGTATTCAAGATACATATCTAAACATTCAACAAACGATCCGCTGTTGCTAAATCGATACGCATCATTAACTCTGGTGTACGTATTTCATTACAATCACGTCGGTTAGGTTGGTATTACGTTTTTTTCTAGCTTTTTTATTTAGTGTTCAATAGAGTTAGCGCTAAAGACGGGGTAATTATTTCCGAAGTGTGGTATTATCGCAAGGATGATTTGTGGACTGAATAATAAGTATCGAATCATTTAGAAATGTTTATACCTACAAAGAATTAGAGTACTTAATCGATGTTTTAATCGATACGAGAATAAAGACAATTAATTATAATAATAATAATAATAATAAAATTTATTTATTCAGATAACTGGGATCCATCAGTTGTTAGTATTACTTATAAATATGTTAGGTACATGGTGTTAGTTAAATGTACGATGCTTACTGTAGTGTTAGTGAAACAAACAAATAAAGAAAATAAAATAAAATAAAATAAAATAAAGAAAATAGTTCAGCACTTTTACTATTATGACAAGAGTTAAAAGAATCGCTTTTCTTTCATTATCATCTCAGCCAATATACTCCCACTTCTGGGCACAGGTCTCATCTTTGAATTACAGGACTAGGGCGTAGTTCCCACGCGGGCCAAGCGCGGATTAAAATTACCCCGTT
Organism: Choristoneura rosaceana; assembly: GCA_037349165.1. Taxonomy (NCBI): domain Eukaryota; kingdom Metazoa; phylum Arthropoda; class Insecta; order Lepidoptera; family Tortricidae; genus Choristoneura; species Choristoneura rosaceana. The sequence continues at coordinate 7,898,183 of JAZBNJ010000046.1, read as the reverse complement.
TTCTACACGACGTTTCCCTTCACCGTAAAGCTTGCGGTAAATTTCAAAAGTAAGGCACGTAAAATTCGGAAAACTCAGAGGTGCGAGGCCGGATTTGAACTCTCTAAGTACTTACTCACTGAGTCACATATACCTAGACGATCCTTTTGTGAATTTCTCATATTATTTCACAAGGTCAATATAATATATCTATCTACGAGTATTAATCACTATCCTTCGGGAACTATGCAATTTTTCGGGATAAAAACTATCCTATGTCAATCCCGGGATTCAATCTATCTGTATAACAAAATTCATCTAAATCGGTTTAGCGGTTTAGACGTGAAAATGTAGCAAACAAACAAACAGACTTACAGATCGAGTAGCATTCAGGGATACCTTTAGGTTAAGGCGGGATTTTTATAAAAATTCATTAACCCCTTCAATAACAACGTCAGAAATCAGGTCTCACGAACTTTTATAGAACCCGCATATAGCTAGTAAGTTAACTTAATTTTTAATGATAGGTACCCTTGTGTAATATTTATTATATACCTTCCTAATTGTTGGCAGTGAACGCATTTTCTTTCTTTCAAATTTTCGCGTTTATATTTCATGCTGAGTGGAGACCCTTTTTGGTGTCCTGTCGTGTCACCAAGTAATATAGTTTAGTGCTAGTTTTAGTCTTAGACTTGGTGGTACTTATGGAGCCAAAATAAATTTTTCTTTCTTTCTTTAGTGGAATTTCTTTACCAAAAACTGTCTAGTAATTTGACTAACAAATTCCCGAGCAACGCCGTGCTCAAAAGCTTTTAAGTAAACAAGAAGCTCCCTAATTGTAGAAAAGACGCGAAAAAGCAAATAAAGTGACTTGTAAAAAAGTTTAATTAACGTTATCCGACTTCGTACAGTAAGTAGCAAGTTACGTGGCCCGTTTTTTTCCCCTTGCGTTGAGCTATTGCCTGCTGTGCTGCGTTTGAATTTTAGCTATACTTGGTTTCGATGGGTGTTTAACTAAATGTAAACAAAACAAACGTCATGGTGTCTTAAATATTGAAATTATCTATTAACTATCTAAACATTTACATTTCATAATTCATAATTCATTTATTGCATTTTATGGGTTTTTAAAGATTTTACATTAATTTACATGTACCGGCATAAGCCCGTTAGGGCACAGCAATATTATAAAAAACAAAACAAACAAAGAACTTATTCTAGGACTTAGAAACTAAGACACATGGACAGTGTTCCTAAACCTTAAAATCAAAATACTCCTTCAGACTATAGAACGAGTTCTCAATCAGGAACCTCCTAAGTTTGCCACAGAATAACGACTCTTTCTCTATATTTTTAAGCTCTAAGGGTATGTTGTTATATATAGTTATCGCCATATGCTAAGTGCCGCAACTCACTATTTTCAAATTCGTAAAAGTGCTAACTAATTTGTTTCTTTTCCTCAAGTTTTGATTTCTAGGATAGTTACCTCTTGTTCGTTCAAATAGGTGTTTCTGCTTCTTAACAAATTTACAAATTTCAAAAACGTATTGGGAAGTTAACGTTCATATTTTCATCTTTTTGAAATACGGTCGGCAACTTTCCCTGTCACTTATATTTGCAAGTATTCTAATACACTTTTTTTGTAGCCTGAACAATGATTCTACGTTAGTAGATTTCTGTAGATTTCTGTATTGTAACCATGCCGCAGGGTCCTTTTTTAGATTTATTATAGTTTTAGCTTATTTAATTTTAATGTAGTTTTATTTTTATTTTTTTATTGTACCTAATCTATCTTTTATTATTTGCCTGTATCCCGAATAAAAAGCTTGTAAAATATGAAATAGTTATTTAAAACCAAAAAACTCGAGTGACTCAACAAAACGTCCAAGAGCGGAGAATAAATATTCGTAACTATTATCATAAAAGAAAGAAAGAAAAAGAAAGAAAATACATTTATTCACAACAAAAGTCACAACAATAGCATTAGGTAAAAAAAGACAAAACATAGGAAATTTTGCGTCATTGCGTCATCATCTATTGGGTATTCACACAATCTGCCTTGACCGGGAATCTAAAGGCAATGCAGCTAAAAAAAATTGAACAACTGACAGAGATTAACTTCGTCATGAGGTTATCTTAACACTACAAAAGCTTGTTAAACATGTCTATTCGGGAAAAACTTCGGATTAAAGTAAGATTACCGAACCGACTTTAACTAAATCCTATTTTACAAACAACCATACAATAGCAAGCCGGCCAAGTCTTACAAAAAATGTCCTTTTTCAAAATATTTATCGCAAATTCATCAAAAAAAGCTGCAAGTTGAATCACTTGAAAAATAATTGGGTTGGATTTTTTTTCGTTGCAAGTCGAAACTGAATAACTATTAATAAATAACATGTAATTATATACAACTGCCCGCGGCTTCGCCCGCGTGGAATTCGGTTATCGCGCGCTGTTCCCTCGGGAACTGTGCATTTTCCCGGGATAAAATGTAGCCTATGTCATTCGCTGACCCATAGATTATCTCTATGCCAAAAATCACGTCGATCCGCCGATCCGTTTCGACGTGAAAGAAGGACAAAGATACGCACAAACATACAAACACACAAATACACACACTTTCGCATTTATAATTAACAAAAATAAATAAAAATAGAACTAAAACTAACTTACTCTAATCCTAAAAATCCATATTTACAAATATCACCCAAGTCGTTGCTATTGGGCAGGGTGCCCATAAGGCTGGCTGCGTTTCCTCGTTGTATGGCATTACCAATACGTTGACCGAGGAAAGAGCCAGCCCTATGGTCACCAGTGGAATGGGCAAGCTTCTTTTTTTAATAAAAAATAAAGAGTTTTTTGCTTCTGGTCCCCACAGACCAAGAGTTTCAACAGCAAAAACTGCAAATACGAAGACGTTTGCCATATTCTCATATTTACGGCATTTTGCTGTTTCGGCCGTTGCAACCACCGCACCCGCCTTCAATGATGTCTTCGTAAGATGGGACGGCGCCAATGTGTCCACACATGTGGCGTTCCAAATAAGCGGCCTTCCCATTTGCTTAGAAATAAGCGTCATTGCGTCAAGTCTCTTTCCATCATCACGAGCTAGTCCTACCGGCTCCTAAGTAGATGGAACGTTGACGCTGGCAAGAGCCCGACGGATTATATTATAACCCCGTGTCTCGTGATGATGGTAAGAGACCTGACGGAATGACTCTTGTTTCTAGGCATATATGCAAGGTATACCTTGCCCGAGTTTGAACCCACGATCCTCTGCTTAAGAGGTCTTATCCTACTAATATTATAAATGCGAAAGTTTGTGAGTGAGTGAGTATGTTTGTTACTCATTAACGCTGAAACGGCTGCACGGATTTGGATGAAATTTGGTATGAAGATAGCTGGACATTTGGAATAAAATCATAGGCTACTTTTTATTACGATATTCCTACGGGATAGGAATAAAATCTCGAAGCAACAACCGCTATGTTTAGAGCCATGAAATTTGACATGATTGTTTTTAATGTAACGTCAATGAAAACCACGATTTCATTTTCGGTACTTTCCACGGGAATTCAAAAAATCTCAAGTTTTCAAATCAGCTGCTGGATCTAATGATTTAAGTGGGCGAAGCCGCGGGTGATCACTAGTACAATATACTAAACTTATCTATGGGAAACTCAGTCGAGTCACTACCCCATTCAAGTAGCTACTCTTTCCACAACTAATCCGATGTAAACCACCCCTCGTCTTAAAGAACACTTAAAAAACGACACTAATTAAAAAGTACCCTTCGAGTATTTCTTTTATTTCACCCCCCCTACAAGGAGGTAGGGGTGGCTCGATTTATAATGCCGTTTACAAGCGTTAAAGTGTCAGGTATCATACAAAACATAATTAACTATAATATGGTTAATTTAACTATCTATATTTTGATTTTTATTTTATTTTTTATGTTTGTCAATGCGGGTTATCTTAAGAAAAAATATTTTTCAGGTTCTCTTTACCTAATTAAAATAGTTTTCTTTCTAAGATGTTAATATTTCCGAGTATCCTAAGCCATAACAACTATTTTCCCTAATTAATAGAACAAAGAATAGGTAGTAAGGTACTTACGGAGTGGCTGACGAGCGAGCGAGCAACACCGTTCTGAGTGGAAACTCGGATAGGTTGTGATTTAGAATTTAGAAGCTGTTTTGTTAGGGATTTAGTTGCGGTCAGAAAAAAAATATTGAAATAATTAATATATTTATAACAAAAATCTCACTTTTTTTTCATTCACAACATAAGGTACATAAAAGTAAGTTATAATTATAACTAACTAACTAAAACTGTATATAAACTTAATAATTAATTTATAAATAAACAAATAATTCATACTTTAAATTAAAAAAATAAAAAGAACTATATACAAAAATTAAAATTAAACTAAAACTAACCTATATAAACTAAACTAATATTACAAAATAAAAATATCATCCAAGTTTTCTGCCTCAGGCAGTTGATTATAATTATAACTTACTTTTATGTACCTTGTGTTGTGAATAATTATCTTACTTTTTAGAGTTTTTAAACATCATAAATTTTTTTCATTAATAATATTAGGGTACAAGTAGGACATCATTTAGTATAGCAGCAAAAAGAAACGGGTTTTTTTTTCAGCTTTGTTTTAATTTGAATTGAGACATAGGTACTTACAAGTGGCTGAAAGAGAAGCCTTTGCCTAGTAGTGAAGTAGGTTAATAGGCTGTAAAAAATATCTAGGCACGTCCTTAGGTACCTCATTTATTCACTTTTACCTTATCTTTAGTAATTCAGACAAGTTTTCAAAATTTATAGACTTGAATAAAAATGAGCTAAGCGTATTGCTTCTCATTACACGTTCTTTATGACTTAATTAATATAATTAAGTACTTTATTAAACGTTTGACCTTATCTTTAATGAGGGTTATCGCGTATGAATTCGCCGCTAGAGGCGCTAGTGTAGCGAGAGGTCTCCGAAATGTCAAATGTCACTGTTTTTGGGTGAGCTTCGCGGGTTTATTTATCATCATCTCAGCCGTAGGACGTCCACTGTTTGACATAGGCCTCCCCCATAGACCTCCAGTTGCTTCGGTTGGCAGCGGCCTGCATCCACCGTGAACCCGCGGCTTTAACCAGGTCATCCGTCCATCTCGTTGGTGGACGTCCTACGCTGCGCTTGCCGATCCGCGGCCTCCAGTCGAGGTTTATTTATAATTAGAATAATTTTGTAATTATTTTGCAATACCTGAAATTAGTTATGGCAAATATGCGTTAAGGGGCAATGAATGTCTGTGTTTTAAGACAATTTTGTATTTCGGAAACCTTTGTCCTACTTTACAACGATATAATAAAAATAAAATATTAACTAAAATCCTATGCATGCACAGATATTAGTTAATAGTCTAAACTAGAGACGATAATACATTTAATATTCTAAACATTTAACCTTTTATTTTTTATTGAATAACAAAATAAAAATAACTTAGATATAAAATATTTATTAGGTAGGTTAAAATGAAAAAAGCTGAAACCATCAATTATTCAGATTAGAAAGAAAGAAAGAAAGACATTTATTCACATTCACAAAGACACACAAATACAAAAAAAAAACAATAGACAACAAACACAAACAAAACAGAAATACATTATTATTATTATTAAAATACATTATAGATTAGATGGTTAGTAGTAAAATTCATAAACGTTTCCATTTGTATTTTAGTAAATTGTATTAATTTAAACAAAGCTTTCTGCTATCTAGATCCATTTTGTATAAGTAACTCAATAAAAGTATGTTTTGTTCGATGGGTTAGTACCTATATAAAATTCTGTATGAAAATTAATGTTAATAAATAGTAAAAAAAACCGCCCCACCTGTTTCTAACATTCACAACTTTTCAAAAGAATTAATTAAAAACTCACCGCATTGAATTTAAATAAAAAAAAGTATAAAATTGAGATACGAAATCATACGTCAGCATATTCAATGACGAAATGACAACTTCACTCCTATTTAAATACAACAAACAAACTTATACATTACAATATAATAAAGTGAAAATAAAACATTCCGTGCCGTATAAATATAGTTCGAGCTATGGAAAAAAGCGTCCGAGGCCCCGCCTCAATAGAGGCATGTTCCAACCACGCCTTACGAGGTGGGGGAGCTGCTTTTATTTGCCAGTCAGTGCTTGCATTCGCGACCCGCGTACGGCGTATCGAGTTTAAAAAAAATAATTAAAAAGAAACGCTGTCACATTTCTCCTTGACTTCCCGCGTATTTTGACAGTTTGTTTTTTTTAAAGTGCAGTGGTGTGAGTGAGTGCTAGGATTTTATGGTGATGGAGGACCTCTTTGGAAAATATAAGGGGTGGCTCTAATGTGGTAAGAGTTTAAGCAAAAATAGGTTTTTAATTATTACAATTAACTCCCAAAATATATTGGGTGTAACAGGGAGATTTTTGAAAAACGCTAAAACAATCTGACCGTATTTTTCGGCGCTTCATGCAATAGTTAATTAAGTACGTAGTAGATATTATCTATAGTATGTCTATATAAATGGAGTCAAAACAAATACTTTATTTAGAGATAATTCAAGCGCTATTTTCTGTTAATTTTACAATTATTTTAGGTATGCGAGTTGAGGTGGACATAAGTATAATAAGCTTAATAGATTCTTAATAAGCAAAATTTTATTTACTTAATATACGTACAGTCACCAGCACCAATATCTGACAAAACAAGCGCGCATAAATATTTAATACGACTCTATTTCTAGGGCCGGAAGGACGTGGCAGATATTTTTGCACGTTCCGCTGTGGCAGATATTAATGCTGGTGACTGTATCAATACTTTTGATAATTCGGACAGAATACAATTCATGTATTTATGTCATCAAGACGGGGAATTTCTCCTGAGTAGCGGACTAAAAAAAAATAAGATAATACATAGGTACCTACCAATTTGTTAGTACAAATTTTAAATTTACCAAATCGCTTCCAACCCATCAATATTTCAGAAATCACAGGAATCTATTCAAAACCCTGGTTGCCTTTTGTATTTTATATATACTACTAGCTTTTGCCCGCGGCTTCACCCACGTGGAATTCGGTTATCGTTCGCTATCCCTCGGGAACTGTGCATTTTCCGGGATAAAAGTAGCCTATGTCGCTTTCTGATCCGTAAACTATCTCTATGCCAAAAATCACGTCGATCTGACACTCCGTTTCGACGCGAAAGACGGACAAACATACAAAATTCGATCTAGCTTGGTCTTATCTCTGGGAAAAGATTTGTTATAGAGTTCTAGCCTAAGCAAAGCTCCGTCGCCCAGGTAGGTACTAATATTATAAACGTCTGTATGATAAAGTTTTAAAGGTGAACCCGCTGAATAAATTTCTGAGAAATTTACGAGTAGTCAGAAAATTATTTGCAATCCATACTAATGTTATAAATGCGAAAGTGTGTCTGTTTGTGTGCTTGTATGTTTGTCCGTCTTTCACGCCGTAGGGGAGACCAGGGATGAACGTAACATTTTTCATTTTTGACGTAATATCTCACACGTTTCAAGGAATTTTGAAATTTCAGTTAATATGCCAGATAGATTGGTCTTTCAACTATATTTTAGCTCTAGATTAAATGCGACTGGTATTACATATTTTGAAAAAATCGACCATATAAAAAAAGTGGAATCTGTTACAACCACCCCTACCCCTAGGGTTGGTTGTAACAGTACAAAGGGACGATTGTAAAATTGCAAATAAAAACAAAAATATGTTTATAATCAATATTTTTATTTATAATGAGCTTTTTACTTAGGTTTAGATCTTAATTTCACCATAAATATTAACTATTTTTTCAAAACATAGCAATCTACTTAGATAATCAACATGATTTAAAAAAAAACATAATTTAATTTGTTTTTAGAAGAATATAACATTTAATTAACAATTGAAACGCCAATGGTTTTAGTTCTTTGGTCATTGATCCGTATTAATTTAGGAACAATGAAGTGTGTCATAATAATAATAAAATACTCGGCCAATATTTTTTCTCTCTCATCATTAAAAACATGTTTCTTTGATACGTAGTCTAAGTCTTTTGAAAGGCTTTTAGAACCTTGCTGGACATTTTTTCTTCTTTTGCGCATATAAATAAAGTGATTTTTGGCATAGAGATAGTTTATGGGTCAGAAAGTGACTAGGCTATTTTTTATCCCGGAAAAATGTACAATACCCGAGGGAATAGCGCGCGATAATCGAATTTCACGCGGGCAAAGCCGTGCGAAAAAGCTAGTGAGGAATAAAATATACTAGGTATTTTACCCACCTGTATGTATACCCAGATACCCACTAGGTATGTATACCCAGATACCCACTAGGTATGTATACCCAGATACCCACTAGGTATGTATACATTTTTCGAGGTATAGCTAATTATTAAAAATATCTATTATATATTGAAACTGATAATTCGATAATCTGTTATACAAAACGAGTGTTTGTGTGTATGTTTGTCCATCTTTCACGTCGAAACGGAGCAAAGTATCGACGTGATTTTTGGCATAGAGGTAGTTTATGGGCCAGAGAGTGACATAGGCTACTTTTTATCTTGGAAAAATGCACAATGCCCGAGGAACATCGCGCGATAACTGAATTCTACGCGGGCGAAGCCGCAGGCAAAAGCTAGTCCTGTATAGATCCAATGACGGCTTTTTAGTCGACTTCGAGGAGGTTTCGTCTCAAAGCATTTTTTACTAATTAAAACAATGCGTCGGGTGTTGAGAATAGTTTTAAAACTGCTTGATAGGTACTATCGAACCAACTGAATCTTCCCACTATGGAACCTTGTCGTAGCAAATGTCATAGTGACATCGCGTTGCTTGACAAGGGAATTATGACTTACATACTGTGAGAGCGTTCTGCGGTCGGTCAGGAATCAAATGTTTAGTTGGTTAGTTTATTTATTTACTCAACATAAAAATTACATTATATAACCACTTGACAGTCCAACGATACCATGGTATCCAAAACCAAAATGCTTCAAACCGTCTATGGATACTTTGGTATTGTTTAGTTTGGTTGTGTGTGTGTTTTATGTGTGTCTTCTGTGTTAGTGAATAAATGTCTTCTTTCTTTCTTTCTTTTTAATTTTGATTTTGTGAATAAATCATAAATTACAAAACATTAATTTAACGTCTCAGTATTTCTTCTCTTTTTTATAACCATGTAGTTAAAAAATTGTGGAAACAGCGCGTTTCATTTATCTATCTATCTATATAAATAAAAATGAATCGTAAAATGTGTTGCTAAGCGCAAAACTCGAGAACGGCTGGATCGATTTTGTTGTATTATGAGGTCCACGTAAATCAAACACGAGCTTCGGATAAGGACTGACTGTATTACTTAATTACATTACCCTCATTACAATACTTAAACTACCTACAATTTCCATTTTTTTTTTTTTTTTTTTTAGTCTAATCTATAATTTAGAAAGAGTACTTATTATACTCAATCCCTCTAATACAATAAAAACAATCAATATTATTTTAAGGTATCGGATCTCCTGTATATATGCATTAATTCAATGGTAAACATTCAAATTTAAAAATATAAAAGTAAATTGATACATTATTATTTTTAATTTTATAATATAGGTGTTTTTTTATATCATTTTATTTCATCACATTAAAATTAAATATGTTCATATTTTGTAACATGCATAATAATTTATACCTATACTTACGTATGCATGCAATTATCCAGTAGCAATTTTCAATTAATTAAAGTTTATAAATAAATTTCATGCCCTATATATATTTACATTATTAATATTGAATAGGTATGTAGGTACAGATACATTACATTTATAATTGAGTTAATAGCGAATAAACCTTATTTACTCGATCTCATTAACATTTGTTCACGCGATTTTGAATCTATAACATCTTCATTTTATAGTTCAAATTCATTACTTAACTTCATTAAGTTAGCATTCAATTAATTATTATATATTTTTTTTAATTACTTATTTATTTATTTACACACATCTATAATTTAATTACAGGCTAAAAATATTCTTTATTATTTTAATTAATCACAAATTCATACATTACATTCATTTATTAATTATTTAATTCAGTAGGCAAACAATAATCACTTCATTGATACAATAACAAGAAAGATTTGATTAATTATACATTATTACAAATAATTACCTACTTTACGATTGATTTAATAATACACATTTAATAATATACATTTTTGTAGGTATTCTTGTTGACACGATCAGGTTGCGGTGGAATCGTGTTTCTATTGTTCAATAGCCCCACCGATCAGGTGGTATAACCGACCTGCCAAAACGAGTGACATAATAATTACTTTCATTATTCGTGGCGTTGCTGGACACTGGGGCCGCACGGGAATCGAACCCGCTCTGCGCGCACGGTTGCTGCACTTGCGCTAACGGGGTATTTAAGCATGACGTCATCGCGTTATTACTCGAGACTGCTATATCGTCGTAAGGCAGCGAACATATTGTGTTCCGTGCGGTCGAAATATCAGGGCGACGTTCAGAGTCTTTTATTAAGTGACGTCTATTTCTTATCAGAACACCACCATCAGCCAATTTTATTGCGTATGACCGTATTCCACGTAATGATAAGATTTTTGCACTAACCCAACATTTGTTTACCCTTACTTTTACTTTTTGTCCTGGAACTAAAGGTGTTAAACTGCGAGCATTCCGGTCGTAATACAACTTCTGTTTTTCCTGACGCAATTGCAACTCTAATCTAACGTGTTTTTGAACTTTTGGTTGTAATAGCTTCGGTGGGCATGGTACGATACTTCTCATCTTACGATTATTTAAGAGCTCAGACGGGGACGCCAGTTTATTACTAATAGGAGTATTTAAATACTCCAGCAAGGCTACCCTAAAATCAGTGCCTTCCACACAAGTTTTCTTCAGCATATTTTTAATAGTTTGTATATTTCGCTCTGCCTGTCCATTTGACTGGGCGTAAAGTGGTGAAGAGGTAATATGCTGAAAATTCCATTGTTTGGAAAACATTTCAAAATGTTGAGAACGAAACTCTGGGCCATTATCTGACATTACAATGTCTGGTATACCTTGATGACTGAAAATTACTTTCATTTGCTGTATAATATGATCCGATGTTAAAGAATTCAATTGTGCAACTTCAACAAATTTACTGAAATAATCCACTGCGAGCAAATACTTGTAACCTTTAAAGTGAAAAACGTCAACTCCAATTTTCGACCAGGCCCTGCTCGGTATTTCATGAGGAATGAGCGGTTCCTTTCTATTTTCATTTTTATACATAATACACGCCTGACAGTTGTTTATCAAATCTTCCAATTGTGTATTTATATTTGGCCAAAACATAATCTCTCGAATTCTTAGTCTACATTTTTCCAACCCTAAATGGCCTATGTGCACGCGCCTCAACATTTCGCTACGTAAAGCATGCGGAATTATTATTCTATTTCCTTTCCATAACATACCATAAGCCATAGATAGTTCGTCTCGATACCCCCAGTACGATCTAACATTACTATTTACATCCTGTTTGTGCGTCGGCCATCCATTCTGAATATATTCAGATAATGACTGCAACTCCAAATCGCTTTTAGTCAACTTTTGTATTTGCACAAAATGTGTGTCCACGAGTGGGTTACTAACTGCAACTGCGCACACCTGCGCTCGCGCGTCCAAGTAATCGCGCGGCTCGGTTATCGGCCCGCTACTCGGTTCGACGGCACGAGACAGAGTGTCAGCAATAAATAAATACTTTCCGGGCTTGTACAGTAATTTAAAAGAATAGGGTTGTAAACGCAAAAGCATTCTTTGTAGTCTTGCTGGGGCACTTGCTATTGGTTTACAAATAATGCTGACCAATGGCTTATGGTCTGTTTCAATAGTTATGTCGCTGCGGCCGTATATGTAGGTATAAAACTTTTCACATGCGTATACGCATGCTAAAAGTTCTTTTTCAATCTGGGCATAATTTTGCTCAGCTTTAGTAAGGGATCGCGATGCATAACAGACTGGTAGGTTGTCTTGCATAAGACATGCACCTAGTCCATTTTTTGAAGCATCTACAGAAATGACTACAGGTTTGCTCACACTGTAAAATTGTAAAATTGGAACGCTTGACAAATATTTTTTTAGTTCAGTAAAGGCCCGTTCATGTTGCTCATTCCAGTGCCATTCTATATCCTTTTTAAGCAACTCTCTTAGCACGTGATTTTTATTAGACAGATTAGGTATAAAATTTCCTACGTAGTTAACCATACCCAGAAACCTCTCCAAATCCTTGACATTCACCGGGCGGGGCATGTTTCTTATCGCCGATGTATGCGAGTCATCGGGATAGATGCCATTTGGTGTGATTATATGCCCCAAATACTTTATTTCATTTAGCCCAAATCTACATTTATTTTTATTAAGTTTTAAATTTACCTGCCTACACCTGTCTAGAACCGCTTTCAGCCTATGATCGTGTTGCTCTTTAGTACGGCCGTAAATAAGTAAATCGTCAACAAACAAACAGACACCAGGCAAATCATCAAATAATTCATACATTCGTTTATGAAAAACTTCTGAAGCAGATGTGATGCCAAATGGTAAACGCAGAAACTTGTAGCGCCCAAAAGTAGTATTAAAGGTACATAGATCCGTGCTGTTTGTATGCAACTTTAGTTGCCAAAAACCCTGTTTTGCATCCAAAGTACTAAAATACTTGGATCCGCCCAGGTCCGCCGTGATCTCGTCTAAAGTGGGTAGCTTAAAGTGCTCACGTTTAATTGCTTTATTCAAATCACGCGGATCTAAACATATTCTTATATCTCCATTTGCTTTTCTAGCCACAGTAATGCTACTGACCCAATCAGTTGGGCCCTCAACTTTCGCAATAATTCCATCTCTAACCATTTCATCCAATTTATTCTTTATGGAATCCTTTAACGCTATTGGCAATTTTCTCGGCGCATGTACCACTGGCCTAATATTTTTATCAATTTCGATTTTGTACTCTCCTGGCATGCAGCCCACGCCTTCAAACACATCCGAGTAGTCTTGAAACAGACGGTCCTCTATACCATGCCCATTCACGCTAGATACAGCCAAAACCAACTGAACAACATTCAACTCGGTACACGAATCACGACCAATTATAGGCGGTGATGTGACGTCTGCGACAATAAAATCTAAAATAAACTCACGTTTTTTATACACAACTTTGAAATGGCAACGGCCTATGACATTAATTTCACTACCAGAATAACCACGCAATCGAATTGACGATGAATGTAAATCCTGCTCACGTATACCTAATTTGTCTAAAAAACTTCTTGGCAAAACATTAACATCGGCCCCAGTATCCAACTTAAATTTTATTTTACAATTATTAACTACTAGATCAACAGACCAATCGCTTAAAGAATCAGAACAATAATATATTACCTGGTCAGTCGACTCAGCTGACTGGATTTCAAACACATTGCACATCCGCGAAAAATGATTAAAGTTATTGCATTTTAAACACCTTCGTCCCGATGCTGGACACCTCGAGTTTCCACTGTGTGTATAGCCGCACATTGAACAACATTCACTAGGTCCACTATACCGCGGTCCGAAAGGTTGAGACCCTCTGTGCCACTGCGGCGGCACAGGAGCGAGCACAGCAGAGCGGCGCGGGCCGGGCGGTACGCGGCGGCCGCGATTCCTTACTGCACCTCGATGCGCCGGCGCTCCTCTTCGCTCTACCCACATTACGTGATTCTGATCACAGTTCTCGCTTAAAGTATTCCGCGGCTGCGCTTGCTGTCTTGAACAATCCGAATAATTATCAACCAAATATGCATGATGTTCGACAGACTCCTTCTGGATGACTCCCGCTTGTAATCGTGATATCTGAGCAACATTGCAGATGTTCAGTGATTTAGTTAGCGTCAAATCCGGTTCACGAAGTAGACGTTCACGCAAAGCTTGCTCTTGTATACCACAAATCAACCTGTCCTTTATTAAATCTTCCATTAAATCATTGAACTCACAAGTACTCGCCAACTTTTTCAATTCATAGGAATATTGTTCGATTGATTCCCCCTCCCGCTGGTCACGGGTAAAAAATTTATGTCGCTCAATCGTGAGATTTTTCTTGGGTAAAAATACCAAATCAAATTCACCAAGCAATCCTTTTAATGTAGCGGTTTTTTTCTTGTCAAATTGTGTATATACCTCCCTACACTGTTCTCCGATGATATGCAATAATATATTTGTCTGGACTTTCTCCTCTTTGCCCGATAGTTCACACGCTTCATGATAGATAAGAAATGCCGATTTCCATCGCTCCCATTCCTTTGATAAATTGCCAGACGTTACGTTTTGTAAATTATTATCAAAAGAAAATGGCACCGGCGGGGGTAGGACAGCTTCCATGACGCACAAATACAATAAAATTATTTCTTCGATACTGTTACTTGTACAAAATATGTTTAATACAGCACGTACTTCTCGCAATTCTACGTTAGCTGTAAACTGCTCACTGTAACACGGTTCTTTTACTTCCGCTGCGCCATGTTGTATTATGAGGTCCACGTAAATCAAACACGAGCTTCGGATAAGGACTGACTGTATTACTTAATTACATTACCCTCATTACAATACTTAAACTACCTACAGATTTCAATAATTCCTTTTTTATCGTGTTTGTTATTGTCAGGAGTAGGTTCTTATGGAAGAAAATTTAGAAAAATTACAACAGGGGCGAAACCGCGGGCAACAGCTAGTTAATAATGAACCCGGACTGTTTGAGGCATATTGGTCACGCGGTCCAGACTGTTAATCTAATCTAAGTGTTTTTATTATAAGTTTTTTGTACTGCTTTATGGTGTGCAATCCCTACTATCCCTACTTAATATTATAAATGCGAAAGTAACTTTGTCTGTCTGTCTGTCTGTCTGTTACGCTTTCACGTCGAAACCACTGGACCGATTTTGATGAAATTTAGTACATAGGTAGTTTGAACCGTAAGGATCAACATAGGATACCTTTTATTCCGATAGAGGGCGCCACCGCGCGCGCGTTAACCTAAATCTGCGCAGACGAAGTCGCGGGCATAAGCTAGTAAAGAATATTTGTATTTGTAAGTCTGATTATTTAAAGAATTTATGCTGAGATCGTCAAAACTTATAAAAATTATAATAATAGTAATAATGGATCTGGACTGTACCTACTTTATTAAAAAAAAACCGGCCAAGTGCGAGTCGGACTGGCGTACGAAGGGTTAATTCCGTACCATCTATATAACATTCATTAGACTATAGCAAAGAACGGCAAAAAAAATCAGGTTTCTTGTATGGGAGCACCTTAAATATTTATTTTATTCTATTTTTAGTATTTTTTTGTTATAGCGGCCACAGTTAAGTAAAATCAGTGAGTCTAACTATCACGGTTCATGAGATACCTACACAGATATAGACAGCGAAGTCTTAGTACTCAATAGGGTTTCCGTTTTTACCCTTTGGGTACGGAACCCTAAAAACTCCGCAATAACTTCAAATGTCAAAAAGGTAATATATGTATATGAAAATACAAGTATGTAATTAATTACCTTTAAAAACATAAGGTTACTTAGTGGGTACATTAAAAGTAGCTAGAATAAAAAAACAGCTGTTGAGTTTAAAGTCTATACTCAAATGGGTAAAAAAATTGCCATAGAGGGGATGACAGACAAATCGAACGTGGAAATAAAGTTACAGTGAAATGTTAACATGAGTCTTAGAGCACTAAACCAACCAGAGACGTCGATGAGCCTACCTCTCTACTGAAGTGGAAGTGGGAAGGCCATAGTTTATTTGCGAACTTCCTTCCGTCGGCGTTCGTGTCGTCATAGTGTGTTGTATTTATATATTTTAGTTTTTAAATGGGTCCCACTGAAAAACAGCTTATAATATATTGTGCTGAGTGGGGCCCACTTTATACTATTCGATGTTATTTTTGTTCCATCTAATGTAATTTTATGTTTATCGAATATGTATAAATAAATGTTTCTCTCTCTCTCTCTTTCTCTCTCTTATATACTTACACGGAGAACAGAAGTTGGGGGTCGAAAAATGTTCAAATGGAGACCGTATCGCAAACGGCAGCGTATAGGACGTCCAGCAACGAGATGGACGAATCTGGTTAAATTAAAGGTGCAGATTTACAGGGGTGCCTGTCGTACCGCATAACATTTTTTGTCCTAAAAATGTTTGGCCGAGAATGTTTGGCATACTGTTGAATGGCATACTACTCGTTTGTCCTAATAATTTTTGCGCATACTCATTTAAAGTTCTAAAGCAACTTTGTCCTAATATTGATAACTCTAAAATATTATTACCTAAAGCATAATATTTCTAACATAAAACCTCCCCTAAACCTCTTGTTCTGAGAGGAGGCCTGTGCCCAGCAGTGGGACCTATATAGGCTGGGATGATGATGATGATGATGATGAAACCTCCTGAAACCAATATGTATGTTAAGGACATTAAAATCTTGCTTGCCAATTACTGGTTAAATGTGTGAAACATGTACAACTATATTGCCAACTTTATGTACCACATTTGATGCAAATTAAACATGGGTATTTGTATTTGTATTTGACGCGAGCGAGCGAAGCGACCGAGCAAGACCTTCCGGGTAGGGCATGCAATATTCGGCCTAATTCAGTATTCGAGTTTTACGAATATCGTACTATTCGAATACTTCGAGTAAAACGAGTTTTTCGAATATTTTTTAGAAATGAATGAAAAAGCCTTACAGCAATAAACCAACAGGAGAGATCAACGAGCCCACCTTTACTTTTCAGTACCAAATTTGAACTTAGTCGAGAAATAAACAAACGTATACCATCATCCAAATATGTGGTCTACCACCCTAAAGTTGATAATCGTTTGCATGTCATAAAACAATAATGCCAATAGACGTGTCTGTCAACTTGAAAGTTCGACTTAAGGAAATTGTTTAAAAATTGGTACACCACTTATTTGGCTGATGGTACATTGCAAGATAATAAAAGTTTGTAAAAGAACCTCCAGTGGGTTAACTGCTCTAAGTTTCGAACAATGTAACGTCGTATTCCTTTTGCCAATAAATTATTTTAGTGAAATAATAATTAATATTTAATTTTGAGCGCACGCATAAGTTTGTTTGAACAAATGCTACAACATTGTTCGGAACTACGCGCGTTTGTTGCTTTTGTTGTAATTACGTATTTGACGCTGTGTTTGTTTGTAATGTTGTAGAGACGCGAGAATTGTTAATGTCATGCTATAATAGGTATTTACCCAATGACATTTAAACCAGGACGCACATTGCCGAATAAAATCCCCTTTAAAGAATGTCAGAACAATTGATTTGTTTGCGTGACAAATAAAATCATCTCACACAAAATAATAAAAATAATACGAGACGAAATTTGAACCTAGTCTTTACTCTATTACCGGCGAATTTCGCTAGCGGCAAAACTCCACAACGCTTGACACTTGACAACAACGTACTGAGAAAAAAGAAGGCCACTTTTACCAAAGTGGCAGGTGAGCATTCTACCAACCTATCCACCTACTATCGACCTACCGATCGACCTATCGACCAACCTATCGACCTAACCTATCCCGGTAATCTGAACCAGTGATTTTAGGCCAGTGATTACCAAAGTGGCGCTCATTTGGCTCGGACATATTTGGGCGCGCGATTGTGAATACCTATAATTCATCAAAGTATTTACCTATAGGAACACGATAACAGTCCGCGTGAACATGAAACTACCGTGAGACTCGCTCATATTAAATGATATTGTAACGGATAATTCACGTCTTAAATCGAGTTTAGCTCGACATGTTTCGGGCTATTTCGTAGCCCTTCTTCAAGGGAGCATGCGTGAGTTACCCGTTACAATATCATTTAATATGGCGTCTGCCAAAAAGAATATGGCGGTGAATGAAAAATAAATGTATTGCAATAATATGGGTATCAAAAGAAAGTTAATAAAATAGCCCATTAATCGATTGCGCTCTTGATTCTGAGTAAAAGCCATAATATTTCACACGGAAACACAAGCCGAAACATGAATGCACAGAAAAACCAGAAAAATAGACCAGCGCTGGGAATCGAACCCAGGTCCTCAGCATTCCGTGCTGCGTGCTATTCCCCTACACCACCACTGGACAGGAGACTAGACACGAATTTTTCCTATGCACCCATATTTCAACTTGGATTCTTTTCATTTGTCACTTTAGCAGCGACACTAACGCCATCTATGATCTACGTTCTCAACGAGAAACATTTTTTTTTTTTTTTTTTTTTTTTTTTGTGTTTCCGTGTGAAATATTAAACTTTCACGGGATAACCGTAAAAGAAACAAAAAATTTGGAGTTGAAATAAAAAATACAAAAAGACTCCAAATCGTAATCTTGATTTGATTGCTTAATAGCGACATCTCTTGTCCCTGGTGAGCGGATAGCTTCGACGGGAGTGAAAAATGTTTCTCGTTGAGAACGTAGATCATAGATGGCGTTAGTGTCGCTGCTAAAGTGACAAATGAAAAGAATCCAAGTTGAAATATGGGTGCATAGGAAAAATTCGTGTCTAGTCTCCTGTCCAGTGGTGGTGTAGGGGAATAGCACGCAGCACGGAATGCTGAGGACCTGGGTTCGATTCCCAGCGCTGGTCTATTTTTCTGGTTTTTCTGTGCATTCATGTTTCGGCTTGTGTTTCCGTGTGAAATATTAAACTTTCACGGGATAACCGTAAAAGAAACAAAAAATTTGGAGTTGAAATAAAAAATACAAAAAGACTCCAAATCGTAATCTTTAAAAGCCATAAGTAAAAGCCGTGGTGGCCTAGTGGTCTGACCTATCGCCTCTCAAGCAGAGGTTCGTGGATTCAAACCCCGGCTCGCATCTCTCAGTTTTTCGAAATTCATGTGCGGAATTACATTTGAAATTTACCACGAGCTTTGCGGTGAAGGAAAACATCGTGAGGAAACCTGCACAAACCTGCGAAGCAATTCAAGGGTGCGTGTGAAGTTTCCTACCCGCACTGGGTCCGCGTGGGAACTACATCTGTATACGAAAATGCCCGCTTTTGTCTCCTGAATCGTCCATTATAGCACAGAATAACTAATTATGGTACATAGTAAAAGCAAATGTTCTAAACACAAAAAAAGTCGCGGGCGCTAGCTAGTTCCTAATTAATATTTCCTCTCAGACATTCACACAATTTATCGACACAAAGCACACACTGCAGATGACATAATATATTACTGTTTACACATAATTTCACACCTGTAATAATTTAATTAGTGACAAAAGGAACTGTCGGCCATATTGACAAATTATGGTGACAAATATCTTGAAAATATTATTGTAAAAAGCGAAAATAAGAGACATTTCCTTTTAAACCACAAACCATGTATGGAGTTGCCTTTAGACACAAATAATTTTATCCTATAAATAAAATATATCCTATAATTTATGTAAATGCTAAAGATTGTATTTATATTATATTTTTGTGTTGTTTTTAATATTTATTGTCTACTAGCTTATGCCCGCGACTTCGCCTGCGGTGGCGTCCTCTACCGGAATAAAAGGTATCCTATGTTGATCATCAATCAATCAATCAAACTATCTCTATACCAAATTTCATCAAAATCGGTTCAGTGGTTTCGACGTGAAAGCGTAACAGACAGACAGACAGACAGACAGATAGACAGACAGAGTTACTTTCGCATTTATAATATTAGTAGGGAAGTAGGGATTAATTCTTCGTTTCTCCTGTCTGTTATTTCTGCCACCTACATTAGTCTGTTCATATTTATTAATTCATCAGAAATTTGGTTGTTGTAGAATAGGGTGTTGTAGACTAATTCATGAGCCACCATGGAACCCTTTCACAGTAAACGTCATTGTGACATCGCATAAATTAACAAGGAAAATCGTAATCTTTTTCTTTGAAGAGGTTCCATGGTGCCTTATGATTTAATTCATTTAGTCTTTGACCGTACCTAGGTTAGTTTTATTTAAACAAAAAAAACTTATTTTTTAAGCCACTGTATTTTTAGTTAATTTTTGCACTGAATGTTTTTCTTATTCTTCAAGCTTCAAAAATTAGGACTCTTGTTTGATGTTCACCTTTGCAATTTTAATCAACACTTTTAGTTGTCATTTTTAAATTGCGCAATACAGTTTACAATTACCTCCATACATATACATAAATTTAATATAAAAATAAAATCAGGCTCTATCTTTCCTATTCTTCGACAACCCTATCTAAAAAAAAACAGATAACCATGGTCTATGGTTATAATTCCCAACACCACCGCTAGATGGCGTCAGTAGGTTCTTTATGGTCGATGCTTCGCACGACTAGGATTTAATACCCGCGATCGATTCATGATAAAGCACCGCTGTTTTGTGCGTTATCTTACCTAATTGTAGTTCTGATTGCGTTTTGATTTTGCACTTGAAAAATAGTGTCAAAAGTTCATACGTTCATTGATTATTGAGATTGACTGTTTGAAAATGAGTAAAATCAGTCATAACTGAAATAAAATTTGATTACTTGATTTTAACCTCTTCTTCTCTTTTAAAATATGGCTTTTCTGTCCTAATTAATAGGACAATTTCGCCAGTGTCTAAGTATTCTCTTTGAGAGGCACGTTATACGTGTTATTGTAGTTTTTGTAGCTTGATAGTAAAATTCCAGAAACCACGTGGAGACAACGTGCGCATTAAAAAATTACAGACACGAGAGCAATATAGAATTTTGTGATCACTGTTCACTGTTAAGGTTAATCGCCGCATGAAACACTATCAAAATTATAATATTTCACACGAAAACACAAGCCGAAACATGAATGCACAGAAAAACCAGAAAAATAGACCAGCGCTGGGAATCGAACCCAGGTCCTCAGCATTCCGTGCTGCGTGCTATTCCCCTACACCACCACTGGACAGGAGACTAGACACGAATTTTTCCTATGCACCCATATTTCAACTTTTGGATTCTTTTTCATTTGTCACTTTAGCAGCGACACTAACGCCATCTATGGATCTACGTTCTCAACGAGAAACATTTTTTCCACTCCCGTCGAAGCTATCCGCTCACCAGGGACAAGAGATAAACTAAACTTTCACGGGATAACCGTAAAAGAAACAAAAAATTTGGAGTTGAAATAAAAAATACAAAAAGACTCCAAATCGTAATCTTGATCAAAATTATACTTCAACTAGCCAAAGAAACAGAAATAGCAAAATTAGATATTGTCTACATCCGCCATGTTCGAATGCTACTCAAATCTAATTGTCCTAAATTTAAAACTTACGTCAAAGCTAATGTCAAACTTCACTAATTGACGTTAGGTAAATTTCAAATTCTATTGATCAATTTGACGTGGGCCTTGTGGGAAGAGCTTTATTTTTTATCTAGATAAAAATTTGTGTTGAAAACGAAGTAAAACAGCCTATCTAAGTAACCATGCCTGTGTGTGTACTATCCATACTAATATCATAAATGAGAAAGTGTGTGTGTTTGTATGTTTGTGTGTATGTTTGTCCGTCTTTCACGTCGAAACGTAGCGACGGATCCACGTGATTTTTGGCATAGAGACAGTTTATGGGCCCGAGAGTGACATAGGCTACTTTTTATCCCGGAAAAATGCACAGTTCCCGGAGGAAGAGCGCGCGATAACTGAATTCCACGCGGGCGAAGCCGCGGGCAAAAGCTAGTTTCTATATAAACACAGCCAAGGAAATTTAATTTCGTGCCAGGGAACTGTTTCATAATCAGTTTCGCTGTGATTTCTTTGCCAGCCGTATGGGATGTCAATATGACATTAGTAGGTTGTTCCCCAAGAAAGGTAGGTAGGTACTTGTGGTTTCTGTACTGCTTCAACAAAAAGTCATTGTAATGTACCGTACACAGCCTATATTTTTATAACCACCTCAAACTGTAACCAGATGAGGATTTAAACTAGGTGCTGTGAACCGATATCAGAACAAAATCATAAAAAATGTTAGACTTTTTTTGTGGCTGTTTAAACCTAACAGCCTTGGTCTTAGACTGAAGATTTTATTTTATGCGCTAGAGCATAAAAAGTAGCTTTATGTCGCCTAGATCTAGCATAAATATGAACTTTACGATCATGCGAAGTGAAAAATTAATTTTTATTGTAAGTTATAGAACAGTGGCACTAATTGACGATTTACCCTGCCTAGATTTTCTCAATTCCACGTAATAAACAGAAATTATGATCAGTTTTATGAGAGTAATAAACGCCAGTGTTTGTTGTCATACATTATTTATAGGCGCAACTGTTTCCTTTGATTATAAATGTCAAGGATTAAAAAGAGGCGCGAATAAAATGAACCGCATTTCTAATTGAAAACCATGTTTTTTACCCGTAATAATTATATCTAGGGCTGCCATCTGCCATCTCTAAAATTTGAAAGCCCCGGATTTTGGAGCCTCCGAAAAAAAATCAATAAAAGTCAGTGAGAAAAAAATTATGACAAACGATGATTCGGTCAACTGTACGGTATGACTAGCGATGAGTATGCGAAATTTGGCGATCCCGTTGTTGGGTTTAATTTTGCAAGTCCATTTTGGTGCACTTCCAGTAGTTCCAGTGGTCGGATTGACTAGAAATTCAGTATACATGTCGGCGGCCGATCGTAAAATCTGCCAGATCACGAAATCCCTAGGCATATCGTGAAACGCCGCCATTTCATAATTTGGCCAGTTTAGGCAGAACATGAATTCCTGCGCTGTGATCACAATTCATACTAACCGCTCCTCCCTTCGCTCGTACCGAAATTTTTATTTTTTTCCGCATATCACGATATCCCCGGTATAGAGTTAGGAGTATCGACGAATGCGCTGCTCTAACAATCTGCCGTATTGCTTCTCAGGAACATCGTGAATATGCCTGGCTATATAACTTTTAGGCATATCATGAAATGGCGCCATTTCACGATATACCTAAGAACTTCGTAATCTGGCGGATTTTACGATCGGCCGCCGACGTACATACGAGTATGTAAGCTGGATGACGATGCAAATAAACAAAAAGTACAGTCAGTAAAAAAGTTTGTATTAAAATGAATAACAGAAATTATTTGTGCTTTCCGCATCCACCGCGATCCCGCGATCTTAACCAGGTCGATGCTCCATTGTTATAGGCCTACCGACAGCTCGTCTCCCAGAAAACCTAACCCCATCGGCCATCAGTCCTGGAATAATGACAAAGCACTAAAAGTATGTTGAAAAATGGATTTTGAGCCAAAATAGAGATATCTGTGTTTTGAAAAATGGCCTCTTTCCGGTATCAAAGTGATATTCCGTTCAATTCTAATGTTTAACGGCCTGTTAATTTATTTCGACTGTACCTGTTCTTTAATTAGATACTCGTTTCCAATCAGCTTTGCGGCTGCATCGTAAAATCAAATGAAATTGTTGTTTTCGCGCGAAATTAGGAACCAGTATTGCCAACCGATAAAAATGGTGTTGAAATGCGATAAACGCTCTTGTTTATGGTTTGATAGTGTTGGAAATGTGAACTTGTTATGTGGGTCGGACTATACGTTGGATATATCTTTGCACCTGCATTTGACGTCATGTGAAGATCAGAAATAAGAAATGAATTAAAAGTAAAATAATTATTTGGCTCACTGGCGACTTTATGATAGTTATGTCTATGCAACATAGGTACGTGCGTTCATGCAACTCCTTAACCGCCACACTATACACAAACCCAACTAGACTTTGGCCAGTGAAATCTAACCGCGCCTTTTTTACGAAACTTTAATCTGGTATCATTTTTGTGACTGTCAAAATTGACATATTGTAATTCTAGCCCGGCTTAGATAATTTTAATACTTCTGCTGTAAGAAATAAATAAATATTTTTTTCTTTCATTTTAATACAGTTTAACTTCCTACCATCCTCAATTTGCAAAAGTTATAAGATTATGTTAGTTTAAATGTTAGAAGATATATTTCAATGCCAATCTGGTCAAAATGGTCTAAAAATTGATGCGTCTAGTCTGTACGTAAATGGGCACTGACAAAGGTTATAAAATTTATCAAGAGACTTCTAAAGTGCATCATCAACTTTCACATTACTACATGAATTTTGATGCAGCTTGAAGAGTCCGAGTATAATTCACTTACCTAATATGTCGCCAATTTTAAGAGCGTTTATACCTTCTGAGCTGGCAACGTTGCATTTTTGTTATTTTTTCTCGATTACTCCATAAAAATTTAATGAAAATTAATAATTTTGTCTGATAGAACACTTCTTAAAATATAAGTTAATGTGTCTACTCCAATAATTGTTCGTTACAGACTTTTATTTTCTTAAAAAAACCGGTCATAGACATTAAAAGTCTGTCACGAATAATTATTTATACACATTAAACTATATATTAAGAAGTGTCCTATCAGAAAACATTTCTAATTTTCATTAATTTTTATGGAATAATCGAGAAAAACTAACAAAAATGCAACATCGCCAGCTCAGCTGGTATAAACGCTCTTAATGTTATCTAAGTATCAACACTGTTTAGTCAGCAAGTGTTGTCAGCCTCATTTTTTTATTTCCCGCGGTTTCTCGTGGACAGCTTTCGCAGACCAAAATCTAACACCACCACCTCACTACACTAATTTACGAAAAGTAATATTCTGGTCCGCGGACCGGGAGACGAGCTGTCGGTAGGCCTACAACAAGATGGAGCGATGACCTGGCTAAGATCGCGGGATCGCGGTGGATGCGAAAAGCACAAGACCGGTCTGAGTGGAGAGCCTTGGGGGAGGCCTATGTCCAGCAGTGGACGTCTTTCGGCTGACATGATGATGATGAATATTCTGATACTAAAGTATGCGTGGAGGCCATTCGATTCTGCTGCATTGTGCATGATTATTAATAATTTGAATAAATACCCAAGCAATAATTAAACGCAATTACGGAACATAACACCATATTGAGAACTAACTTGACCAGATTGTATCTCTTTCTATTCCGCCAACTCGCAAACAAAAGATAGAGACGGCTACAATTCTCAGCGCGCGCTGTAATAGCTCGATTCCATAGATAAATACCAACTTTTTTAATCGATTCTCGCAAGTGTCGGCAAAGACAACTCACATATGCCACTTTAAATGTGATAATATGGCGATAATTCTACATTGTAGATTACAAATATGGTATTTGATATTTGTTAAACCTAGTATGTTTTCTTTAATTAAGTGATACAATTTTGATTTCTTAAAGAACGTGTTTCATTCGTATACGGCCCCTAATTAATAAAAGCTTGTATTTTACTTCACTCTTACTATAAATAATTACAAAAATCACGCAATTATCAATTCAATTGCCGAATTTAATGGTTTTTTCTTATAAGTTTCTACTCTACTCTCTTAATAGAGTATATAGATATGTGGTCGGACGAGGATTTGAAAATCGAAGGTCGTATCGTACCATCTCTCTCACTCTCGTATTGAATAGTATAAGCGTCCGAGAGACGGAACGACACGTTCAATTTTCAAATTTCGTAGAAGCCCTGCTAGCCCTCTACGAAGTGCGAAACTCGAACTTTGTATGTTGCCATCCCGCTGACGCTTATGTCATTTAATACGCGAGTGAAAGGGACGACGCGATCCGAACTTCGAGTTTCATAGTAGCCCCTCAGTACCTAGTGAACCGTCATGAATGACGATTATAATAGTTTTCCCTTGCTTTTCACATGGCAAAGCTGCAGTGTGGAGTTCTTAGTCGCCCCGGGTTTAATCCCCGGTCGGGGTAGATATTTTTATGAAAACTAAGAAAAAAAAATAAAAAAAAACAAAATCAAAAGTCTAGTCCGAAAGTACAGTCACCAGCACCAGTATCTGACACAAACGTGCATAAATATCTGATACGACTTTATTTCTATCGCCGGAAGGACGTGTCGGATATTAATGCTGGTGCCTGTACCTAGGCGAAAAAGGGGTCTTATAAATGTCACCTCGTTTTATGCTCTTGTTGTACAATCTACTATACCACGCGCCATATAAATCTGCCTAAAAGTTCATTAGGTACTTAATACTTTGACGCATTTTTGAGATACATTTTTCATGCGACGTCTTTATGTTACTCCCGAATTGTGTTAGAATCGCTTAACGGTATAGTGCCTATTCAATTATTGGAATTATACCTTTACTAGCTTTTGCCCGCAGCTCCGCCCGCGTAGTATTCGGTTATCGCGCGCTGTTCCCTCGGGAACTGTGCATTTTTCCGGGATAAAAAGTAGCCTATGTCACTCTCGGGACCATAAACTATCTCTATACCAAAAATCACGACGATCCGTCGCTCTGTTACAGTGTGAAAGACGCACAAACACACACTATCGCATTTATAATATTAGTATGGATAGTTTTTGTGGTACTAGTCGTGACAATGAACGATAAGGCAAAGTTAGGCGGCGGAAGGTATATTATGCGAGCGAAGCCACGTGTAAAAGATAGTTATGCTATAAAATACAAATGGCATGTGTGAGTGACCACTCACACATATATATACATACCTACGCCATACCTTATAGGGTTGTGTGTTCAAGCCCTATTTGGAATTGCATTCATCGAATCCCATAATTATTCAAGTACCTATCTAATAAATGAACGAGAATTACCTTGCTGTATCATCACGATCACGTGCTACACGGCTGCGTCTGTGCGGGTTCCAGCATTTTGGCATTTTTTGGCATAATCCCGTAACGCACAATATTGTATTGTATTGTAAAACTCTTTATTCAAAGTCAAAGTCAAACTCAATCAAAGTCTTTATTCAATTTAGGCTATAACAAGCACTTATGAACGTCAAAAAAAATTTACTACAGGTTCGGAAAAAACCTCTGTTGAGAAGAATCCGGCAAGAAACACGAGTGTTTTTTTTTTTTTTAAAACAGATTCACAATATTTATAAATGATATCTATACACATCACAAGACTAAGTATTTGACACAATTTTATTTTTAACACTTCGCTATTTCGCTTTTTGAAGGAATCGCTAATGCGGGTCGAAATTATCTATTTCTTATAATATAAAAATGAATCGCAAAATGTGTTGGTAAGCGCATAACTCAGGAACGATTGGTCCGATTTCGCTAATTCTTTTTTTGTTGTGTTCGCTACTGTCAGGAGAAGGTTTTTACGGAAGAAAATACATAAAAAATATAACGGGGGCCAAGCCGCGGGCAATAGCTAGTCTTATAATATAAAAATGAATCGCAAAATGTGTTGGTAAGCGCATAACTCAGGAACGATTGGTCCGATTTCGCTAATTATTTTTTTGTTGTGTGCGCTACTGTCAGGAGAAGGTTTTTACGAAAGAAAATACATAAGTCAAAGTCAAAGTCAAATCATTTATTCAGCAAATAGGCCGCAATGGGCACTTTTACACGTCATTTTTTTAATCTACCACCGGTTCGGAAAAAAACCTCTGTTGAGAAGAATCCGGCAAGAAACTCAACGAGGTATTTTTTTTTAAAAACAGATTCACAATATTTATAAATGACATCTATGTACTATACATTACAAGTATTTAACACAATTTTATTTTTAACACAGTAGGTTCACTATTTGAAGGGATCGCTAGTGCGGATCGGAATTATTTCCAAATATCCCTGTCCATGATATAATCGTTAACTTTATAATAAGCCTTAGATATTAATGTGTTTTTGACAGTAGATTTAAATTTTGTATCAGTTTCTTCAGTAATATTTTTTGGAATTTTATTATAAAAACGTATGCAACTTCCCAAAAACGACTTTTTGGTTTTAGCCAGTCTGTAAGATGGTACTTTAAGCTTCCCTGTGTTTCTAGTAGCCTTTGGCTTATCGACGTTAGTGGGAAAATCACATATGTTCTTCCTAACGTACATGATTATTTCAAAAACATAAAGCGACGGCAGGGTTAGGATACCAGTTTCCTTAAAAAATGATCTTAAAGATTCACGCGTCTTCAAATTATAAATTGCTCTAACTGCTCTCTTTTGCAAGATAAAAATTGATTCGATGTCTGCAGCAGATCCCCATAAAATAAGCCCGTACGACATAATGCTATTAAAGTACGCAAAATACACCAACCGTGCCGTCGCCACATCGGTTAGCTGCCGTATTTTCCAAACTGCAAAAGCAGCAGAGCTCAATCTACCCGCGATTGCAGTGACATGAGGTCCCCACTGCAGTTTAGAATCGAGTGTTATTCCTAAAAATACTGTTGATTTTACAAATTCAATAGTTTGCCCATTTAACTTTATATTAGAAATTGAATTCGAGTTAGATGAATTTATCAATGAGAATTTAATACATTTGGTTTTCTTAGGATTTAGTAACAAATTATTGGCAGCGAACCATGCGGATATCACGGACAGGGTTTCATTGGGTTCAGTGAAGTCGGTATCTTTTCTACTAACCTTGAACAGTAAAGACGTGTCGTCAGCAAACATAACGATACCCGACTTTTGGCTTACCATATAAGTTAGGTCATTTACATAAATAAGATACAGGAATGGGGCAAGAATGGATCCTTGAGGCACTCCCATTTCGACCACAGATTCCTCCGATACCGCTCCGTTAATCGCTACCTTTTGCTTTCTTTGTGTGAGGTAAGATTTAATGAGTTCTAAAGCGAGGCCACGAATGCCATAAAAATTTAACTTACAAATTAAAGTATCATGATCCACACAATCAAAAGCTTTCGAGAGGTCGCAGAATACACCTATAGCGTCATGTGATTCCTCCCAAGCTTGCAAAATGAATTTAACTAAACTATGACCCGCGTCTGTAGTAGACCTGCCTTTTGTGAATCCGAACTGCTGTGGATGCATGATTTTATGAGTATTAAAATGCGAGATCATTTGCGTCAGCATTATTTTTTCGAATATTTTGCTAAACGCTGATAGGATGGACACCGGACG
Organism: Choristoneura rosaceana; assembly: GCA_037349165.1. Lineage (NCBI taxonomy): Eukaryota > Metazoa > Arthropoda > Insecta > Lepidoptera > Tortricidae > Choristoneura > Choristoneura rosaceana. The sequence goes on along the minus strand of JAZBNJ010000046.1, from coordinate 7,869,164 downwards.
ATAATCAGAGGGATTATCTTTATCACCTGATTTAAAAATAGGAACTACTTTACTATATTTCATCAAATCTGGAAATACACCTTCATCTATGCAGCTATTGAAAATAAAAGCTAAAGTTGGAGCAACGACATCTAAAATAGACTGTAGAACCTTAACTGAGACGCCCCACAAGTCTTCCGTTTTTTTTACTTTCAATAATTTAAAAGTCCTAATGATGTCACCGGGAGAGACATGCGTGAATTTAAAGTTACTTATGTTTGGAATAGATACATTTTCTTTTAAGAGCGATTCAGCTAGCTTTGAGGAAGACGCGAGACATTTTGTCGTTTCGATGGGGATTTTAGAGAAGTAGGTATTAAACTCGTTAGCTACTTTAACCGCGTCCGTTTCTAATACGTTGTCAATCTTTAGTGATATAGAGGATTCCGCGTTCTTACGTCGACCGGTTTCAGTATTTATAATTTTCCAAACTGTTTTAATTTTATCATTAGAGGACTTAATTTTATTAGTTACATGGGCTGCTTTTACTTTATTACATATAATTTTGAATAATTTTGAATAATCCCTAACATACTGGTGGAAACGTTCATCAGTAGTACATGATTTCTTATCATAAAGATCATATAAGACGTCCCTACTCCTACGTATTCCAGGCGTAGCCCATTCATTGAATGACAGTTTGTTTCCTATTTTAATACGTTTTTTACTACACGTTTTATCGTATTCTTCGCATACAGTATTTAACAATATTTTGAAATTTTCGTTTGGGTTTTTAGTGCATACTTTTAAATTGTTTACTTTTTGCGCGATGTTTGTTTTGAGACGGTCAAGTCTTTGTTTGTTCAACGGCCTAATTTCTATGGTTTGATTAACACCGCCCCTAGCCCGAGGTAACTTCACTGTTTGCGCTTTGTGATCCGACCGTACTCCACTGATTACAGCTTTTTCTAAATACTTACAAGTTAAGCAAATGTTGTCTATACATGTGGTCGAAGTGGTTGTTACTCTGGTGGGTTCATTAAATAAGAAATTTAAATTAAAAGATTTTAAAACAGAAATAAACTGGTCTTTTTCAACGGATTGTGATAAAATATCGATATTAAAGTCCCCGCAAACCACCAGCGCTTTATTACGTTTTACTGATTTCCTTAGAACATCTTCCATAGTATTTATAAACAAAGTAATATTCGAGTTTGGTGGTCTATATATACATAAAATTAAATACTGTTCCGTTTCCGCAGAAGCGATCTCGCATACACGTTCAACAGAAAGGCTGGACAGGTCTTTGCGTTCTTTGAACTTTAAACCATTTTTCACTAATATGATAGACCCGCCACCTGCTGCAGATTCTCTGCAGAAGGCGCTAGCTATTGCATAATTATTTACATTAAATTGCATTGAATCTTTTTTTAGCCAGGTTTCTGTTAAGCAGATAATATCTAAGTTTAACTTTTCACAGAGTAATTCTAAATCTAATATTTTGCCAGTGAAGCGATTTATATTTTGATGTAGGAATGATAGACTACTTTGCTTCTCTATTGTCGGTGTAGGTAGTTTAAAGACACATTCGCGCTTGAATGTGTCGTCCTAACGGGGCTGGGGGAGGGGGAGTGATTTCCGAATACGGAATTAATAAAACATGCTAAGGATTTAGCAAGCTTGTCGGGGGTCAGTCGGTAGTCACTAATAACATTATTAGTGTCAAAAAATAAAACGTCACTATGACGGCTCGTCATCTTAAACAATAATTTGTTTAAACGATATAAATTATTGTTGGATTTGTTTAGAGAAGCAGAATAGGGAAACGCACCTATAATAATGTTTTTAACACCTAGTTTTGATAGGGAATCGAACCCAGTTTTTATGTCCGAATACCTAACGTCGGACCCGTCACTTAACATTAAAACAATGGTTGACTGCTTAGTCACCTGAGTGAGCATAATTTTTTCAATTATTTGTTTGAATGAGGCATTAGGCATACAGTTATTTATGACACAGCTGTTTGATATATTATTATACAATAATTTGCCCAATCCCTTTCCTATCCTATCAGAAAATACTAGGGTTTTATTAACATTCTTACAGATATTTCCATCATTAACTGTAGGTATGTCACAGAATTCCGCGCTGCGGGTGGGTAACACGGACTGATTATCATTACGTAGTTCAGTTTGCAATGCGCAGTCGCGCGCTAACAAAGAATTGACGCGCTTTTCGTTAAATGTACATAAATCAACAAGCTCGGTCGCGGCCAAAATGTGTTCACTAATTTGATTTTGACATAATTCGTATTTGCTAGTCAAGTCCCTTAGGGAACATTCTAATCGGTTTATTTCTTCCCGCAGCCCGGACGTGTCTGTGACATAAGCGTACCTACTGTGTTGTAATTTTTCATTACATGTTTTTAGCTCGTTTAAGATACTTACACGATTTTTATATAAAATTGTATTTTTATGAACACTGAGATGTTGTTTATATAGTCTTTTTGATCTTCTTATGAACCTGTTTAACTTGAGATATTTTTTAAATTTATTATGACTTTGAAAATGCACTGGTCTAGACTCAAAAGAAGTGTCCTTGGTCAAATCTATTACAACCGGTGACCTGGAAGAACCTATTACCGGTCGTGTTGAGGAGACGTTTGGTGCTGGCATTATTTCGTCATATAGCCGTTGGGTGTTCTCGGCTTCTTGGCGTTCAATCTGTTCCTGTAGTTGGCGAACAAATTCGTGGGAGGCGGCGAGCTCATACTCAAGCTCATCTACTCGTTGAAGTGTTTGCTCGTGAACGTCACAGCACTGTTGTAATTTGGAAACTGTCTCCAGCAGTCGGTCGCGTTGTTTTTCAACATCTGTGTACCTCACATCCAGGTCGGCTAGTTCGCGTTTGAGTTCGGTGTTCTTTGACACTATCTGCTGCACCTCGTATTCGCTATCGTCACGTTCCCGAAGTAGCTGCTCACACGTCGCCTTAGACTGCTTGAGTTCTTTAAGGGCTGCGTTCAGTTTGATATCGAGTTCACGTGCAGTGGCCTTGCGAGTCAACACTGAGCTGGACATTTTGAGCTCAGGTAACCCACAGTGACTCCACCGCACCTGAAACTAACCGCAACGCAACTATATACCAAGCATAAAAAGCAGTGAAGTGAGGTGGTTAATAAGTGAGATACGAAGTAGTTGTGAGGAGAACAAGAGAGAACGTAAGCAAGACCAGGTAGTACGAAGTATCTTAGTTGTATGAAGAAACAGTGGAAAAGAGGTAATAAAGACAGTATTTATAGCTAGCGTGAACAGCTGACCGGTTCGTAACAGAAGTAGGTACGAGGTTAGAAATTACTGTCAGATTTTCAACAATGCGTACACTAATCAGGAGCTAATGAATTTAAACATTTAATTTCATAAGTATTTAACACCCTAATGTTATTTATTTAGGTTTATAGAAGACAATACTTCCCTTTTTAACGTCGCATATTTGAACTTTGTCCGTTGCACTGACGTTACTCCGCCGCCGAGATTTTACTTTGCGATGTACAGGTTGTACGATTATACTTTTTTACGCGAACACTTATTGTTAAATATTACACGGTTTTTTATGTTTTTATTGCTTATTACACTAAATATTATAATTAATTAATTAATTTAAAACAGCTGTGTCGATTTTGACGTTTGAGCGTGGCCAGGGTTGCCAGCTATCCCATAAAAAATACAACGGGGGCGAAGCCGCGGGCAATAGCTAGTTGTACATAAAAACACATGAAAATAACAGAACACAGAATAATAAGATGTACAAAGGCGAACTTATCCCTTAAAGGGACCTCTTTATTGTTCTTATCTTTCTATATTGTTTTGGTATTATTTCACGTACGTGTTGTATAATCTACTTTTTAGTCTTACGTATTTCGGAACTTCAAACACCTTATAACTTAACAATGGACAGTTAGAGCAGTAACTATCATCATCCAGCCTATATACGTCCCACTGCTGGGCACAGGCCTCCTCTCAGAATGAGAGGGCTTGGGCCATAGTTCCCACGCGGGCCCAGTGCGGATTGGGAACTTCACACGCACCATTGAATTGCTTCTCAGGTTTGTGCAGGTTTCCTCACGATGTTTTCCTTCACCGCAAAGCTCGTGGTAAATTTCAAATGTACCTAATTCCGCACATGAGTTTCGAAAAACTCAGAGGTGCGAGCCGGGGTTTGAACCCACGACCCTCCCGACCTAACCCACGATAGGTTAAACCACTAGGCCACCACGGCTTTTTGTATAACCGTGACGTGTTGTATAATCTACTATTTTGGTCTTACATATTTCGGAACTTCAAACACCTTATAACTTAAAGACAATGGGCAGTTAGAACCGTAACTGTAATGTCAGTTAATTAGACTTAACCAGAATGGGTCAATTAATATTATAATTCGATACCATTGTACGGATAAGGTATGCTGTGCACCTGTCTCACGGTGTTAGGGTTGCTGTCCAATTGTTAAGCTTTAGTTTATATCGTCGATCGGATGGCCAAGTGGTTAGAGAACATGACTACGAAGCTTAAACTAAAATAATTTCATATTAAATGATATGGTAACGGAGGGTGCCCTCTATTTCGCATACTTTTTAATGTCCGAAACTGATTACGCATAACAGGTTTCGCATAATTTATTTACGCCGAATCTTGCCGAAATTTAGTTCGGCATAATGCTGTATAAGCCGAATAGTGGTTTAGTCGAATTTATTTAAGCATATTATTATAATAATAATAATAATAATTTATTAATTCAGACAACTTGATCCAAAATTTTGTTAGTATTATCCTTAAGACTATGTTAGTAATTATAGCTAGCCAGTGACAGGGTATTTTTAATTTAATATTAACATGGCCGAATTTTATTATGCATAATCTTGTTTATATATGTACTTAATTTAGCCGAATTTTGATAGGCCGAAATTATGTCCAAATCTATGTTCGAAAATATGTTACCTAATTACTATTTATAACTAGAAAAATATTATTAGGTTAGGTTAGAATTGTATTTGTAACGGAACGAACAGCCACAATGATTGCTCAACTATAGGTTAGGTTAGGTTAGTATTTTGTCAAGGCGCGAAGCGCCTTAACTAGGTGGAATAAGAGCTCCGCGAACAGACATAAAATTGGTGTTACATTAAGTATGCGAAAGTAACTTTCTGCGTAAGTAATTTTCTGCATAAACAATATTCGGAATTCACAAATTATGCGTAAAGCCCATTCGGCTTACATTGGTTATGCGTAAAAGAATTCGGCGTAAACTGTTATGCGAAAACAGTTTCGCCATGAGTACTATTATGCGTAAACAGATTAGGTATGCAAAATATAATTATGACATAAAAAATTATGCGTAAGCAGGGGGAACCAGTAACGGATAACTCACGTCTTAAATCGAGTTTCGTCGGACAGTCGCGCGAGCAGAGCGGTGGCGCGTAGTGCGCGTGTTGCGGCATCCGCCGAGTTGCGTGCTCCTTAGAAGAAGGGCTACGAAATTGCCCGAAACGTGTCGAGCTAAACTCGATTTAAGACGTGAGTTATCCGTTACCATATCATTTAATACGAGTGAGTCTCACGGTAGTTTCATTATAAAGGATTTCCTTGCAAAAAGAAATTCTTTTAGGTCATTGATAATATGGACCTCCGCAAAGTAACGCCTGATTCAATAAATTACAAAACTTGAGGTCCTAAAGGTTATTAAATAATTGTAACGTTACTGATGACGGACTGCCAAACATCGCACTGTCTAAACTACCGGAGCTAAAGACTTGGATTTTGGATTCAATTTGTGGCATTAGAACATGGCGGATGTAGACAATGCATAATTTTGCTATTTCTGTTTCTTTGGCTAGTTGAAGTATAATTTTGATAGTGTTTTATGCGGCGATTAACCTTAACAGTGAACAGTGATCACAAAATTCTATATTGCTCTCGTGTCTGACATTTTTTAATGCGCAAGTTGTCTCCACGTGGTTTCTGGAATTTTACTATCAAGTTGCAAAAACTACAATCACCGAACAACGTCCCTCTCCAAGAGAGTACTTTGACACTGGCGAAATCGTCCTAATAAGGACTGAAAGCCATATTTCAAAAGAGAAGAAGAAGACTTGGATTTTGACAAACATACCTTAAATATCGTAGAAGAGCAATAAGAAACTATTTTATAAAATTCCTACGGAGTAGCAAACGTATATTTATTTATCCATAAGGGTAGCGTCCTAGGCTAGGTACCTATTGATATTTTAATGAAAAAAACTGGCTTATTAATTAATTCCATATTTATAGCATCTAAGTGTAAATCACAACACATAAAACATAAAACAGCACAGAAATATACAATATGGCAACATAAAATATAACGATGCGCCAAACATGGTTAGTGGGCTGACACCTTTATATTGCATTCATTTATGGATTATTAGTAACTGAATGTTAATGTAATGGTTATGGGTTCTTAGTACCATAATACTATGGGAAAATGGTGAGTTCTGCTCATAAACTTCACTGTCTGTTAACTTGGGAACTATGCAATTGGTGAATGGATTTTGTTTGATTAATGTTATAGCACAATACTACTTCAATGGTTTCTTTATCTTATTAGCCGTAGGACGCCCACTGTTGGACATTAGGCCTCCCCCGTAGACCTTCGGCATAGTAAAAGTGGAGAAGTACACTCCGTGAGCTTTTAAAAAAGCTTCGGATTTTAGAAGCATGCTTCCGGTATAGACGATGACACGCGATCGTGATATGCGGTTCTGTTGTCAACTTGCAAAACTTTTCAGAGTTACCGTAAAAAGTTATGTAGAGAATAACCATCAGTACAAAATAAACCTTACTGTAATAATGTTACGCTTCTTTATCTTTTTCTAATTGATACAAATAAAACAAAATCAGTATTTTAGAATTATTCCATCGTTAATTTAAATAGAGAACAGCCTACCTTAACACCCTATTTTGTTTGGAAGTATATAGAGCTGTTGTTATACTGTATCTACTTCTCTTGGGTACGTCAAACGAATTTTTTGCTCTGCTTTTGGTTTAATTTTTTTTTTTTCGAAATACCCGTTGCTTTTATAACCCGATCTTGAACCTCATTAAAATATTTACGATCAACACTTTTCTTGAAACTTTCAGCTTCTTTACAAAATATTTATATACATTATAAACAATTTCCCGTGATTGGCTATTTACAGAAATACCCTGTTTAAGTTGACAACCCACTTCGCCATTCGGTTGTCAAAATGGTAACCCACATTGTTCTTACATATTACTTTCCCGTGACAGCAGGGCTACTACGAAACTCGAAACTCGAAGTTCGTGTCGTGCGGTCCCTTTGACACTTATACTATTTAATACGAGAGCGAGAGGGACTGAGAGAGTTTCGAGTTTCGTAGTAGCGTAACCCTGCAGGACAGACAGAGCAGCGAGCAACGACTAGTTCTTAATTAACGACGACATTACACATTTAATTACAAGACAATTCGAACAATTTGTCACCACAAACGTTGTAAGTAATATGCAATAATTAGTAGTTTCATACATTATTTATTGTGATTCGTACATTTCAACCTTAAAGGGACGCTGAGCAGCTGTTTTCTTAAGAGAAGTTTCCCTGCTGGCCGTGCGGCATCGTTAGGGGTATTCGTTTGGGATATTACTGTCTTTATCGCTCGTGACATAAGCGCTCGCATCCGTCCCCCCCATGCACATCCCCTCCCGCTAATGTATATCGAGATAGCTGTAGGCTTTTCAAGATTTGGGCGGTTGAATTTTGGGTTTCGTTGTCCTCATATTATACGAAAAGTTTAGCACAGAAATCAATGATATTACATACAATCAAGATCTTCATCTTCCTATGCCTGTAGTTTTTTCGATTTTTGTAAAAATGTTTTAATAGTCTGTAATTATCGTGCAAAATTGACATCTTTTTTCTGTCGACTTTTGAGCTCCTTTAATTCTGATATTACACATTTATATGAAAATCTGGAAAACCACATGCATAGATAATTACGTCTAGTCTATACTTACAAAATTTCATCTACTTCTGTTGCCTAGTTTTCAAATGAGACCGGGACTACGTTTGTATGGAGAATGAACGAAGAGACTGGTGGAATCCTCACTATACTAGAGTCCAGAATTAGTCGAACTAACTTGACAGTTCATTGCACAGAAATGTTGCCACAGTTACAACTAGTGCTGTATGTAATATCGATATTAAAAAAAACTTAATATCGATGTGTTAAAAAATCAATATGAAATAATGATAAAAGCAAAATTTATTTGAAAGATTTCGTAAAAAAAAATTGAACGTCGGTATGGATGCCAGCCGCCATTTGTTTTTATTGACATTTCATATATGTCATTCAACTGAACTGCCATCAGGTTGCTTGGAACTGTTTACGTTATTGTGAAATTTTCGTTAACTTAATTTTTGTTGTTGTCCTTTAAAGTCCAAAAGTAGGTAACTAACATTTTCATTCCGCCCCTACACAAGGTTATATCTATCGACAAATATGTATCGAAATATTCCTATGTCTATTTTTTTGTTATGTCTGGTAACATTTTCTTCTTCTAGCTTCTAGACGACAATTTAGATACACCCGTTAAAGTAAATGGCGGAAACAAATATACTCGAGAAACGGGAATTAATAACATCAAAATATTTTGAATATTTTTTTATAGGCTGTGGTGGCCTAATGGTTTGACTTATGCCTCTGAAGCAGAGAATTGTGGGTTCAAACCCCGGCCCGCACCTCTGAGTTTTCCGAAATTCCGCATTGGGCCCGCATGAGAACTACGGCCCAAGCCCTTTCATTCTGAGATGAGGCCTGTGACCAACAGCGGGACGTATATAGGCTGGGATGATGATGAATATATTGTGTTTGTAAACTCGTTATTACAAGAGTACAAAACTAAATCAACAAACAATTGACTAACTTTGACACCATGTTGAGACACAGAGGTGAATTTATTCCTTCCCGTGTCCCTATCTTGGGGTATTTTACCCTACATTTGGGGTATTTTTCCTCCTTTAGGGTATTTACCGTGTAATTTTTTTTCTCTGTGTATTTATTTGTTTTCTGTATCACTTACTATTTCTGGTGTACAATAAAGAGTCTTTGTATTGTATTGTATTGTATCTTTTGGGGTAGAAAATTATTTTGGGTATTTTTTAAGGTAAAAGTTTTCGAATATAATGTACGGTTTCAAGAAACAAAATACTGCAGAGGACATAGAAGCCAAGACTATTATGGATGCATTTTAAGCATGTTTCGAAACGGTGTGGTAGTTTAGCTATTAGTTTATTAACAAATCGCATTTATTTACTTTATTTTTATAAAAAAAAAATTAGGGAAGTGCCTAATTTAGGGTAACTTAGCGTAGCGTTAGGGTAAAAAAATCTGAGGGGGCGACACTGTCTACCCGCGAACCATTAAGTGGTAAATTAGGTATATGAATAGGTATATTCCGTATTAAATATGAGTTTGTTCACTGTCCAAAGTCCAAGCCCTTTTATTTGCAGACGAGGCCTGTGAATACGACAAATATTGGCAAAGTAAAAGCACTATAAAATGGCAAATAGACGGACGAAAGTTATTTTATTACGATATTATAAAACGGGTGCGGGTTTTCTCGAGCAGCGCTGACCGCGATGGTTGGTTGGGAGACACCGCCGCAGGTTACAAGTCCGCAGGTAAAGATGCTCTACCTTTGGGTTAAAACAGATCAGTGTATGATCACGGTTTCGTACATCACATCATCTCAGCCGTAGGACGTCCACTGTTGGGCATAGACCTCCAGTCGCTAGCGGCCTGCATACACAGTTAGCCCAAGACTTTAACCAGGTCATTTGTCCATCTCACTGGTGGACGTCCTACGCGGTCTCCACTCAAGAAACTTTCGGCCCCAACGACCATCTGTTCTCTGTGTTATATGACCCGCCCATTGCCACTTCAACGAGCTAATTCGCTTGGCTATGTCGATGACCCTTGTTCTTCTACGTTTCTCATTTCGATCCCGTAGAGAAACCCCAAGCATTGCTCTCTCCATAGCTCGCTAAGCAAATCTGAGGCCATTTTTGTAGACATAAACAACTATAATTAAAACCAGCTATTGAATCGAAATTCGGGGATTTTAATAAATTTACATTTTTTTGTGGTTGAGATTTTGAAACTTTATCCCGATCCCGTGGTAATAACGGGATTAGGGGTCTTCATCGTAATTCATAATATCGTTTGTCTTAATGTGTCTAATGTTTGTCATAATGATCATAATCCATAACTTTTTTTTCTCTAGAACTATAGGACTTTATAGGTTAGGTTAGGTTATTACAATTGTGAATTATTTATAGTTATCAAGAAAAGAGAGTTATGGCAAATGATCATAATTTAATTGACAAATTGCAAACTTTCTCATACAAAAAGTAACAATTATGTGGAATTGTACCACTTGTAACGTTTGATTTGGTTTACATACCAAATTTCATTTAAATCCATTAGACATTTTATCATAAAGGAAGCAAACATATACACACACTCTACTAACTAGGCTGGGATGTGATAAGTACAAAAGTTCCAAAACGTACAACACTCAAATTAGCACACACAAACAATCCGGCAAACTAAGTATAGTTTTATTTTCACTGTAAAACTTTTTTATTTAGGAATAAAATAAAGTAGAGCACCTTTCCATACGAACTGAGACCACACACGATGCGCTTGCGCAGCAAAACATTTCGCTTAATCTTTACAACTTTAAACAACACTTTACAAACTTAAAAACAACCTTAACTCCTTGGAACAAGGCGGACAGGACTGCATTGATAAAATTGCGTTAATTTTAAGACAAAGTTAAATTGGCAGACTGTGAAATACAAAATGAACCTTAACGTAAGGGGTTACGGTTCGTTAGATTACAATTCAGCTGTTTTTTTAAATTAGTGGAACAGTAGAGTCGTTTTAATTTTAACTCCAGCGCATTATGCATTGTGTGTGGTCGGAATAAAGGTGTTTTTTGATTAGACGTTGTTAAAGTGTTAAGCTGCTATATTGATGGTTTTGTTTGGATCTGAACTGCAATTTCTTGCAGTTGTTTTGCTTGATTCCTGTAGGATCATTAGTTTAGGTTTAAAAGTTAGTATTTAGCCTTTTTTTAGGCTAAGTTTACTTTTTTTAATATTACATCATTAGTCATTACATGATGGCCCAAAAAAGTACTACTTTAATGGTTTACATATCTGTTTTTACATAGGTGAATCATAATATAACAAAAAGCATTAAATTACTATTTTGATGAAGATTTGACGAAGAGACGAAATAAGTTAAAATTATCTGTAAAATTTTACCTTTGATAGACTTAAGCATAACAAAATTTTCGGTTTATTTTCCACAAATTACATAGAAAAGAATTACTGCTAACGAAAAGGAATGTTAGGTTTGTTAGAACTGCTATTTGAGACAGAACTTACACCCTTACTACCACACAAGGTGTTAAGCCAAGCATGATCATATGAGACCACTTTTGTACAAACGAGGTTTCGGTTTGAGTTTCGGTGATATGGTAATTATGCCAAACAACATTAAGCGATACTATATTATGCCAAAAAAAATGTAGATAGAACTATTAAAAATACGCAAATGTAACTATGAAATTTTTAATGTCAAATGGAAAGAAGTATATGTTTTGAACCGCTAAGACTGGCCTTTTAAAAGTTAATTTATATTTTAACTAAATAGTACCAAGCTCATAATTCCATCATAAAAAATAATTAGTTATCTTTTCTTCCCAACAGATGGCATAACGAATTCAAAACAAGATGGCGGCGGTATCCACGCCACACATGCAAGATTCCCGCGTGAAAATACAGGAAAGCGACGAAGAAGCTTATTCTCCAAACACGCGGGACACAGCAACCCCGGACTACAATGAAGAAGACAAGGAAGACCGTCCTATACACGCCTTTTCCATCCACAACGTTCTGAAGAAAGAAAGGACAAGTCCTGAGAATGTATTCTCTACGGACAAGCTACTACAGAATACACCTAACTACGAAGATAATAATGATAACAATGATTCTAGAAATTCTGGCAGTGTCAGTCCTAGAATTGATTATGATGATAATCAAACTAATGAATCTAGAGCTGAAATAAGCGTTGACGATGACAATTCATGCTGTAGTGATGATACTGTATTATCAGTTGGTAATGAGGCTCCTGTATCTAGTTTTGAACACGACAAAGACCAAGGTCTTACTTCTTTTAAACATATACAAACACATTTGAACGCTATATCACAGTTAAGCCAGAATCTGACGATGAACCAACCGTTAATATTGCGACCTAATCCAATAACACCGAATCCATTGATGTTTTTGAACCAGCCGTTGCTGTTTCAGAACCCAATGATGGATATAAAAGCGCCGATGAACAACATCGCGCGACCACCGCCGAGTAACTTAATGAATCCATTCAGTCTTAACTTTGGAAGGAAACAGGATTTAAGAAACGCCAGAACGGACGAGAATCGTAGACTAAATTATATGACCCCGAAATCACCTGAAGAGTCTTTTATGAATCAAAGTTTGAAGTTTAGTATAGATAATATTCTGAAAGCTGATTTCGGGAGGAGGATAACTGACCCTCTGAATAAAAGGAAGGTTAGGAGGCAAGTGGAAGTGAAGAGTCCAGTTAAAGAAGCAAAGGTGGAAGAGGCGAGGGTGCCTGAGGTCAAGCCAAGTGAGAAAGGCGGGGCGATTGATTTGTCGAAAGGTGATGACAGTGCCAGCAATTCGGGGTCGACAACAGGTGAGTTGTTACTTAATTATGAGCAGTTTTAGAACCGTATCGCTCTAGCAAGGTTTTGATATTATTGCATCGTATCGAATATGTGTAAATAAATGTCTCTCTCTCTTTCACTCTCTCTCTCGATGCCAGAAATCCGACGCTCCGTTTCGACGTGAAAGACGGATAACCATACATCCAAAGATACAAACACACACGTTCGCATTTATAATATTAGTGTTAGTTATGGTATTTTGACTATGAGTGAGAATCACGAAAGTTTAAAACGTTATACTCGTAATATTACTATGATGACGTAAGTGTTGATGATTGTGGTGATGCTAATGACGCATGTTTGCAGGCACGACGACCGGCGACGGGCCCATGGTGTGGCCAGCATGGGTCTACTGCACGAGATATAGTGACAGACCTAGTTCCGGTGAGTGAACATCTTTAGCATAGCATTATACACAGCAATATCATAATTTCAACAGATGTAGAAGAAACAGTGTTTATCGCAGTCACAAAATAGTTCACTGCTAGGCATGGATGAAATAGAGTACCATACTTTGTCCATGCTGCTAGGTAATTAAAACAAATTATGAAATAATTATGTACAACTTAAAAATGGGCGGATAAAAATACTTGATTTAAGTCCACTTGCAGACTTTTTAATCTAGATTGGTATTAAGTCCTGTCAGATCCATACAAGAACTGTCAGTTTAAGCCTTAAATAGAGATTTAAAAACGCCTACAAGACGTCCTTAATCGTTCGATGAAATGAAAATATACGAGTAGGGAACGTTAACTTCACGCAGTCTAACCTCATCTGCTTTTCTGATAGCAGTTCGTTTCTGTGGAAGACGCAGTTCTAACCTAAGCTACTTTTCGGCTAGCAATTGCTTTTTGTGGTTGGTTTGTGCGAAATGTCATTTTGAACAAACATTTTTTGGAATACAATATTAGCCAAAATAAAACGTTTGCTTAATAAACGTTTGTCGTAATAAAATTTGACAAAGTAAAATTATGCCACAGGATAATTTGACTAAATGAATAAAAGGCTAAATGTAAATATGCTAAAGATTCGTTTGGGAAATTAAACTAGTGCGATAAGTTTTTTGGGAAGTGAAATTTGGCGAAAAATATTTTGCCGAAACGGCAGTACACCTTTATCTCCAAACTTAAAACTGCTACACCCCTAACATCTCCCTTTTCTATTATCAGTAAGTTACAAGCATGAACATTGCGTTTAAAACAATTTGTTTATTACACACCCTCTCATAACTCCTCACCAATGGCCACATCATAACGGGAGGGACGTCATAGCTAGGGTTGTCAACCCCAACTTTATTGAACATAAAACAAGTAGACAAAAGGAACTAATCTAAAATACCTTCACTAAATATACATTTTACTATAACAATGAAAATTATAAAAAGAACACAAGTGTCCCAGTTAATAAGTTTGGTAACAGTTGTATAAGAGAAGTCAGGAAAGGCGAGTGGCATGGGTTACGATGTGAGCGCGAGGGCTCTCTGCGGTTACGTAACTGAATATCGAATGATAAAATACCGAATGTGTTAGAATATCGAATGGCTCATATATCGAAAAGACATTTTTGTTAAAACTGTATTTTTTGAGATTGTTATACCTAAATCTAACCTAACCTAACCTAAGGGGTTCTATACGATGCCATTTTAATCAATCCTGAAAAGTTTTCGGTTTCAGAAAATAAACCTTTCGATATTGTGAGCCATTCGATATTTTAACATTCAATATTCTGATGCGTACCCTTCTCTGCCTCTGCTCCTATCTCAAATGCGGTTGAGTGTATGAAAAATTAAAAAAAAAAACATTTGTCGCAAATTTTATGCTCTAAAATTTTTACAATGAAACGTCACTAGAGCTACGAGTATAAATACCGAAAACCTGACTTTTGTGACCTTGAATAAGTTACGGTTTTATGAGACTTTTGAGATAACTTGTAAAACACCAAAATGAAAATGTATAAATTACCAGTTCACAGCTTATTATCTCTCATTCTGAGACCCCTTTTATTTGCTGAAGTGACTGCACCACTGTTACGGATGGCTAAGTGGTTAGAGAACCTGACTACGAAGCTTGAGGTCCCGTGCTTGAATCCCGGCCGGGGCAGATATTTGTATGAATAATACGAATGTTTGTTCTCGGGTCTTGGATGTTTAATATGTATTTAAGTATTTATTTATCTATATTTAAGTATTTTTATCCGTTACCTAGTGTCCATAGTACAAGCTTTGCTTAGTTTGGGACTAGGTCAATTGGTGTCAAGTGTCCCATGATATTTATTTATTTATTTATTATTTTAAATAACTTGACGACCCTGATCATATCATAACCCGTCGGCTGCTGCAGGGGCGTGTCTGGATTTAGTATTATTAACCCTCCTGGGGGCACTTAAACACTGGTTTAACGTTTACCGTTTACGGTCCCAGAGGGTAGTTTGTTTAAACACCCTGTCTCTTTTGGGGAACACCCTTGGATGTTGTCGAAAAATGAAAATCGGATTTTGTTCGGGTTATTACACTTGTTTCGATTAGGGATGAAATTTCACAATAAATGTGGGTATATAAACAGGGAGTAAGTATTAACATAACTAAAACTAACTTTAAATAGCTAAATAAAAATTAAAACTAAAAATTTACCTATATCTAAATTTGGACCCTTAGGTAGGTAGCCCATTACGCAGGCAGAATTCCCACGTTGAATGAGGGCTATCGCGTATGAATTCGCCGCTAGAGGCGCTAGTGTAGCGTGAGGTCAACGAAATGTCAAATCTCATAGTTTTCGGGTGAGCTACGCAGGTTTATTTATAATTAGAATAATATTGTGAATATTTTGCATTACCTGAAATTAATTATGCCAATTATGCGATAAGGGGCAATGAACGTCTGTAATTTGAGACAATTTTGTCTTTCGAAAACTTTTGTCCTCCCTTTTCTCCGAACAAAACAGGATTACGCAATACTGTGGTTGCTCGATATTTTTATGGTACTATTTTAAGATGTATTAAATATGATTTTAATCTAAACTTTGTTTTCACGCCCATTATAACAGACTTTTAAAAACCTCACGCAACAGTGGCGCCATCTAGTGAAATAAATAATAATAAATAACCGGTTGTCTAATGTTTGCCCGAACTTCATATGCCCGAATGTATCGTTTTCTAGAATTTTCATTTGCCATAAAGTAATTTATTTCTGAAATGGTATTTTCTTCAGGGTTGATATTAAACTAACCTAACCTAACCTACGCATTCTATAAAATGACATTATAAAAAATCTTGAAAACAGTACGGTTCTATATATTTTATGGCAAACGTTGGTATGGAAAGTGAAATTCGGGCAAGTAAGGGTATACGTAAATAACCAACCATAAACCATAAAACACCAAAGCCCTCATTGCTATGGGATGAAATTAATATTTTATTAATTGACTAGCTACTCGCAGGATGGCTTGTCTGAAACATTTGACGACTATGACCAAGTGGTTAGAGAAACTGACCACGAAGCTTGAGGTCCCGGGTTTTCCACCAGAGATGTGCTGAGCGAGGATGTTGTGATTGTTGTATTGTGAATTTTTTGTTTACGATTAAATATAATATGATATAAATAGTACTACTACATAGAAAGAAAGAAAGAAAGAAATTATGATATACAAAAAAATGTTTATAATATGTGCATTGCCATTTACAATCGTCTTCCAGATAATTTGAGGATGCTGAATGGCAATTCTTTTAGACGATGCCTCACAACCTGGCTCTTGGATAAGTGTTTTATAGCGTTAAAATGTATCTTGACAGTTGACATAATTTATATAATTTTTGTTATTTATTCTGAGGACCCACTCTATTTCTTACTGTATTGTCCTTATATTATTATTATTATTATTATTGTCAATTATTATATTATTATTGAAAATTATGAATATTTCCATTGACATTTATTTAATTTTATCTTTTTTTTTGACATAGCTTTGATTATATGGCATTCTTAATAATAAAATTTTTTTAACCATATAGCTACTCTCAATAATTTGTACGCCTGCATGCAGGCTGAATACATTGGATAAGAAACTATAACATAACATCTTTGTAACTGTGTTCTAGCAAATAAACATTTCTGATTTCTGATTTATTCGTGATAAAGTAGCATAGCATAACAAAAAAGATATTAAAAAGTGCGAAATTGTTACGTCACGAAAAATGGTCCCAAATCAGCAAAAATTGCCGGTCTTGCGAACGGCGCTGTTATTCCTTTGGGACCAACATAAATAGCAGTTCTACAGAACAACGTCTTTAATTGTTCTCTCTTCTCATATTTATGTTTTTATTGTTTTTGCTGTGATGTAGCGTGTTTTTATTGTCATTGTGAGTTTGAGTTTGAAGTGAATTTTAACATTAGGTATCTATAAGGCATGCTGCACGAAAGCATCCAAATGAATTTGTATGCCACAAGGCGCCACATAGTGATACAAATAATAATGTAATAAAAGCCTGTAATTTACCTATGTTGGACAAATAATTATTCATATTAAACTTGTATTCGCTACATCAAATCCACTCTCTATTTTAGTATTATTACAGTGAGATTCTCCTTTAATACCTATAGGTTGACCTGTGCAGTAAATGTGATAGAGTCGTTAATTAGTTGCGTAACGAATTGCGAACCGAGAGACGTTAACTGCGCGACGCGCGAATGAAGCGAATCGCAGTTAATGAATTAACTTCACCTACCTGAAGAAAACTAAAACTGAATTTAAAGCTAAACTAAAATTACAAAGTAAAAATGTCATCAATCTTTTCTGCTTCAGGCATTGACTCCAAGACACTGGCTGAAACTGAATATAACATACATACATACATAAAATCACGCCTCTTTCCCAACGGGATAGGCAGAGACTACATCCTTCCACTTGCTACGATTCTGGCATATAACTCTCGCTTCCTCTACATTCATCAATCTTTTCATGCATGCACGTCGGTTTAAAGTACTCCTGACCCGACTTTTCTTCAGAATGTCCCCGATTTGATCGTGGTACGTTCGTCTAGGTCTTCCTCTCCCAACGTTCCCATTCACTGAATATAAAGCTGAACTAAAACTATAAAGCAGGCATTGACTCCAAGACACTGGCTGCAGTCAATTTTGGTTCCTCATCATCATCATCCCAGCCTATGTACGTCCCACTATTAGGCACAGGCCTCCTCTCGGAATGAGAGGGCTTAGGCCATAGTTATATATAGGCCACGCGAGCCCAGTGCGGATTGGGAACTTTACACGCACCATTGAATTGCTTCGCAGGTTTGCACAGGTTTCCTCACGATGTTTTCCTTCACCGCAAAGCTTCAAATAAGCAAAGCAAAGCTATCCTTTCTTTCCAGTGCGTTGTCCGGAAGCACTGCTGATGGAAGTTGATTCCGCAATTTCTCAGTGCGTGAAAAATTATGAATCAAACTAGCTTTTACTTAGTTATGTTTATGTTATAGTTACAAGTTTAATGTAGAAAATATCTTCCGTTTATTAATAATGTTTATGTTGCTCTACGTGTGTTTCTATTCTGTTCTATTCTTTTGCCCGCGGCTCCGCTCGCGTGGTATTCGGTTATCGCGCGCTCTTCCCTCGGGAACTGTGCATTTTTCCGGGATAAAAAGTATCCTTTGTCATTCTCGGGCCCATAAACTATCTGTATGCCAAAAATCACTTCGATCCGTTGCTCCGTTACGGCGTGAAAGAGGGACAAACATACAAACACACTTTTGCATCTATAATATTAGTATGGATTAAATTGAAATGTGACAAAAATATCAACAAAAGAACCCCCAAAATAGTGTAAAAAAATCTAGTGAGGGCGTACGGCTGAGTCGACAATGTTGAAGTAACACCAATGTTGCCAACTTTCAGACCACGATCACTGTTAAAAAAACTTAACACTACCATATTAATGAACCCACTATTCCAAGGTTTCACTGATATTGTAACAAAATCAATAAATCAAACGGACAAACGCGTTGATTTGCTAAAAAAAGTATTTCCCTTGCCGCAACTACTGTTACGTCAAACAATTACATGTCTTATTGCGTAGTCCGTAAGGTCGATTGTGTACAGTTGTTGAACGGTAAGTAGATCATAATACTGATTTCATTTGCTAATAGCGCATGCGTGGTTCTTTAGAGATCTTTAGGTATAAAGACTTCGAAGCCCCCGTCTCTCCGATAATCATCGGCTGACTTCCTTGGTATCTTCAAAAAGTAAGGAATATGAGGGAACGAAGTTTGTGTTCCATCTTAGACTAGAGTTTGCATTATGTTTGCATTCATCATCATTATCATCATCATCATCATCATCATCATCATCAGTCGGAAGACGTCCACTTCTGGACAAAGGCCCCTGTTGAAAGCAAATGGGTAAGGCCCACAAGCGTTTTGTCTGCCCGTTCCAGTGTGCTACGAATATTGATGCATATAAACGATGGCCCGTTTCTACTAATATAAGGATGCATACTTCACTTCAAAGAGAAACTACTTGTATCAGAAGTTGACGCAAATAATTTTGCATCAATATTCGTAGCACGTGTGTGTATTGCCAGTGATGACTTATGGCGCTGAGCCTTGACTGTTGGCCTCTTAGAGAAGCTCAGAGTCACGCAACGAGCTATGGAGAGAGCTATGCTTGGAGTTTCTTTGCGCGATAGAATCCGGAATACGGAAATTCGTCGAAGAACTAAAGTCACTGACATAGCTGGAAAAATATGCAGATTGAAGTGGCAATGGGCGGGCCACATCGCTCGAAGAACAGATAACCGTTGGGGGAGAAAAGTTCTCGAGTGGCGACCACGAACCGGAAGACGAAGCGTTGGCAGGCCTCCCACCAGGTGGACTGACGATATCGTGAGAGTTGCGGGAAACCGGTGGATGCAAGTGGCGAGTGGTCGTTCATTATGGCGTTCTAAGGGGGAGGCCTTTGTCCAGCAGTGGACGTCTTCCGGCTGATGATGATGATGATGATGATGATTCGTAGCACACTGGAACGGGCGGGCAGAGCGCTCGTGAGCCATACCCAAATGAAGAAACTGAAACTGATTAGAATTCCTTTGCAAAAAGTATAACAATGACATCAACAAACGGTTTTATCATGCAGAACCCATTTGCAACAACACTATTGTACTATCGCCCGCTGTTCAATTACTCGACTTTTTGCCCGTGATCGGTTAATTCTCAGTATCAACAGTAAATTATAAGTAGTTAGAACTGGTGAAGTAATGAAGTGATTTCAACTACGTAGTTAATTACCTACAGCCTAATTAAGAGTGTTTGTACCTGCTGAGCTAGCAACGTTGCATTTTCCATAAAAATTGAATGAAAATTCAAAATTTGGTGTGATAGAACACTTCTTCACTATCACTACATAGTACAAAACAATGTCGCTTTCTTTGTACCTATATCCCTATGTATGCCTAAATCTTTAAAACTACGGAACGGATTTTGATGCGGTTTTTTTTTAATAGATAGAGTGATTAAAGAGGAAGGTTTATATGTATAATAACATCCATCATCATATTTAGTATCAGCATTGCACCCGTGCGAAGCCGGGGCGGGTCGCTAGTAATATATAAGTTAATGTATCTACTCCAATAATTGCATGCAAGATATGCGTGTTCATGCAGTTTCTCTACCTCCACACTGTAAGAACACACACAAATCACACAAACCACCACCACCACACTAGACGCGTTTCGAACTCAATCAGAGCTCATCTTACTTAGGTAGTTTACAGTGACAAATTAAAACGCTTATCTGTCTAACGTCAAGTAGCATGGTATATGGTTGTTTTACTCTGAAGATGAGCTCTGGTTGAGCTCGAAACGCGACAGTGTAGTGTTTTGACGGTGATAGATGGGTTTGTGTGATTTGTGAGTGTTCTTAAAGTGTGGATGGAGGAACTGCATGAACACAATCTTGCATAAACTTAGCTATCACAAGGTGAGCAAAGTTATTGTAAATACAAACCGAAACATAGATGCACAGAAAAACCAGAAAAATAAGACCAACACTGGGAATCGAACCCAGGTCCTCGGCATTCCGTGCCGCGTGCTATACCGCTACACCACTGCTGGTCCACGGCACAGACACGAGTTTCCCTATGCATCACATATCTCAATCTGTTTACTTTGTCACTTAAGCAGTGACCTAGTGCCGTCTATATTGTCTAACTCTCAACGAAAAGCCTTCAATATCTCCTTCGGAACTAGATGGCGCTTGGTCACTGCTTAAGTGACAAAGTAAACAGTTTGATATATGTGATGCATAGGGAAATTCGTGTCTGTGCCGTTGACCAGCAGTGGTGTAGCGGTATAGCACGCGGCACGCAATGCCGAGGACCTGGGTTCGATTCCCAGTGTTGGTCTTATTTTTCTGGTTTTTCTGTGCATCTATGTTTCGGTTTGTATTTTAAATTTAAGTTTCACGGGATGACAGTAAAAGTAAAAATTTGGAATTGAAATAAAAAATACAAAAAGATTTCAAAAAACCAATCATAATACAAAGTTATTGTTTTAGTTCATTGATATGGACCTCCGCAAATAACGCCTGTTTCAATAGATTACCTATCTACCGGAGTTCAAACGTCGATGCTATTTCGTCCCCTCTCCAAGAGTCGAAGAACCCCTCTCCTAAACATCTGTTTTCAAACCAAGATAGCCGTATCCATTGCAATCTTAGGGTGAATACATTTGTTTAATTCTATTAACAGCTAGGGTGGATTTTCATCAAATTATCCGTGATGATACATCCGAGGTGCATTATTTGATGCAATTGATTAAGTGTCGGTCATATTGAATTGAATGCTTTGATTATAAGCACTAAAAACCGGCCAAGAGCGTGTCGGACACGCCCAAACCGAAATAGGGTTCCGTAGCCATTACAAAAAAATTAAGTAATATTTTTTTAAGGATTTCTTATTTTGTACGGAATATTCCAAGTTTAGGTATATTATATGCCTTACGCTGCTATTTACTCATAAACTACTAATAATTCTCAAGAAAACTTAGTCGTTATAGTTTTCTTTGGAAGTTTGACATATTAACTACCATCCAGAATTTTTTCAAATTTTTCCACCCACCGGTTTAGATTTTAGAGGGGGGGGGGGACGCTCGATTTTTATGAAAATTTTCACTTTAAAGTTGAATATTTCGCAAAAAAATTACTGAATCGAAAAATCATTTTAGCAAACTCCTAATGGTTTTAAAATACCTATCCAACGATATCCCACGCTACAATGTCCGATGAGAAAAAAACTCACCCCCACTTTAAGTCTATGGGAGGTACTCTAAAACATTATTTTTTTGATTTTTTTATTGTATTGTTTTGTCGGCATAGTTTACATATATATTCGTGCAAAATTACAGCTTTCTAGCATTGATAGACTCTGAGCTACGCCGCGGACGGACAGACAGACAGAAAGACATGGCGGAACTATAAGGGTTCCGTTTTTGCCATTTTGACAACGAAACCCTAAAAATGTTTTTATTAATATAAAATAACACAGTGTAGGTACCTTCAAATATTTTTCATAAAATGACGGTTGTTTTGTTTACCCTTCTAGGCACGAGGCGCCTAAGGCTGCGAGACCATTATACAAACACAAATGTTCAGAAAGCATATAAAATGTCTTCGTCCAAATTCCGCCCTTCGTCACCGCCACGCTTGAAAATTCAATTGCGCCAACTTTACTAATTAAAACTCGTTGGAACTTTGTCAAGCTTTAGGTAATTAATTGATTCATAGAATAGATTTATTTCACTCTAGGGAAACTACTCGTGTTTTTTATGCGGAGTAAGATTTTCAGACGGCCATGAATTTCACGCTTTTGGTAGCAACTATACTTCGTTTTTTTAGCATTAGAAAGAAGATACGAAAAATATATAACAATTAGCAAGGGCATATATGATATTAAATAAATGTTCCGGATAACTCACGTCTCAAATCGAGTTCAGCTCAGTGTTGTGTGCTACCCTACATTTGACAGTTATAATGAAAATGATGATGGAAACGCGGGTAGTTGTGTGCCGGTGTCAGTTTCGTCGGGTAGTCGCGCGAGCAGAGCGGCGGCGCGCAGTGCGCGTGTTGTAGCAGCCGCCGAGTCGCGTTGCTCCGAAGAAGAAGGGCTACGGATTAGCCCGAAACATGTCGAGCTGAACTCGATTTGAGACGTGAGTTATCCGGAACATTTATTTAATATGAGTGAGTCTCACGGTAGTTTTATGTCCAAAATGGCATATATGATCATTTTACATGCTTTTGGTATTATAAGTAATACTTAGTTACAATAGGTATATAGGTATATTGTACAATATTTTTAATTATCTTTTATTAACCAAACAGTTAGTCCTCTAGCCTATTTTGTTAAATAAAATAAAATAAATAAATAAATATTACAGGACAATTCACACCAATTGACCTAGTCCCAAAGTAAGCTTAGCAAAGCTTGTGTTATGGATACTAAGCAACGGATAAACATAATTATATAGATAGATACATACTTAAATACATATTAAACACTCAAGACCCGAGAACAAACAATCGTATTTTTCATACAAATATCTGCCCCGACACGGGAATTAAAACCCGGGACCTCAAGCTTCGTTCGTAGTCAGGTTCTCTAACCACTAGGCCATCTGGTCGTCTACAAACATTAAATTCAAATTTCATTCAAACGAATTCATTTCTAGTGTTAAAGTAAATCTAGTCTTCATTATCCAGACAAGTCTTAGCTCGAGCCTTGACTGTAAATATTTTATCGTCGTTTCATCGATAATCGATACGCAGCCATTTTGGATTCGCTTTTACGAACCATTGGCTTCGATTGGCTTCATTTTGGTAGCTGTTTTTTTAAGTCCCCGTCGAACGGAGGGAGTTCATGTAAATTTATTTATCTGTGTTTTGCGTCGTAGCTGTTAAAACCTTTCGATACTTTTTTTGTACCATCAGACAAATAAGTGTTCTATCAATTTTTAAACAACCAACCACAACCAACAAGATGGAGCGACGACCTGGTTAAGATCGCGGGATCGCGGTGGATGCGAAAAGCACAAGACTGGTCTGAGTGGAGAGCCTTGGGGGTGGCCTATATCCAGCAGTGGACGTCTTTCGGTTGACATGATGACTGCGTTATTTGGATGAAAAGACACTGCGAAGCTTCCCGAACGCTGCCCAGCCGAGGCGGATTCGACGAGTGATCTCCCACCACTCTCTCAGCCACTATTCGGTCGTAACGACCCACAGTGGGGACTGGCAACAATTTTAATTGCCCACGCTTCTGCGTGTGCTGAGACGGTCGGTTTGGGCTTAAGTTGTTAGCGGTTAGCGCTTATCCTACTAGTATTATTTATTATTTCTGTTCCTTAAACATAGTTGCCATTTGCTGCTAAGAATTGTTTCTTGTAAACCGTATTATTTCCCCCACGAGACAGGCCTTGCCTAGTGTGGGGGTCAGCACAAATGTATTCTGCGTCTTTAATATTTTTGGAAATAAACTATTTTATTTCTATTTGTATGACATATATTAACTAGAGTTTACCCTCAGCTTCGCACGCGTAAACAATTCGATCTGGTAGTTACAATTGAAATTCCTGGATTTTACAAAATTCTGCGGGGAATTCCCAAAATTTGATGTGGGCGAAACAAAGTAATACCAATAATTACGCTATAACACCCTGTGTTTATGTAACAACCTTTGTTTACAAATAAAGATACTTTGACTTTGACTTTGACCAATGTCGACAATGGCGAGGCGACGCTGCAGGGCTACTACGAAACTCCAAACTCGAAGTCCGTGTCATGCGGTCGTCCCTCTGACACGTACTATTTGATACGAGAGCGAGAGGGACGGTATGATACGAACTTCGAGTTACGAGTTTCTTAGCAGCCCTTCTGGTCGGGTGACGGATGGGTCTAATCAGCTGTGACCTTAGCCATGTAGCTCCTACGTACAACCTCCAAATGTAACCTATAGGAAACCGAGACCACAGTATGTATATACCGGGTGTGGCTTGTAATACGAGCAAAAAATTAAAACATAGATCGTCCTCATTAAACTGAACAACATTAGTTCAGCGACTTTTAAAAATAATGGAATCTTTGAATTTTCCTTTTTTCATACAAATTAAATACTGCCATCAATGTACGCCATCCTAGAACACAACTGACGTCGCCTGTCACGCTACAAACATCAAGCATTTTGCTTTACATTGCTTCTGCGAATAAACTTAAAAGTGTAATAAAAAATAAAAAACTAATTATTTTTAAAATTCGCTGAACTAATGTTGTTCAGTTCGAGGAGTATGATCTATGTTTTAATTTTTTGCTTATATTACAGGTCACACCCG
Organism: Choristoneura rosaceana; assembly: GCA_037349165.1. Taxonomy (NCBI): domain Eukaryota; kingdom Metazoa; phylum Arthropoda; class Insecta; order Lepidoptera; family Tortricidae; genus Choristoneura; species Choristoneura rosaceana. Next base: position 7,843,945 of record JAZBNJ010000046.1, on the reverse strand, counting down.
GTATATATAAGCTAAAGAAGTATGGAAACTACGAAGCTACGATCGAAACGAACACACTCACACAGACGCGCGCTCTACACGGCCTCTGAGGGGGTCTCGCGGTACTGCAGTCGCGCGTCTGCGTGAGTGTGTTCGTTTCGATCGATTTGTTCGTAGCTTCCATACTGCTTTAGCTTATATATATACTGTGCCGAGACACTCTTCTGTGATGGCGAAAATTCATATTAAATGATATAGGAACGGATAACTCATGTCTTAAATCAACTTTAGCTCGACATGTTTCGGGTTATTTCGAAATCTTTCATCACTGGAGCACGCGACTCGGCGGCTGCCGCAACAATATCATTTAATATGAGTGAGTCTCACGGTTCACAATGCTCTATCTCGCTTCCGCTTCCACCCCGCGCCATACATTCCTATAGTTGCTAATTCTCTACCCTTCTCTCTCTGACTGATGTGCGTCTCCGAAACTATTCAGAATGCTATACTTAACGTACTGTTACAAAGTTGTGTTTCCTTTTAGGGATGGTTCAACTTTGTAATATAATTAGTTCAGCAGTTATATAAAAAAAAAACCGGCCAAGAGCGTGTCGGACACGCCTTGGATAGGGTTCCGTAGGCATTACGAAAAAAATCAAGTAATATTTAGCAACCTAAGGATTTCGTATCATGTACAGAATTTTCTAAGTTTAGGTAAATATGTGTTTTATACCTTAGGTTGCTATTTACTCTTAAACTAGGTACTAATTCTCAAGCAATCTTAGCCGCAATAATTTTCCTTGTAAATTTGATAGATTTATTTACTACCATTCTGAATTTATTCAATTTTTTCCAATGGAAAAAGCTCGATTTTAATGAAAATTTGCATTTTAAAGTAGAATATTTCGCATACAGATCAATGAATAGAAAAATCGTCTTGGCAAACCCCTAATGGTTTTAACCTATCCAATAACAATAACATACGACACGATACGTTGTAGCTATGGTAGAGAAAAAAAAATCAGCCCCAATTTACGTGTGTAATAATATAATTGATAGGTAGAACAAAGTAATCTAACCTCTTTAATCGAGTTCTACAATACTACCATTAAAAAAACTGTAAAAATTTAAGGTTTTGACGACAAAAAAAAAATGACAAACATTAAATTAGAACAAACAAAATTTTGCGACTGTATTGTATGTATTGAGAAACAAGAAAATTAAAAAAATGAAGATCCGCAACGGATGTTAAAAAGTACTTAACATTTTATAACCGACTGCGGAACTGTAAAAAGTTAAGTTAAACTCAGAAAAATGTCAAAAGCGGCGCCCTCTGGCCAATTAAAGTCACGTACTTTATAATCTTAAAAATACGAACCTTTAAAACGTATTTATATAAAAAAACTTAATGCTATTGAAATTAACTTAATAATTTGCTCCACCTCCGCACTATAAGAATACACACGAATCACACAAACCACCACCATCACACTACACCGACGCGTTTCGATCTTAACCAGAGCTCATCTTCAGAGCAACACATTCGTTCACACTGATATCAGATGTTTAAGAACGCAAAGAATGAACTGTGTTCCATATTAATGGATATGAAAATGACACTTATTTCATACAATAATTGAATGACAATTCGTGTGCCGCCGTTTTTTAACCACCGACCTTTAACTTCTGAGTTTGCCGAATTCACCACGAGCTTTACGGTCAAGGAAAACATCGTGAGGAAACCTGCGTCAACTTGCGAAGAAATTAAATATTTTGTGTGAAGTTCTCAATCCGCACTTGGCCCGCGAGGGAACTACGGCCAAAGCCCTCTCATTCTGAGAGCCCAGCAGTGGGACGTATATAGGCTAGGATGATGAATATTAGTGGGAATGAGTTGGTTCCTCGCACAGATATAGATTACACAAGATAACGCAAACACCTTAATCTGTATGAAAACCAACCGTGTCACTTTTGTATATCTACTGTGACGTCTCAAGAGCGAATTAGCGATGTGAATTCCCCGATGTCCGCGCAAAATCGATTCAAATGCGCCGCCCGCGCCTGGGGCTCGAGTCAGTCACTAGTGATGATTAGTCAGTTAGCGGTCAGTCTTTATGTGGGGCCAACCCCGACGTTTTATCGGGTTTAGGACACGCAAAGTATATGCATTTGCGTAATCTGGTGTAATATATATCTGTGGTTCCTTGACTGATTTGCAGAAATCTTAAAACCAGTTAGAGGCATTTTGATTGTATTTTTATACTTGGTCTAAACTTCGGCCAATTAAATATATTAAAACTAGGGTGGTCTAAAGTCCGTCTTTATGTCTGTCGTTCGCTTTTATGTTTTAATTGTGGTTAATTGTACCAGTTAGCTGATTGAACGATTGAGCTTTAGTTAATGCTTTTTACAAGCGTTTATTTAAATTAGCGTGTGTTTTTTTATTCGAATGATTGGCAAACGAGCATTTGGGTCTCCTGATGGTAAGAGATCACGCCCATAAATCTGCAACACCAGGGCTATTACAGATGCGTTGCCAACCTAGAGGCCTAATATATTTTTTAATTTTTATTACCTACACATTTAAGTTTATTCGAACTAGTAATGTAAAGTAAAATACTTGATGTTTGTAGCGTGACAGGCGACGTCAGTTGTGTTCTAGGATGGCGTACATTGATGGCAGTATTTAATTTGTATGAAAAAAGGAAAATTCAAAGACTCCATTATTTTTAAAAGTCGCTGAACTAATGTTGTTCAGTTTAACGAGGACGAACTATGTTTTAATTTTTTGCTCGTATTACAGGCCACACCCGGTATATAAAAGCTATACCAGTAGGGAAGCTACGAACAAATCGATCGAAACGAACACACTCACACAGACGCGCGCTCTACACGGCTTCTAAAGGGACTCGCGGTATTGCAGTACCGCGAGACCCCTTTAGAGTCCGTGTAGAGCGCGTGTCTAAAAAAATAACCAAAAATAACATGGAAAAAAACACGAAATTTTCAAACATTCTTATTGAAAGAGCGAGAGAGAAAGATTTATTTACCCATATATACTGTGCTATGAATATTTGCACCAGCCCTCACGTGTGGTCCTAATATGGTCCCAGGCTTTGCTAGAGCACTGTCTGGCGCCATTTGTTAAATTGCTTAATTAGTGCGCATAGAATCGTTAAAGGAAAGCGTCCAATGTACAAAAGGGCCGGTCATTATCTCAACTGTCTTTAGTTAAAGTAGGACGTTGTTACACCGTACCGAGCAGGGCTACCACAAAACTTGAAAGTGGAAGTTCGCGTCGTGTGGTCCCTCTCGCTCTCGTATTAAACAGTATAAGTATCAGAGGGACCGCACGACACGAATAAAATTGCACTTTTTATAGTTTTAAAATACCTATCCAACAATATCCCTTAAAGGGATAAGTCCGCCTTTGTACAAGTGTCATACATTCATATCCCACTCTGTAGTTAGTCGAGAAATAAAAATCACCCCCACTTTACGTCTATGTAAGGTACCCTAAAAACATTTTTTTTTTAGTTTTTTATTTAACCACTTTGTCGGCGTGACTGATATGTATATTCATGCCAAATTACAGCTTTCTAGTACTAGCGGTCTCTGAGCTTAGCCTTAGTCGCGGACGGATAGACAGACAGACGGACAGACATGGTGAAACTATACCTAAGGGTCCCTAGTTGACTCATCATTATCATCATCATCCCAGCCTATATACGTCCGACTGCTGGGCACAGGCCTCCTCTCGGAATGAGAGGGCTTGGGCCATAGTTCCCACGCGGGCCCAGTGCGGATTGGGAACTTCACACGCACCATTGAATTGCTTCGCAGGTTTGTGCAGGTTTCCTCACGATGTTTTCCTTCACCGAAAAGCTCGTGGTAAATTGCGCACATGAATTTCGAAAAACTCAGAGGTGCGAGCCGGGTTTTGAACCCACGACCCTCAGCTTGAGAGGCGATAGGTCAAACCACTAGGCCACCACGGCTTAACTAAAATACTAAATATGCATTTAGATTGATAAATCTTTTATGCGTTCCAAACAATTCGCTACGGTGTATAATGTCTTAAGGACGAAACTTGACTAATCGTTCAAGTAATTATACCAAGTAACACGTAGGCATTCAAGATGGCTGAACGTCACTTTTGACAGTTACGAGTTCGCGCCCTTTCCAGCGATTTGCGCAATTGTTATATTATTAGAAATCGCTTTGACTAGGGTGCGGTGACATTTAAATGAAAAACGTTGGTTTTACGTATATTTGTGAATTTTATAAGTTAGTTTTGAGTGCCTTAAAAAATTAAAAAGAAAAATCGAGTGTAGTCTAGAATTCCGTTAAGTAATGTTGGAACTCGTTCTAAATCGCGGCCAACTCGAGAGTTTTCGGAGTTCGATTTGGACCGGCAATCTGACATTAGACACTTTGACAGTGGTAGTGTCATTCTTAAGTGTCATTGTTTTGCTAAGAACATTGATCACAGATAAAAAATAAATTAATGCTGGTGCTCAACATACGATGCAGATTTTTTTAAATAAGCATTTGGTGTGATAGAACCAGATTGAACTCTAATGTCAGCAATAAAAATAGAATAACTAATTTAAAAAAAATACTTAGTCGTTTTGCTATGTAAAAATATCGATATTGGTTTCTAATTATTGATTTTCCTACATATAAAAAGAATGAAAATCCCGCCATTGTACAGTCACCAGCATTAATATCTACCACAGCGGAGCATGCAAAAATATCTGACACATCCTTCCGGCCCTAGAAATAGAGTCCTATCAAATATTTATGCACGCTTGTTGGGTAATATCTGACACAACTAGTGTGCGTGTGAGGTGCTGGTGACTGTACTTACCTAAGCACTTTTTTTTGGAAGTAACATTTTTTTATTTTTATTTTGTACAATAAAAAGTATAAACATACAAACAAACAAAAGCTCTGGTATTTTTTGGAGTCTAAAAATGTCTAAAAGTTAGACAATCCTAAATTAACTGTCATCATCCCCCCTCAACGAAAAGTGGCAGAAAAAGTAGTCGCAAGTCAACTCCTGTCAGTGGAGATTCGATTTGTGGCATTCGAACATGGCGAATGTAGACAATATCTAATTTTGCTATTTCTGTTTCTTTGGCTAGCTGAAGTATAATTTTGATAGTGTTTTATGCGGCGATTAACCTTAACAGTGAACAGTAATCACATAATTCTATATTGCTCTCGTGTCTGACATTTTTAATGCGCAAGTTGTCTCCACGTGGCTTCTGGAATTTTACTATCAAGTTACAAAAACTACAATCACCGTACAACGTGCCTCTCAAAGAGAGTACTTAGACACTGGCGAAATTGTCCTATTAATTAGGACTGAAAAGCCATATTTTAAAACAGGAGAAGAACTCCCGTTATTGCTTTGTCTATCCGTCTAGAGGTAATCTAATCTATAGAACCAGGTTTTAAAACTTGTCCTCCAAACAGTGTGAAGTCATGTAAACAAACACTCTCCCCGTCGGCAAGTGTGAGGCGTCGATAGCGCTTCCGCACCATTACTTCCCCTTGAGGGGTGCTTTTTAATTCAGAGGGGTTTTATTCTGTTTTATTTGGTTTTAGATTGTAAAAGGTGGGTACGTTTTAGTCAGCACTGAGGTATGTGTTTGGGAAACGAATAAGTGTCTCTAGTGTGGCGTTTTCACAAAACATTCGTTTACTATTCGAAGACGTAATTCGAGCGTTCGATCGTAAATACTTAGAGACAGATTTGATTAATTTGATGACCAATATATTTCTTAGGAATAGATATCATCATCATCACCATGTCCGCCGAAAGACGTCCACTGCTGGACATAGGCCTCCCCCAAGGCTCTCCACTCAGACCGGTCTTGTGCTTTCCGCATCCACCGCGATCCCGCGATCTTAACCAGGTCGTTGCTCCATCTTGTTGGAGGCCTACCGACAGCTCAGCTCACATTAGATATAATAAAAAAAAACAAAAATAAATACAACAGAACCTTCTCCTTTTTTTTAGTCGTTTAAAAACTAATCAAGCGGTTAAAACAATCCTTCCCACCCCGCCATGTGTAAAGTATGGAATGAACTCGCTGCCGAGTTTTATCCATCTAGCTATGATTTGGCTTTCAAAAGGCAAGTCTATCGCCTATTGCAAGGCCGGCGACGCGCCCGCACTCCTAATAATGCTGTAGGTGTCCGGCGAGTGATCACTTACCATGCAGCGACCCGTCTGCTCGTTTGCCAGCTGTTCGATAAAAAAAGCATGAGTCGATATTACGAAAAAAAACTTTGTACCTAATTTTGACTGTCAGCTATCGTACTGAAGCTTAAACAAGTACAGTCACCAGCCATTAATATCTGTCACAGCGGAGCGTGCAAAAATATCTGACACGTCGAGGATTCGATTTGTAGCATTCGAACATGGCGGATGTAGATAATATCTAATTTTGCTATTTCTGTTTTTTTGGCTAATTGAAGTATAATTTTGATAGTGTTTTATGCGGTGATTAACCTTAACAGTGAACAGTGATCACAAAATTCTATATTGCTCTCGTGTCTGACTTTTTTTAATGCGCAAGTTGTCTCCACGTGGTTTCTGGAATTTTACTATCAAGTTGCAAAAACTACAATCACCGAACAACGTCCCTCTCAAGAAGAGTAGGTACTTTGACACTGGCGAAATTGTCCTATTAATTAGGACAGAAAGCCATGTTTTAAAAGAGAAGAAGAAGAAGATCTGCCACGTCCTTCTGGCCCTAGAAATAGAGTCGTATCAGATATTTATGCACGCTTGTGTCAGATATTGGTGCTGGTGACTGTACTTTAATAAGTACTAGACCGAACCTGTTTGTCTAGTTCAGATCAGTTAGCTTTAGGACCTGTCTTACCACTCATTGATAAATTCTATTTAATTAAATTGCCTATTTTGCAGGAACATACATAAATAGTTCCTTGATTATTTAGTAAGTAGGTAATTATCCTGTATACTTGTTTTAACCTCCGACGCAAAAAGAGAGGTGTTCTACGGGAGCGCCAAAGTTCGCATACTCTTCGCTAGTCATACCGTATTTTTTGTCCGAATCATCGTTTGTCCGATTTGTTTTCGCACTGAAACCTTTTATATTTCTAAATATTTTAAATGGTCATCCTATAGAAAACTATAGGTTAGGTTAGGTTTATTTTAAAAGAATTCTAAACAATCATTAGATTTAGAGAAAAAAGAGTTATGACAAACGATCATTCTGACAAAAATTACATTCGGACTTTCAATAAGTATGCGAGCCGATATGGACCCGTATTATACATTTTACCGCTATGTGTGTGTATGTCTGTGTGTGTCTCTCTGTCGGTCTGTCTGTGGCGCCGTAGCTTTTAAACGGATGGACTGATTTGAATATGTTTTTTTAATCGAAAGCAGGTTTTCTAGCAATGGTTCTTAGATATGTCAGCGGGCCAAATTTTGTACCGGTGAATATATTTTTGCTTGACACGTTCCTACTACAGTCATGGTGTGGAACGGTGTAGTTTGCAGAAACCTTTTTTTTTTTTTATTCGACTGGAAGGCAAACGAGCAAGTGGGTCTCCTGGTGGTAATGGTAAGAGATCACCACCGCCCATAAACATCTGCAACACCAGAGGTCTAAGATGAGATACCTCAAGTGCCAGTAATTTCACCGGCTGTCTTACTCTCCACGCCGAAACACAACAGCGCAACCACTGCTGCTTCACGGCAGGATTAGCGAGCAAGAAGGTGGTATCAATCCGGGCGGACCTTACACAAGGTCCTACCACCTGCAAAAATGTTAGTTATGTTGTTTTTGTCAACATCCCTTCAAATATAATAACCAAAAATTACATCGTGATATTCATATCTGGGCATATATTTTTTTAATTAAATGTTTTTAGATTTACCAGTTAATATTTACCGGACAAAAGAAAAATGTAACTCACGGACTGATTGAACTTTCCTACACTGACACTCATATACAAAGTTAACATCTTTATTTTATTAATTTACATTAATATTTATAATTAAAATGTACTAGCAAATATTTCGTAGCGCGACCGGTGCGCGAGCGGGACAGTGCTATCTCGCTCGCGTTGGTTTTGTTTTAACTGCCTCGCTTTGGACGGGCAGGCCACCCAGATGGCATGATAGGGTTGCCACTTAAGATAAATTGTTTAATCAGCCCAGCCTATATGCCCAGTGATTGGCACAGTCCTCTTAGAATGAGAGTAGCCGTGGTCCCAGTGCGGTTTGGGAACTCCACACACACTACTATTTTATATACAGTACTATCTCTATAAACAGTTAAAATTGTAGATTTGTATGTTTAACCGTTATACCGGGTGTGGCCTGTAATACGAGCAAAAAATTAAAACATAGATCGTCCTCGTTAAACTGAACAACATTAGTGCGACTTTTAAAAATAATGGAGTCTTAAAATTTTCCTTTTTTCATACAAATTAAATACTGCCATCAATGTACGCCATCCTAGAACACAACGACGTCGCCTGTCACCCTACAAACATCAAGCATTTTGCTTTACATTGCTTCTGCGAATAAACTTAAAAGTGTAATAAAAAATAAAAAAACTAATTATTTTTAAAATTCGCTGAACTAATGTTGTTCAGTTTGAGGAGTATGATCTATGTTTTAATTTTTTGCTTTTATTACAGGCCACACCCGGTAGAAATACGCCCTATATATTTTTAATTTTTAATTTATAGTACAGTTACCGGGACCAATATCTGACATTTAAAGCGTGTTTAAACTGTTGAGACTCTATTTTTAGGTCCGGTAGGACATGTCAGATATTTTTGCATGTTGCTGTGTCAGATATTAATGCAGCTGACTGTACTGGACTGAACAGGGCTTTAATTTCATGAACCACTATGAAACGTCATCAAAGTTCTTGATTTTTTCCCAGTTCCAAGGGACAATAGACCTGAGTATTTGATATGAATTTCAGCTCTACCTGCACGCGTTCCTAAGAAAAAGGGTCTTGACAGACAGACAGACAGACAACAAAGTGATCCTATAAGGGTTCCGTTTTTCATTTCGAGATGCGGAACCCTGAAAACATTAAGTATTTACCTACGTTAAACTGTAAGCACATGCACGTACAAACTTTCGCATTTTTTCTATTTTTTTTTCGACTGGTAAGAGATCACCACCGTCCATAAATATCTGCAACACTAGGGGTATTGCTGATGCGTTGTAACCTAGAGACCTAAAATGGGATACCTCAATTGCCAGTAATTTCACCGGCTTACTCTCCACGCCGAAACAACAGTGCAAGCACTGCTGTTTTACGGCAGGATTAGCGAGCAAGATAGTGGTAGCAATCCAGGCGGACCTTGCACAAGGTCCCCTGTAACTAACTATTGCCCGCGACTTTATCCACGATGCACTCGTCACTATGGTCCGAAAATATTTTAATTTTCCAGGATTACAAGGATTCAAGGATTCAAGGATTTTTTCAAGGATTTGTTATATACAAATGTAATAAATTGTGCTGTATGTTTCCAATGCCAGAAAATTGCCAGAAAATTGAGTCGTTGATGTGTCCGAGACGATTTTAGTGTCAAAAACGAACAATAGAGGCGCTGGGCGCGAAAACGAACAAATAGGCGCGCTCCTTTATGACACATTGCCACGAGCTACCTCGATGCGTCCGCGCAGCGTGGGTGACGCGTAGACTGCATTTATGGGATTTGGTTATACCGGGTGATGCGATTTGTTGAAATAAGAGACAAATGATATTATGCAAACTGGTAGAAGAAATAACGTATATTAAAGGTAAAAACAAATCAAAAATACAAGCACGACGTGTGTCAGTTCGTGAGTACAACAAGAACAATAACAGTTTATTTGGTTGCTGTGTCAACCATTATTTCTTTGAACATGTAATAAGATTACATCATTATTGAGCCAGTATTAATATAGGCGCTATACTGCCTCCAATAGAGACCTTCGATGAAATCCTACTATACTCGTATTTTTTTTATGTAGCCTGTATTATGTCCCAGTGCTGGGCAAAGGCCTCCCCTTTCCTCCGCTACTCTCCCCTGTCATGGGCATGCTCCTGCCAATCGAGCTGAAAAGCGCTCAGGTCGTCCCGCCATCTCCTCTTGGGTCTGCCTCTGCTCCTATGCCCATCCCTCGGGTCCCATTCGGTTACGATTCGTGCCCATCGGTCCGGGTGCATGCGGCAGACATGTCCGGCCCAGTCTCACTTCAGTTTGGAGGTCTTGACACCCAAATCTGTGATACTCGTATTATAAATGTGAAAGTTTGTGAGTGTGTGTGTCTGTTATTTCTTCACATTGAAACGGCTTTATGGATTTGGATGAAATTTGTGTAGATAGCTGGACATCTGGAATAACACACAGGCTACTTTTTATTCCGATATTCCACGGGATAGGGATAAAATCTCTAAACAACCGCTGTTCTTAGAGTCATGAAATTTGACATGATCGTTTTTAATGTAACCTCAATGGAAATCACGATTTTATTTTTGGGAATTCCCACGGGTATGTTTAAAAAACCCTCTCATCCTGAGAGGAGGCCTGTGCCCACCAGTGGGACGTATATAGTGGGGCATGCAACTTTTCTAAGTTAGGTAGCTTATAAACGCATTTCAAAACAGCCTGTACGAAACAATAGCAATTGACAACTATATCGCGTCGTGTGAGGTCTGGCCCACGCAAAAGTGTAGGTATGTCACACGTGGGCCGTCGTCGTAAACGGAACACGGAAGTATTACTCGCACTATCACACTATCACTTACGGCCGCGTAAGGTATATAGTATTTGACAACTTTTAAAGGACCATTCAGTGATTTGTTTGCGAAATATTCAACTTTAAAGTGAAAATTTTCATTAAAATCGAGCATCCCCCGCCACTCTAAAATCTAAACCGGTGGGTGGAAAAATTTGAAAAAATTCAGGCTGGTAGTAAGTATAAGTATTAAACTTTCAGTGAAAACTATAACGGCTAAGTTTGCTAGAGAATTATTAGTAGTTTAACAGTAAATAGCAGCCTCAGGTATAAATATACCTAATTTTGGAAGATTCCGTATGAAATACGAAATACTTAGAAAAATATTACTTACTTATAGTCAAAATACCACAAACGGGACTTATCACGCTATTATTAACGAGTAATATTTATTTTATTTATTTATTTATTTTTTTTTTTTATTTTTTTTTTATTTATATAGCGTGATAAGTCCCGTTTGTGGTATTTTGACTATGAGTGAGCATCACGAAAGTGTAAAACGTTATTACTTACTTTTTTTGTAATGGCTACGGAACCCTATTTTGAGCGTGTCTGACACGCTCTTGGCCAGTTTTACCCTTTAAGTACGGAACCTTAACAGCTAAGAAGTGCGATCGAGTGCGGATTCGATCCTACGACGCTTTGCTTGGAAAGCCTTAGCTCAAACAACTAGGCTACTTATAACTGTTACGTAATAGTAAATTTCATGTCAAGATGACTACTAAAAGGGGTTCAAAAATATCTGTAAGACACTAACAGGTAAAATCTAGATTGAGAATAATGTTTCTCCCCTCGAAAGATTTTTTGACAACATTGTTGCCATATCATGAATTTACATTGAAAAGGTGACAATACCTGACGAAAAAAGTCGCTCCTTTATTAAAAATAACGCTTGCTGTCATACTTAAGATATATATATTTCACTGAATATTGCCATCTATAGAGCAGAATACCCGTCTGTGGCCACTGGATTTAATGTTTAAATATATACGAAAAGTTAATTTAATTTATAGTAATAAAACATTTCAACTTTATTCGTTTCAGTATAAACTTTTGAAAACTCCCTAAACATATTGTTTAAAAACTATAACTTTATATATACTAACTACTTCAAATGTCAACTGGCCTAAAACGGTCTCAAGGTGGCCAAAAACTGTACTTCTACCCAACGGCCACAGATATCGAAGGTTTTGAACTTTTTAATAACCGCTGCTGTGAAATCTCGCAAACCATTTTAACGGTTTTCCTGTCTCAAGATAAAACACATACACACATCAAAATTAATCTATAATTAGTTAATGACCCACTCGAATCAATTACAACGGAAGAGTTAATGTGTAAAAAAAGACATCGGAATCGAAGTAAAACTGAACGCATCCAAAGCTGTGACGAAAACGAATGACTCGTCGAGATTCCGTAACAGAAAACAAACTGAACGTTAAAAAAATAAATTCAAACAAATCTCACTCTAACATCCCACAAGATACGGTAAAATTAAAGCGCAACCATAACTCTGTTTTGACATAACGGTCTCATAAATACATCAGCGACAAAATTTAGTTCCACTAATCGTAGCATTAATTCGCTAAACGCCTCTACAAATAGGTAATCGAGAACGCACTGGCTGGTAGAGTTTGACAGGTGCAGCGTTTGGCGCCAAATTCGCTGTCACTGTGATGTTTATGATGTACGCGGCTAAATAAATAAAACGCGCGGACTAATAAAGTTAATTTATCGGACCACACATTGTGTTTGGGATTATAATTATGCTTTCAGTTTTCATAACAGTCTGGTTTGTATTCTGATTTGGAAGAGAGGTTATATAAACTGAAAGCTGCAAGTGGTTTTTTCTTCTTATTTTGAGCTTGTTTCGTAATTAACTGTATCAATTTCAGTATTAGGTAACTGGAAATATCGTCCAAAATTGACATTTGGTAATTTAAATATAATGTAAGGTCTTTCGTAATAGCCACTCTATCCTCAATAATACATTTGATCCGCTTTCTCCTAATTTTATAAATTAAAACTAAATTAACGGACAGATTAATAAAAAACCTAATAAAATTTTATCCATAGCCGCACAAGCTTGATTCAACAGCGGCCGAAATTGGAACTCATGCTACGTCATACTTATTATTCGTCTACGCTTAGACAGTAGCGCCACTAAAGATAGCAAAAGATAAAAGTTTAACATTAAAAAAAATCCGCCATAAAAACGAATGATCGTCAAACGTTAGTTCCAATTAACTTTTTAATGACTCTCACCGCTATGGACTATAGAAACTGTCTTTGAGCCATTGACAAATAGGTTGGACGTTTTTTAAACTACACGGTGGACTTTTTTTAAGATAATTCTACACGGTTCGCTTGATAAGATGGCTGTGATGGATCAGGTCTAATAGCGCTATTTATAAAAGTCGCTTCTGATAAATTGTAAAGGGCAGTTTTGTCAATCGCTGATAAAGTTTTTTAGTGACCATAGATTGTGGATTTTTTGTCATTAAATTACTTACTGGTACAGAGGCTGTTCCACGCCGCTACTTTTGTAAAATACATCATTGAAAAAAAATGTGTTACTTTTTCAATTGCCTATTTGGTGTCCCGCTAGGCAAAGACTTCTTTTGGCGTCACTACTGTCTAAGGCGTAAACTGTTATGAAATCTTAGAATGTAATTAAAATAACCTAAAAGTGTTACCACGGCATTAGTTATGGAAGCCAATAAGCTCAAACTCAACTCTAATGATGTCATCAATAAAGAATAATATCATGTTTAAATAATCAGTTCTTCGGTGAATCTTCTTCTTCTCTTTAAATATGGCTTTTCTGTCCTAATTAATAAGACAATTTCGCCAATGTCTGAGTAGCTATGCTCTCTTTGAGAGGCACGTTGTACGGTGATTGTAGTTTTTATAACTTGATACTTGATAGTAAATTCCAGAAACCACGTGGAAACACCTTGCGCATTAAAAAATGTCAGACACGAGAGAAATATAGAATTTTGTGATCACTTTCCACTGTTAAGGTTAATCGCCGCATAAAACACTATCTAAATTATACTTCAACTAGCCAAAGAAACAGAAATAGCAAAATTAGATATTGTCTACATCCGCCATGTTCGAATGCCACAAATCGATTCTCTCCAGTGAATAAATGTATCACCTATTAAGTACCTATAATAAGTCTTAAGTCCAAAAACATGATACCCGAGCACAATAGTAATTTTGTGAGTGAAAAATCACGAAAGTCTATAAAATTGCATTTAACTTCATTTTGAAATATAGCTTCAAACGGCTCGCCCCTTGCTCAAACCGCGCTGTTTTGACATTAATTTGACAGCTGTCAAACGCCATGATGAGTCGGCGCGTTTGAGGCATTAGCTTACTCGTAGTTGCTACTGGTGTTTAGTTTTGGCACAATAGATGTATTTTGTGTCAATACTAGATAACAGGATGTAGGGCATTACGGTTTTCTATCGGGAAAAATCGGGTCTCGGTAGGTAAATACTTTATTGTACATAAAACACAAAAATAATACAAAAAGAAAACAAAAAACAAAAAGATATCGAAAATACAAACTGAAACATAGATCTACAGAAAAGCCAGAAAAAGAGACCAGCGCTGGGAATCGAATCCAGCTTAGGTCCTTAGCATTCCGTGCTGCGTGCTATACCGCTACACCACCACTGGATGGTTCAGCTTGTTTGTTTCTTATTAGTCACTTATTTAGTAATTATCAGTTTTAGCCCTCATCGAGATACTTTCAACACTCCATTGGAAAAAGTAACAAAAATATGGAGTTGAAATAAAAAAATACAAAAATACTCCAAAAACCAATCTTAAAACAAAAAGAGTAGATACAAAGGCGATGTTTTCAAGCTAACTTAAACTGGAAAGGAAAACTCAAAGATAGTTGAACAGTTATTAAAATAACATTAGTTAATATACCCCCTTGCACAAAAATAGGACAGCTATGGTTTTTCAGGTTTTTAGGCATTGAAGCTTAGAAAGTAAGCTTTCACGCACATAAAATACAAAAAGCATACCCGTTTTTTTGCAAGGGGGTTTATATTCATCTATACCTATTATAGTAAAAGAAAAACAACAGGACTCGAAACCAAAACCTCTAGCGTGCCAGGTCAGCAAAAAAACCAGCTTATTACGAAACACGAAAGTCGAAACTCAAAGTTCGTGTCGTGCGGTCCCTCTGACACTTATACTATTTAATACGAGAGCGAGAGGGACGGTACGATACGAACTTCGAGTTCTGAGTTTCATAGTAGACTAGCTGGCCTATTAACTAATAAAGTCAGGTTTAATTGAAGTTATTAAGCGATCTCGTAGTTAAAGGACATAATCAGCTAATTGCAGGTTTCCTAACGATGCTAATCTATCATGGCGGCTAACGAATATCGTCGTTAAATCAAATAAGTCGAATATCATATGTCACGGATGTATAGAATAACAGGACGGTACACCCGCACGCGATAATGGCGATGGAGAACAATAATAACTAAAAACTAACTAATTTGACTCAGGGACCCAAAGAGGGTCTTGGCCTCCGAAACGAGAGCACGCCATCTGTCCCAATCGTGCGCAGCCTCTTGCCAGTCGTCGACTTGAAGACGTCGCAGATTCGCCTGGACACTGTCCTCCCAGCGGTATCTGGGAAAACTCAATATCTCCACATGAAACGATACAAAAATGCACGGGTTCAGTGTGGTAGTCTTCATGTTGGGGGTACAGTATACAGGACAGTTGCAAAATTTTGGTATCTTGGATGCACCATAACCGATACTAACACCATAGAGGAGAGAAAAATAATGATAAAAAAAATCTCATCTGATTCTGAGAGCTTATTTTTAATTACTTATTTACTAGCAATTGCCCGAGGCTTTGTCCGCATTGAATTCGGTTTCTCTGGCCTTCGGGTACTGTGCATTTTCCGGGATCGAAAGTAGCCTATGTCACTTTCTGGCCCATAAATCTCTGTGCCAAAAATCAAGTCGATCCGTCGCTCAGATTCGACGTGGAAGACGGACAAACACACAAACACAGACACTTTCGCATTTACTATCCATACTAATCATACTAATATTATAAATGCGAAAGTGTGTTTGTGTGTTTGTATGTTTGTCCGTCTTTCACGCCGTAACGGAGCGACGGATCGACGTGATTTTTGGCACAGAGATAGTTTATGGTCCCGAGAGTGACATAGGCTACTTTTTATCCCGGAAAAATGCACAGTTCCCGAGGGAACAGCGCGCGTTACCCGAACACCACGTGGGCGGAGCAGCGAGCAAAAGCTAGTATTTTATAATTTCGCATATATAAGTATGTATTTATCTATGGTATGTCTATCCGTTGCCTAGTATATGCTAGTATCCATAGTACAAGCTTAGTTTGGGACTAGGTCAAATGGTGTTAAGTGTCCCATGATACATTTTTTTTAATCATCATCATCATCCCAGCCTATATACGTCCCACTGCTGGGCACAGGCCTCCTCTCAAAATGAGAGGGCTTGAGCCATAGTTCCCACGCGGGCCCAGTGCGGATTGGGAACTCCACACGCACCATTGAATTGCTTCGCAGCTTTGTGCAGGTTTCCTCACGATGTTTTCCTTCACCGCAAAACTCGTGGTAAATGTGCGCACACATGAATTTCGAAAAACTCAGAGGTGCGAGCCAGGATTTGAACCCACGACCCTCTGCTTGAGAGGCGATAGGTCAAACCACTAGGCCACCACGGCTTCTTAGGTCGAAGGCCCATGACATTTTTTTTTTAAATAATTCTGCGAAAAGAACCCGTAAATAAATAAAGATGGCGACAGTGTAGCCACTTGCGCGAGCGCACCCCGGTGTCCGGTTACGTCGCGGTGGTTCTAAAAATTAAGTCATCACTCACAAGACTTGTTGTCTTCTTTTACATGCCGGGGACGGCGGTGTGCCAAGCGCACCAAGACATAATAATTTAAAAACTAACCCCTTTATTCATAAACGACAATCAAACCTATTTTAGTTAAAATGCCACTAAAATTCGTTTGTCCTTATCGGTCACTTCGACATTTGTATTTGTTAGAAAGGGACAAAGCATTTGTTAGTTAACATAGGCTTGTTAAGTTTTATGAATAAGGGGGTATAGCTCTAAGTTGTATGTTTTCTTTTTATTCGACTGGATGGCAAACGAGCAAGTCTCCTGATGGTGAGAGATCACCACCGCCCATAAACACCTGCAACACCAGGGGATTGCAGATGCGTTGCCAACCTTGAGGCCTAAGATGGAATACCGCAAGGAGCAGTAATTTCACCGGCGGTCTTACTCTCCACGCCGAAACACAACAGAAAAACACTGCTGCTTCACGGCAGGATTAGCGAGCAAGATGGTGGTAGCAATCCGGACGGACCTTGCACGAGGTCCTACCACCTGCGAAACACCTGTGTGTATGTAAACTAGTTCTTGTACAAAAGAAACAGGTTATTTTTCGTTAACGAGACTATATTACGTATCATTTCAGGACACAGGCTTCCTCTCGGAATGAGAGGGCTTGGGCCGTGTTCCCACGCGGGCCCAGCGCAGATTTTGAACTAAACACACTTCACGGAAGTTCTTCGCCGTGCGCAGGTTTCCTCATAATGTTTTCCTTCATCGTAAAACTCGTGGTTTTCAAATTTGCGATAAACTCAGAGGTGTGAATTCGTGATCGAACCCACGATCCTCTACAAGAGGCAATAGGTCAAACAACTAGGCCACCACGGCTTTTGTATTATACCTATACTCCGTTTATTTTAATGTTTGGATTAACGGTCAAATTGTAACATACGTTTCTCGATATTTCGAACACAAATGGACTAAAAATAGCTCCTCTTCCTTAACTTAAGAGTTATACTCTTGTCGGTGGAGTATCTTCCACACATCCCTCCTTTGAGCCATCTTTTTGCCCTCTTGATACGACGCGACGCCGACTTTCTCCCTTATCTGATCGATGTAGCTGCGCCTAGGTCGACCTCTTCCTCTCTTCCCCTCGATCTTTCCTTCCAAAATTGTTTTGAAGAATAGCTACATGTACATTTATTAGTGTTATTTAATATGTTTTTAGTATAGAAGTTCACCCAATTTCAAATACTTCGCTCTGTTGTTTCATTAAAAAAAATACCATTAGGTTTCAAATGTTAAAATAATTGTAGTATAGTTTTAAGCTATACCTATCGTCAAATCAGAATGCATCTCCTTCTCGCATAACACTATCCAAACGCTTTTATAATCCTTATTTTGACAGCCCGCCTCAATGGAGATAAAAAAGGGTTGAACAGGGACGGCACTATACGCCAGAGCGGGACGGCGCACCATCGCGCTGGGTGGCATAGTGACTCAAGCTGTAACTGATGGGTAGCTAAAAAGTCTTAAGAGCGGATTATGGTGTTAGGGTTCCGTGGGAACAGATAGAACCTTTCTGATGTAAAACTATTTAGGATTTAGGTTGTTTTGTCACCTAATTAGTTTTTAATATTGTGTTTTTCATAATAATTTATTTAGTAAGTATTTAAGGTTTTTGGATGGGCCGTGTTGCCTGAGATAAATGGTTTAAGTATCATTATTATTAAGTACATACCTTTTTGCATTTGATGTAATTAAAAAAAATTTTTACATAAAAGTTAATTTAATTTGTAATATAATTTTATTGGAAACTACCCGGTAACAGCCCGAGACTCCGTACGCGTAAGATTCGTTTATCGCTATCCCGCGGGAAATGCAATTTTCCAGGATAAAAACTATCCTATGTCCTTCCCCGGGACTCAAACTATCTCTATACCGAATTTCATCTAAATCGGTTCAACAGTTAAAACGTGAAGAGCTAACAAACAAACAGACTTACAAGCTTTCGAATTTGTAATTAGTGGGATTCAAATACAATATTATCTTCTCCAAAAAAACATGATATTAAATTTGCCCAGAGTGTAGCTCGGTCGCCCAGTTCCTTTTTAAGTCCTGGAATTTTAATTCACCTGCCAGATTATTATTAAGCTGCTATGGTTCGCACGAGCGAAGCGAAAGAATTGAACCCACTATACTGAACCCTTGCATCATCATTCGACTCCATCTTGCTATTATTTTTTACATACATCTAAAGTGTTAGGATTTCGTTTGTAGGTTGCGTTAGACGAGGTTAAGTAGGTTTGTATAGAAAAACATTTGTTTGTATGAAAAAAGTTTGTATGAAAAAAAGTTTGTATGAAAAAGTGCGATGTTTAAGGTGCTACTGTTATTGGCGATGATGGAAAAAAAATGTGAAGGGTTTGATGACAATTTGTTGTATGGAATGTTAACTTAACTGTATTTCGTTCTGTTTGGTTAACAGTGGCCTAGTGGTTTGACCTGCTCATGCGGAAGATCGTGGGTTCAAACTCGGGCTAACATTTCGTTTTTCAAAATACATGTGCAAAACTAGTCACGGCTTTTTCAAAGTTTATATCAATCAGAAACATACAGGATAAATGCACTTAAAAAAATGTTTAATTAATACTTCGGTTCATTAATCTCTACATACAATTTTGCAGGTGGTAGGACCTTGTGCAAGGTCCACCCGGATCGCTACCACCATCTTGCTCGCTAATCCTGTCGTGAAGCAGCAGTGCTTGCACTGTTGTGTTTTGGCGTGGAGAGTAAGACAGCCGATGAAATTATTGGCACTTGAGGTATCCTATCTTAGGCCTCTACGTTGGCAACGCATCTGCAAATACCCTTGGTGTTGCAGATGTTTATGGGCGGTGGTGATCTCTTACAACCAGGAGACCCACTTGCTCGTTGGCCATCCAGTCGAATAAAAAAAAAAAACACACATACAAACTATTGTTTGTTTACTTACCTAATTTTTAATCACATGTAGTTATTTTTTGCTAAAGCATATTTTATTTCAACAATAACTGTAAACTATAATGTCCAGTGTAGATATTTGTATGTTTTTATTGTTTATTAGTAAGGTAGTACGAGTGCTCGTCACTGTCCCAGTAGTTGACATCTTTAATCTTATGTCATAAGCAATATATGACAGGAGGGTGGCGTCCATTGGGAATTATGTTTATCTGTATTGTGATTATGTGTCGAGCTATCGGACATTTAACTTACAGGTGCACAGAAATACCAGAAAAAAGGACTAGCACTACGGAATGCCGAGGACCTGGGTTCGATTCCCAGCGCTGGTCTCTTTTTCTGATTTTTCTGTGCATCTGTCTTTCAATTTGTATTTTCGATGTGGATTTTACGGATACATAGTAACAAAATTTGGAGTTGAAATAAAAAATACAAAAAGACTCCAAATACAATCTTAACCAAAAAAACTTTAATCTCAAACATAAAGCAATTCTGATTGTAATTGGTTGTACGTGATCACAAGACTATAAGTATACTTTGCTATAAATTTTGTACAGATAAATCTTTAAATTGCGTGATTTTATTGAAAGAGAAGGAAATACTAATGGCGACAAAAAAGATGAATCCCTTCTTTGTGATATTTAAGAGAAGTCTCTTCGTTCCATTCTCCATACAAACGTAGTCCCGGTCTCATTTGAAAAGTAGGCAACAGAAGTACCTAGATGACATTTTGTAAGTATGGACTAGACGTACTTATCTATGCCTGTGGTTTTCAGATTTTCATATAAATGTGTAATATCAGAATTACAGGAGCTCAAAAGTCGACAAAAAATGATGTCAACTTTGCACGAGAATTACAGACTATTAAAGCATTTTCACAAAAATCGAATTCCACTTTCATTCGTGTTTATTCAGAACACGGCAACTGTCAAAGGCATTAAAGACTAGAAGCACTGTACGGAACCCTAAAAAACGAAGTACAATCTTGTTTCCCAAACACATTAATGAAGACATTAATGCCTTTTGTATATTTTATCGTATTTTTGCAACAGTAAAAGAAGAAAATAACCCTTTAAATCATCGAGACATCTTTATCAACATTTCGGAAAGCTGATTCACTAAATAATACCTAATTCAAAAAGAACCTATAACATTCTGTGGGTCTGTATGAATAAAAATGGTCAGGT
Organism: Choristoneura rosaceana; assembly: GCA_037349165.1. Classification (NCBI taxonomy): domain Eukaryota; kingdom Metazoa; phylum Arthropoda; class Insecta; order Lepidoptera; family Tortricidae; genus Choristoneura; species Choristoneura rosaceana. Next base: position 7,823,117 of record JAZBNJ010000046.1, on the reverse strand, counting down.
GTCTATCGGGCCAGGCCACATAGGGTTCCGTAGTAATATGCGGCTAATATTTATTATACTTTGATCGATATTATTATTAGTTGTATTAAAACTGGTAAGCCCGCTACTGCTAAGTAAATAGCTAAATAAATAAAAAATACCAACATTGACAAAAATACATACATATTATATTAAATAAGTCGTGGTACTTTCCTTTTTTTATTTCGTTAATACAACTGAGGAATATCTTCATTTTCTCAGTAAAATATAAAAACTAGGATCACTAACATTGACTGGGTTATACATTCTTGAAGTATCTTCATATGTGCGGAAAAAATTACTTCATTTAGCCAGCTAAAATCGAACCCAAGGCTTTAGGGAAAGCGACAAATAAGCTTAAAATTCCTCCATGCTCAAAAAGAAAAAGAAATAGTTATGTTATGAGTATTATTGTCTATAACAAAATACCACAATAGCTTACAACATTAAGGAAATGCTAATTCACGATAGCTTACAACATTAAGGAAATGGTGGATAAAGAAATGTTTCTACAGATTCAAAAGACTACATTATTTTTAAAAGTCGCTGAACTAATGTTGTTCAGTTTGACAAGGACGATCTATGTTTTGATTTTTTGCTTGTCTTACAGGCCACACCCGGTTTATAGAAACCACAATGTTTTAAAAATACCATCCAACGATATTCTATATCTATATACTACAAGAGATGCGAAAAAAAATCCATCCCCACTTTACGTACCTATGTGCCAGCAACCTAGTTTTTTTTTTCATAGTATTATTTTACCTCTTGATTGAAGTACCTAGTTACATATCTAATGATAAGTGTATCTCACCTGATGGTAGTGTAGATTTTGTTGATTCAAATTCAAATTCAAATATTTTATTCATATAACATTGTACACGGTAATTATTATCTAATATATACAATAGGATATAATAGGTCTTATAAACGTGTGCCTGAACTAGGATTCCCTGTGTGTTGTTTTAATTATTGTTATTATTTTGTCTAAATTATATTACTTTCTGTTTGTTTCTTTTTATTCGAATGTGTCGCCTTCCGTGAAGTCGCCAAGCGGTCACAGCGGAAGACCAGCGTTGGCCTCTACGGCCAACACTATGCTGAGCTGGGACCGTTTCGCGATTTCACAGATACTGTCATTTCTTTATACTTGTTTGTTTTGTGTATTTATTTTTATGTAATTTGTGAAATGTGTGAATAAACGTTTTTCTATTCTATTCTATTCTATTCTGTGTTACAGGCAAAATAGATCAAAATGTTTATCTTAATTATTCACAATGCATGATGCATTGATGATGTAGAAATAAAGAATAACAACTTACTGGTCAATCTGAATCTCTACGGGACCCTATAAATAAATCAATTTGCCAACAAACGCCCACTGAATACGAAATTCTTGATGAGTTACTCATATTCGATTCGACCCATTGTTCCACGAACGTAGTTTGTAAACGTAAGTGAAAACAATGTGAGTTGCCGTGCTTCTAAAAACAGTTACCCCCTTATTCATAAACGACAATCAAACCTATTTTAGTTAAAATGCCGCTAAAATTCGTTTGTCCTTATCTGTCACTTCGACATTTGTATTTGTTAGAAAGGGACAAAGCATTTGTTAGTTAACATAGGTTTGTTAAGTTTTATGAATAAGGGGGTTAGTTTTTAATAATTTTGTATATTCCTGGGTAAAAAAGAACATTTTTTTTTGTTCGACTGGATGGCAAACGAACAAGTGGTCTCTTGATGGTAAGAGATCACTACCGCCCATAAACGTGCAGTACCAGGGGTATTTCAGATGCGTTGCCAACCTAGAGGCCTGAGATGGGATACCTCAAGTGCCAGTAATTTCACCGGCTGTCTTACTCTCCACGCCGAAACACAACAGTGCACTGCTGCTTCACGGCAGGATTAGCGAGCAAGATGGTGGTAGCAATCCGGACGGACCTTGCACAAGGTCCTACCACCTGCAAACCCGTGTTAATCCACCAGTTAAAATATCAGAAAATATAGGGAAACGTATTATTTGGGTGACACTATTTCCCGGCCGTACAATACTGACATGGAAATACCGGCCTGATATTTCGTGTACACGCCCATAGAAACTTGTCTGTTTGACAGCAGCAGGGCTACTGCGAAACTCGAACCTCAAAGTTAGAAAGAAAGACATTTATTCACATTCAAAAAGACACACAAATACAAAAAAAATAGACAGCAAATACAAATAAAACAAAAAAGAAAGTGAAACGGCCGCTGACTCAGCATAATGCTAATTTACTGGCGAACATGTCTGTATAGGACCTCAGACACGAGTGTATAGGTAAAAAACTTAAGTAAAGGACCAGAGGCCGTATTGCCTAATGTTTCTGACACTCGCGATAGCAATGAAATGACATATTTCGCATACAAAAACTGTCATTTAATTGCGATCACGAGTGTCAGAAACGTTAGGCAATAAGGCCTCTGTTGTATGTAGTGGTGCACAGAATTGATATGGAGCTTAAGTCATTTTGCGAATTTGGAACGTCAATTTGTTTATATTTACAAGTTACTACTACATACAACAGGTCCTTTACTTAAGTTTTTCACCTATAAAAAAAAATTGCAAATTTTTCTTTTCTTTTTTTTTCTATATCCAATAGTGCTAACTGCCCTAGCCAGCTAGACCGCCCTAGACAGAGGGGCAACTGCGAAATTCAAAAATCGAAGTTCGTGTCGTTCCGTCCCTCTGAAACTTATACTATTTAATACGAGAGTGAGAGCGACGGTACGATAAGAACTTCGATTTTCGAGTTTCGGATTTCTCTCAGTTCTTAACTTCTCAGTCTCCTAACATCCAGCTGACATACTAAACATTCATAAGCTAACCAACAAGCAACAAAAAGTTGAAAAACCCCGACTTAGTCACTTCAAAGTTCAATATCTCAAAAAACGGCCAAACCGATTTTAATGAAGCATGGCTAAGAACCATCGCTAGAAAACTATTTTTCATTTAAAAACATGTCGCATTCAAATCGGTCCACCTGTTTAAGAGCTACGGTGCCACAGACAGACACACATAGCGGTCAAACTTATAATACCCCTCTTTTTGGTTAAAAAATGACTGTTTTCGCGTGACATACAAAGAAACAAACTCATTTACTCGTATAACGGGAGTAGAATTAATAGTAACAAAAAAACACTACATTCACCAGTGTGTTCAGACAGACAGACAAAAAGACGATTCGTAAGATATCTCAATTAGTTCACACAGGCATAATCTCTAAATAGATACCTATTTGTCACTCAAAAAGCACCTTTAAAGCACAAGCGTTAAAACTCAAAATAGAACTCCTGCGCATCCAATAAAATTCCTTCTATAATCCTTTTTGAACAAACACACGTGAAAACCAACTTTAATATGCTAAAAACAAAGATGAAATTCGATTGAGCGAGCGAAGTATAGTGTAACTCGAATTGATATGCAAATTTGAATCTTATTACAATGTGATTAGGTGTACAATAGGTGTGTTTGTTGATGTGGTGCAGTCAAGCTTGAAATGTTCTGGTGACATGCGCGCGACGTTGGAACAGGGGAGGAGTGGAGATGTCAATTTAATAAAAAAAAAAATTTAATACTTTTATAGTCTTTGTAGTTTGTAGTCTTGCTGGCAGGACTGATGGCCAATGGGGTCAGAAGGTTCTCGAATGGCGTCCGCGAACCGGGAGACGAGCTGTCGGTAGGCCTCCAACAATGGAGCGACGACCTGGTTAAGATCGCGGGATCGCGGTGGATGCGAAAAGCAAAAGACCGGTCTGAGTGGAGAGCCTTGGGGGAGACCTATGTCCAGCAGTGGACGTCTTTCGGCTGACATGATGATGATGATAACCTGATAAATGTCCTCTTAACGTCGTAAAGCCCACGTAAAATATTGACCATTAGAATTTAAAACTTATTGTCAACAGCTTTTGCCCGCGGCTCCGCCCGCGTGGTATTCTGTTATCGCGCGCTATTCCCTCTGGACCTGTGAATTTTTCCGGGATAAAAAGTAGCCTTTGCCACTCTCGGGCCCATAAACTATCTCTATGCCAAAAATCACGTCAATCCGTCGCTACGTTACGGCGTGAAAGCGTAACAAACAAACTCACTTTCCCCTTTATAATAGTAAGGATTAGTTAACTTTGAAATTAGCTTTGACGTACGTCCTAAATTTAGGATGCTGGGCTTTACGAGGAATGAAAGGAAATCAAAAATAATACTTTGTATGTATGGACTCTACACATTCCCTGCGCGCGCTTGGGTGGGCGACCACCCGCGCGTGTTTGCTCGAAATTAGGCGCGCGCGCATATCGCTCGAAATAACCGGCGTCGAGGTGCACGGAACATAGGAGCCTGTAGTCAGGACTATAGTCAGGACTAAATCAGGACTATAGTCTAAGTAAGCAAGTCCTGGGGCAAACAGTAGTGGCAAAAATCTAGATGGGGGAGCCCTATTCCTAAGAGTGGAAGTCTTATGGCCGATATGATGATGCTGATGATGATGAAGAAAGAGGGTTGGCAACACACTTACATACATGCATAAAATCACGCCTCTTTCCCAACGGGGTAGGTAGAGACTACATCCTTCCACTTGCTACGATCCTGGCATACAACTCTCGCTTCCTCTACATTCAATCTTTTCATGCATGCACGTCGGTTTAGAGTACTCCTGACCCGACCTTTCTTCAGAATGTCCCCGATTTGATCGTGGTACGTTCGTCTAGGCCTTCTTCTCCCAACGTTCCCATTCACGCTCGTCTAATAGATACACTTCACAGATAAAAAATACGTTTCTGGTAATAATTTCATTTTTATTACAAGCATTTTTGCTGACTGTACCTTTTATCGACTTTAGTTACATCGTCATGCAAACTACATTTGCGAACCAAATTTTTTTTTTTTTGTTTTATTCGACTGAATGGCAAACGAGCAAATGGGTCTCCTGATGGTAAGAGATCACCACCGCCCATAGACTCCTGCATTACCAGGGGGATTGCAGATGCGTTGCCAACCTAGAGGCCTAAGATGGGATACCTCAAGTGCCAGTAATTTCACCGGCTGTCTTACCTCCACGCTGAAACGCAACAGTGCAAGCACTGCTTCACGGCAGAATTACTGAGCAAAATGGTGGTAGCAATCCGGGCGGACCTTGCACAAGGTCCTACCACCTTCAAGTCTAAATGTCAAGTCGATGTCACTAACCGTTGAAGAGTTCCGTCCTGCGGAGACGATCCTGGCTGGACTACCAGATGATTGTAATGTCACGCAATTTACATAAGTAGGTCAAATTTAACTTGCAAGTTTTGAAATACAGACAGACAGAAAGACAACGAGACAGCTGAAACTAAATAAATACTTGTAAGTAAAAAAAAAAAAAATTGTACTGGCACGGCCATCAATTGACATATTTTTTAACCTACGACGCAAAAGACGGGTTTTTCGAAATTCATGTGTGGAATTACATTGAAATTTACCACGAGCTTTGCGGCGAAGGAAAACATCGTGAGGAAACTTGCATAAACCTGCGAAGCAATTCAACGATACGTATAAAGTTTCCAATCCGCACTGGGCCCGCGTGGGAACTATGGCCCAAGAACTCTTGTTCTGAGAAGAGGCCTGTGCCCAACAGTGGGACGTTTATAGGCTGGGATGAATTATAAATGCGAAAGTTTGTGAGTATGTCTGTGTATGTGTATATTTGTTACTAAAACAGCTAGATGGATTTGGGTGAAATTTGTTATGTAGATAGCTGGACGTCTGGAATAACACAAGACTACTTTTCAACCCGTCATTCAACGTTCAACCGAAATCGCGAAAGATTATTATAGCTATCGCTAATCCATATTTCCATACTTATACTTATAATATTATAAATGCGAAAGTGTGTGTTTGTATGTTTGTCCGTCTTTCACGTCGAAACGGAGCGACGGATCGACATAATTTTTGGCATAGAGATAGTTTACGAGCCAGAAAGTGACGTAGGCTACTTTTAATCCCGGAAAATGCACAGTTCCCGAGGGAACTAAATTCCACGCGGGCGAAGAAGCAGGCAACAGCTAAGTCATAAATATGTCAACTACTGGTACAGTGACCAGCACTCGGACGTTTGTCTCACTGACTCACTGAGAATCGAACTCAGGACCACCCGCGAACAACTAATTAAGACATTATGGCATAATTTGCGATTGTTATCTCGTTTTTAATTGGCAGCCGTGTTTACGGCATTAACATGTGGAAAGGCTTTTATTATTAGTTTGCACGAACTCACTGATTATTGCCGCCATTTTGGATTTTCAACTTTTTTTTCAATTTGTCAAAGTAACGTCCTTTGCGTAAGGAAAATGAGCATGCACCCATGAGGCTGACATGATCACCTAGAGTGTTCAAAGCCTCTACAAAAAGAAGAAAAAAAATTGTTAAAGTAATTTTTGTGACTTGATCATTCATACATTATCATTTTAAAGTTCAATATCTCAGAAACGACTGAACCGATTTTAATGAGACATAGCTAAGTACCACGCAAGGAAACTCACTTTTAAGTAAAAAAAACCGTATCGAAATTGATCGATCCATTTGGTAGCTAAAATGCCACAGACACACATTGGCGCCAAACATATAAAAAAAAATCATTTATTTCAGACAATTAAATCCATAATTTGTACAGTATACTCATAATTCTATACTCTTTTTGCGTCGGGAGTTAAAAATGTTACTAAAGTGAGTAAATAGACGTGTTTTTTTGAGTGCTGTCATTTATGCACGGAAATTACGCTAAAGAAATTTGGCGGGATTATGCCTACTGCCTAAGCGTACCTAATTACTAGTATGGTAACATTTGTCGAATTTACGTCACCTTTTGGTGTGATCGAGGAACTTCGGAGAACTCCGCGCGAAAGTTTAGTTGTACCCTAAAAGATGTGTACCTTAGACCTTGAGCGTAAGTGTCAGTAAATATCCCATTTTATTTTAAAATCTAAATCAAAAGAGCATCATGCCATGTGTCATGTTTATTAGAAAATAAAGAACACAAGATGAAGTAGGTTGTTTATCAATAAACCCGGTGTAGCCACAAGAAATAATTCAAAACCGCGGCTTCCGAACGTTTGATCTCACCGCTGGCAACCCCGACTAAATAAACATAACCTTTAATTGCCACTAACGATTTATTATATTGTAATTAATTAGGAACAACGCACGAAAACGACTCTTCGAATAACCCGCTAAAGTCCTTTTTTGAGTTTAAAAAGTAAGCTGAAACAAAACACGGATGGCATCAAACAGAAATATTTCTTAATTAAAAACGCCACACAGTTCAAAATACGTTCGATTTTAAATATCGAATGTAATTTTTTTTTATTTTCATTTCAATGTTCTAGAACGAAATTGAACTTCAATTGTTTGTCCATAGAGTCCGGTCTGAGTTGTGTGTTGTTAGGTTCTTTATCAGTCAAGTTTGTAATAATGGGTCGCTTATTGGAGGCAAATGTCTTCATTACAGATCGTCGTTGGTGGTAATGTCCGGTTTTGTAAAGAGGTTATAACGTCTCGCAGACGGTTTGTGGAATTTTATTAGAATTTTAATTATTCGATCAGATGTACACATAAAATTATCTATGGTACGTTGTGAGCTGGATCGAGTTTTGCGTTGGCTTATTGAAGAATAAAAAAAGTATCGTTACGTACCTACTTACAATTACATTTTATATGGTGCCTTAACTTTTTAAATTTTGGTGCAGAAGTCTAAAAAAAATTGTTGTAGATAACTTTCATGAACTACTAAACCAATATCTCTGTTTAATGCCAGACGCAAAAAAGGTATTAGATGTAGGTGTTTTATGCTGAACCGGTGTGTTTATATGTGACTTCGCAACTCCTAAACGGATGAACCGTTTTTGATGATGTTGTTTGATAGAATATGTTATTTTATCAAGATGATTCATAGCTTTGTATCAATGAAATAAAGCCATTCATCTCCAAAATAATCAGCTCTTTTGAAACTGCTGACAAGTGCTCATTCTTTGTGCAATCTTGTAATAGGTCTTTTAATACATTTTGTGTCTCTACCTACATATAGACAGTACTGTTAGTAATAGCAGATTTTAATCCCAGTCTATAAGCCCCACTGCTGGGCATATATCCTCTTAGAATGAGAGGAAGATCGGCTGCACTACAATTTACCCTATCCGTATGGGGAGCCCCCAAAAATTTATTGTTTTTTTTTCTATTTTTGTGTGACAATCTTAATACGGTTCACAGAATACATAGTCTACTTACCAAGTTTCAACAGTACAGTTCTTATAGTTTTGGAAAAAGTAGAGCTACTTTTTCCAAAACTATAAGAACTGTACTGTTGAAACTCTGTGACATACGGACAGACAGACAGACATGACGAATGCATAAGGGTTACGTTTTTTGCCATTTGGCTACGGAACCCTAAAACCACTATATTGGGGGGTGTCTGAGATCTTCAGTATTCATTATTAATGTAGAGGTACAGTCCAAATTACAACATAATAATAAGTAATTTTAATTCTTTGACAAAATAATAACTGTCCTTCTTTCAAGCCAACATCACACCAACGTATTCATTCATAATTCACGAAAAAGGTCACGAAATTGTCTCTGGTTTTTTTAATTATTTACTTCGCGCCTTTAAAATTACGAGGTGGCTTTTAAAAAACCTGTTTTTATCCCATTTTAATGAAAGCCTTACGTGTGAAAATTATACGTTGTTTTCTCGATTAAAAATCTTACTGCCGCGTCGAATTGTAGGGTTTGACGTTGCCATTGGAAAATAACTTTTAACAAGTAGTTCAGCTTTTTTTTTCGAAACAATTCCTGGTATTAAAGCAAGCATTAGCACAGGCATTAGCAAGAAATTAGTTGTTATCAATTGTGAGATGTACTTTTTTTCTGGTTAGTTAATGTTTTGCCCTATGGGCTAATGTGACAAGTTTTTACGTTACCCGTTTAAAAAAAAAAACAAGCATTAAAGCCATTTTAAAATCCATAGACAAGGACCACATCTGTAATTTATTTTTAAAATAATCCAAGCAATGCATCACTAGATACACCTACACCATTCTAAGAGAAAAAAAAAAGAGATAGAACAGAAATCGAAATAATCATAAATATTGAACTAGGCCTACGTGGGAACTGCATCTGTAGTTCTCTGAAAGGAGGCTTGTTCCCAGCAGTGGGATATGTATAGGCTGGGATAGATGGATAAATCTGTACTTGTCCTGCATCTCCATGATCGGGAAGGAATATGTCTGTCAAATATCAAGTCATTCTAGCTACGCGTTGTCATCTTCCAGTCCGTCAGCGTTACCTACTATTTTATTGGTATAAGATAAACCTGCTATAAATTTAGTATTTTGCCCGTTATATCTAATAAATAAGTTTCCGTGTGACATTACATACGTATCAACTCCATAACTTCCTTCTATCACCAATTTGAATGGAGAACTGGTTTTAGATAGGCGAAATTCAAAACCAGCTACATTAAATATGTTAATAATAATTCTGACATGAATAAATTTCTGAAGTGTTAAACATATTTAATAGCTTCATTATTAGACCACCTTGTTTTTATTTCTTCTTGAAAAACAAACGTTACAAGTCAACGTGACGTGCTCATCGAATTTGGACCTTAATTTTAGATGCATAAGATGTGTAATTGAGAGTTGTAAAAATGACATATGTCAGTTTGACGTGAGTTCGATGGGCATAGACAAGATTTTTGTTTTTTAATTAAGCAGGAATTTCTCTAGGCATTGGTTTATCGGAGAAAATGCCAATTTAAATGTTTTGATAAAGACATTATGATTTAAGTTTGTTTGGCTATCTAAATTTTGTAAGCTTGTAAATGCAAAGGTGGATATCTTTTATAGGTAATAAACTATTATAGTTTAAACAACGCATTATTATAAAGATACAATTGAAGTGCCCTTAAGGCTGGTTGCATTTCCGCGCTGTATCGTAATCTTTTATGCTAGGATTACAAGATGTTCATATCACATTTCTTAGTACTTAAACATCGAAAATACACGTGGCGTAAGGTTAAACATGGACTTGGTACATTGTTTTTGTACTTTTGCATTTCATTTTTAAGAACTACTGCTAAGTTTTAAGGCTTAAGTAAGGCTTAAAAATCAAATGGGGCTTACTCGCACACTTTTTTTTTTAAAGATTTCTAGAACGTTCTTTTGTTTTTGTATTCTTAAATATTGAATGCATTGTTTTTGTATACGTGTACTAGCTTTTGCCTGCGGCTTCGCCTGCGTAGAATTCCGTTATCGCGCGCTGTTCCCTCGAGAACTGTGCACATTTTCCGGGATAAAAAGTAGCCTATGTCACTCTCTGACCCATAAACTATCTCTGTGCCAAAAAATCACGTAGATCTGACCCTCCGTTTCAACGTGAAAGACGGACAAACATACACACAAACACACACACTTTCGCATTCGTATGGATTTTCATACTTCTACGTCAAGAAATTAGAAAATTTCCAAACTTTACTCCCCAAACCCTTTAGAGGGAAATTTTATCCATTTCACCTACGCTGATAATTTTTAATTGTAATCGAGAACTTAGACGCCTATTGTTATACATTTAAGTCCAGAAATGAGAAAGTTCCATATAAGCTTCACCCCCCATTTCAACCCCTTAGGGGATGAATTTCTAAAAATTCTTTCTTAGTGCTCAATCACATCATAAAAAGTAGTGCACCAAATTTCAAGATATATAACCCAGTGAGTCAGGTTTGCCTGTTATATATATAGATTAAGTAGTTTATTTATTTGTAGATAATAGTTTATTTTTATCAGTTTATTGGAGTAAGTATATTATTAAAAAAGAAGCTGAATTTAAAATCAACATAATTTTGGTATCCATTAAGACTAACTAACGTCTCTAAGTTACACGTTAATTATCCCGAAATAAGTAAAAACCTCACATTACTACTATGCCTGCATTAACATAATAACCTTATATGTCACGGGCTTAATTTAATATGTCCATTAAAATTAAGTAAACAAAAAACTACCGTTACGCGTCGCGTTCTGAGCATTCCATTAGTAATTAATGGGTTCATTAAACGAAATTAGGCTTATCTAGATCTGGAGCATCTGCAAAAGGGTGCTAAATGCTTTGGGGTATTTTCGAACATGGGGCAAAATTATGCACTCTTTTTCATTATCCATTGATTAGTGTTAACTGACGGTTAAATGTGCTTCATCTAGGTGTCTTTGTGTAGAGTGTATGACAAAACAAATGCGGCCACTCTGACCTAAAAAAATCTGTCTTGCTATAAAAAAAAATAGAATTTTTTTCTTATCTCACATTGATTTTTCTTCAAAAATTATAAGTGACTTTCGGTCCACTTGAAGTATTTGCTTTACGTTTAAATTTGGTGTGACAATGTTTCATAAATACCGTCAGTCCCATCTTATTTATTTAATTTTAAGTAAATATTTTAATGTCTAAATTTCAAAATTGTTTTATTTCCTGTGCCTAATTGTGATTTTCTTTTTGTTTTAGGACGAAGTAAGTACGGGACCTCACGGCAGCCACGTGAGAAAAAACCATTTTTTTTTATTAAATCACCTTTTTTATCACTCTTTTAAATTAAGATTTTTTTTCTTATTAAGAAAATGACAATTTTCTTTTTCACCTGAAATTGGTAATTAATAATTAATCGGTAATTGGTAATCGGTGGTGGTTGGTTTGGTACTCCAATGACAGTACTACAATGTAGTACTTACTTACTTACCTATGAGTGAAAAACATGTGAAAATCAATAATATTTATATTATTAATAATATAAGGTTAATTTAGTTGCCTAATCGGTCAATAATTAATAGTTATTTTTTATTAATTGTTTTGCAAACAGTCCACCCGATAAACGATTAAATATTTAAATAATATTCCACACCCCGCACACTTAAAAAAACCCCTAATATTTTGACACGAACATTAATAATGTCAAAACTATGACAACTCATCCGTAAAACCTTCACGCTGTCACAACAAAAACTAAAAAAAAACGAATTACCCACCTAAATGGGCACCTTTAAAACCTCTAAAAAAAGACACAAAAAATGTCTATGGCACTTCGGTCTACTAGAAAATGCTGGCCGTTGACCTTGCTCGATCAATCACGGAGTTTTAAAAAAGTTGAGGAAAAAAAGTGTCATTTGATATCGAAGTTATTTTGGAGTTTTAGGTATCATATCACTCTGACAACAGAATAGACGAGTCACTTTAAATTTTTGTTCGTTTTCTATGTCTCGAGAGTAATCTTATTAGAAAATTTTGACATTAGTCATTACTTAGACTTTGTTCCGAATATTTTGGAACATTAGATTTTGTATTTCATGCAACAGAGCGCTCACAAAGTATTTCTTTACAAGGTGTTTATTTTAATATACAATTTTTTAAATCTATTTTTTTATTTTTATATGAACTTCAGTTTAATCGGGTATTATTGGAACATGGTTATCTAGTCTAGATACTAAGCGGGAAACAGGAACTGTCAGAAAAAAATACTTTTGTCTGTGTCCAGTTTTGCCCCAATTTTAGACCAGCCCCAAAAACACTATTATATCATTTTTGGAGAAAATCAAAAAGCAAAATCCTGTGGTCACTGACTTATTGATGGATTCAAAAACATCTTTTAAAAACACACAAAACGATGAACTATAAAAAGTTTAATGTTACTGATTTATTGTCATACAAAAAAAATATTTATTTTTGGCTTGCTTAATACGATCCATTTTTTTTAAACAAAAAGATTTTCAGATCGTTGGACTAAATTAGACCCCGCATTTCCCTGGGCATTATTAGCCATACACTTGCTCAATGTCTTCAAATCTCAGATCTTTTTTATTCAAAAAAAGTTTGGTACCAAGGTTTATTGAAATTTTCCCTACAGGTCACACCGCTTCGCTATGGCAACCCATCAGGCAGTCGGTGAAATATTTTAACCAATTTTAAATATCGAATGTAGTGTTCTGAATTGAATTGGTTAAGATATTGCATCGTCCGCTTGCGTGGGAACATCGTCGGGGGATGCCATTTTTTATGCCAGTGTTTTTTTCGTGTGTGTAACTTTTGCTATTTTATTGATTTCATGAGGGTTTTTTGGCAGGCGAAATGTCGCTAGATGGCGTTAGTATCGTGAGGTCTGTTTGACATTAGTCTTGCTGTGATTGGCTCACTAATTTAACCAATCACATCCGTGACGTTAATATCAAAGTTGTCCAACGGCTCTCACAATACTAGCTCCAACTAGCTTGTTACAGAAACCCTCATAAGGCTGCGTTTCCACCAGATATAGGTATGCGATGTTGTAAGAAATGTGTTTGGAGGAATAATACCTACAATAGAAACGCTTCATTTGCCTATCCTCGCTTCGCTCAGCTGTTTCTAATAGAGCAACACATTCCTCGCAACATATGACTCTCCTTAAGTAGTTGGTGCTCATCGGCAGCTCCCTCTCATAATTCTCGCACATCTCTGCTGGAAGCGCAACCTGAATTGGTTATTTGTTGTTGATATGAATTTTTCCACTGCTAGTGCATTTTTGTTTAACCATTTTAGAATGTATTGTGGGGTAAACAAATACTTGTTTAATTATTTTTAAAGCAGACCTTTTCATTTTCTGCTCAGAAAAGTTGCCATAGTTAGGATTGGTAATTAATCCCAGTAAATTTATTCGTTCCTGTTTCAGAGTGAATTCAAACGATAATAATGTAAAAAATAAAAGCATTAACTGTTTTTACTGAATTGAACTGAATTTTATTTGACTTGTATCTGTGGTATCATAAAGTCTGGCCAAGCTAACTCTGCAGTGAATAAAATAAAGTAAATAGTGGTAACACTGCAAATGTAACGCATATCAGTGATTTGACGTGAAAATACAGTGTTGCCAAATCATTCCGTTGCAGAGTTCGCTTAACCAGGCTCTAGAGTTCGAAAGAAAGTCTATTTTTTTATTCTTCCACTGACTCGATTATTTTGTTATTAATAAAGAATTATAATATTTTAGTAGCACTGGACCTTTAGTAGTGTCTAAATTTACCCCGTGTCTAAAAATACCACAATGTTCTTATGATTTTAATCAAGGTTATTTTGGTCGGTGCATTTTATGTTATTTGCCATTTATTTTTTAAGTCAGCATGCAATGGCTCAGTTTATTTATTACCGTTTGAAATTACTGCACATAATCGTATTTCAAAACTAAGAAATTACGTTCCACTAGAACAAGAACAAACGTTAATGGAATTATTATTAGATATTGGTTTAAAAATTGTATTTTTATCACGTTTTCACTGGGCATTCGAATAATTAGACAGCAAATTGCATGCTGGTTTTATTAAATGTTTTATATGTGCTTGTGTGTGTGTTTTGTTTCTGTGTGTTTTGTTTGTGTTAATTGCGTTAACTTGTGTTTTTTAATGAACCTTGGAACTGGACTTTATTTTCATTTTATTAAGATACGTGTTGCAATGGTATCGAATATATACTTACGTTATTAAAGCGGCAATATATTAGACGAATATATGCAATTTTTGCGTCCAATTTTATATAGTCAGAGAAACCAATCAGCATTCGTGCCAGAGTGGGACCTTTTCAAAATCAATTTGATGTGATTTATTTGGTATACCGGGTGTGGCCTGTAATACGAGCAAAGAATTAAAGCATTGATCGTCTTCGTCAACAGTTTTAACACCCGGTATGGCCTGTAACACGAGCAAATAATTAAAACAAACTGAACAACATCAGTGTAGCGACTTTTTAAAATAATGGAATCTTTGAATTTTCCTTTTTTCATACAAATTAAATACTGCTATCAATGTACGCCATCCTAGAACACAACTTACGTCGCCTGTCACGCTACAAACATCAAGCATTTCGCTTTACACTGCTTCTTCGAATAAACTTAAAAGTGTAATAATAATTAAAAACGAATTATTTTTAGACTGGTCTGAGTGGAGAGCCTTGGGGGAGGCCTATGTCCAGCAAAGGACGTCTTTCGGCTGACATGATGATGCTGAATTATTTTTAAAAGTCGCTGAACTAATGTTGTTCAGTTGAAGAGTATGATCTATGTTTTAATTATTTGCTTATATTACAGGCCACACCCGGTATGTATGGAATGTCATATGAATCACTAGCACAAAAGTACAAGCGCAATCCAGTTTCTTTGACTGCAGGTACACAGAGATGGGTCAAAACAAAGCTATGCTGATATATTAACAGATACAATCAAATGGACGAATATATGTTGCACACATATCACGTCATTTAACACTTGTTTAGTGAAGTAATAGAAAATTATTAAATAAGGCGATGCAAGCTCACTGAAAAAACATTATGGAATTACTTACTTCCTTCTTCTTTGTTATTGAAATCATCAAATTGGGTACCTTAAGGTTTCTGTTATTATTATTATTCCCCTCAAAGGCGGCCTTTAAGACTTGGGCCAATGTCAGTTAAATTAAAGATAAATATATTCTTCTTCTTCACGTTGTATGGTTTAATGTAGTTTTGCAACTTGATAGCAAAATTCCAAAAACCACGCGGAGACAACTTGCGCATTAAAAAATGTCAGACACGAGAGCAATGTAGAATTTTGTGATAACAGTTAACTGTTAAGGTTAATCGCGGCATAAAACACTGTCAAAATTATACTTCAACTAGCCAAAGAAGCAGAAATACCAAAATTAGATATCGTCTACATCCGCCATGTTCGAATGCTACAAATCGAATCCTTAAGTTTTCTGGGATGGTCCATATTATGACTTAATCTTACATTTAATCAAACAGACCAAGGCACAAAACCTATTAACTTCATGAAATGTGTGGTTTGCCGAAATAAAGTTTCAATTTGTTTTTACAAAAAAAAAACGGCATAAAAATATCTATCTACAGGAGTGAGCTACATTATAAGTACTGTTGGTAAAATATAATATGGACCACTCTAGAAAACTTAAGGTAACCAATTTAGAGGCTAGTTCGTAAGCAAATAGTAAAGCCATCCCAGCCTAAATACAAACGTATCACCGTTATAGGCACAAGTCTTCTCTCATAATAGGCCAGTGTAGGTTGGGAACTTCACGCCATAATAATATCATTTTCCAGAGTTTCTTAAATTGTTTATATTGCTTCTTTTTAAAAGACTACATTCTTAAATATAATATTTTTGGAATACCAGACTATTGCCTTAGCAGACAGCTAACTATACTGTGAAAACTATAATATGCGAATCTAATATTCATGATATTTTTGATGTGTTTTATAAGCCTAGAAATTAAAAAACAAGATCTAACGCAATCCTATTTTTGTCAGTGTAACTCCCCAAGTACCTTCCTTTATTTTTCCAAACAAAACTACCCACCAAAAATTTATAAATTAATTTATTTGTGCTAGTCACCCCTGCACAGAGTTTTGCGTAATATTCCCTATTTCCCCATCTGCCCAGGTCCACGCACGCGCCGTCCTAAGAAACCCCCCGGGGAGCCGATGTCCAACGATGAGAAACGCCCCAGAACTGCCTTCTCCGGTCCACAGCTCGCCAGGCTAAAGGTAAGTATAGTAAAATCACATGTAGTCCTTAATACGTCACACATTTTAGTCGGAGTGAGGAGTGGAGGACGGACGCATAGAGAACAGAAGGCCGTTGGATGCGAAAAATTCTCGAGTGGAGACCGCAGATCGGTAAGCGCAGCGTAGGACGACCAGCAACGAGATAGACGGTGAATGCAAGCCGCTACCAGCCGAAGCGACTGGAGATCTATGGGGGAGGTCTATGTCCAACAGTGGACGTCCTACGGCTGAGATGATGATGATGATGAGGAGTGAAGGGAGGCAAGGGTCTGACAATTTGACAATGACAATCATTGGATATCGGTGGATTCAGCGGCATTGAATGACACCAAACTAAAACAAACAAAGTATTCCACCTTAAAGTTTAAGTATGATTTCCTGCCAGTCGCTGTGAAAATGACTGGAATCTGGAGTAACGACAACTTAGATTTTTTTCTCTGTTCACCAACAATAGTTTACATTACAAAGTAAAGACATGTAGAATATTGTAAGCATTTCTTTAAACAAAGATAGATAGATAGATATAATCTTTATCCTTCAAAACAAAGACATAGTTTGGTAACTCATCATCATCACCATCATATCAGCCGAAAGACGTCCACTGCTGGACATAGGCCTCCCCCTATGTAACTAAAGAGTAATAAAGCTTACAAATCAGCACTAAAAACTATGCCCGAAACTTACGATACTATAAATAAAAACATCAGTAACAATTAAACAGATCAGATAAATAAATAAGAAGCCACGTGATGCTCTGAAGAACATACGCTGGCTCAGTATTATACTGCGGTAAGCACTAGCGCTGGTATTCTGCCAGTATACCCATCAGTATGCAGCTGATATTCATTCAGTACCCTGAGCTTCTTAAGAATCTAGGGCGGCAATTAAGTCAGAAGGGCAACGATCCCCGCTCTGAGTCTTGTTGCGTATCGGACGCGGGGACGCTCGCTATCTCATTCATTTTTTTTTCTGTCCAACGATGTAAGATGGTGACAGAAAGAGATAGCGGACATTGCCACTGGCTGGTTCAACTGGTCTCCATCGCTATCCAACGGGGCAAAGCTGGTGTGTTTCAGCATGTACAGTTTAAACTTTCGTCATTTTCACTCATAACTACTACTACTCACAATTAGCGTTATTATAATAGTTAGCGTGATAAGTCCCAATTGTGATAGTAATTATGAGCACTGAACAAAAAGTATATATCAAAAATTTCATTTCTAACATAAGTTTTTGTCCACAGCACGAATTCGCCGAAAACCGCTACCTGACCGAGCGCCGACGGCAAGCCTTGGCAGCAGAACTCGGCTTAGCAGAAGCTCAGATCAAGATCTGGTTCCAGAACAAACGGGCCAAGATCAAGAAGGCTTCGGGGCAGCGGAACCCATTGGCTCTCCAGCTGATGGCCCAAGGGTTATACAACCACAGCACCGTTCCCTTGACGAGGGAAGAAGAAGAACTAGAGATGAAAGCGAGGGAAAGAGAACAGCAGAACAGACAGTAGTTTCTAGAAGATACTTTTGTAGTAAAAGACAAATCATGGTTTACACTGTTTTAAATTAAATTCAGAGCAGGTTGGGTTAGTGTGACTCACGTACTTGTCAATTTTGTTAGAATTAAAAAAACTATAGACATTGGTAGCATGCTCTTTTTGGTTTCTCACAGGGGTATTATTCACTTGGACTTATTATCTTATTCACTCCTGCTTTCTGTCGGTAGTCTGTAGAATCAATAAAGATATTTTAATTCCTTGACAGATCATTCACAAAAACATCTTTTTTAAGCAGTGAAACAGGTTCTAAGTTAAGAATAGAAACTGAAATTTTAATGCTACTTTTTATTTGAATGCTTTTGAATCCATATTTAAATCTAAGCATTGAACTTTTTTAATTTGGGATCTAGTGAATTTGTTTTTGTCGTTGATTATGACCGCAGCTTTGTCTTTTACAGCACAAAGATATCTTGTTTCATCTCAATAGATAACTTGCATTTGTAGTTTCTTTGTAAATTATTTCATGTTTATTACGTTAACGATGTGCTCGAACTATGGTCTACTCCATTAACAATATTTATAAATGTTTAAAGCACTGTAAACAATTTTGACTAGTTTAGAATGATTTCAATTTCAAACTAAAAAGTAATCTAAAAAATGAAACAAATCATACCGAATTAAAAACTCCTTTTATTTGAGGCAGTTAGAAATGGAACCTTTTTTAATTAGGTACATAACTGTATAAAAGAGGATTCCAATTTTTTTATCTAAGTATGATATGATACGGACCGACTTGAGTAAGAGAGTTTTTATTCATTCAACATTATGAACTGGGGCAAAAATTGTGGGGAAAATTCAAACATGACACATGGTTTTGGTTTTTCCCATACTATCTATCAATGTAGCCTAATTTCACTTGAGTATTCTAGGACCTGGGTTAAGAAAATGTATAAATATACCCCACATTTTTTATCCTTTAGTACGATTTTGCCCCATGTCTTAAGAAAAGGATCATGATACATAAGTATCGTAATATTATCTGTTTTTTAATTGTTTTAGCTGTTTTTTTTAATAGATAATGACAGTTGTTTTGTTCCTAATAATTAGTGCCATGACAAATGGTTTCGAAAATTAATAGGTTTTTCTTAAGGTTTTATTCAGAAAATTCGATTGAAATAAGTCATGTTAATTATATATGCCCCTTATTTCTCATAACATCAATTGTCATAATGGATTTGGCATAATTTAATTTAGCATAACATTGACCTGGCATAACCTAAACCTTAAAAAATATCTAACAGAAATTTATCTACACATATATCATAAACCCTATAACTACCCTCGTAACGAAGAATGCAGTAATAGCCTATTATACGAATGTTAAGACGATAATTCTAGGGAACGCTCTAGTAGCTTGTTTTTTTATGTCAATTGTTCGCTAGAACGCTCGCTAGAATGCTTGCTTAAACCCTCCTGATTATTTTGAGTGCTTTACCCGTAATACCCGGTGTGGCCTGTAACACGAGCAAATAATTAAAATAAACTGTGTTCAGTTTATTTTAATTAGTTCAGCGACTTTTAAAAATAATAGAGTTTTTGAATTTTCCTTTTTTCATACAAATTAAATACTGCTATAAATGTACGCCATCCTAGAAAACTGACGTCGCCTGCCATGCTACAAACATCAAGCATTTTGCTTTACAAAGCATCTTCTAATAAACTTAAAAGTGTAATAAAAAAAAAAAACTAATTATTTTTAAAAGTCGGTCAACTAATGTTGTTCAGTTTGAGGAGTATGATCTATGTTTGAATTATTTGCTCATATTACAGACCACACCCGATATAACATTGTACATCGGTCTTTCGAAAGAGACGCCTAATTTCGGCTTCGTAGAGCGTTGTCACACACTACTTATGTGACGTTTGTCAGTCGTTGGACAAATGCAATAGAATACGGACGCATTTAGATGAAAATTTATAATGAAGAGTTGTTAAAACCTCCCAAAACTTTAAATTGTACGATGGTATCTTAAGGAAAAAGAGGGAACTCTCCTTTTTCTAGTAGTTTCAACAGCTCTCTATAGATATCCGAAGTTGATGTCATTAATTTGACCTAAACTAGTTAAGTCCATAAAGGTGCTGTATTTATTTGATATAAAACGTCACTTAGTAAATACGATGATTGATGGACGGTCGCTAGTGCTCGGAAATCGTCGTGAACAGCCAATTGTCCTTTTCCAAAGACCGAAGTGTAATCTTTATCGCTGGATACTGTGATTAGAGTGCTCATTACAAGAAAATGCCTAAGTTCATCAACACCTTTATGTAACAGTCACATAAAGTACTATTATAAGTCTATAGAAAACTCTATCTAAAACTCTTAGTTATTATATTGTAATATAAAAAATGTTCTTTCTGGCAATAAGGCTGCGGCCACACTGAGTTGAGTAATAAATTACTAAAATAATGAATAAAACCTTTTCTTGAATCTCGCCATAGAAATGGCTTTGTAAATAAAATAAAATAAGTAAATATATAAAAATATATAAAATCGATAGTCGAATAATGTCCCACTCGAGTTGTGTAAAAACTATGTAAATACGATATTTAATTAAGTTTTAATGATTAATTAAGTTATTTATTGTGCAATGTAGCAGTATTAGTAGAGATGTAAAGGTTGATAACAGACTAATGAACGTAATCATCATCAGGCAGCCTATATAGCGTCAGGCTGCTAAGCACAGGCCTCCTCGAAGAATAAGAGGGCTTGGGCCGTAGTTCTCACGCAGGCCCAGTGCGGATTGGCAACTTTACATGCACCATTCAATTGCTTCTCAGCTTTATACAGGTTTCCTCGCGAAGTTTTCCTATAAAGTTTTAGCTGGTGGTAAATTTCAAATGTAATTTCGCACTCGCAAATGAATTTCTAAAAATTCAGAGGTACGAGCCGGGGTTTGAACCCACGGTCCTCTGCTTGCGAGGCCATAGGTTAAACCACAACCACGGTTGACTATGTCTAAGAAACTTTTCTTATATAAATACTTTACTTATTTTTGATCACGTTGCATGACAATTGTCTTTTTTTATGTAGCCGCTAATATACCCCACTGTTGGAAGAAGCCTTCCCCTTTCCTTCGTTACGCACGCGAGTTGTATCTCTGGTCTATGGAAAGAATAACGCGCTGCCAACGCGCGTTCTTGAAATACGCGTCGACGGTGCGTTTTAAAGAACAGTATGTAAACGCCCTTATGCCGAAACCTGCTTAAAACGAATTTGAAACTTCTGTTGGAGTGTAAGGCAGGTTTTGCAGGTGGTAGGACCTTGTGTAAGGTCCGCCCGGATAGCTACCACCATCTTGCTGCTAATCCTGCCGTGAAGCAGTGCTTGCACTGTTGTTTCGGCGTGGAGAGTAAGACAGCCGGTGAAATTACTGGTACTTGAGGTATCCCATCTTAGGCCTCTAGGTAGGCAACGCATCTGCAATGGTGTTGCAGATGTTTATGGGCGGTGGTGATCTCTTACCACCAGGAGACCCACTTGCTCGTTTGTCCAGTAGAATAAAAAAAGGCATATTGGCCATGTGGGTGCGTAATCGTTTTTTTTTTTAATCTATAATATAATTCATTAGATTGTTATCAACCTGAATAAGTAGCAGTTTATAGGGAAAAACATTATTAAAAGAAGTTAAAAAAAAATGTTTATTTTATTTTAATCCATATCCTTATAGTACAGTCAAGAAACCCTTTTCATAACCATTTTTTAACTCCCGACGCAAAAAGAGGGATGTTTTAAGTTTGACTGCTATGTGTGTCTGTTTGTGGCACCGTAGCTCTTAAACGGATAAACCGATTAATGCGTTTGTTTTTCATTCAAAAGCAGGTTTTGTAGCAATGGTTCTTAGACATGTTTCATCAAAATCGGTGTAGCCGTTTTTGAGATATTGAACTTTGAAGTGACAAAGGGGTTTTCCAACTTTTTGCTATGACATCTTTGGCAGAACGAGATGTCAACTTGACATAGTAGCACAAAGGTTCCACCAGCAAAATATGTGTTCTACTACCCTAAAGTTGATAATCGTTTGCAAGTCACAAAACAATAATGCCAATAGACGTGTCTGTCAACTTGAAAGTTCGACTTTAGCGACATATTCATTTGATAGGAACCTGTTTAAAAATTTATGGACCACTTATTTTGCTGATGCTTTTTCCAGTTCCTCAATCAGCGGTTTCGTAAACAAATCCCACGAATGTAGGAGAAAAACAGAAAACATACAAGCATCTGGGAAACCCTCATTAAAACATAATGTGAAAGAAGAATTAAAATCGGTTCAGTTTTGGAAGAGGAAATTGAGGATTACAAAACCCTATTTTCGGATGTTTTTTACGGCTAAAATCGGCTAAAGCTGCAGTCGTCCCTTTCGCACTATATGCGGGTAATAGCGATGGCAATAGTTTCTTCAAATAATCCTCTTAAGTAGAAGCCACGAATTAAAAAAGAAACGTCTCGTCTATGTATTTCTTTAATCACACTTTCCGTCTGCATCCCCCTAATTTCCCCAAAAACTAATGTACCGCGAAAAAAAGCAACCCTCTTTTAAAAACCCTTATACAAAATTAAAGTTCCTCACCGGGAATCGAACCCGCATTCCTGATTCGCGATGCCGCCGCAAAAATTCCAATATGGCCCGTCTGTCTGTCAGTTTGTCCTAAATTAAAGGGGTGCTATGGAAGGGTGCTAAAAAGTTTTATTGAATCGGAGGTACTGTTTGATTGTAGGTAAAGTTTGTCTTGCGAGTCCTAACTTAATCGAAGAACAGATAACCTTTGGGGAAAAGTCCTCAAGTGACCACGTTCCGAAAGACGGCTCTGTCGGTGACTCTCGTTCTTCTACGTATCTCCCAATTTCTGATCCGGTCTCAATAAAAGAAGCATTGTAGGTAAATTAAATATAGGTACAGTGCAGTAGTCCAGTTTATAAGCTTGTGAGCAAAATATTGATCAAAAATATCTGAACACGACTCTATTGTTAACGGCGTAGAAGCGTGCTCAGATATTTTTGATCAAATTTGCTCACAAATTTGTTGATTTGATTGTCCACAGATTGTACATTTTAAGAAAGAAAGAAAGAAAAAAAGAAAACATTTATGCGTGACAAACAATGAATAAAAAATAAAATAGAGAAAAAAACAAATAAACAGATGAACAAATAAACAAATAATAAGTAAACAGATGGTCCCAAAGGAAGAACAGCGCCGTTCGCAAGACCGGCAATTTTTGCTGATTTGGGACCATTTCGCGACATAACAATTTCGCACTTTTTATTATCTGTTTTTTTTATGCTATGCTACTTTGTCACGAATAAATGATTTTGATAAATGATGAATGATTATGAATCATTTCTTTTTTTCTTTCCTTGGAAAGACGCCCACTCAACGTGTACTGCGCTGCTTGCGACAATGCTGCCTCAGCGCTGATATACTTTTTTTATGGTAGGTATAGGGGGCAAACGAGCAAACGAATCGCCTTCTGGTAAACGATATCGTCGCTCATGGACACTTGCAACACTAGATGAGTCGTAAGTACGTTGCTGGCCTTTTAGGTAGGAGTACGAGTGTTCTGTTGGAACCAGTACACTCGAACCAACTGAATGGTGACATTCCTGGTTCGTGCTGAGGCACCGACTTCAGACTGTTAAATAAATAAATATCATGGGACACTTGACACCAATTGACCTAGTCCCAAACTAAGCAAAGCTTGTACTATGGACACTAGACAACGGATAAACATACTTAAATATAGATAAATAAATACTTAATTATACATATTAAACATCCAAGACCCGAGAACAAAAATTCGTATTATTCATACAAATATCTGCCCCGGCCGGGATTCAAACCCGGGACCTCAAGCTTCGTAGTCAGGTTCTCTAGCCACTTAGCCATCCGGTCGTCAAAATAGAAAATTAGTAGAAAAATATTTTCATGTTTTTTGTAGTGGATTAAATTTTTTGTCATATTTTTTTTTTTAAATACAATAGTTTCATGTCAACTGCTCGTCACCGTTTACACAAGAGACTACTAGAGACTTTCTTTATTGAGGAGTCCTGGTGCTTCACCACTCATTTCATTTCACCATATGCATTACGACGAGCATAAATTGCTTAGCAAACTGTGTTAAAGTTATTGAAATTCAACCCATGAAATACTTATTATTGAGTAGTAAATCCTATGGTCAACTGTGGTCTTCATCATCAGTTCCACTTCACCAAATGATGATTTTCAAGAGCAAATGCACGAGTTACTACTAAATATATCAAAATTACTATGTGTCCCTACAACATTTGAAGAGGTCCCTCGATTTCTTTAGGATCTAATCATCGGATCGAACGGAAAAAAAAAAACAAATCGCTTCATAAATGACGGAGTTCTGAGGTAACAAACATAAAAAAAAAAATACAACCAAATAGATAACGTCCTCCTGTTTGTGAAGTCGGTTAAAAACCAACGATACTTAATAAATTGAGCTCACGCTAGTGGCAATTGGCATAGTATTAAAAATTGTATAAAGAGTCAATCATCAGAATACAACAACGAATTCACTACTTTTGTTATAATCTTCTATAATATAAAAATGAATCGCAAAATGTGTTGGTAAGCGCATAACTCGGGAACGACTGGTCCGATTTCGCTAATTCTTTTTTTGTTGTGTTCGCTACTGTCAGGAGAAGGTTTTCATGGAAGAAAAAAAATACAACGGGGGCGAAGCCGCGGGCAACAGCTAGTTAATTATAAAACTTGAAACTGGTTGATGATGTCCGAACGTAGTTTTGCCATACCAAAGCTTATTTTAGAAATTTGATCTGTATGTATGTGATTTGGACCCGCAATCTGACATTATGACTCTTTGACAGTGGCAAAGCAGTGTGATACTTGAGTGTCATCCTTGTTTTGCAACAACGTTCACACAAGCTACTGACAGTAGATAAAAAAAAAATCATGGGACACTTGACACCAATTGACCTAGTCCCAAACTAAGCAAAGCTTGTACTATGGACACTAGGCAAAGGATAAACATACTTATATAGATAAATACATACTTAAATACATATTAAACATCCAAGACCCGAGAAGAAACATTCGTATTATTCATACAAATATCTGCCCCGGGCGGGATTCGAACCCGGAACCTCAAGCTTCGTAATCAGGTTCTCTAACCATTTAGCCATCCGGTCGTCAAAAAATAATGCTGGAAATAATTCGCATACAGATCAAATATTTTTTAAATAAAAATAAGCATTGGTGTGGCAGTGGCAGAACTAGTTTAAAGTAGTCTAACGTAAAAAACTAAATAGAAAAAAAAATATTTTTTTTAAATATCGAAATTGGTTTGGTTATAATAATCATTAATAATTCACTTTTCAAAACAAATCAAGATTAAAAAGCATTAGTAAGTATTATTTTTAACAATCGCAATTCTTCCAACCCTCCTCAAGACACTTTTTAGACAAAAACTTACTTTGACTTGTTAAAATGAACTGCGAAAGATTAGGGACAGTCGCCCCCGATCAGGTCGCGGAAAAACAGTTAATTTCAAACGTCGCCGAGCACGCATTCTTCGCGTGCCGACTGTACGCTGCGATCACATGGCGCTGGGGTAAAAACATTTTTTTTTAAATCTGTTAAATTAAGGCATTGTGATGAAATCGTTTAATACGGATTATTTTTAAATTAACAAATAAATAAATAGCAAAGATCATGCCTCATTTTTTTTAAATTGAATACCTACTAAATACTACCATATGTCTATTACCTACCTATTCACTTATGACCTAGTCCAAAAGTAATCAAAGCTATGTATACCGGGTGTGGCCTGTATATAAGCAATTTTTTTTATTCGACTTGATGGAAAAAGAGCAAGTGGGTCTCCTGATGGTAAGAGATCACCACCGCCCATAAACATCTGCAACACCAGGGGTATTGCAGATGCGTTGCCAACCTAGAGCCCTAAGTTGAAATACCTCAAGTGCCAGTAATTTCACCGGCTGTCTTACACTCCGCGCCGAAACACAGGCTAGCACTGCTGCTTCACGGCAGGATTAGCGAGCAAGAGCAAGAGGTTTGTTTAATATCAAATCTGAAGATATTAGTAATTTTCAGAAATTAATTACTTTATGGCAAATTAAAATTTCAAATGTAAAAAAAAATACATTTGAAACATTACATTTGAAATTCACCACGAGCTTTGCGGTGAAGGAAAACATTGTGAGGAAACCTGCACAAACCTGTGACGCAATTCAATGGTGCGTGTGAAATTCCCAATCCGCACTGGGCCCGCGTGGGAACTATGGCCCAAGCTCTCTCATTCTGAGAGGAGGCCTGTGCCCAGCACTGGGACGTATATAGGTTGGGATGAAATGAAAATTCTAGAAAACGACACATTCGGGCAAACGATAGAGAACCGTCGATGGCATGTGAGCCGAGCAGGACGCGCCCCGCATTCCTCGCCCGCTGTTTTATAGGGGCGGTTTATTCGTTTTATTGATCTACAGTTCACTGTAACAACATTATTTTACATCACAACCGAAATCAATAACCTACAGCTGATTGTTTACATAAGTACTTGTCATCATCATCATGTCAGCCAAAAGCCACTGCTGGACAAAGGCCTCCCCCAAGGCTCTCCACTCACGGTCTTGTGCTTTCCGCATCCACCACCCGATCTTATTCAGGTCGTCGCTCCATCTTGTTGGAGGCAGTGGCGGATTAGCCACGTAGCAAGAGTAGCAAATGCTACGGGCCCCGCGTGTCTAGGGGCCCCGCGGACCAATGCCTTCTGATCATAAAAAGTAAATTTAGATGTATTTCTTTTCTAAATCAATGTAAATACAATATACTGCCACCACAAAACCAAAACAAAGAAAGAGATGGTAACAAAATGATCGACGACATTTTACTTATACTATGACCTTAAAGCAAATCAAAGGCCCCATGATAAAATTTGCTACAGGCCCCGCGATGGCTTCATCCGGCTCTGGTTGGAGGCCTACCGACAGCTCGTCTTCCGGACCCGGTCCCGGTTCATAGGTATGGAATAAGGGAAAATTCGTCTATGGACAAGAAGAACGGTCTTTTATTAAGTTTCCGTAGCCAAATTATTAAGTTTCCGTACTCAAAATGGCAAAACGGAATCCTTATACTCGTAGTAATGCCATGTGGGCTTTTTTCAGAGACTATCAGTGCTAGAGAGCTGTAATTTTGCACGAATATGGTGTATAAGGTGTTAATTAAATAACTGAAAATCCAAAAGTAGTTTTCTAAGAATCGAGAGTAGAATCGATTACACTGTGTTTTAAATCTCTTTTATATTAAGTAATCATAATCATCATGTCAGCCGAAAGACGTCCACTGCTGGACATAGGCCTCCCCCAAGGCTCTCCACCAGACCGGTCTTGTGCTTTTCGCATCCACCGCGATCCCGCGATCTTAGCCAGGTCGTCGCTCCATCTTGTTGGAGGCCTACCGACAGCTCGTCTCCCGGCAGTGTCCACACTTTAGGGTAATTTACCCCAAATTTATAGTATACTTACGCGTTTAGGGTATTTTTAGGGTAGAAAATCATTTAGAGTAATTTTTAGAGTAAAAGTTTTCGAATAAAAAGGAAGGTTTCAAGAAAACAATTGCTGCAGATGACAGAAGCCAAGACTATTATGGATGCATTCCAATAATTTTTCGAATTGTTGAAGTGGTTTAGCTGTTAGTTTATTAATGAATCGCATTTATTTTCTTCTGTTTTTATTTAAAAAAAAAATTAGGGTAAAAATAAATAAAAGTGCTTGATTGAAAAAATCTGAGGTGGCAACACTGTCTCCCGGTCCCGGTCCCGGTTAAGTACCAGGGGTATTGCAGATGCGTTGCCAACCTAGAGGCCTAAAATGGGATACCTCAAGTGCCAGTAATTTCACCGGCTGTCTTACTCTCCACGCCGAAACACAACAGTGCAAGCACTGCTGCTTCACGGCAGGATTAGCGAGCTAGATGGTGGTAGCAATCCGGGCGGAACTTGCACAAAGTCCTACAACCTGCATATATCCTCATTTCTGATTCGATCCCGTAGAGAAACACTTAGCATAGCTGTCTCCATAGCTCGCTGAGCAACTCTGAGCCTATTTATTAAACCTATAGTGAAGCACCACGTCCCGGATATTAATTTATTATAATTACTAATTAGACATTATTCTAACATTCTCTAAAGACGTTTAACTTAAACTAGATGTCTTTACCCAACTGTTAAAACTCAACAACCAAACACAGGTGGTTTTAACTCTATCAATGTGAACGAACTTTTGGCATTAAAAAAATGGCGGCCACCCACGATGCCGAGGCAACCAGAAAAGCCTGACTTTTCCCTTTAAACTCTGTACCCACATTCAGAGCTCTTTCCAAAATGGTGGTTACTTGCTAGTAAAACATGTCTAGAAAAACCTGACCGTTACTTGGAAGCTATTTATTCACGCAGAGAGCTCTTTTAGAATTGGATGCATCGCTAGTAAAACATGGCCAGAAGAGTATGACCTTTACTTGGAAGATTTACTTCCTACAAATAGCTCTTGAGTAACTGGTGGTTTAATGTCTAAAGTAACTTGAGCTCCGAAATGTAACGTTTAGTTTGGTGTGAAGAGTCATGTTATATTGGTGGTTTAGTTCGTAAAATGTAGGTATTGAATTATGTTCATGCCAAAGCCACACTAGGAGTACAAATCTGAGTTTAAACCACAAGCAATTTCGTTGTTTTACGGTAAATTATAACAAGTAGCTGACCGAGCTTTGCGTGTTATTTTCCCGGATATAAGGCCAAGCTAGAACAATTAGTCGTTGCCGACAACCCCATCTAAGAATTATAGAAATCGTTGAAGCCGTTTTCGAAATCCCTCAAATAAATAAATACCTAGGTAACCAACATAAAGTTGAAAGACCCCCGACCAAAGTATATATACGAGTATAAGCTAAAGCAGTATGGAAGCTACGAACAAATCGCTCGAAACGAACACACTCACACAGACGCGCGCTCTATACGGCCTGTGAGGGGGTCTCGCGGTACTGCTGTGTAGAGCGCGCGTCTGTGTGTGTTCGTTTCGATCGTAGCTTCGTAGCTTCTGTACTGCTTCAGCTTATATATATACTGTGCCCCGACTTTGTCACTTCAAAGTTCAATATCTCAAAAACGACTGAACCGTACGTATTTAATGAAAAATGTCTAAAAACCTGCTTTCCAAAAAAAAAAAAAACAAATCGGTCCACCCGTTTAAGTGCTACGGTGCCACAGACAGACAGACACACAGACAGACATAGCGGTCAAACTGATAACACCCCTCTTTTAGCGTCGGGGGTTCAAAATACAAGATTAGCTCATTTGAAGGCATTCTATATATTATACTAGCTTTTGCCCGCGTGGTATTCGATTATCGCGCGCTGTTCCCTCGGGAACTGTGCATTTTTCCGGGATAAAAAGTAACCTATGTCACTCTCGGGCCCATAAACTATCTCTATGCCAAAAATCACGTCGATCCGTCGCTCCGTTACGGCCTGAAAGACGGACAAACACATAAACACACACATTTTCGCATTTATAATATTAGTATAAAAAAAAGAGAATATATTGGATAACTCGCGTCTGAAATCGAGTTTAACTCGACATGTTTCAGGCTTATCCATAACCCTTCATCTGGGAGCAACGCGACTCGGCGGCTGCTGCAACACACGCACTGTGCGCCATCGCCTGCTCCCGCGACTACTCTGACAAACATGTCGAACTAAACTAGATTTCAGACGCGAAGTTATCCGATTTATATTTATTTACCTACCTATTGATATATAAATATAGTATTATTTTTTTCGACTTGATGACAAACGAGCAAGTGGGTCTCCTGATTTAAATCACCACCGCCCTAAACATCTGCAACACCAGGGGTATTGCAGATGCGTTGTCAACCTAGAGGCCTGAGATGGGATACCTCAAGTGCCAGTAATTTCACCGGCTGTCTTACTCTCCACGCCGAAATAACAGTGCAAGCACTGCTTCACGGCAGGATCAGCGAGCAAGATGTTGATAGCATCCGGGCGGACCTTGCACAAGGTCCTACCACCTGCAAAAGCCTAAAAGTTTTCTTTGCTCACCCGCGACCTTATGATAGCTACGCTTATGCAAGATATGCGTGTTCATGCAGTTTCTCCACCTCCACACTGTAAGAACACACACAAATCACTCAAACCCATCCATCAACACCACCATATATACTGACGCGTTTCGAACGCAACCAAAGCTCATCTTCAGAGCAACATCACCGTTCACCGTACTACCATAAACGTAGCTATTATGAGGTTACGGATAAGAAAAGTGGGTGTTTTGGTTTATAACTTTTTAATTTTTTTTAATTTTTATTTTTTATTTATTTATTGACATTATTATTTTTCCTCGCCCTCTATATTATAATTGTGATTTTGAGATTTTTCAAAAAAAGAGAACTGAGTTTTTTTTTGGGTTGTTTTCTTTTCGAAGTTTAGAATATACCTCTAGGTAAAGAAAGTAGTTATACAGTGTGCGTATATTTTGTCTCTATCTATTACGGCTCAAGAGATAGAGCCCTGAGACATACTGACAGACAGACAGACAGCGGAGTCTTACTAATAAAGTCCCGTTGGCACCCTATGGATACGGAACCAAAAAACTAGCTTTTAACAAAATATCATTTTGACTTGGTGCTTACTTACCAACCGCCGACGCTTGCCTGTTTGCCACACTATACCATAAAGACGATATAATTCACTCATATGATACCACTAGCTCACCCGCCTTGGTTTGTCCCGTAAATTGATACATCGGGCCACCCACGTGGTGTATTATTTATTTGGTTGCGCTGGCGCAAGCGTGATAGATTGGCGCCGCGCGCTGATTGGCTGACGGTTAGGGTTGTCAAGTTCTGATTGGATAAAACTTGTACTTATTTTTGTATGGATTTTCTGTAATTGAATTTTCAGAATGTAAAAAATAAACTTATGCATGACATTATTATACTTAACTAGCTTTTGCCCGTGGCTCCACCCGCATGGTTTTCAGTTATCGTGCGCTGTTCTCGTCAAATCACGTCGATCCGTCGCTCCGTTACGGCGTGAACGACGGACAAACGCACAAACACGCAAACATACTTTCGCATTTATAATATTAGTATGGATATGTATCCTTTGCCATCCATAGTACAAGCTTTGCTTAGTTTGAAACTAGGTCAATTGGTGTGAAGTGTCCCAAGATATTTATTATTATTATTTATTATTGTTATAAAAAGGTTAATAATGAATATTTATAACTTACTAGCTTTTGTCCGCAGCTCCGCCCGCGTGGTATTCACTTATCGCGCGCTGTTCCCTCGGGAACTGTGCATTTTTTCGGTATAAAAAGTAGCCTATGTCACTCTCGGGCCCATAAACTATCTCTATCCAAAAATCACGTCGATCCGTCGTTCCGTTACGGCGTGAAAGACAGACAAACACACAAACACTCAAACATAGAAACACACTTTCGCATTTATAATATTAGTATGGATATGGATTTTTTATTCTTCTACGAAATTGCGTTAAAAAGTAATTAAAATTTTTGACAACCCTAACGGCAAATTAGCCAAACGCATTGCGCATTCTATTTTCAAAATTCCTTTTACGTATTGATAGAGTTCAATCGCTTTAATACCCTACAAACATAACCTTACATCCACAACATAACACAGCAGCAAAGTTAAACCTTAATACCTAAGCAATATAAACTAGCGTTTATCACTGGCACGCAAAATTAACTTGGTGATTAGAGTTCGAATTTCAAATGTTTGTTTTTGTTTGATACATTGTTTGAAGCATTGGCTGGTTACGTAATAAATGACCTTATGACATTACAATAAGGGTTTTGACGAGTGCATATCTTTGGTTTTTCTATTGCAGAAGAATTGTACTCAAAAGGAAAGGAGGCAATTTAGTAAAATTCAATTTATAGATGTAAAATGGAGATAGATTATTTCCATAAACTTGTAATCGACGTAGTAAAATTTATGCAATATTGATTTTAATGCACGCAATATTTGTGCATGCATGCGTGCGAAATAGGTTACAACCAAAAAAGATGTCTTAAAAAGTTAAAATAGTGGAACTACAATAAGCAGCAGTTGGTAGGACCTTGTGCAAGGTCCGTCCGTATTGCTACCACCATCTTGCTCGATAATCCTGCCGTGAAGCAGCAGTGCTTGCACTGTTGTGTTTTGGCGTGGAGTACAACACAGCCGGTGAAATTACTGGCCCTTGAGGTATCCCATCTTAGGCCTCTAGGTTGGCAACGCATCTGCAATACCCCTGGTGTTGCAGATGTTTATGGGCGGTGGTGATCTCTTTCCATCAGGAGACCCACTTGCTTGTTTGCCATCCAGTCGAATAAAAAAGCGATTAAGTAGATGAATTTCGGTAATCTTCTGGAAACACCCTAACTTGGCATAAAAAATGAATTAAAAATCAAACAACCTTACTGAATGATACCTTCCGATCCATATCGAGTTAAGATCAATTAGGCAGATACCGTCACTTTTGACAGCTTGCTTTGACAGTTTGACAGCTCCCTGACAGGCGCTCGGCCAATCACAGCGCGGCAAATTGATCGGGTCATAGGGTGTCGATGTTCACGATTGCATTAGAAAAATGTTATAACAATGAATATTATAATAAATAGATTACGCTCGAGGCTGTGCTCTGTAAAACTGAAGCGGCCAAGAGCGAGTCGAACGCTCATCCATACTAATATTATAAATGCGAAAGTGTGTTTGTATGTTTGTGTGTTTGTCCGTCTTTCACGCCGCAACGGAGCGGCGGATCGATGTGATTTTTGGCATAGTGATAGTTTATGGGCCCGAGAGTGACATAGGCTAATTTTCACCCCGGAAAAATGCACAGTTCCCAAGGGAACAGCGCGCGATAACCGAATACCACGCGGGCAGAGCGGCGGGCAAAAGCTAGTATCAAAATATACGCTACTTTACTACTATACTATACTACGGGTACAACTTTCAAATAACCTGACCAACAAAAAATTGGAAATCCCCCGATTTTGTCAATTCAAAGTTCAACATCCTAAAATTATTCTGCCTTCTATGTTAAAAAAATGGCTCCATATCGGCTCACATACTTATTGAAAGTCCGAATGAAATATCTGTCTGAATGATCGTTTGTCATAATTCTTTTTTCTCTGAATCCAATAATTGTTCAGAATTGTTATAAAACAAACATAACCTAAACCATAATTTTTTATAGGACCTTAAGCTGCTATTTACTCTTAAACTACTAATAATTCTCAAGAAAACTTAACCGTTATAGTTTTCCTGATTTTAATGAAAATTTTCACTTTAAAGTTGAATATTTCGCAAACAAATCAGTAAATCGAAAAATATTTCTAGAAACCCCCTAGTGGTTTTAAAAGACCTATCCAACTATACCGCAGTCTACAAGATTGGATGAGAAAAATAAAATCACCCACACTTTACGTCTACGGGAAGTAGGTCTGTACCATTCAAAAAAAATTTTTTTACAAATTTTTATTGTACCATTTTGTCGGCATAGTTTACATATATATCCGTGCAAAATTACAGCTTTCTAGAATTGATAGTACCAGAGCAAAGCCGCGGGCGAACGGACAGACAGACATGGCGAAACTAAAAGTTTAGTTCATTGAAGCTAAAAAAAAAGAAAGAAAAAAAGAAAATACATTTATTCACAACACAAGACAACAATACTATTTGGTACAAATAAACAACACAAAGGTATGTGTCATTGCGATTGTGAATCGGACACTGGCTCAGCATAAAAGGGTTCCGTTTATGCCATTTTGGCTCCGGAACCCTAAAAATGGCTCCATATTGGCTCGCATACTTATTGGAAGTCCGAATGTAATGTTTGTCAGAACGATCGTTTGTCATAACTCTTTTTAGGGTTCCGGAGCCAAAATGGCAAAAACGGAACCCTTATAGTTTCGCCATGTCTGTCTGTCTGTCTGTCTGTCTGTCTGTCTGTCCGTCCGCGGCTTTGCTCAGGGACTATCAATGCTAGAAAGTTGTAATTTTGCACGGATATATAGGTAAACTATGCCGACAAAATAGTACAATTAAAAATTCAAAAACAATTTTTTTTAGGGTACCTCCCATAGACGTAAAGTGGCGGTGATTTTTTTTTTCTCATCCAACCCTATAGTGTGGGGTATCGTTGGATAGGTATTTTAAAACCATTAGGGGTTTGCTACAACGATTTTTCGATTCAGTAAAGCGTTTGCGAAATATTCAACTTTAAAGTGCAAATTTTCATTAAAATCGAGCGTCCCCCCCCTCTAAAATCTAAACCGGTGGGTGGAAAAATTTGAAAAAAATCAGAATGGTAGTCAGTATATCAAACTTTCAAGGAAAACTATAACGGATATGTTTGCTTGAGAATTATTTGCAGTTTATGGGTAAATAGCAGCGTAAGGTATAAAATATACCTAAACTTGGAAGATTCCGTATAAAATACGAAATCCTTAGAAAAATATTACTTAAATTTTTCGTAATGGCTACGGAACCCTATTTTGGGCGTGTCCGACACGCTCTTGGCCGTTTTTTTTTCATAATTCAATAATTGTTCAGAATTGTTATAAAACATACATAACCTAACCCATTGTTTTTATAGGATGACCATTTAAAAAATTCAGAAAACTTAAGGTTTCAGTGGGAAAAAAAAATATGACAAACGATGATTTGGACAAAAATTATGGTATGACTAGCGAAGAGTATGCGAACATTGGCGCTCCCTAAATAAATAAAAATACAGGTGGTAGCACCTTGTGCAAAGTCCGCCCGGATCGCTACCACCATCTTGCTCGCTAATCCTGCCGTGAAGACGTGCTTGCACTGTTGTGTTTCGGCGTGGAGAGTAAGACAGCCGGTGAAATTACTGCCACTTGGGGTATCCCATCCTATATCCTTGGGGTATCCTATCCCATCTTAGGCATCTAGGTCATTTGCAATACTCCTGGTGTTGCAGATATGGGCGGTGGTGATCTCTTACCATTAGGAGACCCACTTGCTCGTTTGCCATCCGCTCGAATAAAAACAATAATGACTCTATTACCCGTGCGAATCCGCGGATAGACACTAGTATTACAATAAACATATGCAATCCTTTTATTTTCAACATTTTCATCGTTATTATACTAAAAAGACTCAAGTTACAAATTCCTAAAAATAAATTGAAAGATTTTCTCATTAGAGTAAGAGGTCACAAGTGCAAGCGTGCGAGCGAGAGGCGAGAGAATTTGGGAACGAGCGAGAGGGACGCACGATCGCGAATGTGTAATGATATAGGTGAAATGCAAAGATTAGGGAGATAGAAGTGACAGTTATATTATATTAGAATTTACGTAAAATGTTTTTTAAGATTTTGTCTGATGTTATATAGAATAAGAATAAATAAATATCATGGGACACTTGACACCAATTTACCTAGTCCCAAACTAAGCAAAGCTTGTACTAGATGGATACTAGGCAACGGATAAACATACTTATATAGATAAATACATAATTAAATACATAATAAACACCCAAGACTCAAGAACAAACAATTGTGTTATTTACATAAATATATACCCTGGCCGGGAATCGAACTCAGGACTTAGTTTCATAGTCAGGTTCTCTAACCACTTTGGCCATCGGGACGTGAATAGGATAAAAAAAGGTTCAAAATAATATAACTCAGAGATCGATGTTAACCTTTTATTCTGGTCAAAGAAATTATTGAATACTTTATAGCTTTCATTTTAAGGAATTAGTTTTATTTTACTTTAATTTATGTATTTATTTAATTTCTTCTTTTTGGATTTATGTAATTGTAAACATACGTCTATATAACAGATTTGTGTTCATGTAGCTCCACCACCTCCACACTGTAAGAAATCACACAAATTACACGAACCCAATTATCACCATCACCACACTACGCGTACGGGTTTCGAACCCAACCAGAGTTCATCATCAGAGTAACAACCGTTCACAAGCTACCAGAAGTTTGACTGGTTAACGGTAGCATTGCCGGTGAGCAAAGTAATTATTGATATATATATATATAAGTATATAAGTAGTTTTTCCCTCAAAATATTTGCATGTTTGCAAAATATGAACATAACTAGCTCTTGCCCGCGGCTCCGCCCGCGTGGAATTCGATTATCGCGCGCTGTTCCCTCGGGAACTGTGCATTTTTCCGGGATAAAAAGTAGCCTATGTCACTCTCGGGCCCATAAACTATCTCTATGCCAAAAATCACGTCGATCAGTCGCTCCGTTACGGCGTGAAAGACGGACAAACATACAAACACACTTTTGAATTTATAATATTAGTATGGATGTTTCTTTTCACAGTCTCTTTCACTCACCAAACACAGAAAATTTTAAAATAATTCCTAATTGCACTCCAATCCCTTTTTAATAAAGCTGTTAAAAAGTGCCTCTGTTTATTTCTTACTCTTTGCCTACGAAACCACAGTCAGAGCGAGACGAAGCGACGCTCACATGCGCGTGCGACAGAGAAGGAACACATTGGACCACCCAAGTAGAATTCC
Organism: Choristoneura rosaceana; assembly: GCA_037349165.1. Classification (NCBI taxonomy): domain Eukaryota; kingdom Metazoa; phylum Arthropoda; class Insecta; order Lepidoptera; family Tortricidae; genus Choristoneura; species Choristoneura rosaceana. The sequence goes on along the minus strand of JAZBNJ010000046.1, from coordinate 7,786,321 downwards.
AGCGCTATTTCATTGCGTATTAAAGGTCTTGATAGTTTCGACTTTTTGTTTTGCAGTTTTTTAGGGTTCTTTAGGATCAAGATTGTTTGAGATGGGAAAGTAGAAAGGGGAATATGTTTTGTTAAATTACTAGCTTTTGCCCGCGGCTTGGCCTGCGTGGAATTCAGTTATCGTGTGCTGTTCCCCCGGGAACTATGCATTTCCCCGGGATAAAAAATAGCCTATGTCACTCTCTGGCTCATAAACTATCTCTATGCCAAAAATCACGTCGATCCGTTTCGACGTGAAAGACGGACAAACATACAAACACACACACACTTTCGCATTTATAAGCCACCATGGAACCTTTTCAAAGGAAAAGTCAGTAAGATTTTCCTTGTTAATTAATGCGATGTCACTATAACGTTTACTGTGAAATGGTTCCATTCCATTTTATGTATGTATGTTTTGATGTACACTTTGAACAAATTAAAACGAGAATATTTATGAGGATTTTTGCGGCTGGGTAGCTGGAAAAAAGGTAAAAACTAGAATTAAGGGATTTACTAAATTCCCATGGGAATTCCCAAAGTAAACATCGTGGATTTCATTAACGTTGTATAAAAAACAACCGCGATAAATTTCATGTCTTTCCTCACAGCGAAATTCCAAAACTATAGCCTTATCCCGTAGGAATATTGAGATAAAAAGTGGATAAAATGTGTTATTCTAAATATCCAGCTACCTTCATTTCAAATTTAATCCAAATCCATCCCGCTGTTTTAGAGTGAAATAGCGACAAGCTTCCCAAAACATACAGCATTTAAATAAATAAATATCACGAGACAATTCACACCAATTGACCTAGTCCCAAAGTAAGCTTAGCAAATCTTGTATTATGGGTACTAAACAACGGATAAATATAATTATATAGATAGATATATACTTAAATACATATTAAACACCCAAGACCCGAAAATAAACATTCGTATTTTTCATACAAATATCTGCCCCGACACGGGAATCGAACCCGGGACCTCAAGCTTCGTAGTCAGGTTCTCTAACCACTATATAGGCCATCTGGTCCAATAATACATAATTTTACATATTTTTTTTTCGTCGGATCGTAGTTTTTGAAATTTATGTGCGGAATTACATTTGAAATTTACCACGACCTTTTCGGTGAAGGAAAACTTCGTGAGGCAACTTGCACAAACCTGCGAAGCAATTCAATGGTGCCCAAGCCCTCTCATTCTGAGAGGAGGCCTGTGTCCACCAGTGGGACGTACCTATATAGGCTAGGATGATTTATAATACTGCGTAAAACAGTTTTAGAAACATAAAAAAAAACATTCTTCTTTCATTCGTTTTCTGTTATGTCACTTGGTAATTTTATGTATGTACAGTAAGCGGCAGAAATGAATGACAGGTCACGGTGGTCAAAATGGTCAACAGGCGACTCTACTGTCAAGGTAATAAGAGAGCGTTTATATCATTACTAGCGTTTACCCGCGGCTTCGCACACGTAAACCATTAGATCCACTAGCTGAATTGAAATTTTGGATTTATTAAAAATTCCCATCGGAATTCCCGAAAATGGTTTACATTATAATGCTACACTGTGCGGGACTACATTCCCCTGCCAGCTCAATACAGTGGTAGCTAGAATTGTCTTTTCTTTAGTTATAAGTATGTATGTGTATAATTTACTAACCCTTCTTAAGTGTTTTTACTAATATATTATGTGTCTTTTGTTACACGAAATAAACGATTTGAATTTGAATTGACGTTACATCATGTCAGATTTCATGACTTCAAGTCCAGCGGTTGTTATTTAGAGAGTTTATCCCTATCCCGTGGGAATATCGGGATATAAAGTATTCCATGTTTTAATCCAAGTTATAAACTAACTTTTTGCCAAATTTCATCAAAATCTATGCAGCCGTTTCAGCGTGAAGAAGTAACAAAGATACTCACTCACTCACTCACAAACTTTCACATTTATTATATTAGTAGGATGAATACTGCTCAAGCTCATCTACTTCAGGTACTGACATATACTGTGATACGATTGCAAAAAATAATCGATTTTCTGAAATAAATTCGATACATCAGCTTCTTTTAGAAATCTAAGAATTTAGCTTTCATTCAAACAATTTTCCGAAAAAGCTAAGTTGGAATATCAGAAAAAAACGGCAAGTCCGATCGGAACTCACGCACCTGTGTTCCGTACAAATTTGTAGGTATCTTTGAGTATGCAGTGTTAGCAGAACCCATGTCTTAATCAAAATGTACCCGGTATGGATTATTTCAGATGATTTTTGACTAGACCAAAAATAAATTGAAAAAAAAAACTCGAAATTTTCAAAACTTTTTATTGAAAGAGCGAGAGAGAGAGTTTTATTTACTCATTTATAATACACAGAAAAAATACATTAGGAAGAAATAATAATAAAAAAAAACATCGAATAACACATAGCACAACGTATTAATCTTAAGTGGTAAATGTAATTGCTCTGTACTTTGTTGGTGTGTCTATTAAATAAATAAATAAGAGCTACCTTCATACTAAATAAATCTCAAGTTTCTAGGTTTTCGTGTGGCAACTATATCTTGGATACCTTGAAGTATCTTGAATACCTACTAGGAGGTCTCTAACCATATTAGTTGTACAAATAGTAATGTTAATAAATACATTTTCATTTTCATTTTCATTTTCAACTTGTATGAAAACAACCTTTTTAATGAATGCATCGTTTGATTGTGCTGACTCAGAAGTTTAAATTGAAAAGTGACATCTATTGGAGTATAAAATCAACAAAATTTCACCGATGTATCCCTAGTGCCATCCACGAATACGCGTGATTTTCTCAAAATTAGACATTAATGACATTGTAATAAGACGAGTACTACTTTTTCGCAACATAACGTTTGGCAAACTGTTTCATTTCGCAACTTTTCATTTCGCAAATCTTAAAACTGTGAATATTTCAGGATTTATTTGAGGACCATCGCGTAGAGCCCTTTAGGTTAGCTTAGGTTAGTTTTATAAAAATCCTGAAATATTTACAGTTTCAGAAATATTAAGGAGTTGGGAAATGAAAAGTTGCGAAATGAAACAGGTTGCCAAACGTTATTCGCCCAAACATTAGTAAACCGTAATAAGCACCACGGCACGCATCATCGTGAAAGACACACGCGGGGACACACAAAATTGTGTATATATTCCTTGTGTGATTTTTTTTTGGTTTATTTGTGTAAAAGTTGCTGTATATGTGTGTCTTCTGTGTTAGTGAATAAATGTCTTATTTCTTTCTTTTTCTTTCTTTAAAGACTACCTATACTGTACACTAGTCTAGTCCTCTTTCTACTTTTCCTTCCAGCATGCTTAAAAAGCTGTACGGAACCCTAAAAACAAATTAAATTAACATGGACCGTTTTAAAATCATCTTTGTTGTCAATCTACGTACTCAAATTGCTTTATTTAACTCAGCACGACATCCATTTTGGTTTGCCCATGAAAAAGCTAGTCAATACCGTGGTTCCTAGAAATAAGCGCTAGCTTTTTCTACATTAAAATTGGAATGAAAAATCTAAACACAAAGCACAGACTGAATCGCCGAAACAGAAATACGGTCATCATCATCACCATCATCAGCACCTCATTGGTGTCATTGGTCTTCCTTTCCATCCAACTTATGCCTTTCATTCTCCTCCAGCACCACATCTCAAAGGCTTCCAGTCCCTATCATTCTGTGTCAGTGTCCACGTTTCGCATCCATAAAGAGCAATACTCCAGATATACGTGTATTAATCATCGTAATATTAGTCATCGTCATTATCATGTCAGACGGAAGACGTCCACTGCTGGACATAGGCCTCCCCCAAGGCTCTCCACTCAGACCGGTCTTGTGCTTTCCGCATCCACCGCGATCCCGCGATCTTAGCCAGGTCTTCGCTCCATCTTGTTGGAGACCTACCGACAGCTCGTCTCCCGGTCCGCGGACGCCATTCGAGAACCTTCTGACCCCATCGACCATCAGTCCAGTAATATTAGTATGGATTATTATTTCTATACGGAACCAGCCAGCTATATCTTTTAGTTCCCAGACCATTACAATTAATTGCGCATCGTGTCTATGCTTTGATTGAGTAATAACGGCAGATATAAAGTTATAATATCACATCTGATCAGATTAGACACGTCTTCGTTACGATGGTTTGCAAATTGGAAAATTGGCAAAAAATAAAACCTCTTTTGGACAAAAAATTCACGTGAAGGAACCTTGGACACGAGAATCTTACTGATATTACTAATACAAAAATTTGTATGTGTGTGTATGTTTGTTACTCCTTCACGTTAAAACGGCTCGACGGATTTGGATGAAATTTGGTATGTACATAGCTGGACATCTGGAATAACACATAGGCTACTTTTTATCCCAATATTCCCACGGGATAGGAATAAAATCTCGAAATAACAACCGCTGGGTATGTAGTCATGGGATTTGGCATTTAAAAAATTAGACGGCAATAAAGACCACGGTGTAATTCCCACGGGAATTTTGACAAATCCCGGAATTTCAATTCAACTGCTGGATCTAATGAATTAAGCATGCGAAGCCGCGGGTAAACGCTAGTAAGTAATAAATATAAATTTAAATTTAAAAGTTGTGTGTCACGAAATGATCCCAAATCATCAAAAACTGCCGGTCTTGAGAATGGCGCTGTTCATCCCTTAAACTAGCAAGACTAGACTAGCTAACCGCCCTGACTTTGTCCGAGTGCGGGTGTATCTATTTGAAATAACCTAGTCACCTTAGAAAAGCTGGAAACTTCCAACATTTTTATTTTAAAGTACAATATCTCAAAAACAACCGCACCGATTCTAATGAAACATATCTAAGAGTCACCGTAAGAAAACTCGCTTTTACGTAAAAAAAAAGGAACGAATGCGGTCCATCTGTTTGAAAGCTACGATGTCTGATAAACATACATTGGCATGAAAATCGAATTGAGATTTTAATACCATAAGCCAATGCCAAACTATATAAAATAAAGTAAAATAAATACTTTTTCATTCATTCATTCATTCAATTTCTGAAAATATTGATAAAAAATCTTTTTTCAGTATATTTTACTTAGTCAAGTATCAAAACCGTTAACAATTTGTATCAAGTACCAAGACGCGCTAACAGCGCTTTGCGCCAATACATTTTTTGATCTCGAACAGCGATTGTGCGACGCACATACGGGAACTAAATTAGGGCGGTGACGACGCATTTTACACAGTCAAAATTATATCTTACCTACTGATGTCAAAGTGACATTAATTCATTATCATCACGTGGTAGCTCACGAACGAATGATATACCTACACAAAAGAGCTACGTATATCAGTTCGCTTCGCCGAACTGTATCACTCCATATCCGTTCAAATCCAAATGTATCTCTTATCACTTAGCTCACTTGTACAGACTCTTGTTTTGCATTAGAATAATGCGATGATAACTGACAAAAATTTGATGTTAGATGTCATGAAAAAATGAATGCGTTGACAGGCCTCCCACCTGGTTGGCTGACGACATTGTGAGAGTTGCGGGAAACCAGTGGATGCAAGTGGCGAGTTGTCGTTCATTGTGGCCAAGGGACGTCTTCTGGCTGATGATGATGATGATGAATAATGATGCCTTTCACTCTTTAAGTCTATGGGAGGTACCCTAAAAATGTTTTTTTAGCTTATTTTATTTTACCACTTTGTCGGTGTGACTGATATGTATATTCATGCCAAATTACAGTTTTCTAGTACTAACGGTCTCTGAGCTTACCCACGGACAGACAGACGGACAGCCTATAAGGGTTCCTAGTTGACTACGGAACCCTAAAAAGATAACAGCAGGGTGTCGTCTATTGGGTATGAGCGTGACACTGGGACATTTACCTTACTGTAAATAAAGAACAAAAAACGCAGCGTAACCGCACAAACTGTAACACACTATGTTGTACTGTTAGTACACTGTTAAATTTTTTTGTAAAATTACAATTGTTTTACAAAACAAATATCAGCAAAATTCCAAATCAACGTATACTAATACAAAACATAACACAATTTGAGTAAAATTACAAAACATGTGAAGGAACTTACTATAATGAGTTGTAATTTTGGAAGCTTTATGCAATTTACACGTATTTTAATTTTTCCTAACTGTTGGTGAATTTCTAATGAAAGGTTGTAAATTTACCAAAATTGTTTGTAATCCGATTTACAATACTTTTTTTGTGATATTACGAATAAATGTTGAAACTCAAATTACTATGAAGTCATTAAGAATTTACAAATAATTTTATTATTTTTGTAACACAAATTTGAAAATTACAATACGTATTATAATTCTATCGAAAGTTTTTATTTTTCTAACACGTATTGTTATTTTCTAAAACTGTTGATTAATTCTGAACAAAATGATTTGAAAATTAGAATAACTCTTTGTATTTTGATTTACAATACTTTTTTTATGAAATTACAAAAAAAGTTGAAACACAAATTAGTATGAAATCATTAAGAATTTACAAATAATTTTATTATTTTTGTAACTTAAATTTGAAAATTACAATACGTATTATAATTCTACCATAAGTTTTTATTTCTCTGACACGTATTATTAATTTTTTTAAACTTTTGATTAATTTCGGGCAAAAAGATTTAAAATTTACAAAAATTGTTTGTAATTTGATTTACTATACTATTTTTATAAAATTTTGAAAATATGTTGAAATTCAAATTAGAATGAAATTATTAAGAATCTGCAAACTATTTTATCATTTTTGTAACACAAATTTGAAAATTGCATTACGTATTGTAATTCTACCCAAAGTCTTTACTTCTCTAACACGTAGGTATTGTAATTTTTTCAAATTTTTGATTAATTTCAAGCAAAAAAATTTAAAATTTTTAAAAAATGTTTATAACTTGATTTACAATACTTATTTTGTGAAATTATGAAAAAATTTAGAAGATGAAATTATTAAAGATTTACCTAGGTATAATTTTACTATTTTTATAACGCAAGTTCGAAATTGCATTATACATTGTAATTCTACTAAAACGTGTATTTCTCTTATACGTAACCTTAGAATTGTGACTACCGCGGCTTACTTAACGTTTGTTGTCTTTAGTTAGGGACAGCATTATACTTGGTTGGCTGCATTCAAGTTATTGAACACCTTCCAATATAATTCTGAACGTAGTACGACTCTGATTGCAGTACGGTGTCTCGCTCGAAACGCCTGCTGTTCTCCGAGTGAATACTATAAAACCACTCAGTTGTAAGTGAAGTTTGCCTAATAAACCGTATAATTATGTTTGTCGTTTCCGTCGCATCGTCAACCCCGTTATAGTTGTAAATTTACAACACATCATTTTAAAATTGCAAACCATTTTCAACAGAATTTGTTTGGCAAAATTACATTGTTTGTATTGTAATTTTGCTAAACGAATTCCGATAGTCGTTTGGTAAATTTCAACAAATGTTTTGTAATTTTTCGAAATTGAGTTGAAATAAATTGTATTGTAAATTTACAAAACGGAATTATATTTTTACTTTATTGTTGTGCGTAAAAACTTCCAACACTTTCTTTGTAAAATTACTACAGAAATTTTTAACAGTGTATAACTGATAGAAAACCCTTCCTTAATCACTCTTATGTTCGGTTAATTTGATTGATGCGTAGTTTAGGGAGCTATGCCGCTTACGAAAACATTCAGGTCCGTTTAGAACTTCAGCGGTCGACAGAGGCGGCGATCACAGATATATATTACACTAGATAACGCAAACACCTCAATCTGTATGAAAACCAACCGTGTCACTTTTTTATATCTACTGTGACATCTCAAGAGCGAATTAGCGATGTGGATTCCCCGATTTCGGCGCAAAATTGATTCAAATGCGACGCCCGCCTACGCCGTGGGGCTCGAGAGTCACTAGTCATGATTAGTCAGTTAGTGGTCAGTCTTTGTATGGGGCCAACCCCGACGTTTGGTCGGGGTTCGGACACGCGAAGTGAGGCATTTGCGTAATCTAGTGCAATCTATATCTGTGGCCGCGATACTAGCGTCTTTCGTACGTCGTCGTCTGTCAGCGGCCGCTCAGCGTTGACGCAACGTTCACGCAGCGGCATTACTAACGCAAAACAGAGGCTGTACTAAATACAGAGTGCAAAATGTGAACTTCGTATCTTGCTATCCCGTTGACATCCATACTAATATTATAAATGCGTAAGTGTGTTTGTGTGTTTGTCCGTCTTTCACACCGTAACGGAGCGACGGATCGACGTGATTTTTGGCATAGAGATAGTTTATGGGTCCGAGAGTGACATAGGCTACTTTTTATCCCGAAAAAAGGTACAGTTCCCGAGGGAACAGCGCGCGATAACCGAATACCAAGTGGGCGGAGCCGCGGGCAAAAGTTAGTATTATTATTAAATACGAAAGTGAGAAGAAGTGAGAGGGATAGTTTAGGAAGCATTGCCGCTTACGAAAACATTCAGGTCCGTTTTGAACTTCAGCGGTCGACAGACAGAGCCGCGATACTAACGTCTTTCGACGTCGTCCTGTCAGCGGCCGCGCAGCGTTGACGCAACGTTCACACAGCGGGATATTAACGCACATACAGGGCCTAAGTATAACGAACTTCGGAGCCACTTTTAGCAATTTTAGGTTTTGTTTTAAGTTTGACAAAAAGGTACATAGTGACAGGTTGCTAGCCTACGGTTATATTTAATTTTAATACGAGACTGAGCGGGATAGTACGATACGAACTTTGATTTCCTAATTTCGTAGTAGCGCCCTGCGTCTTCTCTACGTTCACGGACTGAGAGTCTAAACTATTTATATTTATATTCATAATCATATCATTTCATCAACAAAAAAATATAATTATGTACCTAATTCAGATCAGCATAAGTAATTATCAGTCAGTCAGCCAGTCAGTCAGTTCTTTTAATTGATGCTTCAAACCATAAACGGCACAATTTGCAATGCAACGGTTTGCAGTTTTTTTTTTCTAATTTGCCCCCTAAATATCCCCTGTCCTGACATTTTTTTAAAACTTAGTGCTTAAAACCTAGACGTGGTTGACCAGCTTTGTTATTTTGGATATTATTCCAAAATTCTTTATTCAATGAACAATTCAATTAATTGGTCCTTGATAAAGTACGCGAGGGTTCAAGAGGATATATCATGTTTCAAATGAGTTTATTTACATTTCATATCCTTCATCGAGTCACTGACTTACAAATGACGTACCAATTTTTAACTCTATCGGTCCCATTGTTTCGCAATATGACAGACGGTGACACAGATACGCTGAACTTGTAAAGGTTCTGTAGTTTGTTTTAAGGTAGGTACAGAACCCCAAATATGAAGCTTCGGAGTGTCATCTAAAATTTGATCTTCTGTAGTGACGTCACTTAAGAGAAGTTTCCCTACCGGCCGCGCGGCCGCGTTAGGTATTCGTTTGGGATATTGCTGTCTTTATCGCTCGTGACATAAGCGCTCGCAGCCGTCCCCCCCATGCACATCCCCTCCCGCTTCACCGCTTCCCGCTAATGTATATCGATATAGCTGTAGGCTTTTCAAGATTTGGGCGGTTGAATTTTGGGTTTCGTTGTCCTCATATTATACGAAAAGTATAGCACAGAAATCAATGATATTTTACAATCAAGATCTTCAATATATTTTCTATGCCTGTGGTTCTTTTCTATTTTTGTAAAAATACTTTAATAGTCTGCTGGGAGCTTCTTCGGACAAAGAATTAGCCTAGCTATTCAAAGAGGAGACGCTGCCAGCATCTTCGGAACCTTGCCTAAGGGGTACTCTTTAGACAATTTGTTTTATTTAGTTTTAGGTTAAATTTTTATTTTATGTAAGTTTTTATTTTATGTAGGTTTATTTAAGTCATTATTGCAGTTCTTGTTGATGTAAAGTGAGTTTTTAAATTAAATTGGGTGTCTGTAATTCTCGTGCAAAGTTGACATCTTTTTTTTTGTCGACTTTTGAGCTCCTGTAATTCTGATATTACACATTTGAATGAAAATCTGAAAAACCACAGGCATAGATAATTACGTCTAGTCCATACTTACAAAGTTTTACTTCTGTTGCCTAGTTTTCAAATGAGACCGGAGGCCTTATTGTCTAAAGTTTTTGACACTCGCGATCGCAATCAAATGACACCTTTTGTATGCGAAATATGTCATTTGGTTGCGATCGCGAGTGTCAAAAACATTAGGCAATACGGCCTCGGGACTACGTTTGTATGGAGAATGGAACGAAGAGACTTCTCTTATAGGATACTAGCTTTTGCCCGCGGCTCCGCCCGCGTGGTATTCGGTTATCGCGCGCTGTTCCCTCGGGATCTGTGCATTTTTCCGGGATAAAAAGTAGCCTATATCACTCTCGGGCCTATATACTATCCCATGCCAAAAATCACGTCGATCCGTCGGTCCGTAACAGCGTGAAAAACGGACAAACATACAGACATACAAACACACTTTGACATTTATAATATTAGTATGGATATGGATAGTACATTAAATGCCTAAATGCCAAGTTTCATAGTTTTATCTTCGACAGCAACGAACTTCCACCATATAAACTTTCACCCCCTATTTTAACCCCTTAAAGCCTCTTTTTCGCGATAAAAGATAGCCTATGTCCTTTCCCAAGGTCTATTCTATCTCTGTACCAAATTTCATCCAAATCGGTTCAGCGGTTTTGGCGTGAAAGCGTAACAGACAGACAGACAGAGTTACTTTCGCATTTATAATATTAGTATAGATATAGATTGGAAGGCAATAAGCCAGTGCCCCCGTACCACGGTACAGTGGCCGTCCCCGTACCACGAGTCGTAACCCGTGCTCTGTTATTAATGTCCGCTTATAGCTCCCGGCGCGCGCGCCGCCATAGAGTGGATACGACATAAATTCTTTTAATCTTTTTTTCACTTCTCATATTCGTAATTTTTTTTTGCTGAATGTGGGCTTCGTTTAGTTACTTTTTATTAAATTCAGACCGAATTTATCATATTTAGTTACGAAAAAAAATATTTAAACATGACATGTCAAACGAAATTGCGTTTTTTTCTAATTATTTTTTATTTATTTATTTTTTATTTATTTATTTTTTAGCGCAAGCTGAAGGAATACTTGTTGACGCTCCAAAAATCATTTCACTAAACCAGCACTTTGAGTACGCCAGCCTGTTATTACGTATTACTACTTATTTGTCCCTTTTTTTTTACTTATGGTTTATTATAATTTATTCATTTATATCTTGTTTCCTTAAAATTTAATCTATTGTATTTCTTAATTTTATTTACACATTAGTTTAGTATATTTATGTATCATTCCGTGAGTCACAGACGGTTCTGACAGAAGATCAGCGCTGAAGGCGTCTAACGCCTCAGCATTATGCTGAGTCAGCGGCCGTTTCACTTTTGCGGGGACACACAAAATCGTGTATTTTTATTTTGATATTTCCTTTTTGTTTTGTTTGTGTTTGTTGTCTATTGTTGTTTTTTTTTGTTGTATTTGTGTGTCTTTGTGAATGTGAATAAATGTCTTTCTTCTTCTTCTTCTTCTTATTTAATCCCCAAATCACAGAGAAGATAATCCCAAATGTAACCCCCATGTTTCAAATTTAGTTTGTTTATTGTATTGGATTGCACAGGTATTGCAGAGACGATGTTGAGAAGATCGGACGGCATGAGTCTTGATTCCTTGGAAGTTGGGTACTTGTGTGGGACGCCACTAGCTCTGACACACTGGCTCCTTCCCATCTCCATGGAACCTGCAGCAGAGCCGGTGCAGCATCCGAAGCGGCAGAAAAAACAAAATTATCCAAATACAGGGGTCTAGGCACCGATTATGACTTTGTCCCATTCGGCGTCGAGACCCTTGGTCCGTGGGGTCCTAGCACATTAAACTTTTTAAAGAAATTTCGAAAAGATTAGTAGACGTTACAGGTGACCGTAGAGCTGGCTTCCTCGGACAAAGAATTAGCCTAGCTATTCAAGCCTCCTCTCAGAATAAGAGGGCTTGGGCCGTAGTTCCCAGGTGGGCCCAGTGCGGATTGAGAACTTCACACACATTTTTTGATAGTTTATACATTTACAAATAAAAATGTCTTATTAAGTCAAAATGTTTATTTTACTTTTCATGTTTAATAGATAAAAGGGACGTGATGTAATATTAATTGATTAAGAAAGTCATAAAAGTAAGTAAGTGATTGTAATAGCTATAAGATAAAATTTATTAATTATATAGAAGCTGCCCTCTTGTACCAATATTGCCGTGCCCAACAGGGTCCATGATCACATATCCCTTTGTAGCATCTGTAACCATACATTGTGGATAAGCCACATATCCCTTTGTCCACACATTGTCACATAATCATACATTGTGGAAAAGCAATAAAATATTGAGTATTGAGTATGCTTCGGGTAGGTCCACGTTACGCTAGCGGCGAGCGACGTGTGTGGTCGCCACTTCGCCCCGCATTTTACACGTTTTCTTCCACATTCTTATTAGAAAAACCATTAAATGTAGGTGAAAACATGGCTTTGGTGCTACAAGGATATTGAAGAAATACTACATAATACAATAGACGCGGACTCGACAGGAAATAGTATAAAGTACTTATAGAAACCATGTATATAAAAAGATTGCGTGGTGGATTGCTACCGTATTAAAAAAAGTTTAAATTTCGAAAAAAAATTGTTCGCTATTTATTTTTAAAATAAATATTTTTACTACCTACTACCTACATTGTTCACAATGATACATATTTCGTTTTTTTTTTATTCATGATATTATTAACACTGACATTTTATTTATACCCATAATGTTATTTGGGAGAATTAATTTATTTATAAACTTATTTCATAGAATCATCGAAGTAATTTATAAGCATACTAGTTTTACCCGCGGCTCCGCCCGCGTGGTATTCGGTTATCGCGCGCTGTTCCCTCGGGAACGGTGCATTTTCCGGGATAAAAAGAAGCCTATGTCACTCTCGGGCCTATAAACTATCTCTGCCAAAAAACACGTCGATCCGTCGCTCCGTTACGGCGTGAAAGACGGACAAACACACAAACACACTTTCGCATTTATAAATACATATTAGTATGGATTAGATAATTTAGGTTTAGAGTAAGTTAGTTTTAGTTCTTTTTTTTTTTATTCATTTCTGTTAATCATTGTATTGTATTGTTTGTTTGTTTATAAATAAAGTATTAAATTAGATAATTTATCAATTTTCTCTTTCACTTTTTATTATCATCAAAAGACTTGAGTACAATTTGAACAAAAATTTTGTATTTTTTTTTAAACAAACAATTTCTTCAAACGAGTAGGTACGTTTAAAAATCAAATTCAACTGCTACAGTTCCCAAATTATCACCAATCAGAGCCTCGTTTCGGGTAGCCGATGTTTGCCGAGCGCTCACGACGTTTACCGAACACTTCCGATGTTTAACGAATATCATCGGGTTAAAATCAATGCACAATATTGACTTATTTCATGCATTACCAAAAACAAACTTGTATTTTCGTTTGGATTACGAAGTTTACCTTCGTAAATTTTGAATTTAAGCGGCAAATATAAATTGGTAAATTCTTTGTCATGATTACAAATGCAATTTGTAGTTACTTTGAAATAATTGTGGTAGTAAATGTATGTAGATGCAAGTTTCGGAACCGCAAAGCTACGTTTGTTTTGGTTACATGAAGTTAAATATTGCTTTAAATAATAATTAAACATTGTTTCTGTAATTATTACAATTAGTAGAAAAGGTTTTGTGTGGAAAAGTGATTTTTAGTCAAATATGTCGGTCATGACTTTTGATTGACTAGGGCACTAGCTTTTTACGTTTATTTGGAAAGAATGTTCAGTTTTAAATGTACTTAATGAGTTTTTTTTAAACGATCACTTTTTGGATCATCGGGGATCTGATTTGGTTCAAGTGTGTAAGGGGACTACATTAAGTGAATTGTTTTAGTTTTAGGCGTTTTTTTATTTCTAATGTACCTATCCAATGAGCAAAAAACTTTTCCCAAAGTATCACATGCTAAAATATTTTACACAAATTACCATTTGGCAAAAAATCATTTGCTAATACAACTTATCGCAATTTTACAGTTCGTAAATTTTTTTAGGCAAATTATTGTTTCAAAAATAATTAACAAGTCATTTTTCATATAACCAAGTATTATTTAGTCAAATGTATCGTTTGGCATAAAGCACTCTTCCCAAAACATTGCATGGCATAATAACCTTGTTGCAGTTCGTTTCTGTGGGGGACGCAGTTCTAACCTAGCCTAGCCTAACCTACTTTTCTGATAGCAGTCATTTCTGTGAACTATTCATAGTTTTTTGATCCAATCAACTTTTTTACCGATTCTACGACCAGACGACCAGATGGCCTAGTGGTTAGAGACCCTGACTACGAAGCTTGAGGTCCCGGGTTCGATTCCCGTGTCGGGGCAGATATTTGTATGAAAAATACGAATGTTTGGTCTTGGGTGTTTAATATGTATTTAAGTATGTATCTATCTATATAATTATATTTATCCGTTGCTTGGTACCCATAACACAAGCTTTGCTAAGCTTACTTTGGGACTAGGTCAATTGGTGTGAATTGTCCCGTGATATTTATTTATATATCAACTTTATTTATATATCAACTTTGGGCGTCTCCTGCGTTACCAAAATGGTCTCTGGCGGTACCAAAAAATCGTACCTCCAAGAAGATATTTCACGGTTTAATAGGTTGAACTTACGTAGGATGGCATGTATTCATGTACACCATCTATTTAATTACAGAAAAAACATGTTGAGTTACAAAAATTCGCAATTGTTTGAAAAATTTCGCGGACAGATTAGTGTCGGTAAAAAAGTTGATGGGCCTTTTATGTATTTTTAACCGACTTCAAAAAAAGGAGGAGGTTATCAATTCGGTTGTATGTTTTTTTTTTTTTTTTTTTATGTTTGTTACCTCAGAACTCCGTCGTTTGTGAACCGATTTGAAAATTTTTTTTTGCGATCGTCTAGGAATGCTTTCAATTAGGTCCCATAAGCACCAAATCAGGATCTGATGATTGGATCCTAAGGAAATCGAGGGAACTCTTCAAATGTTGTTGGGACACCTGTGGTAATTTGGATATATTTTGCAGTAACTCGTGCATTTGCTCTTGAAAATCATAATTTGGTGAAGTGGAACTGATGATGAAGACCACATTTGACCAACAGAGCTACTACTCCATAACAAGTACTTCGCGGGTTGAATTTCAATTACTTTAACACAGTTGATAAGCAATTTATGCTCGTCGTAATGCATATGGTAAAATGGAATGGGTGGTGAAGCACCAGGACTCCTCAATAATGAACGTCTCTGCATCAGAAAAAGCAATCTTTCGTAAAAAGTGTCAAGCAGTTGACATTAAGCTATTGTATTTTAGATTATTAACACTAAAAAGCGTGAAAAAAAATTTTATAACAAAAAATTGAACCGACTACAAAAAAACATGAAAATAATTTTCTACCAGTCTGAAGAGGGAACTATGGCCCAAGCCCTCTCATTCTGAGTGGAGGCCTGTGCTCAGCAGTGGGACGTATATAGGCTGGGACGAAACTGAAGTCGGTGCCTCAGTACGAGACAGCAGGAATGATTGAAGTCTAATATATAAAGTATGGGTATGTATAAGGTATGTAGGTGAAGAAGACGACTATAGGTCCACTCCTGCTGGCTCGTGCTGAGGCACCGACTTCAGTTTCGTCCCAGCCTATATACGTCCCACTGCTGGGCACAGGCCTCCACTCAGAATGAGAGGGCTTGGGCCATAGTTCCCTCTTCAGACTGGTAGAAAATTATTTTCATGTTTTTTTGTAGTCGGTTCAATTTTTTGTTATAATTTTTTTTATGTCTTTTTGTTTTGTATAGTTTAAATTTTACAGCGCATTGGTGTTTAACTGTAATGTTGTCATTTTTTTGTTGGAATAAATCCATACTTATTATTATAAATGCGAAAGTGTGTTTGTGTGTTTGTCCGTCTTTCACGCCATAACGGAGTGACGGATCGACGTGATTTTTGGCATAAAGATAGTTTATGGGCCCGAGAGTGACATAGGCACTTTTTATCCCGGAAAAATGCACAGTTCCCGAGGGAACAGCGCGCGATAACCGAATACCACGCGGGCAAAAGTTAGTAAATAAATAATTATTTCTTTATGAACCTATACTTTTGTAGTGAGACTAGTTACGGTGCCCCGCCTCTGCCGATATTTTGTCGGCCGTTTAATAACGCACTCAGTTGACTTACTATGATGTATGCGCACTGACAGATTTACTTAGCATTGACAAGTTGTTTATTTATATTCACAGCGAGCGCCAGAATAGAGTGGTCAGAGATAGCGATAAGTAACTGACTGGTTATTGGTATTTATGTATTGGTAATATTTATGTAACTTGATGCATGCTTGGAATAAATAAATTTTCGTTGAATACTTGAAGGGTCCACGGAAAGAACATGTCTAGTCACCTAAGCAACTTTTTGAGTTATAGCGGTTTGAAAGAACAATACAAATAAAAATAAAAATACAATACAAATACATTTTATAATGTATTCAGATTATTTAATTCAATGGTAAGCCATAGTACTTTGTGAGCTCTACATTTTGAGATTAAATCTCAATTAAAAAAAAAAGGTGACTTGTTCTTTCCGTGAAGCCTTCACTTACTAAGTTTTACTCCGGTAAAGGTTAAAAATAAAATAAAAGATTAACCATTTTTTTTCTACTGAGTCAATTTCTGGGTACAGTCAGCATTAATATCAGCCACAGCGGAGGGTGCAAAAATATCTGACACGTCCTCCCGGCCCTAGAAATAGAGTCGTATAGATATTTATACACGCTAGTCAGATATTGGTGCTGGTGACTGTACTTCACATAATATGTTTTTAGATTATGGGTGAAGCCCGACAAACGCAATTTTTTGAGTTTTTGAGTTATAAGGCATGTAATTTTTAATTTGGTTTCATACAAAAGTCATATTTGTGTAAAATTCATTCAAACGCAGCAAAATTACGCGACTCCCAATATTTGATTAAATATTCTTACAACTAAAAAATTGCGTTCGTTTGGTCGCACCCTTACTAAACATAATTATACCTTTATCCCCCCATTTCAATACTAGCAATAAGTTCGCAATGTCTTTTCGTCCAAATTACCGAAGTGTTTGAAGTCAAAAGTCTTTGACCAGTGTGTGTTACCAGTGATGACATACGGATCTGAGACGTGGGCGCTAACGATGGGCCTCATAAGGAAGCTCAAAGTCACTCAAAGGGCTATGGAGAGGGCTATGCTCGGGGTTTCTTTGCGGGATAGAATCAGAAATGATGATATCCGCAGTAGAACTAAGGTTACTGACATAGCCCGAAGAATTGCGAAACTGAAGTGGCAGTGGGCGGGGCACATTGCTCGCAGGACTGATGGCCGATGGCGTCAGAAGGTTCTCGACCGTCCGCGGACCGGGAGACGAGCTGTCGGTAGGCCTCCAACAAGATGGAGCGACGACCTGGTTAAGATCGCGGGATCGCGGTGGATGCGAAAAGCACGAGACCGGTCTGAGTGGAGAGCCTTGGGGGAGGCCTATGTCCAGCAGTGGACGTCTTTCGGCTGACATGATGATGATGATGAATAAGTTCAAAAAATTACCAGCATTTTGGAGCTACGTCTTTTTCTTCAATTAATTACAAACATAGTACGTTTTAAACTAAGCCCAAAATTATTTATACTTCATATTTTAACCGCATCGCCGACAGCATCTGTCTTTAAATATTAATTAACAGCACTAACCGTCCGTCTGTCTGTCTGTCGCGCCTTATCTCCAGAACTTAATATATCTCTTAGCGGGGCTGTTAAAACGTCGCTAACTATAACGTGGTTAAATGACTAACAAAATTAAATGACTGAACGTGCTTTGTTTGTTAAATGTTCTTATTTATTAATTTCTCATAAATTCGTTGTCTGGAAGAGATCGCTTTTTAGCAATAAGACCGCCTATTGTCTACCTGATTTTTTTATTGTTGTAATGTCTCTGTACTGTTTTTGGTAATGAATAAAGAATATTTGTATTGTATTGTTTTGTTTATTGAATCAGGCGTTATTTTTTTTAATTCCACTGGAAGGCAAACGAGCAAGTGGGTCTCCTGGTGGTAAGAGATTACCACCGCCCATAAACATCTGCAACACCAGGTCCTTATTAAATGCACAAACCTAACCTATAACTGCAAAATATTTGTACGCCTAACGGCAAGACATAGAGTTCTATGGAAATATTTTGATAAGATCTGTTGTCGTACCTATGTTTGACAAATAAATTGATCATTATCATCATCACTATAAATAATAACTTTGCTCAACCTTGCGATAGCAACAAATATTGGCAACAAACGTGTGTTCATTCAGCTCCAACACACCGTAAAGACATCTAACATCTGGTAGCATTGAATAGTTGCGTTACTCTGACGATGAACTTTGGCTGAGTTCGAAACGCGTTCGCATAGTGTGATAGCAGTGACAATTCTCCCAGCTTTTCTTAAGCCCATAATTAGTCACAGTCCGGTGATGCAAAATAAATCTTGTAAAACCATACAAAAGCCAAACCCCAAAGATTTTTTCCCGCGCCATTGGCGCCGCCATTACTCGGTTCAATATTATGAAATATGGCGGCGTGCTAATTGGGAGCCAATTAGAAGTGTCACTGCACATGAGAAATTGCTAGTCTATTTTAGTTTCGGAGCGTAGATAGACGGATAGACGGTAAAGCGCGTGGCAAATGTACCAACTAGTAAGATTGGAATTTTGAACATAAAACTACCGTGAGACTCACGTCTTAAATTGAGTTTAGCTCGACATGTTTCGGGCTAATCCGTAGCCCTTCCTCGGAGCAACGCGACTCGGCGGCTGCTGCAACACGCGCACCCACCAGCAGCAGCAGCCGCCGAGTCCCGTTGCGGCTACGGATTAGCCCGAAACATGTCGAGCTAAACTCGATTTAAGACGTGAGTTATCAGGGTCAATATATTTAATATAGTAAGATTGGTTATAGTGTTTGTATTATAAGTTTTGTACTGCTTTATGGTGTGCAATAAAGAATATTTATATTGTATTGTATTGTATTGTATTGGTTTTGGAGTCTTTTTGTATTTTTTATTTCAACTCCAAATTTTGTTACTTTTACGATCATCCCGCAAAATCCATACCAAAAATACAAACTGGAACATAGATGCACAGAGATACCAGAAGAAGAGACCAGCGCTGAGAATCGAACCCAGGTCCTCAGCATTTCGTGCTGCGTGCTTCACCGCTACACCACCACTGGACTGGACTAGTAGCACGCAGCACGGAATGTTGAGGACCTGGGTTCGATTCGGTTTCTTTTTACTCGACTGCAAGGAGTATTGTTTTTTCAGTTTGTATTTTCGATTTCCAACTAGTATTAGGTAGTCGTCCAAAGCTATCCCTAATTTTATTAAGAAAAGTTATTTCTATTGATTTTGACTTTTGTTCGTTTTCTTTTTGTTGTTGCTCCGGAACGGGGCTACTCCGAAACACATACACATATTTAATACGTGAGCGAGAGGGATCGCACGACACGAACTTCGAACGTTGTGTTTCGGAGTAGCCCCGTTCCGGAGCTATAGGCCCTGGAAGTTTTTGCTACCCTTGGATCAGGGGTCTGGTTAGGCTGGTCAATGTGCTAAAAGTGGGGGGGGGGGATGAAATTTTGGGGTTGGGTCCGGGGTAGTCTCGTAGGGGGTGGGCTTGGGAGGGGGTTGAAAATTTGGCTATTTTTGAGCTAGGACGCACCGTTTCTGAGATATTAGAGGATTTTGAAAAACACCAAACCAAGTATATACACTACACAACACTTATATTTATATACTATAATTGCATAATCGCATAATAGCAGGTGGTAGGACCTTGTGCAAGGTCCGCCCGGATTGCTACCACCATCTTGCTCGCTAATCCTGCCGGGAAGCAGCAGTGCTTGCACTGTTGTGTTTCGGCGCGGAGAGTAAGACAGCCGGTGAAATTACTGGCACTTGAGGTATTCCAACTTAGGCCTCTAGGTTGGCAACGCATCTGCAATACCCCTGATGTTGCAGATGTTTACGGGCGTCGGTGATCTCTTACCACCAGGAGACCCACTTGCTCGTTTGCCTTCCAGTCGAATAAAAAAAAAATTAAAACTACATATCGTCACTACCCAACTAGCAAATCATGTCGTAAAAAAGTCAACATTACGTTTCTATTTCAGCTATTAGTCGTAAGATAGATCTGTAAAATGTCGAAAGAAAGGTCTGTGCACGTTCTCTCAACGCGATTTGGGCACACTTCTTTCAGCTTTTAAGTGCTGTAAATATCGTAAGAGTATCGTATGAATAGCCAAATAATTGAAAGAATATAGAGTAATCACAACTCGAATGCTATATAGTTCTATGATAGACATCAGTTTGCCATTATTCCACACATAAGCCTTATACAAGCCGGTATTATCTCTTTCATTCGACTTATTTATCGTAAAATAGCAGCGCGGTTGCAATCACTCGACTTTTTGGTTGTGAGAGCGTAAGCAAACGGCAAATTAATTTATTGGAGCAACAGAAAATATAAGTAAAAGTATTTTGCTCATTGATGTTATATTTTTAACCGACTTCAAAAAAAGGAGGAGGTTATCAATTCGGTTGTATGTTTTTTTTTTTTTTTTTTTTTTTTTTTTTATTTTTTTTTATGTTTGTTACCTCAGAACTCCGTCGTTTGTGAACCGATTTCAATTTTTTTTTTTGCGATCGTCTAGGAATGCTTTCAATTAGGTCCCATAAGCACCAAATCAGGATCTGATGATTGGATCCTAAGGAAATCGAGGGAACTCTTCAAATGTTGTAGGGACACCTGTGGTAATTTGGATATATTTTGCAGTAACTCGTGCATTTGCTCTTGAAAATCATAATTTGGTGAAGTGGAACTGATGATGAAGACCACATTTGACCAACAGAGCTACTACTCAATAACAAGTACTTCACGGGTTGAATTTCAATTACTTTAACACAGTTGATAAGCAATTTATGCTCGTCGTAATGCATATAGTAAAATGGAATGGGTGGTGAAGCACCAGGACTCCTCAATAATGAACGTCTCTGCATCAGAAAAAGCAATCTTTCGTAAAAGGTGTCAAGCAGTTGACATTAAGCTATTGTATTTTAGATTATTAACACTAAAAAGCGTGAAAAAAAAATTTTATAACAAAAAATTGAACCGACTACAAAAAAACATGAAAATAATTTTCTACCAGTCTGAAGAGGGAACTATGGCCCAAGCCCTCTCATTCTGAGTGGAGGCCTGTGCCCAGCAGTGGGACGTATATAGGCTGGGACGAAACTGAAGTCGGTGCCTCAGTACGAGACAGCAGGAGTGATTGAAGTCTAATATATAAAGTATGGGTATGTATATGGGTATGTATAAAGTATGTAGGTGAAGAAGACGACTATAGGTCCACTCCTGCTGGCTCGTGCTGAGGCACCGACTTCAGTTTCGTCCCAGCCTATATACGTCCCACTGCTGGGCACAGGCCTCCACTCAGAATGAGAGGGCTTGGGCCATAGTTCCCTCTTCAGACTGGTAGAAAATTATTTTCATGTTTTTTTGTAGTCGGTTCAATTTTTTGTTATAAAATTTTTTATACCACCCATAATGATTTTTAGGTAACTCTTCACACTAGATCGTAGGTCTCACTTTCATGTGCGGAATAAAAATTTTCGTATACATTTCTTAAATTTTCGTTAATATTTTCATGGGCCGCAAGATTTTTCAGTAGAAAATTAGTGAGAAATCATATTAATTTAAAAGTTAAAATAAATTCGCCATTATATCATCTCACTCGTCATCCTAAAGCATTCACTCGGCTTTTTTGTGGAAAAACAGAATTGAGAATTCCTTTTTACGACTTTAGCAGCGGCATTTTGTATTAGTTTAGGGGTCTTTAGTGGTGAATGTTAAACCATTATCATTTTATCTTTTATAGGTGATAGTAAAATGGTAGTTTACTTGGATGTGGACAAATTCTTAAATAAAGTGATTTAAAGCAGCTTATGGAATCGAAATGGCCTTGGAAAGAGATGCTTCAAAAATGTCATGTTCAGTAGAATCGTGAATATTTTCTAATACTGAACCCTCGTTAAAATTATTTGATGGCACTTCACCCGTAGCTGAACCCGATGTAGCAATTGTACGATGAATCCTGCGAGTGTAAAATTTATTATTTTTCCGTCGGAAACCACCACTTCTTTTATTTATTTTTTCCATTTGTTATAATACATTTTAAATTAAAGTAAAGCAAAGCGGTTTTTATTGTTACGTGCTGTAAAAGATTTCAAATAACGTTTATCCCATTATTACGCTGTGTGATAGCTGTTAAATAATATTTACACGACCTCGGGCCCTGTAATAGATTAATTTAAAGCGTTTTCTCAACTTCAATATTCACGTCGAAAGAAAATCTTGCAGACAGCTATTATATGACATTAAGTGCTATAAAAGTAACTGAAATGCTATTTTGTCGAATAAACCACTTTTACTCAGCAATTGTGCTGTAATAATTGAATGTCGAAATATGGTGCTATAAAAGTTAGTTTGACAACAAATTAGCAATTTGGTTACATTTATACAACCGTCATAAGACATACGGTCACAAGAAGGTGATCGAGAGATATCTTTATACAGCTGTCGAGTAAATGCGATATAAGTTTGTCGAGAGCACGTTTACTAGACATGTTTATGCAGCAAAAAGGCATTCGATGCTAAACAATCCAGAGAGTTGCTTTTAAACGGCTTTTTGATAATAACAGATCTTTCACACGAGTGTCTTTCGACTTAAGGTTGTAAGAGAGAAGCTTATACGGCTTAATTTGCTAGTTGGGTACTCTACTACGAAACTTGAAGTTCGTGTCGTGCGGTCCCTCTGACACTTAAACTATTTAATACGAGAGCGAGAGGGACGGTACGATACGAACTTTGAGTTTCGTAGTATAGCCCTAAGCTGTAGATAATCTATAAACTAAAATGGCTGACAGCGTTTTCAGCAGATTACGAATAGGTTTGGATCTACGAAACCTCGATTGCTTACGCACTGACCAGCGGCCGTGAGTAGGTTATATAACGTAGCGCCATCTACCAACCCTGTCATGTCCTAGTCAAGCTATATATTGGGCTAACAAGCGACACCCGTATCATTAGTGTCTCGCTAGATGGCATATAGGTATCGTGTTATTTGTGTTCTCAGTGGTGCCTTCTATTGTAAAATAAAGAAAAGAAAAATAGCCAGTTGTATAGCCAGTATTAGGGTGATACCGTTTGCTTGTACTAGGTGGTGTCTCTGTATATTATGTTCTCTGTGGCGTACACCAATTGGCAAAACATGGTGAGACTATAATATTTTCTTTTACCACTGTATACAGTTATACCTATGTTTAACAAATAAAATACTTTGACTTTGACTTTAAAAAATCGACGTTGTCACTACTCTCCTCTGTAACAACTCTCCTCAGTCTCCCCTGCTTGGTTGACTATTCCTACATTAAGAACCTAAACGTGTTATATTTCGCAAATTTTAAATTACCATTGCTAAATAGCTCTCATGTTAACTAGAATAAATCATACAAAGCTGTAAATCAGGCGTTAAGTCAGCCATGATTTAAGTGTTCGCGGAACTTACGCGACAAAGTTCTTTGATCTAAGTTGGGAGCTGACTCGGGTTCGAATCTAAGTCACAAAAATTCTAGGGAGTTCTTTTTCTTTTCTAAGTTCTAATATAAATAATCGAAATAAAACTTCAGACTAAAGTGACATAAAATACCATAGAAATACAAATTGTTTTTTGTACTCTTGCGTACAATTTTTCAAATATTTTCATTCATACACACCTGCCGACAGAGGGCTCGTGTTAGGACACGTGTTAGGATTTAGGAATCATCCCAGCCTATATACGTCCCACTGCTGGGCACAAAATTTCTCCCCTTCGGTAGTTAGTTAGGTAGACTGTTGAACAATGCTCGTACAATCCAAAAACCCGGCCAAGAGTGTGTCGGACACGCCCGAAATAGGGTTCCATAGCCATTACCTACGAAAAAATTAAGTCATATTTTTCTAAGGATTTTGTATTTTGTACGAAATATTCCAAATTTAGGTGTATTTTATTCTTTAAGATGCTATTTACTCTTAAACTACTAATAATTCTCAAGAAAACTTAACCGCTATAGTTTTCCTTGTAAGTTTTTAATATACTTACTACCATACCAACCTGAATTTTTTCAAATTTTTCCACTGGTTTAGATTTTAGAGGGGGGACGCTCGATTTTAATGAAAATTTGCGCTTTAAAGTTGAATATTTTGCAAACGAATCACTGAATTGGAAAATTGTTTTAGCAACCCCCTAACAGTTTTAAAAGACCTATCCAACGATACCCCACATTACAAGGTTGGATGAGAAAAAAAAATCAACCCCACTTTACGTCTATGGGAGGTACTCAAAAAAAAATTTTTTTTATTTTTTTATTGTACTGTTTTAGTACAATAAAAATAAAAATAAATTAGCTTTTTTTATCACATAAATCGCATTTTGAATAAGTATACCTAGCATTTGAAACGGTTTTTTTAGTATGATTTGTGTCGCTTTTATATTATTACTTACTATATTTTTCCCGCGGCTACGCCCGCGTGGAATTCGGTTATCGCGCTTTAGTATAATTCGCTTTTCCCTTGGGAACTTTTTTTTCGGGATAAAAAGTAGCCTATGTCACTATTCCATAAACTATTTCTATGCCAAAAATCACGTCGATCCGTTGCTCCGTTTGGACGTGAAAGACGGACAAACATACACACAAACATACAAAAACAGACACTTATTCGCATTTATAATATTAGTATGGATTAAGGCAGCGATTTCTTACAGAATATTTGTGTCTTATTTCCTTTTTACATTAGGAACACGTGGAATGAAACAAAATATAGAATTTGAAAACCATAGATATAATTTATTACTTTTTACAATTAAAACTAAAACAGTCAAGACCGAACATCGATAATAGATTTGTTTAAAATTAAATATTTACAAAACGAAATTGGAAGAAAACATGATTAAGTTTAATTAAATCAAAATAGATACTTACAATCAACGTCAAAAGTGCTAAAGAATTCAATACATTCTGTGTCTCGAAAATTTTTTTGGTGAAGATAAAAAAATAATCAAATTTATTTCTCTATTTTTCGACCGGAGGCCGTATCGCCTAACGTTTCTGACGCTCGCGATCGCAACCAAATGACAGTTTTTGTATGCGAAATCTGTCATTGGATTGCGCCAGATACGTTAAACAACACCGCCTTCGGTGTAGTTTTCCCTTCACCAAAAAAAAAAACAATGTTTTTATTCGCAAATAGCCTGATATTGTACTTACGGTATACTTAAAAGTCCTATGTTACAATTAATTACATATCTTTCAATTACCATTTCGTCGATGCAACTGCAATGCTACGTAACCAACAACAACTAATGACGTGGTTGCGTATCTGAATATCGAATGTTAAAATACCGAATGTCGATGTTTTAATACATCTCAAATTTGCTACTTTACGTAGATTACGCGGAATTAGACAATGTTAATTCCGCGGCATTGCAGTATTATGATTTCTCATTTATTTTACGTGCAAACTATCGTAACTGTGAATTTGACTTTATACATTTTTCATTCATCTTACGCTATTTTGGTTACCATTATCGCATCATTTACCGAAATCCGCCTAAATTCTACCAAATTACACTACATCTGAAAATATGGCATCGACAACGTAATTTCCAATTAATTATTGCCATGACTCAATCAAACATTATATTATAAATATAATTTAATTTACAATGTATAATAAAATGAATACTTTTTTATTTTTCACCAAATGGTGGGGCGATTGTCACAGAACGTCGACACTTCTATAATGTATCTCTCTAAAAAAAACGAAATTCTTTTACGATCACTTAGTTGTTTGTCTCTCTGTCTGTCTGTCAGGGACCATTCAGGTATCAAGCCGAAATTAATATCAAATACTCAAGTCTGCTACACTTTGAAACAGTGAAAAAAATCAAACTTGTTGACTTAACAACGGTATCAGAAGTCTTGTGGTGGTGGTAAAGTCAAAGGGTGTTTTCGTAAAAATTGCCATAACGGAAAAATCTTTAGGGGAGGTACTTCCAGCTGTCCTGGTACGGTCACCTTCAGATATTTTGGAGCAGCCAAGGTGGTCAAAAATATCGGCACATGCACTCTATTATTAAGGTGTTAGAGTTCATGTATCGATATTTTTGATAAAGTGTGCCACGTCAAAGGCATGATTATCTTTTAATAAAAAAAAGACATAAAATACTTAAACCTTTACCGTCTTCAGTCAAACAGAGACAAATTATACACAGATATATTCAAAACTTCTTAGACAACCTTGTTTATAATTATTACTTTCTACAATAAAGAGTTTTTACAAGTTTGTGACTTAGTTATGATAATATAATTTATTATTACCACCATAATAAATTAACCAATATTAACGTATCTAAAATGTGTATAGTTGGAATCACAAGGCAAAAACGCTGTAAACAATTTTCGAGTTACCACATTTTTGTTTTCTGTACTTACCGCATTTTTGTAAATGGCATTTTATCACTAAATACTTTTAATGCGAACTTACTCTCTAATATTCACAATTTTTATTACGAAGAGAAATAAATAGTTATTATACTGCTATTTAGTTTTAAAATACAGGAACATTTTCTATAGCACTTACTTCTATTAAACCACCTTTTTACAGACTGGCCAATTTAAAAAACTTCAAATATTTTTGCTTTGTTTTTAAATTAGTTACCAGCCAGTTTGATGTTAAAAGTGATAAAACAGATACAAAAAGACATTTCAAGACACTTTTTACGATTTATCGTATTTATAATTGTTTATCAATTTTAATTTTAATTAAGCCTCGACAAACTTGAACTATATTTACAAAGTGTTTTTACCGTATAAACTAATCTTGGACTTTGCTAACATCTTGAAAAACTATGTTGTCAGACATTCATAATATTACAATGTAGTGACAAAAACCTGTCTCTTATTATCCTTGACAAGTGGACCAATTAACGAAAAAAAAAAGTTCTGCACCACACTCAAATACGTAAATCAACTTTCCTCGATATTTGACTCAGACTATTTTCTCATTTTTATTTGAAAAATCATCATAATAATGTTAATTTAAAGTAAAATTTGACTACTGTGAGTATAGCATTAATCCCATCCCAAAACTTAATGCAATTTGCTGTTGTTTTTTAAATTTTTACAGATAAATGTCGTTAATGATCGATTAAAAATGATGAATCTGGATGTAACATTAAGATTATTTCATCTCATAGAACCTAAAATAAATTTTAATTATCGCAGTTTGAAACTTAATATCAGTCAAGGAAATTTATCATTCGCTTTTACAAGTTCCCATTTGATGTATGTCCTAAATTGAATACTCTGGTGTTTATGAGGTTTAGTATCTTGACCAGAAATAACATGCATAAAGTTAAACCCATAGTAACCAAATTACCAAGGTTGATTTTAACTCAATTCATCGTGAAGGTCCTAGTGTTTGATATGCTAAAGCCCAATGTATGACACCTTACTATCACCTCTATTGTTAATGACATAAAATAAAAACTGGCAACTGAGAGTGATCAGCTACTTTACAGCTTATTGCCTCAAATTACTGTTCCGTCACAGTACTCCCCTCAATTTTTCAAACTTAAGTCACACTTATTTCCTCTTCTTCGTCGCTCTCGGTGGCGGTGCTATGGTTGTACAATCCCTGTGCCATGAGCTGCAAAGCCAGGGGATTCCTCTGCCCCACTGCCTTCTTGATCTTGGCTCTCTTGTTCTGGAACCATATCTTGATCTGAGCCTCCGCAAGACCCAGTTCTGAAGCCAGAGATTGCCGGCGGCGTTCAGTCAGGTAGCGGTTCTCGGCGAATTCGTGCTGCGGAGAAATTGTATGGTTAGATTGCACTTTAATTAAAGTATACATGCACCTGATGGGGGAAGCTTAACAGGGAATACCTATCCTACGGCTGATATAATGATGATGATGATGCATCTAAAGGATTGATATGGTTCGCTAAAGAAATAGTGTGTCAAAGGGAAAAATTAGCTATCTGGTGGTTGAAGCAACACCTCACATAGAGAATCGCAATGCTAGAGAATTGTAAATGCGTTTACAGCCTGGAGATCTAAGCTAGCTTCTGTTCAATGGGATAATTTTGATAGAATACGTCGTATACCAGTATAGTTCACGCTGGGCAAGCACTGCTCCTTTCAGAGTAGATTAGCAAGTACATACATAGCGATTTGGATAATTCTTGTTATACTGTTTAAAGTCTGGTCATTTTGACTGCACTTATTGAAATTTTGCTTAGTTGCCTTTCTTTTCTTATGTCTTATTAAAAATATTTATTATTCTTCGACCTAATTTTACCTTTAGCCTAGCGAGCTGAGCAGCACTGAACGCAGTTCTTGGTCTCTTCTCTTCTGTAGTATCTCGCTTTTTTACCCTCCTACTTCTAGGACCTGGTGACAAAGAAAAAAGTAGTTAAGGTAAATATATTTTGAGAACATCTACTAATGACATAGATAAAGTACAATTCTATAGAATCCGTCAATTTTCTACACATTTAAAGAAGCCATGGTGGCCTAGTGGTTTGACCTATCGCCTCTCAAGTAGAGGGTCGTGGGTTCAAACCCCGGCTCGCACCTCTGAGTTTTTCGAAATTCATGTGCGGAATTACATTTGAAATTTACCACGAGCTTTGCGGTGAAGGAAAACATCGTGAGGAAACCTGCACAAACCTGAGAAGCAATTCAATGGTGCGTGTGAAGTTCCCAATCCGCACTGGGCCCGCGTGGGAACTATGGCCCAAGCCCTCTCATTCTGAGAGGAGGCCTGTGCCCAGCAGTGGGACGTATATAGGCTGGGATGATGACGATGAAGTGTCTACAGGATTGTCAGATTCTATTGAATTGGAGTATAGATTCCAGCGTGGTGCCGTAGCAACTCAACTTGCACTGTATTGCCATCTTTCACAAGAAGCCGTCAGTGTCGTTAGTGATGACGAGTATAGAAAAGCTGTTTGCAGCCGCAAGCACAGGACCGTGAACTCGGGTGGAACCTTTCCACTACAAAAATGTGATCTTGGCATACCACACAGTCATATAAAGTGTGGTATGTCGAGTTATCACGATATTCACGAAATGATTATCAAATCATCGCGAAATTGATTGTGAAAATGTTTCTACATAAGTACGCGATTCAGATTCTTCGACTAGGTATACATTGACTACGAGGTTTAAAATAATGAAAGGGAACATTTGTACGTGGCATTTCGGAAAGAAAACATGGAAACATAAAAATACATAAGTCATGAAATGCACCCGAATATATTCTTAACTTACTTTTTCAATTCACCGATTGATCATAAATTATAGGCTGAATTATTGTAATTTATAAAAACCTACATCTTACCCTATAATTGTACTTTTGTAATTAACTAAAATTACCAAGCAATTACGAAGTATTTTTTATAAACTCTTTAAGTATAATCAAAGTAAAAAAGAAATACAACCTTTCAGGTAGTAATTTTCTGCAAATACGTAAGTAAATTAAACGTTATATTGAAGAAAATTAGACGTAATGAAATATAATTTGTAACCCTTTTACCAAAATAGTAATTAACTACCGTAACGTCTTTTAATTGATCATTAATTGTTGCGTAATGGAAGCCTTTCGGCTAATTATGGATTAAGTGAGGATGGTAGTATCACAATTTGTTTGTTCTTTCAATATTGGTATGAAACCATTAAAGCTTTAAGTGAAACAGTCCGAGCGCTGGTCACTGTCCTAGTATATAGTTGCCATATTGTCGTAAGCCATAAAAGTGACAGCAGCGTGCCATCTATTGGGCTTCAACGTGTCGAACACTAGGACATTTACCATAATGAACTACCTATACCTATTTACTCTACGCTACCAAACTCTAGCAGGTAATAGAAGAGCAAGGTAAA
The DNA here is from genome assembly GCA_037349165.1 of Choristoneura rosaceana. Lineage (NCBI taxonomy): Eukaryota > Metazoa > Arthropoda > Insecta > Lepidoptera > Tortricidae > Choristoneura > Choristoneura rosaceana. The sequence continues at coordinate 7,756,099 of JAZBNJ010000046.1, read as the reverse complement.
AGGTTTTTTTGGGCTTACTTTCAGATCACTTCACTTGCTTTGCATCCAACATATTGCATTTCCTTACACACTACATATATATACTAAATTTTAAGTCAATCCATTTACTAGGAGTTAGTAATATTCGATTAAAATTTGCCCCAAACGAACACGGCAAAGGTTGTAATAATCATATTACTACACTTATTCATATCCCTCAACTCCAGAGTCTTCGCTACCCTATTTTTACAAGCCCGTATTCCGCCCCACATCTAAAACCTAATAAATATTACATGGCATAACCTAATTGTGGAGATACAGCATTTTTCACGCCGTCATTGGACGGAACCCCACCCACGCCAATTAACGAATAGGGGTCCGTAACAACGTGCCATAACGTCGTAAGTGGGATGATGTTTGCGGTAATAATTACTTACAGAGTTATGGTCTGAGTTATATTTAATTTTATTGTCATTCTTTATATGAAATTGGATGTATGTAATTTAAACCTATTGCAGTCATTTATTATAGTCTCTAGTTAGCCCGCTGTATATCCGTGCATGCTGAATAGTCAAAGTAGAAATATAAGGTTATTGTTTTTTCATATCTACTAACACAAAAGCATGTTTTTTACAAAGATTACAAAATTAATGTCAATTGACAAGACTTTTTCGTGTCAAATTAGTAACGAGAAGTACATATTCTTAACACAATATAGATGGTCTGAAATAAAAAAATGAATTGATCAAATAACGCGATAAGGAATAATTACTCTCTTTTTTGTCTAAATTTAGATTTTTTTTTAAATAGGTATTCAATAATTGATTGTACCTAGATATCGTAAGGGACCGTCGTAGCTCGTAAGGGATTTCTAATGAACAATCATAAAAATACTGTACTGCATTTCGTGTGCTGTGTTTCTTGAGTTACGACGTTTTTGCTTTTTAGGTGTCTAATTGAGTAATATTTTTTTATTACAGCTGAATGATGGCGGCTTATGTTCGTTATTAGATAAAAAAGCAATAGAATTAATTGGTAAGATATTTTCGATTGTACTTACGCAGTAATACAACTGTAGATGTGTTTCAAATGTGCCTAAATACCTCTTGTTTTTTTTGTTTAACAAAACAAGGATGGAAAAGTATTGGTAAAAAGAGTCATTGCTCTAGATACAGAAATGTGGAGAAAATACAGGCTATTAAAAAATAGACACAATCGTGTATAAATCTGATAGTAAATACACACACAAAAACAGACATTCACACACATTCGTTTAGTAATCATAATCCTTACTAATATTGTAAATGCGAAAGTGTGCGTGTTTGTATGTTTGTCCATCTTTCACGTCAAAACGGAGCAACGAATCGACGTGATTTTTGGCACAAAGATAGTTTATGGGCCAGAGAGTGACACAGGCTACTTTTATCCCGGAAAAATGCACAGCGACAACCGAACTCCACGCGGGCGAAGTCACGGGCAAAGGCTAGTCATTTTACAAAAACCTCATTTAAGAGTACGTACATTATATAAAATAAAACATAATATAATATTCAATAAACATCAAACATAACAGTACTGAAGAAAACGATATTTCATTTCAAATTACATTATAAAAACTACCTCCCGCATAGCAAAACACTATAAGTGTAAAACTAAAAGAATCCAAGAAATCCAATTTCCGCGTGAAATATATAAAAATTTGCATAAAGTTAATGTCTTTTGAACACGAGGTGTTAATAATTGGTATAAGCGGGTTTGTGAATAAAACCGCACTTACTACAGTTCGTTTCGAGCGGATATTAGTGTTGTAAGTTTAAATAGATATAGTTTTAATTGATATGGAATTTATTGATGCTCTTTATAGTCATATAACTCGTTCTTTTTAGAGGAAATAGTTACGTTGGTTTTCTTATAAGGAATTCTAAATCGAATAGGTATACTATTAGTGTATCTGAAATACTATTACAAAATATGCAATATGTATCTATGTATGTAAACCTTTTCTTGTGAAAAAATAAGGAAAAAACACAACTGGCAACGTTAGAGAATTTTGTTGAGATACATGTGCAAAGACAAAGTTACGCCTATAAGGGATCTCTAAAATTAACTTTTCAGTTGATGGGAGCATTTAGTTAGGGATACATATGCCACAATCATCTCGGAAACAGCTGTAATGATTCCGATGAATGTCTAAAGCGAAGGCTATTTTGCTAGAAACCTATCAGTAAATAAAAAAATCTGAAAATTCAAAAACATCACAGTTATTCTGTAAGTAGGCCAAAAAAGGCTCTTTTGCGTATTTATTTATTTTACCAGCGCTTTAGAAAACACCATCATTGCCAAGAAGAATGCGCCGCATAGATATTTCCATTTTAAACCCAGGTATCTACTATTAATTACAAATGCAGTAAATGGCTTCCTCATTTCGAAAACTTTGTTCCCCCATTTTACAACAATACAATCTTTTACGGCTCAGTTTAAAATATGTACTAGATTCAGTCTAATCTATTTAATTCAATTGTGCTAATACTATATTAAATCACTTTACTATCGCAAAAAAGATCTAACAGTTTCGCGTGTGACTGTACCTACAATAAATTTAAGTAAATTAAATGCTAAACCGCCTAACTACAGCTCTCTTGCCAATGCAAAAACCACCTTAAATCCATAGAAATGGAGTTGAATTTTTTACAGTAAGATATTGTAGTTATGCTGTTTTTGCTCCGGATAGAAGCTATCAGCAAATGCTATAAACACTTCTGTGTCTTCCTGTACTGAATTTATTTTCAATTTTTAAATAAAAATTCAAAGGAGATTAGAAGTTAAAAGCTTTAGATATACCTAGTTGAATACCAATTGGCATTGATGGGAGAAGACGGGTTTTAAATTTTGTAGTTTTTTTAAAATATAAAGTCCTTTGTTTTCATTTGAATGCAATAAAGGTTTGAGTTTAATACCAATTGTCGCTTTATTTATATTAAAATAAAATAATTATGAATTGATGTCTGTGAGTAGGTACCTACTGAGTGCGACGAGCGGGAAAAGTGAAAATTATAAATCATACAATTGACGTCATTAGTCTGAAATCTCTGCCAAACCCTAAGGCCAAACCACTAAAAATATTAAAACAATTTATCAATTAAACCCAACAGTACTTTCTCTTTAACACTTCAAAATCAATAACAAGCAAAAAAAACACGATTTGACGAAAATTGAATTTTATCGCCATAAGAATAGCACAGGAAATGTTCTAAACACAAATCTTTTCGGCCATTTTAAAAACGTACAGCGAATTGCTTTCCGTCACACGCTAAAACCAACCTTAGTTTAAAAAGTTACGTTATTTTTTTAAACAGCCACGTTCGAACGTTAGGAAACAGTTTATCACCCTATAAAGCACCCAGCAAACTTTTTATTCGTGTTTTTAATTAAACAAAACGCTGCCAAAGAATTTCCCGTAACGAGGCGCAATGTTTTAGGCTGGAAAATACGGCTGGCAACTGTCGTCTTGAAAAAAAAAGAGTTCGGATGTAGATTCTGTTTTTGTTACGTCAGTGGGATTAATTTAGTTCCTATTTATTTTGTACATTATTGAATTTCATATGTATTCGAAATTATGAAAACTGATGTACTTATTTGTCTCTCTGTATCTTAAAAGCTATGTAAAAAGATTTATGGTTATCAAATCTGATGAAATTGATGAAAATGAAGCTGGTAGCCGACCATAGATAGCATAGTTTTCATTAGAAAACGCATTACTATACCCATACAAGGAGGGAACGCAATTGGCCGTATGAACCAATAGCAGAAGTTAGAGTGATATACATAATTAATGTAAATATAGCTCACTAGCTTTTGCTCGCGGCTCCGCCCGCGTGGTATTCGGTTCCCTCAGGAATTGCATTTTCCGGGATAAAAGTAGCCTATGTCGCTCTCGGGCCCATAAACTATCTCAATGCCACAAATCACGACGATCCGTCGCTCCTTTACGGCGTGAAAGATGGACAAACACACAAACATACAACACACTTTCGCATTTTATAATATTAGTATGGATATGGATTTATGTTACTTTACTACTTCAAATAACAAAAAGCGTGCCTTTTGTACATTTTTCCACTTTCCCTTTTTTCAAGCGCCCCGCATAAAAAACTTTTTTTACGGTATTTTTGTTTTCCTTCACTACAGAATCCTCAGTGCGCGAGTCTTGGTTTCTTTCCTAACCCTTCCTACCTTAGCCAACACATAAACAAATGTCCAACAGACGTGTAAAAAGACATAACTCTCGCAAACTGCGCAAGTTGGGTAGTTAGCATTCCGCACCAACCTTAATGGACATTTGTGAACCCTGCTTGAAGTATAGCGGGTTAAATTATAATGACTGTTAGTTTTAGAGTGAACTAGCTTTTGCCCACGGCTCCGCCCGTGTGGTATTCGGTTATCGCGCGCTGTTCCCTCGGAAACTGTGCATTTTTCCAGAATGAAAAGTAGCCTATGTCACTCTCGGGCCCATAAACTAACTTTATGCCAAAAATCACGTCGATCCGTCACTCCGTTACGGCGTGAAAGATGGACAAACACGCAAACATACAAACACACTTTCGCATTTATAATATTAGTATGGATTTGTATGAGATGGAACGAACATTGTAATCTGTTTGTCACACTACACTTTGAAATGATTGGAGACAGTTTGGGACCTAGAATAGTTCTTGTCCCGAATATTGGTAGACTTCCACTCAAAGGTCTACTTCAAAGGTTAGACTTCATTGCGGCAGAGACGCCTTCAGTAATAAGTCCGCCTTTGTACTGAACACTTTATTTTTCTTTTGTAACCTCTCTTTTTGTAACCTATTTGTTTTTCCTTTTTGTACAATATAGAGTATAAACAAACAAACAAAACAAACGGAGCGAATGATCGACGTAATTTTTGGCATAGAGATAGTTTATGGGTCAGAGAGTGACATAGGCTACTTTTTATTCCGGAAAAATGCACAGTTCCCAAGGGAACAGCGCGCGATGACTAAAATCCACGCGGGCGAATCCGCGGGCAAAAGCTAGTTGATTAATAAAAATGTTCCACTCTTGTGCATGAATCAGTTTTGTTTGTACAGTACTCCATCAAATTATCGTTTTCATTTTCAAGGATCGCACCTTTTTGGTCGCCGACTGTACAAATGAGGCTGATAATTTATTTATCCCCGAGATAAATTGTTTATCCGCTGGATAAATTCATCACTGGCAATTAGCCGAGGGCCAGAACGTCGCAACTCTCAAATTAACGCTTTGAAGTTAATTGTTTTGTTTGCGAATTGTCTATACGTTGCCAGAAGTAGTATTAAGCGAAAGAGTAATATTGTGTTACGGAATAATTAAATTATATCTATTTAGATACGACTATCCCATGCTTAAATCCATACTAATACTGTAAATGCCAAAGTGTGTTTGTATGTTTGTCTGTCTTTCACGCCGTAATGAAGCGACGGATCGACGTGATTTTTGGCATAGAAATAGTTTCTGGGCCCAAGAGATAGGCTATTTTTTATCCCGGGAAAATTGCACAGTTCCCTAGGGAACAGCGCGCGATAATCGAATACGGCGGAGCCACGGGCAAAAGCTAGTTACCTAATATTATGGGAGGTACCTAATATTAGGAAAGGTTAAATGTAAAGTCCAGAGTAAGGGATGATTTTAGATGATTATTGTAATATTTTTCACTACTTTAAGGAAATTTAGACTTGAGTACTTAATCCACGCGTTCGGACGGACAAGCAACGCCAAACAAAGTTCAGAAGGTACTAAGTACTTACATCAAGTTTGCAAGGAAAATTATAACGGCTAAAATTTCTTCAGAATTTGTAGTAGATAGTTTAAGAGTAAATAGCAGCCTAAGGTATAAAATATACCTAAACTTGGAAGATTCCGTACATAATACGAAAGAAAAATACTACTCGATTTTTTGTAATGGCTGGGGAACCCTATCTTGGGCGGATCCGACACGCTCTTGGCCAATTTTTCCTTTTGAGCCGCGGAGCTCTAAAGAATAGACAAATATCTTATGTCAAAGTCTTTATTTAGGACCTTAGAATTACCTAAAGTTAAATTAACTTAAACGCCAAAAACATTTTCCTTGCGGAAACGACTTAGTAATTGGTGTTTTCACATAAAACGATATGATGGCGTGTAATATTCGGCTATAAATTTTGCCTAAAATTAGACCGAAATTTTTTTAAACATCGATGCGGACCAAACGTTTTTTCTTTTTTTTAGACTGGCCTGTTGATGCAATTTTCCGAAATACAAACTATCCTATGTCCTTCTCCGGGACTCAATGTATCTGTATTTTTTTTATTCTATTGGATGGCAAACGAGCAAGTGGGTCTCCTGATAAGTAAGAGATCACCACCGCCCATAAACATCTGCAATAACACTGGTATTGCAGATGCGTTGCCAACCCAGAGGCCTAAGATGGAATACCTCAAGTGCCAGTAATGTCACCGGCTGTCTTACTCTCCACGCCGAAAACCAACAGTGCAAGCACTGCTGTTTCACGATAGGATTAGCGAGCAAGATGGTGGTAGCAATCCGGGCGGGCCTTGCACAAGGTCCTACCACCTGCAAAAATCTAATTCGGTTCAGCGGTTTAGACATGATGAGGAGCTTTAGCTCAAAGCAGTATAGGTGAAAAACTTGAGTAAAGGACCTGTTGTATGTAGTAGTAACTTGTCCGTATAAACAAATTGACGTTCCAAATTCGCAAAATGACTTAAGCTCCATATCAATTCTGTGCACCACTACATACAACAGGTCCTTTACTTGAGTTTTTTACCTATAGGCACTGCTAGCTGCCGATAAAATCGTATAAGTAATCAAAAAAATCAACGACTAACGAACTAGAAATGTGTATAAAATAGAAACACCACACCCAAAAACATTTACCTACGAAATTACACCCCGAAACTACCCTTGGAAAATCAGGAAAAATCAATGCTTCACAAATGGCTACCCAAAATCTAACACCATTTTTGTTTGAAGAAAATTCAACCATTTCGCCTTCTCCTAAGTACAATATTGTGTTCTTGCTTCCTTGGCGGGAAACAAAATTGCTTTTGCATTAGTATTGGACGAATATGGGTTTTATGTGGACGTAATAAGGGTGGTTAGGTGGGGTTTTGTTAAGTTGGCAGAGTGGAGGCGTAAGGATGTGTATTGAATATTTATGGGACATGGATTGATGTGTTTTAGGTGTTGGAGGCGGTACTCTGTTTTTTTAGGGTTCTATATATCTAAACGTTAAATGCCACGGGGGCCATTTCTAGATTTAATTTAGTACTAAAGAATTACCTTTTTTTTTAAGTTTCAACTACTTCCATAGAAAATGGCTAATAAAAAAAATGACTTAGCTGTTTCCCGCGACTAAGTCTGCGTAGTTAGTTTATTTACGCGGAAATTATGCTATTTTCCGGGATAAAATTTTTATATTCCCTGCGATTCAAACTATCTATACTTACCGAATTTCATCTAAATCGGTTTAGGGATTTAGAAAGAAAGAAAACATTTATTCGTAATAACATTGGAAGAAAAAATAAATTATTTAAAAGTATGTACAAAATGGTCCCAAATCAGCAAAAAGTGCAGTTTTTTATTTATTCGCCGTTTCATTTAGATGTGAAAAGATAAGAAACAAACAAACAGACTTACAAACTCTCGCATTTATAATATTAGTGGTATTAGACGACCAGATGGCCAAGTGGTTAGAGAACCTGACTACGAAGCTTAAGGTGCCAGGGTTCGATTCCCGTGTCGGGGCAGAGATATTTGTATGAAAAATATGAATGTTTGTTCTCCGGTCTTGGGTGTTAAATATGTATCTATATGTATTATATTTATCCGTTGCTTAGTACCCATAACACAAGCTTTGCTAAGCTTACTTTGGGACTAGGTCAATGAGGGCTATCGTTTTTTCTCTCACTAGACGGCGCCACTGTTGCGTGAGGTTTTTAAAAGTCTATTATAACGGGCGTGAAAACAAAGTTTAGACTGAAATCATATTTAATACATATTAAAACAGTACCATAAAAATATCGAGCAACCACAGTATTGCGTAATCCCGTTTTGTTCGGAAAAAAGGGAGGACAAAAGTTTTCGAAAGACAAAACTGTCTCAGATTACAGACGTTCATTGCCCTGCCCCTTATCGCATAATTGCCATAATTCATTTCAGGTAATGCAAAATATTCACAAAATTATTCTAATTATAAATAAACCCGCGTAGCTCATCCAAAAACCATGAGATTTGACATTTCGTTGACCTTACGCTACACTAGCGCCTCTAGCGGAAAATTCATTCGCGATAGCCCTCATTGGTGTGATTGTCCCGTGATATTTATTTATTTTATTTATTTATTTATTGTAGCATTATTAGAGCTCACTCGCTACCGACTCCAAGTTTTCCTTGCCTCAAACAATCACTTTGTTTCCGAAAGTGCCTGTAATCTTGACACCCCTTCCCCCTTTACCCCATGGGGTGGGGGATGTTACAATGTTTACATTGTAACGCAGTTTGTACAGAGGCAATAAGACATTTGGACTAACTTATGTATGGGTACTTAAGGTAAACGTACCAGTGTTCGTACCTGTACCAATGGTTGGCATTTTGGCATAATTTGTTTGTTTGTTTATACTCTTTATTGTGCAAAAGGAAATACAAAAAAGTCACACAAAAAGAAGTTGTAAGAACAAAGGCGGACTTATCCCTGAAGGGATCTCTGCCAGTCAACCTTTGAGTGGTAGAGAAGAGCAATCGAAAAAAAATAATAAGGATCGACAAATAGAGCAAAACATTTGCATAAATATAAATGCATATATAAACCCTAAGTGGTTTATTATACTCGTAATAGGTACATTCACATACATATATTCCCATTAATTGTTTAACTTGAAATACAAGAATTTTAGAAAAAATAACCATATAAAACTTATCTATAAACCCTAAGTAGTACCTAAATATATACAATATTATACAGAATACAAAACATCAATATACCTGTATCCAAATATAAAACAAATAAATACACATATTACACACAATACATAAATAACACAAGTTTAAAGGTTTAAAGGTTTAAAGTAAAGTAAAAAAGTAAAAGTGTGTAAAGTACTTACTAAATAATCAAGGAACAACTAATTTGACATTAGCAATTGAGGTGATAGCTGGGTGTCATCTATTGGGCATTATCGTGTCGAGCACTGGGACGGTTATCCTAAAAGATTATTTATAATTCTTAAAAACCGTGAAGTTGAACAAATTAATTCAACTAGTTCTTACTATTTCTACTAATAATTATTTTTCGATTTAACTACTATAAAATTATTTTTACCTACCAGATTATTTTTCAATTTACTATAAAATTTGATTTTGTGCTGCTTTAAAACAAATAAATAGTTAGTTGATTGAGCTGGCGAACAAATAGCGACTTATGACGTGCCATTGAAACTATGGGAGAATTTTGTTTTGACAGCTCATAAAAAGTACGTCAGGTGATTGGTGGTGTCAACATCCCTATTGTCACCACTATATAACATAAATGAAGATCACTTGGGAATTCTTGAGAATCGTATGGATATTTAGAAAAAAATAAATTTAAATTCGACCATATTTAATGGTTCACGCGAATATAGCCGCGGGTAATGGCTAGAGATGAAGAAAGAAAGAAAGAAAGAGAGAAAAAGCATTTATTGCCCATAAAAAAAAACAGACCAGAATTAAAGTCGTAAAGTGCTTGTTTTCGAGTTTTAGCCCGACAAAGTTCGGTCATCCAGGTATGTCTTTAAATTGTCAAATTAAAACCACATATCCACTCAAATCCAATTTATAACATTCCGCAACAATGATCCTAAGGTACAGATAATTGCGAAAATACATTCAATCTGTCTGTTCTTCCTAAAAACCGTCTAAACGGCTCTGAATCAAGTCATTAGTAAATACTTGGCAGCAAAAAGCAAGTAGCAAGGAGGTCCTTTCTCAGTATAAAGGGAGATGGCATTATCGATATTGATCGAGATCGATAAATTAAAAATATCGATATATTTTAATTTTTCTCTCATTAATGTTATTTAAGGTACATGTCCCAGTGTTCGACATGCTTATGCCCAATAGATGACAGCCTCCTGTTGCCTTTATTGCTAAGGACTTCTTCTCTTTTAAAATGACTTTCCTGTCCTAATTAATAGGACAATAATAATAATAATAAATAAATTTATTTATTTCGGGTAACTTAGGCCCATACAATAAATACCTTACAGACTAACATACATATTTATAATCAATATTAACACAATACAATTTACAATTATTATTATTATTTTACAATTTCGCCAGTGTCAAAGTACTCTCTTTGAGAGGCACGTTGTACGGTGATTGTAGTTTTTGTAACTTAATAGTAAAATTCCAGAAACCACGTGGAAACAACTTGCGCGTTAGAAAATGTCAGACACGAGAGCAATATAGAATTTTTTGATCACTGTTAAGGTTAATTGCCGCATAAAAAACTATCAAAATTATACTTCAACTAGCCAAAGAAACAGAAATAGGTAAATTAGATTTTGTCTACATCCGCCATGTTCGAATGCCTCAAATTGAATCCTGATAAGGACTTAAAATTAAAGATGTCAAGTTGACAAAAATGAAACGTTGGCAGATCAGCAGGTATAAACGCTCTTAATGGATACGAAAATGTCACTCATTGAATACAATAATTAATTGACATTTTGGGTGCTGTCGTTCCGATAGAGGTCCGACTTTTCCCGATGTAAATACACTAAAGTTCGAGAAAAGTGTACGGCAGTGCCTTTTGTTTTGTTTTGCTCGACTTGGCGGCGGCACTGCCGTGCCCACAGATTTACTGTATCTATACCGCACTTAACAAGTAATCATCATTGCAAAATCTCAATCATCGATCGACAAACAATATAATAATCTGCTATTAGTAATTCATTGATCGCTGTAATCAAATCACTAAGTAATCATTGTGTATAATTAGCTACCGTGACGTGCCTTTACCTTGTATCATGTCATTAGTATTTAGCAATTATACACTGTGTCTTGTGGTTTTCGCATCCACCGCGATCCCGCGATCTTAGCCAGGTCGTCGCTCCATCTTGTTGGAGGCCTACCGACAGCTCGTTTCCCGGTCCGCGGACGCCATTCAAGAACCTTCTGACCCCATCGGCCATCAGTCCTGCGTCCTGGTCCGGTCTGAGTGGAGAGACTTGGGGGAGGCCTATGTCCAGCAGTGGACGTCTTTCGGCTGACATGATGATGATACACTGTGTTATTTTTGAGTTCTCTTAACCCTAGTGGAGCGTTTAAGATCTCAAATGAAGTAATCTAGTGGCCTAACTCTTATAAAAAACCGGCCAAGAGCGTGTCGGACACGCCCAAAATAGGGTTCCGTAGCCATTACGAAAAAATTAAGTAATATTTTTCTAAGGATTTCGTATTTTATACGGAATCTTCCAAGTTTAGGTATATTTTATACCTTACGCTGCTATTTACTCATAAACTACTATAGTTCTCAAGCAAACTTAGCCGTTATAGTTTTCCTTGGAAGTTTGATATAATGACTACGATCCTGAATTTTTTCAAATTTTTCCACCCACCGGGTTAGATTTTAGAGGGGGGGGGGACGCTCGATTTTAATGAAAATTTGCACTTTAAAGTTGAATATTTCGCAAACAGGTGACTGAATCGAAAAATCGTTTTAGCAAACCCCTAATGGTTTTAAAATACCTATCCAACGATACCCCACACTATAGGGTTAGATAAGAAAAAAAAAATCACCCCCACTTTACGTCTATGGGAGGTACCCTAAAAAAAATTGTTTTTGAATTTTTAATTGTACTATTTTGTCGGCATAGTTTACCTATATATTCGTGGAAAATTACAGCTTTCTAGCATTGATAGTCTCTGAGCAAAGCCGCGGACGGACAGACAGACAGACAGACAGACATGGCGAAACTTTAAGGGTTCCGTTTTTGCCATTTTGGCTCCGGAACCCTAAAAAGCTAATTAATTATGCGAAGTAAAACACAGTAATTGCTCTTAATATAATTATAGTGTCTTAAATGTCCTTAAATGATTACGTAGTGATTTGATTACAGCGATCAATGAATTACTAATAGCAGATTATTATATTGTTTGTTGATCGATGATTGAGATTTTGCAATGATGATTACTTGTTAAGTGCGGTATAGATGCACGGCAGTGCTCCCGCCAAGTCGAGCAAAACAAAACAAAAGGCACGGCCGTACTATATACTTTTCTCGAAGTAATTCAAGCATAAACGTAATTCAGGTGATTCAGGTATAAACGCTCTTAATATGGATTTATATTATTTATATATTTAAAAACTGAATATGCACATTCGCATTGGCGAATGTTCAAAAAATGACATTCATCATGTCAGCCGAAAGACGTCCACTGCTGGACATAGGCCTCCCCCAAGGCTCTCCACTCAGACCGGTCTTGTGCTTTTCGCATCCACCGCGATCCCGCGATCTTAACCAGGTCGTCGCTCCATCTTGTTGGAGTTATGACATTCGTTACAACACTAATATAAGTATACTCCTTTCAATCAGGGTCTAGTAATTTTTTTAATGCGTGTAGCGTTTCTTTGCAAACAATTGCTGATTACAATTGTTAATAACCAGTTATTAGAGCGTCATCAAGTTTTTATGAGTCTAGTATAATGTCATACTTAGCATGAATCTAATGGATAACTTTTCACTGTTAATGCCATGTCAAGGAAATAAGCAATTAGAAACCGGGCATTAGTGACACGACTCGCGCGCTGAGAGTTCATTACAAATTGAAAAGCGGGTGGTGGATGCAAGTGGCGAGATGTCGTTCACTGTAGCATTCTAAGGGACAGGCCTTTGTTTAGCAGTGGACGTCTTACGGCTGGCTAATGATGATGATGGGATGACTTTCCTTTCGATATTTATTTTATCGATAGTTTTATCGTCAGCGTACAGCCCTAATCGTCCGCAATTGTCGCGCTAGCGGGAAGTGCAATAATTAGTGAATTCGGGCCGCGGTACTGTCGCTACTACAAGTTATTAAACCCTATTTTGAACGTAAAACTACCAACTACTACTACCAACTATCGATACCAACAGCGTTTGAAGCGATGGATAATATGCTCTTCTAAACAACACTGTCGGTAAATTGATTGAAATAAAAAGGAGAAGTATCAGAAGTTGGTAAAGTTGAAAGAACGCTAGTGTTTTGTCTTCAACGATAAAATCGTCTATTGTTGACCACTACTTTTAATATTTTTAACATGTTGTGTATCATATCGATATTGAATATCGGAAGTCGATAATTGAGAAATAACTATGACACATCAAAAATGCCGGAAAAATAACGTAAAATTGCGTGTGCGTGTGTGAGCTATGTCACAAAAAAATCACTGACATTCAAACTTCAAAATTTCAAAGTATATCGTACTATTTAACACGTTCGCGTGACCACCGTCTATAGCCGACAAATAGGGTACTATGCGTTGTGGTACATCGTCTAATCACGTCAGACTTTATAAAAATGTTAAAGGAACTACGTGGTCGGACGCTCGCTGTCCATAATAAATTGCAGTAGTTCCATCCTTGCGCCGTATCACATTAAATTACCAAAAATCATGCGCCACATAGTATAACATTTTTTGACTCCAAAAGAGGTGACGCACACACTCTTAAATGTGACTACTCACAGAAGCACAACGTCGATAGACGCTGTATTTTGTTCCCGCGTCCGTACATTCAGTCATCCTGTTCACGTGACAGAGGACGCGCTCGCCCTGGTTGATTCAGGAACGAATTTTTCCACGCATCGTCAGTATTATTTCAATATTTTTGTATGAAAAATAGTATATTTTTGTTATATGTTACATTCTTAGTATTATAAACTTTTACTCGGATGGGTTTTTTATTGTATTTAGTGAATTTTTAGGGAATTTAGATGCTATGGTTCTAACTCAATTACCGACTTATTTCTCACGTCTAAACGAGTAATTACTTGGAGTATCTGTGGGTAGTTCTTGCTGTAGTAATATTATGAATAATACTGCTAGATATTATTATCCTCGATTGATTTGAGAGCTTTTTCTTCTTTTAGATTGATAAAAAACTACGAGCATGAAAAATGCTTCTATGCAAGTCTTCGAGGATTTCTAATCATCTCGAGAAACATTACCTGACCCCTATAGTGATGACGGGTAGTTAGCTTATATGCAGACTACAACCCAAGAGGAGACGAAGGTTCCAGCGTGAGCAGCGTTGGTAATATGTCCGTAGGTGCACCAATCATAGCAACAACTTTCCAGCAAGTCAGCCACAAACTACCAAAGCAGCAAAAACTCTGACTCAGCTAGAATGTCATAGTTGAGACCGTATATGCATCTTCCAGTTCGGATAGTATTTTTGACACTCTTTTGGCGCTGAAGCCGAACTAAATATCAAAATAAACAACAGCCCAAGAAGCCAAGGCATGAAGTGCTCGGTAAGTGTGAGGATGAGCTAACTATATCGGTATCATCTGATATTTTAGATTGAGTCTTAGGAAATGACTTTAGCTCAGAGTCTATCTCACTACCACAAGACCCAGCTGAACTGCAACCAGACATAGATTTCGAAAAAGCTCTTACAGAATAACTTTGCTACCTGAACAGGAATCAAACTCTGAAAATATCCTAACAGCTTCATTCTCATTTCCTGAACAAGAACCAAGTTCCGAAATTATTGATGGTAGTGAGGTTTCTCATTGAACACCACCATATACTGGAAATATAGAAGGTAGCCAGCTCTATATTTTTCTTATCGGTCATTCTAGCCATCTTCTTTTACTAGATACTGCAGAATCATGCTCACAGCAACCGGTAACGACAGTTTTCCAGTATCAGCGTCGCACCCTGAAATGATGGAAACAGATCAAGGATCTCCACAGGTACAAACTCCGGCGGAAGGACCGAGCTCAATTTCTCTTTATATTTCATTAATACAAGAATAAAAACAAAATTAAAAATTTTGAAAAAACCCACGACGGTTCCTAGTAGAAAAAGGGTTAAATAATTTTTATGAGCATCCCCCGACTAAAAGTGATTACAAACGCAAAAACATCCGTCGGGGGCTGCCATTACCTGCACCGAAATGAACTTATATTTTGCAGTTGTATGAATTTGTGATGAATTATAATTGTGTGGGGAATGTACTACTTTATGAGGGAAATATATTCATGGTAGTTTTCTTAACATTATAACTGAAATAACATTGGATTACTAATATTGTGTAGTTGTATGAATTTGTGATTAATTAAAATTGGATAGTTATGTTTGTAGTAGCTTTTCTTAACATTTTAATTTAAAAATATAACAGAGAGATGGTAATGGCAGCCCCCGACGGATGTTTTTGCGTTTGTAATCACTTTTAGTCGGGGGATGCTCATAAAAATTATTTAACCCTTTTTCTACTAGGAACCGTCGTGGGTTTTTTCAAAAATTTTAATTTTGTTTTTATTTTAAAATTTTTAAAGATATAATTTCATCTCACCAAAACATTTTATGTAAAATCACGAGGCTAATATTCACAACACTTACTAATAAGCTCATAAATAACGCTTACATTTTAAAAAAGGTTTTCGAACGCTAGGAAAAGCCAAGTGGCTGCATCAGGCTGCGTTTCCATTAGAGATGTGCGAGGTTGTGTTGCGAAGAATGTGTTTTTCATGAACCAGTAGAAACGCTTCATTTCCCTATCCTTGCACTCATCTCTGGTGGAAGCTGAGCGGAGTGAAGCGAGGTAGATGTTATGTTTCTATTGGTTCATAAAAAACACATTCCTCGCAATAAATCCTCGCACATCCCTGGTGGAAACGGAGCCTGAGCCCTGACTTTATTAGCCTTACATCTTGATTTAAAAAGTACAGCTTGGCCGTTCATAGGATCTATTCCATGACATTATCTAACACTCAATTTTTTACCATACTCGTATTGGTCAGACTTTCTGATAGACCTACTTACGGTAGGAAATTACTTCACGGGTCTTAATTGACATGTCATACGAACAGATTTAAATATGAAACGGTCAAGTCATACAAAATTTTAACTTTCTTGAAACTCTAGGGAAGAAGAGACAACCCTAGCTACAGCATCAGATATTGTGTAGGGTGTAGGCATATAATGTATTGTCATTGCAATTGAATAATCGTGCAAAGTTTTATGTATTTGTGCTATTAACCATCGAGGAGTTCCTTTGTGGGAAGACGACCCTAGCTGCAATATCAAGTTGTGTCTATTCTATCGTACAAACACAGTGCCAATAAAATTTAATAGGTAATTCTGTTAAGTTCCGCGCCTTTGCCGTGAACTATTGAAGAGTTTCTTTCTGTGGAGACGATCCTGGCTACATAACCAGGATGTCACTACCAGATTATTGTATTATTACAAGATTTACATTAGTGTGCCAAAATTCAAGACAATACGATAACTAAAAGTGTGGCCAATTTAACTTGCAAGACCCAAACATGCATACAAACATACATATGTATATTATTTACATAGGTACCTACATACATTGCAGGTCAAATAAAAGCTAGTGTTAAGGCGAAACGGTGTGAAAATAGTTAGTTAGTGCCCCGTCTTCTTTTTTGTTTATCTTGGCGGGGGCACTGCCGTGCGCCCTCCTTGATATACATATGAACGCCTTTCTAAAACTATTACAGGCAGTCATCAAACCCTTTAAAGAGACTCATATCAAAGACAATCAAATCTTTCTAGAGCTAAATGGAAAATGTGTACTATGGCGCCCCCTTGCGGGTTAATACTACAACACCTATCTAAGAACCATCTTAGATAAACATCAAATACATTACGGAAAACCACATCAAGAACAGTCAATCCATTCTGAAGATAATTGGGAAAATTCGATGGTCTTTTTTCGAGTGAAAAATGATTACTGTAGCGCCCCCTAGCGGACAAACGCTATAACACCTATCTAAGAACCACTGTTGATAAATTACGAAGCCATTACAGAAAACCGCATCTAAATCAGACAAACCGTTCTGGAGATAATCGTGAACATTCGTTTGCGCATAAACAAACAAACAAACAAACAAACAACCTCTCACCCTAAACGCATATACCTTCTCCGTTCCGTCGTGGGTAAAAATTGGCTAAGCTACAATTACAACATACATCTCGTAGTATCAGTTCGTTACCGTTCATTACCAGTTGATGAGAGCATGATGCTACAGCTAGATACTGTAGCATCATGCTCTCAGCAACCGGTAAAAGAGGATGTCTAGGATGATCTCTCGATGATAAAAAATAGAGAGCTGGTTACCCTCTTTATTTCTAGGATATGGTGGTGTTGGATGTGAAACCTCACTATCATCAATAATTTCCGAGCTGGTTTCTTGTTCAAGGAGTAAAAATGACGCTGTTAGGGTATTTTCAGTTTGATTGCTGTTCAGGTAGCAAAGTTATTGTGTAAGAGCTTTTTCTAAATCTATGTTGCAGTTTAGCCGGGTCTTGCGGTAGTGAGATAATCTTTGACGTAAAGTCATTTCCTTATATTAGACTCCAATCTCAGATAACACCGACATAGTGAGTGTATCATCATCACACTTACCGAGAACGTAATGCCTTGGCCTTGGCTTCTTGGGTTATTGTTTATTTTAATATTTGTTAGGCTTCAGTGCCAAACGAGTTTCAAAAGTACTGTCCGAACTGGAAGATGCATATACAGTCTTATATATAACATTAGCCGAGTCAGAGTCTTCGCTGCTTTAGTAATTTGTGGCCGACTTTCTGGAAAGACGTTACTGTGATTGGTGCACGTACCTACGGAGCTATTTCTAACACTGCTCGCGCTGGAACCTTCGTCTCCTCCTGGGCTGTAGTCTGCATCTGATCCAAACTACCCGTCATCAATATAAGGGTCATGTAATGTTTCTCGCGATGATTGAACTTCCTCAAAGACATGCATAGAAGCAATTATTAGGTGCTTGTAGTTTTTTATCCATCTCAAACAAGAAAAATCCATTTTCCAGTTTGATATAGCTGCCGTAATCTGACGTTGATACATTCTTATTTTATAATGTAGCGTGATATTGTGACACAGCGTCATTTAACGGTTCGATCATGTTGCCGTAATATGACGTTGCTTTATTCTTTTAGTATAACGTTACATCACTTTGTGACACAACGTCAATTGACGTTTCGATCATGTTGCCGTAATATGACGTTGCTACGATATTGTAGTATTTTGTTACATCACTGTGTGACACAACGTCACTTGACGACTCGATAATATTGTCGTGATATGACGTTGTTACGAATAATGTATAACACAATATGAGTTGTACGGTGGAACGTCTATAAACGGTGACGGTTAATTCCGCATGCGCCGTAACGCTAATTATTTCTGTATAAAGTCAAAGCTCAACTTGTAATGACGTGACGTCTCACTGTATGGAAAAAGTTGTGCGAAATCGCATTGACCGAAAATTTTGGGCGTACGCGCGAACGTGTTAACTATTTGGTCGAATCACTTTTCTCTGCGACTGTCCGGCACTTTTTGCGCGCAATTTGGACTGGCCTGCGCAGGAGTTCCCGGATCACATAAAATTAAACACCTTCCGACTGTCCGGTTGAAGCCACCAGGTTCGATTCCTGGATAGTACAGAAAAGGAAACCAAAAAAGTTAAAGGTCTTCATGATTAAATACAGCCTTACTAAGCTAAAATGACGCGTGGCTTAACTTTTGTTGTATTTATGTATTTTTGTGAGAGTGAATGAATGTCTTCTTTCTTTCGTTTTACGCCATAATTGAGCCGAGATCTGGTATAGATACTTATCTAAATCTGATATAAATACTTATCTAAATCTGGTATAAATAATTATCTAAATCTGGTATAAATACTTATCTGAATCTGGTATACATACTTATCTAAATCTGGTATAAATACTTATCTGAATCTGGTATAAATACTTATCTAAATCTGGAATAGATACTTATCTAAATCTGGTATAAATACTTATCTAAATCCCTACTAATATTATAAATGCGAAATTAACTCTGTCGCTTTCGAAAATAAAACCATGAAACTTGGCATGAAGCACTTAATAAGAAATAAGTCGGTTTTTTTCAACATAGGATACCTTTTGTTCCGGTAGAGGGCGCTACCGCGTGATAACCTATAATAGATGCGCGCAGAAGAAGTCGCGGGCATAAGCTAGTCTGGTATAAATACTTATCTAAATCTGATATAAATACTTACCTATATCTGGTATAGATACTTATCTAAATCTGTTATAAATACTTATCTAAATCTGGAATAGATACTTATCTAAATCTGGTATAAATACTTACCTAAATCTGATATAGATACTTATCTAAATCTGGTATAGACACTTATCTAAATCTGGTATAAATACTTTTCTAAATTTGGTATAGATACTTATGTACTTAAATCCAGTGACAATACTATAATCTGGTTGCGAAATTCTGATTGTCTTTGCAGGGGGAACTCTTCAACGGTTAATGGCATCGACTTGAAACTTAGTACTTTGGGTTGGCTTTTGGTAATTTAGGTAACAATTCATGTACGGTCCACATAAAATACTGTCAATCTGGTACTCCCTGGCATGACAATTTGCGTGTACACGAAAAGCAGGGTCCGTCGCCCTTGTTGGTAATTTGAGGCCGGTAACGAGAGTAAAGTGTGTGTGAGTGGCAATGGATAAATAAGACTGGAAAAGTAGAGAGGAGACCTATGTCCGAAGACAGGCGCTATAAGGGCTGTTATAGATAGATATTTGGAAATAATTCCGATCCGCATTAGCGATCCCTTCAAATAGCGAACCTACTGTGTTAAAAATAAAGTTGTATTAAATACTTGAGAAAATATTGTGAATCTATTTAAAAAAAAAATACCTCGTTGAGTTTCTTGCCGGGTTCTTCTCAACACAGGATTTTTCCGAACCGGTGGTAGATTTTTTGACGTTCATAACTGCTTGTTATAGCCTAAATTGAATAAAGAGATTTTGATTTTGCCTTTGAACTATTTTTAACTATTTTCATTTTATTTTCTATCTATATAGAGAAAGTGACTCCCCTGCATATAACCCTCTGCATGCACCATAGACAATGAAACAGACAATAGGTATGAGTTTGGGATTCGATTTGTGGCATTCGGACATCGCGGATGTAGACAATATCTAATTTTGCTATTTCTGTTTCTTTGGCTAATTGAAGTATAATTTTGATAGTGTTTTATACGGCGATTAACCTTAACAGTGAACAGTGATCACAAAATTCTATATTGCTCTCGTGTCTGACATTTTTTAATGCGCAAGTTGTCTCCACGTGGTTTCTGGAATTTTACTATCAAGTTGCAAAAACTACAACTACCGAACAAAGTCCCTCTCAAAGAGAGTACTTTGACACTGGCGAAATTGTCCTAATAAGAACAGAAAGCCATATTTTAAAAAAGGAGAAGGTATGAGTTTCTTTTTTTTTCAAGAAATAAAAACACAGTTAATAATGCCAGGTTAACTAAACTAGCTCGTTAGTTAAAGATCAAACCCGACACTTTATTTTTTAATTACTATATAGTTTCATAAAATTGACCGCAAAATGCACCACGTCACGCAAAAAAAATTACTGGCAACACTTAAGTCTTACCTACTACTGAATTATCGCTGCCGTGGTACGCACCTTTTTGCCGCTGGCAACTGGGCGCGGCCAGTAGGGTTGCTAGGAACGAGAGTTTGCGTAATATTTGCGGAAAAATTTACTGCGTTAGTAAGGGTGACGTAGGGAAAGTTAATTAAAAGAGGTCTAATTAAGGGTTGAGTTGGTCCTATTAAATATATTTAATATATGTTTTCTTTTAATTAAACTAGCTTTAGCCGGGAGACGAGTTGTCGGTAGGCCTCCAACAAGATGGTGCGACGACCTGGTTAAGATCGCAGCATTGCGGTGGCTGCGAAAAGCACAAGACCGGTCTGAGTGGAGAGTCTTGGGGGAGGCCTATGTCCAGCAGTGGACGTCTTTCGGCTGACATGATGAAACTAGCTTTTACCGTGGCTTCACACGCGTCAATCACATTTGACAGTTGAATTTAAATTTCGCGATTTCACTAAACTCCCGTCGGAATTCCAGAAACTCACGCAGTTGTCAGTTCAATATATTATTGTAATAACAATTCAGAAGAAAAAAAATAGCATTGCTTGGATTTTGTAAAAAAAAACTTATTTTACTAACGTGCCAAAGAGTCGAAATAACAGATTTAGATTTTCTGTAAATTTTACTATCTATTTTATGTTTTGGGTCGAATTTTAACTGTTTAAAATCATTATCATATTATTATAGGTTCCTAATTTATTATAAAAATACACATATATAAATAGTTTGGTATTTTTACGATATCGGCTTGTTACGTTTTTTTTTTCAACATCCTGGCAACCCTGACGGCCATTACTTAAACAAGATGGCCGCCCAGAAAAAAACGCGCGAAAATAATTGCTGCTAAATTGTTTCATTACTTCACCTGTACGCAATGCAGTCGGTAAATTTAAAGTCGTTGCATTTGCAATCTTATTACAATGCATCAAGGTACCGTTGTATTTTCATAATGTGTGTAATAATTTTGCAATCGTATAAGGGAAATTAGGTATCGTTGTGTGAATGAAGTCTTTATTACCATTTATGCTTTCCGTTATTACATTTAAGGTTGATTATTGATTAAATATTATGAATATCGCGAGAATGATAAGTAATTATGTTGTCAATTTCATGTTTTTTTTAAATAGGTGCTTTTTAGCAACCAGTTCTAGGCGTAAGAATAAAACAGGTTTTTTATGATGTAAATGTCTCGTTATACCATGCTTTTATTTTTAATATCATTCGTCTTCCTTTTTTGAATAAACGTCGTTTTGAAGTGGTAGGAATCGTTTAATTGAGTCCAATAAATCGTTGAAGTGACACATTTAAAAAGTAAAAGCTAGTAAGTCAACGTTATTCATTAATTCTGTGCATATTTTTAGGGTTCCGTACCTAAAAAGGCAAAAACGGAACCCTTACAAATCACTTTGTTGTCCATCCGTCCGAACTTCAAAAAATCAAACTTCCTTATCAATGCAATCAAAGTCTCTTAAAAAGGTGTTTCCAAACAAATTGCCTTAACCGCAGAAACAGCAGAAACTTGAAATGCATGAAAATAGCTTTTTCATCTCTCCTGTTCGGAAAGTTTAATTTTCATGGGTAGATAGCCGGGTGGAAAATTGCTTTTCCTCCTCTAGGTTAGAAAGTAATTTTTTTTTAATTTTTCGTGTAGCCATGACATCGAAGATAATTGAGTTACGTCAACGACATTTTTTTTTCACGTTTCGGCATGGCAAGTGGCCAGTCGAAAAGGTACCGATGGAGGTTGGATATAGGTACAAGTAAATTCAATTTATTATTAATATTATTATTCTCGTTTTTTTGGAGTTTTTCAGTTTCCTCACAGAAAAGTAGAGTGTCTAACTCGGGTGAAATAACCCATTTCCCCTCGAACTATTGGCGCTCTCACTTCGTTCGAGCGCCAGAAATATCTCGGGTGAAATGGGTCATTTTCCACCCTCGGTTATCAATCTACTATATAGCACAATCAATAAGCAAAATCCTGAAAATCATACTTCATATCTGACTGTCTATATCAATAAACCATCAATAAAATTACCCCACATTGCGTACATTTCGCTTAGAAGCGCTCTGGTAATACTGGGTATTCATCATCATCATCACCATGTCAACCGAAAGACGTCCACTGCTGGACATAGGCCTCCCCCAAGGCTCTCCACTCAGACCGGTCTTGTGCTTTTCGCATCCACCGCGATCCCGCGATCTTAGCCAGGTCGTAGGGTATTCATACTTATCTACAAATTTGTGCGGAACCCTCGGTGCGCGACTCCGACTGTGCAATTACCCGGTTTTTTTCGGTAAGTCGACAAACTTGAAACGTCAGCTTTCTTGGAAAGAGATTTAAGGAAATAGGAAAACAAACATGTTTTTCAGAGTTTCTTTGACGAAATTTACTGAGAAATATGTGACATGTGTGACGTTCTAAAGACAAGGATGTAAGACCTGTGACCCCGGTTCTTAAAACTACTAAATTGAAACTGATGAAAATAATAATCATATTCCTTCCTGATTCTATCCCGCAAAAAACCCCGAGCCTGGCCCTCTATAGCCCTCTGGGTGACTTTGAGCTTCCTCATGAAGGCCCATCGTTTAACGCCCGTCTCAGGAAGGCTAACTACAAAATTAGAAAATCGAAGTTCGTGTCGCACCATCCCTTTCACTCGCGTATTAAATGACATAAGCGTCAACGGGACAGCAACATACGAAGTTCAAGTTTTGCACTTTGTGGTATAGGGCCAAAAAGGCTAATACGAAATTTGAAAATCGAAGTTCGTGTCGTACCGTTTCTCTCACTCACGTATTAAATAATGTAAGCGCAGCGGGACGGTTAGACACGACCTTCGATTTTCGAATTTTGGAGTAGCCACCCCGATCCGTATATATCAACACTGGCAACACACAAGCAAAAGATTATAGACAAAAAAAAATTCCATATTCCGTATTCCAAATTCCCGTATTTTCTTTTGATTCGTTTCCTTACCTTTACGCGTCTGTGGTGGATCCATGCGCAAACCGCGCGAGCCAGAAAAAAAAAACCTGCAGATTATTTGTGTGTTAAAGCTACCTTCAACACAATAGAATGGCGCTGTCAACGTGACAGCTGTCATCGCTGACAGACTCACAATAATCATTATGCCATTATGATTGTTGTTGCGATTGCCCTTTTCCGGCTTGTCTGTTTGTTTGTTTTAAATGACATGTACGATTTGACAGGCTGTGGAATTTAATCTAGACATAATTATGTTTTTGTGCATTGAAAAATGCTTTGGTTTTCGCTTGATAAACCATGTACCTACGTACAACAAGAAATAAAAGACCCTGAATAAGACCCCATTTACTGGAGCATACTAGAACAGAATCTAAATCAAATACATAATGACAAAGGATATATTTAAAGATAGTAGTAGTTTCAATAATTACAATAAATATTGTAACTTATTACTAAAACAGTAAGGTTGAATTTCCAAATCAATGCATGTGGTCACTAAATCGCCTCTACATTATTAATGGTTAATTTCGCTCGGACTCATAACTCGACATCGTCATCATCATCATCATCTCAGCCGTCGGACGCCCACTTTGGACATAGGCCTCCCCCAGAGATTTCCCGTGAACCCGTGAAGTCCTTCTCATAATCCTACTTCGTACTTAGATTATAAATGCGAAAGTTTGTGGTGTGTGTTTGTTACTCCTTCGCGCTAAAACGGTTGAACGCGTTTAGATAAAATTTGGTACGTAGATAGCTGGACGTCTGGAATAATATATAAGCTACTTTTTATCCCGATATTCCCACGGGATAGGGATAAAATCTTGAAAATACTACCTCTGGGTTTAGAGTCTTGAAACTCAACACAGTTCTTCTTCACAACTTCAATTAAGACCATGATATAAATTTTGGGAATTCCCAGGGGAATTTTTAAGGTTTACGGGTGCGAAGTCGCGGGTAAACAAACACTAGAATTATAATACCTAAAACAACCCCTGATTGTACCTACATTAATATATAAATCAAGGTATGTAAGTAAAAAGCGGTAACTTCAAAACGCCACTATTTCAACACAAGCAAATTAAATTATAAGACCAATTAATGCTCACATAATTAGTTAAAACAAAATTTTATTATTTTGAGTCGTTAAAAACCCATTGTTTTTGCATTTGATATACTTAAAACCTTCAAAAATGTGATGGCAATTTGGATCTTATTCTATTACGTATACAGTGGATAGTTGTAAATACGCCGGTAGCATGCCACTGTTTTTTATATGTTTTTAAATTTTAACATCTCTTTATGAACTGTCTTAAGTTAAAATTTGCATAAAATTTAAATGTTTCAAAATTAAGCTATAAAACCCTTAATTAGGTTTAAATTATTATTGTAATTAAAATAATTAGTAGATTGAACTACCGACGGGAAACTTCACAGCAATTTGAATTAATTAATTAAAATCCCTAAATTGTATCGCATAAAATGGTTTGGCCTAAAGTTCACAGGTCGATAGATGATTTTAGTTTAAGAGTGAGAGCTTCGTTGAGAGCTAGATAGATGTCGCTAGCGTCACTGCTTAAGTGGCTATATTAGAAACAAAAACAAACTGAGATATGTGATGCATAGGGAAATTCGTGTCTGTACTGTTGAGCAGCAGTGTAGCGGTATAGCACGCGGCACGGAATGCCGAGGACCTGGGTTCGATTCCCAGTGTTGTTCTTATTTTTCTGGTTTCTCTGTGCATCTATATTTCAGTTTGTATTTTCAATTTAGGTTTCACGGGATGACTGTAAAAGTAAAAATTTGGAATTGAAATAAAAAAATACAAAAAGATTCCAAAAAACCAATCTTGATTATTATTATGTTCATGATGATGATGCTTATTATGGTGATGATGATTATGATGATGATGATGATGATGATGGTGATGATGATAATAATGATGATTATGATGATGTTAGTGATGATGATGATAATGATGGTGATGATGATGGTGATGATAAACTGTTGGGTGGTTTTTTTATCATTATGGTAGTGTAGTAATATTAAATGTATTTTTTCTTTGAACAGCTGGACCATGCCAACCTTTCATTGAATTGAGTTGACAACAAAACTGCTAATAATAGCTTTAGAAGCCTAATAGATTCAAATATATCCAACGTTTCTATCGTTGTTAACAGAATAATTTTAAATTATACTAACAAAACATTATGAATAAAACAGTGGAATATTTATTTGAATACGTTAATAATAAAAAAAACGGCCAAATACGAGACGGCATCGTGCACCAAGGGTTTCGTAAGTTTCTAAATAAGTCTGAATGGCAACTTTTTTGCCTAACATCTAGCATGATAAATGGTTCATCATCAGAGCAACACGCTCTGATGATGGACTCTGGCTGAGTTCGAAACGGGTTATTATAATGTGGTGGTGGTAGGAGCTGCATGACCACACATTTGTTCGCGAGTGAGTAAAGTACTAATAGTTTTCAGTTCATCGTCTAGACAGGTGAGATTAACAGAAAATGAGGAAAATTTAAAGCGAAAATCTGAATTAATTTAGGTGACCCGCTAGTTCGTTTGTCTGGCCTCTCTATAATAAAAAAAAATTTGTTTATGGTTAAAAAAAGCTTATCGCCAAATTTCACGTTCATAGATCAATGGAGAGTTGAAGAAATTTTCGGTGAAAAATTTTTGTTAATAAACTGGTCAAGTGCGAGTCGGCCCCGCGCACGAAGGGTTCCGTATCATTGTTTATAAGTACAACATTAGATAACTTGCAAAAAAAAACGGCAAAAAATAAAATTATTTGTATGAGAGCCCCCTTAATTATTTATTTTCTTTTAATTTTACTATTTGTTCTTATAGCGGCCACAGTAATACATTTGTGAAAATTTCAAGTGTCTAACTATTACGACTGAAGAGATAGAGCTCTGTGACAGACAGACAGACAGACAGCGGAGTCTCAGTAATAGGGTTCCATTGGCACCCTTTGGATACGGAACCCTAAAAAACTTTGATGGCTTCTCGTTCCTTTGTTTTTTAATATTTTTAAAACGAAAAAACTCGATGGGGTAGGACAAATTGCTTTTTTTTGCCACCTTTAGCTGTTTGGAAGATTTCTTTTGAAACAATTTGTATGGATTTAGTATTGACCTGAGATCCAAATGCATACTGTGAAAATTTCAATACTTACTGGTCCAACTGATTGACTGTAAAACCTGTCTGATAGACGGACGGACAGACATGCCTGCAGCAGGGTGTCGTTCAAACCCTTCGGGTAGGTACGGAATCCTAAAATTGAATCACTAGCTTTTAATAAAAAAAAAACAATAGTTCTTTTTTTCGACTGGAAGGCAAACGAGCAAGTGGGTCTCCTGGTGGTAAGAGATCACCACCGCCCATAAACATCTGCAACACCAGGGTTATTGCAGTTGCGTTGCGAACCTAGAGTCCTAAGATGGAATACCTCAAGTGCCAGTAATTTCACCGGCTGTTTCACGGCAGGATTAGCGAGCAAGATGGTGGTAGCAATCCGGGCGGACCTTAAAAGAGAGTTTAGTATTCTTGTTTATATTTACAGTACGAAACTCTGAACATACTCGTATTTACTATACTTACACTTTTCTCAAAAATCCTTTAAAGTCTTTATTATTAACTAGATGCCTACATAATGTATCAGAAGGCAAAGTTAACGATCACATCAGTACAAAATTAAAAAAAAACAGTGTTGTAGCACTAAACTCTCCAACAATATTGCATACGGATTCCATAGTTGTCCAGTTAACAACTTTTTAATATCGTAAAAGCACATATATAAAATGCGGGCACAAGACATTACACCCCAAATAAAAAAAGTACGCCAAGTTTTTTATTTGTGTCTCTTCAAATTACTTTGGAGAGGTTTCGATTACTTCCTGGCCTAGGTACTAAAATGCACTATAGCTTACTGAAATAATAAGTTATGAAATTATGTAGGTAAATAAAACTTGCAAGAAACTGTTTAGCATTATCTATACAGTAATAAATGGTTTCCAATTAGTTACATAAACTAGGTGACTAGCAGCAATGTAATGTAAAATACATAAAACGTTAACTGAACAATACTTATTTACAAAACGCTTGCAAACAAATGGTATAACCACAAAACGGCTTTTTATGCTAACCACAAAAAGGCAACTAAAAAACTCGTTTATCGATTTTAAAATTGTAGAATGTCTGTAATAAGTGTTGTTTTATTAATAATGCTTATATGCTTGCTGCACTTGGATGTTTAACCTCAACATATCACCCTGAATGTCATGATTATTATGCACAAGAACGTATTAACTTATGCTCTTTTAAGTTATTGACAATGACTTTGACAATGTAGGTACTGTGTTAGCAATCTGACAAAACCCTTTTTGGGTCATTATGCGAGCGTTTATTCTTAGTACCTGAGTGACCGACCTTTGCCCAGGCTAACCCCCTCATAAACGACAATCAAACTTATTTTAGTTAAAATGCCGCTATAATTCGTTTGTTCTTATCTGTCACTTCGACATTTGTATTTGTTAGAAAGGGACAAAGCATTTGTTAGTTAACATAGGCTTGTTAAGTTTTATGAATAAGGGGGTAAGACTATAATAAACGTTTTCCCACAGATAAGACCAAGCTAGAGCGATTCGTTATCCCCGAAAACCCCTACATAACAAATTTCATCGAAATCGAAACCGTTATAGTTTTCCTTGTAAGTTTGATATACTTACTAGCGATCCTGAATTCTTTTAAATTTTTCCACCCACCGATTTAGATTTTAGAGGGGGGGGACGCTCGATTTTAATGAAAATTTGCACTTTAAAGTTGACTATTTCGCAAACGAATCACTAAATCGAAAAATCGTTTTAGCAACCCCTAATGAGTTTAAAATACCTATTCAACGATAACCCACACTACAAGGTTGGATGACAAAAAAAAAATCACCCCCACGTCTATGGCTAAAAAATTTTTTTTTTTTGATTTTTTTATTGTACCTACCCTTTAATTAATCAAACTGATTGTACCATTTTGTCGGCATAGTTTACACATATTCGTGCAAAATTACAGCTTTCTAGCATCGATAGTCCCTGAGCAAAGCCGTGGACAAACAAACAGACAAGGCGAAACTATAAGGGTTCCGTATTTGCCATTTTGGCTACGGAACCCTAAAAACTGGCGTTATCGTTACAACTTGTAGCCTAGTAGTTTGACCTACCTATGGCCTCTTAAACAGAAGATCGTCGCATTTAGTTTTCGAAAAACATAACCTTCCTTCGGTCATCTTGTGCAATATTACATTTTAAACTAGTGTTTACCCGTGGCTTTGCACACGTAAATCATTAGATCCACCATCTGAACTGAAACTTCGGGATTTTTAAAAATTCTCGTGGGAATTCCCGAAAGTTAAACCGTGGTTTTCATTGACGTTACATTAAAAACAATCATGTCAAATTTCATGAAAAGCCCAGTGGTTGTTATTTCGAGATTTTATCCCTATCCCGTGGGAATATCGGAATAAAAAGTAGCCTATGTTTTATTCCAGACGTCCGGCTATCTACATACTAAATTTCATCCAAATCCGTCCAGCCATTTCAGCGTGAAGGAGTAACAAGCATACTCACTCAAAACTTTCGCATTTATAATACTTAAGGATTCACCAAGAACTTTAACTGTAAAAGAAAACATCGAAGTATATCTGAACACATCCGCAAAGCAGTGCAATGGTGTGTGTGAAGTACCCAATTCGCACTGGGCCCGCATGGGAAATATACCTTGCTGAGATGACGAGATAGAGAAGGAAAAACTTGGCACCCTAAAGTTAACCTTAAGAAATATAACTTACTTATGTCGTACTACGCCGTCGGAGGCGTTACAATGCTTGTATATTCAGAGATATGTTCATTGTTTAAAATACAAATACATGTATACTTAAAATACTTTTTATTTATTTCGCATTTATTATTAAGACAAGCGCTTTGCGTAAACGTTTTAACAATATTACAAAACTAAACAAAATCATCTAAGTATGATTAAAAGTCAAAATAACTATCAAATTATTATTGTCCTTCACATCAGTTTCGATGCCGGCTGCCAAGATTAGAACAATATACTATTTATGTTATAAAATTATCACCATCATCATCATCATCATCATATCAGCCATAGGACGTCCACTTTGTCGTGTAGGCCTACCCCATAAACCTCCAGTTGCTTCGATCTTCGAATGGAATCACAAATTCACAGTCATAATAAGTTTACCAGTGTTACTTCCATCTCTTTTTAAACTTCCATATATTCTATCATGGATTTCTTTTATACATCAGCTATTACTTAAAATATTGCTAATACCAGCAATGCCGTAAACCTTCAATTGAATCACCGTGAAATTTCTTAGATGTCTAATTTGACCAGCTGTTTAATGGCAAATTGAGCTGAAATTTGGCAAATGTTATGTAAAACCCATCCAACACTGGTTTTATAACAGCAACTAGGTACCTACTCTTTTTATTTGTATCTTTCTATCCGGAGTATGTGTTACCGCTGTTACAAATAAACTTTTTATTTTCTTTTTAACATTCGCTGACAATATAATGAAAACTATCGTCACTCAAAAAGCGTGCATTGAAAATGAAACTACGAGTGTTTAACATCTTCCAAATCAAGAACACCTAGATTCACAGAGGAACCTGTCCGAACATCTCTCTTTCTTTTGCCTCTTTTATACTTGGTCATTGCAATTTGGAAATAATTCTGAAGATTACAGAAATCTAAAGACTAACCTGAGCTAGGCCGGTCGCTGTATCTCGTACAGTACACCCAAGCTGGCCAAAGAGTAGTGTTCCCAGGAGCACCAGCTTCAGTACTGCCACAGGTAGATGGAGCCCCACTGGACGTAGAGGAAACTATAGAACTAGCCGAATCAGGCCTCTTCGTTTCCACAGGCTTAGGGATCTCTTTCTCCTTCTGCACCTCGCCAATTTGCGACACCGTCTGCCTAAGTCCTCCTAGAGGTGGCAATCTATTGAAATCAGGCTCTTTAGATTTCAAATAATCGAAACTATACTTCTGAAATTCAGTCTGCTTCGATAAGTCGTATGGTTTGTATAAGATGCTGTGGTTCGGTCCGACGGATTTTGGTCCTTCTATTTTGCTGGTCTTTCTCAAAGCGTTCAAGCCAAATTCAGGATGTAAGATGTTGGTTATGGAGAAGTTGATAGGAAGAGTTGGTTGTTGTCTTTGATTTCTCTTTTCTGCATCGAATTCTTGGTTAATAATCGGTTTGACGTCAGGCGTTTCAGGTCTGAAGTAATTTTGGTATTCCTGTGGACTAGGGGGTGGTGAATTAGGCTGGACTTTCACGATTGTCATCGGTGATCGGTCGTACCTTGGTTCGATAGTTGTACAGGTGTATTGGCTAGGTTGGCAATAAGATACCAGGTTTTCTGCATGAGGAGCTGGCACCCGAGCTACTGGGCCAGGGCTGTTCGCTTGGTTGGGGCTGCAGCGGTCTTCGAAAGCCATCTTCACGTCACTTCAAAGTAAGTGTCACTCACTGGGATCGACACATCGATTAGTTCAGTTTCAAATTGAGAACGCGCTGTCAGAATGACAGATGTATGCGACTGCGCACGTCGGCGGTGGCCGGCAGACTGAGGCAATAAAAAGACACGCCCCTCGACAAACAAGCTTTTTTTTAAACCCCCCATCAGTTTTGTGGGCGTCAACCGTTTGGGTTTCGACGCTTTAGTGCCCCGTTCGTCTCGCTCGTGCTTATGTGGTTTGTGACGGTTGCAAATGAGATGGGTGTATGACAATTGATTTAAACTTGTGTATTTAGTGGGCTTGCTACGATTTGTAATTCAGTTGTAAATTGGCGGTATGGCTCTTTCGCCATTATAATGTATCAATAATATCGTGCTTTTGTAGTGAATTTCAATTAAAGTTTGACAGAATTATTATATTGATAGGCATTGATGAATTATTGAACGTTTTGGATACTTCTTTTAATAATGACATAATAGTGTAGGTAATTAAGCTGTTATGTTTTTAGATTTGTTAGGTAGCTGTTGTTTGGTTTCTAGATACACGAGTTTTTAAAGGAAATTTCAATGCCATAAAATTGACATTTTGATAAGATTTACATGGGTTTATATGCAGGTACTTGTTCAACTTTATTTTCTTTTTCTTTACTTAAAAAAATATTTTTGAACAAAGCTACTAAAACGAAAATAATGGTATCCGAAAAACTTAAAAAACGGGCGTTGGGACGACTTCTGCCCTCGCATGTTAACGATCTATTGTATTCACGGTTTTGTGTTTTTTACGGTTGTTCACTTTTCCCGCGCGGCCCCTTGTTAAGTCCCGAACAAGGACTTAAGTTTTATTTTTAAATTTTCTTGTAAATTATAATAACATGACACTTAGTTTACGAAAATAGTTTTCGTTACCTTCTTTACTCGATGTAAAATAACCGATTCATCTGTCTGTATGTAACCATTTAGATCCCGAAGCCAAAAATAATTTAGACGTTGATTTTTTTATGATTGGTTTTTTGGAATCTTTTTGTATTTTTTTATTTCAATTCCAAATTTTTACTTTTACGGTCATCCCGTGAAACCTAAATTGAAAATACAAACCGAAACATAGATGCACAGAAAAACCAGAAAAATAAGACCAACACTGGGAATCGAACCCAGGTCCTCGGCATTCCGTGCCGCGTGCTATACCGCTACACCACTGCTGGTCAACGGCACAAACACGAATTTTCCCTATGCATCACATATCTCAGCTTGTTTATACTTTACTTTGTAACTTAAGCAGTTACCTAGCGCCAAGCTGCTTAAGTTACAAAGTAAAGTATAAACAAGCTGAGATATGTGATGCATAGGGAAAATTCGTGTTTGTGCCGTTGACCAGCAGTGGTGTAGCGGTATAGCACGCGGCACGGAATGCCGAGGACCTGGGTTCGATTCCCAGTGTTGGTCTTATTTTTCTGGTTTTTCTGTGCATCTATGTTTCGGTTTGTATTTTCAATGTTGATTTTTTTTTATTAAAAGAATTTCTTAGCTCACCCGCGACCTTATGACAACTAAGTTTTTGCAAGATACTAGCAAAGTAACGCCTGATTCAATAAATTGTTGATTACTTTTGGATTTTTTTACTCTTTTGGCATTACGGAATGACGATGCTTGGTTTCCAGACTAAACTTTTCTCATGTTTTTTTTTTGTATTCACATCTTTGTAGAAATTGACAACTAAGATTAATTTTATTGCAGTTGCACACTATTTTCTAATTATATCTAGTATTCATTATATATATTAATTAGGTATACGTATCAAGGCATCTTAAAGTTCAAACAATAATTTGTGTTTTTTTTTCATTTAGAATATAGGCATAATGTTCACAAGCAAAGCCCCACTCTTAACTTGTTTAACTTAATAATTAAATTACAGCGTCAAACCTCTTTTCTCCAGCCCACGGCATAGACAATAAAAAAAAGTAATTCCATCATGGCGCCGCTAACAAGCCGCGCTGTCAGCTTTCCCGCCTAAATAGCTGTCAAATGTCAATCCGCCGCCATTGTTGTAGCGCAGCGAAGTAAAACAGAAAGTTTACTAAAATTAATAAACGCCGAATTAAAAGCCTCCAAGTACAATGAAGAAGGGAAGTTTTTGAAGCAGGTATTAGAGAATATAATATTATAAATATTTTTAGTAGGTAATCTAATACACAATATACTTGATAGTAGGTAGGTAAAGTCGAACTTTCTGATTCCTGACTCACCGTAGAATATTATGTTCTCGCAGTAAATGTCAGAATAAATTTCCTTAGCAAGCAATATACGATTATGTCACTATGGCTTTCTACGAAAAGTTTCGACAGTGGGTCACAATTCAGATGTACTCGAGTGTACTTCCATACACGCACTAAGCATCAAAAGCCCGAAACATTATCCAGACACACTAAAAAACACTAGAGTAATTGGGAGGTAGGTACTTATTAAGTGGTTAAAAGCAAGATAATGAGCATCGTCCAGTGACGATCCTCATTGGTGACACTCATAAAAACTACTTTAATCTTATCTTAAACTAAGATTAAGCCTGCAGGAAAAATTGTGAGGCCTTTTTACGCTGTGGTTCTCAGTTGACCGCTTAATTTTTTTTTCGTTATATCGAATGAATTAATGGGTCAATCAACTTTTAAGTGTATATTATTCTGTCCCGTATCTCAGAAGACATTCCTGGAAAAATATTTGCATGCTTAAGAGATGAGCCATGATGGAATTGCCTTAGAACTGTCACAACTTCTTACTTTTAGTGGATTTACACCCCATAAAATCATAATGTTATTAAGCAACGCAGCAGACGTTACCATAACTATCACTTCTAAACCATTACGTTACCTCAATCCCTCTTAGTACCCTATTATTCTAAAGACGCGTAAGCTTTACTCACTGATTGGTACTGTTGTAATTACATGTGACACATCTTCGCGCGTCTACTCTGTGTAGTTCCTTTGAAGCCGACGACATTTGTTTTAGAGCTGTTTGAGCAATTGTTATTCAAATGCCTTTGACGATGTAACTCACGTTTAATTTAAATTCAGTAGCAAATTATATATTCAGATACAGAAGGCTTTAGGGACTTAAGACGAAATAAGTTATGGTTTTTTTTTAACGGTCTATGTATGTATGTACAAAGGCACATCAAACCACAGAGCAAAATATTACTTAACTAGAAAAAAAGACTATTAACATCGCCTCGCTCCGCACAGCTGTTTCCACGAGAGATGCGGATGTCCATGGGCGACGGTAATCACTTAACATCAGGTGAACCGTCTGCTCGTTTGTCTGCTATTACATAAAAAAAAGAGATGTTCTGTGCGAGGATAGGCAAATTAAGCTTTCTATTGGTTCATGAAAAACACATTCCTCGCAACACATCTTCGCACATCTTTGGTGGAACGCAGCCTAATTAAATGAAATCATTTATTGCATGACCACAGGTATAAAAATGAGCTATTCGGGTTTTGGTGTTGGTGTGTCCTTTCATGGTCCTTTTTGGTCTGTCTTTCTTAGGTCGAAAGCTCTTCAGTACTCGGAAAAGCCAACCCCAAAGTGCAGTCGAACAAATTGAATAGAAATAGAAATAGAAATCATTTTTTCGTTACAAAGTAGCGTAGCATATAAAAAAAAGATATTAAAAAGTACGAAATTAGTATGTCACGAAATGGTCCCAAATCAGCAAAAATTGCCGGTCTTGGGAACGGCGCTGTTCTTCCTTTGGGACCATCTGTTTATCATACATTAAAATAAATATCAATAACACTAAAGTGAAGACCGACACAGTATTCTGTTTAAAAGAGAAAAAAAAAACACTGAACATTTATATCAAATGAGGCTACCATGCAAGCATAGGCTATACTCCTTTACCTTTTGTCTATAATCATGTTCATGTACGGATATAGTGAAATGTTTGTCCGACGTATTTTGTCGGAAGAGTTCGTATAGGTCCCGAAGATGTTGGCAGCGTTTCCTCTTTGAATAGCTAGGCTAATTCTTTGTCCGAGGAAGCTGCCAGCTCTTCGGTCACCTGTGACGTCTATATACTAATCTTTTAGAAATTTCTTAAAAAAAGTTTTGAAGCGCTAAGACCCCACGGACCAAGGGTCTAGACACCGAATGGGACAAAGTCATATTCGGTGCCTAGACCCCTGTATTTGGATGATATTGTCTTTTCAGCCGCTTCGGGTGGTGCACCGGCTCTAAATGAGCCATCCTGTATATGTAATCTCGAAAGACAAAACCCCCCTTCCGGCAGTCGTCTAAATGCAAACGTTCTAGAGGTTAGAACAAAACTTAAACGGTTTGTCTGAGCGATAATGTAATACCAACGCAAGAACTTCGCCCGAACGATCGGGTGAGTTACTTAGTGGTAGTACATAGTGATGTACCTACCAAATCTGTCTGTGGAGACGGATTCATGTTTGGTAAAACACACCACGTGACACCAATTGGACGTACGAGTAGTTACGCAAACAGGAAGCAACCCACAATTACCAAAATGCATTCAATCGAGTTGGTATCACAACTTAGGCCTCTAGGTTGCCAACACATCTGCAATACCCCTCGTCTTGCAGAAGTTTATGGGCGGTGGTGATCTTTTACCATCAGGAGACCCATTTGCTCGTTTGCTACCCAGTAAAAGAAAATGGTATTACTTAATTGTTTTTTTTTTGAGATACCGCCTTTTGGGTTTGGAGGGCGTATTATCTACGATATACGAAAACCAGCGCCGTTGTCAACGCTAGTCATGCCAACAGCACCGCTGAGTGGAGACCATTTCGGCTTCACATCATTATTTGTTCTTTTTTGTATTCTTTATCATTTAGCAAATGTATTTTCTCTTTTTTGTCATGATGTGTTGTTGGCTGAATAAACATATTTCTATTCTATTCTATATTATTCTATATTATACTATTCTATATTAAGGATGTATTAGGGGATTCGATTTGTGGCGTTCGAACATGGCGGATGTAGACATTTAGTAGTGGTAGAATTTATTGAATCAGGCGTTACTTTGCGGAGGTCCATATCAATGAACTAAAATAATTTCTTTGCTCACCCGCGACCTTAAGATAGCCAAGTCTATGCAAATTATGCGTGTTCATGCAGTTCCTCCACCTCCACACTGTAAGAACACACACAAATTACACAAACCCATCTATCACCACCACCACAACACACTGACGCGTTTCGAACTCAACCAGAGCTCATCTTCAGAGTGACACAACCGTACACCATGCTACCAGTTGTTAGACTAACAAACCACCACCACTGTTTTAATTTGCCAAACAAACAAAAAACTACCCGCAAAATATTAATAAATTTTAACTATGCCACAAAACTACCTTGATTTTTTAATTTTTATTTATTTATTGTCAATGCATGTTTTAACTAACTACCGTTGCTAAAATTAGACCCCAGCCGTAGCAAGGGAGATGACACTAAATTTATTTGCTCATTAATAATAGACCCCATACTATTCTACCTAATTATCTCCATACATTCTAACACGTCGAGACGAAACCCCTTATCACAGTAATGTAACACTTCATACGAATCTGAGTCCGATATTGAATGATTTAATTCTAACAGATGCTTGGCAAAATTAGATCTATCAGGATGTTCGTTCCTATATGCACACCCTATGTTCCTATGTGAACTGCATGAACACGCATAATTTGCATAGACTTCGCTATCTTAAGGTCGCGGGTGAGCAAAGAAATTATTTTAGTTCAGTAGTAGAATTTTGCTATTTCTGTTTCATTGGCTAGTTGAAGTATAATTTTGATAGTGTTTTATGCGGCGATTAACCTTAACAGTGAACTGATCACAAAATTCTATATTGCTCTCGTGTCTGACATTTTTTAATGCGCAAGTTGTCTCCACGTGGTTTCTGGAATTTTACTATCAAGTTATAAAAACTACAATCACCGTACAACGTTGCCTCTCAATGAGAATACTTAGACACAAAAGCACGAGTCCGTTGTCGACCATATTTTAAAAATTTAGGAATATTAACGTTACCCGGATTATATATTTTAGAAATTTGTACATTTGTTAACTCTAACTTAACTTTCTTCTCTCTAGCTAAAGATCATTTTACCCGGCCACATAATTTACGATATCAAAACCGATTAGCTTTGCCAACCTCTACCTTGAAAATATTTCACTCCGGGCCTTATGCGATGTCCATTAAAATATATAATAAAATTCCAGATTTAATAAAAAGCTTAAATAGTCAAACATTTAAAACAGCACTTACTAAATACCTTATAGAAAAATCCTACTACACATTACAGGAATTTTTAGAGGATAAGCACTAGCCAGCACTAGATAGGACAATATGTAAATAATAATAAATATCTTGTGTTTTACTAAAATTATTGTCTGTTACCATTGTTGTTGTAAAAGCATAACTGGAACTATTATGTTGACTATGTTTTTAGCTAAGTTTAAGGCACGAGCACATATCCACATCTGCGCTCATAAGTTTAAGGCTAGTAATTATTAATTAATTACATTATTGCAGTGCCCTTACAGGGTTTGATCCAGTATCTTTGTATTGTTTCAAAGCAAATAAATGATTTTGAGTTTGAGTTTGACACTGGCGAAATTGTCCTGTTAATTAGGACAGAAAAGCCATATTTTAAAAGAGAAGAAGAAGAAGGATGTATTAATCCGTATCCACGGATACATTTGATCCAGCGCAGCACATCACTACTCGGTAGTTAGCGCTGCGCGTGGATAGCACGTCTGGCTGCGCGTGCGCCACACACGACGTTCCGGCCGCGACGCACTGCCAGATATACTGTAGTGTAGGGATTAGGCTGTATACCGCTGGCAGGTGGTAAAAGTGACCGCCTGGCAGGCTAGACTGAATGTGTTTTGTATAATTATAGTATTTTTGTATTTTATAATTCTGGAATTCGATTTAAACAGATTGACAGCGGTATACATGCCGGAGCACAGATCGCTCCCGACAGCCTGAGAGGCTTGACATTATTGTAATTACATCTAAGTATCTTTGAATATAATATGAAGCAAGTACTGAAGAAACATCCTTTCATTTCTTGAACTGAGTTTAGCATCACGCGCGTTAGATCCCCTGTACCATAGCTTCTACCAGCTACAGTTCCCCACTATACGCTATACTAAGTATACGATGATTATATGTGGTTATGAGTTGAAAAATATTAATAAGCCAGCCGAAATTGGCTAATAGGGAATATGCCACTATTCAAATTCAAAATTCATAATTCAAATCATTTATTCAGCAAATAGGCAGAAATGGGCACTTTTACACGTCATTTTTTAAACTACCAGTGGAAAGACCATCATTGCCAAGAAGAATGCGCCGCAAGAAACTTGGCATAAAGACATTTTTTCAAAATAAAATAATTACAAATAAAATACTTAAAAACTACAGTAAACAATTAAACAAAAAATTACAATTATTTATTATTTTTTTATTGTGAATTACGTGTAATTATATCATCATCATTATCACCATCATCATGTCAGCCGAAAGACCTCCACTGCTGGACATAGGCCTCCCCCAAGGCTCTCCACTCAGACCGGTCTTATGCTTTCCGCATCCACCGCGATCCCGCGATCCTAACCAGGTCGTCACTCCATCTTGTTGGTATAATTATATACCCACTTTATTATTATTGTTTTACTTTTTTATCTAAATATATCTTTATTGTTTGAAAAACCAAGATATAAACAATTATTTTGTACCCTTTGCCCGGCAAAGGCCGCAATAAGTTTCGTCTCTAATTTTTAGCTTAAAAACGGAACCCTTCGTGCGTGAATCCGACTCGAACTTGACCGATTTTTTATATACGTATAGCTAATATAATAAAATTTATAAAGCATCCTGGATAAAGATTATATTAAAACTATACAAAAGCTATTTATACTCGCTATTATTACTCGCTTGCAGTATACCACACTATGCGCACGCGTCTATTTCCCGACGCATTTACAACGCAAACAAAAATCATATTCTAATAATAATATTATTTATAAGTAATCGTTTGATATAAAATATTTTATTATAACAATAATATTATGACAACTGCGTTCTATGATGTTCTGGTGGGGTTATTTTATAATTATATATATATTTTTGGGAATACCTGAAGTTTTTGTATTTATGGAGGAGTTTGCAGGTGGTAGGACCTTGAGCAAGGTCCGCCCGGATCGCTACCACCATCTTGCTCGCTAATCCTGCCGTGAAGCAGCACTGCTTGCACTGTTGTTTCGGCGTGGAGAGTAAGACAGCCGGCGAAATTACTGGCACTTGAGGTATCCCATCTTAGGCCTCAAGGATGGCACGCATCTGCAATACCCCTGGTGTTGCAGATGTTTATGGGCGATGGTGATCTTATGGGGGATGGATTTGAAAGGGAATAATCAAATACACACACACACCATACAGTTTATAGTTCACAGTTTATTAAACGATAGGAAAACACAAATAACTAAAATAGAATTTTTCTATCTAGAACAATATGTCCTTTAGAAGACAGTTGGTAAAAGCAATGTCAATCTCCGCACATGCGCATAAAGAAAAGATCTAAAACGGAAGCGGAAATAGAGTCGCCACATCAGCCCCCCCGGAGACCTTTAGGGTCGATAAAAATCAGGAAAAATAACCTGACGACCAGAACGAGTAGTCCTAGGAAGTGGAGGAGTTGCTACAACCACAGGTGTTCTCACAGGAACAGTGGTAGATGACGTAGAAGTGCTACCTGGTTCATCTGATAGGATATAAGCAGGCTTCAGTCTATCGATCGAAACATTAGTAATTCGACCTGCTACGTCTATGGCGAAAAATTTATCATTTCTACTGACTATCTTATAAGGACCAGCATAAGGTGGCTGCAAAGATCGTCGTACAAAGTCTTGTCTAATAAATACATGTGATACTGTCGACAAATCTTTAAAAACAAATACTTTAGAAGAGCCATGTCGTGCTACGGTCTTAGGTTGAAGTTTCTTCATATGAAGACGCAACCTAGTCAAAAAATCAGTATAGTCCGTCAGTCTGTCAGTAGTCGGTTCAAAAAATTCACCAGGGAGCTTAAGCACTTCACCGTAAACTAGTTCCGCGGATGATGCGGACAAGTCCTCCTTCCATGAACTTCGTACACCGAGAAGAACCAATGGAAGGGATTCTGTCCAGCTCTCGTCTGCGTGGCACATAATTGCTGCCTTTAATTGTCTATGGAAACGTTCTACGAGACCATTAGCAGCTGGATGATACGCAGTAGTTTTAAGATGATGTGAACCGATGATTGACGAAATTTTACTGAAAAGATGTGATTCAAACTGTCTACCCCTATCTGTTGTCACTTTTTCAGGGCAACCAAAACGTGATATCCACGTAGATATAAATGCCTTGGCTACATTTTCAGCCGTAATATCCGTAAGCGGAACTGCCTCAGGCCACCGCGTAAACCTGTCAACGGCGGTGAGACAATATTTGTATCCGTTAGAAATCGGAAGTGGGCCTATAAGATCTACGTGGACATGGGAAAAACGGGCCGAAGGAAGTTTAAAATCATGCACTGGCGCATGAACATGTCGAGAAATTTTAGATTTCTGACAAGAAATGCACGTTCGCGCCCAGTTTCTGCAATCTTTCCTAATACCCGGCCACACATAGCGTTCAGTTACCATTTTCACAGTAGTCCTAACGCTAGGATGGCTAAGTCCGTGAATACTATTAAAAATTGACTTTCGGAATTCGGATGTAATAAATGGACGTTGAACTGGCCCGGACACATCGCAAAAAAGTTTCGTATTCCCAAACGCTACTTTTTGCAATTTTAAAGATGAACCGATTTTGATAAAATTTCTCAGTTCTGTGTCCGTGGCTTGAGAGGCTGCTAAAGAGTCAGAGTCAAGTATGTCTGTTATGGCGTCAGTCCTAGACAATGCATCCGCGACAACGTTGTCCTCACCAGCAATATAACGAATGTCGGTGGTAAACTGTGATATAAAATCCAGATATCGAAATTGTCGCGGCGAGCACGAATCATGAGACTTTTTAAATGCGGATACTATCGGTTTATGGTCAGTAAGAACAAAGAACGGTTTAAGTTCTAACATATACCTAAAATATTTAACTGACTCATAAATGGCAAGGAGTTCGCGGTCATAAGCACTATATTTGACCTGCGCTGGTGTTAACTTCCTAGAAAAGAAACCTAGCGGCTGCCAATGGCCTTGAACTTCTTGCTGTATGACAGATCCGATAGACAATTCAGACGCGTCCGTGACGACAGCCAAAGCAGCAGTTGGATCGGGATGTGCTAGAAGAGCAGCATTAGCAATACTCGTTTTACAAGCATTGAAAGCTTCCTCCAAGCTGGGAGTCCAATCAATACTGCTGTTGTTCTTCACTGATGGACCACTAAGCAGTCCATGGAGTGGAGCTTGTATCTTGGCCGCATTAGCCACGAAACGTCTGTAAAAATTTAACGCGCCTAAGAAACGCCTAAGCTCCCTAATTGTCTTAGGGGGTGAAAAGTTTTGAATAGCCTTGACTCTATCACCAATAGGCTTAGTACCCTCAGATGAAACCATGTAGCCCAGGAACTCTATTTCCGGAACAGCCAATACGCATTTGTTAGGGTTAAGTAAAATTCCGTATTCACTAAAGCGTTTAAATACCGTTCGTAGATGTTCCTGATGCTCTACATCATTAGCAGAAGCTACTAGTACGTCATCAATGAATGGAAAACAGTAATCCAGACCTCTAAGGACTTCATCCATAAATCTTTGAAAAGTTTGAGCGGCGTTCCTCAAACCGAAACTCATGTAAGGAAATTCAAAAAGTCCAAAGGGTGTCGTGATTGCTGTCTTCGATACATCCTCTGGCGCAACAGGAATCTGATTGTATGCACGCACTAAATCCAACTTACTAAAAATTTTACAACCTGATAAATTGTGCGAAAAATCAGCGATGTGGCGCACCGGATATCTGTCCGGTACCGTGCGAGCATTGAGAGCTCGATAATCTCCACAAGGTCGCCAACCTTGGTCCTTTTTAGGGACAAGGTGAAGAGGAGAAGACCATGAGCTTTCAGATCTTCGCACGATACCGGTGCGCTCCATCTCTTCAAATTCCTGTTTCGCGATCTTCAAACGATCAGGTGCTAAACGTCTGGGTCTTGCGTAAGCAGGTGGCCCAGGAGTTGTCCTGATATAATGTTGGGTCTGGTGCTTACATTTACGTTCTTGTGATGTTCCAACTGGCCGCGTTATATCAGGATACTCTTGTAACAGCTTATGGAACGAAGAATCACCTGTAACAACTTTTATTTGCGGGCAGGCACAAGTAGAAGCAACCAGAGCGACTGATGTGAGCGATGTAATGCTGTCAATTAGGCGCGCATTGCGAATATCAACAAGCAAATTGTAAAAGGATAAAAAATCTACACCTATTATCGGTTTACTCACGTCAGCAATAACAAACCGCCAAGAAAAATTACGGCGTAAATTAAAATCTAGGGACAAACTCAACCAGCCATACGTAGAAATAACAGTATTATTCGCGGCCAAAAGCTCATAATTAGTTTTATGACGCCTTTGTCCGCTTAAATAACTCAAAGGATATACGCATAAGTCAGACCCAGTATCAACTAAAAATTGCACCTTAGTTTTAATGTCAGTAACAAAAATGCGACCCGATACAGCCGCACAATCACTAGTCGCTTCGAGCGACTCCCTAGCTAGTTTTTTGAGTAATTGCAAGGCGAGATACATTTAGCTGCTTTTTCTGCGAATTTAAAATGGTACCAGCAGAGGCGTTTGCCACCGGCACGGGAACGGCTCCTGGACGAGTTGCCGCGCTTGGCACGTGACTTCGATCTTGCTCTGGTGTCACGATGTTTGTTCGATGTTGACATCGCATCGAATCTTTGCGTCAAAGCTTCAATTTTTCGGCCTAACTCGTCGATAGCAGACACAGGTAGCGATGGTGATGTCGACGACGAAGCGGCAGCAACATGAGCAGTACAGTGCGACGTAGCCTCGTGTACCTTGTCCGCGAGCAATGCTAGCTTCTCTAGCGGCATGTCTTCTTGCGTCGCGATAATACTTTGAAGCAAAGTCGGCAATCGGCTTGACCATAGAGTCCGTATAAATTCATCAGGATAGTCGGGGCCCGCCTGGCTACGGATGTGACGGAAAAACTGGCTTGGCTTCCTATCTCCGAGCTCCTCTCGCGACATCAATTGCTTCAGTTGCTCTGTTCGCGAAGCGGATAAGCGAGCTGTCAACTGCTGTTTCAAAGTCTCGTACTTATTCGCGTCAGGCGGCTTAGTAATAATATCCTCGACTTCGCATGCATATTTAGGCTCTAACACGGATATTACATGGTAGAATTTTGTCGAATCCGATGTAATATTCGATAAGGCAAACTGTCCGTCTAGTTGCGCAAACCAAAGCGATGGTTTGTCAGGCCAAAATGGCGGAACTTTAACACCCACTCGATAAACCACTGCTTCACTTGGTTCTATACATTGTTCGAACTTTTCCTGTGCGTTATTCTCACCGTCTTTAGACATCGTGTATGTAAAATTCTTCTGGCAATGTTCGTAGTCGCGGGTCACCACTTATGGGGGATGGATTTGAAAGGGAATAATCAAATACACACACACACCATACAGTTTATAGTTCACAGTTTATTAAACGATAGGAAAACACAAATAACTAAAATAGAATTTTTCTATCTAGAACAATATGTCCTTTAGAAGACAGTTGGTAAAAGCAATGTCAATCTCCGCACATGCGCATAAAGAAAAGATCTAAAACGGAAGCGGAAATAGAGTCGCCACAATCTCTTACCATCGGGATACCCACTTGCTCG
The DNA here is from genome assembly GCA_037349165.1 of Choristoneura rosaceana. NCBI lineage: Eukaryota > Metazoa > Arthropoda > Insecta > Lepidoptera > Tortricidae > Choristoneura > Choristoneura rosaceana. The sequence continues at coordinate 7,711,928 of JAZBNJ010000046.1, read as the reverse complement.
TTTTCCATCCAGTCCAATATAAAAAAAAAAAGTTCTAGTCCAACATTTAGACGTCCCACCGCTGAGGGGTAATGATGGTGATGATGAAAGCTTTATTATTTTGTTTGGTTTTGTATAACGTATTAACATAGTTAATAAGTATTTTATTAATAATAATAATAATAATAATAATAGATTTATTTGTCGACCAACTTGGATCAAATTGTTAGTATTTTATTTACATGTCACAGACTTATAGCTAAGGTTAGGTTAACGAATTCACAAATTAAATTAAATTAAAACAAATAGTACCTACCATTAGGCAGCGCCTCGCACATGAAGCTGACAACAGTGATTCATGTACGGACAGTCCAACCTATTCGCCACCACGCTCAGGATGCTGTTGGTGCTGGCACGAACTCTGCGCACCAGGGATGCACATCGTTTTCGCATCGTAGTGTAAAAGCAATCTACTCGAGCCTCCGCGAATATCCCCGACGCACTGCAGTACCGCGTTATTATTTTAACGGTACTAACAAAGCTGGATCAATCATGTAATCCGATAAATAAATGAATTATTATTATTTATCAACATGAACACTATTTCCGTCGTCACGTCTGGGTTTAAAATGAAAAAAAAAAATTCGGGACACAAAAATATCAAAATTAAAATTAAAAAAAGAAAAGGGTTGTTCGGGCGCAGGATGAGGGACAGAGGAAGTGAGGTAAGGTTCATTGGGGTGTTGAAAAATCTAAAGGTAAGTAATGTTCAATGGAGTCATCACCAAAAAAGAACATAAAGTAAGTACCTACGTTCTTATGTACTATTAGCTTTTGCCCGCGGCTCTGCCCGCGTGGTATTCGGTTACCGCGCGCTATTCCCTCGGGAACTGTGCAATTTTCCGGGATAAAAAGTAGCCTATGTCACTCTCGGGCCCATAAACTATCTCTATGCGAAAAATCAGGTCAATCCGTCGCTCCGTTACGGCGTGAAAGACGGAAAAATACACAAACATACAAACACACTTTCGCAATGGGGGCTATCGCGAATGAATTTTCCGCTAGAGGCGCTAGTGTAGCGTGAGGTCAACGAAATGTCAAATCTCATAGTTTTTGGGTGAGCTACGCGGGTTTATTTATAATTAGAATAATTTTGTGAATATTTTGCATTATCTGAAATTAATTATGGCAATTATGCGATAAGGGGCAATGAACGTCTGTAATTTGAGACAGTTTTGTCGTTCGAAAACTTTTGTCCTCCCTTTTTTCCGAACAAAACGGGATTATGCAATACTGTGGTTGCTCGATATGTTTATGGTACTGTTTTACGATGTATTAAATATGATTTTAATCTAAACTTTGTTTTCACGGCCGTTAAAACAGACTTTTAAAAACCTCACGCAACAGTGGCGCCAACTAGTGAGAGAAAAAACGATAGCCCTCATTATAATATTAATAATATAACTAGGTATAATGTAGCGTTTCTATTAGTTCCTACGAAAATCATTCCTCACAATACGTCTATGCACATCTCTGATGGAAACGGAGCCTTAGACTTAGATCATTTTTGCAACTCAAACAAGTGACATTTAGACATGAAGTTAGTAATTAGTGTTACCTCATTAGTTGACCTTTCGCCGCCATTACAATTATAATAAGAGCGACTTTCACGCAATTATGAGTGTCAAATTAAGATTTAATTAGTGAAATTTAATTTAACTGAAACGTATGCCAAGCGCGTGCTTGGATAGCGCGCTTGGTTCCGTATAAGACTATTTTTTTTACAAAAAGTTACTACAATTTGTATTAATTGACACTAAGTAGCAGTAAAAACCTTGAGATCTCAGATTCGATCTTCGGTCGGGGCTGATATTTGTATGAAAAGTTGTATTTAAGTTTTGGATTTTAATAAGTAGCGAAATGTGTAAAATAATAAATATCTCTATTTGTGTGTCTTTGTGAATGTGAATAAATGTCTTTCTTCTTCTTCTTCTCTCTCTCTCTTTCTCTTAATTAATTATGGAGTAGTCGCGCGAGAAAAGCGATGCATGGCGCGCAGTGCGCGTTTTGCAGCAGCTGCCGTGTCGCGTGCTCCTAGATGAAGGACTGCGATTTAGTCCAAAACTTGCCGAGCTCTCTTGTTTTAGAAAAACTAACAAAAACGCAACGTTACCAGCTCAGCAGGTATAAACGCTCTTAAGACGTGAGTTATCTGGGTAGATTTCATTAAATATGCATGTGTTAATCAAACAATGTGTCTTTATTCCGGAATCATTTAGGCAGCTGTGCCATACCGCGCTGATATTTGATAAGCCAAGCTTGGCTATTAAATGTTCGAATAATTAGTAGTTAAGAAATTCCCGCGGGAAAGTAAGTTCTATCTATGATAACTCACGGATGAAAACGTTTTCAGAGATCGCTCTGAAGCGATAAGGCCGCCTATTGCTTACCTCAGAAAGACTGTGTATATACCTGTTTTCTGTAATTGCTTGGTATGTGTTGGAGTGCAATAAAGAGTTATTGTATTGTATTGTTTTTTTTTTAATTTAGCTTGTCGCGTGTTCCACTGCTGAGCAAAAGCTTCCTTTTTTTATTTTTTTCTCATAGGTATTACATACACTTACTTAATTTACATATCCACTCGCCAAACTGATCTTACAGTTTATTGACAAGAATGCGCTCTTTACAATTTAATTATATGTAACTACCTATTTATTTAAGCATGCATCTAAATACAAAAACAAAACAAAAATTAGATACAACATATACAGAGATGTGGATACTTTTGCAAAAATGTATCCTAAGGCATATTTTGCAAAAGAATCCTTTTGAGAGTATTTTTAACTTTCCTTAACACGTTGACTGCGGGACTGATTTACGTGTTTGTGATTTTGGTGCGGTAATAGGTCCAAAGAGCCCCTACCCTACTTAAATTTCAGTGCGGCACTAGGTCCATTGTGCCCCATCACGCAAGAAAAAGAAAATCGAATATTTTACCCTGGAGGTTTATCGTACTGCATATAGATTTATACCTAGGCCATCTACATCTATTCAGCAATATGGCTCTGGCTTCGCCCCGGTCTCGGACTATTAGAACTATTTTAAAAAATATTCAAAGTTGAGGGGTCTTTTAGACCTTTTGCCGCACTGAATTGACCGACTGAGGCTCTATTAGGGATGGGACATGCTTACGACATTATAATCATTATCGACTAAGAATTTAATGAATGAATGAATAGTTGTTAATATGCCCCCCGAGAAAAACCTCTTCCTGGGTTCCGTTGTTCAGTGGACTTCAAAGTTTGTAATCTAAGTGATAGCTGTCGACTAGTGGATGGACTTACGTGAGTAGGGGACCTATTTACGTCTTTAACCGAACTAAATAAATTACGATATAGTGTTTGCAGAGCACGAATTGAAGCATTCTTTAGCATCCAGCTTCCTTCTGGTCCTCTTTGCACTCATTTTCCTTCACAAACTCTTGAAATTCACACAATCAATATGTACGTAAACGAGGACAAGACAACACACTATCGCGGTTCATATGCGGCTCATCACTACCTGTTGACATTGGTAAACAATAAGTGCTGAAGGGGTGCGCGAGGGGTCGAAGGTCTATTGGACCCCGTCCAGCACAGAAAAGAAAAACAAGTCATTCAGTGCTGGTGAGGTCCAATGTGCCCCTCACGTAAACTAAGTATGCTATATTGTTAAAATTTTGAAGTTATACACAAAACAATATTTGTCTCTGTCCTACTCCAATGATTGCCCAAGATACCCTTCCCGCACCGTACGAAAGTACACCATTTTCGCTGCCGCACCGAGTTTCGGCCACGCATGGGGCTCTTTGTGCCTCTTCCCGCAGTGAACGTGTTAAGCTACACTGGTTTCCTTCTCTTAGCCACTCAATCTTGTTAAATATCTTTGGAACTAGGAATTTATTAGTTCGTTTACCATAGTAATTTTTAGCACGACTTTGCACACCCCACTTTTCTTCCACTCGTCTCTACATTACCACAAAAAACTGCGCCAACTTTACACTTATCATAAAAAAAAAGTTGGAAAGGATTTTCTGTTTGTGAGATTGGACCCTAAAAAACCGACAAACTTGACATGTGAAGAGGGAGATGTGAAAGTCGTCCTTGTCTACCCTCGTGTATAATTAAATAGAAAGGCAAAGTCACTAATTTGAACCACCTATTTTTTTTTTTCGATATTACACTTTTACACTACTTTTATTCACAGACTCTCACGGCTAGATCAGTTTTTAATATAAAAATATAGGTAAGAATACTTTAAATATAATAATAATAAATTCATTTATTTAAATATGCCTCCTAATTCTTATAATCTCATACCTAATAATAACCTATGAAAAAAATTGGCGGTTAATTTATTGCTACATCCACCCTCCTTCAGTACCCCAAAATCATGATCAAAAACCAATTTGCTCATATCAACGGCCAAATTTAACACCAAGCTTCCTTCCGTACTAAATGCATTTTACATTTTGACAGTGGCGCTACGTCCAACGGTAAACATAAGTTTGTCAGTTCTATTAAAAACTCACGATAATCATTCACGCGTTAAAACACTTAGCGCTATTGAAATATGGTTGATTTTTGTTCGTATTGAGTGATTTGTTTGCGTTTTATTCTATAACCTCTTAAGACAGCTGCCAGTTTTCCCGCGCGGGCGTTTTCAATTTTCGAACAGCCAGTGGGCTTCGGTAAACAAAAAGCAAATTGATTGTTTTCGGCCAGTGTTTTACAATGTTGATACGTTTCGGTAGACGCGTTTTTATTTTCAACATGAAAAATTATAGGTAACTAACTACATGAAACTAGTATTAGAGACTACGCTTTTTATGTTGATATTTATGATATTCTAAACATCCGCCACAATGTCAAATTTACAGCAGAAAGTTTCTAACCCTGGTGATTTTTATTCGGCTGATGTTGCTCTCTTTGCTTCTATACCTATGGAAAAAACAAACTGAAATATAAATGCACAGAAAAACCAGAAAAATAATACCAGAGGCTGGGAATCGAACCCAGGTCCTCGGCATTCCGTGCCGCGTGCTATACCGCTACACCACCGCTGGACTACGGTACAGACACGAATTTCCCTATGCATCACATATTTCAGCTTGTTTGTTTCTTATTTAGCCACTTAAGCAGCGACACTAGCGACATCTATGCCGTAGCCCTCAACGAGAAACTTATTCTCTGGTCTGGTCATATTTCAGTTTGTATTTTCAATTTAGGTTTTACGGGATGACCGTAAAAGTAAAAAATTTGGAATTGAAATAATAAAATACAAAAGGATTCTCAATTGTTTGTTTATCGTTAGTTTATAATTATGTTTTTTTTTTCAACTCCTGTTCACCGACTATCATCCTGTCAGCCGAAAGACGTCCACTGCTGGACATAGGCCTCCCCCAAGGCTCTCCACTCAGACCGGTCTTGTGCTTTTCGCATCCACCGCGATCCCGCGATGTCAGCCAGGTCGTCGCTCCATCTTGTTGGAGGCCAACCGACAGCTCGTCTCCCGGTCCGCGGACGCCATTAGAGAACCTTCTGATCCTATCGGCCTTCAGTCCTGCGTGCAATGTGCCCCGCCCACTGCCACTTCAGTTTCGCAATTCTTCGGGCTATGTCAGTAACCTTAGTTCTACTGCGGATATCATCATTTCTGATTCTATCCCGCAGAGAAACCCCGAGCATAGCCCTTTGAGTGACTTTGAGTCACCGACTATACTTACCTAAATACCTACTATATATGAATCTATAGATGTTTCCCTTTCCATTCCAAACAATCGCGTGTTTTGAACAACACAAATAAGGTTAGTTATACCCATTGAGTTTCGGTAATGGCTTCCTTTCTTTGTCCACTGAACCAATTATTGGAGTAAATAAATTCAATTCAATAGAGAAATTTGGGTTACGAATTAAGTTAAAATTAACTGTAATAGGTTTAAGAACGTTTATGTAACGATGCGTTTAATTATTAGGTTTCGTGATGTTATACGAAAAAATACTAAATTTGTTGTATATGTAGGTACTATTATATGAAACCGAAAGTATTTTTTAACAAAAACTAATGATAAGTCAAAACATAATTTGAAATAAAAAACAGCATAATTTATTTAAATGGTATTTTGCATATGATGACACAATTATTCATGCCCAGCTTTTGCCCGCGCCTCCGCCCGCGTGGAATTCGGTTATCGCGCGCTGTTCCCTCGGGAACTATGCGTTTTACCGGGATAAAAAGTAGCCTATGTCACTCTCGGGCCTATAAACTATCTCTATACCAAAAATCACGTCGATCCGTCGCTCCGTTACGGCGTGAAAGACGGTCAAACACACAAACACACACACTATGCTGAGCTACGACCGTTTCGTGCTTTCGCATATTATTTTGTTTTTTATGTATTTTTATTCTGTTTAAGGAGCGAAGCATGAATAAGTATATTTCTATTTTCTATTTCACTTTCGCATTTATAATATTAGTATGGATGTATGTGTGTATGCTTTTAACGCCTAAACGCCACACCCACAGTTCACCTCTTACCTTTCACGTTATAAACGTATTTAAGTATAACGACTAACGAGCCCCCCTCCCCCCACTAAAAGCTTATAGGTACCCATGAAAGTAGATTAAGAAAAATGCTCAGCAGATTATAAAATATGATCCCCTGCTTTGGGGTAGAGTTGTGGGGTGACCATGATTTTTTTTTCGACTGGATGGCAAACGAGCAAGTGGGTCTCCTGATGGTAAGAGATCACCACCGCCCATAAACATCTACAACACCAGGGGTATTGCAGATACGTTGCCAACCTAGAGGCCTAAGATGGGATACCTCCAGTGCTAGTAATTTCACGCTATCTTACTCTCCATGCCGAAACACAACAGTGCAAGCACGCTGCTTCACGGCAGGGTTAGCGAGCAAGATGGTGGTAGCAATCCGGCCGGACCTTGCACAAGGTCCTACCGCCTTGGGTGTTATTTGGGACAACGTGTACCATCTTAGGCCTCATCTTCGCCTTCCATCAAGCGAGATTGAGGACAAACTATTTTATTATAAAAAAAAACCGGCCAAGAGCGTGTCGGACGCGCTCGAAATAGGGTTCCAAGGCCGTTACGAAAAAAATAAGTAATATTTTTCTAAGGATTCTGTATTTTGTATGGAATATTCCAAGTTTAGGTATATTTTACACTTTAGGCTTTTATTTACTCTTAAACGACTAATCATTCTCAAGAAAACTTAACCGTTTTAGTTTTCCTTGAAAGTTTTATATACTGACTACCATCCTGAATTTTTTCAAATTTTTCCACCCACCGGTTTAGATTTTAGAGGGGGGGGGACGATCGATTTTAATGAAAACTTACACTTTAAAGTTGAATATTTTTTAAAGTAATCATTTCGGCTATTCACTTTTATTTATATCGATTTTTTCAGAAGGCAGGTATTAAATATATTTAATCTTTAACCAATAAATTCAGCAGTTTCGAGTTTTTTTCCTTCATTTAAAGGGAAAATGGAAAGTAAATAAGTTCCATATACTATGTACATTGTTTATTTACTCTGTGTAATTATTTTACTTTGTAAATATGCTCGTTAGCCTGAGATACAGGGTTCACTTAGTAACCTTAGTTCAGGCACACGTGTTTCGTAGATTTTATCAAGAGATTGTACTTATTTTTAAAATTGTACCGCAAGTTTTTGATTTATTTATTATTATTAATATAGAACATCGATTCGATTTGTAGCATTCGAACATGGCGGATGTAGACAATATCCAATTTTGCTATTTCTGTTTCTTTGGCTAGTTGAAGTATAATTTTGAAAGTGTTTTATGCGGCGATTAACCTTAACTGTGAACAGTGATAACAAAATTCTATATTGCTCTCGTGTCTGACATTTTTTAAAGCGCAAGTTGTGTTCACGTGGTTTCTGGAATTTTACTATCAAGTTGCCAAAACTACAATCACCGTACAACGTCCCTCTCAAAGAGAGTACTTTGACACTGGCGAAATTGTCCTATTAATTAGGACAGAAAGCCAAATTTTAAAAAAGAAGAAGAATATACATAGAACATCCTGTTCTATTAGTAAAGTGTGGTCTCCCAGGCGGGAGCAAGCAGGTGTGCCTACAAAGGCTGGGTCCCTCGCGTTATATTTGTTTAGGTATCTTTCCTTTGAGATATATTGCCGAGTCTATGTAAGTATATTATGTAAAATTGCGATTGTGCTGGCTTGTGGTTAATTCCCATATACTTCGTCTACTCGTCTATTTTTCTAGTCGTGACCACGGCCACTGCAACGTAGCCGAAACGTCGAGGTAAATATTCTTCTTCTTCTCTTTTAAAATATGGCTTCTGTCCTAATTAATAGGACAATTCCGCCTTTGTACTTACAACTTCTTTCTGTGTGATATTTTGTATTTCCTTTTGTACAATAAAGAGTATAAACAAACAAACAAACAAACAATTTCGCCAGTGTCTAAGTATTCTCTTTCGAGAGGCAACGTTGTACGGTGATTGTAGTTTTTGTAACTTGATAGTAAAATTCCAGAAACCACGTGGAGACAACTTGCGCATTTGAAAATGTCAGACACGAGAGCAATATAGAATTTTGTGATCAATGTTCACTGTTAAGGTTAATCGCCGCATAAAACACTATCAAAATTATATTTCAACTAGCTAAAGAAACAGAAATAGCAAAATTAGATATTGTCTACAACCGCCATGTTCGAATGCCACAAATCGAATCGAGGTAAATATTACTTGTGTAAAATAAAAATAGCGTGATATGTCCCGTTTGTGGTATTTTGACTATGAGTGAGCTTCACGAAAGTTTAAAAAGTTATACTTCGTATATTTGTCATTAGACTCTACACGCGACTTCGCACGCGTAAACAGGGCCGGGCAGAAGTCGAAATTCCGGGATTTCAGTAAATTCCCTTGGGAATTCCTAAAAATTAAAATAAAGTTTCATACGAACCACCCGCGCCGAATTTTGTGTTTCTATTCTAGGGAGAGATTTTTAAAATGTCGGGGTACATTGGGAATATCGGGATAAAAAGTTGCGTCCTACATTCTGGGGTGAAGAAATAAGAAACATGTCAAATTTAAAATATTATCTTTATTCAAGCACTTAGGAATGTCAAATAATCTACCACCGGTTCGAAAAAACTTCTGTTGAACAAGAAACTCGACGAAGATATATTTTTTTGAGCAGATTTACAACGAAAAATTCGGCTTAATTTCGGTTCGATAACCTGCTTCTAGGAAATTTTAAATATCATCAGATAGATAAGAACAGCTTGTTAAATTTGATTGCTGATATTTCTCTTCGCTAGTTTGTGAAAAATGTGAAAAAAACTTTTTTTAATTCAATTTACGAATTGTGATTAAGATTTTTATTAAATTAATAGGCAAGTTTTTTTTTGCATATTTTAATTCAACCGAATGTCAGACGAATTTCGGCCCATCCCTAATTTTTTTTTTACATATTCTTGAATTGGTTTCGAACACATACAGAAAGACAGATGTTGTGAGAAACATTAGGCGTCGGGGATTTCAGACCAGCTCCCCGAGATACTGGCTTTCTCTGAAGAAATGGACCACCCCAACATAAGTACCTAGTAGATTCGCTATTGGAGTAAGGGATTGCCAAATGCGGATATCAATTATTTCATTATTGTTGCGTATACAATAATACATACTCACAAACTTTCGCATTTATACTACCACTAGCTTTTACCCGCGGCTCCGCCCGCGTGGTATTCGGTTATCGCGCGCTGTTCCCTCGGGAACTGTGCATTTTTCCGGGATAAAATAGCCTATGTCACTCTCGGGCCCATAAACTATCTCTATGCCAAAAATCACGTCGATCCGTCGCTCCGTTACGGCGTGAAAGAGGGACAAACATACAAACATACAAACACACAAACACACAAACACACAAACATACAAACACACTTTCGCATTTATAATATTAACTAGCTTTTGCCCGCGGCTCCGCCCGCGCGGTATTCGGTTATCGCGCGCTGTTCCCTCGGGAACTATGCATTTTTCCGGGATAAAAAGTAGCCTATCTCACTCTCGGGCCCATAAACTATCTCTATGCCAAAAATCACGTCGATCCGTCGCTCCGTTAGGGCGTGAAAGAGGGACAAACATACAAACATACAAACATACAAACACACAAACACACAAACATACAAACACACTTTCGCATTTATAATATTAGTATGGATAGTAAGTATGGAAGTATGGACTAACTTTTGCCCGCGGCTTCGCCCGCGTAGAATTCGGTTATCGCGCGCTGTTCCCTCGGGAACTGGGCATTTTTCCGGGATAAAATAGCCTATGTCACTCTCGGGTCCATAAACTATCTCTATGCCAAAAATCATGTCGATCCGTGGCTCTGTTACGGCGTGAAAGACAGACACAAACACACAAACATACACACACATTATATAGTATGGATTAAGTAGGATTCTTAAAAATAATTCCAATTAATATGCACGTCCTGCTTTAATGAGACGCATCTGTCGGACGATAAAAACGAAGCAATCACCGAATTTAAGGAAACATGATTATTTTCGGTCATCAGAGACATACAGGGGGTTTGTTTCTTTAGCGTTTAATACACATCAAAAAATCTTGGGATACTCATCATCCCAGACTATATACGTCCCACTGCTGGGCACAGGCCTCCTCTCAGAACCCTTATAGTTTCGCCATATCTGTCTGTCTGTCTGTCCACCGGCGGCTTTTCTCAGTGACTTTCAATGCTAGAAAGCTTTAATTTTGCACGAATATGTAAACCATGCCGACAAAACAGTACAATAAAAAATTTAAAAAAAAATTGTTTACAGTACCTCCCATAGACGTAAAGTGGGGGGTGATTTTTTTCTCATACAACCATATAGTGTGGGGTATCGTTGGGGTATAGGTCTTTTAAAATCATTAGGGAGTTGCTAAAACAATTTTTCGATTTGGTGATTCGTTTGCAAAATATTCAACTTTAAAGTGAAAATTTTCATTAAAATCGCTCGATTTTAAATCCCCCCCCCCCCCTCTCTAAAATCTAAACCGGTAGGTGGAAAAAATTGGAACAATTCAGGATGGTAGTAAGTATATCAAACTTACAAGGAAAACTATAGCGGTTAAGTTTTCTTGATAATTATTAGTAGTTTAAGAGTAAATGGCAGCCTGAGGTATAAAATATACCTAAACTTGGAATATTTCGTACAAAATACGAAATGCTTAAAAAATATGACTTCATTTTTTTGTAATGGCTGCGGAACCCTATTTCGGGCGTTTTCGACACGCTCTTGGCCGGTTTTTTGATATCTGTGAATATCCAGTGTTAGCGCAAAGCTATCCAAAGATAAATGTACGTATTATAGAGTTGGTTTAGATAATTACTGTCATAGAGAGATAGAAACAAAAAAAATATTTTATTCAGTCTTTTCAGTCGTGTTATGAGCTGAGAGCTACTTTGAGACGAGATTTCAAGTTTCTAGAACAAAGTACGGAAGTACCCTATAGGTTATAAGATAGGTTGTTGTCTATAACCGTCACTTTGGACTAAGTCCGTCAGTGCCTCGAAAACTTTCAAAAATACTTTAAATATTTAAAAACACACCCTATGTTTAAATCGCACCCAAATGACACCCGACCCATACATTTTCAAAAAAAGAATCCTCGATTAAAAAAAAGAAACATGGCCGCCCAACGTCCTTCGCCCGAAAAAAGTTCCAAATTCAAATCGGGCGAGATGAAAAAGCGTAATTTCATGCTCTCGCGCATCGTTACCTTTTAAAATGAGTAAAAAGGGACGGGGATAGTTTCTGGTGTGTTAGAACGGGACGGTGGCATTATAAATGTATTAATCTGGTCATAATTTTGAGAAATATGTTGTTGAGTTAGATTATATCGTTTTTTTGGGCGCAGCCGCTGCGGGAGTTTTTGTGGGCACGAATGTTATTTTGTTTGGTGTCATTATGTTATGTAATGTTATTGTGTTTGGAGTTCTGTGGCTTGAGAAAGTACAGTTTTTAAATGCAAAGAATTCATGCTCTATCCTGAGAGAATCCATACTTAATATTCAAAGTCAAAGTCAAAGTTAAAATCTCTTTATTCAATTTAGGCTATAACAAGCACTTATGAACGTCAAAAAATCTACCACCGGTTCGGAAAAACCTCTGTTGAGAAGAATCCGGCAAGAAACTCAACGAGGTATTTTTTTTAAGTACAGATTCACAATATTTATAAATAATATCTATATACCTACATTACAAGTATTTAACACAACTTTATTTTTAACACAGTAGGTTCGCTATTTGAAGGGATCGCTTATGCGGATCGGAATTATTTCCAAACATCCCTGTCCATGATATAATCATTGACTTTGTAATAAGCCTTAGATATTAACGTCTTATACATGCGAAAGTGTATGTGTTTGAATGTTTGTGCGTTTCTTGAATATTCTTGCGTTTGTCTCCTGATGGTGAGAGATCACCACCGCCCATACACTTTTACATTATTTAAAAACGTTTTTAAAGATAATAAAGATGTAGGTATCACGAATAATTATTAGAGTAGACTATATTACAGACTTAGCTTATGTAGGTATTTGTTTAGTTTCTTTCCGGATTCTTCTCAAGAAAAGTTTTCCGCGAACCAATAGAACATGTTTTAAAATTCATAACGGCTTTTTACGACCTAAATTAAATAAAGAATTGTATTATTATTTTAAAATTTTTGCTCTTAAGTTTATTGAAGTCTCGTTAGTCTTGTATCTCTCGCATGTATCTATTATAATATAATGTAATACCCGTTTATGTATAAAAATGTAATATAAATTGCTGTGCCCCTACAGGGTTCATGTCTAGTCACTATTTTTTAATATAAGATCTTATGTACAATAAAGACACTGTGTTTTCCTGTTTTCTTTTATGTATAATAAGCCACAATTAAAAACTTAGCCGGTATACGCAATAGTTGAGGATATTACCAACTACTTTCTTGATTTGACTTTGACTTTGAGTAGGTACCTAGCCTAACAACAACACTTTGTTATTAAAGTTACCTAAATTATGGTAAAGTCATATAGTTATTTAAAGAAATTGAAATTGCCTCGTTTGATAGTTATTTTATTAGTTTCTTCGAATCCACATAGCATCAGGTTACTCGTACAATGTTTTTCATTAATTTACTCTACCTATTTGCCTCTCCAAGAAGATATTTCTATTAACTTTTTGTTACCTATTGTGTAGCCCTTAATAGAACCTAAAACAGCCTCAAAATTAAAAAAAAAATGAAACACATTTTCTCCCAAACCACATCCAACCATAGACGTTATTTTTTTAAGACGTTCACACACTAACGACCGGCTGAATTAAGTTTTTAAACGCTGCGGCACTTTGAAGGCAATCATGGCCCAAGATGGCCGACGGTTTTTGGGTCGACGATGGTTTGAAATTGGAAGGTTCCGTTAATTTTTGAATTTAGTTTTGTGTTGTTCCTCGTATATTTTGGGTTTAAGTGAGTTGTTTTGCAGTAAAACATGTAAATAATGAAAAAAGGCATAGTTTTTCGAAATTTACACAGTCTCTTTGTAAATGCAGATATTACAGATAAATATATCTGTAATACCTGCATTTAAAAAGAGACTGTGTAAATTGTAAATTGTACGTACCTATTCATAGTGAGTTAAAATTAAGATGGATAAGTTAATATAACTTATCTTTTTTATTTTACGTTAGTGAATATGCGTAGACATAAGCATAGGTACTTAATTAATTGTTAAGAAGTCTTAATGACAATTAAACAGAAAGTACTTATAAATTCAGTTATATTATTATTATACCTCCCTGATACCTTACTTATTTAACTTATTTAACATTAATAATAGGTTGACATTAACCAACCCAAAAAAAGAAAATACAGATGTAATAAAATTTAGTTTCAAATGAAGCCGCGCGTCTGACAATCCCGACAGCTAAAACCGTCAGCGAAAATAAAACTAAATACAAAAATAAAATCTGCAATCACTGGCTGAAACGCGTATAATCACGGCTTTAAAAAAATAAAATAAAAGCGCGCTCCGTGGCCGGGCATAAATAAATAATGTCATCCAGCCTAGCACTCATTAACTCGAGAAAAAAAAAGTTTAGTACACGAATTTCAAATTTCAAACTTTTGAATACGTCCACTGTAAAAAGACCTCTAAGATTGGTAGAATAAGACTTCAACCTTAGATTGTGGTGGAGGTCTTCTTATACTGGAATCCATAGGTAAGAAAAAGATGGGTATAGTTTGGTCGATGTGGCGTGGTTAGTGGAAGCGACGCCTGATTGGCGGAGGTTTCCCGCGCTTTGGGCGTAGCCGTTCAGTTCCCGCCATAAATTGAGTTGTTGACACATTAATAAGGTAAGGTTATGTTTTAATATTGCTTTTTTTTTCGACCGCGCGCGAAATAATAAGCGGTGAATATAATTATTGTTATGATTCAGGCTCAAATGAGCTGCGTGTGTGGTCTCCTCGGATTGCTGGAATAATTAAACTGTTCAGCCATTTTCTCGAGCCATATTTTAATCCGTTTACGAAGCTTGCTTTTACTACGAGGCCACTGAAACGTGTTCAAACGTAATTTTGATTGATGCTGGTTTTATTACATGTAAAGGTGGTCGCCATTTTTGTTTTATCGCTGACTTCGAACACCTTTTAATTGGTTTGGTTGGCGTTCTTGTTTTCGATTGTTTGATGGAATTGAAACGGCTTTGGTTTTTATTGAGAAAATAAAATTTTGTTACAAAATTTAATTTCAGTGGTGTTTATTTAGTCAGTTGTACAATCAACTGCATTAATATCTGGCACCACAAAGCGTGCATAAATATCTGATTCGATTTTATTTCTAGGGCCGGTACGACGTGTCAGATATTTTTGCATGCTCCGCTGTAGCAGATATTATCAAAGTCAAAGTCAAAATATCTTTATTCAATTAAGGCTATAACAAGCACTTATGAACGTCAAAAAATCTACCACCGGTTCGGAAAAAATCTCTGTTCAGAAGAATCTGGCAAGAAACTCAACGAGGTATTTTTTTTTTAAACAGATTCACAATATTTATAAATGATATCTATATGATATTATGATATTAATGCAGTACAAGTGGCTGTATCAAGCTAGTTTCACTTACCAATATTTGCTCAGCCGGAGATTTTACTGCTGAAGCCGCATCTAGGTATACCTATTATAGATTATATCACCTAACATGCGGGCGCTCGCGATCGTATTCATTATATCTATCTCTTTCTAGTGCACCTACACGTATTTTACCTGTTATTTATGATAGGCCATCCATTTCGGTTTATTTAGCAATAGAAATAGGTACTCAAGGTAATCTTAACCTGTAATTTTATTGCAAAATGCTATTTAAAAAATAATTATATAAGTACTATATTTTATGATAACATAGCAAAATGAATGGCTATGTCACATAATACTTTAATTATGATCTTGCTGTTAATTATTTGAATCTTTAAAATAGGACCTATTTATTAGTTAAAAGACATGTCAAGACTGACAAGTTAAATTTCCCCATTTTTAGAAAGAAAGAAAGAATCTATATCTAGGATCTATAGTAAATATTTAAAAGATTGCTGTGCCCTAGCAGGGTTCATGTTCCTGGAATTTTTTATAATGTAAGACCTTATGTACAACATGAAACGCAATAAATGAATTATGAATGAATGAAAGAAATCATTTATTCGTGACAAAGCATATACAAAGCATAACAAAAAAAAGATATTGAAAATAATATTGAGGTATTGATTTTAGTAAGTAAGTCCCAAATGCAAGCTAACCACTAAACTTCTGAACAAAAACTCTATCAAAAATATCTGAACACGCGTCTCCACCGTGAACAAAGTCGTGTTTAGATATTTTTGATCAAAATTTTTAAGAACACAATGGCCACTCTCCACCCCCCGCAAATTTATACCTATAAATGATCAAAAATTCTCGTAAAAGTATAATTTTAATTCGGGGATTTTGATTAAATTTACTATTAAGGTTTTTAGGAGCAATCAATATATTCATACTAATATTAAAAATGCAAAAATGTGCGTTTATATGTTTGTCCGTCTTTCACGTCGAAACGGAGCGATGGAATAACGTGATTATTGGCATACTTACTTAGAGATAGTTTATTGAATCAGGCGTTACTTTGCGAAGGTCCATATCATGAAAAGAAGGTAAAGGAAAGAAAGGGAAGAAAGAAAAAGGAAAGAGAAGGGAAGGGAGGAAGGGAAGCTGAAGGTAGTGCGCCTATTGTCTACCCTGTATCTGTGTTTATATTTAAGTTTTTGTACTGCTTTATGGTGTGCAATAAAGAATATTTGTATTGTATTGTATTGTAGTGTAAGGTCACGGGTGAGCAAGAAAATGCTTTAAGTTCATACCTAGAGATAGTTTATGGGCTAGAGAGTAACATAGGCAACCTACTTTATTTGATTTTTACCTACTTATTGACCTAGTCCCAAACTAAGCAAAGCTTTTACCTGCTATGGACACACATACTTATATAGATAAATACATACTTAAAAAAAAGAAAAGTTTAGTTTATTTTATGATTGATTCCTTTTGTTTTTTTTTTATGTTTATTTTTTTTTAGTTATTTTTTAGTTTTTTGATATTTTGTTTTTATTTCTTTATTAATTTTTCATTTACGTTTTAATTTAATTTGTAATTTATTCTTCTTTCATCTTGAAGTATCAGTCATCTGAAAAAAAATCTTCGCCTTCAAAAAAACCGTACATATAACCGTGATAAAAATTATACCCGGCGTGAAATGGAACAGTAAATGTAAGTTTCTTGATTATTAAATACTCATTTTCCTTGTTTTTAATTTATATTATTGTTAAGACATCTATCAACTTAGGACCTATAAGAAAAGTCTACTTTTAATAGCGTCACGTGCGACGGGCGCGACGGCAGAATAACAAGCCAATTCCAATCACAAAAACAACAACAATGAAAACAAAAACAACAAAAACACAATACACAAACACAATTAGCAACGGTGTAAACAAATTCTCTATGCTCAGGTGACAACAGACAATTCCTTTTACCTTTTCTTGTCAAACAGAACGTCCATCTTAAAAACAAACTTAATTCTACCAGCGGCGAAATTCTGAACTAGTCTATCTTCATACAAAAACTGACCTAGAGTCAGAAGAAAGTGCCCCAGACGGCTGCAAATAAAACCTTGCCGCAAGCACCGTTCAAAAAATACAAATTTATTTTAGCATGCGGTCAAATTTCGAACTATCGTTTCTTCGTATGAAATTAAGTTAATTCGTGCAAATAGCGCTGCACCCGCTAGCATGAGTAACTTTGCCCCGAGCAGCTCTTAAAAAAAACAAACGTCAATATTTTGGCGCGATTCGAAACGCAGTCGGGAGTAAACTTTTAAACGCTCTTTTATCCCAAATAGAACTTTATTTCAAGCAAGAACAGGTTTTGAATGCTTTGGTCAGATTTACAACAAACTCGGATGCCAAATACGATACGCTTAAAACTAATGAATTAGAAGTTACCTTGTATTGAAATTTTCTTGGAAACTCTACCTGCACAAACTTAACCATTCATTCTTTTAAGTCTCTACCATGTTAAACACAAGGTTGCAAATGCAAAATCCTTGCTCTTCTTACGTTGGTATTTAGCGTGCATTTTTGTGGCAAATTGATTATCAGGTGTTCGCGTTCGTTTTTCGAAATATTGTGACTTATTTCTCGCATTGTGCATACTCTATGGTCAACAATGTTTTTTAAAACGCGTCATGGCCAGTATGAAATCAGTTAACCATAAACAAGCCTTGTTATTTTCTCGCTATTTTAAGGGTTTATTTTTGTGTATACACAATATTTGATACGGTCTCTGGACAATACAATTGGGAAAATTCTTATGCTTGAGCCAAGTAATCAAATAAAATGGGGATGGAAGTTGCCTTGAATGAACTTTAACTCTGTCAGCTATTTTACACGATAGGTTGCGCACCCATGGTATGGTTATTAAGGTACAATAATTTTATGTCTTTTTTTTTATGTCTGTAAACCTTAACTCAACTCAATCTATTTTTAGTACAGCCAAAGACTATTGAAGAGCCACCATGGAACCTTTTCAAAGGAAAAGTTTTTTTTTTATTTATTTAGGAAACAAACGGTTACATTTCAGTGCAGTTCGACATAATATGTACTTAAGAATCAATAGTTCCATTAATTATAAAATAAACTATAACTAATGCAAGCGCAAAACAAAACAGTTTAACATACAATATTTAATTAGGTACTTACATATTTATTACCTACAACCAACTAGACACAGCAGCAATCTTAAGTATCTAAGAGAAACAAGCTATCTAAAATAGACAAAAAGAAAACAATCTGTTACATTTATTACGATTAAAAGTTATTACGATTTTCCTTGTTAATTAATTCGATGTCACTATGACATTTATCTAATATGAAATGTTTCCAGTATGGTTCCATTGTCAAAAAAAAATTGCAACAGTACTTGACAAACATACGAACGCAAGTGAAATAAAAGCTTGTAAACTTGTAAAAACAAAACGCAAGATGCCCACGATAACGTTATAGCCTAGATAATTGCCAGCTCAGATAAAGCCGCCATTAAAAACGCCTTTTAGCTGGCAACACCGTAATTATCTTATTAATCGCGACGTGTGCGCGTAATAGGCTGGCAACATTGTAGTCGATTTATTGCCATAATTATCTATAATAGATGTACATATTTTAGCTGAATTAATCCTTCAAAGTATACTATATAAATTGTCAATTACTTGGCTTCCTTTTTACTCAAAGAAGTATATGTAGGTAATTTAGCTTCATTATTAAAGCTTTTTTTAACGACTGGATGGCAAACGAGCAAGTGGGTCTCCTGATGGTAAGAGATCACCACCCATAGACACTAGCGACACCAGGGGGATTGCAGCGATGCATTGCCAACCTAGAGGCCTAAGATGGGATACCTCAAGTGCCAGTAATTTCACCGGTTGTCTTACTCTCCACGCCGAAACACAACAGTGCAAGCACTGCTGCTTCACGGCAGGATAAACGAGTGAACGAGGATACTTAGATTTCTTTCTTTAGATTTCTTTTTTCTTTTTTTATATTTCTTTGTGTTTTCTTTTTTTTTCTCGTGGTAAATGTCAAAAGTATTTTCACACATGAATTTTGAAAAGCTCAGAGGTCTGAGTGCGTGTTTGAACCCGCGATTTGAAAGGCCGTAGGCCCATAGGTCAAAACCAGGCCACGACGATTTTTTACAAAAAAGACGTGTTAAAAAGCAATAACCTGAAAATCGATCGATCCGGATCGAGTCCTGAAAAATCGATTCACAAAAAAATCAAAGGCAATTTGTTGTTTCGCTTTTCTAGCTCATATTTTCAATATGTAAATACAATTATGGAGCAAGCGAGGAGAGGCCTTTGCCCAGCAGTGGGACACAAAAATAGGCTAAAAAAAAAAAAAATACAATTATGGAAGTAATGACCTTACTAATCGAAATCCGCAGTTCGTATCGTCCCTCTTACTTTCCTATCAAATACTAAAAAAAACCTCTCAAGCAAAGGATCGCAGGTTCAAACCCGGACTCACACCTCTGAGTTTTTCAAAATTCATGTGCGGAATTACATTTGAAATTTTCCAAGAGCTTTGGAAGGAAAACATCGTGGGAACCTGCACATACCTGTGAAGTTCCCAATCCGCACTGGACCCGCGTGGGAACTACGACCAAAGCCCTCTCATTCTGAGAGGAGGCCTGTGCCCAGCAGTGGGACGTATATAGGCTGGGATGATGACCCGCGACTTTACAATATACGAAAATAGAAAAAATATTTTTTCCTAAGTAATAAGAGCATGCTCTCGATAGGGACGAGTAGCGGAAAGAAGGGAAGGCCTTTGCCCAGCAGTGGGACACTTTAACAGGCTAATAATAAAAAGTTCGTCGAAGAACTAAAGTCACTGACATAGCTGGAAAAATATGCAAATTGAAGTGGCAATGGGCAGGCCACATCGCTCGAAGAACAGATAACCGTTGGGGGAGAAAAGTCTGAGTGGCGATTACGAACCGGAAGACGAAGCGTTGGCCTCCCACCAGGTGGACTGACGACATCGTGAGAATTGCAGGACGGGGGATGCAAGTGGCGAGTTGTCGTTCATTATGGCGTTCTAAGGGGCCTTTGTCCAGCAGTGGACGTCTTCCGGCTGATGATGACGATGATGAATAATAATAAAAAAAAACTGTTGAACTTTGACTTGTAATCTTAACTGTCTATTTGTCTTTTCGCCGCGTCAAAACCAATTAAACTTGACGAGTGTTGTAATGCCTTCAACGGATCCCTAGGGCGTTAATTAGTGCTATTCGCACGTAATTATAACAGTACATTACTTACCTTGCACATAATTTAATGTAAACAGTCATGGAACCTTGTCGTAACACGCGATAGTATGATTTTCTTGGCTCGCGCTGGTAAAGCTTATTGAGGCAAGGTTCTAAAAGCGATTACTTTTAAATAGTGTGTATACCAAGTATTACTAAAAATAAAGTAGAGGTGATGGACTAATATGGCAATTAGTGTTAATTTATACTGTAAAACACCATACACTGTGCGACGGTGGTTTTTAAGGTTCCGGGGCCAAAATGGCAAAAACGGAACCCTTATAGTTTATATATTTCACACGAAAACACAAGCCGAAACATGAATGCACAGAAAAACCAGAAAAATAGACCAGCGCTGGGAATCGAACCCAGGTCCTCAGCATTCCGTGCTGCGTACTATTCCCCTACACCACCGCTGGACAGGAGACTAGACACGATTTTTTCCTATGCACTCATACTTGAATTCTTTTAATAGTCACTTTAGCAGCGACACTAACGCCATCTATGATCTACGTTCTCAACGAGAAACATTTTTCACTCCCTTTTGAACTATCCGCTCACCAGGGACAAGAGATGTCTTATAGTTTCGCTATGTCGTCTGTCCATCCGTCCGCGGCTTTGCTCAGAGACTATCAATGCTAGAAAGCCCTAATTTTGCACGAATATATATTATGTAAAACAAACAAGCTGAGATATGTGGTGCATAGGTGAAATTCGTGTCTGTACCGTTGTCCAGCGGTGGTGTAGCGGTATAGCACGCGGCACGGAATGCCGAGGACCTGGGTTCGATTCCCAGCGCTGATCTTATTTTCCTGGTTTTTCTGTACATCTATATTTCAGTTTGTATTTTCGATAGGAGAAAATTAATTAATTACCTATACTTCATTATAACGCTTGATTGAATAGACTATTCACTGTGGCTTAAATGGCATATGGGGAGGAAGGCTATAGGTGCCACTAGTTAATAGTTATAGTTATCTTTTTAAGTCTTTACTAACATAGAATTTAAGCATAATTGTACACACTAACCAAAATACTTATATAGATGATTGTAAAAAAATATCTGAAATAAAAAAATATTATCATTATTATTAAAGTTATCCATGGGTTGTGGCATGCGTCATTGTGGCACAGTGTATAGTAGAGCTGCGTCTACGCAAAGAATTCATTAACTTTTTTGGCTTTTAAATGGTGGCAGGTGACACATGGTTTGCAAATACGTCTGCCGATCTGTCCTTTTTGGGTTCCGTATTTCAAAAGGGAAAACCCTTACTGGAACACTTTGTTTCTCTGTCAGTTAAGATACGTTTCTAAGGCACGCGTGAAGGTAAAAAATTGAAGTTAATGTACAAAGTGACCTTAGCCTCTGGACAAATAATGAAGCCATGGATAAGACTGATATATATATATTTTTTTATATATAATAGGGGGCAAACGAGCATGCGGGTCACCTGATGGAAAGCAATCACCGCCGCCCATGGACACCTGATAATACGAGGTTATCACAGGTGCGTTGCCGGCCCTTTGAGAGACTGATAGGCTCGTTTTTTAAAGATCCCTAAGCTGTACCGCTCCGGAAACACTTTCCCAGGAAGCTGGTTCCATATTATTATTTTAGTTGTGCGTGGAAAAAAGTTTCGCTTAAAGCGGACAGTGCTAGATTGCCAATCATCGAGGTGATGAGGATGAAATGACTGACGCCTGCGCGCAGTACTTAGAAATATCTTAAAATAGTTATTTAAAAAAATCTATGAAATAAGATCATCCAAATAAACAGGCTGCTCCAAAGTGATACATTGAAAACCGTTAGTTTTTCGGTAAATATTGGACAGATTGTTATGATACTTTGCAGTTTGGTTTTAAATATCTTGCTAAGCCAGTAGCATTTGTATTTGTCCAGAGGCTAAGGTCACCTAGTACAAGGTGTTAATTGTTAAACGCAAAATATCGATCGTGGGTTATTTTAATGTATTAATTTATAAATGCCTTAATTATCTTACAAAATATTCATATGCTTTGCTAAGTCAGTGATCTATTTATTTTTATTTTACACTCGTAAAGTGTACTTGTGAGTTGCGCTTAGATTTTTCAAAAAAATCAAAACTGACAGGAAACGCGGCCAGCATTAAATTATCTAAATCCATACTAATATTATAAATGCGAAAGTGTGTTTGTATGTTTGTGTGTTTGTATGTTTGTCCGTCTTTCATGTCGAAACGGAGCGACGGATCGACGTGAATTTTGGCATAGAGATAGTTTATGAGCCCGAGAGTGACATAGGCTACTTTTATCCCGGAAAAATGCACAGTTCCCGTAGGAACAGCGCGCTATAACCGAATTCCACGCGGACGAAGTCGCGGGCAAAAGCTAGTATACAGATAAAAATGTCACGGGTAAAAATATCTAGATACCACGGAGATGGAAGGATTCTCTTATTTAAGTATTGTATATCTCTTTTACAAAAGTAGGTACTATAAATCCAAACTTTGTTTTTGTTTTCTATAATTTTTCACGGAATCCATAGTGCATGATTTGGTCTCGCGCTTGGCGTACTTTTCATATTAAAAGACATTTAATTTATCCATATAGAAACAGTATAGAAATGACATTTCATTCAAAATTATCTCTAGCTTGTATCTCTCGCATCGCCTATATTCGAACAAGTTTTTACCCGACTGTCTGAAAGAGAGTTAATATTACGTTTTTCGTGCGCATTTAGTTTAAGGACGTTTTCAAAAGAAAGTGTACTCTTTTTTTTTAAATATCGTTTTTCCTACTCAGAATTAAGAGCACAATCGATTCCGATAGTTTAAAAAAATGTCTCCAAAAAAAAGACAGTTTTGCAACGTTTTTTTCATACACTCAGTATTGGCGTGGCAAAATTGATTCATAAAATTTTGTATGAAAAACTGGGGACTGTTTTTAAACAATCTGTATCGATTGTGCTCTTGATTCTGATTAGTAAAAACCATATTTTCACGATTCACGATGACGCGTGCCGTGGTTCTCATTACAAACCTAATTTTGACAAAATCACGCATCTTCGTGGATGGCACTAGGTATAGCCTAAAAGACTGAACGGTTGTCAACAAAGGTATCACTGAATTCATCGACACTGTCGAAATGACAGGTAGAGCATAGAGTATACAATATTTCAAAATGGCGAACGCGAAAAAAATGGCAAGGCATTATTTTCTCGTTAATTCGAAACTCGAGGGGCTCTCAAAATATTACGAATTATCAGGAGTTTACGAATCATCAATAGTAGATTGATAACCAAGGGTGGAAAGTGACCCATTTCACCCGAGATATTTCTCGAGGGGAAATAGGTTATTTCACACGAGTTAGACACTCTACTTTTCATTTCGACTGTGAGGAAACTAAAATACTACAAAAAAAACGAGAATAATAATAAACTGCCTATCCAACCTCCAACGGTACCTTTTCGACTGGCCACTTGCCATGGCCGACTATAAAAAAAAATCGAGTTGTTCACGACGTGCATCTAGATGGCCATGCCGAAACGTGAAAAAAAAATGTCATTGACGTAACTCAATTATCTTCGATGTCGTGGCTAGCCGAAAAATTAAAAAAAAAATACTTTCCACCCTAGAGGAGAAAACGCAATTTCCCACCCGGCTATCTACCCATGAATATGAAACTTTCCGAACAGGAGAGATGAAAAATATTTTTTCGGCTAGCCATGACATCGAAGATAATTGAGTTACGTCAATGACATTTTTTTTCACGTTTCGGCATGGCAAGTGGCCAGTCGAAAAGGTACCGTTGGAGGTTGGATAGATATAAGAAAATTCAATTTATTATTATTCTCGTCTTTTTGTAGTATTTTAGTTTCCTCACAGTCGAAATGAAAAGTAGAGTGTCTAACTCGGGTGAAATAACCCATTTCCCCTCGAACTATTGGCGCTCTTACATCGTTCGAGCGCCAGAAATATCTCGGGTGAAATGGGTCACTTTCCACCCTTGGTTATCAATCTACTAAACCATATGAAGAGATGTTTTAAGGAACTCGTGACAACTTCGAATTATAGACAGGTTCGAACTATCGCAAGTTTGAATTAACGATCATCATCATCATCATCTCAGCCGTAGGACATCCACAGCTCGACATAGGCCTCCCCCATATGGGGGGGGGGGTTGCCAATACTCGCCACGCTTGGCAGGCGGGTTGGCGAGCGCAGCGAGGATGTAAGAGTCGCCAAAAAGACGCTGCTGCCCATCTTCTGGTATTATCCCTCAGCCGGTTTCTACGGCGCCCACGGGAAGAGAGGGGGAAGCAACATTCTTATGCCGGTGCCCCACGGCATAAGATTATGACGGCATAACATTATGATGAATTAACGATAATCGACTGTAATTGTATAAATATTTACGGGTGTCATATTAAATCACGTCTTAAATCGAGTTTAACTCGACATGTTTCGGGCTGATTCGTAGCCCTTGTTCCTAAGAGCAACGCGACTCGTCCGCAACCGTAACACGCGCACTCCGGTTGAGTTAAACTCAATTTAAGATGCAAGTTATCCGTTACAATATCTTTAAAATTAACGGGTATCGAATGAAAGCTATCCTTTCTCAAATATCCTACTCATATTATAAATGCGAAAGTTTGTGAGTGAGTGAGTGAGTGAGTAGGTATATTTGTTACTAATTCACGCTGAAACGGCTGGACTAGTTGTATATCTGGAATAAGATATAAGCTACTTTTAATTCTGCTTGTATCCCTATCCCGTGGGAAGGGATAAAATCTTGAAACATAAAATAGAATGAAACCCATCGCACGCCTCTCGAAATATTTTTCCTTTTTTTGTTATTAATTTACTTGATATAGCTTTTGCTCGCGGCTTCGCCTGCGTGGAAATCGGTTATTGCGCGCTGTTCCCTCGAAAACTGTGTATTTTTCC
This sequence comes from Choristoneura rosaceana, assembly GCA_037349165.1. Taxonomy (NCBI): domain Eukaryota; kingdom Metazoa; phylum Arthropoda; class Insecta; order Lepidoptera; family Tortricidae; genus Choristoneura; species Choristoneura rosaceana. The sequence continues at coordinate 7,686,538 of JAZBNJ010000046.1, read as the reverse complement.
GGGATAAAAAGTAACCTAATGTCTATGTCACTCTCTGGCCCATAAACTATCTCTATGCCAAAAACCACGTCGATACGTCGCTCCGTTCCGACGTGAAAGACGAACAAATATACAAATAACAAACACACACACATTCGCATTTATAATATTAGTATGGATTATGATTACAATAGTCTTATAGTTTATTTTTTAAGTGTATTTCCCTGAATATGTTCAATAATGTTGCATGCTTGTTATTGGTTGTATTATTGGCCAAAAATTATAATTTACATTAATTTAAATGTCTTGTTCATGTACTGTTGGCATCCGCATTAGAATCTGAGGATGAACTCTGGTTAAGTTAGAAACTTAGTGTGGTGGTGATAGTTGAATTTGTGTGTTGTGTATCTTCTTTACAGTGTGGAGATGGAGGAGCTACTTGAACTCCCATTTCTTCGTAAGTACGTGGGTGAACAAGACTGCATTACTTTTCTTTTCTGTCCAGCTTATTATAACAAAATATTGGTCGTAATAAGATTTTAAAATGAAAAATTCAGCCATCATTGCTCTTTGTACAAATTCAACGGATACTCGGTAAAACCACGGTAAAACTGGCTCATTTCTTTCTTTTTTCAAACTCCCGTCGCTTCGGGAATCGATTTCGCGCGCAGTGTAAAACTGAATTTGGAACGGACGCGTAACGGACTTTGTCTATGCCCTTTGTTTGGCAATGTTGTGACTGGCCACTTTTTCTTTTTTCTTTTTTTAAAAGGTAACAGTTGACAGTTACGTCGTTTACTTTTCTACAAATAACTGTCTTTCGTGTTGTTTTAAGACAATATTTTTTATTGAGTAATTATTTGAAGAGCTTATACATATGCTAAATTTTGAAATAATTGTACTTAATTGATGGTAGTTTTCATTTCTTAGCCGGTTTTTCTTGTTGTGTGTATAAACGGAGTAATATCTGAAACTGCTTAATAAGTTTTAAAAATTATTTCAGTAATAAAATGCTTTCTGATTAAAATAACCCAGTGCCTAACCACTAAATAAAATATGCAAAAAAGTTCCTATTGTATCTTAAATACTATGTGGGTATGTCAGGACATTTGTTTACTGTTTTTTTTATTAGCAACCAATTAAATATAGGTGAAAAACTTAAGTAAAGGACCTGTTGTATGTAGTAGTAACTTGTCCATATAAACAAATTGACGTTCCAAATTCGCAAAATGACTTAAGCTCCATATTAATTCTGTGCACCACTACATACAACAGGTCCTTTACTTAAGTTTTTTACCTATACTAACGTTGTACTTCCAACTTCAAAATTAAACTGAAAACTTCAGTTCCAAATTCGAACGTTCATAGTTTCGTAATAAATGTTTGGATAGCCAATACATACCAACATCAAGTGGAAAATTTCATTTCCCACCCCACACGTAACCGCACCATATACTGAACAAAATAAAGTCTAAATTAGTTCGTGAGAAATCTAAATCGGACCACACACGTCGACGCGGCGTGGATTTTAAAAAAGGAACGCGCCAACCGCGCCTCGTTCGTTACCTCATCATCGGCTTCTTTTTTTTAATTCTTTTTTTTTTCTGCGGCTAGCTTCAACTTCATACATAGGCCGCAGTAAAATATTATAACGAATAATGTTGTACCTTTATAGGGGATTTGGGGTATAAATTAGGCGGTTTTATCTTCCGCTTCTGATGTCCAGTAGTGTGGATAGGGGTTTATAGTTTTTTAAACATGGCACTACAAAGTTTTTAATGCGTTCGTCTTCCAATACAACCCATCGAAATAGTACGGCGTGATGCTTAATTCAAATTTCAGCGGCGGTAAAGCTAAGTTTGTGTTAGTATTTTTCTTAAAAGCGTGATTATTTTGTTATCGGCCAGTAATAAAGTAGGTTGAGGCCGGTATCGGGTTTGGTGGGAACGATTGGTTGATAACTTTTGAATTAAGAACGCGAGTTAATTGGCGGGTAATTCTCTGGCGGCCATCTTGTTTTGGGGACGGTTTATTTGTTTTTTTGTTAATTAAACGTTCGAATAAAGAAATCGTTTTAGAATGCAATCTTGGTATGAAATGCTAATTGCTTCTAATTTGGATAATTTCCCTTCGAAGTTTTAGGACACGGGTATTAATTGGATAAAAAGTTGCTTTAGGAGTCCGTAGAAATAAGGAACCTTTTATTTACCAATGCTTTAGTTTCTTACGCCGATCGTGACGTAGATTTGGAGATTGTTTGAGACGCTAAGAAAAGCACATGTTAGTTTTATCATGTTTTATCCCGCAAAATTGTATACTTAGCTCCCACAGGCGCGTGCCATAGACAATGGGGGCTATCGCGTACGAATTCGCCGCTAGAGGTGCTAGTGTAGCGTGAGGTCTCCGAAATGTCAAATGTCACATTGTTGGTGAGCTACGCGGGTTTATTTATAATTAGAATAATTTTGTGAGTATTTTGCAATGCATGAAATTAATTATGGCAAATATGCGTTACGGGGCAATTAATGTCTGTGTTTTTAGATTTTAGATTTTGATTCCTTTTAGATGATAATTACAACAACAGGGACATATAATAATCAAGTGTGCCCACGTCAGGGTGTCTTAAATGTGTAGAAAATTGTCAGATTCTATTGAAATGTACCTACTTTATATTCACAGATTTGTCGCGGGCAACAGCAATTTCACTGTCATTCCTTTACGTTACAACGTTCGGTAAGTACTTACGTTACGTCAATGTAACGATGGATGGTTCTTACAATATATAATACACCCCACCCTCCACGCAAAACCCACTCTCCTAATAAACAGCGGTTTATTAAATAAGTAACAAATACCCACAATTGCGTGGAATCTCCCCCAAGGGTGCTAACTGGGGCAAATTACCCACATCTTCCCATGGGATGAAGGAGGGTCGGGGATGTGGCTGTGGTAAATGTCAAAATTACTTGTTTTAAATAGTGAAAACTGGTGTCGATTTTTGGAATTACGTTCAGAAAATATCATTTGGAAAATATATTTTGGTCTATGTAAAGATAAGTTGTATTCTGTTAAAAAAAAACTGTGTGAAAATGAAGCAAAATATGTTAGTTCCGGCTACCTTACGTAAGAACTAAAGTTTTTAAGAAGTTTTATAGGTATACATATTCATTGTTACAAAAGGAATTTCTGGGAAAAATCATTTAACTTAGATACAGAAAATGTTTCAAGTTAATAAATACTACAACTTTAAATACTATTAGTTCCGTGCTAATTTTAAGTTAATCCATTTGCATAATTTGACCCTAACAAACATCAAACAAATATTGGAAGTAAAATAAAAGCTTGTAATGCGTCCGTTTGTTACTCAATCACGCTTAAACAGCTGGGCAGATTTGGATGAAATTTGATACAAAATTAGCTGAATATTTTGAATAATAATATAGTCTGCATTATATACTTTATTTGGATACTGACATACCTACTTGCTGGGAATTGGCACTCTGTGCTGGCTAGTATTGTAAGGTTTTTATCCAATAATAATTTATAAAGTATTCCAATCCATTTCTATGTTAATTTTGGTTTGTTATTTGAGGCAGGTATTGTATTCTTTATTATTGATTGATTTGTGTCCCATGTCGATTTATGTGAAGCATGTAACGTAATAGGCGTTTTGGTTTTCAACTGTAAGCCTATTATTGTATTGTTTTGAATAAATAAATAAATAAATATTCATTTTAGAGATACCTACAAAATTTGGTACAAGTTAACGCGAGTAAAAGCTAGTGATACTTATTTTGTTTAAAAGTAAAATACACTAGTGTGGTTTGAAATAATGCCTGTCTGCTACTACTAGCGACCCCAACTTATTCAATATAAGCTATCCCAATGGTGGGGTTTGTAAGCCCCACGGATTAAAGAAGATTGCAATACAATTATTAACAACTTTCAAGTGTTAAATTAGTCGTTTTCTTTAGGTATAAATATTTGTGAAATCCATACTAATATTATACTCGTAAATGCGAAAGTGTGTTTGTATTGTGTGTTTGTCCGTCTTTCACTCCGTAACGGAGCGACGGATCGAGGTGATTTTTGGCATAGAGATAGTTTATGGACCGGAGAGTGACCTTTTATCCCGGAAAAATGCACAGTTCCCGAGGGAACAGCGCGCGATAACTGAATACCACGCGGGTGGAGCCGCGGGCAAAAGCTAGTAGCTAATAAACTTGGGATTTAGGAGATCTTCGAGCTGATTTCGCAGAAGGTTCAAGAACACTGAACAAAGCTAACAGTTTTTTTCTTCTTACTAAATAACTTGTCAGTTCTACACTTGGCTAAGTATAAATTTACAAACATAACATACAAAAATGGCAGGCAAGCTGTAGGTAAGGTATAGTCACCTGCATATCCATTAATATCTGCCACAGCGGAGCGTACAAAAAGGGTGACACTATTTCCCGGCCGTACAATACCGACATGGAAATACCGGCCTGGTATTTCGTGTACACACCCAAAGAAACTCTTCCTAGTTTGACACCAGGGCCCAATTGAATATAAAAATTAATTGAATATATTTTTATAACGGGTCTGCTTCGGGTCTGGATGGGTTACGTCCTCAGCATTTAAAGGAGTTGATCTCTGCTTCGGCTGGAGATAATGGACAGAAGGTTTTAGCGTCGCTTACCAGGCTGTGTAATTTCTTGTTAAAGGGTATGCTCAATCCAGAGGTCTGTCCTTACCTGTATGGTGCGTCTCTTTGTGCGTTGTCTAAGAGCGATGGGGGTGTAAGACCTATTGCTGTGGGGAGCACGATTCGTCGGCTGGTAGCGAAGTTGGGTTGCCGTGCTGTTAGGGATAGAATGGCGGTTTTCCTTCAGCCATGTCAGGTTGGATTTGGTACTCCCTTGGGGTGTGAGTCAGCCATACATGCCGCAAGACAGTTCGCGGTCGTTTCTGCTGGTACTGATGCTGTCATCCTGAAATTGGATATAAGGAATGCTTTCAATAGCGTTGAAAGGGATGTCCTTCTAAATGAGGTTAAGGAGCATGCGCCTTCTTTGTATCCTTTCCTTTTCCAATGTTACTCATCTCCGAGCAACCTCTTTTATGGTGACAGCACTATATTGTCGCAGGTTGGAGCTCAGCAGGGGGACCCTTTGGGTCCTTTGATTTTTTGCTTAGCCATACAGAAGGTAATAACTTCATTGGAGTCTCCTTTCAATACTTGGTACCTGGATGATGGGACTCTGGGGGGAAGTCCTGACATAGTGCTCGGGGATTTGAGCAGGATTTTGCCGGCTCTGAGGGCTGTTGGATTAGAGGTGAATTCTAGAAAATGTGAAATATATCCTTGTGGTCCTGGGGCGATGGCGTCCTTATCAAGTTTTCAGTCGTTTTTACCAGGTATGGCTGTAATGGATGAGTCATCTTTTTCGCTTCTCGGGGCGCCGCTTTTTCCCGAGGGTGTTGGTTTGGCTGTTCGGGCTAAAGCTTCGGCATTAAGCGTTTCTTTGAAACACTTAGAACACCTTTCGTCGCATGTTTCCTTGGTGTTACTGCGTAATTGTTTGTCAATGCCTCGTGTAACGTATATTTTGAGAACGGCACCAATTTGGATGTTCAAGCAGGATATAGCGCAGTTTGATCTCGTCATCAGGCAGGGTCTGGAGTGCGTTCTGAATGTCACTTTAAACGACACTCAGTGGTCTCAGGCATCGCTTCCGATTCGCCACGGTGGGTTGGGGGTCAGACGTATTTGTGATGTGGGGCTTGTAGCTTTTCTGGCTTCCGCCTATGCGTCAGTGGATCTTGTCACTCGTATACTCACACATGATGGTGATAATTTCCAAGTCCCTTTCTTGTCCGAGGCGTTGGGCGAGTGGTCATCTGTTTTGCCTGGGGGTGAGCGTCCTGAAGTTCTGGGGTCACAGAGGCTTTGGGATGACTTATTGTGTAAGCGTACTCATGTAAATTTGTTGGAGGGTGCGGTTGGGAGTGATATAGCTAGACTGAAGGCCGTTGCGGAGCCTGAGTCGGGGGCCTGGTTACACGCGTTGCCTTCTCCTCATTTGGGGACGCTGCTGGATAACGACACTTTAAGAATTGGAGCTGCGTTGCGTCTCGGGTGTAAAGTGTGCGAGCCTCATCAGTGCGTGTGTGGTGTGTTGGTAGAGGCAAATGGACATCATGGTCTCAGTTGCTCGCGCTGTGCGGGTCGGTTCTCGAGGCACTGGGCGATTAATGACATAGTGCGTCGTGCTTTGGTCTCTATTAATGTGCCGTGTATATTGGAGCCGCAGGGTTTGTGCCGCACTGATGGGAAAAGACCAGATGGACTGACTCTGGTCCCTTGGGTGAGGGGGCGTAGCCTGTTATGGGACGCGACTTGTGTGAGCACATTTGCGGCCTCGCATCTTGGTAGTACAGCGCGGGTCGCGGGTGCTGCTGCGGAGAGTGCAGCGAGGCTTAAGCACGGCAAATATTCGGAGCTTAAGAACAATTACGACTTTGTACCTATTGCAGTCGAGACTGCGGGGCCTTGGTGTATCGAAGCAAAGAGTTTCGTTAGGGATCTGGGGCGGCGTATGAGGGACAGGGGCGGCGACCCGCGGTCCGGTTCTTATCTGGTGCAGCATATATCTTTAGCGATTCAGCGGGGCAATGCGGCAAGTATTTATGGTACTTTTGGGTCTGGTTTGCATCGGTCTGGGGATTGCTTTGGGGTTTAGATTAAGTTAGGTTAGACTAATGACGAAGCATGTTGCGGATTTACAATTTGTTTTGTTGACGAAGCCTGTTGCGGATCTACAATTTGTTCTGTTGACGAAGCCTGTTGCGGATATTGCGTTGTTTTGAATTCTAAATTGAATGCATGAATAAATAAATATTATTGTTTAGCTATAAGATTGAATATTAAAGTACAGCTAATAATATGAGTGAATTTCAATACAAAATCGCTAATACTATTAGTTTGTATTTTATTATGCAATCGGGCCCAGTTTGTACGGGTATGTACACGAAATATAGGTCTGTATTTCCATGTCGGTATTATCCGTGCCGGTAAATAGTGTCGCCCTTCAAAAATATCTAGCATGTCCTGCTGGCCCTAGAAATAGAGTCATGTCAGATATTTATGCACGCTTAGTGTGTCAGATATTGGTGCTGTTGATGAGTGACACTCTTTTCCGACCCGGATAATACCGACATGGAAATACCGACCCTATTTGACAGGAACCTGACAGGAGCTTCTATGGGCGTGTACACGAAAAACAGGGCCGGTATTTCCATGTCGGTATTATCCGGGCCGGGAAAGAGTGTAACCCCTGTTTCTTATGTAGGTACCTAGCAGCATCCCAGAATATCACATAGGTTGGTTTTCATCTCGATATTTCCACTGAATTAAAATTACAAATACCTAGTCATTTAGTGTTTTAATTCAATTGCAAGATGTAGTTAACGTGGCGTCATAAAGGGAAACAGTAGATTTTATATCATTGGTAATAATCCAACTTATTACCTACTTTCCTTTTATAACCATACATAACAATATTATTAGCAGTGTCAGTCAAAAAATATTAATATCAAGCGTTAAATGTTCAGCCAACAGTAAAACACAAACAAACCGTACCAATATCACGGCAATAAACAAACATAACAAATAACACTTTATTACATCACACTGCAAATCGTATAAATACGACACCATCTTAACTCTGCGGACGGACAAATCACGAACCAGCACTTTCCCATTACATCTCTAAGTATTTTCCTTACACTAGCGCCACGGTATAACTGTATGATAACTTTGCAATCCGAATGTGCTTTGCGATAGACAAAATAGACGATATTAACTGACAGATGCTACTAATGTTCCCGCCATTTCGCGCCGGCCAATGGGAGCGCCACATTTTTTTCTACCATAGACAACAGCTGCGTGTTTTCGTATAATATTAACGCATGTTATTGGGTGTTTTTGTAAATACATTTTGCGGTTGGGGTGTTTTTTCGACGATGATTTGTGTATGATGATGTTAGATAGGGGATTCTCTTGTAGATTGATATTTTAGGGATCAAATTATTAGGGACGCCATCTTTGGCGGAAACGCACAATGGGATTTAATTATCTCGGAAAATAATTTATTACAAACGGGATTGAGATACGCTCCAATTTATATGTCTATATATACATTATTATTCAAGAAGATAAACGTTAATTATTGAAGTTTATGGATACCGAAAAAAAAATCGAGTTTGGACCAGAGACTCTTTAATCTTTATCCCGGAAAAATGCACAGTTCCCGATGGAACAGCGCGCGATTACCGCGACGAATTCCACGCGGGCGAAACCACGGGGAAAATCTAATAAAACTAAATATCTTAGCGCTATATTTTCCAATAATTTCGACAAAATTTAAACGCGTCCCAAAACTGTCTTGACAGGGGAGGATGGGGGTATATTACCATACAAATTAGCACCGAGGGTAGCTCGGGGAGATAAGGCACGTCCGCACCAGGTGAGAGTGATGCGTGAAAACTGCGTGGAAATTATGTGAAAATTGAATTATTTTCTGTAGCTTTGTGACTGAGCCGTCATCATCATCATGTCAGCCGGAAGACGTCCACTGCTGGACATAGGCTTTCCCAAGGCTCTCCACTCAGACAGGTCTTGTGCTTTCCGCAGGTGTAGTAATTGTACGACCTGGTCACTGCTTGACCGATTTTGTACGACCTGATAATTCAATCACATGTCACTTGGAGTACGGGTCAAGCTTTATCATCCTGTACCAATAATTTTCAAGGTGCTACTGGACAACCTGATATTGTACGACCTAATAATCGGAGCACACCTTTGACAGCAAGCAATCGATTCTCACGAATGATCATTTGTTTTTCGTGTACACCAAAGATTAATAAATTTAGTAAAAAATAACTTTATTTGGTCCTGGCGCTTCGCCGGCCGCTGCCGCGGCACGCTCGCTACGCTCGCTCGGCTCGCGCATTGTAGTCCCAATTGGACCTGACACAACCTAACACAAATCTATAGTGATTAGATTCGATTGGATTCCGATTATAACGACGTACAATAACAGGTCGAGCATTAACAGACCGAGCAAAAATGTTTACACCCTAATAATGCACGACCTAATTTGTACGACTTGATAATTCAAATCCTAAATGAGTTCGTATTATCAGGTCGTACAGTGATGGCTGAGCAGTACAGGGTCGAGCATTACTGGTCCCCCTTTCCGCATCCACCGCGATCCCGCAATCCTAACCAGAAGGGCTACTCCGAAACACAACGTTCGAAGTTCGTGTCGTGCGATCCCTCTCACACTTATACTATTTAATACGAGAGCGAGAGGGATCGCACGACACGAACTTCGAACGTTGTGTTTCGGAGTAGGCCTTCAGGTCGTCGCTCCATCTTGTTGGAGGCCTACCGACAGCTTGTCTTCCGACGCCACGCTCGACGCTCTCAACGCTCGTCACCCCGACAACCTGGGCAGGTTGAGTGGTCGGAGCGTCCCTATCCCGAATCGGCCTTTACAGTCTGAACGCAGGTGTCATCGTGATGCTACATGATCTGTAAAGATGTCAAGGCCTAATTATTATATTGTAATTTTTATACTATAGTTTTAAGTATCCATACTAATATTATAAATGCGAAAGTGTGTTTGTATGTTTGTCCGTCTTTCACGCCGTAACGGAGGGACGGATCGACGTGATTTTTGGCATAGAGATAGTTTATGGGCCCGAGAGTGACAAAGGCTACTTTTTATCCCGGAAAAATCCATAGTTCCCGAGGGAACAGCGCGCGATAACCGAATTCCACGCGGGCGGAGCCGCGGGAAAAAGCTAGTTATATTATAATTTTTATACTTACTATAGTTTTAAGTATCATCATCATCATCATCCCAGCCTATATACGTCCCAATGCTGGACACAGGTCTCCTCTCAGAATGAGAGGGATTGGGCCATAGTTCCCACGCGGGCCCAGTGCGGATTGGGAACTTCACACGCACCATTGAATTGCGAAGGTTTGCGCAGGTGTAATTCCGCACATGAATTTCGAAAAACTCAGAGGTGCGAGCCGGGGTTTGAACCCACGACCCTCTGCTTGAGAGGCGATAGGTCAAACCACTAGGCCACCACGTAAGTATTACATTTATAATTATTTCATTTTGAAAACATTACTTTATTGGTAAAAAGTTTTTAGACACAATTTTATACAAAGTCGGTTATTTTTGTTAATCCCGGGGAATGCCAACAGAACTCGATTTTCACCAGCTTGCTTTTCTCCCAAGTCTCTTGCGGTGCATTCTTCTTGGCAATGATAGTCTTTCCGAAAGGGTAGTTTAAAAAAATTACGTGTAAAAGTGCCCATATCGGCCTATTTACTGAATAAATGATTCGAATTATGAACAACAATATTTTTAACACAGCGCTTACTAAGCAAAACCTTCAAAACCAAATCCACCCTAAAACTGTTAGGTGTAACCCATCAAACTAGGATCATATTAAAAGCCCGGGGCAAAGCCTACCTTATAATCATGGGACATTAACCATTGCCACGGGAAAATGACCTTTTTTCTCCCTTGTTTAAGTTTAAGGCGTATTGAGTTATTTTTACATAGAGTAAGAGAAATGGGTTCTTAGCATGCGAGAGTGTTTTGTTTTTAACCGACTACGACTGCGAGGAGAGCTATTTTCGAGGGATCTATGCGTATTTCTTTGGTCCTCGCTATGGCTTAAACGGGAGGACGATTTGCAACATGGTTGCAAATCAACACAGTTGCAGATGGTAGGACCTTGTGCAAGGTCTGCCCGGATTGCTACCATCATCTTGCTCGCTAATCCTGCCGAAATGCTTGCACTGTTGTGTTTCGGCGCGGAGAGTAAGACAGCCGGTGAAATTACTGGCACTTGAGGTATTCCAACTTAGGCCTCTAGGTTGACAACTTTGATGAATTATACCTGTAGATTCACAATCGCGCGCCCAAATATGTCCGAGCCAAATGAGCGCCAGAGGTAATCACTGGCCTAAAATCACTGGTTCAGATCACCGGGATAGGTTAGGTCGATAGGTTGGTCGATAGGTCGATCGGTAGGTCGATAGTAGGTAGATAGGTTGGTAGAATGCTCGCCTGCCACTTTGGTAAAATTGGCCTTCTTTTTTCTCAGTACGTTGTTTTCAAGTGTCAAGCGTTGTGGAGTTTTGCCGCTAGCGAAATTCGCCCGTAATAGAGTAAAGACTAGGTTCAAATTTCGTCTCGTATTGTTTTAATTATTTTGTGTGAGATGATTTTATTTATCACGCATATAAATCAATAGTTCTGACATTCCTTGAAGGGGATTTTGTTCGGCAATGTGCGTCCTGGTTTAAATGTCATTGGTTGACAACGCATTTGCATCTGCCTAGAATTCAATACAATACAATTTCGTTCTTTTCAATATCTTTTTCTTTTGTAATGCTTTGTATATACTTTTGTCACGAATAAATGATTTCTTTCTTTCTTTCTTTCTTTCTTTCTTTCTTTCCTAGAGGCCTAAGTTGGCCTATATACTATACTATAGAGGCCTATACCCCTGGTGTTGCAGATGTTTATGGGCGGTGGTGATCTCTTACCACCAGGAGACCCACTTGCTCATTTGCCTTTCAGTCGTATAAAAAAATATGAGGTATACTAGCTTTTGCCCGCGGCTCCGCCCGCGTGGTATTCGGTTATCGCGCTGTTCCCTCGGGAACTGTGCATTTTACCGGGATAAAAATAGCCTATGTCACTCTCAGGCCCATAAACTATCTCTATGCCAAAAATCATGTCAACCCGTCGCTTCGTTACGGCGTGAAAGGCGGACAAACATACAAATACACTTTTGCATTTACATATAATATTAGTATGGATTAGATTTCTTAAAACTGTAGAAACGACATATAATATTTCAAAACGGAAAATGGCAAAAAGAGGGGTGTTAGAAGTTTGATGCCTATAGCATTTTAGCTCTCAAAGACCCATATCGATGTAGTTTTTTATGTGAAAGTGAGTTTGCGGCAATTTTTAGCTATGCTTCAAGGTGTGTCAGGTGTTCTAAGAAATTGAACTTTGTTGACAATGTCTAATTTTCCAACTCCTCCCCTCTATCGAAAATACAAACTGAAATATAGATGCACAGAAAAACCAGAAAAATAAGACCAGCGCTGGCAATCGAACCCAGGTCCTCGGCATTCCGTGCCGCGTGCTATACCGCTACACCACCGCTGGACAACGGTACAGACACGATTTTCCCCTATGCACCACATATCTCAGCTTGTTTGTTTCTTATTTAGTCGCTTAAGCAGCGACACTAGCGACATCTATTCTGTAGCCCTCATCGAGAAACTTTCAGCACCCCTTTGGAACTAACCGCTCACCCGGACAAGAGATGTCGCTACTAAGCAAACAAATTAAGATTAATTTTTGGAATCTTTTTGTATTTTTTATTTCCACTCCAAATGTTACGTTTACGTAAAACCCATATCGAAAATACAAACAAACCTCCCCTACCCCCCTTCCCCTCACCTCTAAGTTGTTTATAAATACAACAAAACATAAAAACAAAACTGCTTTTTTACAAAAGCTCTATCAAATTTCAAGTTTGACCTCTCTCGCTCTCGACTACTCAAGAGGCCACTGGAGGCCGAAAGCTTCCTTGAAGCTCGAAGCCGCGAGGGTCGTGAAGCCAATAGAAAGCTTTTGAAATATGATATTCCCGATTTGCATTTTAAAAGGACGGACGATATTGAAGTTCAGGTTGATATTGCTTTAGAAAAAATGTCAAAGTAGAGTTTGCTTGGTTTTTAGAATTCTGTATGCAAGGGTTAAGAGAGAGAGAGAGAGAGAGAGAGAAACATTTATTTATACATATTCGATAGACACAAAAAATACATTAGATGGAAAGAATTAAAAATAACATCGAACAGTATAAAGTGGGCCCCACTCAGCATGATGTTACGGCAAGCCGCAACGCTGTTTTTCAGTGGGACCCATTTATAAAAACTAAAACATAATAAATACAACACAATACAATACAATATGACGACACGAACGCCAGCGGAAGGAAGTTCGCAAGTAAACTAACGAAAAGATAACGTTAAGAGAAGTTTCCCTGCCGACCGCGTGGCCGCGTTAGGTATCCCCCCCCCCCCCCCCCCCGCTTCTCCGCTTCCCGCTATTGTATATCGAGATAGCTGTAGGCTTTTCAAGATTTGGGCGGTTGAATTTTGGGTTTCGTTGTCCTCATATTATACGAAAAGTACGTAGTAAGTAGCACAGAAATCAATGATATTTTACAATCAAGATCTTTATTATATTTTCTATGCCTGTGCTTTTTTAGATTTTCGTAAAAATGCTTAAATAGTCTGTAATTCTCGTGCAAAGTTGTCATCTTTTTCTGTCGACTGTTGTTGAGCTCCTGTAATTCTGATATTACACATTAATATCTGAAAATCTGAATCTGAAAAACCACAGGCATAGATAATTACAACTAGTCCATACTTACAAAATTTCATCTACTTTTGTTGCCTACTTTTCAAATGAGACGGGGACTACGTTCGTATGGAGAATGGAACGAAGAGGGTTCTCTTAAAGCCGCGGGTTCACGGTGGATGCAGGCCCGCTTCCAACCGAAGCAACTGGAGGTAGGGGACACCTGAGTCCAGCAGTGGACGTTCGGCTGAGATGATGATGATGCAAAACAATTATTATAAACATTTCAACATTATTGTGGCTTTCTAAATTCGCCAAAATAATCCCATTTTTAAACTCCTTCAATACCTACTTGATACCTATTGTAACGGATAACTCACGTCTTAAATCGAGTTTAGCCCAACATGTTTCGCGCATGTGTGTTTGTAGTGCGCGTGTTACGGCAGCCGCCGGGTCGCGTGCTCCTATGGAGAAGGGCTACGAAATAGTCCGAAACACGTTAAGCTAAACTCATTTAAGACTTGAGTTATCCGTTACAATATCATTTAATATGAGTGAGTCTCACGGTAATTTCATGTCCTTCAATAAAATCCCCGAATTTAGGCTTTCAGAATTTCAGTTTTCAAGCAAGCAAAGCTACGGGTAGAAACTAGTATAAAGTACGTGGTTTGTGCTGCGTCAACAAAATAGCGTCACATGTGAAGAACTACGTCAAACTTTGTCTTTTATTGGATCAGATATTGGAGTTTTTCGCTGAATTCGGAGGAAAACGTAATATGGTTTGGCGGTAACTTACACCCTCGGTTTGTCGATAAATACAAATGGCGACGATAACACAGCTTCGACTTTCCTCTTCCAATGGACTGATTTTAGAAAATATATCACATATCTGATACTAACTAACCTAATTGACAAGATTTCATATTTCTAAGACTATAATTTGATTCGTTCTCTGTATTCTGTATGGAAATAGAAAGACGCTGATATTTTTAAAATTTCGCTACGATTATTAATTAATTTATTACAATTTTTTTAAGATGTACTTATTCTAAAAGGGCATAACTCCAAAATTACGATACAAGAGATCCATTACATTTGTCTAGTCTCCATTAAAAAAAGATCACGTATTATTCTCCTTGATGGTGACCTTAAGGCTTGGGCCAATGTCAGTTGCGAAAAGATCACGTAAGTCATGCGTAAATCTGACGTAGACGTTGTCAAAATTATGTCAGCTCCTTTTTCTGGTGAAAAAGGCAAAGGAAACATATCTATTCTGTCGTAGTATTGGCAAATTCAGATACATTTTTAATTTTTTTTAAATATGGAGAAATAAATTATAATAAATATTTTCCCATGTTCAGGAGGAAAAACTCTTTCGATTCCTGTAGTAATGTACAGGTGTTGAAAAAATGAAATCTTGTCAGTTGTAGCTACTTTCAATTTTTAAAAATTTTCGTAGAACACAATTGTCGGTGAACTGAGCAGTCGAGGAAAAACAAATTCTGCGAAATGACAAATTCAAAGAGCTACTTGTCATCGAGTGAAGTTCAATGTATCGTGTTTGTATTTGTAATATTTTACAACATTTATTTCACCTTATCCGATTACAAAAAACAATTTGAATGTATACAGTTGAATAAGAAATTGCTTGGTTTAAGATACTGAAGTCTAAAAACTGTCACTTATTCGCACTTTCGTTTGTTGTCGCTTACACCATTTCACCGCCACAAGCACTCCCGTGACACGCCTTTAAACATCTTGTTAGTAAGCACCAAATACGTACATTTATAAATATAAATAAGGTGAAAAACCTTACGGATATAATACTTTGCAATACAATGGGGTTACAAATGTTTTGCGTCGGCCGTTGTCACTTCAATGTAAATCGCGAATGTAATTTGTGAGAGCCTTTGTCGCTTTGCCTTTTTTCACGTTTTTGTCGCTTCGCCGTTTTTGCCGATGAAAGGACGTGGTAAGAAATCGAATTAAACGTACTGTTGTTATGTGGATAAATCAATTTGTTTGTAAGCTTTAATTGTGAAATGGAACTTGTGCATTGTTGTTGTAGTAAGCGGCTTATGATTAAGCCTTGTGTTATCTTTCATAATGTAGATTTTACTAAATAATGGTATTTAGGTCATACATATCTTAGGTTGCTTTAACTGAAAGCAACCTAAGAAATTTATGCATAGGAAAAGTTCGTGTCTAGATTCCTGTCCATCGGCTTCCCTACACAAACCTGCGAAGCAATTCAATGGTGCGTGTGAAGTTCCCAATCCGCACTGAGCCCTCGTGGGAACTATAGCCCAAGCCCTCTCATTCTGAGAGGAGGCCTGTGCCCAGCAGTGGGACGTATATAGGCTGGCATGATGAGATTTACTTTTAATTTACGATCCTTTTTTTCCTGTTTTGGTTGATTTTTCCGAGGATTATGTGGTGGATACAGACAGTCGTTGTTTTAGACAGATGGTGCAAATTATTGGAATTCAAAAATCGATCCAAATAATCATAATTCGTACAAACTTTGAACTCCTTTTTAACATATTCAGGGGTGGAATTTCAGAAAACGTTAATGTGCCTATATGTGTTTCTTTTGCCTGCAACTTCGTAAGGGAGACCGAGGAGAGTAGTGATAACGGCGATTTTTAAGAACTTTATAAACTTACTAACTACCCTAATGGTAAATGGCTTAATGGTTATTTCAAACTGCAAGATTTTTTTTATTCGACTGGAAGGAAAACGAGCAAGTGGGTTTCCTGGTGGTAAGAGATCACCACCGCCCATAAACATCTGCAACACCAGGGGTATGTTATTTTAATTACAAAAAACTATATTATTGGACATAACTCTGAAGCTACTAGTGCCTTGGTATGTAGTATTAATTAATGAAATACTTAAATATAATTAAAGACCCTGAATTTTGTAGTTTTTGCAGCCGCGCCTTCTGGCAAAGCATCTTCTTTTGTAAAAAGTGCAACAATGGTTGTGTGACAAACTCTCGCGCAGCGGGGTGTACTTCACGTTGTAATTTCTTTTTATTATAACTAGCTTTTCTTCGCGGCTTCACTCATGTATACCATTAGGCTGCGTTTCCACCAGAGATGCGAGAGCGTTGCAAAGTATGTGTTTGGCAACCAACAGAATATTCCACCAACCAACCAATCAAAACCAACCAATCTTAATCTTAATTTGATTGCTTAATAACGATATCTCTTGTCCGGGTGAGCGGTTAGTTCCAAATGGAATACCAAAAGTTTCTCGATGAGGGCTACGGCATAGATGTCGCTAGCGTCACTGCTCAAGTGACTAAATAAGAAACAAAACACACGTTACAAACACGTTACAATTTTTTTTTCAAAGACTTAAGCTAGCGATGGATAATGCCAATGTACGATCTTTCTTTCTTTTGAACGATTGACACTAGCGCCATTTTAAATTTAACGTCAACACGTGACATTGTATCCTACTTTATCCTGCTAATATATATGTGAAAGTTTGTAAAGTCTGTTTGTTACTTTATCACGTCTAAACCGCTGAACTGGTTTAGATGAAATTCATCATACTGATAGTTTGAAAACTCGATTCTCGAGGCCATAGGCTAAACCGCTAGGCCACTAGGCTTTTTGTTAGATACCATTGTAAAAATACTAAATTCGATTAGGGTAAGACTCGCGCTTGGCCAGTTTTGTTGCACGTGCAAAAGGCTTTAGATTATGACAAATTGCGTCAACATAAAGGAACCTTCTCTGGACCATTAGGGTTGTTCTGAGTGTCACCCCACTCCCTTTGCGAGCACCTTGGAGGCTGGTGTAAGGGGGAGGAGATCGCATTCCATTTTTCAAAGTTTCATCAAAGTCAAAATATCTTTATTAAATTTAGGCAACAACAATTACCTAAGTTATATCTACAGCGTGTATTTTTGATACTACCTCAAACTTTACGGGTAGTTAGTGAAGGCCCTAATAATTACATTTTATTATGTTTTAGTAAAAAAAAATGATTTAAAATTTTCCTTACAAAATTAATTCGCATTGCTACGCACTACGTGATACTGTTTTGTTTTTATTCAAAACGTCACACTTGTACTGTAATGCGTACAATAATTTTGATATGAGACTAAAACGTTCTCTGACAGCTGTCACGTCAACAAGTGCGACGTTAAATACCTACGCAAACCAAGTATAGGTACAGATTAAAAACCCAAGCAAGCGACAGATTTTAAAATTGAACCATAAGCGAAACGAGTAGTTCAAAAGAAGTATACTGAGCGTATCGCCGAGGGTTTCAAGGCACGAGATGCTGATTAACTTTACAGCCGAGTAAAACACAATTTTTCATCTTACTACAGCCAGAATAATAGTAGAGGGAAGAAATCATACTTAAGTTGATATTTACCTCGCTATTTTCTATAAATTGTACCATTCGCGGAAAATCCATTACACAGGGTGTGGTCGGGAAAATTCGTGAACACCCTGTTATTGTCGAGGGCGAGGTCGCTAATTAATTATTTATTTTGCTTTATTTGTGCTGCAATTATATTGGGGTAATTTGATGGAGATTGCTGTCGCTTCTATACCTACTTTACTTATAGTACATTTTTAAAACAAGTTTACTGAGTGGAATCTAAGATTTTTAGGTCTACTCGGGATTTGATTTTGTAGGGGAGGGACTACTGGGTGACCTTAGCCTCTTAGTATAAGATCCCGCTATACAACGACCTTCACCGAGCTGGTTAATGGATGAAAATATTTTATATCCAATTAAATATATCAATAAAAATATTGCAAATGGGTTGTCTAAAAAATTTCAGTCCAGAATAATTTTAATTAACAATTGAAAAAAAAATTTTTTTTAAACGTTTCACTGGTTTGGTTAATAGACAAATTCCATACGAATCGAAAGTAAAAATCCCATAGAATATGCAAACGTATATAAACAGATAAATCGATACTAGTGACTACTTGCACCGGTGTGGTTAATAAATTTAAGTTTAATTAAAATAAAGATTATTTCATTACGAATACGGTGGTATAGGGTTGTCTGCGAAAAATCAGTCCTGAATTCCGGTTGTCGAGTTTTAAAAAGTAAAATATTACTGCGAGTGAATGCGTGCGACTGTATGTACCTACCTACCTAATCCACAATATTCCAAATATTAATTGAGTTAGTTTGAACCTTTACCTACCTACGTTACCTACACTCCTTGCATGCACCTTTAATTTTAATAATTGTCAAACCTAATAGTAGAAATCTTTTCACTTTTATACAAACAAGAAACACGTTTCAGTATTCTAAAAAAAAAATCACCCTTAACGTAAAACCATAAACAAAAAAGCAAGCTCTTAATAAATCAATTTACGCTTTTAAAATTCAAAACCAGTGGCAACCCAAACTGAAGTGCCCTTATCTTTACAAACAATTGTTTATTGTTTAAATAACAAACAGCCAAAAACCGAATTACGCCTCTATGGCACGCGTGCAAACAAAACTTAAACAACAAAATTATTACGATCCCGAAATGAATGTATTTCAAACTTAACCAGGGGTCTTATAATACTGGTCGTTAAACACTCAAATTTAACTAGATCTCTGTATGTTTTAATAGTTGTATGTGTGTAGGGATCTAGTTATGATGGTTGTTAATACCAATGCGACTTGAGCTCTATGGCTACTTTAAATCCATCAAAGGAGAGTTATTTTTAATATTGCGCTGGTTACAATAGTCTTTGTACTGCAGTCATTACACTGGTCAGTTTGCGGTTGACAGCTGATGTCCGTTTGTCCTTTGTAATTACAATAAATTTTAGGTTATTTTCGTAGCGCCGAAACTAACCTCAAATTTCTAAAGCGCGGGAAAAGTGACAGATGTCAAAGAGTTTTTTTAAGAAAGTTGCTTTGTAAGTGGCCAGTGTTTCCTGTAGTGACCGCTTGTAGTTCTTTTGTATTGTTGGTATGTTTGGACACGTGTTTGGTCTTACACAGCTGATGCCAGGTGTGGCTAATGCTGCTATATGTAAATAAATGTTGCCGCATGTCTAAATGGCAATGATTTAAAGTTGTTTTGTGTTAATCGTACAAATAGGCGTGTATTGTGGTATATTGAAAATCGAACATTTTTTGTTGTACAACATGTCATAGGTTTTTTTTATATGATTGATTTGCTAGGAAGATTAGGAGATGCTGCGTTGACTGAATCCCCTATATTGGGGAGGTATAACACCAAACTAGGATTGTAACAAAGGCTAAGAAAACAGAGGCCGAGGATGGATGCATAAGCGCAGTTTTACAGAGGTGAAGGTGAAAGTAGAATAAATATAAATTCATTATTAATAAAAAAATGATTTTTATTTTATTTCAAGGTAAGTACTTGCTCTCTTTTTACAAGAACTAGTATTAACTAATACCTACCTAAATAAAATAGGAAGAGACCAATTTACGGAGGCATGTGTGAAGGCGGAGGCACGATTTCTTACGGAAATTGTAGC
This sequence comes from Choristoneura rosaceana, assembly GCA_037349165.1. Lineage (NCBI taxonomy): Eukaryota > Metazoa > Arthropoda > Insecta > Lepidoptera > Tortricidae > Choristoneura > Choristoneura rosaceana. The sequence continues at coordinate 7,666,614 of JAZBNJ010000046.1, read as the reverse complement.
AGTCGGTAGTAGCGGAGGTGAAGTTTCGTTTTAACTCTACTAACCAGGGGCAGCAATTTTTTTAATCATATGATTCTAAATTCCATTTGGAAAAATTAAAGAAATATCAGACCGTGTGTATCTTCAAAACTCCTTCTTGGATTATTTTTTGACTATTTATTCAGTTGTGAAAATTAACTTTATGCTAATTTTGAGCATTAAACTACCGTGAGACTCACTCATATTAGTGATATGATATTGTAACGGAGTCGCGCGAGCAGAGCGGTGGCGCGTAGTGCGCGTGTTGCGGCAACCGCCGAGTCGCGTGCTCTTGTGAAGAAGGGCTACGAAATAGCCCAAAACATGTCGAGCTAAACTCGATTTAAGACGTGAGTTATCCGCTACAATATCATTCTATGCTAATTTATAGAGGCCTTTTTACTAACTACCCTTAATTTTTGCGGTTATCCTAAAAATACACGCTGTAATTATGATTTTTACACATTACAATTAAATTTTAAAATACTCTGTACTTAATTAAATATGGAACACAACATACTAAAAGTAACTTTCAAATTAAGTCTCTAATAGAACCAACACTTACCTATGTAGAGTTAGTTAAACACAAGTTACCCCACACAAAAGGTAAAAAAAAACAACCTCCCACGCACCACATTGACAAATCCTATTAAACAAAACTATACCGCCTCCGCATTACAATACAAAAAAATAGCACAACATATCAACAAGCAAGTCACTTTACATTCATGCCTTAGCTTTTGGCGGTGTCGGTAAAAAAAATCAATATGTCACTCGCTCCACAAAAGTGGCTATTAACGTCAAAATATTTTGAAAACGGAACGTCGCTTTGACACACCGCGCGGCTGTGTGGCCTTTTGGCGCTTACCTGAGTCTGACGGAAATTAAAACGTTTTTGTCTATGGATTTTTTCTAAAGATTTTCCTTAAGTTTTTGACGTATTTTGACTTAATTTTAAACGCGAAGTTTATTTATCTTAGTGTTAGTATGTAACATCTTTCGTTAGTGTTTAGATTCTTAATACCTAAATATATTTTACTCACAAATTTAAAAGTAGATTAGTACAAGAAGAGCATAAAACGAGCCATTTTACCCGAGACGTTCATAGAGCCACCGCCGAGCTGGTACGGCGAGGGTGGATTGGATATGTCGAGGGGAAATTGAGTGTAATAATAATAATAATAATAATGTCATTTAATTCAGATTATTATCCATAGTTTGTCAGTTACAAAGCCTTATTATTATGTTAGTACTTAAGTAAAATTAAAACTTCGTTAAAAACAATTCAATATTAGCTACTTAGTTAAGAATTGGTCGCTACATGCAAGCGATTCCAATGGACGAGTAATACACGAGTTTTACACTCTCCTTTTCACACCGATTGAGAGGAACTTAAATAGCAACAGTGGAAACAATTGTTCACTTAAGGACTATAACTTATAATACTTATAGGTACCTTTTATTTTTCATGCATTTTCAAATTTTAGAAGCTTAGTTTTATTTTGATTGATTTTTAGTTTCACATAGAATAACAATTATTAAAAAAAAAATATATAAACTTTTTTGTGGCTATTAACACCTGTATACCTTTTTCTTAAACGAAGATTTTACTTTATGCACTAGAGCATAAAAATTTATTTTATGTCGCCTAGATTCAGCATAAATACCAACTTTATGAGCATGAAAAGTAAAAACCCTATTATATATTTAGTTTATCATTATTTTATTTGATTTGCTACGAATTTTTAATAAATAAAGTAAATAATAAGTGGACTAAGAGCGGGTTTTATACAACTCTACCTAGAGCATTGAAATGTAACATATATCTTTAGGTTTTTGCACATGAAAAAGGTAGATAATATGTCTTAAATTACCAACAAAGTCGCCTGGCCATTTTGGATACAGAATAACTTCAAATGGTTTGACATTTTGCCGCGGTAACAGTCGGATGTCTCTGTCTGTTCTCTGTGTAAAGACAGAGAGATTAGACTGTCACTCGTGCATACTAGCCCTTCGTTTTCAAGTCCACATTCGCAATTTAACAAGGTTATTGATTGATTACTCAAAAAAAAACTCAAAAGTAACGGCATCTCGCCTTTTGGCCGCCCGTGGTCGCATAGACAAGGTTTTTGCATGCACCAACTTTTTCTAGCCAGCAGGGGACCAGCGCTTTGGCTTTACAGTGCCGCTGACGTCGGTGCGCTATGGTTAAACGTTCTAAAGTTGTAATGTTTGTATTGAAGGCGATTTAGTGCAATTCGGTATTATTTCCGGGGGTATGAATTTATTGTGGGTATTTTATTGTCAACTTCTTGTTGCAACCGCAATGTTTGCATCACGCGGGAATTTTGACTTATCTAGGAAAATAGTAGGGTAATAAAAAATCTGCAACCCAACCTGCAATCTGCTGCTGTAGTTTCTAGTAACTTTCGACAACAACAGTAGATAAACTAGGGAGGTAAACAAAATTCAGGGGGGGCATCTGCCCTTCTTTGCCCCCCCCCCTGGGTAAGCCCCGTGCCAGTTCTTATATGCGAAATAAATCTTAACTTTAACAAAGTAGATGTATGCCAGTTGTTTCATTGCTTACCTACACTACCTAGGAATAATATAAAAAATATGTACAAAACGTTTACCACCTGGCCATTTTTTAACTATATTTATTATAATTATAAACTTTATAACATAAATGTCGAGTCAAAATTGATATGCAAAAGGATATTCAGACGAAGTTACCACGAACTCGTCACCAAAACAATTTAATTTAAATTCACTTGCTGCTAAAGAAAAACAAGAATCTATGGCAAAAAACCGAATCGCCGTTAAAAAATTGACACTCGAATAGAACGCGCGTTTAAATTTGAATCAAGATTTGAATTCGGAACGCTAAAGCCGGCCACACACGTCGCTGGCTGAAAATGGCGGCTTCATTTTGTTTATCTGCATTCTTTTTAAATTGCCTCGGACACGAGCTAAACGGTTGAAGAACCTCGGTTTATTGAATACTTAAACAACACTTTTTGATGGTGGAAAAGTAATTATCGTAGAAAGAGAGAAAAACATTAAACTCTTGAACTATGTAGTCATCCCATTTAAAGACTTTTTTTTAATTTTTGCAAGAAATATCAAACTAAAAATACATCTCAATATTCGTCTCAATAGAGGCGTATCTGAACAAGTCCTGATTTTTGACATTTATAAACGCTTGTTACAGCCTTAACTGAATTACGGTATACCTAGCTTTTGCCCGCGGCTCCGCCCGCGTGGTATTCGGTTATCGCGCGCTGTTCCCTGGGAAACTGTGCATTATTCCGGGATAAAAAATAGCCTATGTCACTCTCTGGCCCATAAACTACCTCTATGCCAAAAATCACGTCGATCCGTCTCTCCGTTACGGCGTGAAAGACGGACAAACACAAACACTCAAATATACAAACACACTTTCGCATTTATAATATTAGTATGGATTTCTAAGGACAAGTACCTACTTTAGCAGTTGAAACAACTACTTACAAGTAAGTTATAAAACCACTTACCATCGCATTACCTACAAAAATACAAAACGACACGATTAATAAATTCAAACATAAAACCATAACAATAAAACTGCAAAAATACAGATAATAAAGCCGCTATCCAACCACAATCTTAATCGGCTATTTCAATGCCAATGCACAAAACAGCCATTACTAAATAAAAACAATTTAGACAACAAAACAAAATTCTTACATAATACCAACGTACTACTCAACCGAAACAGTTCACCGGAAGTATTAATAGGCCGATTATACAAAAAAAAAACATCCGCTCAAATAGTGTGACACGAATAAAAATTAAAGAATTAAATCAGATTCCAACCCTAGTCATAAAAAAATAAACCCTTTATCTGTGGTCGCAGGATGGCGCGAATTCGAACGTCACCGTGACATTTGGACAAAATGGCGGCTAATTTGCAATCGGCTTGATTCAGATAAAGAATCAAAAGGTACAGCTTTTGTAAGTATTTCTGTGGCATCCGCATTTTTGTTTTACGTCAGTAGACACTGTAAAAACCAGATAATGAAATGTCAAAAATATCTATTATACTTACTGTAGGTATACTTAGCACGACACCTACATATGTAAGCAAAGAGCTTATATTTTGACTTTTACGTGGTACAACCATGACCGTACGAGAGAAACGTCTACGCCTACAAAAGTCCTCAGGAAAATACACGGTTTATGCAGTGTACTATCAAAGCCGCACCTTGATAATCTCATAATTATAATTTATTGAATCAGGCGTTACTTTGCGGAGGTCCATATCAATGAACTAAAATAATTTCTTTGCTCACCCGCGACCTTAAGATAGCTAAGTCTATGCAAATTATGCGTGTTCATGCAGTTCCTCCACCTCCACACTGTACGAACACACACAAATTACACAAACCCATCTATCACCACCACCACAACTCACTGACGCGTTTCGAACTCAACCAGAGCTCATCCTCAGAGTGACACAACCGTACACCATGCTACCAGTTGTTAGACTAACAAACCACCACCACTGTTTTAATTTGTCAAACAAAACAAAAAACTACCCGCAAAATATTAATAAATTTTAAATGTGATACAAAACTACCTTGATTTTTTAATTTTATTTATTTATTGTCAAGGCATGTTTAATAACTACCGTTGCTAAAATTAGACCCAAGCCGTAGCAAGGGAGATGACGCTAAATTTATTTGCTCATTAATAATAGACCCCATACTATTGTACCTAATTATCTCCATACATTCTAACACATCAATATCATCATGGAGATAATTAGGTACAATAGTATGGGGTCTATTATTAATGAGCAAATAAATTTAGCGTCATCTCCCTTGCTACGGCTTGGGTCTAATTTTAGCAACGGTAGTTATTAAACATGCCTTGACAATAAATAAATAAAATTAAAAAATCAAGGTAGTTTTGTATCACATTTAAAATTTATTAATATTTTGCGGGTAGTTTTTTGTTTTGTTTGACAAATTAAAACAGTGGTGGTGGTTTGTTAGTCTAACAACTGGTAGCATGGTGTACGGTTGTGTCACTCTGAGGATGAGCTCTGGTTGAGTTCGAAACGCGTCAGTGAGTTGTGGTGGTGGTGATAGATGGGTTTGTGTAATTTGTGTGTGTTCGTACAGTGTGGAGGTGGAGGAACTGCATGAACACGCATAATTTGCATAGACTTAGCTATCTTAAGGTCGCGGGTGAGCAAAGAAATTATTTTAGTTCACTCATAATTATACACTTAATTATTATAATTATCTTCGATACGGTGATGATGAGCAGTTAACTTTTCTTCTTCATCGAGCCGCAAATATCAACGCAGCAAAATATATTTCGCTTTCTATATTTTATCTCTGGATCAAATAATAAAAAGCAATCCAACTTCCAACGACCTAACAAGCTGAAACAAAATTAAAAAATTACGATCATACTTCAAATGAAACTGGCCATCGGATTTGGAGGACGGAAAATTCAAAAATAGAGTTCCGAATGCGTTCGATAATGGGAACTGCATTCCGTTCCATGTTCAAAAATTGGACCGCAAATATCGACACTCGTTTTTCAAAAGCAAAATGCTGTGAACTCGCTTATTACCAATTTATTTTTGTACGTCAGTGTTTAAATCTACATTGAAAAATGAGACTTTTACTTACAGACATAGAGTCTATTTACTCGATTACTCGACTTTATCGATACGCAAATTTAATGTAGGCTCTATATAAAGTTGTAGGTTGTTATGACGTTTTGTGTTAGCGAGTAACACCATGGAAAGGTGAGAATGAGTTTTAATTTGATTGGTTCCGCTTATTACTTGGTGTTATTTAAAACAATTATATTTTTATGGATACATATGTAATTTCTAATTTAGTTTTAATGATTGATGAAAATTATGGCCGTACGGATAATAGGTAGATAGTTTGTAATTGTTACGTACTTACACAACATAATATTTTCATATCTTTTTAAATAAATAGAGTAAGTAAATGAAAATTCTTCTTATTTTACTAAGAATGACTCTTGATATAAATAAATTCATACGTAGTTCTAATGTAGCTGAAGAAATTAAAATACATTAGGTACTTTTACTTTAAAGGGTTGCACAATAAAATCGATGAATGAACTAAGATAGAAAGAAGGGTGGATTTTTATAGACTTTATTTTTTCTAAATTATCTAACGACTTATATAGTACTACGACTATTACGACTTATATATACGAATACGAAGTAGGTAAAGTTAAAAATGGTGCTTCATTAATAACCTGACCTATAAAAAACACTTAAAAACGTATATCCTTTTGCGCTGCAACCTCTTTAAACATAACGCCTAAGCCTTCACTTGTTTAAAAACAAAACAAAACCGTTATTTCTGTGTCAAAACCTTAAAATCGAACTCCAAAATTCAAAAAAGGAACGACAATTGTGTCGTCTTAGATACTTATCTACGCTCCTAATGGCCCATTGTCTTGGACATTCCAAATTCAAAATAACTTTTTTGTTCCAAATTTAATTGCAGTCATTTTTACGCATGTCAGTTTTCCGTGTCAATACGAAAAAGACTTAAGCGCTCCAATAATTCTTAAGGCTTACGACCTTTTGTTTTCCAGTTGTAATTTATGCAGTACAATTTTAGTATGCGGACGGTGAAAAGAAAAACGAATAAAACAACATAGTAATCAATCGTTTATGGTTCGATGGTGGCGCTATAGGTCATGTAAAGTTAAGTTTGCCGCGTATGTCAGTTGGGATAAATTACAAAGATTTCTCTATCGAATTTGGACGGAAGCTGTTTGTTAAAAGATATCTGTGTGGAAATAGATGGCGCTTTTAACCGTGTGAAGTTAAGCTTTATAAAAAGGCTAGTTTAGACCATCGGCAGTGCTTTGATACTCCATACCATAGAGCACACGTTAACACTTAAAACTGAAATTGCGGTGAATAAATTTACCTAAAGTACAATGTATAATACTTTAATTTAAAAATTAGGTGTCCCCAAAATCCAAAAGCTCTTTCCACTTTAAAACTGTCACAATAAACACGCTCGGTGTCCACAACACGACATAAAATATTTAGCCATTTTTGTTACCTGCCATTGTCAAAATAAATTTCACAATGAAAGCGAGCTTACGCCGAATTTCACACCGAATTCCATTTAAGCGCTTTTTTTGGGTGAATTATTTTGACGACGTTTCGATGATAGGTATACCCCACGTTTACCTTTAGTCTGTGTCATAAAGAGGTCTTTATTTGTGACTAAAATAAAGAACTCTTCATTTATGATCAGACTATAAAGACCTCTTTATTTATGATTAGAATTAAGGTTACTTTAGATTAGATTCATTTATTTGCTTACGAAAAAATGCATTATAAATACATGGAAGGTAATTATAAGATATTCAGAAAAGGATCGTCAAATTGTATACTAAAAATAATAATATATGATAATAGCAAATTACAATAAAATGTCAGTTAAAAATAGGATTACAATGTCAAATTAGAATTAAATTTAAAAATAATAGGAATAAATAAAGCTAAAAACATAAAAGTAAAAATAATTACTACTTATATCAAATTTAATAAATTGGAACGATCGATCAAATGAAGAATAAAAAATAAGTAAAATGTCAATGCAGTAAAAGTCAATGTAAAATAAAAATTAGTCCACAAAAACAGGACATAATAACGTCAATGATTAAAATAATAAAAGAAAAAATAAATAAATAAAGTCACAGAGCTCTTTACTCGTGACTAGAATAAGACAAAAGCAAAAACGTCAACAAAAAGTAAGTTTTAAAATTATTATTTTTTTCAACTGGATGATTTTCAATGATCAGTAGTTGAAAAATATTAATAAAATAACCAACTAAAATTAAATTCGATACGTGAGCTGTAATGCGATTACTTCCTGAAAAGCCTTTTGATGGATAACCCTCTGTACTCTGTGAGTTTTCGGACATAATCTTTTCTTGACATTATAGGTATTGGTAAATATGTTTTAACTAAGTAAATTTATTTCGTTATGACGATCCCTATTTGAGATATTTATTTATAGTTTTTTTTTTGTAGGTACTTTTCATTGACATAATTTAATAATTTAATTTCATTTTTTGTCAACTTCCACATGTGGACAAATTTAATTTATTTTGACATTGTATTTTATTGATTTTTTTTTTAAGTTTTGACGATCTCAGCATAAATTCTTATGTAATTTGACATTAATGTATTTATGTAATGTTAATTGTTATGTTGAGTGAATAAATAAACTAAACTAAACTAACTAAACTTCACTGTCAAATTAATGATGTCGTTAGAACTAATAACCACTGAAACTTGGTCATCCTATATTAATTATTAAAGTGAAGATATCTATAGTAAATTCCCTGTCAATCGTAGGTCTTACGATAATACTCAATAACTTGATAATGACATCTTTTTGTATTTTTTATTTCAATTCCAAATTTTGTAACTTTTACGGTCATCCCGTAAAACAAATAACGAAAATACGAACTGTGTTTTCAGTTTGTATTTTTGATATGGGTTTTACGGAACTACTTTTAATTTTTAAATAACTGCGCTACTTTTGTTCTGCAACTTTTTAAAAATATGACCACTGTTTAATTCCTTCTTTTTTTCATACAAATTAAATTACCTTGTGCAAGGTCCGCTTTATTGCTAGCACCATCTTGTTCGCTAATCCTGCCGCGAAGCAGCAGTGCTTGCGTTGTGTTTCGGCATGGAGAGTAAGACAGCCGGTGAAATTACCGGCACTTGAAGTATCCCATCTTAGGCCTCTAGGTTGGCAATGCATCTGCAATCCCCCTGGTGTTACAGCTGTCTTTGGGCGGTGGAGATCTCTTACCATCTTGCTCGTTTAGCATTCAGTCGACTAAAAAAATGTATGCGATAAAATACTAAATTGTTTATTTTAGAAATTTCAAATAAAAAAAAAAATTCAAGACCCCCGTATGAAGAGACAGCGATAACACCGTTATGTCCGATACACTCATTCAATAATTAATTTTGAGAATCAATAAATGATTTAAATTTAAGTTTTTTGAAAATGTTACAAAATATTTTTTTTCTTACTTAATTAATTTATTAGACATAAATTTTCATTTTTATTACTAATTTAACAGGTACATCAATATTGCTTAGTAAATAAAATTGCTTGTTCCATTTAAAACAAAAGTAACTTAGTTTTTTGTGAGTAGAATCGAAACTTGAATTTATAGCCCCATTTTCAGATAAGCACACCCTGTATAGCGTATAGTACATTACTTACCCCAAAAAATTGCAATTTCCTCGTAATAATGACAATGATGATGATATAAGCAAAAGCTTTTTGAAGCAGAAGCGTTCTTTTACGTGATATCTAACTTACATAATATTCAAACTCAATCCACCTAAAAACTTTGTGGTCATTAAAAAAATACATAAAACGAAACTTACCTGGCCGGATCCTTTGGTCGGGTCTTAAAACGAATTAAAAAAAAAGTAGGCGCTGTTCCTTTTTTAAAAGGGGCCAATGAAAAATCGCGGCGATACGCGCGATACCCTACCGGATTTAGAAATCAGAAACGTTTTGGAATAGAGAGTGGTGTGGAGAGTTAGATTTTTTTTTGAGGACTTACTGCCCTATAAGTACGGCAGATGCTGATTTGGGACCATTTCGTGACATACACACCCTTATTTTTTTTTTAACAATACTTAGGGCAACTTATTTATTTCCACGACATATAAAAACACAATACAATACACACCACACACACACATACTTAAAAAAGAGCTAACCAATGATATTTTAACTAACTTACCCTTATTTTGTTTTTTCTCTATTTTATTTTTTATTCATTGTTTGTCACGAATAAATGTTTTCATTCTTTCTTTCTATAAGTAAATAAATAAATAAAAAACCTTTTAATTCCAGCTTACAAGTGTGTTAGTGTCTATGTAATCATTCGCGTTATATTTTATTTATTCAGGCATTAATTAATCTAAACTATCTAAATATATACTGCCCTATAAGCTTTCATAAGTCCTGCTTGTAGGGCACGATTGGCAGTGGTAGTGCTAGCAGGGCCTTGAATGTAGATTTATAGAGCTTTTATGTATGTAGGTAGATCCCTTAAAATTGGGACTAAATTCACTAGTCGGATTACTAATGTATGGCCAAAAAACTTTTCCCAAAGTATCACATCCCAAAAAAATTTACCCAAATTATCATTTGGCAAAAAAACTTATCGCAAATTTACAGTTAATAAATTTTTATTTGGCAAATAATTGTTTCGCAAATAATTACTTAGTCATGTTTCATATTGCAAAGTAATATTTGGTAAAATGTATCGTTTGGCATAATGTACTCTTCCCAAACTATCGCATGATATAATAACCTTCTTTTCTGGGAACATTTTGTTTCTGTGGAGGGGCGCAGTTCTAACCTAACCTAACCTACTTTTTTGATAGCAGTTCGTTTTTGCGGGGGACGCAGTTATAACCTATAATCTAACCTACTTTTCTGGTAGCAATCCGTTTCTGTGGGGGACGCAGTCTAACGTCATCTACTTTTCTGATAGCAGTCCGTTTCTGTGGAAGACGCAGCTCTAACATAAGCTACTTTTCTGGTGGCAGTTGGTTTTTGTGGTTGGTTTGTGCGAAATGTCATTTTGAACAAACATTTTTTTGGCATACAATATTTGCCAATATAAAACGTTTGCTTAATAAACGTTTGTCTTAATAAAATTTGACAAACTAAAATTATGCCAAATGATAATTTGACCAAATGAATAAAATACGAAATGTAAATTTGCCAAAGATTCGTTTGGGAAATGAAACTATTGCGAAAAGTTTTTTGGGAAGTGAAATTTGGCGAAAAGTATTTTGGCGAAACGGCAGTACACCTCACTAGTCACATTCAGAGGTTATCATTATAATCATTTATAATGTAGTCATTGAATCTAAATGTCAACAAGGTAAAGTTGGACAATACTCGTATATTTGATTTCTTATGAACTAGAATAATTGTTGCAACTTAATTTTGAGGATTTACAATATTACCTAGTGCCATCCACGAAAATGGGTGATTTAGTCAAAATTAGACATTAATGACATTGTAATAAAGAACCACTGCACGCGTCATCGTGAATGACTCTACGTATAATTAATAACAAACAATCGTCTACTCGATTCATTTCCGATCACAAGCTTATATCGCCGCCGAAAACCATTTAGTTTTCAAAAAAAAAACACGTTCCGAATTCAAATCTCCCGCCGCTATATAAATTTGTAGGGGTCGTTGTTTTTTTAATAATTTAAGGCGACGGTTGGCACGATAAAGTGTTTACCGACTTATTCGCGGCCAGTCCTTTAGGCTCGTAATAAATTGGGTAAATTATTCCGCTCTTAATGTTGGTATCGCGTAAACTGGGTCCGTTTTTATTTCGTTTTGGATTTACATTATAATTGATACCTACTTTCGTATGAATTTCCGTTTTTAATTTTAGTATCTTATTAACTTTATACGTATAAATGCATTTTGTTTTTTTTTTAATCTCCGGTAAGTGTCCATAAAAATAATAATGAAAAAAAAAATGGTGACCATGTGGCATGGAAATTCAGGCGTAGGTAATATTTATTTATGTCACATGCAGATTGGTACATGGTTGAACGGTGAGATCTTAGGCCAATAGATAGCTACTTTTATCCCGGAAAATGTAAATTCTCGGTAGATAAATGGAAAAATGTAAGTAACGCCTTCCAAAGACATAAAATAGAGCTATTTTTATAAGGGATCCAGTTTTATAGTTTAAGTGTTTCATTTTATTTACCGGATGGTTGTAAATTTGATTTTAATGTCGACAGCGTGGGTACTTGGACGGAATTTGAAATAAATGTAGAAAACTAATTATTCCATAAGATGATGGGATAACTAAGTAAATAAAATGAAATGTTGATTCCATGTAAAAATGCTAGGTAGTTATATAATAAGTTTTCGCGCTCACCGGTTGGCGCCACTGTAGACAAAAAGTCCTGCCTGAAGTATAGTAGTTTGTTATTGCGGGCGTGAAAACGAAATTTACATAAAATCATATTTAATACCTTAAAACCGTGCCATAAAATATCGAGGATGCCACAGTGTTGCGTAGTCCCGTTTTGTTCGGAAAAATAGAGGACAAAGGTTTCCGGAAGACAAAACTGTCTCAAAACACACACATTCAATAAAAGTAACGCATATTTGCCATAATTAATTTCAGGTATTGCAAAATATTCACGAAATTATTTAATGCTAATTATAATACAACCCCGTAGCTCATCTAAATAATTAAAAACATATGAAAAAAACGGTTAATAAGAGAATGAGATACTTATACAAAGACGAACTTATCCCTTATAGGGATAATATCCCTTTCAGTTAACCTTTGAACGATTGAAAAGACATCAGAAGCAAGAATACGAAATATAAAAGTTATCGCGCGCTGTTCCCTCGGGAACTGTGCATTTTTCCGGGATAAATAGTAGCCTATGTTACTCTCGCTCGGGCTCATACACTATGTATCTCTATGCTTAAAAATCACGTCGATCCGTCGCTCCGTTAAGACGTGAAAGACGGACAAACACACAAACTTACAAACATACAAACACACTTTCGCATTTATCCATCCATCCATACTATCCATACTGATATTATAAATGCGAAAGTGTGTTTGTATGTTTGTCCCTCTTTCACGCCGTAACGGAGCGACGGATCGACGTCATTTTTGGCATAGAGATAGTTTATGGGCCCGAGAGTGACATAGGCTACTTTTTATCCCGGAAAAATGCATAGTTCCCGAGGGAATAGCGCGCGATAACCGAATTCCACGCGGGCGGAGCCGCGGGCAAAAGCTAGTATATACTATTATAAATGCGGAAGTGTGTTTGTATGTTTGTCCGTATTTCACCTCGTAACGGAGCGACAGATGGACGTGATATTTGGCATAGAGATAGTTTATGGGCCCTAGAGTGACATAGGCTACTTTTTATCCCGGAAAAATGCACAGTTCCCGAGGAAACAGCGCGCGATAATCGAATACCACGCGGGCGGAGCCGCGGGCAAAAGCTAGCAATATTATAACGTATAATATTAAGTAAGTATATAAGTATAAGTATATAAGTATAAGTATATAAGTATAAGTATGGAAGTATGGATTGGAAAGATATAAGGACTTTGCATTTTGACACTTCAAATTTGTACGGAGCCCTCGCTACGGGAGTCTGACTCGCCCTTGGCCGGTTTTTCTAAAGCCCCACGGGGCTCCGGGCCTAAATCAAAAAGCAAAGTGATAAATAAAAACATTACCGCGGCGCTCGTGATTGGCTCATCACCGAACCACAGATACAGGGTGGTGAGTGTCAGGTGAACAAGTAATTATCTTCTTAATAACTACAGTCTGTACCATATGGGAATGACAGAAGGAAAATAGGTAGATAGGTAGGTAGGTAGGTGGTGGATTTTTTAATTTAAATAATATGTTACAGGTATATACTCTTCTTCCTCTTCTTAGCTATTTTCTACCATTTTGGTATAGCCTATTCTTTTAGTTTCTCTATCGTTTGCCGGAATTTCATATGCCCAAATGTCATTTGCCATAAAGTAATTTATTTCTGAATATATTTCTATTTTAATTAGTAATTTCTTCAGAGTTGATATTAAACTAACCTAACCTACTGCATTCTATATGTTGACATTTAAAAACAGGAGAAAATAGCACGATTCTATATTATTATAAATACGCAATATAGTTTATAAGACAATATAATACAAAATAATACATTTAGAAATGATTTAAACTATAAAAACTTAATAATAATAATTAAAAACTAATATAACTCTAAAAAAGGCCCCTGTGGCATGGTTCCAAGAATGCTGGCAGCATTTCTTCGCTGTATGGCGATGCCAAGACGCTGTGCGAGGAAGCTGCCAGCCCTTTTGTCTCCGGCGGCGTCGACCAGTCTCTTTGCCAGTTGAATTATATTGTTTGTATTATATTATTATTATTATCCTACTAATATTATAAATAATAATAATATTATTAAGTTTGTGAGTGAGTGAGTGAGTGAGTATGTTTGTTACTCCTTCACGCTGAAACGGCTTGACAGATTTGGAAGAAATTGGACAAAATGCTAGTATATAATCTGGATTAAAACATAGAATATTTTTAACCCGATATTCCTACGGGATGGGGATAAAATCACGAAATAACAATCGCTGGGCTTAGAGCCGTGAAATTTGGTATGTAGGTATCTGATCTCTGAAATAACCCATAGGCTACTTTTATCCCGATACTCCCACGGGATAGGTATAAAATCTTGAAATTTCAACCTCTGCGTTTAGAGTTTTGTAATTTTGATCAGTTTTATTAACACAACTTCAATGAAGACCATGATATTAATTTTGGGAATTTCCAGGGGAATTTTGTAAAATCCTGGAAATTCAATTATAACTACCAGATCAGTGAAGAAAACGTGAATTAAAAATTAGAAACACCATGTATAAGGTAAGGATAGAAAAAACAATAATCACCAAACGAACGCCGCCCATATGCTTCACCTTCAAATCTCGCGTCCCCCTCTAACACGCGCTAATAACATACCTCTGTCTCGCTCACACCCAAAATGGATGGCCGAAAAGAAATTAATAACTCAAAATAAACCAGTTTTCGTTGAACCAAGGTTTTACCTTTTTTGGGTGAGATTTTGGATCTCGTTTATTTGGTGATAGAAAGGGTCTAGGCGTAGAATACATATAATTTACTTTGAGCCCGTAAAATAATAATTATCTTTTGGGTTTAATTTTACTTTTTTGACAATTGAGTAGGGTGAATAGGTTTTGGGAAAAAATTAGGACAAAATAACCCTACTTATATTAAAAATGCGAAAGTTTGTGAGTGAGTGAGTTCGAAATCATAATCAAAATCATTTATTCAGTAAATAGGCCGCAATGGGCACTTTTACACGTCATTTTTTTAAACTACCAGCGCTTTCGGAAAAGCCATCATTGCCAAGAAGAATGCGCCGCAAGAAACTTGGCAGAAAGTCATTTTTTCAAAATAAAATAATTACAAATAAAATACTTAAAAACTACAGAATACAATTAAAGAAAAAATTACAAAAAATAATAATAATACAGGGATATATGGAGTTCCTTAGAAACAAAACTAAACACTAACTATATATCTACGTTCAGTGGAAGTGTAGAATGCTTCCACTGTCAAAATAAAAACATTTATTAATCATATAAATATTTGCGCCGACCGGGAATCGACCCAGGATGTCAAGCTTCATAGTCACGTTCTCTAACCACTTGGCAATCCGGTCGTCAACCGAAATCTATTTGTCGTAGGATAGAAGTATACTGAGCGTTACAAATTTATTTGGCCCACTCTAAAAATTACCTATACCTACTTACCTTGTATTGGCTCCTTCCAACGTTGGATAGGTAATATGTTTATGTACAGGAAACAAAGTGTTATATACAGTCCAATACTAAATGTACTAACTGCACCTGGTTCTGCAGGTGGTAGGACCTTGTGCAAGGTCCGCCCGGATTGCTACCACCATCTTGCTCGCTAATCCTGCCGTGAAATAGCAGAGCTTGCACTGTTGTGTTTCGGCGTGGAGAGTAATACAGCCGGTGAAATTACTGGCGCTTGTAGTATCCCATCTTAGGCCTCTAGGTTAGCAACGCATTTACAATACCCCTGGTATTGCAGGTGTCTATGGGCGGTGGTGATCTCTTACCATCAGACCCATTTGCTTTTTTGCCATCCAGTCAAATAAAAAAAAAACTATACTTATATGTGAAGGCCTGATTTTTTGGCGCTCATTATTAATGTAGGTATTGGCTCCTTCCAGTGTTGAATATGTAAGATGTTTATGTACGGGAAACAAGGTGTTATATACAGTCCAATACTGGATGAGTCCTTTTGGCATCACACTACAGCACAACGTCTCTAATTTTTCTCTCTTTTTCTATTTATAATGTGTCTTACAACAATGTAGTGTGTTTTTGTTGTCAACCTTTATGGCCACCCTACTGTCAGTTGTGGCCGCCATGTTGGCTGCACGCCGCGGGATGACTCTATATGATCTGTGGCCGCCATCTATATTACCTGTAGACAATTAACCGGCATGGCGCAAGGGACTTTTTAAGGTTCCTTCACCACATTTGTTTACCATGAACTTTAAGTTGGAAGAAGTTGTAGGTACTTTCTTTTTTATTCGACTGGATGGCAAACGAGCTAGTGGATCTCCTGATAGTAAGAGATCACCATCGCCCATAAAAATCCGCAACACCAGGGGTATTGTAAATGCGTTGCCAACCTAGAGGCCTAAGACAAACAACTTTACGTTAGAAGATGTTGTAGGTAATGCAACGAACGAAGCAATATACCTAGTCCATGAAGACGCGTTATTTTTTTTTTTTCAAAATTAGCCATGACATTCTTATAAGAACCACGGCACGTGTCATCGTGACGTGAATGACTCTACCTATACGATATGGTAGTTTATTGATATATATGTCGGCGGCCGATCGTAAAATCCGCCAGATCACGAATTCTTAGGCATTTCGTGAAATGGCGCCATTTCATGAATTGCCTAAGACATCGGCCATATCGTTAAAAGCTCACCGTTTAACGATTCGCCTAATGACGTTTAGGCAGATCATGACATTTATAGGCATATTATGAACACCGCTGTAGTGTATGTCTAAAGGCACACATACACTGTCTCGTGTGTTCGTGTGTGAGTGCACAGCGTCAGTGTCACCTGAGCCGTGGGCGAGTGTGGAAGCTGTGCATTGTGTTCACGCGGGCATTGTCGAGCCAGTGATACGACGGAAAAACCCTAGCTTCTACAAGTGGCGACGAGTCAAAAGGTAGCATTTTCGTAATAGTAAACTGGGTAAAAAGAGCAATTAGTAATTAATTTCTGTTTAAACGTAAACAAACAAGGTCGCACTTTGGCGCCAATAAAATTTTATTCCGAGTTTACAACATTATGAGATGACAAAATCTCAACCAAGTTTAAGCTTTAAAGTTATGAAGATAAGGTCGATTCGAGTAAAGCCCTATCTCTTCGGCTAATGCTGCATTATGTTCTAATATTGAAAAATTACTTTTGATAATAATACTTGCAATATTTGGGCGGGAAATCAATGCTGGCCATTTTGATCTTTTTGTCATGGTCTTTAGGTTCAGAAATGCGTGAACCTCTTTCATATCATGCTATTTCATTTTCATCGTGTTGAGTGCTAACGTCACGGGCAATTAAATAATTTAATTATTATATTTATTTTGTACTGGAAATAAATAATTTTTCTCCTTTCTTGTGTAATGTCGAAACAAAGAGAGTAACTAAAGGTTAAAGGAAAAACATTTTTTTTGATAATATTGGAAAATAAAAAGCCATAATAAAAAAAAAAAAATCATACTATTGGGAAATAAATAGCCAAACCAAAGCCTGGAAGTAAGTAAAGTGGAAAAGCGTTGTCGTGCGGTTTTCGCTACAATGTTGATTGCTACGAATAGATAAGAGATTGATAATCGACGTGATGTATTATTCATGACATTTAAAAAAAAAAAAAAAAAATTGGATTCGCGATGCATATTCGCTCATACGAGCGAGACATACAGACTTATCTAGTCATAGAATGGTTCTCGTCATTAATAGGTTCCGTCAAAGCACTGATACGTCGTGAAGAATCATCATCATCATCGTAACTCATATTTTTCCACTCCGTCTAAATAAGGTTAATGGATGTATACTTTATTGTATTTCAAAATAACCTTTAGCTGCTCTACTCTATCATTTAAATTCGGTCGTAATAAATAAAAAGTGACCTGAGGGCCTGCTTCGAGATTTGAGGATCGAGGTTCGTATCGTGCCGTCCCCCTCGCTCTCGTATTAAATGGTATGAGTGTCGGAGAGACCGCGCGACGCGAGCTTCGGGTTTCGAATTTTGTAGTAGCCCTGCTGGTTAAGGATTGTCTCAACTATTCTGAGGTGTTGTAGCCGCACGTGAAAAATATATTTTTTGGTTTTTAATTATTTTGTCATTAATATTATAAAGAGAAAAAAAAACAAGTATTAAATAAATATTAACGAATAAATTAATTTGAATTAGATATCATCAGATCACAAATGACATGTAATGCAGTGGTATACTTGCTGTGTTGACATCGGTTATAGTAGGTACGTGGTCGCGTCTTTAAATAGACTAGTGAGACCTTCATTAAATTGGAAACCTGGTCGTGTCTTTAAAATGACAGGAGGGACCTCCATTAAATTGGAAACGTGGTCGCGTCTTTAAATAGACTAGTGAGACCTCCATTAAATTGGAAACCTGGTCGTTTTTTATAATGACAGGAGGGACCTCCATTAAATTGGAAACGTGGTCGCGTCTTTAAATAGACTAGTGAGACCTCTATTAAATTGGAAACCTGATCGTGTCCTTAAAATGACAGGAGGGACCTCAATTAAATTAGAAATGTTGTACTTAGCGTCTTTAAATAGACTAGTAGGGTTTCCATTAAATTGGCGAACACTTGAAAATAGTAGGGTGTTTTTATTCCAGGTCTGCCTGTCTGGACTTAAGAAGAATTATGGCTAACTCCTTGCCGCCATTGGAAGTACTAGACGTTGAAGGCGACAACACCTCCGTTAGTCATAGATGGGAAAAATGGAAGAGAGCTTTGACTATCTATCTTGAGGCTGCGGATATTATTTCTGCCTCGAAAAAAAGAGCTACATTATTACACTTTGGGGGAACAAGCCTGCAAGAAATTTATTACAACTTACCTGGTGCACATGTTGCAGCCGCCGACGATGTTGATGTTTTCGAGGTTGCCGTAGGAAAATTGGATGAGTATTTCTTGCCAAAACAGAACCGGGTTTACGAGCGCCACATGTTCCGACTAATGAAACAGGAGGACGGAGAGAAGTTTGAAAAATTTTTAGTACGGCTTAGGAAACAAGCAGACAAGTGTAATTTCCATGCAAATGAAAAAGAGGATCACCTTATTGATCAAATCACCGAGAAATGTACCTCGGTAGAATTACGTAAGAAAATTCTCACAGTCGGTGACTCAATTACTTTAGAAAGAATACTGACTGAAGCGAACACATTGGAGGTTGTAAATAACCAACTGGAAAACTATGCAAGTAAACCACAAGTGAGTCAAGAAGTTAATGCAGTACATTATAACAAAAACATTCCGAGAGAAACTTACCAATTCAAACAGAGAAAATTTCAGAGAAAGACTTGTAACAGATGTGGCAGCAACAAACATTTCTCAGATTATGACAGTTGCCCAGCAAAAACAAAATCGTGCCACTATTGTAATAAGATAGGACACTTCCGCCAATTCTGCAAAGACAGAAAAACTACAAAAAGGAAATCTGATGACCGAGAAGATAAAGATAGAAAATCTCAAGACAATAAAAAGAAAAAAATTGAAGTAGATTATGTCTTTAACGTTGATAATGATGCCACGATTGGTTGCATTGTTGGAGGCGTGGAAACTGAAATGCTGGTGGACTCAGGATGCAAAGTAAATTTAATAACTACAGAAACATGGAAAAACTTGAAAAATGCAAAAGTTAGAGTAGAAAATCAGATACAGAAACCGGATAAAACCCTGTTAGCCTATGGAAGTAAAACACCATTAAATGTCAAAGGATCCTTCGAGACTGAAATCAAAGTTAAAGATCGAAAAGAACACGCCACAGTATACATTGTTGATGGTGGTACAAGAGATTTGTTGGGTAAAGAAACAGCTATACGGCTAGGTGTTTTGAAGATTGGCTACGAAGTTAACAAGGTTAATGAAGTAACAGCAGCCCTGCCATTCCCTAAATTCAAAAATATCCTTGTGGAAATTCCTATCGACAGTTCAGTGAAGCCGGTATCTCAACCATACAGACGTATACCGATCCCACTAGAGGAGAAAATCGAAAAGACCATCGAAGAATTACTAGCTGGTGATATCATCGAAGAAGTACACGGCCCTTCTAGATGGGTTTCTCCCATGGTACCCATTTTGAAGGAAAATGGTGATTTACGTCTGTGTGTAGATATGCGGCGCGCGAACACAGCCATTATACGAGAAAACCATCCCTTACCATGCATGGATCAACTTTTACCGAAAATTGGAAAGGCAAAATACTTCAGCAAACTGGATATAAAGAATGCGTTTCATCAAATTGAATTACATCCAGACTGCAGATATATCACAACTTTCATTACAGGCAAAGGACTGTATCAATATAAAAGATTAATGTTTGGAGTCAGTTGTGCCCCAGAAACATTTCAAAAAGTGCTAGAAAAGATTCTAGTTAAGTGTGAAGGTGTTGTCAATTTCATCGACGACATATTAGTATTTGGAGATAGTGAAGAACATCATGATCACAGGTTACAGCGGGTATTAGACGTTCTTGAACAAAATAATGTTTTACTTAACAAAAGCAAATGCACATTTAAAGTACAGAAGGTAGATTTCCTGGGGCATGCCCTGACTCCAAATGGGGTAAAGCCACTGCCAAAATACATCAATAGTATAACAAACTTTAGAACCCCCACCACAATAGAAGAACTGCAAAGCTTTCTCGGACTTGTTAATTACGTAAACAAATGGATCCCGAATCTAGCAACAACAACAGAACCTTTAAAAGAATTACTGAGGAAAAAACTAGGAAAAAACACCGACCTTAAACCCTTTTGGGGAAAACCACAAGATAAAGCATTTGATGAGCTAAAGGAAACATTGACAAAAGTACAATCACTGGGATACTATGACGTCAAAGACAAGACACAAATAATCGCGGATGCCAGCCCCGTGGCTTTAGGTGCCGTATTAGTACAGATTGACTCAAAAGGCCCACGTATTATTGCATACGGAAACAGAACTCTAACAGATTGTGAACGGAGATACAGCCAAACAGAGAAAGAAGCCCTGGCGCTTGTTTGGTCTGTAGAGCATTTCAACATATTCGTATATGGCAAACAATTTGATCTTATAACAGATCACAAACCTTTAGAGATTCTGTTTGGACCAAGATCAAAGCCATGTGCTCGAATAGAACGATGGGTCCTTAGATTACAATCGTACAAATATAACGTCATTTATAAACCAGGCAAAACCAACATCGCTGATCCCTTATCACGCCTGTGCGCACACACCGAGTTGCCCCTGAAAGGAGAAGACACACATGTTCACCAAATTGTAGAGCAGTCTAGACCACGTGCAGTCTCAATGAGGGATATTATGGAGGTTTCCGGAACTGACCAAGAAATAAAAGACGTAAGAATGGGTTTATACGACCATGAATGGACTGAACTAGCCAAAAGTTATAAAGTTTTCGAAAATGAGTTCTGTTTTTACGAGAACATTTTACTCAGAGGAAACCGGATCGTAATACCTCATAAGTTACGTAAAGCTGTACTCGATGCAGCTCATGAGGGTCACCCGGGAATTGTTGCCATGAAAGGAAGATTGCGCACAAAAGTTTGGTGGCCTCGGATCGACAAAGACGCTGAAAATTTGGTAAAATCCTGCAAAAGCTGTACCCTGGTGGGTTTGCCGAATCCTCCAACGCCGATGAAGCGGCGAGAGCTTCCTTCTGCTCCATGGATGGACATTGCTATGGATTTGCTTGGGCCACTACCGAATCATGATTATCTCCTAGTCGTGGTTGACTATTACAGTCGATACAAGGAAGTGAAGATAACAAAAACGATCACAAGCACACAGATAATAAAACTGCTTAAAGAAATTTTCAGTAGACTTGGCTACCCACTATCAATAACAGCTGATAACGGTAAACAGTTTGTAAGTAGCGAGCTACGAGCGTTTTGTGAAGAATGCAATATTGCTCTCCTCCACACGATTCCATATTGGCCGCAACAAAATGGTGAGGTCGAGAGACAAAATCGAGATATTTTAAAGCGACTAAAGATTAGCCATATAGAAAAGAGAGACCTCAAGGACAGTTTATGGGAATACCTTATTATGTACAACAGCACACCACACACAACAACCGGTAAATCGCCTTCGGAGCTATTTTTTAGACGACTGAATCGAGACAAAATCCCGTCATTTGACAAATTGGAGAAGACAGAGATTGACGCAGAAGTAAGGGATAGAGACAAAATCGTTAAAGAAAAGGGAAAGGAGTATGGGGATATGAAAAGGCGAGCTATGGATGCAAACATTAGTGAAGGAGATAAAGTATACATTAAAAATATGGAAAAGGTAAACAAATTAAGTTCAAATTTTAGTCCCACTCCTCACACAGTTGAAAGTGTAAAACAGGGTGACGTAACGGTAAGAAACGATGAGACTGGACAAATGTTGAGACGTAATGTAGTCCACTTGAAGAAAATAAACGGTGAATGGACACCAGTTCAAGGAATAGGCCGGGCTGGAGAGCTAGAGGAACAAGATACTCAAACAGAAAACTAACTGTTAATTTAGTTGATTACAAGCGAAGTGCGATTTGTGTTTTAGTTATTGAGTGATATTTTTATAAAGAAGGAACATTTGATTTTGTGTTTGTTTAATTAAACAATTGTTTGTTTTATGTAAATGCTTGTTTTATTATTATTAACAAGGAAGGGATGTAGTGTATGTCTAAAGGCACACATACACTGTCTCGTGTGTTCGTGTGTGAGTGCACAGCGTCAGTGTCACCTGAGCCGTGGGCGAGTGTGGAAGCTGTGCATTGTGTTCACGCGGGCATTGTCGAGCCAGTGATACGACGGAAAAACCCTAGCTTCTACAACCGCCATTTCATGATTAGTCCAGTTTAGGCAGTTCATGAAATTCCTAGGCATATCATGAAACGCTGCCATATCGGTCCTGGCACTTCGCCGGCCGCTGCCTAGGCACGCTCGCTTAGCTCGCTCGGCTCGTGCGTTGTGGTTACAATTCATACTAACAACTCTTCGCTTCGCTCGTCATAACTATGTTTATTTTTTTCGGCATATAACGATGTGCCCGGTATAGAGCTAGGAATATCGACGGATGCGTTGCTGTAATCGATCTGCCGTATTGTTTTTCAGGCACATCGTGATATGCCTGGCCTTATCTTATCTTATCTTAAGTTTAGGGGTCCTTGCGGATACACTTCGACCCGTAGGGATCTTTTGTGTAATTACCCCTCCTTCGCACTTACTCCATTGCTTTTATCACCTCATCCATGAGTTGGATGATATGCCTGGCCTACTTTTACGCATATGGTACAAATCAATAGTTTATAAATAAGTAAAATTTGCATGCTTGTTTAAGTAAAATGTACGCACCCAAAAACACTTCTCCAACTGTATTTACCTACTACTACATTTTCGCAAATAAATGTTCTTATTCTTCTTATCATGAAATGGCGCCATTTCACGATATGCCTAGAAGTTTCGATCGGCCGCCGACATCACAAAATTACCCTCCCTTGTGCAGTCGGGCAACAACCTGGTCTATTCAGTTCGCGACTCTCACGCACCTGACAGATCAAAACATTTACCAAAAACTAAATTTATGACGCCGGCACGTTTAAGTTTTTTTTACCTTAATAGCCCACTGTTGGGCCCAACCTGGGTGGTCGCAAGCGCCAAGTGACAAAGGCAACAGCGTCTTTTCAATTTTCCGTTTTATTGTGTGTTTACTGATTGCGATGTTTATCGGGCTTGATTGTGGAATGTTTTTTACGAGCATATCGGACGAAATAACGGCACTGAACTTCTGATTCAGAAAAATAGACACTTAATAATATCATCTCAGCTTATACTCGTAGGTAAACTCCAATTCAATAGAATCCGACAATCCCGTAGACATTTTCAGCTTACTAATATGGCTGCCTAGGGCTTTTTGATGTGACTATTATTCTTTTTTTGATTCCTTTTAGATGATAATCACAACAACAGGGATATGTATAATCAAGTGCGCCCACGTTAGGGTGTCTTAAATGTGAAGAAAATTGTCAGATTCTATGGAATAGTACTTTACCTATGCAAAAAGAGAAAGAAAATACATTTATTCACAAGAACAAATGACACAACAGGTGTCTGAATATCGAAAATTAAAATGTCAAATAGGTATTTTTGTTAAGACTGTATTTTTTTATATTGTTATAAATCTAACCTAACCGAACCTAAGGGGTTCTATATGATGCCGTTTTAATCAATCCTAAGAAGTTTTCGGTTTCGGAAAATAAACCTTTCGATATTATGACCCATTCGGTATTTTAATATACATATTCCATATCTTAACATTCGATATTCAGATGTGTACCCGCACAATAATTATATTCGCCAAAGTTCGCTTAATTTTCACAAGTCATTGTCTGTCATAATTTTTCCCATTGAAACCGTAACTTATTCTGAAATGGTCATCCTAAAGAATTCAATAGGTAAGTTAGTTTGGTTTTATGACGGACTGAACAAATTGGATTCAGATGAAATAGTTTTGACAAAGGAAACATTTTGACAAACATAGCATTCTGACTTTCAACAATTTTGCGAGCCAATATGGACCCACAAACGACAACATTCCCAAAACCCATTCCTAAAGGGGTTGGCAACGCACCTGTGATTCCCCTCGTGTTGCGGGTGTCCATGGGCGACGGTGATCGCTGTTCATCAGGTGACCCGTCTGCTCGTTTGCTCCCTTCTTATATAAAAAATGGACTTTTCTACACTTGACCAGTGCAAGACACAGGTTCTCAGGTTGCGGATTGGGTCCTTCCCTTGTGTTTCATTGCAGGTGCAAGCAGGAAGTGTGTTGAATCAGTTTGCAAAACAGCATCCTATATGATATTTAAACGAATAAAAAAACCACCGAAACATATTTTTAGTAAGAAAACTTTCTTTTTGTCCGACAATATGTCAATATAGGTCATACTGCTATGAACTGGTCATTTTGTGGTCACTGCGTCCGGCAAATACTGTTGTATTTTATAAATTGCGCCGAGTGTTGTGGTTGACATTTTGTTGGGCTTCAAGATTTCGAGACGCTACTTTTGGGTTCTGAAGATGAATTTCTAATTTATTTGTTGTAATTTTTTCTTTAATTGTATACTGTAGTTTTTAAGTATTTCATTTTTTATTATTTTATTTTGAAAAAATGACTTTCTGCCAAGTTTCTTGCGGCGCATTATTTTTGGCAATGATGGTTTTTCCGAAAGCGCTGGTAGTTTAAAAAATGACGTGTAAAAGTGCTCATTGCGGCCTGTTTACTGAATAAATGATTTTGATTTTGAATAGAAATGTATAATCAAAATTTGTACCTACCTAGCTTAACAAGCCAGTGGCGTAGCTAGGTAACCAAAGGCCATGGGGCAAAAATAAACTATGGCCCCAACTATTTAAAATCGTTTTTTCCGTATTCGTCGTATTCCCAATTCGGGTACTCCCAGGTTTGTCATTTATAGTTTGTAAGTCAAAGTCCGAGGGACGCCACTGTTGCAAGCACTTATGAATGTTAAACAAATCTACCATCGGTTCGGAAAAACCTCTGTCGAGTCAGAAGAATCCGGCAAGAAAGAGGTTATTTTTTAAACAGATTAGATTCCTTATTTGATGTAAGGGTTTGCCAAGGTAAATTGAAATTATTTCCAAACATCCCGGGCCATGATAATAATCATAAATTTTATAATATCCCTTAGATATTAATGTTCTCTTGACAAATTAAAATTTTGTATCTGTTAGCCGATTCATGCGTTATAACCAAAATTTATATAACTGTTTGTTTTTGTCCTTAATGGTGGTTTTTGTATACTTTACAACTAAGCACGGAACCCAAAACTGTCCGGTCATATTTACAATAAAACTATATTAAACAAACGACCAACTTTACTTTGACCACTTCCTCTCGTATAATTTTAGTTCACAAAATGCCAGTTTCTCCTGGTTTTGAATAACAATCGTTAGTGCGTGGTCACTTGATGAGACTTGAATTACAGGTTCCGACTTTGTATCGCAAAATAACTGCTAAATTTTAGTATTTATTTAACATTCATTTGCCATCTGACTTGTGAAATGAGTACTATGAAAATAACTTTGGAAATAGAGGGAATTGTGCCACTATCAATAATAAAACCATTTATTTCGGGTAACATGGCCGGCACCCCTAGCCCGATACAGCCACAGATAAGTTGAGCTGTTTAGACTAGCACAGGTCATATATTGACGAATGGACTTACTCCTCCACTGCGAGCTATCCTTGGCTCTCGGGAAGTCGTTATAAAGCCAACATCGAAAATACAAACTGAAATATATGCACAGAAAAACCAGAAAAATAAGACCAGCGCTGGGAATCGAACCCAGCTCCTCGGCCCAGCTGGATCAGCGGTGGTGTAGCGGTATAGCACGCGGCACGGAATGCCGAGGACCTGGCTTCGATTCCCAGCGCTGGTCTTTTTTTTCAATTTTGGTTTTGCGGGATGACCGTAAAAGAAACAAAAATTTGGAATTGAAATAAAAACTACAAAAAGATTCTTAAAAACCAATCTTAAAGCCAACATCACTTACTTCGACATGACTTTTACGCTTTGCTACGTTGTGCTGTAAGGGCCCGAGTCGCCGCCCTTATCACGAAATTCACCCCTTTAAAACGGAACGTGGCTCAAACTCGGTTAAATAAATACCTTATAGACTATACTTACAACTAGCTGTTGCCCGCGAGTCCTTCCACGTGGAATTCGCGGGAATATGCAATTTTCCGGGACAAAAACTATCCTATGTTCATCCCCGGAACTAAAATGTCTGTACTTATACAAAAAATAAAACTAAATGGCAAAACGGCGTGACACCGTTGAGTCACCGTCAATCTATAAAAAAACCGGCCAAGAGCGTGTCGGATAAGCCCGAAGTAGGTACAGTTCCGTAGCCATTACGAAAAAAAAGTCATATTTTTCTATTTCGTATTTTGTACGGAATATTCAAGTTTAGGTATATTTTATACCTTAAGGCTACTATTTTACTCGTAATAATTCTCACGGAAACTTAACCATTATAGTTTTCCTTGTAAGTTCGATATAATTACTACCATTCTGAATTTTATCAAATTTTTCCACCCACCAGTTTAGATTTTAGAGGGACGCTCGATTTTAATGAAATTTTTTGCAAACAAATCACTGAATTGAAAAATCGTTTTAGCAACTCCCTAATGATTTCAAAAGACCTATCCAACGATACCCCACACTACAAGGTTGGATGAGAAAAAAAATCACCCCCACTTTACGTCTATGGAGGTATTCTAAAAAAAAAAATTTTAATTTTTTATTGCACTGTTTTGTCGGCATAGTTTACATAATTATATATTTGTGCAAAATTACAGCTTTCTAGGCAGTGCAGATACTAGATTTTAATCATATTACAATTTTATTTTTGTATGAATTTATTGCGCAAAGCGTTAATATAAGGTCTTTATTTAGATGTTACCGAATATTTTTTACAGTAAATAAGCGTAAAAGAGACTGATACTGCCATCTGTTGTCGAATAGCTTTCGCGTCGGCTTTGTAAATTTGATAAAAGCGCCATCTGTCATGCAATAGCAATATCACAAGGGCTTCTTCTTTGCTTAAGAACCTTTTAATGAAGCTGTCTAGTATGTAGTTTGACTAAAGTTTAAAAGATGGCGCTTTTGTCAATTTTGACGATACTATGACTTTCGTTTTGATGTTCAAAAACTAAGGCAACGATCCCCTAAACCATAGTAAAAATGCCTAAACTCTTACGCCTAAGCATATCCCACAGCAGTCACTTCTATACCCGTGACACGTATGCGTGTCAAAGACGTAATACATTCCGTTGCCAATGAAACGTCTGTGACCTTTTAGTTCTTACTCCTATTATGCCAGTGACACACATGTGTCAAAATAATTCATACCTCCTAAAGGCTGGCATAGCGTAAGGCTTAGCGGAACGTTGTCAGTTGTTGAACTAAGCTCTTACATACATACCCTCTTTACATATCCCACAGCAGTCACAAATACGTGTCAATGGCATAAGAGTAAGAACTAAAAAAGGGCCGAAAGTGTTAACCAATCAGACACGTGAAGCAAATGGGTGGATCAACCATTCCTTGCTGTTATTCTGTACCGTCAGCCAGGAGACAAATTAAAGCAGTACAGTTTAATAGAAGAAATGTGTCACATTATACTAACATGCTTATTAGATGACCAGTAATAGAAGGGGCTTAAAACGACCACAGAAATGCATGTTTGGTAAATTTGAATCTTATAAACTTACAGTTTAAAGAGTGACTCAGGAGACCGTAACTATAGCAACGAGTGGCAAGAAAAAGTTGATCGACTCAAATGTAAAAATACTACTCAAATGTAAAGATACTAGCGCTAACTGGCTTTTTACAGAAACAGTCATTTAAAAAAAAACAATTCATCGTGGTTCCTTGTATTTTGCAACTGCTGTTTTTTTAAGAGAATTTCTTATGTTATATTCTTACTAGCTTTTGCCCGCGGCTCCACCCGCCTGATGTTCGGTTATCGCGCGCTGTTCCCTCGGGAACTGTGCACTTTTATGGGATAAAACTACCTATGTCACTCTCGGGCCCATAAACTATCTCTATGCCAAAAATCACGTCTATCCGTTACAAACACACAAACATACAAACACACTTTCGCATTTATAATATTAGTATGGATAATAAAACAATCAAGTCATGTGTAACATAAAATATATTTCTTACAAGCTAAATACATTTATTTATACGTATTATTAAGCTTTTAAAACAACGCCTTTGCCATAGACCACTTTTATAATCTTGTAGTTATTTTTCTATATTCTTTTATATTTTTTATAGTGCTCCTCAAATATTACGCGAAAAATAAAGAAATGTTTAGATATAACCGAAGTACAGCCAAAAATTACTGATGGAATGTTTTAATTTTTTGAGAAAAAAAAAAACAATTTAAAAAACTGTGCTCAAACCGCATTAAATCACTGGACTGGTTTCACAGGACCATTTATAAATAGCTTTAGTGGAACAAATCATTCGGTGAAGCGACACGTCTATCAAAAAAACATTCGACGAAAAAAACAACATTCTTTTTAATTCTTCACAATCTTCTTCTTTTTCCTCCGCCTCTTCTCCCCGTAGTACTCCACGGTACTCCCACTCAAATCCTGGTACCCCTCAGCCTTATGGCTTTCATAATTCGGAAAGTTAATACCTTCAGTCTGCTGATAGTTTTCGGTGAAACTTTCGGCGAACTTAGTGCTCAGGGTTTCCGAGCCGAAGAACTTGTTGGAGAGCTCTGGTTTCTGGAGATTCTGGTATTTATCTGGGTATATTGTGTTTAGTATGTTGGTGGCGAGGGCGACTGGCGTGGCTGGGTACGCCTGAGGTAGCGGTCAGAATTTCAAATCCTAGAAAAATACGAGCACAAATTGACATACTACAACAAAGCTCGTATCTCAGTATGAAATGACTAACTAGATACGACTTTTTGAAGAGCAGTGACAGAATTTTTTGTGAGTTTGCGACGAATATTGACAACCGGATGGCCAAGTGGCTAGAGAATCTGACTAGGAAGCTTGAGGTCCCGGGTTCGATTCCCGTATCGGGGCAGATATTTGTATGAAAAATAAGAATGTTTGTTCTCGGGTCTTGGGTGTTTAATATGTATTTAAGTATGTATCTATCTATATAATTATGTTTATCCGTTGCTTAGTACCCATAACACAAGCTTGCTAAGCTTACTTTGGGACTAAAGTACAATTCAATAGAATCTGTCAATTTTCTACACATTTAAGACACCCTAACGTGGGCACACTTGATTATATACGTCCCTGTTGTTGCAATTATCATCTAAAAGGAATCAAAACAGAATAATAGTCACATCACAAAGCCTTAGGCAGCCCGGTGTTCGTATTAGTAGGCTGGAAGTGTCTACAGGATTGTCAGATTATATTGAATTGGAGTATAGGTCAATTGGTGGGAATAGGGATGATGACTGGGTTAAAAATATATCATTCTATTTAGTCCGACAGTTAGATTATGGAAAAATATGGGACACGTATTTTTTGGTTTATCTATTAATTAAAAATCGACAAAGTTATAGGTGAACAAATTTCCGGAGTGGGGGCTCGTGACGTCACTATCACATAAAAATCGTACCATATAGTGACGTCACTCAAAACTTCTAAGCACTGTATCTTCGTCATTTTTTGTTTGTCAAACAAAAGAAAAAATATGTGCACAATATTTTTAAATTATCCACCTGAGGGAATAAACAGTTTTTTTAGTCATCTAGCCTATTGTCCCGTGATATTTATATTTATTTATAATGTTACCTTGATGGCCTGCGGCAGGTCGGGTAAGCGCATGTCGCGCAACTGTTGCGGGAGATTCATGCTCTTAACGGCGGAGACCGCCCGCGCCGGCGCCGCCGATATGCCCGCCTGTGACAAGTAACAAAATAAGTAGATTCGGTTTGTGGCATTCGAAAATGGCGGATGTAGACAATATTTAATTTTGCTATTTCTGTTTCTTTGACTAGTTGAAGTATAATTTTGATAGTGTTTTGCGGTGCTTAGTGTTATGCGGCGATTAACCTTAACAGTGAACAGTGATCACAATATTCAATACTGCTCTCGTGTCTGACATTTTTTAATGCGCAAGTTGTCTCCACGTGGTTTCTGTAATTTTACTATCAAGTTACAAAAACTACAATCACCGTACAACGTTGCCTCTCGAAAGAGAATACTTTGACATTGGCGAAATTGTCTTATTAATTAGGACAGAAGCCATATTTTAAAAGAGAAGAAGAAGAACAAAATAAGTACCTACGTATGTACTGTAATTATATTTTAAAAAAAATTAATTATTTTTAAAAGTCCCACTTGCTCGTTTGCCTTCCACTCGAAATAAAAAAAAAGTCGCTGAACTAATGTTGTTCAAAATTGAAAATACAAAATGAAATATAGATGCACAGAAAAACCAGAAAATAAGACCAGCGCTGGGAATCGAACCCAGGTCTTCGGCATTCCGTGCGCGTGCGGGTGAGCGGTTAGTTCCAATGGAATGCCAAAAGTTTCTCGATGACGGCTACGGCATAGATGTCGCTAGCGTCACTGCTTAAGTGGCTATATGAGAAACAAACAAGCTGAGATATGTGGTGCATAGGGTAAATTCGTGTCTGTACCGTTGTCCAGCAGTGGTGTAGCGGTATAGCACGCGACACGGAATGCCGAGGACCTGGGTTCGATTCCCAGTGTTGTTCTTATTTTTCTGGTTTTTCTGTGCATCTATGTTTCGGTTTGTATTTTCAATTTAAATTTCACGGGATGACCGTAAAAGTAAAAATTTGGAATTGAAATAAATAAAAAATACAAAAAGATTCCAAAAAACCAATCATATTACCTCTGCCTTCTGCATTTTGTTCTGTTCCTGTAATCGAGATAGGATGTCCCCCATATTAGTCTGGAGAACCATTCCGCCCATCACCAGCTCATCCAACACCTGTAACCATAGGTACCACTTAACATTTCGGTTTAAAGAACATTTATTGTCTAAAGAAATTACAATTAACTTCACTTACAAGACAATTTATACATCTAGAATTACAACAATTATTACGTTTCGCAGTAGTTGATACATGCACGGTGACTTAAGTACCTATATTTATACATTGCACAGTGTTATGGCTATATAATGTTATCCACTATGTATGATTTAACTTTGTTTTTAAAAATATTAAGTGTTTTGCTATCTTTTATAGCTTTTGGTAAATCATTATATAATTTAGCACCTTCATACATCAAATTTTCCACTTTACAATTTCATAACACCGCATATGTATGACAACACTTTATTGTACACTAGCTTATGCCCGCGACTTCGTCTGCGCGGACCTACGTTATCGCGCGGTGGCACCCTCTACCGGAATAAAAATCCTATGTTGATCCTTGGGGCTTAAACTATATCTATACCACATTTCGTCAAAATCGGTTCAGTGGTTTCGACGTGAAAGCGTAACAAACAGACAGACAGACAGACAGACAGAGTTACTTTCGCATTTATAGGGATAAAATACAAAAATAATGGCGACCAGATGGCCTAGTGGTTAGAGAACGAAGCTTGAGGTCCCGGGTTCGATTCCCGTGTCGGGGCAGGTATTTGTATGAAGTGCGCATTGGGAACTTCACACGCACCACTAAATTGCTTCGTTGGTTTGTACAGGTTTCCTCACAATGTTTTCCTTCAGCACAAAGCTCGTGGTAAATTTCAAATGTAATTCCGCACATGAATTTGGAAAAACTCAGAGGTGCAAGCCGGGGTTTGAACCCACGAGCCTCTGCTTGAGAGGCGATAGGTCAAACCACTAAGCCACCACGGCTTTTTTGTATTGATAATGATGATGACGAATTACCTGATGGGCTGCGTCAGCGTGGAAGATCAAATCCAACTCGCAAACATTCTCGAAGCATTTGTCTAGTGTTTCAACAAACACCTGTAAAGTAAAAAAAAAACACTCTTTAATTTATACGCATTCTTGAATCTACATAGGTATGACGACGTCTGTACACGCGTCAATGTGTGCGTGAGATACACAAGGCTGACTATTGCAAAACCCTGTAGTACTATAAGTGTTACCAATGACATTTAAAGGTACTTAGTATATGTAGGTATGGCTTACATATGTGCAAATAAATGTAATCGTTAATCTTACCTACAAGTATTTCAGGGTATTCTGGCAAAACAGAACAAGTGCTTTTTTTTTAAACTTACATACATAGGCATACTCAATGTTTTCTGGTTTATTTATCTAGCAAAACCATATAAAAATAAATATTGTGCGCTTATGCCAGAATATCCTCAATTTATTGAAACCTACTTAAAATGTGTCTGTCTGCGTATTTTAAGCATTCTTATTTTCAATTACAATAGATATACTCGTACGTCAACAAACTTAAACGAATTATTCGGTAGTTTTTTCAGAAATCACTATTTATTTAGAAAATGGAAGTAGGTAGGGTACCGTTACCATTTCGCAAAATCATTGTTCCCGAACTTAGTGCCGCGCGGTCGACATACATCGCGTCGCGCAGTCGACTGCTTTCCTGCGGTTTTCCTGCAATCCGCGCTCAAGGGGTGGGGTAACTCGAACCGGTGCGGGGCGGAGCGTGGCCATTCTGTATGTTAGTACTATTATTTAAGCTATGGTTTTATAAATAAATATAACAGACCTGTATAAGATCCAGAATGCCAAGCTCACTCTCGGAGCTGTCTACGCAGAATACAAAGTAGAGCGTGGCGTAGTGCCTGTAGATCAGCTTATAATCTGACCCACCAATCAAGCTGCAACGAGACAATAAATAAATAAATATCATGCCACAATTGACACAGACTCATTTAGTTATAAGCCAATTAAAAAGTGAACATGAAACTACTGTGAGACTCACTCATATTAAATGATATTGTAATGGATAGCTCACGTTTTAAATCGAATTTAGCTCAACATGTTTCGGGCTATTTCGTAGCCCTTCTTCAAAGGAGCACGCGACCCGGCTGTCGCAACACGCGCAATTGGTAGTGCTTGGTAGTTGATCTTGAATCCTTAGATGTGTCTTTATAAATAAAGAAAGTTATAAAAACTTGACCCCTAAGTTCCAATATTTTCCTGTTCATCATCCCAACCTATATACGTCCTACTGCTGGGCACCAGGTTCCACGCACCATTGAATTGCTTCACAGGTATGTGCAGGTTTCCTCACAATGTTTCCCTTCACCGCAAAGCTCATGGTAAATTTCGAGCTGTAATTTCGCACATGAATTTCGGAAAACTCAGAGGTGGCTATGATATGATATGATTATGGCTATTCCAAAAATTACCTTCCACCCTCCAGGAAATTGCACACATTGTCGTCTCTCTTTGACACTAGCTGAAAAGTTTCCTTTATGATCTGCTGCTGCATGTCTTCATTCTGAAATATTAACAAAAAAAAACTTTATTTTTATAAATATAAATTTACTTTGGGCTGAGTGCCCATAAGACTGGCCACATTTATTTTTCCTTCCCATGGTTATCTGTGGAATAGACAAGTTCCTTTTTTAAAAAGTTTTTTTTCTTAAGTAAGCATGTAATATATAGCCAAGAGATTAGTAACATATACAGACTCGGCAAACCATCGGATAAAAACCGTCCGGTGTTGGTTTCGATCACAACTCTGTGGAAAAAGCGTCTCATAATGAAAAATAAATCCCTACTGCCAACAGGTGTTTATATTAAAGAGGACTATTCAAAGGAAACACTGGAGGCACGAAAACAATTACAGCCAAAGCTTGAGGAAGAAAGGTCAAAGGGAAATGTAGCATTCATAAAGGGTGATAAACTAATAGTGAAAAAACCAATACAGAAAAGAAAAAGAGAGAAGACCACATCCCCCAAGAAGACACCACAAAAGAAGATAAACAAGACAGCTACCCCAGAGAAGCAACAAAATAAACCAACCACAAATACACCAACATTCAAAGAAGTGATCAAACCTAATTTCTTGAACTATAGGTCTCGAGAAAGAGTAGCTTCAATGTCAGAAACATCAAAAAACTAGCAAATGCCCCGAAACCCAATCAAACAAACAACAATACCCGGAACCGACACAAAACATCAACTACAACAAGTCCCAAGCCGGCTGGTCCCCGTGGGACTTTAGACCAACACCCTCCAACTAAAAGAAGAAATTCAATTAACATCGCAACTCTAAATACCAGAACCTTAAGGACACAAGAAAGCCTACTAGAATTGGAAAAGTCACTGGAGAATATAAACTACGACATTTTGGGCATCAGCGAGCTAAGAAGGATAGACGAGAAAATAGAAGAACACAAAAACTATATATTATATCATAAAGGGGAAACAGCAGGACAAAGAGGAGTGGGATTTCTCATTAAGAAATCCTTAAAAGAAAACATTTTGGAGCTAATTGGCCTTTCAGATAGGTTGGCAATTCTTAACATCAAACTACCTGAATACAGGAAAATGTGGACCATAATTCAGGTTTATGCTCCTACTGAGAGTTCAGGGAAAAAAGACATTGATGAATTTTATAATAACTTAAGCGATACTCTAAGAAAATATGATAACAACAACCTCATTATCATGGGAGATTTTAATGCACAAGTAGGCGCCAGAGAGCCAGGGGAGGAGCACATATTAGGTGAATACAGCTATGGAGAGAGAAGTGCCAATGGACACAGATTAACAGACTTTCTAATACAAAATAACCTGACACTTCTCAATTCGATCTTTAAGAAAAAGCCAAGGTCCAAATGGACCTGGGTATCCCCAGATGGAAAAAACAAAAACGAAATCGATTTTATAATTACAAATAAAGCCAAATATTTTAATGACACACACGTCATACAAAGTTTGAACTTTAATACTGATCATCGTATGGTGCGTAGCTGCCTTAAAAGGCACCCCACAAAAAACTCCAGAAAAACCATAAAAAAGACCACAACATTGTCGCCAGAAGAGTATGCAAAGATAATCAATCCATCTGACATCAAACCACTTCTTGAAATTGTAAACTCTGATAAAAGTATTTGTCAAAAATATGATTATCTAGACGAAAAACTCTCACAAATGAAGAAAACAGATACTAAAAAAGACAAAAATAATTTTAGTGATAGAACAATTAAGCTGCTAGAAGAAAGAATGTTATTAATATCAAATAAAACCAAAAACAAGGATCGAATCAACATCTCTAAACTTAGCAAACAGATACGAGAAAGTATGAGAAAAGACAGAAAATTGAAGAGATTGAAAAAACTGGAAGACAAGATCAAAAAAACAGGCGGAGCCAAAAAGGCTTTTAAGGAGTTGTGGGACCACGGAAAAGAATGGGTTCCTAAATTGAAAAGTGATAAATCAGGCTTGGAGACGAAACGAAAGGAAATTCAGAAATTGGCTACAAAATACTATAGTGACCTCTACTCGAACTCGGACAAAGTCCAAGAAGTAGAAACCAACGGAATTCCACAAAATAAATATACTGGTTTACCACCTATACTCAAAACAGAAGTAGAGAGAGCTATATACTCCCAAAAAATGGAAAAATCTCCAGGACCTGACAACATATCAAATGAACTAATAAGAGGTACAGCTGAAGAATTGATTCCGATCCTGACAAGGCTTTTCAATGAAATTCTTAGTACAGGCATAATTCCAGAGCAGTGGGGAAAATCTCACATCATACTATTGCACAAGAAAGGACCTAAGGAGGACATTAGTAACTACAGACCGATCAGCTTGATATCAAATGTCTATAAAGTCTTCGCAAAAGTCATTCTTGGAAGAATTACACAACAACTAGACGACAATCAACCCATAGAGCAGGCTGGATTTAGAAAAAACTACAGTACAATTGATCACATCCACACCATTAAGCAAATTTTAGAAAAAAGCAATGAATACCAAAAACCTGTTTATATAATCTTTGTAGATTATGCTAAAGCCTTTGATAGTCTGAATCATAGCAACATCTGGTCAGCCCTGGAAGGCCAAGGAGTGGACAACAAATACATCAGGATCATCAGAAACATATACAACATAAGCAAAGGCAGTATAAAACTTGAAACAATAGGAGACCAATTTTCCATAGATAGAGGAGTCAGACAAGGAGACCCGTTGTCCCCTAACCTTTTTACAGCGGTGCTAGAGAATATCTTCAGAAATCTAGACTGGGACGGATATGGCCTCAATATAAATGGCTGTCGTCTCAATCATTTGAGATTTGCGGATGACCTTATTTTACACATCATTGCAAGAAACAATAGAAGAGGCTAACAAAAAGATCATTATAATGGGAGACTTCAATAGTCAACTGGGTACCCGGCAAAGTGGAGAAACGAACATATTAGGCCCGTTCTGTACAGGAAGACGAAATAAAAATGGCCAGAAACTTATAGACCTTGCACTTGAAAATAATTTAAGGATTATGAACACACACTACAAGAAAAGCGAAAATAGGAAATGGACATGGATCTCGCCTGATGGAAGATATAAAAACGAAATCGATTTTATCATAACTAATACACCAAGGGTTTTCAATGACGTAAGCGTAATCAATCAATTTAACTTTAATACAAATCACAGAATGGTGAGAGGTTCTATAGAGCTTTCACACAAACGGAAAACAAGGAAACACATAAAAAATGCATCAATGCACTTCGCACTTCCGATCCCAGAAGAAAGTGGTGAAATCATTAGGGAAAAGACAGCAAAAATAATCGAAGACAATAAGTCGGTACAGGAAAAATATAACAAGTTTGAAAATCTGTTAACAGATTTAACAAAAGAACTTGAAAAGATTTATTCTAAAAACAGGGAAGATAAAATAGGACAGGAAGCAAGACGCTTGATTGAGGAAAGGAAAGATTTGTTTAAAGACAGAAGGAAAAACGCAAAAAAGATTACAGTCATAAGTAAAAAAATTACTCAAAGTATAAAACGCTATAAAAAAGAAGCAACATTTAATAGAATCAGTTTAGAAATTGAAAAAACAGGTGGAATCAAAAGAGCATTAAAACAACTTAAAGACCATTCTGTATGGATTCCAAGTGTAAAAAGCAAAAAGGAGAAAAAGGAATACACAATAAAAAAGAGACCAATGATCTGCAAAGTTGCTACAGACTTCTATCGAAACCTGTACAGTTCGATCGGACCCAGTTCAAACACATCAACAGTAGAGGCTAAGATTAGATATAATGAAGAACAAGTACCACCTATACTAGAGAGTGAAACAAAAAAGGCCATAATGTCGCAGAAGATGGGAAAGTCGCCAGGAGCAGATAAAATAACGAATGAGCTGCTAAAAGGAACATTAGACATTATATTAAAACCACTGACGAGATTGTTTAACGAAATCCTAAGCACCGAAGAGATCCCAGAACAATGGACTAAATCTACTATAGTCCTAATCCATAAGAAAGGAGATAAAGACAAAATCGATAATTACAGGCCAATAAGCTTGATGAGTAATATGTATAAAATATTCTCCAAAATTATTCTGGGAAGACTCACTAAACAACTAGACGAACAACAGCCAAGAGAACAAGCAGGCTTCAGAGCAGACTTCTCCACAGTGGATCACATTCACGTTGTAAAACAAATTATAGAGAAATACAACGAATACAGTAAACCCTACTATATGTGTTTTGTGGACTACAATAAGGCATTTGATTCGCTAGCACACAGTTACATATACAAAGCGTTAGCACTGCAAGGTATAGAAAATAAATATATAAGAATCATAAAAAATATATACAGTAATTGCACTGCAAAAGTGCAGCTGGAAAGGACTGGAGACGAGTTTAAAATCCAAAAAGGTGTAAGACAGGGAGATCCGCTATCCCCTAAACTGTTCTCAGCTGTACTGGAAGAAATTTTTAGAAATCTAAACTGGGAAAACTTAGGGCTGAATATTGATGGCAGCAAACTAACCCACCTTAGATTTGCCGACGACATAGTTCTATTTGCAGAAGATCAGATAACCCTGCAAAAGATGCTCGAACAATTAGCGAC
This sequence comes from Choristoneura rosaceana, assembly GCA_037349165.1. Taxonomy (NCBI): domain Eukaryota; kingdom Metazoa; phylum Arthropoda; class Insecta; order Lepidoptera; family Tortricidae; genus Choristoneura; species Choristoneura rosaceana. The sequence goes on along the minus strand of JAZBNJ010000046.1, from coordinate 7,627,987 downwards.
AGAGAGTGAGAAAGCAGGACTGACCATGAATATCGCGAAAACGAAGGCAATGACAAATAGAGATAAACATAGCATCATTATAAAAGACCAGGAGATTGAATATGTGGACGAATATGTTTATCTAGGCCAGGTAATCTCACCAAATATGCAAATGGAGAAAGAAATTCAGAGGAGGATCAATAACACTTGGGCTCGCTATTGGTCACTCAAAAATATAATGAAAAATAAAGATTTTCCTATAGCACAAAAGAGTAAAGTGTACAACTTGTGCATTTTACCTGTACTCACATACGGGTGCCAAACCTGGGGTCTAACAAAGAAACTGAGCCAAAAAATAAAAGTTTGTCAACAGGGAATGGAGAGGAGCATGTTACACATAAAACTCAGCGACAAATGGAGATTGACCAAAATTAGAAAGGCTACAAAGGTTACGGATGTCTCTCGTAAGATAAGAAGACTGAAATGGCGATGGATAGGCCATGTTTTAAGGTCAGCGAGAGAGAAATGGACGAGAGATGTCACACTTTGGTACCCTAGGGATGGCAAAAGGAGTAGAGGAAGGCAACACAAGAGGTGGGAGGATGACCTGCCTAAAGAGTTTTGAAGAGAAGCTAGGGATAGAGGAGAATGGCAGCGGCTGGAGGAGGCCTATGTCCTGGAGGCAACCTGATACGAATGTGGCTGGTGTCAACAACCTATAATATTGTATTTAATATCAGTGAATAAAGGCTATTTTTATTTTTATTTATTTATTTTTATTTTGCTTGAGGAAGACCCAAATAAAATACAAACAATGGTACAATCTTTAGCCAGCAAGAGCAAAGAAGCAGGTCTCCAAATGAATATTACAAAAACAAAAGTCATGACCAACTCCACAGAGGTTGATATACTACTGGACGGAAATAGGCTCGAGTATGTACAAGAGTATGTATATTTAGGACAAATAATTGCCCCAACAGACCAAATGTCAAAAGAAATAAACAGGAGGATTGCTAGTGGCTGGAAAAAATACTGGTCTTTGAAAGAAATAATGAAAAGTAAAGAAGTAAGCATAAATATCAAAAGAAAAACTTTTAATACTTGCATCCTGCCCTGTATCACATATGGGAGTGAGACCTGGTCCCTCACCCAGAATCACAGAGAAAAACTAGCCAAGTGTCAGCGGGCAATGGAGAGGAGTATGTTGGCAATAAAACTTAATGATAGAATAACCTCAACTGAAATAAGAAACAAAACTAAAGTTGTCAACATACTTACCAGAATTGACCATTTAAAATGGGGATGGACGGGTCATATGTTACGCTGTAAAGCAGAAAAATGGAGTAAACAGGTAACACTCTGGTACCCAAGAGATGGAAAAAGACAACGGGGACGTCCAACAAGAAGATGGGAAGACGATTTCCGCCTAACCCTGGGACCATACTGGACCAGAGTTGCAGATGACAGAGTCCAATGGAGGCAGTTGGAGGAGGCCTATGTCAAAAGACACACCGAACTGAGAGACATTTTATGATAACTGATAACATACACAAAATAGAAAACTACCAGTTCGGAACAGAAAGGCTATATTATTATAAGCATGTAAGCATCAGCTCTAAGAGCTGCCAGTGTATTATTTGAATAATAGTAAATGTTTACCAATTACTTTGCTGACTATTTATTTATCTTGGCAGCCAAGCAGCTTGGGAGTTAGAATCAGTAAAGCATGTAGACATGTAACTTAGCTGCATGACATTTTTGCACTCACAAACCCCACAGTAAATTTCCTCACAAATTGTTTTCTTTAGAGCTTGTTGTGTTGATATAGAACTTTCTTTTATCAGATTTTAAGTGGTCTTAAACTTAAAGCTAATCCAATATGTAAATGCCTTGTTTGGCGAGGTGGACGCTACAATAGATAAATATAACAAACCTCAAGCCTAAGCCTAAGTAAGGGGCGTTATCGAACCAGTTTATTTTGAAAGGTCATTCAGAGAAATTTAACAAACATAGTTAAATAAAAATATCTCCCTATAACTTTATAATACACCGTTCAACCCACCGTTCCTCGTAGTTTTGAACTCAGTTTATTCTAGTATTTGATTCAGAAACTTCACAAAATTATATTAAATACCTCACTTTTACTTACAAAATATTGGTAGAATTTAGACAGTCGTGGCTTCCCATGGTTATTAAACACCAAAATTGCTTTAATCATCGTTGAAATCAGCAACTTGTAACTAATTACACGATTAAAGTTATCTCATTTGTTTGGGCAGAGAAATTGTGTCGATATGAAATGAAAAAGTCGAATAATCGATGAAACATGGAAGTTTGGTTGTTTGACTGACAGTGACATTTTCGCTTTTCGTTCAGAAAATGGTTACTTAAAATCTTATCAGAAAAATACAGGTAGTGCCGCTATTATGTATTATTTTGACAGTGTATAATCAATTTGACGAAACAAATCACTATATTTTGTGATTATCATATCACCGATGCTTATTTCAACCCTTATAAATTGAAGATTATTAGGATTTCACTTCAGAAACTTTCAAAAAGGTCACATTGGCAACACCAAATCGCACGTAGAAAGAAATAGAAGACGATTTTTTTTTTACAATCTGTGCGTGCGTCGCTTCGCGCTCCATCGCTCACGTCCGCGAGTGTCATAAAAGAAAATATTAAAAAACCAAACGTTTATTGTGTGAAATAGTTAATAATTGTTAACTTTAGTGGTTTTTGTTGAGTTAACCATTGAATGGAATTACATCTGCGCGCCGAAGACGCCGCAATACCCGTAAAAAGGTTAGTGTGTTTTTACAAATTGAGCACATTTAGTTATGTCTTAATTTGGAAGGCCGGTTGTTCCAGCGGTGTCGAATGGCGTTAAAACGTAAATTATTACTTACGCGGTTATCATGCAGTTATACACACGTCTACCGGTCCATATAAATGCGTAAACTAGGTGAAATCTCTCGACAATAGGCTAAGATTTCCGCTCGGTTTCAGTAGGCAACTGGTTGTTGGGCTGAACTTTGCAATAATGTTACAGGAACTTGTTTTTACCGTGCTTTAATCAATTAGTTTAGCTAGGAAGTAGTTTTTACGCGTCTGTTGACGTACCGACTGTTCGATAGTGTTTTTAAAAACAATGTAAACTGAGATCTGGCGTGGGAATTTGGGGAAAATCGGTGGTTTCTCTGAAAGTTTGTTACTTTGGATTTGTTTACCTTGGTCGGATTGTCTATGGTTTGGCACACTTTCTTTTTTGTGGTAAAAGTGTTGGATTACCATAGTGCATCTGTGATAATAATATTATGATTAAGAGTTGAGTTTCTTCTATAACCCTTCGAGTGGCAAGCGACCGGGTCCCGGCAGCCTGTCAAATACCCTTGAGTGGCAAGCGACCGGGTCCCGGCAGCCTATCAAATACCCCCGAGTGGCAGGCGACCGGCTCCCGGACGTTGGCGGGTGTCGTATTTCACTCATAAATATAAACTGTTAGACCTATATCTGGCTTGCTCATTCACGCAAAATGCGTTCATAAATAGACAAGGATGGTATTTAATAACGGCCGCGACAACATAACGGAAGAAATTTCGTTCTATCGTTTACTCAAGTTTCACTGTGTGCATGCTGCCGTGCGCTGGTATTTTTGAAAACCTCGTATTATAGTATTATTTGCTATTGAAAGACTATAAAAGGGCTTTGTTTCGTAATTAAATTAATATTTTACGAAACAAATCAGTGTTTACTATAGGTAATTGTTTTATTTTATAATTATAGTTATTTTAATACATGACTGAGAAAAATTTGGTTGTCAGATATTTGATAATGACTAATAAAATTCACAGAAATTGAAGGTCATGCATTGTTATTTAATTAGATATGGCATTTTATGCTAAACTATCACTGTAAGGCTTATATATAACATTAAACTGGTATTTTTTTGGTGATATTTTTTTTATAAAATTCGGGAATTCGCGAAATTAATTTGTAGCTGTCATGCCACTCGAAGAAGATGTTTTCAAAATGGCCGCGCCACTTGACCTAAAAAATTTAAATATGGCGCCGCCACCCCAAGGGCTAAACTTTATCATATAACTGTACTTGTATGGTAATATGTAACTTTATACTCTTAACTGTATATTACCAATATAATTTTTTCATTTAAGGTTTCATTAATATCTATATTATGTATAAGGTTATTTCTGAAAAAAACTAAACCAATATTATTTATTTTTACACTAATAGAAAGCCATATTCCCAACACTACTATAAAGTCAAAAATTCGAACTTTTAATTTAATATGAGAGTGAGAGGGATGATACAATTAGATTTTTGTAATAGCCCCCTGATTGATATGAGCTTTATTTAACCCTGAGAATGTGCATTTTTCCACCAAGGCACAAAGTCACAGGCAACATCTAATAATTAAAAAAAAAGATATATTCTGTTTATGTTTGTTTCCAGAACATAATCTCTAACTACTCAACTACTACTTAAAATCCTTTCACTGCAAGAAAGCTATACTATCTCTAAAGTAAACTTATATTTTGAGAAAGTAAGTACAGTCAAGCGTAAATGTGTATTGAAACTGTTTACAACCTTACTGCATAAACTGGAATGTATTTTTGAGTATCCCGAACATGCTGACAAAGTTTTGGCAACAGCTCATTTTGAATTAAGTGTTTTAATTTTAGTAGATTGATTAATATAAAATTACAACTTTGTATCATCCTCTCACTCTGTCGACATTGAATTTATTATCAGGGACAAAGCTATATACTAGTACATATTGTTAGCAATAGAACTTATATCTTTTAAAAAAGGAGTGTCATTTTCTCTGTATCATTCTAAATTTACAAAAAAATAAATTCGACTTTATTGATGAGACGTTAAGTTGTAAATTTCTGTAAATTTCAATGTCGTATTTTGTTGTATGGTGGGCCGTGGGGGGTAAGCATGAAGAGAAGATGGACCAGACAGACAGGATTTACTTTCGCATTTGTAATATTAGTAAGGAAGAGCATGATGCATAGGGTTTGCACCCGGTACTGGATTTCCATACAAACTGTACCAGAACTGGGAACAAACTCAGTACCGGGAGCAAACACTGGCAAACTCCGGGATGCAGTTTAATGGTGTTCTAGGAATTATATTGCTAAATTTTTATTCTTCTGACCGACTAGATTGTTAGAAATTACAAGTAGGTTTTTGTAAAAATTAAAATTCATTTACAAGTTTCTTCGCTGACTGTATTTTTTATTGACAGTACTTGTATTGTCGTTCCAAACTACATATCTACCAAATACCTATCAAGTAAATCTAATTATAGATTCTAAATACTACAATATAAATTGAAACTTAAAAAAGAAAAACAATCCTAACAATTATAAAGCAAGTTATAATTTAGGTTTTTTTTTCTAAAGGTACAAGTGACAAACAAAACTCGTAAACGTGAACAATAAACAAACATGTATAAAAAGACTTGAAAAACATTATTTTAAGAATCCATTAAAATTCAGAAATATTCCAAGAAATTGTATTTATGATGTAGAACGGGTTTAGAACAGATAAGAATAACATCACAGAGTTGTTTATCGTAAACACTTTAATTATGTTTATTCAAATGTATGTATGTCTATTATTTTGAATTTCAGCGATACAGTTTTTCTAGCTAATTAGAATACTCTAATTCGGAATTTGTGTGAAATTACATTTGTATTTGTAGCGCAGTGTAGTACATCCACCAACAAGTTGGACGGATGACCTGGTTAAAGCCGCAGGTTCACGGTGGATGCAATCCGCTGCCAACCGAAGCAACTGGAGCTCTATGGGGGAGTCCTATGTCCACAGTGGAAGTCCTACCATAGTACTTTTACTGTGGTCCTATGGCTGAGATGTTGATGATGACATTTGTTTTGTAATTAGAACATTCGGCCATAGTGACAACATTTGTGACATTTTAGTTTTTACTCCTATGCCAGTGACACGTATTTGTGACTGCTGTGCGATATGCGTAGGCATAGCGTAAGGGCTTAGTACATCATCACATTTGGCTCCGGCAATGTTCTGCTAAGCCCTTAGGCTATGCGAGCCTTTATAAATATAAATATCACGGGACAATTCACACCAATTGATCTAGCTTGTGTTATGGGTACTAAGCAACGGATAAACATACTTATATAGATAAATACATACTTAAATACATATTAAACATCCAAGACCCGAGAACAAACATTCGTATTCATCATACAAATATTTGCCCCAGCCGGGATTCAAACCCGGGACCTCAGGCTTCGTAGTCAGGTTCTCTAACCACTTAGCCATCCGGTCGTCAAAGCCTTTAGGAGGTATGTCGCAATGTTCTCATTTTAAAACTCAATCATGGTTTGTTTTATACAAAGTTTATTTTAGTAATATTTCGAATTGTGTCGGTTTCGTTCTAAAGGTGCGACGTATTCTTTTGACACACATGCGTGTCACCGGCGCATAGGAGTCAGAATTTTTGCTCACACACGTGTCACTGGCACTGGAATGTGATACGTCTGTGACACGTATACGTGTCACTGGCATAGAAGTGTCTGCTGTGGGATATGCGTAGGCATAGCGTAAGAGCTTAATGGTTCGTTGGGGCGGAACTTATTAACCATTGGTTTTTTTTTTAAATATGATAGCGGGAAAACGAGCTGATGGAAAGCAGTCACCGCCGCCCATGGACGTCCATAACATAGGCTGAGTTACGGATGCGTTGCCGGCCCTTTGAGAAATGAGTAGACTCGTTTTGCCTTTTATGTTCAAGGTAAACATTGTGAGAAAACCTGCAAACACAATAAAGTATCCTGTTTATTTACCTAATACAAACGTGCAGCCTATTATGCAATAATTCATAAACACGTCGATAGCATTCGGAAGTAGCCGTGTATTCCGAATTTCACGATGGGAACGGATAAAGAAGCGTCCACACCGCTGCTTAAAATACAGAAACGGTACGGAATCGCAGTGACGTGCCGTAAATGTCACGACTCAGCGTGGAAAGCATGCGATAAAGACAGATTATTACAGCGCATCAACTGTCTCATTTTTCTGGACACATATAAAAATGGCCGAATCAAATATATTGATATAGTTTTGTACCCGCGTGGTATTCGGTTATCGTGCGCTGTCCCCTCGGGAACTGTGCATTTTTCGGGGATAAAAAGTAGCCTATGTCACTGTCGGGCCCATAAACTATCTCTATGCCAAAAATCACGTCGATCCGTCGCTCCGTTACGGCGTGAAAGACGGACAAACATACAAACACACTTTCGCATTTATAATATTAGTATGGATTAGTTATCCGGTATCCGGTAGAAATACAGGAACTCTAATAAATAATCGAAAACGACATCAAAATATACAGAAAATTCGTAAAATATGAAACCTGAAAAACGAGGCGGTTGAAACGCATGAATAATCGTCCTAAAGTCGTGAAATTTACGGCACGTCACTGCGTTTCCCTGCGATTCTGTACCGTTTGGGTATTTTGAGCAGCGGTGTGGTCGCTCCTTTATTCACTACGTCTGTAAATAACCGTAACAAAATAAAAGGTCTTGATGCGTCACATTTTATCTGTCAAAGGTACATTTTGACACTTTTATGCGGTCATGTAATTCAATGCTGTTTAGCACAAGGTTGTATGTGCGATGCTTGCTAATTTAAATGCGTCTTTACAGTTATAAAGACCGTAATACTATTGCAATATGAGTAGTTACACAGTATATATATATAAGCTAAAACAATAGGGAAGCTACGAACAAATCGATCGAAACGAACACACACAGATGCGCGCTCTACACGGCCTCTAAGGGGGTCTCGCGACTGCAGTACCGCGAGACCCCCTTAGAGGCGTGTAGAGCGCGCGTGCGGTCCCTCTCATACTTATACTATTTAATACGAGAGCGAGAGGGATCGCACGACACGAACTTCGAACGTTGTGTTTCGGAGTAGCCCTTCTGTGTGAGTGTGTTCGTTTCGATCGATTTGCTCGTAGCTTCCCTACTGCTTTAACTTATATGTATACTTGTATGTATGTGTGTTTCTGGTGTACAATAAAGAGTTTTTGGATTGTATTGTATACTGTGGTAGTTACGTACGAGAGGACATAGAAATAGACATACATACATACGCGTCAAACACATAACCCTCATTCTTCGCAGTCGGGTATAAATAGCGACATGCGCAAGAGTCCGACTAATAATACATCATTATGCACCTTTAGCGAAAGCGTGGGCGCACCGAGTACCTGACTCAGTCGGTAATTATAAGATTAGCTTCTAATTATAACAAACTAGCTTTTGCCCGCGACACCGCCCCGCGTGGTATTCGGTTATCGCGCGCTCTTCCCTCGGGAACTGTGCATTTTTCCGGGATAAAAAGTAGCCCATAAACTATCTTTATGCCAAAAATCACGTTGATCCGTCGCTCCGTTACGGCGTGAAAGACGGACAAACACACAAACACATTTTCTCATTTATAATATTAATATGGAGGCAATTCCATGCAAATGTTCTTTTCCTTTGTCATAGATACTCATGCCAAAAATCACGTTGATCCATCGCTCCGTTACGGCGTGAAAGACGGACAAACACACAAACACATTTTCTCATTTATAATATTAATATGGAGGCAATACTATACAAATGTTCTTTTCGTTTGTCATAGGTACTCATAAAGTTCATAAGTTTGACGACCGGAAAGCCAAGAGGTTAGAAAACGTGATTATGAAGCTTGAGGTCCCGGGTTCGATCCCCGGTGGAGACAGATTTTTGTATCAATAATACAAGTGTCTATTCTGGTCTTGGATGTTTAATATGTATCTATAGGTATAATTGGGCCAGTCAACTATTTTACCGACACTTTGGGCGTCTCCTGCGTTACCATAATTGTCTCTGGCGTTACCAAACAATCGTACTTCCAACAAGATACTTCACGGTTTAATAGGTTGAACTTACGTATTCATTTACACCATCTATTAAATTACAGAAAAAAACATGTTTACTTACAAAAATCTGCAATTGTTTAAAGAATGTCGCGGACAGATTAGAATGTGTAAAAAACGAGGTTCCTAATGTTCCTATGCCGATTCCGCGTCGATACATGTCAGGAGACCCTTACTGTATTTTGACGTCGAACTCTCTCAAGTGACAAAGTTTCATGTTTATAATTATAAAACAAAAACTTAACTTGAGCCGCAGGAAGCTAAAGAAATTGTAACCTTCCCGCCGAGACAATAAGATATTCGAGACCGAACTCGAACCTGCGACCTTAAGAAGGCAGGCCATAAAAGGCTATGTGGCAGACACGCGCCTTGAAAGGATTCCGGGACTGAGTCGTCAACGTGGCAAAATGTCCAATGGACGTATTGTTTAATGGTCATATAGTATGAGTGTCAAAACGTACAAATGTCAAAACGTATAAAGCGAAATTGACAAAAAGTTTTAGTGACAAATAATGTCATTGTTAAAATGTATGCTAGTCAGAATGTGTATATGACAAAATGTCCAAATCATTAATTGTCTTAGGGTCAAAAAGTAAAGATGTCAAAATGTCCAAACGCCATAATTATTCAGTAACAATTTGAATAAGTACCAAAATGTATATATATATTCCTTAAAGAGCAAATGACAATATGATTAGTATGTTTTCCAAACGTAACGCCACCTATTTTTAACATAATTGTAAGTTCCTGTGCATAAATGGTTGGCTGGAAGAGATCGCTTTTAAGCGATAAGACCGCCTATTGTTTATACCATGTATGACGACCGGATGGCCCAGTGGTTAGAGCACCTGACTACGAAGCTTGAGGTCCCGGGTTCGAATCCCGGCCGGGGCAGATATTTGTATGAATAATACGAATGTTTGTTCTCGGGTCTTGGATGTTTAATTTGTATTTATGTATGTATTTATCTATATAAGTATATTTATCCGTTGCCTAGTGTCTATAACACAAGCTTTGCTAAGCTTACTTTGGGACTAGGTCAATTGGTGTGAATTGTCCCGTGATATTTATTATTATTATTTATTTATTTATGTATTTTGTGATATGTAAAATTTTGTACTGATTTGTGGTGTATGGTAAAGAATATTCGTATTGTATTGTAACTTAAGAACGTGTTATGCTTTATGACGTAAACGAAGCCTTTATTGGTAATCATCTTTCTCCCCGCGAATTTGTCTGCGCAGTGTTAGTAGTTTATTAAAAAGTACAGGTATAGTTTTCATCAACTGAGGAGTAAATTTTTTTGCAAAGGTCGGATCGGCGAGATCTACAAACTATTCTACGAACAACAGTTTTAACGGATCAGTCAAAATCTTGATACAGTCGAACTCAGAAGTAGTTGAGTATTATAATACCTTGTCGTGGTAACGTAAGAGTGGTTTTAATTTGTTATCTTACAACTCGTGGCTGCGACAAGGTATTAAAATGTGCAACCATTTTTGATTTCGACTGTACATATGAATTTATGCGACTCAAATTAACGTAACGTAAATTAATACATTTTAAGTATCACTATTGGGATCAAAATATTAAAAAAATATTTGCAAACTGTACCGTGCGGTGCGTGCGACATATCAAATGAAATTGCCTGGTGGGAGGCTGTAGGCTTTTTTTAAGATAATTTAAACCATTCTCCACTTATCTCCAAAAATACTGAGCCGAAACTAAAAATAATACTAAAAATAGTTTTTGAATCAAGTTAGACAGGAGTGCTACAATATGCTAAAAAAAAAAAATTAACTTACTTGTAGGTACTTGACTATAATATTTCTCAAAAAGCTTAACATTTTAAATTTTTTTAGTTGTCCACTTATTTAAAAAAAAAATATTCCTGACGCTATTTCACCACAAAAAAATAAATAATATTGTTTTTAAATATATACAAAACCTTGTAGTAAAAGTATTAAAAAGTCAGATAATATTTATTGTTGGATCCAATAGAAAGTTTTGATGTAGTTACAAAATTCCTGACGTCAAGAAAGTTTGGATGTTTTATATAGTTTATGTTTTATGATCTCGTTAGGGTTAACAACTTCTTGACAAAACTGATTTCTTGTCAATTTCATAACGGGTTTTTTTTTTGAGAAATACTCACAAAGAACACTGCTACATAGTTTCGTGTTAAGGAAGTAAAAATAAAAGCTAGGAATATTATAAATGCGAAAGTTTGTAAGGTTGTTTGTTACCTCGTCACGTCTAAACGGCTGAACCGATTTAAATGAAATTCGGTACCTACACAGATAGTCTGAGACCCGGGGAAAGACATTTTTATATAAGTACATAAAGTAGGCTAACGTTTAGTTTTTATCCTGGAAAATTGCATAGTTCCAGCGGAATAGCGATAAATGAATACTAAGAGTATGGAGTCGCGGGCAACAGCTAGTAACTAATATTTTTTTTACATAAGCTTCGAAAAAACGTACTTACACTAGTAAACTAGTAAAAAAAATTTCGTTCAAGACTAATAGTTTAGAGAAAATAAGACTCTACAATGCATTATTTTTTAACAGCTTAATTTATTACATTTTGACACCTATTTATTTTGAAAGTTGTATATTTCAACCTTTACACATGCTGCCTCTTTTTCATTTTGGCGCTTGGGTTATTTTTACACTTACGTATTGAAACGTCTGTACATTTTGACACCTATGTATTTTGAAACTTGTACGTTGTAACACTTACACGTGCCGTCGTTTTTGCATTTTGGCACTTGGTTATATTTACACTTAGGTATTTAAACATCTGTACATTTTGACCCCTAGTCATTTCGACACACGCACTTTATGACCATTAAACAATACGTCCATTGGACATTTTGTCACGTTGACGACTCAGTCCCGGAATGCTTGAAAGTGCTGTCGAGTCGAAATAAAACGCTTCTCCATCTCTAAGGCAGCGTTTCCAGAAACAAACGCTTCATTTAAATAACCGAATTCCACGCGAAGCCGCGGGCAAAAGCTAGTAAATAAATAAATCTTGACTTAACAGTTTTTTAGGGTTCCGTAGCAAAAATGGCAAAAACGGAAGCCTTGGTTTCGCCATGTCTGTCTGTCTGTCCGCGGCTTTGCTCAGAGACTATCTACGATAGAAAGCTGTAATTTTGCACGAATATGTAAACTATGCCGACAAAACAGTACAAAAAAAATTTTTTTTGAGTACTTCCCATAGTTGTGTGTATTGTGCCATAGACGTAAAGTGGGGGTGATTTTTTTTTCTCATCCAATCTTGTAGTGTGGGGTATCGTCGTTGGATAGGTCTTTTGTAATCATTAGGGGGTTGCTAGAACGATTTCAGTGATTGGTTTTCATAAAAATCGGGCCCCTCCCCCTCTAAAATCTAAACCGGTGGGAAAAAATTTGGAAAAAATCTGGATGGTAGTAAGTATATCGAACTTACAATGAAAAGTATAACGGCTCAGTTTTATTGAGAATTATTAGTATTTTAAGAGTAAATAGCAGCATAAGGTATAAAATATATCTAAACTTGGAATATTCCGTACAAAACACAAAATCCTTACAAAAATATGCCTTAATTTTTTCGTAATGGCTACGGAACCCTATCTCGGGCGTGTCCGACACGCTCTTGGCCGGTTTTTTTTTTACAAATATGCTTCGCAGAACTGTGAAACTGTTTGCTAGCGAATACTGCATTCTTTGTTTTATTAATTAACCTCTAAAGGGTGAAATTAGGAATAAAACGTCAGCGCCGTAAGAGGAGGGATTCGTTTATTTCAGCGTAAACAAAGTCGCAGTAGAACTAAGGTTACTGACATAGCCCGAAGAATTGCGAAACTGAAGTGGCAGTGTGCGGGGCACATTGCACGCAGGACTGATGGCCGATGGGGTCAGAAGGTTCTCGAATGGCGTCCGCGGACCGGGAGACGAGCTGTCGGTAGGCCTCCAACAAGATGGAGCGACGACCTGGCTAAGATCGCGGGATCGCGGTGGACGCGAAAAGCACAAGACCGGTCTGAGTGGAGAGCCTTGGGGGAGGCCTATGTCCAGCAGTGGACGTCTTTCGGCTGACATGATGAAACAAAGTCGCGGACGAAAGCTAGTTTATATATGTTTTGTTATCATTCGACGCGACTTCGGTCAAGGCTGAGATTATCAACATATCTATTATGCTAAGTTTCAAGGAAGGTCGTTCGGAAAATGATCCAAATTTTACTAAATTTCTTGAATTGGTGTATAATTTGTGTGGTGAATAATTTATGAGGCTGGTGTATAATTATGTGACTTTGACCTTGGCATTGGTAGCATCTGGGGCTGAATAAATCGTTTTATAGTGTACGACTAGGTCAGTAATGTCGGGTGAATCCATACTAATATTATAAATGCGAAAGCGTGTTTGTTTGTATGTTTGTCCGTCTTTCACGTGGAAACGGAGCGACGGATCGACGTGATTTCTGGCATAGAGATAGTTTATAGGTCAGACTGAGTGACATAGACTACTTATCCCGGAAAAATGCACAGTTCCCGAGGGAACAGCGCGCGATAACCGAATTCTACGAGGGCGATCCCGCGGGCATGATATTGATATGGAAATACCGACCCTGTTTTCATGTACACACCCATAGAAACTGACATGAGCGTCTATGGGTGTGTAGATGATAAACAGGGTCTGTATTTCCATGTCGGTATTATCCGAGCCGGTAAAGAGTGTCACCTGTCAAAACGACCGAATCAAAACACATAAATTCTTTTTTAATGTTTTTTATTCTGGACTACGGAACAACCCGTAACCAACCGACCGGACCGTCGCAATTTGGCGGTAAAGAAAACTCTTTAATTTTTTTTTAATTAATTGGATGCTACTTAAAAATCTGATATTTTTTTCTGTTAATTAGAAAGGTTATTCCTATCGATAAAAAAAGTTTTAAGTGTTTCTAAAATTTTCATCCATTCCCCATTGCGTAAGTTTTTTTCAGCCTCATGTAACGTTACTTAACTTAATTAGGCGAAGCCGTTGTCTGAGTGCGACATTAACGCGTATCGAATAATGATCGTTGATCAAAGTCGTGTCGGAACCGCGACCGCAACGACCTTGACAACAGTGGCGTGGTCGCAACAACTCCCATCGGCTTTCCTAAATTTTATATAAGGTCAGCCTCTGGACAAATAATGAAACCATGGATAAGACTGATTCTTAGCAATATCTTAAAATAGTTATTTGCTTAATTAGACAAGAAAAAAAATCTAAATGATATAAAATGATAGTTTATTTGCTGAATATGCGAGTAAACAGATGGACAATTACAATGTTTCACTTATTTGGTAGGTGGTAAGTACATATTCAACCGGAATTCCGGTGTACAAACTTTACACAGGTATGTGTTTATTACACATTACATGAGGTTATTTATTTTCATTATGTCAATTTACTAAATTTGTTAGAAAGTCTATGAAATCAGATCATCCAAATACACAGGCTGCTCCAAAGGGATACATTGAAAACCGTTAGTTTTTCGGTAAATATTGGACTGGTTGTTATGATACTTGCAGTTTGGTTTTAAATATCTTGCTAAGCCAGTAGTATTCGTATTTGTCCAGAGGCTAAGGTCACCCAGTACATGATGCCCATAAAATTAATAAATTTTCTAAATAAATAAATTTAGAAAGGTTCATCCCAGCGAACGTCAGTATACATTCCACTTGCTGGGCACAGGCCTCCTCTTAGAATGAGAGCACTTTGGGCCAGTTTTCCTAGAACTTAATAATACCTAATATCATGGGACACTTGACACCAATTGACCTAGTTCTAAACTAAGCAAAGCTTGTACCATGGATACATAGTTTGACAGCTCTTTTGAAAAGATAGTAAGGTTTCTCGAAAACTATTTTGACTAAGTGAAGATTTCCCGAAATAATCGCTCCCAAAGTAGCAAAAATTGTGTCCCCTTCCCTCTTAGTCCGTGAGCCCAGCCCCTAGGTACCTACGTAACATGACATCACCATAAGATGCCTGGCAACAGGTGGGGAAAGTTGTGCTGAGCTAGAATCAAAAAACTAACGCACTTAAAATTAGCCGGAAGTTTGAGAAAATCCTTCACTTCCGGTCAAAATTTTAAGGTCAATTTACGTCACGTGACATCATTACGAAACACGTGGCATCATGAAGCCCTTTATCCGTAGAGAGGGGCAACATAAGTCTGTCAGTTCTGAAATAGCCGGAAGTGCCTGACAGACTGCGACAAAGGTGACCCCCAAAAACGATTTCCTACGTCATATGACATCGTGACCAAAATTATTACAAAAGTTTCGTAATATTAGTGTCTTTAATAATATATAAGTCTGCCAAGCGTTTTTTAGCCGGAAGTCCTTTAAAAGTGTAATTTTAACTACAAGGAAAATGTAACCGTATCATGTTAAATGAGAATAATTTAACGAATTATGATCGATTAACAAGGATTATCGACTAATTCGTCGTGGTCGGTATATTTAGTATGTAAGAAAATAAAAAAAACACAATCTTTTATGTTATTTCACCAGTCCCGTTGTCTGTAATCAAATCTCGCAAGTATAGTTATTTGGATCTAAGTACTGTCAGTGGTTGGATTGAGTTGAAATTTGGCATTGTAATATAAAGTTGGTGGCAAAGAATCTGGTCGTGAAATTCCGGTGATCATCACCAGGTCAGAATTGTCTCCACAGGAGAGAACTGTTTAACGGTGAATGGTATAGACTTAAAATTACACGAATGGATTTCCGATAGCAATACAAGTAGGTACAGTCAGCAAAAAAACTTCTACTAAATTATTTTTTACGGGAACTAATAGTTTCAGTGAGTTTCAGTAGTGTCAGTTCCGAAACTGCTGGAAGTGCCTGATAGACGATGGCAAAATAATAAATATAAATAATTTAGTCTGCAATAAAACTTCTACTAAATATTTTAAGGTCAATTTACGTCACGTGACAACATTACGAAACACGTGGCATCATGAAGCCCTTTATCCGTAGAGAGGGGCAACATAAGTCTGTCAGCTCTGAAATAGCCGGAAGTGCCTGACAGACTGGCAAAGATGACCCCCGAAAACGATTTTTTACGTCATATGACCACGCGACCAAAATTATTACAAAAGTTTCATAATATTAGTGTCTTTGACAATAAATAAGTCTGCCAAGCGTTATTTTGCCGGAAGTCCTTTAAAAGTGTTATTTTAACTGCAAGGAAAGCGTAATTGTATCATGTTAAATGTGAATAATTTAACAAATTATGATCGATTAACAAGGATTATCGACTCATTTCGCCATGTCTGTCTGTCTGTCCGTCCGTCCGCGCCTTTGGTCAGAGACTATCAATGCTAGAAAGCTCTACTTTTGGTATGATTTCATAATAAACTATGCCACCAAAACAGTAGAATAAAAATTAAAAAAAAGTTTTTTTGGTAGGTAGTCTAAAAAATTTTTTGTTTAATTTTTATTGTACTGTTTTGTTGGCATAGTTTACATATATATTCATGCAAATTTACAGCTTTCTAGCATTGATAGTGTCTGAGCAAAGCCGCGAACGGACGGACAGACAGACAGATAGATACTTTTAAAGGACTTCCAGCTAAAAAACGCTCGGCAGTCTTATTTAATATTAAAGACACTTATATTACGAAACTTTTGTATTAATTTTGGTCGCAATGTCATGACGTAAGAAATCGTTTTTGGGTGTCATCTTTGCCTCAGTCTGTCAGGCACTTCCGGCTATTTCAGAGCTGACAGACTTATGTTGCCCCTCTCTACGGATAAAGGGCTTCATGATGCCACGTGTTTCGTAATGTTGTCACGTCACGTAAATTGACCTTAAAATATTTAGTAGAAGTTTTATTGCAGACTAAATTATTTATATTTATTATTTTGCCACCGTCTATCAGGCACTTCCAGCAGTTTCGGAACTGACACTACTGAAACTCACTGAAACTATTAGTTCCCGTAAAAAAATAATTTAGTAGAAGTTTTTTTGCTGACTGTACCTACTTGTATTGCTATCGGAAATCCATTCGTGTAATTTTAAGTCTATACCATTCACCGTTAAACAGTTCTCTCCTGTGGAGACAATTCTGACCTGGTGATGATCACCGGAATTTCACGACCAGATTCTTTGCCACCAATTTTATATTACAATGCCAAATTTCAACTCAATCCAACCACTGACAGTACTTAGATCCAAATAACTATACTTGCGAGATTTGATTACAGACAACGGGACAGGTGAAATAACATAAAAGATTGTATTTTTTTTATTTTCTTACATACTAAATAAACCGACCACGACGAATTAGTCGATAATCCTTGTTAATCGATCATAATTCGTTAAATTATTCTCATTTAACATGATACGGTTACATTTTCCTTGTAGTTAAAATTACACTTTTAAAGGACTTCCGGCTAAAAAACGCTTGGCAGACTTATATATTATTAAAGACACTAATATTACGAAATTTTTGTAATAATTTTGGTCACGATGTCATATGACGTAGGAAATCGTTTTTGGGGGTCACCTTTGTCGCAGTCTGTCAGGCACTTCCGGCTATTTCAGAACTGACAGACTTATGTTGCCCCTCTCTACGGATAAAGGGCTTCATGATGCCACGTGTTTCGTAATGATGTCACGTGACGTAAATTGACCTTAAAATTTTGACCGGAAGTGAAGGATTTTCTCAAACTTCCGGCTAATTTTAAGTGCGTTAGTTTTTTGATTCTAGCTCAGCACAACTTTCCCCACCTGTTGCCAGGCATCTTATGGTGATGTCATGTTACGTAGGTACCTAGGGGCTGGGCTCACGGACTATCTATCTTGTAAACCGTTTGTCCAAAAATATGGAAAGGTAATGCTTAATAAATACTTTCAACGAAAATTGTTTTCAACACGATCGGATATACCGTTTTCGAGTTATTGCCGAAAAACTGCGCTTTTCAACAAAAGGAAATAAGTGCCGTGAAGATACGCTCTTTTTCTGGTAATAGATTTTAAGACTGTAGTACTTAAGTGTTTTAATTGTGTTATACTTAACGCACATAATATTATTTGATTTTTTCGTAATGGCTACGGAACCCTTGGGCGTGTCCGACACGCTCTTGGCCGGTTTTTTCTTTAGGAAATATGGCTTATCAAATCATAACACAAGACTATAGTAGCAGTGCCGTGGCGCTTTAACAACTTGGCCGAACGAAAATGTCCACTAAACGCCACTGTGACATAAATACATGTCTGCAGTTCTGCTGTAACACTTCTATTTATAACTCCGTGCAAATAGAACGTCAACCACTAACCGTTGGTTATATTAATAGATGGTCAGTTAATGCTTTAACCACGAGATATCCGCGTGAATGGTATACTCAAGCTTAAAAATATCAGCTTATTCAAAGTTTCAAAAATAACTACCACAGTCTCTTATTCCGACGCAAAAAGGACGTACTCTAGTAATATATTTTTGGTATAATATGGTTATATCATAAAAAATCATTTGATTAATCGGATATATATCAAATGATTTTTTATGATATATATCAATACAAAAAATTGTTTAAAAATTTTATATTATTAAGTAACTAGCTTTTGCCCGTGGCTCCGCCCGCGTGGTTTTCGGTTATCGCGCGCTGTTCCCTCGGGAACTGTGCATTTTTCCTGGATAAAAACTAGCCTATGTCACTCTCGGGCCCACTATCTCTATGCCAAAAATCACGTCGATCCGTCGCTCCGTTACGGCGTGAAAGACGGACAAACATACAACCACACTTTCGCATTTATAATGTTAGTATGGATTTTTTACAAAGAAAGTTAATTGATAAAGTGCAGAAACGATTTTAGTTAATTTATTTTACAAATAATAATATGGCTTTCATACAAAATGGATATATATCAAACTTTTGATATATATCGGATATATAGGTATCATAAATATCCGATATTTTGATATTTATAATAAATCGCAGCGGAAGACCAGCGTTGGCCTACACGGCTAACACTATGCTGAGCTGGGACCGTTTCGTGCTTTCGCATATTGCTTTTTGTTTTTTTGTATTTTTATTCTGTTTTATTATGCGAAGCATGAATAAATATATTTCTATTTCTATTTTTAAATATCAGATATTTTCGAACCCTGTTTACTAGGTATTATTCAACGACTTCCATTACGTATTTTCACAGATTCGGATCGTACATTGTGCGATCGATTCTCTTACGATAGACAATATGGCCGAACAATAACCTGATAAGAATATATTAAACAAATTCAAGGCTGCGTTCCATTTATCAAGAGCCGAATTTGTCGTCAGATTCTGACCTACGATCTGAACACACCTACGTACTACGTCATGCGTACGCGCATGGATTAATGTACGTTGCTGGCATTCTTATTTTTATACCGCACGCACACGCCAGAGATTTGGAATATTTAATCGCGAGATGGTCCGTGTGAACCGTCCTAGCTAAAAAAAACTTCTATTCAACATATCTCCCGGAAAATTGAATATTTTTAGAGTAGAATAAACTAAAAGTAGATTTAAATATGTTGTCCCGGATAACTCAAGTCTTAAATCGAGTTTAGCTCGACATGTTTCGGTGTCAGTTTCGTCGGGTAGTCGCGTGAGCAGAGCGGCGGCGCGCAGTGCGCGTGATGCAGCAGCAGAGTCGCGTTGCTCCGAGGAAGAAGGGCTACGGATTAGCTCGAAACATGTCGAGCTAAACTCAATTTAAGACGTGAGTTATCCGGGTCAGTATATTTAATACGAGTGAATCTCACGGTAGTTTTATGTTCAAAAAAAGTAGGTTTATCCGATTTTTTCTGCTTTATGTAACGGTTAGGAGGCAATAATGCAGGCCGCTACTTATTTAGTTATTTGGTAGATAAGAAGTGATAAATATTTAGCAAAACAATTCAAGCAATATTTTCAAATTTTTCTTATTGATGCTGAGTATAATTTGATCAAAGTTGTTGGTAGTTACCCTGCCGTTGTAGTAATAATCGTGGGAGTACAGTCACCAGTACCAATATCTGATACAACAAAGCGTGCATAA
Source organism: Choristoneura rosaceana (assembly GCA_037349165.1). Classification (NCBI taxonomy): domain Eukaryota; kingdom Metazoa; phylum Arthropoda; class Insecta; order Lepidoptera; family Tortricidae; genus Choristoneura; species Choristoneura rosaceana. The sequence goes on along the minus strand of JAZBNJ010000046.1, from coordinate 7,607,952 downwards.
AATATCTGATACGACTCTATTTCTATAACAGGTAAGTCGTGTCAGATATTGTTGCACACTCCACTGTGGCAGATATTAATGCTGGTGACTGTACGTTTGCCCCGAGCGGTCAAAACGCTCGTTTACCAACTAACTGTAATACTCGTAAATTTCATGAATTCCCAACAATTGCAGTTTACTTTGCACTTTCCCGCGGGAATATGATTTTGCACTTTCCCGCGGGAATATGATTTTGCACTTTCCCGCGGGAATATGATTTTGCACTTTCCCGCGGGAATATGATTTTGCACTTTCCCGCGGGAATATGATTTTGCACTTTCCCGCGGGAATATGATTTTGCACTTTCCCGCGGGAATATGATTTTGCACTTTCCCGCGGGAATATGATTTTGCACTTTCCCGCGGGAATATGATTTTGCACTTTCCCGCGGGAATATGATTTTGCACTTTCCCGCGGGAATATGATTTTGCACTTTCCCGCGGGAATATGATTTTGCACTTTCCCGCGGGAATATGATTTTGCACTTTCCCGCGGGAATATGATTTTGCACTTTCCCGCGGGAATATGATTTTGCACTTTCCCGCGGGAATATGATTTTGCACTTTCCCGCGGGAATATGATTTTGCACTTTCCCGCGGGAATATGATTTTCCTAGGTTGAAAACTAAGCTATCCTCGTCCTGTTTAAATTGGGCATCTTTTCTCCTAATACTGCCATACAGTCCATAAATCCATGCTAATTATTATAAATGCGAAACGGTGTGCGTTTGTCCGGCTTTCACGTTGAAATGGAGCGACGAATCGGCGTGATTTTTTGTATAGAGATAGTTTATGGGCCAGAGAGCGACATAGGCTTCTTTTTATCCCGGGAAAATGCAGAGTTCTCGAGGGAACAGTCCGCGATAGCCGGATTTCACGCGAGCGAAGCCGCGGGCAAAAGCTAGCATTTAAATATAATTAGGCGGTTTATTTCGACATACCAATGCGCTGCCAGATTTATCCAGCTGCTAGCTTTAAATCATAATTCATCGGCGACTACGGATGCTGCAGGGCTTAGTTAGTCGTGCGGTCCCTCTGACACTTATACCAGGGGTTGGACACTCCGCAGTTTAGGTACGTTCGGCCGGCGACCTCACCGTGGGGTTCGCGGCAAAGGGTTGCCGCTTATTGTATTTTCCACCTATGATGAGTTCTGTGACATTTGAAAATTTTCCGAATTACGCATACTATGTTCGCTAAATGTTTTTTAAAAATAATTTCTGTTTTGAAACAAAATAATCAAAAAAATCTAAAACTGTTCTTTTTAAGAATATATAGCAATATCAGTGTCTGTTAAATAGCCTCCATCGAATACGATAGAAAAATATTTATTTTTTAAATGACGCAATGTTATCGGATTTTTTATTTTCTTGGAATAAATAAATAAATAAATCGGCAATTGCAGCGGTTCATTATTCGATAACAATGAACTAAGATATTTTAAATTTTTAAACAAAACTTGCAAGATTTTGTAAATGCGGCTATTTGGGAAGCGGCCGCAACCATCTTGTGCCTCTTGTGGCCAGTACTTGTCAGTATCATTGTCAGTAGGTACGAGTGCGTCTGCCGTGTACACGAGTCGAGTTTCCGTTGCATTTTCTTTGCATTGTATTTGTCATTGTTCATTTCTATTATTATTGTTGTTGACTTTTGTTACTGTTTCTCTCTAAGTTTGTTGTTATTTTTTGGCAAAATGCTGAAACGGTCCAAAACAGACTGTTTTGAACTCCTAGAGTCGGGAGTTTGAACTTAATTCGTTTGAGGGATTACTTCGAGCGAGAACGACAAAACGGTGGCCCGGTGGACGGAAAACTGGAAGAATATATATATATATATATATATATATATATATAATACAACTTTTCCAAAAACATAGAACCTCCTCCTTTTTTGAAGTCTGTTAAAAATGGTTGCTGTTGCTGATAAAATATTGTTGTTTTAGCTTTTAAAGTGTATTTACTTATTTATTAAAGATAGCTTATTTAATTCATATTAATACCCACTGTTATCTTTATTCATCGGAGAGTGGGAACCCTGCGCTGTTGGCGCCAAACCTGTTTCGTGTCAACGGTGCCCAACGGAATATGAACGCTCGTGTAACATTATAAGTTACAATTTCGCGTGCATGTCGTAAGAGTAGACAACGATTTATACCTAAACTTGACTTTTGTTCGAGAGAGTCCCTTCTGTACGGTAGTACTATTGGTTGTTCTGTGCTTATACTGTTTAATACGAGAGCGAGAGGGACGGTACGATACGAACTTCGAGTTTCGCGTTTCGCAGTAGCCCTGCTATTATTCGTCGCGGTGGATGCGAGAAGCACGAGACCGGTTGAGTGGAGAGCCTTGGGGGAGGCCTATGTCCAGCAGTGGACGTCTTTCGGTTGACATGATGATGATGATTTTTTTCAATTCCATCAGCTAGGTAGTCTAATCTTGTCACAATAACGACAGTTAACACGTCACTTTATTATAGCAATGGTCCCCAGCAGGCATTCTTCATTCATGAGTCTTATTTTATTTTTGAATCTTGTTTTAATGGTGGAAGTGGTGTGTCAGATTTTACTTGCAATGTATGAAGACATAAGTGGTGGCAGAGTAGCTTGAAAACAGGGATATTTAGAAATAATTCCGATCCGCATTAGCGATCCCTTCAAATAGTGAACCTACTGTGTTAAAAATAAAATTGTGTTAAATACTTGTAATGTATAGTATATAGATATCATTTATAAATATTGTGAACCTGTTTTAAAAAAAAATACCTCGTTGAGTTTCTTGCCGGATTCTTCCCAACCGAGGTTTTATCCGAACCGGTGGTAGATTTTATGACGTTCATAAGTGCTTGTCATAGTCTAAATTGAATAAAGAGATTTTGACTTTGACTTTGACTTGACCTATGGCTTCTCAAGCAGAGAATCGTGAGTTCAAACCCCGGCTCGCACCTCTGACTTTTTCGAAATTCATGTGCGGCATTACATTTGAAATTTACCACGAGCTTGCGGTGAAGGAAAACGTGAGGATACTTGCGCAAACCTGCGAAGCAATTCAGAATCAGAATCGTTTATTTGCTGGGATACAGTAAAAGAAAATCAAACCTAATTCTAAAAATTTTATTGAATTAAAAAATAATTAAGTAAATAACAATAATAATAATTTAATTTAATTAATTTTTTATTCAAATTATATTCTCATTTTTATTCTTGTTTTCGAAAAAATAAAATCACAGTTGCCTATTCTCATATAAGCTTGTACTTATCCATTCTTTTGGCCCAGGCACCCTTGTACATTGTACAAGGTCGACATTTTGAACGCTCCATAAAATCAAAGTACTCTCAGCACTTAAGACGGGAAATTTGGTGTTCTAACCTTTTCAATGAACTTTTGTGTCCGAATTTCACTTGCCATCAGGGGTAATCTGTAAAAAAACTGAATTTTCCGAAAATCTAGTTCCGTCATTAAATTGTCAAGTGATTGTCCCAAACATGTCGTCGACGTATACATAAATGGCAGCAGCTCGTACCCGGAAAAATGGCCATCCCACACATCCATTAGATTCCCTGGCACCGTCAAATGTGAGTCACTCTGGGAGACCCGTGCTGGCAGACGTCACTGGTGTTGCCAGATCTCATTTTAAAATACGCCAGAACTTTATATTTAGGCTGTGTTTACACGAGACATGTGCGAGGATGTGTATTTCATAAACCAATAGACACGCTTTATTTGTCTATCCAATCCACGCTTCGATCCGCTGTTTCCACCAAAGCTGTGCTGTGTAAGCTCTGCTGTGTGCTGTTCAAGGCGATCTCTTCCAGGCAATCTTTACAACAGACAGAATGTAATTTTCTCTGGGGTGTTATAAGTTTGGTCACTATAAGTGTGTGGTGTGGTATGTCTGTGTGTGTGTGTGTGTGTGTGTGTGTGTGTGTGTGTGTGTGTGTGTGTGTGTGTGTGTGTGTGTGTGTGTGTGTTTCGGTGTGTGTGTTTCGATGTGTGTGTCTGTCTGGCAACGTAGCTCTTAATCGGGTGAACCGATTTCAATACGTCTTTTATTATTTGAAAGCAGGTTTTCTACCGATGCTTCTTTGACATCATTATCAAAATCAGTTCATCCCTTTTTGAGATATTGAACTCTGAAATGTCAATTTCAGGGGTTTTCCAACTGTTTGTTGGTTATTGTATTGTGAAATAAAATCGCTAGTTTTGCAGATTTTCCCGAATCGGACAACACTGGCTACCTAGCTGGCATCCAGCCTATTGGGTCACTTTTGATTAGTGATACTTCATGTTCATGTGCGTGTAATGCTCTATTAAGTGTTGCCATCGTACAAAATCGATTTGTGCCAGCAATAACATCAAAATACACTCCTAAACTAGAAACGAAGCACTTGTTACATGAGATATCAGCGCGCATTTTCCCTTTGTTCAAAAATATTATAGGTCATGTTGATATCACTTGAATACTATAATTGTAACTAGCTTTCGCCCGCGGCTTCGTCCGTGGAATTCGATTATCGCGTGCTGTTCCCTCGGGAACTGTGCATTTTTCCGGGATAAAAAATAGCCTATCAAGCCTATGTCACTCTCTGGCCCATAAAATATCTCTATGCCAAAAATCACGTCAAGCCGTCTCTCCGTTTCGACATGAAAGACTGACAAACATACAAACACACTGTCGCATTTATGATATGGGTGGATCAACTATTCCTTGCTGTTATTCTGTCCCGTCAGCCAGGGGACAAAAGTAAGTTTAATAGAAGAATTGAATTTAATAGAAGAAATGTTGTGTCACATCACACTAACATGCTTATTAGATGACCAGTAATAGAAGGGGCTTAAAACGAACACAAAAATGCATGTTTTGTAAATATTAATCCCATAAACTTACGACCGTAACTATAGCAACGAGTGGCAAGAAAAAGTTGATCGACCCATACAGTATGTAGATGAGCGTAAATACTGAAAAGGTTTTTTTTTACTTTTATTGAAAAAAATTACATTTCAAAATTACATTAATATTTGACCGGAAGACGAGCTGTCGGTAGGCCTCCAACAAGATGGAGCGACGACCTGGTTAAGATCGCGGGATCGCGGTGGATGCGGAAAGCACAAGACCGGTCTGAGTGGAGAGCCTTGGGGGAGGCCTATGTCCAGCAGTGGACGTCTTTCGGCTGACATGATGATGATGACGTGCGCCACAAGTACATATGTGCATTTGAGGCACGCGTCATAAGATCCATCGGATGGACTGACCTGACCCAAGACCAGTAGTGCCCCATTGAATAGTTTTGAAAAAAAAAATGTTGTCTATGTTTACTCATAAGTTTTTACATAAATAATGTGTCAATTTTTAACCGACTTCAAAAAAAGGAGGAGGTTATTGAAGTCTAATATATAAAGTAGGTATGTAGGTGAAGAAGACGACTAATAGGTCCAATCCTGCTGGCTCGTGGCTGAGGCACCGAATTCAGTTTCGTCCCAGCCTATATACGACTCACTGCTGGGCACATTCCTTCACTCAGAATTAGAGGGCTTGGGCCATAGATCCCACTTCAGACTGATAGAAAATTATTTTCATGGTTTTTTGTAGTCGGTTCAATTGTTTGTTATAATTTTTTTGTTTCTTTACTTATTTTGTACAATAAAAATACTGTAGAACATTGCTGTAGAAAAAGGAATGAAAAATGTTAGTGTAAATACTTTAAAGATTGTCCTTTTTATTCCCTATCAAGGTATCGTGTGTATACTGCTTAATAATGTGTCATACAATGTAATGAAATAAGCATGACTTGTAAAAAGAAATTAAAAAAGTAAGACCTTCTAAACCCTCATGTTAGCCAAGGTTTAAATTATAAGGTTGTACATTACTGGTTGCTTATTCCATGTCGACTAATACGGGGTCGTATAACAACACCTGAGGCCCTACTCCAAAGTTCGAAAATCGAAGTTTGTATCGTACCGTCCCTCTCGCTCTCGTATTAAATAGTATGAGTGTCAGAGGCACCGCACGACACGAACTTCGAGTTTCGTAGTAGCCCTGCTGCGCCCGCGCAGCTTCAACGCAACGTCAACGCAGCGGCGCCGCGACGTCGGTAGTACAATACAATTACTTTATTTAACACCAACACATAGTAAGCCGTACAGAAAACAGGTATATAGATAATTTTTTGTAGTATTTTTCAGTCGTCGAGTATAAGGCTCCGTTTCCACCAGAGATGTGCGAGGATGTGTTGAGAGTAGAGATGTGCCGATCGTGACTTTGGCTGACTAGTCGACTAGCCGATTAGTCGGTTGTAAGGAAGCCGACTAATCGGCCGATTAGTCGGTCAAGCCGATCACAGTTTCCGGGATTTCTATGACGCATCCTTAACCAACTGATTCGCGCGCAAGTCGCAACCAACACCCCTGTAAGTTACTTATCAAAGCGGTGTTTTTGTTTAAAAATATTTTACCTACTCTTATTATTCATTAAAGTAACTTTAAGGTTTTTCTTTAATTTCAAAAAGAATGTTAAACAAAAAATAGTTAAACAATTATTCCCACAAAATCAAATGCCAAAAAATATTGAATATACAATGAAAAAAAAAAACGTTGTACAATGGTCACGTGAAAGTTGCTTTGCTTTACATTTAAAAACGAATAAGAATGATTATAAAATTCAAATATTTATAAATAATCAAGGCTCTGCACATACATAAAAATGTATATTTTATTGAAAAACACATACAAAGTAAGAGGCCGGATAGTCGGCGCTTTTTGCCGACTATTCGCCGACTAGTTGCCGACTACTATAGTGGCCGATTAGTCGGCTTTACCGACTAGTCGGCACATCTCTAGTTGAGAGAAATATGTTTTTCATGAACCAATAAGAACGCTTCATTTACCTATCCTCGCACTGCACATCTCTGATGGAAACAGCTGAGCAGAGCTAGGCGAGGTAAATGAAGCGTTTATATTGGTTCATAAAAAACCCATTCGTAACACATCCTCGCACAACTCAGGTGGAACGGAGCCTTATGCTATGTTGTTACGGACACTTCCTTATACATAAGCAAGCTACTATTAAATAAAGCCTCAAGAGCACAAAACACTGAAAAAACCGCACGCACTAAACTTTCTTCCGCCAAACAACCGCAAATCTTATGTTTACAAAGAGAAGTTAAACTACCAACTTAAATATGCGGACGGTAAACAAGAGAAGTAAAATAAACGCTCACTAAAACGACGTGTTATATAGACACTAGCGCCAGCACTAGCCGCACTTATAAGCTTGTTCCTTTAAAAAACTAGACAAAAGGGCGCGAACAATCAATCCAATGGAGCGTTAGCATTTGAAATTGGAATAAAAACGCATCCTTCCTGCTTCCGTATTGGTCGGTTCGTTTCCCGCGCATTTTAACGTATAAAATGGTGGCTGAAGTGTCAATGGTTCAGTATCTCCATGGGTTTCGTCCTTTGAGGTGCTCTTGGATTTTTCTCGAACTTTCGGTGAGTTTTTTAAATTGTAGAGTAAAAGTTGGATAGGGTGGGTTTCAAATGTTGAAGAATTGGGGCCGCTAGATGGCGCTGTTTTTAGTTTTAATTATGTTGCCAGAGTAATTAATGTGACAAGAGCGGGGTTTCATTTAGGTACATTTCTTTACTTTTATAACATTACCGGAATTGCTTGTTATTTTGACATAATTTTAATTTTTTTTAATAAAATTTGATGTCAGTGAACATTTTGTAAATATACTTACAACATATATGTAAAAAAAGTAATACACTCATTTTCAAACTTCCTTTTTTTTCTAGATTAAAAATGTATCAAACGAAATAGTTTATTGATAGATGTAAAAAATACAAAAACATGTGTAAATAATTAATGAATGATTAATTTTACGTGGGTTTAAAATGTAGAACTTACCTAATAGGATTTTTGATGCTTACCTACGTTAAATTTTAATGAAAATTTATCTGCTTTTAAATAAAAGAAAAAATCGGATTCTTCTCAACAGAGGTTTTTCCAAACCGGTGGTAGATTTTTTCCAACTTTTTGACATTCATAATCGCTTGTTATATAATAGCCTAAATTGAAGAACGATATTTTGACTTTGACTTTAAATCTTATATAAAGAAAAACGAGATAGATACATTTTACAAACTCTACTTAAAGGTTGACTGGCAGAGATCATCTGCAATAAAGCGTTTACATACATACATTTACATCAAAACAACATTATTTACATAAATATGTGTACTATTAAATACACATTTAATATGATACTACTAAAAACTAAAGTAAAACAAAAGTCTCTACTATTATCGGAATCGGAAATCTTTTCGGAGTTGTTTACAGTCTAATTTGACCGCCATTTAACAACGCTACTTAGGTACTATTTAGTGCACATGCACCGAACAATTACCTACACAAAAGGACATTAAACGCCGCAATAATGTCCTGCATTACATCGAATTAGGGCTTTAAACGCTATTATTACGACCTAACCAATGCTGTTATTAGCTATTGTTTCCTTATTACTGTCATTACGTTTTGATTCGATATTGTGGTTTGGGGAAGGGCTCTGTATAAATGTCTAGGTTCATTTTGATCTGGCTGCACTGCTGTATTTGACCTAAGCCTGGCGTACATACAGAAATACAAATACACACACAGAAATGAAACATACACACAAAACACATACACATATATACAGAAATGTAAATGTTTAGATAGTTTAATGGGGGAATTTCAATATTTAAGACACCAATTGATATTGTTTTATTTACATTTAGTTAAATATCTATCCAAACCAAGTATATACCAAACCACTGCCACAACTAATAAATAAACCTGCTTTCAAATAGAAAAAAACCGCATTCAAATCGGTCCACCCATTTAAAAGCTACGGGGCCACAGACAGACACACAAACACACATAGCGGTCAAACTTATAACAACCCTCTTTTTGCATCGGGGGTTAATTCAAATTCAAAACATTTAATTCAGACCATGTCCATAAGTGTTAGTTTACAGTACCTTATTCTATATTAGTTAACTCTAGATTTAAGATTTACATTATGTTGTATACAGAGCCTCTGGATTCCAAATAACAACAGAATAAAATAAATAAAACAATGTTTTTTTGCCGTTTTTTGCAATGTTTAATGAATGTCATAAAGCCATTTGTTACTCCGAGTAATTTTATGCCGAAAATTCCCGAAACTTCGCCGCAGAGGACAAAAATCGCTAAAAGCGCCCATCATGTGGGAATCTCGAAAAACTTGGTGCACCTTTTTGACCCTCAAGAAAATATAAGTCGCAAGTCTCTACATGTAGTGGTTTTGGTTTGATGATATCTATCAATGACATATAAGTACTCTGTTATAGATGCGAACCGATTTTTTTTTACTACGCATTTGTTTTGTAGTCGAATGCTTATTTCAATTCATTTGTTTTCGTTCAATCTTGGCAGTTGGCAGTGAGTCAATTTCAGTGGTCTGATTATGGAAAAATACTTTAGAATAGAATATATTTATTTTTGAACAACTGCGAGTGCAACAATACAGCCAAGCAAAACAATAAACATATATATGTAGTTGATACAAATAAAGGACACCCCTCAGCATGTGTCATTGGCACGCGGTGCCACGACGCTGATTTTCAGTGGGTAACTTAAAACTAAACCAAGTTAGGCAAACAAGATGACACGAGTACGTGACATACAATTAAACCTAAAAAAAAGAGAGACGGCCTTTGATGAATTGGCGACGGCTTAGAAATTACGAGAAGTCTCTTCGTTCCATTCTCCATACAAACGTAGTCCCGGTATCGTTTGAAAACTAGGCAACAGAAGTAGATGACATTTTGTAATGATGCCTGTGGAATTTTTATAAAATTTTCATATAAATGTGTAATATCAGAAATACAGGAGCTTAAAAATCGACAAAAAAAAGATGTCAACTTTGCACGAGAATTACAGACTATCAAAGCATTTTTACACAAATAGAAAAAACCACAGGCATAGAAAATATAATGAAGATCTTGATTATAAAATATCATTGATTTCTGTGCTGTACTTTTCGTATAATATGAGGTCAACGAAACCCAAAATTCAACCGCCCAAATCTTGAAAACCCTACAGATTTCTCGATATACATTAGCGGGAAGTGAAGCGGGAGGGGATGTGCATGGGGGGGACGGCTGCGAGCGCTTATGTCACGAGCGATAAATACGGCAATATCCCAAACGAATACCTAACGCGGCCGCGCTGCCGGCAGGGAAACTTCTCTTAAAACTTTATGACTGAAGTAGACTACTACCCAACCTGCGGCTTCGCACCCGGAAACTATCAGATCCGGCTGTTGAATTAAAATTCCTGAATTTTACTAAATAACCGAATTTCCAAAATTGGAAAACTAAACATCCATACTAATATTATAAATGCGAAAGTCTGTGTGTTTGTGTGTTTGTAACGGAGCCGTAACGGAGCGACTGATCGACGTGATTTTTGGATAGAGATAATTTATGGGCCCAAGATTGACATAGGCTACTTTTTATCCCGGAAAAACGCACAGTTCCCGAGGGAACGGCGCGCAATAACCTAGTAAAAGCTAGTGTAACTATATCTACGTTCAGTGGAATGTAGAATGCTTCCACCGTCATAAATTACATGTACAGGGTATAGTGAAGTCCATACAAAAATACAAGGGAAACATAAAAGCCACAACCGTTCCGGGGTATCGGTTCCCATAACTGAAAACCCACTTTTATGGTGTTCGCTCGCCTTACGCCGGTGTCGCGTATACCTATGTTCGCAGCATAACGGCGCAGTATTTAATAACATACTCATAAAGATATATGATCGTCAATTGCGATACTATGTCACTCAGCATATTAAATGGCGCGCGTGTTGCATTTAGTACTTGATAGTCAGCGTTATAGGAATCGGATTTGTTTAAAGTTGTATGCTAGTCGTGTCCTATGACTTTGTAGGAGTGAGATATAAGATTTTCGTTGCCCGCGACTCCATTAGTGTAAAATAGGGGTGACGACTGAATAGAAAAATTATCTTAGCAACCCCCCCAATGGTTTTAAAAGACCTATCCAACGGTACCCGCAATCACCTCCACTTTACGTCTATGGGAGGTACCCTAAAAAATTTTTTTTACTTTTAGTTTATTCTACCACGTCGGCATGACTGATATGTAAATTCATATCAAATTACAGCTTTCTAGTACTCGTTAGAACTAGAAAGTTCGGTCTCTGAGCTTACCCGCGGACAGACAGACGGACAAACATGGCGAAACTACGAAACTATAAGGGTTCCTAGTTGACTACGGAACCCTAAAAACATAAAAATCGCTATAGCCGTTTCGGAGGAGTTTGATTACAAACACTGTGACACGAGAATTTTATATATTCAAATTCGAATCATTTATTCAGTAAATAGGCCGCAATGGGCACTTTTACACGTCATTTTTTAAACTACAAGCGCTTTCCGAAAGACCATCATTGCCAAGAAGAATGCGCCGCAAGAAAATTGGCAGAAAGTCATTTTTTCAAAATAAAATAATTACAAATAAAATACTCAAAACTAAAGTATATACAATCAAAGAAAAAATTATAAATAATAATAACAGGGGCCGAAACAGGTCAGTAAAGTCAGTAAAAGTCAGTATTTTTAGACCTGGTCAGTAAAAGTCAGTATTTTTGAAAATCGGTCAGTATTGTCAGTATTTTTCCAAATTCAATAATTTTTTTTGGTTCTCCTTTGCAGTTGGCCAATCCTACATTTTCGATTTGCCCAGTGATGATATCTGAGGGCTGCTTTGGATGCTCTATATAAATGTGGATGATCTACGTATAAATGAACTAAAATGATTTCTTTGCTCACCCGCGACCTTAAGATAGCTAAGTCTATGCAAATTATGCGTGTTCATGCAGTTCCTCCACCTCCACACTGTAAGAACACACACAAATTACACAAACCCATCTATCACCACCACCACAACACACTGACGCGTTTCGAACTCAACCAGAGCTCATCTTCAGAGTGACACAACCGTACACCATGCTACCAGTTGTTAGACTAACAACTGGGAGTCTAACAACTGGTAGCATGGTGTACGGTTGTGTCACTCTGAAGATGAGCTCTGGTTGAGTTCGAAACGCGTCAGTGTGTTGTGGTGGTGGTGATAGATGGGTTTGTGTAATTTGTGTGTGTTCTTACAGTGTGGAGGTGGAGGAACTGCATGAACACGCATAATTTGCATAGACTTAGCTATCTTAAGGTCGCGGGTGAGCAAAGAAATCATTTTAGTTCATTGATATGGACCTCCGCAAAGTAACGCCTGATTCAATAAATGATCTACGTATATATTGAAGCATCACATGACTTCAAAAAAATAGCAAAAAATCGTAGATAAGAAGAAAAAAACACTTATGACAAACTTTTTTAAGAAAACTTAATTTTAAATGTTATGTTTCTTTTAATGGAACTTCTCTGTACTTTTTTTCTTCCTCATAGTCATTTGATTTATTTGTGTGATTTTGTTATGTAGATGTCTTAATACCTATCTATTTATTATTTATTGTTTACTACATAATTTTGCACGAATGCGCATGACTCACTTCTAATACAATAACAATTAGGTACTAACAATAGAAAAAGCTTTTTAACACAATAAAAAGGCGATGCTGGTTGGCTATGGGGATGGTGGAGGCCAATAACTGAAAATAAACTTTTTATTTCACACCATTCACCCGAAAAACGGTTTGGAAATGGTCAGTATTTGGTCAGTATTTATGAATTTTTGGTCAGTAAAATCAGTATTTTCGACCATGGAACTTGTTTCGGCCCCTGTAATAATAATGAAACATAGAAAAAATAATAATAATATATACTGAGCGAAAATCTGACCCTGAAATGTATGCAGTAATAGGTAATTTTGTAGTGTGCCAAATTTTTGCCACTGAGTGTATTAGAAAGAGAAGAAGATAGTATTATAGTTAGTTGTAGTAGGATAGCAAAAACTTTAACCCAAATACAATTACTAGCATGTTTGTCTGTCACGCGTTATATGGAATGGAGTGTGCACGTGTATTTTTTGCCCGTCTACCGCGCAACAGTTCGTCGAACCGAAAGCAAACCAATTCGCAAGTTGAAGGACAGACAGACGCTTTTTATCTATATCGCAAACATGGGAAGTTGTACAAATATTTTGATGGGAAGGGTGAAAATTACGAAAATAACTTTTTTGATGAGGATTGAGGAAAAATAGTAGATCGTACGACGAGAGCGTAAAATGAGCTATTCTAGCCGAGCTGGTACGGCGAGGGTGGATAGACACGTCGAGGGGAAAATGGGTTTAATGCTCGAGTTTTACAGTTTTCTTTTCACTTAGATAGCGAGGAGATCAAATGATAATAACTAGTGGAAACATTGTTCACTTACCTTTTATTTTTATTTTTTTCTAATATAGTTAAAAATATTTAGTTTTATTGATTTATTTGACTGATTTTTAGTTTTATAAAAATAAAAAAATATAAAGAAACTTTTTTGTTTATCGCTGTTCACACCTGACTGCCTTGGTCTTAGGCGAAGATTTTACTTTATGCACTAGAGCATAAAAAGTCATTTTATGTCGCCTAGATCCAGCATAAACACGAAGTTGACAAAAACGAACAACGAGAACGAAGGAAAAACTTTTTTAAAAGCCAGTCACGCAAATATAATTATTAAAATATGATATCTTTGTTTGGTAGTGTAAATTCAAATATACCTATGTAATATATAACAGACATAAGTATATTTATTATCATCATCATCAGCCGGAAGAGATCCATTGCTGAACAAAAGCGTCCCCTTAGGACGCCGCAACGACAACTCTCCATTTGCAGCCACCGGTTGCCCGTAACTCACTATGTCGATGTCTATATACGTTTCGGTTATATTCCAGCGGCCATGGTCACTAGTAGTCCATATTCCTTCACCATTGCGTGATGTAGTTTTTTATTTACCTTCCTTGTCGCTAAAACAGGTCAAACATATAATATATGTAATGCCTCTTCCGCTCCGATATAATTACATCCTGTATTGGCGTCGAAGTATTTATATTTCACACGAAAACGCAAGCTGAAACATGGATGCACAAGTCTAAGTCTGTCTAAGTCTTGTTGGAACTACATTCCCGGGATAAAAAGTAGCCTGTTATAATCAGGGATAATTTGATTAATTTGGATTTATGGTCCCGCATGAGAACTAAAGCTCAAGCCCTCTCATATTGAGAGGAGGCCTGTACCCAGCTGTGGACCGTATATAAGCTGGGATGGTAATAAACCAAAATAAAATATTTCAATATGAATATACAAAAAAATGCCTACAGCTGGTTTAGTATCTCAAAAGAGTATGTAATAAATATATGGTATTTCATTATTTCACGCGTATGTATATATTTTTGTTGTTACCGTATAAATATAAATGTTACACAGCATTTGCGAATGCGATTTGTTTCCTTTAGCGATAAAGACAAAGAATAAATATTGTGTTGGACTTTAGATAGGTACTTTGGTCGTGCCTCACTGAGGCTCGGTTTGCTGGCACGGGGGACAATTTTTAAACCACATCATTCCAAAAACCACTAAAATAAAAACAACAGCTCGAATAAAATAAAAAATAAATAAGGTTTGGAACAAAATAAATTAGAACCTTAATTTTCTACTACCGTGGTAGTACTTGAAATTCATTCAAATGAACTGATGTTAAAAATCTGTTACCTGATTATATATTTTGAATGTGATATCTATATAAAGTGGAATCAACTGAAAATGTTCAACATCGATGTTTGCACCTGGTCTTTTTTAATGCTAATACAAAAAAAACTAATTCCATCCCAGCCTATATACGTCCCACTGCTGGGCACAGGCCTCCTCTCAGAGCGAGAGGGCTTGGCCCGTAGTGCCCATACGGATCCAGTGCGGATTGAGAACTTCACATGCACCATTGAATTGCAGTAAATTTCAAATGTAATTCCACACATAATTTCGAAAAACTCAGAGATGCGAGCCGGGGTTTGAACCCACGATCCTCTTCTTGAGAGGCGATAGAATCGTTTCGTTCGTCTTAATCGTTGGAAAAATATAGTGTACAGTCACTAGCAGCAACGTCTGACACAATACTACAAAGCGCGCATAAATATCTGAAGAAGGGGCGATAGGATGTGTCAGATATTTTGCACGCTCCACTGTAGCAGAAGTACTGCACTATTTCATTTAATTACAGAATTATTACTGACTTTATTATTATGTATTAGTGTGTACCTATATATTTATGTGTATTTATAATGAATTTTTGAGTTAATTTAAATTTGTGTGCTTTGTCCTTTTCATTGTACTTGTAGTGTCTACTCTTGTGTCTGATATCCTGTCAAACGTTCAAAGGTTAACTGGAAGAGATCCCTATAAGGGATAAGTACGCATTTGTACATCTTATTATCCTATGTTCTGTTATTATCATGTGTTTTTATGTACAATTAAGAGTTTTACAATACAATACAATTATGCCTCGTAGGCATTATAACCAATCATCGTACACGCGACGCTCTGTACCCATACATAGTCTTTGCCACGTTACGCTCGTTACGCTGTAACGGCTTCGTTATCCGAGTGATAAGTCGGCGGCGTTCGATTGCGCACGCGGCGTTCCCAATTCCAAATTTGAATTTTTAATTCCTTAGCCGCCTGTGACTTTTTTTTTGTTACTCGCCAGTGACTCATGTGAGTATGTAGTGATAGGTTTTATATGTTTTTTTTTTATTATATATTATAGATAAGGTGTGTTGAAATCTGCAGTATTTCAGCCAGTGTTCGATTTTAATAAGGGACTTGTTAATGAATCAATTGGCAAACTTTTTAATGGGCTCATATCGTAATTCTGCTATAAATTTGGAATTATAATAAAGAGCCGTGACGTCACTTATTTGCACGCTCAATCTACCTACTATTAATTTCTTTCAACGCATCTAAAAATCGAATTTTGCAGTTCTTAGTAGAATGTTTACGTATACTCCAATTTAATAGAATCTAACAATCCTGTAGACACTTCCAGCCTACTAATATGAACACCGGGCTGCCTAAGGCTTTGTGATGTGACTATTATTCTTTTTTGATTCCTTTTAGATGATAATTGCAATAACAGGGACATAGTTATATAATCAATCAAGCGTGCCCACGTTAGGGTGTGTTAAATGTGTAGAAAATTGTCAGATTATATTGAATTGGACTTTATAGTTTAATTTTTTAAATTTTTTAATTTTATGACACTTTATAAAGTCTCTTCCCACTACAAATGTGCAAGTTGCGGAGTTTCCAAAAAAAAATTGGAAATTTATCTTATAGAAATATACGCAAAAAATATAGGAAATTTAAAATTCAGAAACGGAAAGTTTTAATCTCCATATTTTCCTTTATGAAAAATTCTACAGTTTTAATGTTTCCTTTGCCCCGGCTTCACATAGGTGTAGTTTCTGGGAAATGGAGCTGAAAAATGTGAAGTGGCTTTGATTAGACACATTTTGTTTGATAATTTCACCCGTGTGAAGCCAGGGCGGGTCACTATAGTTTTATATAATCTGCTTTTCAGGATTTATTTTACTAAGAGTCGCGTCTTGGAACCTGAACCCTTGGTGTAAGTTTTCGGTTACAAAATACGTCTCGATCGCGTTCGCGTTAAAATCTAAATTTGTATGGAAACACGAACATCGCAAGCGTTCCGCTGTTTTGTCGCGCCCCTACTGAGTGTATGAAAACAACGTCGCAAAACTGTCATTTTTTTGGGGACATTTTTTTAAACAATCGGAATCGATAGTGCTCTTGATTCTGAGTAGGAAAAACCATGTTTTTTCCAAAAAAAGACACCACTAAACACAAACATTCTCATTTATAATATTAGTACTTAGACTTAATTTTACGGTTCAGGCGATTAGAGTAACAAGTGTATTGAATTATATTATGTTGTTGCAAGGTTAGGTGCGCGTTTAATCATATTTTATTGTAAAATTATGTTGGCATGGCACGTGGTTTAAAAAGAAATATTTATTGATTTTATGGAGGCTGAACTGTTGTTGCCGCGTGAAATTTGCTCATTATGATATTTTACGGATTATTCGCGGTAGTTCCTGCTAAAGAATTATTGCAGGTTTTTTTTTCACACTAGTTCCTTCACAAGAGATGAAGACAAAATTGCGTTTTCACTTCTTGTTTGAACTACGACATTTGAATATTGAAAATAATTAGCAAAACCGAATTGGGCAAGATATAGGTTTCACTTACAGTTTGTTCTGGCTCTTTTCCTCAGTCCTTGGGACACATTTAAGACACAATCACAGCACTTTCAGAGTTTTTATGAATAATTTAAAAGAGCGCGCGCCGGCCGGCATTCATTTCGAGCTGTCAAATTTGCGCAACTGACTGGTGGCGCCGCCGTGCGGGAGAAAGCGGAAAGTTCATTCAGCCAGTATGTTTTTGATATGTGCAGGAGGTTTTAATGCACATATTACTAATTATATCTGCCCAATGTAACGTACATAAACCCCCCACCGGGAATCTACCCCAGATTCCCCAGTTTACAAACCAAACCAGGGATGGTATTGAATAAGGTAAGTGGACTGTATAGTGTAAGTATTTGTTGACTTAGTGAACTAAACACGTGTAGCTGTTAATTGAGTAAAATAAATGACTTATTTCGAACCTAAAATTGTCATAAATTTGACACCTTCTTGCGTCAAATTCATGCAAAGAAACAAAGAAAAATAAAAATTATGCTGAATCCAATTCCATGGGAAGTGGACTAAGCTTTACAACGGGTCGCGTGTATTCGCCATTCTGGGTTTTTACTTTTACCACCCGTACAACTCCATCAGCTCCTGGATAAAGTTCCGTCACGCGACCGAGAGGCCATTGAAGCGGAGGAGCGTCAGCATGAATAAGAACGAGTTCGCCAACTTGAATATTACGACTATTCCTATGCCATTTTTGTCGCTGCTGCAGCGTGTGCAGATAATCATTTCGCCACAATTTCCAAAATTGTTGGGAACTTTGTTGTACTAGCTGCCAGCGAGTTAGTCCGTAAGTTGGTTCGTCTAAGAGATCATACTCTGGAACGGCTAATAGAGAACGACCGACTAAGAAATGGCCGGGCGTGAGCGCCTCGAACTCGGACGGGTCGCTCGACGCACTTGTTAAGGGGCGAGAGTTCAGCACTGCTTCGACACGAGCAAAGAGAGTGCTTAACTCTTCGAACGACAGCGATCGCGTACCCACGACGCGCTTTAGAAGGAGCTTGGCCCCTTTTATGGCACTTTCATACATCCCACCGAAATGGCTTCCAGTAGGCGGATTGTAAGTCCATTTAACACTACGATTATTGAAACCGGTTAAAACATCTTCAGTACTTTGGTTAAAAAAGTTAGTGATTTCCGCGAGTTGCCTACCAGCGGACACGAAGTTTTTTCCGTTGTCGGATACAACGGTTTGACATAAACCACGTCTAGCAGTGAAACGATCGAAAGCTGCGAAAAAACATTCAGTTGAAAGTGCACTGAGAACCTCAGTGTGCACCGCGCGAGTTGAAAAGCAGACGGAAATTAAAAGATAGGACTTTGATATTTTCGCATTACGTCTGTTACTCTCTTTCGTATAGAAGGGACCGCCTATGTCAACACCGACAGTGTGAAAAGCATGGATACCTTCAATGCGGAATTTCGGTAAGTTGCCCATGATAGGCTGTATGTGTGAAGGATTGACTTTAAAACACCTAATACATTTCCTAAAACGAGATCTTACAACGCATTTTCCGGAAATAATCCAGTATTTCTGACTGATTACACTGTGCAATGTACGCGGACCGATATGTAAATAAATTTTATGAAAATAGTCGATAAGAATATTTGTAAAGTTGCACCTTTTAGGAAGCAATAATGGATACTTCTTTTGATACGGTAGGTCGGCGAAAAACAACCTACCCCCCACCCTGAGAAAACCGAGGGGGTCGACATAAGGTGCTAACCTTTTGAGTGATGAACTACAGCTGTAACCATTGGAAATTGCTTGGATATCAGCTGCAAAATGCTCTCGCTGAACGGATTTAATGAGCACATCGTGTGCGTTCTTTAAATCTGATAGAGACGAAGGACCCGTGTTCCTATTAGATTTCGTCGATCTACAATTGTTAATAAATTGAAAACAACGAGCTAAGACCTTTTGAAGTTTGCTAAAACTCGAATATTTTTCAGTTAAATCATAAACAAGATTTGAGTCACGTGTTGTATTTTGCACGCTAGTTTGAGCCAAAGTCGCGCATGGAATTTTGAGTTCTGGCACATTTGCCGATTTGAATTGATCAATTGATTTTACTGGCCAATTCTCTCTTGGTGCGTGTAGCCAGTTCGGTCCGCCGAGCCACTCCGCTGTCGCTAGCAGCACGGAGGGCAGCGCTCCGCGCGAGCACACGTCAGCGGGGTTGGCCGCGCCGCTCACGTGAAACCAACAATCGCTTTGCACGGTCTCCAAGATTTTGGAGACACGTGAAGCCACAAAGGTTTTGAGGTTGTAACTGGGTGTATTCAACCAACTCAGCACCACAGAGGAATCGGTAAACAAGAGTATTTCATGAACAGGAATTCGTTCAGACAATATTGACTTCGTATATTTGACTAACTTGACTAACAAATGCGCAGCCATTAGCTCGAGACGTGGAATGGTCACTGTCTTCAAGGGTGCAACCTTGGATTTTGCAATGACCAGACTGACCTTCGAATCACCTTGATCGTTAAAACTATGCAAATAGATGACCGCAGCTATTCCTTGAACTGAAGCATCGCAGAATCCTAGTATCTGGTAGTAGCTGTGCTGTTTGACAGTAACCTGGCGCTCGTGGCTAAAATTCGACAACAGCGGGAGCTCTGACATGTAGGTGAGCCACTCCTTTTCCAGTTCCGGAGGCAGCCGCTCATCCCAACCCAGCTGTTGGAGCCAGAGTTTCTGCATGAAGCATTTCGCGTAGAATATGCAAGGAGCCACGAAACCTAAGGGATCATACTGACGACCAATCTGTGACAAAACACTACGCTTGGTGATCGCCTGTGAAGCTGGAAGTGGATGGAATACGAAGGAAAACACATCTTCGGCGGGTCGCCACTGCAGACCTAAAACTTTTATGGATAGGTCCTTGTCATCCTCGAATGCAATGGGCGTTTCGCGGTGATCAGCTGGAACCCGAGCCAGTACCTGGGGACAGTTGCTGGCCCACTTACGAAGCAGAAATCCTCCTCCACTCAGCAACTCTAACAGTTCATCCTGTAGCCTAGCTGCTTCATCATAGCTGCTCACTGACCACAGAAGGTCATCGACGAAGAAACCCTTTTTGAGAACCTTGCTCGCTAAAGGATACTTCTCGCAGTCGTCGTCAGCCAGTTGATGCAGGACTCTGATCGCTAGATACGGACTGCTAGCAACGCCGTATGTGATCGTGTTTAACTCATACACCTTTAAAGGTTGATCAGGTTGAAACCTCCACAAGATGTGTTGGTAATTGCGTTGAGATTTTTCGATCAAGGTCATTCGAAACATTTTACAAATGTCACTTGACAAGCAAATTTCATGTATACGAAAATTTATTAAAATCTCATTAATATCTGCTTGAAGCTTAGGACCGGCGTAAACGACTGAATTTAAAGAATTGTTATTAGTCGTTTTGCATGAGGCGTCAAAAACTACGCGGAGTTTTGTCGTGGTACTTGACGGTCGAAGAATACAAAAGTGAGGTATTATGTACTTGGAATCCACAGTACCAAAATCACCTACGCAAGTCATGTGACCAAGGCTTTCATATTCGGACATGAATTTATTATACTCTTCCTTAAGTTCCGGAAGACGATTCAGCTTTGTTTCTAAATTGTTGAAACGGCGTAACGCTTGTGGAGTCGAATCGCCGAGATCAAAACTGGGTTTGAACGGATACTTCACTGTATAACGCCCCGTAGTATCGCGACTGTGTTCGTTTTTAAACAATTGTTCAACGTACAAATCTTCTGGTTTTTTAGTGACGTCATACGGCACATTTTCAGTCTCCCAGAAAGAGTTCATGATTTTATCGATACTACTAGTTTCATTAGCAGAGAACAAGTTGAATGAGGCTGTATTCGACTCACAATCGCCACCCAGTACAGTCTGACCAGTAATGACATAACCGAATATAGAATGCATCGCGACGGGCAAACCCGGGTCACGCGGTAGTATATTTTGACCGTCATAAATGTAGGGGAACAAATCACCTGCGATCAACAAGTCAACTGGAGCCTCCGAAAAGTAGTTCGGGTCAGCTAACTCGAGATTTTTGAAATTATTGATAACTTTGTTTGACAAGGTTACTGTAGGTAAGTTGCTAGTTATGTTACTTACGACAACAGTATCAGTGCTAAGCACCGGACCAGATGAGTTTCGTGGTTTAATTGAACATGTAACCAGACCGAAATCTTGCACTGGCGCACCTCCCAGACCCATGGGTTCAAACTGACACTTGCGTCGAGACAAACCCAGGCGCTGGGCACACTCTTTTGTCATATAACCGGACATGGCACCGCTGTCAATGACTGCACGCACGGCGTGGTAAGTTCCCCATCGATCTGCGACGTGCACCATGGCAGTGCCTAACAGCACGGTTGAATTTGACGAACAAGTCAAGCCGACGTTTGGCATTGAACTTTGACTTTGAATTTGACCATTTGAAACGTTTTGAATACTTGAAATGTTTTGACCACTTGAAATGTTTTGACTACTTGAATCGTTTTGATTAATTGACGAATTTTGAATAGTTGGAACTGTATCTAAGTGAATACTGTGATGGTGCGGTTGTTTACACAGCACACAACGTACTTTTGACGTACACTCGGACAACGAATGCTGACGAAAGCAATTTTCGCATAATTTAAGCTGTTTCACTTTGTCAAGACGCTGCACCGGTGTTAAATCAAAAAACTCGAAACATCGATAAGTTGAATGCGGTTTGTCGCAAAATAGACATCTATTTGATCGTTCGCTATTATTCTTACTCACAGCTGACAAGCACGGCTTTTGGAACTGCTTCGGTGCACTACTGTAATTAGCAGCATTATTATTTGTTCGAACAAAATTCGGCTTTGCAGAGGTGTTAGGAACACTCTTAGGCGTAAACTGAATTTTTGATGTACTAATTTTAACCTCAGACATTTCCAAAACACGCGCTTGTTTCTCTACGAAATTAATCAGCTGTTCGTAAGTAGGTATATCGGTTTGATCTACTGATTGTTCGAATTCGCGCCTAGTGACGGGGTCTAAATTTCGCAATCCCATATAAAACAGTATGAAACTCGATAGGTTATTGATTTTCAAAAGTTTCAATGCTTTAACACACTCTTGATAAGTTTGTAAAAATGTATTTAGACCAGTAGCCGACTCAGTTGACAAAGGCTTAAATTGAAACAGCCGATCTAAATAGCTTGTAGCTAAGGCACGAGTATTCTCAAATTTTTTGACTAGCAAAGCCCATACTATCGGATAATTATCGGCCGTCACTGGCATCCCTTTGACCACAGTCAATGCCGAACCGCTGACTGCGGAGAGCAGGTAATAAAACTTCTCAATGTTCGTAATATCATTGTTATTATGAATTAAACTCGTAAACGTGTCATAGAATGTTTGCCAGTTTTCTAATTTGCTATCAAAATGGAACAATTCTAGTTTAGGCAGCCGCGGCTTAGCCGACCGCGAGTCTGGCCCGGCAGCGCCCGGGCCGCGGCCCGCGGAGCGCGACGAAGGTCCGCTACCGCTGCCGTCACACGATTGCCAAGTGTCGCTATTAGCCTCCGCTACACTCAGAATACGGAAATACATGTCGTCAAAGGTTTGAATTTCCTGATAATTTGGTTTAAATTTCGGGTTTTGTTTCTTATTATAAGAATTTAACTCCAATATGCATTGTTCGAAACATTCCCGAGTCGAATGAAGTTCTTTGAGTCGCAAATTAAATTCGGATAAACGCTCTGGTGGAGTTGATTTGGATAGTTCAAATAACGTTTGACATCGTATAAAAAGCAGTTCTTTTTTGTTAATAAGTTGTTCGACATCAAATTCTTTTTCATCCATTTCGAATTCAAAACAAAAGACGCGCGCGACGCGTTGCAAAGAACGAAAATTGAAAACGTTTGTTTTATACGTATTATTCTAGGTAAATAACTTAGATTAGAAATAAGCCTGTTACCTTAAAACTGCGTGAAATGTGTGTTTTATGTGTATGAATGTGTATTTAGTTTGCAAACTGAGGATGCGGTTCGATTGACCAAAATGTTTGAACTACGACATTTGAATATTGAAAATAATTAGCAAAACCGAATTGGGCAAGATATAGGTTTCACTTACAGTTTGTTCTGGCTCTTTTCCTCAGTCCTTGGGACACATTTAAGACACAATCACAGCACTTTCAGAGTTTTTATGAATAATTTAAAAGAGCGCGCGCCGGCCGGCATTCATTTCGAGCTGTCAAATTTGCGCAACTGACTGGTGGCGCCGCCGTGCGGGAGAAAGCGGAAAGTTCATTCAGCCAGTATGTTTTTGATATGTGCAGGAGGTTTTAATGCACATATTACTAATTATATCTGCCCAATGTAACGTACACTTCTCATGCTATAAAAGTAGATTAATATAGCCTTACGATGCGGGAGTAAAGTTGGTACTTTAGTCCCGAGGGAGTAAAAGTTTTTTTTTTTTCTTATTTACTTTGTGTGACTTAGATAAACTCAAAAAGCATAGTTTGCTTAGTTTTTGGCGTAAAATTGCGTGTGGACCATTTTCATGACGAAAGTTTTACGTTCTTAGTCTACGTGGTCTTAGATCTAGGTAATGCTTTTTCCGCAAAGGTTTGTGTATGGACCATTTCGCCGATGCGATTTTGTTATACCTGTGTCTGGTTGGAAAAACATACTTACCGCAAAGACGTTGAAATTGTTATAGAGCGTAAATCATTAAACGATTAAAATAAATTGATTGAATTGATTGAGTCGTTAAGTGATAGTGAAAATTATGATGAGTAAAAAGTAAAAGACATAATCGATAATCTTTTGCCGCCGAAGTCTAGAAAGATTAATTTAAAAACCTATGAAAGTTTTATGAACTGGGGGAATAAGAAACGCATTAATTCTTTCACAGAAAGCGTTCTCTCGCAATCGAAGTGAAAAATAGAGTTTCCGGGACTAAAAATAAATATAATATAAACCCTCGGATAAATAGACACCCTCGCTAAAGCTCGGGTGGCTAACCACCTCGGGTATATTGGCTTATTTTAGTCCCTCGATAAAAATATACTATTATTTTTTCGCCTTTGTTCCTTTCGCACCTTTAGTTCTTGCAAAAATAAACTCAGTTCTTTCTTCTTCTCTGGTGAAATGAAGTGCCAAAAAAAAACGCAATTTCTTTCGAAGGAACAGCCAAAGAAACTATGGGGAATGATCCCATTTTATTACATTTCGTCACTACTTTAAAAAAAAACTCGTATCTCAAAATGGATAATTTTTCCGAGTGCACTTTATGACCATTACGTCAAGGTTCAATTTTGTTGACGTATTGATTTGAGATACGTGATTTTTTCAAAGTAGTGACGATTTAACGTTTTAAACTTTCGTGATGCTCACTCATAGTCAAAATACCACAAACAAGACTTATCACGCTATTTTTAACAAGTAATATTTACCTCGACGTTTCGGCAACATTACAGTTGCCGTGGTCACGAGTAGACTGAAGTGTAGGGTGTCAAGTCCGCCTAGCAGCGCGAGTTGTTCGAACTACCCGCACTTGATCTCTAATAGTACCGGCACTCGTATCACGAACTACCCGCACTTGGTCATTTTTATTAGTCACCCCATCACACGAGTGACGATTTGTAATCTTAGTAATATTAATTGGGTACCTTAAATTTTCTAGGATGCTCCATTCCATATTATATTTTTTTATCGGTAGTAGACTTATAATGTAGCTCACTCCTGTGGATAGTTTTTTTTTCACTCCCTTTTTTTTGTCAAAATAAATTGAAACTTAATATTTACTTCGGCGTATGATTAATAGGTTTTGTGCCTTGTTCTGTTTGATAAAAAAGAGGTCGCATTGACAGCTGTCAGTTGTCAAATGTCGCCGTACGTACGTGCGTGTACGTATGTCGTTGTAAATAAAGATTGAATTTATTTTTACAAAAGAGCGACAAGTGAAATAAATATCTATTACAGGAGGGAGCTACATTATAAGTCTATACTATATACATACATATAGAAATACTAGCTTTTGTCCGCGGCTCTACCCGCGTGGTATTCGGTTATCGCGCGCTGTTCCTTGGGAACTATGCATTTTTCCGGGATAAAAAGTAGCCTATGTCACTCTCGGGCCCATAAACTATCTCTATGCCAAAAATCACGTCTATCCGTCCCTCCGTTACGGCGTGAAAGACGGACAAACTTACAAACACACTTTCGCATTTATAATATCAGTATTGATAATGTGGACCATTCCAGAACAATTAAGGTACCCATTGCTTGAGGGTTTGAACCGTAGTTCCCACGCGGGCCTTTGCTGATTAGGAACTTCACCACACCATTGAATATTATAGCAGGTTTCCTCACGATGTATCTTAGAGGAGGCTTACGTATGCTAGTGGGTGGGGTCTGGGATGTATATAGGCTCGAACGACGATAGTATATAATATACCAACAGACACGTTTTTGTTGCTGTTCGCTTACTTTATTCTTGACGTCAACAAACTTTTTTAATAAAAAGTATGATAATAAAGCAAAAGAATATAAAATATTACTGACACTGTCAATCATAGTTTTGTAACACGTAAAATAGAAACACGAAAACAAGAATATCGTAAATCTGGTAAATGGGCGCAGGAAAAACAATTTAAAGTACGTTTCTAGAAACGCACGAAGAGTAGGCATTGTCTTCGAGTGTGGGTGGTTTTAAAAAACGAGCGAAGCGAGCTTTTCAAATCGACACAAGTTGAGAATTGCCTACGTACGTATCGCTCTTATCACACATTACGTATTACAATGAGTTCTACAAGGAAAACGGAAAGCTGAATTATAAATACACGTACTGTTTTAATCATATTGTTTTATAACAATTTAGTATGGTATGAACTCAAGTTTTCAAATTTCGCAAATAAAAATATATCTTACGTCTTTTCTGCACACATTTTCTCAAATTTGATTGATAGTTCCAGAGATTAGTCTATTCAAACAAACTAATATATTTCAGCTATGTTATATGAAGTAAGGAATGTTCACATAAAAATTTCAACCGATAAAACCATCCATAAATCAATGTTATCAGAATGCAAAGAAATAAAACAAAACCCCCTTTGATACTTATCTAGACGCAAAATACCTAGGCTCTGTAACACAAATACTTAACCTGATCATTGAAAACTGACCCTTATTGCCGATGAATAAGACTCCTTGTAACTTCAGCATACATAATTCTGCGAAAACATACATTGTAATTTATATCTTCAGTAACAACTTTAAAGTCGATTTTCGCGTTGCTAAAATAATTTCAAAGTACAGTTTTGTTAATGAAAAATGGTCTTTATGTCCGTTCGGATTAAGTTTGGTTTTGACTGGGTTAATATTAAAAAAGTTGAACGTAACTTCAAGGCCAGTATCTTCTTTGTACGTCCGTCTCTTCTTAGAAATTCGTTAGCACTATAAATAAAAGTATGGTGTTTTGGTTTAAATCTTTTACCTTTTTTATTTTAACCGCGATCAAGTTAGAGGAGTTTGGTTATACGTATGTCTGTCTTACTGACCTCGGGTAAGATAAACGTAACTGACTGAAAAAACTGCAATTAAAAAAAAACGGCCAAGCGCGAATCGCACAGGAAAAGGGTTTCATCCACATTGGATATTATTTAAAAAAACGCTTGAAAAAAAACGTTTCCGGTAGCAACCCCCTTTTATTTAAACAAACGAAACTTTTGAACATAAAAGTACCGTGAGACTTACAATCAAAAAAATCATCATCATTATGTCAGCCGAAAGACATCCACTGCTCAGACCGGTCTTGTTCTTTCCGCATCCACTGAGATCCCGCGATCTTAACCAAGTCGTCGCTCCATCTTGTTGGAGGCCTACCGACAGCTCGTCTCCTGGTCCGCGGACGCCATTCGAGAACCTTCTGACCCCATCGGCCATCAGTCCTGCGAGCAATGTGCCCCGCCCACTGCCACTTATGTTTCACAATTCTTCGGGCTATGTCGGTAACCTTAGTTCTACTGCGGATATCATCATTTCTGATTCTATCCTCGACTTCTACGCCGTTAACAATAGAGTCGTGTTCAGATATTTTTGATCAGATTTTTGCTCACAAGCTTATGACCTCGACTGTGCAATACACACACACAAACACACTGAAACACGGTTAAAAATGTACAGCCCTGTCTATGACAGACGTTTCGCTCTCGTGTCAAAAAAAAAACCTTTATCAAAAAGTCTGTGATAAAAAAATCAATTTTAAAGGTGACTCCTGCCATGAGTATGCAGAAAAATATTGATAAAAGTATAGATTTATTACGTTACTTTATTTACTAAACAATATGAAGTCAAATCTTAAAATACTACGTTTGTGACCCATTTAATATAAAAGATAAAATGGAGATAAGTTTGTTTATTTGTGTTTCTAGTTCTACTTTCGCTAGAATTAAAATGATTCTGTAGAAAAATATGGCGCAATATTCAGAGGACTTTCCTGTTGGAAATCTCTCCCGGGTAACTTCTGAAACATGTTTAAACAGGCAAAGTTTGGAACTTGACTAACATATTTACGATAAGTATTAAATTTTAGAAAATATCTGATTTTGATATTTCTACCTTTTATATATAAAAATTAAAACCACAATAAAAAAATAGGTTATAGACCCTATTAATGTCGCTTATTATTTCTTTTTTTAAATTTTAGTTCTTAATTTTTTATCAGTCATCATCTATACTTCGACATGTCATTCAGTGACGTGTCTGACCCGTTAATAGAACAGTAAAATATTTTTGATTTTCTTTTTTACTTTTATATTTTTGAGTAGCTCTTTATAATCATCATCCTCATACCAACCTATAAACGTCCACTGTTGGGACGAGGTCTCCTTATAAGAGGGCTCTTTGAAATTCTGTCAAAACTATTTTGTTCCATTTAAAAATCTAGACAAATTGGGCTGTAACTAATAGTATCATATAGCATTAGTAATAATTACCATAAAAAGCGTGAAATACAGTAAAAGGAAAATGCCAGAAACGGTCGAAACTCGTTATTTCATACATTCGCTTCCTTGTAACGACGGTATCACGCCGTTAAACGACGTTTCAATTCACATACCTATAAATACTCTATTGACGCAAGCTATATGCGTATGCGCAGGTCAAACAAAACTGCACCTTATCAGTATAAAAATTAAGTCTATTTCGCCTTATCGTGGAAGCGTATCTGATCGTCTGAAGTTGATTCAAACGGATGTATCGTAGCAGCTTAGTTATAAGGTTGAAATTTGAATGTAGCAAAATTCTATTGAAATGGTCCTTCTAATTTGTGTTCGAAGTATTACGGACGCTATGGGATGGAGTTAAGGTTGGTTTTGCTTTGTTATTATTGTATGACCGACGTAGAAATGAACAGCTATGCGTTACATTGACTCATTCGTTAAGTTTCAGTGTGTAGGAGAGAACGTTCATTTTACAGTTTTTAGAAGGCTTTGTGGGTAAGAGTTTTAATATTTTATTATTAGGGTACGCTTTCATAGGAACAACTAGACAGAATCGCGTTAGTTGAAAGCCACATTTACAAGGTCACTCGAACTAATTTGCCATCGTTCGGAAGTCGAAACAAAAGATCGGTTTTCTTTTTCTTTCTCATTTGAATCTTCAGGGAGACGAAGAAAACCGACGACTCCCGAGCGATCGATATTAATTAACGTTCTGGTTGCAAGGGTGACACTCTTTTAAGTATTTACTTTTTTTTATTTATTCGACTGGATGGCAAAAGAGCAAGTGGGTTAGTTTCTATGGTAGTGTACACGGAAAACAGGGTCGGTGTTCGGTGTTATCCGGGCCGGTAAATATATAGTGTCACCCTAGTTGTACTTAAAAGGTTGTTACTCTACCACGCGGAAACTACCGAACGAGTTTTGATGCAATTTGGATTATAAATAGATAGTTACTTAATTAGATGAATTAACATAATATGTAGCGCTGTTTTAGTTGGATAGTGACAAGTCAAAAAAAAAATATTTTTTTTTTTTTTCAGTTTAGCCCTGCAAAAAAGACTTTTTTAAATTTAATTATATTATTAATTTTTTATGAGAACCCTGCAAAAGAAGCTCTTTAGATGGAAGTGTTTCGATTTACGGCTCTCGTGAAAAAAAAATTATCACTATCCAAGTAAAGCAGCGATAAAATAGTTTTATCCCGGAAAATCGCTGAGTTCCCGCGGGATAGCGATGAGTATGTTTTCGCGGAGTCATCTAATAATATTATTTCCAGGAAAAAGTCATACGAGTAGGTACGTGATATCACCACTACTTAAAAAAAAGTCTTATATCAAAATCGATAAGTTTCCTGAGTAAATTTTATGACCATCATTTTAAGTTCAAGGTTTAAATTTGTTGACTTTATTGATTTGAGATTCGAGAATTTTCCAAAGTACCTAGGACAATATAAAAATGCGAAAATGTGTGTGTTTTTATGTTTGTCCGTCTTTCACGTCGAAACGGAGCGACGGATCGCCGTGATTTTTGGCATAGAGATAGTTTATGGTCACAGTTTTTTTTTGTAACAAGTAAGTACATACTATAATGTCCTCAAAAATGTCAACTTAATTCGGAAAACGGCTAAAAAAAAGCTAAAAACATTATATAGAAATGGTCATTTGGGTGTTAAGTAACGTTTAGGAAGCAATGCAGGGGGAGGGGGTACAGAAAAAGGTTACGCTGCGTTACATGGGAGGAGGGGGGGAGTCAAAATCTCTTAAAATCGCGTCACGTATTATTTGACCGCCCCCTCCCCCACAATGACACTACTGGTACATTTTGCACCGAAAGGCAGCCTGTCATCGCTACGTCATTTACACTTTTAAATCATATAAAAAATAACTTTTTTTCTAGAAATCTACAAGTTTTTTATCATTTTAACACAGTTATTAATCAGATAAATGGGGCTGACTGTACCATTGTTTTATCACGCGTATCGCGATAGCTAACGGCAAACACAGCGAGTCCTTGAACGTCCGTTACGGCGTTAGATAGACCTAGCTGTTAGTTGTTTTATTTGTAACTAGCTTTTTCCCGCGGCTCCGCCCGCGTGGAATTCGGTTATTGCGTGCTGTTCCCTCGGGAACTGTGCATTTTTCCGGGATAAAAAGTAGCCTATGTCACTCTTTGGCCCATAAACTATCACTATACCAAAAACCACGTCGATCGTTTCGACGTGAAAGACAGACAAACATACAATCACACTTACTTCCGCATTTATCCTCGTGCGGCCCAATGTGCAATAGAATGTACACAACAAGTTCAAGGGTATTAAGTATCTATGGCAATGTAACAAAGTAAAAATTCTTTTTCACTTCTCATGCTCGTAAAGTTCGTGTTTATTCTGTATCTAGGCGACGTAAAATGACTTTTTATGCTCTAGTGCATAAAATCAAATCTTCGTCTAATACTAAATCAAGACCAAGGTAATCAGGTGTCAACAGCCACAAACAAAAACGTTTCTATGTATTTTTTAAACAATTTTTGATTTATATAAAACTAAAAATCAATCATATCAATCATTATAAATCAGTAAAATTAAAATAATGGAATTATTATAATAATACATAAAAAATAAAAGGTACATAGAGCATTAAACCCATGTTCCCCTCGACGTGTCTATCCACCCTCGCCGTACCGGTTCGGGTGCTCTTGTTGTACAATCTTACTATAGTTTTTCTATTGTTTTACACCATGGCAGTTTGACAGTAGTTTGACTTTATTCTCGAAACAATTAGATTTTAATTGGTCCATTTTTTTCAATATAATTATAATATGGTGGGCTTTAGAAGTTTATAAAATTTGTATGGAATAAAAGTAATGCAACGAACAAACGCACTGGCATTCGCATTTTTAATATTAGGAACTATCTGAGTCGACATCTTGCGTTATTTTCGTGAAATCACGTCTAGCGTGAGAAATACGTCATGTGGTTTTAGTGCCAAAAACCGAGAAAGTCCTTGAAGCTTTGAGACACTTGATATATAAAGTCTTGCTAATTACGTTTAACGTTTAGATTAATTACGATACAATACAATACAAATACTCTTTATTGTACACCAGAAATAATAAGCGATACAGAAAACAGGTACACAGAGAAAATTACAAGGTAAGCACATAAACAAGGTAGCGATATGGACAGGGGCGACTCTCACTCGCGCACTGAGGTTTCTCTGCAGATTTAAAAGCGGTTGACGACCGGATGGCCAAGCTACGAAGCTTGACGTCCCGGGTTCGATCCCCGGCCGTGGCTGATATCTTTATGAATAATAAAATCCGTACTAATATTATAAATGCGAAAGTGTGTTTGTATGTTTGTCCGTCTTTCACGCCGTAAGGGAGCGACGGATCGACGTGATTTTTGGCATAGAGATAGTTTATGGGCCCGAGAGTGACATAGGCTACTTTTTATCCCGGAAAAATACACAGTTCCCGAGGGAACAGCGCGATAACCGAATACCACGCGGGCGGAGCGGCGGGCAAAAGCTAGTATGTATATATATTTGCTAGTTTAAAGGTTTTAGGTTTTTACAACTGACTGTACGCCGATAAGATAGCGATCTCAACACGGCTGATGTTATTGGGAACAGTGTTCCTGTCACTTTAACGAAAACATGATAAAACCGTAATTCCGAGTTCCACCAGTCAATGATTTTAGAGTTTGATAAGCATGTCACGATGTTCGGAGGGTATTAGCAAAATGACATGTGTCAAAAATCAGTGTAATGAATGTGATGGGCGGAGGTGAACTGGTACCATTAAAAAAGCCCAACGGAATATGAACGCTCGTGTAACATAAGTTTCAATTTCGCGTGCAAGTCGTAAGAGTAGGTGACGATTTTAATAAATAAAAAATAATATCACGGGACAATTCACACCAATTGACCTATTTAGTCCCAAAGTAAGCTTAGCAAAGTTTTATGGGTACTAAGCTACGGATAAATATAATTATATAGATAGGAATCGAACCCGTGATCCTCAAGCTTCTGACCCCCTCTCCCCCTTCCTAAACGATTGGTAACACCCAAATGACTAATTCCATTTATTTTTTTTAGCTTTTCTTTAGCTTTTTTCCGAATTAAGTTGACATTTTTTGGAAGTCACACTGGCAACTCAGCATTAGCCCTTTATAGAGCAAGACTTTTTTTAGAGTCAATCTTTATGATTTTTGGGTATGTTGTAGCTTATGGTAGGCCAAAAAAACTAATTTCTTAAAATTACTGGAAAACTTCGGAAAAGCGAGAAAAGCGGCGGTCAACCATATGACCAGTGACCATCTAGAATAAAATGCTTGCGGTCATCCATTTGACCAGTGAGCATTTACCACATTATGATTGCGGTCAACCATATGACCAATGAGCATTCAGATCATTAATGTGTTTTGGGCAATTATTTAATAAAACAAGGTAATATTAATAGTATATAGATTTATTTATTTCAGTAGAGTACTTAATTATTATTTGGAGTTTGAGCACAAATTATTTTCACTAGACTCAGTCTTTCAGGGAAATCTTAATCACAATGTTTAAGAATTAATAATTTTTTGGTAATAATCTTTTTAAATCTAAATTCTCAACCTTAGGTATATCTCTCTTCACTTACAATTCTTATGAATTAGTTAATCTGAGGTGAGGTCATACACAAATATTAAAAATTATAAAATAAGTAAAAAATTACAATAACTAGTCAATCTCAGACTGACAACAATACACTTTGGAAACTCTTACACATAAAACAGAAATATTATCACAATAGTTATCAATTTACAACAATTTATTAATTTTCTTACAACCATTTACATGGAATGGATGAAAGCACAGTACGCATAAAGCAACTTTACACACAGAGCAACAACCACAACGGGTAAGTCTAGTACAGGTGCCGTTACCACAGGTCTAGATGAAACTGGCATGTGATCGTCAGCATCTTCATCGCCCCCGATGTCGGAGTTTTCGGCCTGCTCGTCTGTGATTCCTTCGAAAATATTCTCCCAGTCAGATTCATCAAATTGCTCTAATTCCTTTATGCCAAACTTCTTTTTTGGAGGCATCTGAAAATTGAAGGAGAAATTATGAACGAAAGTTTGACAAAAATTTGACGTATTTTGACTTGATGACGTAAAATTATCTTGACTGAAACTTTTACTGAATATTAGTTAATGTGATATTAAAATACACTTATTTAGCTTTTCTCTCTTAAATTTTCAAATCAATATCTTGTATAATTCGATCAAAATATAGAAAGTTGTAAAAAGATGTAAAATTTGAACTCAGGTTATATCGTGCTCACTAACGATATTCGAACATAAATTATGCTTAACATTTTATTGCTACACAAAAAATATTTAAATTAAATCATAGTAAACATTACAAATTAGCATATTACAAACCTTTGATCACTTTTTTTCACTTTAAATACGTTAAATCACTTCTTGTAAGCCGACGACCTGTCATCATAACTTTTTTTTTTTCAGAAGCGTTCATAGGTCGCTTCCGAGACCACCTTTTGGATGCGTTCACAAATTCTTTGCATTTTGTTGACACATGATCGGTCGCTAAAGAGACCGAAGTCCATTCACAACCTACCCAATAAATTATAAGGTTTTGAATAGATTTTAATAGTATGTGAACACTAGCAAATTTGTGTCCTATGGATGAAAGGTCGCTCTTGCGACCGATTTTGACTCTTGCCCTATAAAGGGTTAGAGCATTTACATGCCAAGAACAACGACTGATGCTGCGAATTTCCCACTTTTGGGGACATTATAGTATGTACTTGTTACAAAAAAACTGTGACGCAACGCGTTGTTTGGACACCCCTCCCGCCCCTGTAACGCAATGTACCGTTTTATAAGACCCCCCCCCCCTCCCGCAAATTCCGTTACGTAATACTTGAACGCTCCCAAAGGTGTGAAAAAACACCTTTTTTTTCGATTGACATTACTCGTTATAAAGATCTTTTATTTCAAAAGGCAAGAAGGAACTCTAATCAAAACCCAACAAACAATCACACCGCACACCCTGTTAGATAATTGATAAGGCACATAGGTAGATAAATAGATAATAATTATCGTTTATCAGTCTGCACTAGTTGCCTATCTTCCGTATAACGACATCAAACGAAACGATGCGCTTGCGCAAACAACCTAGATCGCGCACGTGAACTGCATGTGATGTACTAGCAACCTGCCCCGGCTTTGCGCGGCTTTGGAGAAAGAGAAAGGAAAAAACCCGGCCAAGTGTGTGTTAGATACGCCCAGGATAGGGTTTTTTTCGTTCTCCTGGAAGGCAAACGAGCAAGTGGGTCTCCTGGTGGTCAGAGATCACCACCGCCCGTAAACATCTGCAACACGGGTATTGCAGATGCGTTGCCAACCTAGAGGCCTAAGTTGGAACAGGCACTTGAACCAGTAATTTCACCGGCTGTCTTACTCTGCGCCGAAACAACAGTGCAAGCCTGCTGCTTCGCGGCAGGATTAGCGAGCAAGATGGTGGTAGCAATCTGGGCGGACCTTGCACAAGGTCCTGCCATCTGCAAAGGTTCCGTAGCTATTACGAAAAACAAGTAATATTTTTCTAAGGAGTATGTACAGAATCTTCTATGTACGAGCACGTTTGCCATCCAGTCGAATCCCTACTAATATTATAAATGCGAAAGTAACTCTGTCTGTCTGTCTGTCTGTTACGCTTTCACGTCGAAACCACTGAACCCATTTGGATGAAATTTGGTATATAGGTAGTTTGAACCCCAAGGATCAACATAGGATACCTTTTATTCCGGTAGAGGGCGCCACCGCGCGATAACCTAGGTCCGCGCAGACGGAGTCGCGAGCATAAGCTAGTAAGAAATAAAAACTAAATAAATAGGAACCCTAACAAGACAGAAACCCAAATTGCGACTCGCGCTTCGCCGTACCGCGTTATTGACAGGAAGTGCGATAATTTCGTCAGTTCCATTGCGCCCGCGCAAATATTGGCGCAGGTATCCTTTCCGGTTCGCTGTTTGTAGACTTATCAATCGGTATATATATAGATCGATATATTGATATTTTGGGGTCATCGTGCTTACTCGAAAAAAATGTTTTGCTATACTTGAACTTGAACTTTTTATGCGCGTAGGACGAAATCTCTTGCCACTGATTACGTAATTGTTATACGTAACAGATTCTGGTATGTTTAAGATGACTGGGTTCAGTACCCTTAGAGTTACAAAATACATCTAGATCGCGTTCGTATCGAAACAAGATAATCTCAATCTCAAAGACAATCTCAATTTATATGGAAACAAGAACATCGAAAACGGGCGCTGCAGAGCTACTACGAAACTCGAAGTTCGTATCGTACGGTCCCTCTTGCTCTCGTACTAAACAGTGTAAGTGCCAGAGGAAATGCACGACACGAACTTCGAGTTTCGTAGTAGCCCTGCTGTTCGTGTTTCCATATAAATTGAGATTTTAACGCGAACGCGATCGAGACATATTTTGTAACCGAAAACTTACACTAAGGGTTTCTGCATTCTACGGGGTAGACCTTTGGTCAACAATGGAAGTCTTCCGGATGATGATGATGATATTGTCGGTAAGAAATAGTGGTCATTCGTATACACATAGACTCAGAAAAATTACCATTGTAAAAATGTTCCATATCTGACATAACTGTGTTTTCAGAAAAGCATGTAAGTAGCCATTAATACTATAATTATACAAAATACATTCAGTCTAGTCTGCCAGGCGGTCATTTTTACCACCTGCCAGCGGTATACAGCCTAATCCCTACATTACCCATTTTGCCTTAATTATTTATCCTTAATTTTCCATACCAAATTTATTAGTCAGTTTTGTGACGGTCCATACAACATGTATATATAGTTAACTGCGTCACAAAACTGACAATTAAAAGTGGGACACTTTTTTATTGCTTAAATTCATAGTGCTCGTGATTCTGAGTAGGAATAACCCGAAATTTGTTAGGTTAAAAAAAAGTACAGGGTACACTTTTTTCTGAAAATGCCCTAGTTCGTCTTGAGGCAATATACATATTAGGTACCTTTTAGTCATAATTCAAACTACATTCACTTAATAATTAACTAATTTATAATGGCAATTCAATTCTGTTTTAATTAATTAATAACGAAAGGAGGTTCTGAATAATTTACTGAATAATGAACCGTACAATACAATACAATAGCTCTTTATTGCACACCAATACAGTAAGCAGTACAAAAAACACAGGTTTATACATAGAGATTTTCTAAGGTAAGCAATAGGCGGCCTTATCGCTTCAGGCAACCTTTACAATGGACATAAGTAAGGAATACATTTTAGCAGGTGGTGCTATTCCTTTTGGTCCGAATTCAAAATAGTTATGTGGATGATTTTTCATTTGTACTTACTGAACGACACTATCGTCTACGTACGTGGTACTAAAGTAAATACAGACGTGCATTTATACCTATTTATAGGTTTATAGTTAGAATGCTAATCATGACTCAACCTTTAGGTTTGCCATTCGTTGTCAGATAAAAACAATGTTGGAATAATCTTCCATCGTCGAACTGAAATTGCGTGAATGACAGACATAAAACTATCGCTAGATAAAACTGTTCAGGAAACTCTAATATCCGCCAACTTATTAAAGAAGTCTTTAAATAGACTGGGCTGTAAAAATCGATGCTCGAACAGCCTTGTGCGATAACATCAGAAGTAGCGGGACAGTTGAAGAGTCTTTCGAAGGGAATTATGTCTCATTCCCTTTTTTTAGGGATAGTCTAAATAATTACGAGGTCAATAATATTGAAAGAAAGAAAGAAAGATTAATTTTCGCTCCATAAGAACCACCTAAGACTAAGACTCAAACTAGCACTAAAACTATGTTACTTGGTGACACGACAGGATACCAAAAAGGGTATCCACTCAGCATGTGTTGCCGCACATTATGTGCAGTAACGCTGGTTTTCTGTGGAGCCAGTATTGCTTAAACTCCCGTGAGGTATACCACTAGTACTTATAAATGCGAAAGTTTGTATAAGTCTATTTGTTTGTTAACTCATCACGTATAATCCATCGAACATATTTAGATGAAATTCGATATATATATAGTTTGAGACCCGGGGGAGGACATAGGATAGTTATTATCCCGGAAAATTGCATAATTCCCGCGTGATAGCGATAAATGAAATCTACGCAGACGCGGGCAACATCTAGTAGAATAATGTACTTTACGTTGACATAGAATTTTGAGCATAAAATTACCGTGAGACTCACTCATTAAAAAATGATATTACAACTGATAACTCACGTCTTAAATCCACTTTAGCTCGACATGTTTCGGGCTATGTTTGGGGAATGAGGCATCAGGGTAGTTGTGCGCCTGTGTTAGTTTCGTCGGACAGTCGCGCGGTGGCGCGTAGTGTGCGCGTGTTGCGGCAGCCGCCGCGACGCGTGCTCCTTTGAAGAAGGGCTACGAAATAGCCCGAAACATGTCGAGCTAAACTCGATTTAAGACGTGAGTTACCCGTTGCGATATCGTTTAATATGTTGACATAGAATTATGAATAACACATGAAATACGTCTGCAGTAAAAAAGACTATGTTGAGTTGCAAAAATCGATGCTCGAACAGCCTTGGCGCTTTAAATAGTGTCTAGGCTGGCACATCTTAGTACATAAACGCCATTAAAAATGCTGCATCGCTTTATATCCAATAAAGCAGCGAAAACAAAGGTACATAAATGTGACATGAAATGGCTTAACGCGTAACGGTTTTATCGTTGGAGTATAGACAATTACTTTGCTCACGGGTGACCTTATGAGAGCTACATGTAACATATATTATGTGTGTTAGCTATATCTAACGTTTGGGCTTAGGTAATGAATGAATTGTGTTGCTCTGATGATGAACTCTGATTAAGTTCGAGACGCGTTAGCGTAGTGTGGTGGTGTTGTGATAATAATCGGGTTTGTGTGATTTTATTTTATCTTTTATTGAATTAAATAATACAGTTTCTCCAACAGCCAATTTTATTATATGACTAGCTTACTAGCTTATGCCCGCGACTTCGTCTGCGCGGATCTAGGTTATCGCGCTGTGGCGCCCTCTGTCGGAATAAAAAGTATCCTATGATGATCCTTGGGGTTCAAACTACCTATATACCAAATTTCATCAAAATCGATTCCGTGGTTTCGACGTAAAAGCCCACTTTCCCATTTATAATATTAGTAGGGATATGGGGGGGGGATGTCATATAGAAACTTTAATAAACAGGGGTACGTGGGGCAATACGTTTGAGAAACCCTGATTTATACGACGATATGAAATCGAAAACACTAATAAATCGAGTACATACTGATGACAAAACAATTGAGACATCGTCACAGGTTAATACGCGTATGAATTGAAGGCAATTGAGTACCAGCTGTGCAAGCATAAGGCACGTCCACGACTGTGCACGATGGGAAAGTTTCTGTACCTACGCCCTTCATTTATCAGGGTCGGAAATAATAATTAGAAATAGAAAAATATTTAATTGCCAACAGTACAAACAATACCAGACAACAATATATACAATACAAGACAAAATAGTAGTAGTAGTAGTAGTAGTAGTAGTAGTAGTAATTACGGCTACTGAGGTCGTATTGTCTAACGTAAAGGCTGACCAGGAGTACAAAATACCTGACGCGAGGGCAGCACTTCTACCTTTTAAATTGCAACATTCTTTACACTTCTTCTCTTTTAAAATATGGCTTCTGTCCTAATTAATAGGACAATTTCGCCAGTGTCTAAGTATTCTGTTTCGAGAGGCAACGTTGTACGGTGATTGTAGTTTTTGTAACTTGATAGTAAAATTACAGAAACCACGTGGAGATAACTTGCGCATTAAAAAATGTCAGACACGAGAGCAGTATAGAATTTTGTGATCACTGTTCACTGTTAAGGTTAATCGCCACATAAAACACTATCAAAACTATACTTCAACTATCCAAAGAAACAGAAATAGCAAAATCAGATATTGTCTACATCCGCCATGTTCGAATGCCACAAATCGAATCTTCTTAACACTTACCATGATAAGTTACTACCAGTCATATTGTCAAACGGTGTCGGCGAAGTTATCTAAAAGAATATTTTCTAATCCCTCGGACTTTTTCTTTAACAAATACTTTTTACATTGTGAATTATTTTCCTTCCAAGGCTATGGATAATCTTCGCCATTTTAACGCACAAAATCACAATGTAACTTTAAAATACCACGCGCAAACTACGTTGAACTTTGCCAGTAATTGATGTAGTAGTAAATGACATTTGAATTTAGTGTTACCAGTGCAAGAAATTAGTTCTATTGGTTTTCCGCAATATGGCGAGGTTGTTTATAATTCTGGTCAATCTTTACTGAGGTTTGCGATCGTATTCACTATCTCTTTCTGCCCTCGTCTTATACCATGTGACAGAAAGATGTGGTGAAACTATTGTGATACCAAATGTGTTAAGAATAAGGCCCTATGGACGTTAAAGAGAATGTTACCCTTAATATCAAAACGTGGTAATCTTTATGGACTTAGGTTCAATGCCGAATAGATAGATTTATATTTTATTGACTTTGTAAGGGTCTTGTTAATAATAATATTAAAATCACTTATTGCTACTTAAAATAAGACTACTTACAGAATTTAAAAAAACGATTACACGTAAGCAGGTGGCAAGTGGCAATGGGCTCAGGCACAGCATAAGCTGCGAGGAAAAGAAACGTGTAGCGCTGATTTTCAGCCTGCGCCCGTCCCACACTGTAAAATTGAACTAGAACCAGAGGCCGTATTGCCTAATGTATTTGACACTCGCGATCGCAATCAAATGACATATTTCGCATACAAAAACTGTCATTTTATTGCGATCGCGAGTGTCAGAAACGTTAGGCAATAAGGCCTCGGGTTAAGGCTGCATTGTTGTAAGATAGGTTTTTTGGAATCTTTTTGTATTTTTTATTTCAATTCCAAAATTTTGTTACTTTTACGGTCATCCCGTAAAACCTAAATTGAAAATACAAACTGAAATATAGATAAGCGCTGGTCTTATTTTTCTGGTTTTTCTGTGCATCTATATTTCAGTTTCAAAAATATACCTACACAAGTTTTAAACGTCCAGTGAATTAAATCGCTCGACGCTAGCGCATAGTATAGCAGTGCCCTAGCCATACGCTTAGGGCTGTAGGTTATAATGCTCTCGGTACCTATTCTTGTTATTTGTGTAGACGACTTAGTGTTGTTCTGGAAGCATCATATTGATGTTGAAAATAGCCTGAATGGCTTCGAGAAAAATATAGTACGGCCTTTTGTTTTGTTTTGCTCGACTTGGCGGGTGCACTGCCGTGCACCCAGATTAGTCTTATAAGTCTTTCTTGTCATCATCATCATCATCATCATGTCAGCCGATAGACGTCCACTGCTGGGCATAGGCCTCCCCCAAGGCTCTCCACTCAGACCGGTCTTGTGCTTTCCGCATCCACCGCGATCCCGCGATCTTAGCCAGGTCGTCGCTCCATATTGTTGGAGGCCTACCGACAGCTCGTATCCCCGTCGGTCGCCGTTGTACCTTCTGATTGGACAGTGCTGGATAATGTGGAAGGAAATTAAATAGCAACGAAGGAAACAATTATTCACTTTCTAATTCTAATGCATAAAAAATAAAGGTACATTATTATTTTTTTAATAAAGGTACATTATTTTTTAATTGTATTTATTTATTTTGATTGTGTACATGAATTTTTAGTTTTATATAAATTAGAAATAAAAAGAGAAATTATTAAAAATATATAATGTAGATACTTTTTTGTTTGTGGCTGTTGACACCTGATTACCTTGGTCTTCGACGAAAATGTTACTTTATGCACTAGAGCATAAAAAGTAATTTTTTGTCGCCTAGATACAACATAGACACGAAGTTTACGAGAATGAGAAGTGAAAACTATATTTGAAGTCGATTAATGTTTCTATTCTGCTGTCTAAGAAGCCTGGTCTAATTGTCATGTTTCTTTTTTCTGCTAAACCTTGTACTGAATTTAAATAAAGTAGGATCATTATGAAATGATAGCTATGTTCCTTTTGAGTCCCAAATTTGTACAATAGTCACGTGACGTTCCAAGGGACGGGGGAAGTCTAAAAAAAATGCCACTGAGGGAGATGTAATAATATGTCAATGAGACAGATATCTTACTTGTCCTTACTATTTAGTAGCAATATATTTAACTAGCTTTTGCTAGCTTAATAAAAACTAGCATATGTCACTCTCTGGCCCATAAACTATCTCTACGCCAAAAATCACTGCGATCCGTCGCTCCGTTTCGACGTGAAAGACGGACAAATATATACACAAACATACAAACACACACACTAGCACCAGTTGATTCTTAGGGCTTAAGCTATCTGTATACCACATTTCATCAAAATTGGTTCAGTGGTTTCGACGTTAGCTAACAGACGGACAGAGTTATGTTCGCATTTATAATATTAGTAGGGATTTATTGGGGTGACAGTCTTTTTTTTGTGGAAAAGCAATAAAATATCGTGTATTGAGTATTGGATAACACCGACATGGAAATACCGGCCCTGTTTTTTGTGTACACGCCCATAGAAACTGACAGGAGCTTCTATGGGCGTGTACACGAAAAACAGGGCCGGTACTTCCATGTCGGTGTTATCCGGGCCGGGAAAGACTGTCATCCATTTATTGCATCATACGCGTGGCTCCAAACGTCACTTGGAGCGGCAAGTGGAACATTACACCCCATTTAGTCACGGCAATCGCACCGTAGCATTGATTGGTCTCGATCCGAGCGGCCACTGAAAATACACTAAACCGTTTTGCCTCCATCCGTGCGGAACTGACGGCTTATCACTTAGCTGATCAGCGGCGGCAAAAAAACTTTTTTTTTTTGTTGAAACTGCGGTACATGCTTCAGTACTGATGCTGATGTCCAGTAGATGACACTGTCGCCATTCATCGTATTGCTACATAAAGTTAAAGATGGATGCTACTGGGTCAGGGAGGAGCATTCGAACGGTTACTTTCATCATTTTCATCGAAATCTGTCTTCGAAGCTTTGACCGGTCGGTTAACCGCATTACCCACACACACACGCGAACATTACGCCCGTATTCCCAAATGGGGTAGGCGAGCACACGAAATTTCATCGCTTCGGAGCCAGTTTTAGAAATTGTAGGTTTTAATTTTGACAAAAATGGTATAATAGTGATAGGTTGCTAGCCTACGGTACACCTTAACCTATATCCTCAGTCGCCTCTCACGACATCCGCGGAAGAAATAGAGAACGTCATTACCACCGCAGGTTTATTAGTAGGTACAACTGAGATGGAATTCAATTTGTGTGAAGTTCCCAATCCGCACTGGGCCCGCGTGGGAACTGCAGTCTAAGCCCTTTCATTCTGAAAAAAAGCGGATGTAGACTGTGATGATGATTGTTATTAGTAGAATTAAGTAAAACACTGTAAATGATGGTTGAAACTTTTCAGAGCCTTCAGACGTCTTTTGCAATTAAAACTTTTCTTGCAGTAGTTTCAATGAACTAACATTCCTCTTTATTTGTCCACAGATCTCGATACAATCGTGACGACTGATGGAATTAAATCTAAGTAATAAATAGAATAAGCTGAAAATGTCACACCACCTTGTAACAGTATGCATGTTTTGCTTACTGTGCGCCGCCCACACATGCGGCGCGCACGTCGGCACACAGGACGTACTAACATACGAACCTAAAACGATAGACCACCACTTAGCTCTCGACATAGACGAGAAAAGAAAAATAGAGTCGAGAGAACGGTACAACCACAGATTACAGAAGATACGGCAGAGGGACAGGCTGAAGAGGCATTTACAGAAGGAAGTGTCTGATACGTACATGGAGGAGATATTCAAAGAGTACGGCAATGGGGGGAGCATGACGATGAATTTGACAGGGTTTGACAGGATGCTGACTGGGCTGGAGTTGCCCAAGCTGATAACTGGAGGGTATGAGAAGTCGAAGAGCGCGCCTTATGTGTACGGAGCTGAGGAACAGTCCGCCTATGTAAGTAATTCAATCTCATATCGTCACTTCCAGGCTCCATTAGAATGACTCTTGGGATTGGGAACATAGCTCACAGCACTGACGTACTTTACAGGTGTATTTAGGATTCCTTGCGAATTTTTGCATCATCGAATCGTGGTAAAATTGAAGTGTAAATCAGGTGTGCACATTCAGTAAAACGAGGTGCTAACACGACCAGTTTAAGGCTCCGTTTCCGCCAGAGTGCGAGGATGTGTCGGTTTTTCATGAACCAATAGAAACGCTTCATTTACTTCGCCTCGCTCCGCACAGCTGTTTCCACCAGAGATGTACTATACGAGGATAGGTAATTGAAGGGTTTCTACTGGTTCCTGAAAAACACATTCCTCGCACAACTTCGGTGGAATCGCAGCCTAAGAGGCCATTGGTCTAACCACTACTTCACCGATGCATAGAGAGAGAGAGAGAGAGAGAGAGAGAGAGAGAGAGAGAGAGAGAGAGAGAGAGAGAGAGAGAGTTGATTTTTAAGATACATTATCCATGCAATAGTGAAAATATTTTCCATGACAATAATTCTTGAAGTTGGACAAATTTCAGTAATTCTCTAACTAAATTAGTTGAGCCAGGTGCACAGAATTTGAAGTATCTCTTTATTTTCAGTGTTTAAACAGCTCGGAGCTCATCACAGCGGTCAACGAGCGTTTAAAACCCGCCGAGCATGAGCACACACACCACAACCACGAACTGAAACAAGACAACGACATACTAATAACAGAGGACACATTGCGAGCCATATGCCCCATCCTACTCTACCAGAAGTTGGGTAGCGACGTCTTGGAACAAACCGGTTGCGTCAAAAACACCAAAGTACAAATAAAAAGTCTCAAAACAGTTGAAGAGAAAGAAACGTCCAAAAACATGTTTGCTGTTTGGATGTATTCGTTCTTAAGTATAACAGCAATAAGCGCGTGTGGTTTGCTAGGAGTAGCAGTGATACCTATAATGCATAAGACGTATTACAATCATATACTGCAGTTCTTAGTAGCTTTGGCCGTAGGGACGTTGTGCGGAGATGCGTTGTTGCATCTAATGCCGCATGCGATGAGTCCTCATGACCACGACGGCATGGGAGCACCAGTATCCCATAACGATGGTATGTGGAAAGGTCTTACCGCAATGATGGGAGTAGTGTTCTTCTATTTCACTGAAAAGGGACTAACAGTTGTCGTTGAATGGCGCAAAAGGCGCCAAAAGCTTGAGGATGATAAGCTACCTTCTCGAGTTCGTGT
Source organism: Choristoneura rosaceana (assembly GCA_037349165.1). Classification (NCBI taxonomy): domain Eukaryota; kingdom Metazoa; phylum Arthropoda; class Insecta; order Lepidoptera; family Tortricidae; genus Choristoneura; species Choristoneura rosaceana. Next base: position 7,563,222 of record JAZBNJ010000046.1, on the reverse strand, counting down.
ACTTAAGGACGAAACGGCCGGGGGATGCTCGGGTGGCTCGAAAGCGCCCATCACAAATTCCACAACAAACTCTCTTATGAAAATATTCAAGAAAGATGAAAAGGGTGATCCTACAACTAAGACTTGTAAGCATAAGTACTCGGAATATCCTTATTGCTACGATGAAATTGATACTGACACGCATGACGACCATCATTTGAGAGATGGTCAGATACCACCGAGTCCGAAACCGAAACATAATAATTCTGTCAGTGTGGTGTCTTCAAATGCTTTGAGCGAAGGTAAAGAAGAACCTACGGCCAAGGATTGGCTGCTCAAAGCTGAGACAGCGGCCGTTGTAGAAATGAACAACATTAAGCATAAAGAAGATGGTGCTAAAGATCTGAAAGATGGAGATAGTTATACAGTTATTTTGAGGTGAGTTACTAAATACTATTGAATATACTTATAATTGCAAACAGCGAAGCAGAGTAGTTTTAGATGACAAGAGTTTGGTGATGATACTAATATGATGCAAGATGTAATACAAATTAAGATAAAATAATTGTTTTCGGAGTTGTCAATGCCAGTGCCCATTTGGCTTAGACCTTTCTATGGACCGTTATTACTCACCCCTCGTTTTGATGCTAGTTAAACAATTTTAACTGTGGCAACTACAAATATTTCTTTAATACTCGTTTTCTCTTCCATCCACAGATTTCTTTAAAAAAAACCAACTTCACAATATTCTGAACGAAGTCAATTTAGAAAATATGTTTTTTTCTCTCTACGCAAGGAACTTGTTAGAAGTATTTTCATATCTGGGCAGCTTTTGGTCCAAACATTGTCAATCTCCTTACGTCCTAAAGCTATTCTGCTATTACCCTTCTTAGGGATAAGCTCGCCTTTGTTCTCCTCTCTGTGTTTATATATTTTTATTTTTATGTGCAATAAAGAGTACACACACACAAAAACCGGTTTATTCCGGCGCAGGATAAACGTCGCCGGCCGGCTAGCTGTCACTCGTCGAATAAACCGGTTTATTTAGGTTATAGTTAAATTCTTAAAAACGTTCGTGTTCTTATCAAAGTTCGGAGTTAAACCGAAATAAACCGGTGTTTACCGCTATTTTATAAACCGGTTCCGAGCCTTGCTTCTTAGTGATCCCCAATCCCCTAATTAGGGTAGTCATCATCCGCTCTACCACGCCGTTTTTTGCAGGGAGCATTCCCGAGCCCACCACGGCCATTCGCACGCGCATGGGCACGTCCACGCGCCCCCCTCCAGCATGTCATCGGTGGCTTGGATGGTCATCATGGGTGATGGACTCCACAACTTCACTGATGGAATGGCTATAGGTACATTGGCTTCACTTTTTTCATTGACACTGAGCTCTATAGCGTGCATTGAGAAGGCAGCAGGGTAGGCTAGTGATAGTGGCGCGCTGCTGCGGTGCATATTACCAACTGCTTACCCTGGTATCCACCGCACCTCAATGCCACCAGAGAGTTGCAAACATGTTGCCTCAATGGCTTCAAGCCATGCTTAAACTTCTTGGTTTTTTTACACGGGTATTTTGAAATTCATTTTGTTACTCTTTACTATTCGCACCTTTAGAATGAAACCGACATATTTCGAAATATTCACATTACTAAAATAAACTTTGTATAAAACAAAACATGATTGAGAACATTTTGAATTGTGTCAGTTTCGTTTTAAATTTGCGATATATAAATGAATTCAATGGACTAAAAGCTCGGCGCACCTTTTGCCCTTAGATTGACAAAATTGAAAAAAGTTTGTGATTCAAACAAACCTCGTCGTTACTTTCTAGTCCAAAAAAATGCGTAAAGATAATCTTGAATCATGTTCGTCGTGGCGCACTGTCAATTTAAGACAGAAATTGAAGTATTTCAGGACTCGAGATTTAGAACATGCATGCAGTCAACCCTGTTATAATTTGAATGTCAATACGAATCTATTATACAATTAAATTTTCCTCGTTATTACATCAGTCATTCAGTACATCGCCATGACATTGGCCCTTGACAAGGTCTGTGCGTATCCAGGTCGCTAGTTGACATTCAGACACGGTGTTGTGTGACCTCAACGTTTCAAGGATATGGGCAGGCTGTTTTGTCTTGTTTATAGGGAAAGAACGAAAGTAAAAGAGTTCTAGTTATATTAAACTCACATTAGTAGGAATGGGATTCGCTTCCATCGTTTGTATTTCCGGATAAATACAATCCAGGGCTCTTAAAAGAAAGAAAGTGAGAAAAAAAAATATTTACATTTGTTTACAACACGAGACAACAATATTATTAAGTACAAATAAACAACACAAAGTTATGAAAATACTAATTGAAATATAGATTCACAGAAAAACCAGAAAAATAAGACCAGCACTGGGAATAGAACCCAGGTCCTCGGCATTTTTTGCCGCGTGCTATACCGCTACACCACTGCTATTATTTTGCTCTTATTTTTCTGGTTTTTCTGTGCATCTATATTTCAGTTTGTATTTTCAATTTAGGTTTTACGGGATGACCGTAAAAAGTAAAAATTTGAAATTGAAATAAAAAATACAAAAAGATTCCAAAAAACCAATCTTAATTACAAAGTTATGTGTCATTGCGGTTGTGAATCGCACACTGGCTCAGCATAATGCTGAATCGTTAAAAACACCCCAGCGCTGATTTTCAACCAGCACCATCGGCAACCCTCGGACCGCTAAGCCTCTTCAAGGGTAGAGTGTATAGGCTGTTACTGAACCATTACTTTTTTTTTTATTCGACTGGATGGCAAACGGTTTTTAACCAGCTTTGATAGGGGTCAATCACGGGTTAGTTTTATGTAAAACTAGAGGACCCGACAGACGTTGTCCTGCCTGAAAAAAAACTACATTAAAATTATGATAACATACAAACAACAGCGCCATCTAGCGGGTTCAATTGCGTTTCCAAACCACCAGCCAACTTTGTTCTGTCATATCAATTATTTTAAGTGAATATTTTTCTAAACAAATATAAAATAACTAACTAATTGTAACATATGTATAACTAACAGTTAAGAAAGCCATGAACAGTTTGTATGGGAAAATGTTTTTTATTTTATTTTTTCTTAAATTTTCCTGTTTCTGATAGTTATTCTGCTATTCGGGCCAGAGAAAAATACAATAAATCAAAAACAATGATAATCGATCCAGCCGTTCTCGTCTTATAAGTGTTCGAACAAACCCGACTTTGTTGTATTATATTAATGGTAACGCCACACACATCGCGATAAAACTTAGTATTCGGCCTTCGTATAAAAGAAATATCGATCAAAGTCAAAGTATCTTTATTCAATATAGGCTATAACAAGCACTTATGAATGTCAAAAAAATCTAGCAGCGGTTCGGAAAAACCTCTTTTGAGAATAATCCGGTAAGAAACTCAACGAGGTAGATCGATAAAGAAACCCTATTATGTGCCCGAGTTTACCCGACAGTGGGGCGAAGTGTCTACGGCATCGCCTGAAGTGCCGAAGTACTCGCGACCATTCGGCTACACACATCGTGATAAAGCGAATGTTCGCGTTATTACGATGTGTGTGGCCCTAGCATAAGAAAAAGTACGCATATGCTAAGCAGTTTGGAAATATGACGAACTCATATATGTATTTTAGTTGGTGTCGTAAAAGGCGACCAACATACATGGCGTAAAAATCCTGTATGATAATTTATTTAACCCAGATGAAGGCTACTAATGTTATACATATGCATAAGCAAGAATAGCAGCGCTGTGTAATGTAATAACCGTTTATTTTGTTGTTTTCAGGCGCTGCGTTCGCGTCCAACATCGCTGGCGGCTTTTCCACGGCCATCGCCGTCTTGTGCCACGAATTGCCGCATGAATTGGGTAAGTTGTGAGTCCTGTATTTGGCTATTGTATAAAAGGTAGCGACATCCACTGGCCGCCCCGGGACGGGGCTCTTCAAGTCGCCACCTTACAATGCAGAAAGGCTACTCCGAAACACGAAATTCGAAGTTCGTATCGTACTATCCCTCTCACTCTCGTATTAAATAACATAAGCGTAGGCGGGACGGTACGATACGAACTTCGATTTTCGAATTTCGTGGTAGCCTTGCAGGTTGTTTTCGTCATTTGTCCGCTATGCAAACAAAAGAGAAAGAAGTTCTATATTGTTCACAGTGCGAACGAAGGGGTACCGGAAATTGAGTATTTTCTGAGTTAAAATAATATTATCCAATTATATCAAAGAAAAAATTACCAAGATGAAGCTTGTCAAAGTTTGAGAGTGGGGGCCCGTTGTTATAAAACTTTTCGCACGGTGCGACGTCACGCGGAAGTAACTGGCTATACCTAATGTTCATAATTTTTTGTTTAGTTGACAAAAGAAAAAAATACGTGTAAAATGTTTTCTAATAATTAACTGACGGACTAGTTAAAAATTTTTAGGACACTAGCCTGATAACCTGAAGGTCGCGGGTTACTTCCCCTCATGGGCCACCAAATTATGTTTTTGATAAATAGTGGAGCTTTGATTAAAAACTCAAATTAATTTTATTAGAAAAAAGCGTCTTAAAGTTTGAAGTTGCAAAATTAGGAATGACGCCGTTAGAACAATAGAAAAAAAAAAAAAAAAAAGTATGATGAAAAGAGCTGAAGAAATAGAAACATTATCCTGCGCCGTAACACCCGTAAAACTGAAGGGTGACAGTCTTTCCCGGCCCGGATAATACCGACATGGAAATACCGACCCTGCCTTTTGTGTACACGCCCATAGAAGCTCCTGTCAGTTTCTATAGGCATGTACACAAAAAACTGGGCCGGTATTTCTATGTCAGTGCTATCCGAGCCGGGAAAGACTGTCACCCAAAGTGAAAATGTCAATTTTGTCTCCAGGCGACTTCGCGGTGCTCCTGAAAGCGGGCATGTCGGTGAAGCGCGCTGTGTGCTACAACGTGCTGTCGTCGGCGCTGTGTCTGGGCGGCATGGTGTGCGGCGTGCTCGCCGGACACGCGCCGGACGCGACCCGCTGGCTGTTCGCTGCGGCGGCCGGCATGTTCCTGTATATCGCGCTCGTGGATATGGTGAGTGCCTCTGTAAAGGCTGGACTAGTGCGTCTAGGTGGCTTCGGGATCCGTTTATCTTTACTTTCCCGAATTTCACTTGCCGTACCAACGTTTGCCATAAAATATATAGAACCGTGCTGTTTTCAGGATTTTTTTTTATGTCATCATATAGAATGCAGTAGGTTAGCTTAGTTTAATATCAACTCTGAAGAAATTACTATTTCAGAAATAAATTACTTTATTGCAAATAAAAATTCTAGAAAACGGTACATTCGGGCAAACGATAGAGAACATTCGGGATCATGACCTGTGCCGCAGCCAAAGGAGCTGTCCTATGTCTAGGCGGCATGGGGAAACCTGTGCCGCGGGCAAGGGAGATATGCTATGTGTGGATGGCTAGAGGGATCGCGGCCCATACTGCTGCCAAGTGGGGACAGGGAAGGTTACATGTGATTTACGATATCGGAAAGTATGACGTGCAAAATGTAAACACTTATCACCTAGACTCTAGGTTCTAGAGCCTCTGTAGATGTTACTGCTAACGGCCCAAAGTAGTACGTAAGCAATATTTTTTTCGCATTTGTGACCCCCTGTCTCCTTTTTTACCCAAAACCCTGAAGTACTACCTATATCTATGGTATTACAATGTCGGAAAGTATGACGTGCAAAATGTAAACACTTATCACCTAGACTCTAGGTTATACAGCTAAGCTGTAGAGCCTCTGTAGATGTTACTGCTAACGGCCCAAAGTAGTACGTAAGCATTTTTTTTTCGCATTTGTGACCCCCTGTCTCCTTTTGTACCCAAAACCCTGAAGTATTACCTATATCTATGGTATAAGGGCCAATCAACTTTTATACCGGTACTAATCTGTCCGCTACATTTTTCAAACAATTGCAGATTTTTGTAAGTAAACATGTTTTTTCTGTAATTTAGTAGATGGTGTACATGAATACTTGCCATCATACGTAAGTTCAACATATTAAACCGTGAAATATTTTGTTGGAAGTACAATTTTTTGGTAACGCCGGAAACAATTTTGGTAACGCAGGAGACGCCCAAAGTGTCGGTATAATAGTTGATTGGCCCATAACCCATCACTAGCCCATATTTTAAACATTGATCTAACGCCAACTCTGTCCACAGATGCCCGAGCTGAGTACATCACACAGCAAAGAGGGCACTCTCTGCCAGTGCATACTCCAGCTGATGGGTCTAGCCACTGGCATAGGCATCATGCTGGTCATTGCCCTCTATGAAGAAAACTTGAAAACTCTATTCGGATAAAGTGAAGTGAAATTACTCTAAGTGAAACCAGTGCTACTAATTATAAGTGATACTTGACTGCTTAAAATGGTACTTAAATGTAAATTGAGATTTGGTTATGTGGTAACAGTTCTGTTGGTCCGCTCTACTCTGTTTATTTTTATATGGTAACAGTTCTATTGCTCCGCTCTACTATGTTTGTTTTGGGATGATAAGCTGTTGCCATATAGTCAAGTTGTATAATTCGAATAATGTAGGTTTATGTAAGAAGTTGGGATGGAGTGGTTGTAGGAATATGTTCCTAGAGTTTCGGTCCTAAGGATTTTGTCGAATTTACGAGTTGTATGAGTATGTATTTAAATACTGGCAGATTAAGGGTAGTAAGATTATTATACGCCTGTTTATAGTCATTTTGATTTAGACGGGCAGATAGACAAAATATTTCAAATAATGCCTCATGAGAAGATAAAATAACTGTGACATAAGTTTTCTTTTTTTTTTTCAGAATTTGGTAATTCGGGTTCTTCTTACTCAGAATCACGAGCACTATTGATTTTGACGAAGAAAAAAATATCCCCATATTTCTCATACATTTATTTGTCCATTTTGTGACGGACCGTAAAAACTATGAAAAAAAAAGTTACAAAATTGCCAAAAAAATTGGAACAGTTTTTTCGTCGTCCAAATGAACAGTGCTAGTTGTGAGTTACCTAATTCAGAAACAAAAATTAATGGGTACACTTAAAATAAAAATATAAAAAATTACTGGTGTATAATAATTTTACCGTTCAAAAATCCCGAAACCACACAAAATGAAGTGTATGAAGTAAACTATAGGTACTTAATTAATCTGTGGATAATAGGACCATTATTACCTAGAGCTTGGGTCTGTTTCACCACACTCTAGTTCCTGAAATTTTATGTGAGAGATCTGTACAGATATATTACGGTCAAGTGCAAAAATAAGCATCTATTCTAACCACTCAAAAATATGCTACTACGGCCTTAATGCGTCGGAATAAGTGTGTGGTATTTTTGAAACTTTAAATAAATACATATTTTTTCATTTGACTACATAATGCTTTATTTATTTTGCGTAAAAGTAAAAATTTGGAATTGAAATAAAAAAATACAAAAAGATTCCAAAAAACCAATCATAATTTACATAATGGTTTTTTATCGCATTTTATCGAAAAGGTTCTTTACTTATACTACTGTTTATCGACATAACTTCTGTATGTCGATAAATTCGTCACCATTTAGTTCTAGTAAGGTCGCAACACTATGATTCATGAGCTCTGCATTCAACTCGCGCGCGCTATAAATAAAGGCAATCTCACTATCTATCACATAAAATATCAAGAAGTTAGTAAGCTATGGTTAAACAGGAGGGCTACTACGAAATTCGAAGTTCGCATCGTATCGTCCCTCTCACTCTCGCGTTAAATAATATAAGCGTCAGCGGGACGGCATGATGCGAAGTTCGAATTTTTCACTTCGTAGTATAGGGCCAGGCCCTGAGTCACTTTTGACAGCTGTCATGCTAGTACAATTGATATACTTCTGCTTCTCTTTTAAAATATGGCTTTTCTGTCTTAATTAATAGGACAATTTCGCCAGTGTCTAAGTATTCTCTTTCGAGAGGCAACGTTGTACGGTGATTGTAGTTTTTGTAACTTGATAGTAAAATTCCAGAAACCACGTGGAGACAACTTGCGCATTAAAAAATGTCAGACACGAGAGCAATATAGAATTTTGTGATCACTGAAGAACTGTGTTTTGTGTGAAGGTTAATCGCCGCATAAAACACTATCAAAATTATACTTCAACTAGCCAAAGAAACAGAAATAGCAAAATTAGATATTGTCTACATCCGCCATGTTCGAATGCCACAAATCGAATCCACAATTGATATACTAAATATTTTTCTGTCATGACAGCTGTCACAAATCTTCAAATGTACTATGGCAGACAGACTTAAACGACTGTTAAAAATGGTGCTAAAAAAAAACTAACGTACAGATGTAGTACATAATGGTTTTCGATCGGAAAATCTCGTATTTAACGTGCTCTCTCAACAGCCGTTTTGACATTTGACACTAAATAATAAAGTTCTATATTAATAGATACGAAAATGTTACTCATTCAATACGATAATTGATTGACATTTTGGGTGCCGTCATATTCCGACTGAAATACGACTTTTCCCGATGAAAATACAATACAATACAAAGACTCTTTCTACACCAGAAATAGTAAGCGATACAAAAAACAGATACATAAAGTACAATTCAATAGAATCTAACAATTTTCTACACATTTAACACACCCTAACGTGGGCACGCTTGATTATATATGTCCCTGTTGTTGCAATTATCATCTAAAAGGAATCAAAAAAGAATAATAGTCACTGAACTAAAATAATTTCTTTGCTCACCCGCGACCTTAAGATAGCTAAGTCTATGCAAATTATGCGTGTTCATGCAGTTCCTCCACCTCCACACTGTACGAACACACACAAATTACACAAACCCATCTATCACCACCACCACAACTCACTGACGCGTTTCGAACTCAACCAGAGCTCATCCTCAGAGTGACACAACCGTACACCATGCTACCAGTTGTTAGACTAACAAACCACCACCACTGTTTTAATTTGTCAAGCAAAACAAAAAACTACCCGCAAAATATTAATAAATTTTAAATGTGATACAAAACTACCTTGATTTTTTAATTTTATTTATTTATTGTCAAGGCATGTTTTAATAACTACCGTTGCTAAAATTAGACCCAAGCCGTAGCAAGGGAGATGACACTAAATTTATTTGCTCATTAATAATAGACCCCATACTATTGTACCTAATTATCTCCATACATTCTAACACATCAAGACGAAACCCCTTGTCACAGTAATGTAACACTTCATACGAATCTGAGTCCGATATTGAATGATTTAATTCCAACAGATGCTTGGCAAAATTAGATCTATCAGGATGCCCGTTCCTATATGCCGATACATGCTCCTTAAACCTAGTATTAAAACTGCGCCCACATAGCAACACACACACATATATATATATATGTTGTTATCACATAGCAACGTCAAATGGCTATACGAAATCGATGGTAGATGGTTTGGTTAGGAGGAAGCAAGCACGGATAGTGAATAGCATGCTTTACGCCGGGTTGCCTCCTCAGTCTTCTAACAAATATAGGTGTAGTATTTCATATGTTGGTCGTTTGTCTGATAGAATTTATGACATTTTAAAATCTAACAATGTTAATGTAGCCTTTAAAACTAACAACTCTTTGTACTCTAAACTTTGTAACCACAAAGAGAAGATGGATAAAGGAACTAAATCGGGTGTATACAAACTCACTTGTAATGACTGCAGTAAAGTATATGTAGGTCAGACCGGGCGCAGTTTTAATACTAGGTTTAAGGAGCATGTATCGGCATATAGGAACGGGCATCCTGATAGATCTAATTTTGCCAAGCATCTGTTGGAATTAAATCATTCAATATCGGACTCAGATTCGTATGAAGTGTTACATTACTGTGACAAGGGGTTTCGTCTTGATGTGTTAGAATGTATGGAGATAATTAGGTACAATAGTATGGGGTCTATTATTAATGAGCAAATAAATTTAGTGTCATCTCCCTTGCTACGGCTTGGGTCTAATTTTAGCAACGGTAGTTATTAAAACATGCCTTGACAATAAATAAATAAAATTAAAAAATCAAGGTAGTTTTGTATCACATTTAAAATTTATTAATATTTTGCGGGTAGTTTTTTGTTTTGCTTGACAAATTAAAACAGTGGTGGTGGTTTGTTAGTCTAACAACTGGTAGCATGGTGTACGGTTGTGTCACTCTGAGGATGAGCTCTGGTTGAGTTCGAAACGCGTCAGTGAGTTGTGGTGGTGGTGATAGATGGGTTTGTGTAATTTGTGTGTGTTCGTACAGTGTGGAGGTGGAGGAAGAAATTATTTTAGTTCATTGATATGGACCTCCGCAAAGTAACGCCTGATTCAATAAATTATTAATAATAGTCACATCACAAAGCCTTAAGCGGCCCGGTGTTCATACTAGTACTGGAAGTGTCTACAGGATTGTTAGATTCTATTGAATTGGAGTATAGAGAGAAAATTACAAGGTAAGCGATAAGCGGCCTTATCACCACCTATTGCTTAAAATATAAACATTAGGCACTATAATTCGACAGTGTTTTAAAAAACTGTCGTCATTTGTATCCTTTTTAATTGTCAGTTAAGTTTGTCTTCAACCGTACATAATAAACTTAAGAAAGTATCATAATCAATTGAAATTGTGATATATTTAGTTATCTAATAAAAATCATGGAAGCTCAAACTCGAATAAAATAATGTGTTATCCTTTCATAGTTATTGTGGAAAATCTTATCGTTTGAATTACCACCTGGAAACTCTTTTAGAATTGTATGAAAGCACCGCGTACATACGAGTTTTTATTGGTGCAAACTTCAATCATAAATAACTGAACACGCTTTTATACCGTTAACAATATAATCGAAAGCATTTTTGCCCAAGCTGGAACGGAATTATCATGGGATACACACTACACCAACTGACCTAGTCCCAAACTAAGCAAAGCTTGTACTATGGATACTAGGCAACGAATAAACATACTTATATAGATAAATACATACTTAAATACATATTAAACATCCAAGATCCGAGAACAAACATTCGTATTATTCATGCAAATATCTGCCCCGGCCGGAAATCCGAACCCTGAACCTGATACATCGCGCGCTCGGTCAATTGTGAATGCAATGAAAAATTTGTTTCATTGACGGGATTAAACCAAATCTAGTATTATAAAATTCTTGGGTCTCAATTGCTTGTGATCAAACTCCTCCAAAACGGTTTGACCGATTTTTATGCACTTTTTTGTGTATATTCGGTAGGTCAGAATAATGTAAACTATTGTTCGTACTTCGATGTGGACGGAGTCGCGGGCAAAACCTAGTAAATATATAGGTATCACGGGATGCTTGACACCCCGGAAAAAACGGGGATAAAAAGTTAGCTATGAGATACTCTTGAAATCCGCTCTTGCTAAATATTAAACATGAAATTCGTCGAAAACTAAAGTCATCGACATAGCTCGAAGATGTAAGTTGAACTGGCAATGGTCGGGCCACGTTGCTCGAAGAACAAATACAGGATATCCACTTTCTGGAAAGTCAGGGCAGCTCAAGGTGGTCAGGGAAAATCAGGGAAATTTGCTAGGTATCCAAGTCAGGGAAAAACTCGTGATTTCCCAAAACTCAGCTCGATATTTTTGACACCAGTCGTTCCAGTTCTGGGCGACGTATTAAAGAGTGGCACCGTAAAAACGGTCAACGAAAAAAGGAGCGCGTTCGGTTTGCAGTGAATTCCCTTCATCGCGTTTAGCCTAGTATCTCTGGCAGTAAAAAAATCATATGTGTCATATAACCTCCTTTGAAATGTACATGATTGGTCAGGGAAACTTAGAAATGTGGTCAGAGAAAGTCAGGTTTTTTTTAGGAATTGTTGTGGACACCCTCAGATAGGGGAGAAAGATTCTCAAGTGGCGACCACAAGGCAAGACGGGGTCCATATAAGCTCGCATACTTGTTGAAAGTCGGAATGTAATGTTTGTCAGAGGAGTCGATTGTCTATATAACTCTTTTCTCTGAATTCAATAATTGTTCAGAATGGTTATAGAGCAAACCTAACTTAACCCACAATTTTCTTCTTTATAGGATGACAATGTAAAAAAAAAAAACAAAAAAGGGCCAATCAACTATTTTACCGACACGGGCGTCTCCTGCGTTGCCAAAATTGTCTCTGGCGTTACCAAAAAATCGTACTTCCAACAAGATATTTCACGGTTTAATAGGTTGAACTTACGTAGGATGGCATGTATTCATGTACACCATCTATCAGTGTTGCCACCTTAGCCCTTTTAGGGCTAGATTTAGCATTTTTTTACTGTAAGTGAACTCGTTTAATGACCCTAATAATTTTCTTAAAAATATTGCACCAAATTCTGATATTTGCGTCATGCAAACATCGCAATATCATTGAACTTTCGCGATTTGTGTCATAGATATTGATTTATTTCTATTTTTGTGGTAAGCAGTTAGACGCCACTTGTTCGATAACTGCAACATACTGCATCTCTATACCCCGCTATTCCTCGTAGAGTGGCGGCGACGGGGATGATTGAAATCATTAGTAAAGGTGTTTTTTTAGCCTTTTTTTACAGCGATTCTTTTCTTGGTAATTTGTACTCCATCCTCCATCTAGCCCGATCTAGCCCTTTTTAGCTTCTTTAACTACCCCCATTACTAAAACTAAGGTGGCAACACTGCCATCTATTAAATTATAGGACAAACATGTTTACTTACAAAAATCTGCAATTGTTTGAAAAATGTCGCGGACAAAATAGTGTCGGTAAAAAAGTTGACTGTCCCAAAAATTTATGGTTTCAGTGGGAACAAAATTATGACAAACGATTTAACTAAGCTTATGCACACTAGCGTTATTGCCGGCTGTTTCTCGGCGGAGCGGGAACGCGACGAGTACGCTGCGGTATCTCTGCAATTATTCGCCGCGGTGCGATGATAAACGGCCAGAAGGGCTACTCCGAAACACAAAATTCGAAGTTCGTGTCGTGCGATCCCTCTCGCTCTCGTATTAAATAGTATAAGTGTCAGAGGGACCGCACGACACGAACTTCGAATTTTGTGTTTCGGAGTAGCCCTTCTGGCCATGACTTTGGTCTTAGCGGTGAGCGGGGCGGCGGGCGGCGCGACGAGGGAGAGCGAAGCGGCGACATTTAAGATCTTTGCCGTACAGTCATCAAAAAAAATTAGATCTGTTTAAATTCAACTGTCAAATTGCTAAACAAGTATAAACATGACATCCAACATGACTTGCCTTCCCTTTCCTGTAAAATTAGTTAAACGGAACAGGGCCGGAGTTAGGGGGAGGATTCCACAAAAGAGGAGCCTCCACAAGAAAGACAACTATTTATCAATATTTTTTCACTTTAATAAGGCAATCAGTATAATATGAAAATATCAAATAGCCCTCATTTTATTTGGAAAATGGTTTAGGCGGCAGAGGGGCCTCCGCCCCAAGGCCTCAGACCTCTAAATCCGGCCCTGCGAACAGAAAGCACTTTAGCTTATGACACCACCATCGTGGTCGCATGATACGTCATCCTACTTCCTACTTATATTATAAATGCGAAAGTTGGTGTGTGTGTGTTTGTTACTCCATCACGCTAAATCGGCTGGACAGATTTGGATGAAATTTGGTATATAGGTAACGTCTGGAATAACACATAGGCTACTCGTTATCCCAATATTCCCAAGGGATAGGGATAAAATCTCGAAATACCAAACCGCTGTATTTAGAGTCATGAAATTTTGTACAGTTGTTCTTAACACAACCATATTGGAGATCACAATATAAATTTTGGGATTTCCCAGGGGAATTTTGTAAAATCTCGGAATTTCAAATGTAACTACCACATCGAATAGTGTACGCATGCGGGAGCATGGGGGAGACCTATGTCCAACAGTGGACGTCCTACGGCTGAGATGATGATGATGAACAATTTTGTTCTAGTATACATTATAGTATAATTTTTTTCAAACACACATCTATTTAAGAGATGAATTAAGTTGTCTTGTGGCCACTACTGGGGAAAAAAACGCAATTTAATAGGCTCAGAATGACCTTGTCAAGCTTAAACCCAGTTTAACGAATAAATCTAAGTTTACTTTTATACTTTAATAAATACAGTTCTACTTACTATTTAAAGTAATTTGCTTATGAAATTCTTTGGGTCCATATTTGCTCGCATAATTGTTGAAAGTTATAATGTAGGTATTATTTGTCATAAATGAAGGTATAGTCACACGGATTGAGAAAGGTATGCTTGAATGGTTTGGGCATGTGGAGAGAATGAATGAAAACAGATTGACTAAGCAGATCTATAAGACGAGCGTGAATGGGAACGTTGGGAGAGGAAGGCCTAGACGAACGTACCACGATCAAATCGGGGACATTCTGAAGAAAGGTCGGGTCAGGAGTACTCTAAACCGACGTGCATGAATGAAATTGATGAATGTAGAGGAAGCGAGAGTTGTATGCCAGAATCGTAGCAAGTGAAAGGATGTAGTCTCTGCCTACCCCGTTGGGAAAGAGGCGTGATTTTATGTATGTATGTATGTATAATGGATTGATTTTATCCTGAGAGATAGTGCACAAGTAAAATTAAAAGTCAAAAGATATAAAACATTTTTATTTCAATATAAATAAACAATCACGCTGTTTCAAAATTAGATTTTATAACTTATAGTATTTCAGTGCATATTATAGTTTTGAACTGTTTCACGTTCTTATTTCGATTCCCCATTTCGGGCGTAATAATTTTGTATAAGGCTGCATTTCCACCGAGGTTGTGCGAGAAATATATTTTTAATGAACCAATTGAAATATTTTATTTTTCTAGCTTCGCTCAATGTTTTTTTCGACTGGATGTCAAACGAGCAAGTGGCTCTCCTGATGGTAAGAAATCACCACCACCCATAAACATCTGCAACACCAGGGGTATTGCGGATGCGTTGCCAACCTAGAGGCCTGAGATGGGATAGCTCAAGTGCCAGTAATTTCACCGGCTGTCTTACTCTCCACGCTGAAACAACAGTGCAAGCACTGCTTCACGGCAGGATTAGCGAGCAAGATGGTGGTAACAATCCGGGCGGACCTTGCACAAGGTCCTACCACCTGCAGAGGATAGGTAAATGAAGCGTTTCTATTGGTTTGTGGGGGAGACTCCAATAGAGAGATCTCTCTCCAGGCTGATGTTATGCCTGAAGACCGAAGTCTGAAGGACGAGCTTCGGTAGTTGTATATACGCGTCCGAATTGTGAAACTTTGATAGCGTGATGTAGAACATGTATGGAGTTTCTATATGTGCTCACTAGATGGCGCTAGGAGTAGCTACAGATTCATGACACACTCATTCCTCGCACATCTCTGGTGGTAAAGCAGCCTGCATTTTTACTTTTGAACGTTTTAATGACAGCGTCGAGTTATTTCTAGATCTTAACAGTTCTCCTTAACCTACTCCCGGAGGCCGCTCAGGGAGTGACCCGCTTGGGGTCACGCGGGAACATGGAAGTCTTTCGGATATTATCCAGCCCCAGATACAGCATCACCACTCGCTCCATGCCGATACCTCCTCCTGGGGGGAAGACAATAATATCACGGGACAATTCACACCAATAGGCTAGACGACTAAAAAAAACTGTTTAGTCCGTCAGGTGGATAATTTAAAAAATTGTGCACATGTTTTTTCTTTTGTTTGACAAACAAAAAATGACGAGGATACAGTGCTTAGAAGTTTCGAGTGACGTCACTATATGGTACGATTTTTACCTTATAATGACGTCACAAGCCCCCACTCCGGAAGTTTGATGATCTATACCTTTGTCGATTTTTAATAAATAGATAAACCAAAAAATACGTGTCCCATATTTTTCCATAATCTAACTGTCGTGTCGGACTAAATAGAATTAGTATATTTTTTATCGAGAGACTAAAATAAGCCAATATATACCCGAGGTGGTTAGTCACCCGAGCTTTAGCGAGGGTGTCTATTTATCCGAGGGTTTATATTGACTTTTAGTCTCGCGGTGAAAACTCTATTTTTCACTTCGATTGCGAGAAAAAATAGTCAATTTAGTACAAAATGATTTAACAAAAAATAAAAATCAATCTTTCTAGATTTCGGCAACAAAAGATTATCAATTATGTCTATTACTCTTTGGTCAACATCATAATTTTCACTATCACTTGATGACATTGTGAGAATAATCAATTTATTTTAATCGTTTACGATTTACGCTCTACAACAATTTCAAAGTTTTCACGGTAACTATTTTTTTCAATCCAGACACAGATACTACTAATACAGATACTAACAAAATAGCACCGGCGAAATGGTCCAAACACAAACGGAAAAATAGAGGGGCGCCACCTTCTATGCGGAAAAAGCATAGAACTAAGACCACGTAGACTAAGAACGTAACATTTGCGTCATGAAAATGGTCCACACACAATCTTATTTTTTGCAAGTAACTGGCTGTTTGAGTTTATCTAAGTCACTCGAAGTGAATTAAAAAATTAATTACTTTTACTCCCTAGGGACTAAAGTACTCACTTTACTCCCGCCTTGTAAGGCTCTATTGACTTACTTTTAGAGCATGAGAAGTGAAAAATATATTTTTGACCCAGTCATCATCCCTATTGATCTAGTCCCAAAGTAAGCTTAGCAAAGCTTGTGTTATGGATACTAAGCAACGGATAAATATAATTATATAGATAGATACATACTTAAATACATATTAAACGCCCAAGACCCGAGAACAAACATTCGTACTTTTCGTACAAATATCTGCCCCGAAACGGGAATCGAACCCGGGATCTCAAGCTTCGTAGTCTGGTTCTCTAACCACTAGGACATCAGGTCATCTATGTTTAAAAATATTGCAGATATTTCTCGAACTGGCGCTGTGAGCAATAGACTCGAGAAAATAAAATAAAAAAAAGACATGAAAATGAAAGCCACAATTAAAAACCTCACGCAACAGTGGCGCCATCTAGTAAGATAAAAAAACGATAACCCTCATTGAGTATGTAGCGTACTTTCACTACAATACAAACTTTTTCCTTGGAATATTAAGATTTAAGTAAGATTTCTGCGTAAGGCGACAAAAACTATTTAATGAGCGTACCTGCGTGCGGCGGGCAGCCCAAGCGGAACGACTCGATGTACGCCGCTATCTTGCTGATATCTGAAGGAAAATAAACAAAGTTGCAAGTTTAATTGACCATTAAATTGTAAAAATTAAAAAAAATCACGATTCAAACATCCTGTAGTCCAAAAATACAAGCCAGCTAAAGAGTAAAAAAGCTGTAAGCTGGCCCCAAATTTTTTCCCGAAAATATTTTTTTTAAATAATATTATTTATGTACATTATAAACATTTCCCCGTTATTGGCTATTTACAGATATACCCTGTTTAAGTTGACTCCCCACGGAAACCAGTTTCCGAAAAATAAAAAACCAAATAAATAAGTATTTAAGTGGCGGTTTTAAATGCTCTATATAAATCAATGAAAACACAACGAGTGCACTCTTCGCGTGATGGGTTTCTACTTAGTCAAAAAGAGAATAGGGATGTTGAAATTATACTTCAACTAGCCAAAGAAACAGAAATAGCAAAATTAGATATTGTCTACATCCGCCATGTTCGAATACTACAAATCGAATCCAGGATATAGAATAGGGATTTCGACACCACTAATCAACTGACGTACTTTTTATGAGCTGTCAAAACACAATTCTGCCAGATTTTCAATGGCAATAGCGAATTATGACGTCATTATTCGGCAACTCAATCAACTAACTATTTATTTGTTTTAAAGCAACAAATAATCTAATTTTACAGTAAGTCGAAAATTATAGAAATAGAAATCGTTTATTCGCATTTCGCAAATTACATAAGTACACAAAATAAACAAGTATAAAGTAAATATTAATGACAGTATTCATCTATTATTATTACACAGTATTTAATATTTTTTTTTATTAATCTGGTTTTCAGGGTTAAAATAAAGCGTTTTCTACTTGTGCCTTAGAATTATTTTTTAATGGCGTCATCATCCCTATTGTCATTTTCTGCTAACGAATCCTTCCGATTTCCACCGAAACCAGTGTTGCCAACCCATGCCCAATTTTACCCCCAAGTATTTTTCAAATCTCCCTAAAAAACTCTAAATAAATATTTTTTCCGATTTTTTTTATTCATTTCAAATCAAGATTAATTTTTTTTTAGGTATTGTATTGCCCAAGGCCTTAACCGTTGCAATTTAGCACATCTGACAGAGACGCACGCAGCTATGAAAAGATAGAAAGTTACGTCTTTTGAACTATACTGGCGTTGTATCGTGCCATCTCTCTCACTGACCTGTTATCCACTATTTGAGTGTGAAGGACGAACCGTACGATCTGAAGTTTGAACGAAAGGCTTTGCAAAACATGCGTGATATTCATTCATTTCGTTTCCTGCATTCCGTTCTACGCACGAGACACAGGTTACGCAGGCTTTGGTCTATTTAATTGCAGGTATTAAGACCCCTAAAAATACCCCTAAAACATTTTTACCCCTAGAATTGGCCCTGTTTTCATTCCCCCCCCCCCCCCCCTAAATTTAGGGGTAAAACCCCTAAGTTGTCACCACTGCCCGAAACCCGAAGGTTTTTCGTATGAGCTCACGGATTGTACTCACCAATGCCATGGTGCTTGGCCCTCTCAGTCAAGAACTCGGGGTCGTGTATACGCTGCGCGCCGCTCAATATCTCCTCGCCGCGCATGAACATGTCGTACGAATTAGATGCTTTCTGGAAACGAAACAAAAATGAAATTCAAATCCATACTAATTATAAATGCGAAAGTGTGTTTGTATGTTTGTGTTTTTCCGTCTTTCACGCCGTAACGGAGTGACGGATCGCCGTGATTTTTGGCATAGAGATAGTTTAAGGGCCCGAGAGTGACATAGGCTACTTTTTATCCCGGAAAAATGCTTCCCGAGGGAACAGCGCGCGATAACCGAATACCACGCGGGCGGTGCTACCCTACATTTGACAGTGACAATAAAAATGACGATAAAAATGTGGGTAGTTGTGCGCCTGAGTTAGTTTCGTCGGACAGTCGCGCGATCAGAGCGGTGGCGGTGCGCGTGTTGCGGCAGCCGCCGAGTTGCGTGCTCCAGTGATGAAGGGTTTTGAAATAACCCGAAACATGTCGAGCTGAACTCGATTTAAGACGTGACTTATCCGTTACAATATCATTTAATAAGACATCTGTACTCCAAATTTCATTGATATAAATCTTGTAGTTTTCAAGTAAAATGCCTGTGACATTTTAATCACGCTAAATTCAGTATCGGTCTTGTTTTAAATTTTCATAAAAAAACAACACTGTGCATCACCTCTTTTAATAACGCCTGCGAAGATACCAATGACAAAAAAACGCTGCAAAAACGCTGAATATTCGCCGTTTTGACATCTTCACTCCGGAACCCTAAGGTATGCCTGTCAATGCGAGGTATCGAAAGGAAGACCAACTATAAAGTACTGACCGGGTTATGAGGATCCGGCATGGTATAGAACGGTCTCACAGCCAGCGGGTACTTGTCCAGGATATAGAAGTCGGTATCGTATTTGGCGCGCACGAGACGTCCTAGCAGCTTCTCGTCCGGTGTCGATAGGTCGTCCTCCTCACCCACTGTCACGCCTGTCGAGGTAAACGGAGCATTCAGGAAAAAAAAATGGATTTTGGTACAATACAATACAATAACTCTTTATTGCACACCAACATATAGCAAAAAAATTAGACAACGTACGTAGACAACTAAGCAAATAAGACATTATTTATTTATTTATTTCCATTAAGATTCGATTTTTGGAATCTTTCTGTATTTTTTATTTCAACTCCAAATTTTGTTACTTTTACGGTCATCCCGTAAAAGTAAAAAATGTGCGATGTCATTATATAACTGTATTGTATACCTCGAACACATTTTTTTGGGTAATAATTACTAAGTCAAAAGACCCTACTTGTGACTGGGCGACTAAATCACCGACCTCAGATTTTCACATGCCTAACTTGGCTGAACATGTCATGGGAAGCAATTAAATAAATAAAATAATATAAATAAATAAATATCATGGGACACTTGACACCAATTGACCTAGTCCCAAACTAAGCAAAGCTTGTACTATGGACACTAGGCAACGGATAAACATACTTAAATATAGATAAATAAATACTTAAATACATATAAAACATCCAAGACCCGAGAACAAACATTCGTATTATTCGTACAAATATCTGCCCCGGCCGAGATTCGAACCCGGGACCTCAAGCTTCGTAGTCAGGTTCTCTACTCTAACCACTTAGCCATCCGGTCGTCACACCAATCAATCAACAATCAATCAAGTCAATCAGTCAATTATACTACAACAACTAATATAACCATATGTTCATTGTGAATAAGTAAATATTTAATTTTATTTCATTTATTTCACTTCATTTCATTTCAGTAACTATAGCAACGAGTGACAAGAAAATATTGATCGACCCATTTTGTTGTATTTGTATGTCTTTCGTGTGGGAGTGAATAAACATCTTTTCTTCTTAATAGTTATTCTATTGTTACCTACCAGCCTCTTTGAGCATCTGGATTGCCTGAGGGAACTCCAGCCGCAGCGGGGGGTCCAAGAACTTGAACGGTTCCACCTTGAACTGCTGCCCCACCGTCGCTATGTCAGCCGCGAACCTGTCGACAATATCAGCCTAGCTAATACTAGCAAGACTAGCTACTAGCTATATTATTTTTCACCTATGATGAGTTCTGTGACGTTTCGAGTTTGACAGTTTTAGAGATGCATCATTGTCGAGTGAACCATAGATTTTTCTAAGAGTTATTAGTACTTATTTTTGGAAAAGTTGCATTATATTAAAAATATATATATAATATATATTTTTCCAGTTTTCCGCCCACCGGGCCACCGTTTTCTCGTTCTCGCTCGAAATAATCCCTCAAACGAATTACAAACTCACAACTCTGGGAGTTCAAAACACTCTTTTTGGACCGTTTCAGCATTTTGCCAAAAAATAACAACAAACTTAACGAGAAACAGTAACAAAAGTCAACAACAATAATAATAGAAATGAACAATAACAAATACAATGCAAAGAACAGCAGACGCACTCGTACCTACTGACAATGATACTGACAAGTACTGGCCACAAGAGGCACAAGATGGTTGCGGCCGCGTCCCAAATAGCCGCGTTTACAAAATCTTGCAAGTTTTGTTTAAAAATGTAAAATATGTATCTTAGTTCACTGTTATCGAATAATGAACCGCTGCAATTGCCGATAGTGTTTTGTCACGTCACTACTCTGTTCCGTTTCACACATTGCGTCATTTATGAAAATATATATTTTTCTATCGTATTCGAGGGAGGCTATTTAACAGATACTGATATTGCTATATATTTTTAAAAAGAACAGTTTTGAAATTTTTTGATTATTTTGTTTCAAAATATAAATTATTTTTCAAATATATTTTCTGAACATAGTATGCGTAATTAGGAAAATTTTCAAATGTCACAGAACTCTTCTTAGGTGAGAAATACAATAGACTAGTAGCTAGCTTGTAATTAGTTATGCAATGGGGGCTATCGCGAATGATTTTTCCGCTAGAAACGCTAGTGTAGCGTGAGGTCAACGAAATGTCAAATCTCATAGTTTTTGGATGAGCTACGCGGGTTTATTAATAATTAGAATAATTTTGTGAATATTTTGCATTACCTGAAATTAATTATGGCAATTATGCGATAAGGGGCAATGAACGTCTGTAATTTGAGATAGTTTTGTCTTTCGAAAACTTTTGTCCTTTCTTTTTTCCGAACAAAACGGGATTACGCAATACTATGGTTGCTCGATATGTTTATGGTACTGTTTTACGATGTATTGAATATGATTTTAATCTAAACTTTGTTTTCACGGCCGTTATAACAGACTTTTAAAAACCTCACGCAACAGTGGCGCCATCTAGTGAGAGAAAAAACGATAGCCCTCATTGGGCCCAGTTTACGAATATTTTTTTTATTTCTTCATGAGGTCCCTCTTTTGATAAACATTTTTTGTACGTTTTCTGTGATTTAAATTCACTGTCACTGTTGTCTCTTGAACAACGGGACAGAATAATACACAGGAACAAGTTGTCTGACCCAGTTATCCATCCAAAGGGGCACCAATACAGATGGTTGAATTGTGGAATAGTGGGATGGTGTGGAATTTTTCAGCGCATTAATTCTTACAGTAATTCTGTAATTTTTTATTGACAAATAAATAAACAACAGTTGTTAAAGAAACTATCACAGTTGTCTTTTGGACAACGGGACGGAATAAAAAAGAAGTTGGTTGACCCCGTTACCCATCCAAATGGTCCGGTATACAAGTACTCAGTTGCGTTAAATACTTGTGATATCACGTTTTAATCTAATAAAAATGACCAAGTGCGGGTAGTTCGTGATACAAGTGCCGGTACTATTAGTGATCAAGTGCGGGTAATTCGAAGAACTCGCGCTGCTAGGCGGACTTGACACCCTACACTTCAGTCTACTCGTGACCACGGCAACTGAAATGTTACCGAAACGTCGAGGTAAATAATAATTGTGTTAAATAGCGTGATAAGTCCCGTTAAGGTATTTGACTATGCATAGATATCATTTATTAATATTGTGAATATGTTAAAAAAAACTGCCGGATTCTTCTCAACAGAGGATTTTTCCGAACCGGTGGTAGATTTTTTGACGTTCATAAGTGCTTGTTACAGCCAAAATTGAATAAAGAGATTTCGGCTTTGACTTTGACAGTCTGTAAAGAAACTATCACAGTTGTCTCTTGGACAACGGGACAGAATAAGAAAGAAGTTGGTTCAAAGTCAAAGTCAAAATCTCTTTATTCAATTTAGGCTATGATAAGCACTTATGAACGTCAAAAAATCTACCACCGGTTCGGAAAAAACCTCGGTTGAGAAGAATCCGGCAAGAAACTCAACGAGGTATTTTTTTTTTAAAACAGATTCACAATATTTATAAATGATATCTATATACTATACATTACAAGTATTTAACACAATTTTATTTTTAACACAGTAGGTTCACTATTTGAAGAGATTGCTTATGCGGATCGGAATTATTTCCAAATATGCCTGTCCATGATATAATCACTGACTTTATAATAAGCCTTAATATTAACGTGTTTTTGACAGTAGATTTAAATTTTGTATCAGTTTCTTCAGTAATATTTTTTGGAATTTTATTATAAAAACGTATGCAACTTCCCAAAAACGACTTTTTGATCTTAGCCAGTCTGTAAGATGGAACTTTAAGCTTCCCTGTGTTTCTAGTAGCCTTTGGCTTATCTACGTTAGTGGGAAAATCACATATAGGGTTGACCCCGTTACCCAAAATGGTCTGGTATACAAGTACTCACTGGTCCCTTAGCCCTCTGAAGATATCCGTGAAAGTCTGTCCAATGGTCTCCAACACTTCGTGGTAATGATGTTTGAAAGCCATTTCCAAATCTAGCCCCACGAATTCGGTAAGGTGACGGTGCGTGTTTGAGTCCTCGGCGCGGAAGACTGCCCCCACCGTGAACACCTGGGGGTTAAATCCATACTAATATTATAAATGCGAAAGTGTGTTTGTATGTTTGTCCGTCTTTCACGCCGTAACGGAGCGTGGGATCGACGTGATTTTTGGCATAGAGATAGTTTATGGGCCCGAGAGTGACATAGGCTACTTTTTATCCCGGAAAAATGCACAGTTCGCGAGGGAACAGCGCGCGATAACCGGATACCACGCGGGCGGAGCCGCAGGCAAAAGCTAGTAGGTAGTAAAGCGCCAGACGATTTTCAAAAATCCCTAATTAGTTTTTACCTTTTGTGTACTATTTTTTTGTATAAATTTGTATTTTACAGCGCACAAAAAAAAAAGAGTAGTTTTTTTTTTCAATTTTAGATAAAATATGGTCTTTATGCTCCGCTATGGCCACAGTTCGCAACTCCGCTCCACATTACCTCCGCTCCGCTACGAACACAATCCGCAACTCCGCTCCGCTACGAACACAGACCACAACTCCGCTCCGCATCACCTCCGCTCCGCAACTCCGCTCCGTACCTTGTCGAAGTCGGCGGCGATGGCCATCTGCTTGTAGAGCTGCGGGCTCTGCGCCAGGTACGCCGAGCTCTTGAAGTACGACACCGTGAACACGTTGGCGCCGCCCTCCGACGCCGCGGAGATTATCTTCGGCGTGTGGATCTCCACGAAACCTGTCGACCAAATTTTTGTCCTTCAAAGTCATAAAATATCCCTACTAATATTATAAATGCGAAAGTAACTCTGTCTGTCTGTCTGTTACGCTTTCACGTTGAAACCACTGAACCGATTTGAATGAAATTTGGTATATAGGTAGTTTGAACCCCAATACAAACATAGGATACCTTTTATTCCGGTAGAGGGCGCCACCGCGCGATAACCTAGATCCACGCAGAGGGAGTCGCGGGCATAAGCTAGTATAATATAAATAAATAAATATCATGGGACACTTGACACCAATTGACCTAGTCCCAAACTAAGCAAAGCTTTTACTATGGGTACTGGACAACGGATAAACATACTTATATAGATAAATACATACTTAAATACATATTAAACATCCAAGACCCGAGAACAAACATTCGTATTATTCATACAAATCTGTTTGAGCCGGAATTCGAACCCGGCACCTCAAGCTTTGTAGTTAGGTTTTCAAACTACTTAGCCATCCGGTCGGAATATGTTATATAGTTAACAAATTATCTATTTATGTAGTCTTATGTATAGTAATAAAACTGTGTAGTATTATCTTTGTAGCGGTCCGAGGGTCACCAACAATGCTGGTTGAAAATCAGCGCTGGGGTGTTTTTAACGCTTCAGCATTATGCTGAGCCAGTGTCCGATTCACAACCGCAATGACGCATAATTTCCTATGTGTTATCTTTTTGTACTTAATACTATTGTTGTCTTGTGTTGTGAATAAATGTATTTTCTTTCTTTCTTTTCTTTCTTTAACAGCGTTAACGCTTAGACCGCACTACGGTTAAATCAAGTAAACTTAAAACGGCCAGTGTCTCCGCTTGCATTAGTTTAGTTGATTCACAAAGTCACGCGGTTAAAAACTGCGACGGTTTTGCCCTACCCTACCCTAACTTAGGGTCGGTCAGGGAAGAAACCAATTCATAATTCATTTATTCGTTCGTTCAACATATGCTGTACAAAAGATCTTAAAGCTACCTAAAGTATCACTATGTTGCGTCGTTAGGCATACAAACAGTCGTAAAGCATACAAACAGTTTCTTACGAGTTATTGCAATCTGTTAGAAATTCATCTTCATTTTACTCATTTGGTATTATTTATTTATTTACTTTGCAATGCGTTCGTATAAATAAACTCGGTAATCTCTGTACAAAATGCAAACGGAACGCGTATGAATTCACCGCTAGAGGCGCTAGTGTAGCGTGAGGTCAACGAAATGTCAAATCTCATAGTTTTTGGGTGAGCCACACGGGTTTATTTATAATTAGAACAATTTTGTGAATATTTTGCATTACCTGAAATTAATTATGGCAATTATGCGATAAGGGGCAATGAACGTCTGTAATTTGAGATAGTTTTGTCTTTCGAAAACTTTTGTCCTCCCTTTTTTCCGAATAAAATGGGATTACTCAATACTGTGGTTGCTCGATATTTTTATGGTACTGTTTTACGATGTATTAAATACGATTTTAATCTAAACTTTGTTTTCACGCCCGTTATAACAGACTTTTAAAAACCTTACGCAACAGTGGCGCCATCTAGTAAGATAAAAAACGATAGCCCTCATTGGCGCCAGAACGAAACACTGAATATTCGCATTCGCGAATGATAAAAAAAATGACATTCGTTACGTCACTAGTGTGTATGTGTGTAAGTGTATGCTAGACTTGATGATGATCTATGTATAGATAATTCCACTTTAGTTGAGGTGAATGATTACACACACAGCTACATGAAGTACTCATTGCAAAAAAGTAAATGAATGAAATGAGTGAGTGAATGTAAACAAAAACGCTTATACGCTTATATGTGAATACAATTTTAATAGCTACATAAATAAAGACAATGCAATTTACTACTTATTCTCTTTCGTTTCTACGATTAATATTATATTCATGTACCTACCTAAGCAAATGTGACCTTTATTTGAATTATTGTATATAAAATTAATCAAAATGTTGCATTTTCTGTTTTATTTAAAGTCGACGAAATGCTCTGTATAATTCTTAACAAAAGAGGTTAAATAAACTTTTTGGTCTATCTTGCAATTCGCTGTTGAGCTTGCTATCGGTACAATAAAAGAACAGTAATTTCAAAATCTCGCTGTCATTACACGACAATGTTGTTGTGTGCGTGACCTCAACTAAGGTGAAACTAGGTATACAACCGTACCTCTATTGGTCAGTATGTCGCGGAACAGCCTACAAACGCCAGCCTCTATCCTGAAGATGGCCTGGTTGGCGGGAGTACGGAGGTCCAGAACTCGGTTGTCCAGCCGAGTGTCCTGGTTCACTCGGATCTTTAGAGCTTCAGGGTCCTGTGACAAATAAAAAAGTAGAGTGAGGTGGTTTGCGAGCAGAGCACAGCGAGGGTTGCAAAGCTACCGAGTCGCCGATTTGTTGATTTGGTTTGGATTGCAAAGAATGTGAGGAAATTGTAAAACTGTTTTTTTTTGCTGTCGATCATATTATTGTACTAATGCTTTTTTTTAAGTTGTTCATTAGCAACAATAGAATTTGTATGCAAAATTGATAAAGTTCAGCTTTCCAGCAATGTTTTTCTTGCATAAACGTAGCTATCATAGTGTCAGTGGCCTAGTGGTTTGACCTACCACCTCTCATGGTCATGGGTTCAAACCCCGGCTCGCACCTCTGAGATATTCGAAATTCACGTGCGGAATTACATTTGAAGTTTACCACGAGCTTTACGGTGAAGGAAAACATCGTGAGGAAACCTGCACAAACCTGTGAAGCTATTCAACGTGTGAAGTTCCCAATCCGGACTGGGCCCGCATCCATAGCCCTCTCATTCTGACAGTAGCGGGACGTATATAGGCTGGTATGAACCTAACCTAACCTTTTCTTTTAACGAAGAGGACAAAGCATATTGCTTCTTGGACGACCGGATGGCCGAGTGGTTAGAGAACCTGACTACGAAGCTTGAGGTCCCGGGTTCGAATCCCGGCCGGGGCAGATATTTGTATGAATAATACGAATGTTTGTTCTCGGGTCTTGGATGTTTAATATGTATTTAAGTATGTATTTATCTATATAAGTATGTTTATCCGTTGCCTAGTACCCATAGTACAAGCTTTGCTTAGTTTGGGATTAGGTCAATTGGTGTCAAGTGTCCCATGATATTTAATTATTTATTTATTTATTCTCTGTTCACTCACATCACTCTCCGGCCTGGCGGCGTCTTCGACTTGCAACGGGAGTTGCGCGCGCGCCGCCGACACCGTCCACACTTGCGCGCCAACTAATTCAACGTCGCGAACGCTGCACGCCTCCACCGGCGCCGCGGTGCGAGCCACAACGGCGTACACGTCCACTATGGACTCCTTTGTGATGCTGAAGACAGTAAAAAGTAGATTATTGGATGCGATTCTACGCGCACGTCGGCTAAATTGTCTAAATCTGAATTTTCTAAATTTTAATTGACATTTAGACGGCTGATTTAACAAGTGCTATTCCAGAAAGTCACGCTGACCGGCTAGATAGATCGGCTAAAATAAGAAACGTCAGATTAAATTAGCGTTGTCATTTGATTATGACAGGTGCTCATAGAATAGCAAAGTGATTTAGCGACGTCTAAATAAAATTAGGAATTTTAGCGGCCGCTGTAGAATCGGGTCCATTATCTATCCCCCTTATTCATAAAACTTAACAAGCCTATGTTAACTAACAAATGATTTGTCCCTTTCTAACAAATACAAATGTCGAAGTGACAGATAAGGACAAACGAATTTTAGCGGCATTTTAACTAAAATAGGTTTGATTGTCGTTTATGAATAAGGGGGTATATCTATACTAGCTTATGCCCGCGACTTCGTCTGCGCGGATCTAGGTTATCGCGCGGTGGCGCCCTCTACCGGAATAAAAAGTATCCTATGTTGATTCTTGGGTCTTAAACTATCTCTATACCAAATTTCAACAAAATCGGTTCAGCGGTTTCGATGTGAAAGCGTAACAGACAGACAGAGTTACTTGCGCATTTATATTAGTAGGGAAGTAGGGATATATAAAAAGCAAACCTGACTCACTGGGTTATATGTCAACGCACAGCCCAAACCGCTGGGCCTAGAAACTTGTATTTTGGTACAGGGGTTCTTTTTATGATGTAAGTGAGCACTAAGAAAGGATTTTTAGAAATTCATCCCCTAAGGGAAGCTAGTAAATAATAAAATCTCAGGCTCAGAGTCACGCAATGAGCTATGGAGAGAGCTATGCTTGGAGTTTCTTTACGCGATAGAATCCGGGATACGGAAATGGGTACGCATCTGAATATCGAAAGTTAAAATATCCAATATATTAAAATATCGAATGGGTCATAATATCAAAAGAATTATTTTCTGAAACCGAAAACTTTTCAGGATTTATTAAAACGGCATCGTATAGAACCCCTTAGGTTAGGTTAGGTTGGATTTATAACAATCTAAAAAAAATACAGTGTTAACAGGAATACCTTTTCGATATTATGACCCATTCGATATTTTAACATTCGATATTCAGATACGTAACCACGGAAATTCGTCGAAGAACTAAAGTCACTGACATAGCTGGAAAAATATGCAAATTGAAGCGGCAATGGGCAATATTGGATGCGATTCTACGCGCACGTCGGCTTAATTGTCTAAATCTAAATTTTCTAAATTTTAATTAACATTTAGACGGCGGATTTAACAAATTAGCCAATTTAGCTTGACTTTCGATTAAAATGGACATGCAAAGAATAGCATTTAAGCAGCTAAACCTAAATTGAATAGACCGGCTAAAATAAGAAACGTCAGATTAAATTAGCGATGTCATTTGATTATGACAGGTGCTCATAGAATAGCAAAGTGATTTAGCGACGTCTAAATAAAATTAGGAATTTTAGCGGCCGCTGTAGAATCGGGTCCATTGTTTAGTTTAGTGACGAGCTACTGACTTGCCAGTAAACTTGACGAGCTGTTTGCTGACGGCGCGCTCCTCGCTCACGCTCACGAGCAACTGGACCGTGCTCGAGTTCTGACGCAGCACGGCGAAGCACTGCTTGCCTTTGGCGCGGGAGGTTTGGAGGCGGGCTGAAGAGGAAAAACAGGTTTTTATTGTTCCATAGCCAAAGTAAAGAAAGAAGACATTTATTCGCTAACACAGAAGACACACATATACAGCAAAATTTGTACACAAATAAACCAAAAAAAAAAAACACACATGAAATATATACCTACACAATTTTGTGTGTGCGAAATTGAAACGGTCGCTGACTCAAATTTAATTTTCAAACTTAATTTTAGAAAAACACTATTTTTTTCATTGTTTTTTAGGGTTCCATAGCCAAAATGGCAAAAACTTAAAGTTTCGCCATGTCTGTCTGTCCGATCGTCCACGGCTTTGCTCAGCGACTATCAATGCTAGAAAGCTGTAATTTTGCACGAATATATATTATATGTAAATACAATAAAAAAATTTTTTAGAGTTACCTTCCATAGACGTAAAGTGTTTTTTTTTTCTCATCCTATCTTGTAGTGTGGTGTATCGTTGTATAGGCTTTTAAAACCATTGTGGGCTTGCTAAAACGATTTTTCGATTCAGTAGTATATTTTCAAAATATTCAACATTAAAGTGCAAAATTTCATTAAAATCGAGCGTCCCCCCTCTCTGAAATCTGAACCAGTGGGAGTAAAAATTAGAAAAATTCAGGACAGTAGTAAGTATATCAAACTTATAAAAAAAACTATAACAGTTAAGTTTTTTTGAGAATTATTAGTACCTTAAGAGTAAAGTAAATAGCAGCCTAAGGTATAAAACCTAAACTTGGAATATTCGATACAAAATACGAAATCCTTAAAAAAATATCACTTAATTTTTCGTAATGGCTACGGAACCCCTATTTCGGACGTCGACACGCTCTTGGCCGGTATTCTTTCACTTCAGAAAACAAAAAACAGTTTTTTACAACACTCACCTCGCACCCATACATTCTGTCCGTCCAGCTTGACATTCAGATCTTTGACGTCAGTGTAGACCCTGTCCCGGTGCTCTCCGGTGGACTGAATCAGCTTGAGCACCCCGTAGTGGCCCTCTGAGACGTCGGCCTCCGGGGCTTCTGCTTGAGGCTGGCCGGAGGCTGCCTGCAATAATATTATACATATATGCTTGTATGTGCTTTTTTTTTGTTTTTAATCTTATATTTTAACGAGGCTTCAGTACACTAAATGTGACTATGCCAGCCTCATGGGGGGCCTCAGATACATGTTACACTCTCTTGTGCCGAAACCTAGTCTCTGGATGCAAAGGCCCGTCTGATGAACCTGTAAATCTGCATCGCTTCCTCTGAAAGTGGATCACATTTACACTTCCATTCAACAGATCCATACCGTCCAGATACCTGCCTCTGGCGTCCTTATTCTGATCACATTCCAGAAGAAAATGAAGGAGGTCTTCAGTCTTATTACAACCTATACACAAGGGTGATTGTGTAACTCTCATCAAATTTAGGAAATAATTTAGTGGAATGTGACCAAATCGCACACGAAATGCAAGCACAAGTAGTTTCCTGGAAAGGCTGGCACAATCATAGTATCGACACACCCTAAGAAAAAGTGTGTATCTGCCCGATACTTAGTTATGCGACTATTGCATTTTCGTACTCTACGGTATCGACTTTATCATTTACATTAATAAAAACAATAAAAAAGTGGTTAGAACATATTTTTTCCCAAACGTATAACTAACTATTTGCATAAATTGCTAAAAAAAATCCAGAGCAAAACTTAATATTTGCCTCTTATTCAATATTACGCGGGAACGCACCGAGCGGGTGGAGGGGAAGTGGCTGTTGGACATTTTCTACCGCGGACACGGCTTGACGCGCGCTAGCGCTACGTTTATTTAATAAAGATGGAAAAATGTCGAGCGGTGGGTATATTCTTATCAAAACTGAAAGAAGATGCAATTTCCAAGAGATAAGTAGGTAACTATCCACATACACAGTTACACAACGGAAACGAATAAATCTTGGTAGGTAATTAACCACTTACACACTTAAACGTTGAAATCTATTTAATATTTGTTGGTTATGTGTGCATTTACTCATTTCTTCGCCGGACAAAAAATAAGCTATTACCTGTAAGTGCATATTTACTATGCATTTGAAATAAAAAAAAAAAAAACTAATTAAATTAAAAATATTATCATTAATATTGCAACCATATAAATAGTATTAGGCACGTAAAATAATCAACTATTTCAACCCTCATGACATCGTTGTGTGAGTGTTTGTTTGATTTTTATACAATATATTTATATAAATAAACCTTAATGTTAAATATGTATTTAAGTATGTATTTATCTATATTATATTATAAGTATGTTTATCCGTTGCCTATTATCCATAGTAAAAGCTTTGTTTAGTTTGGGAATAATATTGGAATAATAGGTCAATTGGTGTCAAGTGTCCCATTCCCATGGTATTTATGTTTTTATTATTTTATTTATTTTAAACTAATATTCTCAGCAGCGTCATTGATGAAGATGCTTCGGACTCGGACACGTGTTTTAGAGCAGGTGAGACAACTTATAAGGGGCGGAAAAATGATGATAGGTGTGTAACAGCTTTCTGTTGTGAGGATGCAGAAAAGGGTCTCACACACACACACCTCTTGTTCCCCGTACATTACCAACTTACATAACCAGCACTGGGAAAGGGCAAATAATTCCTAGTCCAAAACCAGGTTTTGTACAGGAATTTTTTACTTTCTTGTACAAAAATAACGTCGGGCCAGTTATGTACGAGGAAAGAAAATTCCAACTACAACACCCTGTTTTGAAGCAGTAAATATTATTGCCTTATATAGAATCAACGTCGGGGATCGGTAATGTACGAGGGAAGAGATTTCCCGTCGCAAAACGGGGTTATGTAGCAGAATTTTATCACTTTCGTTACAAATCCGTAATAACTGAATTATTACAAAAGTTTCTGGCAAAAAATTGATATTTGGTACAAGCTATTATGGCTGACTATACTGTTTTTAATACAAATCTCTTTCCCAATTACCAATCCCCGACGTTGGTTCTGTACAAGGCAGTAATAATTAATAATTACTACTTCAAAACCGGGTACTGTAGTAGGAATTTTCTTTCCTCGTACATAACCGGCCCAAGACTTTAGTTTTGTCCAAGGAAACAAAATATCCCTATACAAAACCCGGTTTTGATATAGGAATTATTTATTTTGTCCTCTCCCAGTGCTGATTATGTAATTTGGTAATGTACGGGGAACAATGGGACATTTCCTTCCCTTTGGAAGAAGTCTTCCCTTTGTATTTTTTCCCGTATTACTCGTATACCTACAAGACGTATAAAGATATTTTTGTGTTTTTCAAATAAATATCATATCAATACTTATTATTCATGTTTTTTATTGTTATAAACTAGCAAATGAACTTCTAATTTTACGTGATGAAGGTTGTAAGTGAAAATTATAGTATTTAAAACAATTAACTAAGCATTTATATACCAATCACACTTCTTAATTTACAATATACTACAAGGAATAGCAATGCACCTGCTGGTTATCGAGTTTTTTAAAGATGTTCATATGAAGAAATGACATGTCATATACCTACAGTCAACATTTTTCAAATTTCTTTTAATCAGTAGTCACGTAACACGTGTGCATTTGCCATGTACAGATGACTTAATATTAAGGCAGTCAATAAAGATAAACGTGTATCTACCACTACCAGTCTTTATCTTTAGAAAGGATGTACAATATCTGTCACTTGACTAATCTAGTGTAAAATATGTAACTACATAATATATGTCTATCTGGCATAAACCGTTTCGTCGAAGTTAAATATACGTATAACAATTATGTATCTGCCACTTACACGTCGGAGTTAACAACATATTATCACGTAAAAGTGTATAACTGTCATAATTACGAAACTAACGTATTTAAAAATCTATAAAAAATCATAAATATACATTGTTACAATATTGTACTCCATGCCAAATTTCAATCCTCTGGCATATATAATTACCACGCAATTGCGATTTTAAATTAATAGAAACTTTAAAACGCTCTCCTGTAAAATTTGGTTTTTGTAGATACACACTTTTTCTTAGGGTGTGTCGGTATGTGCTTTTATGTTTTAAATAATGTTCAATAGAATCGAGTCAGCAAGTAAGAAACCGATTCTCTCTGACTCGAGTACCGAATCAAGTCTGACATACTCGAATCAAAATATTTTGGTACTTGAGTAGACGAGTCCTAAGCAGGAATCGAGTCTGACTCGAGTCAAGCCATACTCGGCACATCACTAGTCTAAGGACTGATTGCAAGAAAAAGAATTAGGAAAAAAATTACATGTTCCCCATTACCTTATGCTCTGCCTTCTTCTGTTGTTTCTCCGCAGCCTTCGCAGCTTTCTTCGCCGCCTTCTTGCTGGCCGCATCACCCTCTGCCATCGGCTTCGGCTCTTC
Organism: Choristoneura rosaceana; assembly: GCA_037349165.1. NCBI lineage: Eukaryota > Metazoa > Arthropoda > Insecta > Lepidoptera > Tortricidae > Choristoneura > Choristoneura rosaceana. Next base: position 7,529,401 of record JAZBNJ010000046.1, on the reverse strand, counting down.
TGATACCATCTTTAAGCTGTTGGAATAATATTATAAATGCAAAAGTTTGTAAGTCCGTTTGTTTGTTATCTTCATGTCTAAACCGCTGAACCAATTTAAATGAAATTCAGTATACAGATAGTTCAGAGTCCCCGGGAAAGACATAGGATAGTTTTCAAACCTGACTCACTGGATTATATATCAACGCACAGCCCAAACGGCTGGGCCTAGAAACTTGCAATTTGGTACAGGGGCTCCTAAGAAAGGAATTTTAGAAATTCAACCCCTAAGGGGGTGAAGTATATATGGAATTTTCTCATTTCTGGACTTAGAAGTATGGAAATCCATACTTAATATTATAAATGCGAAAGTGTGTGTATTTGTATGTTTGTCCGTATTTCACGCCGTAATGGAATGACGGATTGACGTGATTTTTGGCATAAAGATAGTTTATGGGTATGAGAGTGACATAGGCTACTTTTTATCCAAGAAAAATGCAGTTCCTGAGGGAACAGCGCGCGATAACCGAATACCATGCAGGCGGAGCCGCGGGCAAAAGCTAGTAGGTAGATAACTTTGTAAATCCTTTGTTTTTCTATTGTTTTGCACCACGCCGGTTTGACGGCACTGACTTTATTCTCAAAACAATTAGATTCTAATTGTGTTGTCAATTTTTATGAAAATATTTATTAGGTGGGCTTCAGGAGGTTATATTTCCTACCTAAAACCGTTTTAAAACTGTTCTGTCGTCGCAAAACTATCACAAATATCATAATTATTATATTTATTACTATGACGCAAGATCTATTAGGACTGTTGTAAAACAAGCAATAAATGATGACACTTAAAACAAACTGATGCAATTTTAGCACAATTCGAAAACTACTACAGTCAACTGGATAATTTCATAATTTCTGAAACTTATTGCTATTGCTTTGACAAAGATAACTTTTCACTTTACAGTTTAATTCCTCACAAAACCACGATGAAACAGTTCAAATTTAAAGTCATATCTTACATGGACTTATCCATAATATACTCGCTTAAACAAGCGCTAATTGGCTCCAAAAGTAGCCGTGTAACATGTGTATAGTTATTGTCATTCAAAACAATAAGCCAAGGTTAATAAAATAATTAATTAATGACCGGTTAAAAATTCCAACTAATTGTACACATTCACGTCATTTGTTCTCACTTAAAAATAAAGTAATACGTGACACACCTACCTGTGGCGTGGATATTGTTTTCCCAGCTATTTGTTTTGTCAGATAAAACTGAATGTTAAAGTTTGCGAAACCGATAACGTATTTATAACACAATTGTTGCAATGCAAATAGGTTAGGCAGATTGCGGCCTGCCTGCGGTCACTTGATAAGATGATCTGTCACTGTCAGACACATAGCTGTCAACATCGAAATAGTAAGTACTCTGGAATGAACACTCCAAAAACAGACGAGCAAAAACCGACCTAAAAGACATTGACATAAGAACTTATGGGCTCCGGTCCGGGTGAAATAGCAAGCACGGAGTCAGTGTGTCCCTCTCTAAGTATTGCCAGAAAATAAATAATGAATAATTAGTAAATTTTAGTTTGGTGAGCGTTGTCTTTTAAAAATATTGAATAAAATGTATACATTTATAATAAGCAATAATTACACGATTTAATATTTTTTTTAATGAAATAAGCTTTAGATCTTTTTACAGGAGCTAATTTTAACTTGATGGTAGGTTTTATTAATTTCTCAATAGCCACACCAAACAGTAAGATGGTAGCTTCGTTATTGAGACTAGGGTGACCATCTTTTCATGATGTATTCAAATGGCTAATATGTAATATTTCTTACAATATAATATTTTATACCCATCATACGTATTGTCTAATACGAATGATACATACATGCATAAAATAATAATCCTACTACATTATATTATATTATATTATATTATATTATATTATATTATATTATTATTAAAAATTTTGAAAATTTCCAGGGGAATGTGGAAAAATCCCGAAAATTTCAATTATAACTACCAGATCGATTCAGTTTACGCGTGCGAAGACGCTGGTAAAAGTTAATAAATAATGAATAAGTAAATAATAGTGTGATATATATATATATATATATATATATATATATATATATATATATATATATATATATATATTGTCACTTAGTCTTCATTCATTTATTAACCTAAATGATAGAGCATCTAATATCGGCCGTTTTTTGCAATATCGGTATTTTTTCAATACCGAAAATTCAAATACCGATATTTCGGTTTTTGGTATTTTTTCGATATTCGTATTATTACTAAAGTAAAATGAATGAGTTTCGCACTTCCAAAACCTTTCCGGTTCCGATAATCATAAGTACGAGTAGGTAGCTAAGATTATTTCAAAAATGTCTAAGATTATATTAATGAAATAAGTATTAATGCATTTGTGACTTGTAACTTTTGAGTGTTGCGACTCTATTTAATAACAAAATAATTGGTATTTAGAGATCAATATCGAAATATCGGTATTATACAATGTCAATACCGGTTTTGCCAATATCATAAGTTTTATCTATAGAAAAGTGAATACTTATGTTACTAGCACCGACGTACAAATCTAAAATTTATTTGCTCTAGTCTCTACCAGCCGTATCATAAGGACTTTGTATACAAGTAATAAAAATTCTGGTTATTGCTACTTAGTATATTTTTCTGACAAAGAAGTACTAGGAGGAAGGAATGTCTCATTAATTGCATAAAATTATGGTCATACTAATAGAGTGAGATAAAATAACCCTGTGGTAGCTATCTCTATCGGCAAAAAGTCGGACCGTGATTCCTGCACAGTGCACATTTTTTTTTTTTTTTTTTTTTTTTCTAAATGGCGTCTGTCCAATGGGACAATTTTGCCAGCGTCAAGGTTGAGAGCTACAAAGGATTCGCGATCTGTCTTAAATAAACAGGGTAGAAACGGCGCTGTGCTGTCAATTGACCGGTAGGGTTAGTTCGGGATACCTACAACAACAACATAAATTGTTAATTATACTTATTGGACATATTATTATACTGGTTAGGACAAACAGAGAACACATATAGTACGCAGGGGATTATAGCTTGATGTTAAAGTAGGAGATAAATCGAGTTAAGACATCAACAAAGTCAGTGTGTACAAAGGAAAGCGTGGACCTAAAATTTGCTGGACGGGGGATAAAGTCAGGGAGATAATCGTACAAGGAGACAGGGATATTGGGGCAGTTGAAGAATATGTGGTCCGGTGTACCTTCTTCGAGACCGCACTCACACAGCGAATGGTCACGCACGTGGATCTTTGCCAGAAATGAGGGGGTACGGGCGTGGCCGAGACGTAATCGAATAATCGTGGAAGTAGCACGTTTGCTGGCTGTCCGAAATTTAAAAAACCACGGTTTGGTCGGCAGGTTCGGTTGAATTTCTCCATAAGATTTACCCTTGGAGAGCCGCGAGACACTCCATTCTTGGCTCCAGTGTTCAAGGAGATTGGATTTAGCCGAAGCTCTGATGTCCTGGCTGAAGCAGTCTGAGTGGGAAGTACAGCCTATTTGGGTAGCTTGTTTGGCGGATGCGTCAGCCTGCTCGTTACCAACGATGCCAGCGTGTCCCGGGATCCAAGCGAGAGCAACTTCGATGCCTAGTAAGTAGCATTTATGGAGGATTTCTCTAGTTTTAAGATTAATGTAAAGATTGTCTTTAGCACGAAATGGGAATTTAGAAATATCTTGAAGACAGCTACGACAGTCTGAGAAGATAATTGATTTATTAATTTTGTGAGATTCCACGTACGAAACAGCCTCAAAGAGGGCAATAGCTTCACCGGAAAAAACAGATGACTTGGGATGACATTTGAAACTGAGCATGATTTTATAGCGAGGGATCCAGACTGCCGAACCCACATTACCCTGCTCAGATAGTTTGGAGGCGTCAGTGAATACGGAAGTCCATCCTTCCCATTTTTCTGACAGAGTCTTATTGAAGATAGAGTCTGCGCAGACAGTATCTTTCTTAATACCAAATGATAGGATAATGTTAGGCTGGAAGATAAGAGCATCAAAGTTAATGGAGAACAGAGGGTTGCCAGTAAATTTAAGGATTGGGGGATTGTCGGAATATTTTTGGAAGGTTTTTATTAAGCAGGGGACTTCTTTATGCGTCCAGTATTTAGACGTAGGAATTATTTGGGACAGGTTAAATAGACGGGACATAAGTAGGTGGTTGGAATATTGAATGGTTTTCAGCAGGTAGCGGTCAGATAGGAACTGTCTACGGAGTCTCAGTGGGGGGTCGAGACATTCCACTTGAAGGGCATTAATGGGAGAGGACTTCATAGCCCCGGCTATTATTCGGAGGCATCTTGATTGTATCTTATCGAGGCAAGATAACGATAGTTTGCTGCATGGCTCCAAGAGGAAAGCGCCGTAATCAAGGTGGCTCCGAACGATAGCGTTATACAATAGTTTCTGTGAGTAGGGATGAGCACCCCACCATACACCAGAGAGAGCTCTCATCACATTTATACCTTTCTCACACTTGTTTTGGACATATTTCAGATGGGGAACTCCGGTCATGCGAGAATCCAGATGAATACCTAGAAACTTAACATTATCCTCAACAGTCACAAATTCCTCGTCGATGACAATGTCGATATCGGGAATCCACCTTCTTCTGGAGAACACGACCGCACGGCTCTTGGAGGGTGACAAATTTAGACCATGATCTTGGAGCCACTCATTGAGGTATCTTAAGGCAGCGTTTAGACGGGATGTGCAATCAGGGAAAGAGTCAGAGTAATAATATAAAACAATATCGTCAGCGTATTGCAGTATTTCACAGAAAGAATCAACAGTTTTATCAAGGTCCGAGGTGTAAAGGCTGTACAGGATAGGACTGAGGACAGATCCTTGCGGTAGACCCTTCCAGATAGTCCTGGGAGGTAGCATGTGGTTGTCGAAGCGAACACAGATAGAGCGTTCCATAAAGAGGTTGCAGATAACGTGTATCATCTTTCTCGGGATACTCAGCTCTTGCATTTTCTGCCTGAGTAACGGAAGCTGTACATTGTCATATGCTGAGGTGATATCAAGAAACACGCCTACCAGATGTTGACCTCTAGAGAGGGCTAATCGGATATCGGAGGTGAGGATGGACAAACTGTCCATGGTTCCCAGTCCTCTACGGAACCCGAATTGGGATTGTGAGAGGATATGGCGACTCTCCAAAATCCACTCTAGCCTATTTTTGATTAGGTGCTCCAGGATCTTGGCTAACACAGATGAGAGTGCGATTGGCCTACGCGAGGACGGGTCAGAAGGATCTTTATTGGACTTTAGGAGTGGAATGACAATTTGTTGTTTCCATGGATCAGGGATGGAGCCGGATTCGTAGATTTTGTTAAATATGGAAAGCAGAAAACGTTTTGAAAGGACGGAGCAGTTTTTGACAAAAGAATATGGGATGCCATCAATCCCCGGAGACGTGTCTTGCAAGTGGTCCAGGACTGCAGACAATTCCGAGAAGGAGAAAGGTTCATCCATTCTGTCTGACGAAGAGGGGGACGGGGAGGGTGGAAAGCAGTCTTCCGTAGGTACATATGGAGGGGCTAGTTTGTCCAGGAATGCGTCTAACCAAACATTTGGGTCATTAGTTGCCTGGTTTGACTTGGATAACGATCCGCGATATCTTTTTATGTTTTTCCATACTATGGACGGAGGGGTACGTCGTACGTGGGGACATGCTTTCACAAAAACGCGACCATCCTAGCCTTTTTTTAGCCAGCAGGAGTTTCTTACACCGGGCGTTAGATTTTTGAAAGGATAGGTAATTGTCCATGTTGCTCAAATCGGAGAGAAATTGATCTTCGGCTCGATCTCTATCTTTAATTGCGGTCGTACAATCTGCGTCCCACCAGGGGGGTGACGGAATTTTATTTATTGAGCTATTTTTAACAGGAAAGCAGGAATCAGCAGATGAGGATAGAATGGAGACAAAACTGTCGTATGATTCAAGGAAATTTTCATGCGAGACAGGGGGCAGTAGTTGTACTTTATTCTCTACCAGGGAAGAAAATTCCTCCCAGTCGGCCTTGTCTAGTCTGTACTTTAGGAGAGGGGGAAGTGGGGGAGGAGTTGAAACACCAGAATGAAATGAGGATGGGGTAATGGTCACTCCCATACGATCTACTGAGGATTTGCCAGTCAAGGCTAGAAGCTAGGCCAGGAGAGGTTAAGGTTAAGTCTACTGCGCTAGGGTTTTGCTGTGGAGATGTTCTCCTAGTGGGGGAGCCATTGTTTAATAGACATAAGTTAGAGCTGTCAAAGATATCTAGCAGGAGCTGTGAGTTGGGGTCACAAGAGTGAGATCCCCATAAAGTATTATGGCAATTAAAGTCGCCCATGACAACTAAAGGACCGGGAAGGGAAGACAAAATAGAGTCTAGTTCGGAGATGAGGAACGGATTAGGGTACGGAATATATAAAGATACGAAGGTTGAACCTAAGGTCCTAACAGCTACAATATTAATACCTGGGGAGTGTTGGGGAATGGAGCAGAGGGAATAAGAAAGGGAACGTTTGACAAGGATGGCGGAGCCATCCCAGCCCTCAGCACTGTCATCGCGGAGGCATGAGAAGCCAGGGACCCTGAAGCGGGAGCTCGGCTTCAACCATGTCTCCGATATGGCGAGTAGGAATGGTTTATATTTGTTAATTAAATAGGATAATTCGTGTTTTTTGTTTTTAATACTTCTACTGTTCCATTGTATGACTGTTTGGCAGACTGTACTGGCCATTGTTTGGAGAGATTGATGTAGACAATTGATTAAGCATTTCTATGACGTTGTACGGTATAGCATCGGAGAATTTAGAGAGAAGGTTTACTAGAGTGCTGATAAGCAGCTTGATAAGGTTGTCATTTGGAGATACTGATGCATCAGTATCGCTGTTTATGTAAGCGCAGCCGTTAGGCTGTGAGGATTGAGGTGTGCGAGTAATGTTATCATGGGCAGCTTTATCGTAGCCAGGGCTGCGTGGAGGAATCGCACGACGAGGTGTGAAAACTGTTTTCCTGTATGACCTAGGGGTTTGGGGGCGTTGGGGGTGGGGGGGGTATAGAGGATCCAAGGGTGTTGGGCCGAACAGGTCATCACTGTTAGAGCAAGACTGTTGGGTATTGTGCGCAGTGTCAGCAAAGGACCGAGGAAAGGTTCGTTGTAGGGGATATTTTCCTCCGACATTACCTGCTTAATTGCCTTCTGTCTCGCATGTTCAGGGCATGAGGAGCGGGTGGCAAAGTGGGGACCGCTACAGGATAGACAGGTGGCCCTGTCTTCCAGAACGGAGCACGAGTCTCCTTCGTGCGGTTGTGCGCATTTGTAACAACGAGGCTTGGAACGGCACGCAGCCTTAACGTGGCCAAAGCGACAGCACTTGTTGCACTGAATTGAGGGAAGTTGGTAGGTCTCTACGGGCAAGGAGGTGTGGAAGGAGAATATTTTCTCCGGCATGGTTTGGCCAATAAAGGTCAAAGCCACGGTTTGAGTGGGGATCCAGACGGTCTTACCATCCTCGGTTGATTTACGGTTCAGGCGACGAGCTTTTATTAATCTGGAATTGTCACTCGAATATTCGAGGGAGTTGACGAACTCCTCTAGGGTCCATTCCACAGGGACATTACGCACAAGTCCCATTCGAGTTACATTGTATGTAGGTATGGTCGCGGAGTATTGATGCTGCGAGAGAATGGGGTGTCCTATAAATTCATTGGCCGATTTAGCGTCAATGAATTCCACGATTATCCTGTTACGACCGCTGGGCTTAATGCCAGCCTGTTTGATGCCTCTAATGCCATTTTGGTGTATGAGTTTGGCGAACTTAAGAGGGCGGATGGAATAACCGGAGGCAGGGTCTTCTGTTATTGATACAACTTGTACGATAAACGGTGCTTTATCATCGGAGCCGTACAACAATTTGGTACCCGGGGCGTATTCGGGGACAGTGTAGGTATGTTGAATGGAAGCCGCAGCTGGGACATCCATGTTACGTTTATCAATGATTTCACTGACATTATCTTGGGATTCCACACCACGCTTACGCTGTACAGTCAATACGACCCGGTTACCATCACCTTTGCCCCCATCAGGGGGTTCGTTCCCTTCCATCTCCCACCAAAACGGACAAAACGCTCACAAAACAAACACTCACTGGTTAGTTAGACTAGTTTAACTTCACAGAAATCGCCGGTGTAATTATATATGGTTTTTTTAAGGGGAAAGACAAGATTTTATTTTCGGCACGTGTAGCAAGCAACACTTCCGAGGCCAAAAAAAAAAAAACCACAGTGCACATTCCAGGTACTTACTATTTCGATGGCTGTCAATGAGTCAAAATGACGGCAGTAAATGTTGCCAAACATCAATTTAAAAAGCCTAAGCAAAAAGGTTGGGTGAATTTTACTTCCATACAGCAGGTTTAGGTGAAGAAAAAGTATTTACACTAAGATTGCTTTACAAAGATTTGTCTCTGACACATAGATGTAGTCGCAGATGCACTCTTCGGAAGGAGGTTTCTTTCAACAAAGTTAGTAACCATTCAGCCAGAATTATTACAATTCTAGCAGATGTCAGAACAACTTCATCTGCAAATTATTGAAAACACATATTATCAAAAAATTGGGTGCTATGTTTAAATTTACCGTTCAAAATGTCAAAAAATATCATTGGCCCTGACTCAGATAAAGCGGGGGCTCAACATTACTTAACAAAAGTGTTTGCAGAGAAAAAATGCCGGTGTTTACAGCAAACGTACCCGGGGTACTCAAAGTTGGCGATAGAATTGAAATTGGCGGTAAAATTAAGGAAAATGCAAGGAAGTAAGTATTATTTTGGGTGCTGGCTTTTAAAAAAAACTGGGAGGAAACTAAATAGTGACGGTATAAGTAGGTAGTCCCTTTATAATTATGTTAGTAAATACAGGCAGATATAGACTGTTAAAATCATACATAACCTTTCCTTTTGACGCACAGAACGACAAGCGAGATAATCCATAATAATCCAAATTATAAATGCGAAAGTGTGCTTGTATGTTTGTATGTTTGTCCGTCTTTCACGCCGTAACGAAGCAACGGATCGACGTGATTTTTGGCAAAAAGATAGTTTATGGGCCCGAGAGTGACATAGGCTTTGGGCACGGGCAAAAGCTAGTCATAAATATATGGTCTAAATAATCATATGTATCAGAAACCTATAGTCTTCGGAATTACAAATAGGCTAGTTTTCGTATTTCCACGGGTTGTAGTAAGTATTTTCATAAAACCCCGACTAGTTTTAGAAAAGGATTTCAATTGGACTGCCAGACCTAACGGTTTATCTATCATACGATCGAAATGCGTATATTATTTTCTTGCAAACAATTTAGAGACTGCACTGCACTTTATATCCTGCCTGACCAGCTCCTACTAGAACACATAAAAAATGTAAATTTTGATCATGATTGGTTTTTTGGAATCTTTTTGTATTTTTTATTTCAATTCCAAATTTTTACTTTTACGGTCATCCCGTGAAACCTAAATTCCGTGTCTGTGCCGTTGACCAGCAGTGGTGTAGCGGTATAGCACGTGGCACGGAATGCCGAGGACCTGGGTTCGATTCCCAGTGTTGGTCTTATTTTTCTGGTTTTTCTGTGCATCTATATTACGGTTTGTATTTTCAAAATTTGATCAGTCTATTTCACTAAATTATAAGAATAATTTTCCACTTAAATTCTTATCTTAGTTTTAAAAGATTTTAACAAATCTAATTTCATTCTTACACCGAACTCAATAAGTAAATCGGATCAATTAGTTAAGCACTAACTACATTTACTAGAGAATGCAAGTGCACGAGGATATATCAAAATAAAGGGATTGTGTGAAAAACACGCACTTGTGACTCTTCTGGTGTTGCAGGTGTCCATGGGCAACGGTAATCGCTCACCATCAGGCGATCCGTCTGCTTGTTTTCCCCCTATACAATGCATATTTTAAAACAAGTAATTTTAGTTGGAAAGGCTGTTTATCAGCAGTGTTATGTTTTGCAGTGTTATTTTGCATTGAATCATAATGGAAGTCTACTCAAAGCGCGTGGCAGAAGGTTGCGTCCACACTTTCCTAACGTAATCATCTATACCTATATATAAAAGGCAAACCTGACTCACTGGGTTATATATCAACGCACAGCCAAAACCACTGGGCCTAGAAACTTGAAATTTGGTACAGGGGTTCCTTTCATGGTGTAAGTGAGTACTAAGAAAGGATTTTTAGAGATTCATCCCCTAAGGGGGTGAAATGGGGGGGTGAAGCTTATATGGAATTTTCTCAATTCTGGACTTAGAAGTATGAAAATAGGTGTATAAGTTTTCGATTACCATTAAAATTTATCTGTGTAGATGAAATGGATAAAATTTTCCCCTAAAGGGGTAAAGTGGGGGGTAAAGTTTGTATGAAAATTTTCTATTTTCTGGACTTAGAAGTATGAAAATAGGTGTATATAAGTTCTCGATTACAATTAAAAATTATCTGTGTAGGTGAAATGGATAAAATTTCCCTCTAAAGGGGTAAAATAGCGCGCGATAACCACGCAGGCAAAAGCTAGTTGCTACATAAGATGCTATCCCTCTGATCCCTCCCCCCAGAATGTCGGTGAACCTGTGCGCGCAGGAAGGCGAGGAGCCCCGCGACGTGGTGCTCCATTTCGACGTTCGCTTCCACCGGGACAACATCATCTCGCTCTCCCGCAAGAACGGGATATGGATCGGCAGCGGGAACTACGACACCAATTATAACATGTTCGTGCCCGGTAAGTCTGTAGTATATAGCTACTTAAAAATGTCAATGTTCAACCTTCTACAGTAACACAATAGTTTACTGTAACATCAACGCATATTGCTTGGTAAGCGCCTCATCAATGTCTATATAACCATGCTTTACTAATAAAATCGGTTAATACTACGGACGACATGTGTATTATTCCACACCCTCGCATTACCGCCTAACCCCATTTACATGGCGACCCTGCCTACGCTACGCTAACCATGGAACTGAAGAAAGAAAAATTCGAAGAAGAAATGAAGCTGAAGAATAATATAATGAAGCACTGAAGCCATTCTATATGAATTTATGTCAACTGAGATTTTGAAGCTTGAAGAAAATAAGTTGAAGAATAAGAACAACATTGAAGAACCGAAAAATACAGAAATTATTAAGCAGCAGTCAATAAGTCCAAAGAAGAAACAGATGAAGAAAACTCAACGAAAAATATAAGGAAGAAAGAAGAGCGCTGTCCAGGGTTAACCCGGCTCGCAAATCAAGAGGTGTCCAGGGTTATCCCGGCCCATTTCAAGAGGTGTCCAGGGTTATCCCGGCCCATGTTCCAGGGAGTCCATTTACAAGTCTAATGCATCCTACTAAAATAAATGCATTTGCAGGTGGTTTGCATTGCTCGCAGGACTGATGGCCCATGGGGTTAAAAAGTTCTCGAATGGCGTCCGCGGACCGAGAGACGAGCTGTCGGTAGGCCTCCAACAAGATGGAGCGACGACCTGGTTAAGATCGCGGGATCGTGGTGGATGCGAAAAGCACAAGACCGGTCTGAGTGGAGAGCTTTGGGGGAATCCTATGTCCAGCAGTGGACGTCTTTTGGCTGACATGATGATGATGATGATTTGCAGGTGGTAGGACCTTGTGCAAGGTCCGCCCGGATTGCTACCACCATCTTGCTCGCTAATCCTGCTGTGAAGCAGCGGTGCTTGCACTGTTATTTCGACGTGGAGAGTAAGACAGCCGGTGAAATTACTGGCACTTGAGGTATTCTATCTTAGGCCTCTAGTTTGGCAACACAATACCACTGATGTTGCAGATGTCTATGGGCGGTGGTGACCCCTTACCACCAGGAGATCCACTTGCTCATTTGCCTTCCAGTCAGAAGGACCGCACGACACGAACTTCGAGTTTCGTGGTAGCCCTGCAGTAGACCTGAGTATTCGATATGAATTTCAGCTTGATACCTCCACGCGTTCCTGACAAAAGGATCTTGACAGACAGACAGACGGACAACAAAGTGATCCTATAAAGGGTTCCGTTTTTTTCCTTTTGAGGTACGAAACCCTAAAAATTAGAGACGTTTCGAAAACAGGATATTTCCTGCTGTAATAAACCCCCTTGCAAAAAAAACGGGCACCTATGGTTTTTGTATTTTATGTGCATGAAAGCTTACTTACTAAGCTTCAATGCCTAAAAATCTGAAAAACCATCATCATCATCATCATCATATCAGCCGAAAGACGTCCACTGCTGGACATAGGCCTCCCCCAAGGCTCTCCACTTAGACCGGTCTTGTGCTTTTCGCATCCACCGCGATCCCGCGATCTTAGCCAGGTCGTCGCTCCATCTTGTTGGAGGCCTACCGACAGCTCGTTTCCCGGTCCGCGGACGCCATTCGAGAACCTTCTGACCCCATCGGCCATCAGTCCTGCGTGCAATGTGCCCCGCCCACTGCCACTTCAGTTTCGCGATCCTTCGGGCTATGTCAGTAACCTTAGTTCTACTGCGGATATCATCATTTCTGATTCTATCCCGCAGAGAAACCCCGAGCATAGCCCTCTCCATAGCCCTTTGAGTGACTTTGAGCTTCCTTATGAGGCCCATCGTTAGCGCCCACGTCTCGGATCCGTACGTCATCACTGGCAACACACACTGGTCAAAGACTTTTGACTTCAAACACTGCGGTAATTTGGATGAAAAAACACTGCGAAGCTTCCCGAACGCTGCCCAGCCGAGTCGGATTCGACGAGTGACCTCTTTCTCGAAGTTGGACCTACCTAACTGGACCGTCTGTCCTAGGTATACATAGTCGTCAACAACTTCGAGCGCAGAGCCTCCGACTATTACGGGAGTTGGCACTACATGAACATTAGACATGACTTTCGTCTTGTCCATGTTCATTCTCAGGCCAACTCGGTCGGAAACTCTGCTGAGGTCAGCGAGCATAGCACTGAGGTCCTCCATGGTCTCAGCCATGACTACAATATCGTCGGCGAATCGAAGGTGAGTGAGGTACTCGCCATTAATGTTGATGCCTCGTCCTTTCCAGTCCAAAACCTTAAAAGCATCCTCCAATGCAGCGGTGAACAGCTTCGGAGAGATGACATCTCCTTGTCTGACTCCCCGCTGCAAAGGAATAGGCTTCGTGCTCTGGTCCTGTAGTCGGACGGACATAGTGGCACACACAGTAACACTTTAACACTTCGATATACCGGTAGTCAACTTGGCACCGCTGGAGAGCCTGCAGCACAGCCCAAGTCTCGATCGAATCGAAGGCGTTCTCGTAGTCCACAAATGCAAGGCAAAGGGGGAGGTTATACTCTTCGGTCTTCTGTATAACCTGCCGCAACGCATGTATGTGGTCTACGGTACTATAACCTTTTCGGAAGCCGGCTTGTTCGGGAGGCTGGAACTCGTCAAGCCTGCGTGCGAGACGATTCGTGATGACCCTGGAAAACAGCTTGTAAACATGGCTCAGAAGTGAGATGGGTCTATAGTTCTTCAACAAGGTTTTGTCACCTTTCTTGAAGAAGAGCACCACCACACTTCTGTTCCATGCTTTCGGCGTTCTCCCTTGGTGGAGGACGGAACTAAACAGCGTCTGAAGGCCCTTAAGAACTGGTTTACCACCCGCCTTCAGGAGTTCGGCTGTAATTCCGTCGTCACCCGGGGCTTTGCCATTCTTGAGCTGTTTGAGGGCCATACTAATCTCGTACAGGCTGACGTCCGGGATGTCTTCGGTATAGTGTCGGGTTAATCTAGCTCTCGGGTCTTTAGCTAGATTTTCGACGGGTGTTCGGGTTGTCGTGTATAGCTGCCCGTAAAACTTCTCAACTTCCCCCAACAGCTCAGGTTTGGATGAAATCACTCTGCCGTCCTCGGTCTTCAGCTTCATCAACTGGCTTTGACCAACAGACAGATCCCTGGTAAACACCTTTGAGCCCCTGTTACGCTCAATAGCTTCTTCAATACTATTAGTATTAAATCGGCGTACATCGCGCTTCAGAGACTTTGAGATCTGCCTGTTGAGCTGCCGATAGCGACAAGCGTCACCAGAGGACTGCAGAGTCATCTCACGCCTCACCTCCATGAGCCTAATGGTGGAGTCCGAAATCTTTTTGGTTTTAGTACGGCGGGTCTTGAAGAACTTAGACCCGACCGTATGGACAGCTTCCACAAACCCGTCGTTGTAATCGTCCACGTCGCTACCTAGGCATTCGAAACGGTTTTGAAGCTCGAGCTGAAAGCTCTCGGGGTTTTGGAGTTGAGCAGGTTCCGGACGGAGCGTAGATTTCATCAGTCGAGACCTTTCAAGCTTGAACTGGATATTCAACGAGCCTCGTACCATACGGTGATCACTCCCGGTTTTAACCGCATTGATCACGGAGACATCATTGAATATGTGCTTTTTCGTCGACATGATAAAATCTATCTCATTCCTCGTAACACCATCAGGGCTCATCCAGGTCCACTTCCTATGCTCACGTTTCCTGAAGAAGGAGTTCATCATATAGAGTCCTTCCTTCTCCATGAAACCGGCCAGTAGGTGGCCCCGGTGATTCCTACGCCCCACTCCAAATTTCCCCACTCTCAACTCTTCACCGTCTCGTTTGCCCAGCTTTGCGTTAAAGTCCCCCATAACAACTGTGAAGTGAGTTCTGGAGCTATGCATGGCTCTGGAAATATCCTCATACATAGCCTCTACCTCATCGTCGGAGTGCGTCGAGGTCGGAGCGTATACCTGTATGACCTTCAACGAATATCGTTGGGTCATTCTGAGTACAAGGCACGCTACCCTGGTCGACACACTCTCGATCTTCACCACGTTGTTCACGAGGGACCTATGGACGATAAACCCGACACCTCCTTGAGACTGGTGGTCGCCCTCCCGGAAATAGAGCAAGTTACCGGACTTTAGGGTTATCATGTCCTCCCCCTCTCTACGGACTTCTGACAGCCCTATGATTCCCCATCGTAACCTGCTCAATTCTTCTTCAAAAACCATAGGTGCCCAATTTTTTTGCAAGGTGGTTTATATATTGTAATATTATTATATTCATGAAAACATTACTTGGATACGAATCAAATCATGTATTTCAATGGAATGAAAATCAAAATTACATGTCAACGTCAGACTTGTCAGTCATACCCAAAGAGGTATATAACAGGCCTCTGCCCTAAAATCCTGAAGATTCCTGCTAGTTCCCCGTCCCTATTGACGTCTGCAGCATCTGGTCGACGTGTCGCTTGCACTGGCCGCGTATCGATGCAAGTGCTCTGTGTAGTCGTGTGAGTTCGTCCATCGTCGCCAATTTGTAATATATTCATCAAAACATTACTTGGATACGAATCAAATCATGTATTTCAATGGAATAAAAATCAAAATTACATGTCAACCCAAAGAGGTATATAACATATTATATCTTTGTTCCACAGGCACTATATTCCGTATAATATTCGAGATAAAGGACACAGACGTGATCACGATCTACTGTCAGGGAAAGTTCCACTCCAACTTCCTGCCGAAGATACCCCTGACGATGGCCAAGTACATCGTCGCGTGGGCGGACGTTGAGAGAATCACGCACTGCTACTTCCACATGGGATCTAATAAGGTACTGATATACCCCTGACAATGGCCAAGTATACATCGTCGCGTGGGCGGACGTTGAGAGAATCACACACTGCTACTTCCACATGGGATCTAATAAGGTACTGATATACCCCTGACAATGGCCAAGTATACATCGTCGCGTGGGCGGACGTTGAGAGAATCACACACTGCTACTTCCACATGGGATCTAATAAGGTACTGATATACCCCTGACAATGGCCAAGTATACATCGTCGCGTGGGCGGACGTTGAGAGAATCACACACTGCTACTTCCACATGGGATCTAATAAGGTACTGATATACCCCTGACAATGGCCAAGTATACATCGTCGCGTGGGCGGACGTTGAGAGAATCACACACTGCTACTTCCACATGGGATCTAATAAGGTACTGATATACCCCTGACAATGGCCAAGTACATCGTCGCGTAGGCGGACGTTGAGAGAATCACGCACTGCTACTTCCACATGGGATCTAATAAGGTACTGATATCAAATATATTGGTCCGGATAACTCACGTCTTAAATCGAGTTTAACTCGACATCTTTCTGAGCGTGTTGCAGCAGCCGCTGAGTCGCATTGCTCCGAGGAAGGGCTACGTATTAGCCCGAAACATGTCGAGCTGAACTCGACTTAAGACGTGAGGTTATCCGGGTCAATATATTTTATATGAGTGAGTCTCACGGTAGTTTTATATTCAAAAAGGTACTGGTAGCCTATTTTTTTTAATGAGTGACGATTTTATATCCATAAGAGCGTTATACCTGTTGAGCTGGCAACGTTGCATTTTTGTCAGTTTTTTCGATTATTCCATAAAAATTGAATGAAAATTAAAAATGCTTAGACTACGGCCTATAGTGCAGTAAATAAAGGTAGTGGACCCAACAGTAATTCCTTAGTCCAAAAAAAAATGACAGTTTGATAAAGTATCAATAAATAAAGAGTATTGTATAAATATCCAAAAAAAAAAAAAAAAAAATAAAGTAAAAAAATGCCCCGTTCAAACTTTCTTCAACATGGACATACTCATGTAACGTATTGGAACAATATATGAAATATAAAAAAAATATCCCAGAAAAACTATTTTCAACTATTTTCATTTTTTTCATTTTCATTAATTTTTTGAAAAAATCTCGTATCTCAAATCAATACGTGAACAAAATTGACCCTTGAAGTAATGGTCATAAAGTGCACACGGAAAAATTATCCATTTCGAGATACGAGTTTTTTAAAAGTAAAAATCGTCACGATTTTTAGCTTATAAATACCTAACTTAGGTGTTTTTTTTTTGGATTTTTTATATTTTAGTTACGGCTAACCAAGCAAAATTTCATCGACTGAGGAATTAATGCTTGGGTCTCCATACAACAACTTCCTTCATTTACTGCACCACTACTGCGGCGAAATGAGCTGGACAGTTAGTGTCTTAAAAATTCAGACATTGGCGGTTAAAGATTTAATACAATCGGGTACTTCCGCACCGCTTTCGCTGACTTGTAGTTATTCTATTCTCTTCAGTTGTCACTCGGAAATGTTTTGGCTACTGTTTCACGGAGGCACGCAGAGCGAAGAACAATAAAGTGTCAACAACAGAATTTCTACAGCATTGCTTTAATGTTGCCAGGTCGTGAGCGGCGACGAGCCACAGCCAGTGAACTTTTCCCCGCAATCCCCGCGCACCGTGGCCCCAGTACTGATCGGGGATGCCAAGCGCTGGTAACACTTTAAGGTGCTCTTAGGGCCTATACACAAGGTGTATTTTTAGGCGCCGACCACACGCGTAAATCAAAATGTATTGTAAAACTCGTCATTGTGCATAAAATAAAACACATGAAATTTACAGATTAGCACGAGAGTGAGATGTACAGTCAGCTGCAGAGAAAGGGCACCCCCCCTGTAATGGCGGTATGGATACCGCCGTTACAGGGGGGTACCTTTTCTCTGTAGCTGACTGTACAAACTTATCCTTCAAATGGGTCTCTTCTAGTTAAACTTTGAAAGATTGACAGCATATTAGAAACAGGCGTAGACAGTCAAAGCATAGCAAAAGAAAATTATTTTTTTAATATTAAAAATACTTATACTTAGATAGATACATATATCTACAGGTATAGTCGAACAAATTCAATCATGACCCAGGGTGGAACCTTTTAATAATGAACTAGCTTTTGCCCACAGCTCCGCCCGCGTGGTATTCGGTTATCGCGCGTTGTGCATTTTTCCGGGATAAAAAGTAGCCTATGTCACTCTCGGGCCCATAAACTATTCTATGCCAAAAATCACCTCGACCCTTCGCTCCGTTACGGCCTGAAAGACGAACAAACTTACAAACACAACACACACACACTTTCGCATTTATAATCTTATATATAAAATTGTCGTGTCACAATGTTCGTTCCCGTAGGAGAAATTTTGTGAGCATATTGAGTAGGTCTGAGAATCAGCCAACATCATCATCTATTTTTCGGACGGAGTCGCGGGCAACAGCTAGTATTAGTATGGATTTCACTATGATCTCCTAGACAAAGGCGCTGAGCATTCTAAAAAAGCTTAAATTAATTAATTCAATTATTACAGCCCTCGTGCAAGGAAAAAGGCTTCTCCGGACTGTCCCCAGTTGCACTCTTCCACGTCTTCCGAAGATGATGCCTCCTTAAAACTACGACCGAAAGCCGAAGGCAGAGCCGACCGCTTCTTCTACGAAACACTGATGTGCCACCCCAAAGGCCAAGATGCTAAATACAGGAGTCCCAGCCAAACCAGAACTAGGGCGGAATATTCCAGAAAATACCATCCGGATGACAGCGAAGGCTCCGAGGTGGCGTCAAAAACCATAGACTCGTCAATAACGGAGTCAGAAGATGTGTTGCTAGGTAAAAAAAATAGGAACAAGCGCGGGAAATTCCCGTTCGCGCAAGTGGTAAATTTTATGGGAAAAAACGCGAAGAGAAATTAATGCTGTGCATGGATGGGAAATTTTATTTTGACTGGTGATTTGTTTTTAAAGTTTCTGTTCTTTAAGTGGTTCTGACTTGTTGGTTAAACGTATCTCATTTTTAGTGTAAAAATAAGGTTGTGAGTGTTTTAATAGATGCAAATAAGTTTTTTTGTAAATGTATCGTTTATTAGTCTATTCATTTTTACAATTGTTTTGTACACGTTATAAGCTACATTATAAAAAGTTTAAATTACATTGCAGACTTATCCCTTCGGTATCTCCTCCAGTAAGATAAAATATTCAATTTTATTCTTATGTACAATAAATTACATTTACATTTGATAAAATAATGCATGGTCCCCCTGCATTTACTTACACCTAAATGATATAGTATCAGTTACATCTATAAATAAATAAAAGCACTCGGTAGTTGATACAATAAACCAAAAACTTTTGCCTAGTAAACCAGATAAAACTTCAAATAACTGTAAAAAAAATGATTTGTTTTGAAATAAATAAATCAATCACGATTCTTGCTCATAACATAACTACCTCCATCGCGGGATTTTGACCACAACACTTAGTACAGTCGCCATCAAATATTTCGGAGCAGCCAAGTCAAAAATATCAGAGCATGCACTCTATTCTCAAAGCGTTAGAGTACAGAACATATAATAGTACTAACGTACAGAATGGCCACGCTCCGCCCCGCACCGGTTCGAGTTACCCCACCCCTCAAGCGCAGATTGCAGGAAAACCGCAGGAAAGCAGTCGGGTGCGCAACGCGATGTATGTCACACGCACGGCACTAAGTAACGTAATTTTGCGAAATGGTAACAGTACCCTACATCCTTTTATAAATGAATAATAATTTCTGAAATTATCGCGATTAATAGATGAAATAACTACCTACCGAACAATTCGTTTAAGTTTGTAGTCGTATATCTATTGTAATTAAAATACTAATGCTTAAATACACATTTTAAATAGGTTTAAATAAATAGTAAAGATTAACGATTACATTTATTTGCACATATCTAAGCCATCATCATCCCAGCCTATATACGTCCCACTGCTGGGCACAACAGGCCTCCTCTCAGAATGAGAGGGCTTGGGCCATAGTTGCCACGCAGGCCCAGTGCGGATTGGGAACTTCACAGGCACCATTGAATTGCTTCGCAGGTTTGTATAGGTTTCCTCACGATGTTTTCCTTCACCGCAAAGCTCGTGGTAAATATCAAATGTAATTCCGCACATGAATTTCGAAAAACTCTGAGGTGCGAGCCGGGGTTTGAACCCACGACCCTCTACTTGAGAGGCGATAGGTCAAACCACTAGGCCACCACGGCTCTAAGCCATACCTACATATTATAAGTACCTTTAAATGTCAATGGTAGTACTTATAGTATTAGGGTTTTGCAATAGTCAGCCCTATGTACCTTACGTACACATTGACGCGTGTACGGACGTCGTGCGTATGTAGATTCAAGAACGCGTATTTTGCAGTTCATGCTCCGATATTTTTGGTCATCTTAGCTGCTCCGAAATGTCTGATGATGAATATACTAAGAATAAGAATAAAAATAGCACAATTGATGAAAATACAAGCTGAAACATAGATGCACAGAAAAACTAGAAAGAGATCAGCGCTTGGAATTGAACCCAGGTCCTCATCATTCCGTGCTGCGTGCTATACCGCTACACCACTGGACAGGAGTACAGACGCAAATTTCTCCTATGCACCACATACCTCAGCTTGTTTGTTTCTTATTTAGTCACAAGCAGTGACACTAGCGACATCTGTGCTTCAGCCCTTATCGAGAAACTTTCAGCACCCCATCGGAACTAATCGCTCACCCCGACAAGAGATGTCGCTACTAAGCAATCAAATTATGATTGGTTTTTAAAGTCTTTTTGTATTTTTTATTTCCACTCCAAATTTTGTTAATTTTACGGTCATCCTGTAAAATGCACATCAATTTTATTTGGATTTGGATCGATTTGATTTCGATGTATATTTTTTAAAATTTGGAGTTGAAATAAAAAATACAAAAATACTCCAAAAACCAATCTTAATTTTTTTTATCTTTGTGTCATGGTGTCATGCATCACAATTCTAGTTCCGAAATAAATAAATTAAGAGGGGGTGGCATATTCTTCGCAGCTTTTTTAAGATATTTTTGTAGGGCCCATAAACTATATCTATGCCAAAAATCACGTCGATTCGTCGCTCCGTTTCGACGTGAAAGACGGACAAACATACAAACACACTTTCGCATTTATAATATTAGTAAGTATATAAAATATACATATATGGATTTGAACTGTTTAATTTTGTAACATATACTCAGCGGCACAAAATTCGACCCAATCCATACAAAATAACCTATGCATACATTTTTTGCCGCTCAGTATATATAAAACATGCCTCATGAGAGCTTAAATAATATTATTACAAACTCTTAAATATGGCAACATTTTTGTATAATAACCTTTAGTTAAGTTCGTTCTTTACTATTTAAGATCTTCAACTAGATATTCCCTGGAGTTTCATATAAAATGGTGAAATTTCAACCGCAGAGCTTGGAAACAAAATTTTGCACCAGCACGACGGTATATATCGCTTTTTTGGGATTCCCAACTCGGGAATTTCGTTTTAACTGCTTACCCTTTCGTTCCGGCAAAGCCATACACAAAATCTACCCAGTTTTCCATATTCAGTGAATTGATACCTGCTCCTCAGTCCTGTAGGCGAGTTAACTCGTTCACAGAAATGATGCTCTTACGTCCGAAAGACGACTTAACTCGGCTACGTAAAACACTTTTCAGAGCCGGTAGACGAGGCAACTCGTTGGCTTGGTACTTACAGTTATTTTTCTCCATGTTGTTTGTTCAAAACGTAACTATTTAGACACAAATGCGTAACGAATATTCTTGGGGTAGACCAAGTTTATTCACTAGTTGGCAACATTAAAATAACTGCAGCAAATAAATATGGCTCAAGACTAAGTGTACAGGAAGCAATGTGTCCGGTTGTGAAAGTGACTGTCGATTGCCCGAATCTAGGATGTAATGTAAATTTTTTTAAGACGAGTTTACTCGTCTACCGGATCTGACAGCACATCGAACAAGACGAGTTAACTCGTCATCCGAAACGAAAGGGTTAATGATTCATGCAAGCGCAGCCGGGGGTAAACGCTACTTAATTTTAAACCTTATTTCTTTATAAATTCACATATAACTTCAGCATGCTCTTCACTGACTCCGATTTGGACCAATTGCGGCTTGGATACTAAAAACAGCGATTCCCCGTCAATTTCGTGCTCTGACAACACTGAGATCGTCTCCGCCCACTTGTATTTTGACAGGTGTGCTGCCAGCTGATCGACCTGCGGACAATGTTACCAGGTTGAAAATAAAATAAATCGTACTTAATAGAGATGTTGACGCCACCAATCAACTGACGTACTTTTTATGAGCTGTCAAAACACAATTCTCCCATAGAGTTTCAATGGCAATAGCGAATTATGGGGATTCGATTTGTAGCATTCGAACATGGCGGATGTAGACAACATATAATTTTGCTATTTCTGTTTCTTTGGCTAGTTGAAGTATAATTTTGATAGTGTTTTATGCGGCGATTAACCTTAACAGTGATCAGTGATCACAAAATTGCTTTCGTGTCTGACATTTTTTAATGCGCAAGTTGTCTCCACGTGGTTTCTGGAATTTTACTATCAAGTTGCAAAAACTACAATCACCGTACAACGTGCCTCTCAGAGGGAGTACTTTGTCACTGGCGAAATTGTCGTAATAAGGACAGAAAGCCATATTTTAAAAGACAAGAAGAAGAAGGGATGTTGACACCACCAATCAACCGACGTACTTTTTATGAGCTGTCAAAACAAATCTCCCATGGAGTTTCAATGGCAATAGTGACTTATGTCGTCATAACTCGCTATTTGTTCGCCAACTCAATCAACTATTTGTTTTAAAGCAACAAAAAATCTAATTTTACAGTAAATCCAAAATTAATCTGTTTTTTTTTTTATTCGACTGGATGGCAAACGAGCAAGTGGGTCTCCTGATGGTAAGAGATCACCACCACCCATAGACACTTGTAACTCCAGGGGGATTGCAGATGCGTTGCCAACCTAGAGGTCTAAGATGGGATACCTCAAGTGCCAGTAATTTCACCGGCTATCTTACTCTCCACGCCGAAACACAACAGTGCAAGCTCTGCTGCTTCACGGCAGGATTAGCGAGCAAGATGGTGGTAGCAATCTGGGCCATTCCGGGCGGACCTTGCACAAGGTCCTACCACCTGCAAAACCTGCTGCTGCTGCTGTTTTCAGGGCTAAGCGTTTTTTTACTGGAGTCGTGCCGTCCAATTATTTTTTTAATGGCGTCAACATCCCTATTCTAAATGCCAACGTTTGTGAGAATGATTATGTATTAGATAGAATCTGGCCAGCGAAAGCTGTCCAAGAGAAACCGCAGCAAATAAAAAAAAATAGGCTGACCGTACGCTTTCGAGGTTTTGAAATTTTCCAAGTGATAATTTAATGAATACATGATGAATGTATAACACACACTTACCGTCCAGGATTTTATGGTCGCTGGTTTGAGGTTCGCAAATGGATGATCTGAAAATTGTAAAAAATATATATGTCAGCGTTATTTTCACATGGCAATACTATTTTTTTCTGACAGTCACTGCCTCTGCATGGTGCCTGCCACAGATAGAAAACTTGAAAGAGATCACTTTTTATTTATTTATTTTGAAACGGGCATCGTACAAATTTGTCACATTAGCCCATAGGGCAAAACATTAAATAACAAAAAAACATAACATGTAAAGCTTGAAATATTTTCACTTTAATGTTTGATCGCGGTAAATGCTTAAAACTTGTTTTTTAATCGAAACTAAAGCGTTCTTTATAATTAAAATGAAACGGTTTATTTGCTAGATAATGGGTTTGTAATGTTACACAATATATGTTTGAGTGCGCCAATATCTGCTTGAGTCAGCGTGCAAAAATATTAGTACTTACTCAATTAAGTACTTAATTAGAAAAAAAAAATGCAGTGTTATTGTCGTTTTACGAGTATTTCCACGAGCGTCCCAACCGCTGTCAGTCCCTAGCTGTTTATATTAAGAAGTAAATAATTCATATGCATTGATTTTTGAATTGAAATAGATTCTGGCCTGAGTACAGAAGCTATTTACGTCATAATTAAAAAACAATCTGCCTTCCAATTCTTAAAATCTCTGGCAAGGGACTGACAGCGGTT
The DNA here is from genome assembly GCA_037349165.1 of Choristoneura rosaceana. Taxonomy (NCBI): domain Eukaryota; kingdom Metazoa; phylum Arthropoda; class Insecta; order Lepidoptera; family Tortricidae; genus Choristoneura; species Choristoneura rosaceana. The sequence goes on along the minus strand of JAZBNJ010000046.1, from coordinate 7,505,472 downwards.
GGGACGCTCGTGGAAATACCCTTACACATGTTATTTCATTTTACCATACCTTCATGTTTATCTTCACTTGTTTCAGCTTCGCTTTTAATTGAATCTTCTTCAGTCAAATTTAAATCGGAAATGCTCAGTATTTTGCTATTGTCTTTAATAACTTTGCCATCTTCTGTTCTGTGCTTGTACACTTCTTCTTTCTTCTGTTCCATCCCCAGCTCTGTGTTCTGGTATATAGTTTTCTCTTTTAATGGTTTCCGTATCTGCAATAAAAGGTTGGTTATCAACTATAATAAATGATTTAAGCTTAACGTTTTCTACATCTTCATTATCCCACGGGAAGCTTTCACTATCAAAGAAAGAAAGAAAGACATTTATTCACATTCACAAAGGCACACAAATAGAACAAAAACAAACAATAAACAGCATCCACAAACAAAACAAAAAGGAAATACGAAAATAAATATACACGATTTTGTGTGTCCCCGCAAAAGTGAAACGGCCGCTGACTCAGCACAATGCTGAGGCGTTAGACGCCTGCAGCGCTGATATCAGCTGCTATCAGGGTTAAGAGTAGAAAAAAATGTTTAGTAGTATCATATAGTAGTAAAACTCTTTATCGTATAAAGAGGAAATACATATCGGTTGCAAAATATTTGCAGGTGGTAGGACCTTGTGCAAGGTCCGCCCGGATTGCTACCACCATCTTGCTCACTAATCCTGCCGTGAAGCAGCAGTGCTTGCACTGTTGTGTTTCGGCGTGGAGAGTAAGACAGCCGGTGAAATTACTGGCACTTGAGGCATTCCATCTTAGGCTTCTAGGTTGGCAACGCATCTGCAATACCCCTGGTGTTGCAGATGTTTATGGGCGGTGGTGATCTCTTTACCACCAGGAGACCCACTTGCTCGTTTGCCTTCCAGTAGAATAAAAAAAAAAAAAAAAGAAAAGTACAAAAGCGGACATATCCCAGAAGGGACCTCTGCCAGTCAAAATTTGAGTGGTAGAGATGAGAAATCAATTGGGAATCGTGAAGTAGAGACATTACAATTCGTAAGCAACAAAATTAAGAAACTAAAAATTTTGTCATTCTCATTCTTACGAACTAATTGGTATTTAATTCCTGCGAATTTAAGAATTATTTAAATTTAAGCCCAATCGGTTCTTTTCTATCTCAAAAATCAACATTAGAAATTGAAAAGTACTTTTACGTTTTGGGTTTCTTAAATTTAATTTTGAATACTTACTGGAAAAGCTGTATTTGATTCTTGAATAACATAACCATCTAATACATGTGTTAGGATATAACTATCGATGTCTTCTTTCCTCACAGTACCCTCTGCTATCTGTATCTCATTCCCTTTGAAATCACTAATCGCTGTGACTGTGAACTTTTTGTTCCCTTCTTTCACATCTTTGGTTTCTTTTTTGACAGGTGTCTTTTCACTAACTTCCATTTTAGGTTCGGTTTTGTTTTCGACTTTAGGTTCAATTTTAGAGACTTCTTCTTTAACTTCTACTTCTTGCTTGGCATTTGGTACTTCTTTTTTTACCGTTTCGTTCTTTATCATTTCTTGGGCTTCGTTTATTTTCACATCTTTTTTGATTTGTTCGTTTGTTTCCGTTTTCGTAACAACTTCATTAATATTTATAGTTTTGACTTCCGCTATATTAACATTTTTAGTTTCCTTTGCAATGTCGTTTTTGACTACTTCTTTGACAGTTTCAGGAATATTTTTTTCTATAACAACAGGCTTAGGTATAGTTAAAGTATTCTCAATCTTTTGTATACTTATCACATCGGGTTGCGTAATTTGAGTTTCAGTCCGTAGTAAGCCTCTTGCTTGTGTAAAAACAGTGTTCCTAACTAACTTATCATCAGTTTGTATGCTAACGCTATCTTTAACTACATTAGTAGGTATAGCTTTAATTTCCATTACTTTCTGTACATTATCTATCTGCGGTTTTGTTTTCGCTATATTAGCTTGAGTCCCCGTGGACATAGTTTCAACACTTTTTACAAGTTTAACTTCTCTAGTATTAACAGTATTTACACCTATATCGTTATGTACAACGTTGACCATTTGGTTATTTACATTATGCAGTGAAGTATTAGCTTGGTTGAAATTTTCATTATTTCCAGTGTTAGGTATTTTTTTAACAATTTCATCGGGGGATTCGCTTTTTCTTTTTCTACTTAGTTCATTAGGTACTTGGGCCTGAAGTCTAGGCGCTAGATTTCCACTTTGTATAGGTAGGTACTGGTTCTGTACCATTGGCATGACACTCATAGGTCTTGGCTGTATCGGCCTATAGTAAGTCTGGTTGTAATGTCTCACCTGATTTGGTATCACTTGGTTATTAGTGTTAGTCGTTTTATTTGGTAAAGGCACTTTTTTAGCCATAGCATTTGGTTGTAAATTTACTAGATTCATATTAACGTTATTCATTTGCGGTCTTGTTGATATTGGTCTTACATCACCAACGTTTGGACCAAACTTGGCTTGCTGCATCGGTGACACTGTTACTTGAGGTTGCCTGATCTGCTGTCTCATACCTTGTAGCTCGACTACTTTTTGCATGTTCACTAAATTCTGATTCATCTGTACCGGTCTTTCTTGCATTGGTTGATTGGCTATGGTCTGGCTGCTAGCAACAGCCATATTGTTTTGGACTACGTTACGTGCAGCATAAACTCTATCGTTACCAACGTTCTGTCCTATAACGCCGACATTTTGTGCTTTTACGTTTTGAACTACATTCGTCATTGGCATGACGTTTTGGGCTACATTGATATTAACATTCTGTCCTATATTTGCGACGTTTTGTGCAATGTTTTGAGCAACATTTGGGTTAACCGCCATCATGTTCTGGGTCATTACGTTTGGCATTTGTCTTAGTTGTTCCATTTGGTTTACCATTTGTTGCGGGTAGTAGTTCTGTATGTATAATTGGTTCTGATCCACCTGTTGGGGCAAGGCTTGCATCATATTGTTGGGGAGCTGCTGCATGTATATCACTTGGTTTTGGGCTCGGTTCTGGATCCATGGCGGTGGGTTCTGAGGATTGATGAAGAGCGTTTGGTTTGGTTGGATCTGTTCACCTGAAATTTGTTAATAGAAACATATTAGATTGTTTTTGTCTGCAAGCACTTATCCAAGAAACTCATTTATAATTTGCGCTGCATCTAAGTCTAAGGGAGGCGGTCGTGCGGAAACCTGCACTGAATACGGCTAGCGGCTAAGTCCACCAACACGCGTCATCAGGGGCGGATCTTGAATTTGTGGGGCCCTGGGTTAATACTGCTTAGGGGCCCTACCCAATCACTCAAACCTCATGATCGGATTTTTTTATTCTAGATAATTTTTATTATTGACAATATCATCTATTGTTTTCAGTTCAGGTTGGGGGCCCTCTGTATCCACGGGGCCCTGGGCTGCAGCCCAAAAAGCCTGTAAGTAGATCCGCCCCTGCGCGTCATCATCATAATCATCATCTCAGCCGTAGGACGTTAAATATTAGGCACAGGCCTCCCCCCTAGACTTTCAGTTGCTTCGGTTGGAAGTGGCCTGCATCCACCGTGAACCTGCGGCTTTAACTAGATCATCCGTCCGTTATATTATAACACACTCGAGAACTTTTCGGCCTCACTTCAATGAGCTAATTCGCTTGGCTATGTCGGTGTACTACGAAATACAGTACCTGGTTGGACGAGGATCTGCGTCTCATACACCAGTCGGACCGGGCACAGCATCACCTGTTGTGGCTGCTGGTTGCTGAAGAATACAATGCAATACAATAAGTACAGTCAAGGGCAAAAATATCTATACGCTTTAGTACCTTGTCTGTTTTCGTCATATTTGAACTGTCACAGTGGTTAAAGGGATGAAGTACTAAAGTGTATACATATTTTGCCCTTGAATGTACCTACAAGACTGTGTTTAAAATGTTTATCGTGAAGCGAATGTATTTTTCGGGATAAAAAATATCCTATGTTCTTCTCCGGGACTCAAACTAATTGTTGGTATACCAAATCCATACTATTATAAATGCGAAAGTGTGTTTGTATGTTTGTCCGTCTTTCACGCTGTAACGGAGCGACGGGTCGACGTGATTTTTGGCATAGAGATAGTTTATGGGCCAGAGAGTTACATAAGCTACTTTTTATCCCGGAAAATGCACAGTTCCCAAGGGAACTTGCCCGAATTCAGTTATCGCGAGCTGTTCCCTCGGGAACCGTGCATCTTCCGGGATAAAAAGTAGCCTATGTCACTCTCGGGCCCATAAACTTTCTCTATACCAAAAATCACGTCGATCCGTAGCGCCGTTTCGACGTGAAAGACGGACAAACATACAAGTACACACACTTTCGCATTTATAATATTAGTATGGATTATATGTATGTATGAAATGAAATGTAAATGGACTCACTTAATTTGTTCAGATGGGCATATCTGCTGCTGCATCTGAAAGAAAAACAAAACAAAATTAAAATAAGTTTTCGTTAAAAATTTAATTTTTGATACAAGCTTTTTTGCTGACTGTACTTTTTGTTGACTGTACTTGCATTTCGAAAATACAAACTGAAATATAGATGCACAGAAAAATAGGACCAGCGCTGGGAATCGAATCCAGGTCCTCGGCATCGCCCGCGTTTGTTTTGTAATACACACTACACAAAGACACCTACATGAAACACAAGGTATATGTAGTGTGTAGGGCAAACACCCGCAAGGGATCCTGCTTCATAGGTAAACGGGGCATAATATATTGTAGAACATACAATTTCCAGGGGGGGCAGCTGCCCTCCCCTGCCCCCCTGCGTACGCCCATGGAGTACAAAACAACACGTAGGAAAGTATGTTGACACTGTTGTATGACACTGGCTCAGCATAATGCTGAAGCGTTAATAATAAACGCCCCAGCGCCGATTTTCAGCCAGCACCGTTGGTGACCCTCGGACCGCTACAAAGATAAACTACGTATGCCAAATTTCAAGTCGATCGGACCACTGGAAGTTGGTAAAATTTAGCTTCCAACACTTGACCCAAATCTCACGAAAATGATCAAGAAAAATTCGTAACAAAACGGACACATCCATACAATATTTTGGGGATACATCTGAAGGGCTACTCCGAAACACGAAATTCGAAGTTCGTGTCGTGCGATCCCTCTCGCTCTCGTATTACGTAAATAGTATAAGTGTCACTGTGTCAGAGGGACCGCACGACACGATCTTCGAATTTTGTGTTTCGGAATAGTCCTTCTGGAGACCCTGTTTTCCCAGCTCGCAATCATGGACTGAGTCTACCTTCCAAATTTTGTTGAAGTCGGAGAGATAAACTCAGGGTGCAACGGTAGATAGAAATGCCCATAAACGCGAAAGTTTGTAGGGATGGATGTTTGTTTGGATGTGTGTTCGTTACTCTTTCATGCAAAAACTACTGAACGGATTTGAATGAAATTTCGCATACAGGTAATATATACCCTGGGTTAACATATAGGCTACTTTTTACCCCTATATTCCCGCAGGATAGGGATAAAATCTCTAAATAACAATAGCTGGGCTTAGAGTAATGAAATTTTGTATGTAGGTAGTTAGACGTCTGGAATAACAGAAGAGTTATTTTTTATTTCGATATTCCCACGGGATAGGGATAAAATCTCGTAATAACAACCGCTGGGTTTAGAGTCATGAAATTTTGTACAGTTGTTCCAAGGACGATTAATACTCGTCCTTGGTTGTTCTTAACACAACCTCAACGAAGATCACGGTATATTTTTTTTGCAGGTGGTAGGACCTTGTGCAAGGTCCGCCCGGATTGCTACCACCATCTTCCTCACTAATCCTGCCGTGAAGCAGCAGTGGTTGCACTGTTGTGTTTCGGCGTGGAGAGTAAGCAAGCCGGTGAAATTACAGGCACTTGAGGTATCCCATCTTAGGCCTCTAGTTTTTAATTGTTTTATTTTTATTGAAAACAAAAATGACTTTCTGCCAAGTTTCTTGCGGCGCATTCTTCTTGGCAATGATGGTCTTTCCGAAAGTGCTGGTAGTTTAAAAAATGACGTGTAAAAGTGCCCATTGCGGCCTATTTACTGAATAAATGATGTGAATTTTAATTGTACGGATTATATTAACTAGTGTTTAACCGCGGCTTCGCATGCGTAAATCATTAGATCTATAGGTACAGCAGTTGAATCGAAATTCCGGGATTTTACAAAATTCCCGTGGAAATTCCCTAAAATTACTTGCATCGTGGTTTTCATTGACATTGCAGTAAAAACAAACGCGCCAAATTTCATGACTCTAAGCCTATTTTAGCAGTTGTTATTTAGAAATTTTATGCCTATCCTGTGCGAAATCAAGAGCATTGGAACTGCCAACAAACTGCTACGCAGTTTGGCAGTGTACTTTACTTTGTGATAGTTTATGATGTGTCATTATGAAATAAACGATTAATAATAATTATAATATCGGGATAAAAAGTAGCATATGTGTGTTATTCCTGATATCCAGCTATCTACACACCAAATCTCATCCAAATTTGACGGATAAATGTGACGCCGTCTCCGTCTATTCGAACAAAACAAAGAGAGACTGCATCACATTTATCCGTCAAATAAATTTAATCAATGGATGGTGAAACCATTAATTGACCAACCTAAGATTACGAAAAACTAAAAACATGGCATTAAAAGCGGAGGCGAAAAGATATGGAGACATCGCGTCGGAAAAAAAATATTCTATTCATATTATCGTTTTTCCGAAGTTTTTCCGGTATGCCAAACCTAGTGCTTCACACGAGCGAAGCCACGGGCAAAATCTAGTATAAAAATAAATTTGACGTCACAAAAAAACAACTCATTTCTAAAAAAAAACATTTCTGTAAACGCCAGGCCCTTTCAATTTATTTCTGGGATCCATTTCAAAGGCGTTCTACGACAAAGACACATTTGCAAATCAACTAACACAATAGAAACCCAAAACCGTGTACAGTTACTGGCATTTAATATCTGCCACAACGGAGCGTGCAAAAATATCTGACACGTCCTTCCGGCCCTAGAAATAGAGTCGTGTCAGATATTGGTCCTGGTGACTGTACCCGACAGTAAGAGATGAAACCAGGGCTTTTAATACAAATTGTCACAATCACAACCATCATCATCATCATTGTCTATTGTCACAATTATAAACTTTGATTTTGTATGAAATGTTATTTAATGTGTTTTGTGGCAATAAATGTTTTTTCTTCTTCTTTTTCTTCTTCTTAAATTGCAAAATTCGAAGTTCGTATCTTGGCGTCTCGGTGACGCTTCTAAACCCTACTAATATTATAAATGCGAAAGTAACTGTCTGTCTGTCTGTCTATTACGCTTTCACGTCGAAACCGCTGAACCGATTTTGATGAAATTTGGTATAGAGATAGTTTAAGCCCCAAGGATCAACATAGGATACTTTTTATTCCGGTAGAGGGCGCCACCGCGCGATAACCTAGGTCCACGCAGACGAAGTTTTTTTTTTTTTATTCGACTGGAAGGCAAACGAGCAAGTGGGTCTCCTGGTGTTAAGAGATCACCACCGCCCATAAGCATCTGCAACACCAGGGGTATTGCAGACGCGTTGCCAACCTAGAGGCCTAAGTTGGAATACCTCAAGTGCCAGTAATTTCACCGGCTGTCTTACTCTCCGCGCCGAAACACAACAGTGCAAGCACTGCTGCTTCACGGCAGGATTAGCGAGCAAGATGGTGGTAGCAATCCGGGCGGACCTTGCACAAGGTCCTACCATCTGCACCGCGGTCATCCTGCATCATCGAAGTCGCGGGCATAAGCTAGTATTTAATACGAGAGTGAAAGGGTACCCTTTCCTTTTTGAAATTTTGGAAAAATATGGTTTTTCCTAGAATCAAGAGCACAATCGATTTCGATCGTTTAAAAAAATATCCCCATTTTTTCATACAAAATTGTATGTGTCAGTTTTGTCGCGCCCATACTGAGTGTATGAAAAAAACGTCGCAAAACTGTTTTTTTTTTAAACTATCGGAATCGTGCTCTTGATTCTGAGTAGGAAAAACCGTATTTTTTCCAAAATTACAAAAAAAATGAATGGTACATTTTTTTTTAAAACGCCCTTTTGCGGTCACCTGTGAAATCTAACGAAAATACAAACTGAAACATAGATGCACAGAAAAAACCAAAAAGAGGCCAGCGCTGGGAATCAAACCCAGATTCTCAGCATTCCGTTCTGCGAGCCATCCCCTACACCACCTATGGACTGCACTGGTGGTGTAGGGGTATGGCACGCAGCATGGACTGAGGACCTGGGTTCGATTCCCAGCGCTTATCTCTTTTTCTGGGTCTTTTCTGTGCGTCCATATTTCAGTTTTTATTTTCGTTGGTTCACTATTGATCAACAATCGACCACGACCAGTCTGAGAAAGAGAGGATTGCAGGTGGTAGGACCTCGTGCAAGGTCCGCCCGGATTGCTACCACCATCTTGCTCGCTAATCCTGCCGTGAAGCAGTGCTTGCACTGTTGTTTCGGCGTGGAGAAGACAGCCGGTGAAATTACTGGCACTTGAGGTACCCATCTTAGGCCTCTAGGTTGGCAACGCATCTGCAATACCCCTGGTGTTGCCAGATGTTTATGGGCGGTTGTGATCTCTTACCATCAGGTACACATGCTCGTTTGCCATCCGGTCGAATAAAAAAAAGAGTAGCGATTAGAGTGAGAAGGAAAGGGAAAGGAGCATGCTTCATTGCTCCCTCTTATAGTGAGTGTTTAGCACCCTCTGGCGTAAACTGTCCTGTCACACAATACAGAAACTTTTTTTTTATTCGTCTGGATGGCAAACGAGCAAGTGGGTCTCCTGATGGTAAGAGATCACCACCGCCTACAAACATCTGCAACACCAGGGGTATTGCAGATGCGTTGCCAACCTAGAGGTCTAAGATAGGATACCTCAAGGGCCACTTTTTGAGTGTAACTTTGATGCTATTGACGCCATTATGACGCAAATTGACAAATAACATATGAAACTACTGTGAGATTCACTCATATTAAATGATATTGTAACGGATAACTCACGTCTTAAATCGAGTTTAGCTCTACATGTTTCGGGCTATTTCGTAGCCCTTCTTCAAAGGAGCACGCGACTCATATTAAATGATATGGCAGCCGCCGAGTCGCGGGCTTCTGTGAAGAAGGGCTACGAAATAGCCCGAAACATGTCGAGCTAAACTCGATTTAAGACGTGAGTTATCCGTTACAATATCATCCCTACTTTCCAACTAATATTATAAATGCGAAAGTAACTCTGTCTGTCTGTCTGTCTGTCTGTCTGTCTATTACGCTTTCACGTCGAAACCGCTGAACCGATTTAGATTAAATTTGGCATAGAGATAGTTCATTGATATACTCTTTTTTTATTATTCGACTGGATGGCAAACGAGCAAGTGGGTCTCCTGATGGTAAGAGATTACCACCGCCCATAAACACCTGCAACACCAGGAGGATTGGATCTTGTAGTTTCGAGTAAAATACCTGTGACATATGCACGGACGGACAGACAGACAGACGGATTTGACGAAACTATAAGGGTTCCGTTTTCACTATTTTCGCTCCGGAACCCTAAAAATGGCTAAACTGGTTCTGGTGAAACGCAGCCGTATTGAAATCAGTCCGTTCGAGAGCTACGATGCCACAGACAGACAGACAGACAATTGCTTCAAACTCATAACACCTCTTTTTATACCTGACGCAAAAAGAGGTGTTATGAGTTTAAGCCACTGTCTCATTGGCCCATGAGCAAATAACTCACCATCAGTTGCCCACTTACCTGTTTACCTCCTTTATAAAAACTCCCTACCTGCTAATAAAGACGTGGAATCGAACTTTATCTCTCTCTTACCCTTCGTAAATCACGCAATACAAAAACAAAAAACCTTTGAACCTTATTGCAACGCAATAAAGTCCTAAATGACTCTAGCAAATTTAAAGGAATGCTAAATTGAAGCGTGCCTTTTGTCACGGGAATTTCAGTTTTATTTTAAAGGCGTTAAAGTTGCTTTTGGTTTGTGTGGGGGTGCGTAATAATAATCCCAACGAACGCAGGGACGTCAGACATTTTTAGTTTTTTTTGCGAGTAGTGATGGGACAGTGTTTACACCGGTCGATAAATTAATGTCGATATTTTTTTAATAATTGATTTAAAATCAGTGTAATTTTATTTATTTTTGCTGTGCCGAATTTAGGTTAATAAATTTATTCTTTCTTGAATTAGCTATTACTTTACGAAGGTTCATATTAAAGGGTAGTTAGCATATTTAGATCAGTCAGTATGGGCAAGTTTAAAACTATAAGACATATACAAAGACACCTTAGAAACCATATCATCGATGCAAGTGACAAGAAAAACTGCTGTACTAAAAAATACTTCAGTTCAGGAATCGAATCGCACGAAACATGATCTCATTAAATTATTAAAAATAAAACTCGTTTACAAAGTTATGCTTTGGGGACGAAAAAATGCAGTGATGCAATTATTTTGCTCGCGAGTTCGCGAGTGTATTTTTTTCTTATATTCTCATTCGTCATTCACTTGTTTCGAAACCGTTTTGGGCTCACTATAGCTTTGAGAATGAATTCGTAGTGTTTGGAACGCGTTAGATAATTATGGTGCTTGTGACAGTTCAGTCTGTCTGTGTGATATGTCGATTTAATCAAGGTCGGGTTTTCTGCATAAAAACACAATTAAATATCATACAGTTTTAACTATACCTTACATATACGGTTAGTTTTATGTATTGTTGATATTGCTCCATCCAATGGACTGTAAATTACACCACCTGCTAAAATGTATTGCTTCTGTCTATTGTAAAGGCGATAAGGCCGCCTATTGCCGACCTTGGAAAATTTCTATACTAGCTTTTGCACGCGCCTCCGCCCACGTGGTATTCGGTTATCGCGCTGTTCCCTCGGGAGCTGTGCATGTTTTCGGGATAAAAAGGAGCCTATCACGCACGAGCCTGTCAAAAATCACGTCGATCCATCGCTCGTTACGGCGTGAAAGACGGACAAACACACAAACATACAAACACACTTTCGCATTTATAATAACAGTATGGATACGTACATGTGTTTTCTGTACTGCTTACTATATATGTGTTAGTGTCCAATAAAGAGTTATTGTATTATTGTATTGAATTCTATACTACGTTGGTAGTTGGCAAAGTGAAACATGTAGTGACACGGGATCGCTTAGCTCGCGATATGGCTAGCACGCGCTAATTATACAGACTCCAGCTAGACTAATCCGTCACCCGCCATCTGGGACAGTTGTATCTTTTATTTTATTGATTACAGTTATCGATTTATTTGTCATAAGCTAAATAGTATTTTAACTTTGAGCAAGAGTGAAAGCCGGGACAATTCTACGTACTTCAATAGCCAAGTACGTGAAATAGTCCCGGCTTTTATGATGACGAAGTAACTTCTGCGAAATAGATGGCGTTTTTGTAAAGGTATTTCTAACGGGTGCGAAGCTAGTAACACAACAATCATAAGTAATAGTAATAATAATTCATTAAGGGGGAGGCCTATGTCCAACAGTGGACGTCTTTTGACAGATATGTATGTATGATCATATCACCACCAGCACCCCAGCCTATATACGTCCACTGCTGGGCACAGGGCTCCTCTCAAAATAAGAGGGCTTATGATGATACGATGATGACTTATTTCGAGGAACTATGTAGTGTATTTCCGCTGCTTTTTTAATCTTATATTTTAACGAGGCTTTAGTACACCAAATGTGACTGTATCGGCCTCATGGGGAGTACTAAAACCTAGTCTTTGGATGCAAAGGCTTGTCTAATGAACTTGTAAATCAGCATCGCTTCTTCTGAAAGCGGTGAACTCAGATTCACATTTCCATTCAAGAAACCCATACCATTCAAGTACGCGTCTCTGCCTCTGATGCCCTCATTCTGATCACATTTCAGAAGAAAATAAATGCTGCTGCTTGAAGTAGCATTTTACAGAGTAGTTTTCCCAGGGTCCATCGGCTCGCATACTTATTGGAAGTCCAAATGTATAATGTTCATTAGGACGATCGTTTGTCATAAATCTTATTCTCTTAATCCAATAATTGTTCAGAATTGTTATAAAATTGCTAAAAGTGGCTTCGAAGCGGTAACGTTTTGTGTGTTATTTGGGAATATAGGCGTGATGTTTATGTGTGTGTTATAAAACAAACCTAACCTAACGTTTATTTTTAAAGGATAACCATTTAAAATTTCAGGAAACTAAGAATTTATTGGAAAAAAATTATGACAAACGATGATTCGGATAAAAACTACTCTTTCAGGCAACATAGCGCTCCAACCGGCCATTATGTTGTGAAATATGACATACGTAGGCCACGCGTGAAAATATTTACGACAGTTGCATTGTTCGCGACTCACTGGCGACGTTCATAAAATGCCTAATAAGTAACAGGTCATATTTCTGTTAGTGCGAGGTTGCAGTAGCAATATATTATTATACTAACCTAGTTCCTTATGTCACATTAATACCGATTAATACTCATGTCACTGCTGGACACAGGCCTCCTCTCAGCACGAGAAGGCTTGAGTGCTTTAGTTGTTATGTGGGCCTAGTGTGGATTGGAAACTTCATACACATCTTTAAATTAAGTACTTCAAAGGTATGCAGGTTTCATCACAATATTTTCTTAAGCTTGTGATAAAATTTAAATGTAATTGTTTTTCAATTAAATAACTATTTCTTTAGTGAAGTTGATTATTATGATTTGCATTTGCAAAATAACAAGAAGAGAGGGTAGGTAGGAGAGAGGACATAGAAAGATAAAGAGAGGGAGTGTGATAAAGTTAGTGAGAAAAGAAGTACAATATTATAACAATCCCCTTAAATTGTCCTATCCAACCCACAATATGTATGTACCTACAACCTACAGTAAACACTAACATATCGATATTATAAAAAAAACATTATCGACAGTCGATATTAATATCAATCGTAAAAAAACAGCACTAAACAAATATACAGCACCCTGGGGGCGCGCGTCTTACTATAAATACTGCACTAGTGCGACAAGAACAGCGATATACGACCCGACGCGCGAGTGAGCGAGACAGACGCGCACGTCCAATCAAAAGACGTCTTTATTGACAAGTGATAATTCAACATCACAGATATAAATATAGCACACAATTTACGTATAACTACCAAATAGATTATGTATCCTACGATAAAGTTCCAAAATTTCCAAGAATAACTAAATTAATTACAAAACAAATTAGTCACACTAAATTTCCACTAACGGGATGTCAAACGTAAAGTCCTGTCCTCAAAAAACTAACGCAGCGTAGAGATATCGACACATTTTAACCGAGCAACACTCATTGTTAGGGTAATTATCGATTTTACGCTCAAATTTCACTGTAAATCACGGATACACACAATAATTACACGATATTATTATAAAACACACTCACCTTCACAGTTGCACAGCCACTGACACTGCCAAAACACACTTAACTTAACGTAATCACGTTAAAACTTTATTAAAACTCCATTGAACACAGCGACCGACATGTTTCAACACAAAATAGCTGCACGAAATAACGCACACCGCCTATCAACTCCGAACGTCACCCCGTACCACGAGAACCACAGGAAACGAGCATAGCGACAATTTAGCGATAACTCGCTACAAGAACACGACAGATTTATCGATTTTCGAAAGACAGACGCATTTTTGGTACCAGCCACCCTAACCAATAGCGGCGAGCTAAACCCAAACGCATCGCATTGGACGGAACTAGTTTCGAAATTCAAACACGTTCCATGACCCCAAATAACCGTGATCGTTCAAGTACGCGCGAGAATGTTGTTTCCGTCTCACTCTGTCTTATGAAAAAAAAAGCCGGGAGTAAAAGAGACCGTGGCTATTTGTGTTGTCTGATGCGGAAAGAATCTACTTTTGTTTAAGATGACTCAAAAGATTACATACTTTTTCGCTCTGTGCTAGAGTTGATAATGGTTATACAGTTTCACGATTATTAATAACGTGACGTCAACAGTATGGCTGATGGTATAAATTACTTCAGTCTGATAGGCCTTTTTGCGTGTAATAAAAACGTACTTTTATTTTATTTCACCTTTTCAATACTAGGGGACGAGGGCCATGGCACACCCTTTTACACAAAGCATACAGCCAGAAACTTCAAAATGGAATAAAATGGCAACGACTGTTGTTTTTTCCAGCCAGCCATTTCGTTTAGACTGTAGACAAAGGAATTCCCTTATTCTAATTTAGACTTTGACAGCTATTATTAACTAAGTTTCATAATTCATTCTATGCTTTTAGCCATTATTTGCCGTTGAAATGACCTATGTATTTACTCGACGCAATGATCATAAAGGAAGACAATTTCTAGGTTTTGACCAATAGTGCACTTTGATTATCATGTTTTAGTCTATCTATATTATGTCGTTGTTGATATAATTCTAGTACTTAGGTACCTAAGTTAAGTTTTGATTGGTACCTGAGGTTTGGCAGACATAGATTTTCTGAATCTGTGCTTAGAAAGAAGAACAGTTTTTGTGAAAAGACGATTGAGCTCTGTGGCATTTTCTGGGATTTCTATCTATGAAATACGAATACCTAGGTACTGTATTGGTTTGCACAAACTTTATGAATTAGTCGCTACTTTGCGGAGGTCATATCAATGAACTATTAAGCAATTTCTTTTGCTCCCCCGTGTACCTATAGACCTTTATGTTTTGTAGATTCCTTCAAATGAAAAAAAAACAATATTATTTTATTTAACTAGTCGTGTGGTGTCGGTCGAGAGTTACACCATCCCCTCTCTTCCCGTGGGTGTCGTAAGAGGCGAATAAGGGATAAACCGGAGGATGGGCAGCAGCGTCCTCCGCGAACCATCAGGTATAACTGCGGTCGCCAACCCGCCTGCCAAGCGTGGCGACTAAGGCATTTCCCCCCAAGGTACAAGATATAAAATTCATTATCATCATCATCATCATCAGCCGGAAGACGTCCACTGCTGGACAAAGGCCTCCCCCTTAGAACGCCACGATGAACGACAACTCGCCACTTGCATCCACCGTCCTGCAACTCTCACGATGTCAGTCCACCTGGTGGGAGGCCAACGCTTCGTCTTCCGGCTCGTGTTCGCCATTCGAGAACTTTTCTCCCCCAACGGTTATCTGTTCTTCAAGCGATGTGGCCCGCCCATTGCCACTTCAATCTGCATATTTTTCCAGCTATGTCAGTGACTTATTCTTCGACGAATTTCCGTATTCCGGATTTTATCACGCAAAGAAACTCCAAGCATAGCTCTCTCCATAGCTCGTTGCGTGACTCTGAGCCTCTCTCTGAGATATAAAATTAATGAAAATGAATCCACGACATTCAGCCCAGACCCCTAGTCCCCGGTGGCCCTGCTATTCCTGGCTCTGGTAGCGGCCATGGTAACGGCGGGGCAGGGGGTGCTACAGTTAATCTCTGGAGGCCCGGCTGTCGTTAGGCCTCCAACAAGATGGAGCGACGACCTGGTTAAGATCGCGGGATCGCGGTGGATGCGGAAAGCACAAGACCGGTCTGAGTGGAGAGCCTTGGGGGAGGCCTATGTCCAGCAGTGGACGACTTTCGGCTGCCATGATGATATTTAACCCGGGCCGTCAGTTGATTATATTTTACAGTTTTATTTTATTTTTATTTTTAATCATTTTTTCTCTGTTCTTGAAAAGTATGTTGCTGGTATACTTTTGATAGTAACAGAAATATACTAGCAACAATGCAGCCTTACCCGGCTCTAGAGTAAAATTTTACACAGTGGGACGGGCGCAGGCTGAAAATCAGCGCTGCAAGTTTCTTTTGCTCGCAGCTTATGCTGAGCCTGAGCCCATTGCCACACAATTATGTGAAATTGTTTTTTTTTTTACTGTGTACTCTTATTTTATGTGGCAATAAATGATTTTATTATTATTATTATTATTATTATCAGAAAATATTGGTCAAGTATTTTATCTTTTGTCAAAACAAATAAAAAAATTATACTGATGAAGATGAAGCGTGTTAAAGTTCGAGAGCGGGGGCCCGTTACGTCAAGCCGTGTTAAGTGTCGCACAGCGTGACGTCACACGGGTCTTTAACTGGTTAAAATCCATTCATCCATACTAATATCAATAAATGCAAAATTAGTGTGTTTGTATGTTTGTGTGTTTGTCCGTCTTTCACGCCGTAACGGAGCGACGGATCAACGTGATTTTTGGCATAGAGATAGTTTATGGGCCCGAGGAGTGACATTAGGCTACTTTTTATCCCGGAAAAATGCACAGTTCCGGAGGGAACAGCGCGTGATAACCGAATACCACGCAGGTGGAGCCGCGGGCGAAAGCTAGTATAATATACTTTCATCATTTTTCGTTTGGCTGATAAAAGAAAAACTGTGTCTAACGTCTGATACGTATGATAACTTGATAACTGACGGACTAGGTGGGCGAATATTCAGCATTTTTGCAGCGTTGTTTTTGTCATTGGTGTCTTCGCAGGTGTTATTAAAAGGGGTGATGCCCAGTGATGTTTATATGAAAAATGAAAACGACACCGACACTGAATTTAGCGTGATTAAAATTCTTGTGACTTGTCTTTCCGTTGTGCTATATAAACGTGGGACGCTAATGACGTTTGACCGCGCGGTCAAAACGCTCGAATATTTGACCCAGTACTTTTTTTTTAGAAACTAGCCCACTATTTAGGTACTAGTTTAGGTATATTATGCAGGCATCAGCTATAAGATGCCTGTACATGATTAGGTAGCAGGGGAGACCAAGGAGAGTAGGTAGTGACAGCGTCGAATTTTTGAAAACTTATTAACTGCTAGCGAACTCGCAATAGCGCGCGTTTTTTAGTTCAAGTCTCGAGCTAAGAAACGCGCCTTGTTGCGAGCTTCCTAGCAGTTAATAGGTTACTAAAAATCGACGTTGTCACTACTATCCTCTGTCACAACTCTCCTCGGTCTCCTCTACTTAGTTTCATTGGCGTATCTAGGGTTCGGGGTCACGGGATGACCGTAAAAGTAAAAATTTGGAATTGAAATAAAAAATACAAAAAGATTCCAAAAAACCAATCGTTGAGAGCTAGACAATAAAGATGGCGCTAGGTCTCTGCTTAAGTGGCGATGCAAACAGACTGAGATATGTGATGCATAGGGAAATTCGTGTCTGTGCCGTTGACCAGCAGTGGTGTAGCGATATAGCACGTGGCACGGAATGCCGAGGACCTGGGTTCGATTCCCAGTGTTGGTCTTATTTTTCTGGTTTTTGTGTGCATCTATGTTTCGATTTGTATTTTCAATTTAGGTACCCTACGAAAATAATAGCTGCCACAACAGCTCGTCGTCCGCCATGTTTGCCAATCCAGCATGTTCGCCAAGCCTGGGGATGCCGTGTTTGTTGGGTGATTGTGGTCAGTGTTTGCCAAGTGTTTGGTGTTTGTGGCAAACATCAAGCATGTGGAGGCAGCATTAAAAAAAACCGCCTAACAAAATGAGGGTAGTTTCCCAAGACTACTTTGCAACTTACCCTCAATACGGCTCTCTTTATGGTAACGGTGCACTTTACTTAACCGATTAAAACAATGTGACGAGTTTTTTCAATCAAACAAAATGTCGGACTCCGATATCGAGATAAAAAAAATTGCGCCAATGAAACCTGTGAAGAAACCGCCAAAAAGCCCAACCGAAACCATACTGAAAAGTCAAGAGAAGAAAATAACGACTAAATTGATGATACACGAAGCTTTGAATGAACTGAAAACGCGGAAAGGTGTTTCCTCGTATGCTATTAAGAAGTATCTAGAAACGAGATACAACGTTGAGACTGAGAAAGTTAATTATTTGATAAAGAAAACACTGAAATCAGGAGTTGAAGATGGAAGTATAATCCAGCTAAAAGGAATCGGAGCATCAGGGTCTTTCAAACTCGCTCCTGTTAAAGAAAAAGCTAAAAAACCGAAAGCCAAAAAGGAGAAAACTATAGAGAAACCGACGAAGGAAAAGCTAGTCAAAGAAAAGATTGTCAAGGAAAAGACAAAAGCCAAATCTAAGAAGGTTGAGAAGAAGATAGTGAAGAAGGTAACGATTGAAAAGAAAGAAGGCAAGAAAGTTGAGAAGCCGAAGATGGAGAAGAAAAGGAAAATGAAGGAAGTCAAAGAGAAAAAGGTGAAGAAATCCGCAACAGGGACTCCAAGTAAGAAAGCTATGATGAAGAAGAGAAAAAGCATCGGTTCTATTATAAAACCGCCTAAAATGAAGCCTAAAAAGGCGTAGACAATTAGTATTCTTTTAGGTTTAGGAAGTGTTGTTTGTGTTGTGACATTTTGAGCGTTAATTCACGTTTGAAATAATGGGAACCGATTTTTGCTATCAGAAATCGAAAATATATTTCGAAATCGGTCAAAATGTGCTGAAGAATATGAGTGGAGTAGAATGGCTCTAAATAATCTTATGAAAATGTTAGAAATTTAATTTAACTTGCGATTTTATAGCAATAAGTACACAGAACTTTGCCACTTTTGATTCGGTGGTAGGTATTTCAAAATTCATATCTAGAGGCTAATTGCATAATAAAGTCACATGTTACGTGTCCCGTGTTAATATCAATACAAAATTACTAATAAGTACTAAGTAAAACTTCGTTTATTTTAACAATAGAAAAAAGAAGGTAGCAACCGTGCTGTGTATTTTTATTGAAAAACACTTTTGGAAAATGTGTCACCGTAAATATGTCACAATTAAAAGCAATATATATTCTTTTGGTTTCTTAAGTACAATTTTTAAAAGCGTTTTTTAGTAAATAGAATTGTCAATATTGTTTACCCCTCAGAAAAAAAACCATGCTTGTTATTGATCTGAGGTTTATTCTTTTTTAAATGCTTGACATAAACATAAGTATATTTCATCGTACCTACTTTGTTATGTGTCTAATAGGACCCAGGTATTATAAGAAGCGATCGGAAAAAACGCCCGTCATTTTGAAAACGTAACCCTGTTCCGTACAGTAGAGACTTCCTTTATATTAATGAAAAATATTATTAGGTATTTAATTTTTATAAATTTATTATACTTACCAAAATTTATATGTACCTATCTACTGCACGGAACAGGGTTATGTTTTCAAAATAACGTGCGTTTTTCCGACCCTTGATTATAAGACTGTTAATACAATTTTAGCGTGTTGGAAATTATTTTTATTATTACATTTTTTCGTTGATTTTGAATGTTGAACAAAGTGAGAATTTTAATTGAACGGAAATGTTAATAAATCATTTTAAAAAAGTTTTGTTCGTTTTTATTATTTATTTATTTAATAAAACATTACAACATCATTACAGGACATCCAATGCGATAGCGTACCAACATATTATACAATTTAATATATACAAATAAGCTTACTTCAAAGTTGACATAAAGGAATCTTCTATACTACTATAACATAACTACATTTATTTTAGTAACAGTGCAAATTACTAACATAGTTATATTATGATGACATTGTATGCTAACAAAAGTATGGATTCTTTGTGATCTGAATTAAACAATTTTTTTTTAATTGTTTAAACCAGGTAACATACCTAGCTAAGCATTATCAACTTTATGTCTAGACTAGATACCTTGTACCTACTTAAATGAAATAAAAACAAAAGAGAATTAATCGAAAGTTTGTTAACAAGTTGAAGCATTACTTGAACCAACCAAGTCCGAGTCGGACTCGCGCACGAAGGGTTCCGTACAACATTAGACATTAGCAAAAAAAACACGTTTGCTGTATGCCCCCTTACATATTTATTTTATTCTGTTTAAGTATATATTTGTTGTTAAGTATAGCGGCAACAGAAATCCATAATCTGTGAAAATTTCAACTGTAATGTGAAACTTTCGTGATATTCACTTATAATTAAAATAATATTGTAACGGATAACTCACGTCTTAAATTGAGTTTAGCTGGACAAGCTAAACTCGATTTAAGACGTGAGTTATCCGTTATAATATCATTTAATATAATTAAAATATCACAAACGGGACTTTTCACGCTAAACACACGAGTAAAATTTACCTCGACGATTCGACCACATCACGAGGTACTTATTAGTAGTAAGCTAGTGTAAATTTTCGGTTGCAAAATACGTCTCGATCGCGTTCGCGTTAAAATCTCAATTTGTACGGAAACACGACCAGCGCCTCTAGCGGAACGTTTGCGATGTTCGTGTTTCCATACAAATTGAGATTTCAACGCGAAACGCGATCGAGATGTATTTTGTAACCGAAAATTTACACTAACGTCCACTTGTAGGCTTTTTAATCTATTATAAGTAGTCTTAAGTCCTATCAGATCCATACAAGAACTGTCAGTTTAAGCCTTAAATCGAGATTTAAAAAAGCCTACAAGACGTCCTAAGGGTACTGTTCGCCACCCCCTAAGGCCATCGCTGCGAGATTGATGAATATTATTGAAAATATTAATTTTCATCAGTCTGAACTATCAGTCCGTCAGTTTGAGAGAGTACCTAATTCTGTCATCATTCTGACCAAAATGATGGACTGAACTAACGCCAGAATGTGCAAGTAACCAATGCCCGCAAAATATAAATCGAAAACAATTTTTTTAATGACCTTAAAAGAATTTCTTTACTCATCCGCGATCTTATGATAGCTAAGTTTATGCAAGATATGCGTGTTCATGCAGTTCCTCCACCTCCACACTGCAAGAACACACACAAATCACACAAATCCATCTATCACCGCTACTCTACACTGACCCGTTTCGATCTCAACCAGAGCTCATCTTCAGAGCAACACAACCGTATACCATGTTACCAGACGTTAACATCTCACTTCCTCATGTAAATAAAATAAATAAATAAATATCATGGGACATTGACACCAATTGACCTAGTCCCAAACTAAGCAAAGCTTGTACTATGGACACTAGGCAACGGATAAACATACTTATTATATATTTTTATTTTTTTTATTCTACTGGAAGGCAAACGAGCAAGTGGGTCTCCTGGTGGTAAGAGATCACCACCGCCCATAAACATCTGCAACACCAGGGGTATTGCAGATGCGTTGCCAACCTAGAAGCCTAAGATGGAATGCCTCAAGTGCCAGTAATTTCACCGGCTGTCTTACTCTCCACGCCGAAACACAACAGTGCAAGCACTGCTGCTTCACGGCAGGATTAGCGAGCAAGATGGTGGTAGCAATCCGGGCGGGTATATAGATAAATACATACTTAAATACATATAAAACACCCAAGACCCGAGAACAAACATTCGTTTTATTCATACAAATATCTGCCCCGGCCGGGAATCGAACCCGGGACCTCAATCTTCATAGTCAGGTTCTCTAACCACTAGGCCATCCGGTGGTCTAAACGCCAAAAACGCAACTCGACTAAACGCGGTCGTGGTGGTCGGTCGGTATGTGTTGGGTCTATTTTTTTTTTATAAACAAGATATTTGTTTTCTTTTTCGGTAGGTAGAGTCTCACACCTCTCTTTCCTAGTTTAAATGTTGACTTGAAAAACCTGAAGACCTATTTAATGGTATACTTCGTCAGCCCAGAATTCGTTTATCATTGTCCCAAGGGAACTATGAAATTTTCTCGGATAAAACCATATAGGACATAATCGAGATTACTATTGGAGTATTTTTGTATTTTTTTATTACACCTCCAAATTTTTGTTTCTTTAACGATCATCCCAGAATCGAACCCAGGCATTCCGTGCTGCGTGAAAATAATTTCCTTGCTCACCCGCAACCTTATGATAGCTAAGTTTATGCAAGATATCCGTGTTCATGCAGTTCCTCCACCTCCACACTGTAAGAACACACGTCACACAAATCACACAAACCAACACACAAAATGTTAACATCTCATGTGTCTCATGTGTTGGGTCTAACATCTGGTAGCATGGTGCACGGTTTGCTCTGAAGATGAACTCTGGTAGAGTCGAAACGCGTCAGTGTGTTGTGGTGGTAGTGATAGATGGGTTTGTGTATTTTGTGTGTTCTTACAGTGTGGAGGTGGAGGAACTGCATGAACACGCATATTTATAAACTTACTGTCTTAAAGTCGCGGCGCGGGTGAGCAAAGAAATTCTATTAGTTCATTGATATGGACCTCCGCAAATAGTAACGCCTGATTCAATAAATTAT
Source organism: Choristoneura rosaceana (assembly GCA_037349165.1). NCBI lineage: Eukaryota > Metazoa > Arthropoda > Insecta > Lepidoptera > Tortricidae > Choristoneura > Choristoneura rosaceana. The sequence goes on along the minus strand of JAZBNJ010000046.1, from coordinate 7,483,215 downwards.
TCGAAAACAATTTGCTTAAAAGAAATAATAAGTCTTATATAGATAGCTATAAGTACTTATCAAACATTTTGTACCTATCTACACGTAGAACTTTTTTTCAAATAAAAATATTTTTAAAAGAAACAATAACAACAAAATAAAAATAAAAAAACAAAATTCTAAATTGTTGTCACATTATAGTTTTTTCCATGAATGGATGGGATATATCCAGTAGTTAAGTATAGTAGTACGAATAGAATAGGTAAGTAGGTATAGGTAGGTATACTTATATGTAAGTTGTTATACTTATATAATATACTCCTATATACTCTTCTAAAGATAGATAAAGATATATATTAAATATACCTTACCTAACTATACCTACCACTACTTTAGTAGGTAGTATGGGGTTTACCGACAGATTTTATAAACAAGAGCTTTGTTTTTTTTTCGGTAGGTAAAGTCTTTGTACCTCAACTTATAGATTAAATGTTGGCTTGAAAAACCTAAATAAAACCATTATGGTACCTAGGTAGACCTATCATAGTTAATGGTATACTAGCTTTTTCCCGCAACTTCGTCAGCCCAGAATTCGTCTATCATTATCCCAAGGGAACTATGAAATTTTCTCGGATAAAACCATATAGGACATAGCCTTTCGAATCTGAAACTATCGCCCTACTAAATTTCATTTTAATTGGTTCAGCGGTTAATCATGAAGAGGTAATAGACAGAGTTACTTTAACTGCAAGTTATTATTATTAAGGGCCCGTTGTTTGATCAGTAGTTAGGTAAATTGGGTATTTCCACGAGCGTCCCAACCGCTGTCAGTCCCTTGCCTGAGATTTTAAGAATTGGAAGGCAGATTGTTTTTTAATTATGACGTAAATAGCTTCTGTACTCAGGCCAGAATCTATTTCAATACAAAAATCAATGCATATGAATTATTCACTTCTTAATATAAACAGCTAGGGACTGACAGCGGTTGGGACGCTCGTGCAAATACCCAACTATTGTTATTTTTGCCATACATTTTAACTATTAGTTAGTTTAACTAATGATCAAACAACAGGCCCTAAGGGGAGTAGGTTCTTTTTGTCCGACGCAAAAAGTGGGGTGTTATAAGTTTGACCGTTATGTGTGTCTGTGGCCCCGTAGCTCAAACGGGTGAACCTATTTGGATGCGGTCTAGAAATCAGGTTTTCTAACGATGGTTCTTCAAATTGTTTCGTCAAGATCGGTTAGCAGTTTTTGAGATATTGAACTTTGAAGTCGGAGGTTTTCAACTTTTTGTTGGTTAGGTATAGGTTATACTTGTATTGATTTGTTTTATATTATTTTACCTATGTACATTTATTGAATAGATATTGAACGAACCCATCATCCATACTGATATTATAAATGCGAAAGTGTGTTTGTGTGTTTGTCCGTCTTTCACGCCGTAACGGAGCGACGGATCGACGTGATTTTTGGCATAGAGATAGTTTATGGGCCCGAGAGTGACATAGGCCACTTTTTATCCCGGAAAAATGCACAGTTCCTGAGGGACCAGCACGCGATAACCTAATTTCCACGCGGACGAAGTCGCGGGCAAAAGCTAGTCATTCAATAAATTACCTTATCTTATCTTACTATCACATATACAGGGTGATTCCTGGGTCATGAGCAGGAGTGAAAGCGGTGATGGGGACATTCACACTGAGCAACTTCTACTATGGGACCAGCCACGAAATCGCGAAAAAAAAAACATCTAATCAAGAGATAATCGATCGCTAACTATCCGCAATGTATGGAATAGCAGATTTTTTTCTGCCATTTCGGGGCTGGTCCCATAGTAAAAGTTGCTCAGTGTGAATGTCCCCATCACCCCTTTCACTCCTGCTCATGACCCCAGAATCACCCAGTATATAATATACAAGGTCTTAATTAAATAACTGAAAACCAGTATCTGCTCAGAATCGAGAGTAGAATCGATTGGGTAGGTAAGTAGGTACAGTCTCCAGCGCCAATATCTGATGCAACAAGCGTGCAAAAATATCTGACACGTCAATCCGGCCTTACAAATAACAGTCATATCAGATATTTATGCACGCTTGTTGCATCAGATAATGGTGCTGGTGACTGTACACTATGCTTTAATCAAGTCGTGTTTGTGTTTTTTAAATCCCCTTTTTATTGTGCCCAGTCTAAAAGTTACGACTGCAACAGTCACCAATTAAATGTTTTAAAGAGGTTCCATTCTAAAAACGTATTCATTTTATTTATTCACCGTTTGTTAAACAAATTCAGTCAGACAGATCTAAAAATTACACTTGGGATTATGACTACTATTTATTGTCATTTAATGAGTATTTAATGAATATTTAAACAAACGCATTATTCTGATGGTACAAATGAAATAAAAATATCCTAAAAACGTCAAAGTGAGTGTAGAGTTAGAAATGAAGTAGAATTTCTGACTTAGCAAAACAAACGAATATCTATTTAAATAATGGAGGGTATTAAAAAATAAATGCAATTAACTAACTTTAAATGAAAAAATATTTTAGAGTTGTCTGAGGTTTTCAGTTATTCAATTAACGCCTTGTACCTATATAAGTAAGGATAATAAAATAAAATAACACTAGCTTTTGCCTGCTGCTTTGCCCGCGTTCGGTTATGCGCGCTGTGCCCTCGGGAACTGCATTTTTCCGGGATAAAAAGTAGCCTCTGCGGCCCATAAACTATTTCTATGACAAAAACCATGTCGATCCGTCGCTCCGTTTCGACGTGAAAGACGGACAAACATACAAACACACACTTTTGCATTTATAATATTGGTACGGATAAATACGAGTAACCTAATAAAATAAACAGTCGATCAAAGTATAACATAAGTAAGTAATTGCAGATGAAAGTTGTGCAAGTAAGGATTTTATTTATGAATAAAAATAAATGTCATGTATAAATTATCTCCAGATCTTTTTGTAACGCATAATTAGTTGAGTGACGGCCATTTTGGTTGGTTGAAAAGGTTGGTTTACATGTATAACTTACCTAGTTTGCGGCAAGCGTGTTGGGCACCTTTGCGTCAGGAACGATTCGAGGCGGTCTTTCTTAATTATATAAAAATGTTATTTAAGTTAGTTAGTAGTATTTAGTTCATTTATTAATTATTTTGTATTGTGTGTTATTTAATAAAATATAATGTTTATTTTGTTTGTGTTAGGTATACTGTATGTTTATACATACACGAACGTAAGCTAATAAACCATTCTTATCGTTGTTATTCTTGTCTTCCACCACTCGTACAAGGAACTTACTCTAAATTCTATGTTTATTCTTATACTGACACTCGGTTGTGGAACTCCCTATTTGTGTGTCTTGTGCAAGTCTAAAGTTGCGTTTACGTTTGTGGCTACCATGATGAATAGATGACACACACACACACACACACACACACAAACACAAAACACATAAACACATCACGCCTGTATTCCCAAATGGGGTAGGCAGAGCACACGAAACTTTACCGCTTCGGAGACACTTTTAGCAAATTTAGGTTTTAAGTTTGTCAAAAAAACAGTACAATAGTGACAGATTGCTAGCCTGTCGCCTACGGTATACCTTAACCTAACCTAAGTATATTTTGCAGGTGGTAGGACCTTGTGCAAGTCCGCCCGGATTGCTACCACTATCTTGTTCGCTAATCCTGTCGTGAAGCAGCAGTGCTTGCACTGTTGTGTTTCGGCGCGGAGAGTAAGAGAGCCGGTCAAATTACTGGCACTTGAGGTATTCCAACTTAGGCCTCTAGGTTGGCAACGCATTTGCAATACAGTGGTGTTGCAGATGTTTATGGGCGGTGGTGATCTCTTACCACCAGAAGACCCACTTGCTCGTTTGCCTTTCAGTCGAATAAAAAAAAAATATATATATCCTCAGTCGCCTCTTATGACATCCACGGGAGAAATGGAGAGGTGTAATTTTAACCCGACACCACACGGGGTATACATGAATTGATGACAAACAATTTTTTTCTTTATTGTTATATTGCACTTAGTTATAAATTTACTCGCTTGTAGACATTTTGCTCTTTACGCAAGATAATCCCTACTAATATTATAAATGCGAAAGTAACTCTGTCTGTCTGTCTGTCTTTCTGTCTGTCTGTTACGCTTTCACGTCGAAACCGCTGAACCGATTTTGATGAAATTTGGTATAGAGATAGTTTAAGCCCCAAGGATCAACATAGGATACTTTTTATTTCGGTAGAGGGCGCCATCGCGCGATAACCTAGGTCCGCGCAGACGTAGTCGCGGGCATAAGCTAGTCTTTTTATAAATAAATAAAATAAAATGTAAACAAACTTGAGCTGCCAGATTTGGCACATGGGCCAATCAACTTTTCTACCGACACTAATCTGTCCGCGAAATTTTTCAAACAATCGCAGATTTTTGTAAGTATACATTTATTTATTTATAATATGCCGTAAATATGAGAATCTGGCTATCAATTTCATATTTGCGGCTTTTGCTGTTGAAACGCTTGGTCCGTGGGGTCCCGAAGCAAAAACACTTTTTAAATTTTAAAAAAAGAAGCTTGCCCGTTCCATTGGTGACCATAGGGCTGGCTCTTTCCTCGGCCAACGTATTGGCATTGCCATACAACGAGGAAACGCAGCCAGCCTTATGGGCACCCTGCCCAGTAGCAACGACTTGGGCGATATTTTTAAATATAGATTTTTAGGTTTAGAGTAAGTTAGTTTTAGTTCCTTTTTTTATTCATTTCTGTTAATCATTGTATTGTATTGTTTGTTTGTTTATAAATAAAAGGTTTTATCACCTTTATTTATTTATTTTTAATAATATTACATCTATCATTACAGTTACCCAATACGATAGAGTAGCAAACACCTTACATAGGTGTTTTTTCTGAAATTTAATAGACGATGTACATGAATCCTTGCCATCCTACGTAAGTTCAACCTATTAAACCGTGAAATATCTTGTCGGAAGTACGATTTTTTGGTAACGCCAGAGACAATTTTGGTAACGCAGGAGACGCCCAAAGTGTCGGTAAAATAGTTGATTGGCCCACATTCAAGGATTTTAACCATTTTACTTATCTTGTATTGTGATACTAATGAAATACAAATTAAATATAAATATTTAGATAATATAATTGGGAATTTCAACATTTATGACACCAGTTGACCTTGTTTTGTTTACATTTAGTTAATTACTAAACCTTTCAAAAGCTTTATACAAAGTAGCGCCATCTCTTGACAAGTAGCACAAAACTACTAAATACCCAAGCGCGTGGCCATTTTTACATACAAGTTTTTTTTCTCACAATACAATTGAAAGACATGATGTGAACGAGACACACAAATAGGGTTTGCAATTCGAATATTCGAATATTCATATTATTCGAATATCCGACAGAAATGAAATTCGAATTTAGCAGTGTTGTTTATTCGAATAAAACGGATATTTTGAATAGTAAAAAATAAGAATTAAATAATTCTGTATCGTCTTTAATAAAACGATAGAGTCGTACTTTTACTTACATTAAGTACAGGAACGTTCATAATTGAACTCCCAAAACGTTTCGTATAAAAACTCAAGACGGCAAACTTATGACATCGATATATATCGATATTGAATTATTGCTTGTTAGTTGTCACTTTGATTTTCTTTTTTCATTGAGTTTATATTGTTGGACTACTTTACTTTTAAATGAGTTTATCATCATCATCATCATCAGCCAACAGCAGTCCACTGCTCGACATAGGCCTCTTCCATGGCGCGCCACAAAACTGTCTTCAGTCACTTGCATCTACCCGCCGCCAGCGACCCTCTTAAGGTCGTCCGTGCCTCAGGACTCCCTGCGCTATATTTTGCCGTCTGTGGTCTCCATTTGAGGACTCCTCTGCTCCAACGAATCAGGCCTGTCAGGTCTGTCGCAACAGACGTGGCCAGCCCAACGCCACTTCAGAGAACTAATTCTTTGAGAAACGTCGGTGACTTTCGTTCTTTGTCGGATAATGTGATTTCGGATTTTATCCTTCAAAGAAAGCCCTAGCATTGCTATCTCCATAACTCGCTGAACGACCTTGAATTTGTGGATTAGCCCCGCAGTCTTGGTCCACGTTTGGCTCCATAGGTCAAAACTGGTAGGACGCGCTGGTTGATGACTTTCGTTTTTAGGCACTGAGGGATGTCTGACGACAAGATATCCCGAAGTTTCCTGAAACAGCCTAACCCAACTGTATTCATCTATAAGCCTCCTCAAAGTTGTTTGTACTGAGTTGTATAGTCTCACCAAGATATACATACTCAGACACAATTTTGAGTGGAGACACAACACTGACAGGAGGCACGACACAGGGGTTGATTATCTTCTCTGACTTCTGTATAATCTGCCTCTCTGTGTGTATATGGTCTATGGTACTGTAACCTTTACGAAACCCAGCCTGCTCCGGGGGCCGAAAGTCGTCGAATTTTACCGCAAGTCGATTCGTGATCACCCTGGCGAACAGTATGTGGCTCAGAAGCGATATTGGTTCAACAGTACCACCATGCTTCTGTTCCAAGCCTCCGGTGTAGTTAGTGCATTTGTGAGTGACGGAATTGGAAAGCCTCTTAAGCTGTCTGAGTGCAGGTAAGCCACCAGCTTTGAGAAGCTCTGCATTAATACCGTCTTCACCCGGACCTTTCTTATCTTTAAGCTGCCCTAGGGCATTCATAATCACGCTCATTTCGACGTCCGGGATATCTTTAGTATAGTGGTGAGTTAGTGAGGCTTTGATGTTATTTGGATCGAGAAGCAGCATGAGAAGCATACAGATGTCCGTAAAAACTCTCAATCTCGGTGAGGATTTCTGGCTTAGTGGAGACAGTTTGGCCATTTGAATTTTTTACCTTCGTTAGGTTGCTTCTTCCAAGTTGCTGGATAAAGACTTTTGATCTCCGGTTGCGCTCTATTGCCTTCATAATAAAGTGGGTATTGGAAGTACGGGAGATCTCGCCTTATCAGCTTTCCCACCTTCTTGGAGAGCATTATTTCATTTAATTTCACAAAATATTCATATTATCCGAAAAATTCGAATAATTCGAATATCGAAATCGAACTATTCATTTTATTCGAATATAAAATAAGGTTCGAATATTGCAAACCCTACACACAAACATCCTGTATCTGCTTATGTCTTAATTCGAGGTACCTACTGAATATAAATATTTAATCCCTACTAATATTACAAATGCGAAAGTAACTCTGTCTGTTACGCTTTCACGTCGAAACCACTGAACCGATTTTGATGAAATTTAGTACATAGGTAGTTTGAACCCCAAGGATCAACATAGGATACCTTTTATTTCGGTAGAGGGCGCCACCGCGCGATAACCTAAATCCGCGCAGACGAAGTCGCGGGCATAAGCTAGTCACTTAACTAAAACCGGCCAAGAGCGTGTCGGACACGCCCAAATAGGGGTTCCTAAGCCATCACGAAAAAATTAAGTATTTTTCTAAGGATTTCGTATTTTATACAGAACTAGCTTATGCCCGCGACTTCGTCTGCGCGGACCTAGGTTATCGCGCGGTGGCGCCCTCTACCGGAATAAAAAGTATCCTATGTTGATCCTTGGGGCTTAAACTATCTCTATACCAAATTTCATTAAAATTGGTTCAGCGGTTTCGACGTGAAAGCGTAACAGACAGACAGACAGAGTTACTTTCGCATTTATAATATTAGTAGGGATCTTCCAGGTTTAGGAATATTTTATACCTTAGGCTGCTATTTACTCTTAAAATACTAATAATTCTCAAGCAAACTTAGCTGTTATAGTTTTCCTTGAAAGTTTGATATACAAGTACTACCATCCTGATTTTTTTCAAATCTTTCCACCCACCGGTTTAGATTTTAAAGGGAGGGGGACGCCCGATTTTCGTTTAATATTTCTGAAACTGTTAATATTTTAGGTTTTTTTACAAAACTAACCTAACCTAATCTAAAGGGTTCTACACGATGGCCCTGAAATAAATGCTGAAATATTTACAGTTTGCGAAATGAAACCGGTCGCCAAACGTTACGTTGCGAAAAGGTAAAGTACAATTCAATAGAATCTAACAATTTTCTACACATTTAACACACCCTAACGTGGGCACGCTTGATTATATATGTCCCTGTTGTTGCAATTATCATCTATAAGGAATCAAAAAATAATAATAGTCACATCACAAAGCCTTAGGCAGCCCGGTGTTCATATTATTAGGCTGGAAGTGTCTACAGGATTGTTAGATTATATTGAATAGTGGGTACCTTTTTTGAAGGCTAGATCAGCGCCTGGCTGACGCGGGTGCAGGTGTGTGTACCATCCAGTCAAATATATGTGGTCTTCCACTCTATAGTTGATAATCGTTTGCATTTCTCAGCTGTTTTTCATAAAGTCCCACTAAGAGCTTTACTGGGATATTAGGGATTACGCTATCCTGTCGCGCACGCGTACGCACACACACACATACACACACACACACACACACACACACACTTTTATATTATTTTTATGTTTATTTTATTTTTAATCCGTATTTATTTCTTTTTAACTTGTATACTTCACATGAATAATAATAATTTTCCTAAGGGCGAATATTCAGCGTTCTTGCAGCGTTTTTTTGTCATTGGTGTCTGCGGCCAACATGGTCAGCCCAGTCCCACTTCAGCTTAGATATATTATATTCTCTGTGGCTTAGACCACGGACTTAGACACATAATTATGCAGGTTACTACCTTTTTCCTCCAATTCATGGTTTGGTTTTTGCAAGTGGTAGGACCTTGTGCAAGGTTCGCCCGGATTGCTACCACCATCTTTCTCGTTAATCCTGCCGTGAAGCAGCAGTGGTTGCACTGTTGTTTTGGCGTGGAGAGTAAGACAACCGGTGAAATTACTGGCATTTGGGGTATCCCATCTTAGGCCTCTAGGTTGGCAACGCATCTGCTATCCCCTGCCTGGTGTTGCAAGTGTCTATGGCCGGTGGTGATCTTTTACCTTCAGGAGACCCACTTGCTCGTTTGCCATCTACCTACATCAGTATTCGAGTTGTGGATCGCTCGCAGTCATTTAATACGCGAGTGAAAGGGATGGTGCCATACGAACTTCGATTTGAGAGTTTCCTATACTTTCTGTCATCATCTATTCACAAGGTTTCGGAATCAAACAAAACAAAGTTCAGTACAAAAATGCATTTATTTATCACTTACAAAATATCTATTATTAAATACAAAATGTACAAGCGTTTTAAACTTAAAATCTATTTAAAATATAAACATAAAGGTTACCATTTTATTCGTAACTCTTTAAAACTATTTTTGTCAGTTTTAAAATGCAACAATAAAGACATCGATAAAATATACAAAGTCGCGATAAAAAAAAATGTTCGGTCGAATATTTGTTCCGTATAATTTTCGTGGGCACATTTTTGTTGTCATGAGAAAAGATTCTATTACACTTTTCATGTTACCCAGTAAAAGTACAAAACGTCTATAAAATAATGGAAAATGTCATCAAATCCTAGTTTATTTGTAAAAAAATACCACGAAAATTTAGACTTTTTTTCGAATGACACTCTTTCCCGGCCCGGATAATACCGACATGTAAATACCGTCCCTGTTTTTTGTGTACACGCCCATAGAAATTGACAGGAGCTTCTATGAGCGTGTACACGAAAAACAGGGCCGGTATTTGCATGTAGGTATTATCCGGGCCGGGAAAGAGTGTCACCCTTTTTTTCTACAGAATTTGTAGATAATTCCGATATCATAATCTTTAAACAAATTTCAATACTAACAAAATGTAGTTACATTTTACAGATATGAAATCCAATACTCATTCATTATAGTGCAGACTCACACAATAATTTCAAGAAAAATCCGTATTATTTATTTAATCGGGCGCGTATGTGAATATCGAAAATTGAAATATCGATGGTGAAAGTATTGACGGTCAAAATATCGAACCTTCTAACCTCAACTACATTCGATGTTTTGACCGTCGACTTTTTAACATTAGACATATTAATTTTCGATATTCAGATAAGTCCCCAATTCATTCTAATGTCGAAGTTTTTCTATTTTATGCTTAAATTATTTTTTATAAATTTCTGTCAAACATAATCTCTAACAAATAAACAATGCAAGTTTAATAAAATCATGCAAAAACGGATTTGCTGATTGATTAAAATAAATATAAAAATGTAGAACCTAATTTACATTAATTGTTCAAATTAACATTAATTGTACAAATTAACTAGACCCAAATTAACTCGTTTACCTTTAGTTGGCCGAATTTCATTTGCCCGAATTTCACTTGCCATACCAACGTTTGCCATAAAATATATAGAACCGGGCTGTTTTCAGGATTTTTTAAACGTCATCATATAGAATGCAGTAGGTTAGGTTAGGTTAGTTTAATATCAACTCCGAAGAAATAAATTACTTTATGGCAAATGAAAATTCTAGAAAACGATACATTCGGGCATATGAAATTCGGTCAAACTATACAGAACCAAATTAACTATATGTTACACAAGTTCAAAAATGGATCAAATCTCTCAGAGCTTCATACGACAATAAAGAATGCGACATTTTTTAATTGTTTACTAAGTTTAGATTTAAAATAAAAATGCACTACAATAAAATTTAGGTCTTAGAGATAGTAAAACTGAAATTACCCTAGGTTATATAATTATTTACGTAAACAGTATTCCTCGGAATAACAATAGACAATATAAACAATGAGTCCTTTAAAATAATACAATTAAAAACAGCTTTGGTACAAATATATTTCAGTTAATTTTCTTTGAACCAAAATTTCAGATTTCACATGTCAGTTTAAAATGACTAAAGGAAAATATTTGTATAAAAAAATGCCCAATAAAATCCGATTAGGAAAATAAAATACTTTGTGTCGTCCACTTTACTACATATATGAAACTTACAAATACATATATTGTTGTATTTTATATCATCTGTTTTCTGCAAGTCCGTATACGTCAAGTTTACGATTCAAAAGATCGATTCAAAGTGAAAAATCGTGTAACCCTACCTCAAATCCTTTTCTAAATTTACTACTGATAAACGAACGCTTCTCTTTATCCCGGGAAAGTCCCTAATTCCCGCCGGACGCAAACAATACCGTAGAAAACAGCTAATATGAAATAATGAATGCGCGACACGGAAAAATACGTGTTTCCCGAGAGAGCAATAAATTTACTTAAAATAGACCCTTGGCTCTCGATTCTGCCGCGAATTTCCTGACGTGAACTATGTAGTCCAACATTACCGTAGCAAATGCCGCATCCAACACGAACTGAGGTATTTTACCTGAAAAATTATAATAAATTAAATGAAGAAGAGCGTGACTTTTAGAAGAGTTTTATAAGAACGCGAACGTTTTTATAACCAAAATAAACCGGTTTATTCGACGAGTGACAGCTGACCGGCCAGCGGCGGGGGGCGACGTTTATCCTGCGCCGGAATAAACCGGTTTTTACTGTTCCAAACCGGTTAATTATACAAGAAATTAATGGAAATGTTCTCTTAAAAACCGGTTTCAAAATAACGGTTTCGCGAACGAAACCAAAATGAAAAGGTTTTGCGCCAAGTACATGATAACGGTTTGGAAATTTAACCGGTATCCGAGCCTTGGTGCAATCTTTATGGCCGGATACTGTACTAATTTATTGAATCAGGCGTTACTTTGCGGAGGTCCATATCAATGAACTAAAAGAATTTCCTTGCTCACCCGCGACCTTACGATAGCTAAGCTTATGCAAAATATGCGTGTTCATGCAGTTCCTCCCCCTCCACACTGTAAGAACACACACAAATTACACAAACCCATCTATCACCACCACCACATCACACTGACGCGTTTCGAACTCAACCAGAGCTCATCTTCAGAGTAACAACTAACAACTGGTAGCATGGTGTACGGTTGTATAACTGTATGAACACGCATATTTTGCATAAGCTTGGCTATCGTAAGTAGAGCATGAATACCGGTATTCGATAATACCGAAAAATCGGAATATCGGAGCAAAATTCCGATATTGGCAAAACCGGTATTGACATTGTATAATACCGGTATTTCGATATTGATCTCTAAATACCAATTATTTTGTTATTAAATAGAGTATTACAGTCGCAAGACTCAAAAGTTGCAAGTCGCAAATGCATTAATACTTATTTAATTAATATAATCTTAGACATCTTCGAAATAATCTTAGCTACCTACTCGTACTTAAGATTGTCGGAACCGGAAAGGTTTTGGAAGTGCGAAACTCATTCATTTTACTTTAATAATATGAATATCGAAATACCGGAATACCGGTATTTGAATTTTCGGTATTGAAAAAATACCGGTATTGCAAAAAACGTCCGATATTAGATGCTCTAATCCTGAGGTCGCGGGTGAGCAAGGAAATTCTTTTAGTTCATTGGGTACTATACTTACCTTTGAGGTCGCAGCACATGAGCCATTGGAACTGCGTCTGCAAGGTCTCGGTCCCGTCCGCAGCACGGACCTTGGCTGGTTTGAGGCACCAGCACCCCACTTTGTTGTGACCCCTGCCGTACAAAATTCGAACGTTAAATTCGGGGTAAGGTCATTCATTGGAAGTGAAAAGACAAATCCCATTTATTCACTATCCCGTGGGATTTTCGGAAAATCCTAAAAACTGTTTTTAGCTGTTATTATTACCCTACTAAGTAGGGCCTACTTGAATGCCAAATTTGAAGTTTCTAATAATTATAGTTACGGAAATAGTGAAAATAAAAGGTTTAAAGTGAAAATATAAATCCCATTTATTCCGTATCCCGTGGAAAATTCTAAAAATTTTTTCTTAGTACGCGTCTACACCTATCAAGCAATATATATTCCAAATTTCAAGTTTCTAGGCTCAGCGGTTTGGGGTGTGCGTTGATCTATAAGTCAGTCAGTCAGTTTCTTCTTTATATATATATAGATGATCGATTGCGATGGAAGGCTGAATGATTTTCAATTCGATCATACATATTGCCTTGAGATGGTTTTTCTTTAAACTCTAACACCACGAAAGTTAATATTTTTTTTACTATTTGTTTTTTAATAAAGAAAAACGTTTATTCGTTACATTTTGCAAGTTTTTAACAGATAGAGACGAATAAATTAATAGAACTAGAGACGAGTCTAATCCCTACTAATATTATGATTGCGAAAGTAACTCTGTCTGTCTGTTACGCTTTCACGTCGAAACCGCTGAACCGATTTTGATGAAATTTGGTATAGAGGTCCGCGCAGACGAAGTCACGGGCATAAGTTAGTTGTTGTATAAATGTTAGTTCATAATATTCATAGTTTTACTGACCTGACTATATCTCTATGAGGTGGGTATCCAGGTACATTGACACTGACTCCGCTGCTGATGTAGCAGTAAGGATCACTTTCCACCACGTGGCCCTGTAATCGAGAAATAAGGTAAGGGTAACCAGGCGTTCAATATTCAAAAACTTTCGGAAAACACAACTGTCGATGAACTGAGCTGTCGATGAAAAACATATTCTGCGAAATGAAAATGCCGAAGGATCGATTAGTGAAAATACCATTCAGTGGCAACTGTATCTGTGTTCCTGCATATAGGTCAAATTAAAGTTTAGATTACTTGATTTCATTTGAGCTGTTGTTTACTGTTACAGTAATTGTATTTAAAAATTCAGCACACTACACTATATTTTTATACATCGTTTTCACTTCGTAGAATTTGTTTTTCGTCGAATGTTCGGTTCAACGACAGTTGTATGGTATGAATGCTTTCAAGCTCTGAAAGAATAGACTTAGCTCCGCGATGTAGACAGTAAGCTGTTACTAAAAATATTCGGTAGGTTAGATGTAGTATTCAGAAGTCAATCACTTTTAACCCGTAGTGACCTAGTGGTTTGACCTTTCGCCTCTCAAGCGAAGGGTCGTGGGTTCAAACCCCGGCTCGCACCTCTGAATTTTTCGAAATTCGTGTGCGATTACATTCGTAATTTAACAAGAGCTTTACGGTTAAGAAAAACATCGTGAGGAAACCTGCACTAACCTTCGAAGTAATGCAATGGGGTGTGTTAAGTTCCCAGCCCGCACTAGGCCCGCGTGGGAACTACAACCCAAGTCCTCTCATTCAGAGAGGCAGGCCTCCTCTCTGCAGTACGCCCCTGCAGTGGGGCATATATAGGTCAAAATGACTAATTTTAAATCTTCTCAACCTATTGATAGCTCCGCACACACGTTAAATATACTTAAATATGGGTGACCTTAGCCTCTGGACAAATACGAATACTACTGGCTTAGCAAGATATTTAAAACGAAACTGCAAAGTATCGTAACAATCTGTCCAATATTTACCGAAAAACTAACGATTTTCAACATCGATATTTCGATTTTCACTGTGTATTTGGATGATTTGATTTTACAGATTTTTTTTCTTGTCCAATTAAGCAAATAACTATTTTAAGATATTGCTAAGTATCAGTCTTATCCATGGCTTTATTATTTGTCCACAGTGATTCGATTTTTGGCATTCGAACATGGCGGATGTAGACAATATCTAATTTAGCTATTTCTGTTTCTTTGGCTAGTTGAAGTATTATTTGTCCACAGTGATTCGATTTTTGGCATTCGAACATGGCGGATGTAGACAATATCTAATTTAGCTATTTCTGTTTCTTTGGCTAGTTGAAGTATAATTTAGATAATGTTTTATGCGGCGATTAACCTTAACAGTGAACAGTGATCACAAAATTCTATATCGCTCTCGTGTCTGACATTTTTTAATGCGCAAGTTGTCTCCACGTGGTTTCTGGAATTTTACTATCGAGTTGCAAAAACTACAATCACGGTACAACGTCCCTCTCAAAGAGAGTACTTTGACACTGGCGAAATTGTCCTATTAATTAGGACAGAAAGCCATATTTTAAAAGAGAAGAAGAAGATTTGTCCATAGGCTAAGGTCACCTTGTATAAAGACCTCTATCTTCATCTAGATACCTCTTTGCTGAGCGCGGCGCAGCGACGCAGTATGACAAAGTCCCTCGGCGCTATGATGCCCTTCCCCCCTCCAGCCGTCACCTGGTACGACAGGTCAATGCCCGGCGATATCTCCTGCAACCACAAACATAATTATCATATTTTTTATGTACAATGTAGAGTTACAATACATACATATTTATATAAAATCACGCCTCTTTCCCAACGGGGTAGGCAGAGACTACATCCTTCCATTTGCTACGATGTGACTTGATTTGAACCAGTGTTTTTTTAATGTATCAAGAAGACTGAGAGAGTGTACTGACTGAAGTAATTGTAAATTGTATTTTCCTTTTATATTATACTAGCTTATGCCCGCGACTTCGTCTGCGCGGACCTAGGTTATCGCGCGGTGGCGCCCTCTACCAGAATAAAAAGTATCCTATGTTAATCCTTGGGGCTTAAACTATCTCTATAACAAATTTCATCAAAATTGGTTCAGCGGTTTCGACGTGAAAGCGTAACCAGACAGACAGACAGACAGAGTTACTTTCACATTTATAATATTAGTAGGGATTTTTATTTTGTAACCACACGCCTGTTATTTCTCCGACCGGCTAGCCGGTTACAACCTCAACTCTAGTGGCACTACCTACAGCATACATAACATAGTATTCACGATCATGAAACAGTAACAATCCCCTCACCTTGATGAGCTCGCTCTTCAGTATGGTAGGGTTCCAATCCGGCAGCTTGGTGACGTTGTCCTTGAACTCCTTGAAGAGGAACTCCGGGGGGCAGTCCACCAGACCCTGCAACAGGCTTTCATGACTAACGGACTAGTAACTTGGTATGACGGGACCTTGGAAAAAATCCGGGAAAAATGTTCCGGAACATAAAGTAGCCTAAATTAAGATTGGTTTTTGGCATCTTTATTTTTTAAAATTTTTTGTTCCAAATTTTTTGTTTTTACTTTTACGGCTATCCCGTAAAACCTATGTATATCGAAAATACAAACTGAAATATAGATGCACAGAAAAACAACCTGACCTGGACCTGGGTTCGATTCCCCGCGCTGGTCTTATTTTTCTGGTTTTTCTGTGTATCTATACTTCAGTTATGATGAAACTGAGACAGCAGGCGCGGTCTGTGGGGATGGTGCACGCACGCACGCACGCACGCACGCACGCACGCACGCACGCACGCACGCACACACACACACACACACACACACACACACGTCCAATATTACTTATCGTTGCAACACACACATATATAACTAGTGTTTACCCGCGGCTTCGCACACGTAAATCATTAGGTCCAGCAGGTGAATTTAAAAATCCGGGATTTTCAAAAATTCCTGTGGGAATTTCCGAAAGTGAAATCGTTGTTTCCATTGACGTTACATTAAAAACAATCATGGTCAAATTTCATGACTCTAAGCCCAGCTGTTATTAGTTCGAGGTTTTATCCCTATCCCGTGGGAATATCGGGATAAAAAGTATTCTATGTTTTAATCCTGGTTATAAACTAACTTTTGACAAAATTCCATCCTAATCCGTCCAGCCGTTTCAGCGTGAAGGAGTAACAAACATATTCACTCACTCACTCACAAACTTTCACATTTATAATACTAGTAATACTAGTAATATTGCACTTTCTCCTAAAGTAAAATTCAATAGAATCTAACAATTTTCTACACATTTAACACACCCTGACGTGGGCATGCTTGATTATATATGTCCCTGCCCTGTTGTTGCAATTATCGTCTAAAAGAAATAAAAAAATAATAATAGTCACATCACAAAGCCTTAGGCAGCCCGGTGTTCATATTAGAAGGCTGGAAGTGTCTACAGGATTGTTAGATTTTATTGAATTGGAGTATAATTTGTTTGTGTTTTTTCTATCAACTTATTTAAGGAAACTTAATTAAAGGTAAGGTCAACCGGTACTAGTACTATGTGATCGGATTGGTACTAAAATCATTTGCCGGTAAGTAAGCTAAGCGTCCGCGTCGGAGTAAACTGTTAAGTCTCCTAAAGGGGTTACCCATGTTTTACCAAAAAATGTTTGACAAATTATCACTTCCCAAAAATTTTTTCGTAGAATTTCATTTGCCAAATAATCGTTTGCCAAATTGACACTTGACAAATAATTATTACGCGAACCTAATGTTTGGCATGTTCATGTTTAGCAATATCTCGTTTGCCAAATATTACTTTGACCAAATTTCATTTAGTCAAATATGTTAGTTGGCATAATATGTTATCGTGGCTGCTATAAAAAAAGAGTCGCTTCTGGTCCGAACCGTCTTGCTCGCTCGCAGAAATTTTATTTCATTGTCTAATGTTTTTTTGCCTTATTAAAGCATTTGCTAAATGACCAAATGCCATAATGTAATTTTTCGTAATAATATTTTGTCGAGTGAAAATTTGACGTAATGAAAATATTCGTATTAAAATTGTGCCAAAGTTTGCATTGCCAAACAAAAAGTTGCTAAAAATTGTTTGGGAAATGAAATTTGACCAAAATAAATTTGGTAAAACGGCAGGATCCCCTCCTAAAGTGTCGGAGTGTGCATACTTCTCTTTTACTCCCCACCCTGGGCACTCACCGTGAACCGGTAGACCTTTCCGAAGCCATCCGTCTGCGTGACTTCCACCACGTCTCCCTTCGTGGACCCTCGCTTCTCCAGCTTCCAGTTGGGCAGGGTGACAACACGGAAGGCATTCTGCATGCTCTCCTCAGCTAGATGCTTGTATTCGTCTATCTGTTGGCAAGATATAAGTTCTAGTGATTATGAAACATAATATATCCACCTCCACACTGTGAGAAGCCAACTATCACCAACACTGGCGGGTTTCGAACACAACTAGAATTCAAACACATTATTTTTAACACAGTAGGTTCGCTATTTCAAGGGATCGCTAATGCGGATCGGAATTATTCCCAAATATCCCTGTCCATGATATAATCATTAACGAACTAAAAGAATTTCCTTGCTCACCCGCGACCTTACGATAGCCAAGCTTATGCAAAATATGCGTGTTCATGCAGTTACTCCACCTCCACTTCCAGTGGTAAGAACACACACAAATCCATCTATCACCACCACCACAACACACTGACTCGTTTCGAACTCAACCAGAGCTCATCTTCAGAGTAACACAACCGTACACCATGCTACTGACTCGAACAACTGTATGAACACGCATACATAAGCTTAGCTATCGTAAGGTCGCGGGTGAGCAAGGACATTCTTTTAGTTCATTGATATGAACCTCCGCAAAGTAACGACCGATTCAATAAATTATTTAAGACTTTTTAAGAGTTTCATCACAGATTAGATATACCTTACTCATTATTTCGACACGTTCGTTATTCATACTCATACTCATACTCATTTATTGGTAATAATTATTACATGTCATGTTTGTTAAATTATTCTAATATATAAATTATTATTACAAGCTACTTAATTTAATAATATTATTATTATTCATATTTGTCTAGAGAGTGGAGACATAATTTGGTTGTATTTAGCATAGATGTGTAGGTAATCATATTATTTATAAGATAACGTACTATAATTAGGTAGGTTATATATATATTGAATTTTTATTTCGAACGATTTCTCATCTTATTTCTAATCTATAATCTATATACATAAAGGTTCTTGTTGAATTATGAATCCATCGTTCACTCATTCAATGAACAGTTGTATAGTTATCGCACAAAGTTTATCCTTTTAGACGGTAGAGTTAATTTTTTTCGTCATCATCATTATGATACAGGCAGCGATATTTATATAATAAAGTAGGTAGATATGTTATTAATGCACGGAAAATTTATCGTAACACTGAGGAACCTTTGTATTTGGGGTATATAATGCACAACAAGTATGGTCTGCTTCAGCTTATAATCCAGGGGAAGATACAAGGCCGCAGACCTGGCCGTAAACGTACCTCCTGGGTAAGGAACCTTAGAGACTGGTTCGGAATGAGTACCAGATCCCTCTTTCGAGCGAGTCTCTAAGTTTAGGATAGCCGATAGCCTTAATGATCGCTGACCTCCGATAGGAGAGGGCACCGGAAGAAGAAGAAGTCGTAATTGGTCTCTAACCTCACATTGTGACTTTGAAGAAAAGGATGGTTTGAGATCCTATACCACGCGCCATATAAATCTGCCTAAAAGTTCATTACTTAATACTCAGTTTTGACGCATTTTTGAGATAATTTTTTATGCGACGTCTTTACGTTACTCCCGGATTGTGTTCGAATCGCTCAACGGTATAGTGCCTATTCAATTATTTGAATTATACCTTTATAGTTTATGTGGTACTAGACGTGGCAATGAACTATTAGGCAAAGTTAGGCGGCGGAAGGTATAGGAAGGTAGTTTTTATTCCGGAAAATTGTTAGTTCTCGCGGTAAACAAATTTTCCACACAAAGAGTCGCGGGCAAAAGCTGTTAAGTATTAAAATGCAAAAGAAATCTTTGTCACTATTTAAACCTATGCTTAAGGAGCACTATCTGTCATCGTGTAATAATTAGCTTTATGATAATTTATTTATTTGTTGCTGTTTATCTCACTGCCTATATTTATTTTAGACGTACCTATATTATATGTACGATATATTTACGTATGTTTTTTTTATTCGACTGGATGGCAAACGAGCAAGTGGGTCTCGTAATGGTAAGAGATCACCACCGCCCATAAACATCTGCAACACCAGGGATATTGTAGATGTGTTGCCAACTCAGAGGTCTAAGTGGGATACCTCAAGTGCCAGTAATTTCGCCGAATGTCTTACTCTCCACGCCGAAACACGACAGTGCAAGCACTGCTGCTTCACGGCAGGATTAGCGAGCAAGATGGTGAAGATGATAGATGGTGGTGGTGTATTCGTAGATGTATTTCTTTTGTGTTTTAATTTTCTGATCTACTTTTGAAGCACCACCTGTTGAAAACGAATCCTTCCTTCTTTCTGTAAAATAGATTACCTGGAAGAGATCGTTCCTAAGCGATAAGGCCGCATATTGATTACCTTGTAATTTTTTCTCTGTGTATCTGTTTTCTGTATCGCTTACTATTTCTGGTGTACAATAAAGAGTCTTTGTATTGTATTGAATATGTCTGTCTGTTACTTTTCACGCTTAAACCGCTAACCAATTTAGTCGAAATTTACTGAAAATAGTTTGAGTTGAGACCCTTTATTATATGCTAGCTTTTGCCCGCGGCTCCGCCCGCGTGGTCTTCAGTTATCGCGCGCTGTTCCCTCGGGTATTGTGCATTTTTCCGTGATAAAAAGTAGCCTATGTCACTCTCAGGCCCATAAACTATCTCTATGCCAAAAATCACGTCGATCCGTCGCTCCGTTACGGCGTGAAAGACGGACAAACATACAAACACACAAACACATTCGCATTTATAATATTAGTATGGATTGTGACGCATTAGCCCCGGTTGACCTTAGCAAACTTGTTATAGCAAAATGTAGTTTTTGTCTGTAGGTATCCGGCAAAGACTAATGTCAAAGAGCGGTCATTCTTATAAATGAGTACCTATTATTTTGCATTTTTTAACCCCCGACGCAAAAGAAAGAAAGAAAGAAGACATTTATTCACTAACACAAAAGACACATATATACAGCAAAATTTACACAAATGAACCAAAAAAAATAATAAAGAAATAATAAAAATAAATCGCACATGAAATATAAACACTATTTTGTGTAAAGAGTACAAAAAGAGTACTGTTATAAGTTTGACCGCTATGTGTGTATGTGTTTGTCTGTTTGAGCCACCGTAGGTCTTAAACGGGTGGACCGATTTGATTGCGTTTTTTTTTTTAAATTGAAAGCAGGTTTTCTAGCGATGATTCTTAGACATCTTTTATTAAAATCGGTTCAGCCGTTTTGCAGATATTGAACTTTGAAGTGACAAAGTCGGGGGTTTTCCAACTTTTTGTTGGTTAGGTTATTCTTTTTTTTTATTCGACTGGAAGGCAAACGAGCAAGTGGGTCTAATGGTGGTAAGAGATCACCACCGCCCATAAACATCTGCAACACCAGGGGTATTGCAGATGCGTTGCCAACCTAGAGGCCTAAGTTGGAATACCTTAAGAGCCAGTAATTTCACGATGGTTTCATTCATGATGGTTTCAGTATAATTTAATTTATTACAATAGTACTAAAAACTATCCGATATAGATTTGTCAAAGTTATAAGATAAAGATAAGTTAACGTTATGTATTATCTTGGGTTGGGTCGTGGTTTGCGACGACCTGAAGGGCTACTCCGAAACACGAAATTCGAAGTTCGTATCATACCGTCCCTCTCTCTCTCGTATTAAATAACATAAGCGTAGGCGGGACGGTACGATACGAACTTTGGTTTTCGAATTTCGTGGTAGCCTTGCTGGTTAAGATCGCGGGATCACGGTGGATGCGGAAAGCACAAGACCGGTCTGAGTGGAGAGCCTTGGGGGAGGCCTATGTCCAGCAGTGGACGTTTTTCGGTTGACATGATGATGATGACGATTATATTGAATACTAGCTGTTGCCCGCGGCTTCACCCGCGGCTTCGCCCCCGTTGTATTTTTTATGTATTTTCTTCCATAAAAACCTTCTCATGACAGTAACAAACACAATAAAAAAAGAATTAGCGAAATCGGACCAGTCGTTCCCGCAGTTATGCGCTTACCAACACATTTTGAGATTCATTTTTATATTATAGAAGATATTAATATGAATACCCAAGTTTAACAAGCATTTTAGGCGTCCTTGCTTTTAATTGTCTTTAGTTTTCAAAACTTATAGAAAAAATAGTTTTTTAACCTTTTCGCTGCCACGTCAAATACAGGTATTCCCTTGACTTGTCTAAAAACGTTTTGCATAATTTCACTTTGTCTAACAACTTTTAATATAATGAATAGTTTGTCTAAATTCAATTTGTATAATTTCATTATATATAATTTTTATTTTGTCGAATTTTCATTTTAACTAAATGATCATTTGCATAATTCTTCTTTTGTCGAATATTATTTTATCGAAAACTCACTTTGTCGATTCTTATTTTACCTAATCATCATATAGCCGAATAACGTTTTAACTAATATGATTTGGCATAACTCTTATTTTGTCGAATATTATTTTATCGAAAACTCACTTTGTCGATTCTTATTTTACCTAATCATCATATAGCCGAATAACGTTTTAACTAATATGATTTTGCATAACTCTTATATTGTCGAATATTATTTTGACGAATACAATAACTATAGAAATTCTAATCACATAGATTAAGTTAGGTTAGAATTACGACATTTGATTTATGCGAGCGAGCGAAGCGAGCGAGCAAGACGGTCCAGAGCAGAAGCGATACGGATAGGTTAGGTTCAGAAGGCTAAGGCGGAAGCGAAGCGGAGCGGAGCGGAGCGTAGCTCCCGCCTTAGCCTTCGATGTTAGGTTTTTTTTTATAGCAGCCCAGATAATTAAGATAATAGATAGATAAGTAATAGAAAAAAGTAAAACTAGGCAACATGTAAGACAGATATGTTAATCAAACATTATGCAAAACAAGTTTATACAAAGTGACATTATGCAACAGGTACTTTAGGCAAAATATAATTATGTCAGTCAAACATTATATTAAATAAGAATATACAAAATGAAATTATGCAACATGTACGTTAGGCAAAATATAATTATGTCAATCAAACATTATGCGAAGTAAGTTTATATGAAATAAAAATTATGCAACATGTACATTAGGCAAAACGTAATTATGTCATTTGAACATTATACAATATAAGTTTATACAAATTGAAAATTAGATCACTTAAAATTAGGCAAAACAAAATTATGTAAAGTAAGTCGTATGTAAAATGACTTTCAGTAAAATGAAAATTAGGTAAAATGAAACATTAGGTTAAGTGATATTAGGTAATCTAAAATTAGGCAAAGTGAAAATAGGCAAAAAGTTGTTATGCAAAACAAGGTACAACCTCAAATACAAAAGGCATCACCCATACGCCAAGCTTAAGCTTCTAGATGAGGGCTACACTCTACACTGCTTAAGTGGCTATATAAGTAACAAACAAGCTGACTTATGTGGTGCATAGGGAAAATTCGTGTCTGTACCGTTGTCCAACAGAGGACGTCTTTCGGCTGACATGATGATGATGACCTGATAAATTATATAAGTCGTAGGCGTGGAAAAGGTTAAAAATACTTAAACATATATAAAACACCCAAGAACCGAGAACAAACATTCGTATTATTCATACAAATATCTGCCCCGGCCGGGAACCGAACATGGGACCTCAAGCTTCATAGTCAGGTTCTCTAACCACTAAGCCATCCAGCCGTCTGAATATTTTTTTTATTCGACTGGAAGGCAAACAAGGGCAAGCAAGTGGGTCTCCTGATGGTAAGAGATCACCACCGCCCATAAACATCTGCAACACCAGGGGTATTGCGGATGCGTTGCCAACCTAGAGGCCTAAGTTGGAATACCTCAAGTGAGTCAAGTGCCAGCAATATACAAGAAACTTGTTTTTTTTTTGGCATTTTTTGGTTGCTAGGCGGCTTAGGTGACAGCCTGCAGTTGCTAGGGGCTAGTTGCTTCGTTTTGAAGAGTACTTTGGTAACCAGGGGCAAAAAGTACAGCCAATAGCTTATATTAGAATTTTTAACAAAACTTATTAAATGATATTGTACCGGATAACTCACGTCTTAAATCGAGATTAGCTCGACGTGTTTCAGACTAAATTTAATATGAGTCTCACGGTACTTTCATCTGCAAAAACTTATCACGGAACTGTTTTTAAAACATACGGAGGTACGGAACCCTTCATGTACGAGTCCTACTCGCATTTGACCGATTTTTACTTATAAAAAAGTTAAAAACTTACAGTCATCCATTCCGCCTTAAATTCTTCCTCTGGTGCTTTATTGAAAAGCACTTTCATCCAACTAGCCAAAGAAAATCCAAATTTACTGGTCGATTCTATTTTCTCTTCGAACTCTTCAGTGGTTTTGACATTTTCAATTTCCGATAGTGTCTTGTCTATAACTTCTTGATCTATCTCTTTTGTGACATCTGATGAAGATGCGGCCATCTTGGATTGTTTTTTTAAAATTTTTTATTACCACTTGAGTTTGCAGTTATTCAGCCAGCACTTTTTACTTTTTTATGTAGTTTTCTTACGAGTTCAGCTTTCGACCAGTGCCTTGGTTGCCACGGTCAGTTTATTATGTTACGCTCACGTGCGTTTACGGCACTAGGAGAAAGATGAACGCTTATAAGCGTCTAAAGCACTGAGACTCACGCAAGTTCGAAAAAAAGGCGTAGTGAATGCGTAACGTATCTTTTTTAACATTAATTTTTACTAAGTTATCTCACGTTGTAGTCACTTCGAAACATATATTTTCCTTCTCGATAAGACAATGCACTTATTTAATTTCGTAATTCTTATCAATTGGGCTATCGAACTGTGATAAAAAACTGTATCAAAACAACAATGTTGCAAATCGTTTTTTTTAAACAAGTTTTGATTTCTGATAAGTTTAGTAAAAAAATGCGTGCGGCGCGTACCGTGGCCAATAGCGTACTGAGTTCGTTCGTTCATAGCAGTATTTAGAGGCTAAACTGATTACGATGATGAAACGTGTGTCTTATTATTATTGCTTGATAAGTACACTGCACGTTTTTATACTTCTCCGTTGTTTCACTAATTTTTTCGCTCTTATACTGTAACATGAACATTGCGACTCTACTTTCTTTTTAGGGTTCCGGAGCCAAAATGGCAAAAACGGAACCCTTATAGTTTCGCCATGTCTGTCTGTCTGTCCGTCTGTCTGTCTGTCTGTCCGTCCGCGGCTTTGCTCAGGGACTATCAATGCTAGAAAGCTGTAATTTTGCACGGATATATAGGTAAACTATGCCGACAAAACAGTACAATTAAAAATTCAAAAACAATTTTTTTTAGGGTACCTCCCATAGACGTAAAGTGGCGGTGTTTTTTTTTTCTCATCCAACCCTATAGTGTGGGGTATCGTTGGATAGATATTTTAAAACCATTAGGAGTTTGCTAAAACGATTTTTCGGTTCAGTCATTTGTTTGCGAAATATTCAACTTTAAAGTGCAAATTTTCATTAAAATCGAGCGTCCCCCCCCCTCTAAAATCTAAACCGGTGGGTGGAAAAATTTGAAAAAATTTAGGATGGTAGTCAGTATATCAAACTTCCAAGGAAAACTATAACGGCTAAGTTTGCTTGAGAATTATTAGTAGTTTATGAGTAAATAGCAGCGTAAGGTATAAACTAAACTTGGAAGATTCCGTTTATAATACGAAATCCTTAGAAAAATATTACTTAATTTTTTCGTAATGGCTACGGAACCCTATTTTGGGCGTGTCCGACACGATCTTGGACGGTTTTATTGAATAATAAGCATTAAAAAAAATTTAACATTACATGTAAAACCCCAAGTCATTGCATAATATTATTAACTAACTTAATACCTATTTATCATAATTTTATAAGGCAAACACGTCGTCAAGAGATGTCGCTGGCATGGACCCTAGAACGCAGGCCGCATTACCTCTTTGAATAGCAATCCCTATTCTTTGCGCGAGGTAACCGCCAGCTCTAGAGTCCCCCGAGGCCAAAACTAACCTCCTAGACAAGTCTTTTAAGACTTTTTTCGTGTCTCTACTCTCTTGGCAATGACCGAAATCAGGTGTACGAGTAGAGTTTCTTTTTATATATCCGTTAGACGACTCAGTTCATTGACATGAACTAACTGATAATTTACTTTTACACGAAACGGAAAAAATAGTTTTTTTTTTCGAATTTTTTTTCTTACATATAATAGCTTCACGTACATTGTCAATTGCAAAATAAACAAACTTGACAAGTGACATTGACGTGACACATAAGAGAGACGTCAAAAAATACACATCACTTAAACTTCTTTTGGTAAATATGTGTAAATTGAAGACGGTTTAGTTATGGACTTAGAAAAAATTTCACAAATTCACCTTCACGATGTTTTACTGTTAATAATTAACTATCTTAACTCCTGATTATTACCCTAGAAACCACCTAGAAACTACCATATTCAAGTAATATTCGGGCCAATCAACTTTTTTACCGACACTAATCTGTCCGCGACATTTTTCAAACACTTACAGATTTTTGTAAGTAAACATGTTTTTTCTGTAATTTAATAGATGGTGTACATGAATACATGCCATTCTACGTAAGTTCAACATATTAAACCGTGAAATATCTTGTTGGAAGAACGATTTTTTGGTAACGCCAGAGACAATTTTGGTAACGCAGGAGACGCCCAAAGTGTCGGTAAAACAGTTAATTGGCCCATATTTATATTATAGAGTCTATTCCAAACATATTGAATATAATTATGATATAACAACTGTGCATTCCCGCTGAATCAACAGCTCGAAGGTCATGTTTAATCATGTTACGATGACTGTTTGAGTCAACTTTAGTTATCTAACAAAAACAACTTGTTTTAGGTGGTCAATATTCTTTTCCACTTTTATAATTAACTTTGTGAGTGAATGCGGTATATTACTCTTTCACGCTAAAACGGTTGGACGGATTTGGATAAAATTTGGTATATAGATAGCTGGACATCTGGAATAACACATAGGTACTTTTTATATCGACATTCCCACGGGATAGAGATACAATCTCGAAATAACAACCGCTGGGCTTTTTAATAAGCACAAATCCTGCTAATAAAAAAACCGGCCAAGAGCGTGTCAGACACGCCCAAAATAGGGTTCCGTAGCCATTACGAAAAAATTAAGTAATATTTTTCTAAGGATTTCGTATTTTATACGGAATCTTCCAAGTTTAGGTATATTTTATACCTTACGCTGCTATTTACTCATAAACTACTATAGTTCTCAAGCAAACTTAGCCGTTATAGTTTTCCTTGAAAGTTTGATATAATGACTACCATCCTGAATTTTTTCAAATTTTTCCACCCACCGGGTTAGATTTTAGAGGGGGGGGGGGACGCTCGATTATAATGAAAATTTGCACTTTAAAGTTGAATATTTCGCAAACAGATGACTGAATCGAAAAATCGTTTTAGCAAACCCCTAATGGTTTTAAAATACCTATCCAACGATACCCCACACTATAGGGTTGGATGAGAAAAAAAAATCACCCCCACTTTACGTCTATGGGAGGTACCCTAAAAAAAATTGTTTTTGAATTTTTAATTGTACTATTTTGTCGGCATAGTTTACCTATATATCCGTGCAAAATTACAGCTTTCTAGCATTGAGAGTCTCTGAGCAAAGCCGCGGACGGACAGACAGACAGACAGACGGACAGACAGACAGACAGACAGACAGACATGGCGAAACTATAAGGGTTCCGTTTTAGCCATTTTGGCTCCGGAACCCTAAAAAATACAAAAATACAAAAAGATAGTCTTAAATTTGACACGGATCCGTGTCTTAAGAATACGAGGGGGGAGGGGGGGTTTAGTCATGAAATTTGACATTGTTCTTTTTAATGCAACGTCAATGAAAATCACGATGTAATTTTCGGGAATATCCATGGGTTTTGAAAAATACTGGATTTTCTTCAACTGCCGTATATGCGATGATTAAGGCGTGCAAAGCCGCGGGTTTAAACTAGTAGGTTAAAACGCTCTTCAAACTGTTTATTTCGATACATTAAAACGCAGAATATCGATATTGTGGCTATTTAATAATTTTATACATCCAGTGTCATTTTCACCCTCAATACCAATCTAATATCGTATATAATTTGATTAAGCAGTTGAGTAGTTACGTGGGAAAATAAAAACGGACACACATAAGTCAGGATAAAAACATAACTCTCCTTTTGAGCTTGGCCATCGTCGGGAAAAATCAAAAACAAAAAATAGTATCTCTCTAACTCTAGTGCATAAAGTAAAATCTTTGTCTAAGACCAAGGCAAATAAAGAAGTTTCTACTATTTTTTTTTATTATGCATGAAAAAAAAAGATACCTAGTCGTGAACAATAGGGATGTTGACACCACCAGTCAACTGACGTACCTACTTTTTATGAGCTGTCAAAACACAACTCTCCCATAGAGTTTCAATGGCAAAAGGGACTTATAACGTCATAAGTCGCTATTTGTTCGCCAACTCAAGCAACTAACTATTTATTTGTTGTACAGCAAACAAAAATCTAATTTTACAGTAAATCGAAAATTAATCTGGTTTTCAGGGCTAAAATAAAGCGTTTGTTTTACGTTTCATAATCGTTCGTTATCGTTATCGTTATCGTGACTCATCTGACCAGCTGTTCAGCTGCAAGGACGCAGAGGCGTTGAATATCCGAGTCCCAGGGACGCCGAAAGCCATAAGATGGGCTCGGGAGGACACCCCGTCACAATACCGGCTGCTGACCCATGGAGTATTAGTGGGGCCTTAACTACCACTAGCCTATAGCTACCCATGTTGCGACATAGGTGTATACCCGGGCAAACCTCAAACTTAAGGGCGCTGACTGTTTCGCTGAATGTTCAACTGTACCTCCTGCCCAAGGCACCAGAGAGCCAAAGTGATAGGACAGGACTGTAGGGCGTGTGCAGTCAGGATGCGGAGTAGAAGGATTGAGTCGACCCGAATACTAGCATCGTAAAGCCAACATGTGGAAGATAGATACTATACTTGGTGTGTTATAAATAAAGGTAGGACATGTGACTGCTCTTCGGTGGGTGCCTCTCCATTTGTGCACCTTAGGTTCGCATTTTCATTCGCCTCCTCGGACTCCGATTCAGTGTCTGTTTCCCGTGCTTTGTAGATTTCTTCTGCTTCTTTTTTTATTTGTTTGCGGTCCGCCGCTATCGATTTCCAGGACTCTAGATTTTTCCCTGAGTAGTTATATATATCATGGGTTAGTGAGTCCTCCCATGTATAAATTGGTCGGCCTATTTTCTTTCTTGGCTCCTTGTAGACCATTGCTGCTTGGAGAAGATGTGGTGCTTGTCTTCTAATGACGTGACCGTAGTATGAGATTCTGCGGACTTTTATTATTTTTGTAATGGTTTTGCCTTCGAGTATATTATGTATTTTCTGCTTAGGAGGATCTTTGGCTACCTGAAGCATCTCTTTTAAGATGTAGCGCTCGTACTTCCTAAGTCTTGATCTATTAGCTTTTGTAAGCGATGTCACGTTAAGGCCGTATGTCATTGTCGGAGATATGACCATTTTGTACATTAATCTAGCTATTTTCCATTCTATCTTGTGCTCCTTGATGAATCGTGTTAGGAGTTTAGAGTTGCCGATTGCCTTCCTGCATCGGGCTTTAATGGAGGCTTTCCTGTTATGGGATGCGGTTATGACTGTCCCGAGATATTTGAGCTCGGGAACGGGTTGGATCTGGGTGCCTCCGAGACACATGAGAGGTGACGTTGTCACTCCTGGATTGATCGGGTCCCTTATCAGAATTTTGGTCTTTGTGCCATTTATTTCGAGCCCCACTGTGCGGAATAGGGTCTTCAGTTGTGTTACTATACGGTCTAGTATATCAAAGCATTCGCTTACGATGATGAGGTCATCTGCAAATGAAAGGATCATTGGAAGACTAATTTCCTTGTCCTGGTCGAGTTTCACTGCTTCATCTTCCTCTTCTAGTGTTCTGAGAACGTCATCTATTAGGATGGTAGAGAGTCTGGGTGATAGGGGGCAGCCTTGCTTTACCCCTTTGCATTTGTTGATCGTGTCCGAATTCTGGCCGAACCATGTTATAAATGTTCTTTCCTTCATACAGGCTGCAATTATTCTATTGGTTAAATGAACGTTCGATCGTGTGATTAAGATGTCTTTAAGTGCGTCGAGATCTACGTTATCAAAGGCCTTCTCGATGTCTAGGGCGGCAACATAAAGCTTTCTTCCTGCTCTCCAGTTAGTATCTAGGACTTTACGTAGTGTAAAAATGTGGTCATCTGTGGACCTGTTTCGAAGGAACGCTGCTTGATAGCTACCTAGCGCTTCTATTTCTGCGTCCAGTTTCTCAAGTAGATAGTTAGCGTAGATCCTGTAACCCACATTGCAAATTGAGATTCGTCTATATTCGCTGATCGTCCTTGGGCATGCCTTTTTAGGAATGGGGACTTGTTTTGTTATAAGCCATTCGTCAGGCACTGTATTGTTGATCCATACTTCGCGCATGAAGTTCGTGACCTCGGTTATGAATTCCAACGGCGCTGCTTTATATAGTTCTGGTGGGATTTGGTCTGTGCCCGGTACCGTGCCATCTTGGCAATAATCTCACTGATGCCCTCTACTTCTGGGCCTTCGCTCACTTGCGTTCTGGTATCCTCGTTGTTGATGGTGCAAATGAGCGGACCTTCGCTTTTTTTCAGCTCGGCAACCCAGCTCGACATAGGTATAAAGCTCCCTCCGCGTTGTCTATTGTCCGGCTGTTTTTTGTATCCGCGAAGGAACTTGTACGTAAGCTTCATTCTTTGAGACCTGTGTGCTTTGCTTAGGCCTTTGAAAAAAGTCGTGCAGAGTTGATTGAAGTCATGCGCTCGTACTTCTTGCAACTTGTTTCGCGCCTCTTTTACCCTGTTGCTGGCGAGTGGGTCACCGGGGGACCTGTTTTTTTGGAAGAGGGCTGTTTAAACCTGCTAGGGCTCGTCTACTGTTCGGAGTATTTATATCAGCGACTGTTGGGATCGTTTTTGCTGCGGCCCTTGTAAGAATTTCATTAAGCTCCTTCCACGTAGGATTTTTGTAAGTGCGTTCAGAATCTTGTAAGATATTACCTAATTGAGTGTGCAGGTCGTCTTTAACTTCTTGTTGGAACGCCTCTCGCACTTCCTTGATGCGCAATGATTCTAGATCTAACGTTTTATAGCTAAACGGAACAGGTGTCGACTTTGTTTTTTCCCTTGGGCTCTGGCTGAAATTTGCCTTCTGAAAGCTTGTGTTCCCAATAGATCCCCATACTAGTTTGTGGTCCGAATTAACTAATTGGGTCCACTCTCCCTTTATGCATTGGAAAAAGACCGGCCGACGGCGACTAGTCAAAATGTGGTCGATCTGTGAGCGCTTGTTTCCGGATGTCCACGTTATCTTGCACGACGGGCGTCCCCACGTGTTGTTAACTCGAAGGTTGTGTTGTTGAACAAAACTGGCTAGGAGATTACCGTTAACGTTCGAATCCCGATGGTACAGATTTTTCTTACATACATGAGAGCTCATGTTGATCATGTCGTTTGTCCCCAGGTGTGCATTGAAATCTCCCAGTACGATAGGGAATGCATTTCGTGGTGCCTGTCTTAGTAAAGTGCCGATACTGGCTAGACACGTGGTAGCTCCCGCCGGCACGTGCGTGTTGATAACGAATATCTCTACTGGAGTTTTTTTACTTTCGAGATGTAATTTAACGTGGGCAGCGATAATGTTACTGTATTTCGTGTATTTGTTGACGATTTCATATTTTATGTGCTTGTTAATAAGCAGGGCTACCCCCCTTCTTTCTCGTGCCTTTTGCCCACCGTGTAGTAGCCAATGGTAGTGATTGGATGTGTAGTCACCGCTTGTTAGATGTGTTTCTTGGATGCCGGCCAGTGTTATATTTCTCGCTACTAGCTCCTGATCGATACGGTTTCTGTCGCTGACGGCTGCACATCCTCTTACGTTCCATGTACCTACCGCTATTGCGTTGCATGGTTTAGGGTTTTCGGTAACCAAGATGGGACTAGGTCGTATTAAGCGTCGGCCGGTAGCGTCGACTGCGTGTCTGCTGTTAGTCGAGCTATGTAGTGATTGTGTTAACTGAGTTTGGATAGTTGCTGTAGAGATGCTCGCTAAAAGATCTGGCGTATCGTTTATCATGGTGTGACTCAGTACCTGGGTTTCTTGAAATGATCTGTTAGTATTGTTCTCCACCAACAGGTGTGAGATATCAAGCGCATCGTAATGCTGATTTCTGAAAAGCAGGTTGATTTCAGCTACTGCGTCGTCTGCTCTGTTTGGTGAGAAGGTTTGTAAAGTTACGTTATTGGTATCTGAGCAAACATAGTGGATCGTTATGTTCATGCCGTAGTATTCGGCTGCCGCCAGTATTATGTCTGTACCGCCCCATGTGCCATCATTGTACTGAGCCTTAATGTATCGCTTTATGTCGTCTGGGCTTTGGCGGTTTGTATCAAGGTTGCTAAGGATGGCTGCACGCATGCTGGTCTGGTTTTGGTTGTTGTCTACGAATTTAGCGAGGTCGCGTCTCACCGCTCTATGGTCAAATGTGTTACCAAATATTTCGCTGTATCGATTTGCTATAGCCCTGTATAGGCAGTTACCATCTTTTGGTATTGCGATCACGTTTGCTTTCCCTGCTCTGGTGTTAAATGTTCTCTGCATGATGGCTAGGTTGGTTTTGCTGTGGAAAAAGCTTATACTACTAGGGGGTGGACAATGCAGGATTGACGCACCGGTATCTAATGTCGATGTCGGGAATAGCTAGGCGCTAGTTAGTGATATGTG
Source organism: Choristoneura rosaceana (assembly GCA_037349165.1). Classification (NCBI taxonomy): domain Eukaryota; kingdom Metazoa; phylum Arthropoda; class Insecta; order Lepidoptera; family Tortricidae; genus Choristoneura; species Choristoneura rosaceana. The sequence continues at coordinate 7,450,670 of JAZBNJ010000046.1, read as the reverse complement.
GGGGCTAAGGTATGTGGTTAGTTATTATAATATCGTAAGGCGTAAGTAGGTTTCGAAGTTTGTTTTAAAGTTAAGAGAATGCCACGTTGTGCAATGAAATGGTACCTGCTGGGGGTTTTTAAGACAAAGCCCACTTTTTTGTTTTTTTTTTTTTCGGCCCGTTGCCGTCGCTCGTGGACGCCAGATGTTGCACACCCAGACGTAGTTTGTTACCGATAGGACAAAAGCGTTCCACGGACTTATGGAATTTAAGAAAGTTTAGCGCGTTTATTTTTTATGATGGTTCTCTATTTGTACTTGTAGCCGTTGTCTGCGTTGGGATACTTAGCTTTCTTTTTTAATTTTTTTTTAAAGCAGAAAACCTAGATGAGCGAGAATTTATAGTATTTTATGTACCATATATCACGATATTTTGGTGGCGGGGTTGTAAATAACTTTTTTGAACTGGTTTTTCACCGTCGCACGTTACTTGTTTACGCGGTTTTAAAGTAAATTATAAAATTAATTAGGTTTCGATTGGCTTCTCTAGTGCTAGGTGAGCGCATGCAGCTATTTGAGGCTTGGATTGATTCAACCGAGGATGTTTATGTTGCTCCTATGAGCTGATGGGCGAATATTTTGTGTTTGGGGGACCTAAGTTGGCAATGTCGCGGTGTTTTAGTACGTTCACTGTCAGCCGCTATTCTGACCGTCCTACGTCTGTCTATCTCTAAACACTAGGTATTAATTAGAGCGATTCGGAACGAGCTCACCGCGGGATCTGGCTGTTTTCCCTCTGCTTGGCTTCGGGTTCATGCGGGAGCTCCGATAGGCGCCCTCTGAATCTGAGGAGACCTCTCGCGGTGCAATGCGCCGCTCGTCTTAGTCCCTGGTACAACCCTGGCACTGTTAGTCTTTCCACTGGCTGTACTTAGGTCCACTGTTTATACTTTTTGCACTGAACACAGTTACACTAGAAAAGCACTAGGAGAATTTACAAATTACCTACGCTCTTGCACTTGCGCAAAGTTGGGATGGGTGACTCTATTGTATAACTGTTTTTATTGTAAGAAAAGGATCGTGGGTACAGGGAGGCGAGGAGCTTTAAACACGACCGCTCCCAACCGTGTCCACAACCCGAATCCGTTTGTTTTACGTTTCATAATAATTTTAAATTGGTTTAATTTTAATTATAATGAAATAATTTATTTATGTCAATAAAAATTATATCATGTAAGTAATAAATATTAAAACGAGCAACTGTACGAAAATAAAAGAAATAAATAATTATAATTAATTCAAATTTTTAAATCAATTTATTACAATAAACCTTACTTGCGACTTTACACACTCTCGTAAAGTTGAAAACTGCATCAAAAACGGTACAGCAGTTGTTTTATTCATTTCAAACACCGAATTCACGCGACTCTACACACAGTATAACCTAAATGAAGATAAATATATTCTTTATTAACTTTTATGTAACATTATCACACGAAAAAACAATTAAAAACTATAATAGGGCACGATACATTCACTACAACCTGTTTTACGACCTTTACGGTTTTATTACTCTACCAGTCTTACTAGTTTTTGGTTATGTTGACGTCTTAGCTGGTAGCGATCGTGTGACAGTTAGAAAAACATGGCGGCCGCAGTGTTGCCAGCCAAAAAATTCCCCCTAAACTATGGAAATAAATTTTATAGATGCTATAATGCAATTAATAAGGGTCAAAATCAACTTTTTACACATAAGTTTAGTATATTTTTATGTACCATTCCGTGAGTCATAGACGGTTCTGACAGAATATCAGCGCTGCAGGCGTCCAACGCCTCAGCATTGTGCTGAGTCAGCGGCCGTTTCACTTCTGCGGGGACACACAAAATCGTGTATTTTTATTTTGATATTTCCTTTTTGCTTGTGTTTGTTGTCTATGGTTTTTTTTTTTTGTATTTGTATGTCTTTGCGAATGTGAATAAATGTCTTTCTTTCTTTCTTTTTAGTATATTTTATTCTGCCCCGTAACTCAGGAGACATAAGTGAATACACATTGTTAGAATTTTTTTGCAATGTATACTACTTATTAGCATATTTTTATGAGCCATGAAGGAATTACATTAAAACTGTCAAAACTCCTAACTTTTAGTAGATTTGTACCCAATAAAATCATACTTTTAATAAATAAGACAGCCAGTGAAATTACTGGCACTTGAGGTATCCCATCTTAGGCCTCTAACTAAGTTGGCAACGCATCTGGAATCTCCCTAGTGTTACAGGCTTACCCCCTTATTCATAAACGACAGTCAAACCTATTTTAGTTAAAATGCCGCTAAAATTCGTTTGTCCTTATCTGTCACTTCGACATTTGTATTTGTTAGAAAGGGACAAAGCATTTGTTAGTTAACATAGGCTTGTTAAGTTTTATGAATAAGGGGTTTAGAGTATAGATATAGCTTGCTTATATATACTCTAAGGTTACAGGTGTCTATGGGCGATTGTGATCCCATCCTCCATCCATTGTCATCCATCGTGTATTTTTATTTTGATATTTCCTTTTTGTTTTGTTTGTGTTTGTTGTCTATGGTTTTTTTTTCTTGTATTTGTGTGTCTTTGTGAATGTGAATAAATGTCTTTCTTTCTTTCTTTTCTTCTTTCTTTTTAGTATATTTTATTCTGCCCCGTAACTCAGGAGACATAAGTGAATACACATTGTTAGATTTTTTTTGCAATGTATACTACTTATTAGCATATTTTTATGAACCATGAAGGAATTACATTAAAACTGTCAAAACTCCTAACTTTTAGTAGATTTGTACCCAATAAAATCATACTTTTAATAAGTAAGACAGCCGGTGAAGTTACTGGCACTTGAGGTATCCCATCTTAGGCCTCCAAGTTGGCAACGCATCGCAATCCCCCTAGTGTTACAGGTGTCTATGGGCGATTGTGACCCCATCCTCGTCGCCAATTGTTGTATATCAAATTAAATTCTGAATTAATCAATCTGGTTTTTTAACTTTAATTAACATGGCTGACGCCATATTGTAAGAGAGCGAGACAAAACATCTCTAGAGCAGTTGAGCATTGTAATAAGGGCGAGTGTACAAACATTAAAAACTGTCCTATCTAGTAACAGTGTGACTTGTTGGGATTTTTTTAGCAAAAGTATTCCCAACGAGTCACAGTGTGACAGTCTGACAGTTAAGCATGTGACTCGGCGGGAACAAACCCTATTTTTCAACAGGCGGCCACCCACTCCATGCTCGGCAGTTAGCGTATACTCTAACAAAAAATTATACCTTTTTTTTTATTCGCCACCACGACACACTATCCTTTGTAATAATATTGTTGTGAATAAATGTATTTTCTTTCTTTGATTTCCAACCATTTTGTAAATACTGTTGACAATGAATGTTGCGACCGACGACCTACAAAATTCTATAATATAATGTCGCCCATATAAAAAAGGCGTTTGTCTTACACGCTAAATTGACTGCATGGATTTTTATGAAACTTGGCATGCAGATAGCTGTATTTCTGGAAAAACATAACTCCTTTTTAGTCCGATATTCCTACAGAATCGGGATAAAATACCAAAATTATTAGGACCAATCAACTTTTTTACCAACACTACTCTGTCCGCGACATTTTTCAAACAATGGCAGATTTTTGTAAGTACTCATGCTTTTTCTGTAATTTAATAGATGGTGTACATGAATACATGCCATCCTAAGTATTTAAGTTCAACCTATTAAACCGTGAACTATCTTGTTGGAAGTACGATTTTTTGGTAACGCCAGAGACAACTTTGGTAACGCAGGAGACGCCCAAAGTGTCGGTAAAATAGTTGATTGGCTCATTAACGCGTGTGTTGTTTCTGCAACTTTAATAAAATCCGAAAGGAAATGTCAGTCTAAGAACCAGCCGCTACAATCCCTACTAATATTATAAATGCGAAAGTAACTCCGTCTGTTTGTCTGTCTGTTACGCTTTCACGTCGAAACCACTGAACCGATTTTGATGAAATTTGGTATAGAGATAGTTTGAGCCCCGAGGATCAACATAGGATACTTTTTATTCCGGTAGAGGGCGCCACCGCGCGATAACCTAGGTCCGCGCAGACGAAGTCGCGGGCATAAGCTAGTATTTCTATATATCAGGAGGTACATGAGGGCTACTACGAAAATCGAAGTTCGTATCGCACCGTCCTTTTCACTCACGTATTAAATGACATAAGCGTCAGCGGGACGGCAACATACGAAGTTAGAGATTTGCACTTCGTCAGCCAAAAATCCAACACCAAAACGAAAAAAAGAGGATATAATTTTTGGGATTTTGAAAATACAAACTGAAATATAGTAGATGTACAGAAAAACCAGAAAAATAGACCAGCACTGGGAATCGAACCCAGGTCCTCGGCATTCCGTGCCGCGTGCTATACCGCTACACCACTGCTGGACTCCCAGTGCTGGTCTTATTTTTCTGGTTTTTCTGTGCATCTATATTTCAGTTTGTATTTTCAATTTAGGTTTTACGGAATGACCGTAAAAGTAAAAATTTGGAATTGAAATAAAAAAGATTCCAAAAAAAAACAATCTTAATTTTGGTATTTTGTATTTTTTTTCCAAAAACTAGGAATTTCAATACGATTACAAAACCTATTAGTTTAAGCGCGCGTAGCCACGAGTAATGACTTGCGATCTATAATTACGAAAAAAATCCCTAATACTCTCTCTAACTCTGTCTGTCTATCTGTACTGAACCGATTTTGATGAAATTTGGTATATAGGTAGTTTGAACCCCAAGGATCAACATAGGATAGTTTTTATTCCGATAGAGGGCGTCACCGCGCGATAACCTAGTTCCACGCAGACGAAGTCGCGGGCATAAGCTAGTAAGAAAATAATTTAAATATGATTATGAGAGCTTGCACATCCTGTTATAATACCACGCTAAAAGCTACTTTAATATCAAGCAATAAGATAATATTTACTTGTACAAAGTATATTAGACATCGATCATGGCAACACCAAATCTGACATTAATTGTGATAAGTTAATCGTTTAATGCATTATAATGTTTGTAATCAACACACGCGCATTATTATCTGACATGATACATATTAATCTTGTAGGTACTGACTTGAGCTATATTTTTAACCGACTTTGAAAAAAGAAACTAACGGTTCTATATCATTTGCCCGAATTTCATATGCCCGAATTTGGGTACGTATCTGAATATCGAACGTTAAAATACCGAATGTATTAAAATATCGAATGGGTCGTAATATCAAAAAGGTATTTTTCTTAAGACTATTTTTTTTGGATTGTTATAAGTGTAACCTAACCTAACCTAAGGGGTTCTATACGATGCCGTTTTAATGAATCCTAAGAAGTTGACGGTTTCAGAAAATAAACCTTTCGATATTATGACCCATTCGATATTTTAATATAATCGATATTTTAACATTCGATATTCGGATGCGTCCCCCGAATTTACCTATCGTTTTCTAGAATTTTAATTTGCCATAAAGTATTTTATTTCTGAAATAGTAATTTCTTCAGAGTTGTTTTTAAACTAAACTAACCTAACCTACTGCATTCTATATGATGAGATTAAAAAAATCCTGACAATGTTATAGTTCTATATATTTTATGGCAAAGTTGGTATGGCAAGTGAAATTCGAGAAAATGAATCGTTGAGTAACTATACGGGTGATAAAACAAACACCCGGGCAACCGAGCTCTGCTGCTTCGGCTGAAGTATAATATAATAAGCTAAAGATGTATTTTAAAAAACTACCGGATGTCTTGTCCAGCAATGATGATGATGATGATGATGATGGAAGTGAAAAGAACCGAGGGCCTACTGCAAAATTCGAAAACCGAAGTTCGTATCGTACCGTCCCTCTCACTCTCGTATTAAATACTATAAGTGCCAGAGGGACGGAACGACACGAACTTCGATTTTCGTTTTTCGTAGTACCCCGCTGTATTTTAAAACTCAACACGACAATATCAGTGGCTTCCAAAGGTAAATAAAGTTATCATTATTTTTATCAGTATACTTTCATTTCATAATAATAAAGATAAAGTAATTACGACTGGAGTTGCCTTTCGCTTATCTCTGCGTTGCATTGCTGTAAAGAGTAGATATATACAGTAACCAGCACCAATATCTGACACAACGAAGCGTACATAAATATCTGATACGTGACGTGTCAGATATTTTTGCACGCTCCGCTTTGGCAGATATTATTGGGATCATTGCCTAAATAAACAAATTTATTATTATTTATTATTATTATTATGCAGGACACAAGTACAGCACACACAGGTCAATAAAGAAATATCGTGGGACAGTTGACACCAATCGACCATCTTCATACATTTTATTTTCATTCATTCAATATTCAACTTAGGAAAGTTGAAAACTTCCGACATTGTCATTTCAAATAACAATATTTCAAAAATGGCAGAACCTATTTTAATTAAACATAGAACCACTACTAAGAACCACCTCATGGAAACTCGCTTTCAACAGAAAACTACCGTGAGACTTACTCGCATTAAGTGAAATAAAACAGGATAAAAAGCTCGACATGTTTCGGGATAATCTAGTCCCTTTTTCTGGGAGCTCACGCCACTGAATTCGATTTAAGACATGAGTCGGATAGTCTATTTTACTAAGCTCGCTTTCACTTTAACAATCGAAATTGTTATCAAAGTAAATATTTAATTAGGTACTAGTCTTTTTGTATAATCAGTTACTAGTTAAAATACGTGTCTAATATTTTGTGAGTCTAACTGACGGAACAAATAGATAGTGGATTGTACAACAAGAGCATAAAACGAGCCGTTTTACCCGAGACGTTCATATAGCCACCCGAGCCGGTATGGCGAGGGTGGACAGACACGTCGAGGGGAAAATGGGAATATAATCCCTACTTCCGTACTAATATTATAAATGCGAAAGTGTGTTTGTATGTTTGTGTGTTTGTCCGTCTTTCACGCCGTAGTGGAGCGACGGATCGACGTGATTTTTGACATAGAGATAGTTTATGAGCCCAAGAGTGACATAGGCTACTTTTTATCCCAAAAAAATGCACAGTTCCCGAGGGAACAGCGCGCGATAACCGAATACCACGCGGGCGGAGCCGCGGGCAAAAGCTAGTTAATTGATAAATTCGCTACGCGCAAATTATTTCTCGGCTTCGTAATAAACCGTCGGTTAAACGCTAATTGCTGTTATTAGTGCTTCGGCAAGTTATAAAGGGTAGCTAATTACTGCCAATTGATAGAACGAACAAACGGACATATGAAACAGGTCATCGGAATGAATGGAAACTGAACGTGATCCTTTATTTAAAATCTAAACTAATAATAACAAATAGCATATATAATATAATATATAATTTATATATATACTAGCTTTTTCCCGCGGCTCCGCCCGCGTGGTATTCGGTTATCGCGCGCTGTTCCCTCGGGATCTGTGCATTTTTCCGGGATAAAAAGTAGCCTATATCACTCTCGGGCCCATAAAATATCTATCTCCATGCCAAAAATCACGTCGATCCGTCGCTCCGTTACGGCGTGAAAGAGGGACAAACATACAGACATACAAACACACTTTGACATTTATAATATTAGTATGGATATGGATAGTATATTAAATGTCTAAATGCCAAGTTTCATAGTTTTATCTTCGACAGCGACGAACTTCCACCATATAAACTTTCACCCCCTATTTTAACCCCTTAAAGCCTCTTTTTCGCGATAAAAGATAGCCTATGTCCTTTCCCAAGGTCTATTCTATCTCTGTACCAAATTTCATCCAAATCGGTTCAGCGGTTTTGGCGTGAAAGCGTAACAGACAGACAGACAGACAGACAGACAGACAGAGTTACTTTCGCATTTATAATATTAAATATGGATAATTTTTTTGGTGTACCCCCCATAGACTCTCATCCAACCTTTATAGTCTGGGGTATCGTTGGATAGATCTTTTAAAACTATTAGGGGATTGCTCAGAAGAATTTTCGATTAATTGATTAGTTTGCAAAATATTCAACTTTAAAATGAAAAAAATCATTAAAATCGGGCGTCCCCCCCCCCCTCCCCCTCTAAAATCTAAACCTGGTGGTAAAATTAAAAAAAAATTAGGATGGTAGTAAGAATATCAAACTAACAAGGAAAACTGTAACGGTTAAGTTTTCTTGAGAATTATTAGTAGTTTAAGAGTCTAAGCTAAGCTATACCACTTGGCATATTCCGTACAAAATACGAAATTAGAAAAATATTACTCAATTTTTTTCGTAGTAGCTACGGAACCCTACTTCGGGCGTGTCCGACACGCTCTTGGCCGGTTTTTTATAATTAATTGATGCTATTTAAAAATCTGATATTTTTTCTGTTAATTAGAACGGTTATTCCAATCGATAAAAAAAGTTTCATCAGTTTCTAAAGTTTTCATCCATTACCCATTTCATGGTGATGCTATATATAACGTTTCAAACTTTCGTGATTCTCACTCATAGTCAAAATACCACCAACGGGACTTATACACTTCAGTCTACTCGTGACCACGGCCACTGCAATGTTGCCGAAACGTCGAGGTAAATATTACTTGCGTGTGTTAGCGTGATAAGTCCCGTTGGTGGTATTTTGACTATGATAATGATTCGATTTGTGGCATTCGAACATGGCGGATGTAGACAATATCTAATTTTGCTATTTCTGTTTCTTTGGCTAGTTGAACTATAATTTTGATAGTGTTTTATGCGGCGATTAACCTTAACAGTGAACAGTGATCACAAAATTCTATATTGCTCTCGTGTCTGACATTTTTTAATGCGCAAGTTGTCTCCACGTGGTTTCTGGAATTTTACTATCAAGGTACAAAAACTACAATCACCGTACAACGTTGCCTCTCAAAGAGAATACTTAGACACTGGCGAAATTGTCCTATTAATTAGGACAGAAAAGCCATATTTTAAAAGAGAAGAAGAAGAGTTACAAATGAAGGAGAATTACTGACTAACCAAAACACATGAATATCTTTTAAAATTAATGATGATATTCAAAAATAAATGCAAAAAAACTGACTTAAAATGAAAAAATATTTGTGAGGTGTCTGAGGTTTTCACTTATTTAATGAACACCTTGCATAACGTTTTAAACTTTCGTGATTCCCACTCATAATCAAAATACCACAAACGGGACTTATCACGCTAACACACACAAGTAATATTTACTTCGACGTTTCGGCTACACTGCAGTGGCCGTGGTCATTACATAACATTATATTGTCTAGTAAATATTACTTGTGTGTGTTAGTGTGATAAGTCCCGTTGGTGGTATTTTGACTAGGACAGGTTTTGAGTCGTTAATTTCGTTTATGACGAGCATTTTTTGCCAACGCCTCTTTATGATTGCACTGCAAAGATATTTCGAAACAGCCAAGGTGATGAAAAATATCGAAAACATGAACTATAATACCTTAGTAACAGAGTGCATGCACCGATATACTTGACCACATTGGCCGTCCTGAAATCTAATGACGACTGTACCGCATAGTCAAAATCATAGTCAAAATACCACCAACGGGACTTCCGTTGACAACACTGGCGAAATTGACCTATTAATTAGGACAGAAAAGCCATATTTTAAAAGAAAAGAAGACTGTGATGATGATATAGTTCGTTACCTGATCAATTGTGAGAATGACGTCCCTCCCGGGGCGCGGGGTCCCAGCCGGAGACTCGACCGGCGAGAACCAGTTGGCCGTGGACTCGCCGAAAGTGGACGCTTGAGGCTTGAGGAGGGGGGTCCGCTCAGTGATTTGGTGGTGATGGTGACCGGCTGGAGAAAAGACATGGTTATTTTTGGAACTTATTGTATTTTGTAATAAAGATAGGAAATATTTATTCGTGAAATGGTAATGAATAAGAATAAGAATAAAAAAACCGGCCAAGAGCGTATCGTACACGCCCGAAATAGAGTTCCGAAGCCATTAAAAAAAAAATCAAAATTATTTATTTTCAACTTTTGTGTTAAAACTAGTGTTGAATCCTCCTTTTAAGTGAAGCACTTGTATTAGGAGGAATTCGCTCTTTCATACAAGTTGTTAAAAAAATTAAGTCATATTTTTCTAAGGATTTCGTATTTTGTACGGAATATTCCAAGTTTAGGTATATTTTATACCTTAGGCCGCTATTTACTCTTAAACTACTAATACTTACTTCTCAAGAAAACTTAACCGTTATAGTTTTCCTTGCAAGTTTGATATACTTATTACCATCCTGAATTTTTTCAAATTTTTCCACCCACCAGTTTAGATTTTAGAGGGGGGAACGCTCGGTTTTAAACACCTAATAAAATTGGTGTAGCGGAGCGTCTTCATCGGATCATCATTACTGTCAGCGTCATCACTCACCAATGGCTTCCAGGATGGTCTTGGCCTGCAACTCCTGAGGCAGCACCCGGAAGTCCAGGAACCAGGCCTCGCCCCAGGACAGAGTGAAGGATGCCAGGATCAAGAATACTTGGTACACTGGCTGCTCAGCATTTGGCCACTGGGGATTACAATCCATACCTTAATATTGTTTGTTTAAACTCTTTATTGTGCAAAAAGGAAATAGGTACAAAAGTAACACACAAAAGAAAGTGGTAAGTACAAAGGCGGACTTATCCCTGAAGGGATCTCTGCCAGTCAACCTTTGAGTGGTAGAGAAAAGCAATCGAAAAAAGATATGGATCGACAAATAGAGCAAAACATTTGAATAAATATAATAATAAAATATATTTAATACTAGCTGTTGCCCGCGGCTTCGACCCCGTTGTATTTTTTTTTAATTTTCTTTCATGAAAACCTTCTCCTGACAGTAGCGAACACAACAAAAAAAGAATTAGCGAAATCGGACCAGTCGTTCCCGAGTTATGCGCTTACCAACACATTTTGCGATTCATTTTTATATTATAGATTATAAATGCGAAAGTGTGTTTGTATTTGTCCGTCTTTGACGCCGTAACAGAGCGACGGATCGACGTGATTTTTAGCATAGAGATAGTTTATGGGCCCGAGAGTGACATAGGCTACTTTTTATCCCGGAAAAATGCACAGTTCCCGAGGGAACAGCGCGCGATAACGCGGGCAAAAGCTAGTACAATATAATAACTCTTTATTGAGCACTAAAACATAATAGAATATTTCTCAAAAAATTGACCATTTTTAACCGACTTCAAAAAGGAGGAGGTTCTATGTTCAAATGTTTGTATTTTTTCAATGTTTTAGTTGTCCACTTATTTAAAAAAAAAAACCTGACGCTATTTCACCACAAAAAGTAAGTAATATTGTTTTTTTTTTGTATTTGTGTGTCTTTGTGAATGTGAATAAATGTCTTTCTTCTTCTTCTTTAAAAAATAGCCCGAAATATGTCGAGCTAAACTCGGTTTAAGCCGTGAGTTATCCGTTACAATATACAACAACAATGTACTATTTTACTTAAAAATAATGCAGGCAATACTCACATCATATACAAATACTTTTGCTATTAAGAAGGCACAGGAACAACTCGTAGAGAGCTAGAAAAAAACAAATCCATATTTAATATTATAAATGCGAAAGTGTGTTTGTATGTTTGTGTGTTTGTCCGTCTTTCACGCCGTAACGGAGCAACGGATCGACGTGGTTTTTGGCATAGAGATAGTTTATGGGCCCGAGAGTGACATAGGCTACTTTTTATCCCGGAAAAATGCAGTTCCCGAGGGAACAGCGCGCGATAACCGAACACCGAATAAGTCGTGGTGACCGAGTGGTTTCGACGAAATTCAAGTGCGAAATTACATTTGAAATTTACCACGAGCTTTGCAGTGAAGGAAAGCATCGTGAGGAAACTTGCACAAACCTACGTATCAATCCAACAATGTGTGAAGTAGTGATGTAACGAATATTCGCATTCGCATTCGCGAATATTTGCATATTTTTGCATATTCACATTCGCATTCGCAAATTTTCTGCGAATGTTTTGCGAATATGAATATTAAAAAAAATACAATTATTAGATAACTAGCTTTTGCCCGCGGCTCCGCCCGCGTGGAATTCGGTTATCGCGCGCTGTTCCCTCGGGAACTATGCATTTCTCCGGGATAAAAAGTAGCCTGCCCATAAACTATCAGGCCCATAAACTATCTCTATGCCAAAAATCACGTCGATCCGTCGCTCCGTTACGGCGTGAAAGAGGGACAAACATACAAACATACAAACACACAAACATACAAACACACTTTCGCATTTATAATATTAGTATGGATAGTAGGTTAACAAAAATACATTCATTCATTTCTTGTGTTTTTATACAAAAAAATTAACTTAACCTTGTAATCACTTTATCGGTATTCACTTAATCATTTGGTATTAAGTATTTATTTATATACTTCGCCATGTGTTCGTAATAACTCGATAATTCTCGGAACAAAATACAAACGAAACGCACTTCGTTCGAACGAGTCTGCCATAGACAATTTGGCGATAGAACGAAACACTGAATATTCGCATTTGCATTCGCGAATGTCGGTAGCAGATGTGCGCAGTCGCATTCGCGAATGTTCAAAAGATAACATTCGTTACATCACTAGTGTGCAGTTCCCAATCCGCACTGGGCCGTTTGGGAACTACAACCCAAGCCCATTCTGAGGGGCTTGTGCCCACCAATGGGACGTGTATATGATATGATGATGATGATACTTACTGCTATAACACTCCAGTTATTAATATAGATGACAGCGTAGAACAGAAGGAGAAGTATGAACCGACAGACGGCGACCAGCACTATATCGAACAGTGATATTTTTATATTGTAGTGTATAATTTCTCTATTGAATATTTGTTCTAGCGTCTCGCCTTTCATCTGAAACAACGAATATTATAAATACCGAAAATAAAAACTAAAATATAGATGCACAGAAAAGCGCTGCAGACTAGCGCTGGGAATCGAACCTAGGTCCTCGGCATTCCGTGCCGCGTGCTATACCGCTACATCACCGCTGGACAACGGTGCAGTCACGAATTTCCCCTATGCACCACATATCTCAGCTTGTTTGTTTCTTATTTAGTCACATAAGCAGCGATACTAGCGACATCTATGCCGTAGCCCTCGTCGAGAAACTTTCAGCACCCCTTTGGAAATAACCGCTCACCCGGACAAGAGATGTCGTTATTAAGCAATCAAATTAGTATTTTTTATTTCAACTCCAAATTTTTGTTACTTTTACGGCCATCCCGTAAAACCCATATCGAAAATACAAACTGAAACATAGATGCACAGAAAAGCTAGAAAAATAAGACCAGCGCTGGGAATTGAACCCAGGTCCTCGGCATTCCGTGCCGCGTGTTATACCACCATTGGACAACTGGACACTGTACTAGGTTTTTAATGCAACGTAAATAAAAACCACGATGTACTTTTTGGGAATTCCCAAGGGAGTTTTTGTTTGTTACTTCTTCACGCTAGAATGGCTTGACGGATTTAGATGAAATTAGATGTGTTGATAGCTACATCTGGAATAACACATATACTTTTTACCCCGATATTCCCACGGGATTTTTTGTAAAATTCGGAATAAATTTTACTGCTATATCTAATGACTTCTGCGTGTGAAGTCGCGGGATTTTTTTTTTCATTTTTTTTATTCGACTGGGTGGCAAACGAGCAAGTGGGTCTCCTGATGATGGTTAGAGATCACCACCGCCCATAAACATCTGCAACACCAGGATTATTGTAGATGAGTTAGAGGCCTAAGATGGGATACCTCAAGTGCCAGTAATTTCACCGGCTGTCTTACTCTCCACGCCGAAACACAACAGTGCAAGCACTCATAGTCAAAATACCACAACGGGACTTATCACGCTATTTTACACAAGTACACACAACATTACAGTTGCCGAAACGTCGAGGTAAATGTTACTTGTGTAAAATAGCGTGATAAGTCCCGTCAACAACATTACAGTTGCCGAAACGTCGAGGTAAATATTACTTGTGTAAAATAGCCTGATAAGTCCCGTTGTGGTATTTTGACTATGAGTGAGAGTGCAAGCACTGCTGCTTCACGGCAGGATTAGCGAGAACTAGTCTAAAACATACCATAACACAGATCAGCCACATGAGACCGGTGAACAGTAGGTCGAAGGTGACGAACAGACAGAAGAACCGTCGGACGGTAGACATCTTGCCGTCGGGCCGGTGCCCTGCCGCCAGGTCTTCCGACACCAGGTTCAGGGAATGGGAGTTAGCTGGAAAAAAAATAAGAATTTAATGCTTACGGTGTTGCCACAACACGCGTTCTTGACTCAAACTTTACAGTGGAAATGTATATGGAATGGCAATAAAAATATACAACAAAGTGCCTAATGACATGAAACCGCTAAGTAACAAGAAATTTTAGAAAACCTTGTTCAACTGATTACTTGACAAATGTTTTTATTCCGTTTCTGACTTTTTAAATTATGAAATTAGTTAATTGTTCCAAAGATTTTTGTAGAAGAATTGTTTAATAAGCAATCATTTAATTAATAATGTCACTTTAAATCATTAATTTAGTAATGATTTTAAGTTAAATTAATTTATATCATATTTATAATGACAATTCTATTCGTATTTTTTTGTGACATACCTACTTATTAATATTTCTACGCCAGATCTGGCAGAATATGCTGTTGACATTTATTATAACAACTACCTGTACCTACCATATTCTAAGAAATAAACAATTTCTAATTCTAATTGAAGATTCGATTTGTGGCATTCGAACATGGAGGATGTGGACCATGTCTAATTTTGGTATTTCTGCTTCTTTGGCTAGTTGAAGTATAATTTTGATAGTGTTTTATGCGGCGATTAACCTTAACAGTGAACAGTGATAACAAAATTCGATATTGCTCTCGTGTCTGACATTTTTTAATGCGCAAGTTGTCTCCGCGTGGTTTTTGGAATTTTGCTATCAAGTTGCAAAAACTACAATCACCGTACTACGTGAAGAAGAATATATTTATCTTTATTTAACTGACATTGGCACAAGCCTTAAAGGCCGCCATTGAGGAGAATAAATAAAATAAAAATTCTAATTGAATCTACATAGGCACGACGACGTCTGTACACGCGTCAATGTGTGCGTAAGATACACAGGGCTCACTATCGCAAAACCCTAATAAGTGCTACCAATGACATTTAATGGTACTTTTATGTAGGTATGGCTTAGATAGTGCAAATGAATGTAATCGCTAATTTTACCTATTTATTTAAACCTACTTAAAATGTGTCTGTCTGTGTATTTAAGCATTATTACTTTCAATTATAATAGAAACATGAACTCTGATACCTTAATAATATTTTTATACTTTGCAGCTTCATACTGCATTGTACCTACAGTACATCAGAACAGTAACACTATACCTGTTTGATATGTGATATTGATAAGAGAGCATTGGCATTAGATATACTACATTATTCGGGAATAATATTAAAAATATTTTCACATTAAAAAAATCAGTGGTGGCCTAAGCACCAGTAGAGGAAGCAGAGGAGCATGGGTTCAAATCTCGGCTCGTCCCCTGAGCCTTTTGAAATTCATGATGTGAGTGAGCACTAAGAAAGGCTTTTTAGAAATTCATCCCCTAAGGAGGTAAAATGGGGGGGGGGGTAAAATTTGTATGGAAATTTTCTTATTTCTGGACTTAGAAGTATGGAAATAGGTGTATAAGTTCTCGATTACAATTTTAAATTATCTGTGTAGGTGAATAGGATAAAATTTCCCTCTAAAGGGGTAAAATGGGGGGTAAAGTTTGTATGGAAATTTTCTAATTTCTGGGCTTAGAAGTATGAAAATCCATACGAATGCGAAAGTGTGTTTGTCCGTCTTTCACGTCGAAACGGAGCGACAGATTGACGTGATTTTTGGCATAAAGATAGTTTATGAGCCAGAGAGTGACATAGGCTACTTTTTATTCCGGAAAAATGCACAGTTCCCGAGGGAACAGCTCGCGATAACCGAATATCACGCGGGCGGAGCTGCGGGCAAAAGCTAGTTTTTTTTTTTATAATTTCGGGGATGTTTAACAGGGCTCTAATTATTTATTTTAATTAATTTTGCTACATGGGTATTTTCGGGAATGAACAATCACTAGCCTTGGTGTTATCTCTGGAAAAACATGTGTTATCGAGTTTTAATTAATTATGAATCATACACTTTCAAGAATTTAATCCATACTAATATTATAAATGCGAAAGTGTGTGTGTTTGTATGTTTGTGTGTTTGTCCGCCTTTCACGCGGTAACTGAGCGACGGATCGACGTGATTTTTGGCATAGAGCTAGTTTATGAGCCAGAGAGTGACATAGGCTACTTTTTATCCCGGAAAAAGCACAGTTCCCGAGGGAACAGCGCGCGATAACCGAATACTACGCGGGCGGAGCTGCGGGCAAAAGCTAGTTGAATATAAATGAAAATCGCGAAAGCTTGATCGTCTAAATTCGTCCAGCCGTTACAGTATGAAGGAGTAATAAACAGACATACACAGATACAAACTTTCGCATTTATAATATCACTAGCGACCATCCCTTATCAGTAACATTATGAGAGCATCTTTAGGAGATTAAGATCAATAAGTACTAAATAGAAGGTAATAAATTTAAAACAATCATGTAGGTACCTAATTTGCTCACATGCAATCATTAAAGTTATTATAAGTACTATGTAGTATAGTCTTAGGGCAGACTAAATATAACTGATTGTAGAATGAGTGGAAAGGAGTGTAGCAGGACGTATAATAATATAAACGAGTATAAGATATGGCATGAGATTTGAGTGTTGAGTGAAGGAAAAAGAAAGACTAAAAGATGTATTAATTTCAAATTTAAAACGAGAGATTGGCTACCCATGGAAAACGAAAGACATAATTTGATATTAGTAATTTATTATTAAATTTATTTTAATTTCTACCACCAGGAGACCCACTTGCTCATTTGCCTTCCAAACGAATAAAAAAAAATAAAAAAATTTAAAAGTGTTTGTCTTGACTTGATTCAGTAAATAAGAAGTTTATAAATAAATTTTTAAATAATACTCACACAAAGTCCTGTAGTGAGGGTTGTTCACACTGCCCAGCAGCGACTCGGCAGCTATTCTGACGGAGTGGTCCGTCATTCTGCTGCCTGGAGAGATAACACTTAATGACACTTGATAGTTTGTATTTAGGGCATCTTTACTTAGATACTGAAAGGCTTAACTGCCGCCATATGCTAAGAAGCGGGTTCTGCCTCTTCGCAAAATTATTGTTTGTCAAATGTTTAAATTTAATTTTTACAATGGCACCCAAAGTGTCAAGTCAGTCAATTGTTGTATTAAATTAGTAAACTGTTTCTAAAAACTGGTCAAACACAATATACACTTTTGCTGTCGTCAGGAGTCATTGGCAGTAGTGGTTGCTAACTAAAGCCACCAGTTGCCAAAAACAAAAAAGTTGAAGTTGAAGTCTGTACCCATTAAAGTTAATTATTAAGTAATTATTAAACGACACTGGTAGTTCAAAGTATGTTTAAAAGATAATTAAGAATTAAAATTGGTAGTTAATTATCTGCAGTAATTGCTGCAAAGATTCTTCAAATACATAATGAAGCTTTATCAAAGTCCAGAACCACAATTTTTTAATTCACACATTATGTATTTAGCAAAAGATGATTTAAAAAGTGAGTTTTTTGATGTTACTCTAATTTGCATGTAAATGGCATTTATAAAGTTTGTAAATTTTGCAATTTGACATAAACAATGACAGTAAACTTATTATTTATGATAAAAAATCATTACCAGGTTATATTTTTATCAATGAATTGAACCATCTGTCATATTTAAATGGTAAATTAAGAAAAAAAACAGTGTATACCTACAATAACAATAAAAGTACAATATTTTGTTCTGTCAAAACAGGCTGACAAGTTTTCTATGATGCACAAATGATTTGCATGGTAATTTATGTTAATAGGTTTTTAGTTTAGAGGTGATTAAGAAATATTGTCAAGCAACCAAGGTTAAATATCAGCACCAAATAAAACAATTTAAAAATGATTCATTCAACACTAAAATTTTGCTCAAACCCTATGAACCACTATCAACAGTAAATTAATAGAAAAAAGGAAACAAGCCAAATGTAAACCACAGTTAACATAACGTGTTTTTATAATAGCTATAATTAACAAAGAGCAAAATGTCTAATTTAAATAAATTCACTGCTCTACTTAATTTGGCTGTTTATCAAATCTTAAGTCCATTCTGACTCACAACGGATACGAAAAAAAATAAGAATAGTTACTTCTTTATTACTTTTTTAATAACAAAGGTCCATTTGTAAACAGCCAAAAGTAAAATACGACGTTAACAAAGACTTACTTGATTAGTTAACAATATCACCACGAACTAACTTAAATTATTATAAACTAGGTATAAAATGCATAACTAGCGGTGGTACGATCTACAGTTATGTTATTGAGTCGTAGCTTTTATCAGGAAATCATAGTTGTATTGTTATTTCAATTAAATTTGTTATCAAAATTAGATATAACTCGCGAACTGATTGACGTTTATTAGTAACTAACACTCACGCTCCATTACACGTCGCGACGAACGTTGATGAAATGAACGTGAATGAACGTCACTGCTGCGTAGGAAACATTTTATATGTAATTTTAAACTAAAAAATTTGCGTCAAATTAACTAACTTGTGTTTACATTATGGTATTAAATGAAAATAGGTATAAAATGTCAACATATTTTCCTGGAAACTACGATGATTGTTTTTTGAGTTCCGTTCTACGTAACAAAGTAAAAATTATATGACATTTTCTTTTGTTCAGGTTCAGGTAGTGTTGCCAACCCTTTCAAAGCAAAAAACAGCAGTTCGGACTTAAAAAAAAGAAAACAGTACCTAGCTGCAAATTTCAAAACAGTAAGGGGCTGTTTCACCATCCATTGATTAGTGTTAACTGACGGTTAAATGTGATGCCATCTCCATCTATTCGAACAAAACAAATAGAGACGGCGTCACATTTAACCGTCAGTTAACACTAATCAATGGATGGTGAAACAGCCCGTAAATCTACTGTCTTTTATTAGATTTAGGAAATAACTAAGTACAAAGTAGTAACATTTAATTAAAATACGTGCCAAATAAGAATAGGGCTGTGAAGTAAATTTGACATTAACTACAAAAGTGACAGCTAAGCAGCGTTTCCACCAGAGATGTACGCGGATGTGTTGCGAGAAATGTTTTTCATTAACTAATAGAAACGCTTAATTTCCCTTCGCCTTGCTCCGCTCAACTGTTTCCACTAGCGTTTCTATTGCTTAATGAAAAATACGTCACTCGCTACATATCCTCGCGCAGACGTTATATTATGTTATGGTGAAAATTTAAACAGTAGATCTACTGTTAAAACAGTAGGGCTGGTAACACTGGGGTCAGTTAAATCAATCGAAATAGTAAGTTTGTATAATTTCGATGGTAAATCCCAACCACCAATTTCCTAAAGGATAATTGTATTTATAGGTATCCTTAAATCAATGTTGCGATGTTTATTATTACTGGGTGAGGCCAGTAATAAAAGCAAATAATTAAAACATAGATCATACTCATTTTACTCATCAAATAGGCATAACTACGAAGTGCAAAACTATGTATGTTGCCGTACCGCGGACGCTTATGTCATTTAATACGCGAGTGAAAAGGACGGTGCGATACGAACTTCGATTTTCGGATTTCATAGTAGCCCCCCTAAACAACATTAGTTCAGCGATTTTTTAAAAATAATTAGTTTTTTTTTAATTTTATTACACTGAAGTTTATTCGAAGAAAAATGAAAGAAAAATGTTTAATGTTTGTAGCGTGACAGGCGACGTCAGTTCAGTTGTGTTCTAAGATTACTTACTGATAGAAGTATTTAATTTGTATGAAAAAAGAAAAATTCAGACTACATTATTTTTAAAAGTCGCTGAACTAATGTTGTTTAGTTTGACGAGTGTGATTTATGTTTTAACTAGCTTTTGCCCGCGGCTCCGCCCGTGCGGTATTCGGTTATCGCGCGCTGTTCCCTCGGGAACTGTGCATTTTTCCGGGATAAAAAGTAGCCTATGTCACTCTCGGGCCCATAAACTATCTGTATGCCAAAAATCACGACGATCCGTCGCTCCGTTACGGCGTGAAAGAGGGACAAACATACAAACACACAAACACCCAAACACACAAACACACTTTCGCATTTATAATATTAGTATGGATTGTTTGCTAGTATTACAAGCCACACCCGGTATTGTGAAATGACTAACCGAGAACAGTCATTCCACAAAATCGTTAATCATTTGTTAATAAAATTTTGTAATACTTAGGGGAAATTTGTAAATAGGGGAAAATAACTACATTCATAGTTCTGTTTTTTTAAAGTAGCCTGTATAGTGTCCCACTGCTGCTGGGCAAAAGCCTCTCCTCTTGACCTCCACAACTCTCGTTCTGACCTGTTATGTTTATTTATTGTAGGTTTTGTGAAACGAAAAAGGGACTTTGGGACTAATAAATAAATACACGTTTTTATATAAATATTTATTTGATGATTTAACAATTTCGTAAGTACAATAAACTTAGAGCGAAAAAGCTTTGGCTAAAAAAACAAATGAATAATTTCAATAGTAAAAGTAGGAGAGTTTGAGTATACCTACTATTTTTTTAATTCACAGGTCACAACCACTTATTTTATTTAGTCAACAGCAGAAGAAGCAAATCTATACTCCATTTATTTTAACATTTGAAACTTAGCGGTAAAATTTGCACACGTTTTTAAATAAAACAATGAAACTATTTAAAATTGTGATAACTTCTATAGTAAAAATATAATAAATACCGCAAAAAAATGTACATGTAGGTATTTTGAGTCAATTTGTGTTCGAAATACCGAGAAACGTGTGCTACAATTTGACCGTTAATTTCAAGTCTTAAATCAAATGGAGTATAATTCTTCTGTTGACTGTTTGAACGAAACGTAAACCCATTATCTAGTGGCGTAGCGTGGGTAGAGCAGCCCGGGAAAGAAGAAAAAATTTCTGCCCTCTTATTTGGGTTTTAAAAAACCATAGTACTTAGGTATACTACGAATCCATAAAATAAATGCGAAAGTGTGTTTGTGTGTTTGTCCGTCTTTCACGCCGTAACGGGGCGACGGATCGACGTGATTTTTGGCATAGAGACAGTTTATGGGCCCGAGAGTGACATAGGCTACTTTTATCCCGGAAAATGCACAGTTCCCGAGGGAACAGCGCGCGATAACCGCCACGCGGGCGGAGCCGCGGGCAAAAGCTAGTAAATAATAAGTTATTATTTGTTTGTAGTACACAAGATGTCAATACATTATTGTACAATTCAATCAATTAGGTACTTATAGGAAGAGTATTCCCCAATTTCACAGTATAAGTAATGGAAAATCGTGTTCAAACGGTCCGAACCGTAGGTGCGAAAAAAAAAGTGAAATAATTACATCTTTATAATTATATATCCTAGATGTTATATTATGAAATTTTACCACCCCCTCGAAATTGCCGCCCGGGGCGGACCCCCCCCCCCCGCACCCCCACGCTACGCCTTCATCACGTTAAAATAAAAAAATATTTCTTTTTATAAGCAGTACTTTTCTCCGATGAAATGTGAGATTATATTATTTGGGTGGACAGGGTGTCCACATTCTGGAAAGTCAGGGAAAGTCAGGGAAATGTCAGGGAAGCTTCAGGTGGTCAGGGAAAGTCAGTGAAATCGAGGGGATACCTGGAAAGTCAGGGAAAATTGAGATTTAATCAAAAAATGAGCCACACCCCTGACCTGGGTTTGGGACGCGGTTAGGATGTGAAGAGGCTATTCACACCGTCCGCACTTTTTCGGCGGATCCAGAGAATGCGGGTAGCGTCATTGTGAAACTGGCTTTTATCATTGAACGTTCGAAAACGTTTGAGTGCAGTTGAAACTTCGTAGTTAAGTGCTTACAGATAAATATAATAACACAGTACCATGACTGACTTGAAATTTCACACAAATATACCGCATTAAGAAGGAATTCTTTAACTTCTCACGAGATATGTTACAACTAGCCTATTTTAATCTTGTACGGAGTATAATCTGCTATTAATAACATCGATAGAAACATTTGTCGACAAATAAAAAAAAGCGTTTATCTGAAGAATGCTTTCAACACATTCGAGAGGGACATCCCATTGAACGAAGTATTGGAGAATATTCCGGTGCTCTATCCTTTCCTTCGCCAGGTATCATCACCTACCAACCAATCTCTTCCATGGATCTGACATTATCCTGTCGCAGGTTGGTGCTCAGTAGGGAGACCCTCTTGGTCCTTTCACTTTCAGCCTCGCTATCCATAAGGTCATCGCCGAGCTCAAGTCCCCCCTCAATGTATGGCACCTCGATGATGGTACCATCGGGGGTAACCCAGACGAGTTGGAGCAAGACTTGCTCGTTTTGCTGCCTCGCCTGAGAGATTTGGGACTGGAGGTGAATACCACCAAGTGTGAGTTTTTCCCTTGTGGTCAGGAGTCGTGTCCTCTCTTCTCTTTTTACTCTTCGTTGCTTCCGGGCCACAAGGAGCCAAGCCGAGCTCAAGGGCCTTAACACTGACTCATTTTGTTTACTTGGTGCACCCATATTTCCTTCTGCAGTTCCTGAGGCGCTTGAAATTCGCAGGAATCTCCTTCTGTTCGCTAGTGAACGTCTCAAGGTTATTGTCTTCGACGACACAACGGGGCGTATTAAAACCCAAAGTAAATAGAATTTAATAATAATAAAAAAAACAGCAAGAATTTAATAATAATAAAAAAAACAGCAAGTATCGTGCGTATAGAAATGCGATGGCGAAGCGAAAGAACATACGGTAGATGACAATTATAAAATAAGGCTCAGGGCCTAGCTACGTTTTTGTAATCTTCGTGATGGTCTTGCATTTCCATCAGGCGCTTGTACAGTTATTAATCCACATGTAGCTCTGGCGCTTCTGCAGAAGTGTTTTGCCCTCCCAAAGGTAACCTACCTCCTGCGTAGGGCCCCAGCTTGGTTGTTCCTCGACGACATTGGTTCATTTGACGCGGCCATTAAGTCGGCGATCGAGTCAATAACCCATGTCTCCATGAGCGATAACCAATGGGCGCAGGCTGCTCTGCCGATTCGGCACGGGGGCATTGGGGTGCGGCGTTTGCGGGATGTGAGCTTGCCGGCCTTTTTGGCGTCGGCACATGGGGTGGCGGGCTTGGTCGCTAATATTCTATCTCTGGATGGCGACAGGGCAAGCATACCGTAGGTATGTGGCCGACGCCGTGGTGGCGGGGTCGGCTCTCAACCCGGGGGCGACCGTGCCTGCAGAACCCTGCAGTCCAGCGTGGGTGGGATGATGTAGGGTGTAGAGCGACTCTCGATCGTCTCATTGGGGGCGCCACGGGTGCGGATCTCGCGAAACTCTTGGCGGTATCGCGGTCAGAATCAGGGGCATGGCTGCACGCGCTACCTTCGCCTCAATTAGGCACTTTGCTCGATATTGACTCGTTGCTCTCCGCCTGGGCTGCGATGTATGTCAACCTCATGTATGCATCTGCGGTACCATGGTGGAAGCTATACTAGGCGATCTAGAAACTTTGACACCAGAGTTGTCGGGTCGATTATCGAATTGTGTACTTATCAGATATTTTTCATTTTGCTTAACAACTACTTTACAAATAAAACATACCTACTTGCCTACTGAGTGACTAAATTTGGTCAGGGAAATTTTAAAAAATGGTCAGGGAAAGTCAGGGAAAAGTCAGGGAATTTTTTTGAACATTAGCTGTGGACACCCTGGTGGATCAACTATTCCTTGCTGTTATTCTGTCCCGTCAGCCAGGGAACAAAAGTAGTACAGTTTAATAGAAAGGTCGTGTCACATTATACTAACATGCTTATTAGATGACCAGTAATAGAAGGGGCTTAAAACGACCACAAAAATGCATGTTTGGTAAATTTAAATCCAATAAACTTACGGTTTAAAGAGTGACTCAGGAGATCGTAACTATAGCAATGAGTATTAAATGATTTTGACCGGATTACTCACGTCTTAAATCGAGTTTAGCTCGACATGTTTCGGGTTATTTCGAAACCCTTCATCAATGAGTCGCGCGATCAGAGCGGTGGCGCGTAGTGCGCGTGTTGCGGCAGCCGCCGAGTCGCGTGCTCCATTGATGAAGGGTTTCGAAATAACCCGAAACATGTCCAGCTAAACTCGATTTAAGACGTGAGTAATCCGGTCAATATCATTTAATATGAGTGAGTCTCACGGTAGTTTCATGATCAAAATATAGCAATGAGTGGCAAGAAAAAGTTGATCGACCCATTTGTTAAGAACATCGACAGCGTTTCTTAATCAGTACCACCTAGCAGTCCCAACCCTGTTGTCAGGCGGGTCCCTGGCGCAGCAGTACGACGCCAGGACGCCCAGTGACGCGACAAACAGCGACAAGGCGCTGACAGCACAGACAGCGCCGGATGTTATGTCGCTCAGCGCCGTACCGGGCTGCGGCTGCATGGACAGGAGTAAGAGCAGGCCGAACGCGCTCAGGAGCGAGAAGGAAGATAGCACGATGTACCCTGGAAAGACAGAAAGATTTATTTTAGCTCCATAAGTACCTAACCTACTTAACGACTGACGAGTTCTTGAGTGGAGACCACAGATCGGCAAACATAGCGTAGGACGCCCTCAGACTCGGTGGTGCAATGATCTTCACAGGGTGGCTCGCAAAAGCTAGATGAGAGAGGCCGACGATCGTGCTCAGTGGCAGGGCCGAATTTAGAGGTGTGGAGGCCTTGGGGCAACAAAGGAGTGGAGGCCAATAAGGGTCTTTTGATATTTTACTGATTGCCTGATTGAAGTGAAGAAATATACGAATTGCTGTTTCCTAGTGTTTACTCGTCGGAATTTGAAAGATTTTTTCAGTTGTCTCTATTGTGGGGGCCCCTATTTTGTGGAGGCCCCGGGCAGTTGCCCCCTTTGCCCTCCCCTAAATCCGGCCCTGCTCAGTGGCGTGCCATGGGAGAGACCTATGTCCAGCAGTGGACGAACATAGGCTGATGATGAAGTACTACCTAAGACTAAGACGAAAACTAGCACTAAAACTATGTTAGTTGGTGACACGACAGGATACCAAAAAGGGTCTCCACTCAGTGTTGCCGCACATTATGTGCAGTAACGCTGGCTTTCTGTGGTTTTGTGTAGACATTGAAGGAGAATTCATGAATCCTACTAATATTAAGAAAGCGATGTGTTCTGTCCACGCTAAAACGGCTGAACAGATTTGGATGAAATTTGGTAAGCAGATAGCTGGATCTCTGGAATAAAACATGGGCAGTTTTTTCTAGATAATTCCGTGGGAAAGGTAGGTATAAAATCTGGAAATAACAACCTCTGGGTCTGGGTATACACGAAATTTGGCACTGGTTGTTTATAATATAGTGCAACGTTAATAAAAAGTAAAAACCACGATATAGATAATATTGGAATTTCAAATCAACTGTTGTATATATCTAATACCAGTGCAAAATAAACATAAAGTGTAATCATAGTAATAGCATGTAATAGTACGTAATTTCAAACTAATTACCTATGAAAATGATCAAAACGTTTACCTAGTAACGTTTACGATGAAGCGTGATTTTGTCAAAAAATAAAAACCACGGCACGCGTCATCGTGAATGACTCTACCCAAACTCTACCTATAATTTCGCTGTCACTATTGTAATTTCAGTGGCGACTTTTTTTTCAATATAGATACTTTTGTTATTGAGTTTAAATAGGAGCCTCTTGTATCATTGAAGTCCTAATCCGAAGAGTATCACAACAAGTGATTAAATTCAACAAGTTAAAAAAAAATCGCATTGAAATTACGTAAAAAAATTATGAGTGCGCGTGTTGCGGCAGCCGCCGAATCGCGTGCTCCTGAGAAGAAGGGTTTCGAAATAGCCCGAAACAGTCGAGCTAAACTCGATTTAAGACGTGAGTTATCAGTTACAATATCATTTGAAAAAAATATTTAAAAAAATCACCCATTGACTCTTGAACGCTGCACTTACCAGAGATGTAATTCCGGTTAGGAAGCAGCTGTTGCCTACGCGAGCGCAGCCCGAGCAGCCCTAGCAGAAAGCACGTGAAGCCCGCCAGCACTCCGAAGTCAAGGTAGTAGCGGCGCCCCACCTGAACAGATACGAGTAGTTCTAAGTTAAAAACAAAATAATAGAGCGCTGTACTAATTCTTGTGTACTGATGTAACCGCTTCTCAAGTGAATAAATAGATGTGATTTATTTTTGTATTTTTGAATTTTAATAACTTATGTACCTACTTAACCAAAAGTATATCATCATCATCATCTCAGCCTATATACGTCTCACTGTTGGGCACAGGGCCTCCTCTCGGAATGAGAGGGCTTGGGCCATAGTTCCCACGCGGGCCCAATGCGGATTGGGAACTTCCCAATGCGGAACCAAAAGTATATAATAGTATATATTTCATTTTCAATCATCATCATCCATCATCATCTTCATCTCAGCCGTAGGACGTCCACTGTTGGACATAGGCCTCCCCCATAGACTGACCAACGAGATGGACGGATGACGTGGTTTAAGTCTACAAGCACCCTTAAATGCGGGCTCAGATACACATATGTGGGGGGACCCTAACTGTTTTTACCGTATACATCATGTAGAAACTGAGTCCAGTGGTGAGCCCACCACACAGGGTCAGCATCAGCGCCGCGATGGTGAGTGACGCGGCCGCAGCGCTGAAGGTCTTCACGCTCGTAAAGGACTTGTAGGTTTCGTCGGAGTATACTGACGGAGGAGCCGCCACCCTGGAAGAAAGAAAGAAGGATTTATTTTGGCTCCATAAGTACCACCTAAGACTAAGAGTAAAACTAGCACCAAAACTATGTTACTTGGTGTGGTGACACGACAGGATACCAAAAAGGGTCTCCATTCAGCATGTGTTGCCGCGCATTATGTGCAAGTAACGCTGGTTTTCTGTGGAGCCCAAACGGTAAATATGTATGCATGAGCCAGTTCCTTGGCTCCAGTCAGACGAAGAAAAAAAATTAAAACCATAGACTAGGAAGAACCAAGGGCTTGTTTATTGTTGTTGGGGCAAGGGGTTAAATTGTTTTTGTTATTTTTCAGGGTATTGTTATCCATAATCCATACTAATATTATAAATGCGAAAGTGTGTTTGTATGTTTGTTCGTCTTTCACGCCGTAACGGAGCGACGGATCGACGTGATTTTTGGCATTTTGGCATAGAGATGTGAGAGAGTGACATAGGCTACTTATCCCGGAAAAATGCACAGTTCCCGAGGGAACTTTAATGGTCGATAGAACCGTGAATGCATCCATTATAATAAAACTCGCTTTTGCCCGCGGCTTCGCCCGCGTGGTATTCGGTTATCGTACGCTGTTCCCTCGGGAGCTGTGCATTTTTCCGGGATAAATAGTAGCCTGTCACTCTCTGGCCCATAAATTATCTATATGCCAAAAAGACGGACAAACATAGAAACACACACACTTTCGCATTTACAGTATTAGTGTGGATGGATTTGGGCACAGAACGAAATGTCAAATTTGTACTTTTTCATGCATTTTGAAGCAAAAACACGTTAACTTAAAGAATTTTCAACTTCTTCTAAAACCTGTCACTTACCTAGGAATAATAATAGCAGTACTCTTCTTATCCTTCTTAGGACTTCTCCTATCGTACTCCCTCCTGCTCTCTCGACTCGCTTCCCTCCGATCCAGATCAAAACTTCTCTCTCTACTCTTCTCTCTAAAACTAGTTACAAACACGTCAGGCCTCTCGAATTCTCCAGGTGTCCCATAGTTCAGCTTCTGCTGTGCTTTCGGTGAAATTGGGGACGCAGCGTTTCTTGATGACGTTAAATTGGCACACGATTTTGACGGAGTAACTCCTCGAGTTGGAGTACTTGATACTATCCTTTGAGGAGTCTCTGTAAATCTAATAGGGCTTGTGGTCTTGTTCGGAGTTATCCTCACAGAAGGCTGGCTAGCATAACTCTTCAATTTCCTAGGAGTCGACAAAAGCTCGTGCAATTTCTGCGTAGCTATTAAATTCTTCTTACTCATAACAGGACTCGTAATCGCAACGTGTTTTCTAACCGGTTCGTCATCATCTGAAGGAACTATAGCGTATCTATGTAGTTTACCATTAACAGTTTTCACTATTTCCGTCGGTATTTCCTTCATTTCATTCTCGTCGGGCGCATCGACGTTATATTCATCTATTTCATTGGCATCTGCTTCTATTATCCTCTTTTTTGTTGGAGAATAGTCTACTAAATCGTCGTAGTCTCTTATGACTTCGTATCTATGTTTCTGTCTGCTGTCTTCAAGTCCATCGTCGCTCTCAGCGTGTCTGTCATACTTTGTTTTCTCCAGTTTGAACTGTGCCATTTCTAGATCCTCACTTCTTGATCGGCACCTCACAGCTGTTCTGGTAGGCTTACAGATTAAAGAGGACTGTCTTTGGAAATGCCTTTGAAACTTAGGAGGTTTAGGTGGCAATTCTGGTGGGTCATCTCTATTTCTTAAAGCCCCAGCTGGAGACATTCTTAAAGGATTGTCAGATATATCTGTTCTGACAATGCGGTTGCCGTAATCGTATTTCCTTGGAGAATTACCACCGAGAGGAGACATTCGTCTATCGGGAGTCCTGGCATATTTACTGTAGGCCTCGCTTTGGCCGCAAAAGGCTGGATTGGAGTAATATTTATAAACTATTTTGGGCGATTCCATGTTTTAAGCGTAGTGTTTCCCCGAGTGTTTAGAGCGTGCTTCCGTTGGATTCTTCAGAAAGGGGTGTGCTGTAAACCATGACCGTTGTGCTTTTATGGTTTTCTTCAAGTTGCGAGACGGTGTTGCAAAGCTTCGGTCGGTTATGTTTAATAAAAGCTAACTTCACTTTAATTAAATTGTGCTTTGTATCGTTGTCGTGGTTAAGAGCTTTTATAGGTACTTTTGTAATTATATTGAGCAGTAATTGTATTAAGAGTATTATCAAAAAAGTATTTGTTTGTTCCGAAGTGAGATCTTTTAGTTAACAGCAATCCAGTATCACGTATTTTTTAAATCACACTAAAACACTTTTTCCTTCTTATTCTAACACTGTCACTAACTTATGTTACAATTCCTTAATTTAACTCACTTATTATTATTCCTTAATTATTATTATCGTACATGTCTACATCGTTCAACGGCTAACCGTCAACTGCCGTTCGTTCCAATTTCAAAAAAACTTGGGGTCGATGCGTATGCGCACCCTTGTGGCACGCGCTGTTCGTTCCGAATTCAAATAAAACTATTGCCGTGCCATTTTCAAACTTAAACTGAACTGTTAAAGCTGTTTATCGATGGAACGAATATTTTATTTTTCTTAAATCAGTCAATTTGAAAACGACCTAAGTTTGATTTTAAATAGTGGCACTTTAAACTGAATATGTTTGAGTTAAGGTGGATTTTTAAGGGTTTTAAAATGTTTATAATATATTAATGTATGTGTGTACATCTATACTTTGTGCAATTATTGAATGACGGCGAGCGGAAGGCCTTTGAGGGTGACATTTTATCATTTTAGGGTACCCTATGTAATAATAAAAGGTTCTGCTATCGGTAACGGAATTTCTGAATCATTTTATTAAGGGGCTGTTTCACCATCCATTGATTAGTGCTAAGTGACGGTTAAATGTGATGCCGTAACGTCTCCGTCTATTCGAACAAAACAAATAGAGAAGGCATCACATTTAATCGTCAGTTAACACTAATCAATGGATGGTGAGACAGCCCCCAAGTCTTGTCCACAAGCAACTTTGTGCAATGAATTGTAAATTAATGCAAAAAGTTTTCGCATTTAAAATCCCGGTCATTCGAAAACTAGCGACAAACATCAAATTCGTCAGCTTATTTATTTATTTACATATTTAAGTAAGAGGTTTGGATAACTTAGTTTACTTAAATCACAAAGAAGATAATATCTTAAATATAAGGTCTGTGCCAAAATCGGACTATAAGAGAGTAATAGCGTGCTATATTGCTAATTTTTAGGTCATGCTAGACTCTAGCAGCTAGAGTTATAAATAGGAATTTAGTAGAACTAATGAACAGTGGTTATAGACCCTATTTTATCGCCAAATTGTTAGTTGGGTTGGGTAACATGAGTTTTAAGGTTACACTTTATTCAAATTACGCAACTTAATTTAAATTTAAAACTTTAAATTTTAGTTTTAATTTTTACATAGCTATTTTAAGTTAGTTAAATAATTCATTTGATTTAGTTAGTTTTAGTTATGTTAATTTTATACTTAGGTAGTCCCTGTTTTTACACCCACGACTTTTATTATTAAATTAATGTAATTTTCCCTTAAAATTACGCAACTGAATTTTGTCGTAGTTACGCCTGAAATGTTGTTTTAATCATTAAGTTGCCCGAAATAAAGAAATAAATAAATTTATTATTATTATTATTAACAATAACAACACATCTGCCGCAATTGTGTCATGTTTTGTTTCGGCGTTTTAACTTCGGTCGGTTAACCGAAGTGCTGCGGCTAATCACATCAGCTATAAATTGGCGTAATTTCGGCAAATATGTTTATATTTAATAATTTCAGGCGTAATTACGCCAAATTTCTGTAAAAATATGAATTTCTGTAGAATATGGTGTTTCCTAACATAAAGTCGAATGCATCTGAATCCTTACTATATAAATGTGAAAATATGTCTGTCTGTCTGTTAACTCTTCCCACTTAAAGCGCTGAACCGATTGAAATGAAATTTGGTATGAAATATAGCTTGAGACTCTGGGAAGGACATAACTAGGATAGTACATACGAATATTTCATTTAAATAAAAGCTCGTAGAAATAATCTTAATTATAAACTGCAAGATGAAAACAATGCAGTCCTGTCGGTGCACTCGAGCGCACGCACCTGCCGGCAGATGTTGTTGCTCTCTCTGTCGTTTGTTTGTCTCTTTCTAGCGAGGGACAAAGGTCACAATACGATTATACCTATTTTGGTTGATTTCTTCTTACTAGTCCTCTTTTCTTAATAAGTAATATAATAAACGCGAAAATTTGTATGGTTCGTTACTCTTTCACGCAAAAACTACTGAACGGATTTGCATGAAATTTGACATACAGGTAATATATACCCTGCGGTTAAGTTTATGAGATTTTATCCCCACCCCACCCCGTGGGAATATCAGGATAAAAGTAGGTATCTAATTTATTATTCCAGATGTTCAGCTATCTACAAACTAAGTTTCATTCCAATCCGATTCTAACGATCGTATGCTACTAATATCTAATATCATAAATGCGAAAATTTACAAGTCTGGTTGTTTTTTATTGCCTCATCACGTCTAAACCGCTGAACCGAATTAAAGCAGGGTTCATGTTCCAGGGGGCCTGCCACGATCTTTCCTAAACGATCCAAACGCAGAGCAGTTCAATTTAGGCACCTAAACTGAATCGTCGAAATTGGTACCACGACCTTTATTTCTCAGAAATCTCAATCGCTTACAAGTGAATGAAAGACCGATATTTTCTCTGATATACTCGTATGTATCGCTATCGCTGAACCTCACTTGAAATGAATCACAAAAGTAACGTCGTAGTACGAAATAGCGATGCAGTTCAGTTTAGAGCTTAAACTGAATCGTATTAAGAGAGCGTGGTAGGCCCCCTGGAATTGTTTATAGTGTAAGACCTGATGTACAACATGAAACGCAATAAATGAATTATGAAATGAAATTCGGTATACAGATAGTATGAGTCCCGAAGACCGACATAGGATAGTTTTTGAACCGCGAAAATTGTTCCAACGGGATAGCAATAAACGAATGTATACGGACGGGGTCGCGGGCAACACCTAGTTTATCATATAGTAGAATGTATGAGTTGTATGAGTGTGTATGAGTGTGTATGAGTGTGAATGGGGACCGGCGCGTGCGCCGTAACGGTCGCGCACAGCTGCGGGGCAGCTGCCGGCAGGGGACGAGTACGTAGGTTCAAATTTTAAGGGTTTATAAAGGAAATAATAAATATAACTGTAGGAGAATACAGATAAAGTTAATAATGTTAAGCCATCGTATTTTGTCGGAAAAAAGCGTATTTCATCTTGCTTTCTCAACAGCTTACCTAATTTGAGCATTTCTAAAAAAGTTTGTACATTTTGAGAGACTATGTTATTATGACTCAGTATCGTTCAATCTACATACCTGCAAATTTTTATCCAAATCGGAGTCGCAAATCAAATGCACAAACTTTTTTAGAAATGCTCATTTACTTATACTTACTTACATAGAAATTAATAGAGTTGAAAGTGAATTATTACAGACACATCTACAAAACCGGCCAAGAGCGTGTCGGACACGCTCAAAATAGGATTACCTAATATTTTTCTACGGATTTCGTATCTTTTACGGAAATCTTCGTTTAGGTATATTTTAATACCTTAGGCTGCTATTTACTCTTAAACTACTAATAATTCTCAAGCAAACTCAGCCGCTATAGTTTTTAGATGATCGCTCTCTATCAGGTGACCCGTCTGCTCGTTTGCCCCCCTCTTATAAAAAAAAAACTATCGTTTACCGAATTTCACCTACATCGGTTAAGTGGATTAGACGTGATAACCTAACAAACAGACTTACAAACTTTCCCATTTAAAATGTTAGTAGGATTAACTAAAAATGTTGTCGCTCCCTGCCCCGCATGCGCCGGCGCCGAGGGTCCTTTCGATCTTGTTTTTGTGTAAAAATCGATAACTGCGACCTTGTGTGTTGGTTCATGACATAATCGCTATTGTTTGGATCGGTGTATTCCTATCTTAGAGTATACATAAGCAAGCTAATTCCTATGCTATACTTGTCAAAAGATGAGTTAAACATATTGTAGGTATGTTTGTATATGTCGGCGGCCGTAAAATCCGCTAGATTACGAAAAGGTGGCAAGGCATATCATGATGTGCCTGCGAAACAATACGGCAGATTGTGATAACATAGTAAGTGATATATGATATCACTTTTACTACATATGGTAATAATGCCGAAGAGTATGAATATGTCAGTAGTAACACCGACCTCAATAAATGTTTAACGTAAATATTTAGTTTTGTATACTATATCATAAACTTCTCTTATTATATAATTAGCATGTGTGGCTTGACTGTAAGTGTTAATTATGAGATTAAATAAATAAATAAATAAATATGTCATTGTATTGTGACCACAACGCACGATCCGAGCGAGCGAAACGAGCGCGCCGCGGCAGCGGCCGGCGAAGTGCCAGAAACGATATGGCAGCCTTTCATGATATGCCTAAGAATTTCATGATCTGCCTAAACGTCACTCGGCAAATTTTGAATGATATGGCGCATATTTCTTAGCCAATTTATGAAATACCGCCATTTTACGATATCCCTAGGAATTTCGTGATCCCCCGGCGCAAAAAAGGGGTGTTATAAGTTTGACGCCAATGTGTCTGCCTGTTGCATTGTAGCTCTCAAACAGATGGACTGAATGAAATGCAGTTTTTTCACGCGAAAGCGAGTTTCAAGCTGCACTTACTGTAATTAGCTGTTTCATCAAAATCAGTGCTACCGTTTTTGAGAAATTGAACTTCGAAATAACACTGTCAAGGGCTTTTTTTAATAGGGATGTTGACACCTCCAATCAACTGACGTACTTTTTATGAGCTGTCAAAACAGGCCTTATTGCCTAACGTTTCTGACACTCGTGATCGCAATCAAATGACAGTTTTTGTATGCGAATTGTGTCATTTGATTGCGATCGCGAGTGTCAGAAACATTAGGCAATACGAGGGTCAAACTGAAAGTTCTTAGAAAATCAAAAACTGAGCAAACTAGCAAGTTATTAGTTTTATTATATCTTTTCAAAATAGTGTCCATTCACATCAATACACCGCTGCATCCGATGGAACCACTGAGAAAAGCACTTAGCCCAGTCGTCCTTAGGGGTCTCTTCGACGGCCTTTTGAAACGCACCCACTGCTTCCTCGGTGTTCATAAAAAGTTTTCCTCGAAGTTTTTCTTTTATTTTCGGGAATAAATAAAAATAGCAAGGTGCGAGGTCGGGGCTATACGGCGGGTGACCCAGTAATTCCACGTTTGACGTCACAAAATAGTCGATCGTTCGCCTGGCGGTGTGCGACGAGGCGTTGTCGTGGTGAAGAAGGATCCTACTTCGAGGTCGCTTCTCCCGAACTTTTTCCAATACAAGTGGCAAACAATTGTTTGTGTACCACTCTGCAGTAACTGTTTTTTGATCCTCTAAAGCAATTGTCGCATAGTGACCTGTCCTTCCGAAGAACGAGGCCACCATCTTTTTTCCCACGCTTCGACCTCTCTTCACTTTAGTTGGCAACTCCTCGAAAGGAAACACCCATTGAGCAGACTGTCTCTTGGTTTCTGGATCATAACAGTAAACCCAGCTTTCGTCACCCGTAAGTATGTCGAAAACAGCATTTGAGTCACCTCCCTTAAATCTTTCAATCATTTCACGGCACCAATCAACCCGACGGAGTTTTTGGGCCTCGGTCAAATTATGAGGTATCCACCTCGCACAAAGCTTCCTGACCGCTAAATGTTCATGGAGGATTTTATGCACTTGACTCATACCGATGCCTAAGCTTGTCCGAATCTGCTGATACGTCACTCTTTTGTCAGTCTCTATCATACGCTGCACAACACTGATGTTATTTTCAGTCGTCGCCGTAGAAGGCCGTCCCTCACGCAGATCGTCGGTGAGATTAGTGCGACCACGTTTAAACTCATTAAACCAGTTGTAAATGGTCGCACGAGATGGAGCTTCATCATGAAAGGCCAATCGAAGTCTATCATAGCTTTTTTGTTGACTTAAATGACATCGAAAGTCATAAAAAATCATTGCACGAAAATTTTCGCGAGTTAAATTCATGTTGACGTGACACAGACAATTTTCAATTTGCCGCCAAATCGTAAAACTAATGACAAATGAATGAAATACATACTCAATAATATTGGCAAAGAGTTCCATTTTCAAAATTTAAACTTACTTTTTTATTATATTGTTTACAAGTGGCCAGTTCTAAAAACTTTCAGTGTCGCCCTCGTACGGCCTCAGTTCTCCCAGTTTCAGTGTCAATAGCGACTTATGACGTCATAAGTCGCTATTTATTCGCCAACTCAATCAACTAACTATTCATTGTCAAATATAAGCATTTATTACATGTTAGTGTCGCAATATACATGTTATACTAAACTTAAATTAAAATTATAACTAAAAGTAAAATAAAAGTGACTAATAACTTAACTATAACCTAGAAAAAAATAGTAAATGGAACCCCCCGCGGCATGGACCCAAAGATGCTGGCAGCATTTCCTCGCTGTATAGCTATGCTGAAACGTTATTTGTTTCAAAGCAACAAAAAATCTAATTTTACAGTAATCGAAAACTAATTTCATTTTCAGGGCTAAAATAAAGCGTTTTTTTACTGGAGTCTTAGTTGGGTTAGGTTATTTTTTGTTTAGTCGTTTCATAATAAAAGAAAAAAACTTGTCTTTATATACATTTATTGACTACACAATTCCATACATTTGATAAACTATGTACTAACCATGCAACAACTACCGACTAAACATCTTAAAAAATACATTATATTTAATACTCCTTAACGCAACGTAGCGACTGAAGAGGCACTTCCGTAAGGCACATAATAACCGTTAAAAATATGTACAATTATAATACTTTGAATTTCATATAATTTTTTTTTTTTTTTTTATAATTTTGATTGGAGAGAGCTTAAATTATGTGAAATTCATGGTACATAAACAGTAACTAAATTATAAATACATTTCTTCAACGCATTCGCTAGTGGTTTGTCAAAAGGAGTCTCTTGACGCACCGCAAACGCCCATATGCGTTCAGACATTTTGTCAGCGGAAACGCACATACGCGTTGCCGGCAATAAGCGTTAAAACAATGAGTTTTTTAAAACCTGTTTTGGACTCACTAGCCTATATTATAAATATTATAATGCACAAAAATAATTCATCGTCTTTTATACCCTGAGAAAGCGCCCAAAGGCAGCGAAATATATCTTTTACAAGAAATTTTACATAATATAACATGCTATTACATAGCTTCTTACAATTTACATGTTAAACAAAACAATTACAATATAATAATATGAAATAATTAAAGCTAGACAATAGAATCCAATCGCCATACTAGAAAACTTCAATTCAAATTAATAGATCCTTTAGCTGCACCATTATCAAATTTTTGTATGAATAAAAGTCACTTACAATAGTCAATTTAATTGACATCTCACGGTACGTCAGTTACTTAAATAAAAAATAAACTTAAGGAACTAACTCTGTAGTTTTGCACACTTGTACTGAATCTAGGACAAATCGACCGCTTACTTTCGAAACCTCGTATCGACCCGAATCCATACTGATATTATAAATGCGAAAGTGCGTTTGTATCTTTGTCCGTCTTTCACGCCGTAACGGAGCGACGGATCGACGTGATTTTTGGCAAAGAGATAGTTTATGGGCCCGAGAGGGACATAGGCTACTTTTTATCCGCGCGCTATAACCGAATACCACGCGGGCGGAGCCGCGGGCAAAAGCTAGTTGTATATAACAAATCAACACTGTATTACACTCAACATAAAGATGATTCTAAAGTAAATATCATCCAGAAAAGAGGTTGAGAAAGTAAGAGGTCGAATCGAAATATCAATGGTTTAGTTTTGTACACATGTCACCCAAATAATTGTTCTGTTAACGATTTATTTCTTTGGATCAACCAACTTTCGTGATTTTTACTCATAGTCATACCACCAACGGGACTTATCACGCTAACAACCACGACTAATATTTACCTCGACGTTTCGGCAACATTGCAGTGGCCGTGGTCACGAGTAGACTCACTGCCACTGCCACTGCAATGTTGCCGAAACGTCGAGGTAAATATTGTTCATGTGTAGCGTGATAAGTCCCGTTGGTGGTATTTTGACTAGGACAGGTTTTGTGTCGTTAATTTCGTTTATGACGAGCATTTTTGCCAACGCCACTTTATGATTGCACTGCAAAGATACTTCGAAACAGCCAAGGTGATCAAAAATATCAAAACATGAACTCTAATACCTTAGTAATAGTACATGCACCGATATTTTTGACCACATTGGTCGCACCGAAATCTAATGACAACTGTACCGCACTGGTAGCGTTTGAGACCCAGTCTGAGACCCATTTCGTCAAAAAATCCTTTGAATTGTCATACAAAATGACAGACATTCGATCTTATGTGGGCGCCAAATGTTCATCATACAATGTCCGTTAAAAAAAAAATTGTTTGAACATAACGGACATAACACAAGCGGGCTAAATAGACAAACTTACTTCTTATTTAGTGGAAGATGGGCAATACATTTCTAATTAATTACAAATCTCTCTAGCATCATCATCACATAATAAATGTAAACGCTTGATACCTTAAGGTCGAGCGTATTTTAATCAATAACATAATTAATAGACATTGCACGAACGCGTTATAAACTAAACTATAGACAACTAATCTATCAAATAATATCAAAGTGTCAGTGCGACACAATACAAATCATCTCATCTCAAAACCATGTTAAAACAGTATGCATGCTGTCGTTTCAATTAATTTCTAGGGTTCCGTACCTCGATTGGCAACAACAGAACCCCTCTAGGATCCTGTCCTTCTGCCTGTCAAGACCCTTTTCTCAAGGAACGCATAGAGGTATCAATCTGAATCAAATACTCAGGCTTGAAGCAGTAAAAAAAAATCTTCTACACCAGGGTTTCTTAAGCTTTCTGCAGTCACGGACCACTTTTACAATTTGAACAATTCCAGAGACCCCTGTCAAAAAATATTTTTGGAAACTTCCTAGTAAATATGTTAAGAGACTGGCCTACTGCGGACCCCTGATACAAATGCTAAGGGGTCCGTCGTGGACCCTGTTAGATATGAGGGTAATCTTGTTACTTTTGTAATTACGATTTCGGGTAGTTCTCGTTGTTGGAAATAAAGTCAAGTACTGGAAGCACGTCTATCATTTTAATAACGAATAAAACATTGGCGACGAGGATGGGATAAGAAACCCTGTTCTACATCAACTCAATGGCAGATTGTTTTCAATGTTTTCTACTGAGAACTCATACGCAGAATACAACAGAGAAATTAAGCAATAATAATTGATTGAGATTTGTTTAGTGTAAATAAAGCACAAGACCCAGAATGACAATGAAATGGGTTCGAATTACCACCAGTTTAATTTCTCTGCTGCTTTCTTCATGTCAGTTCATTTTGTCAGTTTGCTGATTTGGGACAAAACAATTTCGTGACGTAAGCATTTTTTTCTGTGTTGTCACGAAAGTTTTTTTCTCTTTCATTCACCTCTCGGTATAAAAATTAATGCGATGGTAAGTCAATGGTCAAATCCGGGAATTCTTTTATTAACAGTTGTTTCCTCTGTTCGTAGACAGTTTTCTGTACAACCGCTAGTAGTGTCATTGCAGTGATTATGGTCATTATGCTAGTATGTATACGCCACGGGATCCCGGGATAAATTTTGCTAGAAAACAAAAATGATTTTTATCTTATTATATTATCAATTGCAATTACAAATGAATGTTTAAAAAAATAGACTTCCTTTGCTACTGAACAAAGTCCATCATAACATATACAAG
Organism: Choristoneura rosaceana; assembly: GCA_037349165.1. NCBI lineage: Eukaryota > Metazoa > Arthropoda > Insecta > Lepidoptera > Tortricidae > Choristoneura > Choristoneura rosaceana. The sequence goes on along the minus strand of JAZBNJ010000046.1, from coordinate 7,411,799 downwards.
ATTTTAATGACTCATTATTTTTATGCCATAACATTAGTACAGATAGTGAATAATGTTGTGCCATCGTATTTTGTCGGAAAGTTCGTATTTATCTTGCTATCTCAACAAGCATACATAAGTTTACTGAAGCTAATTGAGAAAGCAAGATACATACGAACTTATTCGACAAAATACGATGGAAAAACATTATTCCATCGATCTGTAGGATATTAGTATTATTGTTTTTTTTTTTCAATACTTTAATCAGTACCACGGGTTAATCAGCGTATCCATACTAACATTTCGTCGGGTGACAACCAGAAGTCACTAATTACTGCTTAAAGTCAAGAGGGATAGTCAAACTTATGCTTAGCATCGTAAAATTAATAATCCACTATTTTTTAGCTGTTAGTGACTTTTGATTATCACTTGACGATATTATTATTTTCCAAACAATCAGTAAGTACCGCGGACTTTACGGCGTATCCACACTAACACATCGTCCCGACCGGCTGATCCCCTCACTTGTCGGTGCCGCAGAGCAGCAGCGCGTCGTCGACGCGTTGCAGACGGTACGTGGAGTTGTCTGGTAAATGACGGACCAGTTCGTCCGTCAGGCGGACGCGCGCGCCGTTCGGACCGGACACTAGTACGGTCTCGCATTCCTGGGGACAATAGTGTACCAATGAGCATTGAAAGCACAGAATATATAATAGTACTAACGTACAGAATACCGTACGAATTTTAGTATCTTAGTTTAACAGAGTATACTCGATAAATTGATACATGTGAACCAGCCTGTATGGCGGATGTAGACAATATCTAATTTTGCTATTTCTGTTTCTTTGGCTGGTTGAAGTATAATTTTGATAGTGTTTTATGCGGCGATTAACCTTAACCATAATCATAATCATAATATATTTATTGTGATAACGGGTACAAAATATAGTTATATTGATAAATTCAGAACATGACCGTAATCTACCACATGCATGGTGTACAATAATTATGTATTTTACCCGTGATTATGTGTTTTTGTTTTTAACCGTGAACAGTGACAAAATTCTATATTGCTCTCGTGTCTGACATTTTTTTAATGCGCAAGTTGTCTGCACTTGGTTACTGGAATTTTACTATCAAGTTACAAAAACTACAATCACCGTATAACGTGCCTCTCAAAGAGAGTATACTTAGACACTGGCGTCAAATCATCCAATTCATGGATGAGGTGATAAAAGCAATGGAGTAAGTGCGAAGGAGGGGTAATTACACAAAAGATCCCTACGGGTCGAAGTGTATCCGCAAGGACCCCTAAAAATAAGATAAGATAAGATAAGATAGACACTGGCGAAATTGTCCTATTAATTAGGCCAGAAAAGCTATATTTCACAAGAGAAGAAAGAGACCCAGCCTTGTGTGACTAGGTCGCAACGCGCTGCATACCTTGAGGGCAGGCCCGGCGGCGCGGTGCAGCGCCTGCAGTTTGGTGAGCAATTCGTGCGCGCGGCACGAGTGCAGGTACAGCGCAGAGTACACGCCGCCGCCCGAGCTCACGTACACCGTCAGCCGGGGCTCGATGCGTCTGGGAACAAACGAACGGTTCAGATAAAGCTATAAAGACCGGAATGTTATTTATCTACAGTGTAGACTCTACACCCATATAGCAAATCCTCCATTATGCGTTCAAAAACCACAGATCAGAACTTCCCAACCACTTTCCAAGCCCCCCTATGGAGGCGTAGATAAATATTAGGGGGGGCGTCGTACGTAATACGTAAGATTACATTTAAAAAAATAAAAATAACGAGTAGGTAAATAAAGAATATGCTTGTGATTCAAATATAAGTGATTTGTTTTTCTTAAAGACTTTATGGCAAAATAAAGACACCTTTAACACTATTTTTTTATTTTTGTTGAAACTTACCTAAGGGGGGCAATAAAATATTATTTTTGGCCCGGGGAGGCTCAGCGAAAAAAAGGTTGGGAAACAATGTCATAGATAGTGACAAGCATTAAGACATTGGACCCCTGGTTTTGCAGATGTTTACGGGTGGTGGTGATCTCTTACCATCAGGAGACCCACTTGCTCATTTGCCACCCAGTCGAATTAAAAAAAATTCAAATGTTTGTTCTCGGGTTTTGGATGGATTTAATGTAATCCATACTAATATTATAAATGCGAAAGTGTGTTTGTGTGTTTGTATGTTTGTCCCTCTTTCACGCCGTAACGGAGCGACGGATTGACGTGATTTTTGGCATAGGGATAGTTTATGGGCCCGAGAGTGACATAGGCTACTTTTTATCCGGGAAAAATGCATAGTTCCCGAGGGAACAGCGCGCGACAACCGAATTCCACGCGGGCGGAGCCGCGGGCAAAAGCTAGTTATCTATATAAGTATGTTTATCCGTTGCTTAGTATCCACAATAAAAGCTTTGCTTAGTTTGGGGCTAGGTCAATTGGTGTCAATTATGTCCCATGATATTTATTATTTACTAGCTGTTGCCCGCGGCTGCGCCCCCGTTGTATTTATTTTTCTGAAAACCTTCTCCTGACAGTAGCGAACACAACAAAAAAAGAATTAGCGAAATCGGACCAGTCGTTCCCGAGTTATGCGCTTACCAACACATTTTGCGATTCATTTTTATATTATAGATTACTCACTTGGCATGCAGGGCGTTAAATAGTCGTATGCCGTCGGCGAGACCGCAGATTTGTATGATGTCGTCGCGTGAAAGTCTGCAACATAACAAGAGAAAGCTTGTACACTAGTAATATTACGTAAGAGACCAAGCTATATATGTCACCTCGGTCTATAGATATATTCCACTTATGGCTTTATGTATGACGCAGAGCTCTCAAGAGTGAGTGTTGGGCTGTTGGACCGTAGTTCCCGTGCGTGCCCAGTGCTGGTCGGGAACTTCGCACACACAAATTATGGAATTTCTTCGCAGAGTTGTACAGTATGTAAGGCAGTCGGGTTTTTGTTTTTTTATCCCTCGCACAAAGAGGTTTACTTCAGGATCCTCGATCTGTACAGTAGTCCGAATATCTATATCTACTTATTTAACTGAGTCCGACGTTTGACAACCGTTTATAGTTTCACAGTACTCTGTGGATAATGTGGTTGTTTGTACATACAGGGTAGCCCATTTGTATCGGTCAGTATGGGAAAGTCTGAAACTATACGACATACGAAAATATCTTCTTAGGAACCATGACATCGATTTTACCAGCTGCAAAGAGGTACAAACAACCAAAGAGACAATTTTACATGCCAGAATTTGTTGAATATTGTAACGGTGGACATCTACTAAAATAAATTAAGTATGTGAAAACAATGCATTTTTTTTTTGTAAATACTTTATTGTACATAAAACACAAAGTAATACAAAAAGAAAACAACAAACCAAAAGAGTACAAAGGCGAACTTATCCCTAAAAGGGATCTTTTCAAGCTAACCTAAACTAGAAAGGAAAACTCAAAGATAGGCGAACAGTAATTTATGTACAGTGAGAAGAAAGAAATATATAACATATTCATTTATACATATTACATTATACATATTATTATTTATACATATTATTTTATTATTATTTATTTTTACATATTTATTTTATTTATTTTCATTTTAGACATAATGTTTCATGGAGACATTTACTGCTTAACACGTACACAATCGATATCTAAATAGAAATAGTGCAAGTTTTTTTTTTTTTAAACAACCGGGTTCGATTCCCGAGCTGAGTACAGGTTTTTTTTTAAATGCATGAATGCAGTTTTTCTTGTTATTAAAATCGATGTCATGTTTCCTAAGAAGAAATTTTCGTATGTCGTATAGTTTCAGACTTTCCCATACTGACCGATATAAATGGGCCATCCTGTAGAGTAACACTTTATTATAACACACATTGTAATATATTATGTACAGTCAGCATCAGATATATCTACACTGGCCGAGTGTTCACAAAGACATATACGTTTCAATCGTCACAAAGTTATTGACACCTAAGTCACCATTTTCACGTGAGCGTTCAATACGTCAAAAACATCTCAACATTTTAAATTTTCATTAATACTTACACATCTAGTTTTTCATAATGACAATAACAACTAGAAAATCAGTGGTAACTAAGCAGTCAAGCTGTTATTAATATCTACACGTACCAGCAACCACAAACATGTCAACACCCAAGATGCCACTAGTTGCTAAGCAGTTACTATTTCAATGGTAACTAAGCATATCAATATTTTATTTAAACATCAATAATGGATAATAAATATTGTTTTTAAGTAATCATGTGTTTATATATATCTTTCCGAGGTAAAACTCTTTGTGAAAATTTAGTAAATTCGAAGAGAGCGTTTACAAAACGTGCTCAATGCTGAAGGGGGTTACACGCGATTTTTAACTAAGAAACCCAAAAACCCCTTATAAAATAAACAAGTATTTAATTTTTAATTTTATAGCATATGCAGTATAAGCTGGAACTTGTCTATTTTTAGGGTTTCGTAGTCAACTAGGAACCCTTATAGTTTCGCCATGGTCTGTCCGTCTGTCTGTCCGTCCGCGGGTAAGATCAGAGACCGATGATTGGTAGTAGAAAGCTGTAATTTGGCATGAATGTAACTTCAATCACGCCAACAAAGTGGCAAATAAAAAAAAAAACAAAAAAAAGTAAGCGTACCTTCCATATAAACGTAGTCTGATTTTTTTTCTCGACTAACCCCATAGTGTGGGGTATCGTTGAATAGGTCTTTTAAAACTGTTGGGGGTTGCCTAGAAGATTTTTCTATTCAGTGATCTGTTTTCAAAATATTCAACTTTAAAGTGCAATTTTTTATTAAAATCGAGCGTCGAGCGTCGCCCTATTAAATTCTATTTTTGCTTGAAATCTATTTTTTGCTGTCAGTTTGTTGGGCGTTTTAATTTTTTTGTTTAAAAGTTTTTATACATTTACATGTACATTTTCAACTGAGGAAAAAAACGGGGGAGGTTCTCAAGTTGAGGCGTATATATTTTTAGGGTTCCGTAGCCAAAGTAGCAAAAACGGAACCCTTTTTTTTCGCCATGTCTGTCTGTCCGTTTTTCCGTTTTTTTCATCCAATCTTGTAGTGTGGTACCGTTGGATAGGTCTTTTAAAACCATTAGGGGGTTTCTGAAACGATTTTTCGATTCAGTGATTTGTTTGTAAAATATTCAACTTTAAAGTGCAAATTTTCATTAAAATCGAGCGTCCCCCCCCCCCCCCCCCCCCTAATTAAATTATTTTCATGGTTTTTTGTAGTTAGTTCAATTTTTAGTTATAATTTTTTTTTCACGCTTTTTAGTGTAAAAGATCTAAGATACAATAGTTTAATTTCAACTGCCCGCCACCTTTTACGAAAAATTGCTCTTTCCGATGCAGAGACGTTTCTTAATTAGGAGTCCTGGTGCTTCACCACCCACTCCATTTCACCATATGCATTACGAGGAGCATAAATTGCTTAGCCACTATGTTAAAGTAATTGAAATTCAACCCATGAAATACTTGTTATCGAGTAGTAACTCCTATGGTCTTCATCATCAGTTTCACTTCACCAAATGATGATTTTCACAAGAAAATGCACGAGTTACTACAAAATATATCAAAATTACCATAGGTGTCCCTACAAAATTTGAAGAGTTCCCTCGATTTCCTTAGGATCCAATCATCAGATCCTGATTTGGTGCTTATAAATGGGACTTAATTGAAACAATTCCTAGACGAACGCAAAAAAAAAATTCAATTGGTTCACAAATGACGGAGTTCTGAGTTCTTTTTTTATTGGATAGGTTATAATCGACATAGCCCACCGCATTAGCACGCTGAAGTGGCAATGGGCCGGTCATATAACCCGAAAAACCGATAACCGTTGGGGTAGACGTGTTCTTGAGTGGAGACCACGGATCGGCAAACGTAGCGTGGGATGCCCTCAGACTCGGTGGTGCGATGATCTTCGCAGGGTGGCTGGCAAGAGCTGGATAAGAGTGGCCGAGGATCGTGCTCAGTGGCGTGCCATGGGAGAGGCCTACGTCCAGCAGTGGACTAACATAGGCTGATGATGATGATGATGATGATAATGATGATGATACCTTGAAATTGGTATTATATAAATTTGGAAAAAAAATTACCCCAAGGGTGGGAAAAAAGGTATAAAATAAAAACTAATTTGTTGATAAAAAATAACTAATTTCTTAAAAAGCAAGTGCTATAATTATGTTAAAATTCAGAAAAATCGTAAAAACGAATGCGATCCAAACTAAAAGAAATAAAAAGCCATAAAACAATAATAAAACCAAAAAAAAGACCAAGTCGAATTAATTATGTGTCGAGTGAGATTTGAACCCGGGGATCTATGCTTTGAAATGCATAGGAATGGAAATGGTGCCACGACGTGCCTTGACTATGAGTTCGAAATTCGCCTTCATTTAGTTTTTGCTATGTGTCAGATGGTTTGACTTTGATTCTGCTGAAAAGTAAAATAAGAGTTAGAGGCATATTCTGTCAAATTTGATTGAAGAGAAAGACATGAGACAGATGTATGTGATGACAAGTCTGTACTGTTTTCGATGATTGTCATAATCGCTTACCTGAAATGAGCATAGCTATTTTATATCAAAATTCGACCATATAGCTATATGCTTTTAACGTCTATTTTTCCATGTTGTTCAGATATATTTGATATGTTGACTGCTTAGATATCAGTGATTTTTTGACAGCTAAGGTATCAATGACATGTTAGGAGTGTAGAAATTAATGAATATCGACTGTTTAGGTATTTTTGACACATTGAGCGCTCACAAGTAAATACTACAATGACAGTCAACAACTTTTTGACAATTTAAACGTTTACCTCTCTTTGAGCGCCTGAAGCGTATAGCGACTTCTGATGCTGACTGTACACGGCCCTGCATAAGTGGATGGACACCTTACGTTCTATAATCGCTTGCACACGAGAGGCGGCGATTTTGTTAGTTGTTCACCACAAATGCACTAGATGGCGTGCTTAATGCACGGTATGAATATGATTGATATTTTGTCCTCATATTGGTATGTGCCGATAGCTCAGTTGATCGGCTGCTTGGAAAAATTCTTTAATGAACCCGAGTTCGTATCCTACAGTTCAGAATAATGTTTTTGTTTTTTTTTTTGTTTATTACTTTATATTTTAATTTTGTAGATGACTAACATGGAAACAAAAAAACAATCTGAAAAAGGATAAGGTTGCAACAAAAATAATACAAGTTTTGAAGTTTAAAACATAAAAAATTTTATTCCTAAAACAATATTTCTATTCATTAAATATGGCAGTGCTGTTATTAATGTTATACTAAATATTATTATTAATTAAATAACTGAAAACCAGAAAGTAGTTTACTCAGAATCCAGAGTAGAATCGATTACACGGTGTTTTAAATCAGGTTGTGTTTGTGCCCAGTCTAAATATTACGAATGCATACGCCAATTAAAAATGTTTTACGAATGTTTCATACCCCTTAGATAATTTAATACTGGCCGTTTGGCTGTCAGTTTGACTTTCTTCTAAATCTGGTATTACAAATTACAACTGTAAAGTTAGAAATGAAGTAGAACTACTGATACATATTTTAAGAAATAATGAAGGTTATCAAAAATAAACGCAAACAACTAACTTAAAAAAAATACAAAAATATTTTCGGGGTGTCGTGTGAGGTTTTTAGTTATTTAATTAGCACTTGACCAAAATTTGTATTTTAAGATTTTATTGAGGTATTCGCTTAAGTATTCATTTCCGTTTCTGGAAAGAGGATTGAAGCGACCACAATAAAAAAAATGTATTTGAAAGTATATATTATGTGAGACCGGGTTATCATAAGACTCGTAGGCTTTATTATAAATTATATATAAACAGTGAAGTTTCCAGTTTTAAACATAACAATAATTGATGGCGTAGATCCACTGTAGTGTGTTACTAACAGTTATAATAAGATTACAGTCGTATTATATTGAACTTTCACACTTATCTCACGAAAAAAAACTATTAAGGCATTGGTAATTAAATGTTTTGTTCATAATAATAAAATAATTACTTTTCGTAACAAAGTGATACTACAGGATCATAAATAAAGATAATTATTTTGGTTTCTATAATACTTATATATAACATAATTGTTTGAGTATATAACCCGGTCTACACGTAAACTATCAATTTTATTTTAATAACTAGTTTAACCACCATGATTGTCGATAACTGCTTGCAGACGGGAACACTTAGATGCAACTAGATTTTCACACAGATTAGACCCGCGAATACTGTCCCATATTTTTACACAGTGAGCTTCTAACGTTTCCGGAGTTCGCTCATTTTAGTTATCTCAACGTTGGACAATAAGACCTCATATATTTTCAATGAGATTAAAATCCGGTTATCTGGCAGGACAAGAAACTACTTTAATACTATTTTTGTGTTGATCAAACCAGTCTTGCATAATACGCGACCGGTGTATTGAGCAGTTATCTTGCACGAACGTTATGCACGGCACTTGTTCTTCTGGATAAACAATTCTAACAGTGGGCAACATGGTCTCCTGAAGCGAACTGGCATAATCACCACCGTTCGCTCGACTGGGTATTCTAACAAGTTCTCCCGGGTCAGCAGCACTCGTCCATCCCCATGGTTGACGGTTATACGACCAGATTCCATGTTGGGCACTACGAGATCACCGTCGTTTCGCGTAGGTATTGTTTTGAATAGTATCTAGGAGTCGTGGTCGAACCGATCTTTGACGATGCAGCAAAAACCGCAGAAAAGGTATTCGTCTCGATATCGTTGTATCCATAATATAACTGTTTTTTTCTGTAACAATATAAATAAACATGAAATAATGTAATGTAAATATAATTGTTGTAAAAAAAAATGATAGGATAAACGTAAAAAAAAAAACTCACATCAACTCCAGTTTCTCTAGAAATTTCTAAAATATTTTTTACTTCTTTATATAAATTAATTTTATCACACCTTTTAATCGTTTCAACATTGCGATGAAAACTAATCATTTTAAAGAATAACTACGATAGTAAGCAGATTCAACTTGAAAGAGACAATGGAACGAGAAGTAGGAACAGCTGAACAAGTAGGTAGCAAAGTTTAAAACAAAGTAATAAAAACAGCCTGGTAGTTTGAAGATCTTCAGTCTACCCTCTTTAAGTTTCGTAAAATATGACTTACCGATTAATTTTAAGGCGACCAGAGTTATATATCCAATTTTCATGACTTCAAATAACAGATCAGTGGCTGAGTGGTTTGAGAGTGCTCCGACAGAATCGTATGTCGCGAGTTCAAATCCTATTAGGCGACGATATTGAGTTTGTGTTTTTGTAAATTTACTGCTTGGAGATTAGTAAAGTTGATGTTTCGATGATAAAAACAAGCAACATATTATGGGTCTCCGTAAAGAAAACAATAAAATTCTCCCTCTCACACACTTTCGCACAATACGAAAGAGACAGAAATGTCGTTACACGAAGGTAGCATCCCACGGTGTCCCACCCTGGCAGCTGGCAGGGACACATGTTTAGCTGGCCACGAGAGTTGAAGTGAATGATTATACACATAATTACAACATGTGTAATGGGCAGTAGGATGTTGAAATTTGTCTTTCTAACATGAAGATAAAATAAATATTTTTTGAACCCTTAAAAATCAACAAACTAGCGCCATCTAGCGGGATTTTGGTAAACTAACAAGTTAGTAAATAAGTGAATTCCGCTAATACACATCGAACACATAGATGGCGCCGTTTCAGGCGTCAGACGATTATGTTTTGCCATTGTCCATCCACTTTTGCGGCCTATAGTACAATTGTTTATTATCCCTAAAATAAATAAATAAATCACAGTTAACCTGTTACGTACGCTACGTGCCTGCGGATCTCTAAATCTAGCGACATCGCAACCGAGCTGCGTTAGCTGACGAAGCGAACGTGCCAGCGCCGCGTGAGCACGAAACACGAGGCGCTGACCAAGCACCGCGCGCCAGCGGCGGACGCAGCCTCCAAGAGTTAGTCAATTGCTAACATCGCATTGGCTCATACTCTTAGGTTAAGTTAGGCTTAAGAACTTCTTTTAATGTAATTTTTATATTTTAATTAAATTAATTCCATCTAATTGGGTTTTTGGACTCTTCGCCTGCAACTTCCATATTTAACCTATTTATACAATTCAATGTTTATTTATTTTTTTCCTTCTAATCTTCTGTGTATAAAATGTGTTTGGAAGCATTCGAAACAGGATTCGAAATTATCAAGATAATTACCTCTCTTGATAATTATAATTATCGTGATAAGATGAAACAGTTTCTCGCTCTCTCTCTCTCTGTCTGTGTCTGTCCGTGTGTCGCTCACCTGAGCAGGTCGGCGCCGGAGAAATTGGCGAAGGTGGGCGCGTGCTGCGCAAAGCGGTGTCGCGCCAGCCACGCCTGCGTCTCCGGCCCGCCGGCCTCCTTCGACAGACCGCAGTTCTGACAAACATTAGCACAATCAATATTTTATTATATTAGTCTGGCATACATTTGAAATAGGCTTCAAGTTACAACACAATATAAATACTCTTTATTGTACCATCAGCCAAATAAGTGGTCTATCACTTTTTAAACAAGTTCCTATCAAATGAATATGTCGCTAAAGTCGAACTTTCAAGTTGACAGACACGTCTATTTGCATTATTGTTTTATGACATGCAAACGATTATCAACTTTAGGGTGGTAGACCACATATTTGGCTGATGGTACACCAGAAATAGTAAGTGATACAGAAAAACAGGTACAAAGAGAAAATTACAAGGTAAGCAATAGAAGGTCTTATCGCTTAAGAACGATCTCTTCCAGGTAACCTTACAAAAAACAAAAATAAGGACGATAGATGCTAAATGTCAGCATTCAGGGTTTTGAGCCATGCAACTGCGTCCGGTGTGAAGCAGAATGTCCTCCGGCGGTCTCGCGTACGCCCACCATGGAACCTTATCAAGTCATTAATATTTTCCTTGTTAATTAATCCGATGTCACTGTGGCTTTAACAGAGAAATGGTCCCATGGTGGCTCATGAATTTGAAGCCCTTGACCGTACGAGCCGTGTTCATAATCAAGACTCGGATACCGGTTAAATTTCCAAACTGTTATCATGTACTTGGCGCAAAACATTTTCATTTTGGTTTCGTCCGCGAAACCGTTATTTTTAAACCGGTTTTTAAGAGAACATTTCCATAAAGTTCTTGTCAGATTAACCGGTTTATTCCAGCGCAGGATAAACGTCGCCGCCCGCCGCCGGCCGGCCAGCTGTCACTCGTCGAATAAACCAGCTTATTTAGGTTATAGTTAAGTTCTTAAAAACGTTCGCGTTCTTATGAAAGTTCGGAGTTAAAGTGAACTGTATTGTTCTTATGAGTAAATAAAGCATCTCTAAACCTAAACCGAAATAAACCGGTTCCGAGCCTTGACTATGTGGGTGTAGATAAGTGATAGTTTTAGCTTCAAAATCATCTTAAAAACTTGCTAGCGTGGCTTGCTATGGCGTGTTCAGTGATGACGACCCTTGGACTCGTTTGATTTTAGTCTCACCTTATCCGGGTCCTCGGCGGCCTGCGGCAGGTCCGGTAAGATGGCGCCCGGCGACTGGCACGGGGAAGTCGTCACCGACATCTCTGTGCCACTGCGGACAACACAGCATTATAGTAACACCGCCCGCGTGTTAGACAAGCCACAAGATTAGGGATGTTGACGCCATTAAAAATAATTCGAAGGCACGGCTCCAGTAAAAAAACGCTTTATTTTAGCCCTGAAAACCAGATTAATTTTCGATTTACGGTAAAATTAGATTTAAAACAAATAAATAGTAGTAGTTGATTGAGCTGGCAAACAAATAGCGACTTATTGAAGTCATAATTCGCTATTGCCATTCTAACTCTGGAGAATTGTGTCTTGACAGCTCATAAAAAGCACGTCAGTTGATTGTTGGTGTCAACATCCCTATAAGGGGGCAGGAATCGATAATGGATTTATTTCCGTTAACTTAACGCAATAGGCGAGACGACTCTGTCACAGGTGACGCCATCTGTGATATTTATTCCGAACTTCCCGTCCCAATAGCGGCGGATTTAAACCAAGACGATTCTATCAGATGGCGCCACTTGCGACACCCATGAATGCAAGATGGCGCATGTCATTTGTTCTCTTCTCCAATAAACCGAACACGAAACAAGATCGCTGCCTAATTATTCCCAAATTCCTCAACATATACAAAATAAGGGACCGAGATCCCAACAGACTCAAGAACTGTTTAGTCCGTCAGTTAGATTAAAAACCGCATCTAAATCAGTACAACCGTTCTGGAGATAAATGTGAACATTCGTTTGCACACAAACAAACAAACAAACAACCTCTCACCCTAAATGCATATACCGTCTCCGTTCCGTCGTGGGTAAAAAAATATTATGCACATACTTTTAGCAAAAACGGAACCCTTACAGTTTCGCCATGTCTGTCTGTCTGTCCATCCGCGGCTTTGCTCAGGGACTTTCAATGCTAGAAAGCTGTAATTTTGCACGAATATTATATGATAACTATGTCAACAAAATGGTACAATAAAAAATAAAAAATATTTTTTTTTGGGGTACCTCCCATAGACGTAAAGTGGGTTTTTTTTTTCTCATACAACCTTGTAATGTGGGGTATCGTTGGATAGGTCTTTTAAAACTTGTAATATTCCGTACAAAATAAGAAATCCTTAGAAAAATATTACTTAATTTTGTCGTAATGGCTACGCACGGAATTCTATTTCGGGCGTGTCCGACACACTCTTGGCCGGTTTTTATTTTTTTCGGATCTTAGAACAAGTAGAGGCTAGTAAAAATATTGCTCTATCTGTTTTGCTAATGTTTACTAATCAGCTGCCAAAATCTAATTCTGGATTAGTTGGCACTGAAACAAGACAATTCACTTTCAATTTTACATGTAAATACAATGCATAGGATGCATATTTTTAGCCTAAACCTTCTCGCCCTTTATTTATCCACAGCTGGGCAAAGGTTTCCTCTCAATTAATTCATATGTCCCACTCCTGGGCACAGGCCCCGCTCAGAATGAGAGCGCTCCTTTCAATTACTTGGTTAGTTTTAAATAAAACAAAAGTTTTTTTTCGAGAAGCGGCTATCAGAAAAATGTTTGTCAGGTTTTTTATAAAATAAAGTACTTACTCTTGGCAGTATAGCGGTTTCATCTGATTGGATGAGGCAAGAATAGCTGAAAAAAAAAAAACAACAAATTATACTACTACAAACTTATTGCATTATAATAAACTAAATACCTATAATGACTTCCAGGGCCATTAAAATGAATATTCTAAATTGCACAATTAAATAATTTTGTTTTTTTTTTTTGCCGAAATCGTTTTGAAGGCTCTCGTCTTACCCAGGAAAACGATCTTTCAAAAAGGACTGACAAATTCGGTCCGAATGACTTAATATCCCCTTGTTCCTTACAGCCCCGTGAGTTGAACCTTTAATTATCTGATTTATCTGGCCCTACACTAAGATGTCCTGCTCACGCTTATTATTATTTAATACGAGAGTGAGACGGGCGGTACGACGTGAATTTTGATTTTATAATTTCGTTTCGTGACAGATAAATGTGATGTTGTCTCTGTTTGTTTTGTTTGAATAGACGGAGACGGCATCAGCCCGAGCAAGGTTGCCCAGGTATTCACATTTATATAGTTAGTTTCAGAAAAATAATTTACTAATAATCGTTATAGTTGAATTTAACTTACCAGGCTGCGTTATAACAGGTTTGGTGCTCAAAGCAGGGCTGGTGGCAGGCTTTGGAACCAAACTGAAAAAAAAAAAAAAAATTAGACATTAAAAATACACCTAACAATACCAATTCTCAAGTGGCAACTCTCAACACCAGAACAGAGACAGATTAGAAGGGAGATGGTCCGTTTCAAAACAAATTGATTGTGAAAAGGTTCCACCCAGGATATTTCAGTTTCCTTGATTATACATCAAACACGTCAGGCCGATTCACAAGAACTTAAGTGAATGACAATGTCTGTCCTCATATCAGCCATAGGCCTCCCCCATAGACCTCTAGTTGATCCGGTTGGAAGCAGCTTTAACCAGTGATAGCCACACTAATGTCTAATCTGTGCATTAAATAATGATTTGATACAGGTTGATTCCATAAGTGGTAATTGTGTTAAAAACTATTATGAACTTGTTTACAAAACATTAGGAAGCCCCTGTATAAAGAATAGCACTCAACAGAGTCACTTTTGTTCAATCCATCTTATGAATCAACCTATATCACAATGTTTTTTTTATTATTTTTCTTTAGAGGCTTAAGTCACAGTATATCATCACTACTTTGAAAAAATCTAAATCTCATATCTCAAATCAATATGTCAACAAAATTGACCCTTAAAACAATATTCATTAAGTTCACTCGGAAAGATCATCGATTTTGAGATACAAGCTTTTTCAAAGTAGTGACGATATATAACCTAAAGCAGTATGGAAGCTATGAACAAATCGATCGAAACGAACACACTCACACAGACGCGCGCTCTACACGGCCTCTAAGGGGGTCTCGCGTCTCGCGGTACTGCTTATATAATATACTGTGCTAAGTGCACCTGTGTCACTGCCAGCCTCATTGGAAGACTGAATGACAGAATATGTTTACAATGTAAATTCCTACCAACACTTTAATTACGCACAATGTGACCTATTAGAGGCCCCCCTATGGTGGCAGTGTCATTCTCATTGTAGATATAATCATCCACTTAAGAAGCTTGTATGACCTTTCAGTTGACGATGATGTCTAAGTAACAAATGATCTGAGTTTCTGGGCCTGTTTACATCGAAGGGTCTATGAATGATCTATGACATTGATACAAGTATTCATATTAAACATAACCTAACCATCATCGAAATGTTGAAAAAAACTGTAAGTACATTGTCATTTTAAAGTTCACTATCCCAGAAATAGTTCAGTACAATTAGATCAAAATTTGGCAAAATTAAAGCAAGAGGTTTATCTATCAGGATATGTAGGTTATAGAGAAAAAATAAATTTTACCCTCTCCCCCCCCCTCCGGGGGGAGCGTCACCCCCCCGCGCCCTCGAATATGTCCCGGATCGCGGTATTTTCCATTATAAAAGAAAACCGTACACGATACATAAAAAGTGTGTAGGAACGAAATAATCCTTGATAAATTTACTATAAACCTTTCATACATTTGAAAGCGATATCACTTATAGTTCCAGCGCAATATGATACCAAATACTAACTTTTTTTATAATTAATCTATTTTTTCGGCTAAAAGGTTAGTTTTCTCAAATACTTCACATTTTACCGCCAAGATATGTATGACAGAAGTAAAGAATAGAATATTTTCTTTATAAAAAGGTATAATTAATTTCTAAAATCTTTCATTTACCATTGCTATGCAATTTTTTTAATTTAGTTCATTTGGCCATTCAGCGAAATATAAATGTTCATACTGGTTAAATGGTGTTACTTTAAATACCATTAGATTCTCATATGTTTTCCTATAAGCTACAGGTATGGACCTATTTTCTGTATTTAAAAAAAAATGTAGGCCCTGCTGGGCTTTTAGGAGATAGGGGCGGGGAAATGGTTAATTTTCACCTATTTTCTTAAATAATTTCAAAACGGATTAATTTAAAATAATGAAAAATATATATTTGAGATTTTCATAATGTACCCTTTCATTTGATATGTCACATGATATAGTTTCTACATTTTTTTTCTAATTTACCCCCCCCCATCCCCCCAAACTGGCCCCCGTGTTTAAAATTAATTATTTACTTTACACGTCCGTGTTTGGGTCATCAATTTACATAGGTGAACTAAATTTGAATTCAATCGGTCTAGTAGTTTCGGATCAAATTGGCTATGACAGACGGACGGTTTAGGTATATTTATACCTTAGGCTGCAATTGATTCTTGAACTACTAATAATTCTCAAGAAAACTTAACCGTTATAGTTTTCCTTGCAAGTTTGATATACTTACTATCGTCCTGAATTTTTTTTAATTTTTTCTCCCCACCGGTTTAGATTTTAGAGGGGGGGACGCCCGATTTTAATGAAAATTTGCGCTTTAAAGTTTAATATTTTGCAAATGAATCACTGAATGGAAAAATTGTTTTAGCAACCCCCTAATGATTTTAAAAAACCTATCCAACGATACCCCACACTACAAGGTTGGGTGAGAAAAAAAAAAACACCCCCACTTTACGTCTATGGGAGGTACTAAAAAAAAATTATTTTTTTAATTTTTTATTACACTGTTTTGTCGGCATAGTTTACATATATATTCGTGCAAAATTACAGCTTTCTAGCATTGATAGTCTCTGAGCAAAGCCGCGAACGGACAGACAGACAGACAGACAGACATGGCGCAACTATGAGGGTTCCGCTTTTGCCATTTTGGCTACGGAACCCTAAAGAATGTGTAATATTTTATTATAATCTTACTTACGGACTAAATAGTTTTTTTTTTGGTACTTTTTCCTAAGTTAATGTCGCAGTAGCTGATTATGGTGAATTTTCAAAATAGCATAGCAGCGTCAAATGAATGAGTTTAGAAATGAATTATACCTTTTTATAAATAAGATTTCCTGTTCTTTACTTTAGTCATACATATCTTGGCGGTAAAGTGTGAAATAATTGAAAAAACTAAACAATTAACAAAAAAAACTGGATAAATTATTAAAAATGTTCGTATTTGGTGCCAGATTGCGCTGAAACTGTAAGTGGTATCGCTTTTGTATGTATGAAAGGTTTATAGTAAATTTATCTAGGATTATTTCGTTCCTACACACTTTTTATGTGTCGTGTACGGTTTTCTTTTATAATGGAAAATACCGCGATCCGGGACATATTCGAGGGCGCGGGGGGGTGACGCTCCCCCCGGAGGGGGGGGGGAGAGTGGGTAAAAATTATTTTTTCTCCATAACCTACATATCCTGATAGATAAACCTCTTGCTTTAATTTTGCCAATTTTTCCATACATTGCAATCTAATTTTCTTCAACTAAAATGAAAAAAAAAATTTTATTTGACTGAATTGCAAACGAGCAAGCAGGTCTCCTGATGGTGAGAGATCACTACCGCCCATAAACATCTGCAATACCTACCAGGTATTGCAGATGCATTACCAACCTAGAGGCACACAACAATATACACAGCAGTGCAAGCACTGCTGCTTCATGGCAGGATTAGCGAGAAAGATGGTGGCAGCAATCCAGGCAGACCTTGCACAAGGTCCTACTACCGGCAAAACCGATCATGTCATATCTACATGTAGCATAGCTAAGAACCACCACAATGAAATTCGCTTTCACATAAAAAAACCGCATGCTGGCCTGGATTTTTGTGTGAAAATATAAGTATTATAGAATTTCGAATCAGTAGCCCAACTTTTGGGCACTAGATCATACCCGGCCCCCCTCTATGCACTAATTACATGCTGATTTATAATGCCAATAACAACTAGACTTTCCATCGAGCCATTTTGTTGTCAAGGTTTTTGAGATATTTTTATTGTGCTAAAATGCTATGTATTCAACAGTGTATCAGCATATCAGATAAGTTATCAATGGTTGGTTCCATTACTTCCTATGCTAAATATAAAATAATAATAAAAACACGTATGTGACTGATTGAAGTCTAAAATGAATGATTGCACCTTGATTTTTAAACTACAACCTGTAAATGTCCTTTACAAAGTACCAAAATAAAGTAGACAGCTTGAAAGTAGAATAAATGATATTTCTCTCTTGCTTGTTTGAGACAGGGGCATAGCTACCGCCATATCAATTATGCCCGAACATGCACAAGTTGTAAAATTTATGTTTTATTTTTTTAATAAAATAGGCTTATGTTTCGCCTCAATCTTGCTTAATGGAAGGCAAAGATGAGGCCTAAAATGACACACATTTGCCTAGAAGGTGTGTCACTTTGACCTTAAAGATGTCCAGATTAAGATAGCGATATGGAAAACCGAACCTTGGCAGAGAAAGACAGAAATATGTTCAAATCATGGTACAAGTTTTTTTCGCATAGCATACCACCATGTATACAGAGCATATTTTCTACACTTTCTACAACAGTCTGAAATTAATCACTTAGTTCTGGTCTAAGGCTACAGTTTTAATTTTAAAAAGTCATAGGAAAGTTGATATTTACGAGTTGTTTCGGCGCGCCGGCCTTACGTGCACATTCGCCGCTTTCAGTCTTCGGGCCAGCTCGCGGTACGTTTCGGGATCCGCCTCGATTTCCACTTCAGCCTTCAGCAAGGCGAACTTCATGCGCCAACCCCTCGCCTCGACCCCGTGTACGAGTCTAGCGTTCAAAACCACTCCGCGCCCTAAATTCCGCGCGCTCAGTCTTTGCTCGAGCACGAGCATCTTTCTCGTCAGCTATAATCCTGCCTCGTCAGGTTGAAGAAGATGAAAGCACCAGAGCCGACGCGGTACGCACGCCCGCCGGCAAACACCATAGCTGACCCAGAATACACTACAACAACCATTTGTTTCGAGTTTTGAAGCACGAACACTGATCACCAGAACCGTTCACTTGTCCAACATTTTCCACAACTCGCGATTGATGAAACGTAAGCCGTAATGCGTCAAATTCGGTCGGCAGTCGGAAAACAGTACGAGTTTCCACCGGTTTTGGATTGCTATGTGAAAATAAGAAGCGGAATAATAAAATTACGAAAGAAACAAAACAAAACTCTAGCAATGGCGGAGCGAATATGACTGCCGGAGTGATCGCTGATTGGCCGCAAGTGCGGAGCGTTTCTCGATTGGATTAAAACCAGTTCGAATCGGTTCGCGGAGGCCGCGGCCGGCTCATGTCGGTGCATCGGTGGGGCAACGTCACGTCATTTTAGTGACGCGCCACGCTGGCTACAGCATATTTATATCGATTCATTAAATACTTTACCTATAGGTTGTTTTGTTCGTAAAAATCTAGGTCATTAATTATTTAACTGAGTGACCGAGTTTCATAACTGAATCGATAAATAAAGCTTTTACCAAGCATGACTCATATGGATATTTTAAGACTTAGCGCTTGGCCCTTTAAGTCTTGATCTTGATTCGTATCAGACTAGTCGAATCGGTAACGAACCGGATATAATAATTGCGGTATGCAGTTTCAGTTGCTTTCTGATGGAAACTAATACAAACCGGGTTTAGTAAGAAAACACAATTGCCTTTACGCCTCATGTTTCGACTCTTATTTCTTTCCCAGATTTGATTTTACTTTTTTTTTTTGCTTTTTTTTCTAGCATTTTTTTTTTTTTTGGTTTTTCTTAAACCTCCAATCTGTAATGATTATATTATAATTTTGATTGAAGTAACATCAATAAGACATCACCTACTCATTTGTTTGCTGTGCTCTCGCAGGGCGTCACATACATGTATACGTTATTTTAGTTTTTAAAACCTTTGTAATAGTACTGTGATCTGACATGCAATAAATTTGAATTTACTAGGCCATATATAATAACTATTGAGAGATATATAAGCCCCTCCCAATTCAAGAAAAAACTAAGAAGTGCGGTCGTGCGTAAGAAAATTTACCGGAGGAAGCCGTGAACAAGCCATGCCCGTTATAGAGTATTTTCCATACCCTAAATGTACCGTTTTGAGCAATTTATGTTGCTTTATTTAATTTTGCAGTCATCAATGACACCAGTTTTTAGCTACAGGCTACAGTACAACACTATAGATAATGATAATGAAAGTAGCCGCTTACGCTGATCTGATCGCGTCTAGTCTAGTCTAGACCTTAGACAACATTGAAGAGTTCTGAAGAGTTATTTACTTCCGACGTCATAATTACAATAATCATCGGATAAATTATACGCTTCGAGTGATTGCCTTGTTATTGTCTTAAATACGAAAATGTGTAGGGTGTATTAGGTACATTATTTTTCTAATGGAAGCAATTGCAACGATATGAAGAACTTAATTTAAACAGAACATAGGCGCATCAAAATAGAAGAACCTGGACATAACTCGATAACTGTAATTTTCTTTTTTTATGATATAAAGTGTTGTTAGTTCTGGTTGAAATAAAAAAAATTAATGATTTTAGGGGTCCTCATCAATATAAAAAAAACAAAAAACTAAATTTTAGGCATATTGTGATTTTAGAAGTGCAGTGTAATAGGTAACTTTGTAAAAGTACCTCTATTACGATATGATGCTTGCATTCCAGTTAAAAAAATCTAAATTCATCGAATTAATCAATCAGAACTATCATTAAAGAAGAAGATTCAGTAAGTTACCCGTTTTCAGACTTATCTTACCAGAATTCGTTGATAACTGTAATTTTACAATTTATTCTGAATAGTACATTCTTCGTGTTGATAAATTATTAAAAACTAAATAGATTTCTTTCCCTCTTTCTAAAGTTACAAAAAATTAGTTATTTTTGGAAAACCATAATACATAACAACTTCAAAAGTGTGTAATTAATGCTGTCAACATATTATTACTACTATAAAAAACAAATTATCAAAAAAAAATCTACGGTTATTAATTAATTCATATTTTTTCTTACTTACGTATTAATTTGAACCTTATTTCTTGCACTATAAAGTCATCATTACATTGTGCCTTGACTCGACCGAGCGTTTCTAGTGTAGTCGTCTCATAGGCATAAATAGTCAATGATTGTCAAACTTTTATATAACCACGTGGGATGCATCACGGTTCTGCTAGAGCGGAGATTTACTGAAATATTGTGTTTGCTGGATGCGATGCTTGACTGTGTCGTATAAGCGCGTTAACCTATTTAAATTTATAAGCTCTCAGTATTTAAGGTTCCTTAGCCAAAATGGCAAAAACGGAACCCTTATAGTTTCACCATGTCTGTCTGTCTGTCAGTCTGTCTGCCGGTCTGTCCGTCCGTCCGCGGCTTTGCTCAGGGACTATAATTTTTTTTATTCGACTGGACGGCAAACGAGCAAGTGGGTCTCCTGATGGTGAGAGATCACCACTGCCCATAGACACCTGCAACACCAGGGGGATTGCAGATGCGTTGCCAACCTAGAGGCCTAAGGTGGGATACCTCAAGTTCCAGTTATTTCACCGGCTGTCTTACTCTCCACACCGAAACACAACAGTGCAAGCACTGCTGCTTCACGGCAGGATTAACGAACAAGATCAGCATTGATCTTGTTCGTTAATCCTAACAAAGCTGTAATTTTGCACGAATACATATGTGAACTATGATACAATCCCTACTAATATTATAAATGCGAAAGTAACTCTGTCTGTCTGTCTGTCTGTTACGCTTTCACGTCGAAACCACTGAACCGATTTTGTTGAAATTTGGTACATAGGTAGTTTGAACACCAAGGATGAACATACCTTTTATTCCGGTAGAGGGCGCCACCGCGCGATAACCTAGATCCGCGCAGACGAAGTCGCGGGCATAAGCTAGTAAAAAATGAAAATAAATAATTTTTAGGGTAATTGCCATAGACGTAAAGTGGGGGTGATTTTTTATTCTGAGCCAACCTTGTAGTGTGGGGTATCGTTGTATAGGTCTTTTAAAACAATTAGGGGGTTGCTAAAACTATTTTTCGGTTCAGATTCATTTGCAAAATATTCAACTTTAAAGTGCAAATTTTCATTAAAATTGAACGTCCCCCCCCCCCCGCCCCTCTAAAATCTAAACTGGTGGCTGAAAAAATTTGAAAAAATTCAGGATGGTATGGTAGTAAGTATATCAAACTTACAAGGAAAACTATAACGGTTAAGTTTTCTTGAGAATTATTAGTAGTTTAAGAATAAATAGCAGCCAAAGGTATAAAATGTACCTTGTACTTGGAATATTCTTTACAAAATACGAAATCCTTAGATAGATATTACTTTATTTTTTCTTTATGGCTACAGAACCTTATTTCGGGCGTGTTCGACTCGCAGGCCGGTTTTGTTTTTTATGCAGAACTACGAACAAATAATAAGTCCGGAATTTTAGCTGCGTTGCAAAAATCTGAAAAGAGGATTAAGTCTTAAATAGTTATTTTTCACTAGAGCCAAAAAACAACTGATTTCCGAAAAAAAATATAACTTTTCAATGGAAGATGATAAACAAGTATCAAAACTACCGTTATAAATATGAGCTTTTCCCGCTAATAGGTAAGTATATAATATTCGATGGCCCAATCGAATAAACGTGCAAAGGCCTTTACACGAAAAATTTTTTTTTGCTTTGTTAGCTTACATATGGCCCAAAGTATGTCGTCAATTTTTTTTACACCGATCCGATTAACTGTTTTTGAGATAAAATGTTTTAATTGTTTATTCGTTGGTAATTATTCCATACAAAGTTAAAGTTGGTTTTATTTTTCCTGTAAAATTGCTGTTTTACGATTACACGTTTATTCGTTTGGGCCATATGTAAGATTACTGAAACTGGGCCAATAAAGATTTTCTAAAAGTCGGGAAAAGTTTGGAACTTTGTCCATATAAACAATTATTTTTATAATACTGAGAGTACATTTAAACAAAGAAATATGTAGTTATATGTAAATTTAGGACTTACACCATTATTCATGTTCTTGTTCACTACATTGTAATAGATAAACTATTCTTGTATCCTTGCTCAATTGCCAATTATTCTACTTATACCTTTTATACTCCAAAACATATAATAAAAAAAATACGTAAAATAAAACCTCGCTCTATTATGCATGTTGATCTGTAAATAAAAGGACTAGCGGCCGTATTGCTTAACATTTCTGGCTCTCGCGATCGCAATCAAATGAGTTTGTTAAAATAAATGAAAATTATGTTAAAAAAAATTAAATTTCTTAAAATAAATGGTATTTCCTTAATATATTATTATTATAGCGACGTGAAATAATAACAACAACTTTTCGATGTGGTTTTTAGCTTTGATGTTGTGTTTTTAGCTGTGTTAGTTTTGTCGGACAGTCGCGCGAGCAGAGCGGTGGCGCGTAGTACGCGTGTTGCGGCAGCCGCTGAGTCGCGTGCTCTAATGATAAAGCGTTTCAAAATAACCCGAAACATGTCGAGCTAAACTCGATTTAAGACGTGAGTTATCCATTACAATATCATTTAATATGAGTGAGTCTCACGGTAGTTTCATGAATAAAATTGTAGCGAATTCGTTTTTTTTTCAGAGCATGTATACGAAGAATAAGTTGGGCCTTGGAGGGAAACTAACTTAAATCCTTAAGTTGGCTCATTTTACTTAAAGGAGACATTCCTTTATTTTTAAAAAGAAACAATACTTTATTCAAGATTTTTTTGTGATTCGCTTGCCTCGCCCGGGACTCGAACCAACTAAAATAAAAATAAACGCTTGCTATTTTATTATACTAATCGATGATAGAATTATTATTCAGGATAAAATTTCTCTAACAAACATAATTTGGTCTTTGCTCGTCTGTCGTACAAGATATCCATGAAGAAATTGAAGAATAACTATTCTGCAGAATTGCTGGACTTCTTGCAGGCCATCTAATCGTCTTGTTTATACCTATCGCGGTATTATTAGTCTTTGAATATTGGAGAGATAGAGAACTGTTACGTGTCTTTTACGTGTTAAAAGTGAACATTAAGTAGATATTAGGTAATGTTCATTAAAGAACTTGTGTACTAAATAGACGTTCTTCATGAATATCTTGTACGACAGACGAGAGTAAGACCAAATGTTTGTTAGATAAATTTTATCCTGAATAATAATCCTATCGATTATAAAGTAAAGAGTGTCTTTTTTAATTTTAATTGGTTCGACTCCCGGGCGAGGCAAGCGAGTTTTAGAAAATCTTTGAATGCAGTTTTGTTTCTTTTTAAAAATAAAGGAATGTCTCTTTTAAGTAAAATGAGCCAACTTAAGGATTTAAGGTAGTTGTAGTTTCCCTCTAAGGCCCGACTTATTTATCCACACTGTATAGAACCACAATTTTTTTTTACTATTTGTAACTTAAGCCATTTATTCTCGGATGGGAAATCGACATTTTGATCATGTAAAATTAAACATAGGATGTTAATTAATTTTTCTTCAACCACAATTTTTAATGCATGCAACTTAAATCATTTAATTTTTGCCTTGAACATTTTCAAGATTATTTTTCTCACTTGAATCTCTTGAGTATTACATGAAACAATTTGACTTGTGCTAATTTTTCTTGATCACTTTTTATCCTACTAATATCATAAATGCGCAAGTTTGTAAATCTATTTGTTTATTGGTTTGTTTGTTTTTTACTTCATGACGTCTAAACCACTGAACCTATTTAGATGAAATTCAGTCTTTAAATAGTTTTAATTTCGGAGAAGGACATAGGATAGTTTTTATCTCGAAAAATTGCATAGTTCCTGCGAATTTTGTGCGGACGGAGTCGCGGGTAGAGGCTAGTTCCTTTATATTAGT
Organism: Choristoneura rosaceana; assembly: GCA_037349165.1. NCBI lineage: Eukaryota > Metazoa > Arthropoda > Insecta > Lepidoptera > Tortricidae > Choristoneura > Choristoneura rosaceana. Next base: position 7,387,318 of record JAZBNJ010000046.1, on the reverse strand, counting down.
TTATTATTTGTATTAAATTTATCGTACTAAAATCGGTTTGTTCTTTCACCTAGCAGTAAAAAATGGCGTTTAAATTACAAGCAAATGAACACAAATCAACACGGGTATGAGATTAAAATAATATATTATTAATTCTATTTTAATTTGAGTAATTTTTTTACTTGAACAGTTTACAACTAGGTGAGCGTTTATTTAAGAAAAAAAAGATAAGAATAAATTTCTTTACCTGAATTCAGCACAACAAAAACAAAAACAAATTACTGCTAAAAAACAGACAATCTTATATAAATCTTATTCTTATATTTCATTTATCCATGAACAGTCTACAACTTGGTTGACATTTTTAAATCATTTATCCTATGTATTAAAGAAGTGTACATAAACCATTTTGCTTTGAACATATAAATAAATCTTAATCGTGCACTTAAATCGTTCTGCCCTGATCAGAAATCTGTACAAAACGGCCCAAGTTACATCTAACTTCGTAAAAGAAAATGTTTTATATTACATATCAAAAATTAGCAAAAAAAAAATGCGCTTTTTGATTGGGGTCACTCTTAACTTTTTATTAAGTATTTTGGAAACTGATTTTTTAAATCTTTAAAACGCTCTCCTGTAAAGTTTTCAAAAAGGCACTTGAATCAAATAACCTTTTAACCGTCGATATATATAACTTAAAAACTCCTTTACACTTAACCCCCTTTTCACCAGGGCCCCAGAAATGGCCTTATATGTTCTTAGTTGGTAGGGCTTGTTCTGCGCGTCATCTGACATTGCATCACGCGCGCAAACCAAACCTCTAGGTTGGCAACGCAACTGCAATCCCCCTGCAGCAAGTGTTTATGGGCGGTGGTGACCTCTTACCATCAGGAGACCCACTTGCTCGTTTGCCATCCACTCGAATAAAGAAAACCCTGCTTAGTTTCTGGATTTTAAGCAATCAACAAGCATTAGTTTTATTTTTATTTCAATAATTAGTAGTTTTGGTTTGAAGTATAACCACTTCTTATGTAGAATGTGTTCTGATCTGAGTTACACTTCCTGACTTATTATTTCTTCGTAGGTACAGAGTTATTATAAAAATATATTAGCCTAAGTTAATTTAGTGTAAGTACCTAGTAATATTTTTTTTATCTAAGCGTCGTCGGTGTCGGTGGACCGCTAATGTTAACAGGAAACTAAAGTACATATGTTGTATTTTTTAAAGTATTGACCTTAGCGGTCCCCCGACACCGACGACATTTAGATAAAAAAAATATTACTAGGTACTTACACTAAATTAATTTAGGCTAATTTTGCGGGAAATCAGCATAGGTTCCAGCGGGATAGGGATAAACGAATTGTTCGCAGATGAAGTCGCGGGCAACAGCTAGGTAGTGGAGAATTATTTTTAACCGACTTAAAAAAAAGGAGGAGGTTATCAATTCGGTTGTATTTTTTTATTTTTTTTTATGTTTGTTACCTCAGAACTCCGTCATTTATGAACCGATGTGAATTTTTTTTTTTGCGTTCGTTTAGGAATGCTTTCAATTAGGTCCCATAAGCACCAAATCAGGATCTGATGATTGGATCTTAAGGAAATCGAGGGAACTCTTCAAATGTTGTAGGGACACCTATGGTAATTTTGATATATTTAATAGTAACTCGAGCATTTGCTCTTGAAAATCATCATTTGGTGAAGTGGAACTGATGATGAAGACCACAGTTGACCATCGGAGTTACTACTCAATAATAAGTATTTCATGGGTTGAATTTCAATTGCTTTAACACAGTTGCTAAGCAATTTATGCTCCTCGGAACGGATATGGTGAAATGGAATGGGTGGTGATGCACCAGGACTCCTCAATAATGAACGTCTCTGCATCGAAAAAAGCAATTTTTCGTAAAAGGTGACGAGCAGTTGACATTAAACTATTGTATCTTGGATGTTTTACACTAAAAAGCGTGAAAAAAAAATTTTATAACAAAAAATAGAACCGACTACAAAAAAACCATGAAAATAATTTTCTACCAGTCTGAAGTCGGTGCCTCAGCACGAGCCAGCAGGAGTGATTGAAGCCATTTACTCGTATAGATAGTTGTAGGTGAGGTAGACGATTATAGGTCCAATCCTGCTGGCTCGTGCTGAGGCACCGACTTCGGACTGGTAGAAAATTATTTTCATGGTTTTTTTGTAGTCGGTTCTATTTTTTGTTATAATTTACTTTTTAGTTGTCCTTTTTGTCGGCTTTTTTTTTGGGCGTTTTTTTATTTTTGCGGACGTTATTTGGTCGGGGATTTTTAAAAATTTGAATTTTAGTTTTTTATTTCATGCTTTTTAAACTTTTCTATATATATATTTTTTAAGTGTACTAACTAGTATGTTGAATATCCTGGCTGCAGCTCAGCTGGTGTTGCCACCATTTCATTGAAAAAATCAAATACTGATCAAAAGGTATCAATCACGACACGTCTGCTATTATTTTTTCAAGAGTATACTGCTGTGCCGGATATCCTGGCTGCAGCATCAGCTCGTCGTGTTGCCACTACTGCATTGTATGTAGAATCAATTACTGATCAAAACGAATCCAAACACGACATATGTGCTATTATTTTTATAGTGTACTAGTGTGCTGGATATCCTGGCTGCAGCATCAGCTCATCCTGTTGCCACCATTGCATTGTATGTAGAATCAAATACTGATCGAAACGAATTCAAACACGATATATCTGCTATGGTTTTATCAAGAGTGTACCTACTAGTGTTCTGGATATCCTGGCTGCAGCATCAGGCCGAGAATTGCATAATCTTGCATAGTTATATGGCATACATGGCTGTTTCAAATTTTAGGTCCCAAATATGCTTGAAAGTAAAGTAAATACACAATGACATTATGCGTCTAAGATTCCTACCGCAGCGAACAAAAGAGCTGATGATCTTGAAACGGCTGAACCGATTTTGATAAAACATGTCTAAGAACCATCGCAGGGAAACCAGCTTTCAAATAAAAAAAACCGCATTCAAATCGGTCCACCCGCTTAAGAGCTACGGTGCCACAGACAGACACACAGACACACAGACAGTCACACAGACACACATAGCGGTCAAACTTATAACACCCCTTTTTTGCGTCGGGGGTTAAAAACAAGAAAGTAGTTTGCTCAGAATCGAGAGTAAAGTCGACTACCTACAAGCCGTCGAGAATAGATTCGAAACAACATCGCAACGCAATGTAACAAACAAAAGAAAAGAATGATATACATACCTATACGATACACGCCACGCATGACCGACCACGACCTCGCGCGCGATAGCCTACTTGCTCGCTCTAATGACTGAGTCGTATGTTTCTTTTCACTCTTTTATTGCGCGACGCCGACCATGACGTAACACAGCAACGCGTTCACTATAAGATGATCCCAAACGTCGACTTTATATCAAGTGACGTAAGGTCGTAATTTTATTAAAATTTGATGATGTTAAGCTGGTTCTTAACTTTGCTTTAAACTTCCCGCACCCACCGCATGCATACCGTTAGACTATATGGTCGCGCGTATATTCAATTAAATTTTCAGTTCTTTATGTGATACATTAACATAATTATTTTTGATGGAATTATGATTATAGTACACAAAAACCTATATTTAAACGAAAATTTCATAGTGAAGATTTTTAACTACCGAGAAATACAAAATTATTACAGTGTTACAATTATATAAGTAATTTTTGTTTTAAATGTTTAAAAAGACGCAATATAGCCTAAAAAAGATACAACCATCTAGTTGCCATTTTAGCTTATCTAAATATTTAGATCAAATAAAAACTGTGAAAAAAAACGTACATGTGAATTTCGTTTTAGATTATTTTTGCTATAAAGTGATCGCATTTGAATGCAACTCAAAGTTATACGAACAAGGTATTTGGTTACCTATTTAGCTTTTAGTAAAAAGTTAAGTAGTGTACGATATTCATGATTTTTATAAAATACGGGTACGACCGCGAATTTTTGAAGTACTATATTTAATCAATATTTGATACTTAATTTTAACATCCGATAAAAAATAAAAACAACGGGTTATTGAATTATGTCCAGGTTCTTCTATTTTGATGCGCCTAATATTAAACTATGAAGCAACATTAAACGAATTAAACGCGACGAGACAGCAAAGCTTGCCTTAGATCAGTCTTTTAGTAGCTCGATAATGATGATATTTAGATTTAGAAAAGCGATCGAAATATCACTGTCCTACTTAATTATCATAAAAGCAAAACTTTGTTTCTTTGTTAGTCTTTCACGTTGAAACGGCTGTATAGATTTAGACGACGTATGAAAATCAGATCTCCAGAATTGCAAACAGGCTACTTTTTATTCCGATATTCCTATAAAATTCTATAACACTAATTATGAACCTGCAAGGGTTTTTTGCATACAACTTAATTATTACCACGAACAATGCTTCATGATTCCTAAAGTTGTGTAAAATTATGAAACTTTCAAATGAACTGCTAAAATCGAACGCTTCGCGACCCGGTGATAAAAGATTGGCTACCTACCTTATAAACGTACTGGTTATAATCCTATCTAACGCGGAACTAAATTCGAGTAGGTTTGTGCGTTTGCTACCTAGGCAACTGCAGCAAGTGAAGTCACTAATCGCTTAGGGTGTTCGTTAAATTGCTATAGCAGTTACAACTAGTTATTGCCACCATCATTGGCTTTGTTTCGCACGAATCATATTACAGTGCAGCGAGCGCCTCTTGCAGCGTAAACTGATTGGTTATCAAATGAGCTATCAAGGATTAGCGTAGCGACACGAAAGACATGCACGCTGTCGAAGAAGTCAAATGGGGAAAAACTGTAGAGGTCACGACCCTTAGCAATGAGGATAAAACGACACAAGGAGGACCCTAGTTAGAACTAGCTACAATTAGAAAGGAAAAGGATCATTTACAGTTTTACTTCGGCTTCGTATTATCGGGACACTGATGATGAAGCACAGGATCGTGAATATCGCGATGTATGATATGAAGTCTCTACTGCGAGCACTAATGTCTGTGCTGAGGGACTACAGAACGTCATCGTCTCAGCTTAAACAACGCATAGTGGCTACTTAATGCTTAAATCTAAAAGGATTCGAGACATCTACAGTCAAAACATTCCCCAATTACCACCCAAGTGAATAAAAATAACGGGAGATATTACTGCTAAGTCAAACACTCGTGTTGTCGCAATCGCATACACTATCTCTTTTTATACCATGAACTTATACAGTTTAACGAAAATGCTGGATGGGATAGCAACACAGATTATTGCAATGATGCGCGCTTGACACATTAAGGCATTCTTTCGCGCTCTAGGGCTAAAAGAAAATGAATAAAAGTCAATTAGAGTTCTCGGTTTCATACATTTTGACACTGACTCTCTCTATGTTGTCAATTAACTCGGAGTTATATAGTCACGCCCTTAGCCTGGCAACGGTTGCTGTGCCGAGCAGCAGCAGTCAATGGCCTCTATAAACCTCGTGTAAAAGGATTACGACGCGATGCTCAGCTGAGCGTGTATTACGAGTTACATTGAAAGGGACACCTGTATACAGGCGTGGTTCAACACAAATAAGTTTTCACTTCTATTACTTGTTAAGTTCGTATTTGTATAGGATGTAGTACATAAAATGTATTTTTTTATGTTCAAGTTCATTTAGTAAAACCTTTGTCTAAGACCAAGGAAATCGGGCCACGAAATTTGACGTTTATCAAAATAAAGGTTTTTTTTTCTAATTTTAGTTCGTAACATTTAATTTTGTTTTATATTAATAAATTAATGGAACTACGTAATTCTAATTAATTATTATAGTAGAAGTCAACTAGATAGAAAACTTTTATGTAGCTGTTATACAATCTACTATTTATTATTTAGGGCGAGCATCATGTCTATATAAAATGTATTTTAAAGATAAAACGTAGAGAAAAGAAAAATGTACTGAAGGAAAATTTGTCAAGAGATAGTAGGTATTTGAACACTTGCACATACATTCTAAATTTAACAACGAAAAAGAAACAACAGAAAGTTAGGTAATCTTTCACATTTTTAAAAATCATGCCAATGTAAGCTATATAATGCTTTAAACTTTTACGATTTCACTCATAGTTGATATCCCTGGGGCTGGGTGGTGGAAACGACAAGGTAATTTTAATAATATATCGTCATGATTAAGCCAGTGATGAAAACCTCATGAAAAATGTCCATTAGCAATAGACAAAACTATAATATGCAACATAATGGGCCATCATCACCAATTGCCTAAAAAGGTTGGCCCGGTGCAGCGACAAATCATCCAATCAACACAGCCGGTATGAACAGGATACTGGTCTGTAGCCGAAATATTCCACGATCTATATTTGGATCAGGAAACTAGTGATTTTGACTAGTTATTCACTGTTGTGTATGAAATGTATCAAAGGCGTGATTTGGTGCAATGCCAAATCAGTTGTGAGTGTGAGTGCTTGAATGGAAAACAGCAGCTTCCTTTGACTAGAAAAAGATACTGTTTTGGATGCGAAGAGTCAGTTTACAGTTAAACCACTCTTTGATTGGATCCTGCGGTTTCATGTACGGATAACTGCGATGGCGTTTCTATTTAATCGAACAAAATTAACAGTGATGACAGTTGCAGACAACTGACACATAAAATAACAGACACAGAGAAACTTGTCAAATAACAGTGGAACAAGCCCACAACCTGTAGTGGCTGTAGTTATTCGGTCAGCAATCAATACTGTAATAACTAGGTAGATAATTTATTTGGAAGGCAGTGTGATGCGTGTAGTTATTCCGAAAAAGGCACAACACTACTGAGTTATTCTTAAAATAACATTTATTTTTAATGTTCGTTTGAATACCCAACACAGTTGTTTAGTTACTAAGTTACAATTAAAATGAAATTAATAAAAGGTTTGTAGTTAAATCTACTGACAAAATTTTAAACAGAAGTTTGACATGTTTAGTCACACAAGTGACCAAATTGAAGCATGAATCTAATACAGCAATAAAAACTGAGCAGCCATATAAAGCAGTACGACAACAAGATAATCAAGGTTGGCCTCGCCTGTAACACAACATAAATAACAACTTTGTCAATTTGAATGTGACAAAAATAACATTCAATTGAGTACGCGGGAAGGGCCGCATTAGCGGTATTGCGCTATTGAGCAACCGCGCAGGGCTCGAATTAGATGAAAGTTCGAGTGCACCGAGCACAGTCCGGTTTATTGTTGCGTTCTATTTTTATCTGTGGAGCTTAGTGATGTCTTACTGTATCGATAACGGGGATAACAGACAAAAAAATAATTGTGAATTTAAAATAATTATTTAAGTAAAACTAATGAGAACTGGGCAGTAGCGTCAAAATAAATAAAAGAAAGATGATTTTCATACGATGAAGCAGATACCAAGTTGAAAAAAAAAACATTTTTTTAACATGGAATTTTATTTTTAAGTCAAATTTAGCCAACGTATTTCTCAATTGGAATTCATTTTTGAACTTACAATGGTCAATACAGTTTTCGATAGTTCCATTTTGAATCTACAAACAACCAATGTCAATTGCGTTGTGTCATTGATTGAATTTACGCGACATAACCGGCGCCCGCGCCGGTACGAACTGCTTTATTTGGTAGTCACGATCGCACGCTACTACTCGTGATCTCGCTAATACACCTCTACATATGATAGGTAGTGCTAGGTACAAGTACTCACCTTTAAGCATAGTGTATTTATCCCATATTTAAATGATATATGTACTGATATAGGGTAGCTTTCTAGCTTTAAGCACATTATATGCCATGTCATTGAAGCTCTGTCATGTATGTCAGTCCGGTGAATAAAGTGATCAAGAACACATCTCCGTAGTTTGGCTGTACCTGGATACCCCAAAGCTTAGACTATATATTAGCTCTCAAGATAATGTGAACATAACAATTCTACTAATAACACACACTGACATTTATGTAAATTATAATGTAATGATGTATTGAATGAATAAATAAACTAAACTAACATACTTACGAAAGTAACCGTCGGTCACCTCATCACATTAAAACCGCGAACCTTTTTAGTATTTAGATCAAATTTGATATGGAGATGGAGATCGTTAGAGACCATGAAAAAGACATACCTAATGGTTTTTATCCCGTAAAATTGCATAGTTTCCGGGGGATAGCATTAAAATATTTTGCAGGCGAAATCCAGCGACAGCTAGTTAACTACCGATTCACTTTTAGGTTACTATTATAAAGTATAGGTTGGTACTTACTCTAGATTCACGAGAAATTTTAATTTGACATATGAAATTATCTTATTTCATTTAATCTTAGCAGTTTAATCGACCAGTGTATTCAGAGCAAATTTGCTGTGACAGACGGATGTACATATAGCCACACCAATCGTCATACAAAGGTTCCGTATGTTTACACTTCACTCGAGACGTGCGGAATCCAAAAAATGATAGAGATTTTAATTTGTAGACTTCTACTTAGGAGACTACCAACTATACTCGGGGCCATAATTCGAGAGACAACTTTGACAAATCAATGACAGGTAAAGGGTTACCAGGGTTCGACGAAATTAAATAGTGATGTAGCCGATATCGATATTCATTGTCGATTCGACTAAATGGTTTCCTAAGAGGGATTTTTTTTGTACCAATTCAAAGTAACAAAGATATAACACAACGAAAATGTAACCAAACAAAACAAAAACGTAAGAGATAAAATGCGCACAGTGAGCGAGAGATGCAGAAAACCACGAAACACATTCAAACACTCCGGGAAATGGAAGCCAAATATTTTTACAAAAGTTTGTTACACGAATTAGAGATGCACGTTACGATTCGATTTTTATGAAGATTGATTTAGCGATGGATACGATGTAGCGATTTTTTAATCTATTCATTTCAATATAATCTTCAACCGATTCGATTCGGAAATAAAGTGAATCGTATCCTTTAAATCGTATTTACAGACAATTTATTAAGTTGTTATGATATAATAAGTAAGTATTGAATATTTACTATCTTAATGAAGAAAAGTCGATTATAAACGGATGCCGCAATAAAGTCGCATTTCTAGTCCGTATTGCTTATGTTACTAACCGAAGCAAATAGATACATAAAAATAATGAAACAGGATGCGGATAGTTAAAAAAAGTCATACACCGCTAAATTGTATTTATTTTACATTCTTTATGCTGTAAGGAGGCCTGTGCCCAGCAGTGGGACGTATATAGGCTGGGATGATGATGATGATGATGATGCTGTAAGTATCGTCCTGTGTGAATAATAATTTCATTTTATTGTGATTAAAGCGATGGCTCTAAAGATCAAATCCAATGTGTGGTCAGATCTAATATTCAAATTGTCAAAATAAATACAAATTTCAAATCAATTTTTGATACGATTTTTGTAAGAAGGATTCAAGAGCATACGATCCGATCCGTGAATCGTTTCAGAGGGCCTACTCCGAAGTTCGAAAATCGAAGTTCATATCGTGCCGTCCCTCTCGCTCTCGTATTAAATAGTATAAAAGGGTAAGACACGGACTTCGTGTTTTGAGTTTCATAGTAGCCCTGCTGAGGTTTACGATCCATTACGATTCAAAGTGAAAAATCGACGAATGCCCCGCACCGGCCCCCGCCCTTGGCCCTATATACTACGAAGTGTAAAATTCGAAGTCCGTATCTTGCTATCCTGCTGGCGTTAATATTATTTAGAATGAGAGTGGGAGGGACGGTACGATAAAAACTTCGAATTTCGTAGTAGTCCCCCTGCCCCCGCCAATCGCTACATTATCGTTGACAAAATGGCGCCTCTTGTGAAGGTAATGATGAAATTATTACTTGTTAGTGCCCTTGGTGTCAACAATCATATCATGTGTATAACAAATAAATAAAGCGGATTTAAGGTGAGGCGAATCAAAACAATAAAAGAAATAATTGTCGTTGGTTTGTATTTGCACTTCTTTCAATGATCTTACATTGCAAAGTAAATTATTAAACTAATTTGGTAATTGTCACCATAAATAATGGATAAATATCGATAGAAGCCAATGCCGTGATATTTTTTAATATCGACACGAACAGCACTACCCTGTCTGTGGCAACACTTGTGCACAATGAATTGTCAAAGTTGTCTCTCGAATTATGGCCCCGAGTTTAAGCTACGCTAAGCTACCGTTTTATGAGCAAATGAAAATAGAAACTGACGTCAGCTTGTATATCATACATTGTATGTAGAAGATCTAAAAATGCTAGCAGAAGTTGTTGCATTAATTAAACGTGTTTCATAATTAAGTTGCAATGTAAATTTCCGGGTACATCCTTTACATTGCAGACGGCAGTAAATGATCGAGTTTTTTTGTAACAAGCATAAAATATACAGATATAAGCAAACAGTGAGGGAGAAATAACCAAACCACTGCAGCAATCACCGTACAATAATTACAGCTTTAAACCGGTACACAATGCCGATTAGATTTCAGCCCAGAAGGGCTACTCCGAAACACAACGTTCGAAGTTCGTGTCGTGCGGTCCCTCTCACGCTTATACTATTTAATACGAGAGCGAGAGGGATCGCACGACACGAACTTCGAACGTTGTGTTTCGGAGTAGCCCTTCTGGTTCCATATATACCGGTTGAATGAAATACTGGTAATATTTTACACATATACATCTTTAAGTCATCTAAGCGCGCGCAAGCGGTGCTTGACTAGAGTTGGGCAAGATATCATTATCGATATCGACGGTAGAAATTTAGCCATTACGTGAACGTGATGCATTGAATTTGATTACTTTTTTTTTTAAGAGAGTGAATTAGGTACTAGCTGTTGCTTACGATTCTGTCCGCGTAGTATTCGATTATCGCTACCCAGCAGGTATTATGTAATTTTCCGGGATAAAAGCTAACTATCCTATGCCCTTCCCCGGGACTCAAAGATTCTCATAATATTAGTATTATTGTATTGTTAGTTGCACTGAACACTCCTGAAAATGTATTTCAGGACTTAATTTACTGAAGTTGACAAATATTTCCTATTGGGCAATGTTAGATCTTATCTTGAACCAAAAATACCGATGAAAATCCTTTGTAGGTGTATCGAGTCAAACTAACTCAACAAATTGCTTATTCTAAATTAATTTTGCAACACTTGTATTTTTTCATTTGCACAAGCCAGATAAACTGTTCGCATCAACATCTAACACAACGATAACTGTTACCAGGTATCACACACAACACAACTGCATTACACAAAACGTTCGTTCCGAGAACACCTCGAACAGTAACAATGCACTAAACAATCACAATGAACGCATAAGAATTGCAAATGTGCATCGCATGTTACAAGATAATTGTTCATCATGCAGAGGATGCTTATTTCGTCTTGATGAGATGTAATTGGGCGGCATGTCTAGTTAACAAGCTATGACATGTAAGTGGCTTTACATGTTAAGTTCCTGGGTCATCATACTAGGAGTTATTGGCGTACATTGAGTAGGCAGCCGGATAGGCTGCGTCTTACAGTACTCACCCTGGTCGTATACTCGAGTACAGCAGGGCTACTTCGAAACTCGAAGTTCGTATCGTACCGTCCCTCCAGCTCTCGTATTACTTAAATAGTATAAGCGTCAGAAGGACCACATGACACGAACTTCGTCCGGGCATGGGATGACTAATCAATCTAGCTTGGTCTTATCTCAGGGAAAACGCTTACTATCAAGTTTTATCCCGAGCAAAGCTCGGTAGCCCTGGTACTGCTCAATAAAAAGTTACGCAACTTCAAGCACGGGATTGAACATAGGAAATACCTACTACGCTCCTATCATGTGACGGCGTACCAATTGTCATTTTATTAGTCTAAATTTAGGTGACATTAGTTAGATAGATGATGGCACTCTGACACAAATCGTCATTCAAATGATTACACGTTGCTACTTGCTATCACAACCATTTGTTAGTTCTTTACCTGAAAAGACAAACGTTGAACTGAACTGAACGTTGGGAGAGGAAGGCCCAGACGAACGTACCACGATCAAATCGGGGACATTCTGAAGAAAGGTTGGGTCAGGAGTACTCTAAACCGACGTGCATGCATGAAAAGATGAATGTAGAGGAAGCGAGAGTTGTATGCCAGAATCCTAGCAATGGAAGGATGTAGTCTCTGCCTACCCCGTTGGGAAAGAGGCGTGATTTTATGTATGTATGTATGTATGTTTACCTGAAAAGCGTAAATTCCTTGTAGCGATTCACCGAATCGCATTTCACCTCGAAATAACAAAATTCCAATAGAATCTTGTACCCACTTGACGCAATTTTTATCCGATGATATCCGTGATTTGTCTCTAGAAATAGCGGTTTTATTTTGTGATCCTCTCTTCTTCTTAAATTTAAGAGCCATGCTCTTGTCGGTGGAGTGATAGCCACTCCGCACGGTTTTGGCTTGCTGCTACGAATAAATATTCTCTGGAAACGTAATTGCTTGCAATGAACGCTTCGATTGTGATTCCATTTGTAGCATTTACGCAAACAAACTAACAGCAATGACAACGTAACACTCACACTCTCTCATACACAACGCTGGCTCGCGATTGGTCCGCGTAAGAGTCGGCGCCGCCCTCTTGCGACAAGCGTGGGGGCGATCTTACAATGCGTATGCATAACACTTTCCAGGATCGCCAAGTATGGTGTTTTAAATATTATTTACTTACATATGAAAGGTGAGTCCTGTGTTTTTCATATCTGACTGGCTTCTACACCACTTCACACAACACAACGGCATATTTTTTAAATTGATTCGAGCATAAACACAATCACAAACTTGATCGAAATTTTCCACGGCGCGACGCACGGTAGATATTTTAAACCCCGCCCGTCGCGGTAGACATTCCGCGGAGTGGCTTTTCGGGTTTAGTTACGTTTCCAGAGAATATTTATTCGTAGGCTTGCTGTTTGACTTCTCGATACGACACGACACCCTTTCTTTCACCTGGTTAAAATAGGTCAATCTTGGTCTTCTTCTACCTCGTTTTCCTTCTATTTTGTTTGCTTTCCAGTAGCTTTAGAAAGAAATTGTCGTGTCGTATCAAGTGTCCTATGTTTGTTGTTATGTAGTGTGTGTTTGGGATATTAAACGTTAAATATTTGGAACATCGCGATAGGAAGTAGTCTATATGCCTTATTTTCTAGATTTAACTATCTGATTGTCAAATTTCATGCAAATTTGTTCAGCCGTATCGGCAATAACATACATAGCCATAATTATAATAAAATATAAGTAGGAAAGGAAGGAGGATCGATTATACAATTGTTATCAGAGACAAACTCAATTTACCTTTTTTTTTTATTCGACTGGATGGCAATTTATTTATATTACGGCGGCTTAAATTACGCCAATCCAAGAAATAACTCACTAACACATTATATTTAAACATATTCTGTCATCCATAGTCTGGCTGAAAAATAAAAAATAAACCTGAAAGCTAAGGAAAACCAATACTTACCATAGTTCGGGCGAGTACGGGGGTGAAGAGGTGACCAGAGACGGGGGCGGCAGCAGCGCATCATTTGACAGCTGTCAACAATGAGACCCGTTATGATTTGCTATACTCATCTTAGACTAGATAAGTAAGTGGAAGTAAAACTCTTGCTGTGTAAAATAAGCCAGAGAACTTTTTTATTACGTAATTACAGACGAATTTTTTTTTAATAAGGTACTATAATAATAATACATTTGATAAATTTAACAATTATTTAAGTCTTAAATAAATAATAATAAATAATTTATCTTAAAAAGTCGATAAGTAACATTACTTCCAATTCGTCTTGGACATCACTATAGTACGAACTGTCACAATATTTGAGATATTTGAGCTACGTTGAAAAACGTAACATTTGAAAAAACGCACTGGCTGAATAAAACAGTTCTTTTGTTCCGCATTTTTTTTTTACATAATTTTTTCGGCGGTATTTTATTTGTTCTTTCCATTAAATGAATACTTTTGTAAACAATGTTAAAATTAATGTTGAATTGAACCTACTAATATTATAAATGTGAAAGTTTGTAAGTAAGTGAGTGAGTATGTTTGTTACTTCTTCACGCTGAAACGGCTTGACGGATTTGGATGAAATTTGGCAAAATGTTAGTTAACAACCTGGATTAAAACATAGGATACTTTTTATCCCAATATTCAAACGGGATAGGGATAAAATTTTGAAATAATAACCGCTGGGCTTAGAGTCATGAAATTTGGTATGTAGGTAGCTGGATGTCTGGAATAACACAAAGGCTACTTTTTATCCCGATTTTCCCATGGGATAGGTCTCGAACTTATAAAACGTGGTAAACGCTAGTAATAAATAATTAATTGTACGTTCGAATGGCGCAAAATTGGAACTTCTAGAGGCATGACATTTATTAACACTTTTGTCATTGACTTTTTATGCACGCTTTATAGCGTCAGACACTGGTGCTAGTAACTGTACAACCTTTGTATTTGCAGAACTTACCGTAGTGAGTACAGTGGCTTCACAACTGGGCTGGTACTTGTCTATTTCACTGCGAGAGCGACGCAGCAGCTTCTCTCTGTCCTGCTTGTGTTTCCTGTCGGCACCTTTCAGCTTGAACACCTGCAACAAACAATTAATTGAAGCGTTTCTATTATCCTCTCCGTTTCTTCCGTGGATGTCGTAATGCCGTGGATGCCTCTTACGACTTACGGTATACCTTAACCGTTAAGGTATACCGTAGGCGACAGGCTAGCAACCTGTCATTATTGTAACATTTATGTTAAATTTACAACCTAAAATTACTAAAAGTGGCTTCGAAGCAGTAACGTTTCGTGTGCTCTGCCTACCCCATTAGATCTCTAATAAAGAGTCCTTCAGATTCAAATTTAAAACATTTATTCGTAAGAATGCAGTAAATGAGAGCTATCCTTTTTTCTCTCACTAGATGGCGCCACTGTTGCGTGAGGTTTTTAAAAGTCTGTTATAACGGCCGTGAAAACAAAGTTTAGATTAAAATCATATTTAATACATCGTAAAACAGTACCATAAACATATTGAGCAACCACAGTATTGCATAATCCCGTTTTGTTCGGAAAAAAGGGAGGGCAAAAGTTTTCGAAAGACAAAACTGTCTCAAATTACAGACGTTCATTGCCCCTTATCGCATAATTGCCATAATTAATTTCAGTTAATGCGAAATATTCACAAAATTATTCTAATTATAAATAAACCCGCGTAGCTCACCCAAAAACTATGAGATTTGACATTTCGTTGACCTCACGCTACACTAGCGCCTCTAGCGGAAAATTCATTCGCGATAGCCCCCATTGCGTTGTGTTAAATTATAAAGGTGCAAACCCACCTTGATCTGGCAGGCGGCGGCGTGCAGGCGGGTGGTGTCGTCGTTGGCGAGGTAGGTTTCCACCTGTATACGGAACGGCACGCCTTTCTCGCCGCCGTGCTTCTTGGCGGTGAACTCCGTAGATATGCAGTTCACCTGGACAATGGATTAACACAAAAATAAATATCACGGGACAATTGGTGGACAAAGGTTGACTGGAAGAGATCCCTTTAAGGGATAGGTTCGCCTTTGGACATATTTGTTTTTTTTTGTCAACTGTATTTTACTTATTTTGTACAGTAAAAAGTTTACATATATACATACATACAATTGTACACCAATTGACCTAGTCCCAAACTAAGCAAAGCTTGTACTATGAATACTAGGCAACGGATAAACATACTTATATAGACAAATACATACTTAAATACATATAAAACACCCAAGACCCGAGAACAAACATTCGTTTTATTCATACAAATATCTGCCCCGGCCGGGAATCCAACCCGGGACCTCAAGCTTCATAGTCAGATTCTCTAACCACTAGGCCATCCGGTTGTCTAAGATCAAAACATTAACAAACAATCAAAAACATCAAAAGTTAGTACAAATAGCGTTTTTTTTTATTCTGGATGGCAAACGAGTAAGTGGGTCTGCTGATAGTGAGGGATCACTACCGCCCATAGACACCTGCAACTCCAAAGGTATTGTAAATGCGTTGCCGACCTAGAGGCCTAAGATGGGATACCTCAAGTGCCAGTAATTTCACCGGCTGTCTTACTCTCCACGCCGAAACAACAGTGCAAGCACTGCTCCTTCACGGCAGGATTAGCGCGCAAGATGGTGGTAACTGTTGTCTTCCATCCCAGCCTATATACGTCCCACTGCTGGGCACAGGCCTCCTCTCAGAATGAGAGGGCTTGGGCCATAGTTCCCACGCGGGCCCAGTGCGGATTGGGAATTTGGGAACTGTTGTCTTACCTTGATGTAAACACCGACGTCTTTGGTAGGGTCCCAGTACACGTGTAGAGCGTTGAGCCCCGCCGGCTGTTGGACGTGGGTCACGCCGTAAGACAGGGGCACGTCCAACTGTGGGCAACAGATATACATGTTAGACTCGAGTTAAAAAAAAATGTTTCAATTAGGGATGCATCGATACGCCTTTTCGCCGATACGATACCGATACCGATACTCTTACAAAAATATCGGCGATACCGATACCGATACCGATACTCTTACTGTGAATTCAAAAATGAAGGTATAATAAATAAATCACATCAGATTTTTCTTTTATTAATATAAAAAGTAGAGACATAGGTTAATAATAAGGCAATTAAAAAGTTTAGTAATTAAAATTAACATTGATAAGATTTTTGTTTAAAAAACAAAGTAATCTTAAGTTTTGCGGAGAAAGGCGATTTCGGAAGTCTGTTTGGGTATAAAACGTCATTGCGCCAGAAAACGAATGGTTCTGCATCTCTCGATATATTGGGAGGCCAAAGCGGGCAGGAGAAACAACACACTCACAAGCGCGGGGTTTCCCAGAGCATCCCTATGCATATCGGATGCATCCCTAGTTTCAATATTTTGTTTTGAGTCAGAATCGAGTAACGCGTAGTTTAAAAAACGAGTGCCGGTAGAAAAATCGATTCAGAACTGTTTGGTGATCGCATAAAAGGAGAACGAATCAAGTGAATGAGCGAATGTCAATATATGACATGATCTTGTGTCATCATCATCCCAGCCTATATACGTCCCATTATTGGGCCCAGGTCTCCTGTCAGAACGAGAAGGCTTGGGCCGTAGTTCCCACGCGGACCCAGTGCGGATTGGGAGCTTCACACGCACCATTGAATTGCTTTGCAGGTTTGTGCAGGTTTCCTCACGATGTTTTTCCTTCACCGCAAAGCTCGTGGTAAATTTCAAATGTAATTCCGCTTTTGTTTTTTGTTCTTGTGTGCGTGATCTCAATTCTGGTAGCAGTACCTATACCATGTGTAGAATAGGGGTTACCTATGTTTTACCAAAAAATGTTTGACAAATTATCACTTCCCAAAAAATTTTTCGTAGAATTTCATTTGCCAAATGATCGTTTGCCGAAAAGACACTTGACAAATAATTATTACGCGAACCTAATGTTTGGCATGTTCATGTTTAAGCAATATCTCGTTTGCCAAATATTACTTTGACCAAATTTCATTTAGTCAAATATGTTAGTTGGCATAATATGTTATCGTGGCTGCTATAAAAAAAAACCTAACATCGAAGGCTAAGGCGGGAGCTACGCTCCGCTTCGCTCCCGCCTTAGCCTTCTAAACCTAACCTATCCGAGTCGCTTCTGCTCCGAACCGTCTTGCTCGCTCGCACAAATTTATTTTATTGTCTAATGTTTTTTGGCCTTATTAAAACATTTGCTAAATGACCAAATGCCATAATGTAATTTTTCGTAATAATATTTTTTCTAGTGAAAATTTGACGTAATGAAAATATTCGTATTAAAATTATGCCAGTTTGCACTGCCAAACAAAAAGTTGCTAAAAATTGTTTGGGAAATGAAATTTGACCAAAATAAATTTGGTAAAACGGCAGGATCCCGTAGAATAGAGATAGCATGCTAGACAAGCGGTGTCCCTCTCACCTCGACGATGCGCTCCCTGGGACGGCCGGCGTGCCACTGCGCGATCTGTTCCCGCTCCATATACTGCAATCGGCGCTCGTGGAAACAAATCTTAATCACGCTCTGCACCAAACAAAAGTTTATGAAATAGAATAGTAGATTGTACAATGAGAGCATAAAACGAGCCATTTTACCCGAGCCGTACGGCAAGGGTGGATAGACACGTCGAAGGGAAAATGGGTTTCAGCTCGACTTTTAAATTTTGCTTATCAATTCGATGGCGAGGAAATGAAATAGTGGAAACAATTGTTCATTTAGTAGTTACCTTTCATTGTTCACGCATTACTATTGTAATAATAAATTTTGGTTTTATTGATCTATTTGATCGATTTGACAGATTTTTAGTTTTATATAAATTATAAACTATTCAAAAATATATGTAGAATCTTTTTTGTTTGTGGCTGTTGACACCTGATTACAATACAATACAAACACAGATTCAGGGTAGACAATAGGCGGTCTTATCGCTTAAAAGCCTACCTTACCTTGGTATTAGATCTGGTATAAATCAAGAATAGGGAAATGTGGGATTGGAAATTTAGTTACTGAGAGAAGACGATTGTGGGAAATAAATGCGTGTAGCCGGGCCATAACGGTCTTTCTTCTCGTATTATCTGTTCGTAGTCAGATCCCATATCTTGTCCTCTCATCTCACCTTGAGTATTTTCCCCTTGTAATGCGACAGGTCTCCCAGTTTCTTCAGCTTGATCTCATAAGGCTGCCCCTGGTTGAGATAGGTCAGTGACTCCTCATTGATCTTGGTGGCGATCGAAGTGGCTGCTGCGAGGACGTATTGGAACCTAGGAAGGAATTGTTCGTGTTAAAGTACAATTCTATAGAATCTAACAATTTTCTACACATTTAACACACCCTAACGTGGGCACGCTTGATTATATATGTCCCTGTTGTTGCAATTATCATCTAAAAGGAATCAAAAAAGAATAATAGTCACATCACAAAGCCTTAGGCAGCCCGGTGTTCATATTAGTAGGCTGGAAGTGTCTACAAGCTTGTCAGATTCTACTGAATTGGAGCATAGAGGCAATCGTGTATTTAAGATCGATTTATCATGGCAATAGATCGAACACATCAAGTGAATAATGTTTGTACATCGTATTTTTTTAGACAAGTTATTAATCATCGTTTTCTCAATTATACTTGGTTTGTATTGGAATTTAAAAAAATGTAAACAAAACAACGTCAATTGGTGTTTTAAATAGTGAAATTCCCCCATTAAACTATCTAAATATTTACATATCTGTATAGAAATACACTAGTCTAGTTTGTATTTATACTAATAGATAAGTAAAATGTTTAAAATTCTTGAATGTACCAAATTTGGCAGCTGAAGTTTGTTTACATTCATCAACGCCATCTAGCGACATTCCCTCTGTCAACAAACCCTCATACCAATTAGTCTCATTTCGAAAATAAACTTTGTATTTAAAAAAATTGCTGGGTATACAGGGTGTAACAAGTAGGTTGGATCTTGACAGACCACTTGGCAGGTGGTAGGACCTTGTGCAAGGTCCGCCCGGATTGCTACCACCATCTTGCTGGCTAATCCTGCCGTGAAGCAGCAGTGCTTGCACTGTTGTGTTTCGGCGCGGAGAGTAAGACAACCGGTGAAATTACTGGCACTTGAGGTATTCCAACTTAGGCCTCTAGAACTAAAATAATTTCTTTGCTCACCCGCGACCTTAAGATAGCTAAGTCTATGCAAATTATGCGTGTTCATGCAGTTCCTCCACCTCCACACTGTACGAACACACACAAATTACACAAACCCATCTATCACCACCACCACAACTCACTGACGCGTTTCGAACTCAACCAGAGCTCATCCTCAGAGTGACACAACCGTACACCATGCTACCAGTTGTTAGACTAACAAACCACCACCACTGTTTTAATTTGTCAAACAAAACAAAAAACTACCCGCAAAATATTAATAAATTTTAAATGTGATACAAAACTACCTTGATTTTTTAATTTTATTTATTTATTGTCAAGGCATGTTTTAATAACTACCGTTGCTAAAATTAGACCCAAGCCGTAGCAAGGGAGATGACACTAAATTTATTTGCTCATTAATAATAGACCCCATACTATTGTACCTAATTATCTCCATACATTCTAACACATCAAGACGAAACCCCTTGTCACAGTAATGTAACACTTCATACGAATCTGAGTCCGATATTGAATGATTTAATTCCAACAGATGCTTGGCAAAATTAGATCTATCAGGATGCCCGTTCCTATATGCCGATACATGCTCCTTAAACCTAGTATTAAAACTGCGCCCGGTCTGACCTACATATACTTTACTGCAGTCATTACAAGTGAGCTTGTATACACCCGATTTAGTTCACTTGTAATGACTGCAGTAAAGTATATGTAGGTCAGACCGGGCGCAGTTTTAATACTAGGTTTAAGGAGCATGTATCGGCATATAGGAACGGGCATCCTGATAGATCTAATTTTGCCAAGCATCTGTTGGAATTAAATCATTCAATATCGGACTCAGATTCGTATGAAGTGTTACATTACTGTGACAAGGGGTTTCGTCTTGATGTGTTAGAATGTATGGAGATAATTAGGTACAATAGTATGGGGTCTATTATTAATGAGCAAATAAATTTAGTGTCATCTCCCTTGCTACGGCTTGGGTCTAATTTTAGCAACGGTAGTTATTAAAACATGCCTTGACAATAAATAAATAAAATTAAAAAATCAAGGTAGTTTTGTATCACATTTAAAATTTATTAATATTTTGCGGGTAGTTTTTTGTTTTGTTTGACAAATTAAAACAGTGGTGGTGGTTTGTTAGTCTAACAACTGGTAGCATGGTGTACGGTTGTGTCACTCTGAGGATGAGCTCTGGTTGAGTTCGAAACGCGTCAGTGAGTTGTGGTGGTGGTGATAGATGGGTTTGTGTAATTTGTGTGTGTTCGTACAGTGTGGAGGTGGAGGAACTGCATGAACACGCATAATTTGCATAGACTTAGCTATCTTAAGGTCGCGGGTGAGCAAAGAAATTATTTTAGTTCATTGATATGGACCTCCGCAAAGTAACGCCTGATTCAATAAATTATTTAGGCCTCTAGGTTGGCAACGCATCTGCAATACCCCTAGTGTCGCAGATTTTTATGGGCGGTGGTGATCTCTTCCCACCAGGAGACCCACTAGCTCGTTTGCCTTCCAGTCGCATAAAAAAAAAAACCACGGCAGATTCCGATCGAGATTGTGGTTATTTAGTGAAATTTACAAGCATTAAGGTACAAAATACTAATTTCTTTATGTGTCGGTTTCATTAACACGTTTGCTGCTGGAAACAAATATGATAAGCGTTTTTTTAACTGGGTAGTTTCTTCTGTAAAAATATATATTATTGTAATTAGACCATCACAAAATGTAGCCCAACGAAAATAAAAACTGAAACATGGATACACGGAAAAAACCAGAAAAAGAGACCAACACTGGGAATCAAACACAGGCCCTTAGCATTCTGTGCTGCGTGCTATAACCCCTACACAACCTCTGGACAGGAGTATAGACACATATATACTCTAATTCAATAGAATTTGACAATCCTGTAGACACTTCCAGCCTACTAATATGAACACCGGGCTGCCTAAGGCTTTGTGATGTGACTATTATTCTTTTTTTGATTCCTTTTAGATGATAATTGCAACAACACGGATACATATATATAATCAAGCGTGCCCACGTTAGGGTGTGTTAAATGTGTAGAAAATTGTCAGATTCTATTGAATTGTACTTTATCTCCCATGCACCACACATTTCAGCCTGCCTTTTTCTTTCTTAGCCACTTAAGCAGCGACACTAGCGACATCTATGCTTTAGCTCTCATCGAGAACCATCAACACTCCTTCAAATTAGTGTTCGTTCGTAACTGGTTTCGTATAAGAACAAAATAGTTTCCGTTCGCAACCGGTTTCGAACAAGACCAAAAAAACCAAGACCGAAAAACCTTCCTCCGCAACTGGTTACGAAACTCCGGTTACGTACGCGGCCGAAGGGGTTTGCATACCCCGTCAGTTCATGCCGATCCCCCCTCCCAGCTACACCCTGTATACGTAAACGTTATGTACTTGGTAAAATACATGTGGGCCCCGTTAAAGCAGCCGTCCCACTGCGTGTTCCTGCCGCAGCAATACTCAATCGTACCCATCGAACTGAAATATAAAACCACGTATCAACTATACAATTTTTTCGTCTTCTTGTCACTTTGACAGAACCCACACTTCAACAATGTATATGGGACTTACCGTGAACAATCAACGAAACTGAATCATGTACAGTGGGGGTAGAAAAACCTTCGTCAGTTATTAAATTGATTCCTTTACGAAGTCATAGACTCTTAGCACGTTTTGAAACCAAAGTACTAAGTAGATAAGTGCATATCAAATTATACTTACTTGAAATGATAACAAGAGTCAAAATAGTATACACCTCTAAAATATATCTAGTTTAATATCAATACAAAACCTTTTTAATAAACAACTTCGTAAAAGTTTCGATCAAATATTTTTCTAATTAATTGTCAGTGTTTGTCAGTGCCAAGGTGTAGTTGCAGGGTTGCTATGGTCACCTGATTATGTTCAGCAGGTTGACAGGTTGACGCAGTATGTCCTACTCAATCGGTAAAGCAGATGAGCGCTCATACTGAGCAAAGGAATAAGGTGACGAACCTTTTTTTACTCCGACTGTACCAGAGCCCGATTGCAAAATATAGAATATATTAAATCTGAATATAGAATATATTAAAATATCGAATGGGTCATAATAGGATTGATTAAAATGGCATCGTATAGAACCCCTTAGGTTAGGTTAGGTCAGATTTATAACAACAATCTAAAAAAAATGCAGTCTTAACAAAAATATCTTTTCGATATTATGACCCATTCGATATTTTAATACATTCGGTATTTTAACATTCGATATTCAGATACGTAACCAAAATACAAGCTAATAAACATATACATATAAGTTTGTCTAACAATTCTAGTACACTATCAGTGAAATATTTACATATATGGGCATATTTGGACAAAAGTGGGCAAGTGCAGGTAACAGTGGGTTGGTATTGAGCCGATGTGGGCAGGTGTGGGCAAGTGTGGGCAGGTGTGGGCTCACCTGGTGTCGTCTTTGAAGCTGGCTTCCTGACGCTGCTGCAGCGGCGAGTGCAAGAAGCCGTCCAGCGAACTGACCGGCGAGCACATCAAGAGACCCGCGTCTGTACAAAATTAATATCCATACTAATATTATAAATGCGAACGTGTGTTTGTATGTTTGTATGTTTGTATGTTTGTCCCTCTTTCACGCCGTAACGGAGCGACGGATCGACATGATTTTTGGCATAGGGATAGTTTATGAGCCCAAGAGTGACATAGGCTACTTTTTATCCCGGAAAAATGCACAGTTCCCGAGGGAACAGAGCGCGATAACCGAATACCACGCGGGCGGAGCAGCGGGCAAAAGCTAGTAATAAGTATAAGTACACGAAAAGTATCACTTCACTATAGGACTAAACGCGCGGTTTAAACGTGCCGTCTTTTTCTCGCGATACTTGGAAGAGAGACGGCGCACTAAAACTGCGCGGCTAACCGCATAGTGCGTAAGTAGCCTTAAAAAAGCGCTGTTAAAAGCGTAGCAAGTCTTATAAGATGGTTTTTTTTCATTCGACTGGATGGCAAACGAGCAAGTGGGTCACCTGATGGTAAGAGATCACCACCGCCCATTTAAAATTTTCAAGATTTCATATTTTTAAGACTATAATTTGATTCGT
The DNA here is from genome assembly GCA_037349165.1 of Choristoneura rosaceana. Classification (NCBI taxonomy): domain Eukaryota; kingdom Metazoa; phylum Arthropoda; class Insecta; order Lepidoptera; family Tortricidae; genus Choristoneura; species Choristoneura rosaceana. Next base: position 7,363,450 of record JAZBNJ010000046.1, on the reverse strand, counting down.
TCTCGGTATTTTGTTTGGAAAGAGGAAGAAGCTGATATTTTTAAAATTTCGCTACGATTATTAATTAATTTATTACAATTTTTTAAGATGTGTTTATTCTAAAAGGGCATAACTCCAAAACTATAATCCATCCATCCATTCATTCACTTCATTACTTTTAGTCTCTATTAAAAAAAAGATCACGTAAATCTGACGTAGACGTTGTCAAAATTGACAACATTTCATATTTCTAAGACTATAATTTGATTTGTTCTCTGTATTCTGCTTGGAAATAGAAAGACGTTGATATTTTTAAAATTTCGCTACGATTATTAATTAATTTATTACAAATTTTTTAAGATGTGCTTATTCGAAAAGGGCTTAACTCCAAAACTACGATATAATAGATCCATTACTTTTGTCTAGTCTCTATTAAAAAAAAGACCACGTAAATAATGCGTAAATCTGAAGTAGACGTTGTCAAAATTATGACAGCTCCTTTTTCTGGTGCAAAAGACAAAGGAAACATATCTATTCTGTCGTAGTATTGGCAAATTCAGATACATTTTTTAATTATTTTGTATTTTTTTAAATATGGAGAAATAAATTATAATAAATATTTTGCCATGTTCAGGAGGTAAAACTCTTTCGATTCCTGTAGTAATTTACATGTGTTGAAAAAATGAAATCTTGTCAATTATGACAGCTCCTTTTTCAGGTGAAAAAGGCAAAGGAAACATTCTGTGATAGTTTTGGCAAAATCAGATTATTTTTTTGTATTTTTTTAAATAATAAAATTATGGAGAAATAAATAACAATAAATATTTGCCCATGTTCAGGAGGCGAAAAACTTTCGATTCCTGTAGTAATTTACAGGTGTTAAAAAAATGAAATCTTGTCAAATTTACATTTGACATTTTTTTTTCATTGATTGTAGCTACAGCTACTATAGCTATAGCTACTGTACTAACTCTTGTTGTCCATTGCCGGAGGAGAATGGTAGCCGTTCATGGTCATCATACTGGACTGCAGTGTCGGCTGGCATTGCATGCTCTCGGGGCTGTTTGCTGCAACACAACACCAAACAGCAAGTTAATAGGAATGTTGACACCACCAATCAACTGACGTACTTTTTATAAGCTGTCAAAACACAATGCTCCCATAGAGTTTCAATGGCAATAGCGAATTATGACGTCATTATTCGCCAACTCAATCAAATAACTAGGTATTTGTTTGTTTTAAAACAACAAAAAATCTAATTTTACAGTAAATCGAAAATTAATCTGGTTTCAGGGCTAAAATAAAACGTTTTTTTACTAGAGTTGTGCCTTAGAATTATTTTTTAATGGCGTCAACATACCGATTAGGCAGTTTCCTCGGTAAAAAAAAAAACTGTCTATGCCTTCCGCCGGCTAACTTTGCCTAAAAGTTCATTGTCACGACTAGAACCACAAAAACTAAAAAGGTATAATTTGTAAAATTGAATAGGACCGTTCAGCCATTCTTACACAATCCGGGAGTAACGAAAAGGCGTCGCATAAAAAATACATCTCAAAAATGCGTCAAAACTGAGTATTAAGTGGAAGATGGAGACATTGAGGTTGTGTTAAGAATAACTGTGCAAAATTTCAACTCAGCGGTTGAAATTTCAATATGTTATCCCCGTCCCGTAGGAATATCGGGATAAAAAGTAGCCTACGTGTTATTCCAGACACCTATGCAGCTACCTACATACCAAATTTCATGACTCTAAGCCCAGCGGTTCGTATTTCGAGATTTTATCTCTATCAAAGTAAAGTCAAAGTAAAGCAAATCCGTCCAGCTGTTTTAATGTAAAAAAGTAACAAACACACACATACACAAAGTTTCGCATTTGTAATATTAGTAGGATTTTACAGGTGACACTATTTCCCGGCCGTACAATACCGACATGGAAATACCGACCAACTATTTCGTGTACACGCCCATAGAAACTCTTGTCAGTTTGACACCAGTTTGCATGGGCGTGTACACGAAATATCGGGCCGGTATTTCCATGTCGGTATTGTCCGTGCCGGTAAATAGTGTCACCCGGATTTTATAAACCGAGGCATTCGTTTCTCTCAACAAAGCAAAGCTACAAAGCAATCATTCGCGCTTTGTCCGCGTGGCAAGTACAGTGGGAGTAGAAACACCTTCGTCAGTTATTAAATTGATTCCTTTACGAAGTCATAGACTCTTAGTACGTTTTGAAACCAAACTACTAGACGAGAGACTATCAAATTATACTTACTTGACATGATAACAAGGGTCAAAATAGTATACGTATACACCTCTAAAATATAGGTCTGGTTTCATATCAATACAAAACCTTTTTAATAAACAACTACGTAAAAGTTTCAATCAAATAATGTTCTATTTAATTGTCAGTGTTTGCCAGTGCCAAGGTGTAGTTGTAGGGTTCCTATGGTCACCTGATTATGTTTAGCAGTATGTCCTAGTCAATCGGTAAAGCAGATGAGCGCTCACACTGAGCAAAGGAAAATAGATCTTAAGGTATCGAACCTTTTTCTACTCCGACTGAACAGACCAAATCTCTCAATTTGAGGATGCGACCAGCCCAGCAGAGGGACACTGGTGGGAGTTGACGAGACTTACAGTGAGGCATGGAAGCGTTCTGATGCGGCGGTGAAGAGTGGCACTCCTCCATGCCGTCACGATTGACACCGTCCACCACCATCTCCGTCATCTACGGAACAAATTGTTTTATTAACAACTAGCTGTTGCCCGCGGCTTCGCCCGCGGTTTCGCCCCCGTTGTATTTTTTATGTATTTTCTTCCATAAAAACTTTCTCCTGACAGTAACAAACACAAAAAAAAAGAATTAGCGAAATCGGACCAGTCGTTCCCGAGTTATGCGCTTACCAACACATTTTGCGATTCATTTTTATATTATAGACTAGCTTTAGTTTAGATATGCGTATTTTTTTAATATCAACCGGTAAAAAGTTGGTAACTTTACCTCTGTCAAACAGATTTAACGCTTAATCGTAATAAACGTTAAACGATGTAAATTGTATGATGTAATTGTAAGATGTAAACGTTAAATGTAAAAAATTTAACGTTATAAGCTGTTCAGATGTTAACGTTAATTTAAAAGTATCGTTAAAAGATTACTTCGATCTCACTTTTACACTATAGCGGCGTCTCTGGTCTCGCATCGGACAGCGATCATGATCTCTGCAGCTGTATCTGTCAGTGGGCTCGCATTTGGTTGTAGTTCACCTGTCTATCGTCTCACGCCTGTCAACAGCTCACCTGTCTCTCTGTCGTCTTGCATTTGACTGCGGTCACCATCTCTGCAGCTTTCCTATTATCTGTTTGTAGGCGTAGCCTGCCTGCAGTTGACCTGCCTGTCTGTCGGTTCACGCCTATCAGTAGCTCACCTGTCTGTGTATCGTTTTGCATCGGACAGCGATCACCATCTCATCAGCTGTCTTCAGTGGGCTCGCATCTGCTTGTAGTTCACCTGTATATCGTCACATGCCTGTCAGCAGCTCACTTGTCTGTATAGTTTAATTTAGTTTATGTATTCACTCAATATATCGTCACACATCGGACAGCGATCACGATCTCTGCAGCTGTATCTATCAGTGGGCTCGCATTTGGTTGTAGTTCACCTGTGTATCGTCTCACGCCTGTCAGCAGCTCACCTGTCAGTGTATCATCACGCATCTGACAGCGATCACCATTACTGCAGCTCTATCTGTCAGTGGGCTCGCGTCTGCTTGTAGTTCACCTGTCTATCGTCTCACGCCTGTCAGCAGCTCACCTGTGTATCGTCTTGCATCGGACAGCAAACACGATCTCTGCAGCTGTATCTGTCAGTGGGCTCGCATTTGGTTGTAGTTCACCTGTGTATCGTCTCACGCCTGTCAGCAGCTCACCTGTCTGTGTATCGTCTCGCAATCGGACAGCGATCACCATCTCTGCAGCTGTATCTGTCAGTGGGCTCGCATTTGGTTGTAGTTCACCTGTGTATCGTCTCACGCCTGTCAGCAGCTCACCTGTCAGTGTATCATCACGCATCTGACAGCGATCACCATTTCTGCAGCTCTATCTGTCAGTGGGCTCGCATCTACTTGTAGTTCACCTGTCTATCGTCTCACGCCTGTCAGCAGCTCACCTGTGTATCGTCTCACATCGGACAGCAATCACGATCTCTGCAGCTGTATCTGTCAGTGGGCTCGCATCTACTTGTAGTTCACCTGTCTATCGTCACACGCCTGCCAGCAGCTCACCTGTATATCGTCTCGCATCGGACAGCGATCACCATCTCTTCAGCTGTATCTGTCAGTGGGCTCGCATCTGCTTGTAGTTCACCTGTGTATCGTCTCACGCCTGTCAGCAGCTCACCTGTCTGTCGGGCAGCCGGCGCGGCGGCCAGGCGCGGCGCGGCGGGGACAGCACAGTGCCCGTCGGGGACGGCGCCTCCTGCTTGAAGCCAGCGAGCGATGGAAGCGACAGTAGCGCCTCGCTGGAAAGAATACAGGTCACATATTAGTATAGTGCCACATTCTTCTAAACAGTTTTTTAAAAGGTGGTAGATTTTTTGACAGTTTTATAAGTGTTCGTTATAGCCTTAATTTAATAAATATATTTTAACTCTGAAGTTGAGTCGCCCAACTGCGAAGGGAGGGTTCCGTGCAGATTTGTAGTTATAAAAAATATATGTTATCAAACGGCTGTATCTATGTACAAATCCTTTGTTATTTGGGTTCTGTTTTTATGCAAAATGTATAGAGTGGGAAGTCATTTTGTATTGGTTGTTTGGGACACCTCTTAATATTATAAGTTGCATTAGTTTTTTTAAGTTTTATTTGGTTTATTGTTTTGAACATAAAGCTACCGTGGGACTCACTCATATTAAATATATTGACCCGGATAACTCACGTCTTAAATCGAGTTTAGCTTGACATTTTTCGGGCTAATCCGTAGCCCTTCTTCCTCGGAGCAACGGTGTTAAATACTCGTGCTGCGTCATTGATGTGTGAACGTATCTTTACAGAGCGATGTTGTTAGTGATGTGTGCTACCCTACATTTGACAGTTATAATGAAAATGATGATGAAAACGGGGGCAAGTTATGTGCCGGTGTCAGTTTCGTCGGGTAGTCGCGCGAGCAGAGCGGCGGCGCGCAGTGCGTGTTGCAGCAGCCGCCGTGTCGCGTTGCTCCGAGGAGGAAGGGCTACGGATTAGCTCGAAACATGTCGAGCTAAACTCCATTTAAGACGTGAGTTATATATTTAATATGGTTTATTGTTTGTTGGTGTAGCAGAAACACACAGACACGCACGTTCATTTTGAGATTACAGTCTTGTACCAGAAAGACCAACGAATGAACAGTGTAGGTACAGTGGAGTAAGACTAAACTCAATTTTAATACTAAAAGGAAACTTACTTCATGGACAACTCCCCAGGCAAGTCCAGGTCGAGGTCGTTGACCTGCCAGGCTGGGGAGAGGTGCGAGGAGGACGAACTGGTCCCGCTTCCACCCATGTCGCCAGCCGTTGCTGGAATCAGGGAACGATATGTTAGAACTGTGTCATAACCACAAAAATTCAACTTTAAATAAACGCATTCAGCGTTGGCGTTTTTTTTTTCGAATTCTACTCAAGAATTGGAAATTCGAAGTTCGTGTCGTTCCGTCCCTCTGCGACTTATATACTATTTAATACGAGAGTAAGAGAGACGGTACGATAAGAGCTTCGATTTTCGAATTTCGGAGTCGGCCCTCAGCACTTTGTTTGGTGCCTCAAACGAAGATTAGGGTTAGTTTAACTTTTGCCGAATTTCTAAAGACATAAGTATTGACAATGGTTCATAGTAACACAGTAACAATGTATGCCGCGCCGGCTTTAGCAGCAGTGCTTGCACTGTTGTGTTTCGGCGTTGAGAGTAAGACAGCCGGTGAAATTACTGGCACTTGAGGTATCCCATCTTAGGCCTCTAAGTTGGAAACGTATCTGCAATACCCCTGGTGTTGCAGATGTTTATGGGCTGTGGTGATCTCTTACCATCAGGAAACCCACTAGCTCGTTTGCCATCCAGTCGAATAAAAAAAAAACTTGATCAAGGTAGAGCAAGATTATAATCATTGAAACTTAAGTGATTTTCAAGCAAGCAAGAGCAAGAATGTCTACACCGCTTCCACGCCTTTCAAAAGGCACCATCAAAATTCCATTTCCCACTTGTAACTAAAACTTCGAGCTCCTAGCAATGTAGTGCCTAGAGCGACTGCTCTCTAACTTCTACCACAGTAGATATATAAGCTAAAGCAGTAGCGAAGCTTCGAACACATCGATCGAAACGAACACACTCATGCCTCCTCTACATATCGACGGATGCGTCGGCAGATTGTATCTGCGGATGCGTCCGCCGAGGTGTTGAGGGTGGTTTTTGCTTGTCTGTGGTAGGTATTTAACGTCGGCCGATGCATCTGCCACTCATCCGTTTGGTGTCGGTTTTTCGACACGGATCAAAGGGTGACAGCGCGAACGCAACGCGCCTGTCCACACGTCTGCCGATGTATGGACGGATCGCAATTTATCCGAAGATATGGTTGCGGATCCATCTGGCGACGCATCCGTCGATATGTAGAGGAGGCATCACACAGACGCGCACTCTACACGGCCTCTACTGCACCCTGCGCCCTGTACTGCAGTACCGCGAGACCCCCTCAGAGGCGGTGTAGAGCGCGCGTCTGTGTGAGTGAGTTCGTTTCGATTGTAGCTTCGTAGCTTCCATATTGCTTTAGCTTATATATATACTATGCTTCTACTAACTTCTCTCTACCTTAGAGCAGGTGCTCAATGTATGAACTCACAGTAGCTTTCAAAGCACGTGGGCGATGCAACACAAATTGTGTGAGGCCCACGAAATAGATAGTTCAGAAGTCCATCTCCTATATGTACTTCACTTTTCATACCTACGCTCGGCAGTCGCTCTAAGGTTGTCAACTATGGCTTATGCAACAAAAAACTATCGTGAGCACTCGTATCTAGTTTTTGATTTATTGTTGAGAATGAAACGGGAAGAATGGAAATATAAATAAATAAATAACTAAAATATTTTAATTTTAATGTCATTGTTATATTATATAGAAAATATCTTGCGACGATTTCGTTATTGGCGAAATACACGATTATTTAAATTAAACAACCGTCCACTGAACAGTTATAATAACTTTTTTTGTTGCTCCATTATTGCACAAAAAAGTTCACAGACGCGTGTCCCAAGCAGATGGCACTCGCGCTCCCACTGCTCCCAATCGGTCCGAGCTATCGTGTCCGTGGCAGTGTCTATGTGTGCGTTGCTCGAGCGCACTTGTATGGCGATTGACTTCTAAACTATCTATGTTTTGGGCTATTGCCCTGCAATTTAACACTTACAGCACGCACCACGTATCACCACGTATTAGTAATTAAACATAATTTTCCCTTACTAGTATAAACTAGACTGCGGTATCAATGTAGAAGATGTCTGTCGGTTATCAGGCACCTTTGAACCCCGATCTGAGTGTACTGAACTGGATATATCTACTTTGCTATATTATTTGAAGTGTTTATAATAAAAAAAAGTTCAATCTGACATTCGTCATTTAGACTTATTCGAGTCATATAACAATTAATTTAGAGTTGATAATGTGTCTTTTTGTCCGATGTAGTTGGAACTTTATCACACACCATGTATTAAGATTGAATACTTATTTGTCCCGTTAATTAACTATGATAACTACATATACAATACATAACTGTGTCTTCATAGCATAAATTGCGTGCTTTTGTTCGATAAAAAATACTTTAATGAGTTGTTTACTAATTCTGCATCGCATTTTTATTGGGAGTTGCGTCTACGAGCTTTTTTTTTAAATAAAGTGATGTAATTTAGGTACTCACAAAAGTCATGTAAGATTTCGAGAGTATTGTTTAATACTTAGGATGGATTTCACGATATCGTCTTCGCCGGTCAGATGTGGATTGGGTCTGCATATCTTATGAACCAGCTAATCGTCAGTTTTTTGTCAAAATCTTTTATCCACTTTGTTTGACATCGAGAGCATACCATTCGTCTACAGAAGATAAAAAAATATGAGATGGATATTTCCACGAGCGTCCCAACCACTGTCAGTCCCTTGCCAGAGATTTTAAGAATTGGAAGGCAGATTGTTTTTTAATTATGACGTAAATAGCTTCTGTGCTCAGGTCAGAATCTATTTCAATACAAAAATCAATGCATATGAATTATTTACTTCTTAATATAAACAGCTAGGGACTGACAGCGGTTGGGACGCTCGTGGAAATACCCAGATGTATGTTGTCATTTCGTTTCGCAGTGGTCGCCTTCCTGATGATGATGGTGATGATGATGTTAAAACTAAATCCCGGTCTAGCAGACTAAAACCCATAGAAAGTAACAGTAGCGTATTTTGACGAAATCTTACGGCATTTTTGGGTCTAAAAAAAATAGATCGGAACTTGTTTCAAGAAAAATATTTTTTTGCAAAAGATTTAAGTTTATTGTGTAGTGTTAGGTGGCGCCATCTCTTGCCGAATAGACGCATTACAGATACACCCGTACAGTAGTGATATCGGATTTTGTTGAGCAGGTAGTTTTGCCATACAAATGATACATCTATGATACGGGATGCAGATCGTGACTAAGACGTTGAGGCCAATGAAATGAGGCCAACGATGGTGTAGAGGCTACAATAGATAGATCTGTCCCCAGGCAGGTGTTACGCCTGGGGACCCCAAGTCCAAAGGACGAGCGTCGGAAGTTGAATATAATATGCATCCGAGTTGAGAAACTTCGATGGGTGACACTCTTTCCCGGCCCGGATAACACCGACATTGAAATACCGGCCCTGTTTTTTGTGTACACGCCCATAGAAACTGACAGGAGCTTCTATGGGCGTATACACGAAAAACAGGGTCAGTATTTCCATGTCGGTATTATCCGGGCCGGGAAAGAGTGTCACCCACTTCGATAGCGCTATGCAGAACTAGGTCGGAGTTTCTATACATGTGCTCACGATGGCGCTAGGAGTCGCTACAACATAAAAATCTTCTAGGAGAATGAGTAGGTACCTGAAGCAACTCGTGTAACCTCGTATACCCAAGATCTGCAGTTCTTTTCTGGATACCACAGGAAAGAGCTGTGCTTAGGCGGTTCACACTGAGTATCTGCTAATGACTACCCGGCTTAATGGACTATTCTTTGACCGACTTCTAATAACCCGATACGAGGGTTGTAAGGTATTGCTTGTTTCATAACGCGCCCTTGCGTCGGCCATCTTTATAAAAACATACTCTTTAGAAAGGGTCAATCAAGCATTACATAAGCACGGAAGGGGGGTTGGGAGGTCTTTGCTTTGCTTAATTTTGATGACATGGGGGCCGGGGGGGGGTCTAGATTGTGCTTACGTCAGCAATATTTATTAATAATTTCTTGTTTTTTTTTAAGTACAATAAAAAAACCTGAATATTTCAAAAATATATACCAATGTTTACGTAAGCATAGGGGGGAGGGGGTAGGGTTTTGATGACTTTCACTGACAAGGGGGGAGGAGGGGGTTAAAATACTAAAATTCTGCTTACGCAAAGCTTGAACGACCCTAGAAAATCATCAAATTACCATAAGAATTGTACGTCACAGAGGCAAAAGCATGGGCCCCGAATTCAGCCAATCGCCTGCCTTCCCTCGCCTCCCGCGCAGCGAATTGGAGCACTGCGGCCGCGGAAACCGCGGTCACCGCAGCCGTGTCCTCCACCATATCGAATAGATCCGTCGCGACGCTTGCTAGTTCCGGCGTTTAACTCTAGATGGCGCTGTTGCAAAGTTTTTCACCGACAGATGGCGTGAGCTCTCTGGATGTTCAAGTAGCGCTCACTAGCGGAGGTTTTTTTATTTTTTTATTGTTTAAGTCACTGTCACAACAGGCAGTAGTGCATTAACGTCAGTATATATGAATGTCTTGATACGTCAAATATTTTTGAGACTTTTCGTCCACTGCACTGCGTCATTTTCTCACTTGATTGTTTCTTAATTTTTTATTCTATTCACAAACAAGACGTGTCTTATAATACAAAAACATTGTTACTATTTGTTCTCTTTGGGTAGCAAAGACAGTAATTGTCCTTATTTTTTATTTCAGCCTAAGAATACAATAAATTAGTTTAGATATATAATCGGTTGACGAAGGCTGTGTAGGTATTTAGTTATATTAAACAAGAGACGTTTCCAGTATTTACGTAAATGGATGAGATTTTCGGGTAAGTAATAGAAGACTTATATAAAACAAAACATACAATATTCATTACACATAACTGCACTTTTTATATATTTTAAGTAAAATTATAAAATATACAATTTCAAAATGTATAATGAGCTATGGACTTAATACATTGAGTATAACGATCAAATACATACCAATATTATAAATGCGAAAGTGTGTGTTTGTTTGGCCCTATGACAACAAATACTAAACAGAAACAGAATAAAATAAATATTTAAGAGGAGCTCCCATTTAGCAAACGTAATTTTTTTGCCGTTGTTTGCTCGATATTAATAACGGCCACGTAGATGCTTGAAATATTCATAGAATATTTAATCGTATATTCACTTTAAAAATAAATAATTAAATTAAAATAAAATAAATATTAAAGAGGGCTCCCATACAACAAACGTGTTTTTTTCGCTAAATTCTAATGTTCTATCCTATAGATAAATACGGAACCTTTCGTGCGCGAGTCCGACTCGCACTTGGCCGGTTTTTACATACGTATTAGTGTTATAAATAAACTAAAATGCGACAACACTCAAATCGCGTCAGACGAAGTGTCAATTGAATTTGCCACACCCTCCCCGAACGCCATGCTAAATGTTTCAGTAAACCCAATAAATAATAACTCGGAACGTGTGTAGTGTATTACGATTTTACGTTGTTGGTTCTATGCATTATGAAGACTGAAGATGTATACTGTCATGTTCAGTAAGGGTGTGTTTCTGGAGATGCGCTAGGATGCGTTGAGGAATGTTTTTCGTGAAAAAATAGAAACGCTTTATTTACCTATCCTCGCCAGTGTTCACAACCTGAAGCTAGGCAGCTATCGTACTAGGGCCGTAAAATTATCGTATATTCGTCAAAATTATAAAAAATTATCGTACCTATCAGGATAATGACTATAAAACATTAAAAAACATATGAAACGGAGCAATAATACACAGACTTGAAGTAAAAGTACGATAATTATCGTACGGTTGTGAACGCTGATCCTCGCTCCGCCGGCCGAGCTGTTTCCGCTAGCACAGTATATATATAAGCTAAAGCAGTAGGTATGGAAGCTACGAACAAATCGATCGAAACGAACACACTCACACAGACGGGCGCCCTACACGTACACGGCCTCTAAGGGGGTCTCGCGGTACTGCAGTCGCGAGTGACGCGTCGAGGCGAGTTAAAGCATAGTGTCATAAAATACTTTTATCTACTCTCGCATCGTAATATTCGAATTATAAAATTCAAAACGAGTTTATATTTACATACTTTTTAAACACAATACCGAAATATTAAAAAAAAAATCACATTATAACACTTCTCTTCTAACGAAATAATGTTATAATATAATTTTTTAAACCATTACGATACAGGGCAAATCCAAAAAGTTTATATCAACAAGTTTTGATTCCAATATTCACTCTTGTCTGTGGCAGTGCCCGCTTTAGCGCATGCGCGCACATGCCGCACATGCGCAGTGATGTACTGGGTTTTACCGCCATTCCGTTCATAGGTTGTTATTTTGTTGTACGAATTTTCGTGAGAAAATTTTGTTTTTGCTTAAAAATGTCTGATATCAGTGAATGCGAAGAAGATTTGACTCCGCCCGATATTTTAGATGCGGCGAAGGAAATGAATCATAATTTACTAGCAAAGTGAAGGTCCTAGTATAAGTTCTGGTTGCAATGCAGGTAATTCTTCACCAGCAGGTAATGGTTCCTGAACACATGATAGAGGATTTAATATATGAACGTAGATAAAATATTGTATGCAACTGTACGCAATTAGGCCTTATAACACTTGTGTGACCCTTTTATGAAACTCGGCTACGCCTCGTTTCATGAAACCACACTCGTGTTATATGGACCCCTATTGCGATACAGTTGCATAAATAGCTATAAAATATGCATCCTATTCAAATGGTAGAAAAGGGGCCCTGAGAATAGGGATGATGACGCCATTAAAAAATAATTCGAAGGCACAACTCCAGTAACAAAACTCTTTATTTTAGCCCTGAAAACCAGATTAATTTTCGATTTACTGCAAAATGAAATTTTTTGTTGCTTTAAAACAAATAAATATTAGTTTATTGAGTTGCCGGATAGTGACGTCATAATTCGCTATTGCCATTGAAACTCTATGTGAGAATTGTGTTTTGACAGCTCATAAAAAGTACGTCAGTTATGATTGGTGGTGTCATCATCCCTATTTGCATTGCTTATAGGGGCCCCGACATGGTTACCCTGAATTCAACTTTCGGGGAATCCAACTATTCCGACTTAATGGTCCGAAAGGAATATAGGGTACGGAACGGAACCCTTCGTGCGCGACTCCAACTCGCACTTGGCCGGTCTTTTTTCATGAATGATACCAGTTGACTTTGCCCCCTCCCCCACGCGCGCCGTCTGTGGGCTCGTCAGTCATAATTAAAACTATAATCATCCCAAAATCTAAATCCTTTGTCCGATAACACAATCTGGCCACAGGCCGGAACGTGAACGTCTCGTCGGTATCACGACGATCGTAATCGCTGTTTACACATACGCTGGCGAATTGGGAGAGTTCTTATCATTTGCGTATTATTACGCAATACGTCAGTTGCTAATAAATTGTGGGCATACAATAAGGAAGCTCAAAGTCACTCAAAGGGCTATGGAGAGGGCTATGCTCGGGGTTTCTCTGCGGGATAGAATCAGAAATGATGATATCCGCAGTAGAACTAAGGTTACTGACATAGCCCGAAGAATTGCGAAACTAAAGTGGCAGTGGGCGGGGCACATTGCACGCAGGACTGATGGCCGATGGGGTCAGAAGGTTCTCGAATGGCGTCCGCGGACCGGGAGACGAGCTGTCGGTAGGCCTCCAACAAGATGGAGCGACGACCTGGCTAAGATAGCGGGATCGCGGTGGATGCGAACAGCACAGGACCGGTCTGAGTGGAGAGCCTTGGGGGAGGCCTATGTCCAGCAGTGGACGTCTTTCGGCTGATATGATGATGATACAATAGAGACGGGTAAATCCAGACCTAAAGATTCAAATGAGTCAGATACTTAAGCGGATCCGAATCCCTTACTGACTCCTTTTTGCGTTGGGGGTCGTCTAAGCCCCGGGATGAGCAGCAAAGAAATTGGATGCTGTACGGTTTCTTGCTGCAGCAGGTTTTAATCGGTATCGATCTATATCCTCATATTGCTGACACAGTTCATCGACCTCGCAGCTCGATAAAAGTATGAATTTTTACAATAATATGTTTTCGCATGTGGTAACCGATTTAATTTAGCTATCATAAGGTCGCGGGTGAGCAAAAAAATTCTTTTTCACTTCTCATGGTCGTAAAGTTCGTGTTTATGCTGTATCTAGGCGACATAAAATGACTTGTTATGCTCTAGTGCATAAAATAAAATATTCGTCTAATACCAACTCAAGACCAAGGTACTCAGGTGTCAACAGCCACAAACAAAAAAGTTTCTATATATTTTTTAAATAATTTTTGATTTATATAAAACTAAAAATCAATCAAATCAATCATAATAAATCAGTAAAATTAAAATAATGGAATTATTATAATAATGCACAAAAAATAAAAGGTACATAGAAAGCGAATCATTGTTTCCACTGTTGCTATTTCATTTCCTCGCAATCGAAGTGAAAAGCAGAGTGTGAAACTCGGGCATTAAACCTATTTTCCCCTCGACGTGTCTATCCACCCTCGCCGTACCGGCTCGGGTGGCTATATGAACGTCTCGGGTAAAATGGCTCGTTTTATGCTCTTGTTGTACAATCTACTATTAGTTCGTTGCTGTTACTAGGTATTTGTTAGGTATGCCCGTGGCGAGCATTGGGTTAATTTCAGGTCCGGTAGCGCTAGCTGGAACCGCCAGCCTCCCAGCGCAGTCGGCAACTCAAATGGGGTTGCCAGGTCCTCAAAAGAATAGCCGGAGGGACTAGCCAGTTTGGACGGACTTTTGGGCAAAAAGGCCGGTCGCCCCATTCTTAAGGACTAGCTTATGCCCGAAGCTTCGAACGGGTCAAATACTTTTTTTTTTCAAGAGCATATGCACGAGGTACTCCTAAATACATCGAAATTACCATAGGCGTTCCTACAACTTTCTCTCGATTTCCTTAGGATGCAATCATCAGACCCTGATTTGGTGCATATGGGACCTAATTGAAAGCACATCTAAACGAACGCAAAAAACATTTTTCAAATCTGTTCATAAATGACGGAGTTCTGAGGTAACAAACATAAAGAAGTACAACCGAATAGATAACCTCCTCCTTTTTTTTAAGTCGGTTAAAAATGGAATTACTTCTCTTTGAGGTACGGAACGATGAAAAGAAACGCGCGGAGGTTGAACATACTTAAAATCACGCCTTTTTCCCAACGGGGTAGGCAGAGACTACATCCTTCTACTTGCTACGATTCTGGCATACAACTCTCGCTTCCTCTACATTCATTAATCTTTTCATGCATGCACGTCGGTGTAGAGTAGGTACTCCTGACCCGACCTTTCTTCAGAATGTCCCCGATTTGAAATTAATATATTAAACTACAGCTATGGCCAATTATGTGGTCAAAACATTAGTATGCGTGATCTTCTGACCTCGCGCGTGGTCAGATAGTATATGTCTGCCGGTATCTGGTGTTTACACTTTGAGATACAAAAGTCAACTCGGCCCGACCTCCGCCTGCCATACTGGATACGATTTGGTTTCTGTGTTATTTGAATTGAAAAAGCATCTTAACAATTTAATAAGTAGCGTACTGTACGACGTCGAGCTGAATTGTATTTACATTACAATTAATCTTTTTTAAACCTTGAATAATAATATAATAAGCTATAAAAAGATTTTCGACTTTCGCAGGCCCCCTTTCAGGGCAAGTTTCGTTCCATTCTCCATACAAACGTAGTCCCGGTCTCATTTGAAAACTAGGCAACAGAGGTAGATGAAATTTTGTAAGTATGGACTAGACGTAATTATCTATGCCTGCGGTTTCTCAGAATTTTATATAAATGCGTAATATCAGAATTACAGCAGCTCAAAAGTCGAAAAAAAAAAGATGTCAACTTTGCCCGAGAGTTACAGACTATTAAAGCATTTTCACAAAAATCGATAAACCACAGGCATACAAAATATACTGAAGATCTTGATTGTAAAATATTATTGGTTTCTGTGCTATACTTCTCGTATAATATGAGGACAACGAAACCCAAAACTCAACTGCCCAAATCTTGAAAAGCCTAAAGCTATCTCGATATACATTAGCGGGAAGCGGGAGGGGATGTGCTTGGGGGGGGGGGGGGGGGGGGCTGCGAGCGCTTATGTCACTAGCGAAAAAGACAGCAATATCCCAAACGAATACCTAACGCGGCTGCGCGGCCGGCAGGGAAATTTCTCTTACAACCGAAGGTCTATGGGGGAGGTCTACGTCCAACAGTGAACGTCCTAAGGCTGATATTATTACAATAAAATACTGCGATTGCATAAGTAAGACACAGCACAAATGGTATCATTATCAAAGTTGTATGTGTACTTTAGAACATCTGTGTAGCGTGTATGAGGTTGTCGGAGTAAGTAAAATACAATAAACAAGCGTGGTTTTCATTTTCAAGTGAGATAAAGGTGTATCACTGAACAGTTTTCAAATATGTATTTATTTTCGACGCAAAAGATATAAAGGGATCGACCTATTGCTATGCGGTTTTATCACAGGAAACCAAGTCTCCTTAAGTTTCTGTTCTCTTTGATAAAAATCGGTTCAGCTGTTTTTGAGATACTTTTAAATAACAATGTCGGGGGTCATGAAACTTTCCTAAAATGGTTATTTTGAAAGCGACAGTCTACACAATCTTTACCTACTGAAAATCTGGGATCCTAGTGAAAAAGTGATTAAGTCTGCAGAAATTACACAACAATTTGCTATTTTATGTGTATAGAGGTTTAAGTCGAAATCAGCTGTTCAACTTCTGTAGAATTAACCCTTTTTTCACTAGGGCCCCAATATTATCATGTGACAGTAACTCTATCTGTCTTCTATCTCTTCACAATTACAACGCAGTACCGATTTAGATGTCTTGGAGACAGTTTGGGACCTTGGGAAGAGCAAATGAGTTTTCACCCCGGAAAAAATAATTGAATCTTCGCAAACGCAGTCGCGGGTAACAGCTATAACGTACATACGTTTCCAATAGCACTACTTTTCCAAAATAGAAAAGTAACTACTTTTTCATATCGCGCAGTCGCGAGACCCCCTTAGAGGCCGTGTAGAGCGCGCGTCTGTGTGCGTGTGTTCGTTTCGATCGATTTATTCGTAGCTTCCCTACTGCCTTAGCTTATATATATACCGTGTCGATGCTGTGGCCGGTTTCAGAACAGGACGGACCCATGTTTCCCATGGGTGTCGTAAAACCGACTAAGGGAGAGGGCAGACGCTATATATGCAAAATTCAAATTTCGTATCTTGCCGTCCGGCTGACACTAATATTGTTTAATGCGAGAGTGAGAAGGACGGTACGTTACGAAATTCTATTTTCGAATTTTGCAATAGCCCCCCTGAAAGAGAGGGCAGCGCTCTACCGCCAACTAAACTCTCCGGGGCTCCGGAAGACTCCCGTGTGGAAGGCAAGGGGGAGCACACTATTCAGTTATTCACCCAAGTCGTCATCAAGGTTCATTACTGATCCTCCACGAATGTCAAGAGCGTAGCTTAGAACTACTTCAGTTAAAAACATATGTCACTAAAAGAAAAACAAAGACGCGTGACCATGCATCCTTCTCAACCTAACCAAACAATCGGATGCTTTACTAATCTTACAAATAAACGATATCTGTTATATCTTTTAATACTGGAAACGTCGTGTCACTTTCTTTACAACCTCAACATATAGTAAACACAGCCTTTGCAACACATATATCACTACACACGGACTATCACAAAAAAAAAACATGCGCGTGCGCCCACTTTCAGAGCGTTCCTAGCGACTGTAAAGAGTTTATAATTTTGTCACCTCATTATCAATTATCGGCAGATTAAATATTACTTAGACATGACAGGCGGCGGTGTGGTCATGCCTACAACACGAGAGCTCTGTGAGGCGATACCGCGGTATCATTAATACTTTATCTTTTGGCTGATTAGTGTCATGCTTCAATGCATTCCAGTAGAAAGTTCTGCTTTTGTGTTGGGTTTTTTGAGATAGTACCAGTCTTGATAACGATTTTTTGATTAAATTGCATGTTAAAAAAATATTAAGAATGAGGTTTCTGTTATACGCGCGTGATAAACGAGATTTTATCAACATAAACTTCTAAAAATCAATTTTATTATATAACACTATCTTTGCATGCCAAGCCAATGTGTCTGGTTAGATATGTCACTGCACACTGTAGCAGATGGCACGAAAGTAGATCCTAAAAACATATTTCCTTCTCGCTCATTTGAGACAAGTGTGAGCAAGAGAGTAATATGATTTTGGGTTCTGCTTTCGTGCCGTTTACTATAGAACTATTTACCTTGTCTATAGTCTAATAAAATATTTAATTTCAATGCAACAATCATTAATCAATAATATTTATGGGAATAAATTAAAGATAAAATTGTAAGTCTGTTTTCTATTTTATCGTATTAGTTTAGAATAAACCAACCTTTTATGTGGTATTTTTTGTTTTATACTGTTTTTTTTACTAGCTGTAGCCCCTAACATTCCCTGTGTCTTATAGGCACTTTTTAACTTACAAATCAGTTTTACATCATCATTTATTTAAAAAAATGTGAATCCACGACACCTCAACCTTGATCATTCTATATCGCACACATTATCGTCTAACAAATGATAATGACCATGCATTTCCAAAATCTATACGTTAATAAGTCTATCACGTGTACCAAGCATGCAACGGCCGCGTCTGCGCAGATTAATCTTTGACGCGCTCCCATTGGCTGGTCTGTATCAACAAGGCTCTGTAAAACGATTGGTGCTAAGACGTCAGCAAACGTGTATAGGTTTGTTGTGAGACAGTAGTTAGAGCAAGTGGTTGTGTGCAATATGGAAGAAAGAGGAAAGTCTAGATTCCTGCTAATCCTATGAATCCTACAACATCCATACTAAGATTATAAATGCGAAAGTGTGTGTGTTTGTGTATATGTTTGTCCGTCTTTCATGTCGAAACGCAGCGACGGATCGACATGATTTTTGGCAAAGAGATAGTTTAAGTACGGGCCAGAGAGTGACATAGGCTACTTTTTATCCCGGAAAGATGCACAGTTCCCGAGGGAACAGCGCGCGATAACCTAATTCCACGCGGCTAGTTACTAGTTAGTATGCGAAAGTTTGTGTATGTTTGTTACTTCTTCACGCTAAAACGGCTGGACGGGGTTGGATGAAATTTGGTAAAAAGTTAGCTTTTTTTTTATTTGACTGGATGGTAAACGAGCAAGTGGGTCTCCTGATGGTAAGAGATCACCACCGCCCATATACACCTGCAACACCAGGGGGTTTTTGTAGATAGATGCGTTGCCAACCTAAAGGCCTAAGATGGGACACCTCAAGTGTCAGTAATTTCACCGGCTGTCTTACTCTCCACGCCGAAACACAACAGTGCAAGCACTGCTGCTTCATGGCAGGATTAGCAAGCAAGATGGTGGTAGCAACCCGGGCGGACCTTGCACGAGGTCCTACCACCTGCAAAACGTACTGGTATCTGGAAACGTACACTTTCTCTAAAAGTACTTACACTTCTTTAGAAGAATGACTTTCTCGGTACGGACACTGTCTAAACACTACATGGTCTCCTCGCGCGGAGTAGGATGTCCACCAACGAGATATACATGGATGACATGGTTGGTTAAAGTCGATCGAATCGAAGCAACTGAAGCTTTATGGCAGAAGAGACGCCCCAACAATAGACGTCCTACGGTTAATGATAATGACGATGATAAGGTATTTAGATAGCTGGACGTCTGGAATAACACATATGCGACTTTTAACCCCGATAGTGACGAAGCTACGTGCCCTGTACGCCACAGAAAAACCAGCGACGAATCAACTTTTGTTCGATACAGCGCCATCTATAGTTCATTTGCTGAACTAGATAGCTTGCTAATTAATAAAAATGATCGATGCCCCTTGACATTCATGAACCTCAGTAGTTCCAAATTAAAACACAAACTTGGTGGCGCTAGTATCGCGCATCAATATAAATAAGGTTTTTAAGTTTGTTTGTCTCTGTTCCATTGCAATCGGCTTCGAAGTAAAAAGTCCAAAAATCCAACCGATCTCTCATTTCGGGATCCCAATTTTACAACTATATTTTTAATTCCATTGCAAAAGGATCAATTTAGAGTTGAATGTTGGTCATGTATAGATGACAAGTGACGTGTGAGGCATTGACTATCACGACTGGATGACTCTGGCGGTGGCGGTGAAGAGGTTAACACGAGGTCCATGTGAAATTTCAAAATCTTATCCGCGATTTTGAATGAAACTACCGTGAGACTCACTCATATTAAATGATATTGTAACGGATAACTCACGTCTTAAATTGAGTTTAGCTGTCGAGCTAATGAATGTCGCGTAGTGCGCGTATTGCAGCAGCCGCCGAGTTACGTGCTCCCTTGAAGAAGAGCTACGAAGTATCCCGAAACATGTCGAGCTAAACTCGATTTAAGACGTGAGTTATCCGTTACAATATCATTTAATATCTTATCCGCAAGTCTAGCAATACTCAATTCTGGTGTTTTATCACGATATAATTTGTGGAAATTCCCATCAAAATTTAGTGAAATCATGGAACTTGAACAATAAACTGGACCCAATGATTGATGCGAGCGAAGCAGTGTATATAATAGCTTGTGCACACCACAAGCACACAGACGATGACTGGCAAGAGGCTGCGCACGATCGGGACACATGGCATTTGGCATCGTTTCGGAGGCCAAGACCCTCTTTCGGTCCCTCAGCCTAATTAGTTAGCGCACACCAGCGTTTTTGCCGGTGGTTTCTTGACGGAGCGGGAACGCGGCGTGCACGTATACTCGAATTCAATAGAATCTAACAATCCTGTAGACACTTCCAGCCTTCTAATATGAACACCGGGCTGCCTAAGGCTTTGTGACGTGACTATTATTCTTTTTTCATTCCTCTTAGATGATAATTGCAACAATAGGGACATATATAATCAAGCGTGCCCACGTCAGGGTGTGTTAAATGTGTAGAAAATTGTTAGATTCTATTGAATTGTACTTTAGCTGCGGTATCTCCGCGATTATTCGACGCCTGCGAGCCGCCGCGGTAGCGTCGCGTGGATGCGGCGAAAGCCACGTACGGTCACATACGGTTCGCGTGGGTGACACTCTTTCCCGGCCCGGATAATACCGACATGGAAATACCGACCCTGTTTTTCGTGTGCACGCCCATAGAAGCTCCTGTCAGTTTCTATGGGTGTGTACACAGAAAACAGGGCCGGTATTTCCATATCGGTGTTATCCGGGCCGGGAAAGAGTGTCGCCCGTTCGCGTCACCGCGGCGGCACGTCGTAGGCAAATCGAGTGCCGCGATCCCGCTCCGTCGAGAAACCGCTGACAAAAACGCTAGTGCGTACAAGCTCTAAATATTCCACACGCCTAATTACAAACGCGATTAATAAAAGACGTTGCTAATTTTAGATTTGTGTGGTTTTGATACCTTAACAACAAAGTGTCTCGTAATGACCTAGCAGTTAGACATAACATACCTACTAGATATCAGAAAGAGATAAACATTTATTTACACATATTCGATACACATAAAAATACATAAGATGGACAGAATAAAAAATAACATCGAATAGTATAAAGTGGGCCCCACTCAGCATAATGTTACGGCAAGCCGCAACGCTGATTTTCAGTGGGACCCATTTAAAAACTAAAACATATAAATACATACATACAACCACTACGACAACACGAACGACAACGAAAAGAAGTTCGCAAAGAAACTTTAAATCCGGAAGCATGTATGTAAGTATGGCAAACCATTTTCGAAACAATATAATATACCTAGTAGATATTTAATTTGTTTTTAAAGATATATCTAAATGACTCACGTACACCACAGGGGAGCGAAAAGCAGCGTTTCCATTAAATATATGCGACGATGAGTTGCGTGCGATGAATGTGTTTTTCGTGCAATATTATATAGAGTTCGAATCCGAACGAAATCGTGGCCGAAGTTCCACGTTTATATAGAGGCCTTCTTGTCTAACACTTGGAATCATTAGTTTGAACCATTTCTTTCTGTCACAGGGCAAAGGGTGACCAGGAAATAAAAAAAACTGACGCGACACTTCTACGTTTTATATTGCAACATTCTTTACACTTACTGTACGGTACCCATCAGTCATATTGACAACGGTGTCGGTGATGTTATTCAAAGGAATATTTCCTAATCCTTCAGACATTCTCTATGACAAATACTTTTATACATTGTGAATTATTTTCCTTCCAAGCTTATGGATAATCTTCAGCATTCACTCAAATACACAACTTTAAAGTACTACGCGCAAACAACGTCAAACTTTGACAGCAATAGACATATGACGTTTGAATTTAGTGTTACCAGTGCAAGAAATGAGTTCATATTAATTAGTCATTAAGTACTATTAGTATTTCTGACGTAATCATCATCTAGTTCTCCCAGTGATCCCCATGTCTCATGTCATAAGCTAAGAAAAGATACCCCCCTTTTGGTGCTCACCTTACCGTGATACTTGAATGACCTTACTCCTTTTCTATTTATATTCTCATCATCATCATCATGTCAGCCGAAAGACGTCCACTGCTGGACATAGGCCTCCCCCAAGGCTCTCCACTCAGACCGGTCTTGTGCTTTTCGCATCCACCGCGATCCCGCGATCTTAACCAGGTCGTCGCTCCATCATATTCTACTCTTACATAAAAGCAACTCACCCATAATCTTCTTCGGCGGCCCCTTCCTCTCCTTCTCGTCTTCCTCCCTCCGCATGATCTTCCCCCCCTCCACGGGCTGCCACTTCCGCTTCCTCCCCTCGCGCTCCTCCAGATACATCCCTAGCTCCTCCTCCTGGCCCACCAGAGTCAGCCGCACCGATGACTCCCAAGTGAACGGATCCTCCTTGCGCGACTCGCTCAACCGACAGTCTTTCTCATAGGAATCCATTATTGGCACATGGCACTGCACTAAAAGTCTATTTGATGAGATGAGATGATTTAATGATACGTGGACCGATGATCCAAGTTAGAACAGGACGAAGAATGAGTTGTACAATTTCTTGATCCCGGTTGTCTCACGTTGCCGGTGACTTTGAAGGAGTTCGTTCTCGATCTTCATTAGCATATTGGTATTGGAGCGACAGAGGTGGTACTGTATATGTGGCTCCAATGACGAGGGTTTGGTGGTGAAGCGGTTGCCAGTGAGGTATGTACGGTTTGGGAAGTACTCCATGA
The DNA here is from genome assembly GCA_037349165.1 of Choristoneura rosaceana. Taxonomy (NCBI): domain Eukaryota; kingdom Metazoa; phylum Arthropoda; class Insecta; order Lepidoptera; family Tortricidae; genus Choristoneura; species Choristoneura rosaceana. Next base: position 7,340,691 of record JAZBNJ010000046.1, on the reverse strand, counting down.
GGTACAACGGCGTACCGGTGGCGACTAACGCTGGCGGTGTACTATGGCTCCTGGAAAAGACAAATGCTGTTGAAGATCATTGAGAAGATCTCACACTTTTAACTGCAAAGTGACATGACCATGCACTAATCCATACTACTATTATAAATGCGAAAGTGTGTTTGTGTGTTTGTCCGTCTTTCATGCCGTAACGGAGCGACGGATCGACGTGATTTTTGGCATTGATATAGTTTATGGTCCCGAGAGTGACATATAATAAGCTACTTTTTATTCCGGAAAATGCACAGTTCCCAAGGGAACAGCGCGCGAAAACCGAATACTACGCGGGCAGAGCCGCGGGCAAAAGCTAGTTTAGTAAATAATTTGGCTTCCTATAGTTTTGGTAACATTGTACAGTCACCTGCATTATATCTGCCACAGCGGAGCGTGCAAAAATATCTAGCACATCCTACCGGCCCTAGAAATAGTTGCATCAGATATTTATGCATCGCCATCGCATGTAGGGCGGTGGTGATCTCTTACCATCAGGAGACCCACTTTTTTTTATACGACTGGAAAGCAAACGAGCAAGTGGGTCTCCTGGTGGTAAGAGATCACCACCCGTCCATAAACATCTGCAACACCAGGGGTATTGCAGATGCGTTGCCAACCTAGAGGCCTAAGCTGAAATACCTCAAGTGCCAGTAATTTCACCGGCTGTCTTACTCTCCGCACCGAAACACAATAGTGCAAGCACTGCTGCTTCACGGCAGGATTAGCGAGCAAGATGGTGGTAGCAATCCGGGCGGACCTTGCACAAGGTCCTACCACCTGCTATGGTATTGAGAAGTGCGAGGTAGAAATCCAATATACGTCTCAATGCCAGTCAGAAGCCTCCTTCCAGAATTAGAGAGTTTGGGCTGCAGTTCCCACGCGACCTTAGTACTTATCGGAAACTTCATACACCATTAAATTGCTTTGCAGGTCTATACGTAGCTTTTATCACGTCACGATGTTTTCCTTAAAGCTTATGGCAAACTTGCTCGTTTTCCATCCAGTCGAATAAAAAAATAAATAAATTCGGAGGCTGGTCTTCTTACACCCGTATTTATAGAGAAGTAAAGGCAAAGTATTTACTCAAGTAACGATTTTTATTCTATAGTTGAGTTTTTGTTTGAAAATTGAACGGTCAAATGTTAGATTTCTTAGCCAAGTTATAGTCACCATTTTCTTTACTTAGGCATTTACTTAGCAACAACTCGTTTATAAATACGGGTGTTAAGGTATCTACCCCTTTACACCGTATAATATGACCATAATAGCAACGTGTAGGATTGCCAGGCGTCCGGACAAAGCCGGACATAGTTAGGCTTTTTCAATGCTTGTCCGGCCAAATTAAACGGTGTCCGGTCTGTCCGGTATTTGTAAAGCTTTTTACAACTGACCAGTGACTATAAGTTGAAATAAATAAAAATGATAATAACCGTAGACATTACATACAATTTTTTTGGTCATATAGGTATACTGAGACACAAAATCCCTACTTAATGTTATAGGTAAATGCAAAAGTAACTCAATCTGTCAGTCTGTCGGTCTGCCTGCCTGTTACTACCGATTCCGCGGCACGGAATGCCGAGGATCTGGGTTCGATTCCCAGCGCTGGTCTTATTTTTCTGGTTTTTCTGTGCATCTATATTTCAGTTTGTATTTTCGATATAATTTAGTAGTTATTCTCTGAGTTTTTTTAACGGCAAATTTCAAATTAAAGATCTAAGTACTTTGAAAGTTGCGCTTTATAAACATACTCGTACAATTTGAATTTCGCTAGAGGTGTATTTTTCCTTGAAACTTGCAAAAATTTTAATTCATACCCACCTAATTAATTACAAAGCGACACTTTAGTTCTTCAACTCCGTAAAGAAGAATGGCAGAACAACAGAAATACTTTTGCTTAGCAGTTTGACAAAAGATAAAGAAAAAAACCGGCCAAGAGCGTGTCGGACACGGGCGTTTCGTAGCCATTACGAAAAAAATAAGTAATATTTTTTTAAGGATTTCGTATTTTGTACGGAATATTCCAAGTTTAGGTATATTTTATACCTTAGGCTGCTATGAACTCTTAAACTACTAATAGTTCTCAAGAAAACTTAACCGCTATAGTTTTCCTATACCATCCTGATTGTTTTTCAAATTTTTCCACCCACCGGTTTAGATTTTAGAGGGGGGGGGACGCATGGTTTTAATGAAAATTTGCACTTTAAAGTTGAATATTTTGCAAACGAATCGAAAAATCGTTTTAACAACCCCTTAATGGTATTAAATGACCTATCCAATGATACCCCACACTACAAGGTTAGATGAGAGAAAAAAAATCACACACTTTGTCTATAGGAGGTAGGTACTGTAAAAAAAAAATTTTTAATTTTTTATTGTACCATTTTGTCAGCATAACTTACATTTATATTCTTGCAAAATTACAGCTTTCTACCATTGATAGTCTCTGAGTAAAGCCGCGTAAGGACGGACAGACAGACATGGCGAAACTATAAGGGTTCCGTTTTTGCCATTTTGACTACGGAACCCTAAAAAATACGACAGAACCTCTCCGAAACCTCCAAAGGCCAGCAACAATTAAGAGACGTGAAAAAATAATACCTTTCCGCGTGCTCACATTCTCACCTTATAAGAGTCCCTTGCGCATAATGTCACAGCACTTAAAAAAAAAACCAAATCGCATCACAATTCAGTCAAATACAGCCATATTGGCGAACATCCAAATCAGACGCCTGCCACCGCCATCTTTAAAAAACATCGTCAATCCAACATTTTCGAACGCGTCGTTTCGCGCTTAAAATGAACGCGGTCGCGCGGGAAATTCAAAAATGGAACGCACGGCGTCGCCGCACGGCAGTACACAACGGAGTACGGGAAGTGGTCTATTGCTAAATTGTACTGAGTTTAAAATGAATAAGTACGGCGTATTGTCGTTAATTCGTTGGCCAATGGCGAGAGGGGACTGAGACGGTGGAGAATTAGGTCCACTTGGCAGCAGGGTCACGCAATCAGCGGGTCAAGAAGAAGCGTGGGGTACAGCGCGGGAAGATGATGGTTCCGCGACATTTATTTCATATACGAGACAATCATCGACATACATGTCAGAGGGGTTGGAGACGCGTTGCCACCAACCTGACAGGGGCGTAAAGTATTATCGTTAGACAATCTGGAGAGTAGGAAAACCATGAGACAAAGACATGAGGTGAAGATTGATATATTTGCTTCGGGATGTAGGACGTTATTAACTTCAATGAGCTCCCAATATTTGAACGCATCTATCTCTTAACTAAAACAAAAAAGAATAGACAAGGACTTGAAAATAGGGAGGATTGGTGACAATAAAGTGAACTTTGAGGTGGTCATTTAATATTAGTAGATCATTTTGTGCAGACCGAGAGAATAGATGGTCTAAAGCAGAGTTTAGATTTGCAAGAAAAATCGTGCAAGTTGCATTACATTGCGGCGCTCGTTTGACCGCTACAAACTCGTTGGCTTTATGACCTCGCAATGTAATGCAACTTGTACGATTGTTCTTGCAATTCTAAACTGAAGCCAAGAAAGCTCCTGGTGAAATACAGGAGAAGAAAAATTCTATTGGTTACATGTTTACGCCTATAAGTACATCTCAAGTTCTCTATTGTCATTTTCATTCATTCTTTTTTAAAATATGGCTTCTGTCCTAATTAATAAGACAATTTCGCCAGTGTCTATGTATTCTCTTTCGAGAGGCAACGTTGTACGGTGACTGTAGTTTTTGCAACTTCTTGATAGTAAAATTCCAGAAACCACGTGGAAACAACTTGCGCATTAAAAAATGTCAGACACGAGAGCAGTATAGAATTTTGTGATCACTGTTCACTGTTAAGGTGAATCGCCGCAGAAAAAACTATCAAAATTATACTTCAACTAGCCAAAGAAACAGAAATAGCAAAGTTATATATTGTCTACATCCGACATGTTCGAATGCCACAAATCGAATCTTCTCTATTGTCAAGTTCCAAGTCCATATGCGACAAAGGGAGTAGAACTTTGGCCCGCCAAGTTGGCGGCTCCAAACAGATAACCAGATTCTCATTGGTATTGTAGATAGTCATACCATGACTATGATCACTTGCTATGTATAAAGTGAATCATTAATTTTGTCTCCTTTGTTTCCTGTTATTCATTTATTTGACAATAAGTTCTTCAGACTGCCTATTTAGAAAAAATCGGCCAAGAGCGTGTCGGACACGTCCGAAATAGGGTTCCGTAGCCATTACGAAAAATTAAGTGATATTTTTCCAAGGATTTCTTATTTTGTACCTAATATTCCTAACCCTAAAAGTAAATAATTTAATACGTTTAATAAAAATTACGCTAATCTCGCTAATACTGGTACGATATAGTAGCATATGGTGGTAGGACCTTGTGCAAGGTCCGTCCGGATTGCTACCACCATCTTGCTCACTAATGCTGCCGTGAAGCAGGTGCTTGCACTGTTGTGTTTCGGCGTGGAGAGTAAGACTGAAGTGGAGAGTAAGATTACTGGCACTTGAGGAATCCCATCTTAGGCCCCTGGTGTTGCAGTTGTCTATGGCCAGTGGTGATCTCTCACCATCAGGAGACCCACTTGCTCGTTTGCCATACAGTCGAATAAAAAAAAGCGTCAGAAAATGCATCTGGTATTTTGAAACCATCCTATTCTGAGAATGAGCGAATGCAGCAGCAATAACAGCCCAAACACGTGGCGACGAACGTACAATCGCCATCTTGGATCTGGTAGCAGAGTTTAATTGTCTCCAATAAATTCCAATTAAAAGTCCACGACAGTGACACGCATCTTAATCAGTCAGGGTCTCTTGTTTGCAAGCAAAAAAATACCGCCATTTTGTGACGGGAAGATTTCTAGGCACCAGGATTCAATCCCCTGTGTTATGTAGAACCGCATTGGCTAGTCTGCAAAATGCGCTTAACGCGCACCTGAGAGTAGGTTAAGAAAGAAATTGTCGTGTCGTATAAGTGTCCTATCATATTTCCCCTTCGGCAATTTATGTTCTCCAGTAGCGTTGGCCTCTACGGCCAGCACTATGCTGAGCTGAGACCGTTTCACGATTTCGCAAATACTGTTATTAATATTTACTTTATACTTGTTTATTTTGTGTACTTTTGTTATTTGTGAAATGCGAATAATCGTTTTCTATTTCAATTTTTTTTTACATTCTTTTTTCTTTGACCGTGGTAAGAACTTCTTCGTTGGTTGGTTGGAAAGGGTGGATGTCGTGTCGTATCAGGAAGTCAAACAGCTGGCCAAAGACCGTGCGGAATGGCGATCATTTCCACTGACAAGAGCATAGCTCTTAAATTTAAGAAGAAGAAGAAGACACTGAGTGAGAGTTAACTAATAAAAAAACCCTATTAGTCAAAATACCACAAACGGGACTTGTCACCCCACACTTCAGTCTACTCGTGACCACGGCGACTGCAATGTTGCCGAAACGTCGAGGTAAATATTACTTGTGTTGTTAGCGTGATAAGACCCGTTTGTGTTATTTTGACTATGAGTGAGAATCACGAAAGTTTAAAACGTTATAAAAACCTTATTGTCTTAAAAAAAAGGAAAAAAAATGGTCTACTTAAACTAACTTAAAGTTCGACAGCCGGGACCCATTCAAACCAGCTCTAAAATTCTCAGTAATAAATGTAGGTAAAATTATGCATAGGTACATACGCTCGAAAAACTTATACTTGGTTTGGATAGGTCTTAGAACATATAAACAATAAAAAATATGGCGTCGGGTTGCTCTTGGATATGACCAAAGCTTATGATCGAGTATCTCATGACATCCTACTGACAAAATTATATAACATGGGAATACGCGATACGGCACACAAATGGTTTAAATCTTACCTCCAAAACCGTAGGCAGTATGTGCAGATTGATTATTATAACCACAGCACCAGAGACGTCACGGCAATCACCTCACAAATGCGCTACACAACTTGCTCAATTCCACAAGGCAGCGTTAGTGCTTGTCTCCTGTTTTTGGTGTACATAAATGACCTGTCCAAGGTGCTAGACACAGACACGGAGTGCATCATGTTTGCTGATGATGTATCACTATTATGTAAAGGTATAAACAGCACAGAATGCAACCAAAAACTCACATCAACACTAAACACTGTAGTAGAATGGCTTGGTGACAATAATCTAGACATAAATTTAAAGAAAACCAAAATTATACAATTTAAACCGAAACAAAAGAATCCATTACAACTAAAGTTACAAATAAACAACAATAACATAGAAGAAGTAACCAATTTCAAGTTATTAGGTATAACAATAGACACAAATATTAACTGGCAAACACATATTCAAAACGTAAAAACTAAATTATCTAAGTTCGTATATGCATTAAGCGTACTGAAGGTAAACACGGATCTAAATTGTGCATTATCTGCTTATTACGCGCACGCGTTCGCCTGGCTCCGATACGGCGTGGTACTGTGGGGCGGGAGCACCGAAGCCCAACAATTATTCATCCTACAAAAAAAGTGCATTCGAATACTAGCTAACATACATATACCCGAAAGTTGTCGTCAGCACTTCATAAAACTCAAATTGTTAACGCTACCCTCAATCTATATTTTAGAATCGGCACTGTTTGTACGTAAACATACAGATCTATTCAAGGCAAAAATAGACATAAGCACAACTAGAACTCAGTACAGAAATAAATTGTTATTACCGAAATCGAATCTGGCAATGTTCAGGAAGGGCCCGCAATACAAATGCACACAAATAGCTAACAAAATTCCAGAATATATTAGGCAAGAATCCCAGACAAATATATTCAAAAATAAGTTAAAAACCTTCCTAATTAATAAATGTTATTATTCTGTCAACGAGTTCTTAAATGATGAAACCGTAAAGTAATTAAGTATTAATAATCGAATAACTAATAATAATAACTAATAATCGAATTTCTGACTTTTTTATATGCTTTTTTATTTTTTATTTGACATGACATATTATATATAATTATTTAAATCATTACATTTGATAGCTCTTTGACATAGAATAGTATCAATCAATCAAATGACTTTATAATGTATTAATGTATGAGTGTAATATATAATTTCGTGTAAGTAATTAATATAATATATTATTTGAAATTATGTAATCTTAGATTTAATAAGTACTTATAAACTGCTGTTGTGTGCCCTTACAGGGCGTCATGGACCGACTTATACAATTTACTAATGTGACATCTTATTGTAATGAACATGACTTGACAATAAATAAATAAATAAATAAATAAATAAATAAATAGGTAATTAACTAAATGTAAACAAAATTCAACTGTCAGATTTGGCACATTCAAGGATTTTAAACATTTTAATTATCTGTCATTGTAATACAAACTAGAATAGTGTATTTCAATAAGGAAATGTAAATGTTTAGATAGTTTAATGGGGGAATTTCAATATTTAAGACACCAATTGACGTTGTTTTGTTTACATTTATTTAAATACTTATGTTTCAAGTATCATCCTATTCATTCTCCTTCAGTGCCCTTAGTGTAAGTTTTCGGTTACAAAATACATCTCGATCGCGTTCGCGTTAAAATCTCAATTTGTATGGAAACACGAACATCGCAAACGTTCCGCTAGAGGCGCTGTTTGTGTTTCCATACAAATTTAGATTTTAACGCGAACGCGATCGAGACGTACTTTGTAACCGAAAACTTACACTAAGGGCACAGGGTGTCGAGTAATAAAGCAAGTATACAAACAGACATACCATCAACTAAAAAAACGAGCCGAAGTAGAACTGCCCCTCTCTCAGGATCGGTTCTTTTCAGCTGCCAGATGAAAGTTCACAAACAGCATAGAAGAAAGAGAGGAACAATCCATTAATATTTTCCACGAATCGGTATTTGCGTCCCTTTCTAGGGAAGGCGCGGTAGCTCTTTCTGCGGAATCTTCTGTGGCGACGCAGCAGTGGATGGACCTGAAAAGAAGGAAACGAAATTGTTCAAAATAATGTGTTAAAACCCAAAAAGAGGTAAAACTTTCGACTATATAATGTAGTTAAATGGTAAACCTCATGGAACGAAGTCGACAACTCGTAATATCGTCGACTTCGACGGGTGTAAGTCTTCCAAGGCCCGGATAACACCGACATGGAAATACCGGCCTTGTTTTTCGTGTACACGCCCATAGAAGTTCCTGTCAGTTTCTATGGGCGTGTACACAAAAAACAGGGCCGGTATTTCCATGTCCGTGTTCTCCGGGCTGGTAAACACTATCAGTAAATTGAAAACTATTTAAAACTTCGCAAGTCATACGATTCTTGGGGTTAATTTGTATCACTCTATTAGTCTCCGATAGTCTTCAGATATTTAATCAGTAATCCGGTTCGATGCCGTACTTTCCAGATTTTCGGAAAGTTAAGATAAGGTATCTTTTTAAGTTTAGATAAGCCACCCACATAGTACTCGAGACAGAGATACAATTTCCTTGTAAAAAATATGACAGATAATCCGTGCAACACAAGCAGAGGCCGTGTTGTCTAACGTGCAGACGATCGCCACCGCATTCGCCATCTCTTTCTACCCTCGTTTCACACCGTGTGACAGAAAGAAATGGTGAAAACAATTGTGATTGCGAGCGTGTCAGACAATAAGGTCTTAAGTCCCGGTAGCGTTGCGACTTGCCGTAACATTATGCTGAATGGGGCCCACTTTATACTATTAGATATAATTTTTTTATTCTTTCCATCTACCTCGTAGTAGAGACCTCAAAGCGCGTGTGAAACAAATGAAATTTCGCTCACGAATTTCCGAAAACTAACGAGGCGAGCACCTATTTGGTTCCACGATCTGCTCGAGAGGATAGCTCAAACCACAAGGCCACCACGGCTTTCCAGCACGTCATGTGCATCGGACACCTAACCAGCGTTCACAACCGTACGATAATTATCGTACTTTTACTTCAAGTCTGTGTATTATTGCTCCGTTTTATATGTTTTTTAATGTATTATAGTCATTATCCTGATAGGTACGATATTTTTTTATAATTTTGACGAATATACGATAATTTTACGGCCCTAGTATGATAGCTGCCTAGCTTCAGGTTGTGAACACTGCACCTGACGCAGTTCCTATTTAGCAAAACCCCATAAATCAACAATTCAAGGCAATAAAAACCTAGAGCATCATGCGAAAATCGGGCCACGTGAAGGGAAGCTGAGTCTCCTAATCAAGATGCCAATTTAGCCCCTGCTAAAGCAACATACGCTTTATGACATACACACATGATACAAGACAGTTACAATGGTGGAGACAGCCTTAAGTGAGATATATGACAATCGGTTTATACTGGAGCGAACCAGTTGGATGAAAAAAATATAGGACAGTATGAATGATGGTTGGTTGGGTTCTTTAAATGGTTATGGCTGAATGCAATGGATTAGGGCCCGCTTAGATTTAAAACACGAAAAGAAAAACCACATTGCTTTTCAGGATTTCTTAGCCATTTTTTTTATTCGACTGGATGGCAAACGAGCAATTGGGTCTCCTGATGGTAAGAGATCACCACCGCCCATAATCATCTGCAACACCAGGGGTATTGCAGATGCGTTGCCAACCTCCAAAATTATGAACTAAATAAATTAAATTAAATAGATCCGATCCGTCGCTCCGCTTCGACATGAAAGACTGTTTTCAGTTACATACAAGCACAAACACTTTCGCATTTAGAATATTAGTATGGATTAAGATAATAAGACAGTTGACTGAAACACTATGGCTTAATGATGTGCACCCGGAAAAGCTTGAAAATGTAGACCCAGCAGTGGGCAGATTTGTGTGCCGATTATATTATAACAATTAAATCATTAACTATAAAATAATTGGGACAAACTGACAGACATCAGGACATCACACAGAGCCCACACGTGAAACTTGTCAGATATATTAGATTAAATAATGTACTGGTGCCCCTAAAAGGGATTTATAGAAATTCCCACTGGATAACTAGGACAATCTTTAATTTCACAAGGATGAAGCTGCGGGCATACGTTTGTAAGAAATAAATTAAACATAGTTTAACACTGGTTTTTCAGCTTTCACACAAAATGTCACGAAATTTGATGCTCAGTTAACTAGGTTTAAATAACGCAACATTTTAATTACCCCCCTTTACTAGATAGAGCTTTTGCCCGCGGCTCCGCCCGCGTGGTATTCGGTTATCGCGCGCCGTTGCCTCGGGAACTGTGCATTTTTTCGGGATAAAAAGTAGCCTATGTCACTCTCGGGCCCATAAACTATCTCTATGCCAAAAATCACGTCGATCCGTCGCTCCGTTACGACGTGAAAGACGGAAAAACATACAAACACACTTTCGCATTTATAATATTAGTATGCATGGATTTATATTTTTTTTTGTCTTATGGCAACATTGTATGAAACTGAACTAGCTTTACCCGCGGTACCACTTACGTAAAACTATTTATTAAGCTGTGACGCGAAAGAACCAAAGGAATCTATAAATTTCAAAGTAGCTATATTTAAAAAAAATCAAAAACCACTCACCAAGCAACGTCATATTTCATAGCGAAAAACACTCATTTTGAATTAAAAAAAAATATACATCCAAAAAAATCAAGACGTCATGCGCCCGCGCTCAAATCCGACCGGAGTCTGGTTGCAAGTGCGTTAAATTGATACAATGAGGGGGAATACAATTAGGACCAAATAAAACTAGTTATATGTATAGTCCATTCGATAATTCGGTGTTTTTCCATTTCAATTTTCAATTTTTAAAGTAGATAAATCATGTGACACTTCGTATTGAAACGCTGGGAACACATTTTTGACAAATTGTCAGTCGACAAGCAGAATTGGATAGTTTTTGACATTTATGTGAATTGCTTACCGACTTTTTAGATCTTAATAATCTCAAAACCATATTCGTTATAAAAAGCTGACCCAAATAGTTTTAAGAAGGCATCTGTACAGAATACATTTTAAATTTACATTATTCATTTATTATATTTTTTATTTTTATTACTTTTAGAAAATTGTTGCCCCAATAGCCTTTATCTTTCTAATATCGTCATAGTTCGCTTTGTTCACGCAAAAACTACACAATGGATTTAAAAAAAAAATACACACACTTTCATATTCATAACACATAGGATATTTTTTAATCCGGAAAACTACTTAGTTCGAAAATTTGTTAGAAAATTTTGTATATTGAGACGAAATAATATTTATTTTGATAACAGTAGCGGCTTCTAAAAGAAAAAAAAAGTACCAATTTTACTTATACGATTTAAGTTTTGAGAGAAATGACACGAAAAAAAATCGCCAAGTAAAAAAAATGCAAAAAAGGGTCATATCCTGCACAACACCGACCAACACTAAATTATACTGGAATTGCGAACGAGTTAGAACCAGTAGGGCCCCAATATCTAGTCTGGTTTAAACAGTAATACCTACACCAGTGTTTCGTCACTCCATGTCATAAAGTAACTTCTCCACCACCACGGCAAGTTGCACATGCGGTTAATCGCAGGTGGTATGACCTTGTGCAAGGTCCGCCCGGATTACTACCACCATCTTGCTCGCTAATCCTGCCGTGAAGCAGCAGTGCTTGCACTGTTTGTGTTTCGGCGTGGAGTAAGACAGCCGGTGAAATTACTGGCACTTGAGGTATTCCATCTTAGGCCTCTAGGTTGGCAACGCAACTGCAATACGCCTGGTGTTGTAGATGTTTATGGGCGGTGGTGATTTCTTACCATCAGGAGACCCACTTGCTTGTTTGACATCCAGCCGAATAAAAAAAAAATAACAGAGCACGATATAACACCTGAGGCGGCGTTGTCTCTTGACATGCCGCGTACAGCATTATAGTATGTAATAAAGGCATCGGCAGACCGGTCTCTACACGCGAAGACCTGGAAGTGGCAGACACCGGTGCTGTTCGGAATGATCAGTATTGATCAGCTTATTGTTCTGGCTGCTGGCGGCCTTAGGGGGTGGCGGACAGGGTAATCCCCCGGGGCTTCGCTCTTGCAGGGGCCTCGCGCAAAAACCCAATCAAATTAAAAAAAAAAATGATATTTTTGACTATATTTTCGCATCACATTTTTCACGAAGGAAAGGCCTCGCAAAGACCTGCCACCCGGGGCCTCGCAATGGGTAAGGCCGCCGCTGAACATGAAAATATGCTCTCAAAAGGCATCGGTAGAGCGGTCTCTACACGCGAAGACCTGGAAGTGGCAGACACCGGTGTAGTTCGGAATAATAAATACTGATCAGTTTATTGAAGGTGTTGGCTGAAAATCAGCGCTGTAGTAGGCAGCATATACTTACTGCAGCATATGCTGAGTCAATTCCTTTTCGACATCACGAAATATTTATCTTTTCTGTAAATTATGTATTATTGTAAGTTTGATGTCGAAATAAAGTTATGTCTATATCTATGTCTATGTCTATTGATGTCTTGAGATCATACTGTTGTTGAAAGGCGACGTCTTCCGGCGTCACGCGGTGCGGTCGCTCATAAAGAAAATAACGTTACTGGAGACCATAAATTGCAGAAAGGGACATAATGATAGGATACTTGATACAAAACGACTTCTTTTTACACCTGCTGGAAGGAAAAGACCAAGGCAAGGGAAGGCGAAGATTGGATTGTTTTTACCCAGGTGAAGGAGAAAGTGTCTTGTCGTATCAGGAAGTCAAACAGCTGGTCGAAGACCGCGCGGAGTGGCGATCACTCCACCGATAAGAGCACTGTAGAGAAATGGATCCTTTTTCTCTACTGTGAGAGCGTAGCGAAGAAGTAACATATTGTCAGTAATTTTTACTACTTTACTGAAAAATAGCAGCTCAAAGCCAATCCGAAGTGCAGATAAAATGTGTCCAAATGACATTTTAATATGCATCATCTCCTGACCGCAATTAAATGGAAAACCGGTTTTTACCGCTTGAAACTTGCATGTAATGGAATTGTGCACATCTTAGTTCTTTTGTCATGTTAACACATTATAAAGTTTAGATGGTAGGTAATTAAGTAAATGAAAATTGACATTAAATACTTTAGAGAACTGCCACGATAACGTATCGTGATTATTTCATCAAATGCCTGTGCAAACGGACGCCTAAATAGAAAAATACCTAATGATACTCCACACTATGGTTCCAGAAAGGAAAACTTTGTGCAGGAGTCTCTATCGAACCAACTGAATGGCGACCCACTGTGGAACCTTTTCGTAGAAAAAGTCGTAGGACCTTGTGCAAGGTCCGCTCTGATTGCTACCACCATCTTGCTCGCTAATCCTGCCGTGAAGCAGCAGTGCTTGCACTGTTGTGTTTCGGCGTGGAGAGTAAGACAGCCGGTGAAATTACTGGCACTTGAGGTATTCCATCTTAGGCCTCTAGCAACGCATCTGCAATACCCCTGGTGTTTCGGTGGTGATTTCTTACCATCAGGAGACCCACTTGCTCGTTTTCCTTCCAGTCGAATTAAACAAAAATATATATATATGACACTGTTAAAGCGTTCTACAGTGGATCAGGAATCGGGTCCATATCGGCTCGCATACTTATTGGAAGTCCGAATGTAACGATCGTTTGTCATAACTCTTTTTTCTCTGAATCCAATAATTGTTCAGAATTGTTATAAAACAAACCTAACCTAACCTATAGTTTTCTATAGGATGACCATTTCAAAATTTCAGAAAACTGTGAGGTTTCAGTGGGAAAAATATTATGACAAACGATGATTCGTACAAAAAATACAGTATGACTAGCGAACAGTATGCGAACTTTGGACGCGCCCTCAGGTATCAAATGGTTGGACAGTACCATTCTCAATTATTTTTTCAAATTTTTATTTTACCACTTTGTCCGTGTAGTTAACAATACTTATGTCATGAATTTAACTAACACCTTGCACAAAGATTTAATCGAACAAAGCAGTGGGGAAAGGCTATTATAAGTTAAAATTACCTTACCTAAGTAACAGGATCTTCGTATATACACTAAAATTCACGAATAGGATATCTTGACACCAGCAATCATCTGACGCACTTTCTCAACTGTCAAACTCAATCCTCCAATGGAATCCCAACAGAAATAGTGAGCTGTGACGTCACTTATTGAGCCAACTCAACATGAACTCAACACTATTTTTTTTTCAAAGAAACAAAAACCCAATTGTATTACTTCGTTTATTTTAGCATTAGAAAAAGGGTAAACAATCTCGACGAGTATTTTTATTGAAAAACGCTCTTAAAAATAGTACATATTAGCTTATAAAACCAAAAGAATGTAAAATAATAATAAATAAATAATAAATATCATGGGACACTTGACAACAATTGACCTAGTCCCAAACTAAGCAAAGACTATATTACCTTGCTATACTTAATCGTTACTTATTTGCTGTGACTATTTTTCTAAAGTGTTTTACAATAAAAAGACGCATCATGATTGCTTACCTCTTTCTAATGCTACGAAGTATAGTTAATTTCGATTTGCTTTGATATCCGAAGACGGGTCTTGGGATTGTTTGTTAATGCCTATTACTATTAGTACCACCCAATTGAAAGACTCCTTAAACTTGTAATTAAAAACAATGTGTCAACACTCAATGTCGTTTAAAAACTGACTAATCAGATCGCACAATTCAGCAATCTTTAGTAATAAACTATAGGCACGAATGCAATGTAGAGCACAGCATTGTTTTTGGTGAGTGTTTTAAAGTAGCTCAAATTACAAAGTTATCGAAGATACGTAGTCATTCTATTATCTTTGACAGTTGAAATAAGAAATTAAAAAAAAAATCGTAAAGTCTGCCTAGAGAATGCATTGAATAAAAACTAAAAAAGAAAACAGACTGCCCACAAAAAACTTTATACGGGTAAAAAATTAAATAATATGTTACAATAACAAAAAAATCACCTGCTATACTTTTTTCGCTGACACTATTTTGAAATATGGGACTGCAATCTATAATCAAATTAGACGTATTAAGTTTTTAAGTTAGGTAGTTAGTTAATAGTTAAGTTTTATATGGTTATGTTTTCTTAAATTCTTGTATTTAAATAAAATGATTAATCAAATGATATCTCAATGAACTAAAATAATTTCTTTGCTCACCCGCGACCTTAAGATAGCTAAGTCTATGCAAATTATGCGTGTTCATGCAGTTCCTCCACCTCCACACTGTACGAACACACACAAATTACACAAACCCATCTATCACCACCACCACAACTCACTGACGCGTTTCGAACTCAACCAGAGCTCATCCTCAGAGTGACACAACCGTACACCATGCTACCAGTTGTTAGACTAACAGACCACCACCACTGTTTTAATTTGTCAAACAAAACAAAAAACTACCCGCAAAATATTAATAAATTTTAAATGTGATACAAAACTACCTTGATTTTTTAATTTTATTTATTTATTGTCAAGGCATGTTTTAATAACTACCGTTGCTAAAATTAGACCCAAGCCGTAGCAAGGGAGATGACACTAAATTTATTTGCTCATTAATAATAGACCCCATACTATTGTACCTAATTATCTCCATACATTCTAACACATCAAGACGAAACCCCTTGTCACAGTAATGTAACACTTCATACGAATCTGAGTCCGATATTGAATGATTTAATTCCAACAGATGCTTGGCAAAATTAGATCTATCAGGATGCCCGTTCCTATATGCCGATACATGCTCCTTAAACCTAGTATTAAAACTGCGCCCGGTCTGACCTACATATACTTTACTGCAGTCATTACAAGTGAGCTTGTATACACCCGATTTAGTTCCTTTATCCATCTTCTCTTTGTGGTTACAAAGTTTAGAGTACAAAGAGTTGTTAGTTTTAAAGGCTACATTAACATTGTTAGATTTTAAAATTGATAGAATTTATGACATTTTAAAATCTAACAATGTTAATGTAGCCTTTAAAACTAACAACTCTTTGTACTCTAAACTTTGTAACCACAAAGAGAAGATGGATAAAGGAACTAAATCGGGTGTATACAAGCTCACTTGTAATGACTGCAGTAAAGTATATGTAGGTCAGACCGGGCGCAGTTTTAATACTAGGTTTAAGGAGCATGTATCGGCATATAGGAACGGGCATCCTGATAGATCTAATTTTGCCAAGCATCTGTTGGAATTAAATCATTCAATATCGGACTCAGATTCGTATGAAGTGTTACATTACTGTGACAAGGGGTTTCGTCTTGATGTGTTAGAATGTATGGAGATAATTAGGTACAATAGTATGGGGTCTATTATTAATGAGCAAATAAATTTAGTGTCATCTCCCTTGCTACGGCTTGGGTCTAATTTTAGCAACGGTAGTTATTAAAACATGCCTTGACAATAAATAAATAAAATTAAAAAATCAAGGTAGTTTTGTATCACATTTAAAATTTATTAATATTTTGCGGGTAGTTTTTTGTTTTGTTTGACAAATTAAAACAGTGGTGGTGGTTTGTTAGTCTAACAACTGGTAGCATGGTGTACGGTTGTGTCACTCTGAGGATGAGCTCTGGTTGAGTTCGAAACGCGTCAGTGAGTTGTGGTGGTGGTGATAGATGGGTTTGTGTAATTTGTGTGTGTTCGTACAGTGTGGAGGTGGAGGAACTGCATGAACACGCATAATTTGCATAGACTTAGCTATCTTAAGGTCGCGGGTGAGCAAAGAAATTATTTTAGTTCATTGATATGGACCTCCGCAAAGTAACGCCTGATTCAATAAATTATTCAAATGATATCTCATATTACGTCGAAAACCGTCCAGCTGTTTAGGCACACATTCATGCATACCTACCCTCGAAAAAAACATATCCTAGTAGTCAGAGCTCTAAGTAATATTGAATAACTAAGTATACCATTAAATTATTTAATGATCGAAACAAACAGAATAATAAATTGGAATGGAGAATACAGCGAATTAAGCCGGAAATTTGTGATCCATTGAAAATCGTAACTAGCTCAAAAATTCCCAGTTCTGACACTATTCTTGATCCTTATTTTTTTCGATTGCTTATCTCTACCACTCAAAGGTTGATTGGCAGAGATCCCTTCAGGGATAAGTCCGCCTTTGTGCTTAGAACTTTCTTTTGTGTGTTATTTTGTAAGTATTTCCTTTTTGTACAATAAAGAGTATAAATAAACAAACAAACAAACTATTTAACTGCAACAGTGATTTGTAAATCTCAAAAAACATGTCAACGATCAACTGATTTAAATTGGATTAATTTTATGACAGTGTAACTGAGGGCGACTGTACCAGCCAAGTCTATTCCACCCAACATTATTTGCCACAATACTAGATACACCTACTGCTCGTTACTTGTACACAATGAAGACATTTCACGGTCCATTTAAAATCCTAATCGGTAAAGTTACCAGCAATTTTTTTATTTTTAAACAGCTGATTGAAAATAAAATTGAGAATAAAACGGCCAGTATTTAGTTACTATATGAATAATATGAAACCTAGAAAAAATTTAATTGACGTATGGCAGGGGTGATCGCATAGCATAGCATAGATATTTATTGTATGGGCCAAGTTGCCTGAAATAAATGAATTTATTATTATTATTATTATAGCACGGCTCTGGTGGAAAGCGGAGCAAGGTTAGGTAAATGAAGAGTTCCTATTGGTTCATGAAAAACACATTCCTTTCCTCGCACAACTCTGGTTGAAACGCGAACTAGGGCGAAACCTTTGCGCGACTCAGAGTCAAAGGCAAAATCTCTTTAATCAATTTAGGCTATAACAAGCACTTATGAACGTCAAAAAAATCTACCACCGGTTCGGAAAAACCTCTGTTGAGAAGAATCCGACAAGAAACTCAACGAGGTATTTTTTTTAAAGTACAGATTCACAACATTTATAAATGATATATATATATATACATTACAAGTATTAAACACAACTTTATTTTTAACACAGTAGGTTCGCTATTTGAAGGGATCGCTTATAAGGATCGGAATTATTTCCAAATATCCCTGTCCATGATATAATCATTGACTTTGTAATAAGCCTTAGATATTAACGTCTTCTTGACAGTCGATTTGAATTTTGTATCAGTTTCTTTAGTAATATTTTTTGGAATTTTATTATAAAAACGTCTGATCTCATATTGACATTCTCTACATCTGCCAAAAAAATCATTATCAATCAGTCAATACAATATCATAGGGAAATTGACTGTGAAAAGGTTCTCTGTCGATTCAGTTTTCTCGAATGTACAGTACATCAACGCTGTTTGAATACTTGGTGTAATTCTAATAAAAACCTTGAACATCCGTCGACTGACGCAATGTCATTGATTAGCGTCCATTTGCGGTGCCTTATGGAGGCAAAGGCGGGTCTTTCAGGCTACCATTCAGTGGACAATAATGTATGCGTCAATACTATCAATAGAGTTGCTGTTAATGCTTGACAATTAACTGGGAGGGAAGGGCTATATATTTAGACACAATAGATATTTTATAACGTTTTAAACTTTCGTGATTCTCACTCATAGTCAAAATACCATAACGGGACTTATCACGCTATTTTTACTCAAGTAATATTTACCTCGACGTTTCGGCAACATTACAGTTGCCGTGGTCACGAGTAGACTGAAGTGTGGGGTGTCAAGTCAAGCCCGCCTAGCAGCGCGAGTTCTTCGAACTACCCGCACTTGATCACTAATAGTACCGGCACTCTAATACTACTACTAATAGTACTAATAGTACGGCGGCTACTTGTGTAAAAATAGCGTGATAAGTCCCGTTATGGTATTTTGACTAATAGATTTATTGGTTCAAAGTCACGGTAGCTTAGTAATTTTAATACTAATTGGAACAAATATTACATTTACAAATGATTTAAACACTTAATAATAATTGTTAAAAACTAATATAAATCTAAAAAACCGGCCAAGAGCGTGTCGGACACGCCCAAATTAGGGTTCCGTAGCCATTAAGAAAAAATTAAGTCATATTTTTCTAAGGATTCGTATTTTATACGGAATCTTCCAAGTTTAGGTATATTTTATACCTTACGCTGCTATTTACTCATAAACTACTAATAATTCTCAAGCAAACTTAGCCGTTATAGTTTTCCTTGAAAGTTTGATATACTGACTACCATTCTGAATTTTTTAAAAATTTTCCACCCACCGGTTTAGATTTTAGAGGGGGGGGGGACGCTCGATTTTAATGAAAATTTGCACTTTAAAGTTGAATATTTCGCAAACAAATGACTGAATCGAAAAATCGTTTTAGCAAACCCCTAATGGTTTTAAAATACCTATCCAACGATATCCCACACTATAGGGTTGGATGAGAAAAAAAAAATCACCGCCACTTTACGTCTATGGGAGGTACCCTAAAAAATTGTTTTTGAATTTTTAATTGTACCATTTTGTCGGCATAGTTTACCTATATAACCGTGCAAAATTACAGCTTTCTAGCATTGATAGTCCCTGAGCAAAGCCGCGGACGGACAGACAGACAAACAGACGGACAGACAGACAGACAGACATGGCGAAACTATAAGGGTTCCGTTTTTGCCATTTTGGCTCCGGAACCCTAAAAAGGCCCCTGTGACATGGTTCCAAGAATGCTGGCAGCATTTCCTCGCTGTATGGCGATGCCAAGACGCTGTGCGAGGAAGCTGCCAGCCCTCTTGTCTCCGGTGGCGTCGACCAGTCTCTTTGCCAGTTGGCTGAAGAGTTCCCTTGCTCCAACGCCCCACGGACCGAGCGTCTCGACGCCGAAGGCAATGAAGTTGTAATTAATTTGACTTATCTATGGCTTCAGAGGTAGAGCAGAGTGGGTTAGAATCAGAACTAGTGTCTAACTGAAATATGTTTCTTGCCAAAACCGAAAGTTTCGTTCCTTAGTCCTTGTCCAAATTAATCCATACTAATATTATAAATGCGAAAGTGAGTTTGTGAGTTTGTGTGTTTGTCCGTCTTTCACGCCGTAACGGAGCGACGGCTAGACGTGATTTTTGGCATAGAGATGGTTTATGGTCCCGATAGTGACATAGGCTACTTTTTATCCCGGAAAAATGCATAGTTCCCGAGGGAACAGCGCGCGGTAACCGAAGTCCACGCGGGCGGAGCCGCGGGGAAAAGCTATCATTTTATATGGGTCGATCAACTTTTTCTTGCCAATACCTGTCCGGTGCAAACTTTTGATGATTTTGAATAAACTAATTGAATTTCGTTAATTTTATTGTTTCAATGACAAAATTAGAACTATTGTGGTCTTGTGTACACAATCAACTTTTATAATATTATTGAAAATGATGTGAAAAAAAAAGTGACCCAGTGGACATTTTTCAAGTTCCATACAAAATTGCGGTGTCCCTTAGACGTAGTCGTCATGTAAATTGCGGTATTTTGTCAAAATATTCCTAGACGAGCCCCATTTAAACTTAAGAATTAGATACTCGCACACTTTGCTATTAATAAAATAGTATTAATAATGAATGTGAAGTAATTTTATTATTTTTATTTAATTTTTTATTATTTGTCCCTGCTGATTCGATAAAATCGGGTTCCGCTGAGTCACAGGGTAAAAAGTAGGTATAAGAGCAAAAAACAGAGAGACAGTCAATAGACGGACCAACAGGGAACTGTCTTTCGATCACATGATCGTTGTTTCGTCGCGCAGAAAGCTCCGATTGCTCGGCCATTTCGTCCGTGACTCTGAGCAAGGCAGCGTGTGTTTAGTGTGGTTCTGCTGGGCGACGTCGAAATTCTGGTAAGTACGTATTTGATTTTCAAATATTTTATTACTATTATGTAGCAAACGTGACTGGAATGTCCTGGACGTGTTTGGAATAGCAACATTAGAGATATTTTATGAGAAAAAATAATTTAACCGTTACTTTTCTCTTGAGTCACAATTCCTTTGAGTCACATAAAACGTGACCCAAGAGAAAATATGCCGTGAGCAAGGAGAATTTCTTTAGTTTTTTTATGTTTTTCTTGTAAATAAGTCATAATATTGGTACTTGGCATAATAGTTGCATTTTACTTTCAAATGGGCTTATATTGAGGGAAAAAAAAGCCTTAAAAACGAAAGGTGCTTCAAAAATATAAGATTCTATGCTTGGTTCGTCTTTTCTGGTAACATTTTATGTTAAAATGCTTACTTTTAAAGCCTAATCATTATTATGTGAGGTGCGGTTCTAAGATACTGAATGTTCTTAACTCTTACTCTCTCCTTCTTCGCAGTCGGGTAAACAGAGCGCCCTTATTACATACCCTTACATTATACTAACACAACTACTATACTAATTCATTGTAAGGTCTGAAATAAGGCAGCTTTTTCTGTTCACGTGGCAGTGCTTTATTCGATTGCTTCTCTTTAATGTGTTTTTTCAGCTATCATGGGCTTAACTGCAGCAGAAAGACAAGCGATATAAAGAAAAATTAAAACAGCAATCATTCGAAAGACTTTAATCGGATTGGATGAGGGTGGTTCATGACTTGAATGGGAATAAGGCCATTGCCGTATTCTCCTTTTATAGCACTTGGCGTCTTTTCAGCCTCACAACGTTGCTATCGATGTCCAGCAGCTGCGCTGCCAAAGGACTAGGGTGCACGGCTAGCCGAGCAGCATGAGATTGTCTGTATTGTTCAATTTCTTCCGCAACTGTTGGCTTGCCTAGGTACTCATAGATCTCCTCGTTTCTCGTGAACCACGGCCCTTTTACTATTTCCCTGAGGATTGTATTCTGTCCACGTTGCAAACAGATTATGTTGGTTTTACTGGCCACACTCCAGAGCTGTATTCCGTATGTCCAAATTGGTTTTAGAATCGATTTATAAATCAGAAAGTTGTTGTCAACTGACAGAGCAGAATTTCGCCGCATAAGCCAGAGAAGGGACTTGAACAGTTGATTGATTTCATCTCGCTTTCGTTCGATGTGAATTTTCCACGTTAATCGTCTGTCCAAATAGATACCAAGATATTTGAGCACATCGGTTCCAAGTTGCACGGGTGGGCAGTCTAGGCTCAAGGCGATATGGTGGGACTTCTGCCCACTGGCACGAATGCGCCACTTCTGGAGCCAATCATAGGTCTTGCTTAGGAGTTGTTGGAGATTGAAGCTGGCTGAGGCTGGATCCGTATGACTGGCGATATGGGCGATGTCATCAGCATAAGTTGCAGTTGTGATTCCGTCTGAGACAGGAAGGTCGCATGTGAAAATATTGTACAGGACCGGTCCCAAGACAGAACCTTGGGGGACACCGGCATGTATCTGGTGAAGTGATTAGCGAGCATCATTCTGTTTTACCCTGAATGACCTGTCTGACCAGTACGACGCGATGATGATGATGATAAAAAGCGAGTGCGGTAGTTTTTCTTTCACTTTATATAAGAGTCCTTTGTGCCAAACCTTGTCAAACGCTTGCTGAACATCCAAGAAGGCTGCTGAGCAGAACAACTTTCTCTCATATCCCTGCCTTACAGCATTGTACACACGGTGGACCTGTTCGACTGTAGAATGCGATTTCCGAAAACCAAATTGATGGTCTGGCATGATGTTGATGTCATCCATATGTTTCTTAAGTCTGGCCATATTTTTGATAGAACAGGTGTGAGACTAATGGGCCGATATGATGCCGTTTCATAAGCAGGTTTCCCAGGCTTATGGATCATTGTAATTTACGATATCTTCCATAGTTGAGGAAAGTAAGATATGGCATAATGGCATAAAATATGGCATTAAACAAGCAAGCCAGAAAGGTCACGCATTTCTTCGGAAGCTCTTTTAGGATTCGGGGAGAGATCAAATCGAAACCCGGCGCCTTCCTGGGATTTCAAAGCTTTTCCTTCCATATTTCTTTAGGTGATGTTGGTTTGATCGGCAGGCACAACTGCAAGTCTTGGTTAAGCGTGCAATCCAGCTCAGTTTCATCAGAGTTGCTGTCATTAGGTTTAAACACATTTGCTAAGTGCTTTGCGAAGGCTTCAGCTTTCTCTGCATCAGTTTTTGCCCATGAGGATTGGTATTGGAGAGGCGGGAAAGATTGCTGCGGTCGATTCAAATATTTGGTTGCCTTCCACAAGGAGTGCTCATCATTTCTAGTAGGAGACATGTTTTCTAGATTTATTTTCAAGGCGGCATTAGCGGATTCCTTAAACATAGTTTTCAACTCTTTTATTGGTTTGTTAAGTCTTTTTTTATCCAGCGGATGGCGAGATTGCTGCCAGACTCTTCGTAGACGTCGCTTTTCCTCGACCTTTAATTTCACTTAGTGGTAATGCAGGGGTTTTTGCTATTACGTTTTGATAGGGTGTGTTACTCCAGAAAACGTGCAGAAAAGTATGAAGAATATAAAAAGAAAAACGCGAAAATTACCACAAGAAGAAAAGACTGTAAAGGACACCAAAATTTCTTTTGTACAACGCGCTTTTGTAAGTCTTTCGATACGCCGTTCTCAAATTAAAAGACAGTTTGTTAAGATTTAACAATGTTGATTAGAATTTATTCTAGTTAGTACTTAAAACTAGTTGTGGGTGTGTTTTTGTCTGTGCAGTCACAACATTTTTCTCTGGGCTAACGATTTATCATTACAGAAATTCTAAGACTGATTGTATAACAAAAAAGCTCTGTTTTGTTGTAATATGTCAGTTTGTAATAATTATCAGGAAATTGTTCATTATTATTTTTTGTCTCTGGAGTCACAATTTTTTTTCTCTGGGCTAACGATTTGTCCCATTTAATTATAACGAACATTACAAAAATTCTAAGACTAATTGTTCAGGAAAAAATGTTTTTTTTGGTTAAATCTATGAGCCACCTTATGATACTTATCACGATATGGTTGATTATAATTTTTCGTGTATCATTGACTAATAATAATGAAAATTGGTTTTGTTTCTTATCGCAAGTGACCCAAGAGAAACAATAGGTATGAAAAAAAAGTTTTTGTCACCTTTTTTTGTTTCTCAACAAACCATTTGAGTTTTATTTCGTTGTTGTTTAGTAATAAAGAGCATTATTTTTCTATTTAATGTTGTTTTATTCAAATTACGAACATAAATGTCGTTGTGACTCAGTGGAGTTTTTGTCAGGTCGATTTCCTATTTAAGCCCCAAAAACCGCTTAAAAATATAAAAAAGATCGGTGCTGAAACCAGTACAGCAAACTTTAATATATGTTTTAACTAGTATGATACAGAAAATCGACAAATTCTCATATTATTATTTGTGCAAAATATTTTCATCGCGAGCAAAGAATAGTTGATCCACCCATATTTAAGACTGCTTAAATACTTGTTAGAGGAATGGGGAAATTGCGGCCCGCGACCATCAAACATTAAAGAGAAGATTTCGTAAACCTATTGTTACAAAATTTCATTATCATTGGCAATGGCCAAATTAGTGTTTCAGAAAATACATAATATTTTTATTTCAGTAAATAACATATTATAGCCAAAAATGCAACTTGGCCTACCATAAGTATATTTCGTTACTATATTTTGGCACGCGAAGGAAAAACTTCCCCATCCCTGATTTGTAGATTACTTTTTGAATTATTTAAATCATAAACTTAATATTACTAGCGTAAATAGACCAACAGTGGTGCTAGTGGAGAAACCGATCCTTACGGCATAAGCTATGTGCGCGAAAGAGATAAAATCAAAATGACAGCGTGACCCGTTTTGAATCAGTTAGCCTCCTTTAGCCTCCTGTCAAAATTTGCGTCGTATTTCTTTTGTGTTTTTTTCTCCAATCCTTTCCATTTTTTGCATAAAACGGTAAGATTCCAGAATGGTCTCGTCTTCTGTATTGAGTTGTGATATAACCCATTGCATTAACCCAAATAAACGTACATTTCACAGGTAAATATGATTTTACAAGTACCATTTTCATAGCTCTTATTTTCATTGAATGTATTCTCAAATTTACTTATTTATATGCTTATATGAAGCGGTAAACAGTCTATTTCATAAATATGGCTTAATTTCTAATAATTATGTGTTAAATAAAAAAATATTGTATCCGTGAACTTGAGCACTTACGGCGAAGAGTTTGAATATTTTATATCGAAATCTATATCGATATTCTTTCAATAAAGTTTTGTAGGTACTAAAATTTGTAGCTGCTTTTCTCCGATTTGAAGATTCGAGAAAATATAAGTAAAATAACTTAACATTGAGAATTTAATGATTTTTAAGTAAATAAAATAATAACTATTTGTTTACAAACAAAAATTCAGTATTTTGTTTTTAGGGTTCCGTACCCAATTGGTGCCAAACGGGACCCTTATTACTAATCCTCCTCTGTCTATCTGCCAGAACGTCTGTCGCAGAGCTGTATCTTTGGAACCGCAAGTAGGTAGATATACATGAAACTTTCACAGAGTAGATAGGTATGTAGGTATTAGTGTGGCCACCATAACAATAAATATTAAAAAAAAAACAGGTTTCCTGTCAATCCAGTGATAAGTGGATCGAAGAACGACGAGTGACATGAGTGGGAGCGACAGATATTTGCGGGCAATTTTTTTTAATTTAGAAATGTTTATGAAGTTTCTAGTACCAACTTTACTGCAACAGCCCTTAAGATTTATTTATACTGTGTACCTTACCTATATGACGATACCGGATATACGGGGATACCGGGGTTACTGTACCTATGATTATCGACAACTCATATTTAGCAGTGAGGGCAACTCTAAAACTCACACAGACATTGACAAATTTACACAGACAGGCCCATCTCACTTTCGGTCACGCTGTCAAGCGAGGTCCGTTCGTCTAAGTAATATTAAGTTTATGATTTAAATCAGACATTCCGTTCAAAATCGTTCGTTCGTACGTTCGTTGCGGTGGCATTATGATGAACGAGCACCTATTTAGCGTCATGTATGTCTTGTATTTGTTCTATGTTTGTTTTTATGGCGTTAAATAAATGTATTTTCTTTCTTTCAAAAAGATATTACGAATTGAAAAATATTAATCGGATCAAAAACGCAACCAACATTTACTCTATGTCGAAGCGCCCGAGCGCTTGGCGTGAGTACAGTTGAGTTCTTAAACATCTAAGCAAACTTTATATACTTAATCAAAAATATGTGAAGACGACTGTATTGTTAACGGCGTACAAACGTGTTCAGATATTTTTGATAAAATTTTTGCTCAGAACGAACTCGATTGTACCTACCTATAGTTTTTGTGAAATGATGTTGAGAAAAATAGTGCCCTTGATTAGAGATCTTTGTTTTAATTTTGTCCGTGTGAAGCCGAGGCGGACCACTAGTTTAATATATTTTTCTAAGGTTTAATTTGAAGAATATCGTCAATCAATAGGAGCTCAGGCTCAAGGAAGGTTCTATCTTGGTTTACTAAATGAAATAATGTTAAACTTAAAATATAATTTATTACTTAATTATACTCGGAGATAACAATACCGCGATGTCCAATACAGAATGACAAGATACCTCCAACATTATTGATTCATTTACCATAAAAAAACTTATAGCACCAGACCAGTGTCAACGTATCTTTAAAAAAGTCACGAATAGTTATTATAAGAATCAGTAGACTCAATAAAGCCTGTGAAAACTTCAAAATGGTGGTTTAGTGACGACACAGTTTGTAACTTAACCCGAGACTTGAGGGCACCCAACTCTTTATTATCGAAACAGAAGAACACTCGCTTCACTCTGGCGTGAACTAGCGCCATCGCACACATCACACAAGGCTCTTTTATCAAATAAACATAATATCCAGTGCACAAGTAAGGTCCTTTATCATCAGTGGATTGCTTAGCGCCAAAAGCAACGCTCGGAAAGTATTTTTTCTTCAGGAATCCCATTAGATTTTCATCCACGCCCCGCAGAACCACCGCAGCTTTATTTTCGTCCCCCCAAGCGCCGCCATTTTGTGTCTTAGCTACATTATCTATTGCCAACATGGCGGCATGTTTGACAGGATGCTCTAATCTATTGTCAAATGCTGCGGCAACCACTGAATTTGAACTAGGATCAACTACGACAGCTGCGTTTAGACATGATATATCATAATTCGAGTCTCCTATATACCATTTGGCTACTTCAAAAGCCAACACCATAAACTTCGTGTGATAATCATTCTCAGAAGGACTGAACAACGTGCCGTCAACTAACCTTTCCAAATATTTATTTGGATGGAAATTGCATGACCAGAGTTTGCTGCAATCTCTAAAATGGCTCGTCAGTAGCGGCTGAGATAGCGGCACATCTATTTCTTTAAAATATTCAAACATAGTTTTTAATTCTTCAACATGGCACTCTATGTACTCTTGTATAGAAGAAACGCTGTCCAAGAAATGTACAGGACATAGAACTATGTCCCTTTTTCGAACTCTTTTCAGATGCGAAAGTTCTTTAAGCGGTATTTTCTCGTTAAGAACAGCTATTGCTTTTGATATTTCTTTAACATCTCTTATATGACCAATGTAAACTTTCGTCAAACGGATAGGTTCGAAAATATCATCTTGTAAAACAGCTATTAGATTATTTTTTCTTCCTTTTACATCCTCGATATACTGCTCTATGGTCATGGCAATAGAGTTTTCTGTCTTTTTCTTTTTCGCCGCCGGCTCTGTGATCGACACAGGTTCCATTTTATTCTGGACGATGCCTCTTGGTATGCTGAAAATAAAGAAATTTGCCTCCATTGGTTTCTACACTTTATCACTTTTAAATTAAAACACAAGTATAAATCACATTTTGCGCAATAAAAACACGGTGTTTTCGGCTACCTACTACTCAACGGAACAATATAAAAAAGTTCAAGACCTGAAAACTGTTTTTACTATTAAAAATAATAATTGATCACTAAAATTAAAACCATGTTGTGATGTGAATTTATATATATTTTTTTAATTTTGCTCCTATTTAAACAAATTAATGACAGCGAAATTAAAATAATACTTGATGATTATCATTGTTAAGTACACTTTTTATTCGATAATTTTTTGAATACATCAAAATATTATATTATAATTTATTTATTACAACTTAACCAACTTAAAGAAGTTGAAAACCCCAAAATTGTCATTTCAAAGTCATCTCAAAAATGGCTGAACCGATTTTTTTTAAAACTAGTAAGTAGGTAAAAAACCAATTCGATTTACTAGCAATAGTAACAAAATCGACCATAGACTCTATGGTATATAACTTCCGAACGGATGTCTATGACGTACAGTAACCAGCACCAATATCTGACATAAGCGTGCATAAAATATCTGATGTGACTCTATTTATCGGGCCTGAATGACGTGTCAGATATTTTTACATGCTCCGCTGTGGCAGATATGAATGATGGTGACTGTATCAAAGGTGTAAAGAAAGGCCCTGGGGCAAAAAATAAACTAGGACCAATAAAAGAAGCAATAAAATATTGAGTATTGAGTATTGACCCCAACTAAACTATTTAAAATCCTTCCGTATTCGTCGTGTTCCGTATTTGAACTCCGGATTTGTTATTTATAGTTTGTAAGTCAGAGTCCGAGGGCCCCAGGCGTTTTAAAAAAAAAGTTTACCCTTTCCGTTTTTTTGATGTTTCGGATAAAATATGGTTTTTCCTACTTAGAATCAAGAACACAATCGATTCCGATCGTTTAAAAAAATGTCCCCAGTTTATCATGCAAAATTTTATGTGTCAGTTTTGTCACGCCCATACTGAATGTATGAAAAAAAACGTCACAAAACTGTCATTTTTTTGGGGTAATTTTTTTAAACTATCGGAATCGATTGTGCTCTTGATTCTGAGTAGGAAAACCCATATTTTTTCGAAAATTTCAAAAAAAAAAGTAAGGTTACTTTTTTTTTAAAAACGCCCGCCCCGCTTGAGGCCTCCGGAGAACTGCCTCTCTCGCCTACCGGTACGCCATTGGACACATATTCCCATCAGATGACCCTCTTGCTTGTTTGCTCGCTTGCTTACCGTTTGCTTGGTAGATTTCATTTAAATACTAAAAAAAGTTCTCAAGTGGAGCGGATCGGCAAGCGCACCGTAGGACGCCCACCAACGAGATGGATGGATGACCTAGTTAAAGCCGCGGGTTCACGGTGGATGCAGGCCGCTGCCAACCGAAGGGACTGGAGGTCTATGGGGGAGGTCCAACAGTGGACGTCCTATGGCTTAAATGATGGTGATGATGATGACTAAGAAAACCCTCTCTCCTTACGTAAAACAGTCACAGCTACTATATCTTTTGAGTGATGACAATCAATATTCACAGATTGCAGATAAAATGTACAGTCAGCGAGAAAATCGATAGATGTCTAGCATTGAACTTTCGTGAGAAAAGCTGTCGCTTTTCTCACGAAAGTTCAATGCTAGAAGAAAGCTGTAATTTTGCATGAATATATATGTAAACTATGCAGACAAAATAGTCTAATAAAAATTAAAAAAAAGTCGGAGCAACGCGACTCGGCGGCTGCTGCAACACTGCAGGCCGCCGCTCTGCTCGCGCGACTACCCGACGAAACTGACACCGGCACACAACTACCCGCGTAACGAAGAAGGGCTATGATTAGCCCGAAACATGTCGAGCTAAACTCGATTTAAGACGTGAGTTATCCGGATCAATATATTTAATATCAGTGAGTCTCATGGTAGTTTTATGTTCAAAAGAATTAAAGTAGTTCCAATTGAGTAGCAGAACCTGGGTTTTAATTTTTTTCTCCTGTTACAGGGCCCACCTGGTATATATATGTATATATTACTTCTCTCTTCTTCTCTTCTCCAACATTATAACATCGTCCCATAGATTTAGTTCAAAGTTTGTACAGTCACCTGCAATAATATCTGCCACAGCGGAGTGTGCAAAAATATATCCTCCTGCCTGAGCCCTCTCATCCTTACTATTATAAAGGGGAAAGTGAGTTTGTTTGTTTGTTACGCTTTCACGCCATAAAGGAGCGACAGATCGTCGTGATTTTTGGCATAGAGATAGTTTATGGTCCCAAGAGTGATATAGGCTACTTTTTATCCCGGAAAAATGCACAGTTCCCGAGGGAATACCACGCGGGCGGAGCCGCGGGCAAAAGCTAGTACTTAATAAAGAACCAATTAACACTGAGAATAATGGCCGAATGTTCTTTAGTTCAAATTGTTCGTACAAATTGTTCATTGAATAAAGAATTTTTTAAGAATTTTTAAATAAAAAAAATCCTAAATAACAAAGCTGGTAAATTATGTTCACAGGCCATATTGCCTATCGTTTCTGACACTCGCAATCGCAATCAAATGATAGATTTTGCATACAAAAACTCTCATTTGATTGCGATCACGAGCATCAGAAGCATTAAGAAATACAGCCTCAGGTTGTAAGTAGTATCTGTCAAAAAAAGTTCAGGCCTAAGAGGGTACAGTCACAATGTTTAATTTGTGATCTAGTTAGTAAAAAATCCTTTGAATGTCATACAAGTTGTGAGATATTTGATATTAAATGTTGAGCGGCTTGTAAAAATGACTGCAGTCATGTCCAAATTAATAACCGGGTAATTAATTATCCCGACAAGCGACTTAGGCAGACACCCGTTTAGCTAACACCGCCTACCCGTCAGTGACATCTGGTCGCTTGACCGGTTAACATCCATATTCAGATTGTAGATGCTTCATATGTAATAACCCTCACAAGTGGGCACAAGCCTCTCATGTACAGAAAGCATAGTTTTTTTTAGGCTAGGTTCTTCTGTGTCTGTCAGTTTCAGTGGAAGACTCAATGGCCAAATTAATGAAACACTTATGTTATGCCTAGATTTTCTGGCCGCAAAGGAGTCGATAAACCTGTGTATATTCGTATTGCATCTTCCTATACGAGACAACTCAAGATAATATTCACTGCCCCATTGAACAGGTCCGTGAATCAGTCAAATACGTTTCACAGCTGTCCTTAGCAAGTACACAGTAATACAAAGCGCAGTTAGATTTCTAATCTGTTATTAACTTAAACTTAAGTAAAGTCCCAAGTCCGGTGGTCTATTATGACGCGTGAGTATAATTCACATCACAAAGATATAAAACACTTGCTAGAACACTAATCCAATTGGAAATCATAAAAAAGCCTGAAGCTCACACGTGTTAACTAATAAGACCGGAGAAATTCCAATAAAATGGTCCAATTCTACTCAAGATTGTTAATGTAGCATGAAAATGAAAATTAAAAGGAAAAATTACCTTGGTTGTTACTTTTTTCGGCGACGCACGAACACTCCAGAGTTAATGCAATTAAATAACGACGCTTTACACCACTGCATGTAAACAAATCGGAGTTATGAGTAAAACGGGTAAACTTAAGATAAAAATAATTTAACACACTACGACAGCAATCAGTCAGCCATTACACCACAGATAAGAAATGTAACTGACGTGACGTATGACAGCCAGTGTTGCCACCATGCCCAAGGAAAAAGTAGCTAAACATATGGTAAAAAGAAGCTAGTTTTGAAAAAAAAAAAATACATTGTTAGAAGTAGCCAAAAGTGGCTAAACAGAAAAAAAGGCAACAGATAACTTATAAGTCTTAAATTTTTATATTTCTTTCTCTTACATTATTATTTACGGGAAAATTTATTCGAAATTTATGTCATCTTGTGATGTTGAAGATCCGGCTTCATCATTTTTTTCGGGTTTCTTAGTTTTCCTACTTATTTCTTGAAGGATATTCTCAGGAATTACGTAGGTAGCGCACGGAAGTACGTTTTACATTACAAATTAAATTGATTGAAACAGTGGTTACATAGTTGTTGAATGTAGCTAGAAAGTGTGGCAAAAAAAGTTGGCGCCTAAAATTTTTTTTTGTAGCTAACTATTTCGTAAATGTCGCTAGATCTAGCTAAATGGCTAAAGTGGCAACACTACGTATGACAGCTCGCTATCCATGCCCATGCCGTCAGCCTTGACTTACTAATGCTAAATCAATAAACACTTTAACGAAGAAGTATAAAGTGCTTTTCATTTTAACCGATATGATTGTACTAACGTCTTTTGTCAGCTGGACTACCGGCAATAAGAGGTTTTTTGTTGCACATTATAAAATCGAAAATATCCAATCAGAATACGCGTTTATTAATATGTAATTGAGAAAAACGCCTCTGTCTTAGTGATACAAGTCTTAATATTTTTGTGCGGGAAATGGGAAATATTTTATTTAAAAGGTTACAAATACCTCCTTGCAGTCGGGTAAAAAATAAGGCCGTTACGTGGGCGAATATTCAGCGTTTTTGAAGCGTTTTTTTTTGTCATTGGTGTCTTCGCAGGCAGGCTTTAATAAAAGGGGTATCTGTCCAATGTTGGTTTTTTATGAAAAATTAAAACAACACCGATACTGAATTTAGCGTGATTAAAGTTCTTGTGACTTGTCTTTCTGTTGTGCTATTTAAATGTGTGACGCTAATGACGTTTGACCGCGCGGTCAAGACGCTCGAATATTTGCCCACGTGATCACTAAAGTATCTCATATACAAACTTCCTAACATATTTACTGAACATTACTGAAAGTTTGCAAAGCTTAAGTTATCTAAGCTTAGCAGTCCATTAATCGACATCCTAAGACAAACATGTCCCGCTGAAGCAATTAGCAAACTTTGTAATATTGGTAACCAACAGTTTGTAGTAACTACGTGGATGGTTATGAATATAATGCATTAGTATTGAATAGGGATGATGACGCCATCAAAAAATAATTCGAAGGCACAACTTCAGTAAAAAAACGCTTTATTTTAGTCCTGAAAACCAGAATAATTTTCGATTTATTGTAAAATTGGATTTTTGTTGCTTTAAAACAAATAAATAATTAGTTAATTGAGTTGCCGGATAGTGACGTCATAATTCGCTATTGCCATTGAAACTCTATGGGAAAATTGTGTTTTTACAGCTCATAAAAAGTACGTCAGTTGATTGGTGGTATCATCATCCCTATTCATGAAATCTGTGAGGGTAGGTGCAGTGTTTATTACTATAATTTTTAATGAAGAAGTCTTGTGCTGATCCTTAGCAAATATTTCAATTTTAATGTAATAATCCATATATCCATACTTCCATACTTATACTTATAAATACGAAAGTGTGTTTGTATGTTTGTCCGTCTTTCACGCCGTAACGGGGAGTGACGGATCGACGTGATTTCTGGCATAGAGATAGTTTATGGGACCAAGAGTGACGTAGGCTACTTTATATCCCGGAAAAATGCACAGTTCCCGAGGGAACAGCGCGCGATAACCGAATACCATGCGGGCGGAGCCACGGGCAAAAGCTAGTAATTTTAATAAATCTTTTTATTTCAGGCAATTATGAACGATAAAATATTTAAAAACAACTCTATGGGACTTTTGTCAACCTTGTTCATAATACTATTGAAAATAATATGAACTTGCCCAGGTCGGTTTTTCACAGACCGTATCCTATGTCAGTAAAAGTCTATGATAAGATAGTGGCTTGGATATGAAGTAAAAGTTCAGTTCATAGTCATTTATTCTATTATTTAATTAGCTATTCAAATTATAAACATACATTTTAGGTACGCTATTGTCAATAACCAGCATTCAAAACATTCAATTTAATTTGTTGCATATCAAGTCATTGAATAACTATAAACATATTATTTTTATTTCCGAATAACACAAAGAAAAAGAAAGTACGATTAAAATTTCAAGTGGCTACAAGTAGAAGAAACTTAAATAATATTATGGCGATCATGCAGGTTGGACGAGTCTTGGGTCGTATTTTAATTGTTTTCCAATGCTTGGAACCATGCCTGGCAGGTTTCTGACGCAATTTCACATAGTGAAGACAGTGCTCTACCAGTGGAATCTAATTCTGAAAAATAAAAATATATGTCAATTAAAAACTCACTCACTCAAATAATAAGAAATATTAAGAAAATACAAAATATTCATATGACTAAAAGAACTATTGAATTAAAATAACTGAAATATTTTTTATTTCATTTGTATCAA
The DNA here is from genome assembly GCA_037349165.1 of Choristoneura rosaceana. Classification (NCBI taxonomy): domain Eukaryota; kingdom Metazoa; phylum Arthropoda; class Insecta; order Lepidoptera; family Tortricidae; genus Choristoneura; species Choristoneura rosaceana. The sequence goes on along the minus strand of JAZBNJ010000046.1, from coordinate 7,306,658 downwards.
TAAATACCTACTCCAATAAAGGGTTAAAAAAAAAAACTAAAAACTTTAATTAAAAAAGAGAGCTAGGTGGGCCCCTTGGTATGGTGCCCATCACGCAGGCAGCATTCCCGCTCACTCTAATTAAAAATCACTCATATTAAAAACTGTAATAATTAATGATAACGTGATAATGATATGATAATGTATTTATGTAAAATAATTTTAATTTTAATTCTTATAATGTTATGTATAAATTGCTGTGCCCTGTCAGGGTTCATGTCTTTAACCTCATTATAATATGTAAGACCTAATGTACGACATGATTACTATGCAATAAATGAATTATGAATTATTAAATATAAAATAAATAAATTAAAAAGTCAAATGTGATGCATTCTTGCAAATTTACAAATTTAATGTTCTTCGCCAGTAAATTTTAAAAAGCCATTTTATTTTTGTATGATATTATGGTTTATAGGTACTGTCAATATTCAGAACTTTCGCAGTAAGTATTGTATTGTATTATATTGTAGGTATAACTCTTTGTACATGAAATACATAAAAATAACAGTTTACACTGAGAGATCGACGTATAAAGGCGAACTTATCCCAGAAGGGATCTCTTCCAGTTAACTTTAAACGATTGACAGGACAACAGAAACAAGAGTAGATACGTAGTATTAAAGAGTCAAAACCCAAAATAGTAGGTACCTAAGTACCCATACGTTGACTTACCTACATTGCCCCTTTTCCCGAATATAGATCCATTGAAAGGAGGTTTCTTGTAAGAAGCCTCAGATGAATGCAAAGCGCTCATAACAATAGCGAAGAAACAAATGATGATAATGGAGCGCATTTTTCTTTTTAATGAACCTGAAAAAAAAGTGGTAAATTTAAAACTTACTATGCCAACTAAACAGTGACATCTGTTGTTGAGTAGCTGTTACTAATGTAGTTCAGATACTCGTCAAAAGATGGCATCGTAAAGCCAATTTTTTATCTATTTACTCAAAACAATACACATGTTTGAAGTAAATAATGGAATATTCACACTAAAACCGTAACACTTAGCGTATCTCACCACGTCTTCAAATATCTTTGACACAATAAAAACTTTAATTTAGAATTTCAAATATCTTTAACTGCTAATACGTGGATGTAGTTGGCTTATGAAATCACTAGCTGTTGCCCGCGACTCCGTCCGCGTAGAATTAGTTAATCGCTATCCCGTGGGCTTGTAACTATGCAATTTCTGGTACTTAAACTATCTGTATACCGAATTTCATCTAAATCGGTTCAGCGGTTTAGACGTGAAAATGTATGAAAAACAAACAGACTTACAAACTTTCGAATTTATGTTTAGTGGGATTAAAATGTAGTCAAGTCAAATACCATTTATAGAAGACTAGCTTATGCCCGCGCCTTCGTCTGCGCGGACCTAGGTTATTGCGCGGTGGCGCCCTCTACCGAAATAAAAGGTACCCTATGTTGATCCTTGAGGCTTAAACTATCTTTATACCAAATTTCATCAAAATCGGTTCAGCGGTTTCGTCGTGAAAGCGTAACAGACAGACAGACAGAGTTATTTTCGCTTTTATAATATTAGTATGGATTAAAATTGTTTAGCAAGATTTGATTACTAAAGTGTAGTGTAAAAATAAAACACGACGGTAAAATAAATGCGTGTGGAAAAACTACAAAATCTGTAGGCACGGCAGTGCCTCCGCCAAGTCAAGTGCCAGTGACTTACAAGTAGCTACAACAAGCACAACTTGAGTCTGCGAAGCTCAACTTACTGATGCGGATCGTTGGTTCTTTCTCCCTTTTATAGTTAATTTTCTGGACTCTGTCGGCAACTGGGTCAAGTAAATCAGATCAGGATTGATTGGATAGCTAAATAGTTTATAGTGCACAATAGGCTTGTAATTGAAGTCTGCAGATCTTCGTCCCAGGAGATCCCTTTCTCTATAGGTAGTGCCACGAGATTTGAAGCGAATGATTACGCACACATCTAAATAAAGAACTGTGTCCTTAAAAGGAGAATGAATTAAATGAACGAGTGAATGAAAATCGCGCTATCATTACATGACATGTTCTTGTGTACGTGACCTCAACTCTGGTGGCACCACCTACCTATACAAGGTGTTAATTGAATAACTGAAACCTTAGACCAGTAAAAAAAATTTTTTTTGTTTTGTTTTAGTTGATTGCATTTATTTTCGAAAACCTTCATTATGTCAAAAAGTATTCGTGTGTTTTGCTAAGTCAGTTATTATAATGGGGGAATGGTTGAAAATTTTATATCGATTGACTGAGCGAAGTACCTACTTTCTGGTTTGCTGTTATTTAATTTACACCTTGTATACAGTATTTTTAATACTACCTCAAACTTTAAGGGCAGTTAGTGAAGGCCCTAATAATCACATTTTATTATGTGTTAGTAAAAAAATTAGACTTATTATTTTCCTTACAAAATTAAAGAAAGAAAGAAAGAAAGAAAGAAAATACATTTATTCACAACACAAGACACAACGATGGCATTAAGTACAAATAGACAACACATAGGAAATTATGCGTCATTGCGGTTGTGAATCGGACACTGGCTCAGCATAATGCTGAAGCGTTAATAATAAACACCTCAGCGCTGATTTTCAGCCAGCACCGTTGGTGACCCTCGAAATTAATTAGCACGCAATGTATCACAACGCGATACTACTTTGTTTTTATTCAAAACGTCGCACTTGTTGACGTGACAGCTGTCACACAACGCTTCTCTCTCGTATCAAATTATTGTACGCATTACATTGCTGTTCGAAAATATCTCAAAAATTAATTACGCTCTGTTAGTTAATTCTAAATTAACAATTTTTTTTTGCAATCGGTTCAGATCACTTAAATCTTCGTCTGTTTACAGTTTGAAGTAAGTAATATAAAAAATACACGCTGTATATCTTGTAGTTTTGTAGGCTTAGGTAATTGAAGCGTTATTCTATTGGTTCATGAAAAACACATTCCTCGCAACACATCCTCGCCCGCAGGGCTACTACGAAAGTCGAAGTTCGTATCGTACTGTCCCTCTCGCTCTCGTATTAAATAGTATGTATCAGAGGGACCGCACGACGGGCTACTACGAGATTCGAAACTCGAAGTTCGTGTCGTAAGGTCCCTCTCGCCCTCGTATCAAATAGGTATAAGTGTTAGAGGGACCGCGCGACGAGAACTTCGAGTTTCGAGTTTCGTGGTAGCCCTACTGGTGTGGTGGCTGGTTGAAACGCAGTCAATGGACCCGATTCTACAGCGGCCGCTAAAATTCCTAATTTTATTTAGACGTCGCTAAATCACTTTGCTATTCTATGAGCATCTGTCATAATCAAATGACAACGCTAATTTAATCTGACGTTTCTTATTTTAGCCGATCTATCTAGCCGGTCAGCGTGACTTTCTGGAATAGCACTTGTTAAATCAGCCGTCTTGTTAAATTTTAATTGACATTTAGATGGCGGATTTAACAAGTGCTATTCCAGAAAGTCACGCTGACTAAATTTAGCCGGATTTTATCCGTATTCTAAAATGTCTAAATTGAATTGAGTGTGTTGCTACTTGGAAAAAATAAGTGAGCGAATGAATTAATGAAATCTGTAAAAGTATAGGTTTTTTCAAATAATTTACTAAAATTTAAGTTGGCAACATTTAAAAAAAAAGGCTTCTGTCTGCTTCTGTCCATGTCATTTGATTTGAATTTAAATGTCGCGAAGGGATTCGATTTGTGGCATTCGAATATGGCGAACGTAGTCAATGTATAATTTTGCTATTTCTGTTTCTTTGGCTAGTTGAAGTATAATTTTGATAGTGTTTTATGCGGCAATTAACCTTAACAGTGAACAGTGATCACAAAATTCTATATTGCTCTCGTGTCTGACATTTTTTAATGCGCAAGTTGTCTCTACGTGGTTTCTGGAATTTTACTATCAAGTTGCAAAAACTACAACTACCGAACAACGTCCCTCTCAAAGAGAGAACCTTGACACTGGCGAAATTGTCCTAATAAGGACAGAAAGCCATATTTTAAAAGAGAAAAAGAAATGTCGCGAAAACGAATAAATAAAATCCAGCAGGATTCCGTCGTGGAGCACCTGCACTCTAGTTTGGGTTTAGCGAAAGGTAAGCATGTTTATTTACTAAGGTGACAAAAGGTGAAAATCACAACGATTGGAGATGAAAATAACAGTCACATGGGACTCAATTTTGCGTGCATCGAGCTCGATCTAGCTGGCGCATCTTAGACTCCTAAACTGGAATAACTATTCACGTGACGCATCATTGCGTTGCTCTGACGACTGCACTATTACTTTTGTAGAGAATAGGCGCAAATTTCGTTTCGGCACCGTAACGGCAACGTCTCACCACATCCGCTGCACTGAAACTGAAACTGCCAAAATAATCAGATAAGGTCCATGAAAGTAGCTGCAGATTCTGTTGTAAGAGCCTCGGAATATTACCCGTTTTGTAATAAACTACATACACTCCATACATATACACACAAAGCAGAGAACACATAACATCTTTTAAGGAGAACTGTCAAGCCAGTACTCCTTTAAGCGACTCCGTAGGCTGGCGACCGACTGCGACCACCTTATTTCACTTGGAAACCGATTTCACAAACTGACAGCACGCATGGAGAAGGACCTGGACCAGGATTTGGACTTGGTGTCTGGAAAAGCAAGTTAAAAGATTATCACCCGACCGCAACTGGTTCCCGGACCCAGCAGCCAAGTAACTAAATCTTTCAGAAAGATAGAAATGGGACTGTGGATTAAAAAAGAAATTAAAAAGCAACGACAGGATGTGAACATTACGAGGATGACACATGTATATACTTATAAAATAACTGTGTACCTATCTTTACAGGAGATATGATTATAGCAAGCCCCCAAATGGCAGCTTTCTGGGCGGCCCTAACTATCACTCTAAATGGACATGGCTGTCGAAGGACCGTGGCGAAGTGGCAGAGCGTAAGTATTGTTGGAATGAAAAGGTTTATCAACTTAAGGTTTAATTTTAGCTTGCACGCTTGGAACAAGAACAAACCTGGGAGCAATCTTTATGGGATTAACTGTGTCAGCTGTTAGTATGGTGGCCGAATAATAGACAGAAAATATGAGAAATATCTCTCTAATACCCGTGCAAATATATATTTTGATTTTGATTTTGAGTGCGAAGATATTAAATTAAACTATTTTCCTACCAACATCTAGAGCCCGTAACAGGTGACTCTATGATAGAGGAACATAGGAGGAACATATGATATAGGAGGAGGGTAATACATATTTATGTAAATCCATACTAATCCATACTCCATACTAAAATTATAAATGCGAAAGTGTGTTCGTGTGTTTGTGTGTTTGTCCGTCTTTCGACGATCGACGTGATTTTTGACATAGAGATAGTTTATGGGCCAGAGAGTGACATAGGCTACTTTTTATCCTGGAAAAATGCACAGTTCCCGAGGGAACAGCGCACGATAACAGAATACCACGCGGGCGGACCCGCGGGCAAAAGCTAGTAAAATGTAAAGCGAAAGAAACTCTGTCTGTCTGTCTGTTACGCTTTCATGCCAAAACCACTGAACCGATTTGGATGAAATTTAGTACATGATAGATTAGACCTTGGGAGTTTTTTTTTTAATTAACACGAAAAAAAGGCTTGGAGGTGTTGAAAAAGGGGATGAAAGTTTTTATGGAAGTTCGTCAGTATCGAAGATGACACCGTGAAACTTTGTATTTAGGCACTTGATAAGAAATACCTACTAATAATTATTTTATTATTAGTATTATAAATGTGAAAGTAACTCTGTCTGTCTGTCTGTTACGCTTTCACGCCAAAACCCTGAACCGATTTGGATGAAATTTAGTACGTAGATAGACTAGAGCTTGCAACGGGAGTTGACCATGAATTTCATCTCTGCGCGGACGAAGTCGCCGGCAAAAGCTAGTCCCTACTAATATTATAAATGCAAAAGTAACTCTGTCTGTCTGTCTGTCTGTTATGCTTTCAGGTCGAAACCACTGAACCGATTTTGATGAAATTTGGTAAATAGGTAGTTTGAACCCCAAGGATCAACATAGGATACCTTTTATTGGGTGCGGTAGAGGGCGCCACCGCGAGATAATCTAGATCCGCGCAGACGTAGTCGCGGGCATAAGCTAGTAATATTATAAATGTGAAGGTAACTCTGTCTGTCTGTTACGCTTTCAAGCTTAAACCGCTGGACAGATTTAGATAAAATTTGGAATGGAGATAGTTTGAGACCCTGGGAAGTATCAGGATAGTTTTTATCCCTGAAAATAGCAGTTTCCGCGGGCGCGCGATAAAAGAATTATTCGCGGATGAATCGGTAGGCAACTCTATTATTAGGGCTCTGCTGTCCTTATTTTGACAAAGTGTAAATAACTTTAGTTATGCTTGCTTGCTTGCTTGATTGCATGCTTGCTTGCAAAGATGCCAGAGATCATACGCCTTCAGAAGATATTCTACATATTTCAAATTACATGATGTTTTCAAATTCCTTCATAATTGCAGATTTGGTCGCAGTGGGCACAAAAAGTGAAATCTAAATATAAAAAATGTTGAGAACAAACCCAAGGCACTGGTGGAGGTCCTGCAGTAATCCGCCCACTGACAGACACCGAACTCAAGGTTTTGGAGGTTGTAAGAACAGCTTCAGTGGATGGATTTGCCAATATGGAGATTCCAGACATATCTATCTATCTATCATGCTTGCTTGATGCGTGCTTGATTGCATGCTTGCTTGCATGTGCTTGCATACTTGCATTAAGTATTGCTTGCATGCTTGCTTGCTTCTTAGAAAATGCTTATGATTCACGCGAGCGAAGCCGCGGGCAAAAGCTAGTCCTACTAATATTATAAATGTGAAAGTTTGTGAGTGAGTGAGTGAGTATGTTTGTTACTTCTTCACACCGAAACGGCTCAAAGGATTTGGATGAAATTAGATGTTTATGGGCGGTGGAGATCTCTTAGGTACCACCAGGAGACCCATTTGCTCGTTCGCCTTCCAGTAAAATACTTAAAAAAAATTGGTAAAAAGTTAGTTTATAATCTGGATTAAAACATAGGATACTTTTTATCCCGATATTCCCACGGGATAGGGATAAAATCTCGAAATAACAACCGCTGGGCTTAGAGTCATGAAATTTGGTATGTAGGTAATTGGACCTTTGAAATAACACATAGGCTATTTTTAACCCGATATTCCCACGGGATAGGGATAAAATCTTGAAATAATAACCGCTGGGCTGAGAGTCATGGGATTTGTTATGTAGATAGCTGGAGGTCTGGAATAACACTTAAGCGACTTTTGAGGGATAAGATCTCAAAATAACAACCACTGGGCTTAGAGCCATGAAATTTGGTATGTAGATAGCTGGAGGTCTGGAATAACACATAAGCGACTTTTGAGGGATAAGATCTCAAAATAACAACCACTGGGCTTAGATCCATGAAATTTGGTATGTAGATAGCTGGAGGTCTGGAATAACACATAAGCGACTTTTGAGGGATAAGATCTCAAAATAACAACCACTGGGCTTAGAGCCATGAAATTTGGTATGTAGATAGCTGGATTTCTGGAATACTTAACACATATATGCTATTTTTCACATCGCTAATTCCACGGAATAGGGATAAAATCTTGAAATAATAACCGCTGGGCTCAGAGTCATGAAATTTGGTATGAAGTTAGCTGGATGTCTAGAATAGCACATACGCTAATTTTTATCCGGATATTCCCACGAGATAGTTTTGTAACTAAGGGACCGCCTACCGCATACTGTATTATTATTATTTTATGTTTTTTTCTTTAATGGTATACTGTAGTTTTTAAGTATTAAAAAAAAAGACTTTCTGTCAAGTTTCTTGCGGTGCATTCTTCTTGGCAACAATGGTCTTTCCGAAAGCGCCGGTAGTTTAAAAAATGACGTGTGAAATTGCCCATTGCGGCCTATTTACTGAATAAATGATTTGAATTTGGATAGGGAAAAATTTTGAAATTTCAGCATTGGGTTTAGAGTCTTGAATTTTGTACAGCTATTTACAACACAACCTCAATGAAGGAAGACCACGATATAAATTTTGGAAATTTCCAGGGGAATTTTGCAAAACCAGACCGATTAGTTTACGCGTGCGAAGCCGCGGGTAAAAGCTAGTCCTACTAATATCCTACTAATATTATTAGGGCTGTAAAAGTAACGAAAACCTTGGTACCCGTATGTATTCGTTACTTTATCAACCAGTACTCGTTACTATCGTATCGTTACTCGTATCGTTACTTTTGATGCGAGTATGAAGCAGAAACACCGCATCCCGTCACCATACGGTATGAACGAACGTACTTTGTACAAAGCAAAACCGAACTGTATCGTTATCGTATCGTCGGTCTGTGACGCACCGTAACTGATTTTTTTAATGTGGTTCGTAATGTTCTGTATATTTAAATAAATAAATAAATAAATATCACGGGACAATTCACACCAATTGACCTAGCCCCATTTGAAGTGATTTTTGTAATAAATCCAAACTAATATTTAATTTATAACAATATTATAAAGTTGAAGAGTTATTTTATTTGGTTGAGCGCGCTTCTCTTATTAAAATACTTAAATAAATAATGATAGTCGAACTGTTGCAATTTAAAGTTATTTATTTTTGGTTTCTCTTAAATGATGGATCAGGTCAAATCTTACAAAAAATAAAATAACTGAATTTATCGCATATTATGCACATAAATTCTTAAGAACAATATCTAAGAATAAAAAAGAGAATAACATTGGGTCGTAAGAATAAAGAATTATTAATTTACTTCAAAATAGAGCGTTCATTTTAAACATTCGAAATAAAAGCTTTTCTTTATTCAAACGGCCCAATATCAAATCTCTACTCATCTCATATTCAAATCAACAAAAAGGAAAATTATTTATTAATTATTATTATTATTTATAAATCATAAAATACCAAAATATTTTTTTTCTACAGTAACAATAATAATAATAACGACACATCAGTCACCGAACTGTTTCAGTTCACGACTTAAACGCTAGATTCGCCTCATACATTCTGCAGTTGTATCTGTTCGCATAGCATAATCTGTGGTAAGTATAAAGCCTTCCACAGACTACAGACGGAGGCGACGGAGCGTCTCCAGCAGGGCTACTACGAAACTAGAGGTTCGTATCATACTATCCCTCTCGCTCTCGTAATAAATAGTATAAGTGTCAGAGCGATCGCACGACACGAACTTCGAGTTTCGTAGTAGACCAGCAGAGCAGAGTACGACCGATACGAGTTATACGGGTAACGAGACGTATTTGTGAGTAACGATTCGTTACTTCAAATCAGATGAAGTACTCGTTACTCAGTAACGAATACATACGGTTTGCCACAGGCCTAAATATTATAAATGTGAAAGTTTGTGAGTGAGTGAGTGAGTAAGTATGTTTGTTACTCCTTCACGCTAAAACGGCTGGACGGATTTGGATGAAATTTTGTCAAAAGTTGGTTTATAACCTGGATTAAAACATAGGATATTTTTTATCCCGATATTCCCATGGGATAAGAATACAATCTCTAAATAACAATTGCTGGGCTTAGAGTCATGAAATTTGGTAAATAGGTAGCTGGAAGTTTGGAATAACACATAGGCTACTTTTTATCCCGATGTTCCCACGGGATAGGGATAAAATCTCGAACTAATAACTGCTGGGCTTAGAGTCATGAAATTTGACCATGATTGTTTTTAATATAACGTCAATGAAAACCATGATGTAATTTTAGGGAATTCCCACGGGAACTGTATGTAATGATTTACGCGTGCGAAGCCGCGGGTAAACACTAGTAATATTATAAATGTGAAAGTTTGTGAGTGAGTGAGTATGTTTGTTACTTCTTCACGCTGAAACGGCTGGACGGATTTTGATAAAATTTGGAAAAAAGTTAGTTTATAACTTGGATTAAAACATAGGATACTTACTTTAATATTCTTACGGGATAGGGATAAAATCTTGAAATAACAACCCCTGGGCTTAGAGCCATGAAATTTAGTACGTAGGTAGCTGGACGTCTGAAATAATACATAAGCGACTTTTTGACCCGATATTCCCACGGGATACCTAGGGATACCTTGAAATAACAACCACTGCGCTTAGAGTCATGAAATTTGGTGGGTAGGTAGCTGGACCTTTGGAATAACACATAGGCTATTTTTTACTCCGATATTCCCACGGGATAGGGATAAAATCTTGAAATAATAACCGCTGGGCTTAGACTCATGGAATTTGGTATGTAGGTAGCTGGATGTCTGGAATAATTCATAAGCGACTTTTTGACCCGATATTCCCACGGGATACCTAGGGATAAAGACCGAATAGGTTACGCGTGCGAAGCCGTGGGTAAAAGCTAGTGACTAATAAAACTAATGAACACCTATGTGTGTACGTTTGTAATACCAAAGATATCACCAGGGAAAACCTCAACAGGCAATTCTGTCCACAGATTTATGGTCCTTGGAAGGAAACACCTTTGAAACTGGGCTGTACGGGACCATTGCGGCTCTAGACCTTTCTTTAGTTGTAGTAATGTCGAAAATTAATTAACTGAACTACTTGTCGTTTTGTTTAAGTCTGCTCCCGTGGAAAATCTAAGACTGACACCTGCTGTGGAAATACTTGGGCTGCCACCACCAGTTATAGAAGAGACATCAGTTGCTGCCCAGCCATCAGTCGCCGTTTGATTTATAATTCTATCTGTGGTGCAAAAGTAGGAGATACGATTCAAAACTTGTCAAAAATTGATGAAAACCTCGTGTAGCCCTTTAAGAGAAGTGTCACTGCCGGTCGCGCGGCCGCGTTAGGTATTCGTTTGGGATATTGCTGTCTTTATCGCTCGTGACATAACCGCTCGCAGCCGTCCCCCCATGTCTTCCGCAAGGACGTCCGTAATTTATATCGAGATAGCTGTAGGCTTTTCAAGATTTGGGCGGTTGAATTTTGCGTTTCGTTGTCTTCATATTATATGAAAAGCATAGCACAGAAATCATTGATATTTTACAATCAATACATATATTCATCATGTTTTCTACTAGCTTTTGCCCGCGGCTCCGCCCGCGTGGTATTCGATTATCACGCGCTGTTCCCTCGGGAACTGTGCATTTTTCCGGGATAAATAGTAGCCTATGTCACTTTCGGGCCTATAAACTATCTCTGTGCCAAAAATCACGTCGATCCGTCGCTCGGTTACGGCGTGAAAGACGGACAAACATACAAACACACTTTCACATTTATAATATTAGTATGGATGCCTGTGGTTTTTCGATTTTTGTAAAAATGCTTTATTAGTCTATAATTCTCGTGCAAAGTTGACATGGTTTTTTTTGTCAACTTTTGAGCTCCTGTAATTCTGATATTACACATTTATATGAAAATCTAAAAAACCACAGGCATAGATAATGACGTGTAGTCCATTCTTACAAACCTTCATCTATTTCTATTACCTAGTTTTCAAATGAGACCAGGACTACGTTTGTATGGAGAATGGAACGAAGAGACTTCTCTTAATGCGTTGAAGACATACTTAGGGCGAACGTCACTTAATATTATGAATTCTGTTTTCTTATAGTTCAGCTCGCGGAACAGAAATTAATGTTCTCGTATAATCTCTTAGTGACATTTTTATTGAAACTATAATGTGAAAGAATGTAACCTACCTAGCTGTAATAAAAGACTATAATGAAGTTCACTTTGTTTTAATCAGCTTTTTCTGGGCTGTAATGCAGAGTAGGTACGGTGGCGATGAAGGCATCTAAATTTATTTTTCAAACCCCTAAAGTACCTACATCTCTATGACCCCTCTCGCCTGTGCATGGCTCTTATTAAATCTTGCCTCCGGTAACTCTGCAACTGGGTCAAGATGAGGAGTCATCAGCCACGGGAGAAGTGGGTAGCCTTTGTCTCCAAGAAGCCACTCCATAGCTTGGTGCTGAACATATTGCCCTTCAAGGTGCTGGTGCATATTGCTGCTCCTCCAAACAGCAGCACCATGGGTTGAGCCAGGAAAATTTGGGTTAACGCTGGTGATCCAACCAATGGTGTCGCACACCACTTGACTATTAATGCTATAGAACCCTTTTCTGTTAAAGAAAATGTTACCTGGGGCTCTTGGGTGGTTATTTGGGGGTTTATGTATGGGGATGTGACTACCATCTACCGCACCCAGTGTATATGGCATTCCAAAATGGGTCTGAAACTCCTGAATTGCCCTCTCTTTCTCCAATCTAGTCACTGGGAACTTGATCCACAGTGGGGTCAATCTTTCGATTTTCATAGTACAAACAGCTGCCAGACTGCGGCTTATGGTTGGTTGGCTTTGAGCTAGAATACTAATTTCTCCCACAGCAGTTTGGTAGCTGCCATGGCAAAAAAAAGCTCAGGGCACTCAAAACTTTTAAATATTTCTAATGGATGATACAGTACGATACAATACAAATATTTTTATTGCACACCACAAATCAGTACAGTGAATTAACAAAAATACTAAAAAGTATGGCAGACACAGGCAGTCTTATCGCTTAAAAGCGATGTCTTGCAGACAATCAATTATTAAAGACACTAATATAAATGAAATACGCATGGAATTGATCCAGCACAACTTGACTTTTCGAAACCTTATTTTAAATGGGACTATTTTAGTCGCCGCTAAAATTAGCCAATTTAGCTTGACTTTCGCTTAAAATGGACATGCAAAGAATAGTATTTAAGCAGCTAAACCTAAATTGAATAGACCGGCTAAAATAAGAAACGTCAGATTAAATTAGCGATGTCATTTGATTATGACAGGTGCTCATAGAATAGCAAAGTGATTTAGCGACGTCTAAATAAAATTAGGAATTTTAGCGGCCGCTGTAGAATCGGGTCCATTATGTACCTATGAATTACTTAAGTGTTTTGTTAGTCTAGCTAGCAAGTAACAGAGACGCTTTGGTGTATGTATAGTTAAATGTATAGTATAGTATAGTTATACATAGTTATACATTAATAAAACAACTTGTAAATGCATGTTTTTTATTTAATTCATTAAATCAAATTGTAATGTTACATTATTAAGTTAGATAAAAAGTCATACTGGCATACAGATGTAGTAAATAATGTTTTGCCGTAGTATTTTGTCGGAAATGATCGTATTAGTATATAGCTTATTCAACTAGCTTATTGTAGTTTAATGAAGCTAATTCGATAAGCGAATGAAATTCGCAAATCGAAATTAGTACCTATTAGAATCGTCCTTGGTATTAGGTTTGAATCAGTCCTGAACTAAGAACTAAAAAGAATGAATTCCCATTGCGGACCGAAAAGAACTAGTTCCTCGTAAACGATCTTAATCGGTCTCGGTCCCGCTCCCGGTCCACGCTCCTTAGCTTCGATCGGTCGGAGTCGGAGCTAAAACAGTATGGGAGCGAGCATTGGGAGCGGGAGTGAGTGAGCGATATATGATTGAACGAGGAAACGAATAAAGAGCGGAGCTAAATAAACTCGCTCCCTGATCTTAAACATTGTTTCGGTCGGAGCCGCTCCTCAGAGCTAAAGGAGCTAAAGAAGCTAAAAGACCGAACTAGTTCATTTGACCGATTGACCGAGATCGGAGCGCTCCCTTTAAAGACCGAGCGGGCGCAACTCTAGCTAATACAAAAATCGATGTTTATTTTGTATAAAGATATACAAACACATAAAAAGTTCATTTCTTCAAACAAAGTTAAAACGCAGTAGATAATACGTCAAATAAATTTATTCTATTCCATTCTATTAGCTATACTGAGCGCCAAAAAATCTGGCACTCAAATGTATACAATAATAGATAATTTTGCATGTAGAGTGGGCCAAATCTTGTACCGCTGAGTATATTACTGCTTCTTCGTTACGAGGGCAGGATTGAGTAAGCGAGATAAATGGGCCAATCAACTATTTTACCGACAGTTTGGGCGTCTCCTGCGTAACCAATATTGTCTCTGGCGTTACCAAAAAATCGGACTTCCATCAAGATATTTCAAGGCTTAATAGGTTGAATTTACGCAGGATGACATGTATTCATGTAAACCATCTATTAAATTACAGAAAAAACATGTTAAATTACAAAAATCTGCAATTGTTTGAAAAATGTCGCGGACAGATTAGTGTGGGGAAAAAAAGTTGATTGGTTCAAATACGAAATTACCTATCCGACATAATACGATGGAAAAACATTATTCACTAGGTTAATAAGAAAACTGAGTCTGACAAAATGACCAGGAAATGACGCTAGTTTTTCAGGTTAGGGTAGCAGCTAGCACTGGCTGGGTTAGTAATCTATCCACTAAGAACATAATGCAGTCATATTAGGAGATTCACTTCGGAATGAGAGATAATAAGCTGGAAACTAATAGGTATACAGCTTCATATTGGTGTCCTAATGTTGTCTCAAGTCACAGTTGCAGGATACTCACTGCAGGTGGTAGGACCTTGTGCATGGTCTGCCCGGATTGCTACTTGCTCGCTACTACCACCGTCTTGCTCGCTAATCCTGCCGTGAAGTGCTTGCACAGCAGGGCTACTACGAAACTCGAAACTAGAAGTTCGTGTCGTGCGGTCCCTCTAACACTTAAACTATTTAATACGAGAGCGAGAGGGACAGGACGACACGAACTTCGAGTTTCGGGTTTCGTAGTAGCCCTGCTGTTGTGTTTCGGCGTGGAGAGTAAGATAGCCGGTGAAATTACTGGCACTTGAGGTATCCCATCTTAGGCCTCTATAGGTTGGCAACGCATCATCAATCCCCCTGGAGTGGCAGGTGTCTATGGGCGGTGGTAACCTCTTACCGTCAGGAGACCCATTTGCTCGTTTGCCATCCAGTCGAATTAAAAAAAAAACAGTCCGCGTCGTAAGTTATTCAAGGTCAAATGTAAAAAAAAAACAGTTTTTCCTGATTATCTATATTGGTTTAACATGTAATATACGAAAACCCGTAATCAAAAGCGTAATCAGCTGAGTCGCATTCTAACTGTTCGCCGGCGTCGGTCAAACAGCACCCTTTGAGAGTACCATCTGGATTATTCTTACCCGATGCGCAATCCAACTGTCAAAAAGAAATTAAACGTACTTCAATATAAGAAGATTTTATTAAGATAGAAATAAATAAATAAACTATATTAAAAACTAAACTATATCTAAAAAAGGCCCCTGCGGCATTGAGCCGAAGATGCTGGCAGCATTTCCTCGTTGAATCGCTATGCTAATTCTTTGAGCGAGGTAGCTGCCAGCTCTTCGGTCACCCGTGGCATCGATAAGCCTCTTCGAAGTTTCTTTGAAGAGGCTTAGTGCTCCTGGGCCCCACGGAATATAGTATTATATACCTACTTCAATTTTAAATCAGTATTTCGAGAGAACTGGTGAGAAGGATGATGATGATGGATGGAAGGAGGGTACTCCCGTCACACCTTCAGGATGCGTTAATGATGTAGGTAGATACTTGAGTGAGAGCTTCAATAAGAACTTCTGTTGGAATACTACAGTTGAGTAATTGAATCACAGCCTGTCCATTACCACGGTATTAGAAGATTTGGGTATTTTAGTTTATTTAAATAATTATTTTATCAAATACTAATAACATAATGTGGCCAAAAAGTTACGACACTGAATGTTCAATAAACGCTCTTAAATAAAAATTCTGTTTTGTTAAGGACCTTTGATACCCTTAATTTTTTGGACTAATTTGAAAACTTCCTCAAGTACCTACCACGGTAATAGGCGCCGTTACCTTAAGTAAACAAAATATTATTAAGTACCTTGGTTAGGTTAGAACTGCGACCCCAACAAGGCGTCTCCTATACCTACTACAAACTGCAAAATTCGAACTTCCTATCTTTCCGCTGACGCTTGTATTATTAATACGAGATTGAGAGGGACGGTACGATACGAAAATCGATTTTCGAATTTCGTTGTAACCTTCCCTGAAACGAAGGTTAGGTTGGGTTAGAACTGCGAACTGTATCTAAGTGTTTTAGAATAGTACGAAATAATAAAAGACCGTATTGCCGAATGTTTCTGGCGCTCGCGATGACAATCAAATGACGATTTCGCATACAAAAACAGTACCCTTAGTGTAAGATTTCGGTTACAAAATTTGTCTACGTCGCGTTCGCGTCAAAATCTCAATTTTTATGGAAACACGAACAGCGCCTCTAGCGGAAAGTTTTCGATGTTCGTGTTTCCATACAAATTGAGAATTTAACGCGAACGCGATCGAGACGTATTTTGTAACCGAAAACTTACACTAAGGGCATAGAAAACTGTCATTTGATTGCGATCGCGAGCGTCAGAAACGTTAGGCAATACGGCTTCTGTCTGAAAAAAAAAATATTGTTATTATTATTAAAAAAAAGAGCACCTCGCAATGTTTGGCGAGGTCGGCGACTACCAAGTTGCAAACAAGCAAACTGATAATCAAAATAATAATATACAGTTTCTGCGCCATCTTTGTTATTTCTTTCTGCTATCACCTGCAAGAGAAGTTAACGATGAACATTTATTTTATTTATTTATTCCAAGAAAAATTACAGCAATTATGTTAAAGACCAATGCGCTGTAAAATTAAAATTATACAAACAAAAATATTTAAAAAAAAACTATCTATGGTTAGGTGGTTTAGGTAACATCAATGATATAATATGTTACTTAACATGGTGAAACTCTATTGAGTAAAATGCTCATATTCAATGAAATAACAGAGTAAATAAATAAATAAATATCATGGGACACTTGACACCAATTGACCTAGTCCCAAACTAAGCAAAGCTTGTACTATATGGACACTAGGCATCGGATAAACATACTTAAATATAGATATAGATTATTGACGAGATAGATTGACGAAACTATAAGGGTTCCGTTTTTGCCATTTTGGCTCCGGAACCCTAAAAATGAGTCGCTTAAATTAAATTAAATTCAATTAAAATCATTTATTTCATGTAACAAAAGACTCATAATATATTAGTAAGCTAACTTCAAACTCAGATACACCTACTCTTAACTATTTACTAGTCCGTGAGCCCAGCCCCTGGTTACCTACGTAACATAATATGCAAGGCACACGGTGGAGAAAGTTGTGCTGAGCAAGAATCAAAAAACTAACGCACTTAGAATTAGCCGGAAGTTTGAGAAAATCCTTCACTTCCGGTCGAAATTTTAAGGTTAATTTACGTCATGTGACATCATTACGAAACACGTGGCATCATGAAGCCCTTTATCCGTAAAGAGGGGCAACATGAGTTTGTGAGTTCTGAAATAGCCGGAAGTGACTGACAGACTGAGGCAAAGATGACCCTCATAACTATTTGGGAAATAATTGAAACTTACCCGGTAGAAATAATCTAATACAGACTTTTATGTACCTACACGTCAGTCGCGACGAGAATATAGCTGATAGATAAATAACCAAAACCAATTGCGTATTTATACTATTTATATACGATTTCATAGTTGATTAACTCCGGCCCCTGACATTACCAGTACAGTCAGCAGCTGAATTAAACATTAAACAATATTTCCGGACAGGTACCTATAACTTCGGGATCTTCAAAAAACCGGGCAAGAGCGTGTCGGACACGCCCAAAATAGGATTCCGTAGCCATTACGAAAAAAAAAGTAATATTTTTCTAAGGATTTTCCAAGTTTAGGTAAGTAACTACAATACCTTGACTCGTAAACTAGTAAGTACTAGTAATTCCCAAGAAAACTTAACCGTTATAGTTTTCCGGGTAAGTTTGATATACTTACTACCATCCTGATTTTTTTTTAATTTTTCTACCCATGTTTAGATTTTAGACGTGGGAGGGGGGGACCCTCGATTTTAATGAAAATTTGCACTTTAAAGTTGAATATTTCGCAAACATTCACTGAATCGAAAAATTGTCTTAGTCACCCCCAAATGGTTTTGAAAGACCTATGCAACGATATCCCACACTATAGGGTTGGATGAGAAAAAAAATACCCCCACTTTACGTCTATGGGAGGTACCCTAAAAAAAATTATTTTTTATTTTTTTATTGTACCATTTTGTCGGCATAGTTTACATATATTACGATACGACTCAACTCTCAAGAGATAAAGCCCTGTGGCAGACGGATGGACAGACAGACAGACAGTGGAGTCTCTGTAATAGGGTTCCGTTGACATCCTTTGGGTACGGAATCCTAAAAACGAGTCTACGTCTACTCATTCAGCATCAGCTTATGTTATGGATTTTCATGGGCAGCGGTGGTTGCTTTCCATCAGGTGACCCGCTTGCTCTATCACTTAAAAACCCGGCCAAGAGCGTGTCGGACACGCCCAGGATACGGTTCCGTAGATTACGAAAAATCAAGTATCTAATATTTTTCTAAGGATATCGTATTGTGTACGCGGAATCTTCCAAGGAGGATTACTTTAAAGTTAAAAATAATTATGGCATCATATCTAGGATAGCCTGTGGTGTTTTTTTTTTTAATTTTTTTATACGACTGGAAGGCAAACGAGTAAGTAGGTCTCCTGGTGGTAAGAGATCACCATCGCCCATAAACATCAGCAACACCAGGGGTATTGCAGACGCGTTGCCAACCTAGAGGCCTAAGTTGGAATACCTCAAGTGCCAGTAATTTCACCGGCTGTCTGAGTAGTTAGTTATCCCATCTTAGGCATCTAGGTTGGCAATGCATCTGCAATCCTCCTGGTGTTGCAGGTGTCTATGGGCGGTGGTAATCTCTGACAATCAGGAGACCCACTTGCTCGTTTGCCATCAAGTCGAATAAAGAAAAAATAGTAGGATTTCAGATTATTTACATACGCTCATAAAAAAAAGTGAAGAATTAGACCACGCAATTTTAATATTTTAAATTATTTTATTTTCTTAACATACAAATGCTTGAAAAAAAATATTACATCATTAAAGTTCACTTATTCTACATCATAAATGCACGATAACCCTTTCGAACCCAGCTGATATGATCGTGTGGGTTCATAGGGCATAGAATAGAATAGATATATTAGGCAAATCTCTGCACAGGGATACTAGCACAAAGAAACCGCCATGACGTCAATACCCTTAGTGTAAGTTTTCGGTTACAAAATAAGTCTCGATCGCGTTCGCGTTAAAATCTCAATTTTTATGGAAACACGAACAGCGCATCTAGCGGAACGTTTGCGATGTTCGTGTTTCCATACAAATTAAGATTTTAACGCGAACGCGATCGAGACGTATTTTGTAATCGAAAACTTACACTGAGGGCGGTTGCTTTAAAAGTAATAAATAGTTAGTTGATTGACTTGCCATTAAAAATAATTCGAAGGCACAACTCCCAGTAAAAAACGCTTTATTTTAGCCCTGAAAACCAGATTAATTTTCGATTTTCTGTAAAATTAGATTTTTTTGTTGCTTTAAAACAAATAAATACTTAGTTGATTGAGATGCCGGATAGTGACGTCATAATTCGCTGTTGCCATTGAAACTCTATGGAAGAATTGTGATTTGAAAGCTCATAAAAATAATTATTTATTTAAAAAATATTGAAGGCTGGTGCGGCGGCTGCAACGGCCGAAACAGCAAAATGCCGTAAATATGAAAATCTCGCTAACAATTTCATATTTGCGGCTTTTGCTGTTGAAACGCTTGGTCCGTGGGGTCCCGAAGCAAAAAAAATTATTTAAATATTTAAAAAAGAAGCTTGCCCGTTCCACTGGTGACCGTAGGGCTGGCTCTTTCCTCGGTCAACGTATTGGCATTGCCATACAACGAGGAAACGCAGCCAGCCTTATGGGCATCCTCCCCAATAGTAGCGATTTGGGAGATATTTGTAAATACAGATTTTTAGGTTTAGAGTAAGTTAGTTATAGTTTTTTTTTTTTTTTTTTCATTTAATTATTTATTTCTGTTAATTATTGTTACATATTATTTGTTTGTTTATATAATAAAGATAGTAGAGAGAGATGATGAATGTGATCCCGAACATCAGCATGTTAGACAATACAGCCTCGATAATAGACGTTAGATAATATTTATTTATTTAATGAACTAAAAGA
This sequence comes from Choristoneura rosaceana, assembly GCA_037349165.1. Classification (NCBI taxonomy): domain Eukaryota; kingdom Metazoa; phylum Arthropoda; class Insecta; order Lepidoptera; family Tortricidae; genus Choristoneura; species Choristoneura rosaceana. Next base: position 7,286,532 of record JAZBNJ010000046.1, on the reverse strand, counting down.
ATGACATTAAGGTCGCGGGTGAGCAAGGAAATTCTTTTAGTTCATTGATATGGATCTTCGCAAAGTAACGCCTGATTCAATAAATTATTTTTCACTTCTCATGCTCTAAAAGTAGGTCAATATAGCCTTACAAGGCGGGAGTAAAGCGAGTACTTCAGTCCCTAGGGAGTAAAAGTAATTAATTTTTTAATTTACTTCGAGTAACTTAGATAAACTCAAACAGCCAGTTACTTGCAAAAAATAAGATTGTGTGTGGACCATTTTCATGACGAAAATGTTACGTTCTCAGTCTACGTGGTCTTAGTTCTGCGTTTTCCGCATAGACGGTGGCGCCACTCTATTTTTTCGTTTGTGTGTGGACCTTTTCGCCGATGCTATTTTGTTATATCTGTGTCTGGTTGGAAAAAAATACTTACCGTGAAAACTTTGAAATTGTTGTAGAGCGTAAATCGTAAACGATTAAAATAAATTGATTATTCTCACAATGTCATCAAGTGATAGTGAAAATTATGATGCCGAGCAAAGATCAAAAGACATAATTGATTATCTTTTGCCGCCGAAATCTAGAAAGATTTATTTTTATTTTTTTATTAAATCTTTTTGTACTAAACTGACAAAGCCTTTCTAACAAATACAAATGTCGAAGTGACAGATAAGGACAAACGAATTTTAGCGGCATTTTAACTAAAATAGGTTTGATTGTCGTTTATGAATAAGGGGGTTTAAGTATAACGATCAAATAATATAATATTCACACCCTCTAACAACCAAAACATATAACATTCATTTAATCTTACAACGGAAAATATAACGCTCAAAAATTATAAAACCGAGTAAGCCCGATGTGAATTCCTAAAAGCAATCGCTTCATGTTTAAGCTTAAAAAAAATATAGCTATGTTTATTTTTGAATAAATTTGTCGATTAATTTATTGGGTATTCTTTGTTTATTTTTATTTCACTTTTGCGGTTTCCTCGCTGCTATAAAAAAAACCTAACACCGAAGGCTAAGGCGGGAGCTACGCTCCGCTCCGCTCCCGCCTTAGCCTTCTGAACCTAACCTATCCGAGTCGCTTCTGCTCCAAACCGTCTTGCTCGCTCGCTTCGCTCGCTCGCACAAATTTTGGAGTAAAACTTTTCAATTGAAAAATTAAAGGTTGATAAACACCTAATCTTCTGGTTTTAAAAATTTAAAATTTAACAAGTATTCTAGAAACAAAGTATATCACTTGATATTATATCATATTAATGTTATATAAAAAGTTATTACGTATTATGAGCGGTGTACTTTATGTATGTTATATCATATGAATGTAGCCCATTAGCATGATATTTCTTATGAAAGTATATAAAACAATTGTTATACTGATCGAACGTTATACTTATTGAAATTATACTGTTTCATGTTATACATAATGTATTTATATATAATGAACGTTATATAATATGAAAATAGGTCTAACGTTTTTATATATCTTGGGACGCACCCTATTTTAGTTCCTCGATGAAAAATATACTAAATTAATAGTAATTTAATTTAATTTCTGCTGGGATATTTTTTTTTATATATTTCATATATTGTTCCAATACGTTACATAAAACTATAATATTTATTAAACACAATACAATATACATCACACACATACACATACTTAAAAAAGAGCTAACCTAAGATATCTAAACTAACTATGAAAATGAAAATTATTATAAAAAGAATACCCCGTCTAAAACGTCTGCTTGTGGCATGGTTCCCATGACGCTGGCCAAAAAATATTACTGAAGAAACTGATACAAATTTTAAATCTACTGTCAAAAAGACGTTAACATCTAAGGCTTTATAAAGTCAACGATTATATCATGGACAGGGATATTTGGAAATAATTCCGATTCGCACTAGCGATCCCTTCACATAGCGAACCTACTGTGTTAAAAATAAAATTGTGTTAAATACTTGTAATGTATAGTATATAGATATCATTTATAAATATTGTGAATCAGTTTAAAAAAAAAAATACCTCGTTGAATTTCTTGCCGGATTCTTCTCAACAGAGGTTTTTTCCGAACCGGTGGTAGATTTTTTGACGTTCATAAGTGCTTATCATAGCCTAAATTGAATAAAGAGATTTTGACTTTGACTTTGATTTATTTCCCGGATTCGACTACTCGTTTCGACTCTTTAGCTCAATTTTTTCTGCTGAACTCCGATCAACAATCCAATTTCAAAGTACTTTCCAATGTTTGCTCAGCAGGTTGCGAATAGTATTTGTTTTTAGGCTTAGGTATTTAAATTCCTCACTGTAAATATTCAAATAATTCTTGGAAATTTAACGTTGTTATTTTTCCCAACGTTATGTTACTATGGGGGTTTTTTTTTATTCGACTGGAAGACAAACGAGCAAGTGGGTCTCCTGGTGGTAAGAGATCACCACCGCCCATAAACATCTGCAACATCAGGGGTATTGCAGATGCGTTGCCAACCTAGAGGCCTAAGTTGGAATACCTCAAGTGCCAGTAATTTCACCGGCTGTCTTACTCTCCGCGCCGAAACACAACAGTGCAAGCACTGCTGCTTCACGGCAGGATTAGCGAGCAAGATGGTGGTAGCAATCCGGGCAATGGTTGCAAATAGTTAGGGGCTCATCGTAAAGGGTCGTTCTAATCAGTGGTACACTTCGCGCTAATATACTTATTGTTAATTTGTCAATTAATTCTATATAGGGGCTTAGAATAATTGTACTCCCACGACAGATGTGCCTACGTTTCAGCTACCTACCAGTGTGTCTTTTCTCCCGGGTTTTCTCGGTCCAGTGATTTTCATTTATGACTTCTCGGTGGTTTTGTCTTGTCTCGGTTTGTTTGTCAGGGTTGCTTGTCGCTTTTTCGGGTTTCGTTTAGGGTTGCTAGTCGTTAGGGTTGTCGCTATTTTTGGCTTTCAAACTAAAACTCAAAATCATTTATTTGCTTTGAAACAATACAAAAATACTGGATCAAACCCTGTAAGGGCACTGCGATAATGTAATCCATACTAATATTATAAATGCGAAAGTGTGTTTGTGTGTTTGTATGTTTGTCCCTCTTTCACGCCGTAACGGAGCGACGGATCGACGTGATTTTTGGCATAGAGATAGTTTATGGGTCCGAGAGTGACATAGGCTACTTTTTATCCCGGAAAAATGCACAGTTCCCTAGGGAACAGCGCGCGATAACCGATTACCATGCGGGCGGAGCCGCGGGCAAAAGCTAGTTAATTAATATTCAAATTCAAATTCAAATATAATAATTACTATCCTTGAACTTATGAGCGCAGATATGGATATGTGCTCGTGCCTTAAACTTAGCTAAAAACATAGTCAACATAATAGTTCCAGTTATGCTTTTACTTTCGTTTAGGGTTGCTTGTCGTTAGGGTTGTCGTTATTTTTTGGGTTTTGTGTAGGGTGGTCACTTTGTACTTTTTGTAATTCGTTATGGTTGTCACTTATGTACTTCTGGAATACGTTAGGGTTGTCACTTCTGAACTTTTGGTATTCGGTAGGTTTGTCTCTTCTGTACTTTTGGTATTTGTTTAGGGTTGTCACTTTGGTTTGGGAAATTTTATTTTGGTTAACGTTTTAATGGTATGTACCTAGTTGATTTTTGGTTTGAATTTTCAAATTTAAATTCTGTGTTTTTGTTGTTCTTTTGGCGTTTTTGTTTCGGGGTCATTCCTTGAATATTTTTTTGTTGCTAAGTGCGGAGCTTACATCAAGTTGAAATTCCGGGATATTATAAAATTCCCGTGGGAATTCCCGAAAATTATATCGTGTTTTTCATTGACGTTGCGTTGCATTAAAAACAGCATCCCAAATTTCATGAATCCTAAGCCCAAGAGTTGTTATTTCGAGATTGTATCCCTATCCCGTCGGAATATCGGTATAAAAAGTACCCTATGTGTAATTCCAGATGCTAGACATCTACATACCAAATTTCATCTAAATCCGTCCAGCCGATACCAATACCTACTGTTTGAACTACGACATTTGAATATTGAAAATAATTAGCAAAACCGAATTGGGCAAGATATAGGTTTCACTTACAGTTTGTTCTGGCTCTTTTCCTCAGTCCTTGGGACACATTTAAGACACAATCACAGCACTTTCAGAGTTTTTATGAATAATTTAAAAGAGCGCGCGCCGGCCGGCATTCATTTCGAGCTGTCAATTTTGCGCAACTGACTGGTGGCGCCGCCGTGCGGGAGAAAGCGGAATGTTCATTCAGCCAGTATGTTTTTGATATGTGCAGGAGGTTTTAATGCACATATTACTAATTATATCTGCCCAATGTAACGTACATAAACCCCCCACCGGGAATCTACCCCAGATTCCCCAGTTTACAAACCAAACCAGGGATGGTATTGAATAAGGTAAGTGGACTGTATAGTGTAAGTATTTGTTGACTTAGTGAACTAAACACGTGTAGCTGTAAATTGAGTAAAATAAATGACTTATTTCGAACCTAAAATTGTCATAAATTTGACACCTTCTTGCGTCAAATTCATGCAAAGAAACAAAGAAAAATAAAAATTATGCTGAATCCAATTCCATGGGAAGTGGACTAAGCTTTACAACGGGTCGCGTGTATTCGCCATTCTGGGTTTTTACTTTTACCACCCGTACAACTCCATCAGCTCCTGGATAAAGTTCCGTCACGCGACCGAGAGGCCATTGAAGCGGAGGAGCGTCAGCATGAATAAGAACGAGTTCGCCAACTTGAATATTACGACTATTCCTATGCCATTTTTGTCGCTGCTGCAGCGTGTGCAGATAATCATTTCGCCACAATTTCCAAAATTGTTGGGAACTTTGTTGTACTAGCTGCCAGCGAGTTAGTCCGTAAGTTGGTTCGTCTAAGAGATCATACTCTGGAACGGCTAATAGAGAACGACCGACTAAGAAATGGCCGGGCGTGAGCGCCTCGAACTCGGACGGGTCGCTCGACGCACTTGTTAAGGGGCGAGAGTTCAGCACTGCTTCGACACGAGCAAAGAGAGTGCTTAACTCTTCGAACGACAGCGATCGCGTACCCACGACGCGCTTTAGAAGGAGCTTGGCCCCTTTTATGGCACTTTCATACATCCCACCGAAATGGCTTCCAGTAGGCGGATTGTAAGTCCATTTAACACTACGATTATTGAAACCGGTTAAAACATCTTCAGTACTTTGGTTAAAAAAGTTAGTGATTTCCGCGAGTTGCCTACCAGCGGACACGAAGTTTTTTCCGTTGTCGGATACAACGGTTTGACATAAACCACGTCTAGCAGTGAAACGATCGAAAGCTGCGAAAAAACATTCAGTTGAAAGTGCACTGAGAACCTCAGTGTGCACCGCGCGAGTTGAAAAGCAGACGAAAATTAAAAGATAGGACTTTGATATTTTCGCATTACGTCTGTTACTCTCTTTCGTATAGAAGGGACCGCCTATGTCAACACCGACAGTGTGAAAAGCATGGATACCTTCAATGCGGAATTTCGGTAAGTTGCCCATGATAGGCTGTATGTGTGAAGGATTGACTTTAAAACACCTAATACATTTCCTAAAACGAGATCTTACAACGCATTTTCCGGAAATAATCCAGTATTTCTGACTGATTACACTGTGCAATGTACGCGGACCGATATGTAAATAAATTTTATGAAAATAGTCGATAAGAATATTTGTAAAGTTGCACTTTTTGGGAAGCAATAATGGATACTTCTTTTGATACGGTAGTTCGGCGAGAGACAACCTACCCCCCACCCTGAGAAAACCGAGGGGGTCGACATAAGGTGCTAACCTTTTGAGTGATGAACTACAGCTGTAACCGTTTGAAATTGCTTCGAGATCAGCTGCAAAATGCTCTCGCTGAACTGATTTGATGAGCGCATCGTGTGCGTTCTTTAAATCTGATAGAGACGAAGGACCCGTGTTCCTATTAGACTTCGTCGATCTACAATTGTTGATAAACTGAAAACAACGAGCTAAGACCTTTTGAAGTTTGCTAAAACTCGAATATTTTTCAGTTAAATCATAAACAAGATTTGAGTCACGTGTTGTGTTTTGCACGCTAGTTTGAGCCAAAGTCGCGCATGGAATTTTGAGTTCTGGCACATTTGCCGATTTAAATTGATCAATTGATTTTACTGGCCAATTCTCTCTTGGTGCGTCTAGCCAGCTCGGTCCTCCGAGCCACTCCGCTGTCGATAACAGCACGGAAGGTAGCGCTCCGCGCGAGCACACGTCAGCGGGGTTGGACGCGCCGCTCACGTGAAACCAACAATCGCTTTGCACGGTCTCCAAAATTTTGGAAACACGCGAAGCCACAAAGGTTTTGAGATTATAACTGGGTGTATTCAACCAACTCAGCACCACAGAGGAATCGGTAAACAAGAGTATTTCATGAACAGGAATTCGTTCAGACAATATTGACTTCGTATATTTGACTAACTTGACTAACAAATGCGCAGCCATTAGCTCGAGACGTGGAATGGTCACTGTCTTCAAGGGTGCAACCTTGGATTTTGCAATGACTAGACTGACCTTCGAATTACCTTGATTGTTAAAACTACGCAAATAGATGACCGCAGCTATTCCTTGAACTGAAGCATCGCAGAATCCTAGTATCTGGTAGTAGCTGTGCTGTTTGACAGTAACCTGGCGCTCGTGGCTAAAATTCGACAACAGCGGGAGCTCTGACATGTAGGTGAGCCACTCCTTTTCCAGTTCCGGAGGCAGCCGCTCATCCCAACCCAGCTGTTGGAGCCAGAGTTTCTGCATGAAGCATTTCGCGTAGAATATGCAAGGAGCCACGAAACCTAAGGGATCATACTGACGACCAATCTGTGACAAAACACTACGCTTGGTGATCGCCTGTGAAGCTGGAAGTGGATGGAATACGAAGGAAAACACATCTTCGGCGGGTCGCCACTGCAGACCTAAAACTTTTATGGATAGGTCCTTGTCATCCTCGAATGCAATGGGCGTTTCGCGGTGATCAGCTGGAACCCGAGCCAGTACCTGGGGACAGTTGCTGGCCCACTTACGAAGCAGAAATCCTCCTCCACTCAGCAACTCTAACAGTTCATCCTGTAGCCTAGCTGCTTCATCATAGCTGCTCACTGACCACAGAAGGTCATCGACGAAGAAACCCTTTTTTAGAACCTTGCTCGCTAAAGGATACTTCTCGCAGTCGTCGTCAGCCAGTTGATGCAGGACTCGGATCGCTAGGTACGGACTGCTAGCAACGCCGTATGTGATCGTGTTTAACTCATACACCTTTAAAGGTTGATCAGGTTGAAACCTCCACAAGATGTGTTGGTAATTGCGTTGAGATTTTTCGATCAAGGTCATTCGAAACATTTTACAAATGTCACTTGACAAGCAAATTTCATGTATACGAAAATTTATTAAAATCTCATTAATATCTGCTTGAAGCTTAGGACCGGCGTAAACGACTGAATTTAAAGAATTATTATTTGTCGTTTTGCATGAGGCGTCAAAAACTACTCGGAGTTTTGTCGTGGTACTTGACGGTCGGAGAATACAAAAGTGAGGAATTATGTACTTAGAATCCACAGTACCAAAATCACCTACGCAAGTCATGTGACCAAGGCTTTCATATTCGGACATGAATTTATTATATTCTTCCTTAAGTTCCGGAAGACGATTCAGCTTTGTTTCTAAATTGTTGAAACGACGTAACGCTTGTGGAGTCGAATCGCCGAGATCAAAACTGGGTTTGAACGGGTACTTCACTGTATAACGTCCCGTAGTATCGCGACTGTGTTCGTTTTGGAACAATTGTTCGACATACAAATCTTCTGGTTTTTTAGTGACGTCATACGGCACGTTTTCAGTCTCCCAGAAAGAGTTCATGATTTTATCGATACTACTAGTTTTATTAGCAGAGAACAAGTTGAGCGAGGCTGTATTTGACTCACAATCGTCACTCAGTACTGTCTGACCAGTAATGACATATCCGAATATGGAATGCATCGCGACGGGCAAACCCGGGTCACGTGGTAGTATATTTTGACCGTCATAAATGTAGGGAAATAAGTCACCTGCGATCAACAAGTCAACTGGAGCCGCCGAAAAGTAGTTCGGGTCAGCTAACTCTAGATTTTTGAAATTATTGATAACTTTGTTTGATAAGGTTACTGTAGGTAAGTTGCTAGTTATATTACTTACGACAACAGTATCAGTGCTAAGCACCGGACCAAATGAGTTTCGTGGTTTAATTGAACATGTAACCAGACCGAAATCTTGCACTGGCGCACCTCCCAGACCCATGGGTTCAAACTGACACTTGCGTCGAGACAAACCCAGGCGCTGGGCACACTCTTTTGTCATATAACCGGACATGGCACCGCTGTCAATGACTGCACGTACGGCGTGGTAAGTTCCCCATCGATCTGCGACGTGCACCATGGCAGTGCCTAACAGCACGGTTGAATTTGACGAACAAGTCAAGCCGACGTTTGGCATTGACCTTTGACTTTGATTTTGACCATTTGAAACGTTTTGAATACTTGAAATGTTTTGACTATTTGAACCGTTTTGATTAATTGATGAATTTTGAACAGTTGGAACTGTATCTAAGTGAATACTGTGATGGTGCGGTTGTTTACACAGCACACAACGCACTTTTGACGTACACTCGGACAACGAATGCTGACGAAAGCAATTTTCGCATAATTGAAGCTGTTTCACTTTGTCAAGACGCTGCACCGGTGTTAAATCAAAAAACTCGAAACATCGATAAGTTGAATGCGGTTTGTCGCAAAATAGACATCTATTTGATCGTTCGCTATTATTCTTACTCACAGCTGACAAGCACGGCTTTTGGAACTGCTTCGGTGCACTACTGTAATTAGCAGCATTATTATTATTTGTTCGAACAAAATTCGGCTTTGCAGAGGTGTTAGGAACACTCTTAGGCGTAAACTGAATTTTTGATGTACTAATTTTAACCTCAGACATTTCCAAAACACGCGCCTGTTTCTCCACGAAATTAATCAGCTGTTCGTAAGTAGGTATATCGGTTTGATCTACAGATTGTTCGAATTCGCGCCTAGTGACGGGGTCTAAATTTCGCAATCCCATATAAAACAGTATGAAACTCGATAGGTTACTGATTTTCAAAAGTTTCAATGCTTTAACACACTCTTGATACGTTTGTAAAAATGTGTTTAGACCAGTAGCCGACTCAGTTGACAAAGGCTTAAATTGAAACAGCCGATCTAAATAGCTCGTAGCTAAGGCACGAGTGTTCTCAAATTTTTTGACTAGCAAAGCCCATACTATCGGATAATTATCGGCCGTCACTGGCATCCCTTTGACCACAGTCAATGCCGAACCGCTGACTGCGGAGAGCAGGTAATAAAACTTCTCAATGTTCGTAATATCATTGTTGTTATGAATTAAACTCGTAAACGTGTCATAGAATGTTTGCCAGTTTTCTAATTTGCTATCGAAATGGAACAATTCTAGTTTAGGCAGCCGCGGCTTAGCCGACCGCGAGTCTGGCCCGGCAGCGCCCGGGCCGCGGCCCGCGGAGCGCGACGAAGGTCCGCTACCGCTGCCGTCACACGATTGCCAAGTGTCGCTATTAGCCTCCGCTACACTCAGAATACGGAAATACATGTCGTCAAAGGTTTGAATTTCTTGATAATTTGGTTTAAATTTCGGGTTTTGTTTCTTATTATAAGAATTTAACTCGAATATGCATTGTTCGAAACATTCCCGAGTCGAATGAAGTTCTTTAAGTCGCAAATTAAATTCGGTTAAACGCTCTGGTGGAGTTGATTTGGATAGTTCAAATAACGTTTGACATCGTATAAAAAGCAGTTCTTTTTTGTTGATAAGTTGTTCGACATCGAATTCTTTTTCGTCCATTTCGAATTAAAAAACAAAAGACGCGCGCGACGCGTTGCAAAGAACGAAAATTGAAAACGTTTATTTTATACGTATTATTCTAGGTAAATAACTTAGATTAGAAATAAGCCTGTTACCTTAAAACTGCGTGAAATGTGTGTTTTATGTGTATGAATGTGTATTTAGTTTGCAAACTGAGGATGCGGTTCGATTGACCAAAATGTTTGAACTACGACATTTGAATATTGAAAATAATTAGCAAAACCGAATTGGGCAAGATATAGGTTTCACTTACAGTTTGTTCTGGCTCTTTTCCTCAGTCCTTGGGACACATTTAAGACACAATCACAGCACTTTCAGAGTTTTTATGAATAATTTAAAAGAGCGCGCGCCGGCCGGCATTCATTTCGAGCTGTCAATTTTGCGCAACTGACTGGTGGCGCCGCCGTGCGGGAGAAAGCGGAATGTTCATTCAGCCAGTATGTTTTTGATATGTGCAGGAGGTTTTAATGCACATATTACTAATTATATCTGCCCAATGTAACGTACACCTACCTACCTACCTATGTCCACCAATACCTACCACCTATCACCAATGGTATGTACCTTAATCATACAATACAATACAATACAATAACTCTTTATTGTACACTACAAATAGTAAGCGATGTAGAAACAGGTACGGTCAAGGACTTTATATTCATGACACACTATGGAACCATTTCACAGTAAACGTCATAGTGACATAGCATTAAATTAACAATGAAAATTATAAAGACTTTTCCTTTGAAAAGGTACCATGGTGGCTCATGAACACATACACAGCTGTGTAAATATTGTAGGGATTAGGCTGTATACCGCTGGCAGGTGGTAAAAATGACCGTATTGTGTATAATTATAGTATTTTTGTATTTTATAATTCTGGAATTGGATTTAAAAAACAGATTGACAGCGGTATACATGCCGGAGCACAGATCGCTCCCGACAGCCTGAGAGGCTTAACCTATGTCTGTAAAGTGTATAGTTTTAAATCTTTGAATATATGAAGCGAATTGAAGAAACATCCTTGTGTTTGAATTAAGTTTAGCATCACGCGCGTAGATCCCCTGTACCATAGCTCTACTAGTTACAGTCCCCACAGTATACTCAAGTACCTTATTCATGAGCTACCAGCATGGCACCTAGATATCGTACCCAGTTCTGTGTACAGAGATAAAAATTAGAGATGAAACGGATAGTGGTTCGACCGGATACCGGATACCGGATATTCGGCGGGACCGTTGGCCGGATAACCGGATATCCGGCCGCCGGATATCCGGCCCAGTTTTACGTACAATTAAATTAAGCTAATTAGAACATGCACATGACACTGGGTGCAGGTCGTAACTTGTAGAGTATAATTAATTAACTTAGGGGCTGTTTCACCACCCATTGATTTATTTTAACTGACGGATAAATATGATGTCGTTTCAATTTGTTTTGTTTGAATAGACGCGAGACGGTATCACTTTATCCGTCAGTTAAAATTAATCAATGGGTGGTGAATCAGCCCCTTAAAATAATAAACTGATGTCAATAATTGATTAATTCATAAAAAAATACCCGTTTTTAATCATATGTTTTTTTTTATTTGACAGGAAGGAAAACGAGCAAGTGCGTCTCCTGGTGGTAGAGATCACCACCGCCCATAAACATCTGCAACACCAGGGGTATTGCAGTTGCGTTGCCAACCTAGAGGCCTAAGATGGGATGGGATGAGTATAAGTTTTTTATCATAAGGTATCCGGCCGGATAGTACGCCACTATCCGGTATTCGGCCGAATAGTAAAATAGTGGCCGGATATCCGTTGCATCTCTAATAAAAATTACAAGGTAAGCAATAGTTGCAAGAAAGTCTGACAAGAATAGGTGGCAGCACTAACAGCCTCCTGAAGATGATAGCTGTAAGAGATGAGTGCTCTATAATACGAAATTTAATTAATACCACTCTATCACTTGTCCAATATGTATACTAACATAGAAAAGCAAATTACTAATAATATATGGATCTTTGTTGTCTGAATAAATAAATGAATTATTATTATTACTGGCTTTTGCCCGCGTGGTATTCGGCTATCGCGCGCTGTTCCCTCGGGAACTGCATTTTTCCGGGATAAAAAGTAGCCTGTTACTCGGGCCCATAAACTATCTTCATGCCAAAAATCACGTCGATCCAACGCTCCGTTACGGCGTGAAAGACGGACAAACATACAACCACACTTTCGCATTTATAATATTAGTATGGACTATTGGACTAAAGCCGGTGTCATTACTAAATGACTTCGGCTTCTAAAAATATATTTTTTTTTAAAACAGATTTACGCTCTTACAGACTTTAACAAAATACAGATAAGAATTCTTGTTTAACACAACGCTACCCAGTTCTGCCACGGGACAGCGACATCTAGTGACATGTGATGAATGATTTAAAGGCAATCAAAAAAACTCTACCTACTGTACGCACGTTTTAGACGGACTTGCCAATCAGGGGGGCGCGCACCCCTAGGGAGGCGTAGAGAAATGTTAGGGAGGGGGGGCGTCGTACAAAAAAAAACAAGTAGGTAAATAAGGAATATGCATGTGATTCAAATATAAGTGAACTAGCTTTTGCCCGCGGCTCCGCCCGCGTGGTATTCGGTTATCGCGCGCTGTTCCCTCGGGATTTGTGCATTTTTCCGGGATAAAAAGTAGCCTATATCACTCTCGGGACCATAAACTATCTCCATGCCAAAAATCACGTCGATCCGTCGCTCCGTTACGGCGTGAAAGACGGACAAACATAAAGACACACTTTGACATTTATAATATTAGTATGGATATGGGTAGTATATTAAATGCCTAAATGCCAAGTTTCATAGTTTTATCTTCGACAGCGACGAACTTCCACCATATAAACTTTCACAGCATCTTTTTCGCGATAAAAGATAGCCTATGTCCTTTCCCAAGGTCTATTCTATCTCTGTACCAAATTTCATCCAAATCGGTTCAGCGGTTTTGGCGTGAAAGCGTAACAGACAGACAGACAGACAGACAGAGTTACTTTCGCATTTATAATATTAGTATGGATTTACCTAAGGGGGGGGCATGAAAATATTATTTTTGGCTCGGGGAGGCCCGGCGAAATAAAGGTCGGGAAAGCCTGTTTGAGACTATTGCGGTCAACACTGATTTTATGATTTTCAAATTCGGGTTTCTGTTGTTCGTCTCGTCTCATGGCGCCACTGTGCCAAAATATCGAGCTTCTCTAAAATCAAGGTACCACATCAGCCAAATAAGTGGTCTGTCAATTTTTAAACAATTTCCTATCCAAGTTGTACTTTCAAGTTGACAGACATAGCGAAACTATTATAAGGGTTAGTTGAATACGAAACCCTAAAAACGACTCTATCGTCTCTCAAAGGGCCGGCAACGCACCTGTGATACCACTCGTGTTGACAGGTGTCGATGGGCGGCAGTGATTGCTTCCCATCAGGTGACCCACTTGCTCATTTTTACATTAAAAAATACTTTTATATATCATTCGCCTTAGGCTCCGTTTCCACCAGAGATGTGCGAGGATGTGTTGCGAGGAATGTGTTTTTCATGAACCAATGTAACGCTGCTTCCTTTCACTGTCCACCTGTGAGGCGGGAGGGCGGGACGTAGGAGGAACAAGTAAACACGGTGATTGCCGAAAAAAGACCAAAGAGTCAAAAGACTAACTTTATTTAAAACAAACTTAATAATATATATAGGTATTACAAGAAACAGCAAGTGCGCTTTTATATGAAAAGTCCACGGAAAGAACATGTCTAGTCACTTAAGCAACTTTTTGAGTTATAACGGTTTGAAAGCTAGTCATCACGAACAATTACTATTGTTGCCATTTCTTTAAAAGTGAAAAAAATATATATTCTTATCAGATATCCATATTTAATTCAATGGTAAGTCATAGTACTTTGCGAGCTCTACATTTTGAGATTAAAATCTCAATATAAAAAAAGGTGACTAGACATGTTCTTTCCCTGGACCCATCATATGCTAGTTAACTCCTTACATACCAGCACTGACCGTCGGTCGAGCACTGTTTCCAGCCTATCTCTCGTATTAAATAATATAAGCGTCAGCGGGATGGCATGAAACGAAATTCAAATTTTGCACTTCGTGTACAGGGCCACGAAATTCGAACTTCGTATCGTGCCATCCCTCTCACTCTCGTATTAAATAACATAAGCGTAGGCGGGACGGTACGATACGAACTTCGATTTTCGAAATTTCGTGGTAGCCTTGCTGATCTCTCTAAGCAGAAATTAGTATGGGGAAGTGGGGACCGAAGTCCGAAGGAAGAGCGCGGGAAGTTCTATTTATGCATCCGAGTTGAGAAACTTCCACGGCGCAAATGGCGCAATGCAAGATATTGCAGTTTCTAAATTTGTTCACTAGATGGCGCTTGGAGTCTCTACGTTAGCCGTTTTTAACCCCAGTGGTGTATGTGCAACTGAAAATTAGCGCTGCAGCTCTGATTACAGGGCTACGGCACATGCTGAGCTGAGTCCTTTTGGCGTCACACTACAGCACAAGCAACGTCTTCAATCGTTCTCTCTTCTCCTATTTATGTTTATACTGTTTTTGTTGTCAATAAATGTTGTGAGTTTGAGTTTGATGTGTGAAATGGTACCTAACAGAGACTAGCATTTACATAGTATATTTATAGCGTGTATCATCAGCCTTTAGATTAAATCAAAGCAAGTTTTAGGTAGGACTTATGTAGTTAGTAGTAGGTAGGTACGCATTTAAGCGAGGCGTGCAACTCAAGCCATAAAAATCTATAGTACCTACCTATCTAGTTTCAAATCTATTGTAGGTCATCTGTACTTATTGCTGTTTTCATACCAAAACCAATTCATCCATAGCAGCAAGCACCATAGGGTAAACAAGGTTTGAAACTACATTACGAACATGATTAGACTAGCCGTGGACATCGTTCAACTAATATGCACTAACTAACGAAGTTATAATCCCTTGAGTAACGTCCCTATCAGTGTCAATACGCGGTCAGCGCTTGCTAATCCAATAATTGATCGGGTAGCCACCATCTTTAGTTTACGGCCTATAAAATGGCGGGAAAACTTGGCACTGGCATCAGTTGACGTTTGTCTCTTCTAAGGTTACCAGCAGAAAAAAATATCTCTCAAAGCAAGGTAAGTTTTTCTCTGATTGATTAAGTACTATAACAAATACATTACCTATAACATACAGTGTTTATAAATGAAAGAAGTTCTTTATTTATACGAGTATAAAATTCTTACTTCTTACTTTAAACCAGTCTGTTTTTAAAAAAAGTCTCTTTTTCACTATGAACAGTCTAAAAGTTTTCAAATTAAATCAAGATACGCAAATAATGTCTTAACAAGGTTTTTCATTTTATTATTTAGTTAATTACTAGTGACTGATTTCTTATCAATTTAGATTTTCTTCAAATAATTTGAATTTACAGCATCTTTTGATCGCATTGACCAAGATAAGAAACTAAATTTTTGAAATAAAAAATACAAAAAGATTTCAAAAAACCAATCAAACTAAATTTTTTAATGATTTTAGGAAACTACAGCATTTTATACTAGTTTAAAATCAGTACTTTTACACGTTCTTGCGTGAATTTATTTAAAAAATTATATCTGTTAGCGCAATATTTTTTATGGCATTGTTTACAATATTTTCATGTTACCTGTGATATTTCTTCATTTTTGTCGGTAAATTACTGGCACTGCCAGAATTTAATTAATGTGTCCATCTCACTACTGCCTGTATGCTGCTGGTGAAGGTTGAGTTAATGTGATTTACGAGTATATGGATAAGGAGGAGAAAGGGTTTCTGCACCAAACACACACACACATTATTACTTTGAACATGAAACTACCTTGAGACACTCAAATTTAATGAAATAAATCCGAATAACTCACGTCATACGTGTATATTTCTACGCCAGATCTGGCAGAATATGCTGTTGACATTTATGATAATAACTACCTGTACCTACCATATTCTAAGAAATAAACAATTTCTATTTCTATTTCATAAATCGAGTTTAGCTCGTCATGTTTCGGGCCAATTGTGCGCGTTTTGCGGCATCCGCCATGTCGGGATGCTCCTAGAGGAAAGGCTCCGGATTAGCCCAAAACAGGCCGAGCTAAACTCCAGTTTAGACGTGAATTATCCGGATTTATTTCATTATTCACGTTGTCTTGAACGTGTGGTAGCGGAAAGGTCCAAATTTTATATTTTGACAGATGGCCGGAGACATGGTGAGGTTTGCTGTTGTTGTGGTCTGCGTGGCTATCGTGTTACTGTCACTGGCTGAGCCCAGTGAGGCTAACTACAAAAACGCTCCCATGAACGGCATCATGTTCGGAAAAAGAGGACCTTCTGGTATGTTTTTTTATGAAAATCAATCAATTAAGGGTGTCTACTTTGAGTATTTATCTAGAATTCTAGATGAATACTCATGTCTCTGACCATGCGCTTTAAATGCAAGGTTTGATTCTACTTTTGTTTTGTAACATTTTTCAAATAACTTGAAATTAGGTAATTTAATTTATTTAACCTCAAACTTTAATCGTCAAATCAGTGTATCGAACATGGTGGTGTTATCGATGTCTTGTGGTGGACCTTTGAATAATTTTTGACATTTATTTCATATCTCTTCGATAAAAAATTATCAATGTGCTGTCAATTTTCTATTGTATCGCATAGGTACACATTAAAAATTACATTTAATCTGTATGAAAAAAAAAAATAACAGTGGTCATATTTTTAAAAACTTGCAGAACAAAAGTATCTCAGTCATGTGAGTAGAATCGAACCTTGGATTTAAAGCCCCTATGGTCAGCAACAGCAACTCCCTGTATATCTATTAGATAGGTACTAATTCATCATCAGGACGTCCATACAAAAACCTTCCCCAAAAACGCCAAAATAACCGGTAGTGCGCCCCCCGCGTCTGTCGAACTCGTGTAACGAGGCCGTATTGCCTTTGCCCTTAGATAATATAGACTATATTATCTAAGCCTTTGCCTAACGTTTTTGACGCTCGTGATCGCAATCAAATGACAGTTTTTGTATGCGAAATCTGTGGTTTGATTGCGAGTGTCAGAAACTTAAGGCGATACGGCCTCTGAGGCTTTATTGTCTAATGCACTCGGAATCACAATCGTTTTCACCTCTTTTTCTGCCACATAATGTTGGATTAAGGTAGAAATAAATTTTGAAAGCAATTGTAAGCACTTATTTAATTAAAATACTTTACTTATAATTTTAAGAAAACAGGAATGATCGAAATTGATCACCGACACTAAAAATACAAAACTAATCGACGAACAAAAGTATATATAAAAATGCACTTTCTCCTTTTTTTGAACTCAATTAAAATGTACAGCGTTTCCTTCTTAGTGACGAAAGAAGTTTGGCGTTATGTCATTTAAATTTTGTTTCAGAGTATGATTCCCGAGGAAAAACCTTCACCGCTCTATGTGAAATCGCGACAGAAGCCTGTCAAGCCTGGTTCCCTTCTCAAGAAAACAAGTGAAAACTTTCTGTTACATCGCAAACATAAAGGAACGAACGATATAATTTTAGTCTTGGATTGTGATGACCATTTACTCCCTAATTAGTGGAAATATTTAACAATTACTTGGCAACCCAGAAAGGCTTATGCACTTAATAAAATGTTTTTCATAAATTATATACATTATGTAATTATTCATTAAGGCTGGAATAGTTTACATAAGTTTAGTCTGAATGATGAAATACAGAATTGTGGCGTATTAATTTTGTGGATTTTTTTGACCCCGTTTCCTATTTGACCTACATTTTAATTCTTTTAAGCTGGCAGCCCACGTGGGAAAATTTAGTTATGAGATGACTTTCTTCGCAATTGTTTCAGTTTTTTTAACATTCCAACTAGTTTCCTATTGGAATTAATGCTATTTCGTTAGACAGCAATGATACTTTCTTGTAATGAGAAATTGTCCTGTTATTCGCTAAACAGCTGTGCTAAAAGTTATTGATAAGTTGATAACATTGCCACTAATTTGACATCTGTCAATACAATGCAATGCAGGCAGTGACGTTTCGCATTGTGAAAATTAGCGAATTCGAATCTACCTTGTTTAAAATGAATTATCAAAGTTCTGATTTAGTGGTGAAATAATGAAATAGAACACAATTTTTTTCCTGAACCAAGCCTACAGTTAAAAACCAAGATGACTACGAAAGAGCTTTACACGAAGGTAAAAATTCGTATCTGCTATGAAACAATTTTGAATTTGGAATTGTTTTTTCTTAATTAGCGTTTTTGAGGCAGTGGTCTTTGATTCGATGAGGCCTTGTTTTCATTTAAGTTTACATCACTTTTACTATCATTACATTAGGCTTGATACAAGTACCTAATGATCATGTTTTATTCAGTAGTTGTAAATGTTTGCCATAATTTCTTCACGGTACAGATCACAATCAGTGTGCCATAAATAATTAGTTTTACTATCTTTCATCACTTGTTTATTAATTAACACGTTTACATCTTGTTTTGTTATGCATATTTATGTATTTACGGAGCGGATAACACATGAGTAACGAGTACAACCATTATGATTTGTTTATAGTTTTCTTCTTCAGATAACCACACATTTTTTGTTAGCTCAATTTTATGTAGAATTAGAATTTGTGGTTCTATTAGTGTTGTGTGTGCTATGCCAATATAGAATTTGGCTTTTGGAATAAATTATACAAATTGTAGAAGTGTACATGTACCGACATGGTTTTAATGGCAAAATTTTGTGAGCTTAAATAAATAGATAAATATCATGGGACACTTGACACCAATTGACCTAGTCCCAAACTAAGCAAAGCTTGAACTATGGATACTAGGCAATGGATAAACATACTTATATAGATCTGAGAATAAACATTCATATTATTCATATGTATATCTGCCCTGGCCGGGAATCGAACCCGGACCTCAAGCTTTGTAGTCAGGTTCTCTAACCCAGGACTTCCCAACCAGTAGGGCACGCCCCCTAGGAAGGCATGAGAAATGTTAGGGGGGGGCATCACACGTAATATGTAAGATTACATTTCCAAAAAAAACCTATTTAAAATACTTAAGTAAACAATTTAATTAATAAAAAAAATGTGCGTTTTTTATTTTTGTTGAAACTTACCTAAAGGAGGGCATGAAAATATAATTTTTGGCTCGAGGAGGCTCGGCTAAATAAAGGTTAGGAAACCCTTCTCTAACCACTTGGCTATCTGGTCGTCAAACAAACATAGGCTTGTGGGTCGATTTCACATTGCTCGTTTTCACGTGCTCCCTAAGCTAAAATAAGTAATAGCCACTATTTCAAGAAACTTTTTTATTTAAATGGTCAATAGTTGATATCGAAACAAATACACAATGAAAAGGTCACCCTAACTGGGCTAATTTCGTAATTAAATTAGAAAAAGTTGTTCGTTTCTCATCCGTGTCACAGGTTCCACGCCCGATTTAAAGATAAAAGGAGCAATAAAAAAAACAACTTTATTGGAAATCATTTTTTTCTTTAACGCAAGTTTTATTTATTAAATTATTACTGTTATACTAACACCAACTTTCTATTAAAATGTGATTATATATGTTTTCTCTTGACTTAAATCCGTGTTCTCTTTTTCACCTCATTCGTGTTACCTTATTTGTATACCCGCCTTATAGAAGTTACGTCCAACCTTGCCCCCTCGCCCCGCGCTTACAGAAGTGCGTCCGCCAGTCTCGTTGGACAGTTCGTACGGGAAGGACGCGTGCATCTCCGTTATAAAAAGATACCAGTCTAAAAACCGATTTCAGCGCAAACTACTAAAACCTGTTCATTCGTGTGATGACCACTGTCTCCGTAAGTATTTTGTATTTCTGTTATTTACCTTTTTTGTGTGTAAAGTAGTTACGGGAGCATCGAAATCCCTCATATTCGAAAGTAGCCTAGAACATTGTTTGACCTTGATAATTATTATTATATAAAATCTCATTTGTGTCACTCTCATTTGTGTTACTTTTTCGACTCACACCAATGATAAGACATTTGACACTAATGATGTTAAAATATTATGGAATCGACTATTTATAAAATCTCTGCCAAATCACTTAAAAACTAAATAATCTAATAATATTGTTTAGTTATATTTGTAAATCTTCATGTATAAGGAATGCTGTTGTGGATTCTAGTTTCTGAGATATTGTGAATATTGCAATTATAATGTTGGGTACAAAACTAACGTTAGCTAGAGTACCACGACACGTCACCGTGGTCCACTCTACACATGCTGTGCCCGGAATGAATGAGTATAGGTCCGAACTATACATCGTTTTATTTAGCATTAGATATAAATAACAATCTTGACGAGTCTTTTTATTGAAAAACGCTTAAAAAAACAGTAGCTATTACTTTTGAACCTTATGATACCAAAAGAATGTAAATGACCATATTTCCTTGCTAATTGTTATATATATTTACTGTGATAAATTTTTTCAAAAGTGTTTTTCAATAAAAAGACGCGTCAAGACCCTCTTTCTAACGCTAAAAAAAAATGAAGTAAGTATACGATAAAGCCAAAAGGATGGTTTATTGCTTGAGCCGTTCATGTATGTATGTGTTTTTGTAAATATTTTTTATTTAATTACATTCTACGGCCCTAGCAATTACGAATAAGTACCTTTAATATTGATAAATTTGGGTGTAAATTTATTTGTTTTACGTTGACATAGGACCGTTTAATTTAAAAAAGCTTTTATTTTTAACCGATTTAAAAAAAAAAGTTCCCAGTTTGACCCGTATGTACGTTTGTCCGAGATTATCTCGCGTTTGCCTGAACCGATTTTGATGCAGTTTCCAAATGTTATTTGTTACATTTTCGATGGTTTTGGTATTTTAACCGACTTAAAAAACGTAATTCTTATAAAACAAAACTGTAACTCGTGAGACGTAGTTTGGCAAAAAAACCACTAAAAAGTAAGAAATAAGGAAAAATTTGGATAAAAAAAACAACTTTAGTACTGGCTACAAAAAACTTGAAAATAATTTTCTACTAGCTTGAAGTAGGTGCCTCAGCACGAGCCAGCAGGAGTGATTCAAGCCCAATATACCTATATATAGTACGAAGGTGAGGTAAACGACTACCGTATAGTTCCACTTCTGCGGGCTTGTGCTGAGGCACCGACTTCTAGCTAGTTGAAAATTATTTTCAAGTTTTTTTGTAGTTGGTTTAATTTTTTTTTGTAAAAAATATTTTTTTAATGTTTTAGGGTTTATAATGGCGAAAGAAAGAAAACGGAAAAGCGCAGAAGAACTAGAAAGAAGAAGAATAGCGAGAAGAGAAAAATATAGACGAATAAAAGAAGATCCCGAAAAATATGCTATTGAGAAACCTAAAAAGAAAGAAGCCTACTTGAAACGCAAAAAAGAAAACAAGATCAAAAGCATAAAGGACATGTCTCCGAGAGAAATGAGATTACAACGAAAGAAATGGAGAGAACATTCTCAGCGTTACTATCGGAAAAGAGTTGAACAAAAAAAGATACAAGAAGTTGTCATCTCACAGAAAAATGAAGAACAAGCCGCGGCCGATCAATCTAGTGATCCTTTAATAATGCAAAATAGGAAAAGAAAAATGTCAGAACAGGAAAAGAGACTGAGAGAAAAAAATAGATTACTAATTACGAAACATGCAGAAGAGAAAAAAGAAATGCTTACGATTATCAGGAAATTAAACTTAAGACACAAGTTTTTACAGAGGAAAATAAAAATGATAGAAACAAAATTGAGTTCTAAAAGTGCACTGGCAGAATCAAAGGACGTTGCATCTATAGAAATTAGTGTGCGTGATAAAAATATGATAACAAAAAGAGTAGTAAGTCATGACCTAAGGAAGGAGTGCATTCATAAACAATTTCGGCAGAATATCCAGCATGGTGGCCGAAGTATACAACAATTAATAACAGATTTCTATGAAGATGACATAAATAGTCGTATTACTTCCGGAAAGAAACAATATATAAAGAAACACGGAATACAGAAACAAAGGAGATACTTACTAGATAGTATTAAAAATTTACACAAAAAGTTCTTGGAAGAAAATCCTAAAATACGGATCAGTTATGTAACATTCTCGAGACTTCGTCCGTTTTGGGTTTTACTTCCAGTAGACGAGAGAGACACTTGTGCTTGTGAAATACACACCAATATAAACCTAATAATAGCTGCATTGAAAAAAAATCAAATTATCGATATCAACGACAGTCAAGAAATGTTGGATGCAATATGTTGTGATAAATATAATTTAGAATGTGCCGGGCGTAAATGCGAGTCGTGCAAAAATAAAGGCGTCAATTACAAGCAATTTGAAAATAAGAATATACAATATGAACAATGGAGCAGAGACAAGAAAAAAGTCGGCAATAAAGAAATAAACATAATAAAAAAAAATTGTATTAAAACAGATACGCGAAGTTTGATTTTAAAATTGGAAAGTTGTCTTCCAAAGTTCTTGTCTCATACATTAAACATACTAAATCAATATCAAACCATGAAAAAGCTCAAAGAAAGCTTAAATGACTACGAGGTACTAGTCCACATGGATTTTTCGGAGAACTACAGCTTCAAGTACTCTGAAGAAGTACAAAGTTTGCATTTTGGCGGAAGTCGTGGTCAACTGTCTCTGCACACTGTGGTTATTTATCGAAAGGATGACAGAGAAACTGTTAGCACCTCCTTTTGCTCATTAAGTGAGTGCACGCGTCACGATGCGCCAGCAGTGTGGGCACATTTGCAGACAGCCTTAGAGTTTGTATTTGAGAAGTCGCCTTATATTACGACAATACACTTTTTAACAGACGGACCTTCCAGTCAATACAGGAACAAAAGTATCTTTTATATCATAACGCAACTTAATAATAACTTTCCTGGCCTTAAAAGTGTCACATGGAATTACTCAGAGGCTGGGCATGGGAAAGGAGCTCCAGACGGTATCGGTGCACTACTTAAAAGAACCGCTGATTACGAAGTCAAATGTGGGCGAGACGTGGGAACCTTCTCGACATTTGTTGATGTGGTGCGAGAAAATGTCAAAAATGTCAAAATTAGAATTGTGGACGAATATGCAATAAAACAAAAAGAAATTTTGCTCCCCAAGAATATTAGTCCATTTAAAGGTACTATGTCTGTCCACCAAGTCTTATGGAAATCAGATTCTGAATTCTTGGAGTTCCGGAAATTAAGTTGTATCACATGTTTAAATAATATTTGTAGCCACGGCAAGCATATGCAGCTCCACAAAATATACAAAAGCGCCACTGAATCAAAAGTTGCTAACATTAGTATAATACCGGAAAACAAAAGGATTCGAATACTAAGCAATGTTCCTATTAATTATGTTAATGTTACTCAAAGCAACAAGCCTTCTGTATCTAAAGTACAGACAACCACAAAAATAATGGCCTCTGGATCAAAAGTGCAGAAAAACACAAAAGTAAAAGTCGAAAATATAAAACCTGAAATACAACTACCCAAAAAATCGAAAGCTTCTGGATCTAATGCGCCGAGGTCCAAAAACGTGAAACCTCCATCTCAAAAGAAGGAAATCAAAGAAGTGACTCCGCTTGCTAGAATAAAAGATAATTGGGAAAATCAAACTTTCATAAACTTTGAAAGCAAAGGATCAGGTCAAGAAGAGTTCTTGAAGTTTATTAGTCAAGAATCGGATAAGCAATAGAACATTACAAAGAGGTGTATAATAATAATAAGAGACAATTATGTATATATACGATTAAGCTAACAAATTACGGAAGAGTGATTTTTGAGTTAACTTGCCAAAAAAGAGAATACATATAAGACTTTTTTTTATATAATTTAGAATCAATAAATAAATAGAAAGAAATCATAATAATAAATCGAAAATACAAAAGAAATCAAAATAATACACATTTCGTTTTAAATTTGATTTGTTGAATAGTACGTACAAAACAGGTGCTGATTTAACCTTAGAATTCTTAAAAAGAGGTGTATAATTAGAAGAGATAATTATGTATATTTATGATTAAGCTAACTAATTACGGAAGTGATTTTTGAGTTAACTTGCCAAAAAGAAAATATAAGACTTTTTTTTAATAATACTTTAGATAAAAAAAAAAACAAAAGAAATCAAAATAATAGAAATTTCATTTTTTAAATTTGGTTTGTTGAATATTACGTACAAAACAAGTGCTGATTTAACCTTAGAATTATTAAAAAGAGGTGTATAATGATAAGAGACAGTTATGTTTATATATGATTAAGCTAACAAATTACGGAAGAATGATTTTTGAGTTAACTTGCCAAAAAAGAGAATATAAGACTTTTTTTATATCATTTAGAATCAATAAATAAATAGGAAGAAATCATAATAATGAATCGAAAATACAAAATAAATCAAAATAATAGAAATTTCATTTTAAATTTGGTTTGTTGAATATTACGTACAAAACAAGTGCTGATTTAACCTTAGAATTATTAAAAAGAGGTGTATAATGATAAGAGACAATTATATTTATTTATGATTAAGCTAACAAATTACGGAAGAATGATTTTTGAGTTAACTTGCCAAAAAAGAGAATATAAGACTTTTTTTATATCACTTAGAATCAATAAATAAATAGGAAGAAATCATAATAATGAATCGAAAATACAAAATAAATCAAAATAATACACATTTCGTTTTAAATTTGATTTGTTGAATAGTACGTACAAAACGGGTGCTGATTTAACCTTAGAATTCTTAAAAAGAGGTGTATAATTAGAAGAGATAATTATGTATATTTATGATTAAGCTAACTAATTACGGAAGTGATTTTTGAGTTAACTTGCCAAAACGAAAATATAAGACTTTTTTTTATAATAATTTAGAATCAATAAATAAATAGAAATAAATCATAATAATGAATAAAAAAAAAAAGAAATAAAAATAATAGAAATTTCAATTTAAATTTGATTTGTTGAATAGTACGTACAAAACAGGTGCTGATTTAACCTTAGAATTCTTAAAAAGAGGTGTATAATTAAAAGAGATAATTATGTATATTTATGATTAAGCTAACAAATTACGGAAGAGTGATTTTTGAGTAGACTTGCCAAAAAAGAGAATATAAGACTTTTTTTATATAATTTAGAATCAATAAATAAATACAAAAGAAATCAAAATAATACACATTTCGTTTTAAATTTGATTTGTTGAATAGTACGTACAAAACAGGTGCTGATTTAACCTTAGAATTCTTAAAAAGAGGTGTATAATTAGAAGAGATAATTATGTATATTTATGATTAAGCTAACTAATTACGGAAGTGATTTTTGAGTTAACTTGCCAAAAAGAAAAATATAAGACTTTTTTTTATAATATTTTAGAATCAATAAATAAATAGAAATAAATGATAATAATGAATAAAAAAAAAACAAAATAAATCAAAATAATAGAAATTTCATTTTAAATTTGATTTGTTGAATATTACGTACAAAACAAGTGCTGATTTAACCTTAGAATTATTAAAAAGAGGTGTATAATGATAAGAGACAATTATGTTTATTTATGATTAAGCTAACAAATTACGTAAGAGTGATTTTTGAGTAGACTTGCCAAAAAAGAGAATATAAGACTTTTTTTTATATAATTTAAAGAATAATAAATAGAAAGAAATCATAATAATGAATCGAAAATACAAAAGAAATCCAAATAATACACATTTCGTTTTAAATTTGATTTGTTGAATAGTACGTACAAAACAGGTGCTGATTTAACCTTAGAATTCTTAAAAAGAGGTGTATAATTAGAAGAGATAATTATGTATATTTATGATTAAGCTAACTAATTACGGAAGTGATTTTTGAGTTAACTTGCCAAAAAGAAAATATAAGACTTTTTTTTATAATATTTTAGAATCAATAAATAAATAGAAATAAATCATAATAATGAATAAAAAAAAAAAACAAAAGAAATCAAAATGATAAAAAATTATTAAATGAAGATTGTAAGAGCGTTTATACCTGTTGAGTTGGCAACGTTGCATTTTTGTTAGTTTTTCTCGATTATTCCATAAAAATTCAATGAAAATTAAAAATGTGGTCTGATAAAACTCTTCTTAATATATAAGTTAATGTGTCTACTGCAACAATTATTCGTGATAGACTTTTATTGTCCTTAAAAACCGTTAATAAACACTTGTTCGTTTTTAAAGAATATATCACGAATAATTATTGTAGTAGACACATTAACTTATATATTGAGAATAGTTCTATCATACCACATTTTTAATTTTCATTAATTTTTTATGGAATAATCGAGAAAACTAACAAAAATGCAACGTTGCCAGCTCAGCAGTAGAGCAGGTATAAACGCTCTTAAATAACAAAGAATGAAAGAGTGATTTTGAAATACCTACATAAGTTAATTATAAAAAATTAGAGATTTTTTTGAGTTATCCTCTTAGGCCGCCTTTACACCTGTAAGTTACTTGCGTAATATTTACATAATTTACTTACAGTTGCATTTACACTTGCAATAAATACTTACGTAAATAATGCTTACGTAAGTTGTGTAAGTTTAAACTTGCAGAAATTATTACACGCCCATTTACATTAGCTTCCCAAATCAGTAATAAAAATGCCTTCTCACAGTCGTCACGTTCAAGCAGCTGCTGCATACTTTATCAAATAGTCGAAAGCAAAAGAAAAGAAAATGCTGGATAAAACCATGGCTAGAAAGAAGAATGGCAAAAGGTGCATTTGAAAATCTTGTAACGGAGTTAAGAATGGAAGACCGAGACCATTTTTTTAACTTTATAAGAATGGATTCTACGACTTTTGAATATCTTTTGGAAAAAGTCGCACCAATCATAAAAAAAATGATACACATTTTCGACCGTCTATTTCACCAGCTGAGAAACTTTATGGTCACACTTAGATTTCTGGCTACAGATTTTGAACCGGACATTGTAGCGTAATTTCTCAACTTATCAATTTAGTTCGATAAGCTGTGAGTCGCTTCCGTAAACAAACTCGAACGTGTTTAGACCTGTAATTTTCCAACTTACGTAAGCTGTGCGAAATTACAATAAGTCACTTACAAAAACTATTTACACTTGAAAAATTATCGTAAGTCGCTTACGTAAGTGACTTCCGTAAGTAAAACTTACAGGTGTAAAGGCGGCCTTAAATAAACAGCTGTATTAAATTTACATATCTTTTTATTTAATATATCCAACAGTTGTCGTTCTGTGCCCCCATCCTCAATGAAAAAATAGCTAGCCTATCCCACTTTTTCTCTTACACACAGAAATATCTGCTAACTATTACAAGAAGTAAAATGAAGTCACTTAAGTGTTAATTTTCATTAGTGTGAATTTCATCTCATTAGAGTTTTATGTAATTTCATTAGTGTTATTCTAGTCTCATTAGTGTGACCTAAAATGTCGTGTTTTTCATATTCTAGCCCGAATTCATCAGTAATTTGAAAGAAACTTGTTTATATTCATTTATCTATACGTTTTGGATCATAAAATCTAAAAAACAGGGGGGTTTGGCAAAAATCATAAAAATATGCCACGATAATTCACAAAGTGAAATCGACCCTTGTGCAAACAACTATTGATATGAATAATAAATAAACAAAAGGTTACACATGGGATCCCCCAACATTGATGTTTTTTAGTCAAATCTTGGGGCAAAAACTTTTTACATAATTATTTTTGCAACATGATTTTAAATATCTTTGAAGAAGTAAATGAAGTGCTACAGAATAGATACAAATTTAAATAATGGGTAAAACTTTACAATGCCACTTCCAATCATCTCTCCAAATGCAATCATTTCTGCAAACCCAAGAGTTGTGCAGACAGAGGATGCAACATAATTCAAACATCTAAATTCAATGCATCAGATTCAAACTGCTTAAAAGATAATATAATGTTTTTTTGTGTAATGCTTAATAAGGCCCCATTTAATGGAGCATACCTACATAAGCATAGAAAAAAAAACATTAAAATAAACACGTTTTTTTTTCAAGAGTACAGAATTTAAAAATAAAAAAGGGCAGTTTCCGTAAAAGATTAATATGAGAAGTTGCGTTTTTAGTGTACTCCTTTAATATTCGCATTCGCAATTTCGCGTCCTAAATATTCGCCTCCGCATTCGCATCCGCGAATGTTATAGAAATGACATTCGTGACATCTCTATTGTATTGATAAATGATGGCAATTACTTGTCTAATAATATTTCGTGACTACTTTAAAGAAACTCGTATCTCAAAATCGATATATTTTTGATTGAACTTTATGAACATTAATTCAAGGTTCAATTTTGTTGACATATCGTTTTGAGATATGAGATTTTTTCAAAGTAGTGACGATTTGTACGTATGTTTTCATCGTAGGGTGCCCGGATATGGGTGGAGCACCCAGAGAAGGTGTGGGAGAGTGCCACGGTGACTGCAGACTACCGCTCCGGAGTGCTCATAGTCAAAGTGGACCAGACTCAGGAGATACGGCAGATCAAGGTATGTTCGGATTGATTTGATGATGGTATCGAAAATACAAACTGAAACAA
The DNA here is from genome assembly GCA_037349165.1 of Choristoneura rosaceana. Taxonomy (NCBI): domain Eukaryota; kingdom Metazoa; phylum Arthropoda; class Insecta; order Lepidoptera; family Tortricidae; genus Choristoneura; species Choristoneura rosaceana. The sequence goes on along the minus strand of JAZBNJ010000046.1, from coordinate 7,257,972 downwards.
GAATACAAACTGAAGCTGGGAGTCGAACCCAAGTCCTCAGCATTCTGTGCTGCGGGCTATAGCTCTACACCACCACTGGACAGGAATACAGACACGAATTTCTCCTATGCACCCATATCTCAGGTTGCTTATTTCTACTACGCTACTTAAGCAACAGCACTAGCGACATCTACTCGTATATTTCGCTCTCATCGAGACGTAACACACTTTCGGAACTAACCGCTCACCCAGACAAAAGATGTCGATGTCGCTACTAAGCAATCAAATTATTATTAGTTATTTTTGAGTCTTTTTGTATTTTTTATTTCAACTCCAAATTTGTTACTTTTATTGGTCTCTTTTTCTGGTTTTTTTGTGCATCTATGTCTCAGTTTGTATTTTCAATATGGCTTTACAGGATGACCGTAAAAGTAACAAATTAGGAGTTGAAACAAAAAATATAAAAATACTCCAAATAACCAATCATAGAATACTGTAGGTTAGGTTAAGTTAGGTTTGCTTTATAACAGTTCTGAGAAAAATATGGTTTCAGAAAAAATCGTGAGTTGGGATATGAAACAGTTTGGGCAACTGAAACATTGGGGAATAATATTTCGGCGAAAAGACAGAGAATAGGGATGACGACTGGGTTAAAAATATATTATTCTATTTAGTCCGACAGTTAGATTATGGAAAAATATGGGATTTTTTGTTTGTCAAACAAAAGAAAAAATATGTGCACAATATTTTTAAATTATCCACCTGACAGACTAAACAGTTTTTTTAGCCGTCTAGCCTATTGAGCAGAGACTGTGTTCCTTTTCTCCACGCTCAACTTCTCTCCTGCTACAATTTCTTCTTCATCTAATTTTTTTTTATGTTCAGATTAAAGATGAGAAGCAGATGCCGCCTCTACGTAATCCGTCGCTGCTGATTGGCCAGAATGATCTTACTTCTCTCTCGTACCTGCACGAGCCGGCCGTGCTGCATAACCTCAAAGTTAGGTACGTACCATCGTCATCATCATTTCTACTTCCTTATGCATGAGCGTGCCTTGAGCATGCGGTCATCTGATGGGAATCACCACTATCATGAGTACAGTCTAGTGCAAATATATATTTTTTTTTTTTTAAGTAGCCTGTATAGTGTCCCACTGCTGAGCAAAGGCCTCCCCTCTTGACCTCCACAACTCTCAGCGCATCATTGCGTCAGAAAAATATAAATATATGTAAAATTAAATTAAATTAAATTATTATTATTATTATTTTCAGTAAATAATCTTTATTTTAACGATCCATACAATTTACAAATTAAAAATCACAATCAATAAAATTAATAAATTACAAATCAAATAAATTAAATTAAAACTTAAATGAAAAATTAATAAAGAAAAAAAAACAAAATATCAAAAAGTAATAAAAAAGAAACAAAAGGAATAAATCATAAAATCATAAAATAAACTAAATTAATAAATTATTAAATTAGTTTTATCATTTATCTATTCGAAACACTCAAAAATATGTTACCATGGGCTTATTTATTACATTGCGATAAGAGTCTGTGATACATATTTTTGAAGTGTTAAATAAGTCCATATTACTTTTATTGCACTCAACTGTGTCAACAACACTTGAGAAACTTTTTTTTAAAGCTTTTTTATTGTTAGTACCTATATATAATATATAAGTACTTCGGATTGTCTTGAGGTATATGTAGATTGGATGACAATGCAAGTGCAGTTATTTAGCAAAAGCTTTATTATTCCTTTGTGTGTTTGATTCAAATCTTGCAATGACAAGTGAATTTTGATAAATTTTTGCTGTTTCTACCGTTTGACCAGAAATTTAGTACATGTATGTATGTATTTTATTTTTGTATTTGTAAACTCTTTATTGTACAGAAATGGAGAAACAAACGTGAACAATCCATGGCCTATTTCTCGATTTAAGTTATAAGAAACTAGTTTTTATTCTAATTTTTTTTCTTCTTTATTTAATGCAATATTTTTGTGTATTTCTTTCTTTGTTACTTAAAGAAAACTTCTTGAGTAATATCCAAATTAAGTTTTTCTGTAACAAAAAATTATAGACCATAGTCAAAATACCACCAACGGGACTTTTACCTCGACGTTTCGGCAACATTACAGTGGCCGTGGTCACGAGTAGATGACAAAATGACAGAATTAAAAAACGCCTACAAAATTGATAAGTATATAATTCACGGATATAGTTATCTCACATCCGAACTGGATCCAGCATATCTTTGCTATGACGCGCATTTGAGTCACGTATGATGATTTGCGATATCTAGAAGTGTTTATACCTACATCGGCACTAATATAGTACTTAATCAAATTATTATAAGGGTCGTTATAAGGGCGTTTCTATTTTCGTGTTTTCTTTTATAAAAGAAAAAAATACTCTTTGAACATAAAACTACCGTGAGACTAATATTATAAATGCGAAAGTGTGTTTTTATGTTTTGTGTGTTTGTGTGTTTGTCCATCTTTCACGCCGTAACGGTGCGACGGATCGACGTGATTTTTGGCATAGAGATAGTTTATGGTCCCGAGAGTGACATAGGCTACTTTTTGTCCCGGAAAAATGGACATGTTTCGGGCTAATCCGTACCCCTTCCTCCTCGGAACAACGCGACTCTGCGGCTGCTGCAACACGCGCACAAAACTCGATTTAAGATTTAAGACGTGATATATCCGGGTCAAAAAAATTCGTTTGGTCGCTACTAGATGGCGCTCTCGTCGCCACAACTAATGCGTATGTTTCCAGGTTCTGCGACCGCAACGCCATCTATACATACTGCGGGATCGTGCTGGTTGCCATCAATCCATACAACGAATTGCCTATTTACGGTAGGTTTCCATAGATACTTAAGTTTTTATTTACCTTTAATGTTAGTATGGGTTCAAATATTCGAAGTCGAATTGGACCCTCTCCCAGTGGTTGAATCGAGTTGATAAAAAGTGCAGTCAGAAAATAGTAGATTGATAACCAAGGGTGGAAAGTGACCCATTTTACCGAGATATTTCTGGCGCTCGAACGAAGTGAGAGCGCCAATAGTTCGAGGGGAAATGGGTTATTTCACCCGAGTTAGACGCTCTACTTTTCATTTCGACTGTGAGGAAACTTACTTAAACCTATTGTGTGAATTTACTTAAACCTATCCAACCTCCAGCGGTACCTTTTCGACTGGCCACTTGCCATGGCCGACTATATAAAAAAAAAGAGTTGGTCACGACGTGCATCTAGATGGCCATGCCGAAACGTGAAAAAAAAAACTCATTGACGTAACTCAATTATCTTCGATGTCGTGGCTAGTATAAATAAATGTACAAAATTATATAAGTTATAATTACGATATAAATTAATAAGATATAAATAAATTAAATTTATTTATATCCAACCTCCAACCTTTTCATACATTTACTCTTTACATACTGGCCACTTGCCGCGGCCGACTAGATCGAGTTGGCCACGATATGACCAAAGAGCTTATAATTATACAAAACTGGAGGTTGCACGCCGAACCAAGAAATTTGACTTTTGTTACGGATGTTCGGCGTTCAACCTCCAGTGTTGAAAGTATATAATGTTCTTGGTCACGACTTACATCTAGATGGCCATGCCGAAACGTGAAAAAAATGCCTATCATGGCATTATGGCGGGCAGCAGAATAGAGGAAAAATTTTAAATGTTGATATTTTGTAATTTCGAAAAAAATAGACCAATTGTAGAATGTTTTTAATGTGAACCTATTAAGATCGTAATAAACATGTCGTTTAATGTATAGCTGAATTTAGATTACAGAAAAGCTTTTATTTTAATAATATGACGTACCTCAATTATCTTCGATGTCGTGGCTAGCCGAAAAATTAAAAAAAAATTACTTTCCACCCTAGCGGAGAAAACGCAATTTTCCACCCGTCTATCTACCCATGAAAATTAAACTTTCCGAACAGGAGAGATGAAAAAAAAGTTGCATAAAAAGGTTATCCTACTATATCCTACTTAATATTATAAATGTGAAAGTTTGCGAGTGAGTGAATGAGTGAGTGAGTATGTTTGTTACTCCTTCACGCTAAAACGGCTGGACGGATTTGGATGAAAATTGGTATGTAGATGGCTGGACATCTGGAATAAAACATGGGCTTATCTTATCTTATCTTGACTTTAGGGGTCTTTGCGGATACACTTCGACCCGTAGGGATCTTTTGTGTAATTACCCCTCCTTCGAACTTACTCCATTGCTTTTATCACCTCATCCATAAATTGGATGATTTGACGTAGCGGTAGTGCCTTAAAGTCTCCTGGCGCGGGGTATCCGACGCCAAAGAGTCTCATTCTTAATCTGGCGAGAGCGTCACATTCACACATAATGTGTTCCATTGTTTCGTCTTCCTCGCCACATATTCTACAATCTTCATTGTCCTATCTTTACTAGGATGTGTTTAGTATCGAAGTGACCTGTAAATGCCCCGACGATATGTCGGAGTTGTTTCCTACAAAACATGGGCTACTTTTTGTCCCGATATTCCCACGGGATAGGGATGAAATCTCCAAACAACAACCGTTGTAACACTCGTATTATCAAAGTTTTTTTTGACAGGCGATGAAACAATCATGGCTTACCGCGGCCAGGCGATGGGAGACCTCGACCCGCACATATTCGCCGTCTCCGAGGAGGCCTACACTAAGCTGGAACGAGAAAAACGGGACCAGAGTATCATAGGTCGGTTTCATCTATCCATGATTTCGCGAGAGACTAAAATATTATAACTAAACAGATATAAAAAATTACAGTAAATAAAAGGGCCAATCAACTTTTTATCGAGACTAATCTGTCAGCGATATTTAAAAAAAAAATTGCAGATTTTTGTAAGGAAACATGTTTTTTCTGTAATTTAATAGATGGTGTACATGAATACATGCCATTCTACGTAAGTTAAACCTATTAAACCGTGAAATATCTTGTTTGAAGTACGATTTTTTGGTAACGCCGGAGACAATTTTGGTAACACAGGATACGCCCAAAGTGTCAGTAAAATAGTTGATTGGCCCAAAAACGAGTAAGAAATCGCAGGTGGTAGGACCTTGTGCAAGGTCCGCCCGGATTGCTACCACCATCTTGCTCGCTAATCCCGCCGTGAAGCAGCAGTGCTTGCACTGTTGTGTTTCGGCGCGGAGAGTAAGACAGCCGGTGAAATTACTGGCACTTGAGGTATTCCAACTTAGGCCTCTAGGTTGGCAACACATCTGTAATACCCCTGGTGTTGCAGATGTTTATGGCGGGTGGTGATCTCTTACCACTAGGAGACCCACTTGCTCGTTTGCGTTCCAGTCGAATAAAAAAAAAATGTTTTTCTTTTGTCAGTGAGCGGCGAATCTGGCGCAGGCAAAACAGTATCAGCGAAGTACGCGATGCGATACTTTGCGGCCGTGGGCGGTAATGCCAGTGAAACGCAGGTTGAGCGGAAAGTGCTCGCTTCCAGTCCTATCATGGAGGTGCGTACATCAGTTAGGACCTACGCTGGCTGTCGCGGTTTGCACGGACGGGGACGCCTGTTCAACAGTTAAGGGCAAAGATCGAAACGGCCGAAGTTACAAGAATACGTGACGACTTTCGATGTTATTTTATTTTTTTCTTTCCATCGCATGTATTTTTAACCCCCGACGCAAAAAGAGGGGTGTTATAAGTTTGACCGCTATGTGTGTCTGTCTGTCGGTGTGTCTGTCTGTGGCATCGTAGCTCTTAAACGGGTGGATCGATTTGAATGCGGTTTTTTTATTTGATAGCAGTTTTTCTAGCGATGGTTCTTAGAGATGTTTCATCAAAATCGGTTAAGCCGTTTTTGAGATATTGAACTTTAAAGTGACAAAGTTTTCCAACTTTTTGTTGGTTAGGTTATTTTAGTGTATCGAATATGTGTAAATAAATGTTTCTATCTCTCTTTCTCTCTCTTTTTATGCACTTAACATTAAGGCTGTATGTGTATACATATTTTTGCAACTTTGGCCGTGTCGATATCTTTGCCCTTGACTGATTGCATCCGTGACAGCTAGAGCAAGCCCTTAGACCTATTAGACGGAGAGCGGACTGCAAAATTTCGTACCTACTTGATACCGCTATGAAATGTACAATGGTTTCCCATAAAACTGATGCTAAGTCCGAATTACCAAAGTACCAAAAAAATAGTCACTTCCGGTCACTCAAGTCAGTCCTGATACTCCTCATGGTCACCTTTGAGAGCGTCTGCCGAGCACTTCCGGCAAAAAAAGACATATTTCGCTTTTCTGTATCTGCTAGTAAATTCCTGATGCCATGACTATTACTTCAGTATCAGATGGGTTAATGATACCCTTTTTTTCGCACCGGAAGAGACTATTTTTTTAATACTTTCAATTGAATACAATTCACTCTACGCCCTCACACGATATTTTTCATTCAGGCCATAGGTAATGCTAAAACAACACGCAACGACAACTCCTCACGCTTCGGCAAGTTCATAGAGATCCACTTCGACGATCAATATCGGATATCGGGTGCGAGCATGCGGACCTATCTCCTCGAGAAGAGCCGGGTTGTCTACCAAAGCGCGGGGGAGAGGAACTACCACATATTCTACCAGTTGTGCGCAGCCGCTGTGCATATGCCCGAGCTGGAATTAGGTCAGTATACAGACAGACAAAAACATGCTAACATCATACCTTTAATTATTAGTTGCAAAAGCAAGACTTAATCGATGTAAGTTGGAATTTTGTGGTGTTGTTTGTGGCGCCATCTAGTATCAGGGTGGATCAACTATTTCTTGTTGTTATTCTGTCCCGTCGTTGTGTCACGTTATACTAACATGCTTCTTAAATGACCGATCATAAAAAGACCTTAAAACTACCACAAAACTGTATGTTTGACATATTTTAATCCTATAAATTTACGGTTTAAAGAGTGACTCAGGAGACCGTAACTATAGCAACGTGTGACAAGAAAAAGTGGATTGACCCATCAACAAAGTAAACTAATTCATGCATTTGCAAAGTGTCTTAAAACGATGACAGTGGGAATTTTGTGGTGTCACTACTGGCGCCATCTAGTATTAACAAAGTAAACCAACCAAGTCCTGCATTGATGTAGGGAAGTGTCTAAAAAGGACTAAAGTTGGAATTTTGTGGCATTGCTACTGGCGCCATCTAGTATCAACAAAGTAAACTAACTCATGCGTTAATCTAGCAACGTGTGGTAAACGCTTGGTAAACGTCTAGCTTTAGCTATAGTAGGTACATCCTTTTGAGATATGGAACCTTAATAGCTATTCCTTATTTTCAGACCACCAAGACTCGTTCCACTATTTGAACCAAGGAGGGAGCCCCGATATCGACGGCGTGGATGACTTGAGGGCCTTCAATGAAACTAGGACCGCGCTCACCACGTTAGGTAAGCCTTCAATGAGATCGGGAACCTGTTATTACTTTAGGGTAAGTCTTCAATGAGACTAGGACCGCGCTCACCACTGTAAATATGTCTTCAATGAAACTAGAACCGCGTTCCCCACTTTTGATATGTCTTCAATGAGACTAGGACCGCGCTCACCACTGTAAATATGTCTTCAATGAAACTAGAACCGCGTTCCCCACTTTTGATATGTCTTCAATGAGACTAGGACCGCGCTCAACATTGTAAATATGTCTTTAATGAAACTAGGACCGCGTTCCCCGCTTTAGGAATGTCTTCAAGGAGACTAGGACCACGCTCCCCGCTTTAGGAATGTACTAGTAATGTAGTGTACTTTGACTAAGAATATCCAGGGTCTTATGATAAAGTAGGCAGCATTTACCATTCTAGCGTGTCTATAGTTTTTAAAACTATTTTTGCAGGAGTGACAGAGACAGAGCAACAGAACATGTTCACGGTGCTGGCTACGATCCTCCATCTTGGAAACATTGAGCTGACGTGCGAACCCGAGTCCACGGACGCGGAAGAAGATGGTGCTTACATCGACGTAAGTAATCATCAATCCTCCGGCGTCGGGCTTCTAATAGACTCTCGTTGGTAATCCCCTTCTTACGCCCCTTAATGCACAATGTATATGTATGAGCGGTCATCTGCTTTACCGATTGAGTAGGACATACTGTGTCAACCTGTCAACTTGGTAAACATAATCAGGTGACTATAGCAACCCTACCACTACACCTTGGCACTGACAAACAGTGACAATTAAATAGAAAATTATTTTATTGAAACTTTTACGAAGTTGTTTATTAAAAAGGTTTTGTATTGATATGAAACTAGATATATGTTAGAGGTGTACATTATTTTGACCCTTATTATCATTTCAAGTAATTATAATTTGGTATGCACTTTTCTACTTAATACTTTGTGCTTAAAACGTCCTAAAAGTCTATGACTTTGTAAAGAAATAAATTTAATAACTGACGAAGGTTTTCCTACCCCCACTGTACTATACCTATACAAAAAAAAAAAACATTAAACAGGATTGATAACATTATAACAAAATAATATAAATTAAGGCTGACCATTAATATAAAAAAACCTGACGCGAGCACTTCTACGTTTTATATTGCAACATTCTTTACACTTACTATATTGACTACGGCGTCGGTTGTTATAAATGAATATTTTGTAATCCTGAGTTTTCTATGAAAACTACTTTAATACATTGTGAATTAGTTTCCTTCCGAGGCTTGTATAATCTTCGGCATTTTAACACTTTGAAATACCACGCGTAAACAACTTTCTTCTTCTCTTTTAAAATATGGTTTTCTGTCCTAATTAATAGGACAATTTCGCCAGTGTCAAAGTACTCTTTTTGAGAGGGACGTTGTACGGTGATTGTAGTTTTTGTAACTTGATAGTAAAATTCCAGAAACCACGTGGAGACAACTTGCGCATTAAAAAATGTCAGACACGAGAGCAATATAGAATTTTGTGATCACTGTTCACTGTTAAGGTTAATCGCCGCATAGAACACTATCAAAATTATACTTCAACTAGCCAAAGAAACAGAAATAGCAAAATTAGATATTGTCTACATCCGCCATGTTCGAATGCCACAAATCGAATCCGCAAACAACGTTAAACTTTGACAGCAATAGACAGATGACATTTGAATTTAGTGTTACCAGTGCAAGGAATTAGTTCTACTGGTTTTCCGCAATATGGCGAGGTTTTTTTATAATTCTTGTCAGCCTTTACATTATACAGCATTTGTTCGTAGTTTAAAAAGCATTTATCTAGAAATATTGTTAAGCCGTGGTGGCCTAGTGGTTTGACCCATCGCCTCTCAAGCCGAGGGTCGTGGGTTCAAACCACGGCTCGCACCTCTGAGTTTTTAGAAATTCATGTGCGGAATTACATTTGAAATTTACCACGAGCTATGCGGTGAAGGAAAACATCTTGAGGAAACCTGCACAAGCCTGCGAAGCAATTCAATGGTGCGTGTGAAGTTCCCAATCCGCACTGGGCCCGCGTGGGAATTAAGGCCCAAGCCCTCTCATTCTGAGAGGAGGCCTGTGCCCAGCAGTGGGACGTATATAGGCTGGGATGATGATGATGATTGTTATTGACAGATCGCTCACGTGTTTATTGTCGTGCGACATGTTACCGGCAACTAAGGGACGCCTTGTTTAGACGACCGGATGGCTAAGTGGTTAGAGAACCTGACTACGAAGCTTGAGGTCCCGGGTTCGAATCCCGGCCGGGGCAGATATTTGTATGAATAATACGAATGTTTGTTCTCGGGTCTTGGATGTTTAATATGTATTTACCTAAGTATTTATTAATCTATATAAGTATGTTTATCCGTTGCCTAGTACCCATAATACAAGCTTTGCTTAGTTTGGGACTAGGTCAATTGGTGTCAAGTGTCCCATGATATTTATTTTATTTTATTATTATTTAAAGAAATGATTTTCCTATGCGATATTATTGTACACTTTTTGCCTGTACCAATATTAGATAAAATTATCTTACAGCAAAACGACAAGCATCTACAGAAGGTCTGCAATTTGCTCGGCATTTCAAAGCCAGAACTTTCAAGATGGCTGACGCATCGCCGCATAGCGTCAGCACACGAGGTATTTATTTACACCATCATCATAAGAACTTGATTACGAAGCTTGAGGTCCCGGGTTCGATTCCCAGGTTTGTTCGCGGGTCTTGGGTGTGTAATATGTGTTCTAGTATGTATATATCTATATAAGTTTGTTTATCCGTTGCTTAGTACCCATAACACAAGCTTTGCTAAGCTTATTTTGGGACTAGGTCAATTGGTGTGAATGGTCCCGTGATATTTATTTATTTTATGGTTTACTATATGTTGGTGTGCAATAAAGAGTTATTGTATTGTATTGTATTTATTTATTATTATTATCATATGAGCCAGACGGTTGGATGTCCAAGGGTTTAGAGAACCTGACTACGAAGCTTGAGGTCCTGGGTTCGATTCCCGTGTCGGGGTAGATATTCGTATGAATAATACGAATGTTGGTTTTCGTGTCTTGGATGTTTAATATGTGTTCAATTATGTAATTATCTATGTAAGTATGTTTATCCGTTGCCTAGTATCTATACTACAAGCTTTGTTTAGTTTGACACTAGGTCAATGGGGGCTATCGCGAATGAATTTTCCGCTAGAGGCGCTAGTGTAGCGTGAGGTCAACGAAATGTCAAATCTCATACTTTTTGGGTGAGCTACGCGGGTTTATTTATAATTAGAATAATTTTGTGAGTATTTTGCATTATCTGAAATTAATTATGGCAATTATGCGATAAGGGGCAATGAACGTCTGTAATTTGAGACAGTTTTGTCGTTCGAAAACTTTTGTCCTCCCTTTTTTCCGAACAAAACGGGATTATGCAATACTGTGGTTGCTCGATATGTTTATGGTACTGTTTTACGATGTATTAAATATGATTTTAATCTAAACTTTGTTTTCACGGCCGTTAAAACAGACTTTTAAAAACCTCACGCAACAGTGGCGCCAACTAGTGAGAGAAAAAACGATAGCCCTCATTGGTGTCAAGTGTCCCATGATAATTATTTATTTACTAGCTTTTGCCCGCGGCTTCGCGGATAAAAAATAGCCTTTGACACTCTATGGCCCATTAACTATCTATGCCAAAAATCACGACGATCCGCCGCTCCATTTCGACGTTAAAGACGGACAAACATACAAACACAAACTTTTGCATTCATAATATTAGTATGGATTTTTATTTATTTATTTAATTATTACAGGTAATAGTGTCTCGCATGGACATACATCGCGCGGCGTTCGCCCGCGACGCGTTGGCCAAGCGAATGTACGGCGAACTGTTTGCTTGGCTCGTGAAGTGCGTCAACAGGGCGCTGGAAACTGCGCAGCACAGGAGCCATTTTATTGGTGAGTTTTTGGGCTATCGTCACCAAAATCCCAGCCTCCCAATGCTGGGCACAGACCTACTCTCGGAATGAGAGGGTTTGGGCCATAGTTCCCACGCGGGCCTAGTGCGGATTGGGAACTTCACACGCACCATTGAATTGCTTCGCAGGTTTGCGCAGGTTTCCTTCACTGCAAAGCTTGTGGTAAATTTCAAAAGTAACGCACATGAATTTCGAAAAACTCAGAGGTGCAAGCCCGGGTTTGAACCACTAGGCCACCACGGCTTTTTTTCTATCTAGATTATAGATAAACACTAACAACTTATGGGCTTCTTTAGTTTAAGGACATTTTATTGACACTTGAGACGGCCAGTACTTATAAAATGTCACTATTTTAATATGTTGTGTATATTTTATAAGAACACCTTATATGTTAATTTGCATAATAAGCGAGTGTTTCGCTCCCTGCCTAAGTCCTTCTCCGGGACTCAAACTATCTGTACACCGAATTTCATTTCAGGTTAAAAATGGATCGTTTTATGCTCTTGTTGTACATTTTTTTGAACATGAAACTACCCTGAGACTAACTCATATTAAATGATATTGTAACGGATAACTCAAACTGATCTCCAAAATTATTTCTCTTTTAGTAATAAATTTATAGTTTAATTGTGCAATTCCTACCTATCTAGATAGTGGTTGAGAGCATCTGAGGATTGGAGACCTGGTGACCCAACATACAGGTTTCCCCTAGTTCGGGCACCAGTCTCCATTGCATAAGTCTACCAGCTATAGTTTAACGTCGTGTTTTTCTTACTGTCTTTGTATTGTACTTTGTGGTGGAGTGAATAAATACTTTTTACTTTTTTTTAAAACTTTTTACTCACGTCTTAAATCGGGTTTAGCTGGACATGTTTCGGGCTAATCCGCAGCCCTTCTTCTAAGGAGCACGCGACTCGGCGGCTGCCGCAATACGCGCACTACGCGCCACCACTCTGCTCGCGTGTGAGCGAGCTTCAAAGGAGCACGCGAGTCGCGTGCTTCTTTGAAGAAGGGCTACGAAATAGCCCGAAACATGTTGAGCTAAACTCGATTCAAGACGTGCGTTATCCGTTACAATATTATTTAATACTCTTGTTGTACAGTCTACTATTTAATACTAACTTTACTTGAGTTATTCCATCTTAGGCCTCTAGGTTGGCAACGCATCTGCAATAACCCTGGTGGTGCAGATGTTTATGGGCAGTGGTGATCTCTTACCACCAGGAGACCCACTTGCTCGTTTGCCTTCCAGTCGAATAAAAAAAAAACTTATTTTAACTGTTATTACCAGGTGTATTGGACATATACGGCTTCGAGACTTTCGAGATCAACTCTTTTGAGCAGTTCTGCATCAACTATGCCAACGAGAAACTGCAGCAGCAGTTCAATTCGCACGTCTTCAAGCTAGAGCAGGACGAATATATTAAGGTACTTACGACGAATATAATAAGGAACGAAGATACAACTAAGGTGGCGACCTCTAGAGTTCGTCTGTAAATCTGCTCAGAGATCCCTAATGAGGGCTATCGTTTTTTCTCTCACTAGATGGCGCCACTGTTGCGTGAGGTTTTTAAAAGTCTGTTATAACGGCCGTGAAAACAAAGTTTAGACTAAAATCATATTTAATACATTGTAAAACAGTGCCATAAACATATCGAGCAACCACAGTATTGCATAATCCCGTTTTGTTCGGAAAAAAGGGACGACAAAAGTTTTCGAAAGACAAATCTGTCTCAAATTACAGACGATCATTGCCCCTTATCGCATAATTGCCATAATTAATTTCAGATAATGCAAAATATTCACAAAATTATTCTAATTATAAATAAACCCGCGTAGCTCACCCAAATACTATGAGATTTGACATTTCGTTGACCTCACGCTACACTAGCGCCTCTAGCGGAAAATTCATTCGCGATAGCCCCCATTGAGGAAAGCGCCATCTAGTTTACGATGAGCTAACTAAGATGTCAGCGATCGCCTTTTTGCATCGTGACAAACATAACCCGCGGCTTCGGCCGCTTTCATCATCATCATCCCAGCCTATATACGTCCCACTGCTGGGCACAGGCCTCTCAGAACAAGAGGGCTTGGGCCGTAGTTCCCACGCGGGCCCAGTGCGGATTGGGAACTTCGCACGCACCATTGAATCGCTTCACAGGTTTGTGCAGGTTTCCCCACGATGTTTTCCTTCACCGCAAAGCTCGTGGTAAATTGCGCACATGAATTTGGAAAAACTCAGAGGTGCGAGCCGGGATTTGAACCCACGACCTGCTTGAGAGGCGATAGGTCAATCCACTAGGCCACCACGGCTACTAGGCCACCACGGCTTACATACATACAATCACGCCTCTTTCCCAACATGGTAGGCAGAGACTACATCCTTCCACTTGCTACGATTCTGGCATACAACTCTCGGTTCCTCTACATTCATTAATCTTTTCATGCATGCACGTCGGTTTAGAGTACTCCTGACCCGACCTTTCTTCAGAATGTCCCCGATTTGATCCCGGTTTAATGCCATCTTAACTTTTGTAAATTACGCCCGTGCTATTTTTAAAAATATGGGCCAAGCAATTATTTTACCGACACTTTGGGCGTCTCCTGCGTTACCAAAATTGTGTCTGGCGTTACCAAAAATTCATACTTCCAACAAGATATTTCCCCTCCCGTTTCTCCGCTTCCCGCTAATGTATATCGAGATAGCTGTAGGCTTTTCAAGATTTGGGCGGTTGAATTTTGGATTTCGTTGTCCTCATATTATACGAAAAGTATAGCACAGAAATCAATGATATTTTACAGTCAAGATCTTCATTATATTTTCTATGACTGTGGTTTTTTAGATTTTTGTAAAAATGCTTTAATAGTCTTTAGTAGCATGTAGTGCTTTAGTAGTCTGTAATTCTCGTGCAAATATGAAATCTTTTTTTGTCGACTTTTGAGCTCCTGTAATTCTGATATTACACATTTATATGAAAATCTGAAAAACCACTGGCATAGATAATTACGCCTAGTCCATACTTACAAAATTTCATCTACTTCTGTTGCCTAGTTTACAAATGAGACCGGGACTACGTTTGTATGGAGAATGGAACTAAGAGACTTCTTTTAATGAGGGCTATCGCGAATGAATTTTCCGCTAGAGGCGCTAGTGTAGCGTGAGGTCAATGAAATGTCAAATCTCATAGTTTTTGGGTGAGCTACACGGGTTTATTTATAATTAGAATAATTTTGTGAATATTTTGCATCACCTGAAATTAATTATGGCAATTATGCGATAAGGGGCAATGAACGTCTGTAATTTGAGACAGTTTTGTCTTTCGAAAACTTTTGTCCTCCCTTTTTTCTGAACAAAACGGGATTATACAATACTGTGGTTGCTCAATATGTTTATGGTACTGTTTTAAATAGATGTATTAAATATGATTTTAATCTAAACTTTGCTTTCACGGCCGTTATAACAGACTTTTAAAAACCTCACGCAACAGTGGCGCCATCTAGTGAGAGAAAAAACGATAGCCCTCATTACGTACTGTTCTGCCACAGGAGGAAATATCGTGGAAGATGATAGACTTCTACGACAACCAGCCCTGTATAGACCTGATAGAGGACCGCTTGGGAGTCCTGGCGCTGCTCGACGAGCAGTGCCGCGTGCCGCAGGGCTCCGACCAGGGCTTCGTCACCAAGCTCCACGAAACTTGCCACAAGTACCCGCATTTTATGAAGCCCCGCTTTGGGAATGCTGGTGAGTGTTTACAATACAATACAATGACTCTTTTCTTTATTGTACACCAGTAATAGTAAACGATACAGAAAAAAGGTAAATAGAGAAAATTACAAGGTAAGCAATAGGCGGCCTTATCGCTTAAGAGTGATCTCTTCCAGGCCACCTTTTTAAAGAAAGAAGGAAGGACTAGTTTACAGCAGGTGGTGCATTAACAGTAGGAATTACGGGCACTTGAGGTATTCCAATTTAGGCCTCTAGGTTGGCAACGCATCTGCAATATCCCTGGTGTTGCAGATGTTTATGGGCGGTGGTGATCTCTGACCACCAAGAGACGCACTTGCTCGTTTGTGTTCTAGTTGAATAAAAAAAAGATCAGTAAATTAAAAAGCAACAAAAACTCATTTACACATACACATTATTGCACATTTATATACACGTCTATAATAAATATAGGCAATGGGATAAACAGTCACATATGAATAAACGTTATATTAAACTACTAGCTTAACTACTAGCTTTTGCCCGCGACTTCGTCCGAGTTACTTTAGTTATCAGGGCATGAAGATATAGAAAGAAAGAAAGAAGACATTTATTCACTAACACATGCTAACTTTACCCCCCATTTTACCCCTTTAGGGAGGAATTCTATTAATTTCACCTACACAAATAATTTTTCATTGTAATCGAGTACTTATATACCTATTTTCATACTTCTAAGTCCAGAAATGAGAAAATTTCCATACGGACGTTACCCCCCATTTGACCCCTTTAGGGGGGAATTTTATCCATTTCACCTAAACAGATAATTTTTAATTATAATCGTGAACTTATGCAGCAATTTTCATACATCTAAGTCCAGAAATGAGGAAATTCCATAAAAGCTTCACCCCCCATTTCACCCCACTAGGGGATAAATTTCTAAAAATTTTTTCTTAGTGCTCACTTACATCATAAAAAGAACCTCTATATACCAAATTTCAAGTTTCTAGGCCCAGCGGTTTGGGCTGTGCGTTGATATATAACCCAGTGAGTCAGGTTTGCCTTTTATATAATAGATAGATGTTCAATGAATGTGCTTTATTTCTTCCAGCTTTCATTATAAAGCACTTTGCCGACAACGTTGAGTACCAGTGCGGGGGTTTCCTCGAGAAGAACAGGGACACCGTCTCCGAGGAACAGCTGGAGTGCATCAAGACAGCCACCAGCTGTCGGCTCATCCACGCCATGCTGGAGTCAGAGCGGGTGGACCAGAGCGCCACGCTGCCGCCCCCTAGCAGGAGGCGCGCCCCGGCGGTGCCTGTGGCCAGTCTGACTGTGAGTATACTGATCCACGCCATGCTGGAGTCAGAGCGGGTGGACCAGAGCGCCACGCTGCCGCCCCCTAGCAGGAGGCGCGCCCCGGCGGTGCCTGTGGCCAGTCTGACTGTGAGTATACTGATCCACGCCATGCTGGAGTCAGAGCGGGTGGACCAGAGCGCCACGCTGCCGCCCCCTAGCAGGAGGCGCGCCCCGGCGGTGCCTGTGGCCAGTCTGACTGTGAGTATACTGATCCACGCCATGCTGGAGTCAGAGCGGGTGGACCAGAGCGCCACGCTGCCGCCCCCTAGCAGGAGGCGCGCCCCGGCGGTGCCTGTGGCCAGTCTGACTGTGAGTATACTGATCCACGCCATGCTGGAGTCAGAGCGGGTGGACCAGAGCGCCACGCTGCCGCCCCCTAGCAGGAGGCGCGCCCCGGCGGTGCCTGTGGCCAGTCTGACTGTGAGTATACTGATCCACGCCATGCTGGAGTCAGAGCGGGTGGACCAGAGCGCCACGCTGCCGCCCCCTAGCAGGAGGCGCGCCCCGGCGGTGCCTGTGGCCAGTCTGATTCCGACAGAGAACCAAAGTTATCGACATAGCCCACCGCTAAAGCACGCTGAAGTGGCAATGGGACGGCCATATAACCCGAAGAACCGATAACCGTTGGGGTAGACGAGTTCTTGAGGAGAGACCACGGATCGGCAAACGTAGCGTAGGAGGTCTTCAGACTCGGTGAAGCGATGGTCTTCGCATGGTCGCTGGCAAGAGCTGGCTGAGAGTGGCCGAGGATCGTACTCAGTGGCGTGCCGTGGGAGAGGCCTACGTCCAGCAGTGGACGAACATAAGCTGATGATGATGATGATGATGATACTCAGATTTATAATTAAACTAGCTTTTGCCCGCGCCTCGCGTTATCGCGCGCTGTTCCCTCGGGAATTGTGCATTTTTCTGGGACAAAAAGTAGCCTATGTCACTCTCGGGCCCATAAACTATCTCTATGCAAAAAGCACGTCGATCCGTCGCTCCGTTACGGCGTGAAAGCGTAACAAACAAACAAACTCACTTTCCCCTTTATAATAGTAAGGAAGTAAGGATGAATCAGGTTGCCAAACGCTTTTCGCTGAAACAACTCTATTTTTATCGTGCAGCTTTTTATAACTAAGTCTGTTGTCCCAGCAACCGCCGCGCCGCGCGTCCGGCCAGAAGCAAACTGTGGGCGCGCAATTCAGGGCCTCCCTGTCCGCTTTGATGGCGACGCTGTCCGCCACCACCCCCCACTACGTGCGCTGCATCAAGCCTAATGACACTAAGGAGCCCTTCCAGTTCCACCCCCATAGGGCCGTCAACCAGCTCAGGTAATACATGTTAAGTGTTAAATATCTCACTAAACGGGTATGAATCCGGGAACTTTCGAGTGCGAGTGCGAATAGAAGTGTGAGTGGTAGTGCGATTATTAGTGATTGCAAGTGCGAGTGTGATTGGAAAGTGCGATTATGATTGGGGAGTGTGAGTGTGATTGCGGAGTGTGAGCATGTGTGAGTGAGAGAGAGCTAGTGTGTGTCGCATCCGGTCAGAAGCAAACTGTGGGCGCGCAGTTCCGAGCCTCCCTGTCCGCTTTGATGCCGACGCTGTCCGCCACCACCCCCCACTACGTGCGCTGCATCAAGCCTAATGACACTAAGGAGCCCTTCCAGTTTCACCCCCACAGGGCTGTCAACCAGCTCAGGTAATACGACATGTTAAGTGTTACATATCTCACTAAACTTTTTTTAGTGCGAGTGCGAATAGAAGTGTGAGTGGTAGTGCGATTAGTAGTGACATTGCAAGTGCGAGTGTGATTGGGGAGTGTGTGTTTTCAGTGAGACATTTAAAAACTAGTTAGTAATTTAGTGTGATGAGTGCGGGTAATTGTAATACGAGTGCGAATGGAAGTATGAGCGGGAATGTGAGTGCGTGTGGAAGTGTGAGTGGGATTAGAAGCTAGACTAAAGTCAAACAGATCTCACGATAACTAATTATTTCGCCTGTAAAGTGATCTCACTTAAATGATGACTTTTGTTTCAGAGCGTGCGGTGTTTTAGAAACCATTAGGATATCGGCAGCTGGTTTCCCATCCCGATGGCTTTATCTGGACTTCTTCAATAGGTTGGTATTATTAAATAATATAACTATCATAGGACACTTGACACCAATTGACCCTAGTGCCAAACTAAGCAAAGCTTGTATTACGGATACTAGGCAACGGATAAACATACTTAAATAGATAAATGCATACTTAAATACATAATATTAAACATCCAAGATCCGAGAACAAACAATCGTATTATTCATACAAATATCTGCCGATATATATTGCTCCCGAACTTAGTGCCGTGCGGCCGACATACATCGCGTCGCGCACCTGCCTGCTTTCCTGCGGTTTTCCTGCAATCTGCGCTTGAGGGGTGGGGTAACTCGAACCGGTGCGGGGCGGAGCGTGGCCGTTCTGTACGTTAGTACTATTATATACTAGCGTTTACCCGCGGCTTTGCACGCGTAAATCATTAGAAACAGCAGTTGAATTGAAATCCCGGGATTTTATCAAATTCTCGTGAGAATTCCCTAAAACTACACCGTGGTTTTCATTGACGTTAAATTAAAACACCCCTGCCAAATTTCGTGATTCTAAACCCAGCGGTTGTTATTTCAAAATTTTATCCCTATCCCGTAGAAATATCGGAATGAAAAGTAGCCTATGTGTTACTCCAGATGTCCAGCTATTTACATACTATCATGACTCTAAGCCCAGCGGTTGTTATTTAGAGATTTTATCCCTATCCCGTGGGAATATCGGGATAAAAAGTATGCTATGTTTTAATCCAGGTTATAATCTAACTTTTTGCCAAATTTCATCCAAATCCGTCTAGCCGTTTCAGCGTGAAAAAGTAACAAACACACTCACTCACTCACCATAAGTAGGATTCTGTGCTACAGCCTAAGCCATCGTTCTAAGGTCTGTGACCAACAGTGGGACGTATATAGGCTAAGATGATGAAAGAAAGAAAAGAAAGAAAGAAATCATTTATTCGTGACAAAGTATATACAAAGCATAACAAAAAAAAAAAGATATTGAAAAGAACGAAATTGTTGTCACGAAATGGTCCCAAATCAGCAAAAATTGCCGGTCTTGCGAGCGACGCTGTTCTTCCTTTGGGACCATCCGTTTACTTATCACACATTAAAATAGATATCAAAGAACAGTGAAAACCGACACAATATTCCGTTTAAAAGAGAAAAAATAAAACACTAAACATTTATAATAACAAATATGGCTTTCATGCAAGCATAGGCTATGCTATGACGATTGCTTTGTCTTCAGGTACCGCCTCCTCTGTGCCCACAAGGAGTTGGACCGTGGAGACATCAAGGGCACTTGTAGACGAATTCTGGAGAAGCACCTCAAAGATCCGGATAAATACCAGTTCGGTGCCACCAAGATATTCTTCCGCGCAGGACAGGTAACTGACCAGGCAACATTAAATTTTTGTTAGTTTTCTTGATTTTTCCATAAATTGTGTTAAATAGAACTGTTTTTAATATATAAGTTAATGTGTCTACTCCAATAATTATTCGTGATAGACTTTTATTTTCTTAAATAACCGTTAAAGAATATAAAAGTCTATTACGAATTATTATTGGAGTAGACACATTAACTTAATTATTAAGTTTAAGAACGCATACAGTCATACATTAATGAGTATCCAGGTAAACCTAAAACAATATAAAGACCTCGAGGTTCATAAATATTCATAGGTACTAAAAATACAAAACTAAGACCGCCTTGCAGGTAAAAATAAATCTAGATTTAGTAGTTAAACCTGGCTTAAGCTTGACAGTTCCATACATTTTGACATTACTAAACTAAGCTTAACGCTAACTCGAGATTTATGTGTTTCCAGCAAGTGGCCATAAGTAACTTATAATTAAGAACAGTTTTAACAGACAACATTTTTAATTTTCATTAAATTTTTATGAAAGAATCGAGAAAAACTAACAAAAATGAACGTTGCTAGCTCAGCAAGTACAAGCATTCTTAATGCACAATGTACTGTTTCATTGCCTTCACGAATAAAGGTTATCTTTATTTCATGTTTGCTCTCTTTCTTATTTCGTGACTTCGCTTCTCTAACACGGTAGGGTGACACTCCTTCCCCGGCTGGGATAGCACCGACATGGAAATACCGGCCCTGTTTTTCGTGTACACGCCCATAGAAGCTCCTGTCAGTTTCTATGGGCGTGTACACAAAACAGGGCCGGTATTTCCATGTCGGTGTTATACGGGCCGGGAAAGAGTGTCACCTACACGGTACCCTTGGTAACTCCCCAGGTGGCGTATCTAGAAAAGCTCCGCGCGGACATTCAGCGTCTCTACTGCGTGCGCGTCCAGAGCTGCGTGCGGCGGTTTGTGGCGCGCCGCAAGTACCTGCGGCGTATGCGTCTGCTGCGAGGGTTGCAGGCGCACTGCCGCGGATACCTGGCCAGGCGGTACGCTGACAGTGTCGTCATCTTCATCTTCATCGTCGTCTTCATCACCACCACCATTACCATCATCATTATTATCATCACTACCACCACCATCATCACTTCACTACCAACATCATCATCAACAACACCATCATCATTATCATCACTACCAACATCATCATCATCATCAACACCACCGTCGTCATTATTATCATCAATACCAACATCATCAACACCACCATTATCGTCGTTATCATCACTATCGACATCATCATCATCATCATCATATCGTCATCACCACCCTCATTATCATCATCCCGACCTATATATTGTTGCAAAAGCAGTCTAGTGTATCTACTGCGTGCGCGTCCAGAGCTGCGTGCGGCGGTTTGTGGCGAGCCGCAAGTACCTACGGCGCATGCGGCTGCTGCGCGGGTTACAGGCGCACTTCCGCGGATATCTGGTCAGGCGGTACGCTGACAGTGTCGTAATCTTCATCACCACCATCATTATTATCATCACTACCACCATCATCATCACTACCAACACCATCATCATCATCAAAACCACTATCATCATTATTATCATCACTACCAACATCATCATCATCAATATCACCATCATCGTCATTATCATTACTACCAACATCATTATCATCAACACCATCATTATCATCAGAACCACAACTACCACAGTTATCACCATCATCATGATCATCGTCATCATCATCATCATCATCATCATCATCATATCGTCATCATCACCCTCAGTATCATCATCCCGACCTATACAGTGTTACAAAAGCAGTCTAGCGTCTCTACTGCGTGCGGCGGTTTGTGGCGCGCCGCAAGTATCTGCGGCGTATGTGGCTGCTGCGAGGGTTACAGGCGCACTGCCGCAGATACCTGGCCAGGCGGTACGCTGACAGTGTCGTCATCTTCATCTTTATCGTCTTCATCACCACCACCACCACCAATATCATCATCATCCTCATTATCATCACCACTACTACCACCATCATCGTCACCACAACCACCATTATCATCATTATCATCATCTTTATGATCATCATCATCAACACCACCTTTATCATTATTATCATCATCATGAACACCACCATATCATTATCATTATCATCACTACCAACATCATCATCATCAACACCACCATCATCATTATTATCATCACTACCAACATCATCATCGTCAACACCACCATCATCATTATCATCATCACTACCAACATCATCATCGTCAACACCACCATTATCATCATTTCATCATCATCATCAACACCACCATCATTATCATTATCATCACTACCAACATCATCATAATCATTATCATCACTACCTACATCACCATCATCAACACCACTATCATCATCATCATCATCACTACCAACATCATCATCATCAACACCACCATCATCATTATTATCATCACTACCAACATCACCATCACCACCACCACCACCATCATCATCATTAATAAAGATGATAATGATTCATTATCATCACTACCAACATCATCATCACCACCGCTACCACCATCATCATCATTATCACCACAATACATTGAGCGTTTCGAACTCAGAGTATTTCATCCTCAGAGCAATACCGTTCACCATATTACCAGATGTTCCATAATCATCTCAAAAATATATTTATTTTTATGTCTTTAACAGCAAAGCGCAAGAAGTCCGCCGCTTACGCGCCGCCATCAAAATACAGCGCAACGTGCGAGGCTGGCTCGCGCGCCTCAAGTACCAGAGGCTGCGGAGACTCGCGATAGGGCTCCAGGCTCGCGCTAGGGGCTACCTCGCGAGGCAGCTGTACCGCGACCGGCGGCGGGTCAAAGCTGTAAGAACATTGTTGAATTATTACAAATATTCCTTTCATAAATGTAACTAAAAAGACGTTGGCTTTTTAAAATATATATTAGCAAATGACGACTTCAACTTAAAAATTCTACGTGAAAATATCAGCTTTGAATAATAAAACGTATATCAATGGTATGATTTCAATTCGGGTTTTGTTTCACGTATCTTAAATTTAGAGAAGCTCATGTCGTTTCGTGATCTTGGCGCATTCAACTGTGTAGAAATATCGAGCTTCTCTAAAAACAAGGTACGCGAAACAAATATTTATTTATTTATTTATAAAAATAACCCAAATTTAAATCATAAAATTAGTAATGACTGCGATATTCTAAAAAATTGTGATGCATCAATGTGAAGTTGAAAATAAGTTTAGCGTCTAAACTGCAATATACTTTTTATTATAGTCTTTTTAGGCTGTTACTGCACACTTGTCTCTAAACGCTTATCTGGATCAGTATCACAATTAGTCTTAATATTGGTGAAATATTAGCTGTATCAATGTTGTTGAATGAATAAATAAAGTAAATAAATAAATAAATTGTGTGTAAGGTATGAGGCTCGCGTGCTTTAAATACTAAAAGCTCCATTGACTCGCGATAGGGCTCCATACTCGCGTTAGGGGCTACTTCGCGAGGCAACTGTACCGTGTCCAACTGAGGGTCACCCACTTACCCTTGTATTTTCGAAAAATTAGTGTTCCAGGTCCAAATTTATATTGTTGTATTGTATTTTATTATACAAATGTTTCAACGCTTTGTGTATACCACGCGTAATAGGATTTTTGCAGGTGGTAGGACCTTGTGCAAGGTCCGCCCGGATTGCTACCACCATCTTGCTCGCTAATCCTGCCGTGAAGCAGCAGTTGCACTGTTGTGTTTCGGCGCGGAGAGTAAGACAGCCGGTGAAATTTCTGGCACTTGAGGTATTCCAACTTAGGCCTCTAAGTTGGCAACGCATCTGCAATACCCCTGGTGCTGCAGATGTTTATGGGCGGTGGTGATCTCTTACCACCAGGAGACCCACTTGCTCGTTTGCCTTCCAGTCGTATAAAAAAAAAATACCTTTATAGTTTTTGTGGTTCTCGAATGGCGTCCGCGGACCGGGAGACGAGCTGTCTTTAGGCCTCCAACAAGATGGAGCGACGACCTGGTTAAGATCGCGGGATCGCGGTGGATGCGAAAAGCACAAGACCGGTCTGAGTGGAGAGCCTTGGTTGAGGCCTATGTCCAGCAGTGGACGTCTTTCGGCTGACATGATGATGATGATGAGTTTTTGTGGTACTAGTCATGGCAATGAACTTTTAGGCAAAGTTAGGCGGCGGAAGGTATACGAGTTAATTGTTGTTTCAGGCGATGGTCATACAGCGTTACGCGCGCGGCTATCTCGCAAGGAAACGCGTCAAGAAGATGCGACGACAGCTGGTTATTGCTCAAGCTGCTGTAAGTATCGTTTAACCGATTTAAAAGCAAGAAGATTCTGCACTAACCCTTTAGACGCCCCACGCCATAGGGCTAAATAGATTTGCTGGTTTTTGGGGTTCCGTACCCAAAGGGTGACAAGGAGCCGTATTACTGAGACACCGCTGTCTGTCTGTCTTTTAATGTATCCTATGTTTGTTCAAAATTTCCCGGATAACTCACGTCTTACATCGAGTTTAGATTTAAGACGTGAATTATCCGTTATAATATCATTAAATATTTTTTAGTGTATCCAATATGTGTAAATAAATGTTTCCCTCTCTCCCTCCCTCCCTCTCTCTCTTTCTCTCTCTCTCTTAATGCTAATCGTGTGTACAGATCCGCCGCTTCCTCGCCCGCCGCCAATACAAGCGCTTGCGCATTGAAGCGCGCAGCCTCGACCACGTTAAAACCCTCAACAAGGGTCTGGAGAACAAGATAATAAGTCTGCAGCAGCGGCTGGGAGAGGCACAACAGAAGGCTAGGGCTATGGAGCCGCTGGCACAGCAGTGCGTTGAACTCAAGTAAGTAAAGTCATCATCATCATCTCAGCCTATATACGTCCCACTGCTGGGCACAGGCCTCCTCTCGGAATGAGTAAAGTAAAAAAAAAAAAAATACCTCGTTGAGTTTCTTGCCGGATTCTTCTCAACACAGGTTTTCCGACGTTCATAAGTGTTTGTTGTACCCTAAATTGAATAGAGAGATTTTGACTTTGACTTGACTTTATCATAAAGTCCTCTTATTATGAGGAGAGCCCTGAGCACAGCAGTGGGAGGTATAAGCTGGGATGATGGATGATGAAGATGAAGTATCATAAAATTGAATCACGCGCTACGTAGCAGAGGTTCATATCAATGAACTAAAACAATTACTTTGCTCTCACGTGACCTAAAAGGTCATGCTGCGTGAGTGAGTGAGTGAGTGAGTGAGTGAGTGAGTGAGTGTATGTCTGGTGAATGAGTGAGTGAGTGCGCAGCCTGGATCATGTTATGTATGACCCTGAACAAGGGTCTGGAGAACAAAATAATAAATCTGCAGTAGCGGTTGGGAGAGGCCCAACAGAAGGCCAGGGCTATGGAACCGCTGGCACAGCAGTGCGTTGAGCTCAAATAAGTAAACTAATAAATATCATAAACTAGCTTTTGCCCGCGGCTCCGCCCACCTGGTATTCGGTAATCGCGCGCTGTTCCCTCGGGAACTGTGCATTTTCCCGGACTAAAAAGTAGCCTATGTCACTCTCGGGACCATAAACTATCTCTATGCCAAAAATCACGACGATCCGTCGCTCCGTTACGGCGTGAAAGCGTAACAAACAAACTCACTTTCCCCTTTATAATAGTAAGGATTTCATACGAAAACAAAAGTTGGAACATGAGTCATGGATTGCTGGGGATCTGGGAATCGAACCCAGGTCCTCAGCAATCCGTGCTGCGTGCTATTCCCCTACACCACCGCTGGACAGGAGACTAGACACGAATTTCTCCTATATTTCAACTTGCATTCTTTTCATTAGTCACTTTAGCAGCGACACTAACGCCATCTATGTTTTTAGTTTCTCATCGGCTAAAATGACTAATGAAAAAAATTCAAGTTGAAATGTTAATGCATAGGAGAAATTTATGGTGCGTGTGAAGTTCCCAGTCCGCACTGGGCCTGCGTGGGAACTATGGCCCAAGCCCTCTCATTCCGAGAGGAGGCCTGTGCCCAGCAGTGGGACGTATATAGGCTGAGGTGATGGTGGTGGTGGTGAGGAGAAATTCGTGTCTAGTCTCCTGTTAAGCGGTGGTGTAGGGGAATAGCAAGCAGCTGTTTAAGAAACAAACAAGCTGAGATGTGTGGTGCATAGGAGAAATTCGTCTCTGTACCGTTGTCCAGCGGTGGTGTAGGGGAATAGCACGCAACACGGAATGCTGAGGACCTGGGCTCGATTGCCAGCGCTGGTCTTATTTTTCTGTGCATCTATATTTCAGTTTGTATTTTCGATACAGGTTTTACGGGATGACCGTAAAATTAACAAAAATTTGGAATCGAAATAAAAATACAAAAAGATTCCAAAAACCAATCTTAATACAAATACTAAATACGTATTAGTATTTCAATTACATATTTTAACTAGCTTTTGCCCGCGGCTCCGCCCGCGTGGTATTCGGTTATCGCGCGCTGTTCCCTCGGGAACTGTGCATTTTTCCGGGATAAAAAGTAGCCTATGTCACTCTCGGGCTCATAAACTATCCCTATGATAAAAATCATGTCGATCCGTCGCTCCGTTACGGCGTGAAAGAGGGACCAACATACAAACACACTTTCGCATTTATAATATTAGTATGGATTACAGGTATTAACTAAATTAATAAGCGTTTCTATTGGTTCATGAAAAACACATTCCTCGCACATCTCTGGTGGAAACGGAGCCTAATCGTGTCTATTTTTTACAGGGCAAAACTTGACCTTCTTCGTCTAGTAGAAATCGAAGCAAAAACTCTCAAAGTGTCCATCGGAGACAAGGATAGCATCATATCTGCGCTGCAGGCTGAGCTGGAGAGCGAGCGGGACAGCAACAAGCAGCTGATAGAAGAGAAGAAGGAGATAGAGAAGAAGTATATAATAGAGAGGGAGGAGTGGGAGGGCGAGAGTGAGAAGTTGCAAAATGAATTGAAGAGTTGTAAGGAGCAGTATGATTTGACTATTGAAGGTAAGATTTTGAACATTAAACTACCGTTGGAGCCTATATACGTTCCACTGCTGGGCACAGGCCTCCTCTCAGAACAAGAGGGCTTGGGCCATAGTTCCCACGCGGGCCCAGTGCGGATCGGGAACTTCACACGCACCACTGAATTGTGTTGTGGTAAAATAATAACGAAATTTTTATGACCTCCTGAGCCCTTTCTTTTTTTAATAGATGTAGGACCACAGATATAAATAACACTAGATTACGCAAATGCATCTACTTCGCGTGTCCGAACCCCGACAAAACGTCAGGGTTGGTCCCATACAAAGACTGACCGCTAACTGACTAATCATGACTAGTGACTGACTCGAGCCCCACGGCGCGGGCTGCGCATTTGAATCGATTTTGCGCGGACATCGGGCAATTCACATCGCTAATTCGCTTTTGGGACGTCACAGTACATATAAAAAAGTGACACGGTTGGTTTTCATACAGATTGAGGTGTTTGCGTTATCTAGTGTATTCTTTATCTGTGAGTGGGACGTTATAGGGTGGGATGATGATGATGATGATTTTAACACTTTAAAAAAATTCATCATGTCAGCCGAAAGACGTCCACTGCTGGACATAGGCCTCCCCCAATTGCTTTGCTGTTATTAAGATGTTTTAAATGCGTATTTAATCAAACATATGTCATAAGATAGTACTTGGAGGCCGGGATCCGACCCTGACATGATCAATGTGGGCATAACCAGTGGGATTCGGGCAGAGAATGAAACAATTTTGAAGAACTAACAAAAGTCCACTAATCGTGGTCAAGATAAAACCAAAACAATACGACACTCATTCAGTGAAATCTTAGAAATGCAACTATCATAACGATTCACAATAACTTAAGGATAAGCCTAGTTAATAATAAAGAAACGCGTAACAGTTCCTGAGACTGTCGACTCGGGCCAAACTTCTTTTACAAACTGACAATTGACGATCTTCTTCTTCTCTTTTAAAATATGGCTTTCTGTCCTAATTAATAGGACAATTTCGCCAGTGTCAAAATACTCTCTTTGAGAGGGACGTTGTACGGTGATTGTAGTTTTTGCAACTTGATAGTAAAATTCCAGAAACCACGTGGAGACAACTTGCGCATTAAAAAATGTCAGACACGAGAGCAATATAGAATTTTGTGATCACTGTTCACTGTTAAGGTTAATCGCCGCATAAAACACTATCAAAATTATACTTCAACTAGCCAAAGAACCAGAAATAGCAAAATTAGATATTGTCTACATCCGCCATGTTCGAATGCTACAAATCGCTTTTCCCGCGTCCAGATCTCAGGCTCTGTCAAGCGCGCCACGCATGGCAACACTGGCGTTTCGTAAGTGCTATAATGCCAATCCTTAATAAACCACGCATGGTAATGACCATGCAAGGACCATACTCATAATTCTACATATACATGATTTATGTCCCATCATCCATACACCGCACATCGCGAGACTGATTCACCGAGAACTGATTCTACATAATCGCTAGCTAAAGGATTATTTTATTACAGATATGATAACTTTGCGATAGTGTCCACTACACGAATAGACTGTTCGTACCCATGTTAATTAAAAAAAAAGTTTTAGTTAAAAAAAATTTTGGGAATTGAACCCGGTCATTTTGAAAAATGAAACGTACCTTATGTCTATTTGGATATCGATAGTGTAGGTCAGGTATCGCCAAAATACGGCCCCTCTAATCCGCCCCACGGATTTTTTAAATCGAGTTTAGCTTGACATGTTTCGGGCTATTTCGTAGCCCTTCTTCAAAGGAGCACGCGACTCGGTGGCTGCAACACGCACTACGCGCCATCGCTCTGCTCGCGCGACTGCCCGACGCGTTTGAAGAAGGACTACGAAATAGCCCAAAACATGTCGAGCTAAACTCGATTTAAGACGTGAGTTATCCGTAATATCATTTAATATGAGTGAGTCTCACGGTATTAGAGAATGCAGGCTAAATGATTATTAAACACTTTCTCTATCTATGCATTATGAAAAAAACGTAGTTTATTAGATAACTGTAATTAAAGATATCGCTTGATAAGAGATAACACTGTATATGTTTAGGTTTAGGTTCGACTATGCCGTCCAATTTGTGGGCATAACATTATTTTGACACGTACGGAAAATGTACGCGTGGAATTTTGTAAAGAATGTCAAATTTCAAGTGTTAAAATGTAGTTGTGTGTGTGTGTGTAGTGTGTGTATAAGGTTATCTACAATTGTGATTAGGTTAGGTATGCGAAATAAACCCCCTTGCAAAAAAACGGGCACTTATGGTTTTTGTATTTTATGTGCATGAAAGCTTACTTACTAAGCTTCAATGCCTAAAAATCTGAAAAACCATAGGTGCCCGTTTTTTTTTGCAAGGGGGTATATAATGCGGGTTTTTTTTTCAAGTTATATTAGTGTTTATGTTGTTACTAGCTGTTGCCCGCGACTCCGCGTAGTATTCGTTTATCAATCCCGCGGGAACTGCAATTTTCGGGGATAAAAACTATCGTATGTCCTTTCCAGGGCTCAAACTTTCTATATACCGAATAATTAGCATGTGTGCCTTGACTGTAAGTGTTAATTATGAGATTAAATAAATAAATAAATTTCACCTAAACCGGTTCAGCGGTTTACACGTGATTTTAGTGACTAACATCCAGACACCTTCACAAAACTTTCACATTTATAATATTAGACTATTACTGACAATATATTTGACTAGGTTAGTGTTTATTGTGTTAGGTTAGTATTTAATATTGTATTTTGTGACGTTGGATTTATATCTTGATTATGAATAAAGTTCTTAAATATTAAAATAGAATATTACTCATAGTCGAATATTAATTAGTTCACGTTAAATTTTATATGTTGATTTTCATTTCCGCTGTATGAAAGACATCCGTGCAAATGTTTGTAATATTGACTAATTATTACTAATGTTGTAAATGTGGAAGTAACTGAATGGTTGCTAACAATTTCATATTCTGAGACAGAAAATCTTTGAAATCTATTCAAATTACTTACCTCTTTACAACTCAAGCCCCCTCACACACATATACAAACACACCTACACGAACGCACACAAACAAACACACTGCCATCGCAATTTTTTTTATATTTAGTTTGTAATAATTCTGTCACACTTCAGCTAATTTTTTTAAACACACTCGCAGGCTACCAAGATACAGGCTTAACCTAATTTGGAGTCTGATAGATGAATTATATGAACTGTCCTTTGCTAAATAAACATTTTTTTTTAATATATTCTGTATGGACACAGTTTGAGACCCTGGGAAGTACATAGGTTAGTTTTAATCCCGTAAAATAGAAAGAAAGAAAGAAATAAAATACATTTATTCACAACACAAGACACAACAATGGCATTAAGTACAAAAAATAGCATGGTTCCCGCGGGATACCACATGAATCCTTCGCAGACATAATCGCGGGCTGAAACTAGTGTCACGTACCTACAAACATACATGTAAATAAGTCAAAAATGGTGGTCCCTACGGACTCTATCACTATGGAACCTTCCGAGGCTGTCTCTGCGGATGTGACGCAGAATGGACCCTCTTCTTTGGAAAATGGACCCTACAAGGTGTGGTCGAAAGAGTTTGAGAGCAGAGCGCAGTTCTGGAAAGGTAAGTTAGGGTCGCCATCTTCATGACGACCAGTAATTTTTGATTAGGTAGGGTAGGGTAGGGTAGGGGCAGTGGTAGGGTAGGGTAGGATAGAGACAAGGTAGGTATTTCAAATAAAATCATAGAATATAATATACCTATGTTTCTTATGTTTTTAAACTTTATACTTTTAAAAATTTAAATACGTGACAATAGCATACATTATTCAAAAATAGAGGTGTACAATCATCAGCTAATATCATCATCATCATCATTCAGGCATAGGACGTCCACTGTTGGACATAGGGTCTCCCATCGGCTGGAATATTTAGAAACATTTATCACCGTATCGTATCGTATATCGTTGTCTTTGTTACAGAGCGAGACAAGCAACACGAGCAAGAGAAAAATGCCCTGAGCGAGGAATTGGAAGCAGAAAGGCAGAGTCGGCAGAAGTTGCTCTCTACTCAGTATGAGTTGCAGGAGAGACTGGACTCTTTGCAGAGGTAAGACTCTTTACCCGACTGCCCGAAAGAGGGTTGTTTTTCGAGCGTATGTGGATATGTATGCCCATTTCTTATTCTTGAAACTTTTTCGTTTTTGACTGTTGACACCTGATTACCTTCGTCTAAGACCAAGGTAATCAGGTATCAACAGCCACAAACAAAGAAGTTTATATACCTATTCCTTTTTTCATAATTTTTAATTTATATAAAATTAAAAATCAATCAAATCAATCAAAATAAAACAATAAAACTAAAAAAATATAATTGTACAGTAATGCATGAAAAATAAAATGTACATGGTAAGTGAACAATTGTTTCCACTGTTGCTATTTTGTTTCCTCGCCATCGAAGTGAAAAGCAGAGTGTAAAACTCGAGCATTAAGCCCATTTTCCCCTCGACGTGTCTATCCACCCTCGCCGTACCGGCTCGGGTGGCTATATAAACGTCTTGGGTAAAATGGCTCGTTTTATGCTCTTGTTGTATAATCTACTATTACTCAATTCGAGAATCGAACCCGGTCGTTTTGAGAAATAAAACAAATTATGTATATTATGTTAATATTTTCAGGGCTCCGCCACCAAAGGAGCACAGGAGGTCCCTCTCGGATGCCAGCAACAACTCACAACAGGAGACGACAGTCGAAGATGTAAGTTACAAGCCACATCCAGAAATTATGTCCGTCAGCAGCAGTCATGTTATACAACCGGAAACTTCGGAATAACACAGATACCTATTTTAAGTCATTGTCGTTCTGTGAATATTAAGGTAACAATGTCCTTACATAAAAAAACATTCTGCGTAATTTACTCTTTAATTTACTGAAAAAGGGTTTTATATCAAAATAAAAATTAAGTGTGGGTATTTTTTTTCGATGGTAGTCATGCCCTACCGGCCAGAGACTGACAAAAATAAATTCAAAAAGATTTCATAAAAACTATCCCATAACACAGTAACATAACTTACATAATAATATTCTAAATAACATAATGTACTTCTTAAACACTAATGTTCTTATAAAGAATGTATCCTGCAGAAAAACTGCGAAAACAGCAGGGCTATGTAAAAAACTCTGTGCAAGAATGCAAAATAAGTTTATTTTTCATTTATATATAGAACTTACGGTAATACGACATCGAACTTTTTCACAAGTGACATAGTTATACATCGGTTTACAAATATTGTAAACGGATTCTTTCTAGGGACCATTTAACCCCCTTTTCCGCTTTACGAGATACTTTAGTAACTCTATTATAGATCATAGATGCCAAATCGATTTTTAACACTATCACAAGAAAACTATGAAGCTTATGTTCTTAGAGTTATCGGAGTTTGGATGCGGGCGGTATTCCTGTGAGGCCTATGTCCAGCAGACGGGTGACACTCTTTCCCGGCCCTGATAACACCGACATGGAAATACCGGCCCTGTTTTTTGTGTACACGCCCATAACCCTGACAGGAGCTTCTATGGGCGTGTACACGAAAAACAAGGTCGGTATTTCCATGTCGGTATTATCCAGGCCGGGAAAGAGTGTCACCCCAACAGACGTCTTTTGGCTAATGATGATGATTTCTTGCAGGACTACGGGTATGGTTCAGTGCGGTCTGTGGAGAACTCGCGGCCCGCGCTCGAGGCTGTCAACTGGTCTGCCGGCTCCCATAACGGACCCATGCCGGTATGTTTTTTTTATTCGACTGGATGGCAAACGAGCAAGTGGGTCTCCTGATGGTAAGAGATCACCACCGCCCATAAACATCTGCAACACCAGGGGTATTGCAGATGCGTTGCCAACCTAGAGATCCAAGATGGAATACCTCAAATGCCAGTAATTTCACCAGCTGTCTTACTCTCCACGCCGAAACACAACAGTGCAAGCGCTGCTGCTTCACGGCAGGATTAGCGAGCAAGATGGTGGTAAGTAATCCGGGCGGACCTTGTACAACCTTGCAATGTCTACACCATTACTAATACAAGGTTCAAACATCGCTGTTTTTTTAATCCCCGACGCAAAAATCGAGCTGTTATTTTGTCATTTGTCAAGTCCTGATCCTGGTCCTGATGTTATCTAAGTCTACTTTCGAAAATTGTACTTGTCACTTGCGCTTTGGAGCCTTTCATAAGCTATATCACACCAATTTTGACTAATTTTAGCCCCTTGGCAATGTCTTGCAATTAAAATTGTACTTTGGTTCCTGTGTCACCAACCGCCTGATCTCCCTCCCCCCCCTAAATGTGTGACGTAATTTGTCGATGACCCCTAATTGCCGGTTGATTGATTGAAAATATAAAGCCCTGGTGGCCTAGTGGTTTGATCTATCGCCTCTAAAGCAGAGGGTCGTGGGTTCAAATCCCGGCTCGCACCTCTGAGTTTTTCGAAATTCATGTGCGCACTTTACCACGAGCTTTGCGGTGAAGGAAAACATCGTGAGGAAACCTGCACAAACCTGCGAAGCAATTCAATGGTGCGTGTGAAGTTCCCAATCCGCACTGGGCCCGCGTGGGAACTATGGCCCAAGCCCTCTCATTCCGAGAGGAGGCCTGTGCCTAGCAGTGGGACGTATATAGGCTGAGATGATAATGATTGAAAATGCGGAATGATTATCCGAAAGCGCTGGTAGTTTAAAAAATGACGTGTAAAAGTGCCCATTGCGGCCTATTTCCTGAATAAATGATTTTGTCTTTTTTGATTTTGATTTTTGATTAGAAATTGTTTTTATAGATAGCTGATGCTGGCCTGGTGTTGCGGATGCAGAACAGGATATCAGCTCTTCAAAGCGAACTGTCGAGGACGACCAAACGGGCCACAGACCTCGAGGAGAGACTTATGAGTAAGGGCTTATATTTAAAAAACCGGCCCAGAGCGTGTCGGACACGCCCAAAATAGGGTTCCGTAGCCATTACGAAAAAAATAAGTAATATTTTTCTAAGGATTTCATATTATAAACGGAATCTTCCAAGTATAGGTATATTTTATACCTTACGCTGCTATTTACTCATAAACTACTAATAATTCTCAAGCAAACTTAGCCGTTATAGTTTTCCTTGGAAGTTTGATATACTGACTACCATCCTGAATTTTTTCAAATTTTTCCACCCACCGGTTTAGATTTTAGAGGGGGGGACGCTCGATTTTAATGAAAATTTGCACTTTAAAGTTGAATATTTCGCAAACAAATGACTGAATCGAAAAATCGTTTTAGCAAACCCCTAATGGTTTTAAAATACCTATCCAACGATACCCCACACTATATAAAAAAATCACCGCCACTTTTCGTCTATAAAGGGAGGTACCCTAAAAAAATTTGTTTTTGAATTTTTAATTGTACTGTTTTGTCGGCATAGTTTACCTATATATCCGTGCAAAATCACAGCTTTCTAGCATTGATAGTCCCTGAGCAAAGCCGCGGACGGACAGACAGACAGACCGACATGGCGAAACTATAAGGGTTCCGTTGTTGCCATTTTGGCTCCGGAACCCTAAAAGACCACTGAAAGAAGCTCCCAAATCACTGACAAGCAGTAATTCAAAAGAATAGATAAAAATTTGCTAATAACATAGTAAAACTAGCGACCCGCCCCGGCTTCGCACGGGTGCAATACTGATACTAAATATGATGGATGTTATTCAATAGAATCTGACAATTTTCTATACATTTAACACACCCTAACGTGGGCACGCTTGATTATATATGTCCCTGTTGTTGCAATTATCATCTAAAAGGAATCAAAAAAGAATAATAGTCGCATCACCAAGCCTTAGGCAGCCCGGTGTTCATATTAGTAGGCTGGAAGTGTCTACAGGATTGTCAGATTCTATTGAATTGGAGTATACATATAAACCTTCCTATTCAGTCACTCTATCTATTAAAAAAACCGCATCAAAATCCGTTGCGTAGTTTTAAAGAATTAAGCATACATAGGGATATAGGGACAGAGAAAGCGACTTTGTTTTATACTATGTAGTGATAGGACAAACTTTCATGATTCTCACCCATAGTCAAAATACCACAAACGGGACACACAAGTAATATTTACCTTTCCAAATGACCAAGTGCTGATACGAGTGCCAGTACTATTGGTGATCAAGTGCGGGTAGTTCGAAGAACTCGCGCTGCTAGGCAGACTTGACACCCTACACTTCAGTCTACTCGTGACCACGGCGACTGCAATGTTGCCGAAACGTCGAGGTAAATATTACTTGTGTGTGATAGCGTGATAAGTCCCGTCTGTGGTATTTTGACTAAAATAGGACAAGTATGCATACTTCGATCCTTTAGGAGACTCAACTGCCTACCCGTAGCCACTTAAGCAGTGACGCTAGCGACATCTATGCCGTAGCTTCATTGTTTTTTCTGGTGTCTATATTTCAGTTTGTATTTTCAATTTAGGTTTTACGGGATGACCATAAAAGTAAAAATTTGGAATTGAAATAAAAGATACAAACATATTCCAAAAAAACAATCTTAAGAGTTACTTATAGCAAATGATCGTTATGACAAACATTTCATTATGTATGACTCTTATATGTATGAATTCCAATGTAAATCCGAATAAACTAGACAAGCAAACAAAGCGTCATAAAATTAAAACCAAAGATCACAGCAGGTGATCGGATTCTTATAACTGAATATTCCTGTTAATATTTTCCAGGACGCTAAAAATGTATTCTAAACTTCGTTCTTTTCTTAGGCCGTCTGTCTTCTCCCCCCACCAACCCCAATCTGGACAGATTCAAGGTCGAGGAGTTGGAGATAGAGAACAAGAAGCTTCGTGAGCATCTGGAACGGTTAAGAGCATCAGGGGACAGTATTTTACTATCCAAGGAGGTTATAGGTTAGTGCTTGATTCTTTTGACACCGGCTTCCCATCAACCACCTTCAGGTGGATAGGTAAGGGAAAAATTTAAAAATGGTTCAAATTCTTTGACGACCGGATGGCTAAGTGGTTAGAGAACCTGACTACGAAGCTTGAGGTCCCGGGTTCGAATCCCGGCCGGGGCAGATATTTGTATGAATAATACGAATGTTTGTTCTCGGGTCTTGGATGTTTAATATGTATTTAAGTATTTATTTATCTATATTTCAGTATGTTTATCTTTTGCCTAGTGTCTATAGTACAAGCTTTGCTTAGTTTGGGACTAGGTCAATAGGTGTCAAGTGCCCCTTGATATTTATTTATTTTTTAATTTTAGACCAATTGGGCGTGATGCAGAAGGAGTTAGACAGACGACGCGATGAGTGCATACAACTGAAGAGTGTGCTGACTAACCACGTACGTAATTTTAGTTAATTTCAAATTTAATTAATCAAAACTTAAGATAAGAAATAAAAATAAGGAATAACGAGACTAAAATCTAAAAACAATACCCCTCCTCGTCGTGTCGTGTCGTGTAATAAAACTTAATTATCAACTAAACATTAATTTAAAAACTTAACACTAAGTTAAATCTGTATAGAATTTCCAATTTTGAAGACCTACGTATAAGGGCCAATCAACTTTTTTACCGACATTAATCTGTCCGCGACATTTTTCAAACCATTGCAGATTTTAGTAATGTAAATATGTTTTTACTGTAATTTAATAGAGCGTGTACATGAATACATGCCGTCCTACGTAAGTTCAACCTATTGAACCGTGAAATATCTTGTTGGACGTACGATTTTTTGGTAACGCCGGAGACAATTGTGGTAACGCAGGAGACGCCGAAAGTGTCGACAAAATAGTTGATTGGCCCATAAGACCGTATGTCAGAAAAAAATATGATTTTAACACGGTCACATAAAATACAAAATTACAAAATTATACAATGAAAACAAACGTCTGGTCGTTAGATTTCGTCACAACCGAAATTAAAACGCATAATAACATTGAAATCTCGTAATTCTTCAATAAACAGCCTTTGTTTTCTCATGTCGTGATTACGTCGAGTTTTGTGAGTAGTAACAAATAAATTTACTTAACTTTTTCAAGGAAATACTGTGATTTGAAATGAACGGTTTAATTTATTGTTATAGTTATATACCGTTGCTTTGCTCGTGTAAGTAAAATTTATACTGCCGTGTAAGAAAAAATATTTTTATGAACATTAAATAAAACTACTTTTCAAAATGTAGTAACTAAATTGCAAAATATACAATTAATTTATTACTTGGAGATTTAGGAAGGCGGCTTTTTATATGCATTCATATGTGTGTCACTGTCACACAAACGTTAAAACTCCTAAAGATTGTATATTTCACACGAAAACACAAGCCGAAACATGGATGCACAGAAAAACCAGAAAAACAGACCAGCGCTGGGAATCGAACCCAGGTCCTCAGCATTGCGTGCTGCATGCTATTCCCCTACACCACCGCTGGACATGCTGGACTGCTGTTGTGTTTTCGTATAAAATAAAGACTTTCACGGAATAACCGTAAAAGAAACAAAAAATTTGGAGTTGAAATAACAAATACAAAAAGACTCCGAATAGTGATCTTGATTCCAAACGATTGTGTAAAATACTATTAGACTTTGAAAGAATTCTAGTTTTCGTTTGTTGTTTCATTCACAACTGTCCAAACATAAGCATGAAACAATAGTGACGTAATCCTGTCCGTCCGTCACAGGGATTTATCTTAAACAAATAGGTTTATCATATGATTTGATAGTAAAATAAACATGACATATTTTTAGTGTACACACTTCTATTTAGCTATCGGACGTCTGTCCAAAATATGTGAATCTTTTTAGTTCCTATTGATTATCTATTTGGATCTCTAGATTTTTAAATCTGTGATTTTTACTTATCGATCGAGTTTATTGATTTTTGAAAAATATGGAAGTTGTTGAAGAAAATATAGTTGCAAAGAAACTGGTTAAAGTGCCACCTGCCAGAGAGTTGAAACTGTCGAAACTTTTCATATTGGATCTCCCGTTGGCCCGAAGTAATTTAATGCAAGGTTTCAAAAAGGTATTTTTAGATATTTTCTTAAACTAAGCTCAGTTTACACTTGCAAGAAAAACGGTGCAAGTTGTATTATAGATGTAGTGAAAAAAGTTTTTCCACAAGCCAAATTAAAATCGGTCATAGATATGCCAATGTCATAAAGACTTCGACATGGAAAGACTTTTCTCTTTAACTATACAAACAAAGTAAAGGGAACGAGTTTGAAGTTTCAATCTTCCGTGTCTAAACTGGACTTATACCCGTATTTATAAACGAGTCATTACTTGTTGCTAAGTAAATGCTTAAGTAAAGAAAATGGTGACTATGACTTGGCTAAGAAATCTAACATTTGACAGTTCAATTTTCAAGCAAAAGGTCAACTAAGGATAAAAATCGTTACTTGAGTAATTACTTTTACTCATGTAATGGCCTTTACTTCTCTATAAATACGGGTGTTAATATTGCAAGTTACCAAATAAAATGACGTGATAAAAGCGTCTAAATGCATGGAAAACTAATTTTCACAATAATTGAGCGTGATACGAAACTAGAAAATAATATGGATGACGTAAAAATCCTCAATATCTGTTGTAAAATAAAAAAGATATGCGGAAATAAAGTTTGCATTTCATCTCTTGCTAGGAAAATCACGCTATAGTACACGCCGGCTCTCTATTTAATAAATTGATAATTTGAAACGTCCATATTCTTCAATTTTTAAGTAACTTAAAAATATAGTCCACAACCCGTTTCGTCGAGCAATTAAACTTTTACTCGTATATATTTGAACAAATAAAATAATCCGTGCATAATTATGACAACTGAAAAATTCACACACACATTCAAATAAAATCTGAAATATTACTACCAGATTTCCTTTTTTTTAATTCTTCATTAGGTCGTTCCAAGAATGCATTGAAAAAATTCACTTTGTATGCCTAGGATAGCACGGATTTAAACACACATGTTCAACGATTCTCTAAGTTTTTATGGTACTCGTATGGTACGGTATCCGGCTCGAAGGACCATTTATATGGACGCTGGTTCGCACTGATTCTAGTGTTAAATTTAAGGGAAAACTTGGAGAGATAAAAATAGCAGAAAAGGAATGTATACTGTGAAAAAAAAACGAACGGAAAAAGACATTGGATTTTACGTACATACTACCAATACAATAGCATAACTCCAGTTGGTGTTGCGAACAGTTACCTAAAAACTAATTCTGGGATTATTAAGCACATTATTTCCTTTTTTTCCAAAACAGAAAAAATCCGGAAATACGGAATGGTTCCAAACATTGAAAAATGTCGTAAGTCCAAATACAACAAGACTTTACAAGACGACCGCTTTTCATGTATCTAATACAAATGTAGTGAAAAATCCGGCCCCATCGTGAAAATTCGGAATACACGAATACTTCCGAATGCTGCTGACGTGTCTACGAACTATTGTATTAATAAGTGACTTGTTTGTGGGCGTTTAAAAAAAAATGTACCCACGTTTTTTTGAAATTTTGGAAAAAATATGGTTTCCTACTCA
This sequence comes from Choristoneura rosaceana, assembly GCA_037349165.1. Lineage (NCBI taxonomy): Eukaryota > Metazoa > Arthropoda > Insecta > Lepidoptera > Tortricidae > Choristoneura > Choristoneura rosaceana. Next base: position 7,218,382 of record JAZBNJ010000046.1, on the reverse strand, counting down.
GAATCAAGAGCACAATCGATTTCGATTGTTTAAAAAAATGTCCCCATTTTTTCATAAATATTTTTATAACTCAGTTTTGTCACGCCCATACTAAGTGTATGAAAAAAAAAAACGTCGCAAAACTGTCATTTTTTTTAACTATTGGAATCGGATTGTGCTCTTGATTCTGAGTAGGAAAAACCATTATTTTTCCAAAATTAAAAAAAAAGAAAGTGTACACTTTTTTTTAAAACGCCCTTGTATTAAATAATAAGTTTCTGGTAAAACAATAATTTTGAATACAAGCTTTTTTTGCTGACTACTCGCATTGTCACCCAAACTACATTTGCATACCAAATTTCAAGTCGATGCCATTAACCATTGAAGAGTTCCGTCCTGCGGAGACGATCCTGGCCGAACTAACAGGATGTCACTACCAGATTATTGTATTGTCACGCAATTTACATAAGTATACCAAATTTCAAGTCAATCCGACTACTGGAAAATATAATTGCCAGCTGTTTGATTTAAAAAAAAATGCATAATGATCTTTATTGGTTTACACTATTATTAATCTTCTCTCTCTTTCACGCTGTGTGGATGGTTACTGAGGGTGACTGAAGTAGCATGACGAACACTTCCGCGATAATACGATGCGGCAGGGTTATTCACTACATTTGTACTTTATTAACAGTACTTGCAATTTTGTATTAGTATTCAGAGCTCAGAATTTTCGCGGCATTTTTTATCTGTCATAGTGACTTCTAGTTTATCGATTTCCGATATTCAATCCATATATCGATAAACAAAGATTAAAAGTAGAGGTTAACAATAGGCAGTTTTATTGTTAAAGAGCGATTTTAATTACCTTTTGAAAAATCTAAATTGTGAAATAGACATAAATATGCATTATGCAATGAAAACAATGAATAGTTAATAAATTCTAATTTTATAATTCAAGTTCATATTCTACACAGATAAAGATTACACTAGATAACGCAAACACCTCAATCTGTATGAAAACCAACCGTGTCTCTTTTTATATCTACTGTGCCGTCTCAAGAGCGAATTAGCGATGTGAATTGAATTGAAGCGGCGCATTTGAATCGATTTTGCGCGGACATCGGGATGTCCGCGCAAAATCGATTCAAATGCGCCGCTCGCCCGCGCCGTGGGGCTCGAGTCAGTCACTGGTTATGATTAGTCAGTTAGCGGCCAGTCTTTGTATAGGGCCAACCCTGACGTTTGGTCGGGGTTCGGACACGCGAAGTAGATGCATTTGCGTAATCTAGTGTAATCTGTATCTGTAATATTCAGTCTGTTTTAGTGCAAATAAGTGTTCCATTAGTGAGTGTCTTTATAAAAGATATTACGATTATTATTAAGTCATTATCGATACGAGTATCATTTCTTATGGCCACTTGCTGGAAACACATAAATCTCGAGTTAGCGTTAAGCTTAGTTTAGTAGTGTCAAAATTTATGGAACTGTCAAGCTTAAGCCATGCTTAACAACTAAATCTAGATTTATTTTTGCCTGCAAATGGGTCTTCAGGTAGAGTCGATACGTGAGAAGTCACTATGACAGAACAAAAATGCCGCGATAATTCCGGGCTCTTGAGTATTACCAAATCGTGTTGCTAACCGTTCTGAATTTGTTGTTTATGCTAAATAATGACTACAAAGTCTTTTTCTTTTGCGTTATTCAACGGCCAGAAACACGACATTTTTCCTATAGTAATAGAAAAGTAAAATCGGAAGTACTGTCCTTTCGTATTGATTGTATAATGCATGAATTATCGATTTTTTCTACCACTAATTTGATGTGAGTTTAGTTATAAAGTTATATTGTTGTGTATTTTTTAGAGACTGTATCACCACTCTCTTATAAGTTTCTGATATTTCTGACATGTGAAACAAACAGAGTCTGTCTCACTCACCGTGTTTTTCTTGATTCTCGTTAACTTTGGCAGATAAGTCATCGATAAAATTACTTGGTACTTATTTAATTTTTTTTAAATGAAAAAAACATACGACAGCGTCTTTACAGTCATTCTTACTTGACAAGTGGCATTGACGTAACAATTAAGAGACAAAATAAAACATTTATAGCCAGGTTTTGCTAAATAGTTATAATGTAGTGTGAACACTTTAATTCTTATTATCTTAATTCTCGATTAAAAGTTAAGCCACTTGTGTTTTGGATAAATTAAGCTCAACGGAAATGAAAAAATAACACTTAAAGTATCCGTAACTTATCAGAGAGTGGTGATAAAAGCCTTTATTTTACTAATTTGTTTTTTTTTTTTCAATTTACGCATTCCGTTGCGACCATTGCATGGTATTTATTTTTTATTAATCCTTTTTTCATGTCTTTGTCATGTTCATGTATAGTCAGCATCAAAAGTAGCCCTTCTTACTCTGCCGCATTAACACATTAGGGGTGACGACTGGTTTAAAAATATATCATTCTATTTAGTCCGACAGTTAGATCATGGAAAAATATGACACGTATTTTTTGGTTTATCTATGTATTAAAAATCGACAAAGGTGTAGATCATCAAACTTCCGGAGTGGGGGCTTTTGACGTCACTATAAGGTAAAAATCCTACCGTATAGTGACGTCACTCGAAACTTCTAAGCACTGTATTATCATCATTTTTTGCTTGTCAAACAAAAGAAAAAATATGTGCGCAATATTCTTAAATTATCCACCTGACGGACTAAACAGTTTTTTAGTCGTCTAGCCTATTAATTTCGCTATGTTTTCTTTGGCAAATGTGTGGGATGTCAACATGTTATTTGTAGCTCAAAGGTTCCTCGATTCGCTATTCATTTGCCTCGATTATAATTGGCTGTAAAACGACACAGTACAAAAGTCTGCTACTTTTGATGCTGACCCTATCTATACTATTCGGCTATGTAAGACTTTAAAGTTAAGACTATCCCTTGACAAGTTTGTACGTGAAACTCTGTAGAATCCTGTCGCGGCGAGCCTATACTGCCTTCATTAAGGTTTTTTAAAAAGTAGCATTAATTAAAAAAAAAAGTGTTTTCTTACGTGTTACGTTAAGACAGTCCGTTCGGTTACGGATTGTTCCATAGTCCAAAATTAATAGAATAATTATAGAAAAAAGAACAGTCTCCAAAAAGCTAATATCCGTATCCGTAACCGAAACTATCGGATAATCCGAAATAATTTAATATCCGTAACCGTAACCGAAACCGGTATTATTTTTGACATATATCCGTATCCATATCCAGATCTGAAATTGTATATCCTTAACATCCCTGATAGATACATTTCCAAGAATCTATATAGTCTTACATAGCCGGTCCATCTACATCCCTTCGTCATTCTAATCTGACCTTTATTGCTATAGACGGTGAACCTAAAGTCGCTTACATCGTCCAGCTACGGCTCCGATGTTGATATCGTCAACGAAGACGGCGAATTGGCGACGGCTTATGAAACACAGAAGGGTATTAACAGGTAAGAGTAGCTACAGAATACAGTGTTTTAGGGTTCCATACTGCCGTGCTCGAACTAAAAGACGGCTAAGTGACATTTTGGCCAAAATTGACTTTTTAATACAGATCGAAAGAGAAAAAAAAAGCCGCATCGATGAGTCTAAGCCATCTCAATTTTGGCCAAATGTCACTTAGCCGTCTTTTAGTTCGAGCACGGCAGCATACCCAAAGGGCTCCATACCCAAAGGGTTCCAACGGAACCCTATGACTGGGACTCCGCTATCTGTTTGTCCGTCCGTCTGTCACAGGGCAGGGCTTTATCTCTTGAGCCGTAATAGCTAGACTAGACGAACCTTTTGCAATTCGTCATATGGGCTTGAACTTAAAAATCTATTCAATACTAGCTTATGCCCGCGACTTCGTCTGCGTGGTAGGTTATCGCACGGTGGCGCCCGCTACCGGAATAAAAGGTATCCTATGTTGATCCTTGGAGTTCAAATCAAACTACCTATATTTCATCAAAATCGGTTCAGTGGTTTTGATATGAAAGCGTAACAGACAGACAGACAGAGCTACTTTCGCATTTATAATATTATAGTAGGGATTTTAAAATCTTTCCGTGCGGCCGACTTGCCGGTTTAGTCCACGGTTTGCACGCCTACGATATTAACAGCGGGAAAACGCTGCTACGCGCTACGAACTACTCGCTACGAGCCACTGCTGTAGTCTTTCGTCGCAACTTTAGTGTAAAATTAGGGCTTATAGATTTAGAGCTGGGCACGTAGGGCTAGAAACTTGGCTCTACAAGAAATCTGATTACTTTTTTACAGTGCGAGCTACATGGTCTCGTCTTGGCAACATTTAACATAAAATGCTTTTGTGGGATACGGAACCTTTCATGTAAGAGTCCAACTCTCACTTGACCGTTTTATTTTTATTCTCGGCTTCCGACGCTGCGCCAGCTTTTTCTGTGGTTCCTTGATGGTGTGACGGTGCTCTCCAATTCAATAGAATCTGACAATCCTGTAGACACTTCCAGCCTACTAATATGAACACCGGACTGCCTAAGGCTTTGTGATGTGACTGTTATTCTTTTTTGATTCCTTTTAGATGATAATTGCAACAACAGGGACATATATAATCAACCGTGCCCACGTTAGGGTGTGTTAAATGTGTAGAAAATTGTCAGATTCTATTTAATTGTATTTTAACTACCACATGTATTACAGACAATTGCAAGAAGAACTGTTGGCCGAGAAGAAATTCTATTCCGAGCATATTTCCAAGACGAAGACAGAAATAGACCGGCTGAGGGAGGAAAACGAGAAATACCAGAAGTAAGTTCAGTACAGTCCAAGTACATTCGAGTGTAAAAATAACACTTCAAGAACAGGAAAGAAAGTTATGGTACAAAATTTAATGAAGTTTATTCCAAACAAGCCTATGCACAGATATAGATCACACTAGATAACGGAAACACCTCTTCTTCTCTTTTAAAATGTGGCTTCTGTCCTAATTAATAAGACAATTTCGCCAGTGTCAAAGTATTCTCTTTAGAGAAGCAACGTTGTACGGTGATTGTAGTTTTTGTAACTTGATAGTAAAATTCCAGAAACCACGTGGAGACAACTTGCGCATTAAAAACTGTCAGACACGAGAGCAATATTGAATTTTGTGATCACTGTTCACTGTTAAGGTTAATCGCCTCATAAAACACTATCAAAATTACACTTCAACTAGCCAAAGAAAAAGAAATAGCAAAATTAAATATTGTCTACATCCGCCATGTTCAAATGCCACAAATCGAGTCCGGAAACACCTCAATCTGTATGAAAACCAACTGTGTCACTTTTTTACATCTACTGTGACGTCTTAAGAGCGAATTAGCGATGTGAATTCCCGCCCGCGCCGTGGGGCTCGAGTCAGCCACTAGTCATGATTAGTCAGTTAGCGTAGCATTTGCGCAATCTAGTATAATCTGTATCTGTGACCGGGTTTGAAAGGTCTATTGAATTTTTTGAATTGAATTACTTTATAAAATGTTTTTAGGATCCTAAGCGGTGAATTGAGCCAGGAACCGAAGAACAAACAGCAAGAGTTCGCACAAAACGAGATCATAAGGCTCGCCGCTGAAAGTCTAGCTTTACAGGTAAAGTATGAAATAAAATTATAAAAAAATTAAAAAAAGGTATTTACATACATATAAATCATTCAAAGGATACTCATTGCCGTAGCAGTGCTGGCAGGCTTAGGCATTCTAATCTGCAACTCACAACTGCATCGATACAAGGAGGGAGGAGGGGGGGTACTACGAAACGTTTTTTTTTTGCTGTGTTTTTGTTTGAAGTGTATAAAAAATAATTTTATCTGTTTTAGTTGATTTATAACATTAGTTTAACACCTATATGGGTATTATGTTACTGGTACAATAAGTCAGTAATGCAATGCAGGTAATTTGTCGTCGGTTTCTGAACCCATCTTAGAGTACTTATAATAATACTAGCTTTTGCCCGCGGCTCCGCCCGCGTGGTATATGGTATTTCTTCTGAATGAAAGTAGCCTATGTCACTTTCTGGCCCATAAACCTATGCCAAAAATCACGTCGATCCGTCGTTCCGTTACGGCGTGAAAGACGGACAAATACAAACACACAAAGATACACACTTACGCATTTATAATATTAGTATACTAGCTTTTGCCCGCGGCTCCGCCCACGTGGTATTCGGTTATCGTGCGCTGGTTCCTCGGAAACTGTGCATTTCTCCGGGATAAAAAGTAGCCTATGTCACTCGAGTCCCTAAACTACCTCTATGCCAAAAATCACGTCGATCTGTCGCTCCGTTATGGCGTGAAAGACGGACAAACACAAACATACAAACACACGAATATATGTACAAACACACTTTCGCATTTATAATATTAGTATGGATAGTATGGATGGATGTGTGTAGATATAATAACGTGTGCAATTGCATGTAATTAGGCCTCAAAACACTCATGCGATCCTTTGCTAAAAACTCTGCTTCGCCTTGTTTCATAAAACCACACTCGTGTTTTAAAGACCTTTATTACGTAACAGTAGCATAAACTACTATTGAAACATTCTCGGTGTTCACTCATATCTTATTGTATTATTTGATTTTGTACAGGAGCGCGTCGACAAACTGTCAGAGAGCTGTCGCCGCTACAAGAACCAGATACGTCTCCTCGTGACGCGCCTGCGCGAAGCCGGAGTCAATGACGTCAGCGATATACTCGACGGTAGCGGTACGGACACTGCCTTAACGTGTTAGGGCCTAAAACTGAACGAATCACTTCACTTTCCATTATGGGGAATGTTTGAAACTTTTTATATCAATAGGAATAAGAGCATAAAATGAGCCATTTTACCCGAGACTTTCAAGCCACCCGAGCCGGTACGGCGAGCGTGAAAAGACGCGTCGAGGGCAAAATGCGTTTTATGCTCGAGTTTTATTCTACTTTTTACTTTGATTGCGTTTAAATATCTCGAAATGAAACACACCAGTTATTATTGTAAAATATTTTTCTTTGAAATTAAAGAAATGCATGTATGTATTTGTTACGCTCATGTTTCAGACGTCGTGGTGCCACAGAACGCTCCTCTCGCTCCTGAGATAGCGCCAGTCACGCGCAAGAAAGAGAGGGAGTATCTCGGCATGTTCGAATACAAAGTGCAAGACGAGGGGACCATCATAAAGAAACTTATACTGGGTAAGTATAACGTTAAACTTTGGTATGCGTAATGTAATGTGTACCTAAGAATTTCCTGATTAGAGTCGAATTTTCTTCGGATTCGTCACGGCCCCGGACACATCAAAATGTGGCACATATTTCGACAGCTCTTTCGAAAAGATAGTATGGTTTCTCAATAACTTTTTGATTAAGTGAAGATTTCCGGAAATAATCGCTCCCAAAGAAGCAAAAGTTGTGTCCCTCCCCCCCCTCTACCTTCTAAACCGTTTGTCCAAAAATACGCAAAAAATATGGAAAGGTAACGCTTAATAAATACTTTCAACGAAAATTGGTTTCAACATGATCGGATATACCGTTTTTGAATTATTGCCGAAAAACTGCGCTTCTCAACAAAAGGACGTAAGTGCCGTGAAGATACGCTCTTTTTCTGGTAATAGATTTTAAGACTGTAGTAAGTGTTTTAATTGTGTTATAACGCACATAATATTACTTGATCTTTTTCGTAATGGCTACGGAACCCTATTTTGGGCGTGTCCGACACGCTCTTGGCCGGTTTTTTTAAGTTCGCTAACCTATACCCATTTTCCAACAGACCTGAAGCCCAGAACAGCCATGTCCCTGTTACCCGGTCTTCCGGCCTACATCTTATTCATGATGCTTCGACACATGGACCACGTGGACGACGAACCTAAGATGCATCAGCTGATGAAGGCATTCAGGAACGGCGTGAAGAAGGTGTTGAAGAAGAGGGCTGATAGTGTGGAGTATAACGCGCTTTGGCTTGCAAACATGCTCAGGTGAGATCACAGATAAAGAATACACTAGATTCATCATTTCAGCCGAAAGACGTCCACTGATGGACGTAGGCCTCCCCCAAGGCTCTCCACTTAGACCGGTCTTGTGCTTTTCGCATCCACCGCGATCCCGCGATCTTAGCCAGGTCGTCGCTCCATCTTGCTCCGAAGAATTGCGAAACCGAAGTGGCAGTGGGCGGGGCACATTGCATGCAGGACTGATGGCCGATGGGGTCAGAAGGTTCTCGAATGGCGTCCGCGGACCGGGAGACGAGCTGTCGGTAGGCCTCCAACACTAGATTACTTAAATAATAATAATAAATTCATTTATTTCGGGCAACTTGGCCCATACAATAAATACCTTACAGACTAAGATTCAAATAAACAAAGCTCCATAAAAGAATATGTTAATACGACTAATGATTTTTGGAAGAGTGGTGGAAAATTGTAGATTGCAAAAAATATATAAGTGACTTTTGCCCGTGCCGCGGCACCCACGCCTAGATGGGCCAACACAGATATAAATTACACTAGATAACGCAAACACCTCTATCTGTATGAAAACCAACCGTGTCACTTTTTTATATCCACTGTGACGTTTCAAGAGCGAATTAGCGATGTGAATTACCCGATGTCCGCGCAAAATTGATTCAAATGCGCCGCCCGTGGGGCTCGAGTCAGTCACTAGTCATGATTAGTCAGTTAGCGGTCAGTCTTTGTATGGAGCCTACCCCGACGTTTGGTCGGATTTCGGATTCGCGAAGTAGATGCATTTGCAATATGTACAATAAAGTGATACAATCCAACACACTTGCAGATTGTTGAACAACCTCCGCCAGTACAGTGGGGACGCGATCTACCAAAAGGAGAACACTCCGCGACAGAATCAGCAATGCCTCCGCATATTTGACTTGTCGGAGTACCGGCAGCTGCTGAGCGACACCGCTGTCTGGATATACCAAGGTCAGTGCCATTATCATTGTCATTAACATGATCATTTTCACAGAAAAACATTGCACAGAAAAACCAGAAAAATAAGACCAACACTCTGCCGTCCTAGAACTAAAAGACGGCTAAGTGATATTTGGCCAAAATTGAGATGGCTTAGACTCATCGATGCAACTTTTTTTTCTCTTTCGATCTGTATCAAAAAGTCAATTTTGGCCAAAATGTCACTTACCCGTCTTTTAGTTCTAGGACGGCAGCACTGGGAATCGAACCCAGGTCCTCGGTATTCCGTGCCGCGTGCTATACCGCTACACCACTGATAAACTGCAAAGATTCCAAAAAACCAATCTTAATTTGATTGCTTAATAGCGACATCTCTTGGGTGAGCGGTTAGTTCCGATGGAGTGCTGAAGGCTTCTCGTTGAGAGCTAGACAGTATAGATGGCGCTAGGTCACTGCTTAAGTGACGATATATGAAACAAAAACAGACTGAGATATGGGATGCATAGGGAAATTCGTGTCTGTGCCGTATTTTTCTGGTTTTTCTGTACATCTATGTTCCAGTTTGTATTTTCAGTTTAGGTTTCACGTGATGACCGTAAAAGTAAAATTTGGAATTGAAATAAAAAATACAAAAAGATTCCAAAAAACCAATCTTAATGATCATTTTCATTATTATCCCTATCGCCTTTATCATATTCTTCTTCAACTTCATCATAATCTACTAAAAGATCAGCTCCAATATCATTTTTAGGGTTCCGTACCCAAAGGGTGCCAACGGGACCCTATTACTGAGACTCCGCTGTCTGTCTATCTGTCCGTCTGTCACGGGGCTCTATCTCTTGAGCCGTAATAGCTAGGCACTTGAAATTTTCACAGATTATGTATTACAGTGGCCGCTACAACAACAAATACTAAAAATAAAATAAAGTCAAAAATTAAGGGGGGTCTTCATACAAGAAACGTGTTTCATTCAGCGGTTTTTGGTTGCTAGGCTGCTAAGATTCGGCCGTCAGTTGCAACGCGAGTGACCCTATGTTGTTTTTAATGTTTAACTACTTATTAATTTGTGATTTTATTAGCGCTATTTTATAAAACCTTCGATAGTATAATAATTATCTCTAAGGCCGTGGTTTATTTTTGTGTGCAGCATTAAGACTAAATAACAATTTATGATCCACAAACCTCCGACACACACTACTCACACTTCACAAAATCCGACTTCAATAAAGCACTCACAGCAACTATGTTTAATGTTTTTTACACTAAAAAATGTCCGTTGTAATTTATACTAAGTAACAATATTTATTTACAAGGTCAAAATTTAAAATCAGGTTATGATTAATTCACTAATAATAATAAGTACGCGCCGTGCGTCGGCCGAAATTACCGCGCTAATATTTTTTTTAAATTGTACATTTTTTTCTGGCGCGAGCATGGCATAAGTCTGAAGCGCTATTCAGCCTACTACAGGGCGACAGCCAAAGAGGATGAGAATTTAAAATTATCATTTATTCAAAATACTTGCACCTAGTCCTAGTGCTTACATTTTGGTGACATGTTTTTATTAACTAGTAATGTAACTAGTTGTTTGTTGGGGTGGAATTAATATTTCAACTTAAATTTGAAGTGGCTATCTTCAACCGATTTAGCTGAAATTTTTGCGTGCATGTTTTTTTTTATTCGACTGGAAGGCAAACGAGCAAGTGGGTCTCCTGGTGGTAAGAGATCACCACCGCCCATAAACATCTGCAACATCAGGGGTATTGCAGATGCGTTGCCAACCTAGAGGCCTAAGTTGGAATACCTCAAGTTCCAGTAATTTCACCGGCTGTCTTACTCTGCCGAAACACAACAGTGCAAGCACTGCTGCTTCACGGCAGGATTAGCGAGCAAGATGGTGGTAGCAATCCGGGCGGACCTTGCACAAGGTCCTACCACCTGCAGGATGACATGTGTATAAATCCGATGGCAATGCAATATTATTATGACGTAGAGCTGATCTGATGATGAAATTAGACGTTGGCCATAGGAACTCTGTAATAAAACGACACGACCGCATCGTACGGAACCCTACATGCGCGAGTCGTTCGGACTCGCACTTGACCGATTTTTATTATTATCATTTTCATAGACACCGACGTCATCATCATGATCATATGCTTTTTCAACTTCATCAACTACTTTATTATTATCATCAACTACTCAATCATTAAAATAACAGTAACTAACCTTAACTACTTGGCTATCCTCTATTTGTCTTTATTCTGGTCCGCCAAGTTTCTTGCTTTACGTTCTTCTTGGCAATGATGGTCTTTCCGAAAGCGCTAGTATTTTAAAAAGTGACATGTAAGTGGCATGTACTCTTATGTGTATGGCTTCTAGGGGCGGCATTTTTAAGCTCATGAATTAGGATAATATTCGAAAAAATATTTTTAATTTTGATTGTAATTTTGATGTATTTTATATTGATTTTAATTTTTAATTTTGATAATATTTTTATTTCTCTGTGTTACTAACCCTTTTAAATAAGATTACATGTAACTAATTACCTATGATTTGAGTGACAATACAAGTACAGTTAACAAAAAGTACAGCCAGCAAAAAAAGCTTGTATTAAAAACGATTTTTACCAGACATTTATTTTGTTCGTCAGGCGTAATCAACTTACTGGAGCGCCAGGTTGAGCGTCTGATCGTCGGCGCCATCTTGGAATACGAGGAGATCAGCGGTCTGTCGGGCCCGGCGCGCGCGCCGCCGTCCCCGCCGGGCGCCGGGCCCGCGCGGCTCAAGCAACAGCTCGCGCAGGCGCACGCCACGTTGCGCGCCCATCATAACAGCGCGCCGCTCACCGTCAGCATATTTAAACAGGTAATAGTCATCAACAGCCGTCGGGCCTCTTCAGCCCGCAGCTTAGTAACTGTCATTATCATTAGTGGCCGTCGGGCCTCTTCAGCCCTCAGTTTAGTAACTGTCATTATCATTAGTGACCGTCGGGCCTCTTCAGCTCTCAAGCAGCTTAGTAACTGTCATTATCATTAGTGGCCGTCGGGCCTCTTCAGCTCTCAAGCAGCTTAGTAACTGTCATTATCATTAGTGGCCATTGGGCCTCTTCAGCCCTCAAGCAGCTTAATAACTGTCATTATCATTAGTGGCTGTCGGGCCTCTTCAGCTCTCAAGCAGCTTAGGAACTGGCATTATTATTTGTGGCTGTGAGGCCTCCCCAGCCCAATAAGTAACTGTCATCATCATCAGCAGCAGCCATCGGGCCTCTTCAGTCCTCAAGCCGCTAAGTACCTAACTGTCGTCATTAGCGGCCATAGCTAGCCGTCATCATCGTCTGGCCGTCGGGCCTACCTCCCTTATAGCAGCTAAGTAACTGTCATCGTCATCAGTGGCGATCGGGCCACCCCATCGCTTCCAGCAGCTAAATCGGCGCTAAGGCAGCTATTTTACTTGATCAGCGGCCGTTAGGTCTACCCCCAGCCCCTTCCCACAGGTAGGTAACTAACATCATTATCATCATATCGGCCCGATAAGCAACTGTCATCACCGTCAGCGGCCATTGGGCCTACATCCCTTTAAGTAACTAGGTAACTATCATCATAGGCAGCTAATTTATTGTCTACTGGCTACACCACTTCGATCAGCTAGTTAACTAACATCGTTATCATCATATCGGCCCGATAAGCAACTGTTATCACTGTCAGTGGCCATCGGGCCTACATCCCTTCAAGTAACTATTTAACTGTCATCATAGGCAGCTAATTTATTGTCTACTGGGTCTACACCTCTTCGACCAGCTAGGTAATTAACATCATGATCATTATATCGGCCCGATAAGCAACTGTCATCACTGTCAGCGGCCATCGGGCCTACATTCCTTTAAGTAACTGTGTAATAGCAGTTACTTGAGCCATCAATGGCCACTGAGCCACATTAGAAAAATCCAATCAATAAAACTAGTACCACTTCAAGAAGCTTGATAGATTCATATTCATATTCATATTCATTTATTCATTTATTCAATGAACTAAAAGAATTTCCTTGCTCACCCGCGACCTAACGATAGCTAAGCTTATGCAAAATATACGTGTTCATGCAGTTCCTCCACTTCCACACTGTAAGAACACACACATTACACAAACCCATCTATCACCACCACCACATCACACTGACGCGTTTCAAACTCAACCAAAGCTCATCTTCAAAGGTGTGATAGATGGGTTTGTGTAATTTGTATGTGTTCTTACAGTGTGGAGGTGGAGGAACTGCATGAACACGCACATTTTGCATAAGCTTAGCTATCGCAAGGTCGCGGGTGAGCAAGGAAATTCTTTTAGTTCATTGATATGGACCTCCGCAAAGTAACGCCTGATTGAATAAATTATTCAATCGATCCATTAATAATTTCAGTTGTTCTACTACATCTGCGCGTACAGTCTGAACCAGCTGCTGTTACGCAAGGACCTGTGCTGCTGGGCCAAGGGGCTCCAGATCCGGTACAACATCAGCCACCTCGAGACCTGGATCAAGGAACAGCTCGCCGAGTATGGACAGAAGAGCGTGAGTATACAAGATAGGATTCAATAGACTGTATTTGTGACCTTGACCTCTTGAAGCCGCCTTGTATTTGTGACCTTAATTGGAGGTGGTAGTTGCAGTTGCAGAAAGTAGTTGCATGAGATTTTAAACTAAACTACACAACCATGTAATAAGTATTCATACAGACATTATGAGACAAGATACGTGTTTAATATTTTTACTCTTGACAGAATCAACAAATCTTAGGTCTCTTGTTGCTAAGAAACAACAAACTTCAATAACCTTGACCTTTCGAGGGATTGTATTTGTGACCTTGACCTTTTTGAATTATCTTGTATTTGTGGCTTTAACGTTTTAAGACATCTTTTATTGTAATCTAACCCTTTTTAGACACATCTTACATGTGCGACCTTAATCTTTTGATTACCTGTATGTGTTACCTTGACCTTTGGAGACATCTTGTAGTAGTGACCGTGACCTTTTCATGCGCCCTATATTTTTGACCTTGACTTTTTAGAACATTTTATTTGTGACCTTTTGAGTCATCTTGTGCTTGAGTCCTAGAACTTTTGAAACGCCTTGTATACTGAATCGTTGAACTTTTGAAAAGCCTTGTATTTGTGACCTTGACCTTTTGAATTATCTTGTATTTGTGGCTTTAACCTTTTGAGTCATCTTGTATTGTAATCTTACCCTTTTTAGACACATCTTACATTTGCGACCTTAATCTTTTCATTACCTGTATTTGTGACCTTGACCTTTGGAGACATCTTGTTTTTGTGACCATGACCTTTTCATGCGCCCTATATTTTTGACCTTGACCTTTTAGAACATGGTTGTGACTGACCTTTTGAGTCATCTTGTGTGAGTCCTTGAACTGTTGAGACGCCTTGTATAATGAGTCCTTGAACTTTTGAAACGCCTTGTATTTGTGACCTTGATCTTTTAGAAGTCTTGTAGTTGTGACCATGACCTTTCTTTAACCATATTTGCTTGAAAAATCTATATTGAACTTTGTATTCCAGGTTGAAGAGATTCTGAGCGTGCTCAAACCGATCACGCAAGCAGTGCAGCTGTTACAGGCCAGGAAGTCTATGGCGGATGTACAGAGCACAGTCGATATGTGCTCCAATCTCACTGCCATGCAAGTCTGCAAGGTAAGTCAGAGTTTAGTCAAAATCGAGTCAAAACCAAGTCAATGTTGAGTCAAATTCGAGTTGTAAGCTGAATGAAAGTCAGGTTAGAGATAAATAAAGAAAATCTGTGTGCGTATGTGTGAAGGACGGGGAGGGATGAGCGTCTAAATAGAAGAATGCATTTTTTTAATATTTTTTTTACACATTTTATAAATTTGTCTTGTTTGTTTGAAAAATATGTCTTAAGGCTTCAGTTACCATTTTCATTTATTTTATATTGATTCAACCTTATTTATTAGATTTTAAATTCTAATTTATATTAATAAATTGGGCAACTTTGTGCCTGGTGTGATGCGGGGCGGTTTGTTTCACTGACTGTTTTTTGTATTGCTGTGAAATTATTTGTCCAACACATAATTCTTCTGTATTTATATTAATTCAACATATTACCTCTTCAACTCCCAGATCCTTAACATGTACACTCCGGCCGAGGAATACGAGGTCAAAGTAACAAGGGAATTCATCCACGAGATACAGAAGAAGATGCAAGAGAAAGCTGCCCCCAACGCCGACAAAGAACCGGTCAGTATTTATCATTAACTACATTGAAAAAAAAAATTGGAACATAGAACCTCCTTTTTGAAGTCGGTTAAAAATAGGGATCTTGACACCACCAATCAACTGACGTACTTTTTATGAGCTGTCAAAACACAATTCTCCCATAGATTTTCAATGGCAATAGCGACTCTTAATAGTGGCTCTTATTATCTTGTGTTCTGTTATTTTCATGTGTTTTTATGTGAATAAAAATATTTCTATTCTATTCTATTCTATTCTAAAATAAAGAGTTTTACAATACAATACTTATGACGTCATTATCCACCAACTCAATCAACTAACTATTTATTTGTTTTAATGCAACAAAAAAATCTAATTTTACAGTAAATCGAAAATTAATCTGGTTTTCAGGGCTAAAATAAAGCGTTTTATTACTGGAGTTGTGCCTTCGAATTATTTTTTAATGGTGTAAACATCCCTATTGACATTCTTAATATTTTAGTTTATAGAACGAAATAAAGTATATAAGTAGACCCTTTAATGACCTAACTTTCATCTCTGTTGCTTTTTGGTCCATTTTGACGCATGGGCCTTATTATAGTTTCTATAAATACAATTAACTTATAAAACCATTTCTTGTTCCCAGCAAAACCTCCTAATGGATTCCAAGATGATATTCTCCGTGCAATTCCCCTTCGATCCTTCACCCATTCGCCTAGAAGACATCGAGCTGCCAGAAGTCCTCGGATTGGAGGGACTGCTCACCAAAATATAAGGCCCGTGAGGTTAACAAGGCCTGACATTATAAATAAAGCCCATAAGTTCTATAAGGGCTGAAATTATAAGGCCCATTAGGTTTATAAGGCCTGCAATTATAAAATAAGGCCCATATGGTTTATAAGGCCAGAAATCTTTAAAAAACATTGTTTGAGCTAGAGCTGCTATTAAGTGTGTTGTAACATTAAAGCCTGCTTTTCAAGGCGCATTATAAAATATTTATACTGCACGGAAATGATGAAAAACTAAATCAAAAATCAGACCGGCTGTCCGATTACGAAAATGTAGTTGTTACGCTACTACTATAAGAAGAGCTCAAGAGTGAGCTATTTTGAGAAGCATAACATTGATATACCTTAAATTTGTAGTAAATTTAAAAGCTTAGTACTAATTTTGCAATGTGTTGTCGGTTTAGTTTAATCACAACGAGTAAAGTTTTATTTCGTTTTAATATTTATGATCAGGGTGTATCCATAATAATATCGACACAACAGTAATGACAAGGAGCTTACCTTTCCCGAGCTCTGGCTATAAGGCCCAATAGATTTTTTTTTATAAAATAAATACCTAATTTCTAGTAACAATCAAATTCACTGCCATAGTCATTCACACTGCTATTTTCCTTATAAACCAGTAGGTGATTATTAAAAAAATATTTATGAGTAAAAGTACAGGTCACGATTGTTTATCATGATTAAGGCCTTATATGGTCTAAAAAAGTTATGAAAAAATATAGCGTATAATTAGGAAAAAAACGGTGTACTTAATAATTTAACGGAACGAAAAAAATTAAATCAATAGGCATTGTACTTAAAAAAAATTGGTAGTATTATAAGGCCTTCTTTATAAACCCAGTGGTCTAAAACGCCTCACGGGATGAGAAATAACTGTACTTAATAATATAATGCGTGGAAAAAATACTATCAAAAAGCTATAAGGTAGCTTGCTTGCGATTGAATATATGGCTCTTCTATGTAAAACCAGCTTAAAATAATAATAAGAAAAAAATATTAAGTAACGCAAAACATACAGCCATTACAAAAGATAAAATAAAATAATTTAAAAACAATATTGCGGCAAAATGGGAGTGAGACTCTGCAATTTGAACGCGAAAACAACTGTACTTAATAATTTAACACATGGGAAAAAATACTATGAAAGAAACCATAGGCAGCTTATTTACCAAGTTTGAGGCATTATAAGACCTTTATAAAACCCAGCGTAAAACGCCTTAAGGGAAAAAAGTGAGACTGCAATCTGAACGCGAAAAACAACTGTACTTAATAATATCACACATGGGAAAAAATACTAGATAGAAACCATAGGCAACTGGTTTACCAAATTTGAGGCATTATATACCTTTATAAAACCCAGCGTAAAACGCCTTACGGGAAAAAAAAAATCTGTACTTAAAACATTATTGAAAATCAAAAGAAGTATTTGGGCGCTAATATACGTAGATAAATAATACAATACAATAGTACAACGACACGTTATTTAACACTATACAACACACAATTCGGAAAAGTACATCCTTACTATTATGAAGGAGAAAGTGAGTTTGTTTGTTTGTTACGCTTTCACGCCATAACGGTGAGACGGATCGTCGTGATTTTTGGCATAGAGATAGTTTATGGTCCCGAGAGTGACATAGGCTACTTTTTATCCCGGAAAAATGCACAGTTCCCGAGGGAACAGCGCGCGATAACCGAATACCATGCGGGCGGAGCCGCGGGCAAAAGCTAGTAAATAAATAATTGGATAATATGTTGGGTAAATAAAATATCATAATAACCCCTTGTTTCCCCATCCTGTGATTAAATTATTTGACGGATAAAATGACACCGTCTCTGTTTGTTTTGTTCGAATAGACGGAGACGGCATCACATTAATCCGTCAAATTGACATTTGAGGTGACGATCGGATACCCAAGTGGTTAGAGAACCGGACTACGAAGCTTGAGGTTCCGGGTTCGATCCCCGGCCGAGCCGATAATGTTTTCAGCGCTTTTGAGATTCATTTATTATGGTACATCGATACATCTGATCCACATCTCACTGTGTCCATTTGGTTCCTAGAAATTATGTGTAACTGCCATATAAATTGAAATTATTAATATTTCGGTGCCATTTTTGTTTTGTACAAGAAACGAAATACATAATTATTTGATAAAATATAACTGAAAACTTTTTGTAACACATTTATCATACACCATTTATACAATGTTCTGTTCTACACTGGAACAAGTTGTGTTACGATAGAGAACTTTGCGTGACATTTTAATATTATTTAAAGTAAAATTTTATGTTTATACATGAATTAAGGATATACAAATCTAAAAAGGCTTGATTTAGCATTTCCAATACGACTTTAATAACTTTAGTTTAGAAAATTTTATGCCATATAAATTTGCATAATATAGTTTGACATAATCACAATTTAAATCGATACCGCGTGCATTAAATTGTGCTTTGTAAAACTCATAAATTGTTGGATTTGTCTTTAATTTTCTGTATCTAAAGTTATTATTGACTTTATCTACCTATATCAACGAATTAATTTTATTCCTGTTTTATATTTTTAACTGTTTATAAATTTTGTACGTTAGTTGTTACACTTAGTTCAAATTTGTTATATTTATTTATATCATTCCAATATTATTAGGTTATAACTAATTGTTAAGATAGTAAAATGTGTTAATTTAGACTAAAAACAGAGAAAGAGTATATGTAGATGAAGCATTCACATAATAACGTTTCACATAATAATCGACCATATAAATATAGCTGCGGCATGCCTTTTCAAGTTGAATTTAGCTGAAAGTTTATATGATATATTAATTGTAGATTTATTACACCAAGTTTGCTAATAGAATAAGAAAAATATGATATTATGAATTATGACAATTTGTTATAATGTTCGGAAGGTTATAAGAACAATATTTATATAAAAAAAAAAACATATTTTCATTTCCAAGTTTAATATCTCAAACACAAAATAATTCTGTTTAAACTACGATGCCATAACAACACAGATACACTGTAAAACTTGTAACACCTCTATTTTGTGTCGGAGGTTATAACAACGTATTTCAATCTAATTAAATAAATACAGATAACAGTTTTTCTATTAATTTATTAATATCATTATAGGGGAAAATATTGTTTACTCTGCTTCCAGATGAACTCGAGAAATCATTTTTTTTATAAATAAAGTATCGAGTACTAAATGTTACCATATATTATAAATTAGGTGCTTAACACACGGTTAAAATTATAACATTCCATTTATTTATGTGAAAGTAAATTATGTGTATTATATTTTTGTTGATATTGTGACCAGTATTGATTCGGTACTTATTTATTTTTAGTAAAAAAAATTTTTTAGTTCAAAAATATGATAATTTGTATTATTTCATTTTAAAACATTCCAATGGTAAAAAATTGTAATTTTTATCATAGGACTTTGTTGTTTATGACATTTCTTTAAACCTTACTTAATAATTGCTAAATGAAATTAATTGCCTTAAAAACGTCTATTATGTTTAATTATAAATAAATAGGCCCATTTCCATTAAATATAATAGACATTTATAACTATGGCAAGTTAAAATTTAACAAATAGCTAATTTAATTAAAAAAATGTGTTCCTTGAAAAATACTTGACTTAAATACCTACCTATTTAATGATAATATAAAAATGCTTGATGGTACTAAGTGTAATAAAATTAAGGAAATCGCACGTTTAAAAATATAAATAAAATAATGTCGAATGATAAGTAATGAATTAGTAAGTTATGGTAAAATCCACCAGTAGGAAAGCTGCGCTGAGCGAAGCTAGGAAAGTACGTTTCACAGTTTTATCTTTATACTTTTAAGCGTGTAATAAAGTATATAAATGTTGGTATTATTCTGTATTATTAGATGCTCAATTATAACTTTCTTGTTGGATAATTCTTCAAATTTTAATAAAAAAATGTATATCGAATTATATTTATATGTTATAAAAATGTGTATGTATTTTGACAGGTACTGTCGTGTTATAAAATCTAGAATGTTCCTATCGACCGATGAAAAATATCCATTTGATTCCTAACCCACCGTAGAACGCTCTCATAGTGAGTGTCATTCATAATGAATGCCCTTGTCCAGCAGTGCGACGTCACCATGACTTTTTCTACGAGATTCGATTTGTAGCATTCGAACATGGCGGATGTAGACAATATCTAATTTTGCTATTTCTGTTTCTTGGCTAGTTGAAGTATAATTTAGATAGTGTCTTATGCGGCGAGTAACCTTAACAGTGAACAGTGATCACAAAATTCTATATTGCTCTCGTGTCTGACATTTTTTAATGCGCAAGTTGTTTCCACGTGGTTTCTGGAATTTTACTATCAAGTTGCAAAAACTACAATCACCGTACAACGTCCCTCTCAAAGAGAGTACTTTGACACTTGCGATATTGTCCTATTAATTAGGACGGAAAGCCATATTTTAAAAGAGAAAAATAAGACTTTTTCTACAGAAGGTTCCACAGTGGGTCACGATTCAGTTGGTTCGATAGTACACACTTATCACTACACTTGTGGGGCAGAAGTACTGGTTGTGACCAATGTACCGTTTATGGCCATTTATTGTTAAATATCCTCCTGAGTCCTGACATTTTTTAACAAACTTTGTGCTTAATACCTAGACGTGGTTGACCTGCTTTGTTATTTTGGATATTATTTCAAAATTCTTAGTATTCTTTATTCAATGAACGATTTGTACTTTATAAAATACATTCTGCCGTTATTCTTAGTGTTAATTAGTCCTTTATAAAGTACACGAGGATTTAGGAGACGTTCGAAATAAATTTATAGTAATAAATCAGGTGCAGGTTTGCAGGTGGTAGGACCTTGTGCAAGGTCCGCCCGGATTGCTACCACCATCTTGCTCGCTTATCCTGCCGTGAAGCAGCAGTGCTTGCACTGTTGTGTTTCGGCGCGGAGAGTAAGACAGCCGGTGAAATTACTGGCACTTGAAGTATTCTTACTTAGGCCTCTAGGTTGGCAACGCATCTGCAATACCCCTGGTGTTGCAGATGTTTATGGGCGGTGGTGATCTCTTACCACCAGGAGACCCACTTGCTCGTTTTCTTTCCAGTCGAATAAAAAAAAAAGCGTGTCCACGTTAGGGTATGTTAAATGTGTAGAAAATTGACAGATTCTATTGAATTGTACTTTAATTACCACATTTATTACAGACAATTGCAAGAAGAACTGTTGGCCGAGAAGAAATTCTATTCCGAGCATATTTCCAAGACGAAGACAGAAATTAGACACTTGCTCGTTTGCCTTCCAGTCGTATAAAAAAAAATTATAAACTTCACCTGGCCACGTCAACTCGCCAAAAACGGGCTTAAAATGGCCAAAACTGGTACTTCTGCCCTGCGCTTTTGATTTATTCTTTATCTGAGGTTAAAAATGTATTTTCTGTACCAACAAGTTAGAAACTGAAGTCAATTTATAGTTACGGCTTGGGTACCAGCACTCGCTATGAGCGCAGCGAGCGTTTATGTAAAGGGCGAATATTCTTCGCAGGCGTTATTAAAAGGGGTGATGCCCAGTGTTGTTTTTTTATGAAAATTTAAGACAACACCGATACTGAATTTAGCGTGATTAAAATTCTTGTGACTTGCCGTTGTGCTTGGGACGCTAATAACGTTTGACCGCGTGGTCAAAACGCTCGAATATTTCTCCTAAAACGCTTGAGTTATCAATTGACAGCTGTGTGCAGGCAGTGCTGTGAAGGCAGAAAACCTCGGCATTCGTACCTGTATCTTTGTTTTCGTGATCTTAACCGATTAATGGTCAGGAACTTCGCTCGCTTCGCTGCTGCTCGCGCGTAGTGGATCCGGGCCGTAAGGAATAAGAGGGCCATCGTCTAAGACTGAGCCTTCCTTCAATTATACATTTATTTCCTTTTTAAGTCAAGTTAAAAACTTTTTTTGTTGAGCCCACCCCAGATCTCAAACGTTCCTGTTAATAATAATTAAAAGCAATATGGTTCATATCTTTGTATTAATTATTTAATAAAATCTGGGCTATTTATTGTATACACTTATTTAATGATGAAATCAAAATATTGGGCAATATTGTAGTTTAATTAATTTTACTGTGTTAATTTGTATTTTGAAGTGTTACTTTATTTATTCAATTACTCGTTAAAAACGGCCAAGTAACGGATTCTCACACCAAGAGTTCATTGCCATCGTAAAGAAAAAAAAGTTTTTATAAGACACTTTTGATATTTCTTCTTTATTATGTTTCGTTGCTAGGTCCCCCTCTCCCCCTTTTGACCTCCACTACTCCGAAACTGAAGTACAATTTTTTTTTATTACAACAGTTATTAATACACTTTGAAAATTTTTAATGTGTTTTGTAGTCTTATGGTAAAAGGACATTTTCACTTAAAATCACGCTTTATTTTTTTTTCAGAATTAGGTAATTCTAGGTTCTCCTATTCATAATCATGAGCACTATTCTGATTCTGACGAAGAATAATAGTGTCCCTGATTATTTTGTCAGTTTTGCGACTATTTTTCATTATGGGTCGTTAAAGTCTGATACATTTTTTATGGAAAATTGGGAACATTTTTTCTTTGTGAAAATCTAGTGTTCCTGATTCTGAGTGAGAAGAACCTAGAATTATCTAATTCTGAAAAAAAAAACCTCATTTAAAGTGAAAATGCCTGAAAACAAAACTTTAACAGACTGACAAACTGACAGACAAAGGTGAAAACGGTGGCGTTCATTCGTAACCGGGCCAATCAACTATTTTACCGACACTTCAGGCGTCTCCTGCGTTACCAAAATAGTCTGAGGCGTTACCAAAAAATTGTACTTTCAACAATATATTTCACGGTTTAATAGCTGAAAATTACGTAGGATGGCATGTATTCATGTACACCATCTATTAAATTACAGAGAAAACATGTTTAGTTACAAAAATCTGCAATTGTTTTAAAAATGTCGCGGACAGATTAGTGTCGGTAAAAAAGTTTATTATCCCAACCAATTTGTAAGAGAGGCGTTCATAATTAACCAACTCATAAAAAGAGCGTTCACTTTAAGCCACTTTTGCGACGGTTCCTCGTCTTTTCAAGATTTAAGTAGTATATTGAAACACTTTTGAATACTAATTAACGCATGTCCACTTGTTTTATAATTAAAAATATAAATATCATTAAATATCGTTTGGTGTGCTGTGAGTTACATTCCATCGTGTAGTTAATTTAATTAACGTTTATATATTACATATTTCGTTGTAAATTGCAGATTAAATAGATAATGTTAGCAAATTATCGTTTATTTTTTTTACCAACCCTATAAATTTATAATTGGTGAGGATGAAATGACTGACGCATGCGCGAAGTACGGAAAGACCATCATTGCCAAGAAGAATGCGCCGCAAGAAACTTGGCAGAAAGCCAAGCAGGCAGTAGGCAGCAGTAGTTTTGCAGGTGGTAGGACCTTGTGCAAGGTCCGCCCGGATTGCTACCACCATCTTGCTCGCTAATCCTGCCGTGAAGCAGCAGTGCTTGCACTGTTGTGTTTCGGCGTGGAGAGTAAGACAGCCGGTGAAATTACTGGCACTTGAGGCATTCCATCTTAGGCTTCTAGGTTGGCAACGCATCTGCAATACCCCTGGTGTTGCAGATGTTTATGGGCGGTGGTGATCTCTTACCACCAGGAGACCCACTTGCTCGTTTGCCTAAAAAAAAAAAAAAAAAGCAATTTTTTCATAATAAAATAATTACAAATAAAATACTTAAAAACTACAGTACACAATGAAGGAAAAAATTACAAAATAATAATAATACAGGAATGTATGGGATCCCTTAGTTACAAAACTAAACACTAACTATATCTACGTTCAGCGGAAGTGTAGAATGCCTTCACTGTCAAAATTAAAATAAAAAATATATATTTCTACTTTCGGTAAAAATGTACCATACTTGTATATATGTATATATATATATTATATTGTTTCCTTTTTAAGGAAGGCAATAATGCGGAGATCAAAATTGAAGAACAGAAGTGATTTTGACTTCTGACTTCGAGTGTTGATCGCCACACTGTTGCCTTCGGATACCTACAAGTAGGTACGGTAGGGGAAACTGAAGAAAGCTGTGACATAGGAGAGCAGTGACGATGTCGATTTTTCGGAAAATATTAATTGCTAGCGAGCTCGCAATAGCGAGTTTAGTTCAAATGTCGAACTATCAACCGTATGCTGTTGCGCCATTTCTAGCAAATTAATGAGTTTCCTAAAATCGACTCTATCACTACTTCCTCTATCACAATTCTCCTCGGTCTCCCCTATAGATAGCCAATACTAATCAATATATTTGTTTTCCTAAGACTGTTTTTGATTAAGATAACGTTATCTAATATTGATACGCGACAGCGACATCTATTGAAATAATAGCAAACTAAAATAAAAGTTGGCTGAGAGAGGGTAGTTTTTATTTTTAGCTACATCTCAGCGGATATATCTTGCAAATGCTTGCATGAGCTTAGTCATTCATGCTATTCTTTTAATTAATCCTATACCTAATAAACTATATTAGTGATGAATTTAGTCAAATATCAAAAATACCAGTCAGAGCCTATTTTTTAAACTACCTACATTTTATTTATATTTTTTTTATTACCCGCACTGGGACTTGGTTTGTTTCTATCCCAGCAGGGGTCGCTATTGCGTGTAGAAACTAGCAATCGTTGTCACAGATAAGAATGCTTCAGAATCATAATATTTCTGAATACTTTTGACTTTAATTTGTAACTTTAGTTTGTAAGATAATTAGTGTAGATAATAATTAGTGTACATAATAATTAGTGTGATAAATAATAAACTACTTCGCACATGAATCTACATTGTTACTACAACTGAAATTACATGAAGTCATATACAAAGCCTTAAATTACATTTAAATTTTTTTGCAGCCGAAGTCGTATTTTAGCGAAAACGGCTATAATTAACGTAGATAATAACCCTAAACACTTAAAAGTAATTAATTATCTTTTTTTAGTCTTTAGTAATATATATTGTTTTTGTTTAATCTTTGTTTGGAATCAATATTATATTTAAGGGGCCCACCACCCTTACCATCCTTACTTCCATACTAATATTATAAATGTGACAGTGTGTTTGTATGTTTGTGTGTTTGTCCGTCTTTCACGCCGTAACGGAGCGACGGATCGACGTGATTTTGGCATAGAGATAGTTTATGGGCCCGAGAGTGACATAGGCTGCTTTTTAACCCGAAAAAAATCACAGTTCCCGAGGGAACAGCACGCGATAACCGAATACCATGCGGGCAGAGCCATGGGAAAAAGCTAGTTATATATTTTATATTGTTTTCTCTTTAAGGAAGACACTAATCCGGAGATCAAAATTGAAGATCAGAAGTGATTTTGACTTCTGACTTCGAGTTTTGATCACCGCACTGTTGCCTTCGAAGATATACCAGTTTATACCTATCAATATATTTGTTGTCCTAAAACTATTTTTCATGAAGACAACGTTATCTAATTGTGATACGCGATAGCGACATCTATTGAAAAAATAGAAAACTAAAACAAACGTTGGCCGAGAGAGGGTAGTTTTTAGCTACATGTCAGCGGATATATCTTGCATGAACTTCTCTTAGTTATTCATTATCATCCTACTAATATTTTAAATGTGAAAGTTTGTGAGTGAGTGAGTATGTTTGTTACATTTTCACGCATATTTTCAACTAAATTCATTTAAGCTTCGAAACATTCAAACACTTCAATTTTATATTTTATGCAATACACTTTTGCTATTCTACTAAAATCATCAACAAAAGATACAAAGTAACGTTCACCTGCTACACCTGTAGGGTTCAATGGACCGTTTACGTCTAAATATCTTTTGCACGCTGTCTATTATTTTCGAAAGGCATATTATGCATTTTATTCATTAAACGAATCTCACACTGCAAATAAACATTTTCAATGATTTCTGGTAAACCTTCTTATAACTTTTGTTGGCACATTTTATTTAAATTAATGAAAAAAAATTCAAGTGACAAATTCAAAATAACAGCGTCAAGTCTTCTTTTTTTAACCATAGATATTTAAACTAGTAAGTACCTACTACAGAAGTTACAAATCTTGGACATGAAACTACCGTGAGACTCACTCATATTAAATAAATGTTCCGGATAACTCACGTCTTAAATCGAGTTTAGCTCGACATACAAATCATTCCATCAATCATTCGAGTTACAAATCATTACTTTATCATAGTCAAAATACCACAAACGGGACTTATCACGCTATTTTTAACAGGTATTATTTACCTCGACGTTTCGGCAACTGCAATGTTGCCGAAACGTCGAGGTAAATATTACCTGTTAAAAATAGCGTGATAAGTCCCGTTTGTGGTATTTTGACTATGAGTGAGCATCACGACAGTTTAAAACGTTACATTACTTTATCAGTTGTGACATAGAAGAGTAGTGACAATGTCGATGTTTTGGAAGTTATTTACCGCTACCGAGCTCGCAACAGCGAGCTTACCTAGTTCAAGTGTCGAACTATCAAACGTAGGCTGTTGTGAGATTGCTAGCAAATTAATACACTTCCTAAAAATCAACGCTGTCACTACTTTCCTCTATCACAACTCTCCTCGGTCTGCGCTATAATTAGCCAACACTAATCAAGACTATTTTTCATCAAGACAACGTTATCTAATTCTGATACGCGACAGCGACACCTATTGAAATAATAGCAAACTAAAACAAACGTTGGCCGAGAGAGGGTATTTTTTAGCTACATGACAGCGGATGTATCTTGCATGAAATTCTCTTAGTTATTCATTATTCATCCTACTATAATATTATAAATGTGAAAGTTTGTGTGAGTGAGTGAGTGAGTATGTTTCTTATTTCTTCACGCTGAAATGGCTAGACGGATTTGGATGAAATTTGGCGAAAAGTTAGTTTATAGCCTGGATTAAAACATAGGATACTTTTTATCCCGATATTCCCACGGGATAGGGATGAAATCTCGACCTAATAACCGCTGGGTTTAGAGTAATGTTTGACCATGATTTTTTTAATGTAAGGATTGAAAACAACGATTTAATTTTCGGGAATTACCACGGGAATTTTTTAAAATATCGGAACTTCAATTCAGCTGCTGGACCTAATAATTTACGCGTGCGGAGCCGCGGGTAAACACTAGTTATTCATAATATTCTTTTAGTTCATCCTATACCTAATAAACTATGTTAGTGATTTAGTCTAATATAAAAAAAATCAAAGGGAAAAGTTTTGCCAGACCTATTTTTTTTTTATTCGACTGGAAGGCAAACGAGCAAGTGGGTCTCCTGGTGTTAAGAGATCACCACCGCCCATAAACATCTGCAACACCAGGGGTATTGCAGATGCGTTGCCAAGTTGGAATACCTCAAGTGCCAGTAGTTTCAACGGCTGTCTTACTCTCCGCGCCGTAACACAACAGTGCAAGCACTGCTGCTTCACGGCAGGATTAGCGAGCAAGATGGTGGTAGCAATCCGGGCGGACTTTGCACAAGGTCCTACCACCTGCAAAGCTATTTTTTTAAACTACCTACATTTTATTTGTAATCTTTTTATTACCCGCACTCGGACTTGGTTTGTTATTATCCCAACAGAGGTCGCTGTTGCGTGTAGAAACTAGCAATCGTTGTCACAGATAAGAATGGTTCAGAATCAGAATGTTTCTGAATACTTTTGACTTTTAATTGTAACTTTAGTTTGTAAGATAATTAGTGTAGATAAGAATTAGTGTAGATAATAATTAGTGTGATAAATAATAACCTACTTCGCACATGAATCTACATTGTTACTACGACTGAAATTACATGAAGTCATTCACAAAGCCTTAACCACATGTAAATTTTTTTGAAGCCGAATTCGTGTTTTAGCGAAAACGGCTATAATTAATGTAGATAATAACCCTTAAATACTTAAAAGTAATATATCTTTTCTTTTATCTTTAGTAATATGGATTGTTTTTGTTTAATCTTTGTTTAGAATCAGTATTGTATTTAAGGGGCTGTTTCACCATCCATACTAATATTATAAATGCAACAGTGTGTTTCAGTGTTTTTATGTTTATGAGTTTATCTGTCGTTTACGCCGTAACGGAGCGACGGATTGACGTGATTTTTGGCATAGAGATAGTTTATGGGCCCGAGAGTGACATAGGCTACTTTTTATCCCGGAAAAATGCACAGAATATCATGCGGGCGGAGCCGCGGGCAAAAGCTAGCATAGACAAATAAATACTTAAATACATATTAAACATCCATGACCCGATTAATTTTATTTGATTGATCAATGTGATGCCGTCTCCTTCTATTCGAACAAGACAAACAGAGACGGCATCACATTAATCCGTGAAATAAATTTAACCAATGGATAGTGAAACAGGGGGTTGGTCTCACAATGCTTTGGTTTTACTATTGTACCGCGAAATAATTGTAATAAATAAATAAATAGGTAAAGGAAAATTTAAATAACTAGGTATTTACACCCGTTTTTTGTCCTATCCTACTACCAAATCCTATTAATATTATAAATGCAAAAGTTTGTGAAGATGTTTGGATTTACATGAAACTTGGCGTAGGGATAAACAAAGATCTGCATTGAGACAAGATACTTAATATCCCGGTAATGCGTTCCCGTGGGATAATATTTTAAGCTATTATATATACTACTATTATTATATTCTGTGACGACGTGTTAACTTCGTGGGTCCGAGCGAACGTTGTCCTTTCAAAGTGTTACTGTAAACACGTTACCTTTTTAGGGTTCCAGAGCCAAAATGGCAAAAACGGAACCCTTATAGTTTCGCCATGTCTGTCTGTCTGTCCGTCCGCGGCTTTGCTCAGGGACTATCAATGCTAGAAAGCTGTAACTTTGCACGGATATATGGGTAAACTATGCCGACGAAATATAATAAAAAATTCAAAAACAATTTTTTTTAGGGTACCTCCCATAGACGTAAAGTGGCGGAGATTTTTTTTTCTCATCCAAACTTATAGTGTGGGGTATCGTTGGATAGGTATTTTAAAATCATTAGGGGTTTGCAAAATCGATTTTTCGATTCAGTAGTTTGTTTGCGAAATATTCAACTTTAAAGTGCAAATTTTCATTAAAATCGAGCGTCCCCCCCCCTCTAAAATGTAAACCGGTGGGTGGAGAAATTTGAAAAAATTCAGGATGGTAGTCAGTATATCAATCTTCCAAGGAAAACTATAACGGCTAAGTTTTCTTGAGAATTATTAGTAGTTTATGAGTAAATAGCAGCGTAAGGTATAAAATATACCTAAACTTGGAAGATTCCGTATAAAATACGAAATCCTTAGAAAAATATTACTTAATTTTTTCGTAATGGCTACGGAACCCTATTCTGGGCGTGTCCGACACGCTCTTGGCCGGTTTTTGTAGTCAAACACCACTATCCATTAATTAAATTTATTTGACGGATAAAATACAGATAAATGTCTAACGTCCGTGTTCCGACAAACAAAACAGAGAGACGGCATCACAGATATCTGTCATATAAAATTAATCAATGAATAGTGAAACAGGGGCTATTCACGTTTTTTAACTACCAGCGCCCGATTGCATAATAAAATACAAGCTAATAGTATTAGCGAATTTGTATTAAAATTCACTAATATTATTAGCTTATACTATACTAGCTTATGCCCACGACTTCATCTGCGCGGATCTAGTTTATCACGCGGTGGCGCCCTCTACCGGAATAAAAGGTATCCTATGTTGATCCTTGGGGTTCAAACTACCTATATACCAAATTTGATCAAAATCGATTCCGTGGTTTCGACGTGAAAGCGTGACAGACAGACAGAGTTACTTTCGCATTTATAATATTAGTAGGGATTATATTGGGCCCAGTGCGGGAATTTGTCTCGCAAGTTGCCCACTCAAAGACTTCATTTTACTATCGTTTGCTAAATCTTCCACCAGATGTCGTTGTACCTTGTAAGAACTAACTAACGTTGTTTAAATTAAGTGTGACATGTACGTCATTTTAATAAAATTGGTGTGCACCAGTGGTCACATTGTCTCGCGCCCTAGCATTTACGTTTGTGCTCTTCTCCTCTCTCTACAAACTATATCATATGACAGAGAGGAGATGGAAACGATCATAAATATAGAAGCGCTTGAGACAATAAAGCTACAACTATCAGAACTCTAAATCCTACTTCCTACTTCCTACTTATATTATAAATGTGAAAGTTTGTGAGTGTGAGTGCGGCTGGACAGATTTGGATGAAATTTGGCATAAGGTTAGTTTACAACCTGTATTAAAATATAGGATACTTTTTATTCCGATATTGCCACTGGGTAGGGATACAATGTCTAAATAGCAACCCCTGGTCTTAGAGTCGTTGAATTTGGTATGTAGGTAGATGGACGTCTGGAATAATATAGGCTGCTTTTTATCCCGATGTTTCCACGGGATAGGGATAAAATCTCCAACTAATAACTGCTGGGCTTAGAGTTATGAAATTTGACCATGATTTTATTTAATGTAACGTCAATGAAAACCATGATATAATTTTAGGGAATTCCCACGGGAACTGTATGTAATGATTTACGCGTGCGAAGCCGCGGGTAAAACACTAGTAAAAAAAAACAACTTGAAATTGACTACGAACGCACGCTGTGCTTTATAAGTATTTTAACATAACATATTATCTTCTCTGTGGTCACAGGTGAGCAAGGAAATTCTTTTAGTTCATTATTAATAGTCGTGTGGCCTAGTGGTTTGATCTATCGCCTCTCAACAAGAGAGTCGTGTGTTCAAACCCCGGCTTGCACCTCTGAGTTTTTCGAAAGTCATGTGCGGAATTACATTTGAAATTTACCATGAGCTTTACGGTGAAGGAAAACATTGTGAGGAAATCTGCACAAACCTGCGAAGCAATTCAATAGCACGTGTGAAGTACCCGATCCACACTGGGCCTGCGTGGGAACTATGGCCCAAACCCACTTGTTCTGAGAGGCCTGTGCCCAGCAGTGGGACGTATATAGGCTGGGATGGACGGATGGATTATTATTAGTGTCCATAGTACAAGCTTTGCTTAGTTTGGGACTACGTCAATTGGTGTCAAGTGTCTCATGATATTTATTATTATTATTATTTATTATTATTAGTCAAACCGAGATAATCTAAAACTATCAACTACTGACATCTATCTTGACAACTGCCTATATTGTAATAAGCTATAGTGTAATAAATAAAATTGATAAATTTGTAAGCCGTCTCAGTTGAGTGCCAAGATACAGGCTCAGCCTAGTTTGGTGCTCACCAGATACATCTGGTATATTGTAACAGTGGTTATTTTTAGATAAATAAAAGTTATTCTTATTCTTATTCTTACCTCCAGTATAAT
The DNA here is from genome assembly GCA_037349165.1 of Choristoneura rosaceana. NCBI lineage: Eukaryota > Metazoa > Arthropoda > Insecta > Lepidoptera > Tortricidae > Choristoneura > Choristoneura rosaceana. Next base: position 7,186,976 of record JAZBNJ010000046.1, on the reverse strand, counting down.
ACTTATACAGTTCTGTTTATTTTGATGCAGGCAATTGTATGTGTCCTATAATATTAATATTGCTTGATCTTACACCTTTTGCTCTTTTATTGTATAGTGAAACAGATTTTTAAGCCCGCTCTACACTCGCGCCGCGAACGCCCGCGAAAGCGCGAAACGCGAGTGTAGTGTTGGTAGATTTGTACGGCGAACTACCCGCTGAAGGACCACATTTTTTATCATTTGTTACATGCGACACCAGATGTCGCTGTCCAGTGTCAGAACTGGTAAGCGTTGTATTAAACAAGAATACTTATTACCAATATATACACATCTTACATTTGCACATAGGCATTGGAACTGATGCAGCTGAAGAGCCGTTAGATCTCCAATTTTTGAAGCCGAAGTTGCTGAACAGCAATAACGGTGGAAATATCATGAATATATAACGAATGCAGATACTGTACAATACACATGGATGCGCATGGATTTAGTCAGTTTTAAGTTAATCAATAAATCAAATATGAAGGGGCTGTTTCACCATCCACTGATAAGTGTTAACTGACTCTATTTGTTTTCTTCGAATAGACGGAGACGGCATCACATTTAATCGTCAGTTATCACTAATCAATAAATGGTGAAACAGCCTTTATGTCATCAGGCCTTATAAACTCCGAAAATTAATTAATACCTACCTAGTTAATAATAAAATGAATTAGTACCTAATATGGCAACAATTTTTTTATTTGAAAAATAAATGTCACAACGTCCGTATTTATTTAGACAAAGCAAACAGAGACGTTATTATAGATATCTAAATTTATCAATGTACTATGAAATAGGAGGTTATTCACGTTTCTTTAACTACCCGTGCGGGAATTTGTCTCGCAAGTTGCCCGCTCAAGGACTTCAGTGTGCTGTCGTTTGCTACATCTGCCACCATGTGTCGCTGTACCTTGCCAGAACTAACTAACGTTGTTTAAATTAAGTTTGACTTAAACCACTTGGTTTACAATATGGCCACCGGTTCATACGAATTTTATGACAGTAACGTACAGTCGGTGCCCTAACATAATTATCCACTTTTCTATACAACTAGTAAGGACGATTAATCGTCCTTGCAACTAGTATTAAAAAGTGGATACATAAGTTAGGGAACCAACTGTAGTACGTTACTTTGATAAAATTCATTCGCATCACACCAGTGGCCATATTGTCTAACGCTCTAGTGTTTGCGCTCGTGTTCATTTTCTTTCTGTAACAATACCATTTGACAGAAAGAAGATGTAAACGATCGCAAATAAAAGTGTTTCAGACAATAAGGCTAAAACTAGGCTAAAACCACAACAGTACGTGGATTTGTACTGCGAACTACTAACCGCTGAAGGACCACATTTTTATCATTTCTCACATGCGACACCAGATGTCGCTGTCCAGTGTCAGAACTGGTAGGCGTTGTATTAAACAAGAATACTTATTACCAATATATACACATCCTACATTTGTACAGTTATCTGCCAATTTTTTTCCAATTTTTGCAGCCGAAGTTGCCGAACAGCAACAACGGTGAAAATATCATGAATATGTAACGAATGCAGATCAGATACTGTACAATACACATGGATGCGCATGGGTTTAGTCAGTTTTAAGTGAATCAATAAATCAAATATGAAGGGGCTGTTTCACCATTCACTGATAAGTGTTAACTGACGGTTAAATGTGATGCCATCCTGCCTTAAATACCTGCCTGCCTGTCTGCATGAAAACTGCCTGAAAAACGCCTGAAAACTATAGCGGTTCAGTTTCCTTGAGAATTATTGGTAGTTTAAGAGTAAATAGCAGCCTGAGGTACAAAATATACCTTAACTTTGAATATTCCGTGCAAAATACGAAATCTTTAGCAAAATATGACTAAATTTATTCGTAATGGCTACGGAACCCTATTTTGGGCATGTCCGACACGCTCTTAGACGGTTTTTTTTTATAAATAATAGGCTACGTTTGGCCCCAATCTCGCTTGATGGAAGGCGAAGATGAGGTCTAAGATGGTACACGGCCCTGCATAAGTGGATGGACACCTTACGTTCTATAATCGCTTGCACACGAGAGGCGGCGATTTTGTTAGTTGTTCACCACAAATGCACTAGATGGCGCGCTTAATGCACGGTATGAATATGATTGATATTTTGTCCTCATATTGGTATGTGCCGATAGCTCAGTTGATCGGCTGCTAAGAAAAATTCTTAAATGAACCCGAGTTCGTATCCTACAGTTCAGAATTATGTTTTCGTTTTTTTTTTTTATTTATTACTTTATATTTTAATTTTGTAGATGACTAACATGGAAACAAAAAAACAATCTGAAAAAGGATAAGGTTGCAACAAAAATAATACACGTTTTGAAGTTTAAAACATAAAAATTTTTATTCCTAAAACAATATTTCTATTCATTAAATATGGCAGTGCTGTTATTAATGTTATACTAAATATTATTATTAATTAAATAACTGAAAACCAGAAAGTAGTTTACTCAGAATCCAGAGTAGAATCGATTACACGATGTTTTAAATCAGGTTGTGTTTGTGCCCAGTCTAAATATTACGAATGCATACGCCAATTAAATATGTTTTACGAATGTTTCATACCCCTTAGATAATTTAATACTGGCCGTTTGGCTGTCAGTTTGACTTTCTTCTAAATCTGGTATTACAAATTACAACTGTAAAGTTAGAAATGAAGTAGAACTACTGATACAATTATTTTAAGAAATAATGAAGGTTATCAAAAATAAACGCAAACAACTAACTTAAAATAAAATACAAAAATATTTTCGGGGTGTCGTGTGAGGTTTTTAGTTATTTAATTAGCACTTGACCAAAATTTGTATTTTAAGATTTTATTGAGGTATTCGCTTAAGTATTCATTTCCGTTTCTGGAAAGAGGATTGAAGCGACCACAATAAAAAAAAAAGGATTTGATAGTATATATTATGTGAGACCGGGTTATCATAAGACTCGTAGGTGTTATTATAAATTATATGTAAACAGTGAAGTTTTCCAGTTTTAAACATAACAATAATTGATGGCGTAGATCCACTGTAGTGTGTTACTGACAGTTATAATAAGATTACAATCGTATTATATTGAACTTTCACACTTATCTCACGAAAAAAAACTATTAAGGCATTGGTAATTAAATGTTTTGTTCATAATAATAAAATAATTACTTTTCGTAACAAAGTGATACTACAGAATCATAAATAAAGATAATTATTTTGGTTTCTATAATACTTATATATAACATGATTGTTTGAGTATATAACCCGGTCTACACGTAAACTATCAATTTTATTTTAATAACTAGTTTAACCACCATGATTGTCGATAACTGCTTGCAGACGGGAACACATAGATGCAACTAGATTTTCACACAGATTAGACCCGCGAATACTGTCCCATATTTTTACACAGTGAGCTTCTAACGTTTCCGGAGTTCGCTCATTTTAGTTATCTCAACGTTGGACAATAAGACCTCATATATTTTCAATGAGATTAAAATCCGGTTATCTGGCAGGACAAGAAACTACTTTAATACTATTTTTGTGTTGATCAAACCAGTCTTGCATAATACGCAACCGGTGTATTGAGCAGTTATCTTGCACGAACGTTATGCACGGCACTTGTTCTTCTGGATAAACAATTCTAACAGTGGGCAACATGGTCTCCTGAAGCAAACTGGCATAATCACCACCGTTCGCTCGACTGGGTATTCTAACAAGTTCTCCCGGATCAGCAGCACTCGTCCATCCCCATCATGGTTGACGGTTATACGACCAGATTACATGTTGGGCACTACGAGATCACCGTCGTTTCGCGTAGGTATTGTTTCGAATAGTATCTAGGAGTCGTGGTCGAACCGATCTTTGACGATGCAGCAAAAACCGCAGAAAAGGTATTCGTCTTGATATCGTCGTATCCATAATATAACTGTTTTTTTCTGTAACAATATAAATAAACATGAAATAATGTAATGTAAATATAATTATTGTAAAAAAAAAATTGTAGGATAAACGTAAAAAAAAAACTCACATCAACTCCAGTTTCTCTAGAAATTTCTGAAATATTTTTTACTTCTTTATATAAATTAATTTTATCACACCTTTTAATCATTTCAACATTGCGATGAAAACTAATCATTTTAAAGAATAACTACGATAGTAAGCAGATTCAACTTGAAAGAGACAATGGAACGAGAAGTAGGAACAGCTGAACAAGTAGGTAGCAAAGTTTAAAACAAAGTAATAAAAACAGCCTGGTAGTTTGAAGATCTTCAGTCTACCCTCTTTAAGTTTCATAAAATATGACTTACCGATTAATTTTAAGGCGACCAGAGTTATAGATCCAATTTTCATGACTTCAAATAACAGATCAGTGGCTGAGTGGTTTGAGAGTGCTCCGACAGAATCGTATGTCGCGAGTTCAAATCCTATTAGGCGACGATATTGAGTTTGTGTTTTTGTAAATTTACTGCTCGGAGATTAGTAAAGTCGATGTTTCGATGATAAAAACAAGCAACATATTATGGGTCTCCGTAAAGAAAACAATAAAATTCTCCCTCTCACACACTTTCGCACAATACGAAAGAGACAGAAATGTCGTTACACGAAGGTAGCATCCCACGGTGTCCCACCCTGGCAGCTGGCAGGGACACATGTTTAGCTGGCCACGAGAGTTGAAGTGAATGATTATACACATAATTACAACATGTGTAATGGGCAGTAGGATGTTGAAATTTGTCTTTCTAACATGAAGATAAAATAAATATTTTTTGAACCTTTAAAAAATCAACAAACTAGCGCCATCTAGCGGGATTTTGGTAAACTAACAAGTTAGTAAATAAGTGAATTCCGCTAATACACATCGAACACATAGATGGCGCCGTTTCTCGTGTCAGACGATTGTTTTGGCATTGTCCATCCACTTTTGCGGCCTATAGTACACGTGGATTTGTATTGCGAACTACCCGCTGAAGGACCACATTTTTTATCAATTATTACATGCGACACCAGATGTCGCTGTCCAGTGTCAAAACTGGTAAGCGTTGTATTAAACAAGAATACTTATTACCAATATTTACACATCCTACATTTCAAAGTCAAAATCTCTTTATTCAATTTAGGCTATGATAAGCACTTATGAACGCCAAAAAATCTACCACATTTATCAGGTATTTCCTAATTTTTGAATTTTTGAACTTGCTGAACAGTGACAACGGTGAAAATATCATGAATATATAATACATAACGAATGCAGATACTGTACAACACACATGCATGCGCATGGATTTAGTCAGTTTTAAGTAAATCAATAAAACAAATATGAAGGGGCTGTTTCACCATCCATTGATTAGTTAACTGACGGGTGCTGACGGTTATATGTGATGTCGTCTCTATTTGTTTTGTTCAAATAGACGGAGATGGCATCACATTTACCCGTCAGTTATCACTGGATGGTGAAACAGCCCCTATGTTTATTGTCATCAGGCCTTATAAACTACGAAAATTAATTAATACCTACCTAGCTAATAATAAAATGAATTAGTATCTGATATGGCAAAAATTTTTTTATTGGAAAAATAAATGTCATAACGTCCGTATTTATTTAGACAAAGCAAACAGAGACGTTATTATAGATATCTAAATTTATCAATGTACTATGAAATAGGAGGTTATTCACGTTTCTATAACTACCCGTGCGGGAATTTGTCTCGCAAGTTGCCCGCTCAAGGACTTCAGTGTGTTGTCGTTTGCTACATCTGCCACCAGATGTCGCTGTACCTTGTTAGAACTAACTAATGTTGTTTAAATTAATTTTGACTTAAACCACTTGGTTTACAATATGGCCACCGGTTCGTACGAATTTCATCATAGTAACATAGGTGCGTTACTATGATGAAATTCGTTCATATCAAACCAGTGGCCATATTGTCTAACACTGTAGTGTTTGCGCACGTATACATTTTCTTTCTTAAAAAATACCATTTGACAGAAAGAAGATGTAAACGATCGCAAATACAAGTGTTTCCGACAATAAGGCTACAACTATCACATAATTAAAAAAAACTAAGATGTCGTGCCTCACGCGACTATCGAGCAAGAGGTGAAATTTAAAAAAATCAGTGAATTATATGACAGCGAAATATTTCAAAAATGTTACAATTTTCCCACTCTTTTAAGTATTTTAATAAAGTACGTTCTTGGTACGAAAGCCGCTGCTCTTGTTTTTTTATTAAATAATTTTTTTTAGAGTTTCGTTGTAGCCCTGAAGGGCTACTCCGAAACACAACGTTCGAAGTTCGTGTCGTGCGATCCCTCTCGCTCTCGTATTAAATAGTGTAAGTGTGAGAGGGACCGCACGACATGAACTTCGAACGTTGTGTTTCGGAGTAGCCATTCTGCTGCGCAGTGAGCGAAATACGGACCGAATTGGTGGCGGAGCAGTGGGGGACGCGGGAGGCTTGTTAGTTGACAGATGCGCAAACGTATCCCATCCAACAGCCTCCCAGAGCTCTTTTTACGTGCGTTAACTTATACGAACGTTGAATTTTAGCCACACTGGCCCGATAAACAAAAATAAAAAATGTAGGTGTACAAAGGTACACTTTTTTTAAGAACTTACATTGATTTCAAGCAATAAATGAATTGAATTGAATTGAATTGAACTTTAAATTGTTGATGTGGAATTTTATACTTAGTAATCTGATCATTCATTTAGTCTGCTGAAAGAAGAAAAGAAGTTGTTTTGAGTGTAGTTATTGTACGACCTGGTCAATGCTCGACCGATTTTGTACGACCTGATAATTCAATCACATGTCACTTGGAATACGGGTCGAGCTTTATCAATCACCCTGTACAGATAATGTTCAAGCTGCTATTAGACAACCTGATATTGTACGACCTAATAATCGGAGCACACTTTGGTCCTGGCGCTTCGCCGGCCGCTGCCGCGGTACGCTCGCTACGTTCGCTCGGCTCGCGCATTGTGGTCACAATTGAATCTAACACAACCTAACACATATCTTTAGTCATTCAATTCGATTTGATTCCGATTATAACGACGTACAATAACAGGTCGAGCATTTAACAGGCTGAGCAAAAATTTGGACACCCCAATAATGCACGACCTAATATTGTACGACTTGATAATTCAAATCCAAATTGAGTTCTTCTTCTTTTTTTAAAATATGGCTTCTGTCCTAATTATTAAGACAATTTCGCCAGTGTCTAAGTAAGTATTCTCTTTCGAGTACGGTGATTGTAGTTTTTGTAACTTGATAGTAAAATTCCAGAAACCACGTGGAAACAACTTTTGCATTAAAAAATGTCAGACACGAGAGCAGTATAGAATTTTGTGATCACTGTTCACTGTTAAGGTTAATCGCCGCATAAAACACTATCAAAATTATACTTCGACTAGCCAAAGAAACAGTAATAGCAAAATTATATATTGTCCACATCCGCCATGTTCGAATGCCACAAATCGAATCCAAAATGAGTTCGTAGTATCAGCATAGTAAAAGTGTATACACTTTTACTATGGTATCAGGTCGTATACAGTGATGGCTGAGCAATACAGGGTCGAGCATTACTGGTCCCCGTTGTTTTGTCTCTTTTATACGGAAATTGGGGGTATTTCTGTAAATAATAGACAAACTGCGAACTGCACCCAGTTTCATAGATGCCGTGCCGTGCGCCTCGCCAGCGATTTAAGTGATTATTAATTTTTGTCTATAATTTTGTTTAAATATGAGTATTTATAAAGTACTTGCCCCCAGCTGTTTTTAGCGTGAATACTCGTTGTATTTATTTACTCATTCATTTAGCGCCCGTTGTCGGTATAAAAGTTGTCGAAAATGACGTCAAATCCTAAAAGTTATGAACTTTTAGGATTTCGAATGGTTTTATAAACGAGGGTCGGAAAAACGCCCGTCATTTAAAAAAAATAACCCTTTTCCTTACAGTAGAGACTTCCTTATATTGATAAAAAGATTATTAAGTATTTAATTTTAAAATTTATTATACTTCCCTAAACTTATATAAATTTAGCGACGGAACAGGGTTATGTTTTAAAAATGACGAGCGTTTTCCCGACCCTTGTTTGTAAACCTCACACATATTGATTAATCATTCTTAATTTGCATAACAATAACTAGTTATGTAACACGACAGCGACACCTGTCGGCAGATCAGATAGTGAAAACAGAAAAGCAGAATGCATTAAAACATTTCGCACGAGTGCCCTTCGCACGGTCTAAAATTATATGCCCTAAATTTTTTTTGGTTTAAAATGTTTGGTACAACATTGAATTGACATCCTTTTTTTTTGCATAAAGATTTTTCTATATTGTTTTTTATCCTAAAGTACTTTTGGTCTAAAATTGTTGTCTAAAGTTTATACTTAACAAGAGATTGAACCGACTACAAAAAACCATGAAAGTAATTTTCTACCAGTCTGAAGTCGGTGCCTCAGCACTTCAGCAGGAGCCAGCAGGAGTGATTGAAGCCCAATATGTAGTGCGAAGGTGGTGTAGGCGACTATATAGGTCCACTCATAATGGCGGGTGATGAGTCACCGACTTCAGACTGGTAGAAAATTATTGTCATGGTTTTTTGTAGTCGGTTCAATGTTTTGTTATAATTTTTTTTAGATTAATGAATTACCTACCGGAAAATAATTTTAATATAAAAGTTAACTTAGAATTGGGTAATATCTGTCTCTAGAGAAACAAGATTCTTTGCCGCTCTGTTATTATTATTATTATACTTACTTAATTTAAAAATATTATTTATAAATTCGCCGAAGTTGTGATGGCGACTGAGTGCATACTACTCATGTTTCCTACACATAATATATACTATATTGTTTATAGGTAGTTAGGTATCTATTATTTTTTTGTCCTTGCACGAATTATCACACTACACTTATCCCTACTAATATTATAAATGCGAAATAAATTCTGTCTGTTACGCTTTTCACGTCGAAACCACTGAATCGATTTTCGATGAAATTTGGTATATAGGAAGTTTGAACAATAGGATCAACATAGGATACCTTTTATTCCGGTAGAGGGCGCCACTGCGCGATAACCTTGATCCGCGCAGACTAAGTCGTTTGCTACATCTGCCACCAGGTGTCGTTGTAACTTTTCAGAACTAACTAATGTTGCTTAAATTAAGTTGGACTTAAACCACTTGGTTTACAATATGGCCATCGGTTTGATACTGTACTCATCAAAGTAACATGAGTACGTTACTGTGTGAAAGTAGTGTCAGTATCAAACCGGATACGGATTTCATCACACTAACGTACATACATTACTTTGTTGAAACGCCTTCGTATCAAACCAGAAGCCTATATTGTCAGCTCTAGCGTTTGCGCTCGTGTTCACCTTCTCTTTCTGAAACAATACCATTACAGAAAGAAGATGGAAACGATCCTAAATACAAGTGCTTAAGACAATTAAGACTACAACTATCACCCAATAAAAAAAAACACAGATTTCGTGCCTCACGCGACTATCGAGCACATTGGAAATGAATCTATGAAAAAAGTCAAATAATTTGACTTTTTTAAAAATGGTTAGGCTACACCAAACCCTTAACCCGGTTGTTTGCTTTAGGCTCAAATTGTAGCTGACTAAATTGTCCAGAGGAGTTTTTCTGAAATTTTAAATGTCATTCTTCGTTTCCCAAATATCGAGCGCCAAAATCAAAAATTCGGAAAAAAAATTTTGTTATTATTTCGGAAACTACTTTTTTCGTTTTTACTTTTTCGAATACTTAAATAATTCTTCTTGCATCTTACACAGCTCTCGTGAATACGCATCTTTTGAGCTTTTTTTGAATATAATATTTCCACAACTCTCCGAAATAAAAGGGGATCGCAGTTTTTCGTGAAATCGAAGCCTACACTGGAGCTGGAGCTAGCGAAAAAAAATTTCCAATGACAAAAACTGTAACGAAAAATTTACTACGAACGCACGCTTTACTTCATTGAGTGTGTTAGCATACTTAAATGGTAAAGTGTATGTTTGAAGTAGATTTCAACTGCCGAAATCATTGCCGAAATTAAAACGTCAGGCCTTATAATTTTTTTAATTCTTGAGAGCTAGACAATATAGATGGCGCTAGGTCACTGCTTAAGTGGCGATGCAAACAGACTGAGATATGTGATGCGCATAGGGAAATTCGTGTCTGTGCCGTTGACCAGCAATGGTGTAGCGGTATAGCACGCGGCACGGAATGCCGAGGACCTGGGTTCGATTGTTGGTCTTATTTTTCTGGTTTTTCTGTGCATCTATGTTTCGGTTTGTATTTTCAATTTAGGTTTCACGGGATGACCGTAAAAGTAAAAAATTGGAATTAAATTATTAATAAAAAATACAAAAAGATTCCAAAAAACAAATTCTTATAAATTCTGACAATATTACTCAATTATAAATAATATGACAACTAAAATAAGCTTTTTGATGTTTTTGAATGGAAAAACTGACAATTAGATAATACCTTGATTAAATAAAGTCGTTTTGTCTCTTTTTTAACGGAAATTGGGGGTATTTCTGTAAAAAATAGACAAACTGCGAACTTCACGCAGTTTCATAGATGCCGTGCCGTGCGTCTCGCCAGCGATTTAAGTGATTATTAATTTTTGTCTGTAATTTTACTTAAATACATCGAAATAGTAAGTACCTGGAATGAACACTCCAAAAACAGACGAGCAAAAACCGACCCAAAGTCCATTGACATAAGAACTAAGGGCCTCCGGTCCTTGTGAAATAGCTAGCACGGAGTCAGTGTGTCCCTCTCTAACTATTGCCAGTTTATAAATAATAAGTAATTAGTAAATTTCTGTTTCGTGAGCGTTGTCCTAAAAAAATATTGAATAAAAGTTTATTTATTTTTAATAAGCATAAATTACACGTTTAATTATGTTTTTTTATGACATATACTTCAAATATTTTTACACGAGCTAGTTTCAACTTGATGGTAGGTTCTCTTGATTTCTCAATGGCAACACCAAACAATATTCCTAGCTCCCTATTTCAAAAACCGGTAACGTTATCTGTCAATAGTGTTGATTTTATTTGTTTCTCAGTTTTATAAATTCTAAAAATGGTGAAAAGATGTTGCGTCAAAGGTTGTGGAAATGAATCATTTTCAGGCTGTGGTGTATCTTTTCACAGGCAAGCAAAAACAAGATAAAACCATGAAATTATGTTCGTTATTGAGACTAGGGTGACAATATTAAATGATATTGTAACGAATAACTTATCACGGATAGTGCCGGGGAAGTTGTAGAAAAAAAAAGAAGGCAGGAACAGGGCAGACAGGTAATATTTATTTAAAACAATAATAAAAGGGCACCTGCGGACAAACAGACGCGGTCTACTTAAGATACTTAATCTAAAAGGTATGCTTTGACACTGTATCAATAATTATAAAAATACATAGTTAATCAACTTACGTTTCCGTGCCCAATTCTTTATGTTATACAATTCAAAAGCACTGAAGTCCAGCAGTATTAAAAGCTAATGAACTTATGAAACTTCACTAATGCACTGCACAATTATTTGTTGGATAAGGATAAAACCTTCGTTCGTATAGGAGTAGTAAATTATAAGATCCTTTTTAGGGATAAGTTCGCCTTTGTACTCTTTTGATTTATTGTTTTCTTTTTGTATTACTTTGTGTTTTATGTACTATCGAGTGCAGCGTCGCCTTTCCCCCCTTAGGTCGCAATTTGCTTGCGCTCTTAGAAAGCTCCGGTCCCCGCCTAGAATCGACAAGCACCAATAGAAATTCGACACTACTACAAAATATTTTTTTTTGCAGGTTAAAATATGTAGTATATTTTCTCTTAAATTTTGCCCAAATCCATAAAAAATGGTCCTTTCTTAATTATCAGAGCTGAATGGTTTACTTAATAAGGGGCGGGGCAAGAAAAATTTCTGGTTGCAACGGATTTTGTCGAAAAAGGGGAAAGGCGACGCTACACTCGATGGTACAATAAAGTATTTACATACATACAAACATAAGCTAGTTATGGAGTTTTTAGGAGATTTATAGGATCAAGGATAAAAGACAGGTATCTGTTCAACTCGGAGGCTCTGCATTGAATGGCTACTTGACGTAAATCGAACAGGTGTAGAATTTAGACAAGGAAATTTGAATTTAAATGTTATTTTTAACCGACTTCAAAAAAAGGAGGAGGTTATCTATTCGGTTGTATTTTTTAGGGTTCCGGAGCCAAAATGGCAAAAACGGAACCCTTATAGTTTCGCCATGTCTGTCTGTCTGTCTGTCCGTCCGCGGCTTTGCTCAGGGACTATCAATGCTAGAAAGCTGTAATTTTGCACGAATATATAACTAAACTATGCCGATAAAATAGTACAATTAAAAATTCAAAAACAAATTTTTTTAGGGTACCTTCCATAGACGTAAAGTGGCGGTGATTTTTTTTTTCTCATCCAACCCTATAGTATGAGGTATCGTTGGATAGGTATTTTAAAACTATTAGGGGTTTGCTAAAACGATTTTTCGATTCAGTAAAGCGTTTGCGAAATATTCAACTTTAAAGTGCAAATTTTCATTAAAATCGAGCGTCCCCCCCCTCTAAAATCTAACCCGGTGGGTGGAAAAATTTGAAAATATTCAGGATGGTAGTCATTGTATCAAACTTCCAAGGAAAACTATAATGGCTAAGTTTGCTTGAGAACTATTAGTAGTTTATGAGTAAATAGCAGCATAAGGTATGAAATATACCTAAATTTGGAAGATTCCGTATAAAATACGAAATCCTTAGAAAAATATTACTTATTTTTTTCGTAATGGCTACGGAACCCTATTTTATTTTTCTGACAAAGGAGTACTAGGAGTATCGGAAGGAATGTCTCATTAGTTGCATAAAATTGTGGTCATACTAATAGAGTGAGATAAAATAACCCTGTGGTAGCTATCTCTATCACCAGGTTTTCGGCTCGCTATTCCTGTACAGTGCACATTCCAGGTACTTACTATTTCGATGCTTAAATATGACTATTTATATTGTACAGTGAGAAAAGGAAAAACTTCGTCAGTTATTAAATTGATTCCTTTACAACGTCATAGACTCTTAGTACGTTTTGAAACCAAAGTACTAAGTAGACAAGTGCATATCAAATTACACTTACTTGACACGGGAACAAGGGTCAAAATAGTATACACCTCTAACATAATATCTAGTTTCATAAATACATAACCTTTCTAATAAACAACTTCTTAAAAGTTTCAATCTAATAATGTTCTATTTAATAATTTTCTGTGTTTATCTGCCAAGCTGTAGTTGTAGGGTTGCTATGGTCACCTGATTATGTTTAGCAGTTTGACAATTTAACGCAGTGTGTCCTACTCAATCGGTAAAGCTGATTAGCGCTCATACTGAGCAAAGGAAAACAGATCTTAGGGTGACGAACCTTTTTTTACTCCGACTGTACTTACCCGCAGCTGTTTTAAGCGTGAATACTCGTTGTATTTAATTACTCATTAATTTAGCGACCGTTGTCGATATAACACGAGAACGGCGTCAAAAATTATGCATTTCGAAGTTTTGGAGTGGTTCTATAAACCTCGCTCGCACATATTGATTAATCATTCTAAATTTACACAACAATACCTAGTTCTGTAACCCAACAACGACACCTGTCGGCAGCATATGATCAACAAAAACAAAATGGGTAGTACTATAATCGTCACTACTTTAAAAAATCTCTTATCTCAAATCAATACGTCAGCAAAATTGACTCTTGAAATAATGTGTATAAAGTTCATTCAGTAAAATTACCGATTTTGAGATAAGGCCTTTTTTCAAAGTATTGACGATACTTTTGTGGAGACGTGAGTTGCATATATAATGTTAGTCTTGTCTGCCAAGTTACCTGAAGTGTTTTTGTTAATATTTTGTACTTTTTTTTTATTCGACTAGAAGGCAAACGAGCAAGTGGGTCTCCTGGTGGTAAGAGATCACCACCGCCCATAAACATCTGCAACACCAGGGGTATTGCAGACGCGTTGCCAACCCAGAGGCCTAAGTTGGAACACCTCAAGTGCCAGTAATTTCACCGGCTGTCTTACTCTCCGCGCCGAAACACAACAGTGCAAGCACTGCTGCTTCACGGCAGTGGTAGCACCGGGCGGACCTTGCACAAGGTCCTACCTGCAAAAATTAAAAAAAAACACAAATAAAAAAAAATTGCCGTACATTGTACGTTTTGTAGGTGGACCTTATGCCAGGTCTTTCACCGGCTGTCTTACTCTCCGCGCCGAAACACAACAGTGCAAGCACTGCTGCTTCACGGCAGGATTAGCGAGCAAGATGGTGGTAGCAATCCGAGCGGACCTTGCAAAAGGTCCTACCACCTGCGTTCGTAGTAGGTAAATTCAATGTTACACTTTTTTTTATTCGGATATTGTCAGCTGCACCCATAGTATCCGTAACCCATAGATTCGCAATCAGGATCTGCATCTTTTTTTCTAACAAAAGGCGTAGAAAACTCGAGACAGAACCGGATCACGAACTATAGAGCCACGGATGCTAAGACTACAGCCCAGGAATCAATATACATCAAAGGAACTTACTTGGTTTAAGTCACACTATGAACACAACGTTAGTTAGTTCTAAAAAATTACAACGACACCTGGTGGCAGATGTAGCAAACGACAGTACACTGATGTCTTTTCGCGACACAAATTCCCGCAATAATAGACACCTAGTTAAAAAAACGTGTTACTTACAATAAAACAAATCAGTATAAATGAAGACTATAGATATTCAATAAATTTACTCACAATCGCCATAATACGCAACGTTCTTTGCTGATTAGTATACTTCTTCGCCAACAGATGTCGGTAAGAGTAAGTACCAATTACAAAATATTCCATTTAATTTAAGATTTTAATTAACGGTCAAATTTTAACTCACGTTTTTCGGTATTTCGAACACAAATTGACTAAAACCTACATGTACATTTATTAGCGGTATTTATTACATTTTTAGTATAGAAGTTAACACAATTTTAAATAGTTTCATCGTTTCATTTAAAAACGTGGGCAAATTTCACCGTTAAGCTTTAAATGTTAAAATAAATGGAGTATATTTATGAATTGTATGGCTACTGGATGTTGTGGTGTTTTTGGCATAGTGATAGTTTATGGGCCCAAGAGTGCCATAGGCTACTTTTTATTCCGGAAAAATGCACAGTTACCGAGCGAACAGCGCGCGATAACCGAATACCGCGCGGGCGGAGGCGGCGCGCGCAAATACTAGTGGAGTATATTTACGAATTGTATGGCTACTGGATGCTGTGGGCCGGAGGCTGTGGCCTTCATTCGGGAAGTGGGTGGGAATGCGGCTTCGTACGTGGTGCAAAAGTTGTCCATGGGCATTCAGGGTGGTAACGTGGCCAGTTTGATAGGTACCTTTGCACCAGGGACAACGGTTAAGTATTTGTTTTCATTAGTATTTTGTTATCTTGACAAGAATCATAATATTTATATTTGTTTTTATTTCTCTATACTTCTATAAAAAACACAATATAAAATTATTTAAATTATTATTAGACAAAAAGGTGGAGCCAGCTTCCTGGGATAGCATAGGGATAAAAAAAAACCAGCCAAGTGGGAGTCGGTCTCGCACACAAAATATTCTGTACCTTTATCTATACAACATTACCCATTAATAATAAAACTGCAAAAAAATCGCATCGTTTGTTACCCTCTTACATTTTTTTTAATTTATTTATTTAAGCTATAAATTGTATGTATAAGGTACATGCTGATGTTATGCAATACAACAGTATCAATACAATTTTACCCAGTGGGTGTAGCTACATTTCACTTAATGACTAACCGTTTAAATTATAATCTTCATTTAAGCTATAGGGACATAACTCGATAGCAAATTTTTTTTTTTTTAACTAAGTAAATATTGTCAATATTTCAAGCGTTTACTGTTTTTAATATCGAGCAAAAAACAGCAAAAACATCATGTTCGGTGTATGGGACCCCCCCCCCCCCCTATTTATTTTACTCTGTTTTTAGTATTAGTTGTATGACAACAGAAATACATCGAATGTGAAAGTTTCAACCGTCTAGCTATCACGGTTCACGAGATACAGCTTGGTGACAGACAGACAGACAGACGGACAGTAAAGTCTTAGTAATACCCCTAACCCTTTGGGCCTAAGAGTATCAGTCACTCAAAGGGCAGGCAACGCACCTATGATGCCACTCGTGTTGACAGGTATCCATGGGCAGCGGTGATTGCTTCCATTCAGGTGACTCGCATGCTCGTTTTCCACCTCATATACAAGTATACTTGTAGTACCTGGACGACCAAGTTCCGCTCGGGTTAAAGCTCGGCAACCAGCGTTTTCATAGATTTTTCATCCCCGAAAACTAGAATCCCGAAATCTACGAAAATACAAGAATTTCTCGTTTGTAAGATAAGATATTTGGCCGTTGTCGTTGCTTTACAACTTCGGCTGCAAAACTATTAAATGATTATGATTATGAGTTCATTGGATTACTTACTATATAAAATTGGAGATAAACATTCTTGTTTACCACAATGCTGACCAGTTCTGACACAGGGCAGCGACATCTGGTGTTAAATGTAATGAATGAAAAAAGTGATACTTCAGCGGGTAGTTTGCAATATACGTCGACGTATAGGCACAGAATAATTAATAGAGTACAGGTAGTATCACGAGATTTGAAGTGAAAGAATACACACACAGCTACGGGAAACAATAATGTACTTACAACTCGTAGTGTACGCGCAATAATGTACGACGTGATAATCCGAAGCACTATTTCTTCCGATTATCATGCCGTACACGTACAATATCACAGTCGCGCATTATCAGGGCGTACAAAATATTGCGCGCGCTGTAATGTACGTAGTGATAATCCATACTAATATTATAAATGCGAAAAAGTGTGTTTGTATGTTTGTGTGTTTTGTGTGTTTGTCTCTTTTACGCCGTAACGGAGCAACGGATCGACGTGATTTTTGGCATAGTGATATTTTATGGGCCCGAGAGTGACATAGGCTACCTACTTTTTATCCCGGAAAAATGCACAGTTCCCGAGGGAACAGCGCGCGATAACCGAATACCACGCGGGCGGAGGCGGTGCGCGCAAAAGCTAGAGGAGTATATTTACAAATTGTATGGCTACTGGATACTGTGGGTCGGAGGCTGTTGCCTTCATTCGGGAAGTGGGAGGGAATGCGGCTTCGTACGTGGTGCAAAAGTTGTCCATGGGCATTCAGCGTGGTGACGTGGCCAGTTTGATAGGTACCTTTGCACCAAGGACAACAGTTAAGTGTTTGTTTTCATTAGTATTTTGTTTTCTTGACAAATAAATAAAAATAAATAAATAATAAATATCATGGGACACTTGACACCAATTGACCTATTCCCAAACTAAGCAAAGCTTGTACTATGGACCCTAGGCAACGGATAAACATACTTAAATATAAATACTACAAGAATCATTAATTTTTATATTTGTTTTCATTTCTCTATACTTATATAAAAAAACACAATATAAAATTATTTAAATTATTATTAGACAAACACGTGGAGCCAGATTCCTGGGATAGCTTAGGGATAAAAAAAAACAGTCAAGTGCGAGTCGATCTCGCACACGAAAGATTCTGTACCTTTATCTATACAACATTACCCATTAACAATAAAACTGCAAAAAAATCGCGTTTGTTGCCCTCTTACATTTTTTATTTTTTTTTATTTATTTAAGCCATAAATTGTATGTATAAGGTACATGCTGATGTTATGCAATACAATAGTATCAATACAATTTTACCCAGTGGGTGTAGCTACATTTCACT
This sequence comes from Choristoneura rosaceana, assembly GCA_037349165.1. Classification (NCBI taxonomy): domain Eukaryota; kingdom Metazoa; phylum Arthropoda; class Insecta; order Lepidoptera; family Tortricidae; genus Choristoneura; species Choristoneura rosaceana. Next base: position 7,169,053 of record JAZBNJ010000046.1, on the reverse strand, counting down.
TAATAATAATAATAATTCATTTATTTATCGGATGACATAATAAAATTGGTCCAGCTTTGTTAGTATCATTAAAACAATAAAATACTTAATGACTAACCGTTAAAATTATAATATACATTTAAGCTATAGGGACATAACACGATAGCAATTTTTTTTTTTTTTTTTTAACTAAGTAAATATTGTCAATATTTCAAGCGTTTACTGTTTTTAATATCGAGCAAAAAACAGCAAAAACATCATGTTCGCTGTATGGGACCCCCCCCCATATTTATTTTACTGTTTTTAGTATTAGTTGTATGACAACAGAAATACATCGAATGTGAAAGTTTCAACCGTCTAGCTATCACGGTTCACGAGATACAGCTTGGTGACAGACAGACAGACAGAAAGCCTAAGAGTATCAGTCACTCAAAGGGCAGGCAACGCACCTGTGATGCCACTCGTGTTGACAGGTATCCATGGGCAGCGGTGATTGCTTCCATTCAGGTGACCCGCATGCTCGTTTTCCACCTCGTATACGAGTATACTTGTAGTACCTGGACGACCAAGTTCCGCTCGGGTTAAAGCTCGGCAACCAGCGTTTTCATAGATTTTTCATCCCAGAAAACTAGAATCCCGAAATATACGAACATACGAATTTCTCGTTTGAAAGATAAGATTATTGGCCGTTGTCGTTGATTTTCAACACCGGCTGCAAAAATTATTTACAGTGTGAAGTGGAGGGCTTATTAATATGTAAAATTGGAGATAAATCATTCTTGTTTAACACAATGCTGGCCAGTTATGACACAGGACAGCGACATCTGGTGTTAAATGTAATGAATGAAAAAAGTGATCCTTCAGCGGGTAGTTTGCAATAAACGACCACGTATAAACACAGAATAGATAATAGTGTATAGGTAGTATCACGAGATTTGAAGTGAAAGATTACACACACAGCTACGGGAAACAATAATGTACTTACAACTCGGAGTGTACGCGCAATAATGTACGACGTGATAATCCAAAGCATTATTGCTTCCGATTATCATGCCGTACAATATCACAGTCGCACATTATCAGGGCGTATAAAATATTGCGCGAGCTGTAATGTACGTAATGATAATCCATACTAATATTATAAATGCGAAAGTGTGTTTGTGTGTTTGTCCGTCTTTTACACCGTAACGGAGCAACGGATCGACGTGATTTTTGGCATAGTGATAGTTTATGGGCCCGAGAGTGACATAGGCTACTTTTCATCCCGGGAAAATGCACAGTTACCGAGGGAACAGCGCGCGATAACCGAATACCACGCGGGCGGAGGCGCGCCCAAAAGCTAGTGGAGTATATTTACGAATTATGGCTACTGGATGCTGTGGGTCGGAGGCTGTTGCCTTCATTCGGGAAGTGGGAGGGAAAGCGGCTTCGTACGTGGTGCAAAAGTTGTCCATGGGCATTCAGCGTGCTAACGTGGCCAGTTTGATAGGTACCTTTGCACCAGGGACAACAGTTAAGTGTATGTTTTTATTTGTATTTTGTTTCCTTGACAAGAATCAAAGTATTTATATTTATTTTTATTTCTCTATATATTAAAAAAACAAAATATAAAATTATTTAAATTATTATTAGACAAAAAGGTGGAGCCAGATTCCTGGGATAGCTTAGGGATAAAAAACCAGCCAAGTGCGAGTCGGTCTCGCACACGAAAGATTCTGTACCTTTATCTATACAACCATTAACAAAAAAACTGTAAAAAAATCGCGTTTATTGCCCTCTTACCTTTTTTTTTTATTTTTTTTTAACTAAATATTGTCAATATTTCAAGCGTCTACTGTTTTTAATATCGAGCAAAAAACAGCAAAAACATCATGTTCGCTGTATGGGAGCCCCCCCCCCATATTTATTTTACTCTGTTTTTAGTATTAGTTGTATGACAACAGAAATACATAGAATGTGAAAGTTTCAACCGTCTAGCTATCACGGTTCACGAGATACAGCTTGGTGACAGACAGACAGACAGACGGACAGTAAAGTCTTAGTAATACCTCTAACCCTTTGGGCCTAAGAGTATCAGTCCCTCAAAGGGCAGGCAACGCACCTGTGATACCACTCGTGTTGACAGGTGTCCATGGGCAGCGGTGATTGCTTCCAATCAGATGACCCGCATGCTCGTTTTCCACCTCGTATACGAGTATACTTGTAGTACCTGGACGACCAAGTTCCGCTCGGGTTAAAGCTCGGCAACCAGCGTGTTCATAGATTTTTCATCCCCGAAAACTAGAATCCCGAAATATACGAACATACAAGAATTTCTCGTTTGAAAGATATTTGGCCGTTGTCGTTGCTTTACAACTTCGGCTGCAAAAATATTAAATATTTGTTTGAGTTCATGGTATTGCTTACTATATAAAATTGGAGATAAACATTCTTGTTTAACACAATGCTGACCAGTTCTGACACAGGACAGCGACATCTGGTGTTAAATGTAATGAATGAAAAATTGATCCTTCAGCGGGTAGTTTGCAATATACGTCGACGTATAGGCACAGAATATATAATAGTGTATAGGTAGTATCACGAGATTTGAAGTTAAAGATTACACACACAGCTACGGGAAACAATAATGTACAGTCAGCTGCAGAGAAAGGCAGGTGTAATGGCGGTAGTATGGATAACATCGTTATAGGGGGGTACCTTTACTCTGCAGCTGACTGTACTTACAACTCGGAGTGTACGCGCAATAATGTAAATGTACGACGTGATTGCTTCCAATTATCATGCCGTACAATATCACAGTCGCGCATTATCAGGGCGTAAAAAATATTGCGCGCGCTGTAATGTACGTAGTGATAATCCATACTAATATTATAAATGCGAAAGTGTGATTGTGTGTTTGTCCGTCTTTCACGCCGTAACGGAGCAACGGATCGACGTGATTTTTGGCATAGTGATAGTTTATGGGCCCGAGAGTGACATAGGCTACTTTTTATCCCGGAAAAATGCACAGTTCTCGACGAAACGCGCGATAACCGAATTCCACGAGGACAGAGCTGCGGGCAAAAGCTAGTTATTACATAGTCCTTGTTTCTACTTAAGAAAGCAATATAAATGCGATCTTATTTGACAAAATACGACGGCGACTACAACTACTACAAAATAGGACTGCAATTTTAGTGCGACACAAATTCAGCACTGGTTGTTACAAAGTAGTAGTTGACTGCCACCAGGTGTCGCTGTAACTTGTCAGAACTAACTACCGTTGTGTTAATAAGTGTTAGTTAAACCAAGTAAGTTATTTGATTACCGGTATCAATCCGATGGCTGTATTATCTGAATCTCCGGAACCCGCCATCGTGTTCAGAATCTGCTTTTTGTAAAAAAGGTATAGATAGACTTTACAAAAAGATAGTGCACAAGATCGCGGACTCTAGAGTGTCAGACAATATGTCCTTTGGACTGATCTGATACCGGTAATCAAGCTAAACTGTTCGGGTTGATGGAATCGACTTGAAATGATAAGGTTTACTTAGTTGATATAAAATTATAAATTGCATAGCCCGTACACTTTTTATATTTTTTATTTTTTTGGACGGACTGTTGCTGTTAGCATCAGACGGCTTTTGCAGCAAGTGGGTGGTTTAGCTATGGGCTGCTCAGCAAGTTGGTCGTTTAGCTATGGGCTGCTCAGCAAGTGGGTCGTTTAGCTAGGGCCGCTCAGCAATTGGGGATGTCTAAAAAAAATTACCCATGGTTTTTATATTTTTTTTGTATAGAATAGTCAATTATAAGAAACTAATTTCAATATTTTTTCATTTAGTTCACTACTTTTACCAAAATTAATTATTGAAACTATTTTGGTTGATGACGTCACAGTTTGATAAAGTGCTACCACATAGTTGATTGGTTCATGACTTTGCCATATGTGGCACCCCCTTTTTATTTATTTTTTATCTGTGGTCAAACTTAGTGTCAACCAACTTTCACTATTGTCAAATGTCAATGTCAATATTGTCAATCCGTTTCATTCTCGTAATTTATCGTATAACGCGCTGAACTGCTTTTCCCTGGATTTCGATTACCCTAATATTATACTCGTCGATCTGTGCTAGTACCTTGGACTGAACCTAACGACGAATAACCATTCGTATAAGCATTCGTTGAATTTTGCTTGCCTCTGGATACCGAGATGAATAACACTAGTTGTAATAGCAAAAAAGTTTTTGTGCACGTAAACAAGAACTTGAAAAGGCTATGGGTGTTATAAATTAGATATCGATGTCGATTCAAAACGCCAGTATTATTGCTGTGAAGATCATGTAAATGTAAGTATTTTATTTTACTTATACACTTACCTAACCTGCGAATATAACTTTACTATTGTCGTATTAATAAAAGATGCACTATCATACATGAAACTTGAGTCATGTTTGATTTGTGTTGGAGTGCAGTAAAAAGGGCCGAGAATTCCAGGTATTACATACTTAATTAAAGATTTTGTACTTATATGAGTCACAAAATACCAACTTTAGAAAATGGTATAGTATTATGTTAATAATAAAAATTAGAATAATGTACTTATGCTGGCAGTTTTCTCGCATAACATAATATAGCATCTCTGGGTCCATGCCACAGGGGCGGTTTATAATTAATTGTTTTAGATTGGGTTCAGTTTACATTTCTATACCAATATTATAAAGAGGTAAAGTAAATAATGCAGTTTTCTAAGTACCCATGTAATTTAGTTTTCATCCTATTAAGCTTCTGTACCATGAATCTATTTATAATTTAGTTTTTTTTTATAGCTGGATAAAGATTTAGAAAATTACCAATACTGGAAGTTAATGAAAGGATGGCCCAAACTAAAATCTACAGCAAGCCTCTGTGGCATTTGGGTCAAGCAGTATTAGTAATATACCTGCAACAGGTGTTGAAATCCCTGGATCATCACAGGTATGATTTTGAAATTGTTATCTTAGCAAAGTGCTAACTAAAGAGCTTTTTTTTGTAGGTAGTTGTATCCTCAATCTCAGTTAATTTAAATTTCTAAAAACATCCCTATCAATACTCTCCCCCAAGATCTTCAAAACATGTTGACCATTCTTTACCTATTTTAATCACAAATTATTTTTACAGCATGAAACATCAGAACTCCGAAGACTTTTTCTGCAAGATAATGTACTCTCAAAACCATCTGAAGTTCATTCTCGCAAAATAGTTTCTAGTTGGATAAATACAATAAATGATGCTGTTCAGTGTAAAGTGGACACGAAGGAAAAAACTGAAATAATAAAAAGTGAATAAACAGCCAAAATAGTTTTATTGTACTTTCAATCTTGAAACTACTCACATTATATTTTCTTCAGTATCACCTTGTCTAGTTAACTTTTTTCAGGCATAGCATTTTGATGACCAGATGGCCTAAAAGCGGTTAGAGACCCTGATTATGAAACTTGGGGCCCCAGGTTCGATTCCCGTGTCGGGGCAAGAGAAATAAATATTTAATGTACAATAAATCGCATACCAGAGTGGAAACTTATTGTTGCAAATGTCATGTTGACATTCCATAAATCTCTGTTAAAAAAATAGGGATCCCCTTTGTTTCCCAATTTCTCATACATTTTTTGTTCCGAATTTCGATGGTCAGAAATCGATATCCATATAATTTATAAACATCACTAGTCATAATTTTTGTGCAGTATAATGCTTATATGCTTATTAGCTCTAATATTTATGGCACATAATATTAAATTCTATAATCACAAAAGTCATACATTTTTAACTATAATGTTCAAAGATTTAATGATAATACGAGTGAGCAAGACGGTTCGGAACAGAAGCGACTCGGATAGGTTAGGTTTAGAAGGCTAAGGCGGGACGTTATTCAGTTTCCCTGTCTACAGTCGAACCTTTTGTTGTCTGACCCATCTGTGAAATTGTCCCTTAATAGGTGATCCTATTAGGTTTCAGTTAAGCTATGAAAAAAGTAATATTAAGTATAAATGAACTAAAATGATTTCTTTGCTCACCCGCGACCTTAAGATAGCTAAGTCTATGCAAATTATGCGTGTTCATGCAGTGTGGAGGTGGAGGAACTGCATGAACACGCATAATTTGCATAGACTTAGCTATCTTAAGGTCGCGGGTGAGCAAAGAAATCATTTTAGTTCATTGATATGGACCTCCGCAAAGTAACGCCTGATTCAATAAATTATTAAGTATAACTTTTGGAGAGGCTATTTATTCCAGCAAAATGAAAATAGAACATACTTAATGAACTAAAATAATTTCTTTGCTCACCCGCGACCTTAAGATAGCTAAGTCTATGCAAATTATGCGTGTTCATGCAGTTCCTCCACCTCCACACTGTACGAACACACACAAATTACACAAACCCATCTATCACCACCACCACAACTCACTGACGCGTTTCGAACTCAACCAGAGCTCATCCTCAGAGTGACACAACCGTACACCATGCTACCAGTTGTTAGACTAACAAACCACCACCACTGTTTTAATTTGTCAAGCAAAACAAAAAACTACCCGCAAAATATTAATAAATTTTAAATGTGATACAAAACTACCTTGATTTTTTAATGTTATTTATTTATTGTTTATGACATTTTAAAATCTAACAATGTTAATGTAGCCTTTAAAACTAACAACTCTTTGTACTCTAAACTTTGTAACCACAAAGAGAAGATGGATAAAGGAACTAAATCGGGTGTATACAAACTCACTTGTAATGACTGCAGTAAAGTATATGTAGGTCAGACCGGGCGCAGTTTTAATACTAGGTTTAAGGAGCATGTATCGGCATATAGGAACGGGCATCCTGATAGATCTAATTTTGCCAAGCATCTGTTGGAATTAAATCATTCAATATCGGATTCAGATTCGTATGAAGTGTTACATTACTGTGACAAGGGGTTTCGTCTTGATGTGTTAGAATGTATGGAGATAATTAGGTACAATAGTATGGGGTCTATTATTAATGAGCAAATAAATTTAGTGTCATCTCCCTTGCTACGGCTTGGGTCTAATTTTAGCAACGGTAGTTATTAAAACATGCCTTGACAATAAATAAATAACATTAAAAAATCAAGGTAGTTTTGTATCACATTTAAAATTTATTAATATTTTGCGGGTAGTTTTTTGTTTTGCTTGACAAATTAAAACAGTGGTGGTGGTTTGTTAGTCTAACAACTGGTAGCATGGTGTACGGTTGTGTCACTCTGAGGATGAGCTCTGGTTGAGTTCGAAACGCGTCAGTGAGTTGTGGTGGTGGTGATAGATGGGTTTGTGTAATTTGTGTGTGTTCGTACAGTGTGGAGGTGGAGGAACTGCATGAACACGCATAATTTGCATAGACTTAGCTATCTTAAGGTCGCGGGTGAGCAAAGAAATTATTTTAGTTCATTGATATGGACCTCCGCAAAGTAACGCCTGATTCAATAAATTATTTAGAACATACTTTTTAGGATACTTTGTCCCTGTTTTATTAATATAACAGAACAGACTTTCACTTAATCTAGGATAGAGCACTTGCCAATAGTTTTGGAAATATGTATTTCTCCCAGAAGTCTATGGACTTTTTGACAAGCTCATCTATATAGTACTGTTCATAATTAACCCAGAGCATATGTATTTTCTTATTTGTTTTCAAAGAGAAGAATAGGTTGTCGTAAGTGCAGAAAGATCGGTGTCCGGGGCCAAGCCAACTAGTTTTCAAAGGGAAGCGTAGGTTATCGCATGTGCAGAAAGATCGGTGTCCAGGGCCAAGCCAAGTAGTTTTCAAAGGGAAGCGTTGGTTGTCGTAAGTGCAGAAAGGTCGGTATCCGGGGCCAAGCCAAGTTGTTTTCAAAGGGATGCGTAGGTTGTCGTAAGTCCAGAATGATCGGCGTCCGGGTTAAAGAAAGGTACAATTCATTCAGAGAAGCTTATCAGAATCCGGTATAAACACAGCCAGGGTATTTTACTTGATTCATCTCAATACAATATTCGTCGCAAAACAAGCAAGAATGACATTGACAGTATTGACACTTTACCGGCACTGTCAGTGCCAGATGTATTGCCGGCCGGTCTAAATCAAACTCCGTAGTACAATCCATGCGTAAATTGTGAAGAATTCTAACCACACATAATAAAGTACGATTTGGACCGGTCACGTAATTTACACCAATGTCAAATGAAGGTCATTGCTTATTTGTTAAATTATAAATTCATTACGTTATATTAAAATTAAATAACTACAGAAACCGAGTTAAAAAGCATTTATCTCGAAATGGTTTTCGATTTACTGCACATTGCAAAAAAATAGACATCCCCAATTGGTTGTTTTAGCTAGAGCTGCTCAGCAAGTGGGTTGTTTAGCTATGGGCTGCTCAGCAATTGGGTGTTTTAGATAGAGCCGCTAAGCAAGTGGGTTGTTTAGCTATGGGCCGCTCAGCAAGTGGGTAGTTGAGTTATAGGCCGCTCAGCAATTGGGTGGTTTAGCTAACCCGTACACAAACTAACTTACTTGGTTTAAGCCACACTTATTAACACAGCGTCAGTTAGTTCTGACGAGGTACAACGACACCTGGTGGCAGTAGTAACAAACAACATTTGAAAGAAAGAAAGATAACACATTTGTCACACGAATTCTCGCACTGGTAATTAAAACAATGTGGATTTTCCGAAAGGCGATATGTTAGTGTCGTGACGTCCTTTTGATGTTTCAGTCTTTGCTTGCGATTGGCTCATTTAGTTATTTAACCAATAGCAAACAAACGTCAAATGGACCTCACGATACTAACGCCATCTAGCGATATTTCGGGAAAACCCTCATTATGCACGAATGTTTGATAAAAAACCTACACTAGAGTTATCGAACTACCCGAACGTGAATTTATTTTTGAACTACCCGCGTTCGGCCAAAATTGGTTTGTTTTAGTATTATGTCAACAGGTGTCGCTGTCGTTATTCCGAACAAGCTAACGTTGTCGCAGTAACGAAGAGTCCAGTTAAAAACAACTCTGCTTCATTTTTATGTTAGAATTAAGTTACAGTAAGCGCAAATTTAGTATATACTTAAACTTAATATCCTGACCATTACCAAAGATATGTTTTTTGGAGCCGAAGTCTTAGACTTCGGCCAAAATAATTGTTAATTGAATTTACGGCCGATTTTAAGGAATCTGGTGTTTGTTTTCGTCACCGTTATAATAATTTTTTTATACGAGTGGGAGGCAAACGAGCAAGTGGGTCTCCTGGAGGTAAGAGATCACCACCGCCCATAAACATCTGCAACACCAGGGGTATTTTGTAACATAATTATGGACGTTATTATTATTGGTTATTATAAGCTTATTCTGATCCACTGCTGAGTAAAGGTCTCCCCTCAATACTTCCACTGCTCTTTATCCGTTGCATATAAGGGCCAGTCCTTCAAGAAGTAGTCCAGTTCCATGAGCGTAGGGGGGGGGGGGGGGGCGGGCAGGGGAGGACAGCTGTTAAGTATTCATATTCATATTCATTTATTCATTCAAATTCATGTTCATTTACAAAGATGGTCATTACACAGATGGTCAGTAAATGAAACCCTGTTCGGGTGTAGAATGTCAGTTAGTTATAATTATTAATTACCTATACATTAACTTATCTTTATCCATTATTTCATGTCAGTACAATTTATGTTAATATTAGATGTCAATTTTTCTACTATTACTAATTATTAATTACCATTATTAAATAGATAAAGATTTTAGTGTCTCAATATCGAATAGAAAATAATAACAATATCAGAATTGGTCGTTTAGAAAGTCGTCAATTTTATACTAACATTTCTCAATGAGGAGGCTTTTAAGTTTGCTTTTAAATAAATTATCTTTTCTTTCTAACCTGATTTCTTCCGGGACTTTGTTAGCTATCTGTATGCATCGGTAATAGGGACCATTTCTAAACATTGCAAGGTTCGACTTTGGTAACAGTAGTGATTTTTATTTTGCCTACAAGTTCTTTTATTACTAAGTTCTCTTCGCATTGTAAACAAGTTTGGATGTTTTCTAACAAATAGTGCCGCTTCCATTATATACATGGAGGATAAGTATAAAAGTTATTGCGAACTACTCACACCCAGCTATTTTATAGGATACTAGATTTTGCCCGCGGCTCCGCCCGCGTGGTATTCGGTTATCGCGCGCTGTTCCCTCGGGAACTGTGCATTTTTCTGTTCTAAAAAGTAACCTATGTATGTCACTCTCGGGCCCACAAACTATCTCTATGCCAAAAATCACGTCGATCCGTCGCTCCGTTACGGCGTGAGAGACGGAGAAACACAAACACACTTTCGCATTTATAATATTAGTATGGATAACGTGCGCCGCTTGCCGCCAGGTGTCGCTATAATGTGTAAGAACAGGTTAACGTTCTGTCAGCTTGAAATGGTCAGGTCAAGGTGCCTAATAACTTTTCGTGTACCGTCACCTAATTTGATTCCCGAGTAATCCTGAAATGTTGTCACAATGACATTGACAGTTAGATTGACATTGACAAAATGAAATTAATTACTTATGATATGACAAAATTCTAGGATTGCTGGGAATTCAATTGGGAGTCAGTATTTTTAGGGTTCCGAAGCCAAGATGGCAAAAACGGACCCCATATACGAGTAGTTTCGCCATATCTGTCTGTCTGTCTGTCTGTATGTCCGTCCGCGGCGTTAAGCTGCTATTATGTATTTTGAAAGCTATAATTTTGCACGAATATATGTTGACAAAACAGTACTTAAAAATTAAAAAGATTTTTTTTTTAGATTACCTCCCGTAGACGTTAAGTGAGGGTTATATTTTTTTTCGTCATCCAACCTGGTAGGGATATCGTTGGATAGGTCTCTTGAAATCATTAGGGGGGTTACTAAAACGATTTTTCGATTCAGTGATTTGTTTGCGAAATATTCAACTTTAAAGTGCAAATTTTCATTAAAATCGAGCGACCCCCCACCCTCAAAAATCTAAACCGGTGGGTGGAAAAATTTGGAATAAATCATGATGGCAGTAAGTATATCAAACTTACAAGGAAAACTATAACGGTTAAGTTTTCTTGGCAATTATGAGTAGTTTAAGAGTAAATAGCAGCCTAAGGTATAAAATATGCCTAAACTTGGAATATTCCGTAGAAAATAAAAAATGCTTAGAAAAATATTACTTATTTTTTTCGTGATGGCTACGGAAACCTATCTCGGGCTTGTCCGACACGCTTTTGGCCGGTTTTTTCTTTAGCTTAATTTATTTATATAATAATATTATCCCTACTAATATTATAAACGCGAAAGTAACTCTGTCTGTCTGTCTGTCTGTCTGTCTGTCTGTTACGCTTTCATGTCGAAACCACTGAACCGATTTTAATGAAATTTGGTATACAGGTAGTTTGAGCCCATAGGATACCTTTTATTCCGGTAGAGGGCGCTACAGCGCGATAACCTATATCCGCGCAGACGAAGTCGCGGGCATAAGCTAGTAAATTATAAAACCGCATACCTTTACTTGCCCGAATTCATTTGCCATACGAACGTTTGCCATAAAATATATCTATAGAACCATTGCAGTTGGTTAGGTTATGTTATGAACTCTGATGAAAGTACATTTGACAAATAAATTACTTTCGCATTTGTAATATTATAAGTACCTATAAGTAAAGTAAAAAAGTAGCCTTTAAGACTAAGCTTAAAAATGCACTATTAGAGACATGTATCAAGTAGCAAAAGTGGTTGTTAATAAAATTGCAGGTTGTTAATTTAACTCTGCTTCATCTTAGTGTTAATATGCATGTCTTCGCTAAAATATTAATACCTATCATTAGCATTAGAATAACTCAAACATAGTAAAAAAAATAGTAATGTGATATGAGCGCGGCGCGCCAACAAAATGGTCACTCCAGTAGTCCAGTTTGACGCATTTATTGTAATTGTGTAAATTGTAATTGTTTATATAGGAATAAATGATTTCTATCTATTCTATCTATTTCTCTTATTGCTCTTTTTTGTGTATATGTGTCATTGACTTATACTCTATAGACACGAACGTTCATGTCTACAATATTATGTTCAAATACCGGACTGTCACAAGACATCATCGCTATATAGATTATACACCGCAGAAGTGACACAGCTATTTTACCTACAATACGTAATTATAATGCTCAGATGCAAAATATATATTTTCGTTTTTTTTTTTATATTATTTAGACCAAAAAGAAAGAACATAAAATAAATATTCAAAATATCAAACTGGGTATAAATAAAGCAATTATACGAATTGTCATTCATATTCAGTCACAATTTTTTACCTACAACCAATTCTGAATAGGAACGGAACGTCTGCACGTTTTTAGTCTATGATTGTAAGATGGCGTGACGTCTTATTTAAAAAAATGTTTTTATTGTGGTATTACAATATTATTAGTTGCGTAATCACTTGAAAGAGATGTAATTTTACTTACTTGAGTAGTGAATTGTTACTTACGTGCAGGTTCACGCTTACATTCGGAGTCTCAATCAAAAACTAGTCCGTTCGCCGCTCATGAATGTCAAAGTCATACTAAAGTCCTTTGCACAGTGCAAGGTGCAAAGCAGTGGAACACAATGAGTGCTCGGATCGCGATATCTAGTAAGTATATATCGATAATATGTGGTATATATGCATATATGTATTTTGCATTTAGTTTATTTGTCTTGATATGTATTAGTTTATTGACTTTATTATGTATTAGTGTGTACCTATATATGTATGTGTATTTATATTGAATTTTGAAGTTAATTTAAATTTGAGTTCTTTGACCTTTTCATTGTACTTGTACTGTCTACTCTTGTGTCTGATATCCTGTCAATAGTTCAAAGGTTAACTGGAAGAGATCCCTTTAAGGGATAAGTTTGCCTTTGTACATCTTATTATCCTGTGTTCTGTTATTTGCATGTGTTTTTATGTACAATAAAAAGTTTTACAATACAATACAATAATAATATTCATATAGATCCCGACAGATGTCGCTGTAATGTGTTAGAGGAGGTTAGCGTTGTATCGATTTGCGATGGTCAAGTTGAAGTAATAATATTTCATTCTCTGACAGACAGTTGCCAAATTGATTCCGAGCGCATCACCATTGCTCTGTCATTGAGAAAATAATATTGATTATTACAATTACTACAACAGTACGTGACGAGCTCGAAATCAATTTTGTAAATGTGCTTTTACACAAAATGCCTTAAAAATAATCCAGATCTCTGGAAGTGTACTCCATTGTATGTAGCACACGTTTCTCAGTATTTCGAATTCAAATTGACTCAAAATATCCACATGTGCATTTATTAGCGGTACTTATTATATTTTTAATTTTTACCATATAAGATAACACAATTTTAAATAGTTTCATTGTTTTATTAAAAAACGTGTGCAAATTTTACCGTTAAGTTTTAAATGTTAAAATAAATAATAAATAAATAAATATCATGGGACACTTGACACCAATTGACCTAGTTCCAAACTAAGCAAAGCTTGTTTGTTGTGTGGCAACGGATAAACGTACTTATATAGATAAATACATACTTAAATACATATTAAACATCCAAGACCCGAGAACAAACATTCGTATTATTCATACAAATATCTGCCCCGGCCGGGATTCGAACCCGGGACCTCAAGCTTCGTAGTCAGGTTCTCTAACCACTCGGCCATCCGGTCGTCATGGAGTCAATGGAGTATAGTTAGGTTGGATCCAGTTGGATTAAAAATAATTCCAGAATAACGCCTTCTACTCAATCAACGGGTTCATAGACTATGTTAAACTGTGTGCGCCTCATGGTGCTCACTGGTATAATTTTTATATTAGTATAAGTTCTCATTAAGTGAAATGTAACAATTTCTTTTGAGAAATAAAGTTCTATAAACATAAAACTTCCTGCCACAAAAAAATGTTTAAGTATGTGTTACCGGTTGAAATTTTGTTGTTATAGTGTTCGTATTAAAATCTAAGGTAATAATGAAATTTAATACATGTTAGATAGTGTTCTTCGCCTCGCCTCGCTTTGGCATAGAGATAGTTTATGGGCCCGAGAGTAACATAGGCTACTTTTTATCCCGGAAATATGCACAGTTCTGGCGGGAACAGCGCGCGATATAGATGTCGATGGCGCGATAACTGAATTCCGCGCGGATGAAGGCAAATGCTAGTATGATATAAGTATCGCGCCGCTTGCCAACAGGTGTCGCTCCAACGAGTTAGAACAAGTTAGCATTGTGTAAATTTGCGATATAGAAGAACAAGGAATAACTTTTTATGTTACAGACATCTAATGTGATTCTTGTGTATGCAACTTCATCATCTATGAGCGTTTTTGTAGATGAATCAAGCGGTCGTGGTCTATCTTGTCTAGTGATAGTCCAGTCCAGGAATTACATTAAGAGTCTGTCGCTTTATTCATGAAAGTCTCAAAATTAGTCAGAAACATTTATTGTTAATTTTTGTCATATTTGTTAGTACTATTATTCACTTCTCATGCTCTAAAAGTAGGTCAATATAGCCTTACGAGGCGGGAGTAAAGTGAGCACTTTACTCCATAGGGAGTAAAAGTTTTTTTTTTTTAATTTAGTTCGAGTGACTTAGATAAACTCAAACAGCCAGTTACTTGCAAAAAATAAGATTGTGTTTGTGTGTGGACCATTTTCATGACGAAAATGTTACGTTCTTAGTCTACGTGGTCTTAGTTCTTGCTGATTCCGCATACAAGGTGGCGCTATTCTATTTTTCCGTTTGTGTATGGACCATTTCACCGATGCAATTTTGTTCTATCTGTATAATAAAATGTGAAAATTAAAATAATTTTTTTTTTACAAATTTATCGACATGTCTTCTGTATGTCTATAAATTAGTCATCATTAATTCTAATAAAGTCGCCCGAAACACTATCACATTACTGAGCTCTGCATTTAACTCGCGCTATCTGTAGATTATGAGCGCCACTTGCCGGCAGGTGTCGCTGTAACGTTTTAGGGCGCCAATCTCCGGCAGGTGTCGTTGTAACGAGTTAGAGGGCCACTTGCCGGCAGGTGTCGCTGTAACGAGTTAGAGGGCCACTTGCCGGCAGGTGTCGCTGTAACGAGTTAGAAGGCCACTTGCCGGCAGGTGTCGCTGTAACGTGTTAGAGGGCCAATTGCCGGCAGGTGTTGCTGTAACGAGTTAGAGGGCCAATTGCCGGCAGGTGTCGCTGTAACGAGTTAGAGGGCCACTTGCCGGCAGGTGTCGCTGTAACGAGTTAGAGGGCCACTTGCCGGCAGGTGTCGCTGTAACGAGTTAGAAGGCCACTTGCCGGCAGGTGTCGCTGTAACGTGTTAGAGGTCCAATTGCCGGCAGGTGTCGCTGTAACGAGTTAGAGGGCCACTTGCCGGCAGGTGTCGCTGTAACGTGTTAGAGCGCCACTTGCCGGCAGGTGTCGCTGTAACGTGTTAGAGCAGGCTAGCGTTATATCAATTTGCGATGGCCAAGTTCAGGTAATATTGTTTCTACTACTGGCAGTCAACTAAATTGATTCCTAACTTATCAATTTGATTGTCGTAGTAATATTAATGGAATAGCACTGTTCGAGAAAATACTATTGATTACTCGTACTACGGCAATTAATGGTAAGTATGGAATCTATTTGAGTGACTGTTCCTTTATAAAGAGTCATAAAAAGAAACCAGATTATCTCTGGAATTCACAGTATCTATATCTGTGCTGGACTAGAAGTAGTTGAGTTGGACTTTTTGAACATAAAACAACCGAGAGACTCACGTTGCTCCGAAAAAGGGCTACGGATTAGCCCAAAACATGTCGAGCTAAACTCGATTTAAGACGTGAGTTATCCGAAAAATATATTTAATATGAGTTAGGTTGGACCACAAAGTTGATAATATAACCGACGATAAAAACGGAGCAGGTTCTCAAGTCGACGCGTATTTCTTTTTTTTTATTATTATTATTAGATTAGCAGTGTTATAAATTACAAATTTACACGCATATACATATATATATATATATATACATATACATTTATTATATAATATATATACATTATTTATTTAATTCTTTTTTTCTTCTTTTCCCGCAATAATTGCGCGTTCGGTTACGCGAGTGCACACTCACCGGGGTTCAGCTGAAAACCAGCGCTGCAGCTCTGCTTTTGGCATCACACTACAGCACAACGTCTCTAATTATTCTCTCTTCTCCTATTTATGTTTATACTGTGTTTTTGTTGTGATGTAATGTGTTTTTGTTGTCAATAAATGTTGTGAGTTTGAGTTTGAGTTTGAATTAATATAACTGTATTCATATAAGTACAATTATAAGTTATGTATATGAATGTATATTTTTTTTTACTTAATTTCTTTTGTTCTTAGCTTGTCATAAAGTGTGCTCCCAAAATATATCTATTCATAAAACAAGGAAAATTCAATTTATTGTTCTGAATTAACTACCCGCATTAACGTCAATTCGTGAACTACCCGCTTTAGGCCGACATTTTTTTATTCACTATTATGACAACAGGTGTCGTTGTTTCGCTTCGGCTCTAAGTAACGATTAGTTAGTTAAGAATGGTTTTAGTATTATCGTTCAGATTAGATATCTGGACTAAGATAATCAATGGATAACATATTTTGAAGCCGAAAACACATGATTTGTGACATCGGTGCAAAGAAAGAATTTATTACAATACTAGCTTCACGGCTTCTCCCGCGTGGTATTCGGTTCTGTTCCCTCAGGAACTATGCATTTTTCCGGGATAAAAAGTAGCCTATGTCACTTTCGGGCCCATAAACTATCTCTATGCCAAAAATCACGTCGATCCGTCGCTCCGTTACGGCGTGAAAGACGGAAAAACACACAAACACACTTTCACATTTATAATATTAGTAAGTATGGATGTGGTGTACAATCATTGTATTGTAATTTTTGCCTGTTACATTTGTCATACGCAGTAATTGTTAACATGACAGTGTTAATAAGTGTTTAACGGTAAAGTGTTTAAAGGTAGGTAGGCTAGAGATAGTTACTAGAGCTGCCAGGTATTAATTTTCTCATTGACAAAACATGGGCTATTATTTAAATAGAAAGGATCATATGTAATTAAAAATAATAAAATATTATTTAAACTCAAAAATTTTCGCAATTATTTGCAAACAGATTTGCAATAAATAGAATCTGGCCAGCGAAAGCTGTCCACGACAAACGATGCGAATAAAAAAAAATGATTTTGACAACTCTTGCTGTATACTGATTAAGCGATATTGATACTTAGCAATTATTTATATTTTGCAAATATTGAAAGAAAGAAAGAAAGAAATCATTTATTGCCACAAAAAAATAATAATTAAAAAAATATAAACATTTATACGGGACTCTTCAAGCTGCATCAAAATTCATGGAGTGATGTGTGAAAGTTGATGATGCACTTTAGGAGTCCTTTGGTAAATTTTATGACCTTTGTCAGTGCCTATTTACGTACAGTCCAGACTCATCAATTTTTGGTCCATTTTAATCGGATTGGCATTGAATAGATCTTCTAACATTTTAATTTTAACATGATGTTATATAACATTTTGCATTTTGAGGGTAGTAGGAGATTGAATTAAACAAAAAATATATTTTTTTATTTCTCATAGACCAAGTATCAAAATTATCTAAGCCGGGCTAGAATGACAATATGACAATTTTGACAGCTACAAAAATGATACCAGATTAAAGTTGCGTAAAAAATGCATGGAGATCTTTCACTGGCTAGAGTTTACCCGCACTTAATTGTAATTACGTGAACTACCCACACTTTGGCTTTTATCGTTCGACTAGTTTCATACGGGTAATTTGCCAACAGATGTCGTTGTTTTTAAAGAAAACAAATTAATGTTGAGTTAATTTGCGACATTAAAGCAGAAATCAAATGTATTTAAGTCGATTTGAGTATTCGTTACCAGTGATTATTTATAAGATAGGTAATCTTTTCCAGTGATTATTTATAAGATAGGTAATTTACTGGTAGTGTTTTGTATATTTTTGAAAGCCCACGTCGTCTTTTTACAACGACAGAGGCCATTAGTTAGAAAAAGTAACAAAATGCAGCTAGTATTATCTCACTATCGGTAGTTTTACAATGTATATTACTATTACTATTTCAATGGAATGATTAATATCAATTGTAATTTTTAATGTTAATTTGATTGGCTGCGGCTGAATTTTAAATTGCATAATAAATCGTAATAATTAATTTCAATACTAAATATTTGACATGTAAAATTTTTAATTTTATGAATAAATGAATATGAATATGAATATTCACGCACGCGTTGAGTTGCCGTCGATGTGCTGGTGGCACCCGCGTCACCATGCTCTCAACGATATCGTCCAAAAAGCCCTCAGGTGCCAACTTAATGTGATTGGGTAGCAGCTCCGTCTGTCTGTTGCCTCTTCACGCTTAAACCGCTGAACCGATTTAGATAAAATTAAGTATGGAATAGTTTGCGAAAGAAAGGACAAAGAACAGGTTTTATCCCGGAGAATCGCATATTTTTACGGGAGATAACGATAAACTAAATTTAGGTTAGCTGGAAGTTTAGGTTAGCTGGAAGAGATCCCTTCTTAGGGATAAGCTCACCTTTGTTCTCCTCTCTGTGTTTATATATTTTTATTTTTATGTGCAATAAAGAGTTTATATACATACATACACAAACGAGTTTTTCACTGAAATATTCAATACTCAATACTTTATTGCTCTTCACAATGTACGGTTACAAATATTACAAAAGGATACGTAATTATCATGGACCCTGTTGGGCACAGCAATATTTATATAAGAGGGCCACTTTTATATAGTTCGCGGGTAATAGCTAGTATAGTATATACAATACAAATACTCTTTATTGTACACCAGAAATAGTAAGCGATACAGAAAACAGGTAACACAGAGAAAATTACAAGGTAAGCAATAGGCGGCCAATATACAATTACGTATAAACGTTTGTTTGCTCGTTTTCCCTCTTTATTGTACAAAAGTATATACAAAAAGCTACTAAAAAGAGCAAATTACAAATGCTGACTTATTTCTGAATGGATCTCAGTCAGTCAACGTCAGAGACGATGACTCAACGGGGTCACACTACTTTGTCACCTTTATATTCCAGTCCTACATGATTTTTTGTTACACGCTTCATAGTGTGACTATTCATTCATTCATTTATTTATTTCGGCAGTATAAAAGGCGAGATTTAAATTGTCAACATTAAACAAATATAACTATACCACATAATATCATCACAATATATTTAGATAACATCAACGTCATTTAGGTAATCATTGACACTATAATAGCATTTTTCAATTAAGCGACAAATTTTTAAACCTATGTGTGTTTTCTGACTTTAATGGTTCAGGAAGCTTATTGAATAATTTCGGAGCCATTCCAATAATACTTTTCCTCATCAGGGCAGTATTGCATGTATTCACTGTGTATTTTCTGGGATGCAAGTTGGATGCACATACGGTTTTTCTTTCACAATTGATATTTTTATTTATAAATTACCGGTTTCGTTATACGGTACCGGTTACAAAAATTATAAATGTATTCGTATGCTAGGCATACTTAAATTCCTTACAACTACTAAGTAGTTACTAAGTAGTTTATACACCACGAGGTATGTACCGATTAAAGCAATAAAAAAACTCACGTTACCTTAAATTTTGTATTTGACATAATGTTAGTTAGTTCTAGCAGGTGAAAGCGACACCTGTTAGCGATATTTGATACCAGAATGAGAAATGGCCGAGAGCGGGTAGTTTAAAAAGTTTTATTTATGCGCGGGTAGTTTGTGTAACTCATTATAAGGCATCGCGTTGTTTTAGGTGCACAAGACGCGAGTTTACGGTTTACAAAGGAGATTAAGTCGCTTTTGTACTGGCTTTTTGGGAATTTCCGGTATCGTAAATGCTTGATCCGAAAGTACACATCGCCAGTGCCTTAAAAATACGCTCTGAGAATTGGCCTATGAAAAAGGCAATATGAAAATTCCTAAAAACCTACTTAGTACAATACAAGTAACTAAATCTAGTTTTAAAAGCGTTTACTCGCATCTTGTGCACCTAAAAAATACGTGGTGAACGTTGGCTTTTAGTTGTGACTAAGCAGCGCCGTAACGATAGCGCGTTATGGTCATCTAAGAAATAAACACTTTCTATTTATATTTCTAGAAACGAGTTTCATGAACTACCCGCGCATAAATAAAAATGTTTAAACTACCCGCTCTCGGCCATTTCTTATTCTGCTTTCAAATATCGCTAACAGGTGTCGCTTTCTCCTGCCATAACAAACACGCATTATGTCAAATATAAAATTTAAAGTAACGTGAGTTTTTTTATTGCTATAATAGGTGTCTACCTCGTGGTGCATAACTACTTAATAATAACTACTTAGTAGTTGGAAGAAGTTTTTATTGCATAGGTAGTAGGTACATATATAATTTTTGTAACCGGCGCCGTATAACGAAACCGGTAATTTATAAATGAAAATACAAAGTGTGAATAGTCACACCATGCAATGTGTAACAAAAAATCATGTAGGTCTCTGGGATATAAAGGTGACAAAGCAGTGTGACCCCGTTGTGTAATCGTATCTGTTGTCACGCATATCGCAAACATTTGACTGAAGGGTGACTGGCAGAGATCCCTTCAGAAATCGCCTGTATTTTGAATAGAATAGAATAGAATAAGCCTTTATTAACACACTTAGAACAACATAAACATAAGTAATAAACGGAGGATATTTTCTACATTACACTTATAACTAGGTATAACATAAACATAACTAAGCGCTAACTAAGTGTAATAAATGGATTGAGCTCAGCATATGCTGTGGACGCACACAAAAGTGTGCATGCACACAGCACCTTTGCACTTTTTTCTAATAATTCATCCATACTTCCATACTAATATTATATATGCGAAAGTGTGTTTGTATGTTTGTGTGTTGTCCGTCTTTCACGCCGTAACGGATCGACGTGATTTTTAGCATAGAGATAGTTTATGTGCCCGAGAGTGACATAGGCTACTTTTTATCTCGGAAAAATGCAGTTCCCTAGGGAACAGCGCGCGATAACCGAATACCACGCGGGCGAAGCCGCGAAGCTAGTATCGTAATAAATTCTTTCTTTGCACCGGTGTCACAAATCATGTGTTTTCGGCTTCAAAATATGTCATTCATTGACTTTTATAGTACAGATATCTAATCTGAACGATAATACTAAAACCATTCTTAACTAACTAATCGTTAGTTAGAGCCGAAGCGAAACAGCGACACCTGTTGTCATAATAGCGAATAAAAAAATGTCGGTCTAAGGCGGGTAGTTCACAAATTGACGTTAATGCGGGTAGTTAATTCGAGGACGACCCATTCAGAACAATAAATTGAATTTTTCTTGTTTTATAAATAGATATATTTTGGGAGATGTTTTGGTTTATGTGCCCCAGAGTGACGTAGGCTACTTTTTATCTCGGAAAAATGCACAGTTCCCGAGGGAACAGCACGCGATAACCGAATACCACGCGGGCGGGCCCGCAGGCAAAAGCTAGTATTAAAGATATTGAGCCGGATAACTCACGTCTTAAATCGAGCTTAGCCCGACATAAATAAATAAATAAAATAAATAAATACCATGGGTCACTTGACACCAATTGACCTAGTCCCAAACTAAGCAAAGCTTGTACTATGGACACTAGGCAACGGATAAACATACTTATATAGATAAATACATACTTAAATAAATACATATTAAACATCCAAGACCCGAGAACAAACATTCGTATTATTCATACAAATATCTGCCCCGGCCGGGATTCGAACCCGGGACTAGTCAGGTTCTCTAACCACGGAGCCATCCAGTCGTCGACATGTTTCGGGCTAATCCGTAGCCCTTAATCTTCGGAGCAACGTGACTCGACGGCTGCTGCAACACGCGCACTGTGCGCCGCCGCTCTGCTCCGCTCGCGTAGTGTTTCGTCAGTTAGTAGCCCGAAACATGTCGGGCTAAACTCGATTTAAGACGTGAGTTATCCTGGTCAATATATTTATTATAAGTGAGTCTCACGGTACTATCATACAAATACAAATACATATTCTTTATTGCACACAAATTGCACGCCATAAAGCAGTACAAAAAACTTATAATATAAAAAGAAAGGAAGAAAGAAAGAAATCATTTATTCCTGACAAAGTATATACAAAGCATGACAAAAAAAAAGATATTGAAAAGAACGAAATTGTTGTCACGAAATGGTCCCAAATCAGCAAAATTGCCGGTCTTGCGAGCGGCGCCGTTCTTCCTTTGGGACCATCCGTTCACTTATCACACATTAAAATAGATATCAAAAACCGGCCAAGAGCGTGTCGGACACGCCCAAAATAGGGTTCCGGAGCCATTACGAAAAAATTAAGTAATATTTTTCTAAGTATTTCGTATTTTATACGGAATCTTCCAAGTTTAGGTATATTTTATACCTTACGCTGCTATTTACTCATAAACTACTAATAATTCTCAAGAAAACTTAGCCGTTATAGTTTTCCTTGGAAGTTTGATATACTGACCACCATCCTGAATTTTTTCAAATTTTTCCATCTACCGGTTTAGATTTTAGAGGGGGGGGGGGACGCTCGATTTTAATGAAAATTTGCACTTTAAAGTTGAATATTTCACAAACAAATGACTGAATCGAAAAATTGTTTTAGCAAGGCCCTAATGGTTTTAAAATACCTATCCAACGATACCCCACACTATAGGGTTGGATGAGAAAAAAAAAATCACCACCACTTTACGTCTATGGGAGGTACCCTAAAATAAAATGTTTTTGAATTTTTAATTGTACTGTTTTGTCGGCATGGTTTACTTATATATCCGTGCAAAATTATAGCTTTCTAGCATTGATAGTCTCTGAGCAAAGCCGCGGACGGACAGACAGACAGACAGACAGACAGACAGACAGACAGACAGACGGACAGACAGACAGACATGGCGAAACTATAAGGGTTCCGTTTTTGCCATTTTGGCTCCGGAACCCTAAAAACAGTGAAAACCGACACAATATTCCGTTTAACAGAGAAAAAAATAAAACACTATAAATTTATAACAAATATGGCTTTCATGCAAGCATAGGCTATACTCCTTTACCTTTTGTCTATAACTAGAAAAAAATATAGGTATTTAAACACTTAGATTCAGGGTAGAAAATAGGGGGTCTTATTGCTTAAAAGCTATCTCTTCCAGACTAACCATAATATTTTTAATAATAACCTTTTTGTATTTCCATTTTGTACAGTAAGTAGCAAACTTTTATAATATACTTAGTACCAGCTTCCTGCAAATCCAGAAAAAAATCATTATCTCGCGTAAAAAATCATTTCTCGGTATAAAAACTCCATTTTTCTGGTCAGAAACTATCTCCATATACTCCATAGCAGATTTCATTCTTTCGAAATCCAGGTTAGGTTATTTATTTCAACTCCAAAGTTGTTACTTTTACCAAGAACAATGAATACTATGATATTGAATATTATATACTATTGTATTCATTGTTTTTCTTTTACGAATGAAAAATCGATCTAGCTTGTTCTTATCTCTGGGCAACTTGTTTTTTTTTATACAATATAGGCTTGCGTTTGGCCCCAATCACGCCTGATGGAAAGCGAGGATGAGGCCTACGATGGAGCACGCTTGCCTAGTAACAAATGCTCATTCACCCTGGACTTGAAAGCGGTCAAATTGTAGTGTTCAGGAAACACAGTCGCAGGCAGGGAATTCCACTCTTTTGCTGTGCGGTTGATGAAGGAAGAGCGAAAGCGCTACGGAGTTGCGTTGTTACAGACTTTCAGCCCAAGCAAATCTCTGTCTCCCAGGTACTTATTATTATGGTAGCCGTTTTATACCTTTGCAAATAACGTATCGTTTCTTTTACAAGTCGACCGTGTTGACAAACAAATTACTTTAAATTACAATGTGTTGAATGTTTAAGAACCGTAGTAGTAATAACCTTCACGTCACCATAACTGTTAAATCCACAGGAGACGGCGACATTCTGTAACGTAAGAACGTGCGTTTTTACGATGTTTTTGCAGGTGGTCATCATGTCAGTCGAAATACGTCCACTGCTGCGAAATACGTGCACATAGGCCTCCCCCAAGGCTCTCCACTCAGACCGGTCTTGTGCTTTTCGGATCCACCGCG
This sequence comes from Choristoneura rosaceana, assembly GCA_037349165.1. Lineage (NCBI taxonomy): Eukaryota > Metazoa > Arthropoda > Insecta > Lepidoptera > Tortricidae > Choristoneura > Choristoneura rosaceana. The sequence goes on along the minus strand of JAZBNJ010000046.1, from coordinate 7,144,799 downwards.
ATGCCGCGATCTTAGCCAGGCCGTCGCTCCATCTTGTTGGAGGCCTACCGATAGCTCGTCTCCCGGTCCGCGGACACCATTCGAGAACCTTTTGACCCCATCGGCCATCAGTCCTGCGAGCAATGTGCTCCGCCCACTGCCACTTCAGTTCAGGGGGCCTACCACGCTCTCTTAATACGATTAAGTTTAAGCTCTAAACTGAACTGCATCGCTATTTCGTACTACGACGTTACTTTTGTGATTCATTTCAAGTGAGGTTCAGCGATAGCGATACATATATCAGAGACAATATCGGTCTTTCATTCACTTGTAAGCGATTGAGATTCAGTTCTGAGAAATAAAGGTCGTGGTACCAATTTCGACGATTCAGTTTAGGGGCATTTCTTCGAGAACGAGGATTTTTGCCTCATTCATCTGCCATTTTTCAAACTTGATAATAGAAACGGTACAACAGGTGAAACGTTAATAAAATGCCATACTTAAAAACATATGTCGAAGGCCGCGCATGGCTACCTATTTTTTGTCAGATATTTCGCTCAGACTAATGAGTGTATCAGATGAATGAGAACTACGCCAGAATAATTAGATTATACATATCAGTTTAAGTTTTAATAACATATTTAATACAATAGGAATGAAAATACATAGTAGAAATATAAGTAAAAATCATATTAATCTGAATAAAAATTGTAATTGGCGCAATATTTTTATTTCCGTGGCCAAAAACAAAATAGTCTTCAACTTAGTCTGATTTTTTAATGTCTTTTTTTTCTTATGACTTTAAAGTGAATAATAATAGTTTTAACTCATGGATATTTTCAAACAAGAGTTATTTGTTTTTGAATGTCATCAAAATGATAACATTTTACTATTTGTTTTTGTTTTTGACAGCATTAATTCTCGCTGTAGTCGCAGCGAATAAACACACTCATGATTCAAATTATTTTTGAGGGTTTTAAATGTTTTTTGTGCTATATCGTTGCCACAATATATATGAAATATTCTTCATTAAGTTTTGATTCTTGATTTCCAATAAATAATTTTATTTTTACGGTCTCTATAAACTTTTTTTTTTTTCATAGAATTTATATCCATTTTTTTTTTTGAAAATCATTATGAATTAGCAACATCTTCCCAGTTATCAAATTTCTGATATGGAACTATAAATGTAGTGAGTTAAAACTTTTTGCACAAGCTAAGTAATCAATATCATAAAGACTTTCACATGAAAAACTTTTTTCATTTTAACTGCACTTTAACTATACCCTTTCTTTACAAGTCCAACATTTTCGGTGCAAAGAACAGCAGTGTAAGAAGAGTTTTGCGATTCCTGTTAGCATTTTCTTAACTTTTTTATTTCTGTTTTACAGTCTTTCTCAACTTTTTACTGTTTTTTTCTCAAATAATAAGAAAAAAAAGTCTCCACGTCTCCTTTTGTAGTTTTTGTTCCTGCAGGATCATTTCCTCAATCGATAGATGATTTTATTTGCTTTTTTTCTTCATATATATGATTATCTACTTTTTCTTGAATCTCTTTTCATATATGTCTTTTTTCCTTTCAAACATTGAATATCCTATTTTCTCATCAAACCTCGTTTTTCATAGTCGTTCTTCCCGTCTATGTTTCTGTCCTATGTTGCAAATTACGATATCTAAAATACATTTTAACACCACTTAATCATTCATCAGCACTTTACTAATTCGTCTGTCTAAACGAGCCAGATGAAACCAGACAAATTAAGACCAGACTAATGTGAATTTTGCGTTAAAACGGTCTAAATTTTTTTAAATATAATTTTTGTCATTAGAATAAAATTTTGTCAAAAAGAGTTACACTTGACACGTAATTATAAATAAAAGACAGATTTTGTATCCTAAAAATAGTTGCATATAGCATGACAGATGAATCATATCATTAGCTTGACAAAGTCCAGATTACACTCTTTGGTAATTATTTGCGTCGCCTAGAGAACACTCACACGCATGACACCGTTACTCAAAGGCTCGTCGCCGCTCGGCCCGTACGACCGCTTGCTAGGTATTCAACTATTCGCACTGTATAACACGCTACACCAATTAATACATACGTCCAGATGAATTATACTTTTTGGTGTGGACATTTTTTACATGTGATTATTTCAGAAATCGATGTTATTTCCATTATGTGTCATATTAAAATAGACACACCTTTTATTAATGTATTGCTTTATGTATAGGAATTAATTAAAATACTGTTGAAAATGGACCTTATCATAAAGAAAGTATCAAAATCTGGAGTTGGGACGCGCCAGGCTAATTAGTTTTAGCTATTATCTGTCTAAGTAAAATATGTTTTAATATAAAACCCCTATGTATTAATTACATGCCTCGATAGGTGTTCTAATTTTACATATAACCTAGTCGCGAGAGCAATTTTTAACCACTATAGCTACCATTCTTCAGTAGAAAACTGCCAAAAATCGAGTTTCGGAGAAATGCCCTTAGGTGCCTAAATTGAACTGCTCTGCGTTTGGATCGTTTAGGAAAGATCGTGGTAGGCCCCCAGTTCAGTTGCAGGAGGTATTTTTATTTATTTTGACGGTGGAACCATTCTACGCTTCCACCGAACGTATGTAGTTAGTGTTTAGTTTTGTCACTAAGGGACCCCATACATCCCTGTTAAGTCCCGTTAAGGTATTTGACTATGAGTGAGAATCACGAAAGTTTAAAACGTTACATCCCTGTATTGTTATTATTATTTTTTTTGTATTTTTTTTGTTTCATTGTGTTTTAAAGTATTTTATTTTGGAAATAAAATGCTTTCTGCCAAGTTTCTTGCGGCGCATTCTTCTTGGAAATGATGGTCTTTCCGAAAGCGGCGGTACCTAGTTAAAAAAAAAACTTGTAAAAGTGCCCATTGCGGCCTATTAACCTACTGAATAAATGAAATGATTTTGATTTTGGTAGGACCTTGTGCAAGGTCCGCCCGGATTGCTACCACCATCTTGCTCGCTAATCCTGCCGTGAAGCAGCAGTGCCTGCACTATTCAAATACCTGCCCCAGCCGGGAATCGAACCCGAGACCTCAGGCTTCGTAGTCAGTTTCTCTAAACCACTTAGGCCATCCGGTCATCAAACTAATAATAAAATTGCCGAAAATAATTTTCCGAAACGGTAACTTGAAAAACTCCTCAAAAACGCTAAATATTTGCGATTGGTAATAAACGCAATTGCCGTAAAATCGCACTGCCATTACGCATTAATAACTTGAAACAGTACGCTATTGTTAAGACAGGTCGATGTGAAAAATCTCCTTTGTTATTTTAAGTGTCGTTTTATTGACTATATTGAATAAATTATATTGACCGGATTACTCACGTATTAAATCGAGTTTAGCTCGACATGTTTCGGGTTATTTCGAAACCCTTCATCACTGGAGCACGCGACTCGGCAACACAACATGAACATGTCGAGCTAAACTTGATTTAATACGTGAGTAATCCGGTCAATATAATTTAATATGAGTGAGTCTCACGGTAGTTTCATGATATATTGAATAACTAAAGTGACGTCAGTTTAAAACAATATTCAACAAATCTTCAATACTTATTTCTTTACAATTTAATGTTACTTTATCTACTGTGGAAAACACGTTTTGTTTTCTTACTTTGCAAGTGAATAATTGATGTGATCTTTACGACTGTTATTATTGTAATACCTACTTATCTACCTATTACTCGTAACTTAAACCTAAACCCAAACTAAAAGCAGCTTGTACTTTGGTTACTGGCAAGAGATAAACATACCTACCTATTTCAATATGTAATATATTATGGGATCCTTTCGACTGCCATAATATTGTAAGTCATAATGTAATGTTTGTCATAATTTTTGTTAGTTATAATTTTTTTCCCACTGAATCCATACATTTATTCATAAATTATTAAATGGTCACCTGTAGAACTCTGTAGCTTAGGTTCGTTTTGTTTTATAACTATTCTGAAAAATAAATGGTTTCAGAGAAAAATAGAGTTATGTCATTCATTAGATTATGACTAACAATTGGCTTAGCGATGAGTTGTCATAACATTGATTAAGCATAGCGTTACTTTGTATAAGTATCAAAAAGTAATAATTAGACCTCTCATTCTGAGAGGAGGCCTGTGCCCAGCCATGATGATGATGATGATTAATAAGTGTTATGGTTTTTTTTATTACTATGTCAGTACCTACTTACAATTTTATGCGTTATGCTATACCAAACCTGTTATGCGAATGCATATGACAATTATTATAAAGGACTACTTAGTAGTTTGCCCTGCGCTGGACTTGGCGGGGGTACCTACACAACCCCCGCCGAGCATGGGTTTCACCGAATACAAATATTCGGCATTCGCCCGAATGTTCGGTAAAAGTTGTACCGAACCGAATATTCGGCAGAATTGGTTTCTAAATAGAAATTGCAAATATGATTCAAATATATAATATCAAATATATCATGGGACACTTGACACTAATTGACCTAGCACCAAACTAAGCAAAGCTTGTACTATGGACACTAGGCAACGGATAAACGTACTTATATGGATAAATATATACTTAAAAAATAATTTATTGAATCAGGCGTTACTTTGCGGAGGTCCATATCAATGAACTAAAAGAATTTCTTTGCTCACCCGCGACCTTGAGATAGCTAAGTCTATGCAAATTATGCGTGTTCATGCAGTTCCTCCACCTCCACACTGAAAGAACACACACAAATTACACAAACCCATCTATCACCACCACCACAATACACTGACGCGTTTCGAACTCAACCAGAGCTCATCTTCAGAGTGACACAACCTTACACCATGCTACCAGTTGTTAGACTAACAAACCATCACCACTGTTTTAATTTGCCAAACAAAACAAAAAACTACCCGCAAATTATTAATAAATTTTAACTGTGCTACAAAACTACCTTGATTTTTTAATTTTTATTTACTTATTGTCAAGGCATGTTTAACTAACTACCGTTGCTAAAATTAGACCCAAGCCGTAGCAAGGGTGATGACACTAAATTTATTTGCTCATTAATAATGGACCCCATACTATTGTACCTAATTATCTCCATACATTCTAACACATCAAGACGAAACCCCTTGTCACAGTAATGTAACACTTCATACGAATCTGAGTCCGATATAGAATGATTTAATTCTAACAGATGTTTAGCAAAATTAGATCTATCAGGATGCTCGTTCCTATATGCCGATACATGCTCTTTAAACCTAGTATTAAAACTGCGCCCTGTCTGTCCTACATATACTTTACTGCAGTCATTACAAGTGAGCTTGTATACACCCGATTTAGTTCCTTTATCCACCTTCTCTTTGTGGTTACAAAGTTTAGAGTACAAAGAGTTGTTAGTTTTAAAGGCTACATTTACATTGTTTGATTTTAAAATGTCATAAATTCTATCAGACAAACGACCAACATATGAAATGCTATTGTAATGACTGCAGTAAAGTATATGTAGGACAGACAGGGCGCAGTTTTAATACTAGGTTTAAAGAGCATGTATCGGCATATAGGAACGAGCATCCTGATAGATCTAATTTTGCTAAACATCTGTTAGAATTAAATCATTCTATATCGGACTCAGATTCGTATGAAGTGTTACATTACTGTGACAAGGGGTTTCGTCTTGATGTGTTAGAATGTATGGAGATAATTAGGTACAATAGTATGGGGTCCATTATTAATGAGCAAATAAATTTAGTGTCATCACCCTTGCTACGGCTTGGGTCTAATTTTAGCAACGGTAGTTAGTTAAACATGCCTTGACAATAAGTAAATAAAAATTAAAAAATCAAGGTAGTTTTGTAGCACAGTTAAAATTTATTAATAATTTGCGGGTAGTTTTTTGTTTTGTTTGGCAAATTAAAACAGTGGTGATGGTTTGTTAGTCTAACAACTGGTAGCATGGTGTAAGGTTGTGTCACTCTGAAGATGAGCTCTGGTTGAGTTCGAAACGCGTCAGTGTATTGTGGTGGTGGTGATAGATGGGTTTGTGTAATTTGTGTGTGTTCTTTCAGTGTGGAGGTGGAGGAACTGCATGAACACGCATAATTTGCATAGACTTAGCTATCTCAAGGTCGCGGGTGAGCAAAGAAATTCTTTTAGTTCACTTAAAAAATACATATTAAACAACCAAGACCCAAGAACAAACATCATCATTTTTATTTTTTTTTAATATTGTAATGTAACCAATTTAATTTAACTCTTGAATAAAACAAACAACTTTCTTAATTTCTCACAATAAACACTTGATGAAATATTCGGCCCATCCTAGTGCTTATTCTTATTCTGATTCAGGTTGAACTTTCAACCCACAGAAATAAGGTTTAAATTCGCGGAACAAAAAGTTTTAGGCTTTTAGCGTTGCCAAGTATACTTTGCTAAATTACATAATACCCGTCGGTCCTTGTTATAAAATTTCGAAAATATGTGGTTTCTTAAAATTCGTCCTCTTACGCCTCACGAACACAACCGGTCGCAGGTCATAATCATAAAGCTATACCTTTATTCTGACACACGGAAAAGTGAGTTTGTTCCCGCCGAGTTACACGCTTATTACTGTCACATTGGGACTCGTTGGGAATATTTTCACAAAAAAAAATCCCAACCAGTCACACTTTTTTTGTATTTATTTTCTTTCTATTTTGAGTATTTTCTGTTTTTATTTTTTCTTATCTTTACGGCACGTAATTTTAACTTTCTGTCCTGTGATCCTCTATTATTATAAATTGTCTTCTCGTAATTAGGTTAGCTGGAAGAGATCCCTTCTTAGGGATAAGCTTGCCTTTGTTCTCCTTTCTGTGTTTTTGTATTTTTATTTTTATGTGCAATAAAGAGTTTACATACATACATACATACTTATGATTTGTGCGAGCAAGCGAAGCGAGCGAGCAAGACGGTTTGGAGCAGAACCGACTCGGATAGGATAGGTATCATCGAAGGCTAACGCGCTAGCCTTCGATGATAGATATTTTTTTAGTGTGACAGGTTGGGATTTTTTTTAGTTCAAATATTCCCAACGAGCCACAGTGTGTCAGTTAGGGTGTGACTTACTGGGAACAAACATTAAAAACTGTCCCATTTAGTAACAGTGTGACTTGTTGGGATTTTTTAGCAAAAATATTCCCAACGAGTCACAGTGTGACAGTAGTGTGACTCTTTGGGAACAAACGGAAAAGTGCATAGCTCCCGTGGGCAGTGGCGTAGCTAGGCGAGGGCGGAGTGGGCCCTCGCCCACGGCCTCGTACTTAAAAGGGCCTCACGAGGCCTCTTTAGACCATCGAAAAGGGGCCTCGCTGATATGACTAAAATAAATAAAGTCTAAACCAAAGTCTGCGCGGGCCGGGCGGAGTCGCGGGCAACAGCTAGTACTTAAACATAAATAAGTAGTAGTAGTAGTAGTGGCACTTGAGGTATCCCATCTTAGGCCTCTAGGTTTCTAGTTTGGCAATGCATTTACAATACCTCTGGTGTTGCAGATGTTTACAGGCGGTGTGCGGTATCCAGTCGAATAAAAAAAATAAGTAGTAATAGTGTACTTATAGTTATTACTAGTATAAATATGGTATAAGAAATTAATCGTAATGGATACACAAGTAAATTACCATAACAATTACCTCCAGCTGTCATCTTATTGTTTGAATTTACCGCAGCAGCCATTTTTAGTTTGGTGGGAAACTTTGACAAGTGCGGTCGCGCGCGCTAAAACTTGTTTTTTTGGTCATGAGAGCGGAGGCTTTCAGCCACTAAACAATTTAAACTTAATGTTGCCATGATATTTTCTATTTACAAATATTGGTAAAAAAGTTTAAAAAAGTGTGGTGCGAAAATAATTCAACTTTTTCATAAGTTTTATAGTTCTTGGTGTTTAATATCTGGTGAGTAATTTGTTACTGAAAACATTTTTGTTTTAGACAAGTAAAGTTCTCAATATTTAAAAATGGAAAGCAAAGGTTTTTTGCCACTTTCGAGGCTTCACTCCTCAGGTGTTATAGTGCAGTATACAGGATGTAACCTTCAGATCGGTCAGTATGGGAAAGTATGAAATCTTATATCTATACTAATATTATAAATGCGAAAGTGTGTTTGTATGTTTGTGTGTTTGTCCGTCTTTCACGCCGCAACGGAGCACCGGATCGACGTGATTTTTGGCATAGAGATAGTTTATGGGCCAGAGAGTGACTTAGGCTACTTTTTATTCTGAAAAAATACAGTTTCCGAGGAAACAGCGCGCGATAACCGAATACCACGCGGACGAAGCCGCGGGCTAAAGCTAGTTTTATAATAAAAAGCGGCAATCTTTAGTCTTACTTTCACTTTTCGTCCATGTTAATCCTTTAGTCTGTTCGTTTCGCCTCGATACATAACTTACTTACTAAATAGGAATGTTGACGCAATTCATAATAATTCGAAGTCACAGCTCCAGTAAAACAACGCTTTATAGCCCTGAAAACCAGATTAGTTTTCGATTTACTGTAAAATTTTTAATAAAAATTTTTGTGGCTTTGAAACAAATAAATAGTTAGTTGATTGAGTTGGCGAACAAATAGCGACTTACCTATAACGTCATAAGTCGCTATTGCCATGAAACTCTATGGGAGAATTATGTTTTGACAGCTCATAAATAGTACGTCAGTTGATTGGTGGTGTCGACATCACTATTATGGAAGTTCGACCTTGTTTGTTAAATGATAGAATTCCAAATTAAATGTTGCTCGCTGGGATTCCCACAGTGTTAAAGTAGATAACTGATGGCTATTGGCTCGTTTGATAAGGAAAATCTTAAGACATATTAAAACATAGTTACCTGCACACGTAAATCAATTAGTGTTGAAATCTATTTAAGGGTTAATCCCCAAAAGATACAAGCATGCGTGCTCTTCGAAAAAAAGGAGGTCAAAAGACACAAATTCTTTTTTAATGTTTTTTTATTCTGAACTATGGAACAACCCGTAACCGACCGGACTGTAGTAATTTGGCGGTAAAGAAAACTGTAATATAATTTTAATAACTGTAATTAAAAAAAGGGCTATGGAGAGGGCTATGCTCGGGGTTTCTCTGCGGGATAACAGTTTCTCCGCAGTAAAACTAAGGTTACTGACATAGCCCGAAGAAAATAATTGCGAAACTGAAGTGGCAGTGGGCGGGGCACATTGCACGCAGGACTGATGGCCGATGGGGTCAGAAGGTTCTCGAATGGCATCCGCGGACCGGGAGACGAACTGTCGGTAGGCCTCCAACAAGATGGAGCGACGACCTGGTTAAGATCGCGGGATCGCGGTGGATGCGGAAAGCACAAGTCCGGTCTGAGTGGAGAGCCTTGGGGGAGGCCTATGTCCAGCAGTGGCCGACTGGACGTCTTTCGGCTGACATGATCATGATGAATAAAAAAAATGTAACAAAAAAAAAATGTAAAAAAAATGTAATTAATATATTTTTCTGTTAATTAAAAAGGTTATTCCTATTGATTTAAAAGTTTCAAGCATTTCTAAATTTTGCAGACATTCCCCATTATCCCCATAAATTATTTTTCTTTCTTTATTTCTTTCATTATGTACCTACCTGTGTGTGCGGAATTTCTATTTAATCGGTCCAGTAGATTCGCAGATCGCATTACATAAGCCGTGACAGCCAGATAAAGTGATCCTGTAAAGGTTCCATTTTCAGGGTTCCGTATCGCAAAAGGAAAAACGGAACCCGTATACACTTTTTATCCGTCTGTCTGTCTATCAAGACCCTTTTTCTCGGAAACGCGTTGAGGTATCAAGCTGATATATATCAAATACTGAAGTCTACTGTCCCTTGAAGCTGTGAAAAAATCAAAACTCGCAAACTTGTTTGCCTTCCAGTCTAATAAAAAAAAATGGAATCAAAACCTATAGGGTACTTCCCGTGAACTCAGAATCTTGAAATTTGGTATTAAGGTAGCTATTAAAATACTACCAACTAGAAAAGTCTGAAAATCTTGATTATTTATGTCTCTGTAAATATCAAGGTCCAATATAATCTGACCCCACACTGTTTACATTTTGCTTAAGAGTAGGGCTCTGCATACACTAGATGTATTAAACCACTCGGAAAAAGCTAGAAATATCTTCAAGACACGACACCCGTTTACTTACCTATAAATGTGTATGGAACCCTCGGTGCGCGAGTCCGACTCGCACTTGCCCGGTTTTTTTCACTCGAATCAACGGAACCCTAAAATGTCCCATCGCTTCTCGAAGTGAATATTGACCTAAATTAATGTCATAATGACTTTCCTTATCAGGCAAAGTGGCTTCGTGTCGACGATTTAAATGAAAAACCGGTTTCCGCATGGTTTGAAAATTCAATGGTACGAGTACATACAAGGAAATATAGTACATTTTTTATCGAGGGACTAAAATAAGCCAATATATATCCGAGGTGGTCAGCCACTCGAGCTTTAGCGAGGGTGTCTATTTATCTAAAAGTTCGCATTGAGTTTTAGTCTCGAGGTGAGAAATCTATTTTTCACTTCGATTGCGAGAAAAAATATTCATTAACCGTTTATGATTTACGCTCTTAGTATTATGTACTCTGTGGTGTCGGTAAAAAAGTTGATTGGCCCTTCGAAATGTAATTTCGCATGTTAATTTAAAAAACTGGCCAAGAGCGTGTCGGACACGCCCAAAATAGGGTTCCGTAGCCATTACGAAAAAATTTAGTAATATTTTTCTGAGGATTTCGTATTTTATACGGAATCTTCCAAGTTTAGGTATATTTTATTCCTTACGCTGCTATTTACTTATAAACTACTAATAATTCTCAAGCAAACTTAGCCGTTATAGTTTTCCTTGGAAGTTTGATATACTGACTACCATCCTGATTTTTTACAAATTTTTCCACCCACCGGTTTAGATTTTAGAGGGGGGGGGGACGCTCGATTTTAATGAAATTTGCACTTTAATAAATATTTCGCAAAAAAATTGCTGAATCGAAAAATCGTTTTAGCAAACCCCTAATTGCCGTGTGGTGTCGGTTGAGAATTACACCACCCCCTCTCTTCCCGTGGGTGTCGTAAGAGGCGACTAAGGGATAAACCGGAGGATGGGCAGCAGCGTCCTCCGCGAACGATCGGGTATTACTGCGGTCGCCAACCCGCCTGCCAAGCGTGGCGACTAAGGCATTTTCCCCCCAAGGTACACGATAAAAATTAATGATGAGTGGAGAGCCTTGGGGGAGGCCTATGTCCAGCAGTGGACGTCTTTCGGCTGACATGATGAAACCCCTAATGGTTTTAAAATACGTATCCAACAATACCCCACACTATAGGGTTGGATGAGAAAAAAAAAATCACCGCCACTTTACGTCTATGGGAGGTACCCTAAAAAAAATTGTTTTTGAATTTTTAATTGTACTATTTTGTCGGCATTGTTTATATATATATCCGTGCCAAATTACAGCTTTCTAGCATTGATAGTCTCTGAGCAAAGCCGCGGACGGACAGACAGTCGGACAGACAGACAGACAGACAGACATGGCGAAACTATAAGGGTTCCGTTTTTGCCATTTTGGCTTCGGAACCCTTAAAAGTCGCGGGTGAGTAAAGCCTTTGAAGGTTATTGTTTTAGTTCATTGATATGAACCTCCGCAAAGTAACGACTGATTCAATAAATTATATCACGGTAGCGATTTTTCAATGATATCATTTTGCCATTCTTATCCTACCTACTTCAAAAGACCTTCATAATCCTTCTTGTAACTTTAGATACCAATATGTTTTAATATTATCATAGTATTGCAGATTACAGTAAATTACCTTAAAATATGCATGCACGTTATCAACAGATAATGCTAGCAATAAATTGATTATCAAATTCCACGTTGAAAGGACTATCTCTAACCAATAACCAGATATATCCGGTGTGTGCCAGTTGAATAGTACCTAGAAGTTGCCACACTGGGGCACTTTACGTGAAAAATGTAAAGTCAAAGCGGAAAAAGCTTCCTGTACCCTTAGTGTAAGTTTTCGGTTACAAAATACGTCTCGATCGCGTTCGCGTTAAAATCTCAATTTGTATGGCAACACGATCAGCGCGTCTAGCGGAACGTTTGCGATGTTCGTGTTTTCATACAAATTGCATGCAATTGGAACGCGAACGCGATCGAGACGTATTTTGCTACCGAAAACTTACGCTAAGGGCACTTGTACCCTGTAAGTTTTCGGTTCAAAATACGTCTCGATCGCGTTCGCATTAAAATCTCAATTTTTATAGATACACGAGCAGCGCCTCTAGCGTTTGTGTTTTCATACAAATTGAGATTTTAACGCGAACGCGATCGAGACTTATTAACAGACTCATTCGCAGACTCAACCCCAAAAAAAACCTCGTAGAACCCTGTACCTATGACCTTGTAATTAACTTATGATTGATTTTTTGGAATCTTTTTGTATTTTTTATTTCAATTCCAAATTTTTACTTTTACGGTCATCCCGTGAAACCTAAATTGAAAATACAAACCGAAACCTAGATGCACAGAAAAACTAGAAAAATAAGACCAACACTGGGAATAAAACCCAGGTCCTCGGTATTCCGTGCCGCGTGCTATACCGCTACACCACTGCTGGTCAACGGCACAGACACGAATTTTCCCTATGCATCACATATTATTATCTCAGCTTGTTACTTTGTCACAACTCTCAACGAGAAGCCTTCAATATCTCCTTCGGAACCAAAGACGATTAATCGTCCTTGTTCGGAACTAACCGTTCACCCTTGTAATTAACACCAAGGCTAAGGTTTCGCAAATTCGCATAACATCAGTACGTAAGTATAGATAGGTAATCAAGTGCGGCCTCCTACGTTTTCTGAAATGTTGATAATCTAATAATTAAAATCAAAAATGGATTAAAAATGCGGACGTTCTTATCAAAGTTAAACGTCACTTTACAATTATACGTCAATCATCGCATTGCTCACATTGCTCCTGCTACAGTCACCAGTACTAATATCTGACACAACAAGCGTGCATAAATATCTGATAAGACTCTATTCCTAGGGCCGGGAGGACGTGTCAGATATTTTTGTACGCTCCGCTGTGGCAGATATTAAGAGCGTTTATACCTGCTGAGCATGCAACGTTTCATTTTTGTTATTCGTTTTTCTTTTCATTCCATAATTTTTTTATGAAAATTAAACATGTGGTCTGATAGAACGATTCTTATTATTTAAGTTAATGTGTCTACTCCAATAATTATTCCTTAATCCATACTAATATTATAAATGAGAATGGTATGTTTGTGTCTTGTAAGGGAGCAACGGATCAACGTAATTTTTGGCATAGAGATAGTTTATGGGCCCGAGAGTGACATAGGCTACTTTTTATCCTGGAAAAATGCACAGTTCCCGAGGGCAGGAGGGGAGGCCGCGGGCAAAAGCTAGTAGACTTTTATTTTCTTTAAAAACCGTTATCATCAATCATCATCAGCCTATGGTCGTCCACTGTTGGACATAGGCCTCTCCCATGGCACGCCACCGAGCACGATCCTCGGCCACTCTCATCTAGCTCTTGCCAGCCACCCTGCGAAGATCATCGCACCACCGAGTCTGAGGGCGTCCTACGCTACGTTTGCCGATCCGTGGTCTCTACTCAAGAACTCGCCTACCCCAACGGTTATCGGTTCTTCGGGTTATATGACCGGCCCATTGCCACTTCAGCGTGCTAATGCGGTGGGCTATGTCGATAACTTTGGTTCTCTGTCGGATCACTTCGTTACGAAACCGTTAATAAACATTAATTCGTGTTTAACTAATTAAAAAGTATGTCACGAATAATTATTCGAGTAGACACATTAACTTGTAAAGAATACAATCATACCACATTTTTAAACGTCATTCAATTTTTATGCAATAATCGAGAAAAACTAACAAAAATGCAACGTTCACAGCTCAGCAGGCATAAACGCTCTTAACACCTTGATATACTATATCTATAGGCATCGCTGAAGGGACTCCAATACAGTAACCCTTAGAAATAGAAATAGAGATAGAAATAGAAATATTTTTATTCATGCTTCGCACTTAAAATATAACAGGGCAAAAATACATGAAAACAAAAAATATGCAATATGCGAAGGCACGAAACGGTCGCAGCTCAGCATAGTGTTGGCCGTGTAAGCCAACGCTGGTCTTCCGCTGCGACCGCTTGGCGACTTCACGGAAGGCGCCAAAAATAAACAAATAAAAGAAAGAAAATCGAACTATAAAACTAATTAAAAAAAAAACAATATAATAATAACAATAAAAACAAACAATAAAAACAAAATACACACAACAACCACCTCCAACTTGCATCATCCATAGACCACCGACCTAGATATGACATGCACAATGTCATACCCGGTCTCCTTATTATTCTCCTTAATGGCGGCCTTTAAGGCTTGGGCCTATGTCAGTTAAAAAAGATAAATATATTCTTCTTCACGTAGTACGGTGATTGTAGTTTTTGCAACTTGATAGCAAAATTCCAATTCTTGCGCATTAAAAAATGTCAGACACGAGAGCAATATCGAATTTTGTGATCACTGTTCACTGTTAAGGTTAATCGCCGCATAAAACACTATCAAAATTATACTTCAACTAGCCAAAGAAGCAGAAATACCAAAATAGGACATGGCCCACATCCGCCATCTTCGAATGCCACAAATCGAATCGTCATACCCGGTCTGTGGCCCATGGCGAATGTCAGTGTCACGTCACTGTCATTCAATGAGACATTGGTTGACACTGTGTACTTACTTAGTGTAAGTTTTCCGTTACAAAATACGTCTCGATCGCGTTCGCGTTAAAATCTCAATTTGTATGGAAACACGAACATCGCAAACGTTCCGCTAGAGGCGCTGTTCGTGTTTCCGTACAAATTGAGATTTAACGAGAACGCGATCGAGACGTATTATTTTGTAACCGAAAACTTACACTAAGTTAACTTACACAGCTCATGTTTCGATTGAATCGAAAGCTTTCTAAAGTCCGCTAACGCTAAACGTAGGGGACAACATATTAAATGATATTGTAACGGATAACTCACGTAACTCACGTCTTAAATCGAGTTTAGCTCGACATGTTTCGGGCTATTTCGAAACCCTTCTTTAAGGAGCACGCGACTCTGTCGCAATACACGCGATTTAAGACGTGAGTCCGTTACAATATCATTTAATATGAGTGAGTCTCACGGTAGTTTCATGTAGGGGACAACGTCCACGCTGAATAGATACGGAAAACCTATTATATTACAGTATTATGTATGTAAATATGTAAATTCTTTATTGTACAAAAGAAAAGAAACGAAACACAATATATTATATTGTGTTATATTAGCAATTCTTGCCTCATCACTAGCGGTAGGCAAATTAAGAGATTCTTATTCCGTTATCTTATCACTTATCACAGTGTAATCAAGCGCGCGTAGTTTTAATCGCGCCGTCTGCGCAGCCACAAGTAACGATCCTTATGTATTTACCAATTAAGTATATAAAAAAATAGTTTAAATTTAAACTTGTTTGACTGTCTCCAGGGCTTCTTTGAAATACAAGGTTTGTTTTTAAAGGCTGACCAGAGATATAAGAAACCTGACGTGAGGGCAGCACTTCTACGTTTTATATTGCAACATTCTTTACACTTTCTATACGGTACCTATCAGTCATATTGACAACGGTGTCGGTGATGTTATTTCAAGGAATGTTTTCTAATTCGTCAGACTTTTTCTATGACAAACACTTTTATACATTGTGAATTATTTTCCTTCCAAACTTATAGATAATCTTCGGCATTTTAACACACAAAAACACAAAATAATACTTTAAAATACCACGCGCAAACAACGTTAAACTTTGACAGCAATAGACAGATGACATTTGAATTTAGTGTTACCAGTGCAATAAATTAGTTCTATTGGTTTTCCGCAATATTGCGAGGTTTTTTATAAATCTGGTCACCCTTTACTCGTATAACTGAGATACTTTTGTTTCGCATTTTTTTAAATATACCTGTCACTGGAGAGGAGCAGTGTTAATTTTTTTTTCATACATTAAGTGTTATTGTCAAAGTATGCAATACAATATTATAGTAAATTGACAGCAGTATAAGTCTTTAGCAATGTCAAATAATTTAAAGGCCTCAGTACCAAAGAACCTTTTGCTCTCAACCATAATATCGGCGATAACATACCTACTGGCACATCCAATATATTGATTTTTAACGATTAAACTTTGATGATCAATAAACTATCTAAATTTAAGTAAGTTATTTGAAAATGCTAATACAAAACAAAGCTCTCTGTGTACCTTTTTTCTGTATCGCTTACTACTTCTGGTGTACAATAAAGAGTATTTGTATTGTATTGTATTTTAGCTCAGTTATGAATTTCTAAGGTATGTGATGATCTATTCCGTTGCAATAAATAAGTACATACTTTCTTTTTTTTTAAGTTCGATAGGTAGGTACTTAGGTATTGGGACACAGGCGTGAATTGCTTGCAGGGCATCAAAATAGCTTTGATCTTGCAGGTGGTAACCTTGTGCAAGGTCCGCCCGGATTGCTACCACCATCTTGCTTGCTAATCCTGCCGTGAAGCAGCAGTGCTTGCACTGTTGTGTTTCGGCGTGGAGAGTAAGACAGCTGGTGAAATTACTGGCACCTGAGGTATCCCATCTTAGGCCTCCAGGTTGGCAACGCATCTGCAATACCCCTGGTGTAGCTGATGTTTATGGGCGGTGGTGATCTCTTACCATCAGGAGACCCACATGCTCGTTTGTCATCCAGACTCATGAAAAAAACCGGCACTGCCTGAATTAAAGTGCAGATGCAGGCCAAAGGTGTAACTGTATTTATTTGAGGCACTTAGGTACCTTACTTTCTATACTACGCAGGCTTAAAGACAAGTAATAAGAAACCTACTTGTAATTCTCGTCGTTACCTTACGAAAGTGTGACGAGCTTCGACGATTTCATAATGCATCCTTTACACACTTTAGCATACCTTAGTGCAAGATTTTCTTTGGGACTAGGTCAATAAGCTAAAGTCCGAAAAATATATTATTATAATTAGTTTCAACATTTAATAAAAGAGGTCATCGGCTTAGTATGATAAAAAAATTAATGATTGCCCTCATGATGATAGCTTGATAAGATACTCATTGTATCTATGAGGATTGTGGTTTTTACCGTTAGGTTTTTTGCAGTACAATATCTTATGATCGATAGTTCTTATTTATGGATAGATAGAATGGATGGTTAATTAAATTAGATTGCCAATTATCTATTTTTTTTGCCCGTTATATTATTATGTTAACCAACTACCTACATTGAATAGAGTAGATAGATATTTAAAACTTGCACGTGTTTTTAAGTAAATATTTGTTATCAACTCACTCTTCTTAGTTATTGTTTTGATATTATTTATTGTTCATTTTGTATAAAATAATAAAGAAGTTTATAATCAAAACATCGTCTTTCAAAAGTTTTTATTAATTAGGTCACTCGTTGTTGTTGGATAGGGTAAAATTTCGAAATAGCAACCGATGGTCTTTCTAATAGCTAGAAAGTGTGGCTAAAAAATTTGGAGACAATTTTTTTTTTGTAGGTATTTGTAATTATCTAGCTAAAAATTAGCTGAAATGGCAAGACTGCCTTTACCTAACTTAGGACCTAGGGATCGGATATGGGGTTTGATGGTTTGAAAAACACTGACCTGGCTTCGATAGTTCCAAAATCGAGTCCTTCAGACTGACCGATATTGGCCCAGGCTGTAACAATACAGTCACTTGAGAGCGGCGTGTAAACCAATATAAAAGTGGCTACATACAATTTCATACAATTAACTGATATCAAGCCGTAGCGATCAAATCGTGTATATCACAATTGGAGATTTTAAAGTATACCTACCTACTTAGAGCAGAACAAAACCACTTTTGAACTGAAACTACTGTGAGACTCGCTCATATTAACGGAGCAAGCAATCGGGCAATTCGGGTTTGGGTTAAGGGCTACGAATTAGCCCGAAACATGTCGAGCTAACCCGATTGAAGACGTGAGTTATCCGTTACCATATCATTTACTTCAAAGCTACTGTATCCACAAGGTTACATAACTAAAAACCAGAAGGTAATTTGCTCAGATTATAGAGTATCTATGAGTTGCTGTTGTTGATTAGGGAGTTTGCAGGTGGTAGGACCTTGTGCAAGATCCGCCCGGATCGCTACCACCATCTTGCTCGCTAATCCTGCCGTGAAGCAGCAGTGCTTGCACTGTTGTGTTTCGGTGTGGAGAGTAAGACAGCCGGTGAAATTACTGGCACATGAGGTATCCCGTCTTAGCCTCTAGGTTGGCAACGCATCTGCAATAGCCCTGGTGTTGCAGATGTTTATAGGGGCGCTAGTATTAGGTATTTCACGAAAAACTTTTTCACGAAAACTTTATCACGAAAAACTTTATCACGAATAGAAACTTTATCACGAAGTTTTTTCGTGATAAAGTCATTCGTGAAAAGTTTTCGTGATTAAGTCCTGACACGATTTAATGCGAGAGCGCATTGTAAAAATGCTTTGATAGCCTGTAATTCTCGTGCAAATTTGACATCTTTTTTTGTCGACTTTTGAGCTCCTGTAAATATTCCTGTAGGTAATTCTGATATTTCACATTTATATGAAAATCTGAAAAACCACAGGCATAGATAATTACGTCTAGGCATAGGGATAATACTTACAAAATTCCATTTAAGTACTTTTGTTGCCTAATTTTCAAATGAGACCGGGACTACGTTTGTATGGAGAATGGAACGAAGAGACTGCTCTTAATACGTGAGTGAAAGGGATGTAAGATGCGAATTTAGATTTTAAAATTTCCTGGTAGCCCCCCCTAACTTACTTGTTTTTTTTACAGATAAAATGAACACAATGACTCGCAAAGAACTCGCAAACCCACTGGAGAAGTTTTGTCACCCGTGAACGAGGCCGTGTAGTTTCAGTGATATTGATTTAGTGTTTGTGTACATTTGTGGATATTGTGAAATCAAATATGGAGGAATCAGGCGTTAGGAAGCGAGAATCGGTAAGTAAAAATCAGTGTCTCCACTTAATCTGGACCTGACAAAAGCAAGGGAACTCTTCAGCCAACTGGCAAAGAGACTGGTCGACGCCACCGGGGACAAGAGGGCTGGCAGCTTCCTCGCACAGCGTCTTGGCATCGCCATACAGCGAGGGAATGCTGCCAGCATTCTTGGAACCATGCCACAGGAGCCTTTTTTTTAGATCTATATTAGTTTTTAATTTTTAACATTATTTTTTTATTGTTGAAATCATTTGTACTTAAATATATTATTCGTTCCACCTATTAAAAAAAAACCATTTTATCGGCATAGTTACTACATATCCGTGGAAAATTATAGTTTTGTAGCACTGATAGACAGACAGAAAGACATTACAAAACTAAGGCTTCATTTTTGCGATTTTGGCTACGGAACCGCAAATCCGAGGGTGAGCAAAGAAATGCCTGCTTCAATAAATTACTTACCCTAAAAAGCCCTTGACATAAAGTGACACAGAATATTATAGTGATTCTTTTTTCCATTTCCTTGTTTACTCAAACTCTATACTCTACTAGCTTATGCCAGCGGCTTCGCCCACGTGGAATTCGGTTATCGCGCGCTGCTCCTTATGGAACTGTGCATTTTTCCGGCATAAAAAATTAGCCTATGTCACTCTCTAACCCGTAAACCAACTTCATGCCAAAAATCACGTCACGTCGATCCGTCGAACACACAAACACACACACTTTCACATTTATAATATTAGAAGGCTTGAATTAAAATGTTGTATTATTTTGAATTGATATCCTTAATATTTATTGATAAAAGAAACTAAATAATATACATATTAAACATAATATTAGTATGGATGACCCCAGCACGAATTTGACGAGTACCTATCATGTCATGACATAAATGCATTAAGACAAACGAGATACAATCGTTATAATAATAACTCGTCTGGTTTTGATGCGTTATGTCATTAACAACGTAATTTATCTATCAAGATAGGTAATTGCTTAAAACGACGGGTCCCGTGTTCATTCAGTAATCTTTAATATATTTATCCCATCCCAATTCCAACCCTAATCCAAATCCCAAACATAATCCCAATTCCTATCCTTATCCCTAACCCTATTCCAATCCCTATCCTTATCCCTATTTCTACCGCTAGTTATGACTAGCGGTCCCTATCCCTATCCTATCCCTATCCATATTAGGGTTGCCAAATGTACTGTTAAAAAAAGTCGTTGCATAAAAAGAAGAATAATTAAAAACAAAAATATTCATTTATTGTATGCTATTTACTCTTAACTACTAATTCTCAAGCAATGTTAGCTATAATTGCTATAATAATATATTAATGTTAACTATAGCCGTTATAGTTTTCCTTGTAGATTTGATGTATTTACTACAATCCTGATTATATTTTTAATGTTCCACCCAATTAGATTTTAAAGGGCAGTTACGCTCGATTTTGATGAAAATGTGCTCTATAAAGTTGTATATTTCGCAAACAGATCACTAAATCGAAAAATCGTCTTTTGTTTGGAATGGAATAGTTTAAAAAGACCTCTTTTTTACGGTCTCTGAGCATAGGCGCGGACAGACAGACAGACGGACAGACGTGGCGAAAGTATAAGGGTTCCTAGTAGACTACATAAACTAAGTACCTACGCAAATTTTCCTTAAAATTACTGTGATTTATGAAGCAACCGTGAACAATACTATACGCAATATTCTGTAAAATGACAATTTGCCACCTTAAATCCCACCTTAATGAGTAATGAATGACATTGAAATAGTCATACTTACTAACCTGAATGTGAATTCAGTTAAAATATAAGTTTTTCAAGTTCAGTTTGTCACTGTTTTTTGTAATGACATATTTGTTATTTATTGTATTATCATATTACCCGATATATCTTTATTCAATTTAGACTATACATGTTATACTAAACTAAGTTAAAATTATAACTAAAAGTAAAATAAAAGTAACTAATAACTAAACTATAACCTAGAAAAAATTAGTAAATGGAACCCCCCGCGGCATGGACCCAAAGATGCTGGCAGCATTTCCTCGCTGTATAGCTATGCTAAAACGCTGTGCGAGGAAACTGCTATAAATTACCCAATTAAATCCCTAAATTTCAATTTGCCCGCCGATTCTTACTGATCACGTGCAAAGCCACGGGTAAAGGCTGTATAATTGAGTTATGTTTGTTATAATATCTCACAATTCATCGCTCTCACAGTCTGTTCTCAAAACAAATTCTGCAGACGTGAAATCAACTTCCTATTTAACAAATATACCTGTTTGTTTGCAAAACGTCGCTGTCCGC
This sequence comes from Choristoneura rosaceana, assembly GCA_037349165.1. Classification (NCBI taxonomy): domain Eukaryota; kingdom Metazoa; phylum Arthropoda; class Insecta; order Lepidoptera; family Tortricidae; genus Choristoneura; species Choristoneura rosaceana. Next base: position 7,123,369 of record JAZBNJ010000046.1, on the reverse strand, counting down.
TGGCAGTCACAATACCTCACGGAGACGTAGCTCACTGGTTTAGGCTGCGTTATTTTAATTTTTTTTTGTGTAATTTTATTTCATTTAATTGATGACCAGATGGCCTAGTAGTTAGAGAACCTGACTACGAAGCTTGAGGTCCCGGGTTCGATTCCCGTGTCGGGGCAGATATTTATATGAAAAATACGAATGTTTGTTCTCGGGTCTTGGGTGTTTAATATGGTATTCAAGTATGTATCTATCTATAGGTACGAGTATATAATTATGTTTATCCGTTGCTTAGTACCCATAATACAAGCTTTGTTAAGCTTACTTTGGGACTAGGTCAATTGGTGTGAATTGTTCCGTGATATTATTGATATTTAATTCAATTTAGTATCAGGGACCCACTTGCTCGTTTGCCATCCATCGTTTTGACACTGGCACTTACCTCTCGCAAAAATTAGGAATAACAGTTCAGAGAGGTAATGTGGCCAGTGTCTTGGGGGTCTTGGGGGACAGACAGACAGACAGACAGACAGAGAGAGAGGGAGAGAGAGAAAAAGAAAGAGAGAGAGAGAGAGAGAGATACAGACACACATAGCGGTTAAACTTTAATACCCCTCTTTTTGCGTCGGGGGTTAAAATTACCTCATGGTAATAAACCACGTTACCTACGTAACCAGGAGGCGCCGACAAAAAAAAAAGATAAAAATATTTATATATTTATTTATAAAAATATTTATCTGTTCGGTTTCTTCTCCTGTTCTTGCATGTTTTGCCTTGCGGCGTACAAATATTTAAGTCAGTCAATATAATAATATCATGAAAAGAGTTCTAGGACGCTGTTGACGTTTAATCCTTTCCTACCTTCTCTCTGTGAGTTGCACTAATATGACATGCATAGCGTTACTAACCGCTGCCAACCGTTCAGTATCGCATCAGCTCGCGATAAAACAACAATAAAAATATACAATTTATGACTTCTCGGTTACGTGCCTTTTAAGTGATTTGTGTTGTACAAGTGGAAAACAGTTGTTTAAACAACCTAAGTAGTGTTCTATAATTTTGAACGGTAATATCTGTATATTTTGTTGCATAAATTGATTCTTTATCAGTGATTCAGTTTTTACTAGAAAAAAAAAGTTTCGTGTAAGGAAGACCATTAGGCACAAAAATAGGCAAATTCAAGGTAAATCTATTATTTTTAAAACAACAACCTAAATAATTCCGATCCCCATTAGCGATCCCTTCAAATAGCGAACCTACTGTGTTAAAAATAAAATTGTGTTAAATACTTGTAATGTATGGTATATAGATATGATTTATAAATATTGAAATACCTCGTTGAGTTTCTTGCTGGATTCCTCTTAACAGAGGTTTTTTTCCGAACCGGTGGTAGATTTTTTGACGTTCATAAGTGCTTGTCATAGCCTAAATTGAATAAAGAGATTTTGACTTTGACTTGAACAATTTATTTTATCAATATTATAAATAAATAAATATTTGTTCCCGGTCCTCTGGGTCGTGGCGTAAAATCAGTGTTTTGCTCCCCCGAGCAATGTTGACCACTGAGCCATGGCCCTTTTGCACAGCAGCGCACACAAGCAATATGAAATGTTTACTTTTAAGTCTGGACCACAGAGAACATAATATGTAGTTTTTTTTCTTCAAATATTTTTGTTTTGTATACTTTTAATTTTACAGCGCATTGGTCTCTAACTGTAATGCTGTAAATTTTTCTTGGAATAAATAAATAAATAAATAAATAAATGTCTGGACTGATGTTTTGTATCCTTGTATCTAATCTTGATTGTGTGTGTTTGCAGTACCAAATAAACGTTTTTATCTATCTATCTATGTCTGGTCGTTGGTTTGGGAGTTGGGGCACAGGATGAGACCCCCGTTCCGGGTCGTACTTGGCCCAGCAGGTCTCGTTGGCCATACAACGGGGCAATGCCGCTGGGGTAATGGGTATGTTTGGACCAAGTACGATGCGGACGGTATGAGTAGTTTTTATTTTATTATATAACTAGCTTTTGCCCGCGGCTCCGCCCGCGTAGTATTCGGTTATCGCGCGCTGTTCCTTCGGGAACTGTGCATTATCCGGGATAAAAGTAGCCTGTGTCACTCTCGGGCCCATAAACTATCTCCATGCCAAAAATCACGTCGATCCGTTGCTCCGTTACGGCGTGAAAGAAGGAAAAACACACAAACATACTCTCGCATTGTATGGATTTATATATTTTGCTTTTTTAGATTTTTTGATATTTTGTATTTTTTATTTTATAATTGTTTTTTTTAGTGTTATTTATTATTATTTTATTAATTTTATGTCATTTTCTGGTAATTAAGTATGCTTTGTAATTTAACTCGACTTTTATTTCTTCAATTTAATGTAGGTAAGTAATTTATGTGAATGGAATAAATAATTTGTTGTATATTTATTTATACTGAAACGACTAACGGTTTCTACGAAAGCAATAATGGGGCTTAGCTCGGGCAAAATGTTCTTTTTTTTTTTAATTAAGTATAATGGTTTTATTTTTGAGAAAATTTTACGCGCAGTTAGGTCAATTAATAATTGTCATAGCTCTGTCATCAGTGTGGTGGTTCGAGGTTCGAGCCAAACCTCACCCAATTTCACGTGAAGAAGAGAGTGGTCTCTGCTAACATCACGTATTTTTTCCCGCAAGTGACATTGTACAATTTTGAGAAATCTGGATGAAATTAAGTAAAAATGTTTCTTGAACCAAATTTATATTTAAGTACCTTATTACGTTAAAAAATCTTGTGAGATTAAGGGTGGAGGGATTCGAGCAAAATCACATATCTCATCAAGTGGGGGTGGAAAAAAAATCCTAAACTGCCTCATGCAAGTAATTTGTAATTTTTGTCAAGTAGTCAGCAACAAAAATATGAATACAGTAAACACGACCTTAACGTTCAGACAATAAGGTCCTGTGTATACATATTTTTGACACTATTTAAGCGTAACTATATTTTTGTTGAGAGAGAGAGAGAAACATTTATTTACACATTTTCGATACACTCAAAAATACATTAAATGGAAAGAAAAAAAAAACATCGAATAGTATAAAGTGGGCCCCACATGTTACGGCAAACCGCAACGCTGTTTTTCAGCTGCTTGCACCTTGCTTGCTTGCTGTTGCTGACTGTACCCATTATGATTTCAAACACAATGCATAATGGTTCTCTGGCGACAACTACTGTCAATTATTTCGTAATAACAGAATCGTCATCTAAATATGTACCTATACACAATCAGTCAAATAACCCGCCCGCGGCATAAAGTCAAAGTCGAAGTCAAAATCTCTTTATGTAATTTAGGCTATAACAAACACTTATGAACTTCAAAAAATCTACCACCGGTTCGGAAAAAACCTCTGTTGAGAAGAATCCGCCAAGAAACTCAACGAGGTATTTTTTTTAAACAGATTCACAATATTTATAAATGATATCTATATATATAAGTATTACATGTATTTAACACAATTTTACCTACCTACGCAGGTGCAATATTGTTATTGAAAATTTTCTTCTTGAATCAATAAATGAAATGAAAACGTAAAAATAATGAGTCAACCGGGGCTAATGCGTCACAATACTTTAAACAGCATATTTATCAGATTATAACAAACACATTATATATCCTTAAAAGCTATAACTTATGATACAAGTTAGCATATTTGATCTAATTTTATATTTTTAGTGGAGTAAACCCCCTGATTCACCACATCTGTGATGCCGTCTCTGTTTGTTTTGTCCGAATAGACGGAGACGGCATCACATTTATCCGTCAAATAAAAATAATCAGTGGGTGGTGTGGTAAAACCGCCCTTTATAGCACTATTAGTCTAATGATTTGTGTGTTTTCAGCAAGCAAATGGGACCGAAATCGAAATGGGTTCCGTCCCAAAAGTCAACGGACATGGGGAGGTGAGTGACGCCGAATACTTCACTGTCTCATTACTCATTTAGAGGCTGTTTCACCATCTATTGATTAGTGTTAACTGACGGTTAAATGTGATGCCGTCTCTATTTGTTTTGTTCGAATAGACGGAGACGGCATCACATTTAACCGTCAGTTAACACTAATCAATGGATGGTGAAACAGCCCTTTAATATTTAGTTTAGATTGTTATTGTTTAATCACCCGTATTTCATTCATTTTTAGGGTTCCATACCCAAAGGGTGCCAACGGCGGGACCCTATTACTGAGACTCCGTCCGCTGTCTGTCAGTCCGTCTGTTTGTTACATCACAAACCAGGAATGGGGAAATAGATTTAGAAATGGGCCATATACAAAAGTTATTACATTTCCGCGGACTAGAGAGCATTTATTGAAAAAAATTACGCACGCTAAATTTTAGCCTTAACTTAGGGTAATTAGTTGAACAAAAATATTTGGGGCTATAGCGTCTAATTGACCTCGTTTCTTATAGACGCACTAAAAAAGAGCTCTGCCACGACTTCAAGTGATCATTTTTTTGTACTTTTAGTGCCAAAGACTTTAAAAAATGGCGTGAGTATTTCTAAAGGATGATTCTCTTATGATATTTGGACGTATTAGCCCCGTCGGCGACATAGCCCCTTATACCGTTTTGCCGTCTAACGCACATGCTTGCATGCATGAAATTTGCGCAAGTATCATTAAGGGCGTAGCCAGACCTTTATTCGTTTAATTGTACCGTTGCCCTCATCATCATCATCATCATCATCAGCCAGAAGACGTCCACTGCTGGACAAAGGCCTCCCCCTTAGAACGCCATAATGAACGACAACTCGCCACTTGCATCCACCGGTTTCCCGCAACTCTCATGATAATAAACCCTTAATAAACGCCCTAATAAACGCCCTAATATACGTTAAACGTTTGCAGATGATTTTTGAAGAATTAGACTACGAGCCTTCGGGTTGGCTGGAAACCACGCTTGGCCACCTGAGCAGTTCTACGGAGAGTTTCTTCACGAAGAACAAGTCTTCGATGGGCGTCGTCACTTCCTTCGTGCTGAACGGTCTCGTCATAGGATACTTCATCGGATGCCTCTATTATTACTTGCAATATGGTCAGTATTTGTGGTTCCTACTTGTCGGATGTCGTTCTTGGATTTTAATCTGTTGTCGGCGCCTCTCTTCACACTACAGTTGTCGGTCACGAATGTCACGATTACGTCACGATGGCACGGCTACGGGCTTAGAACCAGAAGGGCTACTCCGAAACACAAAATTTGAAGTTCGTGTCGTACTATCCCTCTCGCTCTCGTATTAAATAGTATAAGTGTCAGAGGGACCGCACGACACGAACTTCGAATTTTGTGTTTCGGAATAGCCCTTCACATCGTTAACGTGTTTTAACAATCTGGTAGCGCCATCTATTGCATTTTAAATATGTTGATGTCAGGTCAAGAGCAAAGATATCGACCAGTGATAAGTTGGATTAATATGTATACGAGGACTTAGTATTAAGTGCGTAAAATCCTTGTCCTTGTATTCATATTAATGCAACCCATACCATTTTGATATCTTTGCCCTTCACTGTACATATTAAGAAAACACATCGTTAGCATGTTTTAACAACCTAGTAGCGCCATCTATCGGAATCCGCGGGTAGCACAGTTAAGTAGTGGACCCAGCAGTAATTCCTCAGCCCGAAAAAACTTGACAGTAGCACAGAGAACATAATATACAGAGACACCACCTAGTACAAGCAAACGGTATCACCCTAATACTGGCTATACAACTGGCTATTTTTCTTTTCTTTATTTTACAATAGAAGGCACCACTGAGAACACAAATAACACGATACCTATATGCCATCTAGCGAGACACTAATGATACGGGTGTCGCTTGTTAGCCCAATATATAGCTTGACTAGGACATGACAGGGTTGGTAGATGGCGCTACGTTATATAACCTACTCACGGCCGCTGGTCAGTGCGTAAGCAATCGAGGTTTCGTAGATCCAAACCTATTCGTAATCTGCTGAAAACGCTGTCAGCCATTTTAGTTTATAGATTATCTACAGCTTAGGGCTATACTACGAAACTCAAAGTTCGTATCGTACCGTCCCTCTCGCTCTCGTATTAAATAGTTTAAGTGTCAGAGGGACCGCACGACACGAACTTCAAGTTTCGTAGTAGAGTAGTGACGATATGTAGTTTTAATTTTTTTTTTATTCGACTGGAAGGCAAACGAGCAAGTGGGTCTCCTGGTGGTAAGAGATCACCGACGCCCGTAAACATCTGCAACATCAGGGGTATTGCAGATGCGTTGCCAACCTAGAGGCCTAAGTTGGAATACCTCAAGTGCCAGTAATTTCACCGGCTGTCTTACTCTCCGCGCCGAAACACAACAGTGCAAGCACTGCTGCTTCCCGGCAGGATTAGCGAGCAAGATGGTGGTAGCAATCCGGGCGGACCTTGCACAAGGTCCTACCACCTGCTATTATGCGATTATGCAATTATAGTATATAAATATAAGTGTTGTGTAGTGTATATACTTGGTTTGGTGTTTTTCAAAATCCTCTAATATCTCAGAAACGGTGCGTCCTAGCTCAAAAATAGCCAAATTTTCAACCCCCTCCCAGGCCCTCCCCCTACGGGACTACCCCGGACCCAACCCCAAAATTTCATCCCCCCCCCCCCACTTTTAGCACATTGACCAGCCTAACCAGACCCCTGATCCAAGGGTAGCAAAAACTTCCAGGGCCTATAGCTCCGGAACGGGGCTACTCCGAAACACGACGTTCGAAGTTCGTATCGTGCGATCTCTCTCACACTTATACTATTTAATACGTGAGCGAGAGGGATCGCACGACACGAACTTCAAGTTTCGTAGTAGAGTAGTGACGATATGTAGTTTTAATTTTTTTTTTATTCGACTGGAAGGCAAACGAGCAAGTGGGTCTCCTGGTGGTTAGAGATCACCGACGCCCGTAAACATCTGCAACATCAGGGGTATTGCAGATGCGTTGCCAACCTAGAGGCCTAAGTTGGAATACCTCAAGTGCCAGTAATTTCACCGGCTGTCTTACTCTCCGCGCCGAAACACAACAGTGCAAGCACTGCTGCTTCCCGGCAGGATTAGCGAGCAAGATGATGGTAGCAATCCGGGCGGACCTTGCACAAGGTCCTACCACCTGCTATTATGCGATTATGCAATTATACTATATAAATATAAGTGTTGTGTAGTGTATATACTTGGTTTGGTGTTTTTCAAAATCCTCTAATATCTCAGAAACGGTGCGTCCTAGCTCAAAAATAGCCAAATTTTCAACCCCCTCCCAAGCGCACCCCCTACGGGACTACCCCGGACCCAACCCCAAAATTTCATCCCCCCCCCCCCACTTTTAGCACATTGACCAGCCTAACCAGACCCCTGATCCAAGGGTAGCAAAACCTTCCAGGGCCTATAGCTCCGGAACGGGGCTACTCCGAAACACGACGTTCGAAGTTCGTATCGTGCGATCTCTCTCACACTTATACTCGCATCGCACGACACGAACTTCGAACGTTGTGTTTCGGAGTAGCCCCGTTCCGGAGCTATAGGCCCTGGAAGTTTTTGCTACCCTTGGATCAGGGGTCTGGTTAGGCTGGTCAATGTGCTAAAAGTGGGGGGGGGGGGGATGAAATTTTGGGGTTGGGTCCGGGGTAGTCCCGTAGGGGGTGGGCTTGGGAGGGGGTTGAAAATTTGGCTATTTTTGAGCTAGGACGCACCGTTTCTGAGATATTAGAGGACTAGCTTTTGCCCGCGACTTCGTCTGCGTAGATTTCGATATTTACAAAATACTCCATAGTACAGGGGAACCTTTAGTCGAACCATTTGAGTTCCGGGTACTGCCTTTTCGCAACTTTTCATTTCGCATCTCTACATACTACACAACTGTAAATATTTCAGGATTTATTTCAGGGCCATCGTGTAGATTAGTTTTATAAAAATCATGAAATATTTACAGTTTCAGAAATTCAGAAATATTAAACAGTTGGGAAATGAAAAGTGGTCAAATGAACCAGGTTGCCAAACGTTTTTCGCCGAAACATTAGTAAACAACAAAGTTGTGTAGTTTCTGGTGTACAATAAAGAGCATTTGTATTGTATTGTATTGTAAACCTTTGAGTCCGGATGCACAGTTGAATTTTATCAAAGAGTCATGATAAATTCCCTTGTAAAAAAATGTGATGTCACTATGATGGTTTACTAATGTTTCGGCGAAAATTATTTAGCAAATTATTAGCTCCCAAACTATTTAACCCATGTATATTTATTTAGGCGAAATGTTATTTCCCAACTCAACGTTTCGCACTGATATCATTTCCCAACTAATCATTTGATAAATTATTATTACGCAAATTATTACCTGGGATTTTTTTAAGATGTCATTAATATTTTGGTCAAAATGTATTGATTGGCATACCTTAACTTAGCAACATGTTGAATGTCATTAAACCTACTTTCCTACTGACAGGTTATACTGCCTGCTATAAAAAACCTAACATCGCTCCCGCCTTAGCCTTCTGAACATAAACTATCCAAGTCGCTTCTGCTCCGAACCGTCTTGCTCGCTCGCTTCGCTCGCTCGCACCAATTTTGAAGTAATACTTTGTAACATAAAAATTGCTAAAATGTTATTTACTTAACAATTTGTTATTTGTCTAAGCCAATCGTTTGCTACATAATTATTTGCCACATAAAAGTGTGACGAAGTAAAATTTTGCAATTTAAAAATGTTGCGAAATAAGAAAAATGCGAAGTATTGTTATGCCAACGATTGGTTTTCCAAATGAAACTTCGGCGAAAGATTGGTTGCTAAGTGAAATTTGGCGAAACATATTTCGCCGAAAAGGCAATACCTTAGCCTTCGATGTTAGGTTTTTTTATAGCAGCCAGTATAACCTGTCAGTAGGAAAGTAGGTTTAATAACATTCAACATGTTGCTAAGTTAAGGTATGCCAATCAATACATATTGACCAAAATATTAATGACATCTTAAAAAAACCCAGGTAATAATTTGCATAATAATAATTTATCAAATGATTAGTTGACAAATGATATCAGTGCGAAATGTTGAGTCGGGAAATAACATTTCGCGTAAATAAAAATATGGGATAAATAGTTTGGGAGCTAATAATTTGCTAAATAATTTTCGCCGAAACATTAGTAAACGGGTAGATTGAAATGCCCGTATCATATACTCAAGGAATAAAATTTTACATTCTTAAAGGCGAGCCCCAAATCGTTTGACATTTACTCCGCAAATACAAATATTTTTTTTTTCAAAATACCCACCCTCCAGAGCCATTATTAAGTGCTTAAAATATATGATATAATTACGATTAGGTATAATTCATGACATAGTGAATTCATAATTTTGTATTATATCGTAATAAAATAATATTAAATAAGTACGCAATTATATGTGTGTTGATATACATTACGTAACTATGTAAACTCATTCATTCTTCATTACTTAATGTTAACAAAGTTCTCCAAAAGATGGCGCTGCAATGTGTGGCAATTAATTTAACTATCGTTTAATTTTGTTCATCATAATTTAAAATATTCAATTAAATGTGTTGATATCCGTACCCCCTCTTCTAAATTTCTATATTTAGCAAAATCCTTACTCAGCGGATTAATCATGTCACAACGTTATTAATTTCAGCGCCATCTGTTAGTATAGCGGGGTACTCGATAGTCATAGCACGGATAAAGGGTTGAATTTTTATAGTCTAAGGGTTGAAGGGTTGAATTTTGATAGCCTATAATATGGCCGGGGATTTTCTCGACAGATTAGTAAAGTTTGCACCAAAATCCGTTCAGCCGTTCTCACGTGATGCGCGTACAAAAAAAACGACAAACAGATAAACAGATAAACAGACAAACAGACAAACAGACAAAAATTCTAAAAACTATTGGAACGTGTTCTGTTATCGATTCTAAGTATCTCCAGCTAACTTTTTTTCAAATATCTTCCATGTACAGACTTTCGACCCTCTTCAGCTTTATTATATGTATAGACTAGCTTTTACCCGCGGCTTCGCACGCGTTAGCTATTCCGTCTGGTAGTTTCAATTGAGATTTTCAGGATTTTTCCGAATTCCCCTGGAAATTTTCAAAATTTATATCGTGGTTTTCATTGAGGTTGTGTTGTGAATAACTGCACAAAATTCAAGACTCTAAATCCAGTGCTGAAATTTAAAAAAAACTCTATCCGAATTCAAATTCAAATAATTTATTCAGTAAATAAGCCGCAATGGGCACTTTTACACGTCATTTTTAAAACTGCCGGCGCTTTCGTAAAGACCATCATTGCCAAGAAGAATGCGCCGCAAGAAACTTGGCAGAAAGTCATTTTTTCAAAATAAAATAAAATAAAATTAGAAATAAAATACTTAAAAACTATAGTATACAATTAATGAAAATAATAATAATACAGGCATGTATGGGGTCCCTTAGTTACAAAACTATCCCGTTGGAGTATCGGGATAAAAAGTAGCGTATGTGTTATTCCAGACGTCCAACTACCTACATACCAAATTTCATGACTCTAGACCCAGCGGTTATTATTTCGATATTTTATCCCTAGGTATCCCGTGGGAATAGCGGGTCAAGAAGTAGCCTATGTATTATTCTAGACGTCCAGCTTCCTACATACCGAATTTCATGGCTCAAAGCCCAGCGGTTATAATTTCAAGATTTTATCCCTATCCCGTAGGAATATCGGGGTAAAAAATAGCCTATGTATTATTACAGAGGTCCAGCTACCTACACACCAAATTTCGTGGCTATAAGCCCAGCGGTTGTTATTTCGAGATTTTATCCCTAGATATCCCGTGGGAATATCGGATCAAAAAGTAGCGTTTGTCTTATTCCAGACGTCCAGCTACCTACATACCAAATTTCATGACTCTAAGCCCAGCGGTTATTATTTCAAGATTTTATCCCTATCCCGTGGGAATATCGGTGTAAAAATAGCCTATGTGTTTTTTCACAGGTTCAGCTACCTACACACCAAATTTCATAGCTCTAAGCCCAGTGGTTGTTATTTCAAGATTTTATCCCTAGGTATCCCGTGGGAATATCGGGTCAAAAAGTAGCGTTTGTCTTATTCCAGACGTCCAGCTACCTACATATCAAATTTCATGACTCTAAGCCCAGCGGTTATTATTTCAAGATTTTATCCCTATCCCGTGGGAATATCGGGATAAAAAGTAGCCTATGTCTTATTCCAGATATCCAACTATCTACATAGCAATTTTCATCCAAATCCGTCCAGCCGTTTTAGCGTGAAGAAGTAACAAACATACTCACTCACTCACTCACTCACTCACAAACTTTCACATTTATAATATTAGTAGGATAATTGCATAATCGCATAATAGCAGGTGGTAGGACCTTGTGCAAGGTCCGCCCGGATTGCTACCACCATCTTGCTCGCTAATCCTGCCGGGAAGCAGCAGTGCTTGCACTGTTGTGTTTCGGCGCGGAGAGTAAGACAGCCGGTGAAATTACTGGCACTTGAGGTATTCCAACTTAGGCCTCTAGGTTGGCAACGCATCTGCAATACCCCTGATGTTGCAGATGTTTACGGGCGTCGGTGATCTCTTACCACCAGGAGACCCACTTGCTCGTTTGCCTTCCAGTCCAATAAAAAAAAAAAAAAAACTACATATCGTCACTACTCTACTACGAAACTTGAAGTTCGTGTCGTGCGATCCCTCTCGCTCACGTATTAAATAGTATAAGTGTGAGAGAGATCGCACGATACGAACTTCGAACGTCGTGTTTCGGAGTAGCCCTTCAGCACATAGGCAGGCTACTCTGAAAATCGAAACTCGAAGTTCGTGTCGTGCGGTCCCTCTGACACTTATACTATTTATTACGAGAGCGAAAGAGACCGCACGACACGAACTTCGTGTTTCGAATTACATAGTAGCCCGCTGCATGCGCATACCGGTTTTACGCCATCTAGCGTTACTTTTGCAAACTACTACGAAAACCTCATAGCTGAAACGTAGTCACATGTAGCCTATACTTTCGTATTCTCAATTTATTATTTATGATGTTTCTTATCTTCAAATTAAGGAGTTGAAATAAAGTTGATGTGAAGTTGTGTTTATAAAATATGCTATTCTTTATTGTAATATCAATATTTCTACTTAATTCGGCTTATTTACATTTTATACTATACAGATGTTAATGGTAGTGCCATCTATTGCCGTTTTTTAGTACTAAATATATCTTGTATGAGTTGGTAGCCCATGACAGTAGATAAAGTATCAATAAATAAAGAGTATTGTATAAATATCCAAAAAAATAATAATAATAAAAAATAAAATAAAAAATATGCTCCGTTCAAACTTTCTTCAACATAGACATACTCATATGTAACGTACTGGAACAATATATGAAATATAAAAAAAAATTATCCCAGCAGAAATTAAATTAATTATTACTAATATACAACTAATATAAACAGATTTGTGTTTCGTCACTACTTTGAAAAAGTCTCGTATCTCAAATCAATACGTGAACGAAATTGAACCTTGACGTAATGGTCATAAAGTGCACTCGGAAAAATTATCCATTTCGAGATACGAGTTTTTTAAAAGTAGTGACGATTTTTAGCTTTTAAATACCTAACTTAGGTGTTTTTTTTTTTATTTTTTATATTTTAGTTACGGCTCATACTATACAATAACCAAGCAAAATTTCATCGACTGAGGAATTAATGCTTGGGTCTCCATACAACAACTTCCTTCATTTACTGCCCTGGGGTCCTAGTGAAAAAGGGGTTAATTCTGCAGAAGTTGAACAGCTGATTTCGACTTAAACCCCTATAATTTATTGAATCAGGCGTTACTTTGCGGAGGTCCATATCAATGAACTAAAATAATTTCTTTGCTCACCCGCGACCTTAAGGTCGCGGGTGAGCAAAGAAATTATTTTAGTTCATTTAAACCCCTATACACATAAAATAGAAAATAGCTGTATAATTTCTGCAAACTTAACCCCTTTTTCACTAGGTCCCCAGCATTGTCGGGTGTCGGATCAGTTTCTATGCCCTTAGTGTAAGTTTTCGGTTACAAAATACGTCTCGATCGCGTTCGCGTTAAAGTCTCAATTTGTATGGAAACACGAACATCGCAAACGTTTCTCTAGAGACGCTGTTCGTGTTTCCATGCAAATTGAGATTTTAACGCGAACGCGATCGAGACGTATTTTGTAACCGAAAACTCACACTAAGGGCACTGTAGTTCTGTAAAAAATCGTGTCAGGCAAGTGTGAATAGCAATAGCTAAGTATATATAAAATGTTCTGCTGGAAAATCAGATTGAGATCCGGGCCCGACATTCGACAAATGGGAAGACGCGACGAGAAGAAACTCTAAGACGGGGATACGATTTTTTGTAAAATTTTCCGTCAAACGAGTATGTATGTATATAATGTATCCATAATATATACTGTAATAGATGCTTCCCGGAGCCTACCTGACTTAATCTCCTTATAAAACAAATATAAAACGTCCATACCTACACCGTATCATACCAAGACCGTAATAGGAACGTGTAAGACACGGCATGTAACGCGACGGTGACGGTTGGTTAAGAAACGTGCTATTGGGCATAGTCGCTCATTTGTCCACAGAACAGCATATTTTTATTTTATTTAAGATTTTATTTTTTGATCCAGAGAACACATTTTTGCTTGACACGTTCCTAGTACGACCATGGAATGATACGGTGTAGTGAGCAGAGACCATACTGTGGAGGACAATCTCATTATAAAACATTCCATTTCCCAGTGAACGAGCCCCTAGCCCTCTGCTCTGGCTTCGGCAGTCTCATCGCTTTCCTCGGCATCGTCTACTTCTTCCTTTTATATTTCCTGGTGGTGAAGAGATTCTTCGGATCCTGGCTGTCCAAGAATGTGTATAGCAAGATCGACGCGGCTGGGAGCTTCTTGTGGAAGTTTGCGTAAGTTTTTAGCTCATTTCAGCGCACTCTTCTGGTGCTAGATATGGCCTTGTTTTTTTTTCTTCTCACTTGCTCGTAAACAGTGTCGTAATATGCAGGCTACCTTGGTTGCAACCCCCCAAATAAAACCCTCGAGCTTAATGTGCTTGTCCGTGATGAAACCCGTGGTCGGTAAATGAGTCATGGCCCGTACTAATTTTCTTGTCATGAAGCCCAAGGTAAATGAGTTCGATCTGATACTGCATGGCGCTGCTCGTGCTGGCGTGCTGCTCGGTCGGGCACATCCTGTGGGGGGGGAGGGGGGAGCTGGCGCTGCCAAAAGCGCAGCAGCGGTGTCGGCATTTTTTGAAAAAAAAAAAACAAATTTCTTTTAAAAGTCGCTGAACTAATGTTGTTCACTACGAATAAATATTCTCTGGAAACGTAATTGCTAGCAATGATCGCTTCGATTGTGATTCCATTTGTACCATTTACGCAAACAAACTAACAGCAATGACAACGTAACACTCACACTCTCTCATACACAACGCTGGCCCGCGATTGGTCCGCGTAAGAGTCGGCGCCGCCCTCTTGCGAAAAGCGTGCGGGCGATCTTACAATGCGTTATGCATAACACTTTCCAGGATCGTCAAGTACCTATGGTGTTTTAAATATTATTTACTTACATATGAAAGGTGTCCTGTGTTTTTCATATCTGAGTGGCTTCTACGCCACTTCACACAACACAACGGCATATTTTTTAAATTGATTCTAGCATAAACACAATCACAAACTTGATCGAAATTTTCCATGGAGCGACTGCACGACTCAAGTTTTACGGTCGAACTGGCGCGACGAACGGTAGATATTTTAAACCCCGCCCGTCGCGGTAGACATTCCGCGGAGTGGCTTTTCGGGCTTAGTTACGTTTCCAGAGAATATTTATTCGTAGGTTGTTCGGTTTGACGAGTACGATTTATGTTTTAATTATTTGCTCATATTACAGGCCACACCCGGTTTATACTTACCTACTACGTCTTTCTATTTCATCTTCTTCACCGTGTTTCTCTGTACGCAGGTTGTTTCGCTGGTGCGCTTCCTTGGCCGTGTTGGCAGCCATTTTGATATTCTTGGTCATCGACACGCGAGATGCACCAGAAAGACTCGTGTCGCTTCTTGGCATTATTATACTACTACTACTAGGTGAGACAATAACCAAACAAAGTTTAGGTCATCATCATCATCATCTCAGCCGTAGGACGTCCACTGTTGGACATAGGCCTCCCCCATAGAGCTTCAGTTGCTTCGGTTGGCAGCGGCCTGCATCCACCGTGAACCCGCGGCTTTAACCAGGTCATCCGTCTATCTCGTTGGTGGACGTTTAGTCTATATTAAATTCCAGAACGTAATATTCATAATTCAAATTAGCATAATGTTAATTTGTACAGTTATTAATTCGTATAACATTTCGCATGAATACGCATAATGAATGGAAATTGGCATAACGATGAGTATTACAAAGTATAAAAGGCGTTTTACTACATTTGTCATCAAATTCTATAGCCTATTCATGTAACAATGGAACCAGGAAAATGAGGCTGTTGAAACGAATAAATATTTAAGGACTCCTACAACAAGGGTTCCGTACCTAATAAAACTTAATTGCTTCTCTGTCTTTTCCCAATCCCAACTCACGTTTCCCAAACGTTTCTTTTGGCAAGTCAGGGTTATCTCTGAAACTATATTTTTTTCGGAACTTTCATAAAACTAACCTAACCTACTATGTTATGTAAAAGCTTAAGAAAATACACTGAGAAAAATTATTGGTTTCGGAGAAAATTAAGAGTTGGGAAATGAAACAGTGGCAAATGAAACTTTTGGCAAACATAAACTCTGCGAAAAGGCAGAACCAAGAGAATTTATACACGGTAAACCTTTTCTCCAGGATTTGTCTTCTCCGCATACCCTGGCCGGATCGCCTGGCGCACTGTCACCAGTGGGCTGCTTCTCCAGTTCATTTTCGCGCTACTCTTCATCCGATGGGACTCCGGCCGTTTGGCGCTGCAGTGCTTCTCTGACCTGGTTAGTATTAGTATCATTAATCAAATTAATCACGTTGGAACCATCATTGATCTGTATAATGCCTAGTTTTATTTGTTGCACTTTTAATTTACCTGTCACATCTCTCTCCACATGTTTAGTTTAGTCTATCTTTATGATTATTCTCCTGTATCCTTAGTTGCCCTGAAAACCAGCGCCATGACTGAAGAAACTCAGACATCGGCATTTGCTGAGTGGCATTCATTTTGGTGCTTTGTTAACTACTGTTGTATTTAGATTAAGATTTCATGTACAAACTTTTTTAACGCGAAATAAATATATTCTATTCTATTCATTATCATTAGCTGCATTATCGTCGTCATTATCATTGTTATGTGCTACTTCTTCATCATCATCATTATTATTATCCTTGCTCGCATCTTTATTATCATTTGCATTAACCCTATATTCTTTGCCATCTCAACCATAATTTATATTAATTTAGTAGCTTTTGCCCGCGCTCCATCCGCGTGGTATTCGGTTATCGCGCGCTGTTCCCTCGGGAACTGTGCATTTTTCCGGGATAAAAGTAGCCAATGTCACTCTCGGGCCCATAAACTATATGCCAAAAAGCACGTCGATCCGTCGCTCCGTTACGGCGTGAAAGACGGACAAACACACAAACACACACACTTTCGCATTTATAATATTAGTATGAATGTGCATACGATTGTACTGCACCTACCCGCAGGCTGCACCATGCAGTGCACTCGAGCCAGCTAGCGTAACTCAAAATTACGTCAATTTGATGACTACGGGATGGCCAAGTTGTTAGAGAACCTGACTACGAAGCTTGAGGTCCCGGGTTCGATTCCCGGCCGGGGCAGATATTGGTACGAATAATACGAATACCAATGTTTGTTCTCGGGTCTTGGATGTTCAATATGTATTTAAGGATGTATTTTATCTATATAAGTATGATTATCCATTGCTTAGTATTAGTACACTCTTTGCTTAGTTCAGGACTAGGTCAATCGGTGTCAAGTGTTCCATGATATTTATTTAATCGTTTATTGGTATACCTCAGGTGGCGACGTTCCTGTCGTACGGTATAGAGGGCGCTGCCTTCGCATTCGGGGACCTGCTCGTGCGCACGGAAGGTGTCTTCGCTTTCAGCGTAAGTATAAACCACAGAATAGTTTTACAAGTATACAGTCGCCATTAAATAGGTATACTGAGCGGCAAAAAGTCTGGCCCTTAAATGTATGCAAAAATTGGTAAAATAATAATAAATATACTTAATTTTTAAAAATTGCAGAACTAAAGTAGTTCCAATTGAGTAGTAGAACCCGGTTTTCATTTTTTTGACATTTTCTATTAGCGAATCCTTCCGAATGCCCAGGAAACCCGAAGGTTTTACTAAGAGCTCACGGATTGAACCTCCGCGTTGTAATACCTGACTCAATCGAGCATTTCATTCGTTGCCTAGTACCCATAGTACAAGATTTGCTTAGTTTGGGACTAGGTCAATTGGTGTCAAGTGTCCCATGATATTTATTTTTATATTTATTTATTTATTTATTGTCATTCTTCCAGACGCTGCCCGTGATCTTCTTCTTCAGCATGTTAGTGGAGGTGCTGTTCTACTGGGGCGCACTCCAGTGGTTCTGCAACAAGCTGGGGCAGCTGCTGCGCGCCGCCACGGCCACGACCGTGTGCGAGAGCGTTATCGCTGTCGGAAATGTCTTCTTAGGCATGGTGAGTACTGTGAGGACTGACGGTTTTGAGAGCAATGTTGCCACACACTAATAATTAAAATAGATCTCACTTTATTAACAACACAAGATACAACATTTTTTTTTTATTTATTGTAAAATATTATTATACACATTCTATCATAACAGTATTTCGCCAAATTGCAAAGCAATTTGTTGGCGAACCAAACACTCGTTTTAACAATATTGTGCACAATAGTTACAATATAGAGGTAGGTATTAAATTATACAAAACTAATAGGTATTGACTGAACTAACAATTTTTTGTGTGGAAAGAGTCTATCAACCATGTTTTTAACTTATTTTTGAAACAGTTCTTGGTTTTACATTCTTCCTCCGAGAAGAGGTTGTTGAATATGCGCGGTATATTATGATAGGAAACAAAATAAATAAAAACTACATAAATATACCTAACTATAAAAAGAAAACAGCATCTAAGAGGCCCTCCTGCGGCATAGACCCCAACACACTGGCGGCATTACCTCTCTGTACAGTCAGAGAAATTCGCTGGGAGAGGTAAATCTTAGTGTTGTAATCATTAAAATGGATTTCAACAATAATTTTGTCTGCAAATAAATGCATATCGACGCTTGAAAGGAGAAATTGACTAAGCGACATTTTTTTAAGGTATTGAGTTATATACATATTTTGAATCAGTAAAATTTACTGATTCCAACCATGTATATAACTCACTAGGTACCTCAAAAAAATGTCGCTTAGTAATTCTCCTTTCAAGCGTCGATATATATTTGTATGTGCTGTTGTATTTTTATGTTAGGATTCTTTATATAGATATGTGTATGTATGTAAACTCTTTATTGTACAAAATAAGTAAAACACAATTGACAAAAAAACAAATATGTACAAAGGCGAACTTGTAGGTATTATTTAAAGCAGTGTATTGTAGCTTCCACTATGAATTTTAATTTTTAAACTCACTTTTTGTCTGTCCCTGACTGAATGCTCCTCTCATCCACTCAAAGGTCGACTGGTAGAGATCCCTTAAAGGGGTAAGTTCGCCTTTATACTTATATTATTTCATTTTTGTCAATTGTGTTCGTTTTACTTATTTTGTACAAGAAAGAGTTTACATACATACATACATACTTTTGCAACAAAATACGATGTCAAAACATAATAATAGTGAATACACTAACGTAAGTATTTCTAATTTTCTCTCTGTGTACCGACTTACTATTTCTTGTGTACAATAAAGAGTCATTGTATTGTTATTTTTGACATGAACCAATGAACTTATATCCGGTAACCTTCCTATATTGCAGACAGAGTCGGTGCTGATGATCAAGCCATACATCGCCGTGCTGACTCCCTCGGAGATCCACGTCGTGATGGCCTCCGGCTTCGCCACCGTCTCTGGCAAGTAATACCAACATTCAAACATTAATGTTAAGCCCGAGAACTTGCGTGCATGCTTCACTTACCACCAGGAGACCACTTGCTCGTTTGCCTTCCATTCGAATAAAAAAAAACTACATTGCGGTGTTAAATGATATAACACAAACAACAACAATATCATTTAATGAGTGAGTCTGACGGTAGTTTAATGTTCAAAACATTGCGGTATTTGTTTGATCAACTGAATGCATTGTCCTTCAACAGGCTGTGATGTAATATGGACCATCTATAAAGTCGTGACACCAATTTTGACCATTTTTAGTATCCCCCTTGTCAAACGTATTGCGTAGGTGTTAATTAAATAACTGAAAAATTTAGACATCCCGAAAATATTTTTTCATTTTAAGTTGAAAGTTTTCATTTATTTTTTAATGTCTTCATTATTTAAAAAAATATTCGTGTGTTTTGCTAAGTCAGCTTCTACTTTATTTCTAACTCTACACTCATAATTATTATGTATTGGCCAGTTGCGCTTTGATGTTTTTAGAAGAAAATCACACATTGACAGCAAAATTTTAAGTACTTACTTACCTAATTTATGGAAATTCACATGGGAATAATTTATATAAATCCAGGAGTTTAAATTCAACTGCCGTGTCTAATATATATTTATTACTACATAATAAATCATGTCTTATATAATCTAAGTCAATCGTGCATAAGGGTGTTATGTAACGCGCGGATGAGGGACAGTTGTGTACCATTGTTTAAAAACTTAAACATTTTACCACTGCCATGTTTGTACATTAGGGATGTATGTGTTTTTGTTAACTCGCACCCTGAATATTTTAAAAAACGCAGCGACGTCATACCGAGGAGGACACGGGCACATGTTATGTCTCTTTTGTGCAAGCCTCCTTGTCACAAAGATATGTATAAGAGAAATATATATAATATGAGTATAATCATTTTTAATAATTTACCACAACATTTAAAAACTTTGTCGGGAAACACGTTTAAATGTAAATTAACAAAATGGCTAATGGAGGAATGTTATTATAGTGTTAAGAATTATTTAAATAAAAAGAATTTATAAATTTTCAAATACTAATTAAATGACATAATGCAATAATAATCTAGCAAATTTATAATTAAATGTCCTATGAATTAATAAAATGTAGATACATAAAATAATATTGACGAAAATTACAACCTAGATTTTTAGTGACCTAGAACTAAATATTTGTACGCTTGCTTGCATGCTGAATACATGTGCTAAACCTATTTTAAGATCATTTTACTGTATTCTTACAAATAAATGTTTTTGAATTTTGAATTTGAATTTGAATTTGAATGGATGTACGGTACTTGTAAAAAAAATGGAAGGCCAATTCATCTGAAAGACCTTGTTTTAGCAATGAAATAAAATACCTATTGTAAATTTAGTAGTGTTAAAGATTAAATTATAGATTAAGAATTTGAAAGTCACGTTGGAAAGGTCAGGGTTTTGGTGCCTAGATTGTTTTGTTAGAAGATAATATCGACGCTTGAAAGGAGAAATTGACTAAACGACATTTTTTTAAGGTAGTGAGTTATACATGTTTGGAATCAGTAAATTTTACTGATTCAAAATATGTTTTTTTTTTTAATTTATTAATATTTCTTATTAAGATTTCTACTTTATACTAATAAACTTAGGCAACAGTTGAACATGTGTTTAAGTAAGATATGCCAGATCATAAAGAACTGTCTTAGTCGAGAAAATTGTCAATACAGAAACGTAAATTTATGTTTCATGTTTAGATAGTTTAATGGGGGAATTTCAATATTTTTATGTTTTTTTTTTATGTTAGAGAGGCCAGACAAACGAACTAGTGGGTTTAAGATACAAATTGACATTGTTTTGTTTACATTTAGTTAAATACCAATCCAAACCAAGTATAGTCCTGTGGTTTCCAACCAAAACCTAGTCTGACCCTACCTTCTCCCTCCAGGCACAATACTAGCCGCATACATCGGCTTCGGCGCGGAGCCAGCGCACCTGGTGACAGCCAGCGTGATGTCCGCGCCGGCTGCCATCTGCTACGCCAAGTTGCTGTTGCCAGAGACGCGTCGCTCGCTCACCACGGTGGATAACATGCAGGTTGTTATAAGGTCAGTGCCTTCCACTATCATCATCATCAGTCGCAAGATCCACTGGCTGGACAAAGGCCTCCTTAGAACGCCACAATGAACGACAACTCGCCACTTGCATCCACCGGCCAGTCGGTCAGAAGCCGTATTGCCTAATGTTTTTGACACTCGTGATCGCAATCAAATGACATATTTCGTATACAAAAGCTGTCATTTTATTGCGATCGCGAGTGTCAGAAACGTTAGGCAATAAGGCCTCAGGTTACGGTAGTACTATTACTTATTCTGTGCTCAGGTGACAGTCTTTATTGGATAAAAAAGAGTAGGTAGGTACTATATGCAGCAAAGACTAAAATGAGACAAGAGAGTGCAAAAAGCAAAAAAAGTTGTAGTACGTTATTTATTTTTAAATATGTATTTGTTTAAGTAACACGAAGAAAATTGAGTTCTTCCTTTTCGCAACGTAACGTTTGGCAACCTGTTTCATTACGCAAACTCTAGGTAAATATTTCAGGATTTATTTCAGGGCCACCTTTAGGTTAGGTTAGGTTACTTTTATAAAAATCCTGAAATATTTACTACAGTTGCAGAAATATTTAACTGTTGGGAAATGAAAAGTTGCGCAATGAAACAGCTTGCCAAACGTTTTTTGCCGAAACATTAGTAAACCCTCTTGTCCCATATGGCTAGAAGCTCGGTGCCCTAACCCGGTGAGTTTCCGGTTGCGATAATTGTGATTCAATCATGCCACACATTTTGTTTCCAGCGAAGACCGCTCCACGCTCTCCGCTGCGACACGTGGCGCGACAAACGGCATAGCTCTCATCCTCAACATTGTAGCCAACATCGTGGCCTTCGTGGCATTCATCGCCTTTATAAACGGTGTCCTCGGCTACTGCGGTGGTCTTCTCGGAAACCCTGATCTGAACCTAGAGTGGATACTCGGGAAGATCTTCATACCACTGTGCTGGGTTATGGGTGAGTTTGCATCGATGTGTATATTCTATTTGTTCTAACATGATTCAAATGACAGATACCAAACTAATGCCGGCCGTTTATCCATTTGAGAGCTACGATGCCATAGATAGATAGACAAACACCGGCGTCAAACTTATAACACCCCTCTTTTAGCGTCGGGGGTTAAAACAATAACTGGGTCGTCATCGGCGATGACTTCGAAATTCTTACATTCTTTCATATCTTTGAAGTAGTAATACTGTGACTGCGAAGTAAGTATGCAGGTGCTAGGACCTTGTGCAAGGTCCGCCCGGATTGCTACCACCATCTTGCTCGCTAATCCTGCCGTGAAGCAGCAGTGCTTGCACTGTTGTGTTTCGGCGCGGAGAGTAAGACAGCCGGTGAAATTACTGCCACTTAAGGTATTCCAACTTAGGCCTCTAGGTGGGCAACGCATCTGCAATACCCCTGGTGTTGCAGATGTTTATGGGCGGTGGTGATCTCTTAACACCAGGAGACCCACTTGCTCATATGCCTTCCAGTCGAATAAAAAAAAAAGTATTCGCAAGAAATTTTATCTACGTCCCCATCCATCTTTGTAACTTAATCTGACCAGTTGCCGTACTGTCTAATGCGTTGAACGGTCGCGACCGCATCCACCGTCTCATTCTAACAAAGTGTTTTACCATATGACAGAAAGAAGTGATGAAAACGTTTGATATTTCAAGTGTGGTTCAGAAATTAACGGGTTCTTTGATTCCAGGAGTGCCCTGGGAGGAGTGCGAGCTAGTGGGCTCCCTGGTGGGTCTGAAGACCGTCGTCAACGAGTTCGTGGCGTACCAGCGCATGGGGGAGATGAAACGGGAAGGATTACTCTCTGTAAGTAACAATACGAGTATTTATCCAAATAAACAGCTTAGTGTAAAGGTCTATTCACGAGAGCTTGCACGTGTGGATTGAATGAGTGGATTAAAGCATCAGCAGGGCTACTACGAAACTCGAAGTTCGTGTCGTGCGGCCCCTCTGACACTTATACTGTATAATACGAGAGCGAGAGGGATCGCACGACTTCCTGTGAGTACACTTCACACAAATGTGAAAATGGCATGTATCTGTCATGTTCCTACAAAAATGTCTTGGTGACATTACTATTGTTCAATCCATTCGTTCCAGCTCTTGTGAATCGACCTGTATAATTTGTTCATAAAACTTATTTTACCTACCCTCGATTTGACTATCAACCTTGTCTGCGGCTCCAGTTGAAATAAACTTCTCGGGTAAAATGATGCGTTTTATGCATTCGTTGTACGTACAATCTACTAAGATTAGTTTTTTGGGATCTTTTTGTACTTTTTATTTCAATTCCAAATTTTTACTTTTACGGTCATCCCGTAAAACCTAAAACCAATCTTAATTTGATTGCTTAATAACGATAATATCACTTGTCCAGGTGAGCGGTTAGTTCCAATGGAATGCCGTAAGCTTCTCGATGAGGGCTACGGCATTAAAGTCGCTAGCGTCACTGCTTAAGTGGCTAAATAAGAAACAAACAAGCTGAGATATGTGGTGCATAGGGGAAATTCGTGTCTATACCGTTGTCCAGCAGTGGTGTAGCGGTATAGCACGCGGCACGGAATGCCAAGGACCTGGGTTTAATTCCCAGTGCTAGTCTTTTTCTGTTTTTTCTGTGCATCTATGTTTCAATTTGTATTTTCAATGTACAATCTACTATTTCATTTCGCATTTCGTGACATGCGCATTTTTATTTTATTTTATTTATTTTCCTGTCGTCACGAATAAAATATTTTATTTCTTTCCATTTAAAATCACCCGTGGTTCAGTCACTCCAGTTTTTGGCAGATCACTGTTAACACACTCACCTGTTCCAGCCACGCGCGGAGCTAGTGGCTACGTACGCGCTCTGCGGCTTTTATTTCATTTATTTTTACTTGTCTACACGAATAAAATGTGTTATTTCTTTCCATTCAAAGTCACCCTTAGTTCAGTCACTCCAGTTTTTAGCAGATCATTGTTAACACACTCACCTGTTGCAGCCTCGCGCAGAGCTGGTGGCTACGTACGCGCTCTGCGGCTTCACCAACCCCGCCTCCATGGGCATCATGATCGGAGCCCTCTCCGCCATGGCTCCTGGACAGAGGGAGACGCTCTCTAGCGTTAGTATTGCTTTCTTCGTCTGTTGCATCGTCGTCTCCACCTACATCAATGATGACAGTATAGGTTTCTTACGGACCAACTGACATGTGAAGACATGGTAAAATAACTATCAGCTGAGTCCTAATTTCCACCTGGTGCGTACAACATTATTGGCAGCACCGCCACGTTGGTTGCGCCTGTTGTTGGTATTGAGAGCATTTCTAAAAAAGTTTGTACATTTGATTTGGGACTCTGATTTGGATAAAAATTTGCAGGTATGTAGATTGAACGGTACTGAGTCGTAATAACATAGTCTCTCAAAATGTCCCAATTGGTTTGTATGGAAATTTCCTTTTTTGTCACCAATACTCTATGGATTTGCCGTAACAAAAAAGGAACTTTCCATACAAATTAATTGGGACATTTCGGGAGACTGTTATTTAAACTCAGTTTCGTTCACTCTATCTACCTGCAAATTTTTACCCTAATCAGAGTCGCAAATCAAATGTACAAACTTTTTTAGAAATGCTCATGACGCTTTATGCTTCAATTTAAATTCAAATTCAAATCATTTATTCAGTAAATAAGCCGCAATGGGCACACGTTATTTTTTAAACTACTAGCGCTTTCGGAAAGACCATCATTGCCAAGAAGAATGCGCCACAAGAAACTTGGCAGAAAGTCATTTTTTCATAATAAAATAATTACAAATAAAATACTCAAAAACTACAGTATACGATGAAAGAAAAAATTACAATGCTCTCGTCCACCAATCGCGCTACCCTTGCCTCGCACATTCCTCGTTCTGTGGTCGGAGGTGGCTTGGTTGAATAGCTTAAAGCCATTACGGTTGTACGAGTGGTTGCGCCGTCATATTGTCCCGAGTGTACTGTAAGTTATGGCCCTAATAATTTCTAACGTATCCGCATACCTAAATGTCTTGTTGTTTACAGGTGTCAGTTCGCGCATTCTTTGCTGGTTGCGGCATTTGCTTCATGACTGCATGTTTTGCAAGTAAGTTTTTTACACACACAAGTCAATTAGTCGACTGATAGGGATGAGATTGACTTGATATGAATATAGATGGCATCGTTTTTCTGGTCCCATTTTTCACGAATCGGTTGTAGATTTTGATGTTGCTTTCGATTATTTGTTAGAGTATTTCTACCACTATGTATAGCTTAAAAAGTGCATAGAGTCTTCGGCCATGTTTACAGAAGTGTCCACAATGATGAGACGGTTAAAACGCTCCAACAACCTATTTGGGTAAGGCTCACGAGCGTTTTTCCCGCCTGTTCCAGTGTGTTATGAATATGATGCATACAATAACTATTTGCGTCAACTTCTGATACAAGTAGTTTCTCTTTGAAGTGAATTATTCATCCTTATATTAGTAGAAACGGTCCATCGTTCGTATGCATCAATATTCGTAACACACTGGAACTGGCGGGCAAAACGCTTCTGAGCCTTACCTATTTACGAGAAAAACCGCCTCTAAAACGCTGAATATCTATTTACCCGTCAACAATCTGTCATAGAAAGATAACATCCTAATAGACATTGTCTAGGTTCATTTTTATTTACTCTTTCCTTTTAATATATTTTTCATTGTAACGAATAAGTATCTCTAAATAAAGGTTTCTCTCTCTTTCTTTCTCTCTAAATTATTGTCTTGTTTGTTTCAGGTCTGTTGATGCCTGAAGGGTCATTTGGTTGAGTCTGATATTAGAAAGCTCAAGGCTGTGTACTTATATTAATTAGTTAAGGACGTGTTTTATTGTAAATAAAATTAACTTATTATTTTTACAATTTGTCGCTGATTTATTTACATATCCATCTCTTAAACCCCCCTGCAAGAGTTTCTATTTCTCCGTTATTTATCCCACACTATTTATTTTTGCTCGGTTACAATTTTCAAGAAAAAGGTCACTCACATTGTTCACCTCCATTATCCAAAAACTAGGTACATCCGCGCAAAGTCGGGGCGCGTCGCCAGTGTGTGTGTCTGTGTGTGTATCATATACAGGGTAGTTATAACATTAATATCGGTCAGTATAGGCAAGTGTGAAACTATAATACACATGAAGATCCCTTCTTAGGAACCATATCATCGATTTTAATAACAAGAAAAACTGCCTCCATACATTTTCAAAAACTTGTACTCAGCCCGGGAATCAAACCCGGATATTTTGAAATACAAAACTTACATTATTAAAGAATATGAAATACAATGCAATTTATTAATTCTAGATATCGTACTTCATAATAACATTAATTGCTTATGACCTGCACTACCGATATCGAAATAGAAATGTATGTTTTATACGCTAAAAAAATACAAACTTTCGTTGTAATTGCTCTGCAACTTTATCATCCAGCACAACCTTTTTGAAACATTAAGAAATAAAACGTCAGAAACTACGCTGAAAAGCTGAAACCACCAGAAAAATAGAAAACTCGAATTTAGAAAAGCGTCATTCACTAAAATTGTCACAACAACATGTCAGAGCCCCGAGAAACATTTATTCAACAAAAACAAAAAATAATTTACAAAGACACGAAATACCTTTGTAAATTATGATAAATCCAAATTATCTATACGCAAGTACGACGTTCTACTTGGTTTGTAAAATTATTTGTTACCTTAGTTATTTGTTTAACAGTTCGATGTATAGTAAAAGTAAACCGGCGCTAACAAGCATCCCTGAAAACGATGAGAGCGAGGAAGATATGAAAACAGACATTGAGACCAAATGGGTCCCAAAAAAGAAGCACGAAGTCCTTAAAGCGAAGTACAAATGCCTGAAGAAACTGTTCCAAATTTATGATGCAAGCGTTATAGGAATACTACCAGAGTCTTACGCTCATGGAGACGGATTCCCCGTCGAATCAAGAGATGGTAATCGCAAATCGAGGAGGCGAAAAAGGTCGCATAGAACCAGGACAGATGCAAGTGCAGGTACTGACGTATCCAGTGATTTAACTGACAGTAAAGAACTTCTCGAACAAGAAACAGCCACAGCTGTCATACGGGATTTGAAGATTGTCTGCTCAAACACGGTCCAAAGTGAATCTAAATCAAGAACAAGTTTGGCTCGTCTGAAACTGAAGACTAATGTGCCGTCGTCTACTCACGAGTGCACATGCACTCAGGCGAGCGACGTGCACATCCAACATGTTCCGTATCTAGTTATAGAGAAGAGGAAAGTGACGAGATTTCAGAGCTTTGTGCAAAGGCTTCTGGGTATTCGGCGGGAGCGACCGGCCACGAGCTTCGTGCTTGGAGGGCACGTGTTGGCTGCTAGTGATAATAATATTAACCAGCGGTATGTGGAGAGGAGGAAACGGAGGGGGTTGAGGTAAGACTGGCTAATCATATTCGGCTTTTATGCGGCCCTTAGTTATAATAGTCGTCATTCAGGGTGAGAGGGATTGCGCTGTACTTTCCACGCGGGTCTAGACATAATATGGATTGAGAATCCACCATTGAATTGCTTCGCAGGTTTGTGCGATTTTCCTCACATGCGATTCGTTCAGCTTGGATAAATTAACAGAATAATAATATCAGCTTCAGCAGGACGTGGAGGACGGCGAGATACGAAGTTTGAATTTTAGTTCGTCTTTAGACCCTATGCTGTGAAATCATCGAGGTTATAAAGTCGATGTGCGAAATGCAAAACTTGAACTTCGTATGTTGCCGGGACGCTTATGTCATTTAGTACGAGAGTGAAAGGGACGGTGCGATACGAACTTCGAGTTTCGATTGGAGTTTCGTATTAGCCCTCAAGGCTCAGAACCGGTTTATAAAATAGCGGTAAATACCGTTTTATTTCGGTTTAACTCCGAACTTTCATAAGAATACGAACGTTTTTAAGAACTTAACCTAACCTAAATAAACCGGTTTGTTCGACGAGTGACAGCTGGCCGGCCGGCGGCGGGCGGCGACGTTTATCCTGCGCCAGAATAAACCGGTTTTTATTGTTCTAAGCCGGTTAATCTGACAAGAACTTTACGGAAATGTTCCCTTAAAAACCGGTTTAAAAATAACGGTTTTGCGAACGAAACTAAAATGAAAAGGTTTTGCGCTAAGTACATGATAACGGTTTGGAAATTTAACCGGTATCCGAGCCTTGGTAGCCCTTCTGTAGTAGTAAGTTTCCAGGTTCCGCCGCGTGCGTCGCCTGAAGAAGGTCCAGTCCGACGGTGCGTTACGGCCTGCGCCCGCGCCGCTGGGATGCGCGGCGTCCGTCCGGCGCGCGTGCCAGCTCGACGCCGCCGCCCGCCCGTGTCCGGTCGCCGGATGCCCCATGCTCAGCTACGGTACGGTTATTCGAACCAACCTAAGTAGACGTCGTAAATCCTGCTTCTTTCTTACTAATACAATACAATAATAACAATTTTTTTTCACTTCTCGTGCTCATAAAGTTGGTGTTTATGCTAGAACTAGGCGACATAAAATGACTTTTTATGCTCTATTGCATAAAGTCTTCGTTTAAAACCAAGGTAATCAGGTGTCAACAGCAACAAACAAGATTTCTACATATTTTTTAATAATCTTAATCTAAACTGAAATGAAAAATAAAAGGTAGGCTGTTTCTATGGTTGGTGGTGGGCAGTATGTTTGTTACTTCTACGCGCTAAAACTGCAGGACGGATTTGGATGACATTTGGTATGCATAAAGCTGGACATCTAGAATAATACATAGGCTACTGTTTATCCTGATATTCCCATGGGATAGGGATAAAATCTCTAAATTACAACCGCTGGGCTTTGGTCATAAAATTTTTAGGGATCGGGATATACTGGATCTCTTAAATATCAGCCCGCCGCATCCCCAAATCGACCCTCTCCCGATCCACTGCTGTCCTATTTTCCACTTTATACGTGAACGCCACCCATTTGTCCAGCTTTTTTAATTCCACCTATATTTGTATGCAGGCATAATAAACTACAACGACCACATGAACGTGTGCCACTTCCCGGAGCGGCGGCACTGCTGCCACTACTGCCACGAGGGCTTCGATTGCGAGCACGAAAAGGCCCGCCACGAAAACGACCATATCGGTATCGGTACACTTCCTTAAGGCCGTTCCCTGAGCCAAATACGCAAAACTAGCCCAAGAATGATCCTACTTTTCTACTAAACGTTGATATTTGTAGACGTGGGAAAAATATATATGATTCTTGATTATATTATCTTGTCAAAGACAGCTTTCGATACACGATTCATCACACTTCGCTCGATACAATTAATTCCCAAAGTAACCTCCAATGCGAATTTTTATTCCAACTTTACTTGTTTTTTTACTACGTGACACTATGAAACAAAAAATAGAGAAAAATCAATCATAACTTAAATAGTCCTTTGACAGCTTCCGAATTTCAATAATTTGAGGCAATATTTTTAAAATAAATAAAAATCGACAAATTCTATCGTAAAAAGATATTGACTTACGGCCTGCAATGTCTATCTCCGTCATTCTTTCGAAATGTGACAGTGACCGCTGAGCGCTCGTGCTAGACGGACATGTACTAAGTTTCCCCAAAAAAATACAAGATTTTATTTAATTTGCCTTGCAAATATATTATTGTAGTGTTACTTGCAAAAACTGTGTTGTGTGTCCTACTAATATACCACCGTGTGCGTGTGTATTATGGGTAACAAACAATTGAATAAGAAGGAAAAATCTCGAAAAAGACGACTCATAAGATTCTAAAAAACGATGAAACTAACGTAAGTAAAAAAATATATTTATTAAACAGTGAAAATAGTATTTATTTCGTTATAAAATTACTAATTTGCAAATTTAATTTTCTGTGAACAAACCAGAACAAACATTACAATCATGAATATGCATATAGTTCAGAATTTCACGCGCCACAAATAAGCATTGGTGGCGTAGTGGTTTCACCGATAGAATATATAGGTATTAGGCGACCATAATCAGTCAAATGTGCCGAGAGTTCGAATCACATCTCGTAACTAAGCTTTTTGCTTTTTTATTTTTAGGTAAAAGAGAAAATTTGATATTTTTACAGCCGAACAAAATACAAAATCTTCGGACTCCATCGAGTGAGTATAATTAAATTACTTGACTTATGCTGTTTTATCCCTAGCTACGTAACACAATACAAAACAATTTAGGTATCTTTATTTACAGACTGCAAATGGTGCAAATTTTTGCAGGTGGTAGGACCTTGTGCAAGGTTCGCCCGGATTGCTACCACCATCTTGATCGCTAATCCTGCCGTGAAGCAGCAGTGCTTGCACTGTTGTGTTTCGGCGCGAAGAGTAAGACAGCCGGTGAAATTACTGGCACTTGAGGTATTCCAACTTAGGCCTCTAGGTTGGCAACGCATCTGCAATACCCCTGGTGTTGCAGATGTTTATGGGCGGTGGTGATCTCTTACCACCAGGAGACCCACTTGCTCGTTTGCCTTCCAGTCGAATAAAAAAAAATGGTAACGGAATCTCCGATTTTATCAACCGCTTGCACCTGTAGCGAGTAAGTTCTAATCTCCAATAGACTTTATTTATCCTTATAAATTTAAAAATACCTACCTACCTAGGTCACACGTAAATTCGTGCGTTGCGATAAATACCTTACTACCCACAGCGGCGCGTACCTACGAAAAGAATGGTCGCGTGACCTTAGTTTTTTTTTATTCGACTGGAAGGCAAACGAGCAAGTGGGTCTCTTGGTGGTAAGAGATCACCACCGCCCATAAACATCTGCAACATCAGGGGTATTGCAGATGCGTTGCCAACCTAGAGGCCTAAGTTGGAATACCTCAAGTGCCAGTAATTGCACCGGCTATCTTACTCTCCGCGCCGAAACACAACAGTGCAAGCACTGCTGCTTTACGGCAGGATTAGCGATCAAGATGGTAATAGCAATCCGGGTGGACCTTGCACAAGGTCCTATCACCTGCAAGTTAGATATAGTGAATTAAAAAACCGGTGAAAACTAAAAACTGGTTAATAACCACATCGACGGATACAAAACCGTTTAACCGGTTTTTTGCAAACTGTTTAAAATTGAAGTATTAGACGATAATTTTACTATTATTGGTTGTTATTGATGTTAACGGCGTATTTTGTGAGATTTAAATATACTCTCTTCTAATAAGGGAAGGTGGGTTACAGTGGATCATGGGTAACAGTGGTCCAGTTTGAATGAAGTTTTAACTCATTTATTTATTAAATTGTTTAATAGTCTTTTATCACAAGTAAAAACAAAGCTAACACACTAATATAAAATCGCGATGTAAAAAAAAAATCAGTTAAAATTCAGTGTAATCAAGTGTAATCAGTTAAAATCAGTGAAATCGTAAAATTATATGATAGAGTTTCATATCCATTATGCCATTGACTCTCACGAGATCACCAACTTTATCACCCGCAAAACATCCCCAGACCATAACCGATCAGTGATCCAGTCCTGCACTGTTGGCACACGCGTAGCTTTGCCTTTTGTTCGCCTTCTTGTCGTCGAATATATTTGACGATGTCTCACCCCAAAAATTCAATTTCGATTCGTCGTAAAATAAAACTTTTGACCACTGCTCAGGCGTCCAATCTTTGTATTTTTGTATCTTTGTCTTATTATTCAGAGAATAATATTATCCTTTGTATTAAATACATAGCTAGAATAACATTGTTTTAACTTCGCGTACCAGATTTGCGTCTAGGGAATTCAAACCGGGTAACAAACCGGTTAAATTGGTTTTTTGTAACTTTCGGCAGTTATTAACCAAATTGGAAATAGTCCTTAAATATGTGTAAATTGCCTAAAATAGATACCCCAGAATAATCTTGAGACTAGAAAACGACGAATATAGCATGGGAACTTTTTTTTTAAACAAGAATACACACTCGTATTTCTTCGTATAGTGGACAACAAGAAGTTGGTTCATCTTTTTAATTAAATTTCGTCATCAATGTGCTGATAAAACATACGAGCCAAAAGGAAAAATTACATTGCTGAAACTACAATACCGGTCAAAAGTTTAAGTTCATTCTGTGAAATTAGGTTTTCATATTAAATTATATTGATATTGAAATATAGCATATACTTTGAATTTATATGACTACCCAGTAAGAAAATAAATACTTATTCGAGGAATTGTTCTATTGTAAATATAATATTGTCTGTATTTCCTATGAAATTTTATAAATTCCGCAATTATTAAAAATGAGTCCTCAGAGTTGATCTGAGTGTCGAAACTCGTGCTCTTAATGTAGGTCTGTCCAATGAAGGCTTCACGAGTTAACGACACGAAAAATTGCTGAAAAATGAAGGTTTCCCAAACTGCTGTCATAAGTGCTTTGAAACGAAAACGTGATCTTAATTCCAGTCGATTTCGTTTAGGTACGCCAAGTCACGTCAAAAAGCGAAGACAATTTTATTTACGCCCAGAGCAAACGCCAACAAACTCGAACTGCTAAAGAAATTCGCGAAGAACTCAACGCCACCATCAGTCAGTATCCGTTTCGATGGTGGTGGAAGTATGTTACGTAAACAGAATATGGGTAAAAGATTGTAATGGGCTCAAAAATACAGAGATTGAACGCCTGAGCAGTGGTCTAAAGTTTTATTTTACGACGAATCGAAATTGCAATTTTTCGGGGGAGACATCATCAAATATATTCGACGACAAGAAGACCAACGAAAGGCAAAACTATGCGTGATGCCAATAGTGGGGAACTGGATCACTGATCAGTTATAGTCTGGAGATGTTTTGCGGGTGATAAAGTTGGTGATTTCGTGAGAGTCAATGGCATAATGGATATGAAACTCTATCATCACATTTTGCAACTTCACGCTTTTCCATCCAAAAAACGAATTTTAACTGATATTTTTTGTGACGTTTTATTAGTGGGTTAGGTTTATTTTTACTTGTAATAAGAGACTATTAAATAATTTTATAAATAAATGAGTTAAAACTTCATTCCACCGGAATCACAGAAAATTTCATTTATTTAGAACTTAAATATGTACTTTTTTACTTACTAGGTGCCCGATGGGAACACACAAATACTCCCAAAATATTAAATTCCGAATTCGCTAATTTTGATTTTCACAATTCCTAAGACATATAATTCCGATTACTTAAAAACACGAATTTCATTTTTCCGAATTTCAAAATATCGATTTTTTATATCAAATTTTTAAAACTCCGAAGAATTAAAAACACGAAATGTTATTGGCCTGAAGTACAGTATTCTGATTAGCAAATTTCCGAAATGACATCGCCAATTCGGAAATATGACATTCGGCAAAATAAACTTCGTGGTTTTATTAATCGGAAACTTGAATTTCGAATCTTGAATAAATATCAATTAATTTAGGTAAATTGAACTGCATAGGATAGGTTAGGTTAGAATTGCGTCAAAGCGCGAAGCGCCTTAACTGCGCGGAATAGGAGCTCCGTGATGCAGAGCTCCATCGAACTTGTAACACATTGATGAAAATGAATAACAGTATTACTTTTTAGACCAATCTAACCTACATTACCTATCCATAGCTTACGTTTAGAAGTCGGGATTTATTATTGATCGGTGTAATTTAATTTAATTCCTCGGAATTTTGAAAATCGGTATTTTAGTAATCGGAATTCATATTTTTGACATTTCGGTATATTATTGAGTCGAACTTCTTATTGTTCGATGTATTAAAATTCGGAATTTTGATAAACGTAATTTAAAAAATGACGATTATTAAGTTTCGGATTTATCAAAAATCGGAATAGTCACAGTAAGACTTTTAAAACATTCGGAATTATAGAAATCGGTATTTTGAAGTTCGTGATTCCGACTTTCGGAATTTCTTAATTCTTCTTTTTCTGAATTTCTTTCGGTATTTATGTAGTGTACCCGTGCCCTATACACCGCAACATTACCTCTCGTTTCGATGCTGAGACGATGACTAGTTTGGCAAGCGGGGGCGTAAGAGCAACAACTTCGAATCCACTCACGGGCATGCGTGTAATACACATAAAATTATACCAAAAGATCCACTGTTACCCATGATCCACTGTAACCCACCTTCCCCTATTAATACAGAGTATATTTAAATACTTATTTAAATCTCACAAAATACGCCGTTAACACCAATAGTAACCAAGAATAGTAAAATTATCGTTTTCAAATAGTTTGCAAAAAAACTGCTAAAAACCGGTTAACCAGTTTCGAATCCCTCAATACGGTTATAAACCGATTTTTGGTTTTCACTGGTTTTTTCATTCTCTATTTGCGTCGTAAATTGATTTATCACAAAGTTCTTATAATCTATCGTGCAGGGCTTACTTCTGTTTCTCTCGTTAGTTCTTTGCCACCGGTGCTTTATAGGTACATATGTCCATGACAAATTGTAAATGCTAACACATTTAATATATTTTCAGTTACAAATATCGTTCGATGTGGAGAAGAGGTTCCTGACAAAACAGTTGAGTTGATCGAAGAATTGTCGCAGTTATTAGTATTTTTTTACAAAATTACAATCATTTGCAATCATGGACCCTTAGAATGCGGTATTCAAAAGATGCAGTTCGTTGGAGAAGTACCTAAAACATGGGCTAACATCAAAATGTATGTTTCGGTGTAAAAACAATGTTTTTGAAATAAGAGTTGACTTCATTAAAATGAATATTTAATTTACATTGCTCTATTTTATTACTTCAATTTAACTTTAACGCCATCTATGCGATCCTGCATGCTTTTTTCGGTCTAGTAATACGTTTTACAAATCAGTGTCCTGTTAGTTCAGTTGAGTCGCCACTTTTTACGTGGCGCTGTTGTATCGGCAATAATCGGCATTGTATCGAGGGGCGGGACGGCTGGCGCGGGGGAGGGGCTCGATTTTAGAATTCGTTTGGGTACGGGAACGGCCTTAAGCATAGGGTCTATTGCGTTACGTTTGTGACACTCGCGGTCACAATCAAATGAGAGTTTTCGCACACAAAAACTGTCATTTTGATTGTGTTAACCAGTGTCAAAAACTTACGCAATAGACCCTTAGGCCTGCGGGCCTCAGGCCGCTTGTAACGCGAACGAAAGGGAACTTTGATAAATCACGTCTCACCAATTTCGATCACCTTTAGACAATTTATTACTAATTATTTATAAATAAACATATCATAATGTAACTGCTAAATAAGAAGAACCATAAAATATATATTAAATAAAAAAGGTAGTATAGCTGTTATAGGCCATCCAAAACTTATGCACACCAATTTTGACCATTTTTAGCTTCCCCTCCCTCTCCCCCCTGTCACAAACTACCTGGCCCCCTCCTCCATAAAAGTGTGACGTACCTAATTTATAAATGACCCCATATGATCATTACATTACAAAATTAAGATTCAGAGTGTCAAGTACTGAATTAGTGGCAAGCTTTCTTAGAACATTTAAGTATCATACTTGAGTGTTCTAATAGTATATTCCTGTAGAGATTGGGAAGTAGGGGGTTGCCGGCCGAGGCTTGTATATTGTATAGTGCTTTTCTCTAGTCTCGTCGCCCTGTTGTGCTTGTTTGCGAGCGCGAGCTGTACCGCAGAGCGCGCGTTGGAACAAAAGACGGTCGCATTGCCAGCCGGCGGCCGGGAAAGTTGTATGAAATCTCTTTGCAGGCCGCTAGAGTGATCGCGCGCAGGCAGTCGAGAAGCAGCGCCTACAGCGCGATACTTCCCGGCCTAATTTGTAACACAGCGACAATAATGTCATGATTGAGAAAGAAGCTTTCCCAGACTGTTTGAGAACAACGATGTTTGGAAAATCCTATACTTTTTTTTTTATTCGAGTGGAAGGAAAACGAGCAAGTGGGTCTCCTGGTGGTAAGAGATCACCACCGCCCATAAACATCTGCAACACTAGGGGTATTGCAGATGCGTTGCCAATCTAGAGGCCCAAGTTGGAATACCTCAAGTGCCAGTAATTTCACCGGCTGTCTTACTCTCCGCGCCGAAACACAACAGTGCAAGCACTGCTGCTTCACGGCAGGATTAGCGAGCAAGATGGTGGTAGCAATCCGGGCGGACCTTGCACAAGGTGCTACCACCTGCAAAACTACCTACTAGACTGTTCCCCCAGGCTTAACCCACCTGCCGGTGTACCCCGTACCCGCCAGCCGTCCCCGCACCGCGATCACCAGTGACACCCAAACGGACCCCGAGCTGACGCGCGCGCACGACGAAAAGCTGAAGAAGATCGTGTCCTTCTTCGATAAGATCGCTGATTCCGATCAGATCTTGTCGGCGATTAAGAAGAATGGGTGAGTCGATTATTTAATTAAGAACCGGCCGAGATCGGGCGCAGTCTAGGGTAGGGTAGTAAGATATAAAAATATTCACAGAAACTTTATTCACAAAAAATTTTATAACAAAAAATTTAACCGACTACAAAAAACCATGAAAATAATTTTTCTACCAGTCTGAAGTCGGTCGGTGCCTCAGCACGAGCCAGCAGAAAAAAAAAGTTTGCATGGTATTTGCCACTATTTGCTTCAGTTTTCAAGGTAGAAATCTGAAAATTGGTATACAGACTCTTTATAATACACGAAAAATACTTGAGTCAAGATTTTTTTTAAATCTACCCTTACCTCCTAAAAACAAAAAAAAATGTAAACATACAAACTAAACTGTGTTACCCGCGGATTCCGATAGATGGCGCTACTAGGTTGTTAAAACATGCTAACGATGTGTTTTCTTAATATGAACAGTGAAGGGCAAAGATATCAACATGGTATAGGTTGTAATAATATGAATACAAGGACAAGGATTTTACGCACTTAATACTAAGTCCTCGTATCCATATTGTCCAACTTATCACTGGTCGATATCTTTGTTCTTGACCTGACATCAACATATTTAAAATTAACGGTTAACAGAAACTAAAGTACATATGTTGTATTTTTTAAAGTATTAACCTTAGCGGTCCCCCGACATCGACGACGCTTAGATAAAAATAATATTACTAGGTACTTATACTAAATTAACTTAGGCTAATTTTGCGGGAAATCAGCATAGTCCCAGCGGGATAGGGATAAACGAATTGTTCGCAGATGAAGTCGCGGGCAACAGCTAGGTAGTGCATTTTATACTTTAGTGCATTTTATACTTTTTAGTTGTCGTTTTTTGGCGGCATTTTTTGTCGGGGGTTTTTAAAATTTTTTTTTTTTTTTTTTTATTTCATATTTTTTAAACAGCTCGTCGTTTTGCTACCACTGCATTGTATGTAGAATCAATTACTGATCAAAACGAATCCAAACACGACATATGTGCTATTATTTTTTATAGTGTACTAATGTGCTGAATATCTTGGCTGCAGCATCAGGTCATCCTGTTGCCACTTTTGCATTGTATATAGAATCAAATACTGATCGAAACGAATCCAAACACGATATATCTGCTATGGTTTTATCAAGAGTGTATCTACTAGTGTTCTGGATATCCTGGCTACAGCATCAGGCCGAGAACTGCATAATCTTGCATAGTTACATAGCATAGGGTGTTTCAAGTTTTAGGTCCCAAATATGCTTGAAAGTAAAGTAAATACCCATTATGCGTCTAAGATTCCTACCGCAGCGAACAAAAGAGCTGATGATCTTGAAACGGCTGAACCGATTTTGATGAAACATGTCTAAAAACCATTGCTAGAAAACCAGCTTTCAAATAAAAAAAAACCGCATTCAAATCGGTCCACCCGCTTAAGAGCTACGGTGCCACAGACAGACACACAGACAGACAGACACACAGACACACATAGCGGTCAAACTTATAACACCCCTTTTTTTGCGTCGGGGGTTAAAAATAGAATTTCTCGAGATAAACGTATGTCAATTAAAAACAGTGTAGCTTCAGCTTTCAAGGTACAAATCTGACAATTGGTATACAGACTCTTTGTAATACACGAAAAATACTTGCGTCAAGATTTTTTTTAAATCTCCTTTTACCCCCTAAAAAAAAAAATTTCATACAAACTTAACTGTGTTACCCGCGGATTCCGATAGATGGCGCTACTAGGTTGTTTAAACATGCTAACGATGTGTTTTCTTAATATGTACAGGGAAGGGCAAAGATATCAACATGGTATGGGTTGGAATAATATGAATACAAGGACAAGGATTTTACGCACTTAATACTAAGTCCTCGTATCCATATTGTCCAACTTATCACTGGTCGATATCTTTGCTCTTGACTTGACCTGACATCAACATATTTAAAATGCAATAGATGGCGCTACCAGGTTGTTAAAACACGTTAACGATGTGAAGGGCTACTCCGAAACACAAAATTCGAAGTTTCGTGTCGTGCGGTCGCTTTGACACTTCTACTATTTAATACGAGATTAAACTATTTAATCTATTCGCACGACACGTATTAAACTATTAGCACGACACGAACTTCGAATTTTGTGTTTCGGAGTAGCCCTTGTGTTTTCTTATTCTGTAAGGAAAAGCGTTACGTTTTGATATCAGTGACCGACGATCGCGATATTAGAACATTGTGTTTTGTGCGCGACCAAAGATATCATTGTCTCTTTCAGTTACTCCGAGACCAACCTGCGCACGAGCAAGACAGTGACATCGGGCAACTGTCGGAGCGCGACCTTGTCGACTGACAGTGACAGCAAGCGCATGTCGAGCTGCGTGGAAGTGAGACGGCTGCAGCACTGCCACTCCTCTGGCACGCTGGCCTCGCAGCACGGCAGCGTCAAGTGTCACATCTGTGGCGAGCGGTTCGACTATCGGTAGGGGTTTTTTTTTATACGACTGGATGGCAACGAGCAAGTGGGTCTCCTGATGGTAAAAGATCACCACCGCCCATAAACATCTGCAACACCAGAGGTATTGCAGATGCGTTGCCAACCTAGA
The DNA here is from genome assembly GCA_037349165.1 of Choristoneura rosaceana. NCBI lineage: Eukaryota > Metazoa > Arthropoda > Insecta > Lepidoptera > Tortricidae > Choristoneura > Choristoneura rosaceana. The sequence goes on along the minus strand of JAZBNJ010000046.1, from coordinate 7,084,122 downwards.
GGCCTAAGATGGGATACCTCAAGTGCCAGTCATTTCACCGGCTGTCTTACTCTCTACGCTGAAACACAACTATGCAAGCACTGCTGCTTCACGGCAGGATTAGCGAGCAAGATGGTGGTAGCAATCTGGGCGGACCTTGCACGAGGTCCTACCACCTGAGAACAGAGGTGTAACATTAGGCTACTTTTTTAACCCCCGTTACAGAAAGAGGGGGAAAAAAAAATACCTCGTTGAGTTTCTTGCCGGATTCTTCTCAACAGAGGTTTTTTCCGAACGTGGTAGATTTTTTGACGTTCATAAGTGCTTATCATAGCCTAAATGGAATAAAGAGATTTTGACTTTTGAGGGGCGTTATAAGTTTCACGCCAAATCTGTCTGCCTACCAGGTTCATCGTAGCTCGGATTGACCACACAAACAGGTGTAGCGTTTGTTTTCTTGCGGTACCTAGTTGCGGTGGTTTTTAGCTATGTTTGTTCGGTTCAGCCATTTTTGAGATATTGAACTTTTACGGGGTAAAAACCCGAGAACCGGGTACTACCTTTACGCAACGTAACGTTTGACAATTTGTTTCATTTCGCAAACTCTAAAACTGTAAATCTTTCAGGATTTCAGGGTCATCGTGTAGAACCCTCTAGGTTAGGTTAGTTTCATAAAAATCCTGAAATATTTACCGATTCAGAAATATTAAGCAGTTGGGAAGTGAAAATTTGCGAAATAAAACGGGTGCCACACGTTATTCGCCCAAACATTAGTAAGCCCCCGAGAGCAAACATTCGCATTATTCATAAAAATATCTGGCCTGGCCGGAGCGAACCCGAGACCTCAAGCTTCATTGTCAGGTTCTCTAACCACTTGGCTATCTTGGCTTGAGAGTTGTTATTTTGGAAAGAAGCCAATATAATCAGAAAGTTTTAGATATCGTTCAGGGAGACGGTTTCACAGTTTTACAAAAGGACCCTACAATAACATTTCACAATGAATTAAAGAAGCTTGTTAAAGATTCTAAGTTTACATTTGAAACAGAACAACAGAAAAATTTTGTTATACCTATGAATCCGCAGGCACCAATTCTGTACGGATTGCCTAAAATTCATAAGGATAATGTGCCAGTTCGTCCAGTTGTCTCATACGTTAGTGCTCCAGCATATAAATTGGCAAGGAAATTAAATAGTGTTATTCGTGTAAAATCTTCTTTTAACCCATTATACAGTTTGAAAAACAGTTCGGATTTAGTTAGTAAAATTAAAGATATCAGCATACCGCCCAACGCAACATTGCTTTCTTTGGATGTAGATAGTTTATTTACAAATGTACCATATAGTGAGACACTGGTTATTCTTAAGAACCATTTGGAAAGGAAGCGTTTACATCCGGGGGAGGTTTGTGAATTAATTAATTTGGTAACATTATGCATGAAGCAAAATTATTTCCGGTTTAATGGACATTATTATTTACAGGGTGATGGTTTAGCAATGGGGTCACCTTTGAGTCCATTAATGGCAGATATTTTTATGGATTACTTTGAAAATCAGTTTATTATAGGTAATAATAATATAGTGTATTATTATAGGTATGTTGATGATTTAATTCTGTGTTGGAGGGGAAGTAGGAGGCAACTTGATTTATTTGTGGATAGTATCAATAGCAAACATGTAAAAATAAAATTTAAAAAAGAAATAGAAGAAAATTTTTCGCTAAACTTTCTAGATTTAACAATTACAAGAATAAATAATAAACAACAATTTAAAATTTATCGAAAAACCACATACACAGATGCTGTGATTCCAGCATCATCTAATCATCCGTGGCAGCATAAGTTAGCAGCCTTTCATTGTTATGTACATAGATTATTAACTGTACCACTCACTAGGGAAAATTATAATTCAGAGTTAAATACTATTTATCAGATAGCAACGTCAAATGGCTATACAAAATCAATGGTAGATGGTTTGGTTAAGAGGAAGCAGGCACGGATAGTAAATAGCATGCTTCACGCCGGGTTGCCTTCTCAGTCTACAAACAAATATAGGTGCAGTATTTCATATGTTGGTCGTTTGTCTGATAGAATTTATGACATTTTTAAAATCAAACAATGTTAATGTAGCCTTTAAAACTAACAACTCTTTGTACTCTAAACTTTGTAACCACAAAGAGAAGGTGGATAAAGGAACTAAATCGGGTGTATACAAGCTCACTTGTAATGACTGCAGTAAGGTATATATAGGTCAGACCGGGCGCAGTTTTAATACTAGGTTTAAAGAGCATGTATCGGCATATAGGAACGAACATCCTGATAGATCTAATTTTGCCAAGCATCTGTTAGAATTAAATCATTCAATATCAGACTCAGATTCGTATGAAGTGTTGCATTACTGTGATAAGGGGTTTCGTCTCGACGTGTTAGAATGTATGGAGATAATTAGGTACAATAGTATGGGGTCTATTATTAATGAGCAGATAAATTTAGTGTCATCTCCCTTGCTACGGCTTGGGTCTAATTTTAGCAACGATAGTTAGTAAAACATGCCTTGACTAAAAATAAATAAAAATTAAAAAATCAAGGTAGTTTTGTAGCATAGTTAAAATATATTAATATTTTGCGGGTAGTTTTTTGTTTTGTTTGGCAAATTAAAACAGTGGTGGTGGTTTGTTAGTCTAACAACTGGTAGCATGGTGTACGGTTGTGTCACTCTGAAGATGAGCTCTGGTTGAGTTCGAAACGCGTCAGTGTGTTGTGGTGGTGGTGATAGATGGGTTTGTGTAATTTGTGTGTGTTCTTACAGTGTGGAGGTGGAGGAACTGCATGAACACGCATAATTTGCATAGACTTAGCTATCTTAAGGTCGCGGGTGAGCAAAGAAATCATTTTAGTTCATTGAGAGTTAGACAATATAGATGGCGTTAGGTCACTGCTTAAGTGACGAAGTAAACAAGCTGAGATATGTGATGCATAGGGAAATTCGTGTCTGTGCCGTTGACCAGCAGTGGTGTAGCGGTATAGCACGCGGCACGGAATGCTGAAGACCTGGGTTCGATTCCCAATGTTGGTCTTATTTTTCTGGTTTTTCTGTGCATCTATGTTTCGGTTTGTATTTCCAACTTGGCTATCCGGTCGTCTATGATTATTCACAGGCGCCAGCTAAGCATGCACGTGGATCTAGAGCATCGGGCACACGGCAAGTTCTCGCGGTTCCACAGCTGCGCCGGGCTCACGGGCCCGCGGCTCCGCGCGGAGCCCGGCAAGCTGGACGTGACCAGCGTCGGGCACTGCGGCGTGCGAGGTCTGTCTACACATTTTTTTTTATTCCACTGAATGGCAAACGAACAAGTGGGTCTCCTGATGGTAAGGTTCTAGTAGAAATAGATGATAGAAAAAATAGACCAGAGCATGAAAAGCTATATAGTGTGGGGGGAGGCTCCAATAGAGAGATCTCTCTCCAGGCAGGTGTTATGCCTGGGGACCGAAGCCCGAAGGACGAGCGTCGGTAGTTGTATATACGCGTCCGAGTTGTGAAACTTCGATAACGCGAAGTAAAAGATGTATGGAGTTTCTATCGTTGTTCACGAGTCGCTACAATAGTTTTGATACTGTCTTGAGTATGTATGTTGGGGGTGACACTCTTTCCCGGCCTGGATAATACCGACCCTGTTTTTCGTGTACACACCCATAGAAGCTCCTGTCAGTTTCTATGGGCGTGTACACAAAAACCAGGGCCGGTATTTCCATGTCGGTGCTATCCGGGCTGAAAAAGCGTGTCACCCTGTGTTGGCACTACTACTTGTACCATGGACGAAGTATAGTATGGACGTGCAGCCTCCATACATAAGATAGTTCCTCGTTGCTTAGTACGAAAAAAGGAACTAGATGTCGCCAGATGTATTGAACCGGTATAATACATAATTTTAGTGGCGACATTGCTCTATTTAGCATGGTGGCAGTAATGTTCAACTCTTTAAAGTACCTATGTGAGTTTACTAAACTTCGTTATGTTGTAGAAGGTAACATCTAGATGGCGTTATATTCCTTCGAGCGCCAAGTTTTGAATTTTTTTCGCAGCAATTACAGAATTGTTCACGATTTACGTGTGAACTAAACTATGGAGTTTTATTTGAATCCGCAATCTGACATATTACGAGGGCTGTTTGAAAAGTACCCGGTTATGGAAAGAAAACACATTTTTTTGTATTTATGCATTTATTTTTCTACGTAGTCACCTTTTAACTCTATACATTTGCTCCACCTATACTCAAGCTTTATTAAACCAACTAAAAAGTATGATTTTGGAAAGTCATTAAAATAGGCCTCTGTGGCGGCAATGACTTCGACATTTGATCCAAATCGCTTACCACCGAGCCATTTTTTTAGGTTGGGAAACAAAAAGAAATCGCATAGGGCCAAATCTGGAGAATACGGGGGGTGAGGAATAGTTCTTAGCGTAACTGTGCTAATTTAGCCGTCACAACTCTGGACGAATGAGCCGGGGCGTTGTCGTGATGAAACAGTATTTTTTTCTTTTTTAAATGGGGTCGTTTGTCCTTCAACACGGCGTCAAATTCAGCCAATAAATTGGCATAGTACTGCCCTGTTATCGTTTTTACCTTTTCCATGTAGTCAATATGTATAATACCCTGCGAATCCCAAAAAACAGACCTTTCCAGCCGATGGGACGGTTTTTGCTTTCTTTGGAGCAGGTTCACCCGCTAAAATCCACTGCTTCGACTGCTTTTTCATTTCGAGGGTGTAGTGGTGAACCCACGTTCCGTCCACGGTCACGAAACGACGCAGAAACTCTTTCGGGTTACGTTTGAACACGAACAAACACTGCTCCGATAGTCAGTCGGTTCCGTTTTTGCTCCGTCCAATTCGCAATCGTGGACTGAGTCTATTTTTCAAATTTTGTTGAAATCGGAGAGATAAACTCATGGTACAACGGTAGATAGAAATGCCCATTAGGGCATTTACCGTATTATTATTTATTTAGCGTATTAATGCTACAGCTAGAGATGCATCTGTCAAATTATTGAAGAGAAAAACGTGAGACAGATGTATGTGATGACAATACTGTACTGTTTTCGATGATTGTCACATCGCTTACCTGAAATTAGCATAGCTATTTTTTTATCAATGTTCGACCTATTTTTCTATGTTGTTCAGATATATTTGATGTGTTGACCTCTTTGGTTGACTGCTTAGATAAGTGTTTTTTGACAGCTAAAGTATTTACGTGAATAGTGCCATCTAGATAATAATGTCGGAAAAATCTCAGCTCCGTTTCCCTGGATAAAACGCGTTATTATTTTGCGTTTAGTGCCATCTAGATATAATGTAGTAAAAATCTCAGCGCCATCTAGCATTAACCCTGGATTTTGGCTTTGTTCCGGTGAACGTTTTTTAGTATGGAGAATAACAATCCATACTCTATTTCATCCATGCTTGTACTAATATTATAAATGTGAAAGTAACTCTGTCTGTCTGTTACGCTTTTACGTTGAAACCACTGAACCGATTTTGATGAAATTTGGTATACAGGTAGTTTGAACCCCAAGGATCAACATATGATAACTTTTATTTCCATAGAGGGCGCCACCGCGCGATAACCTAGATCTGCGCAGACGAAGTCGCGGGCATAAGCTAGTTAACAATAAAATAAAGCCTACATTTTGTTCGATTCTCTAAGCCCCCCTAAATGTTTGTGTACAGGTTGTCCGTCCACCGTATCGCAAGCGAGCTCTCTCAGCTGCGACCCTTCGACCAACATAGTCTACTCCTCGTCCAGCCTGAGCAAGAAGTCTTCGGTAATAAACAGTCTCGTGGACAAGTTTCGGAGCGGCATCGGCAGTTACAAGTGGGAGCCGGGCACTAAAATAATACGTGTCTAGTGTTGTTTGTGAACGTTTTGTAGTGAAATATAACTGGTCAAACGTGGGGAGTGTTTCATTTGTTTGTTACCATGCAGCAGCATTTGGGCTAGGTGGTGTGGTTAGGGCTTATATTGTCCCACTCGCAAAATGTCCCATCCCACCACCAAAATAACCTCCCTTTCGCAAATGGTCCCTTTTGCAAAATACCCCATTCCCATTACGTCCCTTTCTCTAAACGTCCTTTTCTCAAAACGTTCCATTGTTTTCGCAAAATGGCCCTTCTAAAAAAGTCCCTTTTGCAAAACGTCCCGTCTGCAAAATGTCACATTAGCAAAATGTCCCGTTCACAAAACGTTAACCGCTACAACTAAGAATAGACAACAGAAGTAAACGTAGACACGCTTATACCTATCGTAAAACCTAGTTTGGACATTTTGCGAACGGGACGCAATAAAATTTATGTGACGGGACATTTTGCAGAGAGGTCGTTTTGAGAACGGGACATTTATAAAAGTGACTTTTTGCGAAAGGGACAAGGGACATTTTGCGAGTGAGACATTATGAGCCCAAACCGGTGGTGTCACGACCTCGCTACGAGAGTGAATGATTACACCATTTGTTTGTGCTATAGTGCAGCAGCATCCTAAAGCTGCATTTCCATCAAAGATGCAAGAGGATATTGCGTGGAATGTGCTCTTCATGGACCAATAGAAACGCTTCATAATCATAATCCTATTCTCGCACAGGGCACAGCACATCTCTGGTACAAATAAAGGATCCGTTAATTCTGGTGGAAACAGAGTCTTAGGCAATGGGGTAAAAACTGAATTATTGTATTTTTCACCTAAGATGAGTTCTGTGACATTTGAAAATTTTCCGAATTACGCATACTATGTTCGCAAAATATATTTGAAAAATAATTTCTATTTTGAAACAAAATAATCAAAATAATTTAGAACTGTTATTTTTAAAAATGTATAGCAATATCAGCGTCTGTTAAATAGCCTCCATCGAATACGATAGAAAAATATTTATTTTTTTAAATGACGCAATGTGTGAAACGGAACAGAGTAGTGACGTGACAAAACATTATCGGCAATTGCAGCGGTTCATTATTCGATAACAGTGAACTAAGATATTTTACATTTTTAAACAAAACTTGCAAGATTTTGTAAACGCGGCTATTTGGGACGCGGCCGCAACCATCTTGTGCCCCTTGTGGCCAGTACTTGTCAGTATCATTATCAGTAGGTACGAGTGCGTCTGCCGTGTCTACGAGTTGAGTTTCCGTTGCATTTTCTTTACATTGTATTTGTTATTGTTCATTTCTATTATTATTGTTGTTGACTTTTGTTACTGCTTCTCGTTAAGTTTGTTGTTATTTTTTGGCAAAATGCTGAAACGATCCAAAAAAGAGTGTTTTGAACTCCCAGAGTCGGGGTTTGTAATTCGTTTGAGGGATTATTTCGAGGGAGAACGAGAAAACGGTGGCCCGGTGGGCGGAAAACTGGAAATATATATATATATTTTTTAATATAATGCAACTTTTCCAAAAATAAGTACTAATAACTCTTAGAAAAATCTATGGTTCACTCGATCAATGATGCATCTCTAAAACTGTCAAACTCTAAACGTCACAGAACTCATCATACGTGAAAAATAATATAGTAGGCAAGGATACACAATCAATTCTTAGCCGATAAATCTTTATTACAGTAAGTTTGTCTATTCGAGCAGCAGAGAGTCTTCAAGCGGCAACGCCCCCTGGCGGTCGAGCGTGCTGTCACGCAGCAGCATTTGCACATTTATCTCTGTCAGTTCCTGCAGAAGAACAAAATTACAAAAATAAACAAAACAATGTTATTTATTGTAACTTGAAAGTTACGCCTGACTCCGACATATTTTTGTCAAACCCGTGACCAAAGCCTTGTGACAATTATATGACTCTGATTATTAGTGCTGAGGGGTGAGGTTGTTCAGCAAATAGTACCTCGTTCTGTGCGTTGGCGCATTTGTTGTATCTAGAATAAACCAGAAATGGGAGTGAGTCGGGCAATGAGTGAACGGGGCAGAACTAGAATAATGGGGCAGTACAGTATCTCGTGCTGTGTAAATAAATCAGCAACAGCAGTCAGTCTGACGAAAGCAAAAGTGAATCAGGCAAACATTAGAATGAGCGGGGTAGAACTAAAATGAGGGTGCAGTAACAGTAGCAGTAACGGGAGTAAGTCTAAAAAACTAGTGAGTCGAGCGAAAATTTAAGTGAGTGGGGCAGAATTAGAATGAGGGGGCAATCCTCATGCTGTGTAAATAAATCAGCAACGCCAGTCAGTCTGACGAAAGCAAAAGCGAGTCGGGCAAACATTAGAATGAGCGGGGTAGAACTAAAATGAGGGTGTAGTACCGCGTGGTGAGTAAATACTGGGTGACCTTAGCCTCTGGAGAAATACGAATACTACTGGCTTAGCAAAATATTTAAAACCAAACTGCAAAGTATCATAACAATCAGTCCAATATTTACCGAAAAACTAACGGTTTTCAATGTATCACTTTGGAGCAGCCTGTGTATTTCGATGATCTGATTTCATAGATTTTTTTTCTTGTCAAATTAAGCAAGTAACTATTTTGGGATATTGCTAAGTATTAGTCTTATCCATGGTTTCATTATTTGTCCAGAGGCTAAGGTCAACTTGTATACTAGTAACGGGAGTGAGTCTGACGAAAATTTGTGAGTCGAGCAAAAATTTGAGTGAGCGGGGCAGAATTAGAATGAGACAGGAGTCGGGAGTACCTCGTGCTGTGTGTTGGCGGGGTACGCGCCGCGCTGCAGGATGGCGGGGCGGCGCGGCTGCCGCGCGATGCCGCGCCCGCGCCGCGCCGGCTCCGGGGAGCCCCACGCCGCTGCTGGCAGCGGAGCAAAGTCAAAACTTTTTTCTGAAAGGGCTCTTTTTACAATTCACTTTTTATACTACCAGCACTTTCAAAAAGCTTAGAATGCCAAGAAGAATGCACCGCAAAAAATAGGCAAAAGGTTATTTTCCAAAATAAAATATATACACATTTACCTTAACTAGTAAATTAAAAATAAAAATCATTGTAAAATATTTTTTTTATAAGGAAGGGACCCTAAATTAAGAACTTAAGTATAAGCTAAATAAGCAAAGATAATCAAAGACAACATTAAGATAGTCAGGATCCGACTAAAATGTGATTTAATTAATCAAAATCAATTATTATCCAGAAACGTCGAAGAACAAATCCTCTCATTTAAAACGTCAGAATCAACTATAGTTCTTTTCGGGTAGGATGAGTACGGTGACACCTGTCATTAAGCAATTAAAGGGTTGTGACAATGTAAATTCAAATCGATTTATTGCGATTCTCGATTAAATATGCTAAGGGTGTGTAATCGATTTTATTAGTTATAGTTTTATTCAGCTTTATAGTATGTATAGTTGACCTGTAACGTTAATGGCGTGGAATGGAAAAAACACAAGTGTCACCGTACCCATCCTACCTGAAAAGATCTATAGTGGCATAGCTATTGGAGGGCTAGGCGGTATTTTGCACCAAGGCCCACGTGCTCAGAGCACAATGGGATTCTAACAAGCAAAGCTCAAACTGAATTCCAAAACGGAATTACACTCGTAATCTTTGTTACCGTTGTTGAGCGGAGGCGGGCGTCCCCAAGCGACGGGCGCGCGCGGCGCCGACACCAAAGCAAGCGCCCGCGCACTGTCCGGGATCACGCTGGAAGTTCCCTGACCAACATAATAATTACAACTACCAACTGTTGTGGCTTCGCTCACGTGAAGCATAAGCTTATAAGCAAGCAAGCAGACATGCAAACAATCCGCTCGTGTTTAAAATACTACGTTCCCAAAATACTACAATCAAATCAGCCCACATCCACCCACTGTTGGATAAAGGCCTCTTCATTTTCACGCCACTTTGCCCAGTCCTGTGCTAGTCTCATCCACAGACTAAAAAAACTAATAAAAATACTACATTAACTATTTATTACATTGCCAATACCAGATGTCCAAAATTACGTGATCAAATGAGCTAGAAATGTGGTAAATAAAGAATAGGTAATGTAATATTTTGAAAAAGGTGTTATCTGTCCAACCTCTCAAAATACCATGCCTTTCGTATTAGAGCCTGCGCACACAGAGAGCGGTCAGAGTTCTGTGTTCTAGTGACCGTTGATCGCCCAAGAGTTCCAACGCACACATGCGGCGTGCAAATTCTCGCATTCTACATAAACTAAAAACTGGAATTCAAGACCACAAAATCTACGACAGATATGTCATTGTCAAATCTATCAATGTCACTTCTGTCACTGTCAAATAAACTGTTCAGGTTTCGCCAACCTTTTTTAACAGTGATCACAAAATTCTATATTGCTCTCGAGTCCGACATTTTTTAATGCGCAAGTTGTCTCCGCGTGGTTTCTGGAATTTTGCTATCAAGTTGCAAAAACTACAATCACCGTACAACGTGAAGAAGAAGAATATATTTATCTTTAATTTAACTGACATTGGCCCAAGCCTTAAGGCCGTCATTGAGGGGAATAATAATAACCTTTTTTTAATTTGATTTCTTGTATTGTTATTAAATAAGGATTTTGTGAAAAAAAAAATACTAACTTATTTTCAAGTCTCAACTAACATGACACTGAGACAATTTTATACTATGGAACATAAACAGGAAGAGGTTGCGATGTTCTACCACAGTGTAGTTCTAAATATTCATTTTATTCCATTTTTTTCGTATTTGTTGATAACAACATATAACATAACGACCATTAAGGCCGCAACAGAATACATTATCTGTGAAAATTTCAACTGCCATGGTTTAGATACAGCCTAATGACAGACGGACAACTGAGTCTTAGTAATAGGTTTTATCCATTGGGTGCGGAACTCTAAAAACAGCGCTCTAATTTTAGTCTAGCACTTATATACATACATAATACGAGACAAATGCTCTATATTAGTGTGATTTTATCTTAATTGTAAATAATTGCACCAAATGTTATGAATACCTGAAGAAATACAAGCACAATACCAGTTTTTCAACCAAAAATTACGAAATGTTTGAGTTTTTATTCAGGCGTCTAGTATTTATGTAAAAGTAAGTAAACAAAATTACTTCTTTAAATTATAGAATCGAAATTAATAATAAAAAGAATATTCTGTCGTGTGTTTAAAAAAAAGGAATGTACTAATGTACACACATCTTATTTCAGTGGCAACATTGTAGTAGATTTTGTGGTCTTGAATTCCAGTTTTTAGTTTAGTTTCGTTTGGGTCTTTGCACATGCAACATGTCACTAACCCTAACCAATTCAATCAAATTTTCCGTGTTTGCTAACTCAGATATCGCGGCGATCCGGCGTTCCCTGTCTCGGCGGGAAAAGAACTCTTGTAATGCGACGTTCCGCTTTGACGGTCAGACTGCCCGTTGTGTGCGTTGTTGTTATAGACTCGGTACACTCTAATGACGCCGAACGCGGAACTAGGAACTCCTGACCGCTGCCTGTATGCGCGGGCTCTTATAACAGGCTGTAATTCCTCCGCAGACCAATACACACTGAATTGAAATTCTTCGCAGGACATGCAAGCTCAGCTAAGGATAAGGGTAGCTCAAGGTAAGTTTTAAATGCGATTTCATGCATGAATTTGAAAAATTTAGAACCTTGTTTGCTACGCCACTGACCACAGCTCTTAAATTATTTGAATCAAATTATAGTATGAACCCTGTCTATTTATGGAAAGATCCATCCAGAAACAGAGTAAAGTTAAGCATTTTAATAAGCACCTTAGCAAATGACATCTTGGTGATTTCGACGACGTTCTCGTGCGGTATGTTGTTGGCTGTGAGACACTCCATGATCTGCTCATGCCCTGGATTTAGGCCTTCCAGCTGTCAAAATAATCACAATGTTTCAGAAGTCGTTGGTAATTTTATTTGACAGATAAATATGATGCCATCTCCGTCTGTTCAGACAAAACAAACAGAGACGACATCATAGATATATCTGTCACATAAAGTTAAGTAATGAATAGTGAAACAGACAAGTCAATTCAGTGGCCGTATTATTGAACGCTCTAACTTTCGTGATCGCATTCACCGACTCTTTCTAGCCTCATCTTATACCGTGTGATAGAAAGAGGTGAAAAAGATTGTGATTTCAAGTGTAAGACAATAAGACATCTGTTGACGTCATTGAGACCAGATTAACCTTAGATTAACCGACCCAGTTAATGGGCTAATTTCCTGAAACATTTTTGTATACAAATATAGTGATAAATAAGCTTTTATTTTATTAAACTTGCAACATTCGTATGTTAGTTACGGTTTCAAAATTTGCAAATCAAAGTCTGATTGAGCTGAAATCCGGCATCGACTTGAAACTTGATATCGGTATGTAGCTTGTATGGCAATAGAGAATATGCAAGTATTTTGTATTTGTTCAAACATAATAATTAATATATACTTGACCGAAATGTAAAAGAATTTTTAAAATACATTAAAAACCAAGAAGATAGTTTCTATGGCGTGTACACAAAAAACAGGGCCGGTATTTCCATGTCGGTGTTATCCGGGCCGGGAAAGAGTATCACCCGATGGAAGTTTCGAACTCTTTGGTTTCGAATTGTCAATTAGACAGTGAGATCCTTCATAGACTTTGAAGTCACATGCTACAACAACGGCCATAGAAAATTTCTAGAAAGAGATGGCATGCAAACTTCAATCGTTCATATCTTGCTTATTTTTCAAAAAATATTGATGATTTATACAACATTCTTTTTATTTTCCGGTTTTCTATAAATTTAAATTATTTAAGAGAAATATTGTGCCGTATGCATATCCCCAATTCCATAACAGGATTCAGGAGATGATGACGATGTTGTCAGACCTCTATGACAGCCAGTCCCGCGGGGTGCTTCCTACGCCGATGCGTGTTGAGGTCCGAGCGCACGCGGAACCTTTTGGGGCAGCGCGCGCACGGCCACGCGCGCACCCCCGTGTGGATCAGCCGGTGGTTCCGCATAGCCGTCGACCTGCCACACACTGCGTAATTATAATGGTATATGCAACAGTATAACGGGGGTTAAACGCGAGTAGCGTGGGTTACGATGTGAGCGTAGCGAACATAGACGCCATGAGTTTTTTTAACTTACTTGTACAGCGTTGCATGGAATAATTGTCTACGATTAGCTACAGTAGCCAAATGAAAAGGTTGACCAGTTTTCAAAAAAAATTGTTTACACGTTGCAAGAACATTTTACCTTTTTCAATGACATTATAAAGTAGTTCGGTACCTATACTGAGCAAGCAAAAACAGACCAACAAACAAACAGCGGTCAACCTATTCATTTAGCGACTGTATTTATTACGTACCATAAGGTCGCGGGTGAACAAAGTAGTTACAAGTACAAATAAGTAGTTTATTTCCAAAAATATTACAGACGCAGAATAGATTTTTGCTGACTTTCACACTAAGATTGTTTTTTTTTTTGGAATCTTTTTGTATATTTTATTTCAATTCAAAATTTTTACTTTTACGGTCATCCCGTAAAACCTAAATTGAAAATGCAAACTGAAATATAGATGCACAGAAAAACCAGAAAAGTAAAACCAGCGCTGGGTATCGAACCCAGGTCCTCGGCATTCCGTGCCGCGTGCTATACCGCTACATCACCGCTGGACAACGGTACAGACACGAATTTTTCCTATGCACCACATATCTCAGCTTGTTTGTTTCTTTATTTAGCCACTTAAGCGTCGACACTAGCGACATCAATTTGAAATTGAAATAAAAAATCAAGATTACTATTTGAAATCTTTTTGTATTTTTTACTTCAACTCCAAATTTTTTGTTTCTTTCACGATCATCCCATGAAAGTCTATATATTCGTGTCTAGTCTCCTGTCCAACGGTGGTGTAGGGGAATAGCACGCAGCACGGAATGCTGAGGACCTGGGTTCGATTCCCAGCGCTGGTCTATTTTTCTGGTTTTACTGTGCATCCATGTTTCGGCTTGTGTATTCGTGTGAAATATATGAAATAAAAAATACAAAAAGATTAAAAAAAAACAATCTTAAATAATAGGTAGTTCCTGTTAGAATGTTTCCGCCTACCTTCTAAAAGCGACCCCGCACACGTCACAAGGGAACGGCCGCTCGCCGGTGTGCGTGCGCGCGTGCTCGGCCAGCACGGCGGGCGTGCGGCACGCGTGGCCGCACACCGCGCACGCGTGCGCGCGCGCCGCCGCGTGCGACGCCATGTGCGCGGACAGCGACGCGCGCGACGCGAACCGCTTGTCGCACACGTCGCAGTGGAAATCCAGCTCGTGCCCGTGGACCTCTCTGGGAATCAGTAATCCATAGACAATCATCATCATCATAAGGCTGTACACATTGCTTATTTTGGTACTAGGTCAATTGGTGTCAAGTGTCCCATGGTATTTATTTATTATTATTATTATTATTAAATATTATTATCCTCTAATACCGCAATTTAAACCGTTCGATATTCTGTCAAAACGTTTTCCTTCTCAGTATATTTTATCCTGTCTATTGAATGAGTAAATCTCTGTCTCTCTTTTGGTCTCTTTTTGTCGGTGTATTTAATCTCTTTCTCTTTCTATCTACCTCTATCTATCTATCTAGCCATCTCTCTCTTTCGCTCTATCCCTTTATATCTATCTCTCCCTTTCTTTCTCTCTCACGGGCGTATGGCACGCGCGCGACAACTTATGTGCGGACACAGACCCGCACGAAGCAAAGCGCTTGTCGCGGACGTTGCAGCGGAAGTCTGTCTCATGCCCTTACACCTCTCTGGAAACGGATAATCATCTCTTACTCTATATACGGCCACTGCAATTTAAACTATTCGATATTCTTTCAAAACATTTTCACTGTGTCTCTCTCCCTATCTCTCTTTCTATCTACCTCAATCTATCTCTCTCTAACTATCTCTCCCTCTATATCTATCACACCCTCTCTCCCTTTCTTTCTCTCTCGCGGGAGCACGTCCCGCGCGCGACAGCATGTGTGCGGACAGAGACCCGCGCGAGGCGAAGCGCTTGTCGCCCTCGAAGTGAAAGAAGTGGAAGTCTGACTAGTGCTCTTCTCGTGCCCTTGCACCTCTTTAGAATTAGGTACAGTACATTCAACTAAAAGCCAGCAACGAATGTCACCGTTACTAATTACCCAGTAGCTTCTATCATAAACGGAGCCGTCTGTCAAAGTATGCATGTAGTTATGTATTCAACATTCCAACAGTCATATTACGGGCTACATAAAAAAACCAACACACTACAACAGCAACTACCTATACACAACTATACATCTACGAAACCTTGATTGATTACCCATTAACCAGCGGCCGCGAGTAGGTCACATAACGTAGCGCTATCTACCAACCCTGTGATGTCCTAGTCAAGCTATAGATTGGGACAACGAGCGACAACCGTATCCTTAGTGTCTCACTAGATGGCAATACATATCGTGTTATTTTTATTCACACTGGTGCCATCTATTGGAAAAGCAAAGAAAAAATAATAGCCAGTTGAATAGCCAGTATCAGGGTGATACCATTCGCTTGTACTAGGTGGTGTCTCAGTTATATTTGTGGTTATACAAATAAACCATTCATTTATTTATTCATAACATACTTGAGGTGCTGATGCAGTTTCTGCGCGTGCGCGAAGCTGTCCCCGCAGTGTGCGCAAGCGGCGCGCGCGGTGTGCGTCCGGATGTGCGCCTCCAGCCCCGCGCGAGACAGGTAGCGCTTGCTGCACACGTGGCACACATGCACGCCTACAGTGCAAGGACGAACATTACACGTGAACGAAATAGGAGCTCCGCCAAGCGGCGCCTATTTCTCTTACTTACAAAGCTGTCTTATACGAGGAATTAGTATAATATATAAGCTAATATAAGCCAAAAGTAGAACGAAGAACGAACGAGAACGAAACGAGAACGTGTAGAACGAGTGGAAGAAAAGGGGAGGCTTTTGCCCAGCAGTGGGACACAATAATCTAATAAAAAAAACAAGCTAGTATTATAAACACATAATCTAGAGGAAATAGGAGCTCCGCCGTGCGGTACTTATTTCCTTTACTTCTAAAGATTTCGTGCATACTTGTACTAATACTCAACGAATTAGCATTATAAGCTATTATAATACACATAATCTAGAAGAAATAGGATCTCCGCCGAGGGGTACCTATTTCCAAAGATCGCGTGTATGCTTGTAGTAATTCGCAACGCGTTAGCATTATAAACTACTATTAACTAAACAAAATAGCTTCGGTCAAGCGGCACCTATTGTCAAAGCTTCTTTTCTCATAAACTAACAATGAACACCCATTCAACAAACACTTTTTTCGCGAAATTTTCGTGGACAATTTATTTATTTTACTTACTATTAATTCGTAAGGACAAGTCACTATGTTCTTTCTTCCTGTGTTTATAGAGGGCAGTTTTGTTCGGCAACACTTCTTCGCAATCACGACAAGGGATTCTAAAGGACCATACATAACAATTAAGTACTTTTTAAAATTAATTTTAGCTACAATCAAAGAACGACTCAAATTTTGGATTTTGTATTTGACTCTTTACCTTCAGATTAAATGCCTAGTGATTTGTCCTATAGCCTCTTAAGCAGAGGGTCGTGGATTCGAGCCCAGGCTCACATCGGGCCAGGTGCGAATAAAGAACTTCACATACACCCTTAGAGCAACGCGGGCTTCCTACGGAAGGGAGTAGTCATTCACCGCGCTCCCCTCTGTCAAAGTACAAGCCCAACTGGGCATACGAATTTTATATAACAAGGCGCGCTCGGATTTCAAACTAGACCGAATCGAGACGCGCGAGTGAACGATATTTTCGTCACCAAATATGTTTGTATCTTCTCCTTGAGAGACCATTGGTCAAACCACTAAAGTACAATTCAATAGAATCTGATAATTTTCTACACATTTAACTTACCTTAACGTGGGCATGCTTTATTACATATATCCCTGTTGTTGCAATTATCATCTAAAAGGAATCAAAAAAGAATAATAGTCACATCACAAAGCCTTAGGTAGCCCAGTGTTCATATTAGTAGGCTGGAAGTGTCTACAGGATTGTCAGATTCTATTGAATTGGAGTATAGGCCACCGTGACGCTTATATATACAAACGTTTTGTAGTATTATGCTTTTACGTATAGATTACCTGTAATCGTCTTTAGCCATTTTGGTAGCGCCGTTCCCTTCGTCCAGTCCGGTCTTGCCGTGTACCTTTTTTCTGTGATACGCCACGCTCCAACTAATCGGTGAAAATTATAAATAAGTTACGAGTGAGAAAGCAATAATACATATTAAGAGCGTTCATTTTTAATTTTCATTCAATTTTTATGGAATAATCGAGGAAAACTAACAAAACTAGCCTGACTGTATTGAAGTAAATATCTTTATTTGGGGCCATCCATAAAGTACGTCACACCAATTTTAACCATTTTTAACAACCCCCCACCGCAACCCCCCCTCCTCTACAATTATTTTGTTCCTGAGTCACAAACCCCCTGTTGGGAGCGTGGACTGTAGTTTTTAATTTTTCGTTCCTCACAAGAAAAGATCTTTTCACTGGTATGAAGATTTATTACAAAACACCAACACTTACAGTTATGAAAGAGCAAATAGAACACGGAAAAATTGTCTTATAGACGTAGAAGCAGTGTTTTGGCCGATGGGCGAAAGAAGAGAGAAAGAAAAAAGTTCTGCCAACCTAGCTTACAAAACCTTGTGTTGCCAGCAACGCCCCCGACCCCTCCCCTAAAATCTGAGATGCACGATGTAGATGACCCCTTCATCTGTACACTACCATTGAAAATGTGATTTCATGTATTAATTCAAAAGGAACGTGTGCTTTATCTCGATTTGATAATAACAGTATACCTGTTGGGGAAGGTCAGATCGCAGTGGTTGCACTTGTATATGTAATTCTCGTTGGCGTGCTTCATACGCCTGTGCACTTGAAGATATGTCCAATGCAGGTACGAGCGGCCGCAGTCCTAACAACAAATTATCACTGTTATAAAAGAACTAATTAAAATGTAATTTTAAATTAATTTTATTTAATTTAAAATAAAAAAGCCGAACAGGTGCGCTACCGAGGGTATCGTATGTATTTGTAGGTTTATATCTTCTTCTTCTTCTCTTTTAAAATAAGGCTTTTCTGTCCTAATTAATAGGACAATTTCGCCAGTGTCTAAGTATTCTCCTTGAGAGGCACGTTGTATGGTGATTGTAGTTTTTGTAACTTGATATTAAAACTCCAGAAACCACGTGGAGACAGCTTTCGCATTAAAAATGTCAGACACGAGGGCAATATAGAATTTTGTGAACACTGTTCACTGTTAAGGTTAATCACCGCATAAAACACTATCAAAATTATACTTCAACTAGCCAAAGAAACTGAAATAGCAAAATTATTAATTATTCTGCAGGTGGTAGGACCATGTGCAAGGTCCGCCCGGATTGCTACCAACATCTTGCTTGCTAATTCTGCCGTGAAGCACCAGTGCTTGGCACTGTTTTGTTTCGGCGTGGAGAGTAAGACAACCGGTGAAATTACTGGCACTTGAGGTATTCCATCTTAGGCCTCTAGGTTGGCAACGCATCTGCAATACCCTTGATGTTGCAGATGTTTATGGGCGGTGGTGATCTCTTGCCATCAGGAGACCCACTTGCTCGTTTGCCATCCAGTCAAATAAAATAAAATAAAAAAATGCTTATTATAAGTTTGAATATCCCTCTGACACTTACACTACTAAATACGAGAGCAAGAGGGAAGGTACGATACGAACTTCGAGTTTCGTAGTAGCCCTGCTGTATCTACGTACCTCGCACAAGAAATGTTTGACGACCGGGAACCCTCCGTAGCCCAGGATCCCGTTGGCAGAGGGCCCCGCCTCCTCTTTGAGAGGCTTATCTTGTTTCTTGGCATCGGCGAGCGAGCGCTTGTAGAACCCATGCGTGGTCTTGTGGGTAGTGCATCTAGAAGAACGGAGTATAACCTAACCAACAAAGAGTTGGAAAACCCCCAACAATGTCACTTCAAAGTTCAATATCTCAAAAACTTGGGCCGTATTCCCACGCGGTCCTAGTGCGGATTGAGAACTTCACACATAGCATTAAATTTTTATGATGGTATTTTGCCGCCCTCTATATGTAACGCGCCACCTTCTGAAGTTCCCAATAGAATTGGACCCGTGTGGGAATTATGGACCATGCCCTCTTATTCTTCACTAGCTTTTACCCGCGGCTCCGCCCGCGTGGTATTTGGTTATCGCGCGCTGTTTGAACTGTGAATTTTTTCGGGATAAAAAGTAGCCTATGTCACTCTCGGGCCCATAAACTATCTCTATCCCAAAAATCCCGTCGATCCGTCGCTCCTTTACGGCGTGAAAGACGGACAGACACACAAACATACAAACACTTTCGCGTTTATAATATTAGTATGGATTCCGACACGATGGGGGATGACAACGACGACGAAGATGATGATGATGATGATGAATACCACATACCTGGAGTAAGTAGCGAAGCTGACTTTGCAGATATGGCAGGTGAAAGGATTCTTGACACCCTTGTGTATGCTCCGGTGGTTATTCAACGCTTCTTCTAGGTAGAACACGCTGGAATGGGAACATACAGAACTTTACGACATACAAAACAAACGACAATAGGGATGATGACTGGGTAAAAATATATCATTCTATTTAGTCCGATGGTTAGATTATGGAAAAATACGGGACACGTATTTTTTGGTTTATCTATTTATTAAAAATCGACAAAGATATAGATCATCAAACATCCGGAGTGAGGGCTTCTGACGTCACTATAAGGTAAAAATCCTACCATATAGTGACGTCATTCGAAACTTCCAAGCACTGTATCCTCGTAATTTTTTGTTTGACAAACAAAAGAAAAAATATGTGCACAATATTTTTAAATTATCCACCTGACGGACTGAACGGTTCTTTTTAGACATCTAGCCTATTAAACACAAAACAAAATACTAATCCAGACTTTAATCTAGAGATACTTTATGTCAGTAGGTAGTCGGGTCAGAGTAATTCTAGGGTCCATGTGAAGCGAGTGTCACAGCGTGATTCTGGGGCAATCTGATTAAAGGGTCAATGTTCTGGTAGTGCAGTAAATAAAGGTAGTGGACCCAACAGTAATTCCTCAGCCCGAAAAAACTTGACAGTATGATAAAGTATCAATAAATAAAGAGTATTGTATAAATATCAGAAAAAAAAAAAAAATCCTCCGTTCAAACTTTCTTCAACATAGACATACTCGTGTAACGTATTGGAACAATATATGAAATATAAAAAAAAAATATCCCAGCAGAAATTAAATTAAATTACTAATATAAACAGATTTGTGTTTCGTCACTACTTTGAAAAAATCTCGTATCTCAAATCAATACGTGAACAAAATTGAACCTTGACGTAATGGTCATAAAGTGCACTCGGAAAAATTATCCATTTCGAGATACGAGTTTTTTAAAAGTAGTGACGATTTTTAGCTTATAAATACCTAACTTAAATGTTTTTTTTTTTGGATTTTTTATATTTTAGTTACGGCTCATACTATACAATAACCAAGCAAAATTTCATCGACTGAGGAATTAATGCTTGGGTCTCCATACAACAACTTCCTTCATTTACAGCATGGGGCATTTACACATTTGCACCATGGGGTCAATATGATGTAGGTGTCAGGGTGTTCTGGGGTCAATGTGATACAAGGGTCAGTGTGATTCTGGGATCGATGTGATCTGAGCGTCAGCGTGATTCTGGGGTCAATGTAGTGTGAGGATCGGGTGTTTCTGAGGTCAATGTGATGTATGGGTCAGGGTGATCTGGGGTGAATATGATGCGAGGTGCCAGGTGATAGGACCTTGAGCAAGGTCCGCCCGGATTGCTACCATCTTGCTCGCTAATCCTACCGTGAAGCACCAGTGCTTGCACTGTGTGTTTCGGCGTGGAGAGCAAGACAGCCGGTGAAATTGCTGGCACTTGAGGTATCCCATCTTAGGCCTCTAGGTTGGCAACGCACCTGTTTATGGGCGGTGGTGATCTTTTACCATCAGGAGACCCACTTGCTCGTTTGCCATCCAGTCAACTAAAAAAAAAAATTATGATTCTAGAGTCAATGTGTTGCTAGGGTCAGGGTGTTACTGAGGTCAGTGTGATATCAGTGCGTGAAGACTCACTCTTCGCAGTACTCGCAACGGAACGCCTTCTCGACCTGCACGATGCGCACGGCGCGGCGCAGGGCGGGCGGCAGCGGCGCCAGCAGGGCGGCCGCGCCCGCGCACACCGCCTCGCACGCTATCAGCGCGCACGACCTGTCTACACGCCACCAACTAATGGTTAGGGAACGTCACGAAGGTGCATCGACATCTATACTCCAGTTCAATAGAATCTGACAATCCTGTAGACACTTCCAGCCTACTAATATGAACACCGGGGTGCCTAAGGCTTTGTGATGTGACTATTTTTTTTTTTATTCCTTTCAGATGATAATTGCAACAACAGGGACATATATAATCAAGCGTGCCCACGTTAGGGTGTGTTAAATGTGTAGAAAATTGTCAGATTCTATTGAATTGTACTTTATCATGTCACCAACTGCTGCTTAGGGAACGTCACGAAGATGCATCGATATCTATGCCGTAGCCACCGTATGCCGTATATTTCAGTTTGCATTTTCAATTTATGTTTTTATTATGTATTTCACACGAAAACGCAAGCCGAAACATGAATGCACAGAAAAACCAGAAAAATAGACCAGCGCTGGGAATCGAACCCAGGTCCTCAGCATTCCGTGCTGCGTGCTATTCCCCTACACCACCACTGAAGAAGGGAAGGGAGTGAAAAATGTTTCTCGTTGAGAACGTAGATCATAGATGACGTTAGTATCGCTGCTAAAGAGACTATGAGAAGAATTCAAGTTGAAATGTGGGTGCATAGGAAAAAATTCGTGTCTAGTCTCCTGCCCAGTGGTGGTGTAGGAGAATAGCATGTAGCACGGAATGCTGAGGACCTGGGCTTGATTCCAGCGCTGGTCTATTTTTCTGGTTTATCTGTGCATTCATGTTTCGGCTTGCGTTTTCGTGTGAAATATATAAACTTTCACGGGATGCCCGAAATTGAAACAAAAAATTTGGAGTTGAAATAAAAAATACAAAAAGACTCCAAGTAAGTAATGTTGTTTTTATTATGAACTTTTTCATCATCGTGTCAGCCGAAAGACGTCCACTGCTGGACATAGGCCTCCCCCAAGGCTCTCCACTCAGACCGGTCTTGTGCTTTTCGCATCCACCGCGATCCCGCGATCTTAACCAGGTCGTCGCTCCATCTTGTTGGAAGCCTACCGACAGCTCGTCTCCCGGTCCGCGGACGCCATTCGAGAGCCTTTTGACCCCGTCAACCATAAGTCCTGCGAGCAATGTGCCCCGCCCACTGCCACTTCAGTTTCATTCCACAAATCCAACGACACCTCACATTTCAAAAACCGTCCAGCCGTTTGGGCTGTAGGGCGTGCCAAAGAAATGGACACACATACACTCGAAAAACATAACCCTTCTTCTGTCGCAGTCGGGTAAAAAGATTAACTCACCAGGTTTCCTAGTGGTGGGTCGCACGAGCCCACTAGTGGGCGAGAGCACGGCGGTCGGCTCCTCAGCCTCCTCCCTCATTTCCCGCGCGAAGATCTCTATGCACGCAGCAGATTTAGTCACGTGCTCCTGAATCACAAATACACGGTGTTTTTTAATCAGCGATCAGGAATAACCTGATTTTTTACCCCGATTTTCGTATTGGCCCCATGGGAAAAGTTGTTCAGTACGACCGTCCTTATCGCTTTTTGTTATTCCTGACCACCGATTAAAATTTACCTTGTATGTATAAATAAAAAATAAAGTTACGAAAAAGAGGTGCAATAATATTTATCGTAAAAGAAACATTTAAACGACCTCAGAATAAAAATGTAGATGAAAAATCATTGAAGTGTGTGCTATGGCGTTTGTTGCTCTTCACCTCCCTCCCACCGTGGGAAGGTGTCCCACTCCCCTTTCTCTCTTTAATCTTAACAATCGAACCCCCTATATGTACTAGCTTTTGCCCGCGGCTCCGCCCGCGCGGTATTCGGTTATCGCGCGCTGTTCCCCCGGGAACTGTGCATTTTTCCGGGATAAAAAGTAGCCTATGTCACTCTCGGGCCCATAAACTATCTCTATGCCAAAAATCACGTCGATCCGTTGCTCCGTTACGGCGTGAAAGAGGGACAAACATACAAACATACAAACACACAAACACACAAACATACAAACACACTTTCGCATTTATAATATTAGTATGGATACTTCCGCATAAACCAGAGCATCTGATACATCTGTTTCTGTGTTTGCTGTCCATCTGGTTTTGTGTCAACTGTCCATCTGTCTGTGTCTGCTGTCAATCCGTCTGTGCCTGTTGTCCATCTGTTTCTGTGTCTGCTGTACATCTGTCTGTTTCTGTGCCTGCTGTCCATCTGTTTCTGTGTCAGTTGTCTAGCTGTCTCTTGGCTGCTGTCCATCTGTCTATGCGTCTGTTGTCTATCTCCGTTTGTTTCTGTGCCTGCAGTCCATCACTTTCTGTCTGGTGTCTATATGTCTCTTGTCTGCTGTCTATCTGTCTCTTGTCTGCTGTCCATCTGTCCCTGTGTCTAAGTCTGCTGTCCATCTGTCCCTGTGTCTAAGTCTGCTGTCCATCTGTCCCTGTGTCTATCTGGTGATTGCTCATCTGTTTTGTTACTAGTGTCTACTGTGTTTCTGTGTTCCGTGTGTACTGTCCACCTGGCTGTGTATGTGTGTGTGTGTATGTGTGTGGGGCTACCTGCGCGTGCGGCACGTCGGCGAAGGCGCGGCGGCAGGCGGCGCAGACGGGTACTAGCGCAGGGCAGAGCGCCTCCTCGTGCGCGCGCAGATGCATGCGCAGGCGCGAGCGACGCGTCAGCTGCTTCAGGCAGATGTGGCATTGGAACGGCTTGATCTGGGAACAAAATATACAGTCGAATGGGGTTTACAGACAGGCGATCGCTTGCTTGCGATTGGCTCATTTAATAATTTAAACCAATGACAAACATGACGTAAATGTCAAACGGACCTCACGATACTAACGCCATCTAGCGATATTTCGCCTGTCGCAAAACCCTCATTGAGAAAAAGTCGGTTAAAAACAAAAGCTTTAGAAGTTTAAATCTACTTTCAATAATAGATGTTACGATGCGGTGCTGAAAAAGTAGTAGCATCTCTTCCTGTCTTACAATAATTGGCAGCACTACTTTCTCTGTGCGTGTGTGCATGCGTACCTCAAAATCAATAATTTTTCATATTAAGGATTAATTTTGTTGAATATTGACTTTACGGGATTTTTTCTAAGTAATGACGATATTTGTGTGAGTGTATGCACGTGTGTTTTTTGCAACTTCTTCACGCTAAAACCGCTCAATAGATTTAGATTACTGTAGCACACGAATCCAAACTAATAATAATATTACAAATGCGAAAGAGTGTGTTTGTATGTTGTTTTGTCCGTCTTTCAAATCAAAACGGAGCGACGGATCGACATTATTTTTGGCATAGAGATAGTTTATGGGCCAGAGAGTGACATAGTCTACTTTTTATACCGAGGGAACAGCGCGCGATAGCCGAATTCCACGCGAGCGAAGTCGCAGGCAAAAACTGTAAGTTATAATCACGATTAAACACTTTGAACGCCTTTTGTTCCAGGAAACTGTACAGGCTCAAGTTGAAGTTTAGGTTTTTACTTACCTGTAAATGTGTGACCCCATGCTCGTCCAGCGTCTGCTTGTCCAAAAACCTCTTGCCACAGGTCCCGCACACGTAGCGGCGCGTGTCTGTGTGCGTGCGACTGTGTTTCGTCAACGTCGCCCTGCACACACACATAATCATCCATTATCACAGCTTTTACTCCCACTATTGGGCACCGGCCTTCTCTATATCAGGGAGGGCCACGGTTGAATGACCGCGATCCCATGGCGCTCCCACAAGCATAGTGGACAAATGCCTTTATAGTGGATATGCTGCCTGAAGTGAGAGAGAAAAATTCCCCATTGTATTTATTCGAAAACAAACGACGGAAGTCTATTCTGTTGTCTCATTTATCTTTAGTTTCTTATTTGAAAAGTGGTGCAGCTTCAGGTTTGACAGACTGGACAGTCGTTATAATGTATACAGCTAGCGTGCAGTACTCGCTGACACACCATGAACCAAACTAACTAATCATACAAGTATATTACCACAGATAATATAGATAACGCAAACACTTCAATCTGTATGAAAACCAACCGTGTCACTTTTTTATATCTACTGTGACGTCTCAAGAGCGAATTAGCGATGTGAATCCCCCGATGTCCGCGCAAATTCGATTCAAATGCGCCGCCCGCCCGCGCCGTGAGGCTCGAGTCAGTCACTAGTCACGATTAGTCAGTTAGCGGTCAGTCTTTGTACGAGGCCAACCCCGACGTTCGGTCGGGGTTCGGACACGCTAAGTAGATGCATTTGCGTAATCTAGTGTAATCTATATCTGTGTTTGTTACCAACTTGATATGAACCACATAAGTTGTTCCAATTTTATTTTCTCAGGATCTGCCAACTGACATGAGGAAGGTCTTTTCGGTGCCCTGGACTGGGCACTGCCAGCGCCGCTGTTTGTGCTGCCAAAAGTAGAAATGATCGAACAGCTCCAGCTGCGCACTCTTCAAATTGGTGCAGCTTCAGGGTCTACTGACCTAAGGAAGGTCTTCCCGCAGCCCTGGATCGGACACTGCCAGCGCCGTCGCTTGTGCTGCCGGAAGTGGAAGACGGAAGTGGAAGACGGTCGAACAGCTCCAGCGGCGGACTCTTCAGATTAGCGCAGCTTCAGGGTCTACTGATCTAAGGAAGAAGGTCTTTCCGTAGCCCTGGACCGGGCACTGCCAGCGCCGCTACTTGTGGTGCCAGAAGCGTAGCTGGTCAAACAGTTCTGGTGGAGAACTCTTCAATCAAGTGCAGCTTCAGTCTACTGCCAACTGACCTGAGGAAGAAGGTCTTTCCGCAGCCCTGGACCGAGCACTACCAGCGCCGCTGCTTGTGGTGCCAGAAGCGTAGCTGGTCAAACAGCTCTGGTGGCGAACTCTTCATCGTAGTGCAGCCTTAGTCTACTGCCAACTGACCTGAGGAAGAAGGTCTTTCCGCAGCCCTGGACCGGGCACTGCCAGCGCCGCTGCTTGTGGTGCCAGAAGCGTAGCTGGTCAAACAGCTCTGGTGGCGAACTCTTCATCTAAGTGCAGCTTCAGTCTACTGCCAACTGACCTGAGGAAGAAGGTCTTTCCGCAGCCCTGGACCGAGCACTACCAGCGCCGCTGCTTGTGGTGCCAGAAGCGTAGCTGGTCAAACAGCTCTGGTGGCGAACTCTTCATCGTAGTGCAGCCTTAGTCTACTGCCAACTGACCTGAGGAAGAAGGTCTTTCCGCAGCCCTGGACCGGGCACTGCCAGCGCCGCTGCTTGTGGTGCCAGAAGCGTAGCTGGTCAAACAGCTCTGGTGGCGAACTCTTCATCTAAGTGCAGCTTCAGTCTACTGCCAACTGACCTGAGGAAGAAGGTCTTTCCGCAGCCCTGGACCGGGCACTGCCAGCGCCGCTGCTTGTGGTGCCAGAAGCGTAGCTGGTCAAACAGCTCTGGTGGCGAACTCTTCATCTAAGTGCAGCTTCAGTCTACTGCCAACTGACCTGAGGAAGAAGGTCTTTCCGCAGCCCTGGACCGGGCACTGCCAGCGCCGCTGCTTATGGTGCCGGAAGTGCAGATGGTCAAACAGCTCAGTCTCCGTGGCGAACTCCTCACCAGCGCACTCAGTGCACGCGAACTTTCCTGACGGCGTACGCATCGATGTCGTCTCGTGGAATTGCCTGAAGTGAATTGGAGATGTATATTATTTTCTTTGTTTCTACTTAGTTATCTGATAAAAAAAATCATCACCATCATCCCAGCCTATTAACGTCCCACTGCTGGGCACAGGCCTCCTATCAGAATGAGAAGGCTTGGGCTGTAGTTCCCACGCGGGCCCAGTGCGGATTGGGAACTTCACAAATCATCATCATCATCATCCCAGCCTATATACGTCCCACTGCTGGGCACAGGCCTCCTCTCAGAATGAGAGGGCTTGGGTCGTAGTTCCCACGCGTGCCCAGTGCGGATCGGGAACTTCATACGCACCATTGAATTGCTTCGCAGGTTTGTGCAGGTTTGGTGGTAGGTAGGTAGGTACACATACCATTGAAAAAAATATTTTAGGAAATCTCTTCGAATGTAAAAAGACTCACTGGGTCATAAGACATAGGCTTAGCCTAGTTTGGGGTCCACCAGACACTAGCTTAATTTTTTGTTTACATTTTTATCTATATTTGTTCGTATTAATTTAATAAATAATAAATATTTTTCAATTTTACTTTTTCTTCGTAAAGTCTCCCAAAGCCAAGTAAGCTTTTGCATTCTGAAGGCAAGCTTACTCAACAATCTCAACATCAATCTCCGGGCCCACTTGTACAGTCACCTGCAGTAATATCTACCCTGACAAAGCGTGCATAAATTACTGATACGACTCCATTTCCAGGGCCGGTACGTGTCAGATAATTTATACGCTGCGCTGTGGCAGATATTGTAGGTGACTGTACAGTGAGTACAGTGTTTTTTTTTTATTCGACTGGATGGCAAACGAGCAAGTGGGTCTCCTGATGGTTAGAGATCACCACCGCCCATAAACAACTGCAACACCAGGGGTAATGCAGATGCGTTGCTTGCCAACCTAGTCCTAAAATGGGATACCTCAAGTGCCAGTATTTTCACCGGCTGTCTTACTCTCCACGCCGAAACAACAGTGCAAGCATGACGGCAGGATTTTTTTTTAATACTCACATGTGGAATTTCAGTCGCACTTTCGAAGTGAAGGACTCGTTGCAATTATGGCAAGTCACTATCTGCGGATCTGAAGTCAGTTCCGAAGGTTTCTTCTTGCGAGACCTCTGTCGAAGAAAAGATAATATGCTGAAGGAATCTTTGCCCACATTGTACCTACCATATACATTAAATGGGTACGTATTGCAAGATCTAAAATTAAAATAACTAACTTTAAATGACCTACGTTCAAAATCCTAATGATTTTTTCACTTACATTCAAAATACCTAAAGCTTAAAATGTCAAATGGTATGTTAGCGATCAAAATACCGAAACCATCGTTCCACCAAAAGCCTGCTATTTTTAACCGACTTCAAAAAAAGGAAGAGGTTATCTATTCGGTTGTATGTTTGTTAGCTCAGAACTCCGCCATTTATGAACCGAATTGATTTTTTTTTTTGCGTTCGTCTAGGAATGCTTTCAATTAGGTCCCATAAGCACCAAATCAGGATCTGATGATTGGATCCTAAGGAAATCGAGGGAACTCTTCAAATGTTGTAGGGACAATGGTAATTTGGATATATTTAGCAGTAACTTGTGCATTTGCTCTTGAAAATCATATTTTGGTGAAGTGGAACTGATGATGAAGACCACATTTGACCAACAGAGCTATTACTCAATAACAAGTACTTCACGGGTTGAATTTCAATTACTTTAACACAGTTGCTAAGAAATTTATGCTCGTCGTAATGCATATGGTAAAATGGAACGGGTGGTTAAGCACCAGGACTCCTCAATAATGAACGTCTCTGCATCAGAAAAAGCAATCTCTCGTAAAAGGTGTCGAGCAGTTGACAATAAACTATTGTATTTTAGATTATTAACACTAAAAAGCGTGAAAAAAAAATTATATAACAAAAAATTGAACCGATTACAAAAAAACCATGAAAATAATTTTTTACCAGTCTGAACTCGGTGCCTCAGCACGAGACAGCAGGAGTGATTGAAGTCAGTCATATATGTAGGTATGTAGGTGAAGTAGACGAATGTAAGTCCACTCCTGCTGGCTCGTGCTGAGGCACCGACTTCAGACTGGTAAAAAATTATTTTCATGGTTTTTTGTAGTCGGTTCAATTTTTTGTTATAATTTTTTTTCAAATGACAACATTCCGTCTTTTTCAAGCGGGGGACATTTATCATTTTCTGTGTTGCTACAAAAAAAACCTCATCGAAGGCTAAGACTAAGCCCAGGTATTAGCCTTTTGAACCTAAACTATCAGAGTCGTTTCTGCTCTGAAACATCTTGCACGCTTGTTGCTTAGGTATTTAGATTTTAGGGATTGTGAACGTAGGTTATTTAAAGTTAGTTATTTTAATTTTAGAACTTGCAATACGTATCCCATTAAGTTGATAAGTGATATATACCTCAACAAGTAAGCCACTATTGGAATCATCCGGGCTTTGTCTGGGCCTGCCTTGGGCTCTCTGAAATAATAAATATCAGTAAAAAAAAAAAAGTTAACCAAGCTGATCAGTAGAGAGCGGATTTGAAGATCCTAGCGGTTACAAGTTTAATATGGATAAGACTAGTACAAGTAAGTATATTTATTTTTATATAAAAGGTGCGTAATGAATAAATATAATATTTTATGTTTGAGCTGTATAAAACTCCTTTAGTTAGAATATATGTTTCTTCATGTATAGTTTGTTGCAGTAATAACATTTAACAGCGATCAGAAAGAAAGAAAGAAAGAAAGAAGACATTTATTCACTAACACAAAAGACACACATATAAGTACAGCAAAATTTACAAAAATAAAGCAAAAAAAATCATGTCTTACCTTCAAGAAGTCCTCCTGTGTGGGCACGCAAATGACAGTTTCGTCCTTGTTCAAGCATTTCCGTTTCCGCCCGCGCTTCCGGCATTTGTGGGTAGACGCGTCTATCATTATTTGACTGGAAATGTTATATCGTCAAAATAAAACGAGAATAAGGAGTTTTTTCACCACTCATTGACTAATTTTATTTGACGGATATATGTGATGCCGTCTCCGTCTATTCGAACAAAACAAACAGAGACGGCACCATAATTATCCGTCAAATAAATTTAATCAATGGATGGTGAAACAGGTGGTATATAATTATATAATATAACTAGCTTTTGCCCACAGCTTCGCCCGCGTGGAATTCGGCTATCGCGCGGTGTTCCCTTGGGAACTGTGCATTTTTTCTGGGATAAAACGTAGCCTATGTCATTTTATGGCCCATAAACGATATCTATGCCAAAAATCACGTCGATCCGTCGCTCCGTTTCGACGTGAAAGGCGGACAAACATACACACAAACACACACACTTTCGCATTTATAATATTAATATGACTAATAGCACGATTCGGTCAACACGATGACCACTTTTATATTTGTAATTTATCATTACTACATTTTATATCAAATCCTTTGACGGTATTAATACAACAATTACCTATGCTATAATTATTTAGTTCTACTTTTTACTTTACGTAACTTTAGTTAAATACACAGAATAACCAGAATTTAAATTAAAAACAAAACAATACAAGAGCTAAAAAACGCAAAAATGAAACTAAACCAGAGGGTCCTACTCCTATAAATACAATTCAAATTTGATACACAATTAAATACAGTCAAAAGAAAATAAGAGACACCTGTTTCACCGGTAAAATGATATCAAAAATACCTTTGCATTTTTACATCAATACATTTAATTGAATGAATAGTAGATTGTACAACAAGAGCATAAACGGGCCATTTTAACCAAGACGTTCATATAGCCACCCGAGCCAGTACGGCGAAAGTGGAACGTCGAGGGGAAAATCGGTTTAATGCTAGAATTTTACACTTTTGAAACTTTTAATGCATTTATTATTATACTTCTTTTTACAGTTTTATTGATTTATTTTGATTGATTTGATGGATATTTAGTTTTATATAAATTAAAAATTATTAAAAAATATATTTAGAAACTTTTTTGTTTGTGGCTGTTGACACCCGATTACCCTGGTCTTAGGCGAAGATGTAACTTTATGCACTAGAGCATAAATAGTCATTTAACACCAACCAACAACAACAACAAGTACCAACTTTACGAGCATGAGAACTTAAAAAGTATTTGTATCGTGTTATCTTGTACTAATAAAAAAAGTTCTAGACAAGGACTGTTATACTTATTATAAAGAATTATATTTATTAGTATTTTCGTTTTATCACATTAACTCACGTGTCACTTATTTTCTTTTGGGTAGTACACAATTTCTCTACTTTTATTACAATATACACATCACGCAAAATCAACTTGTTTAAAATTACTCCCGAGGTTTCGGCAGCAACAGTCATGGTCACGAGTTAACAAATCAATTTTGCACGTGATTAAGTTTCCAACATAAAATGAGTGAAAATGGCGAAAAACAATTTCTCTATTCTACCTGCAACTTTCACATTTCTGAGGCGTCTTAAATAATGAATCTTCTTTTTTCTCGTTGCCCTAGAACCGGAAACGCTAGTTTCAGTACCACATAATGATTATATGTTCTGAACATTCGCCGTGCATAATATCGTCTATATATATCGTCGCCGGACCGTAGCTTTCGCTAGATCATAAACTACCTAGATTTACAATGAAACGCCACCATTTCATGATATGCCTGAGGAGGCTGAGGCTGTGAAATATGCTTATCATGAGCCAATAGTAAAGCTTGATTTACCTATGCTCGCTCAGGGCAGCTTAGTGGAAACAGCTCAGCGGAGCGAGGACTGGTAAAAGAAGCGTTTCTATTGGTTCATGACTGACTATCATGACAAACACATTCTTCGCAATGCATCCTCGCACATCTCTACTGGAAACTCAACCTAAGAATTGATCAGGCATAATAATATGTATAAAAATACGGCAGATATTACCATTCAGTCTGTCAAAAAAATGCGTACATAATAGCATATAATAGACATAGACATAAACATAACTTTACTTCGACATCAAACTTAAAATAATACATAATTTACAGAAAAGAAAAACATTTCATGATGTCGAAAAGGAATTGACTCGGCAATCAGCATTGATTGATTCATTATTTTTGGGGAAACCTACTACTAAACAAATATGGTCCTTGTGTCAAAAGAACCTCATTTCGGCGTGGACAAAATCGCCGTTAAAACTATTACATCATACCTGCAGCAAATTATGGAGCTGATCAGCAGATTCATCATCAGCAGTGTGCACTATCCAGATGGCTTCTTCGTCACTCGTGTCCAACGCCTCTTGTTTCACCTCCGTTTTGATCACCATATCGCCCTAAAAAGAACCGGGATTAAATCTGTTTCTCCTTTTAAAGCCAAGCACCAGCAGACATGGGCGTACCCAGGGGGGGGGCAAGGGGGGCGACAGCCCCTCCCCCCCTCCACCCTGGAAAGTGTATGTTCTGCAATATATTACGCCTCGTTTACATTTTCGATTAGTGATTAGGGGGCGAGTTCATGTATTTTGTGTACCTACATAAAATATTTAAGTCTTGTTTTTTTTAGCTAAATTATTCCATTGGGTACTTATGTATGTAACCTGTAATGATAATTGTAAGTTTGGAAAATTTTAATAAATTAATAAATTAATTTTTACTCGCAATCGCAGAAAATGTATGAACTTTCTCTTTGGTTCACATTAGTATAGTGTTCAACTTACATTGGTTGATTCGGAAACTTCAGAGGGCTTTCCATCATCGGCTTTAGCAGACTCATCTGCAAGAATAACCACCATTAGAAAAGTTTCAAAGTCATATCTTAAAATCTTTTAAAAGGCTGAATAGATTTTACAAAAACTTTTTTTTTAACTGAATTAAATTAGGTCCATTACTTTAGGAGCTACGATGCCACAACAAAATGCACATACATACATCTGCAACGCGTCAAAGTTGTAATATTCTTCTATTTTACGTTGGAGCTTAATCAAGTAGGTAAGTAACAACTCTAAATACCTTTTTGCTCTTTCTCGCATTTCTTGTTACTTCTGGTACGTTTGGCCACCGGCGACGCAGCAGGCGATTTTGTCTCTGTCACTAAAATAATGGATTCACCGAATTAATAATAAATGCGTTTTAGTTTTACTGTAAGTATATTACTGTATGTAAAATAAATACTAAAAAAAAACAATATCATACAAAACTCCTTACCTGTCTTTAAGCCCCCTAAATTTCGATGTCTGATCAGTGATCGATCATAAACGTTATCCCACTTACGGACTCGAAGTAAACCCTGAAGAAGGTTTATATCTAACCTTTATCGTCAGTCTCCTTTTCCTTTGCTTTAGTCGTGTGGTCGTGAGCTGCTTTCAAGTGACCTTTAAGCCATTTGTAGTCAGCATATCCTTAAAAAAATATAAAAGTTCAAAATCTAACACTTGTTGTACCATCAGCCAAAGTGGATTAACTATTTCTTGTTGTTATTCTGTCCCGTCAGCGAGGGGACAAAAGTAGTGTACAGTTTGATAGAAGAAATGTTGTGTCACGTCTTACTAACATGCTTATTAGATGACCAATCATAAAAAGAGCGTAAAACTACCACAATAATGTATGTTTGGCCAATTTTAATCCTATTTACGGTTTAAAGAGTGACTCAAGAGACCGTAACTATAGCAACGAGTGGCAAGAAAAAGTTGATTGACCCAAATAAGTAGTCTATCAACTATAAATTTATAAACAAGTTTCTATCAAATGAATATGTGTCTAAAATCGAACTTTCAAGTTGAGAGACACGTCTATTGGCATTATTCTTTTATGACATGCAAACGATTATCAAGTTTAGGATGATAGACCATTTTAGGGTGGTAGATTACCTATCAAATAAATGTTTTTTATTTCCCTCGCAGTGATCGTGAAAAGCACAATGTTTAGTCTCGGCCAAAAGTGCAATAGATGAACTCGTACTATCGAAAGCCTCCTCTTCGGGAAGGCCTTCAAACTAACTCGTTCATCTATTGCTAACTTTCCAGCCTCTACAACAATATACTATTCATTCATTCATTTATGGGAATCATCATGGGACTTTAGTGAAATTCCGGAATTTCGATTCATCTACCGAATCTTAATGATAGTTTTGTTAATAATATAAATACCGTAGTTACACAAAGGGCAAGGAAAGACCTCGCCATCTTCCAATAGATGTCTATGCACGTCACCATGCTCCATCAACTCCGCCAAATCGGAAAATACGCGCTCGCAAAATCTTAAAACAAAGTATAATGACATCAAAATAAACCAACCACGTGTAAGTCAGACTCATACATCGATTAAATTTTAGAGAATCCTTGAATGCAGTTTTTTTTTAATAAAAGACACTTTTTTCTTAAAGTAAAATAAGCTAAGGGGCTACGCTAACTGACGCTGTTTAAATAAAATGAAAATAGCTGTGAAAAATAGTAGGTACAAGTAGCGGCACGAGAGTTTAGCGCTGAGTGAACCGTGGAAGGGATTGCTGCGCATGGGGGCATGTGCGCGGGGGACGTAATGCGACTGGAAAGCCAATCGGCGCTACGCACGCCCGCCCTTCCCCGTGTGATACCTTACTTTTGACTTCTGCGCAATAACCGTCAGCGCTAAACTCTCGTGCCGCTACTTGTACGAGCAGCACCAACTGCGCGCGTCGCGTGTGACAGATTGTAGCTGCATCCTAAAGAATTTAAGTCAGCTTCCCTTAATGGCCCATGGCCCATCAATTTTCTCCATCCTCTATAAACTAGAGATGATGTTATAGCATAAGTTAGTCTTACCTGCATTTCAATTCGCTACTGGCATTGCTGTCGCGCTGATACATTCCCAAAAACTCCTTTACATCCTCATCAGCCTCATCCAAATTGTTTATGACATCGTCTATCTCCGGTCCCGTCTCTATGATTTCCACATCACTAGAATCCTCCTTCTCATCTTTAATTACGCTGTCCTTGTTTATTATTTCACCATCAGAACCAATTTCAACTTTGACAAAATCCAATTGCTTAGCACTCGATTTCAACATCTTAGATTCTATTTTATCTATGATCGCCGTTGCTTCACCAATATTGACGAAACCACTCTTTATATTTTTAAAATCAATCGTATTCGTTTTCTGGAATATGTATTGTTGATTATTTCTGATAACTAGGTATTCATCAGGGTCTAGATTTTTATTGGGACTCTTCATTCTAGATGGTTTGAAGTTTTCATTCAAACAATGTTCGCAGATGATTTTGAGTTGCGTCGATAATTTCTTAGGCGGCGAAGATCTGTGTAACCGCTGATCTTCATTATCAAATAAGTATAGTTTCTCCATATTATTATCGACAAATTTTTCGCAAATAAAACAGTTTTGGCTCTCGTTTTGTCCTATTAGAGTCCCATCGACATCAACGTAAGGCATGGGTTTAGCATTCCACGCTTTATGAACAGGACGGGATGGGTCAGTTTTGCGTACATGCCTCCGCTTATCATTATATTGGTAGCTTTCATAGGATATAGGTATTGGTGGATCTTTAAACATATTTAAAACCTCATCTCTAGTTAAAGCGTAATTTTCAGTTTTATTATAAGTGATTTCATCGTATTTCTTATAGTTATCTTTGATCAAACTTCTAGGCGACTTGTTTCTAGTTGTCACCGTGTTAAGAGGAGTAAAAGTTTTGTCACTGTTATTTTCTAAATATTTCGTGAATTGAGCTTCGAAGCCAGAAGTGTTATTGCAAACGAGTTTAAATGGTAGACTGTTAGCGAAACCTTTTTTAGGACTGGAGTTTGACCATTTGGACACTGGACTTTCAACAATGTTGATCATTTTGGTATTTACATTCTTTGGTTCTTCTATGTCATCGATACCATCATCAATATACTTGACGAACGGTATTTTTTCAGCGGTAAAATCTATAGGTTGATCTTCGTTGTCGAAATGTATTTGAGAGGCTTTAATTTGTGTGCCGTCGTCTAGTACGTAGACTAAGTCGTCGTTATTTGGCTCTAACATTTGGTCATAGTTTTGGCTTAGTTGTGGATACTCCAGCATGTTGTTTTCAGCATTCATGAGGAATTGGTAAATGTTGTCGGTGAGAGCTACTGGTTGGTTTCTGGTCACCGAATTAAGGTCTACTTCGTAACCAAGTAATGCGCTGAAATAAGATGGTAAATTATGTACAGGAAGTTAAGTAACTGTGTAATGGATGTGGTATTGAGAATGTTCTAAAAAAATTAATTTAGGTTTAATAAAATTGCGACCATTTTCGAGCTATTTGAACTTTTAGTCATTTCTTTATACTTCGTCAAACCTTATAAATAAATAAATAAATAAATATCACGGGACAATTCACACGAATTGATCTAGTCCCAAAGTAAGCTTAGAAAAGCTTGTGTTATGGGTACTAAGCAACGGATAAACATAATTATATAGATAGATACATACTTAAATACATATTAAACACCCAAGACCCGAGAACAAACAATTCATATTTTTCATACAAATATCTGCCCCGACACGGGAATCGAACCCGGGACCTCAAGCTTCGTAGTCAGGGTCTCTAACCACTAAGCCATCTGGTCGTCACACACACTTATAAACACACACAAACAAAAAAACATAACAAATTTTAACATATACAATCCCCGCCCAGCGCGCTGCCCGACCCAAAGGTCTCCATTACACCCGCGGCGTTGCCCCGCTGAATAGCAATGGAGACCTGCTGAACTAACCAGGACCCTGAGCGGGGGCTGAGCTGGGGGGGAGGTTCTTTATATATATACTAGCTTTTGCCCGTGGCTTCGCCCGCGTGGAATTCGGTTATCGCGCACTGTTGTGAGCCAGGAGCCATCCATAAAGTAAGTCACACCAATTTTGATCATCCCCTGTCAGTCATACGAACTGCTATGAAAATCACAAAATATTTTTTTTTCAATGCCACAAACCACCGAATACCCCCCCCAACCCTAAATGACCCCTCAACTGAAAAAAATATAGGGGGTGGAAAGTTCCAAGTTATAGAAACCCTGCTCGGGCTGAATAACTCACTTGGCTTTGAGCAAGAATGTCTGGAAGTTGTCATGGGGCTGGATACTGAGGGACACCTCCTCGCCCGCTGCATTCTCCATGCACAGGATGAGCGGAGGTTGTTCCGCCATCATAGCAGCTGAAAATAGCACCTTATTTTATGCACAGCACTAGCTTTTGCCTGCGGCTCCGCCCGCGTGGTATTCGGTTATCGCGCGCTGTTCCCTCGGGAACTGTGCATTTTTCCGGAATAGAAAGTAGCCCATGCCACTCTCGAGCCCATAAACTATCTCTAGGCCAAAAATCATGTCGATCCGTCGCTCCGTTACAGTGTGAAAGACGACCAAACATACAAACACACTTTCGCATTTGTAATTTATAATATTAGTATGGATTTACATTTTTGTATTCAAATTCACTAGTCTAGTTTTTATTACAATGATAGATAAGTTAAAATGTTTAAAATCCTTAAATGTACCAAAGCTGGCAGCTGAAGTTTGTTTACAATGAGCCCTCGTATTGATATTTGGCTTAGTTGTATAAGTCGGGGTGTTTTTTTTATTGTTTCAAGAATATACAGAGATGTTCAAGTATTCCAAGTTTTTTAAATTGGGCCTACTGGTTTCCTAGTTGCTGGTTGTTTATTAATATCCTAATGCACATCAGTATTATAGAATTTATAATCAGTAGCCCAACACCCTGAGGTAGGCTATAGACCATACTGGGGTTGTCACGGCTCACCCGGCCCCCGCTCTATATATGGGCCAATCAACTTTTTTACAAACAATTGCAGTTTTTTGTAAGTAAACATATTTTTTGTGTAATTTAATACATGGCGTATGTGAATACATGCCATCCTACGTAAGTTCAATGTATTAAGCCATGAAATATTTTGTTGGAAGTACAATTTTTTGGTAATGCCAGAGACAATTTTGGTAACGCAGGAGACGCCCAAAGTGTCTGTAAAATAGTTGATAGACCCATATGCCTATGAGAATTTCAATATTTAAGATACCAATCGACACCGTTTTGTTTAAGTACATTTACTTAAATACCTATCCAAACCCAGTATTGGTGAAACAATAGAGTAGTGAGTATGGATTGCAAGAGAAACAATTTTTTAGGCAATAAGTATCCTGAAAACTTACTTTTCTAATTACTTCCGTACACTTCTCAGCAGCATTGGTTAAGTATTATAAAGGCATAGGTAAACTTTCATGTTGCATAGGTATAATCAGACAAGAATAATTTTCAGTGCAATTTTAAGATAGTTTACCATTTTTTATGGTTTTATACAAAAAAACTATTAAGCTATAATGGTTAAACATATTGCAACAGATAAATAACTAAAACGTAAAGATTCTTCATAGAAATACGTGAAATTGTGGGGTGCGCTTTTTAAAACGCACAGTAGATTTTAAACTGAAACTATTAATTTTGTCGTAAAGTTTATGAATTTTAATTTCCAGCCAAGGCAAGCTATTACAAGGTATGAATAATAAAAAAGACTGGCCAGTAAAAACACACAAAATTAAACTGCCAGTAACATCCCTTGATTATCGCGCATTTTCCACATTGAATGGATGTGAAAACCACCGTCAACATTATATTTACACAAAAAAATGGAAATAACTTACCAAAAGCTTTATTTACACTGAAAAATCGTCAATTATCTTCAACAACTGGCACATTTTTGAAGAAAAACAATTGCAAACTTTTGAATTTGAAAGAACGAATTCAAAACATCAACATTCTGTCATGCCATAAACAATTCGATTGTCGAAACATCAATTTATAAAAGTAGGTTCCGTAGACGTAATTATTTTTAACGTCCTAAAAAAGTATTTCGGAATTCATTTCATTACTGACGAGAGACAGCAACTTATTACTGCTTTCTGAGAATATTGGAAATTATTTTAATTAAGTAGTATAGGTACTTTGTTAAAATAAAAATATGACTGAAAAAAAAATAACGTTACACACTGTGTTGTTCAGTAATATGCAAATTACTAACAAAAATTGCATGAAGCGTACTGCTTGCTCAATGCTCAGTCCTTAATATTTTTCTAAAAGATTTAGTAATTTATTTACATGACATCCAATTCAAATAGCTACCTACTATGATAACACGGTTGTGTTGTGTCAAAAGATGAACAAGCGCAACCAAACCTACATAATTAAATATCTTTCAGCCAGCAATTGGCGAGAGACGATTACTGAACAGAGCATACAAAAACTGTCGTTTGATTGCGTTCGCGAGCGTCAGAAACGTTAGACAATACGGTACGGCATCAGTTTATAGTAACGATGTCACACTTAGAACGTACGCGTACTAAGATAATATTTATTTATCAAAATTTTACATGTCTGTAAAATCAAAAATCGCTGATTGTTTTGAATAAATAAAAATTATATTTGCATTGCACAAATAAATACTTCATAGTAACGATGTTTCAATAGATGTCGCACACCAGTTGCACGCTCGTCTATATAGGTTCAGTCAACGTCATAAATAAGTGATCACTTTTGTACTTTGTCACTTTATCTTCATGTTTGAAAAGCCGTAAGAAGACTAACGACAAATTCATTTAATAAGAACTTGTTTAAAAATTAATAAACCCCTTATTTGGCTGAAGCTTTCCTTAGTTTGGGACTAGGTCAATTGGTGTCAAGTATCCCATGACATTTATCCATTTATTTATTCAGATTCGTACTTGTGATAAAGTAGTGTAAAAAAATAGTTTTGTACTTTGGTTTCTTTTTACGGGTCCCTAACCAGTTATTTATAATAAAATGGGCTGGCTGGTTAATCTATGGTTGTACTTTAAAAATAAACAAGTAAGAAAGAGAAACTAGATATTAAAAGTAATATGGTCTGTGTATAGTGACGCATTTGTAATACTTTATATACACCTTTTAATCATTTGATAAAAGTTAATACTAATTTATTTTAGACTGGAAAATATAAGACCAGTAAATAATAAGATTTCAAATACGCAAAGACAAAATCCTAAAATATACTTCAACGTGGGAAAGAGACGGCTTCATCATGTTGATTGACAACTGGACTGTCATTTTTTCATTCATTTCTCAACATGGCCGTCAGTGGTTTATCTAAATACGGATTGTGGTAATTGTGCGCGAATGTAGTGAACCTAAATCCTTAACAATTTAATTTTGATGACTTAAATCGATAAAGTGTCGCGGCATGTTTCCTTTAACGCCGCCAGTTGTGAAACGACTTTTAGGGTGGAAAAAGGGACCTGAAGGGTCGTCTGTCGCGGAAGACAAGTGGTCCGAGAAGGCTGTAAAGAGTTTAGTCAAGAAATTAAAGAAAAGTGGAGCCCTTGAGGAGCTGGAAAAGGCTATTTCTAGTCAAAATAGTCATACGAAATGTGTTACAATCCCCAGGTTTGTGCATTAGTGCAATATTGATTTGTTTTTTTTACGATAACAATCATTATGACGTTTTCTGTCACAAAAAATACGTAAAAAACTAGTTTCAGGTTTTTCTGACGTTAATCGTAAAAAGATTTAGCTGTTTAACAGAAATACTATTGATTGTACAGCAATTAAATTTGTATTTTTTGGCTTTTTTTATTAGTCACAATCTCAATTTCTTTGTTGATTAAATATTTAACAACTGTCAAAAATAAAACGCTCGAAAGATTAAAATAACTTAGCGTGTAATGGAACGCCAGTTCAGTTCATTTCGCCGTGGTTGGGTTTGGTCATGCAACCCGGCCAAATCGCAAAACAGGCAGAGCACATTGACCCTTGCCTTGTCAACGACCACCGCACCTCGGTTACATAACCATAGACAGGACGCAAAATCCAAAAAGGTCAAATTGCCGTCAAAACAAATCGAACGGAAAACGCAACCCTTGGCAATATGGCGGATGTATTTGCGACCTCGCGATTTTTTTAACGTTGTTTTCGTGAATAAAACAAAGGAATTGCTTATTTTTAGTGCGTTCTAATCTCAGTACTAATACCGGTGATACATTAAATTGTCCTTGAATGTGTTAATGAGTTCCCCGAAAAGGATTCAATCACGATATTTTTAGTGCTAAATCGGTTTTAACGTGTATTTTAGCGTATTTTCATCGATTTCTGCAGTTTTGTAAGTGTTTTTGAACAATTTAATTCTTATAAGAGTCTAATTGGTATTTTTATTGACCTTATGTTTAAAAATATCTGACTTTGTGCCATATTTTTTGCCCAAATCGAACAACAAAATTGAACAAAATAGCACAGGTTTTGTGAGTTTTCCTTTAGTTATTTTTACTTGCTAATATTTTGAACATGTTACATATATTACGAAACGAAGAAAGAAGAAACAAAGTTAATAACAATAGCAATACTGGAAAAAAAATCGAAATACGCCAAAGTCATGTTTGTAAAAACTATTTGTAAAAAGTGTTTGTAAAAGATCTTTTAACTTTACGATATATAGCATAACACATTAAAACAATATTATACAACTGTAATTACCATTTCCTAATACTTGTAGAAAATAACAACAGATATTTGAAAGTAATTTAGGTACAAAGAGATTCAACCATCATAGAAACAGGTTACGAAATTGATTTCAGTAACACAATAAGATTTCGTCATTAAAAGGACAGGTCGTTGAACTCTGCAATAACTAACGTTTTGACCTGTAACTATGTCTAATTATATGTTTTACTATATTTAACAGTATATGCTACTATTCATGTTTATTGCATTTATTTTAGACTGCCTTGAGTGCCTAAATGTAGTGTCCCTATGTCATTGCCCTTAAGGTTAAGTTAAGGGTCAAAGGACTTAAGGGTTAAAGGACTCAAAGGTGAAAGAACTGGGGTTATCTTTACAAGTTATAATGTTTATGTTGATAACTGAGTTTTTTCAAAGATGTGTATTGTCACACTGCATTTCAAGTTGCGTTTTTTTTTCCTCAATTACAAAAAATTGTTATTACAAATTGAACAAAGATGAAACTTTTAGAGTATCTATAGGTAATTTATTGAATCAGGCGTTACTTTGCAAAGGTCCATATCAATGAACTAAAAGAATTTCTTTGCTCACCTGATACCGATGGCCGATGTCTAACAACTGGTAGCATGGTGTACGGTTGTGTCACTCTGAAGATGAGCTCTGGTTGAGTTCGAAACGCGTCAGTGTGTTGTGGTGGTGGTGATAGATGGGTTTGTGAAATTTGTGTGTTCTTACAGTGTGGAGGTGGAGGAACTGCATGAACACGCATAATTTGCATAAACTTAGCTATCTTAAGGTCGCGGGTGAGCAAAGAAATTCTTTTATATCAGTATCTATAGGGTAAAAATAAAAAGGTGTTTTTTTTTTCTTTTTGTTGAGGCTTTGTCACTCCAGGTGATCATGTCAGCCTCATGGGTGCTCGCTCATTTTCCTTACGCAAAGGACATATTAAAAAGTGGTAAATGCAAATGGCTTTGTCAGATGCTGGCTGCAGAGTGGGCCCGAACCCCCAAGGACCCTACTCCTCAAGTCTGAGTTCTGAACACAAAAAAAAGGTGTTTGAGTGATTGAATGTTGACAGAGAAGTGCAAGTTGAATTTGATCCCATCATTTTCTGCTTGAGAACAAACTGCAAGAGTACCATGGCTTGGCAAAAATCAACATTCAAAAAGGTGTTTTTTATTTTTTATTTGACTGGATGAAAAACGAGCAAGTGGGTCTCCTGATGGTAAGAGATCACCACCGCCCATAAATATCTGCAACACCAGGGGTATTGCAGATGTGTTGCCAACCTAGAGGCCTAAGATTTGATACCACAAGTGGTAGTAATCAAGTAATTTAGTAGTTTTCAAGTGTTAGTTTGAGTGATTGAAGCCTCTCAAGCAGAAAATCATGGGCTCAAATTCAGACTTGCACTTCTCTCTTTTTCCAAATTCATGTGCAGTGTGAAAATACATTTTACCACAAGCTTTATAGTGAAGAAAAATTTTTTGAGGTAACTTTCACCAAGCTGCGATTTAACCCCGCGTAAGCTGCCCTTTAACCGCCATTGTCTGAATTATAAGACAAAAATTATCCAGCTCATTTCGCCGCAGTCCTAAAAATTAAGACAAAATGTCATATAGTTTCGGCGTAGGTGACGATACGGGCATGTATGAATGAAAATGTATTGGCAGTTAAAAGGTTAAGACATGGATCTTTGCAAAATAATTAGTGACAATAAAGTTTCCAATCTGCACTCGTTAGGGTGTGATATTGGTATTGATTTTTGAAATGCTTTGGTTACAGGGTGAAGCCAAATGACAACGTTATAAACGGGCAGAACCGCAAGGGGTTGCCGCATGTTGTCTATTGCCGGCTGTGGCGGTGGCCGCAGCTTCAGGTAACATTTATTATTATTATTATTATTTATAATGCACTGGCAACTTATAACTTATAACCAATCAGATGTGAATCTGACTGGAACAAATGAATAAGCTAAAAGCACAAGAAAAATCATGGAGAAAAAATAAATAAATCTATCTAGTTCGGCCTTTTTGCTGACTGTACTTTTCATTATTTGTACTTACATTTTCCTTCAGTATACAAACAAGCAAGTGCAATATTTTTTTTATTTGTTTGTCATTGTGGCTAATATACACTGAAGATTTAGTGAATAGACTTACACACTGAAGATTTAGTGAACAGACACTGAAGATTTAGTGAATACACACTAAAGATTTAGTGAATAGACTTAGGGCAAACATATTTATTTTTTGTAATTATATTTCAGAGCCAGCATGAACTAAAGCCCGTGGACCACTGCGAGTTCGCGTACCAGTTGAAGAAGGACGAAGTGTGCATCAACCCTTACCATTACCACAAAATCGATTCACCAGGTACATACACTGCTCATATTTTCAACTCTCAGGGTACATATTGATGTCTAATGGCCACTTTCCACTGCAAGTAGTTGCCAACCTGGAGGCCTAAGATGGAATACCTCAAGTGCCAGTAGTTTCAACGGCTGTCTTACTCTCCACGCCGAAACAACAGTGCAAGCACTGTTGCTTCACGGCAGGATTAGCGAGCAAGATGGTGGTAGCAATCC
Source organism: Choristoneura rosaceana (assembly GCA_037349165.1). Classification (NCBI taxonomy): domain Eukaryota; kingdom Metazoa; phylum Arthropoda; class Insecta; order Lepidoptera; family Tortricidae; genus Choristoneura; species Choristoneura rosaceana. The sequence continues at coordinate 7,040,146 of JAZBNJ010000046.1, read as the reverse complement.
GGGCCCTTGCACAAGGTCCTACCACCTGCAAAATCTGCTGCACTTGCGGTGGAAGAGAGTCTATTTAAAGGTGTAATGGAGATGTATTATATATTATTAATAGCTTTTGCCCGCAGCTCCGCCCGCGTGGTATTCGGCTATCGCGCGCTGTTCCCTCGGGAACTGTACATTTTTGCGGGATAAAAAGTAGCCTATGTCACTCTCAGGCCCGTAAAACGACCGTGACAATTAACAGAGTCGGATCTGCAACTATTGTGCCAAAGTCAAATATACTGTTATAAACCCCCTTGCAAAAAAAACGGGCACCTATGGTTTTTAGATTTTTAGGCATTAAAGCTTAGAAAGTAAGCACATAAAATACAAAAACCATAGGTGCCCGTTTTTTTTGCAAGGGGGTTTATGTTGACTGACATTATAACTCTAAAATCGCCAAATTGTAGATCCGACTCTTTTAATTGCCACGATCGAAAATATCTCTATGGCATAGTGTTACGGCGTGACAGACGGACAAACACACACTTTTGTATTTATAATATTAGTATGGATGATCATGTCATGTTCCAGCGCTGCCGCCGATCCTAGTGCCGCGCTGCGAGGGCGAGGCGCGCGCGCCGCCGCCGCCCCCCTACTCGCACTACGTGCGCGACCCGACTGAGCCGTGAGTGCCCCCCAAAACATTGCGTGTTTAACCCTGAAGTACAATTTTATTCAATAGAATCTAACAATTATCTACACATTTAACACACCCTAACGTGGGCACGCTTGATTATATATGTCCCTGTTGCAATTATCATCTACAAAAAAAAAAAAATAGTCCTATCACAAAGCCTTAGGCAGCCCGGTGTTCATATTAGTAGCATAGTAGTAGGCTGGAAGTGTCTACAAGATTGTCAGATTCTATTGAACTGGAGTATAAACGAGTACAGTCAAGGGCAAAAATATGTATACACTTTAGTAGCTTGTCGCTTTAACCACTGTGACAGTTCATTTATGGCAGTCCAAATATGACGAAAATAGACAAGGTACTAAAGTGTATACATATTTTTGCCCTTGACTTTGACACGAAGAAGATATAAATTCGATTTTCATATTTCCTCGCATTTGTGATGAAAAGTAGTAAGTGTTAAACTCGAATGTAAATTATCAAGTTAAGATTACTTTTTGGAGCCTTTTATTTCAACTCCAAGTTTTTGTTACTTTTACGATCATCCCGTGAAAGTCTATATATATGGATTATGGATGCGAGGGGCTGAAGACTTGAGTGTTGTGGCGCGCCATGGAAGAGGCCTATGTCCAGCAGTGGACTGCTGTATGCTGATGATGATATATTTGTTAATTTTTCTCAGTGAGATGCAGTCAGGCGGCGTGGTGGGGGTCGGCGCTCTGACGCACAGCGCCATGTACCTGGAGGCCACTCTGGCGCAGCAGGTGCCCGGGAACACCACAGTGCATGTGTGAGTGTCTGTTAATCCGTCTGTACCTGCATGCATGCCAATGCTGGGGTCCTAGTGAAAAAAGGGTTAAGTCTGCAGAAATTACACAGCTATTTTCTATTTTATGTGTATAGGGGTTTAAATCGAAATCAGCTGTTCAACTTCTGCAGAATTACCCCTTTTTCACTAGGTCCCCAATTATGGTTGCGGAAGAGCGATACAGATCTCATGCTGCTCGCTTTGTCGTGCACCCTAACCCTTATGATAATAGATAGATAGATAGAAACTTTAATCCTCATAACAAAATAACATGGCTCTATACACGTTTTTGATAAAAACAAAGGAATAAACATTAAGAAGAAAAAAACATTTTTTTTTATTCGTCTGGAAGGAAAACGAGCAAGAGGGTCTCCTGGTGGTAAGAAATCACCGCTGCCCATAAACATCTGCAACACCAGGGGTATTGCAGATGCGTTGCCAACCAATTCTAGACCTCTAGTTTAAGATTGGATACCTCAAGTGCCAGTAATTTCACCGGCTGTCTTCTCCACGCCGAAACACAATAGTGCCAGCACTGTTGCTTCACGGCAGGATTAGCGAGCAAGATGGTGGTAGCAATCCGGGCGGACCTTGCACAAGGTCCTACCACATGTTAACTATCATACAGATAAAGAAAATAGATGTAGAGAAACCACATTGTAATAAATACAACAGGGAGCCATATGATGATGATGATGATATGGTAGTGGCGTGAAAGAAGTGTGCAGGTGTTAGGACCTTGTGCAAGGTTCGCCCGGATTGCTAACACCATCTTGCTCGCTAATCCTGCCGTGAAGCGGCAGTGCTGGCACTGTTGTATTCGGCGTGGAGAAGACAGCCGGTGAAATTACTGGCACTTGAGGTATCCAATCTTAGACTAGAGGTCTAGAATTGGTTGGCAACGCATCTGCAATCCCCCTGGTGTTACAGGTGTCTATGGGCGGTAGTGATCTCTTACCATGCCATTCATACAATTTTTTATTGTACTATTTTATCGGCACAGTTTACATATACATTCGTGTAAAATTACAGCTTTCTAGCATTGATAGTCCCTGAGCAAAGCCGCGGACGGACAGACAGACATGGCGAAACTATAAGGGTTCCGTTTTTGCTCCGGAACCCTAAAAAAGAGGCTTTTATTCGGCAGTGGGTGGATGTGAGCTGATTTGATTCATTGATGATACTTAATACCAGGGCGCAGTGACCCAAAGTGGGTCTTGGCCTCCAACACCGGCTAACCCTACGCTTTGCGATCTTGAGTCGGCTCTTGCCAGCCTTTGACCCCAGGGTCCATAAGGTCTTTCACGGGTCATTGATAGAATAGAATAGAAAGATGTTTATTCAGCCAAACACATCACGGCAAAAAAAAAAGAAAAAACATATACATAAGGATAAAGAACACAAGATCAAACAAAATAATGACGTGAAGCCAAAATGGTATCCACTCAACGATGATGTTGTTGACGATTTATTTGTTGATAAATAAAAACAGTTAAAAAACAAATGCGCTGTGAAAAATACACAAAAAAATTAAAGGATTTTAAAAATCTAAGGCTGCGCTTCCACCAGAGATGTGCGAGTAATGTGTTTTTCATGAAACAATAAAAACGCTTCATTGTCCTCGCACAGCACAGCTTTAGTGGAGACAGCATAGCTAAATGAATCTTGTTATTCGTTCATGAAAAACACAGAAAAACACATTCCCCACACTAATAGAAACTCAGGCTCAAACAACCGAACAACATTGCCTCAGGCCAGTCGGAGTGCAGAAACATCTGCTACAATACTTTCATTGTAGCATGGTGCAGGTGACAGCTGTCAATATCACAAGGCTAGAGTCCAAAGTGTCGAAACTTAAGTCGATGAAAGTAAAAATATCCGATTATAACGCTAATTTGAATGAGAATATTAATGAAATTCTAGGTTGGAATATTATTTAACACTTAAGTAAGGCTAAACGGAGTTTGCAAGAATATATTACCAAATCAATTAATAAGAACCGACATAACTCAAGATCCATTAGGTCCCATCTCTAAACGAGTCTCTGGTGTAACGTTAAATACTTCTTACGTTTCTTCGCTTAATTGTTCTTTGTTTTTAATTAATCTATCTATATATATAAAAATCAATTGCTGTTCGTTAGTCTCGCTAAAACTCGAGAACGGCTGAACCGATTTGGCAAATTTTTGTTTTAAATTATTTGTGGAAGTCCAGGGAAGGTTTAAAAGGTGAGTAAATATATTAAAAAGGGGGCGGTACGAAGTTTGCCGGGTCAGCTAGTTGATTATAAAAATATGATAGCTTAAATTTATCTTCTACTATATAAAAATACACGTGGCAATGGGCAGGCCATATAGCACGGAGAGCAGATGGCCGTTGGGGCCGAAAAGTTCTCGAGTGGAGGCCGCGGATCGGCAAGCGCAGCGTGGGACGTCCACCAACGAGATGGACGGATGACCTGGTTAAAGCCGCGGGTTCACGGTGGATGCAGGCCGCTGCCAATCGAAGCAACTGGAGGTCTATGGGGGAGGCCTATGTCCAACAGTGGACGTCCTACGGCTGAGATGATGATGATGATGATATACAAATAAGTCGGGTTTTCCTTCCTGACGCTATAACTCCAGAACGCAAGAAAAGATTTCAAAGGTTTTGCATTCGTTGGAAAGGTCTCGGGCTCCGTGAGGTTTATAGCAAAGAAAAGGGAACCAGCGCGCGATAACCGAATACCACGCGGGCGGAGCCGCGGGCAAAAGCTAGTTTTGTATAACATAGTTCTTTAAGTTCAAATATTTTACGCCAGTCATATTTGGGCCAATCAACTTTTTTACCGACATTAATCTGTCCGTGACATTTTTCAAACAATTGCAGATTTTTGTAAGTAAATATGTTTTTTTCTGTAATTTAATAGATGGTTTACATGAATACATGCCATCCTACGTAAGCTCAACCTATTAAACCGTGAAATATTTTGTTGGAAGTACGATTTTTTAGTAACGCCAGAAACAATTTTGATAACGCAGGAGGCGCCGAAAGTGTTGGTAAAATAGTAGATTGGCCCATTCAGGCTACAACTGTAATATACTTCCATATATTTAGACCGCAGCAACTTTTTTTGAGTTACTTAAACGAAACGTGCATCAAGTTTTTTTTTAGTGTTGTTTTTTTCGTTCCTCTTTAGTTTTGTTAAATTGTACTAGTGTTTAGCTTCATTATTTTATTTTACTTTTATTTTTCATATTACTTCAAGTTCCACTTGACGTCTACTAGGCATTGCAGATGTGATAATCGTTTATTTTATAGTATAGTGCACTCCAAGGCCCTAAGATACAGGCTCTGCCTAGTTTGGGGTCTGCCAGATATTACTTTGTATGTTGCTGGTGTGTATGATTTTTGGAAATAAATTATTATTTCCAATATATTATTAATATTATTATGTTGCTGATTTGGGACCATTTCGTGACATGCATAGCTATTTTTTTTGTTTTTTATTTAGGTATTTTATTTTTTTGTCACGAATAAATGTTTTCTTTCTTTTCTTTCTTTCTTTCTATTATTAAGTGTCACCCGCACCATTCTAGAATGAAAGTACTATAATGAAATGAATGATGTATGCAGGTGGTAGGACCTTGTGCAAAGTCCGCCCGGATTGCTACCACCATCTTGCTCGCTAATCCTGCCGTGAAACAACACTGCTTGCACTGTTCTGTTGTGTTTCAGCATGGAGAGTAAGACAGCCGGTGAAATTACTGGCACTTGAGGTATTCCATCTTAGGCCTCTAGGTTGGCAACGCATCTGCAATACTCCTGGTGTTGCAGATGTTTATGGGCGTTGGTGATCTCTTACCACCAGGAGACCCACTTGCTCGCTTTTTCCTTCCAGTCGAAATAAAAAAAAATGATGATGATGATGATGATGATTTCGTGTTGATACAGGAGTGCGGCGGCGATCGAGACACCCCCGCCTGGCTACATGAGCGAGGACGGCGACCCCATGGACCAGAATGACAACATGAGTGAGTTTGTTGACAATTTAGTTATTTTTTAATAGTTTTTTTTTATTGGCTTCTTTGTATTATTTTTAGGCGACTTCAAAAAGAAAGAAGTTTGCGGCATATTTTTTTATGTTTGTTTATTCTAACGTACTCCGTACAATGTTTTAAAAACTCTTCAGCAATAATTTTTGTTAATACAAGCTTTTTTTGCTGACTGTACTGTACCCCTGGTTACCAAAATACTCGTCAAGACGAATCAACTCGCCCCTAGCAACTTCCAGCTGTCGCCTAGCCATTCTAGCAAAGCCTGGCAACCAAGAAAATGCTAAAAAAACATGTTTGTTGTATGACAATTCTCTTTAAATTTTAACTTTATTTTATTTTTAGTGGTTGTAGCATAGCAAAGCAAAAAAAAAAATACGATTAAAAATTGGTCCAAAGCAGCCAACGTTTACTATAATATTATTATTTACTATAGTATATTAGGGATGTTGACACCACCAATCAACTGACGTACTTTTTATGAGCTGTCAAAACAACTATCCCATAGAGTTTCAATGGCAATAGCGAATTATGACGTCACTATCCGGCAACTCAATCAACTATTTATTTGTTTTAAAGCAAGAAATAATCTAATTTTACAGTAAATCGAAAATTAATCTGGTTTTCAGGGCTAAAACGAAGCGTTTTTTACTGGAGTTGTATCTTCGAATTTATTTTTTAATGGCGTCATCATCCCTATTATTTGTGCTTCCTAAACGTAATATTCGCCAATAAACGTCATAGTTTGGCGAAATTAGTGATGTAATTAAAATTATGTACCTTTTTTTGAGAATAAATAAATAATAATAACATGGATAAATTCTCTTTGTAAAACATATTCATCTTGGCTCAAAAAAAAATACTGTTAAAAATTGGTCCAAAGCAGCCAACGTTCACTATATGTCAAAAGTCAAAGTCAAAAGTCAAAAGTATTTATTTGCCAGAATACAGTACAGGAAGGTCTTACATTGTATACTTTTTATTTCAGTGTATTCAGCCTGCATGCAGGCATATTATTATTTACTATAGTATAAAGCTATTTGTATTGGAACCGTGAGTACACAATCTTCGTCCCCGCAGACCTGACCCGGCTGACCCCTCCGCCGGGCACGGTGGGCGCGGAGTCCGCGCCGGTCCTCTACCACGAGCCGGCCTTCTGGTGCAGCATCAGCTACTACGAGCTCAACACGCGCGTCGGGGAGACTTTCCACGCCAGCCAGCCCTCCATCACCGTCGACGGGTTCACGGACCCTAGCAACAGCGAGAGGTAAACACTAGTGATACGACAGACCTCTGTTTCTATTTCCGCAACTGCGGAAGTTCCGCGCGCTTTTTTAACATCCGTTTCTGTTTCTGTTTCTGCACCTTTTATAACTGAAATATCGTCACTACTTTTAAAAAAACTCGTAGCTCAAAATAGATTATTTTTCTGAGTGAACTTTATAGACATTACATCAAGGCTCAATTTTGTTGACATATTGATTTTAGATACGAGATTTTTTTAAAGTAGTGACGATATAATCGGAAGTTGATGACGATTGAGTGACAGAAGTTGTTGAGACTCTCAACTCTCACACAGCGTTACTTAATTTTGAATATTAATAAAATTTTATTTTGCAATATTGTTTTCTATTGTGTATTTCTATTTCTAATCTAGGTTTGGTGTGTTTTTACTATTTAATAAAAAATATATTTGTAAACAATGGATTTTTTAAATTGTATTTTCACTTCTGTTTCTGCTAAAAAAAAAATAACATGTTTCCGTTTCTGGTTCCGCTAAGAGACTTTGTTGCATCGCTAGTAATCATACAGACAGGCAACCAGACTGTTTGCCACGAGTCTTCTGATGCAGGAGAGAGCTACTAGAGAGAGTTTTTCATACTCAGGATCAAGAGCATAATCGATTTCGATAGTTTAATTTTTTTTAATGTGAATTGGGAACGTATGAAAATTTTAGAAACGCTTGAAACTGTTTTTAACGATAGGAATAACCTTTCTAATTAACAGAAAAAAATATCAGATTTTCAAGTAGCATCAATTAATAAAAAAAAATGAAAGGTTTTCTTGAACGCCAAATTATTATTATTCGGCCCGGTAAAGAGTGTCACTCACTTCGCAAAACGATCGAGTCAAAGACACATTCTTTTTTAATGTTTTTTATTCTGGACTATGGAACAACCCGTAACCGACCGGACTGTCGTAATTTGGCGGTAAAGAAAACTCTTTCGTTTTTAAAAATTAATTGATGCTACTTAAAAATCTGATATTTTTTCTGTTAATTAGAAAAGTTATTCCGTCCGATAAAAAAAGTTTCAAGCTTTTCTAAAATTTTCATACATTCCCCATTATATTGTGTATTCTGGCAAATAAATAATTCTATTTTATTCTATACCAAGTGGTGATGGGTGAATATTTGAGCGTTTTGAACGCTCGTTTAAACGTCATTACTCATTACCATCCTACGTTTATTAGCACACGTTTTTGACCACGCTAGATTAACCATCGGTATTGTCTTTGTTTATTTAGACCCACTTGCAGGTAAAAATAAATCTAGATTTAGTTGTTAAGCCTGGCTTAAGCTTGACAGTTCCATACATTTTGACACTACTAAACCAAGCTTAATGCTAACTCGAGATTTATGTGTTTCCTGCAAGTGGCCATTAGTTTTCATGAAAATAATCCTGAGCATAATCTTTTTTTTTAATACTTGCCGAAACGGTAATGAGGAAAAAAAAAACGCTGAACATACAGTACAATACAATACAAAGACTCTATTGTACACCAAAAATAGCAAGCGACGCAGAAAACAGAGACACAGATAAAAAAATTACAAGGTACCGCTGAATATACCCTGACGATGAATTGTAATGTCTCCAGGTTCTGCCTGGGTCTGCTGTCCAACGTGAACCGGAACGAGGTCGTGGAGCAGACCCGGCGCCACATCGGCAAGGGCGTGCGCCTGTATTACATTGGCGGTGAGTACGTACCTCCCCCCATTCATAAAGTATAGGTTTCCCGGGTGACACTCTTGCCCGGCCCGGATAACACCGACATGGAAATACCGGCCCAGTTTTTTGCGTACACGCCCATAGAAAGTGACAGGAGCTTCTGTGGGCGAATACACAAAAAACAGGGGCGGTATTTCCATGTCGGCATTATCCGGGCCGGGAAAGAGTGTCACCCGGTTTCCCTACCCTAGCAGTTCTTGAACTTTTGGAAACAGTTTTCTATTGGAAAACTAAATCATATCAAAAGGGTCATCAACTTTTTAACGTTGTTATTCTGTCTCGTGACCCAGGAGACGAGTGATCCACTTGCTTAGAAATAAGTTGTACTAGCATTTTTTTATTCGACTGGATGGCAAACGAGCATGTGGGTCTCCTGATGCGTTGTGGATTGCAGATGCGTTGCCAACCTAAGAACCTAAGGTGGGATACCTAAGAGGCCTAAGATGGGATACCTCAAGTGAAACCCCACTCTGAAACACAACAGTGCAAGCAAGCGAGCAAGATGGTGGTAGCAATCCGGGCGGACCTTGCACAAGGTCCTACCACCTGCAAAATCTGCTGCACTTGCGGTGGAAGAAGTCTATTTAAATTTTGCGCGGACATCGGGGAATTCACATCGTTAATTCGCTCTTGAGACGTCACAGTAGATATAAAAAAGTGACACGGTTGGTTTTCATACAGATTGAGGTGTTTGCGTTATCTAGTGTTATCTATATCTGTGGTCTATATTGTTATTCAGGTGAGGTGTTCGCGGAATGCCTGAGCGACTCCTCTATTTTCGTCCAGAGCCCTAACTGCAACCAGCGCTACGGCTGGCACCCTGCTACTGTCTGCAAAATACCTCCCGGTACGTTAACGTTATGGCTGCGTTTCAACCAGAGATGTACAGTCAAGGGCGTAAATGTCTAAACCGTAATGTAATACTGGGTGATTCCAGGGTCATGAGCAGGAGTGAACGGGGTGATGAGGACATTCACACTGAGCAACTTCTACTATGGGAACAGCCACGAAATGGCAGAAAAAAATCTGCTATTCCATACATTTCGGATAGTTAGCGATCGATTATCTCTTGATTAGATGGCTTTTTTTCGCGATTTCGGGGCTGGTCCCATGGTAGAAGTTGCTCAGTGTGAATGTCCTCATCACCCCGTTCACTCCTGCTCATGACCCAGGAATCACCCAGTATAAGCAAATAATTAAAACATAGATCAGATAACGCTTAAGATACGAGAGTTAGGGGAACAATTAATAATACCAATTCTACAAAACAGTTTCAACCATATATCTGTTGGTGAAATTAAATTTTGCCCGCGGCTGCGCCCGCGTGGTATTCTGTTATCGCGCGCTGTTCCCTCGGGAACTGTGTATTTTTCCGGGATAAAAAGTAGCTTATGTCACTGTCGGGACCATAAACTATCTCTATGCCAAAAATCGATCCGTCGCTCCGTTACGGCGTGAAAGCATAACAAACAAACAAACTCACTTTTCCCTTTATAATAGTAAGGATTTTTTCGTAATGGCTACGGAACCTTGTTTCGGACGTGTCCGACACGCTCTTGGCCGGTTTTTTTTAACAGAAACCTTTTTTCCCCAGGCTGCAACCTGAAGATCTTCAATAACCAGGAGTTCGCGGCGCTGCTGTCCGCGTCGGTGTCGCAGGGGTTCGAGGCGGTTTTCCAGCTCACGCGCATGTGCACCATACGCATGAGCTTTGTCAAGGGGTGGGGCGCCGAGTACAGGTGAGGGGGGGGGGGAGCCATTTTACCCGAGGCGTTCATATAGCCACCCGAGCCGGTACGGCGAGGGTGGATAGACACGTCGAGGGGAAAATAGGTTTAATGCTCGAGTTTTACACTCTGCTTTTCACTTCGATTGCGAGGAAATGAAATAGCAACAGTGGAAACAATGATTCATTTTCTATGTATCTTTTATTTTTTTATGCATTATTATAATAATTCCGTTATTTTAATTTTATTTATTTATTATGATTGGTTTGATATATTTTTAGTTTTATATAAATTAAAAATTATTTAAAAAATATATAGAAACTTTTGTTTGTGGCTGTTGACACCTGATTGCCTTGGTACAGCATAAACACGAACTTTACGAGCATGAGAAGTGAAAAAGTGATTAGACATCGAGTTAAAATACGAATTATAGATAAATGTGTTATTGATTCCATCCAGTGGATGTTTATCCTCGTGCGGTCCAATGTGCAACAGAATGTACACAATTAGAGATGTGCCGATCATGACTTTGGCCGGCTAGCCGATTAGTCGGTTGTAAAGAAGCCGACTAATCGGCCGACTAGTCGGCCAAGCCGATCACAGCAGGGCTACTATGAAACTCGAAGTGCATGTCGTGCGGTCCCTCTGACACTTATACTATTTAATACGAGAGCGAGAGGGCCGGTAGGTACTATACGAACTTCGAGTTTCGAGCTTCGTAGTAGCCCTGCAACTTTGGGGGTTTCCGTGACGTTTTGTTTTTGGCGCAAGTCGCAACCTACGCCCGTAAGCGTGTCGGAACCTGTTTGTTTTATTTAATTCGTATTAATTTATTTCTAGATTTTTGCTTTTGTACCTATCAAAGTAGTTTTTTTGTATTTGTATTGTATTTGTATTTGAAATATACGTACAAAGTAAGAAGCCGGATAGTCGGCGCTTTTTGCCGACTATTCGTCGACTACAATAGTGGCCGGATAGTCGGCTTTACCGACTAGTCGGCGACTACGACTAATCGGCACATCTCTATAGAGGTACACAAGAAGTTCAAGGGAATTATGAATACATGACCATGTAACAAAGCAAAGCAAGGGTGCTGGCTGAAAATCAGCGCTGGGGTGTTTATTATTAACGCTTCAGCATTATGCTGAGCCAGTGTCCGATTCACAACCGCAATGACTTATAATTTCCTATGTGTTGTCTATTTGTACTTAATGCTATAGTTGTGTCTTGTGTTGTGAATAAATGTGTTTTCTTTCTTTCAAACATTTTTTGTTTTTCTATTGTTTTACACCATGGCGGTTTGACGACAGTTTGACTTTATTCTGGAAATTATGAGATTCTAATTGTTGTGTCAATTTTTTTTTTTTATATATATATGGTGGGCTTTAGGAGGTTATACCGGGTGTGGCCTGTAATACGAGCAAAAAATTAAAACATAGATCGTCCTCGTTAAACTGAACAACATTAGTTGAGCGACTTTTAAAAATAGTGGAGTCTTTGAATTTTCCTTTTTTCATACAAATTAAATACTGCCATCAAGTACGCCATCCTAGAACACAACTGACGTCGCCTGTCACGCTACAAACATCAAGCATTTTGCTTTACATTGCTTCTGCGAATAAACTTAAAAGTGTAATAAAAAAATAAAAAAACTAATTATTTTTAAAATTCGCTGTACTAATGTTGTTCAGTTTGAGGAGTATGATCTATGTTTTAATTTTTTGCTTATATTACAGGCCACACCCGGTATATGAATTTTGATGGAATCTGTTTGTTTACACTTTTAATAAATTGGATAGGCATAACGTATAATGCTACTTGGTCGTCACTAGTGACCGTTGTGACCGTAATTGTTGCAGGCGGCAAACGGTGACGTCGACGCCGTGCTGGATCGAGCTGCACCTGAACGGGCCGCTGCAGTGGCTGGACCGCGTGCTCACGCAGATGGGCTCGCCGCGCCTGCCATGCTCCTCCATGTCCTAGGTAATGCCTATAGAATATACAGGGTGGCCCATTTATATCGGTCAGTATGGGAAAGTCTGAAACTATACGACATACGAAAATTTCTCCTTAGGAACCATGACATCGATTTTACCAGCAAAGAGGTACAAACAACCATAGAGACAATTTTACATGCCAGAATTTGTTGAATATTGTAACGGTGGACACTTCGAACACCTGCTAAAATAAATTAAAGTATGTGAAAACAATGCATTTTATTAATTTTAGACAATGTTTCATGGAGACATTTACTGCTTAAGACGTACACAATCTTGCACACAATTTTGCAGGTGGTAGGACCTTGTGCAAGGTCCGCTCGGATTGCTACCACCATCTTGCTCGCTAATCCTGTCGTGAAGCAGCAGTGCTTGCACTGTTGTGTTTCGGCGCGGAGAGTAAGACAGCCGGTGTAACTACTGGCACTTGAGCTGTATTCCAACTTAGGCCTCTAGGTTGGCAACCCATCTGCAATACCTCTGGTGTTGCAGATGTGTATGGGCGGTGGTGATCTTTTACCACCAGGAGACCCACTTGCTCGTTTTCCTTCCAGTCAAATAGAAAAAAAAAACATACGGCATACTCAATGTTTTCCGCTTTTTTATCTAGCAAAACCGTATAAAAATAAATATTGTGCACTTATCCGGTTCTGCCAGAATATTCTCGATTTTTTTAAACCTACTAAAATGTGTCTATCTGCGTATTTTAAGCATTATTATTTTCAATTAAAATAGATGTACGTCTACAAACTTAAACGAATTATTCGGTAGGTAGTTATTTCATGTATTAATCGCGATAATTTCAGAAATCACTATTTATTTAGAAAAGGGAAGTAGCTAGGGTACCGTCACGATTTCGCAAAATTATTGCTCCCGAATTTAGTACCGTGCGTGTGACATACATCGCGTTGCGCACCCGACTGCTTTCCTGCGCACTGCGCTCGAGGGGTGGGGTAACTCGAACCGGTGCGGGGCGGAGCGTGGCCATTCTGTACGTTAGTACTACTGTGATACTACACACCATTGGTATGCAAATGTAGTTTGGGTGACAATACAAGTACAGCCAACAAAAAGTTCAGTCAGCAAAAATTTTTTTTTACCAAAAACTTATTTTTATACATCAAGATTTTTTTTATTGTTGCAGGGTACCAGACGGCGTCTACAACAGCTAAATAAACTATAAGCGTAGCTCAAAACAATAAAATACCTCTGAAATGAGTCTTAGTAACTGTAACTTTAGTAACATTTTTAACGCGGTCTACAAGACCCGAAATTAACTTCCAAAGAGAAAACTGAAAACCATTACAAGAAAAAGGTATATTTTTTGCACGGATCACTTAAATGTACGTATTTTAACTTAATTTTGACCGTAATGGAAGAATGCTAAGTGCAAAATAATGTATACATTTTATCATCATGTTACGATGCAATAGTGTGAGAATGTTTTTTTCTGGTCTACTGCCTTAAGGCAAAAGGCGGTCTGCTTAAATTTAAGAGCTATGCTCTTGTCGGTGGAGTGATCGCCACTCCGCATGGTCTTTGGCCAGCTGTTTGACTTCCTGATACGACACGACACCCGCCCTTTCCTTCACCTGCTTGAAATAGGTCAGTCTTGGTCTTCCTCTACCTCGTTTTCTTCTATTTTGCCTTCCAGTAGGTTAAGAAAGAAATTGTCGTGTCGTATCAAGTGTCCTGTCATGTTTCTCCTTCGGCAATTTATGGTCTCCAGTAACATTCTTTTTTTCTTTGACCATTTCGTAAGTTTTCCGTTCTGTCTGTGGTGGTATCTAAACGAAATTATTTCTGAGCTATTTATACGAAGCGCAAAAGTGTTTTTTGTGCCACCTTTTGCCTTAAGACCAGTGTACAGGTTAAACAGTTTGCCACACTGATCACAAAGACAGCGTATGTGGTGTCGAAACGTCGGCGTTACCATCTACCGTTGGAACAAACGAATTTTACTGTCGTTTTTATAATAGACATAGTTATAAGTTTTTCTTTACATAATAAGTTACATTATACGGTGTATCCGTAGATTGTATATTTTTACACCGCACGTAATTATTCAAAACACTAGAGAGAACATCATTTTTTTTTTGTCGGCTTTTATTTCGCTTGCATTGTTTGTGTGCAAGTTAAAAAAAATATTTGCACCTTAAAATGCTCGCCAGTGTAACAGCGTATACTGTTTTCTAGTCTTAGGAACATTAATAAAAGTTATTTGTACATTTATTATATTATCGTATAAGTATATTATTTTCAATGACACAATCAATTTGGCAATTGCGTATTTTTATACAAATCATTTTTAAGTTTTTTTTTTACATTTTTAATTCGGCGTACCTACTTTGCAACTATCTATATACTAGAGATGGGCTGAACAAATCATGCAACTCTTGATTAAAACAAAAAAAAATGTTTAATTTCTTACAATAAAGAACTGATTGATTATATTAACTTATTCTTTTATTATAAAGATTACTGTGGCTTATTCTCAAAACAGCTACACACTACCAATATTTTGCACCTTGAGAACGAGACCGTCACTAAACAAACTATGTTAGCTTGCAAAATTCAACTATGCGTTAAAGGTTCTTTCAGTGTTAAATTCAAATTCAAATCATTTATTCAGTAAATAGGCCGCAATAGGCACTTTTACACGTCATTCTTTAAACCACCAGCGCTTTCGCAAAGACCATCATTGCCAAGAAGAATGCGCCGCAAGAAACTTGGCAGAAACTCATTTTTTTAATAATAAAATACTTAAAAACTACATTATACGATTTTGCGGTCCGAGGGTCACCAACAGTGCTGGCTGAAAATCAGCACTGGGGTGTTTATTATTAACGCTTCAGTATTATGCTGAGCCAGTGTCCGATTCACAACCGCAATGACGCATAATTTCCTATGTGTTGTCTATTTGTACTTAATGCTATTGTTGTGTCTTGTGTTGTGGATAAATGTATTTTCTTTATTAAAGAAAAAATTACAATAAAAATAATAATAATACAGGGATGTTTGGGGTCCCTTAGTTACAAAACTAAACACTAACTATATCTACGTAAAGCGGAAGTGTAGAATGTTTCCACCATCATAAATAAAAAAAAAAAAAAAAAAATGAAAAATTCAGTCCAGTAACCATTAATCTTTATTTTGAGATACGACAAATTTTGTTTAGTGACGACGGTCTCGTTCTCAAGGTGCGATTTTGTTTTTAATTAATAACATTTTTTTTTAACTGCTGTTATTGAAAATAAAGCTACTGTGCCAACAAAAACAAAGCCTCACTGTACCTCATAAAAATACATTTAACACTCAACTCATGGCCTCAATATAGTAAAAAGTTCGAGTACTACATTGCCGAACATTCGGTGATTTAGCCGAATATTCGGCCTAATACCGAATATAAAACGAATATTCGGCCCATCCCTAATCTATACGGTATGCAAGGCAAATATTTTCATACTGAAAATGCTGACCGTACGGATTCCCGTTTGTATGGCGGGAACCTTTTTTTTTTGTCGATACTGTTACTATTTTGTATTTTATCATTATTTTAGATGATTACGAAAAATAATATAAGGGAATTTTTTTTTTTTTTACAATCCGGTATACCTGTCATCAGTTCATTTTTAAATAGTTTTTTATTAAGTTTCAATAGTTAATATAAATTGCCATTATAAACGCATTTAAATCGTTAATTTTTGAAGTTTGCATATGTTACTCAAAACGATCTTAATTTCTAAAAATGTATTTTAACATTTTAAATATTTTTATTGTATATATTTTCAATATGTTTTAATGTAAACGTACTGTTATCTATCAGTTATCAATTAAATTGGGATAGACATGAGTACATGGTATCTAACAAATTGAACAAATTAAAACGAAACCTTTAATTTTAACTTATTATTTCGAAGTCAAGAAATCTTATTATAAAAAAAAATCTATTTATTTGGCTTTCATTTTTATCCAAGCAAGTGATTAATTCAGTAGGTGGGTGAATCCACGAGCGTCTCAACCGCTGTCAGTCCCTAGCTGTTTAAGTACATAATTCATATGCATTGATTTTTTTTATTAAAATAGATCCTGGCCTTAGTACAGAAGCTATTTACGTCATAATTAAAAAACATGCCTCCCAATTCTTAAAATCTCAGTCAAGGGACTGACAGCGGTTGAGACGCTCGTGGATTCACCCAGGTAACGTTTCTTTTTGTATGGGAACATGAGAAAAATATTAGCAATACGTAAGTTCAAAGTTAAATGCACGGAATCGCATTGTGCAATGCAAATAAATTAAAATTTAATATACCAGGATCGTACTATAAGTATAAAATATGTTTAAAATTAAGCGGGTCACCTTTGAGAGTAGATACCACGTATATTTTGTTAATAATGATGTTAAAAAGCAGTAGAACTAAGGTTACTGGCATAGCCCGAAGAATTGCGAAACTGAAGTGGCAGTGGGCGGGGCACATTGCTCCTGGTTAAGATCGCGGGATCGCGGTGGATGCGAAAAGCACAAGGCCGGTCTGAGTGGAGAGCCTTGGGGGAGGCCTATGTCCAGCAGTGGATGTCTTTCGGCTGCATCATACCGCTACACCACTGCTGGACAACGGTACAGGACCTGCGTTCGATTCACAGCGCTGGTCTTATTTTTCTGGTTTTTCTGTGCATCTATATTTCAGTTTGTATTTTCAATTTAGATTTTACGGGATGACCGTAAAAGTAAAAATTTGGAATTGAAATAAAAAATACAAAAAGATTCCAAAAAACCAATCTTAATTAAATTATTTAACACTATCTACTCTGGAAGGTGCGACGTAGATTGACCCTGGTAGATATAGCACTAACTATAATTATAGTATTTTGGATTGATTAGTCGTGGGACGAAAGAGATGTTATTTTGGGAGAGTTTTAAATTGTGAGTGATATTTTGTAAATAGTGTTGGCTATGGTGTGAAAGGCAGGCTGTGTCAAACATAAGAAAATACAGATGTTATGAATGAGTAGTGTTTTTCCATCGTATTTGTTCGTATTTATCTTGCTTTCTCAACTAAATTACTGTAGCTAATTGAGAAAGTAACATAAAATGGACATTTTCACAAAAAAGTGTCTTATCTTTTTTTTTCAATTTTGTAAAAAAAAATTTTTTTTCATATTCCTTATCAAGAGCAGAATCGATTCCGATTTTTCAAAAAAATCCAAAAAAAAATAAGTTTTGTGATATTTTTTTCATACAATTAGTATGGGCGTCACAAAACTGACTCGTACATAAAAGGGCCAATTCTATTTTACCCACACTTTGGGCGTCTCCTGCGTTTGTGTATTGCGTCCTGTGTTATATATGTCAATTGTGGTTTTTTACTTATTTTGTACAATAGAGAGTTTGTTGTGGAAAAACTTAAAACTTTGTATGAAAAATATTTTGAAAAAAAAAGGTTCACTTTTTTTTTAAACGCGCACTTATCAGACAAAATACAATGGAAAAACATTCAATACATCCGTACCTTGAGTGGGGTTCCTAAAATTGGATATTTAAGTAATTTAAATTTGAAACACTCCGTTGTACGTACATTCACCAGCATTAATATCTGCCACAGCGGAGTGTGCGAAAATATCTGACACGTCTTTACGGCCCTAGACATACAGTTGTATCAGATATTTATGCACGCTTGTTGTGTCAGATAGTGCTGGTGACTGTACTGCATAAAATTTAACATTAATAATGAATAGGTTGTTTCTGTGCATTATTTGGTCCAACTTTTAGCACAACATCCATGATTATCTATTTTTGAAATTTACTGTCAAGGATAGAAATAATAAGAAAACTTGTAATTATAAAAATGTTTGTAATCGTGGAATCATATGACGCCGCCTGCCTCACGAAGGAAGCTAGAGTCGTGTCATTTATTTAATAATAATTAAAAAAAACTGTTTGATAAGCAAAAAGTCTTAAGTACTGTATGTACTTAGTTTAGCGGAGGGCGCTCGGATGCCAACTTATTGTTCTCTTGAATACTATGCAAATACTTGAGCGGTATAAAAAAAGCTTTTTGAAAAAGGAACAAAATTTAAAACAAAATGCGATAAAATTACAAAATTTGTCAAAATAAGTAATTGAAAAAAAAAAATCTAACAAAACAACTCATCTCGCATCGTTCCTGGTGCAAAAGTATCCATCGCACTGGCAGCGTTGCCCCACTAAACGGCGATGGACAACCTCTCCACCAGAAACGACCGGAGCGAAATAAAATAATAATGAAAAGAAGGAAAAAAAATTATCATTTTCTAAATCAAAATTTTTCTTCCCAGTCCAATTCCCAGTTTGTCAGCCATATCTAATTATGCGTAGTTCTGATGACAACGCAGTATGCGGTACCATGAGCTGATCTGATGATGGAATCGGCAGCTGGACACTAGAGCTCAAAGAGAGAACCACATCTTGCACCACGCCTAGCCGTTTTTGAGCATTTAAAAAAAAGTTTGTACATTTGATTTGCGACTCCGATTTGGGTAAAAATTTGCAGGTATGTAGATTGAACGATACTGAGTTTAAATAACATAGTCTCCCGAAATGTCCCAATTAATTTGTATGGAAAGTTCCTTTTTTGTTACCGCAAATGCATAGAGTTTTGGTAACAAAAAAGGAAATTTCCATACAAACCAATTGGGACATTTAGAGAGACTATGTTATTACGACTCAGTATCGTTCAATCTACATACCTGCAAATTTTTATCCAAATCGGAGTCGCCAATCAAATGTACAAACTTTTTTAGAAACGCTCTTTTAGGCTTGTTAAAACAGTCTTATGTATTATTACCTAGAAGGCTACCAGACAGGTACAATACAGGTTTTTAATGTTTTTTTTTTTTTATAAATGACACGAGTCTATAATCGTATAATTGTAATATCAAGGGATGGTGCTAGTCGTGACGAAAGGGGTAATATGCTATTTGGCGATGTGAGATCGCAACTCAGCATTTTGTAAAACTATCTGTTTGTTATAAATAATATTAAGCATTGACAAGAAAATATTAAAATATGTATTGCTTTGAAGTTAGATGATGCGGCGTTTAGAAAAGTAATTTTACGTTGGGAGACTTTCCCGGCCCGGATAATACCGACATAGAAATACCGACCCTGTTTTTTGTGTACACGCCCATAGAAGCTCCTGTCAGTTTCTAGGGGCGTGTACACAAAAAACAGGGCCGGTATTTCCATGTCGGTGTTAGCCGGGTCGGGGAAGACTGTCACCCATTACGTTTTTTACTAGCTTTTTATTCAACTTTTTGCTTCGAATCTGAGGTCGAATTTAGCTCTGATGATAATGCTATCAAGTAACGGTACAGCTTTTATGTTAACTGTTTTTTTGTACCAAAAATATAACTTCAGGATTAAATGTAAGGGACATTTCATTTTTCAACAGTTGTGTCAAAAGTATACGTACGTTTATGTATGTGGAATAAAGTTCAGTTGTTATTCTGTAAGATTATGTTAAAATAATGAGTATAGCTATTTATAATATGAATTTATTTACCATTCGAGTTAAAAGCGTTTAACCCTTAATTTGACAAAAATAAAAAAGTTCGTGATTCAAGCCTCATCGCAATTTTCGTCAAAGTCAAAGTCCTAAAAATTCTATGTATAAAAAAAGCAAGCCTTAAATGTTGTCAAATTACCTACACTGCCAAATTAAGGGTTAACAATGAGCAATATTGGTTATTTTGTTTTGCTGACAATGTTAGTGCGGATCAACTCTGTTAATCGATTTGGTCGTTAATTCGCGGAGATATCAATGAAATGTGTCATTGCACAATTAGTTGCTTCACCTAGCATGATATATTCCATTTTATCTGTATTGGACGCCATTTTGAATAAAAAATACTACTGTCATTTCATTGACGTTTCCGAAGCATACCCAGCCTGTTAATCAGTTTGTAATTCATTAAAAATGTTATATTATGTTTTTTAAAAGTATACCTATCGATATTTTATTCTGCTATATTATATCATGTTTACCAGTCACACTATTTGGCGAAATTTTCGATAAGACGGCCCTAAACATACTATGTTAATTATAAATTATAATGTTACAACATGTGTCTAGGCCTGCCTTATCGATTTATTCAAGGGTTTTATTCAAGATTTCAAAATAAAAGACAATACGCAGAAACTTCGATATATTTCTGGTCAGTGTGTTTTAGTTAAGTTTTATCATGTTGTAACGCGAAGTTGTATAGTTTTTTGAGTTGTATCGTATATAGCGCAGTAACTCTAACCAATGTACAGGCAACGCGTCGTGTTTGCAATCCCCGAGAAACGGTGGCGCTCTTCATATTAATCTCCAACTCCCTGTTTCACTATCCATTGATTAAATTGATCTGGCGGATAAATGTGTTGCCATCTCTGTTCGTTTTGTTCGAATAGACGGAGATGGCAACAGATATTTCGTCAAATAAATTTAATCAATGGATGGTGAAACAGCCCCTAAATGTCGTACTTCTTAATTTAAATCTTATTTTTTTCTGGTATTTGGCGCAGGCGATATGTGACACACAGACATCACGGACACTAATGTCAAAAATTGTTACGCTTCTGCTATCACTTGGGGGGGTTTTATTCTAAAATATTAAATTTTAACCACTACCCTCTATGAATCATTTATGCTTAAAGAAAGTTAAACAGTATGTAGACGACTAAAAACTGAACTTTTTAAAAAGTTAGTGACTTAACGTAGTATTCTTTGGTTACTTTCTGGTTTCAACACCGGTACAGAAACGAAAAATAATAGTATTTTAGTTACAAGAAACTCCAAAACCGATAAATAATGGCACTTTTTTACAAAATACTGTGCAATAACGGTAAATACCGGTATTTTAGTCACGCGCGACGCGAGCGCAAATTCGGAGCGTTGTTTGTAGATTGTTTACTGTGCGTACTGTGATAGTTTTAAGCAATGTATAGGCTTCCAAGGTTGTTTATTTGCGAGCAGCGTCAGTTGCGTTGGCGATCTCGCACGGTCAAGTGAGATTTGTAGAAACTATTAAAAACTACAATAAATATGTGTGGTTTGTACACTTTGTTTTATTTGTCAACGCGGCGATGACCCGTTCTCTGTTCTCTCCAGACAATCTTCTACGGGTCGCATTTTTAACTTCCGACGCTTCGATTCAGTTATTGGAAAGTTTTCAGTGGGAGTTAAAAACATAAATAAGTTTTGATAGGTAAGGTTCTCGAATGGCGTCCGCGGACCGGGAGACGAGCTGTCGGTAGGCCTCCAACAAGATGGAGCGACGACCTGGTTAAGATCGCGGGATCACGGTGGATGCGAAAAGCACAAGACCGGTCTGAGTGGAGGAGAGCCTTGGGGGAGGCCTTTGTCCAGCAGTGGACGTCTTTCGGCTGACATGATGATGATGATGAGGTATAGGAAGCGATTCTATTGGTTCATGAGAAACATTCGCAACACATCCTCGCACATCTCTGGTGGAAACGCAGCCTTAATATTCGAGAGAATCCGAATTTCAACATATGATACGATCGCTGCTACTATATTCAACATCGATATCTTCAGATATTTCGGAGGGGTCCATATCGGCTCGCATACTTATTGAAAGTCCGAATGTAATTTTTGACAGAATGATCGTTTGTCATAACTCTTTTTTTTCTCTGAATCCAATGATTGTGTAGAATTCTTATAAAATAAACCTAACCTAGCCTATAGTTTTCTATAGGTGATCATTTAAAATTTTTAGAAAAATATAAGGTTTCAGTGCGAAAAAAATTCGGTGAAACGATGATTCAGACAAAAATTACGATATGACTAGCGGCCAAGGAGATCAAAAATAATAATAACAATTTATTATATTAGTAGATTAAAAATAATAAGTATAACTGTTAGAGGGACGGCACGACACGAACTTCGAGTTAAGAGTTTCGTAGTAGCCCTGCTGTTACCTTACGGCAGATGTCAATAAGGGTTAAAATTCGGTTCTCTATCGTTTGCCCGAATTTCATATGCCATAATGTATCATATATTCCATAAAGTAATTTATTTCTGAAATAGTGTTTCCTTCACAGTTGATATTAAACTAACCTAACCTACTGCATTATATAAGATGACATTTTAAAAAATCCTGAAAACAGCACGGTTATGTTTTATAGCAAACGTTAGTATGGCAAGTGAAATTTGGACAATTAAAGGTGACAATGACAATGATCGACTTATCCTATTGAAACTCGACAATGATTCCTTCCACGGTCTCTTGACATTCAACGAGTGACTGATTTTTTTATATAACTTGCTAATCATTATCTTATCAAGCAGTATCTTGCAAATTTTATCATTTCAAAATAAAATGCAGTTTTTAGTAGGAATATAGTTCTGAACCGCGGCTGTTCTTGTTCTTTCAGACGACGCAGAAAGAACTATGTCATAATCATAACTTTGACACCAATGTGTATATGGCAGCGGAGATCTCGAATAGATGGACCGATTTCAATGCGGGTTTTTTACGTGGAAGCGAGTTTCCTTACCATAGTTCTTCAGCTGTGATTTTTCTTCTCGACTAACCCTATAGTGTGGGGTATCGTTGGATAGGTCTTTTAAAACCATTGGGAGGTTGCTGAGACAAATTTTCTATTCAGTGATCTGTTTGCGGAACTTTAGGTGCAAATTTTCATTAAAATCGTGCGTCCTCCTTTAAAATCTAAACTGTTGGGTGAAACAAATTTGAAAAAAAATCAGAATGATAGTTAAATATCAAATTTACAAGATAAATTATTGCGGTTAAGATTGCTTCAGAATTATTAGTACTTAAATAGCAGCCTAAAGGTATAAAATATAGGTAAGTACCTAAACTTGGAAGATTCTGTACCTACACAATACGAAATCCTTAGAAAAATATTATTAGATTTTTCGTAATGGCTACGGAACCCTATCCTGGGCGTGTCCGACACGCTCGTGGCCGGTTTTCTTTAAGTTTTGTGAGCTATGAGCAAGATGCCAAACCTATTGGATCGTGGCGGTTCTAAAGTAACCTGCTTACGGTGACACACAGGCGAAAAAGGTCGTCAAGTCATAAAGATATAGGTACTTACGCGTACCTACTAGCTCGTACGTGTATCACCCACTTAACAGTATCCACACCTTAGGGTAATTTACCCTAAATTTAGGGCATTTTTACGCGTTTAGGGTATTGTTTGGGGTAGATAATTATTGAAGGTATTTTTTAGGGTAAAAATTTTCGAATAAAAAGGAAGGTTTCATGAAAAAAAAAACTGCATATGACATAGAAACTAAGACTATTATGGATGCATTCCAAGAATGTTTCAAAACGGTGTAGTAGTTTAATTACTTATTAGTTTATTAATAAAACGCATTTATGTGCTTCACTTTTATTTTAAAAAAGGTTAGAGTAATAAAAGTGCCTAATTTAGGGTAATATCGCGTAGCCTTAGGGTAAATATCTGAGGTGGCAACACTGCCACTTAAGTGTGCGATGTGCCGTCAAAAAACTAAATCAAATAGCGCAGGCGCATGTAAGAGCTCTCCAGTTAAACGTCTCCGTGTGGCTTTTACTGAAGTCAAGTCCATGTTATGGGATGAATATGGACAATGACCTGTGAAAGAAAGACCCCCACACCTAGATTTGTTTAATTAAAAGTGCCCAAACATGCGCATGCTCTCTTTGATTTGGTTTAGCATCTTCATACCTTCACGTATTGTGAAGATACCATGGAGATTTCTCACCAGGCGGGTATTATGCCTGTGGACCGAAGTCCGAAGGAAAGGTATCGGCTATTGTATTTACGCATCTGACTTGAGAAACTTCGATAGCGCGATGTAGACCGTAGCAGTTTCTCTGTTTCAGACTAGGTGGCGCTAGGGTCGTTACCAATCAAACTTAGGTAGGTTGTTTAAAAGCTAAAAGTCGTATAGGGATGGTGGACCAAGTAAATGCTTTACCTTTTTACAAAACTACCCGAAAAAGGGGTTATGTTTTTCGACCGTATGTAAATAGGAGTGTATAATTCTTGTATAATTATATAGGCAGTGCCACGAGAGTTGAAGTAAATGAGAGAGAGAGAGAGAGAAACATTTATTTACACATATTCGATACACAAAAAATACATTAGATGGAAAGAAAAAAAAAAACATTGAATAGTATAAAGTGGGTCCCACTCAGCATAATGCTACGGCAAGTCAGTGTTTTTCAGTGGGACCCATTTAAAACTAAAACATATAAAAACATACAACACACTATGAAGACACGAACGCCAGCGGAAAGAAGTTCGCAAAGAAACTTTCAATCCGGAAGCATGTATTGTATGGCAACACTCGATCAGTTTAAATATTTTCGAAACTGTTACACCGTTAAACCTCAACAAGTCAGGCCAGAAGGGCGACTCCGAAACACGAAATTCAAAGTTCGTGTCGTACCGTCCCTCTCACTCTCGTATTAAATAACATAAGCGTAGGCGGGACGGTACGCTACGAACTTCGATTTTCGAATTTCGTGGTAGCCTTGCAGGATTGTAGTGTAATATCCCTACTAATATTATAAATGTGAAAGTAACTCTGTCTGTCTGTCTGTCCGTCTGTTACGCTTTCACGTCGAAACCACTGGACCGATACTGATGAAAATTGGTATGTAGGAAGTTTGAACCCCAAGGATCAACATAGGATACGTTTTATTCCGGTAGAGGGCGCCACCGCGCGATAACCTAGATCCGCGCAGACGAAGTCGCAGGCATAAGCTAGTTTACAATAATTTCAATAACAATGATATTGTGATGCATTACAATAACTCTCGATAAACTATAAATACATTGCAAACATAAAAGAAACATTCTTGATTAAACAGGGGATGAATGATTGGGTATATAAGAATAGTAAGTACCTAAAGCTTGGTGGTCCAGCCAGGATCGTCTCCGTAGGAGGGAACTCACCGTCACCGGTTAATAATGGCATCGACTCGACTTCAAAATTGGTTCGGTTACTGCACGCCCATAAGTTTTTGGTACCTAAAAAGAAATTTTAGTACAAGCTTCTTTTTGCTGACCTTACTTTTTTTGACTTTACTTGTATTGTCACCTAAACTACATTTGCATAGCAATTTTCAAGTCGATGCCATTAACCGTTGAAGAGTTCCCTTCTGTGAAGACAATCCTGGCCGGACTACCAGGATGTCACTACCAGATTATTGTATTATCGCGCAATTTACTTACCTACATAAGTTTACCAAATTTGAAGTCAATTCAACTACTGAAAGTTGGTCGAATTTGTTACAAGATTTGATTACAGACATACAACTGGACAGGTGAATTAAATAAAAGCTTTTTTTTAAACTTTCGTGATTCTGACTCATAGTTCGGAGGGACGATCGGACATTGTTAGTGTTGTGTGTCGGTGTGATAGGGTGACTAATAAAAATGACCAAGTGCGGGTAGTTCGTGATACGAGTTCCGGTACTATTAGTGATCAAGTGCGGGTAGTTCGAAGAACTCGTGCTGCTAGGCGGACTTGACACCCCACACTTCAGTCTACTCATGAGCACGGCAACTGAAACGTGCGTGAAGCAAGGGTGAAAGCCACAAAAAAAAAACTGAAACGTTGCCGAAACGTCGAGGTAAATATTACTTGTAAAAAGGTACAGTCAGCAAAAAGTTTATAAGTAGAAAATATTCGGCAGACGCTTTAGGTTGGTTTAATACTACTCAAACACAGTTTTCATAGGAAATTAAATTATGAATATCGACCAACGTTTAAAGCCGACTTCAATAACCTATTTATTCCCGGAAACTAATGTTTGAGTATGTTGACCAATCGCTAACACTTCTGCTGAATATTCTGGATTTGGTACTTTCACTTGTAGGCTACGTAAGAGCTCTGACCAGGCGGATGTTACATAAGCCTGAGGACCGAAGTCCGAAGGAAGAGAGTTGGGAGTTGTATTTATGCATCTGAGTTGAGAAACTTCGATAGCGCGATGTAGAACGTAGCAGTTACTCTGTTTTAGACTAGGTGGCGCTAGGGTCGTTACCATAACTTACCAAAGTTACCAATCAAACTTTGGTAGGTTGTTTAACTAAAAGTTGTATAGGGATGGTGGACCAAGTAAATTCTTTACTTTTTTACAAAACTACTTATAAAAGGGGTCATGTTTTTCGACTGTATGTAAATAGAAATAGTTAGATAGTTTGTGAGCCCGAGAGTGACATAGGCTACTTTTTATCCCGGAAAAATGCACAGTTCCCGAGGGAACAGCGCGCGATAACCGAATACCACGCGGGCGGAGCCGCGGTCAAAAGCTAGCAAGTACTTTAATAACTTGAAAAGCTAAAAGTCGTATAATTATATATCTAATGGATCAAGTACTTTGGCATTTTTTTATGATAGTTCCTACATCAGAATATTTAAATATGCAAATAAAATTAAATACAAATACAAATCATTTATTGCGGACTTTAAATCCATACAGCCTTATTCATAAAAAATCCTTAATTGAGGTTTGATCGGCCTGTTAGTTAACAGACTGATTAAGCTTGTTTGACGTTTGTCAAAAAGTGTTATTCATAAACGTTTGTTAGCAGTCTGCTAGTTGTTGAGCTGCTGATAGACTGATTAGACGTGTTATGTTGGCACTCTTGACAAATCAAAGACAAAAATATGGCCTTATCGAGAATTAAAAAAAAATTGACAGCAGTGACAGCAGTGATATTTGTTTTCCCGCCATTTCCGATCCGCGTGTTTTAGTAGACCTAAACTAAGTGCAAAAAGCCGTAACTATGTTAATCATCCTAATTTTTTTTTTCATATTATTAGAGGATTTTTAAATACAAATTCCTGAAAATAAATTTCCCTGATTTTTTTAAATCTTTGCGTAAACTTCCATAAAATATCATCGGTATGGTTTTTTGCTCTTGTCAAAGTCAGCTGTTCAAATTTGTGGCGGCCATTTTGTGACTTAGCAGGGAGATAAAGGAGGTTCTACGGTCTTCTAACTTTAGCAGAGCCTTGATCGACTGATTAGCGCTAACAGACGTTTATGAATCACGTTTTTTAGCATCGGCACATCAAGGAGCCTTCAAGGAGGCTCTAACTTTTTATGAATAAGGCTGATAGTGTTTATGCTATGGTTAGTATAATATGGTTAGTATAGTATGGTTAGTATGGTGGTTAATATAATCTAACCAATAAAAAGTAGGAGAACCCCGACTTTATGACTTCAAAGTTCAATATCTCAACAGCTGAACCGATTTTGATAAAACATCGCATCGCATTTGATGAAACAAGCGATAGATAAAAAAAACAAGAATTTTGGAGGATATGGCGCATGTCCCTTAGCCAATTCATAAAATGGCGCCAGTTCACGATATGCCCAGAAATTTCGTGATCTGGCGGATTTTACGGTCGGCTGCCGACATATAGGTATATTCGCAAAATAATGTTTGACCTTTGTTTACCCTTCATCGTAAATAAACGTCATGTTCACTAAACCGCCTAATCCTAACACTGAAAAGTGACAGATAACACTACATTTTTACTCGACTAGCGGCAAAGCGAAAGGAAGAGTAATATTCGACGACCGGATGGCTAAGTGGTTAGAGAACCTGACTACGAAGCTTGAGGTCCCGGGTTCGAATCCCAGCCGGGGCAGATATTTGTATGAATAATGCGAATATTTGTTCTCGGGTCTTGGATGTTTAATATGTATTTGAGTATTTATCTATCCATATTTAAGTATGTTTATCCGTTGCCTAGTGTCCATAGTACAAGCTTTGCTTAGTTTGGGACTAGGTCAATTGGTGTCAAGTGTCCCATGATTTTTATTATTATTATTATTTATATTTTAACAGTCTACATATGTATGTTTATATTTACGTATGTTCCACCGTAGCATCAAGACTACTTACTGGTCCGATTTTAATAAATAATTTTAAATAATACGATAATTAATGTAGCAAGTAAAGCTTGGTGATCCAGCCAGGATCGTCTCCGTAGGAGGGAAACTCGTCATCGGTTAATGGCATCGTCTCGACTTCAAAATTGGTTCGGTTATTGCGCACCCTGCTATACGGTCAACATAAGTTTTAGGTAAAAATTTCATTTTTAGTACAAGCTTCTTTTTGCTGACTGTACTTTTTGTTGACTTTACTTGTATTGTCACCTAAACTACATTTGCATAACAAATTTCAAGTCGATACGATTAACCGTTGAAGAGTTCCCTCCTGTGGAGACAATGCTGGACCACCAGGATGTCACTACCAGATTATTGTATTATCACGCAATTTACTTACCTACATAAGTTTCCCAAATTTCAAGTCAATCCAACTACTGAAGGTTGGTCGAATTTAAGTTACAAGATTTGATTACAGACATACAACTGGACAGGTAAACTAAATACTTAAAACCTTTTATTTTTAAACTTTCGTGATTCTGACTCATACTTCGGAGGGACGATCGGACGTTGTTAGTGTTGTGTGTCGGTGTGATAGGGTGACTAATAAAAATGACCAAGTGCGGGTAGTTCGTGATACGAGTGCCGGTACTATTAGTGATCAAGTGCGGGCAGTTCGAAGAACTCGCGCTGCTAGGCGGACTTGACATCCCACACTTCAGTCTACTCATGACCACGGCAACTGAAACGTTGCCGAAACGTCGAGGTAAATATTACTTGTAAAAAAGTACAGTCAGCAAAAAGTTTATAAGTAGAAAATATTCGGCAGACGCTTTAGGTTGGTTGAATACTACTCAAACAAAGTTTTCATAGGAAATTAAATTATGAATATCGACCAACGTTCAGAGCCGACTTCAATAACCTATTTATTCCCGGAAACTAATGTTTAAGTAAGTTAACCAATCGCTAAAACTTCTGCTGAATATTCTGGATTTGGTACTTTCACTTGTAGGCTACGTAAGAGCTCTGACCAGGCGGATGTTATATAAGCCTGAGGACCGAAGTCCGAAGGAAGAGAGTTGGGAGTTGTATTTACGCATCTGAGTTGAGAAACTTCGATAGCGCGATGTAGAACGTAGCAGTTACTCTGTTTCAGACTAGGTGGCGCTAGGGTCGTTACCATAACTTACCAAAGTTACCAACCACTCAAACTTTGGTAGGTTTTTAACTAAAAGTTGTATAGGGATGGTGGACCAAGTAAATGCTTTACTTTTTTACAAAACTACTTGGAAAAGGGGTTATGTTTTTCGACTGTATGTAAATAGAAATAGTTAGATAGTTTGTGAGCCCGAGAGTGACATAGGCTACTTTTTATCCCGGAAAAATGCACAGTTCCCGAGGGTTTTTGCACAGAAGGCACAGTCCTCGAGGAATTTCAAGTCGATACTATTAACCGTTGAAGAGTTATCCTGGTGGGACTACCAGGATGTCACTACCAGATTATTGTATTGTCACGCAATTTACTTACCTACCTTTTACCTTAGTTTACCAAATTTCAAGTCAATAAAAAATAAAAATAAAAAAATAAAAACGATTTATTTCAGACCACTTATAGGATAGGTATCCTCATTGTCCATAACCTTGACTTGTTAGTAACACAATAATCTTATATAACTATGGATTACAATCCAACTACTGAAAGTTAATCGAATTTAAGCTGAAAGATTTGATTACAGTCAGACAGACAGGACAGGTAAACTAAATAAAAGCTTGTAAAAAAGTACAGTCGGCAAAAATTTATAACTATAAAATATTCGGCAGATGCTTTATGTTGGTTAAATTGGTACTCAAACAAAGTTTTCATAGGAAATTAAATTATGAATATCGACCAACGTTCAGAGCCGACTTCAATAACCTATTTATTTCCGGAAACTAATGTTTGAGTATGTTAACCAATCGCTAACACTTCTGCTGAATATTCTGGATTTGGTACTTTCACTCGTAGGCTACGTAAGAGCTCTGACCAGGCGGATGTTACATAAGCCTGAGGACCGAAGTCCGAAGGAAAAGAGTTGGGAGTTGTATTTATGCATCTGAATTGAGAAACTTCGATAACGCGATGTAGAATTTAACAGTTTCTCTATTTCAGACTAGGTGGCGCTAGGGTCGTTACCATAGCTTACCAATCAAACTTTGGTAGGTTGTTTAACTAAAAATTGTATACATAGGGATGGTGGACCAAGTAAATGCTTTACTTTTTTAAAACTACTTGAAAAAGGGGTTATGTTTTTCGTCTGTATGTAAATAGAGATAGTTAGATAGTTCGTGAGCCCGAGAGTGACATAGGCTACTTTTTATCCCGGAAAAATGCACAGTTCCCGAGGGAACAGCGCGCGATAACCGAATACCACGCGGGCGGAGCCGCGGGCAAAAGCTAGCAAATACTTTAATAACTTGAAAAGCTAAAAGTCGTCTAATTATATACCTAATGGATCAAGTACTTTGGCATTTTTTAAGATAGTTCCTACATCAGAATAATTAAATATGCAAATAAAATTAAATACAAATATAAATCATTTATTGCGGACTTTAAATCCATAGTGTTAGTATTTACAAATCTTATTGCTATGGTTAGTATGGTGGTTAATATAATCAAACCAATAAAAAGTAGGAAAATCCCCGACTTTATGACTTCAAAGTTCAATATCTCAACAGCTGAACCGATTTTGATAAAACATCGCATTTGATGAAACAAGCGCAGAAAAGGCTATTATTCTAAAAAAAAAACAAGAGTTATGAACGATATGGCGCATGTCCCTTAGCCAATTCATGAAATGGCGCCAGTTCACGATATGCCCAGGAATTTCGTGATCTGGCGGATTTTACGATCGGCCGCCGACATATATATTTGCAAAATAATGTTTGACCTTTGTTTACCCTTCATCGTAAATAAACGTCATGATCAACTAAACCGCCTATTTCTAACACTGACAAGTGGCAGATAACACTACATTTTAACTCGACAAGCGGCAAAGCCAAAGGAAGAGTAATATTTTAACAATCTACATAGGTATGTAGTCCACCGTAGCATCAAGACTACTTCATCATCATCATCCCAGCCTATATAACGTTCCACTGCTGGGCACAGGCCTCCTCTCAGAACAAGAGGGCTTGGGCCATAGTTCCCACGCGAGCCCAGTGCGTATTGGGACCTTCACACGCACCACTGAATTGCTTCGCAGGTTTGTGCAGGTTTCCTCACGATGTTTTCCTTCACCGCAAAGCTCGTGGTAAATTTAAAATGTAATTCCGCACATGAATTGCGAGCCGGGGTTTGAACCCACGACCCTCTGCTTGGGAGACGATAGGTTAAACCACTAGGCCACCACGGCTTTTTTCGCATCACGGCAAGACTACTTACTGGTCCAATTTTAATAAATAATTTTAAATAATACGATAATTTATGTAGTAAGTAAAGCTTGGTGATCCAGCCAGGATCGTCTCCGTAGGAGGGAACTCGTCACCGGTTAATGGCATCGACTCGACTTCAAAATTGGTTCGGTTACTGCGCACCCATAAGTTCCTAATCCCATAGTACCTAAAAAAAAATTTAGTACAAGCTACTTTTTGCTGACTGTACTTTTTGTTGACTATACTTGTATTGTCACCTAAACTAAATTTGCATACCAAATTTCAAGTCGATACCATTAACCGTTGAAGAGTTCCCTACTGTGAAGACAATCCTGGCCGGACTGCCAGGATGTCACTACCAGATTATTGTATTATCACGCAATTTACTTACCTACATAAGTTTACCAAATTTCAAGTCAATCCAACTACTGAAAGTTGGTCGAATTTAAGCTGAAAGATTTGATTACAGACAGACAGACTGGACAGGTAAATTAGATAAAAGCTTTTTTTTAAACTTTCGTGATTCTGACTCATACTTCGGAGGGACGATCGGACGTTGTTAGTGTTGTGTGTCGGTGTGATAGGGTGACTAATAAAAATGACCGAGTGCGGGTAGTTCGTGATACGAGTGCCGGTACTATTAGTGATCAAGTGCGGGTAGTTCGAAGAACTCGCGCTGCTAGGCAGACTTGACACCCCACACTTCAGTCTACTCGTGACCACGGCAACTGTAACGTTGCCGAAACGTCGAGGTAAATATTACTTGTAAAAAAGTACAGTCAGCAAAAAGTTTATAAGTATAAAATATTCGGCAGACGCTTTAGGTTGGTTTAATACTTACTACTCAAACACAGTTTTCATAGGAAATTAAATTATGAATATCGACCAACGTTCAGAGCCGACTTCAATAACCTATTTATTTCGGAAACTAATGTTTGAGTATGTTAACCAATCGCTAACACTTCTGCTGAATATTCTGGATTTGGTACTTTCCCTCGTAGGCTACGTAAGAGCTCTGACCAGGCGGATGTTATATAAGCCTGAGGACCGAAGTCCGAAGGAAGAGACTTGGAAGTTGTATTTATTGCATCTGAGTTGAGAAACTTCGATAGCGCGATGTAGAACGTAGCAGTTACTCTGTTTCAGACTAGGTGGCGCTAGGGTCGTTACCATAGCTTACCAATCAAACTTTGGTAGTTTGTTTAACTAAAAGTCGTATAGGGATGGTGGACCAAGTAAATGCTTTACTTTTTTACAAAACTACTTGAAAAAGGGGTTATGTTTTTCGACTGCATGTAAATAGAAATAGTTAGATAGTTTGTGAGCCCGAGAGTGACATAGGCTACTTTTTATCCCGGAAAAATGCACAGTTCCCGAGGGTTTTTGCACAGAAGGCACAGTCCTCGAGGAATTTCAAGTCGATACTATTAACCGTTGAAGAGTTATCCTGGTGGGACTACCAGGATTGACATCCTGGTAAATTCACGCAATTTACTTACCTACCTTTTACCTAGGTTTACCAAATTTCAAGTCAATAAAAAATAAAAATAAAAAACGTTTCAGCATAGCTATACAGCGAGGAAATGCTGCCAGCATCTTTGGGTCCATGCCGCGGGGGGTTCCTTTTACAATTTTTTTCTAGTTTATAGTTTAGTTATTAGTTACTTTTTTTTTTACTTTTAGTTTGAATTTAGTTTGTATTTCTGCTTTTTTGATCTATTTCTGTTTGTATTATGTATGTAATTGTAAAGATTAGATTTCAACTTAACAAGTATACATAATTAATACATGCACATACTTAGTGTTTGTATTTAACTAGGGTATTGTACGAGGGCGACACTGAAAGTTTTTAGAACTGGCCACTTGTAAACAATATAATAAAAAAGTAAGTTTAAATTTTGAAAATGGAACTCTTTGCCAATATTATTGAGTATGTATTTCATTCATTTGTCATTAGTTTTACGATTTGGCGGCAAATTGAAAATTGTCTGTGTCACGTCAACATGAATTTAACTCGCGAAAATTTTCGTGCAATGATTTTTTATGACTTTCGATGTCATTTAAGTCAACAAGAAAGCTATGATAGACTTCGATTGGCCTTTCATGATGAAGCTCCATCTCGTGCGACCATTTACAACTGGTTTAATGAGTTTAAACGTGGTCGCACTAATCTCACCGACGATCTGCGTGAGGGACGGCCTTCTACGGCGACGACTGAAAATAACATCAGTGTTGTGCAGCGTATGATAGAGACTGACAAAAGAGTGACGTATCAGCAGATTCGGACAAGCTTAGGCATCGGTATGAGTCAAGTGCATAAAATCCTCCATGAACATTTAGCGGTCAGGAAGCTTTGTGCGAGGTGGATACCTCATAATTTGACCGAGGCCCAAAAACTCCGTCGGGTTGATTGGTGCCGTGAAATGATTGAAAGATTTAACGGAGGTGACTCAAATGCTGTTTTCGACATACTTACGGGTGACGAAAGCTGGGTTTACTGTTATGATCCAGAAACCAAGAGACAGTCTACTCAATGGGTGTTTTCTTTCGAGGAGTTGCCAACTAAAGTGAAGAGAGGTCGAAGCGTGGGAAAAAAGATGGTGGCCTCGTTCTTCGGAAGGACAGGTCACTATGCGACAATTGCTTTAGAGGATCAAAAAACAGTTACTGCAGAGTGGTACACTAACAATTGTTTGCCACTTGTATTGGAAAAAGTTCGGGAGAAGCGACCTCGAAGTAGGATCCTTCTTCACCACGACAACGCCTCGTCGCACACCGCCAGGCGAACGATCGACTATTTAGTGACGTCAAACGTGGAATTACTGGGTCACCCGCCGTATAGCCCCGACCTCGCACCTTGCGATTTTTATTTATTCCCGAAAATAAAAGAAAAACTTCGAGGAAAACTTTTTATGAACACCGAGGAAGCAGTGGGTGCGTTTCAAAAGGGCGTCGAAGAGAACCCTAAGGACGAGTGGGCTAAGTGCTTTTCTCAGTGGTTCCATCGGATGCAGCGGTGTATTGATGTGAATGGACACTATTTTGAAAAGATATAATAAAACTAATAACTTGCTAGTTTGCTCAGTTTTTGATTTTCTAAGAACTTTCAGTTTGACCCTCGTATACTGTTTAAGATCAAACATCCAGGCTAAGAATACGAGTATTTCTACACTAAACAATAGAATAAGTTATTAATGTTAAAATTGTTTTAATCTTGAGTTTAGTTCAGTTCTGTCGGCGGAATGGCGTCTGGTCGACTTATTTTAATAAAGAAACTTCATAATTGTGATTTGTCTTCCAAAATAAAAAATAAAAACGATTTATTTCAGACCACTTATAGGATAGGTATCCTCGTTGTCCATAACATTGACTTGTTAGTAACACAATAATCTTATATAACTATGGATTACAATCCAACTACTGAAAGTTGATCGAATTTAAGCTGAAAGATTTGATTACAGTCAGACAGACTGGACAGGTAAACTAAATAAAAGCTTGTAAAAAAGTACAGTCGGCAAAAAGTTTATAACTATAAAATATTCAGCAGATGCTTTATGTTGGTTGAATTAGTACTCAAACCAAGTTTTCATAGGAAATTAAATTATGAATATCGACCAACGTTTAAAGCCGACTTCAATAACCTATTTATTTCGGAAACTAATTTGAGTACCATAACCAATCAGTAAAACTTCTGCTGAATATTCTGGATTTGGTACTTTCACTTGTAGGCTACGTAAGAGCTCTGACAGGCGGATTTTATATAAGCCTGAGGACCGAAGTCCGAAGGAAGAGAGTTGGGAGTTGTATTTACGCATCTGAGTTGAGAAACTTCGATAGCGCGATGTAGAATGTAATAGTTTCTCTATTTCATGACTAGGTGGCGCTAGAGACAAAAAAAGTAGTAAAGGTAGAAAAAAAGGAACTTTTAATACAACAATAATGTAACTTTTAAAGGTTTAGTCCTTGCCTAAACACGAAACAATGTTTAACACAGTCGTTCAATGCCAGCAACCCGCCAGTCGGGTTCTCTGTTCGTAGACGCTTTTCACTACAAAGTGGAAAAAGCACGTTTCTCAGTTTACTGAAGCTCAAAGTCAAATTCAAAATCTCTTTATTCAATTTAGGCTATTCCAAGCACTTATGAACGTCATAAAATCTACCACCGGTTCGGAAAAAACCTCTGTTGAGAAGAATCCGGCAAGAATCTCAACGAGGTATTTTTTTTTAAACAGATTCACAATATTTATAAATGATATCTATATACTATACATTACAAGTATTTAACACAATTTTATTTTTATTAACACAAGCTAATTGAGAATACAAGATAATTACAAACTTTGAACACGAAACTACCGCGAGACTCACTCATATTAAATGATATTGTAATAACTCAGGTTTTAAATCGAGTTTAGTTAGACATAGACATGTTTCGGGCTACGACCTTTGGGTATGCCGTGTAACGGACCCGTCCTGGCCACGCACCCAATGTAATGTGTATTAGATGACGGTTTTCACAGAGGCGAAATATCGCCAGGTGGCGTTAGTATCGTGAGGTATTTGACGTTTGACATTTGCTTGCGATTGGCTCATTTAGTTTTTTATCGAATCACGAGCAAACATCAAACGGACCTCACGGTACTAACGCCATCTAGCGATGCCTCGCCTATGTGAAAACCTTCATTTTAAAAATATGCAGGGTAGTAAACGTTGTAAGGAAACACGTCTACCCACAATAAGCGGCATTTTCTCACATATGCATCTACACACACACACACACCATTGAAATGCAATGCTTTGCACAAAACTTCTATTATAGTAACATATTTTATAATATCATTGGTTCTATTAGTCAAACAATGGTTTATTTGAACCGTGTCGGTTGACACCTCACTCTTTTTTTAACCCCCAACGCAAAAAGAGGGTGATAAGTAAGTTTGACCTTTGTCTGTTTGATGTGTGTCTGTGTGTCCCGTAAAAACGTCTCTTTTATCGAAAACAGAAAAAACATGGTAACAACAGAACTTTATATAATACTAGCTTTTGCCCGCGGCTCCGCCCGCGCGGTATTCGGTTATCGCGCGCTGTTCCCTCGGGAACTGTGCATTATTCCGGGATAAAAAGTAGCCTATGTCACTCTCGGGCCCATAAACTAACTCTATGCTAAAAATCAAGTTGATCGGTCGCTCCGTTACGGCGTGAAAGAGGGACAAACATACAAACATACAAACACAGAAACACACTTTCGCATTTATAATATTAGTATGGATTTCTAACGGGCCCATACCTTGAAATACCTTGAAAAGTAACTTTGACAATGACGAAACTTTGTTTACATCCGCGCGATTAAAAATCTGGGTTTTAGTAAAGTCAATAAAAAGTACAGCCAGCAAAATTTTATTGTTTTTACCAAGATATTTAGCAAACCTTTTATCAATTTGAATTAACACCCGCCTGTTTTTATCAGAATGTTTGAACATCGACGTATGACTTCAATTAATTATTCCGGTAAACCTCACGGGTGTGTAATACAAATCAATAAAATATCTTCAATATTCTGATTTAATTTTAGAGCTTGTTTGTCTATCACAATAGAGCTCTCACCAGGCGGTTGTTATGCCTAGGGGACCTAGGTCCGAAGGAAGAGAGTTGGCAGTTGTATTTATCCATCTGACTTGAGAAACTTCGATAGCGCGATGTAGAATGTAGCAGTTTCTCTGTTGCATCACTAGGTGGCGCTAAGGTCGCTGCAATAGTTGACACCGAATAAATCAAATATTCTTTTGCAAAAACTTTGCTAAAAACATAAAGAACTAATTGCGTAAAAGGAGAATGAATGAATGAATGTCAAAATCCCGCTATCATTACATGACATTTTATGAATTGAATTCGGGTTTAAAGCGAGCAAGATGGTGGTAGCAATCCGGGCGGACCTTGCACAAGGTCCTACCATGTCCTACCCACCACCTGCAACTTTTTATTTACTTTAAAAACAAAAATTTACTTCAACATGTGATAAAAAACGACTTTCAAAAATAAATTAGAAAAACCAATTCTATTACATTCACTTCACTTTTGACCATACATTTAAAAAAAATAAAGAAAAATAAAAAATCAGTAAGTTCCATGCAAAAAACTGCTCTGTCGCATTTTACTAGGGACGAATACAAGAATAAAGTAGAAAAAAAAGAAAAATTGATTCAGAATATTGTGCGTATGGTTGAAGAAATTCGGTTGGAACCCCGATGTTGGTTTCGATGAAATCGATCAATGATTAAGTACGACTTCAATATGTCGATGTCGTAAGTACCTACATGTCATTGGACCGATGTCGTCGAAGAAACCTATATAAGGATGTCTACACCAATTTACTCAAACATATGCTCAATATGTTGAATTAATTTTTGAGCACGTTTGTCTAGCTAGGAGCTAGCTTAGGCCACAATAGAGCTCTCTCCAGGCTGGCGTTATGCCTGGGGACCGAAGTCCGAAGGAAGGGCGTCGGAAGTGGTTATTATTGCATCCGAATTGAGAAACTTCGATAGCGCGATGTAGAATGTAGCAGTTTCTCTGTTGCATGACTAGGTGGCGCTAGGGTCGCGGCAAAGTGCCAGGTGCTAGTGCTTGTAGACAGACTTCAATAGGGATGTTGACACCACCAATCAACTGACGTACTTTTTATGAGCTGTCAAAATGCGATTCTCCCATAGAGATTCAATGGCAATAGCGAATTATGACGTCACTATCCGGCAACTCAATCAACTGACTAGGCGTTTTCAAATAAAAGTGTACCCTTTCTTTTTTTCTGAAATTTTGGAAAAAATATGGTTTTTCCTACTCAGGATCAAGAGCACAATCGATTTCAGTAGTTTATAAAAATGTCCCCAAAAAAATTTTAGTTTTGCGACGATTTTTTCATACACTTAGTACGGGCGTGACAAAACTGACTCATAAAAATTTGTATGAAAAATTGGAGACAATTTTTTTTACGATCGGGATCTATTGTGCTCTTGATTCTGGGTAGGATAAACCGTATTTTTTCCAAAATTTCAAAAAAACGTAAATGGTACGCTTTTTTTTTAAAACGCCCAACTATTTAATTGTTTTAAAGCAACAACAAATCTAGTTTTACAGTAAATCGAAAATTAATCTGGTTTTCAGTGCTAAAATAAAGCGTTTTTTTACTGGAGTTGTGCCTTCGAATTATTTTTTAATGGCGTCATCATCCCTATTTTGATAAGTTTAAAAGCAACTGTGACTACGATTGAAAATAGAATGAAAATATGTATTGGCTATCCTTTGATAAATCTGTTCTATGAAAACCTATGAAATGTCTAATCACAAAGATAACACTATGCTTACCTAATCTTTATACCTAGCCACTGGATATATTAGAATAAGATTGGCATAAAAACAATCATTTAAGAGCGTGCATACAAAAAGTTGGCCATTCGGTGATTTTGAGGTTTTTCAAACGCCTTATTAATGTCTAAATGCTTACATTTTTTCAGAAAAAACTAATGTAACGTATGGACAAACTCTTACTATGATGCATAGCGGTAATTTTAATTTGTTTCCATCAGCGATTTTTTTTTACCAAATTATTTCGTAGCTGAGGTTTTCCGAAAATACGCGTCAGAGCTGACTTTCATGCGAAATAATGCCATTATAACCCACCACAGACGATGTAAATTTAATATTTTATAATAGAACATATAGTCTTTTAATGCATAGTGATGTCATATGTATCAAAATATAAGCTATTATTATTCAAATACCATTCTACAAAATGTCTAAATCGGTCTATTTAATATTTTTTTTTCTCATTTATTAGAATGTATTTACCAATAAAACAATTTTATTATATATCTACAGGTAATGTTTAGTCTGTAATATTTTTTTCAGCGCTTAATAATAGCTCATTTAATTTTGACAATTTTCTAAACTTCGGTCCGAAATCGATTATATAACCCCGCGCGTCAATAGTTACGATTCAGAAAGCGCCGGGCTCTCCCAAGGAACGGACGTATCGCTCTGCGCTCTCAGAAAGGTTAACAACCTTAACCAACCATTACTGTAAACATTCGATAGTTATAGCACATCCGCAATTGCTTGATACTTGAAAGTAATTTTACCTGTTAAAATTAAATGTTTTAATTTTTTGCAATTTTCACTCAAACTTATACGGGTATTTATATTTTACATTTCACAAGCATTTTGTATAACTTGCCTTATTAGTATTATATGTATGTTAGTGTTTAAGCACCTATTGGTCAAACTTTGGTAGCTAAATTTGGCCCACTTCTCGATTTTCGATTGAGCTGAAACTTTGCATGGATGTGTGAATTAAATGACAATGTAATATTACTATGACATGAAGCTGATCTGATGATGGAGCTGGAAGGTGACCATAAGAACTCTGTAATAAAACGACATAACCCTATCGAGCTTGGGCTCATTAGATTTTTCTTGAGGAGTACTTTGGTTCTAAGTGGTAACAAAGGGACAAAGGTACAGTCAGCAAAAAAATATTGTCTTTTAATTTTTAAATCTAGGTAACTAAAAGTTGTTAAAGTTTTCATTTAACTTGTCCTGTTGTATACATGTTAGCATGATAGTGAGTTAGTATATAAAGTAAATAAAAGCTAGTTGTACAATAAAAATCTTATACTTAATTTCAGATATGGGCAATAAACGAAAATATAAATTTAACACTATTTTTTGTTCCAAGATGCTGGATGACATTTCAAATCCGGAAATCGTCATGGATGTTGTTTTCGACTAATTTGGCAGCGCTAAATGCGAATGTCATTATTTTTTGGATCCAAGATGGCGGATGACTTTCGTGGCAGGAAAACG
Organism: Choristoneura rosaceana; assembly: GCA_037349165.1. Lineage (NCBI taxonomy): Eukaryota > Metazoa > Arthropoda > Insecta > Lepidoptera > Tortricidae > Choristoneura > Choristoneura rosaceana. The sequence goes on along the minus strand of JAZBNJ010000046.1, from coordinate 6,999,732 downwards.
ATATGGGTGTCGTTTTTGACTAATTTAGCTGCGTTCGGCGTAAATATAACATTATTTTTTGCTCCAAGATGGCGGATGACATTTCAAGACCGGAAATCGCCATGGATGTCGTTTCCGACTAATTTCTTCTTCTTCTTCTCTTTTAAAATATGGCTTTCTGTCTTATTTAATAGGACAATTTCGTCAGTGTCAAAGTACTCTCTTTGAGAGGGACGTTGTACGGTGATTGTAGTTTTTGCAACTTGATAGTAAAATTCCAGAAACCACGTGAGTAGTATAATATTGGGCATTCTAGCCCACCTATCATTCGATCGGGCGAAATTTCGCCCTCTCTCATTTGCGGTGAGCCAGATGCCCAATATTATAATGAATGACAAACCCTGCTGCAACGATAATGACTTGATAAAAGCATTTTGCGTTCGGGTTGATAATCGTTTTCCGTTTTGTCTGAATGGAATCTGATTCTATCGCATTGCTTTAAACGCTGCGTTTTTCTTCCGTTGAACGAAAATCTGTTTCAATCTAATCGTTTCACGAATTACCAATCAAGACTGTTTTTCAGTATGACTTTCGATCGGTTATAATATGGTTTAGAAATTACAATAGCATTTTTATTAACTATCGAGTACCTAATCTCCTTACATGATTAAAAATCAAATTAATTACGAGCTCCTTCAAATTCCGGTGATAGCAATGAGTTTAACTGTTTCTTGAATGAAACAGCAAAAGCTTAACGCTACACACGATCCAAGGTGGCCAGTCTCAGATGTGTGCAAGGGCGAACCCACATAGAGTTAACTATGGCGTTTCCAACACAACGTGTTTGATCAGCTCGTCAGCGTCACAGACACGAATGAACCTCTGGGGCGGTGAAAACCCCAGCGCCGGTCGCATTTTACGTGCTTCGTGAGTTTAACCCCTCCGGGTGTGGGAGTCCATATCTATCGACCGCGTAGATACAGAGTTCCCCTAAATAGTCTAGTCAACAATACACACAAGTCGGGTGGCCAGTTCCGATATGCATGATTTACATGTTGAGGTAATTCGGTCGTCATTACCCGAGAGACTAACCACTAAACTTTTATTTATATGAAGCAAAATAAAAAACTTCGATAGTGTGATGCAGACCCAGTGTTCTATTGGATATAACAAATGTCATAAATTAATAACTGAGATAGTACAACAGTGTTCTTTCAAGTAAAACAGTAAAGTCTAAAACTGCAATTATTTATACATCGTATTACGTTAAAATGCTCTAGCAAGCAGATCAAATTTCTTGTCATTTTTATTATTGCGAACTCTAGTGGAAGTATAACCATTTAATGTACCAAACGTGGTAAGTCAATCGCCAGGGTTCATTGTTAATTACATAGAGGGCATCACGTTTCACATGGATTATGTTTGACTAAAATTGATTTTTCTTTCCCTATTGGATTATAACAAATAACGGATCATGAATAATTGTGTTCTTTCAAATAAACCAGTAGGTAAAGTATAAGCAGCTGATATTTATACCTACGTTCGTATTACGTTAAAAAATGTGAGCAAGCGTCATTTATTAATGTGTACTCTATTGGTAAGTTGTGGAACTAACTTAAAGTGCTGAACCCGAACCTAGGTAAGGTATGTCATTCACTTCATGCATGTTTGTCTAGGGTTCTTCGTTTATTACATAGATGGCGCACGATTTACATGGATTATGTTTTGACTAAAATAGATTTTTCTTTTCTTGTTTATCACTAAACAATGTACAAATTGCCGAATATTCTCAAAACGTGGAAACATTCTTGCAACATTAAAAACTTATTGTTTAATAAAGAATAATGTTCTTCAATAAAGTTTAAATGTGCATAATAAATAATACATATTATTTGTGTATTTGTTTTAGTATGATAATCTAATTTGTGTGACCATTTAACAATAAATTGACATAAGAAGAAAAAAAAACGTGATTGACAAATTCAATATCATTTAGTATCAGCCTTGTGGCTTAATGGATACCATCATCGGCTGTGATCCACAGGACGCGAGTTCGAACCACCCACCGGCGCTTTTTATTTCAGATTTTTGCTTTTTATTAAAACCTTTTCTAATTAGTAATTCCGCCGTCGTTTTGATGTCTATATTTTATAAAAATATTTTTAAAATTTGTAAGAGAAAGTTGAAAATAAATAGATAGATATATATCGGTTCATACTTTATAATTCCGAGGGTTATTTATAATTTTATATCGATTACGCAAATTGATAAAAACAAATATAGTAATTTCATAATTGTAAACCGGATGCACCTAATTAATTAGTTATACGATACCTGCGCTCATATAGCATCAGCATAAGTATAGGGCTGTCAACACATAGGTATCTTATTCAATTATCCTATTAAGTATTACTGAACACTACGTTTAATTGATTTATTTTTACCCGACTGCGAGGAAGGAGGGTTATGTGTTTAACCCGTATGTACGTATGTTTGTAAGTAGGTATGCATGTAAAGTCTTTATTGTACAAAATACGTAACAAACACAATTGACACACAGATATTGAGATATATGTACAAAAGCACTTATCATTTTAAGGGATTAGTCAACCTTTGAGTGGATGAGTATGTATGTCTATTCTTATGTCCTCGCGTAACTACTTAACAGCTCAATTTTGATAAATAATACGTACGCATAACCACTTCACGCATGATTTTCGATTTTCATTGATACCTAAGTTAAAGTTCAAATCAGGGTTTTCGCATTATGTATTAATTTAGCTTAACCAAAATATAAACCAGTGTCTATAAAGGTCGCATATTTAACGTTTGACTTGTTAATTATAAATAGTAACTTAATAAATTATGAATATAAAATACCTTACATGTATTTATTAAAGTTAAAATATGGAATGTACAGCCCTGAATCGTTTAGTAAAATCAGCAATAAACGGCTATTAATTATCAGTCGTTCTAATTGTTTCTTCCTTTGTGACTTCGTACGCAACCGTGAATATTACGTGCTCCATATTCACCTTCAACTGAACGCTGTGCAGCAGTCTTCTAGTACTACCTTTATACTCCAGTCCGTCTGCATATAACATTGCGTTAAAATGTACGTAAGTGTTGTCTTTTATTTTTTTATAGATTATCATACTCTCATATCTAGCTCAAACATGTTAATTAATGTTGTGTTTAACTTTTAGGTCTGACTCAGAGTTTGAAAGCATTGTAGCCGCAAACAACAAGGCGGGAGACCTGAAACTGAAAAAAGCAGGACAGAAAAGGAAGCCTGATGTTGCTAGGTAAATTTATTGACACATCTATTATTTAATCCAACTGTCTATTTTAACATTCATTAAGTATTGATATTGTACATTTTCGTTGGTTTTTCCTATATAAAAAGTTTTAATTTATTTAAAATAGTTTCAGGTCTGATTCGGAACTCGAATTTGGGGAAACGATCACAAAACCAAAAGTGAAAAAGCCTGCGCAAAAAAAAACGTACAGGTACTTATTGTTTTGCAATATATTTTTTTTATATATATATATATATATATCAACGGGTTAGTTTAAAACACCTATATTGTTTTCTGTATAGTGTGCTGTAATAAAAAATTAATTATTTTGTTTCCATTTTATTTTATTGTATCTATTTTTTATTACAGGACTATCGCCGCGGCATCAAAGAAAAAAGAAGCTCACCACCCGTTCGAGCTATTTCCTGAGGATGAGTCTTTGGTGAAGAATTACTCTGCACAGGATCAGCTGGGTTCGTCTATTACTCAACGCGTGGCTGATGGGATAACGCGGCGTGCTGTCAATCTTGAAGGAGCGTTTTACTTGGAGCTTCGAGTTTACAACACCGACGATATACGCAGTGAGTTAAAAGAAGACAGATGGAAAAAAGCCCTTCTTGCTGTTAAAGCACAAATTGATACAGACACTCCTCAATGGGAGTATCTGCAAAAACTAAGCAAACATTTGAAAACTCTGTTTGACGATGCCGACGTTAAATATTTTCATAACAAAAAAGTTTAAAAATACCTACGCCAGGCTTTCAAACGTACTTAGTAAAGACAGTTTAAAACGGCAAAACATATTTTGTTTATTTAGAAGCCTGCTTTCCATGATTTATCAATAGTTATTAGCACATAATAATAAACGTCTTCGAACGCAAGGCGTAGTTATTTTATACACTTATTCTGATCGTGATCACTGATTATTACGATGTTTTATTGTTTAAAACAAAAACCATCAAATTAGTATTTTTACGTTTACTATTTTTAATGTAGATTTCAAATTTTGATATAGGTAATTATTTTGTATACTTACACTAAATATGCCTTTTTGCTCGGCTTGTTCAATCGATGTTCAGAAAAATAAATGGTCGGGTCATTTAAGGAGTACTAAACACAAAAATAACTCGTTAGCAGCGTTAACTGATGGCGTGGTTGAAATTTCGTCTGCATTCAGGGGTCGAATATCGTCATATAGAGTTTTTGGTTCGTCAGAGTTAGAATTTGCTATACCAGAACTGTTTTTGCATAATTTAACATCTAAATTAGTGAGCATTATAAAAAACTCTCTGCTAAGGCACGTTTGCTTAAAAATCAACTTTGAATATTTTGGCAACTTTCTTTTATTTAAAGACAACAAAGAAGAAACAAAATCTTTTACCACAAAAAACTTTACAGTACATCAAAATCATAATTTTATTGAACTGTATCAAAAAGTAATAAATTATTTGAAAAAGAGGATTGAAGAATTTGAAGAACGTGATAGTGGATGGGCTTTCCTATCCAATTTATATTTAGAGATTAATATTAACAAATACCAGCCCATGAAAGGATCCTCTTACATAGATTTACCTACGTCTATTAAAAACAAAAAAGCTTGTATTAACATACATAACAATGACGATTACTGCTTTCTTTGGAGTATTGTTGCGTCACTATATCCAACCAAAAAGCACAAAGAGCGTACAACATCATACCCACACTTTAAGGATGTGTTAAATGTTGCTCATCTCAGTTTTCCTATGACTCTCTCAGATATTTGTACATTTGAGCAAAATAATATAGATTTAAGCGTTAATGTGTATTCCTTAAAGAATAATCGTACTGTTGTTGGACCTATTTACAGATCAGAACAAAAAAGAAGCAAAAAAATAAACTTACTTTTAATTGAAAACGGAAATAAATCACACTACGTTCTAATTAACGATTTATCGCGTCTTGTTCGTTCTCAAATTACTAAGCATCATGGTAAACTTTACTTTTGTGAAGACTGTCTCATATTTTTTGCTACTGAAGACAACTTTGAGAATCATATCTGTAGTGGAATTGCCACTGTACTCCCTGACAAAGGTACATATCTTCAATTTAAAAATTTTGAGCGGCATCATAAAGTACCTTTCGTGGTGTATGCCGACTTTGAAACGATTCTGAAACCATTTCAGACTTGCGAACATTCGCTCACGGAGAGTTTTACTTCAAATAAACAAATACATATACCAGCTGCGTTTGCTTATTACATAGTCTGTTCTTACGATAAAAGCCTAAATCGTTTTGTCCAATATCGTGGACCTGATTGCACTTCTAAGTTCTTACATTATTTGTATAAACATGTATCGGAGATATATACAATCTTAAATAATGAAGTTCCAATGATTTATACCGAAGCGAATGCTCTAGCACATAAGCAAGCTAAGATTTGTCATATTTGCGAGAAACTTCTCTTTTTTGACAAAGTTAGAGACCATTGTCATTTAACAGGTTTATATCGAGGCGCGGCTCATCAATATTGTAACTTAAACCTTCGTGTACCTAAATTTATCCCCGTTTTCTTTCATAACTTGTCCGGTTATGATTCACACCTATTTATCAAAGAATTAGGTAAATGTTCTGGTCCAGTAAAAATAATTCCAAAAAATAAAGAGAACTATATAAGTTTCACAAAATTTTTAAAAATGTCAGATGATCGGTATGCGAGAATACGATTCGTTGATTCCTTTAAATTCCTGGGAACAAGTTTAGAAAAATTATCGAAGGGCTTGAATAAACAAGACTTTTTCTGTTTAAGTAAATTTTTCCCACAGGTAGAAAAATTTGATTTACTAACTCGCAAAGGAGTTTATCCTTACGATTACATGACTGACTGGGATAAATTTAAGGAGAATAAGTTACCTAAAAAGGAATTATTTTTTAACTCTCTATCTGCTGAGCAAATTAGCGATTTAGATTACAATCATGCTCATTCCGTATGGAACACATTTAATGTAAAAGACCTGGGTGAATATACTGACCTCTATCTTAAAACTGACGTCTTGCTTTTATCAGACATATTTGAAAATTTTCGAAACATTTGCATGTTAAATTATCATTTAGACCCAGCATTCTATTTAACAGCTCCCAGTCTATCCTTTGACGCAATGTTGTTAAAGACCGGTGTGAAATTAGAGTTAATATCAGAATTGGAAATTATTCGTCTTATTCAAAAAGGCATTCGAGGAGGCATTTGTATGTGTTCAACCAGACATGCACTTGCCAATAACAAGCATATGAAAACTTACGACGAGAAAAAACCCGACACGTTTCTCATATACATAGATTGTAACAATTTATATGGCTACAGTATGTGTCAGCCATTACCAATGTCAAATTTTCGCTTTCTAGATCGCACTGAAATAGCTCAATTAGACATTATGTCTGTGTTGAACGACGCAGAATTTGGATTTATACTTGAGGTGGATTTACTATACCCTACATATTTGCATAGTACTCATAATGATTATCCCTTTTGCGCGCAGAAGTTTGTTCCTCCAGGGGGAAAAACTAGCAAATTAATCCCTAATTTGTTTGATAAATACGAATACGTTATTCATTATGTACATTTAAAAACGTGCTTGCAGAATGGATTGATTCTCGATAAAATTCATCGTGTTCTAACGTTTCGCCAGAGTTCCTTTTTAAAGGGATACATCGATTTAAATACTGAATTAAGGAAAAATGCAAATACCACATTCCAACAGGACCTTTTTAAATTAATGAACAACTCCGTGTTTGGTAAAACTCTTGAGGATAGTGAACGGCGCGTAGATGTTAAATTAGTTAATCAATGGTATGATGAAAGAAACAAAACTAAAAAGTTTACTTGTGCGAGTACATTAATAGCTCGACCAAATTTTCACAGTGCTACAGTACTAACAGATAATTTAGTCGCGGTGCAAATGAAACCAGAGAGAGTCATTTTGGATAAACCGATATACGTAGGGTTCGCGGTACTAGAACTGTCTAAAAGCCATATGTATCAATTTCACTACTCCGTAATAAAGCCTCATTATGGTGATCGTGTTAGTCTTTGCTACACTGATACCGATAGTTTTATTTATGAAATAAAAACCAAAGATTTTTATCTTGATTTAAAAAATCATTTTTTAGATTTTTTTGATACTAGTAATTATAATTCTTCGAATGAGTTACAGATTCCTTCTCGAAATAAAAAAATTCCTGGTTTATTTAAAGACGAGCTAGCAGGAGAACTGATAACAGAGTTTGTAGGATTACGTTCCAAATTATATTGCATTAAAAGTGAAAAACACATTATAAAAAAAGCAAAAGGAATAAAAAAGCCTTGCATTCAAGAACTCACATTAAATAATTATAAAGATGTACTGTTAAATGATACAATCATAAGAAAAAAAAATATCTTGTTTAAATCTATTAAGCATGAGATCTTCACGCAGACGGTTAACAAAGTTGCTTTATCTAACAAAGACGATAAACGACTCACTTTATCAGATAAAGTTTCAACTACGGCATGGGGTAACAGTTCTTTTTTGTAAAAGTTTCAAGATACTTAGATAACTGATTTATCTAAAGCTAAAAGAAAAAAGTTTAATCCATGTAATACCTAACATTATTATTTATTAATATGTTACTCTTAATTTATATTTGTACAATGAAATAGATATATTTAGTATAACAATTTTATGTGCTATAAATGTGTGTTTTATTTACTTTAATAAACTTGTAAAATGCCTACTGTATGTTGTTTTTTATTTTCTACTCTCCCTATACCTCATTTATATAGGAGCCTGAAAGCCTGATTGACATAATTCAATTTTCTTTTAAGGAAATTCAAACTTATATATCATACTAACTAACTAACGGTTGCGCATATGCTCCGTGAATGTTCAGATACAATAAACTTTAACTAAGAAATATAAGTTTTAATATCCTTAGTTAGATAAGGGTTACTTTTGCACAGTCGGTTAAAATATGAGTGAGTCTCACGGTAGTTTCATGATTAAGATTGGTATCAATTATAACATGTTCTTACGTGTTCTAAGTAGCGAGGCGGTATGTAGCGCGTGTTCAGGATATTTGCTGACACATGAATATGCAACGTATTCACATTTATTGCATTTGATACCAATTATAACATGTTCTTACCTGTCGTTGAAATTTGACGACATTAAACAGCGCGTGTTAGGGTAATTTGCTGACGCACTGAATTACTACCAGTATAAATAGCAGCTGTTATAGTAAGTTACCATTCTGCATCTGCACGTCCATTCATAACTGAATAAGTACATTCGTTCTAGTTTTGAAAATTACCACGAGGTGATACCGATTTGGTAAGTAAAATTGTAATTATATTGAATGCAGTACCTACCTTTATTTTTTCTTAGACCGAAATATCATTTCTGTTATTTTTTGTTGTTATTAATGTTTTATATAAATGTATTTCCAGATGAAAAACAGTGCAAGCATTGCTTTAATTTTATTTCTTTAGTTTCAGAATATGGAAGGAACGCAAGACACTCAAATAATATTTTCTCAATATGCACAGGATCCATTAGGATTCCGAGAAGATGAAGAAGAAGAAGAAGTTAGTGAACTATTTAAAAAGGTGACAAGTGCTAAAACCAAAGCAAAACCTAATAAACCAAAACCAAGGCTTAACAAAATAGTAAAGAGAAGTGCACGAGGGCACCCGCCGTCGTTTGTTATAAATAATGAAGCAGCTAAGGGAAATAGACTTGTCAAAATCCAAATAATTAACATAAGTGACTCCGTGCCAGATCAAAACGACGAAACTGGAGAAAACGTCCTGCTTAGTGCGCAGTATGTGGCAAGTGACGGATACGATGAGATTATAGACAGTACAGAAAGTGTTATAAATAAGATATCAAAAAAGTTGTGCGGATATAGTGTTAGTTATTAATTTTTAATTGTTTTATGTATAACTTTGTTAAGTAATAAATATGTTCAGCTATTTTGTTGTTTTATTCCTTTAATTTAGCGATATAGCCGACTAGAAAGATTTTTCTTGTATGTCTATGTAACAAATAATTCTAACGAATAAATAATATTATGATTAAATTTATAAGAGAAATCTTTTCAGTGGGTATCGCTTAGTTAGATTAACTCTTATTATTAACCGCAGGTATGAATTGTTATCATTTATTTTATGTTTAAATAAAAAAATAATTTGAAAATCGATTAATATAAAAACTTGTTTATTAAAATAAATGGTAACCAATTTTGAGTGGGTAAAAAATAAAAATAAAAAAAATAATAAAAAAAATAATAATAATAATCAAACAATTAAATATTTATTTTTTAAAGTAGTTTATTACAATTTTAAATAAGTATGCAAAATATCGAAATAACATTTTTTAAGACATATAACGTTTTTCAACGCACAATTTTTTTTATGATGTAGACAATTATAAGAGCGGTCGTTGATACAATACTCTTTATACATTAATTGAAAATTAGGACAACCTTTCTCTCCCAAGTCTATTACAGTACAATCAGCACATAAGTCATTAATCCATCTAATTTTTTCAAAACCTTTTACAAATATTTTTTTGCCTTCCAAGTAACTACGAATCATTCTCTTAAATTCTCTATGGTCGATATACCCCTCACGCCACATAATGCCAAGGTTTTTCTCTATCCATTTCACTTGTCTTTTTTCGTTTTCCGTTAAATTAGAAAATGAGTATGGGGGTTTTATTAAAAACGTTTGCGTGTATTCATTGGTACTGTATGCAAATTCTTTAATAATAAATTCATTTTTATATGATTTGAACCCCTGAACATCTACGAATAGATGGTCTAGTTTCATGATATTTTCTTTGTTATATTGGTCAACGGCTTATATTCTATAATACTATCATTTAAAATAAGACAGTAAGCCGCGGTGTGGTCAGGTATATCGGTGTCACACTCTAATTCAATCCGAACATCGACTGAACCCGTTTTTAAAGTTTCATTTTGACGAGAACAGTCGATAACAAACAGAGGTGCTTTATTTACAAAGTCTTGCGGATTCAACAACGGTGCTTGGCTGCGGTTGTAATAAGACTGTTGGAACTTAGCGTACTGTTCATATAATATAGCAAATTTTTTAGTCGAGAAACTGACATTCAAATTTTCGTAAGGAAAATAATTTGAATTTAAAAAAACTTTAACGTCACGCAAATTACAATGATCAAAATGCGATATATCTTTATCAGAAACATTTTTCCTGTTTGTTTTTAATCCAATTATAACATATCGAGGTTTCTCAATTTGAGACGAAGTTTTGACGGCCCAAGAATGTTTTGATGTTTTAGGTAAAAGCGGGTATTCGTACAAATCCCAGTTCCTAAATGCTACTTGAATAGCTCGATCTCTTTCCAAATATTTAAGCAAATTTAATCTTTCTCGATCAGAAACCTTAATGTGGGGCATACGCCATACTATTTTAGATATAGTTATATTATCTATATACTCATTTGTGTTCAGTATTACGCTATTTAAATTAGTATTGGATCGTAAAAGAATAAGTTCATGCTTACAGTTTATAATAATTTTGTTATAATCCTCTGCGAAGCCAAGAATCTTATTTAAAGGAATAGATACAGAAAATGATCCATGCGAATTTTTTGTGCCATCAACGTCCCAACCCCATAACTTTGACATCGATGATTCAAATTCATTCATCGACACAAGAGATTTCATTGTTGTTGTGATCCCAGCGTTTTTAATTTTATCTATTTCAATCCCATTCAGCTCATATCGAATATCTTGAAATAAATGAAGTATAGGATTATTTGTGAAAAGAACACTGGACACCTTCGCTTTTGATTCTCTGTTGAATACTTCTATAGTACCCTCTATGTATATAGTACTCGCCGATGGTAATAAGTATAGATCTTGCTGGTTAATAGGTATACGGATTTCATCATTTAAATTGAAACTTGTCACGTACGGTTTATACGAATGATATTCAAAACTTTCAATCGTATTATCAAAATAAGTGTCTGATAAGTTTAGTATACTCATTTTATTAATCCAATATTTTTTAAAAATTGTTTGTTTTCCTTTGTAAGTTGACCTTTAGGTCTTCTTTTCTTGATAGCACAATGGGCACTAACCATTTTGCTGTTTGAGACCGTACTTTTATTAAAGTCTATCATTTTTTTCTGAGATGTAAATATATCTGAATCTCTTCACCGCGCAAATTCACTAAATTGTCGTTTATATCCAGTATTCTTATTTTAAGAGAGTTTAAGCTGTTTTGAGTAACAGGAAAATATATAACATTTTTAGGAGTTTCTATAATCCTGTAACCAGGCGGCACATTAGGCACAAATTCGTGAATTATATGACTAGGTTTTCCGTTTATGAATGACCCGCTCACAATATCACATTCAACCCGCACTATAGTTGTAGACAGAATGGACACAGGAAAAGGGGACTCAGTTAATATATTCGCCTGAACTGTTTCTTCCCCAAAACCAAGTAACTGACCAATCGAATTCGGTTTTTTAAAATATACTGGTTTGGAACATAAAATAGATGTCTTTAGCGTATTATTATTGCACTTCAGTGTAAAAGTGCATCCTTGGAGGTGCTTTTTTAGATAATCATCAAGATCTTGAAGTTCATATGACCCTTCAGGAATTTCTACTATTTCGTTATCACCATAATAAAACTTATTATTTCTGTAGTCTATATTGGGTATCGAGTTAAATGTTGACATGTATAGCAACCCGCATTCATATTCACCATCTAGTTGAAGAGCTGGTGAGTGATTCGTAATCAGGGTTGAGGAAGACCCCGTTATGGACAAAGTGAAAGACATCGTGAGAATGAGAAGCTATTTATTGATCACAGATATTTAAACGATTATTCCAATATTTTTTTAAATATTTTAAACATAAATGACCACAATTAACAGTATTAAATTTTTGATAAATATTATAATTGTACGAAATATTATGATTTTTCAAATACTTTATTAATTCTAGCGGCGGTGGAAGATCACCATAACTATTGAAATATTCGCAATAATTATTATCTTTGACATAGGCTACCCAGTGAGTCCCTTGGTTTTTAGAGCTATCTAAATTTACGATTGCACATTCTACTCTTTTCGGACGCTTCGGTAATTTGTCTCTCATGTAAACACCACGAAAATGAGGAATATCTGTTGAATGTTTTAAAATATCAACATTTGTAAGAGCACGTCTGGGTAGCCTTTTGTTTAGTTTTTTAAGCGTTTTAAACACAAACCCTTCCCATTTCTATACTGTTTAATGTATAACCCTTTACCCAGTGCAATAGATTCCATCATTTTATTATGACGTTCTGATTCGGATAAGCTTTTTCTTGCAGCTTTGTAATCACCAACAGCTTTAGCAATCCCAGCTGCTCCTCCTGCTAATGATCCTAACGCAGAAAGGCCGGCGAAAATAGGTATTAGTGGCAATATACCTCCAGTTTTAGGGATCGGTATTAATCGAGGAACCCGCATTTTACTCGTATTGTTATTAAGAAATACTTTACTTGCTGCAGCAAAAGCTCGGCTGATTGCGGTACCATCTTTTTTATTAGATTTGTTTTTTTTCAATTCAGTGCGTATCTTCGAAACAAAATGTTTAAATGATTTTATACCTGCACCAGCTTTCATTTTAGATTTCATCACTTTGCTAACTATCCACGACGCAAGTTTTTCTCCTTTTCCAACACCTTTTGACTTCAATCTTTGTTTAGCCATTTTATAGAGTTCTAAATCTGCCCGATGTCGATCTGTTAGGTTAGAATATTTATCGTATGCTATATCGTGTTGCATACACGCGTTGTCTAATTCATTAACTCCTTTATCACCTCTTTGCAACCGCTTATGTAATTTTGTTCCTGGCCCGCAATAATTGTAGCCAGGTAAGTGCAGTTCAAACGGTAAGTGATTAATTATACTGTTTAGGAGTCCTCTTCCTTTCATATCCATTAAGTGAATGACTTTGTGCGAGAAAGTTTTGAAATATATTTATACAATAGCATCTTTATCAATCCAACTATTTTCGCTATCGTTAAGTCCTAGCCATTTAACATACAATTTTTTCCCTCTTTTTTTGATGACTTTTTCTATGAGGTAAACGTCTGGATACTTAGTTTTCTGCAGTTCTTGTTCATAAAATGTACCAAGTATAGTGTTTTTTCGTTGGTCTTCAATATGGTAAGTAACAGGACGAGTGTCATTCACCGTTTTAATAGTAAAAAGCTCAGTTGACCAATTAGGTGTATAACCTTTATGAAAGAGGCTTTTGTACTTGCTTATACGCACACGATCTCCTACATTAAATTTATTTAATTTAAAACGTCGATTGCATTGTTTTTTATCAATATTTATCTTTACTTCAGCTTCATTGTTACGATTAACCTCAATTGGTCTAAATTTTGTTGTGCTGTGCATAGTTTGATTATACGATCGGACTATGTCATCTAAAGGTTTTCCAAGCCATTTGTAATTTCCAATGAAACTGAAATATTTGTAAAGTTTGTTTTTTAGCGTTTTTATTACTCTTTCAACAATAGATGCTTTTTTAATTGAATACGAGGAATAATGATTTATTTTTAAGGATTTCACATAGCGATCGAATTGATCGTTGTAAAATTCTTTCCCAAAGTCTGTCTGTAAATTTTTAGGTACTCGTTTTGCTGATTTGACAATTAGTGCAAAAGCATTCTTTACTTCTGTTTGAGTTTTTGATTTTGTTGGAATACACCACGTGTACTTTGAAAAAGTGTCAATAACAACTAAAATGTATTTGTATCCCTTATTAACCGTTTGTAACTTCTGTAAGTCAATCAAATCTGCTTGCCACAAATCGTCAATTCCTTTTAATATAACTGCACGACGCTTGAAATTTTTCCTGGCTGATCTATGGATTTCATTCACGACTTGTTCTTTTGCCATCTTTGGAATTACTTAAAAAATTGTTTATCTCCCACTTTGTATAAAAGTTTATTTTCAACTGATTTGCAAGCTGTTGGATTTGAGAATTTATAATTTCGATTTGAGAATTTATATTTTCAAACATAGAATCAAGTTTCTTCTTTTCGAAAGTGTTCTGAACGAGCTGATCAACGTAATGCTTATTAACTGCATCATTAGGTAACGAAGGATCCGCTACCCCCTTTAATCGCGATGATTGTAAATCGAAATCACCATTATCTGAACGCAGCAAAGTTTTATTTTCAAGTTCAAAAAATTCACATACACGTAAACGTTTATGAACATGGTGACCGAATTTGTCTATGTTCATTTTTACTTTTTATCTTTATGTATTTGTCATCAGAAGTCCGGCTTCAACTGATGGTAAAATTATAATAACAGTTTTATATATCATTAATTAACTAAGCCCGCTTCACGCAGTTCTTCAACAATTGATATTATTTCATTATCTAATCCAGTATTACCAGCATCACGGGAAGCAATTAGTAATTTCAATCTTTCAACTAATTCATTAGGGTCGTCCCAATATACATACGAAACATCTCTTTTTACTTTTTTCATTGTTGGTAACCCCTGACCATGAGTACTTCCATCGCTTATTAAACGTTCTTTAGATAATTTGAAAAGCGGTTTTATAATGTACAAATATTTCTTGCCTTTGTTACTTTTTATTGGTTTATTGGGGTTAAAATCTCGTCTGTGGGCATTCGTTTCTAGTAGCAACATTTTATAATAACGTTTATCATCTTCAGTTATGATACCTAAATCTGGCAATTTCTTAAACAACAAATCATATAAACCGGGTGTTAAATTGTAACTATTCCCATTTACTTTTAGTTTTTCGCCGCTAACAGAAACTGAATAAGATCCTAGCATTAGCTTGTCACGCTCTGTTCGTACGCCGAAAGGAATATTTAAGTTGTTATTATATTGTTTTTTCCAAGCAGGGTTTTCACGAGGAGATGCAAACGAATCAGTCGTCTTAAATGATGTATCGGTTACGGATTCCAAGCCATCTCTGTTATCACTTTCGCATGACATGCTGTCATCATCTTCACTGTAATCGCTACCATTTGATATGTCATCATCATTGTTCGAACCAGATTCAGAAGATTTATGTACAACTGTATGATTATTTATACTACTTCTCTTTTCATCATCAGGGCTAAACTTTAGTGTTTTTGCTGTCTTTTTCCATTTAAACGCATCCTCATCAAAATCTGTTTCGTTAGTATTAAAAGAATTATTATTATTACTGTTGCCGTTACTTTTCACTATTTCATTAAGCGGCTCTGTAATTGGTTTCAACACTGATTCCAATATAATATTATCGTTAGTTTTCATGTCACGAAGCAGTTTAACTTTCTTTTTGACTGCCTCAGCCGACTGAATTACCTTTTCTTTCAAAATTTTCTCTTCATTTATTTTAGGAGCCATGTGTCCGATCTTGATGGTGTCATATGAAGCAATAAATGTATCTTGAAATTAGAACTCATTAAGTATCGTAGTTAATCCAAAACGATGAACGTATCAAATCCCATTCTATAACAACCTGAGTTTCTGGCACAATCTTTGTTTATTACTAAATAGTTAAAAGGTATGCTCCATATTTTTGCACACATTTCCTGAAACTGCGACCAGGACATATCTGACCCAACGTGCTCGTCATAAACATGACGTAAATTAACACCATCTTGTTTAAAAAGGATTACTAAATTAGCGTTATCCCTTATTAATTGTTTAGGTATTTTACTGTAAGTTTGATTCAAATAAAAGCTATCAATATTCTTATGTCTTCCCATTGCAAAATAATCCCTTATGTTGTTTTGATTTTCACATGCAACATCATCAAAAATAAAAATTGAATTATTCTCAGCTTCATGTGGACTTAGTATTTCATCATTTTCGCGATATTTTTGAAATTTTACTGACGGAACTAACATCAATACTTTTTCTAACAACTGGTACATAGGTTGAAAAAGGGTTTTTGAATATACATATACATTTTGGAAACGTAGTCCTCGTTCATGCAGTAAAAGCCCTACAGTTAAATTAGTTTTTCCGCAATTAGATGGACCGCAAATAATACAGCGAATTGTATCAGGTAAAAGCTCACCATGACGAAAACTACGATTGATGCGATCGGAACAAAGGACATCCAACTGCAAGCTCTGAGCTTGTTTTACGAACTTCATACTTCTTCAAGATCAATTCGCGTGTTGCAAGCATGAAAGGTTTATTTAAAATGACCACAGGAGCAAATATGATTCGTGATATAAGCTTGACGAAATACGTTTATCATCAATCCGAACGCAAAACGCTTTTATCAAGTCATTATCGTTGCAGCAGGGTTTGTCATTCATTATAATATTGGGCATCTGGCTCACCGCAAATGAGAGAGGGCGAAATTTCGCCCGATCGAATGATAGGTGGGCTAGAATGCCCAATATTATACTACTCACGTGGAAACAACTTGCGCATTAAAAAATGTCAGACACGAGAGCAATATAGAATTTTGTGATCACTGTCCACTGTTAAAGTTAATCGCCGCACAAAACACTATCAAAATTATACTTCAACTAGCCAAAGAAACAGAAATAGCAAAATTAGATATTGTCTACATCCGTCATTTCACTGTTCACTGTTAAGGTTAATCGCCGCATAAAACACTATCAAAATTATACTTCAACTAGCCAAAGAAACAGAAATAGCAAAATTATATATTTTCTACATCCGCCATGTTCGAATGCCACAAATCGAATCAGCGTAAATCTAACATTATTTTTTGTTCCAAGATGGCGGATGACATTTCAAGATCGGAAATCGTCATGGATGTCGTCTTCGACTAAATTAGCAGCGCTAAATGCGAATCTGTCATTATTTTTGGGATCCAAGATGGCGGATGACATTTCATGCCAGAAAAACGTTATGGATGCCGTTTTTGACTAATTTAGCAGCGTTCAGCATAAATCTAACATTATTTTTTGTTCCAAGATGGCGGATGACATTTCACGGATGGAAATAGTCATGGATGTCGTTTTCGTCTAATTTGGCAGCGTTAAATGTGAATCTGACATTATTTTTTTGGATTCAAGATGGCGGATGACATTTCGAGTGAGAAAAAGGTCATGGGTATCGTTTTCGACTAATTTAGCAGCGTTCAGAGTAAATATACCTACTTAACATTATTTTTTTGTTCCAAGATGGCGGATGATATTTCAAGACCGGAAATCGTCATGGATGTCGTTTCCGACTAATTTTGCAGCGCTAAATACGAATCCGTCATTATTTTTTGGATCCAAGATGGCGGATAATATTTCATGGCAGAAAAGCGTTATGGATGTCGTTTTACTAAGTTGGCAGCGATAAATGCGTTTAGACATTAATTTTTTAGATCCGAGATAGTGGAATGAACATCTTGGATCCTAAAAATAGTGTTAGATTAGTCGAAAACAACATCCATGACAATTTCCGACCTTGAAATTGAAATGTCATCCGCCATCTTGGAACAAAAAATGATGTTAGATTTACGCTGAACGCTGCTAAATTAGTCAAGAACGGCACCCATATCGTTTTTCTGCCACAAAATGTCATCCGCCATCTTGGATCCAAAAAAATATGACAGATTCGCATTTAGCGCTGACAAATTAGTCAAAAACGACACCCATGACATTTTCTTTCCTCGAAATGTCATCCGCCGTCTTGGATCCAAAAAATAATGACAGATTCACATTTAGCGCTGCCAAATTAGTCCAAAATGACACCTATGGCATTTTATTGGTTCGATATGTCATCGGCCATCCTATATCCAAAATATATTGTCAAATTCCCATTTAAGGCTGCCAAATTAGTCTAAAATCACATTCATGTCGATTCCCGGCCTTGAAATGTCATCCGCCATCTTGATTCCAAAAGTAATGACATATTCTTGATAAAGTTTTCGTGAAAAAGTTTTTCGCGATTAAGTACTGACACGATAAAAACAGGACCCTACTACTAAGACTCCATTGTCCTTGACTGTCACTAGGCTGTAGGTATCTCATGAACCGTGATAGCTAGACGGTTGAAATTTTCACACATGACGTATTTCTGTTATCGCTATAACAACAAATATTAAAAACAATAAAATAAATACTTAAGGAGGGCTCCCATACAACAAACGTTTTTTTTTGACGTAATAACGAAAACGGTATTTGACAACTACTGTATTTGTTGTCTTAAATATTGATATGAAAATATGAGCAATGATGAACTAAAATAATTTCTTTGCTCATCCGCGACCTTACGATAGCTAAGTTTATGTAAGATATGCGTGTTCATGCAGTTCCTCCACCTCCACACTGTAAGAACACACATAAATCACACGAAACCATCTATTACCGTCACCACACTACATCAACCCGTTTCGAACTCAACAAGAGCTCATCTTCAGAGCAACACAACCGTACACCATGCTACCAGATGTTAGACAACGTGGATGTTGTGTTGCTGTTGTGTGTGTGTGTTGTGAGTCTAACACACACACACAACATAGCATTATGAGCAATGATGATGAGATATTTAGCTATTTACTAAGTACTGCGTGCCCTCACACAATATACCATCATTATGTGCGCGAAACATTGAAACTAAGTAAATGTTTTGTGCGCACTGAAAAATTAATTTTTATTACTAACTTTTTTTACTGACTGTACATTATTATCCATTGTTAACATCTAGGGCCAAAGTACATTTCGAGACGAATCAAACGAACCCAAAGTCGATGTGGTTATAGGGATTTATTACAGAGTTCCTATGGCCACCTTCCAGCTTTTTCATCAGATCAGAGTCATCATAACAATATTGCATTGGCATCTATTCTGATTTACACACGTATGTAAAATTCTCACTCAATCTAAAAAAATTAAACGCACATTTAGTCAAGTTTAGCTTCCAAAATGTAATCCATAAGTACTTACTAATTAACTAACGTACTAACAGGGCAAGATAAAAAAGAACTTGAAACAAAATACATTATTTTGTTAAAAAATTAAAATATTTATATGACAACAAAACTTTAGTTTACTACGGTGGAAAATGTACAATGATCAAGTTGTGTCGCCAGCGCCACATCGCACGCACACATCAAACCGTGGTAGTGTGCGGGCGAATCACACCGCCCGAGCAGGAGATCGCGCAAGTGACGAGTTGGGACAAAATGTATGCGCGCTCTTAAAACTGTTCAAAACAAAAAAAAACAAAATTATTTATTTGTTAAACATAAGTTATGTCAATAGATGTTACATTAGGTAATTAATTAATAATAATAAATAATATTTTTTTTTTTTTTTAAAAAAAAACCTTTTTTGTCCGACGAATTGTAATTAGTGTATTTAATAGTATGGACAGGATGGCAGACGAGCAAGTGGTAAGAGATCCTGGTCCTGATAGTAAGAGATCACCACCGCCCATAGAACACCTGTAACACCCAGGGGGATTGCAGATGCGTTGCCAACCTAGAGGCCTAAGATGGGATACTTCAAGTGCCAATAATTTCGCCGGCTGTCTTATTCTCCACGCCGAAACACAACAGTGCTAGCACTGCTGCTTAGCGGCAGGATTAGCGAGCAAAACGGTGGTAGCAAATCGGGTGGACCTTTGCATCTGTAAAACTTTAAATTACCTACTTGATAGAGTTCTAGACCACTAGACTTAATTTCTTCCTTTTAGTTTTTGTTTTTAACTATTGTTAAATCTGTTGTCTATTGATATTCACACAAACGTACAACTGAACCTTTTCTATTGTAACAACGAATTATCATAAATATCATAATTATCAATTTATCATTCGATAGCGAAACAATTTGTCGATAAGCTATTTAGCACCGTGATTTGTTACCGCCAGCATTCGCTTGGCTCCATCAATAATAAATAACATTATAATGTGAGTGTTTCAACATTAATTGGTAAAAAATACCTTATTTTCAATAAGTATACTAAACGCTTTCCAGCAACGTGTGAACATGGTAATCCTGTGGTTACGTATAATATCGAATGTTACAATACCGAATATAATAAAATATCGAATGGGTCATAATATCGAAAAGGTATTTCTGTTAAGACTGTATATTTTGTTTTAGATTGTTATAAATCTAACCTAACCTAACCTAAGGGGTTCTATACGATGCCGTTTTAATCAATCCTGAAAAGTTTTCGGTTTCAGAAAATAAACCTTTCGATATTATGACCCATTCGATATTTTATTATATTCGATATTTTAACATTCGGTCAGTGTATAATATCATTGCATTCGATATTCAGATGCGTACCCGATCCTGTAGAATCGCATCTTTATCGATGTAGTTTGTAGTGAAGTGATTTCCTATTTTTTAACCCCCGGCGCAAAAAGCGGACCGTTAAAGTTTGACCGCTATGTGTGTTGTGTGTATGTTTTGTGGCACCGTAGCTCTTAAACGGATGGACCGATTTGGGTGCGGGTTTTTTTATTCGAAAGCAGGTTTCCTAGCGATAGTTCTTCGACATGTATAACACAGTTAAAACAGTTTCTACAGTCTTAAAATCTATTATCAGAAAAAGAGCGTATCTTCTATCTTCACGGCACGTCCTTTTGACGTTTACGTCCTTTTGTTGAGAAGTGCAGATTTTCGGCAAAAACTACTTATTATCCGATCATGTTGAAACCAATTTTCGTTGAAAGTATATTTATTAGGCGTTACCTTTCCATATTTTTTGTATAAATAGAAATGTGTTGTATGAATAGAAATGTGATTCGGAGTCATTAGACAAGAAAGTTACCGGACAACATCAACCGAAACAGCAAAAACATCTTTATGTACTTTATTTTTAAAACTCTTAAACTACTGCAGCCTTCCTCTGAAGGGATATTGTTCAGGATTCTCGGTAATACCCGAGTCTGTTTACCATAAACTGGTATTGCGACCAATTCTCAGGATTTTTTGACGCAAATCAGGCTTTTTCTCTGGACTTTTGAATTTTTCGTCTGTACCCTTAGTGTAAGTTTTCGGTTACAAAATACGTCTCGATCGCGTTCGCGTTAAAATCTCAATTTGTATGGAAACACGAATAGCGCCTCTAGCGGAACATTTGCGATGTTCGTGTTTCCATAAAAATTGAGATTCGAACGCGAACGCGATCGGACGTATTTTGTAACCGAAAACTTACACTAAGGGTAGGTACTGATAACCATGCGCATGGGGCAAAAGGTGGGAAATCCTTGGTAACCTAGCTTCCCTTGTTGAAGACAAAAATGCGGCTGCTACCGTGTATGCGCGCGCAGGACGAGGACGAAGATCACTCCAAGCACATCGACCGCGAGATCAAACAGTGGATCAAGAACTATAATGACGTGAGTGATCTCATCATCGGGGGCGCCAAAGCTCGCATACTCTTCGCTAGTCATACCGTAATTTTGGTCCGAATCATCGTTTGTCCGATTTTTTTTCCCACTGAAACCTTATATTTTTCTAAAAAATTTAAATGGTCATCATATAGAAAACTATGGGTTAGATTAGGTTTATTTTATAAGAATTCTAAACAATCATTGGATTCAGAGAAAAAAGAGTTATGACAAACGATCGTTCTGACAAAAATTACATTCGGACTTTCGATAAGTATGCGAGCCAATATGGACCCCTCATCATCATCATCAAAGCGCTTCGCTTAATCTTATTTGATAGGGTGAGGAATTAGTTAGATCATCTGATGGTAAGTGGCACCTCCGTGTCCTCCATCCATGGTCACCCGCAACATTAAGAATATATTGTGCATGGTTGTCGCGAAATTAAGAAATTAGACAAAGATACAGAATCCATACTAATATTATAAATGCGAAAGTGTGTGTGCTTGTTGTATGTTTGCCCGTCTTTTGCCTCCTCTACATATCGACGGATGCGTCGGCAGATTGTATCTGCGGATGCATCCGCTGAGGTGTAGAGGGTGGTTTTTGCTTGTCTGTGGTAGGTATTTAACGTCTGCCGATGCATCTGCCACTCATCCGTTTGGTGTCGGTTTTTCGACACGGATCAAAGGGTGACAGCGCGAACGCAACGCGCCTGTCCACACGTCTGCCGATGTGTGGACGGATCGCAATTTATCCGAAGATATGGTTGCGGATCCATCTGCCGACGCATCCGTCGATATGTAGAGGAGGCATTTGACATAGAGATTGTTTATGGGCCAGAGAGTGATATACTTAGGCTACTTTTTATATCGGAAAAATGCACAGTTCCCGAGGGAACAGCGCGCGATAACCTATTTGGTTCCACGCGACGATAATCCACGCGGATAAAGCCGCGGGAAAAAGCTAGTGAAGTCTATAAATGCACCTCCTTATATGGTTTTTTTAAAGGCCATATGGTAGTATCCCACGGCAGGCAGACAGGCCAGAGGTTCTCCCTTGAATTTCTGACTTGGTTAGTTTATGTTAACAAAAAGTTATGACGACTGGATGCCCAAGTGGTTAGAGAAACTATCTACAATAGCTTGAGGAACTAAAATGATTTCTTTGCTCACCCGCGACCTTAAGATAGCTAAGTCTATGCAAATTATGCGTGTTCATGCAGTTCCTCCACCTCCACACTGTAAGAACACACACAAACTACACAAACCCATCTATCACCACCACCACAACACACTGATAGTAGTAGTGTAGTTTGTGTGTGTTCTTACAGTGTGGAGGTGGAGGAACTGCATGAACACGCATAATTTGCATAGACTTAGCTATCTTAAGGTCGCGGGTGAGCAAAGAAATCATTTTAGTTCATTGATATGGACCTCCGCAAAGTAACGCCTGATTCAATAAATTATTTAATAGCTTGAGGTTCGATTCCCGGCCGGGGCAGATATTTGTATGAATAATACGAATGTTTTTTCTCGGGACTTGGATGTTCAATAATATCGTCACTACTTTGAAAAAATCTCATATCTCAAATTAATACGACAACAAAATTGACTCTTAAAATAATGTTCATGATGATTTTAAGATACGGGCTGTTTTCAAAGTAGTGACGATATGTATTTAAGACCTATGTATTTATCTATAGAAAGTATGTTTATCCATAGTACCAGCTTTGCTTAGTTAGAGACTAGGTCAATTGGTGTAAAGTGTCCCATGATATTTATATTTATTTATTATTTATACTTTCAGGCGATCAAACTGTTGTTGCTGGGCACGGGCGAGAGCGGGAAGACTACCATAATAAAGCAAATGAAGATCTTGCACATACAAGGATTCAATCAAAGGTATTTCAATTTACTCATCATCAATATCATCATAAAATAAATATTAATAAATCGCTGATAGGAGACCTGTGCCCAGCATTGGAACGTAAACACGGGCTAAAATGAGGGACCGCTCAGGACCAAAACTCCTTAATTAGTCTCTAGGGACTAAAGTATTTACTTTGGAAACCCCTAACTAAACAATGAATCACGTTGTTTGCGAATGGAGGATTATTACCATTTTCAGTGATAATCTCAAAGTGACAGTTTCAATAATATCTTAAAAAAATAATAATTTCGTGAATCTATTTAACTATAGTTAATAATTACTTAATTCATTTTATTATACATAGTCCAATTAGTAATAGTTTTCAAGTTTGAATCTGTTGGTCCAAATTTACAAAAAAAAACTAAATGCGCCAAATGTTTTTGCTATTTGAATTTTTAACAGATGTCCATTATTCGTATTGAGCGTAACGTAACAAACAAAGTACTTACTTACTATCTCAGACTAATTTTGTACAGAACGTCGCCTTTTTCCTCGCATTCATAATGAAAAGCGAGTGTTTAACGCATGTTTAACGCGAGACTAAAGAACCATAATGACACTCGAACTTTATCCACCCTCGCTCGCTCGGGCAGCTAAACATCTCGTGTCACATGTCTCGTTTTACTCCCTTGTTGAACAATCTACTATTTTTACAACAGTGAACGGATAGAGAAAATAAAGTACATCCGCCACAACGTGCACGAGTCGATTCACGACATCGTCCGCAACATGGCGCGGCTGTCCATCGCGCTGGCGAGTCCGAAGAATGTGCAGGCGCAGGCTTTCGTGCTGCGCTGCGGGCCGGAGGGGCCGCCTCACTACAACGAGGTAAGGTAACTCTTTTATACAGGGTGGCCCATTTATATCGGTCAGTATGGGAAAGTCTGAAACTATACAGGTATACTTTTACAGGTGGTAGAACCTTGTGCAAGGTCCGCCCGGATTGCTACCACCATCTTGCTCGCTAATCCTGTTTAAGATCAGGGAGAGAGTTTATTTAGCTCCGCTCTTTATTCGTTTCCTCGTTCAATCATCTATCGCTCACTCGCTCCCGCTCCCAACGCTCGCTCCCATACCGTTTTAGCTCCGACTCCGACCGATCGAAGCTAAGGAGCGCGGACCGGGAGCGGGAATCGTTTACGAGGAACTAGTTCTTTTCGGTCCACAATGGGAATTCATTCTTTTTATTAGTTCTTAGTTCAGGACCGCTTCAAGCCTAGTGAAGAGTATGGATGGGGTATTTCAATGGTATATTATAGACGTCATCTATAAAACCTTTTACTAATTACTCCTTTACTTGTTCCGCATTTCTCCGCGATAAAAGAAAAAATAGCAGTAGGTACAAACATAATTCAAAGTCAAAGTCAAATCATTTATTCAGCAAATAGGCCGCAATGGGCACTTTTACACGTCATTTTTTTAATCTACCACCGGTTCGGAAAAAAACCTCTGTTGAGAAGAATCCGGCAAGAAACTCAACGAGGTATTTTTTTTTTTTTTTAAAAACAGATTCACAATATTTATAAATGACATCTATGTACTATACATTACAAGTATTTAACACAATTTTATTTTTAACACAGTAGGTTCACTATTTGAAGGGATCGCTAGTGCGGATCGGAATTATTTCCAAATATCCCTGTCCATGATATAATCGTTAACTTTATAATAAGCCTTAGATATTAATGTCTTTTTGACAGTAGATTTAAATTTTGTATCAGTTTCTTCAGTAATATTTTTTGGAATTTTATTATAAAAACGTATGCAACTTCCCAAAAACGACTTTTTGGTTTTAGCCAGTCTGTAAGATGGTACTTTAAGCTTCCCTGTGTTTCTAGTAGCCTTTGGCTTATCGACGTTAGTGGGAAAATCACATATGTTCTTCCTAACGTACATGATTATTTCAAAAACATAAAGCGACGGCAGGGTTAGGATACCAGTTTCCTTAAAAAATGATCTTAAAGATTCACGCGTCTTCAAATTATAAATTGCTCTAACTGCTCTCTTTTGCAAGATAAAAATTGATTCGATGTCTGCAGCAGATCCCCATAAAATAAGCCCGTACGACATAATGCTATTAAAGTACGCAAAATACACCAACCGTGCCGTCGCCACATCGGTTAGCTGCCGTATTTTCCAAACTGCAAAAGCAGCAGAGCTCAATCTACCCGCGATTGCAGTGACATGAGGTCCCCACTGCAGTTTAGAATCGAGTGTTATTCCTAAAAATACTGTTGATTTTACAAATTCAATAGTTTGCCCATTTAACTTTATATTAGAAATTGAATTCGAGTTAGATGAATTTATCAATGAGAATTTAATACATTTGGTTTTCTTAGGATTTAGTAACAAATTATTGGCAGCGAACCATGCGGATATCACGGACAGGGTTTCATTGGGTTCAGTGAAGTCGGTATCTTTTCTACTAACCTTGAACAGTAAAGACGTGTCGTCAGCAAACATAACGATACCCGACTTTTGGCTTACCATATAAGTTAGGTCATTTACATAAATAAGATACAGGAATGGGGCAAGAATGGATCCTTGAGGCACTCCCATTTCGACCACAGATTCCTCCGATACCGCTCCGTTAATCGCTACCTTTTGCTTTCTTTGTGTGAGGTAAGATTTAATGAGTTCTAAAGCGAGGCCACGAATGCCATAAAAATTTAACTTACAAATTAAAGTATCATGATCCACACAATCAAAAGCTTTCGAGAGGTCGCAGAATACACCTATAGCGTCATGTGATTCCTCCCAAGCTTGCAAAATGAATTTAACTAAACTATGACCCGCGTCTGTAGTAGACCTGCCTTTTGTGAATCCGAACTGCTGTGGATGCATGATTTTATGAGTATTAAAATGCGAGATCATTTGCGTCAGCATTATTTTTTCGAATATTTTGCTAAACGCTGATAGGATGGACACCGGACGATAATCAGAGGGATTATCTTTATCACCTGATTTAAAAATAGGAACTACTTTACTATATTTCATCAAATCTGGAAATACACCTTCATCTATGCAGCTATTGAAAATAAAAGCTAAAGTTGGAGCAACGACATCTAAAATAGACTGTAGAACCTTAACTGAGACGCCCCACAAGTCTTCCGTTTTTTTTACTTTCAATAATTTAAAAGTCCTAATGATGTCACCGGGAGAGACATGCGTGAATTTAAAGTTACTTATGTTTGGAATAGATACATTTTCTTTTAAGAGCGATTCAGCTAGCTTTGAGGAAGATGCGAGACATTTTGTCGTTTCGATGGGGATTTTAGAGAAGTAGGTATTAAACTCGTTAGCTACTTTAACCGCGTCCGTTTCTAATACGTTGTTAATCTTTAGTGATATAGAGGATTCCGCGTTCTTACGTCGACCGGTTTCAGTATTTATAATTTTCCAAACTGTTTTAATTTTATCATTAGAGGACTTAATTTTATTAGTTACATGGGCTGCTTTTACTTTATTACATATAATTTTGAATAATTTTGAATAATCCCTAACATACTGGTGGAAACGTTCATCAGTAGTACATGATTTCTTATCATAAAGATCATATAAGACGTCCCTACTCCTACGTATTCCAGGCGTAGCCCATTTATTGAATGACAGTTTGTTTCCTATTTTAATACGTTTTTTACTACACGTTTTATCGTATTCTTCGCATACAGTATTTAACAATATTTTGAAATTTTCGTTTGGGTTTTTAGTGCATACTTTTAAATTGTTTACTTTTTGCGCGATGTTTGTTTTGAGACGGTCAAGTCTTTGTTTGATCAACGGCCTAATTTCTATGGTTTGATTAACACCGCCCCTAGCCCGAGGTAACTTCACTGTTTGAGCTTTGTGATCCGACCGTACTCCACTGATTACAGCTTTTTCTAAATACTTACAAGTTAAGCAAATGTTGTCTATACATGTGGTCGAAGTGGTTGTGACTCTGGTGGGTTCATTAAATAAGAAATTTAAATTAAAAGATTTTAAAACAGAAATAAACTGGTCTTTTTCAACGGATTGTGATAAAATATCGATATTAAAGTCCCCGCAAACCACCAGCGCTTTATTACGTTTTACTGATTTCCTTAGAACATCTTCCATAGTATTTATAAACAAAGTAATATTCGAGTTTGGTGGTCTATATATACATAAAATTAAATACTGTTCCGTTTCCGCAGAAGCGATCTCGCATACACGTTCAACAGAAAGGCTGGACAGGTCTTTGCGTTCTTTGAACTTTAAACCATTTTTCACTAATATGATAGACCCGCCACCTGCTGCAGATTCTCTGCAGAAGGCGCTAGCTATTGCATAATTATTTACATTAAATTGCATTGAATCTTTTTTTAGCCAGGTTTCTGTTAAGCAGATAATATCTAAGTTTAACTTTTCACAGAGTAATTCTAAATCTAATATTTTGCCAGTGAAGCGATTTATATTTTGATGTAGGAATGATAGACTACTTTGCTTCTCTATTGTCGGTGTAGGTAGTTTAAAGACACATTCGCGCTTGAATGTGTCGTCCTAACGGGGCTGGGGGAGGGGGAGTGATTTCCGAATACGGAATTAATAAAACATGCTATTTATAATATTTTATAATATAATTAGATCTTATTTATAATATTTTGTTGACATTGTCTACATTTGAGGCTTTCAAACATGTTTTAATTTTAATTGATATTTAAAAAAAAGTGCCGACAGGAAGTAACAGGCTTCCTATCAAGATCTGAAATGCTAGATTGTTACGTAGATAAGTTTCCACAAGTAGTGCTTGTGGCAATGGCAATGCTTGGAAATGTAGTGCCTATTGAAGATAAGACGAAATATTGAAGGAGCCACTTAGGCCCACTTGCAGTAAACACATAAATCTCGAGTTAGCATTAAGCTCAGTTTAGTAGTGTCAAATTGAATGGAACTGTCAAGCTTAAGCCTGGATTAACTACTAAATCTAGATTTATTTTTTCCTGCAAGACGGCCTTAAAGTTGATTCTAGTAATTGAACTTACGATTTTACACCCACTTGCAGGTAAAAATAAATCTAGATTTAGTTATTAAGCCTGGCTTAAGCTTGACATTTCCATACATTTTGACACTACTAAACTAAGCTTAACGCTAACGCGAGATTTATGTGTTTCCTGCAAGTGGCCATTAGTGTTTAATTTATAAGATTAATAAAGCTGTAATAAAGCAATAAAGCTGTAGCTCTTTTGGTCAAATGTGGTTATCATCACTAGTTCCACTTCACCAAATCACAGTATAACAAGTTTCCTGTAGGGAAAACTGTTATATTGTGACAAAATTATGATTTTCAAGAGCAAATGCAAGTGTTACTTTACTACTAAATATATCCAATATACCTACTAAATATATCCAATATATCTGAGTGAAGAGGCATTTGGTCGCCGGGTGAAAAACCTTTTGATGGATAACCCTCTATACTCTGTAAGTGAGTTTTCGGACATAATCTTCTCTTGACATTATTTAAATATTGGTAAATATACTATGCTATTTGAGACATTTATTTATAGTTATATTTTTTTTGTACTTTTCATTAACATAATTTAATATTTAATTTTTTGACAACTTCCCCATGTGGACAAATTTAATTTATTTTGACATTGTATTTTATTGATTATTTTTTATCTTTGTTTATTTTTATAAGTTTTGACGATCTCAGCATAAAATTCTTATATAATTTGACATTAATGTATTTATATGATGTAAATTGTTATGTTGAGTGAATAAATAAACTAAACTAAACTAAACCACGATGCCCCTACAATATTTGAAGAATTCTGAGGTAACAAACATAAAACGCTCAAACGGTTCAGCTGAAAACCAGCGCTGCAGCTCTGGTTACAGGGCTACGGCACATGCTGAGCTGAGTCCTTTTGGCATCACACTACAGCACAACGACTCTAATTGTCCTCTCTTCACTCTTCTCCTATTTATGTTTTTACTGTTTTTGCTGTGATGTAGTGTGTTTTTGCTGTCAATAAATATTGTGAGTTTGAGTTTGAGATTGAAAAAACTCGGCGCCAGCGCCGGCATGCGGTTGTGCGCGCATCTACCCCCTTGGTTTAAAAAAAAAAGTCTGCGCCGTGTCCGCGCTGCCACGCATTCCCGGCCGCTGAAATGTAGGTAGATAAGCTACCTACCCATAAATAGTAGTATGTATTAAAATAGAACAAATTGTAGATCCGCAACATGCTTCGTCATTAGTCTAACCTAACTTAACCTAAACCCGAAAGCAATCCCCAGACCGATGCAATCCAGACCCAAACGTATGTCTGTATTTCAGTATTTCAGTATTTATTTTATTGCAACACCTTTTACAAAGAATATAAAAAATGATGCCCTGTTGGGGCGTAGCAATTTTAAAATTAGTTAAGTACATTAATTAACTTATACATTTACATATTATGCTATTTTATTTGACCACAGCAAGAAGTAGGAAAACTTATATTTAAGTTTAATTAAAATCTCAATGTAAGTTAAGTTTATATATCTTCTTTTTGAGAAATAAATGTTCATAAACCTGAAACCTGAAAAAAATATATATAGGTACAACCGAATAGATAACCTCCTCTTTTTTTGAAGTCGGTTAAAAATACGAATGTTTGATCTCAGGTCTTGGGTGTTTAATATGTATAAATATGTACGTATATACAATACGTATATATAAAAAAAGTAATATTTTCCTATATCTTTTACAAGGTAAGCTGCTATTTAGGTACTCTTAAACTACTAAAACCTCTCAAAAAGCAAACTTAGCCGTAATAATTTTCCTTGTTTATTTGATACTAGCTTTTGCCCGTGGCTCCGCCCGCGTGGTATTCGGTTATCGAGCGCTGTTACCTCGGGAACTGTGCATTTTTCCGGGATAAAAAGTAGCCTATGTCACTGTCGGGCCCATAAACTATCTCTATGTCAAAAATCATGTCCGTCACTCCGTTACGGCGTTAAAGACGGACAAACATACAAACACACTTTCGCATTTATAATATTAGTATGGATATTTAGTCTGATTGTGATTTTTTTCTAAATTTACAAACAAAAAATTACGGAGCCCTGAAAAGGAAATTTGTTGTTGAAAATTTCCGGTAGATGGCGTGGTTATGCAGCAGTAAACTATTGCACTGTCGTTGAAAATTTTCGGTAGATGGCGTTATTTCGCAGCAGGAAACTTACATTGCGCTATCGTTGTGCTTACTGAGTTTATATAGGTTCAATCGGCATAATTGACAATTATGCATATCATGTGTGTAGCATTCAGCCCGTCAACAACATTTGATCGTAATGCATTTGGTATCTTGAGTGACAATGATAACAAGTGTTATACGATAGAATGCTGTTGAACGGCTGAATAACAGAATAAAGGATGAAAGTTTGATCACAAAACACAGATGGAAAGAAAGAAAGAAAGAAAGAAGACATTTATTCACTAACACAGAAGACCCACATATACAACAAAATTTATACACTAATAAATCAAAAAAAAAAAACAACATGAAATACCTACACAATTTTGTGTGTCCCCGCGAAAGTGAAACGGTCGCTGACTCAGCATTGTGCTGAAGCGTTAGACGCCTGCAGCGCTGATTTTCTGCCAGAACCGTCTGTGACTCACGGAACGATACAGATAGTTCAGAATTCAATCTCCATACAAGTGCGCTCGAGCAACGCACACATAGACACTCACGGACACGATATCTCGGCCCGGTTGGGACCAGTGCAAGCGCGAGTGTCATCCGCTAGAGACACTCGTCTGTGAATTTTTTTGTGCAATAATGGAGCAACAAAAAAAAAGTTATTATAACTGTTCAGTGGACGGTTGTTTAAATTAAATAATCGTGAATTTCGCTAAGAACAAAAACGTCGCACGCAAGATTTTTTCTGTGACAATATAATAAAAGAACGACATTAAATTTAAAACATTTTAGTTATTGATTTATATTTCCATTCTTCCCGTTTCAATCCAGTGGCGTAGCGTGCTTTGGCGGGGCCCCGTATAAAAATTTGTTTGGGGGCCCTTATGAAGGGTAAAAAATTCTCACAAATAAAAAAACTTCTGAACTAAAAAAAATTGGGAAGTTTTTATTAATTGTTACGCACGCTGGGGGCCCCCTTGGCCCGGGGGCCCCGTATAATTGATACGGCAGATACGGCGGTAGCTACGCCCCTGTTTCAATCTTAACAATAAATCAAACAACTAGATACGAGTATCACTACCACGATATAGTTTTTTGGTGCATAAGCCATAAATAAGTAGTTGACAATCTTAGAGCGACTGCCGAGCGTAGGTATGAAAAGTGAAGTACATACAGGAGATCGACTTCTATACTATCTATGTTTTGTGGCTTGATGAAAGTATGCCCAGCGGTGGCCTTACCAATTACGAGCGTCCATGTCCTTCGTGAAAAGTAAGTGATGCGAAAATACAGTTAAGAAAATCTGTTTTTAGGGTTCCATGACCAAAATTGCATAAACGGAACCCTTATAATTTGGCCATGTCTGTCTGTCTGTCCGTCCGTCCGCGGCTTTGCTCAGGGATTATCAATGCGAGAAGTTATAATTTTGCACGAATATAAATAAACTATGCGGATGCTATGGGCGGTGGTGATCTCTTACTACCAGGAGACCCACTTGTTCGTTTGCCTTCCAGTCGAATAAAAAAAAAACGAAATGTTACAATAAAAAAAAACAAAAACATTTTTTTAGAGTACCTCCCATCCCGTAGACGTAAAGTGGGGGTGATTTTTTTTCTCTCCTAAAACCATCAGGGGGTTACCAAAACGATTTTTCGATTCAGCGAGTAGTTTACAAAATATTTAAAAATTTAAAGTGAAAACTTTCATTATAATCAGGCGTCCTCCCCCCTCTTAAATCTTAGGTATCCTATGTTGATCCTAGGGGTTCAAACGACCTATATAACAAATTTCATCAAAATTGGTTCAGTGGTTTCAACGTGAAAACGTAACAGACAGACAGACAGAATTACTTTCGCATTTATAATATTATTAGTTGGAATCTAACAGTGCGATTGTGCCTTTTGATGACAGCTTTCTAGCACTGATATTCTCAAAGCTAAGCCGCGGACGGACGGAGAGACAGACGACAAACAGACAGCAAAACTATAATAAGGGCTCCGTTTTTGCCATTTTGGTTACGGAACGTTAAATAGGTAATTATTTTATCAAAGTCAAAGTCAAAATCTCTTTATTCAATTTAGGCTATAACAAGCACTCATGAACGTCAAAAAAAATCTACCACCGGTTCGGAAAAACCTTTATAGAGAAGAATCCGGCAAGAAACTCAACGAGGTATTTTTTTTAAGAACAGATTCACAATATTTATAAATGATATCTATATACATTACAAGTATTTAACACAACTTTATTTTTAACACAACAGGTTCGCTATTTGAAGGGATCGCTTAATGTTGAAAATTCCCGGTAGATGGCGCTGTTACTTATACGCTGACTCTTACATCGCGCTATCGTTGTGCTTCCTGAACCCTAAGTTTATGTGGCTATCTTTAGGTGGCTAACTTGTAAGTACATTATGTAAGCATTCAATCAATCAGCAATATTCTTTGCCAGTGTCTTTGAAAACAAAACAAAGAAGATGGCAATAGAATACTGATGATTGTTTGAATGAATTTCAGTGTTAAATTTGATTTCTTGTGTGTGATTCTTGACTTGACACAAGAATTCGTAGTGGTGTAGTTGTCAAAGGACCGTATAGGGGCATTTTAAAAGTGTTCCTTTTTTAATTTTGCGTAATATATGATTTTTAGGGTTCCGGAGCCAAAATGGCAAAAACGGAACCCTTATAGTTTCGCCACGTCTGTCTGTCTGTCTGTCTGTCTGTCCGTCTATCTGTCCGTCCGCGGCTTTGCTCAGGGACTCTCAATGCTAGAAAGCTGTAATTTTGCACGGATATATAGATAAACTATCCCATTTGTTTTGCGAAATATTCAACTTTAAAGTGCAAATTTTCATTAAAATCGAGCATCTCCCCCTCTAAAATCTAAATCGGTGGGTGGAAAAATTTGAAAAAATTCAGGATGGTAGACAATATATCAAACTTCCAAGGAAAACTATAACGGCTAAGCTTGCTTGAAAATTATTAGTAGTTTATGAGTAAATAGCAGCGTAAGGTATAAAATATACCTAAACTTGGAATATTTCGTATAAAATACGAAATTCTTAGAAAAATATTACTTTATTTTTTCGTAATGGCTACGGAACCCTATTTTGGGCGTGTCGGACACGCTCTTGGCCGGTTTTTGTTCCTACTCACATAATTGAGAGCACGATCGATACCGATCGTTTAAAAAAAATCCCCATTTTTAAATACAAAATTTTATAAGGCTGTCTCTGTTTTTAACCCCCGACGTAAAAAGAGAGGTGCGTGCGTGTGTGCGTGCGTACGAGCGTACGTGAGTGCGTGTGTGTGTGTGTCTGTCTGTCTGTCTGTGTATCTATCTATCTGCCTGTGTATCTGTCTGTGACAACGTAGCTCTTAAACAGGTCGACCGATTCGAATGCGGTTTTTAAGGTTCCAGAGCCAAAATGACAAACACGGAACCCTTATAGTTTCGCCATGCCTGTCTGTCTGTCTGTCCGTCCGCGGCTTACTACGCACATTTACAATAAAAATCTACATACGTCTGTTTAACTTTTTGTAGTTGCCAACCCTAACGTTCCGCGCAGTATAAATTTCAAGAATACCGCCGGTTACTTGTATTGTGGTATTACCCTAAATTTAGGGTATTTTACGCGTTTGGACATCTTTGTGTACAGCAGTCCCTTTATTTATTAGTTTCACTTTAAGAAAAGTATCGTCGGCCTAAATCGTTAACCTTCTAAGTCCATTTTGAGTAAGTTTACAGGACATTGAAAAAACTGCATAAAATCTTAAATCGTTGACTAATCAAAGTTTTGAAAATCCCGTTGGTAGCTATGACTAAACTAGAAAGTAGATACATCTTTATTCAATCAAAATCAAAATGGTACAATCAATTAATAAATTACAAATTAAATTAAAACCTAAATGAAAAATTAATAAAGGAAAAAAAAAACAAAATATCAAAAACCAAAAAAAAATTAAAATTAAAAAAAACAAAAGGAATAAATCATAAAATAAGCTAAACTAAAAACTACTCAACACCCGTCCGCATCGTACTTGGCCCAAACGTACCCATTACCCCAGCGGCATTGCCCCGTTGTATGGCCAACGAGACCCGCTGGACCAAGTACGATCCGGAACGGGGGTCACCTCCTCTGTCCCTCATCCTGCGCCCCAACTCCCCAACCAACGACCTGGCGTCCACCCCCCAAGGGCCAGCCGTCTCGACCGCAAATGGCACAAATTCGTACGCCGGTTCCAAGGCTGAGTATTTCAGGCGCTTCGACCGCGCGGCATTTTCAGCCGCGGACCCAGCTGCCCTCAATGTGTGACTCAGGTGTGATGCCGCAAAGGTACTTACGCACGTGGCACGTGGTGACTAAACTTGATATTTTACAATACAAATACAATACAAATACTCTTTATTGTACACCAGAAATAATAAGCGATACAGAAAAAACAGGTACACAGATAAAATTACAAGGTAAGCAATAGGCGGCCTTATCGCTTAAGAGCGATCTCTTCCAGGCAACCTTTTAACAGAAAGAAGGAAGGACTAGTTTATAGCAGGTGGTGCATTAACAGTAGATCAGAAAATGAAAAAGCAACAAAAACACATCTACACATACACATCATTGCACATATATTACACGTCTAAAATAAAAATAAAAATAGGTAATGGGACAAATAATCACATATGAATAAACGAATAAATAAATAAACTAGGATAAGGCTAATTATTACACGATGACAGATAGTGCTCTTTAAGCATAGATTTAAAGAGTGGCAGAGATTTTGCCCGTCGTAGATCAATCGGTAAGGAATTCCACAACCGAATAGCCTGGACAGTATAAGAATAGACATAGAATTTGGAGTTAGAAAGAGGCACGGTAAGGAGAAAGTTCTGAGAGCATCGAATGGAAGTTACGTAGCTAAATCGCTCTTTGAGGTAGCGAGGAGTTGCAGGATTAAAGAGAATGCCGTAAAGTAGGTGAAGAATGTGAGAGTTACGGCGAAGGCGGATTGGGAGCCACTTGAGCTGTGATCGAAAGTTAGAGACATGATCGAACTTACGTAGACCAAATATGAACCTGATGCATAGATTTTGAATTCGCTCAAGTTTATTAAGCTATATATATATATAATTAACAGCATATCTTACACAAATCACAGGAAATTAATAAAAATGAGTATTTAGCAGGTTTTCGTCTCGAAGGTTAAATTGAATGTAGGACTTAGCAGTTATTAGACTTAAATTGAGTATGCTGGAGAAAATATCCATAGTATTTTGTTTATTATTATTTTACAATAAAACCAATTCAGCCAGTAACAAAAATTGTATTTAGTGTTAATCAATCACTCTAATAATTATGAGATGTACTTACACCTAAAATGGACTCTTTTTACTAAACAATCTGCAATAGGTAATTAACGAGCATATAATGATTAAAATATATGTTCTCGATGTTAAATAATACATAGAAATATGAGAAATAA
This sequence comes from Choristoneura rosaceana, assembly GCA_037349165.1. Classification (NCBI taxonomy): domain Eukaryota; kingdom Metazoa; phylum Arthropoda; class Insecta; order Lepidoptera; family Tortricidae; genus Choristoneura; species Choristoneura rosaceana. The sequence goes on along the minus strand of JAZBNJ010000046.1, from coordinate 6,963,539 downwards.
CACAATAAATTTACCCTGTTGATAATTTTCTGTTGTCATACTCAAATAAACCGCATTTTCAGTAAAACATCGCATGACGCAACAGCACGTGGCATCGCAAATAATTGTCAGTGCAAAACTATGGCCCGAAGTGGACTTAGCAGATTTTCTGTGTTCAACTCCACACAGCAGTTTTTCGGGCATAAGATTTGACACTTACTTTATGCTGATATCGCCGTTATTCCTTTACCAAACGGTAGAGAATGGTGTGCACTTTTTGACAAGTATGAAAAGTAATTTTTGCCCAAAAGTGGACTTAGCAGGTTAACGATTTAGGCCGACGGTATGGCTTTTTCTACTCAGTATCAAGAGTACAATCGATTCCGATAGTTTGAAAAAATGTCCCCCTTTTTTAACCCCCGACGCAAAAAGAGGGGTGTTATAAGTTTGACCGCTATGTGTGCCTGTGTGTCTGTCTGTGGCACCGTAATATTATTTATAATATTACTTAGTATGGATTATTTAGTTAGTCTGATTGTGATTTTTTTTTCTAAATTTACAAACAAAAAATTACGGAACTTTGAAAAGGGAATTTGTTGTTGAAATTTTCCGGTAGATGGCGAGGTTACGCAGCAGTAAACTCGTACGTACCATCATGTGCAGCGCCGCCTTTCCCCTTTTTCGACAAAATCCCTTGCAACCAGAAATTTTGCTTGTCCCGCCCCTTATTAAGTAAACCATTCAGCTCTCATAATTAAGAAAGGACCATTTTTTATGGATTTGGGCAAAATTTAAGAGAAAATATACTACATGTTTTAACCTGCAAAAAATATATATTTTGTAGTAGTGTCGAATTTCTATTGGTGCTAGTCGATTCTAAGCGGGGACCGGAGCTTTCTAAGAGCGCAAACAAATTGCGACCTAAGGGTGGAAAGGCGACGCTGCACTCGATAGTACATTGCGCTATCGTTAAAAATTTCCGGTAGATGGCGTTATTACGCAGTAGTAAACTAAGTTGCGAAAGTAAGTTGCGAAATGAAACAGGTTGCCGAACGTTGTTCGCCGAAACATTAAACCAAATTATTTTGTTGTTGAAAATTCCCGGTAGATGGCGCTGTTACTTATGCGCTGACTCTTACATCGCGCTATCGTTGTGCTTCCTGAATCCTAAAAACTTAGAATAGAATATTACTGATTGATTGAATGCAACACACATGATGTATTTATACTCTAGTCTCGTATAGTCTATGTTTATAGACCTATTTGGGTGACTAGTTTATAAATATATTATGGGTTGCATTCATTTCAATCAATCAGCAATATTCCTCGCCATCTTGATTTTAAAACAAAACAAAAAAGATGGCAATAGAATACTGATTATTGTTTGAATGGATTTCAGTGTTAAATTTGTATTCTTGTGTGTGATTCTAGACTTGACACAAGAATTTGTAGTGGTGTAGTTGTCAGAGGACCGCATGCGGGCATTTTAAGTGTTACTTTTTTAATTTTGCGTAAAATATGATTTTTCCTACTCACACAATTGAGAGCACGATCGATGCCGATCGTTTAAAAAAATCCCTATTTTTTCATACAAAATTTTATAAGGTTGTCTCTGTTTTTAACCCCGACGCAAAAAGAGAGGTGCGTGCGTGTGTGTGTGTCTGTCTGTCTGTCTGTGTATCTATCTATCTGCCTGTGTGTCTGCCTGTGGCACCGTAGCTCTTAAACAGGTCGACCGATTCGAATGCGGTTTTTAAGGTTCCATAGCCAAAATGACAAACACGGCACCCTTATAGTTTCGCCATGCCTGTCTGTCTGTCTGTCCGTCCGCGGCTTACTACGCACATTTACAATAAAAATCTACATACGTCTGTTTAACTTTTTGTAGTTGCCAACCCTAACGTTCCGCGCAGTAGGTATAAATTTCAAGAATACCGCCTGTTACTTGTATTGTGGTATTACCCTAAATTTAGGGTATTTTACGCGTTTGGACATTTTTGTGTACAGAAGTCCCTTTATTTATTAGTTTCACTTTAAGAAAAATATGGCTTTTCCTACTCAGTATCAAGAGTACAATCGATTCCAATAGTTTAAAAAAATGTCCCCCTTTTTTAACCCCCGACGCAAAAAGAGGGGTGTTATAAGTTTCACCGCTATGTGTCTCTGTGTGTCTGTCTGTGGCACCGTAGCTCTTAAACGGGTCGACCGATTTGAATGCGGTTTTTTTTATTCGATAGCAAGTTTTCTAGCAATGGTTCTTAGATATGTTTTATCAAAATCGGTTCAGTCATTTTTGAGATATTGAACTTTAAAGTGACAGATTCGGGGGTTTTTTTCTCTATAAAATTTTATGAGTCAGTTTTGTTACAAAACTGATTTATTTTAACTATCTGAATCGATTGTGCTCTTGATTCCGAGTAGGAAAAGCCATATTTTTTTCTAAAAGTGAAAAATTAAATTAAGGGACATCTGTACACGAAATTGCCCGTTTAGGTCATTTTTGGGGTTGAAAATTCTTTAAAGTATTTTTAGGGTAAAAGTTTTCGAATAAAATGTATGATTTTACGAAAAAAATTACTCCAGATGACATAGGTAGAAGCCAAGACTAATTATGGATGCATTCCAAGAACGTTTCGAAACGGTGTAGTAGTTTAGCTAACTATTAGTTAAGTTAACCTATTAATAAATTGCATTTATTTGCTTTGTTTTCATTAAAAACAATTTAGGTTAAAAAATTAAAGTGCCTAATTTAGGGTAATTTTGCGTAGCGTTATTTTTCAAGGCAATTACTCCCATCATATTTTTTTTACAAAATTTTCAAATACGCGGGTCAGATTTTAGAAGGCCCTCATTTAAAAGCTAAACGCGAAGCAATTCAATGATGCGTGTGAAGTTTCCAATCCGCACTGGGCCCACTTGGAAACTACGGACAAGCCCTCTCATTCTGAGATGAGGCCTGTGCACTGCATTGGACGTATATAGGCAAGAATGATGACGATAAACCTTAAAAGGGAACTTGTTGTTAAAAATTCCCGGTACTATTTTGTCAGCAAATTTTTAAAATACATGTGTGTATGAAAAATTATATTTTTATTAAAATTGGACTTACATTTTGGCTATGGCTTGAAAAATTTACATTTTCAATTTTGGCTACGGAAGTCTAAAACTGAATAGGTAACTTATTGTTGAAAATTCCCGGTAGATGGCGCTGTTCCGCAGCCGTAAACTAGTACATCGCGCTGTCGTTGTACTTTCTGAGCTTATAGACCTTCAGTTGGCAAACTTATACGTGTACATCGTGATTTGCGTATCAGTCAACCAATCTTCAATATTCTGTTGTTATTATAACAACAATAACAATAGAATAGTGATGATTGACTTGATTGAACTTAAATGTTAAATTTCTAACCTTCTTTCGGAGTTCCTATAGTGCATCGAATTACTATACGAAATAATTCTTTGTATTTGTGTGTGTGTATGTGTGTGTGTGTGTGTGTGTGTGATTGATGACACTCGAATTTGTAGTAGTGTATTTGACAGTGGGCCAGGCTGTTCCATTCACCGGGTTGATCAAATTTAAAGCCCTGGATTAGTATTCATTAGGCTACTTTTTACCCGACTAGCCAAAAAAGGGGGCAATTTTTTAAGGTAATCTAATATACTATACGTATTTAACAAGTAACATTTTTCTAAGGATTTTGTATAATATATGAATTTTTTACCAGGTGGTATCATGAGTTTACAGTGACCGTAGGTTTTCCTACTTTGGCTACGGTAATAGGTTTTATTGTTGAAAATTCCCGGTAGATGGCACTGTGACCTAGGCGTACTCATTCATCGCGCTATCGTTGCGCTTCTTGAGTTTATAGACACTCAGTCGTCAAAACTATACAGCAACTTCACCGCCAATAATGTGCGATGATATGTTGTGAGGGATATGGCTTATTAACCAACAGGAAGATTCATTTACACGTCCATGTACAGAACATCTCTATAGGAGATAGCTGAGCGGAGTGAGGCGAGGTAAACGAAGATTTCCTACTGGTTAATAAGAAACAAATTCCTCACAACATTTCGTGGCACATCTCTGGTGGAAAGTAGTGTTTCCATGTGTGTAACATTACATCGGTGATTTCAATCAATCAGCAATAATAGTCGTGCTGTTAGAAAATTAACAATATAGCGATAGAAATACTGATGACTGGCTGAATGAATTTCAATCAGAAATTCCTAACCTCCTTTCAGAGTTCTATAGTGCAACTTAGGGCTATTTTAAAATATTGGATTCTTGATATATCTATGTTAAATTATAGTTTTCTAGCACTAATATAGTGTCCGCTAACCCGCGGACAGACGTATAGACTACACAGATGGTTCTCTGCTTTTTCCCTTTCCTCTGAAGCTTATAGTACATTGTTGTAGAGGCAAGAAAGTAGTGTAAGCAATAAGTAGACGAACGAGTTAGTTTGAAGATGGTTTGAAGGCCAACCCTAAGGGGAGGCCTTCGATAGTAATAGTTCATCTATTGCACTTTTGGCCGAGACTGAACATTGTGCTTTTCACGATCACTGCGAGGAAATAAAAATAGTGTCAAAGTTTCTTATTTAGGGTAATTTAGCATAGCGTTATTTTTCAAGGCATTTACTCCCATCATGTCTTTTTTTTTCATAATTTTCAAATACGCAGTTCATCTTTTAAAAACTAAACGTGAAGCAATTAAATGATGCGTGTGAAGTTCCCAATCCACACTGGGCCCGCTTGGGAACTACGGACAAGCCCTCTCATTCTGAGATAAGGCACAGGCCCAGCAGTGGGACGTATATAGGCAAGACTAATGACCATAAACCTTAAAAGGTAACTTGTTGTTAAAAATTCTCGGGACTACTTTGTCAGCAAATGAAAAATTACATATTTTTTTTTATAAAAATAGACTTACGTTTCGGTTATGGCTTGAAAAATTTACATTTATTATTTTGGCTACGGAAGTCTAAAACTAAATAGGTAACTTATTGTTGAAAATTCCCGGTAGATGGCGCTGTTCCGCAGCCGTAAACTAGTACATCGCGCTGTCGTTGTGCTTCCTGAGCTTATAGGCCTTCAGTTGGCAAACTTATACGTGCACATCGTGATTTGTGTATCAGTCAACCAATCTTTAATATTATATTATTATTCAGTATTCAGTATTTATTTTATTGCAACACGTTTTACAAAGAATATAAAAAATGATGCCCTGTTGGGGCGTAGCAATTTTAAAATTAGTTAAGTACATTAATTAACTTATACATTTACATATTATGCTATTTTATTTGACCACAGCAAGAAGTAGGAAAACTTATAAACTTTATGTAAGGTATATCTAGATAAACTATACATTAATAGTAATAACATACATAGACTTAGGACTTATGTGATATCACACAATGAGTAGATAATAGGACAAGTAATGCCTAATGCAATGAGATCATTTTAAATTACAATAATAATAATAATAACAGGTAAATTATTTTTCTTTATTCTTCTAAATATTCATTTATACTGTAGTAACATTTCTGAGTTAAAAAATCTTTTAGTAGTCGTATAAATTTTTTATCTTTTGTTTCTGATTTTATTTGGGTAGGTAATTTATTGTATACTTTTATAGACATGGCGTAAGTACCGTGTGAATGAATTTTGAGATAGGATGGAGGCAATTGTAATTTATTTCTATGGCGCAGTGAGTAGGTGCTTTGTTGGTTATCTCTCTGTATGAAGTAATCAGGGTATTTGTGAACAAACTTGCATATTTCGAGTATGTAAATTGAAGGTACTGTCAGTATTTTATGTGCTTGGAAATGGGGCTTGCAGGTTTCAGTGTTGGAAATATTTACTAAGATCCGGATTAGTTTTTTCTGTGCAGTAAAAAGTGTCTGTGCGTCTGTACTATACCGCACAAGATGATACCGTAGCTAAGCCACGCGTGGGCATAGGCATAATAGGTTACAAGAGCAGCGTGTAAGTTATTGGATTTCTTAATCTCTCGTAGAGCGTACGCAAAGCTAGACATTTTACCTCTTATCTTTTTAATTTGTGACTTCCAATTTAGATGGGTATCAACTACTAGTCCAAGCAGAGGAAACTCGTCAACCACCTCTAATTTAAAATGATTATAGGAATTATTTATGTCTAATGGGGGTTTTTGATGCGGGTAGTAAGTCATTATTTTAGTTTTAACAACATTTTAGTTATTTATTTTTACAACAATAACAATATAATAGTGATGATTGACTTGATTGAACTTAAATGTTAAATTTCTAACCTTCTTTCGGAGTTCCTATAGTGCATCGAATTACTATACGAAATAATTCTTTGTATTTTTGTGTGTGTATATGTGTGTGTGTGTGTGTGATTGATGACACTCGAATTTGTAGTAGTGTATTTGACAGTGGGCCAGGCTGTTCCATTCACCGGGTTGATCAAATTTTAAGCCCTTTATTCATTAGGCTACTTTTTAACCGACTAGCCAAAAAAGGGGGTAATTTTTTAAGTGTATACAGCGTGTATTTTTAATACTACCTCAAACTGTAACCAGACGAAGATTTAAGTGATGTGAACCGATATCAAAACAAATTGTTAGTTTAGAATTAACTAACAGAGCGTAATTAATTTTTGAAATATTTTAGCAATGAAATGCGTACAAGAAGAGAGAAGCGTTCTGTGACAGCTGTCACGTCAACAAGTGCGACGTTTTGAATAAAAACAAAGAAGTATCGCGTAACGATACATTGCGTGCTGATTAATTTTGTAAGGAAAATACCTAATAAGTCTAAATTTTTTACTAAAACATAATAAAATGTGATTATTAGGGCCTTCACTAACTGCCCTTAAAGTTTGAGGTAGTATTAAAAATACACGCTGTATACTATCCATAACATTTTTTTAAGGATTTTGTCTAATATATGAAATTTTTACCAGGTGGTATCATGAGTTTACAGTGACCGTACGTTTTTGCTACTTCGGCTACGGTAATATGTTTTATTGTCGAAAATTCCCGGTAGATGGCACTGCGAACTAGGCGTAAACTTGTTCATCACGCTATCGTTGTGCTTCTTTAGTTTATAGACTCTCAGTCGGCAAAACTATACAGCAGCATCACCGCCTATAATGTGCGATGATACGTTATGAGGGATTTGGTTTATTAACCAACAGTAAGACTCATTTACACGTCCATGTACAGAACATCTCTGTTGGAAACAGTTGTGCGAGTCGATGTATATGAACACTGCTGGTTAGTAAAAAACCAATCCCTCAAAACATATCGTTGGCACATCTCTGGTGGAAACGCTGCCTGAGCGTCATCATGTGTATAACATTGTATCTGTGATTTCAATCAATCAGCAATAATAGTCGCGCTGCTATAAAATCCATACTCATATTATAAATGCGAAAGTGTGTTTGTACGTTTGTGTGTTTGTACGTTTTTTACGCCGTAATGGAGCGACGGATCGACGTGATTTTTGGCATAGAGATAGTTTATGGGCCCGAGAGTCACATAGGCTATTTAATATCCCGGAAAATGCACAGTTCCCGAGGGAACAGTGCGCGATAACCGAATACCACGCGGGCGGAGCTGCGGGCAAAAGCTAGTAATAAATTATTGCTGATTAGTTGAATGTCACTCACACAATCAATGTTATTTATTTAGCCGACTGAAGGTCTGAAAATTCAGGAAGCACAACGATAGCGCGCTGTACGAGTTTTCGGCTACATAACAGCGCCTATAATACTTGTAGGGATTAACGTTACTTAAAACAATAATAATGACTGACGACTGGTTAAATGATTAAAACTTTAAATTAATTTTAAATTAGTTTTGTACTGGTGTTGCCGAAAAATTGGTAGTTTGCAATCGATAGTTTTAATCGGAAAAAGGTCTATCGATAGTGTCGATATCTGTTTTCCTGCAACATGGATGGTATCGATATTATTGCTGTCTAATAATACAGAACTATCGACAGTTTTGAACAATAGATCGTGACCTATATTTCAATAAAATCGGATTACCTATAAGCAAGATTGCAAGATGTAAAGGTTTCGCGTAAGACATAGACGTTAAAGATGACACCGCCCCGCCGCCGCTCTTTGTGTGTTTGAAGCTTAAGGGAGGTAGGTATCATAAAGTTTTTTTTTCCACTTCATACCAATTTGTCACCATAATTGCTACTATTCATGCAAAATTACAGCTAACTAGCACTAAGTCTCTAAGGTAAGCCGCAGACGAACCGACAGACAGAAGGACAGACAGACATGGTGTATCCATTTTCGCCATTTGGCTACGGAGCTAGTAGTAGTAGTAGGTAATTTATTGTTGAAAATATAAAAATCAATTGCTGTTCGTTAGTCTCGCTAAAACTCGAGAATGACTGGACTGACTTGGCTAATTTATGTTTTGAATTATTTGTGGAAGTCCAGGGAAGGTTTAAAAGGTGAGTAAATATGAAAAAAAAATTGAGACCGTACGAAGTTTGCCGGGTCAGCTAGTAGGCAATGTATTGTTGAAAATTCCCGGTAGATGGCGCTTTCACGTAGGCGTAAACACTTACATCGCGCTATCGTTTCGCTTCTTGAGTTTACAGACCTTCTATCTTCATAAAATTATAAATTTAAGTTTTAATTTGTGTGTGCTATTCAACCAGTTAGTATTATAATCTCTCTTGAATCATGTACTAGTGAGAGCTCATTAGTACATGATACACTACTACGGGAACTCTTGCTGGCACATGAAGGTGAGAGACAATAATAATAATTGGCTGAATTATTAATTTCAATTCATCAAATTGATTTTCAACTCCTACGAATTATGTTATTCGTAGTTCAATTCTCACCTTTGATTCTTGCTTCGGAGTTTCTAATCGTGCAATTTGTAGGTACTAAGAAGATTCCTTATTATTTCTGTTTGTGACTGTGGACTTTTTATTATTATGGGCTACTTTTTACCTGACTGCCCAAAATTAGGGTTAATATTTTAAGCGTATCTAATAAACTGTGGGTAGTCCACCAATAAAACCAAGCAACCAAATGACAAAACCAATTAAATGACAGAAAAGTTACTATTATTTTGTCAGTTTAGTTATGATGTATGTATTGTGTTAGTTTAGTTTATTATTTTTATACCTTTAAGTAAGAATATAAATAACAAAGTAATCTTTTTAGGATTAATTAAGCCAGTTATTTTTATTTTTTATATCTGTTAATTATTGTCTGTAAATTAATTTCCTCATCACAGAAAATGTAGAATCGATTAGTTTCAATCTTTCCAGATCATCCGACAATTGTAGTTTTATTTTTTTGTTAGTATATTTTATTCTAAAACTATTAAACTAAAAAAAAACTATTAAACTGAATTGTATTTACCTTTTCGTTGATAACATCCTACATTGAAAATTTAGCTAAAAATTAACAAGACAATCATGGTTAAATAAATAATAAGTTAGGAAGCGTAACTCACAACAAATTCCACACAAAAAGTGGCCATGCTTTAAACCAAAACGACTTATGATTTCAGAAACAATGCAGGGATTGGTTTGCGCGCTTGATGCAATGACAGAACGATCCCTCAAAATCATACTATTCTGAATTGAAAAAGAATTATTAATAAATCTAATCTAATTTATTTTTTTAAGTATTTTGCATTGTGTACGGAATTTTCCAGTTAAATATATTTTACAAATTAGGCTGCGGCCTCTAGGCCTCCAGCGAAAAGGGGACATTATAGTCCACTTTGGGAATAGAAAGACTGGAATAGACGGAGATGGCATCACTTTTATCTGTCAAATAAAATTTATCCATGAGTGGTGAAACAGCCCCTTAGGCATATCATGTTTGTTTTACAAAATTTACAAACCTACAGCTTACGGAACCCTTAAAAGGTAACTTGTTGTTGAAAGTCAACCGGTAGGTGGCGCTGTTACTGGACGTAAACTCGTACATCGCGCTGTCGTTGTGCTTCTTGTTTATACCTTTAGTCGGCAAAAGTGTAATTTAAATCGCTTTGACATAGTTATGTTATATTAAAATGTTCCAAATCATTGCAATTGTCATATATGATATTAAAACTACTTAGTTCCATTATCATAAAAGCGACTGTAGCGATTTGGAACATTTTCCATAACTATGTCCATTACGTTACGTGTATAGTATTCAATCAATCGGCAATTTCCAATCGTATTTATTTTTCTAAATTTTATTCCATCAATTTGTCAGCATAATTGCTACATATATTCATGCAGTTTGTTATTCATCATGTGTATAACCAAAAATAGAACACAATTTTTAATAATTTTTACTTGTCTCATTTAATTTTAATGACCCAAAATGAATTCATAACCTTTTGTCCACCCAAATCACGGTATCATAGTAATTTTGAATTATAAATTAATACGTGATAGGTTTGATTTTTGTCACAATGTTGATGTCGAGCACACAGTCAATACCACTTTGTACCAAATTCGGACTGTCTCTAAGCTAAGCCACGGACGAACGGACAGACAGAAGGACAGACAGACATGGTGAATCCATAAGGGTTCCGTTTTCGTCATTCGTCATTACGGAACTCTAAAAAGGTAATTTATTGTTGAAAATTCCCGGTAGATGGCACTGTGAATTACGCGTAAACTCTTACATCGCGCTATCGTTGTGCTTCCTTAGCTTACAGACCTTATATCTGCATAATTTTATAAATAGTAATCTTATTACACGTGTTATTCAACCAGTTAGTATTATAGTCTCTCTAGAATCATGTACTAGTTAGCTCTCACTAATACATGATTTCAGAGAGACTATATAACTAACTGGTTACACTACTAAACGAAACTCTTACTGGGACATGAAAGTGAGAGACAATAATGGTAATTGGCTGAATGATTCATTACAATTCATCAAATTGATTTTCAATTCCTACGAATTATGTTATTCGTAGTTCAATTCTCACCTTCGCTTCTTGCTTCGGAGTTTCTAAGCGTGCAATTTGTAGGTACTAAGAAGATTCCTTGTTTTTTTCTGTTTGTGACTGTGGACTTTTTATTATTACGGGCTACTTTTTACCTGACTGCCCAAAATAAGGGTTAGTTTTAAGCGTATCTCGTAAACTGTGGGTAGTCCACTAATAAAACCAAGCAACCAAATGACAAATTCAATTAAATGACAGAAAATGACAAATCGATTGGTTTCAATCTTTCCAGATCATTGCAATTGTAGTTTTATTTTGTTTATTACATTTTATTCTAGAACTATTGAACTAAATAATTTTTGTATTTACCCTATACGTTGATAACATCCTGCATTGAAAATTTAGCTAAAAATTAACATGACAGTACTGGTTGAATAAATAATAAGTTAGGAAGCGTAAATCAGAACAAATTCCACTCAAAAAGTGGCCATACTTTAAACTAAACGACTTATGATTACAGAAACAAAGCAGGGATTGGTTTGCGCGCTTGATGCAATGTCAGAATAATCCCTCAAAATCATACTGTTCAGAATTGAAAAAGTAATGTTAATGTGTTGTGTGTGTTGTGGTGTAATGTGTTGTGTTGTGTTGTGTATTTCCTATGTGTTGTCTATTTTGTACCTAATGCTATTGTTGTGTCTTGTGTTGTGAATAAATGTATTTTCTTTCTTTCTTTTTAAATCGAATCTGATCTCATCTATTTTTTAAGGATTTTTTGTTGTGTACGGAATTTTCCCGTTAAATATATTTTACAAATTAGGCTGCTGCTTCTATCTAGGCCTCCAGCGACAAGGAGACGTTATCGCCAAGGGTCGGAAAAACGCCCGTCATTTTGAACACATAACCCTGTTCCGTGCAGTAGAAACAAATAAATTTTGGTAAGTACAATAAATTTATAAAAATTAAAAAAGTACCTAACAATATTTTTTTCACTTCTCATGCTCGTAAAGTTCGTGTTTATGCTGTATCTAGGCGACATAAAATGACTTTTTATGCACTAGTGCATAAAATAAAATCTTCGTCTAATACCAACCAACTCAAGACCAAGTTAATCAGGTGTCAACAGCCACAAACAAAAAAGTTTCTGTATATTTTTAAAATAATTTTTATATAAAACTAAAAATCAATAAAATCAATCATAATAAATCAGTAAAATTAAAATAATAGAATTATTATAATAATCCACAAAAAATTAAAGGTACATAAAAAGTGAGTCCTTGTTTGCACTGTTGCTATTTCATTTCCTCGCCATCGAAGTGAAAAGCAGAGTGTAAAACACGAGCATTAAACCCATTTTCCCCTCGACGTGTCTATCCACCCTCGCCGTACCGGCTCGGGTGGCTTAATGAACGCCTCGGGTAAAATGGCTCGTTTTATGCTCTTGTTGTACAATCTACTATTATTAATATAAGGAAGTCTCTACTGTACAGAACAGGGTTTTGTTTTCAAAATGACGGGCGTTTTTCCGACCCTTGGTTATGGACCACTTTGGAAAAGACTGGAATAGACGGAGACGACATCACATTTATCTGTCGAATCAAATTTATACATGAGTGATGAACAGCCCGTTAGTCCTATCATGTTTGTTTTTCAAAATTTACAAACAAACAGTTTACGGAACCCTTAAAAGGTAACTTGTTGTTGTAAGTTAACCGGTAGATGGCGCTGTTACGTAGACGTAAACTTGTACAACGCGCTGTCGTTGTGCTTCCTAAGTTTATACACGTTTAGTCGGCAAAAGTGTAATTTACATCGCTTGGACATAGTTATGAATAATGTTTCAAGTCATTACAATTGTCATGTATGATATTGAAATGTAAACTAGTTCCATTTTCATAAAAGCAATAGTAACGATTCGGAACATTCTCCATAACTGTTTCCATTACGTTACGTTTATAGTACCTATTCAATCAATCGGCAATGTTCTGTCGTATTTAAAACTCGTTATTCATCAGAGATCAGACTGATATAATAACGACAAAAAGCAACAGAATTGTGCTGATTGGTTGAATTGTTAGTAAGTGTCAGAAGATTTTATTATAGACCTATGTTATCTATTGTTGTGTTGTGAATAAATGTATTTATTTCTTTCTTTCTAATTTATAAATCAGCAGTTCAGCTTGAGAGGAAGGCGGGGCGCGGGAGGAACAAAAATTTGCGAAATGGTTTAAAAGATGTACCTACCTATTCATATTCAACATTGCCCCGTACTATAAAGTAAGGCGGGAAAAAACACCGCTTATGAGAGGTATCCTTAAGTTATTCTTTTTCAAAATTTTATCCTACCAATTTTGTCAGAATAATTGCTATATATACATATATTCATGCATATTCATGCAAAATTACAGCTATCTAGCACAAGTAGTCTCGAAGCTAAGCCACGGACGGATGGACGGATAGACATGGCGATACACAAAAATCCCAGTAGATGGCGCTGTTACGTAAGCGCTAACTCGTACATCGCGCTATTGTTGTGCTTCTTCAGTTTATAGATAGCCTTCGGTCGGCAGTTTATTAATATACATCTTGTGTGTAAAGCATGAAATCAATCAGCAGCGTTCCATTGTTTATAAAAAAAAACAATAGTATATTGATGAGTGCTTGCATGCTGTAAAAGACGGTTCTTTCTCTTATTTCAATATCTCGCGCGAGACGCGACACGGCCGGCCGTTATTGTGATACGGACGCTGTTGAAGCTACAATAAAATAATGTGACTTAACGACTTTAAACAAAATGAGGGTGTGATTCGTGTTTCAAATGTGTCAGTCAAAAGAGGAACGAGAGACTATAGTTGCGCCCCAAAAGGCAGTTGGCGGCAATATTGATGCAGTGTTAAAGGACATTGGAGGACATCTTGAACGAGCCAAATGGTTGATGATTTTCACCGTAATTTGACAGTGATAGCATCTTATCTACTATAGCATCTTATATACTTAATCTTCAAGATCTACAAGAAAATGTATCACGGAGCATGCACTTCCTAGGCTCCGCTCCCTACGATGTCGAAAACTAGCCTCTCTAGTTCCCTCGGGAACTGCATTTTTTCGGGATAAAAGTAGCCTGTGTCACTCTCGGGCCCATGAACTATCTGTATGCCAAAAATTACGTTGATCCGTCGCTCCGTTACGGCGTGAGAGACGGACAAACACACAAATAAACAAGCACACAAACATACAAACACACTTTCGCACTTATATTAAGTATGGAAGTATGGATATGGATGGATTAGAGTAAAGAATTTTTATGATAAGTTATATGACATTATGAGTATTTGCGTAAATTAGGCAACACAAAGGGCAACTAGCAAGGCTGGCAGTAATAAATTTACATAAGTCTAAAGCTAGAATTACACTGACGCCGGAGGCAACGTACCGCCCCGACACCGCTCTCTCTCTCTCTCTGTGTGTGTGCAAGCTTATGGGAGGTAGTTATCCTAAAGTATTTTTTCACACATTTTATACCACTTTGCAGCAAATTACTAAATATGTCCATACGAAATCACAGCTAACTAGCACGAAGTAAGAAGGCTAGAAGGTAAGCCACGGACGAACGGACAGACAGACATGGTGAATCCATAAAGATTCCGTTTTCGCCATTTTGGCTACGGAACTCTAATAGGTAATTTATTGTTGAAATTTCCCGGTAGATGGCGCTGTGACGTAGGCGTACACTCTTACATCGCGCTATCGTTGTGCTTCCTGAGTATGTAGACTTTTATATATTTTTATAAATGCTAGTCTGATTTTGTGTGTATTATTCCTCCAGTTAGCATTATTATCTCTCATGGACCATGTACCAGCGAGATGACCTCATTAGTACATGATACACTACTGAGAGTATCTCTCTGGAACATGACAGTGAGAGACAATAATGATAATTGGCTGAATGATTAATTTCAATTCATCAAATTGATTTTCAATTCCTATCTTTGCTTCTTGCTTCGGTGTTTCTAATCGTGCAATTCGTACTAAGACGATTGTTTGTTTTTTTTTCTGTTTGTGACTGACGGCCTCTTACTTGTATTGTGGTATTATTTAGGATAATTTTACGAGTTTAGACATTTTCGCATACAGAAGTCCCTTTATTTATTTCACTTGAAAAAACAATTAGACTTTTCCTACTCAGAATCGAGATTAGAATCGATTTCTATAGTTTAAAAAAATGTCCCCGTTTTTCCTTATAAAAATTTTATGAATCAGTTTTGTTGCAAAACTGAAAAAATTTTAAACTATCAGAATCGATTCTGCTCTTGATTCCTAGTAGGAAAAGCCATATTTTTTTCTTAAAGTGAAAAAGTAAATAAAGGGACATTTGTAGACGAACTTGCCCGTTTAGGTCATTTTTAGGGTAGAAAATTCCTTAGGGTATTTTTAGGGCAAAAGTTTTCGGATAAAATGTAGGATTTTACGAAAAAAATTACTGTAGATGACATAGAAGCCAAGACTATTATGGATGCATTCCAAGAACGTTTCGAAACGGTTTAGTAGTTTAGCTATTAGTTCATCAATGAACCCGATTTATTTGCTTTCTTTTCATTAAAAAACAATTTAAGGTAAAAAATTAAAGTGCCTTATTTAGGGTAATTTCGCGTAGCGTTATTTTTCAAGGCATTTAATCCCATCGTGTCTTTTTTTTCACAATTTTCAAAACCGCAGTTCTGCTTTTAGAATGCCCCTATCTAAAAGCTAAAACCGAAGCAATTCAATGATGCGTGTGAAGTTCCCAATCCGCACTGGGTCCGCTTGGAAACTACGGACAAGCCCTCTCATTCTGAGATGAGACCTGTGCCTAGCAGTGGGACGTATATAGGCAAGAATGATGACGATGAACCTTAAAAGGGAATTTGTTGTTAAAAAATTCCCCGTACTACTTTGTCAGCAAATTACTAAATACATATATATCCATGAATAATTATATTTTTTTTATAAAAAATAGACTAACGTTTCGGCTATGGCTTGAAAAATTAACATTTATAATTTTGGCTAAGGAAGTCTAACACTAAATATGTAAATTATTGTTGAAAATTCTCGGTAGATGGCGCTGTTCCGCAGCCGTAAACTAGTACATCGCGCTATCGTTGTGCTTCCTGAGCTTATAGACCTTCAGTTGGCATATGTATACGCATTCATCGTGATTTGCGTATCATTCAACCAATCGTCAATGTCATATTGATTTTGTTAATTTACAACAATATCAATATTATACTGGTGACTGATTTGAATGAACTTCAATGTTAAAAATATCTAACCTCCTTTCGGAGTTCCTATAGTGCATCGAATTAATTCTTTGTATTTTGTGTGTGTTTGTGCATGTGTGTGTGTGCGTGTGACTATTGACACTCGAATTTGTAGTAGTGTATTTGACAGTGGGCCAGGCTGTTCCATTCACCGGCTTGATCAAATTTTAAACCCTGGATCGTATTATTAGGCTACTTTTTATTTTACCCGACTAGCCAAAAAAGGGGGCAATTTTTCAAAGTATACTGTACGTATTTAACAAGTATTAACATTTTTTTAAGGATTTTGTCTAAATATATGGAATTTTTACCAGGTGGTTGAGTTTGAGTTTACAGTGACCGTACGTTTTTGCTACTTCGGCTACGGTAATATGTTTTATTGTCGAAAATTCCCGGTAGATGGCACTGCGACCTAGGCGTAAACTTGTTCATCACGCTATCGTTGTGCTTCTTTAGTTTATAGACACTCAGTCGGCTAAAACTATACAGCAGCATCACCGCCTATAATGTGCGATGATATGTTATGAGGGATATGGTTTAGTAACAAACAGAAAGACTCATTTACACGTCCAAGGACAGAACATTTCTGTTGGAAACATTGTGCGAGTCGAGGTATATGAACACTGTTGGTTGATAAAAAACAAATTCCTCAAAACATATCATTGGCACATCTCTGGCACAGAATATAAATACAAGCAGTAGGGAACCTTCGAACAAATCCATCGAAACGAACGCACTCACACAGACGCGCGCCCGACAGGGCCCCAGAGGGATCCGCACGGTACTGCAGTCGCGAGTGACGCGTCGAGACGAGCAGTGCCCGCGTTGCGTTGTTAAATTGCGTGCGGTGCGCTCGAGCGCGACTATCCGCGAATCCGCGATACAGAAAAATAAATAACTAAGTATGCCTGGAAAATATTGTGCAGTGTATAGCTGCTTAAACACCAGCTATACTAAACCAGGACTTTCATTTTTTAGACTCCCCGCTGATGTTGAAAGGTAAGAATTATTTATTTTACTATTAAGTACCTACTAAATAAAATGCTTTTTCTTTTAAATAAAACGTTTGGTAATTTTGGTGATAGGTAGGTATTGCCCGTGATTTAAAGTATATAAATTGTGTTAATTGTTTAAAAGACGACCAGGGTTTATTCGTTAAGTACCTAAGTGTTTTTATGATGTAAGTGATTTTTAACCCCCGACGCAAAAAGAGGGGTGTTATAAGTTTGACCGCTATGTGTGTCTGTGTGTCTGTCTGTGGCACCGTAGCTCTTAAACGGGTGGACTGATTGGAATGTGTTTTTTTTTATTTGATAGCAGGTTTTCTACCGATGGTTCTTAGACATGTTTTACCGAAATCGGTTTACCTATGGATACTTTCCGGCTCCATCATCAGATCAGCTCGATGGTAACATAATAATATTGTATTGTCACCGAACATACATAAGGATGCAAAAAATCAATTAAATTGGACATCGGGAAGTGAGACAAATTGAACTTGCAAGATTTGACCCAAATATACAATATACATACAATTACAATTAAGCAAAATTTGTAACATAAGGCCTAATAAGCTGAGGTACAGCGCGAACTTTATATTTTTTTTTTTCAATTTTACAAAAAATAAGTTGACAATCCTAACGCTCCTTCGGAGCGTAGGCATTTATCTTTGAAATGATGCTTAGCTTCCATACTGCTTGTATTTATATACTGTGTCTCTGGTGAAAACGCTGCTTGAGCGTCATCATGTGTGTAACATCGTATCAGTGATTTCAATCAATCAGCAATAATAGTCGCGCTGTTAGAAAATTAACAATATAGCGAAGAAATACTGATGACTGGCTGAATGAATTTCAATCATAAATTCCTAACCTTCTTTCAGAGTTCTATAGTGCAACTGAGGGCTATTTTAAAATATCGGATTCTCGATATATCTATGTAAAATTATAGTTTTCTAGCACTTATATAGTGTCCGCTAAGCCGCGGACAGACGGACAGACCAGACTGATGGATCTCAGCCTTTTCCCTTTCCCCTGAAGCTTATAGTACATTGTTGTAGAGGCACGAAAGTAGTGTAAGTAAAGTAAGCAATAAGTAGATGAACGAGTTACTTTGAAGGCCGACCCTTAGGAGAGGCCTTCGATAGTACGAGTTCATCTATTGCACTTTTGGCCGAGACTAAACATTGCGCTTTTCACGATCACTGCGAGGAAATAAATGTAGTGTCGAAGTTCCTTATTTAGGGTAATTTAGCATAGCGTTATTTTTCAAGGCATTTACTATTTTACTCCCATCATGTCTTTTTTTTCATAATTTTCAAATACGCAGTTCATCTTTTAGAGGGCCCCCATCTAAAAGCTAAACGTGAAGCAATTAAATGATGCGTGTGAAGTTCCCATTCCACACTGGGCCCGCTTGGGAACTACGGACAAGCCCTCTCATTCTGAGATAAGGCACAGGCCCAGCAGTGGGACGTATATAGGCAAGAATAATGACGATAAACCTTAAAAGGGAACTTGTTGTTAAAAAATCTCGGGACTACTTTGTCAGCAAATTATTAAATATATATTAAGTCCATGAAAAATTACAAATTTTTTTTTTTATAAAAAATAGACTTACGTTTCGGCTATGGCTTGAAAAATTTACATTTACAATTTTGGGTACGAAAGTCTAAAACTAATTAAATTAGGTAACTTATTTTTGAAAATTCCCGGTAGATGGCGCTGTTCCGCAGCCGTAAACTAGTACATCGCGCTATCGTTGTTCTGCCTCAGCTTATAGACCTTCAGTTGGCAAACTTATACGTGCACATCGTGATTTGCGTATCAGTCAACCAATCTTTAATATTGTATTGCTATTGTTGTTATTTTTATAACAATAACAATACAATATTGAAGATTGACTTGAGTGAACTTAAATGTTAAATTTCTAACCTTCTTTCGGAGTTCCTATAGTGCATCGAATTATTATACGAAATAATTCTTTTTATTTTTTTGTATGTGTGTGTGTTTGTGTATGATTGTGACTGTTGACACCCGAATTTGTAGTAGTGTATTTGACAGTGGGCCAGGCTGTTCCATTCACCGGGTTGATCAAATTTTGAGCCCTTTAGTATTCATTAGGCTACTTTTTAACCGACTAGCTAAAAAAGGGGGCAATTTTTTAAGTTTATCTAGGGCAAAAGTTTTCGGATAAAATGTACGATTTTACGAAAAAAATTACTGCAGATGACATAGAAGCCAAGAAGATTATGGATGCATTCCAAGAACGTTTCGAAACGGTTTAGTAGTTTAGCTATTAGTTCATCAATGAATCCGATTTATTTGCTTTCTTTTCATTAAAAAACAATTTAAGGTAAAAAATTAAAGTGTAATATACATAACATAATATGTTTTTTTTACGGTCATTCGTGACCAATACAAAACTTATTTTCTTAAACTTAACTGTGCTAGTACGTAATAGCGTTCAAATTACTTTACAAATTTAGTCAGCAAAACTGGCCAGATGTAGTGACCATACTTATTTTCTTAAACTTAACTGTGCTAGTATACCAAATAGAGTTCAAATTACTTTACAAATTTTGTCAAAAAACTGACCAGATATTGTGACTATAGTCCAGACCACGCTAGACAAAAAATTATGCCCAAATCCATAAAAAATGGTCCTTTCTTAATTATGAGAGCTGATTGGTTTACTTAATAAGGGGCGGGGCAAGCAAAATTTCTGGTTGCAAGGGATTTTGTCGAAAAAGGGGAAAGGCAGCGCTGCACATGATGGTACATATGTGTCTATGAAAAATTGTTTTTTTTTTATAAAAATTGGACTTACGTTTTTGCTATGGCTTAATAAATTTACATTTACAATGTTGGCTACGGAAGTCTAAAACTAAATAGGTAACTTATTGTTGAAAATTCCCGGTAGATGGCGCTGTCCCGCAGTCGTAAACTAGTACATCGCGCTATTGTTGTTCTTCCTCAGCTTATAGACCTTCATTTGGCATATGTATACACCTTCATCGTGAATTACGTATCAGTCAAACAAATCTACAATATTATATTGTTATTGTGATGTTATTACTACAATAACAATACAATATTGAAGATTGATTGATTGATTGATTGATTGACTTGAGTGAACTTAAATGCTAAATTTCTAACCTTCTTTCGGAGTTCCTATAGTGCATCGAATTATTATACGAAATAATTCTTTGTTTGTGTGTGCTTGGTGTGTGTGCGTGTGTGTGTGCGTGTGTGTGAAGCTTAATTGAGGTAGGTATCCTATAGTAGATTGTACAACGAGTGCATAAAACGAGCCATTTTACCCAAGACGTTCATATAGCCACCCGAGCCGGTATGGCTGGTATGGTTATGGTCGAGGGGAAAATGGGTTCAATGCTCGAGTTTAACACTGCTTTTCACTTCGATGGCGAGGAAACGAAATAGCAACAGTGCAAACTGTGCAAACAATTGTTCACTTACTATGTACATTTTATTTTTCAGGCATTACTATAAAATTAAGTTTTATTGTTTTATTTTGATTGATTTTAAATTTTACATAAAATGAAGAAAAAAATTTAAAAATGAAGAAAAAAATGTATATATAAATTTCTTTATTTGTGACTGTTGACACCTGATTACCTTGGTCTTAAATAAAGATTTTATTTTATGCACTAGTGCATAAAAAGTCATTTTATATCACCTAGATCCAGCATAAACACGAACTTTACGAGCAAGAGAAGTGAATCTTTTTTTTTTCACATTTCATACGAATTTTTCACCATAATTGCTACTATTCATGCAAAATTACAGCTAACTAGCACGAAATCTCTAAGGTAAGCCGCGGACGAACGGACTGACTGACAGTGTATCCATAAGTGTTCCGTTTTCGTCATTTTGTCTAAGGAACTCTAATAGTTAATATATTGTTGAAAATTCCCGGTAGATGGCGCTGTGACGTAGGCGTAAACTCTTACATCGCGCTATCGTTGTGCTTCCTCAGTTAACAGAACTTCTATCTGCGTAATTGTGTATTTTAATTATGTGTGTGTCATTCAACCAATGAGTACTATTGTCTCAAATCGATCGTGTAGGTACTAGCGACAGCTCACTAGTACATGAGACACTACTAAGAGAAACTCACTAGTACACGATGATGAGAGACAATAATAATAAATTGGTTGAATGATTAATTCCAATTCATGAAACTGATTGAAAAAAAAAATTACGATTCCTACGAATTATACTATTATTCGTAGTTCAATTCTCACCTTTGCTTCTTGCTCCGGAGATTCTAATCATTCAAGTTGTAATAAGATGATTCCTTATTTTTTTCTGTTTGTGACTGTGCATTTTAAATTATTATGGGTTACTTTTTAGCAGTAGGGAACCTTCGAACAAATCCATCGAAACGAACGCACTCACACAGACGCGCGCCCGACAGGGCCCCAGAGGGATCCGCACGGTACTGCAGTCGCGAGTGACGCGTCGAGACGAGCAGTGCCCGCGTTGCGTTGTTAAATTGCGTGCGGTGCGCTCGAGCGCGACTATCCGCGAATCCGCGATACAGAAAAATAAATAACTAAGTATGCCTGGAAAATATTGTGCAGTGTATAGCTGCTTAAACACCAGCTATACTAAACCAGGACTTTCATTTTTTAGACTCCCCGCTGATGTTGAAAGGTAAGAATTATTTATTTTACTATTAAGTACCTACTAAATAAAATGCTTTTTCTTTTAAATAAAACGTTTGGTAATTTTGGTGATAGGTAGGTATTGCCCGTGATTTAAAGTATATAAATTGTGTTAATTGTTTAAAAGACGACCAGGGTTTATTCGTTAAGTACCTAAGTGTTTTTATGATGTAAGTGATTTTTAACCCCCGACGCAAAAAGAGGGGTGTTATAAGTTTGACCGCTATGTGTGTCTGTGTGTCTGTCTGTGGCACCGTAGCTCTTAAACGGGTGGACTGATTGGAATGTGTTTTTTTTTATTTGATAGCAGGTTTTCTACCGATGGTTCTTAGACATGTTTTACCGAAATCGGTTTACCTATGGATACTTTCCGGCTCCATCATCAGATCAGCTCGATGGTAACATAATAATATTGTATTGTCACCGAACATACATAAGGATGCAAAAAATCAATTAAATTGGACATCGGGAAGTGAGACAAATTGAACTTGCAAGATTTGACCCAAATCTACAATATACATACAATTACAATTAAGCAAAATTTGTAACATAAGGCCTAATAAGCTGAGGTACAGCGCGAACTTTATATTTTTTTTTTTCAATTTTACAAAAAATAAGTTGACAATCCTAACGCTCCTTCGGAGCGTAGGCATTTATCTTTGAAATGATGCTTAGCTTCCATACTGCTTGTATTTATATACTGTGTCTCTGGTGAAAACGCTGCTTGAGCGTCATCATGTGTGTAACATCGTATCAGTGATTTCAATCAATCAGCAATAATAGTCGCGCTGTTAGAAAATTAACAATATAGCGAAGAAATACTGATGACTGGCTGAATGAATTTCAATCATAAATTCCTAACCTTCTTTCAGAGTTCTATAGTGCAACTGAGGGCTATTTTAAAATATCGGATTCTCGATATATCTATGTAAAATTATAGTTTTCTAGCACTTATATAGTGTCCGCTAAGCCGCGGACAGACGGACAGACCAGACTGATGGATCTCAGCCTTTTCCCTTTCCCCTGAAGCTTATAGTACATTGTTGTAGAGGCACGAAAGTAGTGTAAGTAAAGTAAGCAATAAGTAGATGAACGAGTTACTTTGAAGGCCGACCCTTAGGAGAGGCCTTCGATAGTACGAGTTCATCTATTGCACTTTTGGCCGAGACTAAACATTGCGCTTTTCACGATCACTGCGAGGAAATAAATGTAGTGTCGAAGTTCCTTATTTAGGGTAATTTAGCATAGCGTTATTTTTCAAGGCATTTACTATTTTACTCCCATCATGTCTTTTTTTTTCATAATTTTCAAATACGCAGTTCATCTTTTAGAGGGCCTCCATCTAAAAGCTAAACGTGAAGCAATTAAATGATGCGTGTGAAGTTCCCATTCCACACTGGGCCCGCTTGGGAACTACGGACAAGCCCTCTCATTCTGAGATAAGGCACAGGCCCAGCAGTGGGACGTATATAGGCAAGAATAATGACGATAAACCTTAAAAGGGAACTTGTTGTTAAAAAATCTCGGGACTACTTTGTCAGCAAATTATTAAATATATATTAAGTCCATGAAAAATTACAAATTTTTTTTTTTATAAAAAATAGACTTACGTTTCGGCTATGGCTTGAAAAATTTACATTTACAATTTTGGGTACGAAAGTCTAAAACTAATTAAATTAGGTAACTTATTTTTGAAAATTCCCGGTAGATGGCGCTGTTCCGCAGCCGTAAACTAGTACATCGCGCTATCGTTGTTCTGCCTCAGCTTATAGACCTTCAGTTGGCAAACTTATACGTGCACATCGTGATTTGCGTATCAGTCAACCAATCTTTAATATTGTATTGCTATTGTTGTTATTTTTATAACAATAACAATACAATATTGAAGATTGACTTGAGTGAACTTAAATGTTAAATTTCTAACCTTCTTTCGGAGTTCCTATAGTGCATCGAATTATTATACGAAATAATTCTTTTTATTTTTTTGTATGTGTGTGTGTTTGTGTATGATTGTGACTGTTGACACCCGAATTTGTAGTAGTGTATTTGACAGTGGGCCAGGCTGTTCCATTCACCGGGTTGATCAAATTTTGAGCCCTTTAGTATTCATTAGGCTACTTTTTAACCGACTAGCTAAAAAAGGGGGCAATTTTTTAAGTTTATCTAGGGCAAAAGTTTTCGGATAAAATGTACGATTTTACGAAAAAAATTACTGCAGATGACATAGAAGCCAAGAAGATTATGGATGCATTCCAAGAACGTTTCGAAACGGTTTAGTAGTTTAGCTATTAGTTCATCAATGAATCCGATTTATTTGCTTTCTTTTCATTAAAAAACAATTTAAGGTAAAAAATTAAAGTGTAATATACATAACATAATATGTTTTTTTTACGGTCATTCGTGACCAATACAAAACTTATTTTCTTAAACTTAACTGTGCTAGTACGTAATAGCGTTCAAATTACTTTACAAATTTAGTCAGCAAAACTGGCCAGATGTAGTGACCATACTTATTTTCTTAAACTTAACTGTGCTAGTATACCAAATAGAGTTCAAATTACTTTACAAATTTTGTCAAAAAACTGACCAGATATTGTGACTATAGTCCAGACCACGCTAGACAAAAAATTATGCCCAAATCCATAAAAAATGGTCCTTTCTTAATTATGAGAGCTGATTGGTTTACTTAATAAGGGGCGGGGCAAGCAAAATTTCTGGTTGCAAGGGATTTTGTCGAAAAAGGGGAAAGGCAGCGCTGCACATGATGGTACATATGTGTCTATGAAAAATTGTTTTTTTTTTATAAAAATTGGACTTACGTTTTTGCTATGGCTTAATAAATTTACATTTACAATGTTGGCTACGGAAGTCTAAAACTAAATAGGTAACTTATTGTTGAAAATTCCCGGTAGATGGCGCTGTCCCGCAGTCGTAAACTAGTACATCGCGCTATTGTTGTTCTTCCTCAGCTTATAGACCTTCATTTGGCATATGTATACACCTTCATCGTGAATTACGTATCAGTCAAACAAATCTACAATATTATATTGTTATTGTGATGTTATTACTACAATAACAATACAATATTGAAGATTGATTGATTGATTGATTGATTGACTTGAGTGAACTTAAATGCTAAATTTCTAACCTTCTTTCGGAGTTCCTATAGTGCATCGAATTATTATACGAAATAATTCTTTGTTTGTGTGTGCTTGGTGTGTGTGCGTGTGTGTGTGCGTGTGTGTGAAGCTTAATTGAGGTAGGTATCCTATAGTAGATTGTACAACGAGTGCATAAAACGAGCCATTTTACCCAAGACGTTCATATAGCCACCCGAGCCGGTATGGCTGGTATGGTTATGGTCGAGGGGAAAATGGGTTCAATGCTCGAGTTTAACACTGCTTTTCACTTCGATGGCGAGGAAACGAAATAGCAACAGTGCAAACTGAGCAAACAATTGTTCACTTACTATGTACATTTTATTTTTCAGGCATTACTATAAAATTATGTTTTATTGTTTTATTTTGATTGATTTTAAATTTTACATAAAATGAAGAAAAAAATTTAAAAATGAAGAAAAAAATGTATATATAAATTTCTTTATTTGTGACTGTTGACACCTGATTACCTTGGTCTTAAATAAAGATTTTATTTTATGCACTAGTGCATAAAAAGTCATTTTATATCACCTAGATCCAGCATAAACACGAACTTTACGAGCAAGAGAAGTGAATCTTTTTTTTTTCACATTTCATACGAATTTTTCACCATAATTGCTACTATTCATGCAAAATTACAGCTAATATATATAAAAATCAATTGCTGTTCGTTAGTCTCGCTAAAACTCAAGAACGGCTGGACTGACTTGGCTAATTTATGTTTTGAATTATTTGTGGAAGTCCAGGGAAGGTTTAAAAGGTGAGTAAATATGAAAAAAAATTGAGGCGTTACGAAGTTTGCCGGGTCAGCTAGTAGGTAATATACTGTTGAAAATTCCGGTAGATGGCGCTGTGACGTAGGCGTAAACTCTTACATCGCGCTATCGTTGTGCTTCCTTAGCTTACAGACCTTCTATCTGCATTATTTTATAAATAGTAATTTTATTGCACGTGTTATTCAACCAGTTTAGTATTATGGTCTCTCTAGAATCATGTCTTAGTGAGCTGTCACCAAAAACTACAGCTGTTACTAAGATATTATTCCAGAGACTATATTACTAACTGGTTACACTACTAAAAAAAACTCTTACTGGGACATGAAGATTAGGGCATGGATACCGGTATTCGGTATTACCGAAAAACCGGGATACCGGACATTTTTTCGCCTTTTTTAATACCGGTATTAAAAATCTACAAAACCGGTTTTTCGGTATTTTAACTTGTGTTTAAAATAGTAAGTAGTCGACTCTAATATCAAACAAGCAAGCACTTTTAATAGTTTTTGTCTTCAGATTCACGGCTTTTGGAGTTACTTATCGCTTAATCTACTCTCAAATTTCAAATTTACAGTGCACAAGTTTGCTTTGTTTATTTATAGCGTAGGCTAGGCGGTGTTTTGCAGAATTTTCTTTGGCCGAATATCACTTACCAACCAACGTTTCGCCGACTTTGACAACTATTACCAAATTTTTATATGACAACGTGACGTGTCATTTGGTCGAATTATTATAAAGCAGAATATCATAATGACTCAAAACGTTTGGAAACTCATCATTTATCAAATCTTCCACTAGGCCAAATAAGTCTTATTCGACGAGTGATCTCTTTCTCGAAGTTGGACCTACCTAACTGGACCTTTTGTC
Source organism: Choristoneura rosaceana (assembly GCA_037349165.1). Classification (NCBI taxonomy): domain Eukaryota; kingdom Metazoa; phylum Arthropoda; class Insecta; order Lepidoptera; family Tortricidae; genus Choristoneura; species Choristoneura rosaceana. The sequence continues at coordinate 6,936,849 of JAZBNJ010000046.1, read as the reverse complement.
CCAGGTATACATAGTGGTCAATAACTTCGAGCGCAGAGCCCCCGACTATTACGGGAGTTGGCACAATATGGATATTAGTTAGAGATGATTTTCGTTTTTTTCATGTTCATTTTTAGGCTAACTCGTTTTCGGAAACTGCTGAGGTCAGCGAGCATAGTACTGAGGTCCTCCATGGTCTCAACTGTGACTACAATATCGTAGGCGAATCAAAGGCGAGTGAATTACCCGCCATTAAGAGCGCGCATACATTTTGTCCCAACTCGTCACTTGCGCGATCTCCTGCTCGGGCGGTGTGATTCGCCCGCACACTACCACGGTTTGATGTGTGCGTGCGATGTGGCGCTGGCGACACAACTTGATCATTGTACATTTTCCACCGTAGTAAACTAAAGTTTTGTTGTCATATAAATATTTTAATTTTTTAACAAAATAATGTATTTTGTTTCAAGTTCTTTTTTATCTTGCCCTGTTAGTACGTTAGTTAATTAGTAAGTACTTATGGATTACATTTTGGAAGCTAAACTTGACTAAATGTGCGTTTAATTTTTTTAGATTGAGTGAGAATTTTACATACGTGTGTAAATCAGAATAGATGCCAATGCAATATTGTTATGATGACTCTGATCTGATGAAAAAGCTGGAAGGTGGCCATAGGAACTCTGTAATAAATCCCTATAACCACATCGACTTTGGGTTCGTTTGATTCGTCTCGAAATGTACTTTGGCCCTAGATGTTAACAATGGATAATAATGTACAGTCAGTAAAAAAAGTTAGTAATAAAAATTAATTTTTCAGTGCGCACAAAACATTTACTTAGTTTCAATGTTTCGCGCACATAATGATGGTATATTGTGTGAGGGCACGCAGTACTTAGTAAATAGCTAAATATCTCATCATCATTGCTCATAATGCTATGTTGTGTGTGTGTGTTAGACTCACAACACACACACACAACAGCAACACAACATCCACGTTGTCTAACATCTGGTAGCATGGTGTACGGTTGTGTTGCTCTGAAGATGAGCTCTTGTTGAGTTCGAAACGGGTTGATGTAGTGTGGTGACGGTAATAGATGGTTTCGTGTGATTTATGTGTGTTCTTACAGTGTGGAGGTGGAGGAACTGCATGAACACGCATATCTTACATAAACTTAGCTATCGTAAGGTCGCGGATGAGCAAAGAAATTATTTTAGTTCATCATTGCTCATATTTTCATATCAATATTTAAGACAACAAATACAGTAGTTGTCAAATACCGTTTTCGTTATTACGTCAAAAAAAAACGTTTGTTGTATGGGAGCCCTCCTTAAGTATTTATTTTATTGTTTTTAATATTTGTTGTTATAGCGATAACTGAAATACGTCATGTGTGAAAATTTCAACCGTCTAGCTATCACGGTTCATGAGATACCTACAGCCTAGTGACAGTCAAGGACAATGGAGTCTTAGTAGTAGGGTCCTGTTTTTATCGTGTCAGTACTTAATCGCGAAAAACTTTTTCACGAAAACTTTATCAAGAATATGTCATTACTTTTGGAATCAAGATGGCGGATGACATTTCAAGGCCGGGAATCGACATGAATGTGATTTTAGACTAATTTGGCAGCCTTAAATGGGAATTTGACAATATATTTTGGATATAGGATGGCCGATGACATATCGAACCAATAAAATGCCATAGGTGTCATTTTGGACTAATTTGGCAGCGCTAAATGTGAATCTGTCATTATTTTTTGGATCCAAGACGGCGGATGACATTTCGAGGAAAGAAAATGTCATGGGTGTCGTTTTTGACTAATTTGTCAGCGCTAAATGCGAATCTGTCATATTTTTTTGGATCCAAGATGGCGGATGACATTTTGTGGCAGAAAAACGATATGGGTGCCGTTCTTGACTAATTTAGCAGCGTTCAGCGTAAATCTAACATCATTTTTTGTTCCAAGATGGCGGATGACATTTCAATTTCAAGGTCGGAAATTGTCATGGATGTTGTTTTCGACTAATCTAACACTATTTTTAGGATCCAAGATGTTCATTCCACTATCTCGGATCTAAAAAATTAATGTCTAAACGCATTTATCGCTGCCAACTTAGTAAAACGACATCCATAACGCTTTTCTGCCATGAAATATTATCCGCCATCTTGGATCCAAAAAATAATGACGGATTCGTATTTAGCGCTGCAAAATTAGTCGGAAACGACATCCATGACGATTTCCGGTCTTGAAATATCATCCGCCATCTTGGAACAAAAAAATAATGTTAAGTAGGTATATTTACTCTGAACGCTGCTAAATTAGTCGAAAACGATACCCATGACCTTTTTCTCACTCGAAATGTCATCCGCCATCTTGAATCCAAAAAAATAATGTCAGATTCACATTTAACGCTGCCAAATTAGACGAAAACGACATCCATGACTATTTCCATCCGTGAAATGTCATCCGCCATCTTGGAACAAAAAATAATGTTAGATTTATGCTGAACGCTGCTAAATTAGTCAAAAACGGCATCCATAACGTTTTTCTGGCATGAAATGTCATCCGCCATCTTGGATCCCACAAATAATGACAGATTCGCATTTAGCGCTGCTAATTTAGTCGAAGACGACATCCATGACGATTTCCGATCTTGAAATGTCATCCGCCATCTTGGAACAAAAAATAATGTTAGATTTACGCTGATTCGATTTGTGGCATTCGAACATGGCGGATGTAGAAAATATATAATTTTGCTATTTCTGTTTCTTTGGCTAGTTGAAGTATAATTTTGATAGTGTTTTATGCGGCGATTAACCTTAACAGTGAACAGTGAAATGACGGATGTAGACAATATCTAATTTTGCTATTTCTGTTTCTTTGGCTAGTTGAAGTATAATTTTGATAGTGTTTTGTGCGGCGATTAACTTTAACAGTGGACAGTGATCACAAAATTCTATATTGCTCTCGTGTCTGACATTTTTTAATGCGCAAGTTGTTTCCACGTGGTTTCTGGAATTTTACTATCAAGTTGCAAAAACTACAATCACCGTACAACGTCCCTCTCAAAGAGAGTACTTTGACACTGACGAAATTGTCCTATTAAATAAGACAGAAAGCCATATTTTAAAAGAGAAGAAGAAGAAGAAATTAGTCGGAAACGACATCCATGGCGATTTCCGGTCTTGAAATGTCATCCGCCATCTTGGAGCAAAAAATAATGTTATATTTACGCCGAACGCAGCTAAATTAGTCAAAAACGACACCCATATCGTTTTCCTGCCACGAAAGTCATCCGCCATCTTGGATCCAAAAAATAATGACATTCGCATTTAGCGCTGCCAAATTAGTCGAAAACAACATCCATGACGATTTCCGGATTTGAAATGTCATCCAGCATCTTGGAACAAAAAATAGTGTTAAATTTATATTTTCGTTTATTGCCCATATCTGAAATTAAGTATAAGATTTTTATTGTACAACTAGCTTTTATTTACTTTATATACTAACTCACTATCATGCTAACATGTATACAACAGGACAAGTTAAATGAAAACTTTAACAACTTTTAGTTACCTAGATTTAAAAATTAAAAGACAATATTTTTTTGCTGACTGTACCTTTGTCCCTTTGTTACCACTTAGAACCAAAGTACTCCTCAAGAAAAATCTAATGAGCCCAAGCTCGATAGGGTTATGTCGTTTTATTACAGAGTTCTTATGGTCACCTTCCAGCTCCATCATCAGATCAGCTTCATGTCATAGTAATATTACATTGTCATTTAATTCACACATCCATGCAAAGTTTCAGCTCAATCGAAAATCGAGAAGTGGGCCAAATTTAGCTACCAAAGTTTGACCAATAGGTGCTTAAACACTAACATACATATAATACTAATAAGGCAAGTTATACAAAATGCTTGTGAAATGTAAAATATAAATACCCGTATAAGTTTGAGTGAAAATTGCAAAAAATTAAAACATTTAATTTTAACAGGTAAAATTACTTTCAAGTATCAAGCAATTGCGGATGTGCTATAACTATCGAATGTTTACAGTAATGGTTGGTTAAGGTTGTTAACCTTTCTGAGAGCGCAGAGCGATACGTCCGTTCCTTGGAGAGCCCGGCGCTTTCTGAATCGTAACTATTGACGCGCGGGGTTATATAATCGATTTCGGACCGAAGTTTAGAAAATTGTCAAAATTAAATGAGCTATTATTAAGCGCTGAAAAAAATATTACAGACTAAACATTACCTGTAGATATATAATAAAATTGTTTTATTGGTAAATACATTCTAATAAATGAGAAAAAAAAATATTAAATAGACCGATTTAGACATTTTGTAGAATGGTATTTGAATAATAATAGCTTATATTTTGATACATATGACATCACTATGCATTAAAAGACTATATGTTCTATTATAAAATATTAAATTTACATCGTCTGTGGTGGGTTATAATGGCATTATTTCGCATGAAAGTCAGCTCTGACGCGTATTTTCGGAAAACCTCAGCTACGAAATAATTTGGTAAAAAAAAATCGCTGATGGAAACAAATTAAAATTACCGCTATGCATCATAGTAAGAGTTTGTCCATACGTTACATTAGTTTTTTCTGAAAAAATGTAAGCATTTAGACATTAATAAGGCGTTTGAAAAACCTCAAAATCACCGAATGGCCAACTTTTTGTATGCACGCTCTTAATGTTTGTTGATGCCTTGTTCTTTCCAGTCCAGAACCCTAAGAGCATCCTCAAGCATGGGTTTAGTACCGTAGACCACATACATATGTGATCTAAGGTACTATAGCCTTTTCAGAAGCCGGCTTGTTCGGGAGGCTGGAAATCATCAAACGTGCGTGCGAAAAGATTTGTGATGACCCTGGAAAATAACTTCTGAAATGGACCTATTCTTCACCAAGGTGTTATTACCTTCTTTGAAGATTAGCACCACCACTGTCTTCTGTTTCATGCTTTCGGCGTTCTCCTCCCTTGGTGGAGAACCCGCCTTCAGGAGTTCAGCTGTAATTTCATCGTCACCCGGGGCTTTGTCATTCTTAAGCTGTTTGAGGGCCATACTAATCTCGTACAGGCTGACATTCGGCCGGGGTGTCTTCGGTATAGTGTCGGGTTAATCTAGCCGTCGGGTCTTTAGTTAGATTTCGACTGGTGTTCGGGTTGTCGTGTCGCTATCCATAAAACCTCTCGACTTCCCCTAATAGCTCAGGTTTGGATGAATAATGATTCTGCCGTCGTCGGTCTTCAACTTCATCAGCCGGCTTTGACTAACAGACAGATCCCTCCCTGGTAAACACCTTAGAGCCCCTGTTACGCTCAATAGCCTCTTCGATACTATTGGTATTAAATCGGCGTACATCGAATTTCAGAGACTTTGAGATCTGCCTATTGAACTGCCGATAGCGACAAGCGTCACCAGAGGACTGTACGAGTAGTAGCATCTCACGCCTCACCTCCATGAGCCCTAGGGCCAGAGTGCGTGAGCCTATTGGTTCTAGTATGGGTTTTGAAGAAGTTAGACCCGACCGTATGGAATGGACAGCTTCCACAAACTCATCGCTGAAATCGTCCACGTCGCTATACCTAGACATTCGAAACGGTTTTGAAGTTTAAGCTGAAAGCTCTCGGGATTTTGGAGCTGAGCAGGTTCTGGGCGGAGCGTAGATTTCATCAGTAGAGACCTTACAAGCTTGAACTGGATAGGTAGGTATTCAATGAGGAGTTGTACAAGCAAAAGAATTATGCGAAAATTTGGTTGAGGACGAATAATCGGCGAAAAAATTTTCAGCGAACTATGGTTTTTATTTTAATGCTTTCTTATTAAAAGAGAAGTTTATTAAAAATCTTGCTTTACATTTATCGTGGTTATATTTCAACAAAAGAACAGACTTATAAAGAAAGAAAGAAGAATAAGGGCAAAATACCGAAAAAATACCGAAATACCGGGATACCGGTTTTAAAAATTTGAATACCGGAATAATACCGGTATCACCATAATACCCAATACCGCATAGCCCTAATGAAGATGAGAGACAATAATGGTAATTGGCTGAATGATTAATTTCAATTCATCAAATTGATTTTCAATTCCTACGAATTATACTGTTATTCGTAGTTCAATTCTCACCTTTGTTGTACGTCTGTTTACGTCTGTTTGTTATACGTCATGTGTATAACCAAAATGGAACACATTATAAATAATTTTTACTTGCCTCATTTAATTTCAATGACCCAAAACGAATTCATAAACTTTTGTCCACCCAAATCATGGTATCATAGTAATTTTGAATTATAAATTAATACGTGACAGGTTTGATTTTTGTCACAATGTTGCGATGAAATTAGAAAACGTTATAGCCTGAGAGCCAACAAAATTGCAAACGCTATGTTGATGTCGAGCACAAAGTCAATACCACTTTGTACCAAATTCGGACTAAGTCTCTAAGCTAAGCCACGGACGAACGGACAGACAGAAGGACAGCTAGACATGGTGAATCCATAAGGGTTCCGTTTTCGTCATTTTGGCTACGGAACTCTAAATAAGTAATTTATTGTTGAAAATTCCCGGTAGATGGCGCTGTAACATACGCGTAAACTCTTACATCGCGCTATCGTTGTGCTTCCTTAGCTTACAGACCTTCTATCTGCATAATTATATAAATAGTAATTTTATTACATGCGTTATTCAACCAGTTAGTTATATAGTATCTCTAGAATCTGTACTAGTGAGCTCTCACTAATACATGATTCTAGAGAGACTATATAACTAACTGATTACACTACTTAATGAAACTCTTACTGGGACATGAAGATGAGAGACAATAATGGTAATTGGCTGAATGATTAATTTCAATTCATCGAATTGATTTTCAATTTCTACGAATTATACTGTTATTCGTAGTTTAATTTTCACCTTTGCTTCTTGTTTCGGAGTTTCTAATCGTGCAATTTGTAGGTACTAAGAAGATTCCTTGTTTTTTTCCTGTTTGTGACTGTGAACTTTTTATTATTATGGGCCTTTTATTTGCATTACCTGATTACCCAAAATTAGGGTTAATGTTTTAAGCGTTTCTCATAAACTGTGGGTAGTCCACCAACAAAACCAAGCAACCAAATGACAAAACCAATTAAATGACAAAAAATGTCAAATCGATGGTTTCAATCTACTGACCTGAATATTTTTTTTGTATTTACCTTATACGTTGCTAACATCCTACATTGAAAATTTTGCTAAAAATTAACAAGACAATCATGGTAAAATAAATAATAAGTTAGGAAGCGTAACTCAGAACAAATTCCACACAAAAAGTGGCCATACTTTAAACCAAAACGACTTATGATTACAGAAATAAAGCAGGGATTGGTTTGCGCGCTTGATGCAATGACAGAACGATCTCTCAAAATCATACTATTCTGAATTTAAAAAGAATTATTAATAAATGTAATCTAATCTATTTTTTTTAAGTATTTTGCATTGTGTACGGAATTTTCGAGTTAAATATATTTTACAAATTAGGCTGCGGCCTCTAGGCCTCCAGCGAAAAGGAGACATTATAGTCCACTTTGGGAATAGAAAGACTGGAATAGACGGAGACGACATCACATTTATCTGTCAAATAAAATTATCCATGAGTGGTGAAACAGCCCCTTAGTCCTATCATGTTTGTTTTACAAATTTACAAACCTACAGCTTACGGAACCCTTAAAAGGTAACTTGTTGTTGAAAGTTAACCGGTAGATGGCGCTGTTACTAGACGTAAACTTGTACAACGCGCTATCGTTGTGCTTCCTAAGTTTATACATGTTTAGTCGGCAAAAGTGTAATTTGCTTCGCTTGGACATATTTATGAAGAATGTTTGGAGTTTTTGCTATTGTCATGTGTCATGTATTATAGTGAAATTTTAACTAATTCCATTCCACAAAAGCAATAGTAGCGATTTCGAACATCCTTCATATGTGTGTCCATCACGTTACGTGTATAGTATTCAATCGATCGGAAATGTTCTATCGTATTTATTAGTTATTCATCAGACTGATATGATAACGAAATATACAACAGAATTGTGCTGATTGATTGAATTGTCAGTAAGAACAAAAATATATTTTTTCCACATTTTATTATAGACCTATGTTATCTATTGTTGTGTTGTGAATAAATGTATTTCTTTCCTTCTAATTTACAAATCAGCAGTTCAGCTTTAGAGGAAAGCGGGGCACGGGGGGAACAAAATTTGCGAAATGGTTTAAAAGATGTACTCATATTCAACATTACCCCGTACTATAAAGTTAGGTGAAAAAAACACCGCTTATTAGAGGTATCTTTAAGTTATTATTTTTCTAAAATTTATCCTACCAATTTGTCAGCATAATTGCTTTTTGTACTAGATAGCTGTAATTTTGCATAAATATGCATGAATATATGTATATCTACATAAAAGTCTCTAAGCTAAGCCACGGACGGATAAAATAAAAATTCCCAGTAGATGGCGCTGTTACGTAAGCGCTAACTCGTACAAGCGCGCTATTGTTGTGCTTCTTGAGTTCATAGATAGCCTTCGGTCGGCAGTTTGTTAATATACATCTTGTGTGTAGAGCATGCAATCAATCAGCAATGTTCCATTGTTTATTAAAATAAACAATAGAATATTGATGAGTGCTTGCATGCTGCAAAAGACGGTTCTTTCTCTTATTTCAATATCTCACGCGAGACGCGACGAGGCCGCCATTTTATGTGATACAGACACTAATGAAGCTAGGGATGTCGAAAATGAAAAAAAATATCGTTATATCGATATTTATTAAAGTACCTGTCAATATTAGCGTCGATATATCAAAGGAAAAATATCGATATATCGATTAAATCTCAATAAACACTCACTAAAGTATTTTAACAGCATTCCTTTTTATTAGACGAAATTACAAAAATATCAAGAATTAAAAGACTATCTTCTAACTTTAAGACCTATTTAAGATATCAAACAAAAATAAATAAATGAATCAGTTCAACCAGTATCATAGATAATATAGTTCTTTTTTTTCGTTTCTTCCTATCTTCTACAGTTTCAGATTTCAGCGACTTCAGTGCCATAAGAATTAAAAAAATATCGCTTTCGATACAATTTTCGATACTGGATATTTTCTATCGATATATCATTACGAAATATATCGCCCAAAAATATCGATATATCGATGTATCGATATTTATTCGACAAGCCTAGTTGAAGCTACAATAAAATAATTGGACTTAACGACTTTAAACTACTTATTGACTTTAAACAAAATGAGGGTGTAATTCGTGTTTCGAATAATGTATCAGTCAAAAGAGGAACGAGAGACTATAGTTGCGCCCCAAAAGGCAGCTGGCGGCAATATTGATGCAGTGTTAATTTTTTCGGGATAAAAGTAGCCTATGTCACTCTCGGGCCCATCAACTATGTGTATGCCAAAAATTACGTCGATCCTTCGCTCCGTTACGGCGTGAAAGACGGACAAACACACAAACAAACAAACCCACAAAATATACAAACACACTTACGCATTTATAATATTAAGTATGGAAGTATGGATATATACGTATTAGAAGTAAAGAATTTTTATGATAAAACATGACATTATGAGTATTTGCGTAAATTAGGCAACACGAAGGGCAACTAGCAAGGCCCGCCACCGCTCTCTCTCTCTCTCTGTGTGTTTCAAGCTTAAGGGAGGTAGTTATCCTAAAGTATTTTTTTACACATTTTATACCACTTTGCAGCAAATTACTAAATATGTCCATGCGAAATCACAGCTAACTAGCACGAAGTGTCTAAGGTAAGCCGCTGACGAACGGACAGACAGACATGGTCAATCTATAAAGATTCCGTTTTCGCTATTTTGGCTACGGAATTCTAATAGGTAATTTATTTTTGGAAATTCCCGGTAGATGGCGCTGTGACGTAGGCGTACACTCTTACATCGCGCCATCGTTGTGCTTCCTGATTATGTAGAATTTATATATATTTTTATAAATGCTAGTTTCATTTTGTGTGTATTATTCCTCCAGTTAGCATTATTATCTCTCATGGACCATGTACCAGCGAGAAGACCTCATTAGTACATGATACACTACTGAGTTTCTCTCTGGTACATGACAGTGAGAGACAATAATGATAATTGGCTGAATGATTAATTTCAATTCATCAAATTGATTTTCAATTCCTATCTTTGCTTCTTGCTTCGGTGTTTCTAATCGTGCAATTCGTACTAAGACGATTGTTTGTTTTTTTTTTCTGTTTGTAACTGACGGCCTGTTACTTGTATTGTGGTATTATTTAGGATAATTTTACGAGTTTAGACATTTTCGCGTACAGAAGTCCCTTTATTTATTTCACTTGAAAAAACAATTAGATTTTTCCTACTCAGAATCGAGATTAGAATCGATTTCGATAGTTTAAAAAAATGTCCCCGTTTTTTCTTATAAAATTTTATAAGTCAGTTTTGTTGCAAAACTGAAAATTTTTTAAACTATCGGAATCGATTGTGCTCTTGATTCCGAGTAGGAAAAGCCATATTTTTTTCTAAAAGTGATAAAGTAAATAAAGGGACATCTGTACACGAAATTGCCCGTTTAGGTCATTTTTAGGGTAGAAAATTCTTTAAAGTATTTTTAGGGTAAAAGTTTTCGAATAAAATGCATGATTTTACGAAAAAAATTACTCCAGATGACATAGGTAGAAGCCAAGACTAATTATGGATGCATTCCAAGAATGTTTCGAAACGGCGTAGTAGTTTAGCTAACTATTATTGAACCTATTAATAAATTGCATTTATTTGCTTTGTTTTCATTAAAAACCCATCAAGTTTTATTTTTACAAAATTTTCAAATACGCTGTTCAGCTTTTAGAAGGCCCTTATTGCGAAGCAATTCAATGATGCGTGTGAAGTTCCCAATCCGCACTGGGTCCGCTTGGGAACTACGGACAAGCCCTCTCATTCTGAGATGAGGCCTGTGCACAGCATTGGACGTATATAGGCAAGAATGATGACGATAAACCTTAAAAGGGAACTTGTTGTTAAAAATTCCCGGTACTACTTTGTCAGCAAATTTTCAAAATACATATGTGTGTATGAAAAATTATATTTTTTTTTATAAAAAATAGACTTACGTTTCGGCTATGGCTTGAAAAATTTACATTGACAATGTTGGCTACGGAAGTCTAAAACTAAATAGGTAACTTATTGTTTAAAATTCCCGGTAGATGGCGCTATTCCGCAGCCGTAAACTAGTACATCGCGCTGTCGTTGTGCTACCTGAGCTTATAGACCTTCAGTTGGCATATTTTATAGATTTACGTACCATTCAACCAATCGTCAATATTGTTCTTGTTTTTTATTGGTTCCGGTAAACCACAACAACCAAAAAAAAACAATAATAATATACTGATGATTGACTTAAATAAAAAAAAAATTTTAGCTGTTTATTTCAAGCAAAAAAAAGCATACAACATTCAAAGCGAGTCCTTAATAATAATAATTAATTATTAATTCTTATATAATTTGACATTAATAAATTTATATAATGTAAATTGTTATGTTGAGTGACTAAATAAACTAAACTAGACTAATCCTAATTCTAAGGATTTTGCGTGGCCTCGGTTAGCGAAAGACTGAGTTGCTCAAGCGTAATAAGTCTAAGTATACATGCAAGTAGCTAGTAAAATTATTATATAAATCATGAATTTTGTGTTTTATTTTACATATAACCTAAGTCTGAGTGCGCATCCGTCCCCTCCCTCTCAAATATATCTTTCATAAAATATCTTTCCAACTGAATGAACTTCAATGTTAAGTTTCTAACCTTCTTTCGGAGTTCCTATAATGCACAGTGCATCGAATTATTATACGAAATAATTCTTTGTATTTTGTTGTTTGGTGTGGGCAAAAGGGGGCTATTTTTTTAAGTGTATCTAATATACTATCCGTATTTAACAAGTAACATTTTTCTAAGGGTTTCTACCCTACCTATCTACTATCAGAATCGATTGTGCTCTTGATTCCGAGTAGGAAAAGCCATATTTTTTCTAAAAGTGAAAAAGTAAATAAAGCGACATCTCCCAGCCAACACAGATTAGCTGAATAAATTTTGCGTAAAAGCAATTCTTTTGACTTTAAGCTGGATAAAGTATTTGTATAACTTCTGTGTAAGCGCTTTTACAGATGATATTCAAGCAATTTGGGCACAAAATATCTTGCTTCAATTTGGATAAAATTTGATTAATAGCCATATAGCAGCTGAATAAATGTACAAGACACTGAATATCTTCTGCATAAATTCTGATTTTTCTTTAGTCCAGAAATTATACATCTTTTATGCAGTTGTTAATTTGTGAGTTCAGATCTTCAAATGATATTCAAAATTCCGATCTCAGGAGTAGTTTTATAAAGACATAGATATCATACATAGATCAGACATAGATACATAGATATCATTTATAAATATTGTGAATCTGTTTTTAAAAAAAAAAAATACCTCGTTGAGTTTCTTGCCGGATTCTTCTCAACAGAGGTTTTTTTCCGAACCGGTGGTAGATTAAAAAAATGACGTGTAAAAGTGCCCATTGCGGCCTATTTGCTGAATAAATGATTTGACTTGACTTTGAAAGAAATTATGCAAGTAAAAAAAGTATAAAATGTATTTTTCATTGTGACGAGATTATTTTGTGTTACTTAGTTCAAAAACTTGTAATGGTCGCTGATCATCTTCAAAAATTTGGTACCTAAGCAAATTGTTTCATGCATTTTAAGTAAGTTTAAGGTGAATTATATAAACGCATGGCACTTTACTGTGAATTATCAATATGATTAATCTATATTTTTTGAGCGCCTTAAGATAAAGCTACAATTTAAAAGGTAAACAAATGTGAAATAATATTTAAATTAAATTATCTTTACTTTTTATCAAATTTCAGTCCCAGCAAATAATGAGATTCATAATTTGTATGACTGCTAATGTTTCCTACACACTAAACAAAGTGTTTCATAAGATAAATGTTGAGGATTTTTATAAAAAGAGGTTATGACGAACGTTAGTTAATGGCGGACGGCCAATTTGAATAAAAGTGTCTATTTCAGTGATTATTTTGCTTATTTCTGCATAATAGTTCAAATGCGACTGGTGAAGTGGATGGTATCTGGATATAAACATACGATATCTTCAACTAATCAGTTATTTGCTGCTTACATTTGTAACTGATATTGTTTTAAGCTTAACATAAAGACAATTGTACGCTTATAGCGCTATAAGTTAGGTAAAACAAGGAGTTTATTTTCAATTATGCAGAAGTCAGCTGTGTAAAGAAGAAAAAAATCTAAAATATTCAGCATCTGAATAAATTAGTACCATTTCGTACACTATGCAGCTTAAAGAAAATATTTTGTCTATATTCAGCGTTTTGCTGTTTAACTGCTTTACTTAAATATGTTATCCAGGACAATGCAAAAACTTCAGCTACTGTGCAGATAATAGCTTTTTCAATTACTTTTATTTGAATATCGCTTGTTTAGCAGATTCTACTCTTGATTACTATTCAGCTTGAAAAAATACCGCGAACTTTATACAGAATTTAGTAAGCTTACAACATTATTTTAATTTAAGAACTCTCTTATTCAAAATAAAGCCATAACGTCAGCTGTAATACAAAAGTAACAAAGCTTGACACTGCTTATTGTGGTATATTTTCGCTACTATCTGGCTTATGTGTTGGCTGGGCTGTACCCGAAATAACCCGTTTAGGTCATTTTTGGAGTAGAAGATTCTTTAGGGTATTTTTAAGGTTAAAAGTTTTCGAACAAAATTTACGATTTTACTAAAAAAAATTCTGCAGATGACATAGAAGCGAAGACTATTAATTATGGTTGCATTCCAAAAACGTTTCGAAACGGTGAAGTAAATTAACTATTACTTTAGCAATAAATCCCATTTATTTGCTTTGTTATCATTAAAAAACAATTTAGGGTAATCTCGCATAGCGTTATTTTTCAAGTCACTTAATCCCATCATGTCTTTTTTTTTTCAAAATTTGCAAACAAGCAGTTCATCTTTTAGGGGGCCCCTATCTAAAAGCTAAACGCGAAGCAATTCAATGATGCGTGTGAAGTTCCCAATCCGCACTGGGCCCGCTTGAAAACTACGGACAAGCCCTCATATTCTGATATGAGATCTGTGCCCAGCAGTGGAACGTATATAGGCAAGAATGATGACGATGAGCCTTAAAAGGGAAATTATTGTTAAAAAATTCCCGGTACTACTTTGTCAGCAAATTACTAAACACAAATATATGTCCATGAATTTTTTTTTTATAGAAAACAGAGTTAAGTTTCGGCTATGGCTTGAAGAATTTACATTTACAATTTTGGCTGCGGAAGTCTAAAACCACAGAATATATAATAATACTAACGTACCACTACTAAATAGGTAACTTATTGTTGAAAATTTCCGGTAGATGGCGCTGTTCCGCAACCGTAAACTAGTACATCGCGCTATCGTTGTTCTGCCTCAGCTTATAGACCTTCAGTTGGCAAATTTACACGTGTATATCGTGAATTGCGTATCAATCAACCAATTTTCAATATTGTATTGTTATTGTTGTTGTTACTATAACAAATACAATAACAATACTATATTGAAGATTACCTGACTTGAAAAAACTTAAATGTTAAATTTCTAACCTTCTTTCGTAGTTCCTATAGTGCATCGAATTATTATACGAAATAATTATTTGAATTTTGTGTATGTGTGTGTCTGTGTCTGTGTGTGTGTGTGTGTGTGTGTGTTTGACTGTTGACACCCGAATTTGTAGTAGTGTATTTGACAGTGGGCCAGGCTGTTCCATTCACCGGGTTGATCAAATTTTTAACCCTACATTATATTATAAGGCTACTTTTTACCCGACTAGCCAAATAGAGGGCCTATTTTTTTAAGTGTATCTAATATACTATCCGTATTTAACAAGTAACATTTTTCTAAGGGTTTTGTATAATATATGGAATTCTTACCAGGTGGTATCATGAGTTTACAGTGACCGTACGTTTTTGCTACTTTGGCTACGATAAAAGGTTTTATTGTCGAAAATTCCCGGTAGATGGCACTGTGACCTAGTCGTAAACTCGTTCATCACGCTATCGTTGTGCTTCTTTAGTTTATAGACACTCAGTCGGTGAAACTACACAGCGGCACCACCGCCTATAATGTGCGATGATATATTGTGAGGGATATGGTTTATTAACCAACAGTAAGACTCATTTACACGACCATGTACAGAACATCTCTGTTGGAAACAGCTGTGCAAGGCAAGGTAAATGAATCGTTTCTGTTGGTTAATAAAAAACCAATTCCTCACAACATTTCATGGCACATCTCTGGTGGAAACGCTGCTTGAGCGATCATGTGTGTAACATCGTATCTGTGATTTCAATCAATCAGCAATAATAGTCGCGCTGTTATAAAATTTACAATATAGCGATAGAAATACTAATGACTGGCTTAATGAATTTCAATGATAAATTCCTAACCTTCTTTCAGAGTTCTATAGTGCAACTGAGGACTATTTTAAAATATCGGGTTCTCGATATATCTATGTTAAATTACAGTTTCCTAGCACTAATATAGTGTCCGCTAACCCGCGGACAGACGGACAGACTAGACGGATGGTTCTCTGCCTTTTCCCTATCCTCTGAAAATTATAGTACATTGTTGTAGAGGCACGAAAATAGTGTAAGCAATAAGTAGATGAACGAGTTAGTTTGAAGGCCGACCCTAAGGAGAGGCCTTCGATAGTAATAGTTCATCTATTGCACTTTTGGCCGAGACTAAACATTGTGCTTTTCACGATCACTGCGAGCAAATAAAATTAGTGTCACGTCACCCCTCCCTCACGCCAGCACGTCAGCTCAGCGCGCCAGGAATGAATATCAGAAATGAATTTCTAAAAAGTCGTATCGTATTATGAAATACAATATATTGATATGAGCTGTTTATTTAATGTGTTACATTGTTGTCGTGTTTTGCGAGCCATAAATGAGTTGGCTGTTAAATGTACTTACATATAATTATAGGCAGTTTTGGGTACTGGATTGAGGTTATCTATGGCCACATTTTCGAGTAGCATCGCGAAAATATATTTTTTGTGTTTTGTTACAAAACTGTCATTTTATAAACTATCGATTCTAAGTAGGAAAAGCCATATTTTTTCTAATATTCAAAAAGTAAATAAAGGTACATCCGTACACGAAATTGCACGTTTAGGTCATTTTTAGGGTAGAAATTTTTTAGGGTATTTTTAAGGGTAAAAGTTTTCAAATAAAATGTACGGTTTTACGAAAAAAAAATACTGCAGATGACATAGAAGCTAAGACTATTATGGATACATTCCAAGAACGTTTCGAAACCGTGTAGTAGTTTAACTATTAGTTAATAAATAAATCGCATTTATTTGCTTCGTTTTTATTCAAAAACAATTTCGGTGAAAAAAAATAAAAGTGCCTTTGGGTTATTTCGCGTAGCGTTATTTTTCAAGGCATTTACTCCCATCTTGTCTTTTTTTTTAATTTTCAAACACGTAGTTCATCTTTTAGAGGCCCTCTATCTAAAAATTCAACGCGAAGCAATTCAATGATGCGTGTGAAGTTCCCAATCCGCACTGGGTCCGCTTGGGAACTACGGACAAGCCCTCTCATTCTGAGATGAGACCTGTGCCCAGCAGTGGGACGTGTATAGGCAAGAATGATGACGATGAACCTTAAAAGGGAATTTGTTGTTAAAAAATTCCCCGTACTACTTTGTCAGCAAATTACTAAACACATATTTGTCCATGAAAAATAATATTTTTTTTTTATAAAAAATAGACTTACGTTTCGGCTATGGCTTGAAAAATTTACATTTACAATTTTGGTTACGAATGTCTAAAACTAATTAAATTAGGTAACTTATTGTTGAAAATTCCCGGTAGATGGCGCTGTTCCGCAGCCGTAAACTAGTATATCGCGCTATCGTTGTTCTGCCTCAGCTTATAGACGTTCAGTTGGCAAACTTATACGTGTACATCGTGATTTGCGTATCAGTCAACCAATCTTTAATATTGTATTGCTATTGTTGTTATTTTTATAACAATAACAATACAATATTGAAGATTGACTTGAGTGAACTTAAATGTTAAATTTCTAACCTTCTTTCGGAGTTCCTATAGTGCATCGAATTATTATACGAAATAATTATTGTTATTTTTTTTTGTATGTGTGTGTGTTTGTGTGTGATTGTGACTGTTGACACCCGAATTTGTAGTAGTGTATTTGACAGAGGGCCAGGTTGTTCCATTCACCGGGTTGATCGAATTTTAAGCCCTTTAGTATTCATTAGGCTACTTTTTAACCGACTAGCTAAAAAAGGGGGCAATTTTTAAGTTTATCTAATACACTATCCGTATTTAAGAAATATTTTTTTTTTAAGGATTTTGTGTAATTTATGGTATTTTTACCAGGTGGTATCATGAGTTTACAGTTACCGTACGTTTTTGCTACTTTGGCTACGGTAATAGGTTTTATTGTTGAAAATTCCCGGTAGATGGCACTGTGACCTAGGCGTAAACTCATTCATCGCGCTATCGTTCCGCTTCTTGAGTTTATAGACACTCAGTCGTCATAACTATACAGCAACTTCACCGCCAATAATGTGCGATGATATGTTGTGAGGGATATGGTTTATTAACCAACAGGAAGATTCATTTACACGTCCACGTACAGAACATCTCTATTGGAGATAGCTGAGCGGAGCGAGGCGAGGTAAACGAAGATTTCCCACTGGTTAATAAGAAACAAAGTCCTCACAACATTTCGTGGCACATCTCTGGTGGAAAATAGTGTTTCCAGGTGTGTAACATTACATTGGTGATTTCAATCAATCAGCAATAATAGTCGTGCTGTTAGAAAATTAACAATATAGCGATAGGAATACTGATGACTGGCTGAATGAATTTCAATCATAAATTCCTAACCTTCTTTCGGAGTTCTTTAATGCAACTTAGGACTTTTTAAAATATAGGATTCGCGATATATCTATATTTCTTAAATTACAGTTTTCTAGCACTAATATAGTGTCCGCTAAGCCGCGGACAGACGGACAGACCAGGCGGATGTATCTCTGCCTTTTCCCTTTTTTAAACTATCAGAATCGATTGTGCTCTTGATTCCGAGTAGGAAAATCCATAATTTTTCTAAAAGTGAAAAAGTAAAAAAAGTGACATCTGTACACGAAATTGCCCGTTTAGGTCATTTTTGGGGTAAAAATTCTTTAAAGTGTTTTTGAGGGTAAAAGTTTTCGAATAAAATGTACGATTTTACGAAAAAAAATACTGCAGATGACATAGAAGCCAAGACTATTATGGATGCATTCCAATTCCAAGAACGTTTCGAAACAGTTTAGTAGTTTAAATATTAGTTTATCAATGAATCCCATTTATTTGCTTTGTTTTCATTAAAAAACAATTAAAGGTAAAAAATTAAAGTGCCTAATTCAGGGTAATTTTGCGTAGCGTTATTTTTCAAGGCATTTACTCCCATTATGTCCTTTTTTCACAATTTTCAAAAACGCATTTCTGCTTTTAGAAGGCCCCTATCCTAAAGCTGAACGCGAAGCAATTCAATGATGCGTGTGAAGTTCCCAATCCGCACAGGGCCCACTTGGTAACTACGGACAAGCCCTCTCATTCTGAGATGAGGCCTGTGCACAGCAGTGGGACGTATATACCTAGGCAAGAATGATGACCATAAACCTTAAAAAGGGAACTTAGAGTTAAAAATTCCTGGTACTACTTTGTCAGCAAATTACTAAATAGGTACATATGTGTCTATGAAAAATTATGATTTTTTTTATTAAAATTAGACTTACGTTTTGGCTATGGCTTAATAAATTTACATTTGCAATGTTGGCTACGGAAGTCTAAAACTAAATAGGTAACTTATTGTTGAAAATTCCCGGTAGATGGCGCTGTTCCGCAGCCGTAAACTAGTACATCGCGCTGTTGTTGTGCTTCCTGAGCTTATAGACCTTCAGTTGGCATATGTATACACCTTCATCGTGATTTACGTATCAGTCAAACCAATCTACAATATTATGTTGTTATTGTGATGTTATTACTACAATAACAATACAATATTGAAGATTGATTGATTGATTGACTTTAGTGAACTTAAATGTTAAATTTCTAACCTTCTTTCGGAGTTCCTATAGTGCATCGAATTATTATACGAAATAATTCTTTGTTTGTGTGTGCTTGGTGTGTGTGCGTGTGTGTGAAGCTTAAGGGAGGTAGGTATCCTATAATAGATTGTACAACGAGTGCATAAAACGAGCCATTTTACCCAAGACGTTCATATAGCCACCCGAGCCGGTATGGCTGGTATGGTTATGGTCGAGGGGAAAATGGGTTCAATGCTCGAGTTTAACACTCTGCTTTTCTTTTCGAAAGCGAGGAAACGAAATAGCAACAGTGCAATCTGTGCAAACAATTGTTCACTTACTATGTACATTTTATTTTTCATGCATTACTATAAAATTATGTTTTATTGTTTTATTTTGATTGATTTTAAATTTTACATAAAATGAAGAAAAAAATTTAAAAATGAAGAAAAAAATGTATATATAAATTTCTTTATTTGTGACTGTTGACACCTGATTACCTTGGTCTTAAACAAAGATTTTATTTTATGCACTAGTGCATAAAAAGTCATTTTATATCACCTAGATCCAGCATAAACACGAACTTTACGAGCATGAGAAGTGAAAAAGTTTTTTTTTCCACATTTTATACCAATCTGACACCAAATTTGCTACTATTTATGCAAAATTACAGCTAACTAGCACGTAATTTCTAAGGTAAGCCGCGGACGAACGGACTGACTGACAGTGTATCCATAAGGGTTCCGTTTTCGCCATTTTGGCTAAGGAACTCTAATAGGTAATACATTGTTGAAAATTCCCGGTAGATGGCGCTGTGACGTAGGCGTAAACTCTTACATCGCGCTATCGTTGTGCTTCCTCAGTTAACACAACTTCTATCTGCGTAATTGTGTATTTTAATTATGTGTGTGTCATTCAACCAATGAGTACTATTGTCTCAAATCGATCGTGTAGGTACTAGCGACAGCTCACTAGTACATGAGACACTACTAAGAGAAACTCACTAGTACACGACGATGAGAGACAATAATAATAAATTGGTTGAATGATTAATTCCAATTCATCAAATTGATTGAAAAAAAAAAATACAAAAAAAAAATTACGATTCCTACGAATTACACTATTATTCGTAGTTCAATTCTCACCTTTGCTTCTTGCTCCGGAGATTCTAATCATTCAAGTTGTAATAAGATGATTCCTTATTTTTTTCTGTTTGTGACTGTGGATTTTAAATTATTATGGGTTACTTTTTACTTCCATCCATCCCAGCCTATATACGTCCCACTGCTTAGCACAGGCCTCCTCTCAGAATAAGAGGGCTTGGGCCATAGTTCCCACGCGGGCCCAGTACGGATTGAAAACTTCACTCGCACCATTGAATTGCTTCCCAGGTTTATGCAGGTTTCCTCATGATGTTTTACTTCACCGCAAAGCTCATGGTAAATTTCAAATGTGATTCCGCACATGAATTTCGAAATACTCAGAGGTTTGAACCCAGGACCCTCTGCTTGAGCCGTGAAGCTTGGGCCGCGTAATAAAACCGTGGTAGCCTAGTGGTTACTTTTTACCTTTTTGCCATTTTGGCTAAGAAACTCTAATCTATATATATAAAAATCAATTGCTGTTCGTTAGTCTCGCTAAAACTCAAGAACGGCTGGACTGACTTGGCTAATTTATGTTTTGAATTATTTGTGGAAGTCCAGGGAAGGTTTAAAAGGTGAGTAAATATGAAAAAAAAATTGAGGCGTTACGAAGTTTGCCGGGTCAGCTAGTAGGTAATATACTGTTGAAAATTCCGGTAGATGGCGCTGTGACGTAGGCGTAAACTCTTACATCGCGCTATCGTTGTGCTTCCTTAGCTTACAGACCTTCTATCTGCATAATTTTATAAATAGTAATTTTATTTGCACGTATTATTCAACCAGTTAGTATTATAGTCGCTCTAGAATCATGTCTTAGTGAGCTGTCACCAAAGACCAGCTGTTACTAAGATATTATTTCAGAGACTGTATTACTAACTGGTTACACTACAAAAAAAAACTCTTACTGGGACATGAAGGTTAGAGACAATAATGGTAATTGGCTGAATGATTAGTTTCAATTCATCAAATTGATTTTAATTTCTAGGAATTATACTGTTATTCGTAGTTCAATTCTCACCTTTGCTTCTTGCTTCGGAGTTTCTAATCATGCAATTTGTAGGTACTAAGAAGATTCATTGTTTTCTTTCTGTTTGTGACTGTGAACTTTTTATTGTTATGGGCTATTTTTTACCCGACTGCCCAAAATTAGGGTTAATGTTTTAAGCGTATCTAATAAACTGTGGGTAGTCCACCAATAAAACCAAACAACCAAAAGACAAAACCATTAAATGACTGAAAATGTCAAATCAATCTTTCCAGATAATCCGGCAATGGTAGTTTTTCCTCTTCATTATATTTTATTCTAAAACTATTGAACCAAATAATTTTTGTATTTACCTTCTACGTCGATAATATCCTGCATTGAAAATTTTGCTAAAAATTGACATGACAATCATGGTATAATCTAAATAATAAGTTAGGAAGCGTAACTCAGAACTAATTCCACACAAAAAGTGGCCATACTTTAAACCAAAACGACTTATGATTACAGAAACAATTAAACAAAGCAGGGATTGGTTTGAAAATCATACTATTAAGAATTGAAAAAGTAATGTTAATAAATTGAATCTAATCTAATCAATTTTTAAAGGATTTTCCACTGTGTACGGAATTTTCGCATTAAATATATTTTACAAATTAGGCTGCTGTCTCTAGGCCTCCAGCGAAAAGGGGACGTTATCGCCCACTTTGGGAAAGACTGGAATAGACGGACACGACATCACATTTATCTGTCAAATAAAATTTATCCATGAGTGGTGAAACAGCCACTTAGTCCTATCATGTTTGTTTTTCAAAATTTACAAACCAACAGCTTACGGAACCCTTAAAAGGTAACTTGTTGTTGTAAGTTAACCGGTAGATGGCGCTGGTACGTAGACGTAAACTTTTACAAAGCGCTATCGTTGTGCTTCCTTAGTTTATACATGTTTAGTCGGCAACATTGTAATTTACTTCGCTTGGACATATTTATGAAGAATGTTTGGAGTTTTTACTATTGTCATGTATTATAGTGAAATTTTAACTAATTCCATTATTTTAAAAGCAATAGTAGCGATTTCGAACATTCTTCATATGTTTGTTCATTACGTTACGTGTACCTATAGTATTCAATCGATCGGAAATGTTCTACCGTATTTATTAGTTATTCATCAGACTGATATGATAACGAAAAAATACAACAGAATTGTGCTTATTGATTGAATTGTCAGTAAGAACAAAAATATATATTTTTCCACATTTTATTATAGACTTATGTTATCCATTGTTGTGTTGTGAATAAATGTATTTCTTTCTTTCTAATTTACAAATCAGCATTTCAGTTTAAAAGGATAGCGGGGCACGGGGGGAACAAAAATTTGCGAAATGGTTTAAAAGATGTACTATTCATATTCAACATTACTCCGTACTATAAAGTTAGGCGGGAAAAAAACACCGCTTATGAGAGGTATCCTTAAGTTATTATTTTTTAAAATTTTATCCTACCTATTTGTCAGCATAATTGCTACATATATTCATACAGTTTGTTATACATCATGTCTATAACCAAAATGGAACACAATTTTTAATAATTTTTCCATGCCTCATTTAATTTTAATGACCCGAAACGAATTCATAATCTTTTGTCCACCCAAATCACGGTAAGTATATCATAGTAATTTTGAATTATAAATTAATACGTGATAGGTTTGATTTTTGTCACAATGCTGCGATGAAATATGAAAACGTTATAGCCTAAGAGCCAACAAAGTTGCAAACGCTAGGTTGATGTCGAGCACAGAGTCAATACCACTTTGTAGCAAATTCGGACTAAGTCTCTAAGCTAAGCCACGGACGAACGGACAGACAGACATGGTGAATCCATAAGGCTTCCGTTTTCGTAATTTTGGCTACGGAATTCCAAATAAGTAATTTATTGTTGAAAATTCCCGGTAGGTGGCTCTGTGACATACACGTAAACTCTTACATCGCGCTATCGTTGTGCTTCCTGAGCTTACTGACCTTCTATCTGCATAACTTTATAAATAGTAATTTTATTACATGTGTTATTCAACCAGTTAGTATTATAGTCTCTCTAGAATCATGTACTAGTGAGCTCTCACTAATACATGATTCCAGAGAGACTATATTACTAAATGGTTACACTTCTAAAAGAAACTCTTACTGGGACATGAAGGTGAGAGACAATAATGGTAATTGGCTGAATGATTAATTTCAATTCATCCAATTGATTTCCAATTTCTACGAATTATACCGTTATTCGTAGCTCAATTCTCACCTTTGCTTCTTGCTTCGGAGTTTCTAATCGTGCAATTTAATTTTGTAGGTACTAAGAAGATTCTTTGTTTTTTTTTCTGCTTGTGACTGTAGACTTTTTATTATTATGGGCTACTTTTTACCAGACTACCTAAAATTAGGGTTAATGTTTTAAGCGTATCTCATAAACTGTGGGTGGGTAGTCCTGTGATGTTGGGCGTTGAAGGAGACAACTGTTTAGGTTGAAAGCTCGGTTTATTCTGCATGCAAGCGAGGATACAATGAATATTATATACTTAACTACTAGGATACATAGGTGAGAGTGTAAGTATGGCGTAGCACACTACACCTCCACCGTTAATGAAAAAAAAATGAAAAACAGTTCAATTTTTTGTTTGTTTTAAAAACTTAATTTTTGTCAACTCCAAAAAATAAAGTAGAAGGAAAGGTATTATTATTAAATCTACACATTTTCCAACAAAATTACGATAAAAAAATTAAACACATTAAAGATAAAAATAAACAAAAGCATAAAAATGAGTAATTAATTATTTATTTATAAGAAACATATATGGATGTAGCTACGCAGCTCTGCTGCACCTAATTAGCTTCTTACGTCTAATTATTTAATACAATATTTTATATACTGTCCTAGGTACCTAGTATTCTTTTCAAAAATTCAAAATTCAAAATTCAAATCATTTATTCAGCAAATAGGCCGCAATGGGCACTTTTACACGTCATTTTTTTAAACTACCAGCGCTTTCGGAAAGACCATCATTGCCAAGAAGAATGCGCCGCAAGAAACTTGGCAGAAAGTCATTTTTTCATCATAAAATAATTACAAATAAAATACTTAAAAACTACAGTATACAATTAAAGAGAAAAAAAAATTACAAAATAATAATAATACAGGGATGTATGGGGTCCCTTAGTTACAAAACTAAACACTAACTATATCTACGTTCAGCGGAAGTGTAGAATGCTTCCACTGTCAAAATTAAAAATAAT
The DNA here is from genome assembly GCA_037349165.1 of Choristoneura rosaceana. Classification (NCBI taxonomy): domain Eukaryota; kingdom Metazoa; phylum Arthropoda; class Insecta; order Lepidoptera; family Tortricidae; genus Choristoneura; species Choristoneura rosaceana. Next base: position 6,912,230 of record JAZBNJ010000046.1, on the reverse strand, counting down.
AATAATTTAATTCTGAAATATACATTTCAGGTCAAGTAACCGTTAAGCTTTTGGATTCCGAAGGCAAGCACACGTCTGCCGCCCCCAAAGTTAGCTCACACGCACTCATGTCATGCTCTGAAAGCAGAGCGGTACCGAGGGCATGGTATTGCTTCCGTTCCCATAAGCTCTATGGGATCGTCTTGGGAACTTCGACGTCGCGAGCCTGTGACTAGAAATTAAACTAAAAATATACAAGTTTAAAATCCATAAGCTTAACAATATACAATATAAATATAGCAAGGGGATGTATAAAGTCCCTGAGTTAATAATAAAATTCCTAATCTAAATAATTCAGAGATGTATATAGTCTCTAAATGTCAAATTAAACTACATAATTAAACTAATTAAATTATACAATCATCAGAGGTGTAAAAAGCCTCCAAGGTCATAAATTAATAATAATTATTAAACTACAGAGATGGAGATGTATAAGGTCTCCAAATGTCAAACTAATAAATGATTTTAAATTAAATTCTGCAACGCGGACAACGGCAACAGAACCCGAAACTATACACGAAATGCGCCGGGACACTGCCAAGTCACACTGCACAATACAAATACACCGACATAAACACACACAGACACTCACACAGAGACCCACTCGCGCACACACACACAAACACGAGTACATCACATCACTCATCAACATGCTAATTTTCATCGGCTTTCAGTTTTGGCCATGTCATATTATCACTTAAGTACTCCTCAACTTTATAGTAAGCTTTCTTCAGGAGTGCACTCTTTATGTATTCTTTAAAAGAGTTGTGTGGCAATTTCCATGCTTCTACGGGAACTTTATTGTAAAATCTCACGCAGTTTCCCACAAAAGATTTGCTTACTTTCCGTAGACGAAATTTAGGAACGGCAAGCTTATGTTTATTACGAGTATTGATATCATGTACGTCTGACACTTTCTTAAAGGACTCGATATTCTTGTGTGTATACAATATCACATCATGTATGTACTGTGAAGCTACTGTGAGGATGTTTATCTCTTTAAAGCGTTCTCTTAGTGAATCTCGGGAGCCAAGGTTGTAGATAGACCGGACTGCCCTCTTCTGTAGAATGAAGATAGTTTCTATGTCGGCTGCCTTGCCCCAAATCAGAATACCGTAGGACATTATGCTGTGAAAATAACTGAAATAAACTAGCCGGGCAGTTTCTACGTTGGTAAATTGCCTGATTCTTCGTACAGCATAGGCGGCAGAACTCAATCTACCAGCAAGACCAGAAATATGCGGGCTCCATTGTAAATTACGATCTAACGTAAGACCAAGAAAAACAGTCTCATGCACAAGTTTCAGATTCTCTCCGTTTAAGGAAATAATTGTTTCAAACTGTCTTACATTAGGCAATGAAAATTTTATACACTTAGTTTTAGCTGCATTTAGTAATAAATTATTAGCGGTGAACCAGTTTAGCGCCTCTGCCAAAGTCTCATTGATGTGTGTTGGATCTTCTTGTTGCCTGTTTACTTTGAATATCAAAGAAGTATCATCTGCAAACAATACTATGTTGCATTTCTGTTCTAGCAAGTGGGGCAGGTCATTTATATACACCAGAAAGAGAAATGGACCCAAAATGGATCCTTGTGGAACTCCAAGCTTCACCGCTGAGCCAGCTGACTGCGTTCTATTTATGTCCACTTTTTGAACTCTTTGGCAGAGATAAGACTTAACAAGTTTCAGTGCTTTAGCTGAAAGTCCATAGTGTTCTAGTTTGCGGATAAGCGTCTCATGTTCCACGCAATCGAAGGCCTTGGAGAGGTCGCAAAATATTCCTATTGCATCTTGCGAATTTTCCCATGCATCATAAATGTACTTCATGAGACTTGCGGCTGCATCTGTTGTCGAACGGCCTTTTGTGAAACCGAATTGCTGACTGTGTAGTAGGTTATTTACATTAAAGTGACGAAGCAGCTGGTTAAGCATGATCTTTTCAAACACTTTACTCAGCACAGGCAGCCCAGATATTGGACGAAAGTTGCCAGGATCAGATGAGCTCCCAGCTTTAAACAATGGAATCACTTTGCTATATTTCATTAAGTCCGGGAACACACCATCATCAATGCACTTATTAAATATCACGGCTAGGTACGGTGCCACAATATGGATAACAGATTGCATAACTCGAACAGAAATACCCCAAAGATCCTCTGTATTCTTCAGTTTCAAAGATTTAAAAGTCCTTATAATTTCTTCAGAGTTAGTATGTTGAAAATCAAAATTCAGACGTTTATCCTTCGCAATTTCATTTAGATAAGAGCTAGCCCGCACAGTGGAAGACCTTAGATCGCGAGTCGTATTTACAGCTATATCTGAGAAAAAATTTTCAAAAGCACCCGCCACTTCTAAATCGGAAGTCAATATTCTATCATCCACTTTTAATTGGAATTGACAATTACGGGGCTTAGATTTACCTGTTTCTGAATTTATTACATTCCATACAGCTTTTACTTTATTATCAGCGGATTTAACTTTATTACTAAGATAATCAGCCTTGGCAGCAATACATACTTTTTTAAATAATTTGGAATATTTTCTAACGTATTCTATAAACGAAGGGTCTTGGCTGTGGCTTTTCATTTCATAAAGCTCGTAAAGCCTAGTTCTACTCTTATGTATTCCGACCGTGGCCCAGTCACTAAACTTTGCCTTGTTCCCGTTTCTCATTTTAGTTCTTAATTTGAAAACTTTTCCGAACTCTCGATTAATTACTGCAGACAGGTTCTTATATAGGACGTTAGGATCACTTCCCTCCAAATAAGGCTCAGGAACGCTGTTGATAATATTTTCCTTGAATTTTTCTACACGGGCTTCTGTAACGGGTCTGTAGGTTACTACTTGATCATTTGTCTGTTTAGGTATTGTAAAACAGGCTTTTTGGCCGCTGTGATCGGAATTGAAACAGTTTATTATTTCTTTGTCCATAACATCACACTTGCAGAAAATATTATCTAAACATGTAGCTGTGTTTGCCGTTACTCTCGTCGGTTCCTCAAAAAGATGAAACAAGTTAAATGATTTAAATAAATTCAAAAGTCTTCCGGAATATCTATTTGCCGAGTCTAGTAAATTCACATTAAAATCTCCACATACTATGACAGATTTACCATTACCATTTTTTCATGTCTTATATTTATAGCGCTCTTGTTCCTTGTCACTTGTAACTTTACTTTGAATATATCGATTGTCAATATTTCCTTTATTTCCTTTTAGTATCTGCATACTTTTTTGTCTCTCTCTCTCGCAAGGTACACAACACATAATATTTACTTGTGGTCGGCCGACCTTAATTATTTACTTATTTTTTGTTCATGATCCAGGTTTTTTTTTTATTTATTTAAGTGCGCGCACATACATTAAACCTTTTATAACATAATACACATACAGGCAGTTCATTTAACACTTCCTTATTTCTTTTGCATATCGTGTGCCCAAGTCTCTTCAAGATTGATGCTCGATCGAATCATGATCAGAGAACAAGGGTTTCCTACCTGCCCTGTATCCTGGTGTACCTTGCTGTGCTACTTAACCTAAACAGATCGCTCAACAGCGCAACTTGGGCTACTGTTGATAACGAAGGCATCCTATACATATATTCGTACATACTCACAATATTTGTATGAAACCCACTAAATAATACTTTTAAAATAAAATAATCTCATTCCCATTCTTAACTTCAGCTTGTTAAATATTTTTATAACTTGTTTAATTTAGACACTCGGTGATGCATTTAACTGTCTTGTATTTATTTAATCTGTTAAATTTTGTATACCATGTACTAATAATTTGAAATGGTGGCTAGATGATCAGTCCAGCAACAATAACAAATTATTTTTTAACTATCCTTTTTATTCATCTGCAGCAGTATAAAAGGGATGATTGGGTATAGTAGCATCAAAATACCTATTGCACACAATGTATAAAAAAGTAATAGAAAATAAATATTAAGTAACTGAAGATAAAAGGGGTTGCTTGACAAGCTTGACCGCCTTCAGAATGTGTGCATCCGTTACAATTTTGGACTCCGTAAGTACGACCACGTGTCTGATTTCCGCACACAGCTGAAGTGGTTGCCTATCAGGGATCGTAGAAATATTCACGTTCTGTCATTGCTCTTCAACACTCTTTTCAATCCTTCTGCTCCCATATACCTATCCGAGCGTTTCAGTTACCTGGCTTCTGGTAGCCAGCATCGTTTAAGGTCGAGTACCAACCTCCTTCTGGCCTGTCCTTCTACCTCTTCCAAGACCTACTCTAAATCCTTTACAGTGCAATCTACAAGGCTGTGGAATCGGTTACCGACCTCCATCAGGCAATCTCGCACCGTAGGATCGTTCAGGGAGGGTTTGAAGAAGATGTGGCTCACACCTTCTCCATAAATTTTAAAAACTATTAGTATTGTTATTATTTTTGCTTATTGTATTGGTACATATTATTTATAGTTTGTTTGGATATGCATATATTTGTATGTAGTAGTGTATTTTTATGTTAGGTTTATTTGTAGATTTGTGTATTTTATTATTTAAAGCAATGTATTGTAGCTTCCACTATGTTAATTATTAAACTCACTTTTTGTCTGTCCCTGACTGAATGCTCCTCTCATCCACTCAAAGGTTGACTGGAAGAGATCCCTTAAAGGGATAAGTTCGCCTTTGTACATATTTGTTTTTTGTCAATTGTGTTTTACTTGTTTTGTACAATAAAGAGTTTACATACATACATACATAAAATTATTTTCATGCCCATTCTATTAAAGTCAAACTTTCTTACAGTTCGATTCTAGTCTTTCTATTCCTGTTAATAATTCCTTATATTTTCTGGTATAATTATATCAGCTTTTTTTTTATACTAGACTTTAAAAAATAAACACTTACACTGACTGACAGCAAGTCTGAACCAAAATACCAAAGACGTACCTTAGATGCGCTAAAAAGTACTTTTTATTTCTTAACAGTATTTCCATTGTACTTATAAAAGTATTATAAAATATTTTAAACATTACCCAATCCATCAGTTTACTTACAAAGCCTTACATTGCATAAAATATGATCTACCGAATGCATTCCGCGAATCCACGCGCAATCTGAGCCAACCACCAATAAAACCAAGCAACCAAATGACAAAACCAATTGACAACATTTCATATTTCTAAGACTATAATTTGATTCGTTCTCTGTATTCTGCTTGGAAATAGAAAGACGCTGATATTTTTAAAATTTCGCTACGATTATTAATTAATTACAATTTTTTTAAGATGTGCTTATTCGAAAAGGGCTTAACTCCAAAACTACGATATAATAGATCCATTACTTTTGTCTACTCTCTATTAAAAAAAAGATCACGTAAATCATGCGTAAATCTGAAGTAGACGTTGTCAAAATTATGACAGCTCCTTTTTCTGGTGCAAAAGGCAAAGGAAACATATCTATTCTGTCGTAGTATTGGCAAATTCAGATACATTTTTTATTTTTTTTGTATTTTTTAAAATATGGATAAATAAATTATAATAAATATTTTGCCACGTTCAGGAGGCAAAACTCTTTCGATTCCTGTAGTAATTTACAGGAGTTGAAAAAATGAAATCTTGTCAATTAAATGACAGAAAATGTCAAATCGATTGGTTTCAATCTTTCCAGATCATGGCAATTGTAATTTTATTTTGTTTATTACATTTTATTCTAAAACTATTGAACTGAATTTTTTTTTTTTGTATTTACTATATACGTTGATAACATCCTACATTGAAAATTTAGCTAAAAATTAACAAAACAATCATGCTAAGATAAATAATAAGTTAGGAAGCATAACTCAGAACAAATTCCACTCAAAAAGTGGGCATACTTTAAACCAAAACGCAGAAACAAAGCAGGGATTGGTTTGCGCGCTTGATGCAATGACAGAACGATTCCTCAAAATCATACTATTCTGAATTGAAAAAAAATTATTAATAAATCTAATCTAATCTATTTTTTTAAGTATTTTACATTGTGTACGGAATTTTCGAGTTAAATATATTTTACAAATTAGACTGCGGCCTCTAGGCCTCCAGCGAAAAGGGAACATTATAGTCCACTTTGGGATGACTTTGGGAATAGAAAGACTCGAATAGACGGAGATGACATTACATTTATCTGTCAAATAAAATGTATCCATGAATGGTGAAACAGCCCTTTAGTTCTATCATGTTTGTTTTTTAAAATTAACAAACCAACAGCTTACGGAACCCTTAAAAGGTAACTTGTTGTTGTAAGTTAACTGGTAGATGGCGCTGGTACGTAGACGTAAACTTTTACAAAGCGCTATCGTTGTGCTTCCTAAGTTTATACATGTTTAGTCGGCAAAAGTGTAATTTACTTCGCTTGGACATTTATATGAAGAATGTTTGGAGTTATTGCTATTGTCATGTATTATAGTGAAATTTTAACTAATTCCATTATCAAAAGCAATAGTAGCGATTTCGAACATTCTTCATATGTTTGTTCATTACGTTACGTGTATAGTATTCAATCGATCGGAAATGTTCTATCGTATTTATTAGTTATTCATCAGACTGATATGTTAACGAAATATACAACAGAATTGTGCTGATTGATTGAATTGTCAGTAAGAACAAAAATATATTTTTTTCCACATTTTATTATGGACCTATGTTATCTATTGTTGTGTTGTGAATAAATGTATTTCTTTCCTTCTAATTTACAAATCAGCAGTTCAGCTTGAGAGGAAGGCGGGGCGCGGGGGGAACAAAAATTTGCGAAATGGTTTAAAAGATGTACCTACCTATTCATATTCAACATTACCCCGTACTATAAAGTTAGGTGAAAAAAAACACCGCTTATTAGAGGTATCCTTAAGTAATTATTTTTTTAAATTTTATCCTACCAATTTGTCAGCATAATTGCTATATATACATATATTCATGCATATTCATGCAAAATTACAGCTATCTAGCACAAAAAGTCTCTAAGCTAAGCCACGGACGGATAAACTAAAAATTCCCAGTAGATGGCGCTGTTACGTAAGCGCTTACTCATACATCGCGCTTTTGTTGTGCTTCTTGAGTTTATAGATAGAATTTCGGTCGGCAGTTTGTTAATATACATCTTGTGTGTAGAGCATGCAATCATTCAGCAGCGTTCTATTGTTTCAAAAAAAAACAATAGAATATTGATGAGTGCTTGCATGCTGTAAAAGACGGTTCTTTCTCTTATTTCAATATCTCACGCGAGACGCGACGCGGCTGCCCTTATGTGATACTGACACTGTTGAAGCTAGGGATGTCGAAAATAAAAAAAAATATCGTTATATCGATATTTATTAAAGTACCTATCAATATTAGCGTCGATATATCGAAGGAAAAATATCGATATATCGATTAAATCTCAATAAACACTCACTAAAGTATTTTAACAGCTTTCCTTTTTATTAGACGAAATTACAAAAATATCAAGAACTAAAAGGCTATCTTCTAACTTTAAGACTTATTTAAGATATCAAACAAAAATAAATAAATAAATCAGTTAAACCAGTATCATAGATACTATAGTTCTTATTTTTCGTTCGTTCCTATCTTCTACAGTTTAAGATTTCAGCGACTTCAGTTCATAAGAATTAAAAAAATATCTTTTTCGATACAATTTTCGATACTGGATATTTTCTATCGATATATCATTACAAAATATATCGCCCAAAAATATCGATATATCGATGTATCGATATTTATTCGACAAGCCTAGTTGAAGCAACAATAAAATAATTGGACTTAACGACTTTAAACAACTCATTGACTTTAAACAAAATGAGGGTGTAATTCGTGTTTCGAATAATGTATCAGTCAAAAGAGGAACGAGAGACTATAGTTGCGCCCCAAAAGGCAGCTGGCGGCAATATTGATGCAGTGTTAATTTTTTCGGGATAAAAGTAGCCTATGTCACTCTCGGGCCCATCAACTATGTGTATGCCAAAAATTACGTCGATCCGTCGCTCCGTTACGGCGTGAAAGACGAATAAACACACAAACTTACAAACACACTTTCGCATTTGTAATATTAAGTATGGAAGTATGGTTATGGATGGATTAGAAGTAAAGAATTTTTATGATAAGTTATATGACATTATGAGTATTTGCGTAAATTAGGCAACACGAAGGGCAACTAGCAAGGCTGGCAGTAATACATTTACATCAGTCTAAAGCTAGAATTGTACAACGTACCGCCCCGCCACCGCTCTCTCTCGCTCTCTTTGTGTTTCAAGCTTAAGGTTAGTTATCCTAAAGTATTTTTTTACACATTTTATACCACTTTGCAGCAAATTACTGAATATGTCCATGCGAAATCACAGCTAACTAGCACGAAGTGTCTAAGGTAAGCCGCGGACGAAAAGACAGACAGACATGGTGAATCCATAAAGATTCCATTTTCGCCATTTTGGCTACAGAACTCTAATAGGTAATTTATTGTTGGAAATTCCCGGTAGATGGCGCTGTGACGTAGGCGTACACTCTTACATGGCGCTATCGTTGTGCTTTCTGAGTTTATAGACTTTCTATCTATATAATTATTAATGCTAATATTATTGTGTGTATTATTCATCCAGTTATCTTTACTGTCCCTCGTGATCGTGCATAAGGAGAATTTGTCTGTAGGTACAAGATTTAGTACTTACAGAGAGATTCTTACTTAATGCATGAAAGTGGGAAACGGTAATGATAATTGGCTGAATGATTAATTTCAATTCATCAAATTGATTTTCAATTCCTATCTTTGCTTCTTGCTTCGGAGTTTCTAATCGTGCAATTCGTACTAAGACGATTGTTTGTTTTTTTTCTGTTTGTGACTGACGGCCTGTTACTTGTATTGTGGTATTATCTATCTATACTATCTATACTAATATTATAAATGCGAAAGTAACTCTGTCTGTCTGTCTGTCTGTCTGTCTGTCTGTCTGTCTGTTACGCTTTCACGCCAAAACCGCTGAGCCGATTTGGATGAAATTTGGTACAGAGATAGTTTATGGGCCCGAGAGTGATATTGGCTACTTTTATCCCGGAAAAATGCACAGATCCCGAGGGAACAGCGCGCGATAATCGAATACTACGCGGGCGGAGCCGCGGGCAAAAGCTAGTTTAGGATAATTTTACGAGTTTAGACATTTTCGCGTACAGAAGTCCCTTTATTTATTTCACTTGAAAAAACAATTAGACTTTTCCTACTCAGAATCGAGAGTAGAATCGATTTCGATAGTTTAAAAAAATGTACCCGTTTTTTCTTATAAAAATTTTATGAGTCAGTTTTGTTGCAAAACTGAAAAAAAATTAAACTATCAGAATCGATTGTGCTTTTGATTCCGAGTAGGAAAAGCCATATTTTTTTCTAAAAGTGAAAAAGTAAATACTTAAAGGGACATCTGTACACGAAATAGCCCGTTTAGGTCATTTTTAGGGTAGAAAATTCCTTAGGGTATTTTTTAGGGTAAAAGTTTTCGGATAAAATGTACGATTTTACGAAAAAAATTACTGCAGATGACATAGAAACCAAGACTATCATGAATGCATTCCAAGAACGTTTCGAAATGGTTTAGTAGGTAGTTTAGCTATTAGTTTATCAATGAATCCCATTTATTTGCTTAGTTTTCATTAAAAAACAATTTAAAGTAAAAAATTAAAGTGCCTAATTTAGCGTTAATAAAGAAGCGTTATTTTTTAAAGCATTTACTCCCATCATGCCTTTTTTTTTCACACACATTCACACACATTTTCAAAACCGCAGTTCTGCTTTTAGAAGGCCCCTATCTAAAAGCTAAACGCGGAGCAATTCAATGACGCGTGTGAAGTTCCCAATCCGCACTGGGCTCACTTGGGAACTACGGACAAGCCCTCTCATTCTGAAATGAGGCCTGTGCACAGCAGTGGGACGTATATAGGCAAGAATGATGACGATGAACCTTAAAAGGGAACTTATTGTTAAAAAAAATCCGGTACTAATTTGTCAGCAAATTACTACATGTCATGAAAAAAAATTATAAAAAATAGTCTTAAGTTTCGGCTATGGCTTGAAGAATTTACATTTACAATTTTGGCTACGGAAGTCTAAAACCACAGAATATATAATAATACTTAAATTTTGACGACCGGATGGCTAAGTGGTTAGTGAACCTGACTACGAAGCTTGAGGTCCCAGGTTCGTATCCCGGCCGGGGCAGATATTTGTATGAATAATACGAATGTTTGTTCTCGGGTCTTGGATGTATAATATGTACTTAAGTATTTATTTATGTATATTTAAGTATGTTTATCCGTTGCTTAGTACCCATAACACAAGCCTACTTTGGGGCTAAGTCAATTGGTGTGAATTGTCCCGTGATATTTATTTATTTATTATTTATTTACTAACGTACCACAACTAAATAGGTAACTTATTGCTGAAAATTCTCGGTAGATGGCGCTGTTTCGCAGCCGTAAACTAGTACATCGCGCTGTCGTTGTGCTTCCTGAGCTGATAGACCTTCAGTTGGCAAACTTATTGTGATTTGCGTATCAGTCAACCAATCTTTAATATTGTATTGCTATTGTTGTTATAACAATAACAATACAATAATGAAAATTGTCTGACTTTGAGGGAACTTAAATGTTAAATTGCTGACCTTCTTTCGGAGTTCCTATAGGGCATCGAATTATTATACGACATAATTCTTTGTAATTTTTTTGTACGTGTGTTTGTGTGTGATTGTGACTGTTGCCACTCGAACTTGTAGGAGAGTAGTGTATTTTACAGTGAGCCAGGCTGTTCCTTTCACAGGTTTGATCAAATTTTAAACCCTGGATTATATTATTATTAGGCTTCTTTTTACCCGACCAGCCAAAAAAGGGGGCTATTTTTTTAAGTGTTTCTAATATACTATACGTATTTAAGACGTAATATTTTTTTTAGGATTTTGTCTAATATATGGAATTTTTACCAGGTGGTATCATGAGTTTACAGTGGCCATACATATTTGCTACTTTGGCTACGGAAACAGGTTTTATTGTCGAAAATTCCCGGTAGATGGCACTGCAACCTAGGCGTAAACTCGTTCATCACGCTATCGTTGTGCTTCTTTAGTTTATAGACACTCAGTCGGCCAAACTATACAGCAGCATCACCGCCTATAATGTGCGATGATACGTTATGAGGGATTTGGTTTATTAACCAACAGTAAGACTCATTTACACGTCCATGTACAGAACATCTCTGTTGGAAATAGTTGTGCGAGTCGATGTATATGAACACTGTTCGTTAGTAATAAACAAATCCCTCAAAACATATCGTTGGCACATCTCTGGTGGAAACGCTGCCTGAGCGTCATCATGTGTGTAACATTGTATCTGTGATTTCAATCAATCAGCAATAATAGTCGCGCTGTTATAAAATCCATACTCATATTATAAATGCGAAAGTGTGTTTGTACGTTTTTTACGCCGTAATGGAGCGACGGATCGACGTGATTTTTGGCTTAGAGATAGTTTATGGGCCCGAGAGTGACATAGGCTACTTTTTATCCCGGAAAATGCACAGTTCCCGAGGGAACAGCGCGCGATAACCGAATACCACGCGGGCGGAGCCGCGGGCAAAAGCTAGTAATAAATTATTGCTGATTAGTTGAATGTCACTCACACAATCAATATTATTTATTTAGCCGACTGAAGGTCTGAAAATTCAGGAAGCACAACGATAGCGCGCTGTACGAGTTTTCGGCTACATAACAGCGCCTATAATATTTGTATGGATTAACGTTACTCAAAACAATAATAACAGAATACTGATGACTGGTTAAATGATTAAAACTTTAAATATAACTAATATAACTTTAGATATCTTTGGTTAGCTCTTTTTAAGTATGTGTATGTGTATGTGTGTGGTGTGTATTGTATTGTGTTTTTATTGTGTTATGTAATTATGTGGTATGTTGTGGAAATAAATTGGGTATCTTTTTCAAAAAAAAACTAAATTAATTTTAAATTAGTTTTGTAGTGGTGTTGCCGAAAAATTGGTAGTTTGCAATCGATAGTTTTAATCGGAAAAAGGCCTATCGATATCTGTTTTCTGCAACACTATCGATGGTATCGATATTATTGCTGTCTAATAATACCGAACTATCGATAGTTTTGAACAATCGATCGTGACCTATATTTCAATAAAATCGGATTACCTATAAGCAAGATTGCAAGATGTAAAGGTTTCGCGTAAGGCATGGACGTTAAAGATGACACCGCCCCGCCGCCGCTCTCTGTGTTTGAAGCTTCAGGGAGGTAGGGTATCCTAAAGTTTTTTTTTTCCACATTTCATACCAATTTGTCAGCATAATTGCTACTATTCATGGAAAATTACAGCTAACTAGCACGAAATCTCTAAGGTAAGCCGCGGACGAACGGACAGACTGACATGGTGTATCCATAAGGGTTCCGTTTTCGCCATTTTGGCTAAGGAATTCTAATACGTAATATATTGTTGAACATTCCCGGTAGATGGCACTGTGACGCAGGCGTAAACTCTTACATCGCGCTATCGTTGCGCTTCCTGAGTTTACAGACATTCTATCTGCGTAATTGTGTATTTTAATTATGTGTGTGTCATACAACCATTGAGTGTTATTGTTTCTCATCGGTCATGCTAGCGACAGCTCACTAGTACATGAGACATTACTAAGAGAAGCTCTTACCAGTACACGACGATGAGAGACAATAATAATAAATTGGTTGAATGACTAATTTCAATGCATCAAATTAATTTTCAATTCTCAGCTTTGCTTCTTGCTTCGGAGTTTCTAATCGTGCAATTTGTGCATACTAAGATGATTCCTTATTTCTTTCTGTTTGTGACTGTGGATTTTTTATTATTATGGGTTACTTTTTACCTCCATCCATCCCAGTCTATATACGTCCCTCTACTTAGCACAGGCCTCCTCTCACAACAAGAGAGCTTGGGCCATAGTTCCCACGCGGGCCCAGTACGGATTGAGAACTTCACTCGCACCATTGAATTGCTTCCCAGGTTTATGCAGGTTTCCTCATGATATTTTACTTCACCGCAAAGCTCGTGGTAAATTTCAAATGTGATTCCGCACATGAATTTCGAAATGCTCAGAGGTTTGAACCCACGACCCTCTGCTTGAGCCGTGAAGCTTGAGCCGCGTAATGAAACCGTGGTGGTCTAGTGGTTATTTTTAATCTTTTCGCCATTTTGGCTAAGGAACTCTAATCTATTATATATATAAATCAATTGCTGTTCGTTAGTCTCGCTAAAACTCGAGAACCGCTGGACTTACTTGGCTAATTTATGTTTTGAATTATTTGTGGAAGTCCAGGGAAGGTTTAAAAGGTGAGTAAATATGAAAAAAAAAAATTGAGGCGGTACGAAGTTTGCCGTGTCAACTAGTAGGTAATATATTGTTGGAAATTCCCGGTAGAAAATTCCCGGTAGATGGCGCTGTGACGCAGGCGTAAACTTACATCGCGCTATCGTTGCGCTTCCTGAGTTTACAGACATTCTATCTGCGTAATTGTGTATTTTAATTATGTGTGTGTCATACAACCAATGAGTGTTATTGTTTCTCATCGGTCATGCTAGCGACAGCTCACTAGTACATGAGACATTACTAAGAGAAGCTCTTACTAGTACACGACGATGAGAGACAATAATAATAAATTGGTTGAATGACTAATTTCAATGCATCAAATTGATTTTCAATTCTCAGCTTTGCTTCTTGCTTCGGAGTTTCTAATCGTGCAATTTGTGCATACTAAGATGATTCCTTATTTCTTTCTGTTTGTGACTGTGGATTTTTTATTATTATGGGTTACTTTTTACCTCCATCCATCCCAGTCTATATACGTCCCACTACTTAGCACAGGCCTCCTCTCACAACAAGAGAGCTTGGGCCATAGTTCCCACGCGGGCCCAGTACGGATTGAGAACTTCACTCGCACCATTGAATTGCTTCCCAGGTTTATGCAGGTTTCCTCATGATATTTTACTTCACCGCAAAGCTCGTGGTAAATTTCAAATGTGATTCCGCACATGAATTTCGAAATGCTCAGAGGTTTGAACCCACGACCCTCTGCTTAAGCCGTGAAGCTTGAGCCGCGTAATGAAACCGTGGTGGTCTAGTGGTTACTTTTAATCTTTTCGCCATTTTGGCTAAGGAACTCTAATCTATTATATATATAAATCAATTGCTGTTCGTTAGTCTCGCTAAAACTCGAGAACAGCTGGACTTACTTGGCTAATTTATGTTTTGAATTATTTATGGAAGTCCAGGGAAGGTTTAAAAGGTAAGTAAATATGAAAAAAAAAATTGAGGCGGTACGAAGTTTGCCGTGTCAACTAGTAGGTAATATATTGTTGGAAATTCCCGGTAGAAAATTCCCGGTAGATGGTGCTGTTACGTAGCCGTAAACTCTTACATGGCGCTATCGTTGTGCTTCCTTAGCTTACAGAACTTCTATCTACATAATTTTATAAATAGTAAATTTATTGCATGTGTTATTCAACCAGTTAGTAATATAGTTTCTGGAATCATATCTTAGTGAGCTGTCACCAAAGACTACAGCTGTCACTTAGATATGATTCCAGAAACTATATAACTAACTGGTTACACTACTAAAAGAAACTCTTACTGGGACATAAAGGTGAGAGACAATAATGGTAATTGGCTGAATGATTAATTTCAATTCATCAAATTGATTTTCAATTTCTACGAATTATACTGTTATTCGTAGTTCAATTTTCACCTTTGCTTCTTGCTTCGGAGTTTCTAATCGTTTAATTTGTAGGTACCAAGAAGATTCCTTGTTTTTTTTCTGTTTGTGACTGTGGACTTTTTATTATTATGGGCCTTTTATTTACCTGATTACCCAAAATTAGGGTTAATATTTTAAGCGTATCTCATAAACTGTGGGTAGTCCACCAATAAAACCAAGCAACCAAATGACAAAACCAATTAAATGACAGAAAATGTCAAATCGATTGGTTTCAATCTGTCCAGATCATCTGACAATTGTAGTTTTATTTTTTTGTTATTATATTTTGTTCTAAAACTATTAAAACTAAAACTATTAAACTGAATTGTATTTACCTTTTACGTTAATAACATCCTACATTAAAAATTTAGCTAAAAATTAACAAGACACTCATGGTAAGATAAATAATAAGTTAGGAAGCGTAACTCAGAACAAATTCCACTCAAAAAGTGGCCATACTTTAAACCAAAACCATTTATGATTTCAGAAACAATGCAGGGATCGGTTTGCGCGCTTGATGCGATGTCAGAATAATCCCACAAAATCATACTATACAGAATTGAAAAAGTAATATTACGAAATCTAATCTAATCAATTTTTTAAGGATTTTGCATTGTGTACAGAATTTTCCCGTTAAATATATTTTACAAATTAGGCTGCTACCTAATTATATTTTTTATTAATATAAGGAAGTCTCTACTGTACAGAACAGGGTTTTGTTTTCAAAATGACGCGCGTTTTTCCGACCCTTGGTTATGGACCACTTTGGAAAAGACTGGAATAGACGGAGACGACATCACATTTATCTGTCGAATAAAATTTATACATGAGTGATGAACAGCCCGTTAGTCCTATCATGTTTGTTTTTCAAAATTTACAAACCAACAGTTTACGGAACCCTTAAAAGGTATTTTGTTGTTGAAAGTTAATCGGTAGATGGCGCTGTTACTAGACGTAAACTTGTACATCGCGCTGTCGTTGTGCTTCCTAAGTTTATACACGTTTAGTCGGCAAAAGTGTAATTTACATCGCTTGGACATAGTTATGAATAATGTTTCAAGTCATTACAATTGTCATGTATGATATTGAAATGTAAACTAGTTCCATAAGTTCCATTATCATAAAAGCAATAGTAGCGATTTGGAACATTATCCATAACTGTGTCCATTACGTTACGTGTGTATAGTATTCAAGCAATCGGCAATGTTCTGCCGTATTTAAAACTTGTATATATTCATCAGAGATCAAACGGATATGATAACGACAAAAAGCAACAGAATTGTGCTGATTGGTTGAATTGTCAATAACTGTCAGAAGATTTTATTATAGATCTATGTTATCTATTGTTGTGTTGTGAATAAATGTATTTCTTTCCTTCTAATTTACAAATCAGCAGTTCAGCTTTAGAGGAAAGCGGGTCACGGGGGAAACAAAATTTGCGAAATGGTTTAAAAGATGTACTCATATTCAACATTACCCCGTACTATAAAGTTAGGTGAAAAAAACACCGCTTATTAGAGGTATCCTTAAGTTCTTATTTTTCTTAATTTTATCCTACCAATTTGTCAGCATAATTGCTACATGTACATATATTCATGAATATTCATGCAAAATTACAGCTATCTAGCACAAAAAGTCTCTAAGCTAAGCCACGGACGGATAAACTAAAAATTCCCAGTAGATGGCGCTGTTACGTAAGCGCTTACTCATACATCGCGCTACTGTTGTGCTTCTTGAGTTTATAGATAGCTTTCGGTCGGCAGTTTGTTAATATACATCTTGTGTGTAGAGCATCCAATCAATCAGCAGCGTTCTATTGTTTAAAAAAAAAACAATAGAATATTGATGGGTGCTTGGATGCTGTAAAAGACGGTTCTTTCTCTGATTTCAATGTCTCACGCGAGACGCGACGCGGCCGGCCGTTAATGTGATACGGACACTGTTGAAGCTAGGGATCTCGAAAATGAAAAAAAAATCGTTATATTGATATTAATTAAAATATCAATATTAGTGTCGATATATCAAAGGAAAAATATCGATTAAATCTCAATAAACACTTACTAAAGTATTTTACCAGTAAGTATTCCTTTTTATTAGACGAAATTACAAAAATATCAAGAACTAAAAAGCTATCTTCTAACTTTAAGACCTATTTAAGATATCAAACAAAAATAAATAAATGAATCAGTTAAACCAGTATCATAGATACTATAGT
The DNA here is from genome assembly GCA_037349165.1 of Choristoneura rosaceana. NCBI lineage: Eukaryota > Metazoa > Arthropoda > Insecta > Lepidoptera > Tortricidae > Choristoneura > Choristoneura rosaceana. The sequence goes on along the minus strand of JAZBNJ010000046.1, from coordinate 6,895,192 downwards.
TCTTTTTTTTCGTTCGTTCCTATCTTCTACAGTTTCAGATTTCAGCGACTTCAGTGCAATAAGAATTAAAAAAATATCGCTTTCGATACAATTTTCGATACTGGATATTTTCAATCGATATATCATTACGAAATATATCGCCCAAAAATATCGATATTATATCGATGTATCGATATTTATTCGACAAGCCTAGTTGAAGCTACAATAAAATAATTGGACTTAACGACTTTAAACAACTTATTGACTTTAAACAAAATGAGGGTGTAATTCGTGTTTCGAATAATGTATCAGTCAAAAGAGGAACGAGAGACTATAGTTGCGCCCCAAAAGGCAGCTGGCGGCAATATTGATGCAGTGTTAATTTTTCCGGGATAAAAGTAGCCTATGTCACTCTCGGGCCCATCAACTATCTGTATACCAAAAATTACGTCGATCCGTCGCTCCGTTACGGCGTGAAAGACGAACAAACATACAAACTTACAAACACACTTTCGCATTTATAATATTAAGTATGGAAGTATGGATATGGATGGATTAGAAGTAAAGAATTTTTATGATAAGTTATATGACATTATGAGTATTTGCGTAAATTAGGCAACACAAAGGGCAACTAGCAAGGCTGGCAGTAATAAATTTACATCAGTCTAAAGCTAGAATCACACTGACGCCGGAGGCAACGTACCGCCCCGCCACCGCTCTCTCTCTCTCTCTTTCTGTGTGTTTCAAGCTTAAGGGAGGTAGTTATCCTAAAGTATTTTTTTACACATTTTATACCACTTTGCAGCAAATTACTAAATATGTCCATGCGAAATCACAGCTAACTAGCACGAAGTAAGAAGGCTAGAAGGTAAGCCGCGAACGACCGGACAGACAGACATGGTCAATCTATAAAGATTCCGTTTTCGCCATTTTGGCTACGGAATTCTAATAGGTAATTTATTGTTGGAAATTCCCGGTAGATGGCGCTGTGACGTAGGCGTACACTCTTACATCGCGCCATCGTTGTGCTTCCTGATTATGTACAATTTTTATATATTTTTATAAATGCTAGTTTCATTTTGTGTGTATTATTCCTCCAGTTAGCATTATTATCTCTCATGGACCATGTACCAGCGAGAAGACCTCATTAGTACATGATACACTACTGAGTTTCTCTCTGGTACATGACAGTGAGAGACAATAATGATAATTGGCTGAATGATTAATTTCAATTCATCAAATTGATTTTCAATTCCTATCTTTGCTTCTTGCTTCGGTGTTTCTAATCGTGCAATTCGTACTAAGACGATTGTTTGTTTTTTTTCTGTTTGTAACTGATGGCCTGTTACTTGTATTGTGGTATTATTTAGGATAATTTTACGAGTTTAGACATTTTCGCGTACAGAAGTCCCTTTATTTATTTCACTTGAAAAAACAATTAGACTTTTCCTACTCAGAATCGAGATTAGAATCGATTTCGATAGTTTAAAAAAATGTCCCCGTTTTTTCTTATAAAATTTTATAAGTCAGTTTTGTTGCAAAACTGAAAATTTTTTAAACTATCGGAATCGATTGTGCTCTTGATTCCGAGTAGGAAAAGCCATATTTTTTCTAAAAGTAAAAAAGTAAATAAAGGGACATCTGTACACGATATTGCCTGTTTAGGTCATTTTTGGGGTAAAAAATTCTTTACGGTATTTTTAGGGTAAAAGTTTTCGAATAAAATGTACGATTTTACGAAAAAAATTACTGCAGATGACATATTAGATAGAAGCCAAGACTAATTATTATGGATGCATTCCAAGAATGTTTCGAAACGGTGTAGTATTTTAGCTAACTTTTAGTTAACCTATTAATAAATTGCATTTATTTGCTTTGTTTTCATTAAAAACAATTTAGGTTAAAAAAATAAAGTGCCTAATTTAGGGTAATTTTGCGTAGCGTTATTTTTCAAGGCTCCCATCATATTTTTTTTACAAAATTTTCAAATACGCGGGTCAGATTTTAGAAGGCCCTCATTTAAAAGCTAAACGCGAAGCAATTCAATGATGCGTGTGAAGTTTCCAATCCGCACTGGGCCCACTTGGAAACTACGGACAAGCCCTCTCATTCTGAGATGAGGCCTGTGCACAGCATTGGACGTATATAGGCAAGAATGATGACGATAAACCTTAAAAGGGAACTTGTTGTTAAAAATTCCCGGTACTATTTTGTCAGCAAATTTTCAAAATACATGTGTGTATGAAAAATTATATTTTGGACTTACATTTTGGCTATGGCTTGAAAAATTTACATTTTCAATTTTGGCTACGGAAGTCTAAAACTAAATAGGTAACTTATTGTTGAAAATTCCCGGTAGATGGCGCTGTTCTGCAGCCGTAAACTAGTACATCGCGCTGTCGTTGTACTTCCTGAGCTTATAGACCTTCAGTTGGCATATGTATACACCTTCATCGTGATTTACGTATCAGTCAAACCAATCTACAATATTATGTTGTTATTGTGATGTTATTACTACAATAACAATACAATATTGAAGATTGATTGATTGATTGACTTGAGTGAACTTAAATGTTAAATTTCTAACCTTCTTTCGGAGTTCCTATAGTGCATCGAATTATTATACGAAATAATTCTTTGTTTGTGTGTGCTTGGTGTGTGTGCGTGTGTGTGAAGCTTAAGGGAGGTAGGTATCCTATAGTAGATTGTACAACGAGTGCATAAAACGAGCCATTTTACCCAAGACGTTCATATAGCCACCCGAGCCGGTATGGCTGGTATGGTTATGGTCGAGGGGAAAATGGGTTCAATGCTCGAGTTTAACACTCTGCTTTTCTTTTCGAAAGCGAGGAAACGAAATAGCAACAGTGCAAACTGTGCAAACAATTGTTCACTTACTATGTACATTTTATTTTTCATGCATTACTATAAAATTATGTTTTATTGTTTTATTTTGATTGATTTTAAATTTTACATAAAACGAAGAAAAAAATTTAAAAATGAAGAAAAAAATGTATATATAAATTTCTTTATTTGTGACTGTTGACACCTGATTACCTTGGTCTTAAACAAAGATTTTATTTTATGCACTAGTGCATAAAAAGTCATTTTATATCACCTAGATCCAGCATAAACACGAACTTTACGAGCAAGAGAAGTGAATCATTTTTTTTTTCACATTTCATACGAATTTTTCACCATAATTGCTACTATTCATGCAAAATTACAGCTAACTAGCACGAAATCTCTAAGGTAAGCCGCGGACGAACGGACTGACTGACAGTGTATCCATAAGTGTTCCGTTTTCGTCATTTTGTCTAAGGAACTCTAATAGTTAATATATTGTTGAAAATTCCCGGTAGATGGCGCTGTGACGTAGGCGTAAACTCTTACATCGCGCTATCGTTGTGCTTCCTCAGTTAACAGAACTTCTATCTGCGTAATTGTGTATTTTAATTATGTGTGTGTCATTCAACCAATGAGTACTATTGTCTCAAATCGATCGTGTAGGTACTAGCGACAGCTCACTAGTACATGAGACACTACTAAGAGAAACTCACTAGTACACGATGATGAGAGACAATAATAATAAATTGGTTGAATGATTAATTCCAATTCATGAAACTGATTGAAAAAAAAAATTACGATTCCTACGAATTATACTATTATTCGTAGTTCAATTCTCACCTTTGCTTCTTGCTCCGGAGATTCTAATCATTCAAGTTGTAATAAGATGATTCCTTATTTTTTTCTGTTTGTGACTGTGCATTTTAAATTATTATGGGTTACTTTTTAGCAGTAGGGAACCTTCGAACAAATCCATCGAAACGAACGCACTCACACAGACGCGCGCCCGACAGGGCCCCAGAGGGATCCGCACGGTACTGCAGTCGCGAGTGACGCGTCGAGACGAGCAGTGCCCGCGTTGCGTTGTTAAATTGCGTGCGGTGCGCTCGAGCGCGACTATCCGCGAATCCGCGATACAGAAAAATAAATAACTAAGTATGCCTGGAAAATATTGTGCAGTGTATAGCTGCTTAAACACCAGCTATACTAAACCAGGACTTTCATTTTTTAGACTCCCCGCTGATGTTGAAAGGTAAGAATTATTTATTTTACTATTAAGTACCTACTAAATAAAATGCTTTTTCTTTTAAATAAAACGTTTGGTAATTTTGGTGATAGGTAGGTATTGCCCGTGATTTAAAGTATATAAATTGTGTTAATTGTTTAAAAGACGACCAGGGTTTATTCGTTAAGTACCTAAGTGTTTTTATGATGTAAGTGATTTTTAACCCCCGACGCAAAAAGAGGGGTGTTATAAGTTTGACCGCTATGTGTGTCTGTGTGTCTGTCTGTGGCACCGTAGCTCTTAAACGGGTGGACTGATTGGAATGTGTTTTTTTTTATTTGATAGCAGGTTTTCTACCGATGGTTCTTAGACATGTTTTACCGAAATCGGTTTACCTATGGATACTTTCCGGCTCCATCATCAGATCAGCTCGATGGTAACATAATAATATTGTATTGTCACCGAACATACATAAGGATGCAAAAAATCAATTAAATTGGACATCGGGAAGTGAGACAAATTGAACTTGCAAGATTTGACCCAAATCTACAATATACATACAATTACAATTAAGCAAAATTTGTAACATAAGGCCTAATAAGCTGAGGTACAGCGCGAACTTTATATTTTTTTTTTTCAATTTTACAAAAAATAAGTTGACAATCCTAACGCTCCTTCGGAGCGTAGGCATTTATCTTTGAAATGATGCTTAGCTTCCATACTGCTTGTATTTATATACTGTGTCTCTGGTGAAAACGCTGCTTGAGCGTCATCATGTGTGTAACATCGTATCAGTGATTTCAATCAATCAGCAATAATAGTCGCGCTGTTAGAAAATTAACAATATAGCGAAGAAATACTGATGACTGGCTGAATGAATTTCAATCATAAATTCCTAACCTTCTTTCAGAGTTCTATAGTGCAACTGAGGGCTATTTTAAAATATCGGATTCTCGATATATCTATGTAAAATTATAGTTTTCTAGCACTTATATAGTGTCCGCTAAGCCGCGGACAGACGGACAGACCAGACTGATGGATCTCAGCCTTTTCCCTTTCCCCTGAAGCTTATAGTACATTGTTGTAGAGGCACGAAAGTAGTGTAAGTAAAGTAAGCAATAAGTAGATGAACGAGTTACTTTGAAGGCCGACCCTTAGGAGAGGCCTTCGATAGTACGAGTTCATCTATTGCACTTTTGGCCGAGACTAAACATTGCGCTTTTCACGATCACTGCGAGGAAATAAATGTAGTGTCGAAGTTCCTTATTTAGGGTAATTTAGCATAGCGTTATTTTTCAAGGCATTTACTATTTTACTCCCATCATGTCTTTTTTTTTCATAATTTTCAAATACGCAGTTCATCTTTTAGAGGGCCTCCATCTAAAAGCTAAACGTGAAGCAATTAAATGATGCGTGTGAAGTTCCCATTCCACACTGGGCCCGCTTGGGAACTACGGACAAGCCCTCTCATTCTGAGATAAGGCACAGGCCCAGCAGTGGGACGTATATAGGCAAGAATAATGACGATAAACCTTAAAAGGGAACTTGTTGTTAAAAAATCTCGGGACTACTTTGTCAGCAAATTATTAAATATATATTAAGTCCATGAAAAATTACAAATTTTTTTTTTTATAAAAAATAGACTTACGTTTCGGCTATGGCTTGAAAAATTTACATTTACAATTTTGGGTACGAAAGTCTAAAACTAATTAAATTAGGTAACTTATTTTTGAAAATTCCCGGTAGATGGCGCTGTTCCGCAGCCGTAAACTAGTACATCGCGCTATCGTTGTTCTGCCTCAGCTTATAGACCTTCAGTTGGCAAACTTATACGTGCACATCGTGATTTGCGTATCAGTCAACCAATCTTTAATATTGTATTGCTATTGTTGTTATTTTTATAACAATAACAATACAATATTGAAGATTGACTTGAGTGAACTTAAATGTTAAATTTCTAACCTTCTTTCGGAGTTCCTATAGTGCATCGAATTATTATACGAAATAATTCTTTTTATTTTTTTGTATGTGTGTGTGTTTGTGTATGATTGTGACTGTTGACACCCGAATTTGTAGTAGTGTATTTGACAGTGGGCCAGGCTGTTCCATTCACCGGGTTGATCAAATTTTGAGCCCTTTAGTATTCATTAGGCTACTTTTTAACCGACTAGCTAAAAAAGGGGGCAATTTTTTAAGTTTATCTAGGGCAAAAGTTTTCGGATAAAATGTACGATTTTACGAAAAAAATTACTGCAGATGACATAGAAGCCAAGAAGATTATGGATGCATTCCAAGAACGTTTCGAAACGGTTTAGTAGTTTAGCTATTAGTTCATCAATGAATCCGATTTATTTGCTTTCTTTTCATTAAAAAACAATTTAAGGTAAAAAATTAAAGTGTAATATACATAACATAATATGTTTTTTTTACGGTCATTCGTGACCAATACAAAACTTATTTTCTTAAACTTAACTGTGCTAGTACGTAATAGCGTTCAAATTACTTTACAAATTTAGTCAGCAAAACTGGCCAGATGTAGTGACCATACTTATTTTCTTAAACTTAACTGTGCTAGTATACCAAATAGAGTTCAAATTACTTTACAAATTTTGTCAAAAAACTGACCAGATATTGTGACTATAGTCCAGACCACGCTAGACAAAAAATTATGCCCAAATCCATAAAAAATGGTCCTTTCTTAATTATGAGAGCTGATTGGTTTACTTAATAAGGGGCGGGGCAAGCAAAATTTCTGGTTGCAAGGGATTTTGTCGAAAAAGGGGAAAGGCAGCGCTGCACATGATGGTACATATGTGTCTATGAAAAATTGTTTTTTTTTTATAAAAATTGGACTTACGTTTTTGCTATGGCTTAATAAATTTACATTTACAATGTTGGCTACGGAAGTCTAAAACTAAATAGGTAACTTATTGTTGAAAATTCCCGGTAGATGGCGCTGTCCCGCAGTCGTAAACTAGTACATCGCGCTATTGTTGTTCTTCCTCAGCTTATAGACCTTCATTTGGCATATGTATACACCTTCATCGTGAATTACGTATCAGTCAAACAAATCTACAATATTATATTGTTATTGTGATGTTATTACTACAATAACAATACAATATTGAAGATTGATTGATTGATTGATTGATTGACTTGAGTGAACTTAAATGCTAAATTTCTAACCTTCTTTCGGAGTTCCTATAGTGCATCGAATTATTATACGAAATAATTCTTTGTTTGTGTGTGCTTGGTGTGTGTGCGTGTGTGTGTGCGTGTGTGTGAAGCTTAATTGAGGTAGGTATCCTATAGTAGATTGTACAACGAGTGCATAAAACGAGCCATTTTACCCAAGACGTTCATATAGCCACCCGAGCCGGTATGGCTGGTATGGTTATGGTCGAGGGGAAAATGGGTTCAATGCTCGAGTTTAACACTGCTTTTCACTTCGATGGCGAGGAAACGAAATAGCAACAGTGCAAACTGAGCAAACAATTGTTCACTTACTATGTACATTTTATTTTTCAGGCATTACTATAAAATTATGTTTTATTGTTTTATTTTGATTGATTTTAAATTTTACATAAAATGAAGAAAAAAATTTAAAAATGAAGAAAAAAATGTATATATAAATTTCTTTATTTGTGACTGTTGACACCTGATTACCTTGGTCTTAAATAAAGATTTTATTTTATGCACTAGTGCATAAAAAGTCATTTTATATCACCTAGATCCAGCATAAACACGAACTTTACGAGCAAGAGAAGTGAATCTTTTTTTTTTCACATTTCATACGAATTTTTCACCATAATTGCTACTATTCATGCAAAATTACAGCTAATATATATAAAAATCAATTGCTGTTCGTTAGTCTCGCTAAAACTCAAGAACGGCTGGACTGACTTGGCTAATTTATGTTTTGAATTATTTGTGGAAGTCCAGGGAAGGTTTAAAAGGTGAGTAAATATGAAAAAAAATTGAGGCGTTACGAAGTTTGCCGGGTCAGCTAGTAGGTAATATACTGTTGAAAATTCCGGTAGATGGCGCTGTGACGTAGGCGTAAACTCTTACATCGCGCTATCGTTGTGCTTCCTTAGCTTACAGACCTTCTATCTGCATTATTTTATAAATAGTAATTTTATTGCACGTGTTATTCAACCAGTTTAGTATTATGGTCTCTCTAGAATCATGTCTTAGTGAGCTGTCACCAAAAACTACAGCTGTTACTAAGATATTATTCCAGAGACTATATTACTAACTGGTTACACTACTAAAAAAAACTCTTACTGGGACATGAAGATTAGGGCATGGATACCGGTATTCGGTATTACCGAAAAACCGGGATACCGGACATTTTTTCGCCTTTTTTAATACCGGTATTAAAAATCTACAAAACCGGTTTTTCGGTATTTTAACTTGTGTTTAAAATAGTAAGTAGTCGACTCTAATATCAAACAAGCAAGCACTTTTAATAGTTTTTGTCTTCAGATTCACGGCTTTTGGAGTTACTTATCGCTTAATCTACTCTCAAATTTCAAATTTACAGTGCACAAGTTTGCTTTGTTTATTTATAGCGTAGGCTAGGCGGTGTTTTGCAGAATTTTCTTTGGCCGAATATCACTTACCAACCAACGTTTCGCCGACTTTGACAACTATTACCAAATTTTTATATGACAACGTGACGTGTCATTTGGTCGAATTATTATAAAGCAGAATATCATAATGACTCAAAACGTTTGGAAACTCATCATTTATCAAATCTTCCACTAGGCCAAATAAGTCTTATTCGACGAGTGATCTCTTTCTCGAAGTTGGACCTACCTAACTGGACCTTTTGTCCCAGGTATACATAGTGGTCAATAACTTCGAGCGCAGAGCCCCCGACTATTACGGGAGTTGGCACAATATGGATATTAGTTAGAGATGATTTTCGTTTTTTTCATGTTCATTTTTAGGCTAACTCGTTTTCGGAAACTGCTGAGGTCAGCGAGCATAGTACTGAGGTCCTCCATGGTCTCAACTGTGACTACAATATCGTAGGCGAATCAAAGGCGAGTGAATTACCCGCCATTAAGAGCGCGCATACATTTTGTCCCAACTCGTCACTTGCGCGATCTCCTGCTCGGGCGGTGTGATTCGCCCGCACACTACCACGGTTTGATGTGTGCGTGCGATGTGGCGCTGGCGACACAACTTGATCATTGTACATTTTCCACCGTAGTAAACTAAAGTTTTGTTGTCATATAAATATTTTAATTTTTTAACAAAATAATGTATTTTGTTTCAAGTTCTTTTTTATCTTGCCCTGTTAGTACGTTAGTTAATTAGTAAGTACTTATGGATTACATTTTGGAAGCTAAACTTGACTAAATGTGCGTTTAATTTTTTTAGATTGAGTGAGAATTTTACATACGTGTGTAAATCAGAATAGATGCCAATGCAATATTGTTATGATGACTCTGATCTGATGAAAAAGCTGGAAGGTGGCCATAGGAACTCTGTAATAAATCCCTATAACCACATCGACTTTGGGTTCGTTTGATTCGTCTCGAAATGTACTTTGGCCCTAGATGTTAACAATGGATAATAATGTACAGTCAGTAAAAAAAGTTAGTAATAAAAATTAATTTTTCAGTGCGCACAAAACATTTACTTAGTTTCAATGTTTCGCGCACATAATGATGGTATATTGTGTGAGGGCACGCAGTACTTAGTAAATAGCTAAATATCTCATCATCATTGCTCATAATGCTATGTTGTGTGTGTGTGTTAGACTCACAACACACACACACAACAGCAACACAACATCCACGTTGTCTAACATCTGGTAGCATGGTGTACGGTTGTGTTGCTCTGAAGATGAGCTCTTGTTGAGTTCGAAACGGGTTGATGTAGTGTGGTGACGGTAATAGATGGTTTCGTGTGATTTATGTGTGTTCTTACAGTGTGGAGGTGGAGGAACTGCATGAACACGCATATCTTACATAAACTTAGCTATCGTAAGGTCGCGGATGAGCAAAGAAATTATTTTAGTTCATCATTGCTCATATTTTCATATCAATATTTAAGACAACAAATACAGTAGTTGTCAAATACCGTTTTCGTTATTACGTCAAAAAAAAACGTTTGTTGTATGGGAGCCCTCCTTAAGTATTTATTTTATTGTTTTTAATATTTGTTGTTATAGCGATAACTGAAATACGTCATGTGTGAAAATTTCAACCGTCTAGCTATCACGGTTCATGAGATACCTACAGCCTAGTGACAGTCAAGGACAATGGAGTCTTAGTAGTAGGGTCCTGTTTTTATCGTGTCAGTACTTAATCGCGAAAAACTTTTTCACGAAAACTTTATCAAGAATATGTCATTACTTTTGGAATCAAGATGGCGGATGACATTTCAAGGCCGGGAATCGACATGAATGTGATTTTAGACTAATTTGGCAGCCTTAAATGGGAATTTGACAATATATTTTGGATATAGGATGGCCGATGACATATCGAACCAATAAAATGCCATAGGTGTCATTTTGGACTAATTTGGCAGCGCTAAATGTGAATCTGTCATTATTTTTTGGATCCAAGACGGCGGATGACATTTCGAGGAAAGAAAATGTCATGGGTGTCGTTTTTGACTAATTTGTCAGCGCTAAATGCGAATCTGTCATATTTTTTTGGATCCAAGATGGCGGATGACATTTTGTGGCAGAAAAACGATATGGGTGCCGTTCTTGACTAATTTAGCAGCGTTCAGCGTAAATCTAACATCATTTTTTGTTCCAAGATGGCGGATGACATTTCAATTTCAAGGTCGGAAATTGTCATGGATGTTGTTTTCGACTAATCTAACACTATTTTTAGGATCCAAGATGTTCATTCCACTATCTCGGATCTAAAAAATTAATGTCTAAACGCATTTATCGCTGCCAACTTAGTAAAACGACATCCATAACGCTTTTCTGCCATGAAATATTATCCGCCATCTTGGATCCAAAAAATAATGACGGATTCGTATTTAGCGCTGCAAAATTAGTCGGAAACGACATCCATGACGATTTCCGGTCTTGAAATATCATCCGCCATCTTGGAACAAAAAAATAATGTTAAGTAGGTATATTTACTCTGAACGCTGCTAAATTAGTCGAAAACGATACCCATGACCTTTTTCTCACTCGAAATGTCATCCGCCATCTTGAATCCAAAAAAATAATGTCAGATTCACATTTAACGCTGCCAAATTAGACGAAAACGACATCCATGACTATTTCCATCCGTGAAATGTCATCCGCCATCTTGGAACAAAAAATAATGTTAGATTTATGCTGAACGCTGCTAAATTAGTCAAAAACGGCATCCATAACGTTTTTCTGGCATGAAATGTCATCCGCCATCTTGGATCCCACAAATAATGACAGATTCGCATTTAGCGCTGCTAATTTAGTCGAAGACGACATCCATGACGATTTCCGATCTTGAAATGTCATCCGCCATCTTGGAACAAAAAATAATGTTAGATTTACGCTGATTCGATTTGTGGCATTCGAACATGGCGGATGTAGAAAATATATAATTTTGCTATTTCTGTTTCTTTGGCTAGTTGAAGTATAATTTTGATAGTGTTTTATGCGGCGATTAACCTTAACAGTGAACAGTGAAATGACGGATGTAGACAATATCTAATTTTGCTATTTCTGTTTCTTTGGCTAGTTGAAGTATAATTTTGATAGTGTTTTGTGCGGCGATTAACTTTAACAGTGGACAGTGATCACAAAATTCTATATTGCTCTCGTGTCTGACATTTTTTAATGCGCAAGTTGTTTCCACGTGGTTTCTGGAATTTTACTATCAAGTTGCAAAAACTACAATCACCGTACAACGTCCCTCTCAAAGAGAGTACTTTGACACTGACGAAATTGTCCTATTAAATAAGACAGAAAGCCATATTTTAAAAGAGAAGAAGAAGAAGAAATTAGTCGGAAACGACATCCATGGCGATTTCCGGTCTTGAAATGTCATCCGCCATCTTGGAGCAAAAAATAATGTTATATTTACGCCGAACGCAGCTAAATTAGTCAAAAACGACACCCATATCGTTTTCCTGCCACGAAAGTCATCCGCCATCTTGGATCCAAAAAATAATGACATTCGCATTTAGCGCTGCCAAATTAGTCGAAAACAACATCCATGACGATTTCCGGATTTGAAATGTCATCCAGCATCTTGGAACAAAAAATAGTGTTAAATTTATATTTTCGTTTATTGCCCATATCTGAAATTAAGTATAAGATTTTTATTGTACAACTAGCTTTTATTTACTTTATATACTAACTCACTATCATGCTAACATGTATACAACAGGACAAGTTAAATGAAAACTTTAACAACTTTTAGTTACCTAGATTTAAAAATTAAAAGACAATATTTTTTTGCTGACTGTACCTTTGTCCCTTTGTTACCACTTAGAACCAAAGTACTCCTCAAGAAAAATCTAATGAGCCCAAGCTCGATAGGGTTATGTCGTTTTATTACAGAGTTCTTATGGTCACCTTCCAGCTCCATCATCAGATCAGCTTCATGTCATAGTAATATTACATTGTCATTTAATTCACACATCCATGCAAAGTTTCAGCTCAATCGAAAATCGAGAAGTGGGCCAAATTTAGCTACCAAAGTTTGACCAATAGGTGCTTAAACACTAACATACATATAATACTAATAAGGCAAGTTATACAAAATGCTTGTGAAATGTAAAATATAAATACCCGTATAAGTTTGAGTGAAAATTGCAAAAAATTAAAACATTTAATTTTAACAGGTAAAATTACTTTCAAGTATCAAGCAATTGCGGATGTGCTATAACTATCGAATGTTTACAGTAATGGTTGGTTAAGGTTGTTAACCTTTCTGAGAGCGCAGAGCGATACGTCCGTTCCTTGGAGAGCCCGGCGCTTTCTGAATCGTAACTATTGACGCGCGGGGTTATATAATCGATTTCGGACCGAAGTTTAGAAAATTGTCAAAATTAAATGAGCTATTATTAAGCGCTGAAAAAAATATTACAGACTAAACATTACCTGTAGATATATAATAAAATTGTTTTATTGGTAAATACATTCTAATAAATGAGAAAAAAAAATATTAAATAGACCGATTTAGACATTTTGTAGAATGGTATTTGAATAATAATAGCTTATATTTTGATACATATGACATCACTATGCATTAAAAGACTATATGTTCTATTATAAAATATTAAATTTACATCGTCTGTGGTGGGTTATAATGGCATTATTTCGCATGAAAGTCAGCTCTGACGCGTATTTTCGGAAAACCTCAGCTACGAAATAATTTGGTAAAAAAAAATCGCTGATGGAAACAAATTAAAATTACCGCTATGCATCATAGTAAGAGTTTGTCCATACGTTACATTAGTTTTTTCTGAAAAAATGTAAGCATTTAGACATTAATAAGGCGTTTGAAAAACCTCAAAATCACCGAATGGCCAACTTTTTGTATGCACGCTCTTAATGTTTGTTGATGCCTTGTTCTTTCCAGTCCAGAACCCTAAGAGCATCCTCAAGCATGGGTTTAGTACCGTAGACCACATACATATGTGATCTAAGGTACTATAGCCTTTTCAGAAGCCGGCTTGTTCGGGAGGCTGGAAATCATCAAACGTGCGTGCGAAAAGATTTGTGATGACCCTGGAAAATAACTTCTGAAATGGACCTATTCTTCACCAAGGTGTTATTACCTTCTTTGAAGATTAGCACCACCACTGTCTTCTGTTTCATGCTTTCGGCGTTCTCCTCCCTTGGTGGAGAACCCGCCTTCAGGAGTTCAGCTGTAATTTCATCGTCACCCGGGGCTTTGTCATTCTTAAGCTGTTTGAGGGCCATACTAATCTCGTACAGGCTGACATTCGGCCGGGGTGTCTTCGGTATAGTGTCGGGTTAATCTAGCCGTCGGGTCTTTAGTTAGATTTCGACTGGTGTTCGGGTTGTCGTGTCGCTATCCATAAAACCTCTCGACTTCCCCTAATAGCTCAGGTTTGGATGAATAATGATTCTGCCGTCGTCGGTCTTCAACTTCATCAGCCGGCTTTGACTAACAGACAGATCCCTCCCTGGTAAACACCTTAGAGCCCCTGTTACGCTCAATAGCCTCTTCGATACTATTGGTATTAAATCGGCGTACATCGAATTTCAGAGACTTTGAGATCTGCCTATTGAACTGCCGATAGCGACAAGCGTCACCAGAGGATTGTACGAGTAGTAGCATCTCACGCCTCACCTCCATGAGCCCTAGGGCCAGAGTGCGAGAGCCTATTGGTTCTAGTATGGGTTTTGAAGAAGTTAGACCCGACCGTATGGAATGGACAGCTTCCACAAACTCATCGCTGAAATCGTCCACGTCGCTATACCTAGACATTCGAAACGGTTTTGAAGTTTAAGCTGAAAGCTCTCGGGATTTTGGAGCTGAGCAGGTTCTGGGCGGAGCGTAGATTTCATCAGTAGAGACCTTACAAGCTTGAACTGGATAGGTAGGTATTCAATGAGGAGTTGTACAAGCAAAAGAATTATGCGAAAATTTGGTTGAGGACGAATAATCGGCGAAAAAATTTTCAGCGAACTATGGTTTTTATTTTAATGCTTTCTTATTAAAAGAGAAGTTTATTAAAAATCTTGCTTTACATTTATCGTGGTTATATTTCAACAAAAGAACAGACTTATAAAGAAAGAAAGAAGAATAAGGGCAAAATACCGAAAAAATACCGAAATACCGGGATACCGGTTTTAAAAATTTGAATACCGGAATAATACCGGTATCACCATAATACCCAATACCGCATAGCCCTAATGAAGATGAGAGACAATAATGGTAATTGGCTGAATGATTAATTTCAATTCATCAAATTGATTTTCAATTCCTACGAATTATACTGTTATTCGTAGTTCAATTCTCACCTTTGTTGTACGTCTGTTTACGTCTGTTTGTTATACGTCATGTGTATAACCAAAATGGAACACATTATAAATAATTTTTACTTGCCTCATTTAATTTCAATGACCCAAAACGAATTCATAAACTTTTGTCCACCCAAATCATGGTATCATAGTAATTTTGAATTATAAATTAATACGTGACAGGTTTGATTTTTGTCACAATGTTGCGATGAAATTAGAAAACGTTATAGCCTGAGAGCCAACAAAATTGCAAACGCTATGTTGATGTCGAGCACAAAGTCAATACCACTTTGTACCAAATTCGGACTAAGTCTCTAAGCTAAGCCACGGACGAACGGACAGACAGAAGGACAGCTAGACATGGTGAATCCATAAGGGTTCCGTTTTCGTCATTTTGGCTACGGAACTCTAAATAAGTAATTTATTGTTGAAAATTCCCGGTAGATGGCGCTGTAACATACGCGTAAACTCTTACATCGCGCTATCGTTGTGCTTCCTTAGCTTACAGACCTTCTATCTGCATAATTATATAAATAGTAATTTTATTACATGCGTTATTCAACCAGTTAGTTATATAGTATCTCTAGAATCTGTACTAGTGAGCTCTCACTAATACATGATTCTAGAGAGACTATATAACTAACTGATTACACTACTTAATGAAACTCTTACTGGGACATGAAGATGAGAGACAATAATGGTAATTGGCTGAATGATTAATTTCAATTCATCGAATTGATTTTCAATTTCTACGAATTATACTGTTATTCGTAGTTTAATTTTCACCTTTGCTTCTTGCTTCGGAGTTTCTAATCGTGCAATTTGTAGGTACTAAGAAGATTCCTTGTTTTTTTCCTGTTTGTGACTGTGAACTTTTTATTATTATGGGCCTTTTATTTGCATTACCTGATTACCCAAAATTAGGGTTAATGTTTTAAGCGTTTCTCATAAACTGTGGGTAGTCCACCAACAAAACCAAGCAACCAAATGACAAAACCAATTAAATGACAAAAAATGTCAAATCGATGGTTTCAATCTACTGACCTGAATATTTTTTTTGTATTTACCTTATACGTTGCTAACATCCTACATTGAAAATTTTGCTAAAAATTAACAAGACAATCATGGTAAAATAAATAATAAGTTAGGAAGCGTAACTCAGAACAAATTCCACACAAAAAGTGGCCATACTTTAAACCAAAACGACTTATGATTACAGAAATAAAGCAGGGATTGGTTTGCGCGCTTGATGCAATGACAGAACGATCTCTCAAAATCATACTATTCTGAATTTAAAAAGAATTATTAATAAATGTAATCTAATCTATTTTTTTTAAGTATTTTGCATTGTGTACGGAATTTTCGAGTTAAATATATTTTACAAATTAGGCTGCGGCCTCTAGGCCTCCAGCGAAAAGGAGACATTATAGTCCACTTTGGGAATAGAAAGACTGGAATAGACGGAGACGACATCACATTTATCTGTCAAATAAAATTATCCATGAGTGGTGAAACAGCCCCTTAGTCCTATCATGTTTGTTTTACAAATTTACAAACCTACAGCTTACGGAACCCTTAAAAGGTAACTTGTTGTTGAAAGTTAACCGGTAGATGGCGCTGTTACTAGACGTAAACTTGTACAACGCGCTATCGTTGTGCTTCCTAAGTTTATACATGTTTAGTCGGCAAAAGTGTAATTTGCTTCGCTTGGACATATTTATGAAGAATGTTTGGAGTTTTTGCTATTGTCATGTGTCATGTATTATAGTGAAATTTTAACTAATTCCATTCCACAAAAGCAATAGTAGCGATTTCGAACATCCTTCATATGTGTGTCCATCACGTTACGTGTATAGTATTCAATCGATCGGAAATGTTCTATCGTATTTATTAGTTATTCATCAGACTGATATGATAACGAAATATACAACAGAATTGTGCTGATTGATTGAATTGTCAGTAAGAACAAAAATATATTTTTTCCACATTTTATTATAGACCTATGTTATCTATTGTTGTGTTGTGAATAAATGTATTTCTTTCCTTCTAATTTACAAATCAGCAGTTCAGCTTTAGAGGAAAGCGGGGCACGGGGGGAACAAAATTTGCGAAATGGTTTAAAAGATGTACTCATATTCAACATTACCCCGTACTATAAAGTTAGGTGAAAAAAACACCGCTTATTAGAGGTATCTTTAAGTTATTATTTTTCTAAAATTTATCCTACCAATTTGTCAGCATAATTGCTTTTTGTACTAGATAGCTGTAATTTTGCATAAATATGCATGAATATATGTAATGAAATATGCATGAATATATGAATGTATGCAAAATTACAGCTATCTAGTACAAAAAGTCTCTAAGCTAAGCCACGGACGGATAAAATAAAAATTCCCAGTAGATGGCGCTGTTACGTAAGCGCTAACTCGTACAAGCGCGCTATTGTTGTGCTTCTTGAGTTCATAGATAGCCTTCGGTCGGCAGTTTGTTAATATACATCTTGTGTGTAGAGCATGCAATCAATCAGCAATGTTCCATTGTTTATTAAAATAAACAATAGAATATTGATGAGTGCTTGCATGCTGCAAAAGACGGTTCTTTCTCTTATTTCAATATCTCACGCGAGACGCGACGAGGCCGCCATTTTATGTGATACAGACACTAATGAAGCTAGGGATGTCGAAAATGAAAAAAAATATCGTTATATCGATATTTATTAAAGTACCTGTCAATATTAGCGTCGATATATCAAAGGAAAAATATCGATATATCGATTAAATCTCAATAAACACTCACTAAAGTATTTTAACAGCATTCCTTTTTATTAGACGAAATTACAAAAATATCAAGAATTAAAAGACTATCTTCTAACTTTAAGACCTATTTAAGATATCAAACAAAAATAAATAAATGAATCAGTTCAACCAGTATCATAGATAATATAGTTCTTTTTTTTCGTTTCTTCCTATCTTCTACAGTTTCAGATTTCAGCGACTTCAGTGCCATAAGAATTAAAAAAATATCGCTTTCGATACAATTTTCGATACTGGATATTTTCTATCGATATATCATTACGAAATATATCGCCCAAAAATATCGATATATCGATGTATCGATATTTATTCGACAAGCCTAGTTGAAGCTACAATAAAATAATTGGACTTAACGACTTTAAACAACTTATTGACTTTAAACAAAATGAGGGTGTAATTCGTGTTTCGAATAATGTATCAGTCAAAAGAGGAACGAGAGACTATAGTTGCGCCCCAAAAGGCAGCTGGCGGCAATATTGATGCAGTGTTAATTTTTTCGGGATAAAAGTAGCCTATGTCACTCTCGGGCCCATCAACTATGTGTATGCCAAAAATTACGTCGATCCTTCGCTCCGTTACGGCGTGAAAGACGGACAAACACACAAACAAACAAACCCACAAAATATACAAACACACTTACGCATTTATAATATTAAGTATGGAAGTATGGATATATACGTATTAGAAGTAAAGAATTTTTATGATAAAACATGACATTATGAGTATTTGCGTAAATTAGGCAACACGAAGGGCAACTAGCAAGGCCCGCCACCGCTCTCTCTCTCTCTCTGTGTGTTTCAAGCTTAAGGGAGGTAGTTATCCTAAAGTATTTTTTTACACATTTTATACCACTTTGCAGCAAATTACTAAATATGTCCATGCGAAATCACAGCTAACTAGCACGAAGTGTCTAAGGTAAGCCGCTGACGAACGGACAGACAGACATGGTCAATCTATAAAGATTCCGTTTTCGCTACTTTGGCTACGGAATTCTAATAGGTAATTTATTTTTGGAAATTCCCGGTAGATGGCGCTGTGACGTAGGCGTACACTCTTACATCGCGCCATCGTTGTGCTTCCTGATTATGTAGAATTTATATATATTTTTATAAATGCTAGTTTCATTTTGTGTGTATTATTCCTCCAGTTAGCATTATTATCTCTCATGGACCATGTACCAGCGAGAAGACCTCATTAGTACATGATACACTACTGAGTTTCTCTCTGGTACATGACAGTGAGAGACAATAATGATAATTGGCTGAATGATTAATTTCAATTCATCAAATTGATTTTCAATTCCTATCTTTGCTTCTTGCTTCGGTGTTTCTAATCGTGCAATTCGTACTAAGACGATTGTTTGTTTTTTTTTTCTGTTTGTAACTGACGGCCTGTTACTTGTATTGTGGTATTATTTAGGATAATTTTACGAGTTTAGACATTTTCGCGTACAGAAGTCCCTTTATTTATTTCACTTGAAAAAACAATTAGATTTTTCCTACTCAGAATCGAGATTAGAATCGATTTCGATAGTTTAAAAAAATGTCCCCGTTTTTTCTTATAAAATTTTATAAGTCAGTTTTGTTGCAAAACTGAAAATTTTTTAAACTATCGGAATCGATTGTGCTCTTGATTCCGAGTAGGAAAAGCCATATTTTTTTCTAAAAGTGATAAAGTAAATAAAGGGACATCTGTACACGAAATTGCCCGTTTAGGTCATTTTTAGGGTAGAAAATTCTTTAAAGTATTTTTAGGGTAAAAGTTTTCGAATAAAATGCATGATTTTACGAAAAAAATTACTCCAGATGACATAGGTAGAAGCCAAGACTAATTATGGATGCATTCCAAGAATGTTTCGAAACGGCGTAGTAGTTTAGCTAACTATTATTGAACCTATTAATAAATTGCATTTATTTGCTTTGTTTTCATTAAAAACCCATCAAGTTTTATTTTTACAAAATTTTCAAATACGCTGTTCAGCTTTTAGAAGGCCCTTATTGCGAAGCAATTCAATGATGCGTGTGAAGTTCCCAATCCGCACTGGGTCCGCTTGGGAACTACGGACAAGCCCTCTCATTCTGAGATGAGGCCTGTGCACAGCATTGGACGTATATAGGCAAGAATGATGACGATAAACCTTAAAAGGGAACTTGTTGTTAAAAATTCCCGGTACTACTTTGTCAGCAAATTTTCAAAATACATATGTGTGTATGAAAAATTATATTTTTTTTTATAAAAAATAGACTTACGTTTCGGCTATGGCTTGAAAAATTTACATTGACAATGTTGGCTACGGAAGTCTAAAACTAAATAGGTAACTTATTGTTTAAAATTCCCGGTAGATGGCGCTATTCCGCAGCCGTAAACTAGTACATCGCGCTGTCGTTGTGCTACCTGAGCTTATAGACCTTCAGTTGGCATATTTTATAGATTTACGTACCATTCAGCCAATCGTCAATATTGTTTTTGTTTTTTATTGGTTCCGGTAAACCACAACAACCAAAAAAAAACAATAATAATATACTGATGATTGACTTAAATAAAAAAAAAATTTTAGCTGTTTATTTCAAGCAAAAAAAAGCATACAACATTCAAAGCGAGTCCTTAATAATAATAATTAATTATTAATTCTTATATAATTTGACATTAATAAATTTATATAATGTAAATTGTTATGTTGAGTGACTAAATAAACTAAACTAGACTAATCCTAATTCTAAGGATTTTGCGTGGCCTCGGTTAGCGAAAGACTGAGTTGCTCAAGCGTAATAAGTCTAAGTATACATGCAAGTAGCTAGTAAAATTATTATATAAATCATGAATTTTGTGTTTTATTTTACATATAACCTAAGTCTGAGTGCGCATCCGTCCCCTCCCTCTCAAATATATCTTTCATAAAATATCTTTCCAACTGAATGAACTTCAATGTTAAGTTTCTAACCTTCTTTCGGAGTTCCTATAATGCACAGTGCATCGAATTATTATACGAAATAATTCTTTGTATTTTGTTGTTTGGTGTGGGCAAAAGGGGGCTATTTTTTTAAGTGTATCTAATATACTATCCGTATTTAACAAGTAACATTTTTCTAAGGGTTTCTACCCTACCTATCTACTATCAGAATCGATTGTGCTCTTGATTCCGAGTAGGAAAAGCCATATTTTTTCTAAAAGTGAAAAAGTAAATAAAGCGTCATCTCCCAGCCAACACAGATTAGCTGAATAAATTTTGCGTAAAAGCAATTCTTTTGACTTTAAGCTGGATAAAGTATTTGTATAACTTCTGTGTAAGCGCTTTTACAGATGATATTCAAGCAATTTGGGCACAAAATATCTTGCTTCAATTTGGATAAAATTTGATTAATAGCCATATAGCAGCTGAATAAATGTACAAGACACTGAATATCTTCTGCATAAATTCTGATTTTTCTTTAGTCCAGAAATTATACATCTTTTATGCAGTTGTTAATTTGTGAGTTCAGATCTTCAAATGATATTCAAAATTCCGATCTCAGGAGTAGTTTTATAAAGACATAGATATCATACATAGATCAGACATAGATACATAGATATCATTTATAAATATTGTGAATCTGTTTTTAAAAAAAAAAAATACCTCGTTGAGTTTCTTGCCGGATTCTTCTCAACAGAGGTTTTTTTCCGAACCGGTGGTAGATTAAAAAAATGACGTGTAAAAGTGCCCATTGCGGCCTATTTGCTGAATAAATGATTTGACTTGACTTTGAAAGAAATTATGCAAGTAAAAAAAGTATAAAATGTATTTTTCATTGTGACGAGATTATTTTGTGTTACTTAGTTCAAAAACTTGTAATGGTCGCTGATCATCTTCAAAAATTTGGTACCTAAGCAAATTGTTTCATGCATTTTAAGTAAGTTTAAGGTGAATTATATAAACGCATGGCACTTTACTGTGAATTATCAATATGATTAATCTATATTTTTTGAGCGCCTTAAGATAAAGCTACAATTTAAAAGGTAAACAAATGTGAAATAATATTTAAATTAAATTATCTTTACTTTTTATCAAATTTCAGTCCCAGCAAATAATGAGATTCATAATTTGTATGACTGCTAATGTTTCCTACACACTAAACAAAGTGTTTCATAAGATAAATGTTGAGGATTTTTATAAAAAGAGGTTATGACGAACGTTAGTTAATGGCGGACGGCCAATTTGAATAAAAGTGTCTATTTCAGTGATTATTTTGCTTATTTCTGCATAATAGTTCAAATGCGACTGGTGAAGTGGATGGTATCTGGATATAAACATACGATATCTTCAACTAATCAGTTATTTGCTGCTTACATTTGTAACTGATATTGTTTTAAGCTTAACATAAAGACAATTGTACGCTTATAGCGCTATAAGTTAGGTAAAACAAGGAGTTTATTTTCAATTATGCAGAAGTCAGCTGTGTAAAGAAGAAAAAAATCTAAAATATTCAGCATCTGAATAAATTAGTACCATTTCGTACACTATGCAGCTTAAAGAAAATATTTTGTCTATATTCAGCGTTTTGCTGTTTAACTGCTTTACTTAAATATGTTATCCAGGACAATGCAAAAACTTCAGCTACTGTGCAGATAATAGCTTTTTCAATTACTTTTATTTGAATATCGCTTGTTTAGCAGATTCTACTCTTGATTACTATTCAGCTTGAAAAAATACCGCGAACTTTATACAGAATTTAGTAAGCTTACAACATTATTTTAATTTAAGAACTCTCTTATTCAAAATAAAGCCATAACGTCAGCTGTAATACAAAAGTAACAAAGCTTGACACTGCTTATTGTGGTATATTTTCGCTACTATCTGGCTTATGTGTTGGCTGGGCTGTACCCGAAATAACCCGTTTAGGTCATTTTTGGAGTAGAAGATTCTTTAGGGTATTTTTAAGGTTAAAAGTTTTCGAACAAAATTTACGATTTTACTAAAAAAAATTCTGCAGATGACATAGAAGCGAAGACTATTAATTATGGTTGCATTCCAAAAACGTTTCGAAACGGTGAAGTAAATTAACTATTACTTTAGCAATAAATCCCATTTATTTGCTTTGTTATCATTAAAAAACAATTTAGGGTAATCTCGCATAGCGTTATTTTTCAAGTCACTTAATCCCATCATGTCTTTTTTTTTTCAAAATTTGCAAACAAGCAGTTCATCTTTTAGGGGGCCCCTATCTAAAAGCTAAACGCGAAGCAATTCAATGATGCGTGTGAAGTTCCCAATCCGCACTGGGCCCGCTTGAAAACTACGGACAAGCCCTCATATTCTGATATGAGATCTGTGCCCAGCAGTGGAACGTATATAGGCAAGAATGATGACGATGAGCCTTAAAAGGGAAATTATTGTTAAAAAAATTCCCGGTACTACTTTGTCAGCAAATTACTAAACACAAATATATGTCCATGAATTTTTTTTTTTATAGAAAACAGAGTTAAGTTTCGGCTATGGCTTGAAGAATTTACATATACAATTTTGGCTGCGGAAGTCTAAAACCACAGAATATATAATAATACTAACGTACCACTACTAAATAGGTAACTTATTGTTGAAAATTTCCGGTAGATGGCGCTGTTCCGCAACCGTAAACTAGTACATCGCGCTATCGTTGTTCTGCCTCAGCTTATAGACCTTCAGTTGGCAAATTTACACGTGTATATCGTGAATTGCGTATCAATCAACCAATTTTCAATATTGTATTGTTATTGTTGTTGTTACTATAACAAATACAATAACAATACTATATTGAAGATTACCTGACTTGAAAAAACTTAAATGTTAAATTTCTAACCTTCTTTCGTAGTTCCTATAGTGCATCGAATTATTATACGAAATAATTATTTGAATTTTGTGTATGTGTGTGTCTGTGTCTGTGTGTGTGTGTGTGTGTGTGTGTTTGACTGTTGACACCCGAATTTGTAGTAGTGTATTTGACAGTGGGCCAGGCTGTTCCATTCACCGGGTTGATCAAATTTTTAACCCTACATTATATTATAAGGCTACTTTTTACCCGACTAGCCAAATAGAGGGCCTATTTTTTTAAGTGTATCTAATATACTATCCGTATTTAACAAGTAACATTTTTCTAAGGGTTTTGTATAATATATGGAATTCTTACCAGGTGGTATCATGAGTTTACAGTGACCGTACGTTTTTGCTACTTTGGCTACGATAAAAGGTTTTATTGTCGAAAATTCCCGGTAGATGGCACTGTGACCTAGTCGTAAACTCGTTCATCACGCTATCGTTGTGCTTCTTTAGTTTATAGACACTCAGTCGGTGAAACTACACAGCGGCACCACCGCCTATAATGTGCGATGATATATTGTGAGGGATATGGTTTATTAACCAACAGTAAGACTCATTTACACGACCATGTACAGAACATCTCTGTTGGAAACAGCTGTGCAAGGCAAGGTAAATGAATCGTTTCTGTTGGTTAATAAAAAACCAATTCCTCACAACATTTCATGGCACATCTCTGGTGGAAACGCTGCTTGAGCGATCATGTGTGTAACATCGTATCTGTGATTTCAATCAATCAGCAATAATAGTCGCGCTGTTATAAAATTTACAATATAGCGATAGAAATACTAATGACTGGCTTAATGAATTTCAATGATAAATTCCTAACCTTCTTTCAGAGTTCTATAGTGCAACTGAGGACTATTTTAAAATATCGGGTTCTCGATATATCTATGTTAAATTACAGTTTCCTAGCACTAATATAGTGTCCGCTAACCCGCGGACAGACGGACAGACTAGACGGATGGTTCTCTGCCTTTTCCCTTTCCTCTTTCAAATTCAAATTCAAAATTCAAATCATTTATTCAGTAAATAGGCCGCAATGGGCACTTTTACACGTCATTTTTTTAAACTACCAGCGCTTTCGGAAAGACCATCATTGCCAAGAAGAATGCGCCGCAAGAAACTTGGCAGAAAGTCATTTTTTCAAAATAAAATAATTACAAATAAAATACTTAAAAACTACAGTAAACAATTAAACAAAAAATCACAAAAAAAAAAATAATTAAATAATAATACAGGGATGTATGGGGTCCCTTAGTTACAAAATTAAACACTAACTATATCTACGTTAAGCGGAAGTGTAGAATGCTTCCACCGTCATAAATGAAAAAAAATAAAATAAAATAATAATAAAAAAAACTGAAATATGCATTTCAGGTCAAGTAACCATTAAGCTTTTGGATTCCGATGGCAAGCTCACGTCTGCCGCCCCCAAAGTTAGCTCACACGCACTCATGTCATGCTCTGAAAGCAGAGCGGTACCGAGGGCATGGTATTGCTTCCGTTCCCATAAGCTCTATGGGATCGTCTTGGGAACTTCGACGTAGCGAGCCTGTGACTAGAATTATTAAACTAAAAATATACAAGTTTAAAATCCATAAGCTTAACAATATACAATATAACTATAGCAAGGGGATGTATAAAGTCCCTGAGTTAATAATATAAATCCTAATCTAAATAATTCAGAGATGTATATAGTCTCTAAATGTCAAAGTAAACTACTTAATTAAACTAATTAAATTATACAATCATCAGAGGTGTAAAAAGCCTCCAAGGTCAAAAATCAATAATAATAATTAAAATAAAGAGATGGAGATGTATAAGGTCTCCAAATGTCAAACTAATGCATGTTTTTAAATTAAATTCTGCAATGCGGACAACGGCAACAGAACCAGAAACTAGACACGAAATGCGCCGGGACACTGCCAAGTCACACTTCACAACACTACACAATACAAATACACCGACATAAACACACACTCACACACACACACACACACACACAAACACGAGTACATCACACATCAACACCCTCATCGCACATCAATCTTCATCGGCTTTCAGTTTTGGCCATGTCGCATTATCACATAAGTACTCCTCAACTTTATAGTAAGCTTTCTTCAGGAGTGCACTCTTTATGTATTCCTTAAAAGAGTTGTGTGGCAATTTCCATGCTTCTACGGGAACTTTATTGTAAAATCTCACGCAGTTTCCCACAAAAGATTTGCTTACTTTCCGTAGACGAAATTTAGGAACGGCAAGCTTATGCTTATTACGAGTATTGATATCATGTACGTCTGACACTTTCTTAAAGGACTCGATATTCTTGTGTGTATACAATATCACATCATGTATGTACTGTGAAGCTACTGTGAGGATGTTTATCTCCTTAAAGCGTTCTCTTAGTGAATCTCGGGAGCCAAGGTTGTAGATAGACCGGACTGCCCTCTTCTGTAGAATGAAGATAGTTTCTATGTCGGCTGCCTTGCCCCAAATCAGCATACCGTAGGACATTATGCTGTGAAAATAACTGAAATAAACTAGCCGGGCAGTTTCTACGTTGGTAAATTGCCTGATTCTTCGTACAGCATAGGCGGCAGAACTCAATCTAGCAGCAAGACCAGAAATATGCGGGCTCCATTGTAAATTACGATCTAACTTAAGACCAAGAAAAACAGTCTCATGCACAAGTTTCAGATTCTCTCCGTTTAAGGAAATAATTGTTTCAAACTGTCTTACATTAGGCAACGAAAATTTTATACATTTAGTTTTAGCTGCATTTAGTAACAAATTGTTAGCAGTGAACCAGTTTAGCGCCTCTGCTAAAGTCTCATTGATGTGTGTTGGATCTTCTTGTTGCCTGTTTACTTTGAATATCAAAGAAGTATCATCTGCAAACAATACTATGTTGCATTTCTGTTCTAGCAAGTGGGGCAGGTCATTTATATATACCAGAAAGAGAAATGGACCCAAAATGGATCCTTGTGGAACTCCAAGCTTCACCGCTGAGCCAGCTGACTGCGTTCTATTTATGTCCACTTTTTGAACTCTTTGGCTGAGATAAGACTTAACAAGGTTCAGTGCTTTGGCTGAAAGTCCATAGTGTTGTAGTTTGCGGATAAGCGTCTCATGCTCCACGCAATCGAAAGCCTTGGACAGGTCGCAAAATATTCCTATTGCATCTTGCGAATTTTCCCATGCATCATAAATGTACTTCATGAGACTTGCGGCTGCATCTGTTGTCGAACGGCCCTTTGTGAAACCGAATTGCTGACTGTGTAGCAAGTTATTTAGATTAAAGTGACGAAGCAGCTGATTAAGCATAATCTTTTCAAACACTTTACTCAGCACAGGCAGCACAGATATTGGACGAAAGTTGCCAGGATCAGATGAGCACCCAGCTTTAAATAATGGAATCACTTTGCTATATTTCATTAAGTCCGGGAACACACCATCATCAATGCACTTATTAAATATGACGGCTAGGTACGGTGCCACAATATGGATAACAGATTGCATAACTCGAACAGAAATACCCCAAAGATCCTCCGTATTCTTCAGTTTCAAAGATTTAAAAGTCTTTATAATTTCTTCAGAGTTAGTATGTTGAAAATCAAAGTTCAGATGTCTATCGCTCGCAATTTCATTTAGATAAGAACTAGCCCGCACAGTGGAAGATCTTAGATCGCGAGTCGTATTTACAGCTATATCTGAGAAAAAATTTTCAAAAGCACCCGCCACTTCTAAATCTGAAGTCAATATTCTATCATCCACTTTTAATTGGAATTGACAATTACGGGGCTTAGATTTACCTGTTTCTGAATTTATTACATTCCATACAGCTTTTACTTTATTATCAGCGGATTTAACTTTATTACTAAGATAATCAGCCTTGGCAGTAATACATACTTTTTTAAATAATTTGGAATATTTTCTAACGTAGTCTATAAACGAGGGGTCTTGACTGTGGCTTTTCATTTCATAAAGTTCATAAAGCCTAGATCTACTCTTATGTATTCCGACCGTGGCCCAGTCACTAAACTTTGCCTTGTTCCCGTTTCTCATTTTAGTTCTTAATTTGAAAACTTTTCCGAACTCTCGATTAATTACTGCAGACAGGTTCTTATATAGTACGTTAGGATCACTTCCCTCCAAATAAGGCTCAGGAACGCTGTTGATAATATTTTCCTTGAATTTTTCTACACGGGCTTCTGTAACGGGTCTGTAGGTTACTATTTGATCAATTGTCTGTTTAGGTATTGTAAAACAGGCTTTTTGGCCGCTGTGATCGGAATTGAAACAGTTTATTATTTCTTTGTCCATAACATCACACATGCAGAAAATATTATCTAAACATGTAGCTGTGTTTGCCGTGACTCTCGTCGGTTCCTCAAAAAGATGAAACAAGTTAAATGATTTAAATAAATTCAAAAGTCTTCCAGAATATCTATTTGCCGAGTCTAGTAAATTCACATTAAAATCTCCACATACGATGACAGATTTACTACCAGAAAAAACTTGTTTCAAAGCATCTTCCATCACGGGTTCGAACTGACAAAAGTCTGAGGACGGCGGCCTATATACACATAATATGATGTGATTCTCTAATTCAACACACGAAATTTCAATAACTCGTTCAATGGACAGCTGAACTACATTTTTTAGTTCTTTGCTCTTGTAATCGTCCTTAACAATAATCATAGAGCCTCCATGTATAGCCGATTTTCTAGTAAAAGAACTGGCGATTCTGTAATTACAAATATTCAATAGTAGTTCATGTTGTTTCAACCAGTGCTCAGTAATACACATTACTCCTACATTTAATGCATCTAAGAATAAACCGATTTCAGTTATTTTGCTGGAGAAGCCTTGTATATTTTGATGAATCAAAATAAAGTTACGTTGCTCCTCCGCTGTCTCACGCGTTAGTTTAAAGACTGGCGGCCCGCGGGCGGCGCGCGCGCGGCGAGTCCGGCCCTGCCGCCGTCGTCCGCTACGTACCTAGGTTCGATATTAAATGCTAATAACTTTGCTGTAGCTACTTTACACTTTTTCGACAAATACAATTTCAATTCATTTAGTTTAAAATGTTTTACGAATTTGTTGCTGTCAAAGAATTGATATTTATTATTATAACAAACTACATTATACAGCATAGATTCATGATTTCAATTCTGAAAATTATAGTACATTGTTGTAGAGGCACGAAAATAGTGTAAGCAATAAGTAGATGAACGAGTTAGTTTGAAGGCCGACCCTAAGGAGAGGCCTTCGATAGTAATAGTTCATCTATTGCACTTTTGGCCGAGACTAAACATTGTGCTTTTCACGATCACTGCGAGCAAATAAAATTAGTGTCACGTCACCCCTCCCTCACGCCAGCACGTCAGCTCAGCGCGCCAGGAATGAATATCAGAAATGAATTTCTAAAAAGTCGTATCGTATTATGAAATACAATATATTGATATGACCTGTTTATTTAATGTGTTACATTGTTGTCGTGTTTTGCGAGCCATAAATGAGTTGGCTGTTAAATGTACTTACATATAATTATAGGCAGTTTTGGGTACTGGATTGAGGTTATCTATGGCCACATTTTCGAGTAGCATCGCGAAAATATATTTTTTGTGTTTTGTTACAAAACTGTCATTTTATAAACTATCGATTCTAAGTAGGAAAAGCCATATTTTTTCTAATATTCAAAAAGTAAATAAAGGTACATCCGTACACGAAATTGCACGTTTAGGTCATTTTTAGGGTAGAAATTTTTTAGGGTATTTTTAAGGGTAAAAGTTTTCAAATAAAATGTACGGTTTTACGAAAAAAAAATACTGCAGATGACATAGAAGCTAAGACTATTATGGATACATTCCAAGAACGTTTCGAAACCGTGTAGTAGTTTAACTATTAGTTAATAAATAAATCGCATTTATTTGCTTCGTTTTTATTCAAAAACAATTTCGGTGAAAAAAAATAAAAGTGCCTTTGGGTTATTTCGCGTAGCGTTATTTTTCAAGGCATTTACTCCCATCTTGTCTTTTTTTTTAATTTTCAAACACGTAGTTCATCTTTTAGAGGCCCTCTATCTAAAAATTCAACGCGAAGCAATTCAATGATGCGTGTGAAGTTCCCAATCCGCACTGGGTCCGCTTGGGAACTACGGACAAGCCCTCTCATTCTGAGATGAGACCTGTGCCCAGCAGTGGGACGTGTATAGGCAAGAATGATGACGATGAACCTTAAAAGGGAATTTGTTGTTAAAAAATTCCCCGTACTACTTTGTCAGCAAATTACTAAACACATATTTGTCCATGAAAAATAATATTTTTTTTTATAAAAAATAGACTTACGTTTCGGCTATGGCTTGAAAAATTTACATTTACAATTTTGGTTACGAATGTCTAAAACTAATTAAATTAGGTAACTTATTGTTGAAAATTCCCGGTAGATGGCGCTGTTCCGCAGCCGTAAACTAGTATATCGCGCTATCGTTGTTCTGCCTCAGCTTATAGACGTTCAGTTGGCAAACTTATACGTGTACATCGTGATTTGCGTATCAGTCAACCAATCTTTAATATTGTATTGCTATTGTTGTTATTTTTATAACAATAACAATACAATATTGAAGATTGACTTGAGTGAACTTAAATGTTAAATTTCTAACCTTCTTTCGGAGTTCCTATAGTGCATCGAATTATTATACGAAATAATTATTGTTATTTTTTTTTGTATGTGTGTGTGTTTGTGTGTGATTGTGACTGTTGACACCCGAATTTGTAGTAGTGTATTT
Organism: Choristoneura rosaceana; assembly: GCA_037349165.1. Taxonomy (NCBI): domain Eukaryota; kingdom Metazoa; phylum Arthropoda; class Insecta; order Lepidoptera; family Tortricidae; genus Choristoneura; species Choristoneura rosaceana. The sequence continues at coordinate 6,864,742 of JAZBNJ010000046.1, read as the reverse complement.
GACAGAGGGCCAGGTTGTTCCATTCACCGGGTTGATCGAATTTTAAGCCCTTTAGTATTCATTAGGCTACTTTTTAACCGACTAGCTAAAAAAGGGGGCAATTTTTAAGTTTATCTAATACACTATCCGTATTTAAGAAATATTTTTTTTTTAAGGATTTTGTGTAATTTATGGTATTTTTACCAGGTGGTATCATGAGTTTACAGTTACCGTACGTTTTTGCTACTTTGGCTACGGTAATAGGTTTTATTGTTGAAAATTCCCGGTAGATGGCACTGTGACCTAGGCGTAAACTCATTCATCGCGCTATCGTTCCGCTTCTTGAGTTTATAGACACTCAGTCGTCATAACTATACAGCAACTTCACCGCCAATAATGTGCGATGATATGTTGTGAGGGATATGGTTTATTAACCAACAGGAAGATTCATTTACACGTCCACGTACAGAACATCTCTATTGGAGATAGCTGAGCGGAGCGAGGCAAGGTAAACGAAGATTTCCCACTGGTTAATAAGAAACAAAGTCCTCACAACATTTCGTGGCACATCTCTGGTGGAAAATAGTGTTTCCAGGTGTGTAACATTACATTGGTGATTTCAATCAATCAGCAATAATAGTCGTGCTGTTAGAAAATTAACAATATAGCGATAGGAATACTGATGACTGGCTGAATGAATTTCAATCATAAATTCCTAACCTTCTTTCGGAGTTCTTTAATGCAACTTAGGACTTTTTAAAATATAGGATTCGCGATATATCTATATTTCTTAAATTACAGTTTTCTAGCACTAATATAGTGTCCGCTAAGCCGCGGACAGACGGACAGACCAGGCGGATGTATCTCTGCCTTTTCCCTTTTTTAAACTATCAGAATCGATTGTGCTCTTGATTCCGAGTAGGAAAATCCATAATTTTTCTAAAAGTGAAAAAGTAAAAAAAGTGACATCTGTACACGAAATTGCCCGTTTAGGTCATTTTTGGGGTAAAAATTCTTTAAAGTGTTTTTGAGGGTAAAAGTTTTCGAATAAAATGTACGATTTTACGAAAAAAATTACTGCAGATGACATAGAAGCCAAGACTATTATGGATGCATTCCAATTCCAAGAACGTTTCGAAACAGTTTAGTAGTTTAAATATTAGTTTATCAATGAATCCCATTTATTTGCTTTGTTTTCATTAAAAAACAATTAAAGGTAAAAAATTAAAGTGCCTAATTCAGGGTAATTTTGCGTAGCGTTATTTTTCAAGGCATTTACTCCCATTATGTCCTTTTTTCACAATTTTCAAAAACGCATTTCTGCTTTTAGAAGGCCCCTATCCTAAAGCTGAACGCGAAGCAATTCAATGATGCGTGTGAAGTTCCCAATCCGCACAGGGCCCACTTGGTAACTACGGACAAGCCCTCTCATTCTGAGATGAGGCCTGTGCACAGCAGTGGGACGTATATACCTAGGCAAGAATGATGACCATAAACCTTAAAAAGGGAACTTAGAGTTAAAAATTCCTGGTACTACTTTGTCAGCAAATTACTAAATAGGTACATATGTGTCTATGAAAAATTATGATTTTTTTTATTAAAATTAGACTTACGTTTTGGCTATGGCTTAATAAATTTACATTTGCAATGTTGGCTACGGAAGTCTAAAACTAAATAGGTAACTTATTGTTGAAAATTCCCGGTAGATGGCGCTGTTCCGCAGCCGTAAACTAGTACATCGCGCTGTTGTTGTGCTTCCTGAGCTTATAGACCTTCAGTTGGCATATGTATACACCTTCATCGTGATTTACGTATCAGTCAAACCAATCTACAATATTATGTTGTTATTGTGATGTTATTACTACAATAACAATACAATATTGAAGATTGATTGATTGATTGACTTTAGTGAACTTAAATGTTAAATTTCTAACCTTCTTTCGGAGTTCCTATAGTGCATCGAATTATTATACGAAATAATTCTTTGTTTGTGTGTGCTTGGTGTGTGTGCGTGTGTGTGAAGCTTAAGGGAGGTAGGTATCCTATAATAGATTGTACAACGAGTGCATAAAACGAGCCATTTTACCCAAGACGTTCATATAGCCACCCGAGCCGGTATGGCTGGTATGGTTATGGTCGAGGGGAAAATGGGTTCAATGCTCGAGTTTAACACTCTGCTTTTCTTTTCGAAAGCGAGGAAACGAAATAGCAACAGTGCAATCTGTGCAAACAATTGTTCACTTACTATGTACATTTTATTTTTCATGCATTACTATAAAATTATGTTTTATTGTTTTATTTTGATTGATTTTAAATTTTACATAAAATGAAGAAAAAAATTTAAAAATGAAGAAAAAAATGTATATATAAATTTCTTTATTTGTGACTGTTGACACCTGATTACCTTGGTCTTAAACAAAGATTTTATTTTATGCACTAGTGCATAAAAAGTCATTTTATATCACCTAGATCCAGCATAAACACGAACTTTACGAGCATGAGAAGTGAAAAAGTTTTTTTTTCCACATTTTATACCAATCTGACACCAAATTTGCTACTATTTATGCAAAATTACAGCTAACTAGCACGTAATTTCTAAGGTAAGCCGCGGACGAACGGACTGACTGACAGTGTATCCATAAGGGTTCCGTTTTCGCCATTTTGGCTAAGGAACTCTAATAGGTAATACATTGTTGAAAATTCCCGGTAGATGGCGCTGTGACGTAGGCGTAAACTTTTACATCGCGCTATCGTTGTGCTTCCTCAGTTAACACAACTTCTATCTGCGTAATTGTGTATTTTAATTATGTGTGTGTCATTCAACCAATGAGTACTATTGTCTCAAATCGATCGTGTAGGTACTAGCGACAGCTCACTAGTACATGAGACACTACTAAGAGAAACTCACTAGTACACGACGATGAGAGACAATAATAATAAATTGGTTGAATGATTAATTCCAATTCATCAAATTGATTGAAAAAAAAAAATACAAAAAAAAAATTACGATTCCTACGAATTACACTATTATTCGTAGTTCAATTCTCACCTTTGCTTCTTGCTCCGGAGATTCTAATCATTCAAGTTGTAATAAGATGATTCCTTATTTTTTTCTGTTTGTGACTGTGGATTTTAAATTATTATGGGTTACTTTTTACTTCCATCCATCCCAGCCTATATACGTCCCACTGCTTAGCACAGGCCTCCTCTCAGAATAAGAGGGCTTGGGCCATAGTTCCCACGCGGGCCCAGTACGGATTGAAAACTTCACTCGCACCATTGAATTGCTTCCCAGGTTTATGCAGGTTTCCTCATGATGTTTTACTTCACCGCAAAGCTCATGGTAAATTTCAAATGTGATTCCGCACATGAATTTCGAAATACTCAGAGGTTTGAACCCAGGACCCTCTGCTTGAGCCGTGAAGCTTGGGCCGCGTAATAAAACCGTGGTAGCCTAGTGGTTACTTTTTACCTTTTTGCCATTTTGGCTAAGAAACTCTAATCTATATATATAAAAATCAATTGCTGTTCGTTAGTCTCGCTAAAACTCAAGAACGGCTGGACTGACTTGGCTAATTTATGTTTTGAATTATTTGTGGAAGTCCAGGGAAGGTTTAAAAGGTGAGTAAATATGAAAAAAAAATTGAGGCGTTACGAAGTTTGCCGGGTCAGCTAGTAGGTAATATACTGTTGAAAATTCCGGTAGATGGCGCTGTGACGTAGGCGTAAACTCTTACATCGCGCTATCGTTGTGCTTCCTTAGCTTACAGACCTTCTATCTGCATAATTTTATAAATAGTAATTTTATTTGCACGTATTATTCAACCAGTTAGTATTATAGTCGCTCTAGAATCATGTCTTAGTGAGCTGTCACCAAAGACCAGCTGTTACTAAGATATTATTTCAGAGACTGTATTACTAACTGGTTACACTACAAAAAAAAACTCTTACTGGGACATGAAGGTTAGAGACAATAATGGTAATTGGCTGAATGATTAATTTCAATTCATCAAATTGATTTTAATTTCTAGGAATTATACTGTTATTCGTAGTTCAATTCTCACCTTTGCTTCTTGCTTCGGAGTTTCTAATCATGCAATTTGTAGGTACTAAGAAGATTCATTGTTTTTTTTCTGTTTGTGACTGTGAACTTTTTATTGTTATGGGCTATTTTTTACCCGACTGCCCAAAATTAGGGTTAATGTTTTAAGCGTATCTAATAAACTGTGGGTAGTCCACCAATAAAACCAAACAACCAAAAGACAAAACCATTAAATGACTGAAAATGTCAAATCAATCTTTCCAGATAATCCGGCAATGGTAGTTTTTCCTCTTCATTATATTTTATTCTAAAACTATTGAACCAAATAATTTTTGTATTTACCTTCTACGTCGATAATATCCTGCATTGAAAATTTTGCTAAAAATTGACATGACAATCATGGTATAATCTAAATAATAAGTTAGGAAGCGTAACTCAGAACTAATTCCACACAAAAAGTGGCCATACTTTAAACCAAAACGACTTATGATTACAGAAACAATTAAACAAAGCAGGGATTGGTTTGAAAATCATACTATTAAGAATTGAAAAAGTAATGTTAATAAATTGAATCTAATCTAATCAATTTTTAAAGGATTTTCCACTGTGTACGGAATTTTCGCATTAAATATATTTTACAAATTAGGCTGCTGTCTCTAGGCCTCCAGCGAAAAGGGGACGTTATCGCCCACTTTGGGAAAGACTGGAATAGACGGACACGACATCACATTTATCTGTCAAATAAAATTTATCCATGAGTGGTGAAACAGCCACTTAGTCCTATCATGTTTGTTTTTCAAAATTTACAAACCAACAGCTTACGGAACCCTTAAAAGGTAACTTGTTGTTGTAAGTTAACCGGTAGATGGCGCTGGTACGTAGACGTAAACTTTTACAAAGCGCTATCGTTGTGCTTCCTTAGTTTATACATGTTTAGTCGGCAACATTGTAATTTACTTCGCTTGGACATATTTATGAAGAATGTTTGGAGTTTTTACTATTGTCATGTATTATAGTGAAATTTTAACTAATTCCATTATTTTAAAAGCAATAGTAGCGATTTCGAACATTCTTCATATGTTTGTTCATTACGTTACGTGTACCTATAGTATTCAATCGATCGGAAATGTTCTACCGTATTTATTAGTTATTCATCAGACTGATATGATAACGAAAAAATACAACAGAATTGTGCTTATTGATTGAATTGTCAGTAAGAACAAAAATATATATTTTTCCACATTTTATTATAGACTTATGTTATCCATTGTTGTGTTGTGAATAAATGTATTTCTTTCTTTCTAATTTACAAATCAGCATTTCAGTTTAAAAGGATAGCGGGGCACGGGGGGAACAAAAATTTGCGAAATGGTTTAAAAGATGTACTATTCATATTCAACATTACTCCGTACTATAAAGTTAGGCGGGAAAAAAACACCGCTTATGAGAGGTATCCTTAAGTTATTATTTTTTTTAATTTTATCCTACCAATTTGTCAGCATAATTGCTACATATATTCATACAGTTTGTTATACATCATGTCTATAACCAAAATGGAACACAATTTTTAATAATTTTTCCATGCCTCATTTAATTTTAATGACCCGAAACGAATTCATAATCTTTTGTCCACCCAAATCACGGTAAGTATATCATAGTAATTTTGAATTATAAATTAATACGTGATAGGTTTGATTTTTGTCACAATGCTGCGATGAAATATGAAAACGTTATAGCCTAAGAGCCAACAAAGTTGCAAACGCTAGGTTGATGTCGAGCACAGAGTCAATACCACTTTGTAGCAAATTCGGACTAAGTCTCTAAGCTAAGCCACGGACGAACGGACAGACAGACATGGTGAATCCATAAGGCTTCCGTTTTCGTAATTTTGGCTACGGAATTCCAAATAAGTAATTTATTGTTGAAAATTCCCGGTAGGTGGCTCTGTGACATACACGTAAACTCTTACATCGCGCTATCGTTGTGCTTCCTGAGCTTACTGACCTTCTATCTGCATAACTTTATAAATAGTAATTTTATTACATGTGTTATTCAACCAGTTAGTATTATAGTCTCTCTAGAATCATGTACTAGTGAGCTCTCACTAATACATGATTCCAGAGAGACTATATTACTAAATGGTTACACTTCTAAAAGAAACTCTTACTGGGACATGAAGGTGAGAGACAATAATGGTAATTGGCTGAATGATTAATTTCAATTCATCCAATTGATTTCCAATTTCTACGAATTATACCGTTATTCGTAGCTCAATTCTCACCTTTGCTTCTTGCTTCGGAGTTTCTAATCGTGCAATTTAATTTTGTAGGTACTAAGAAGATTCTTTGTTTTTTTTTCTGCTTGTGACTGTAGACTTTTTATTATTATGGGCTACTTTTTACCAGACTACCTAAAATTAGGGTTAATGTTTTAAGCGTATCTCATAAACTGTGGGTGGGTAGTCCTGTGATGTTGGGCGTTGAAGGAGACAACTGTTTAGGTTGAAAGCTCGGTTTATTCTGCATGCAAGCGAGGATACAATGAATATTATATGTCGGATCATGACCGATATAAGGTCTGATTTGGCTTGCCAGCGGGCCATGGCGCTACACCATGGGTTTGCATCCGAACGGGAACAGAGCCCTTTCGAGATACGGTCGTGTGTGGACGCGCCCCGCGCTTAATTGTTTCTTAATTAAATAGTGCTAAATTAGTAATATTCGAGATATTGACTCTTAATTTCTTATAAACTGTGTTATAGTGTAATTCCGTGTTATAGTGTAATTAGTGTAATTAATAATATACTAAGTGTATAGTTGCCTTTTATTACCTCGAGGATCCAAACAATATTTAAAGATGCCCACTGATAACATTATTGATGAAGCTTTGAGCCATTCTGCGACATCAGAAGTGGGATCGCCTCGAGGTAATCGTGAAAATAGTGAAAGTGAAATTAACACTGAACTTTGGCGTACCATGTTGCAAATGCACGATAGGCAGATGAGAACGCAAAACTTGCAAATATTAAGTTTAATTGAAGCCATGAAAGTACCAAAGACTTCTACTGACATAAAACTACCCGTTTTTAATCCAGATGTACCCGAAGCTGATCCTCGGGCTTGGTGCAATACTGTAGATCTGTGCTTATCGGAACGATCTATACAGGGTAGTGCGCTAGTCATAGCTCTAAGCACAGCGCTTAAAGGAAATGCATCTCTCTGGTTCTCGCAAATTTCTTATGCTGGGATGTCATGGAATGACTTCAAGCAGCTATTTACAGCTCGCTATGACACGCAGGAGACGCCAGCAGCGACGCTTGTTAATATGCAGTCTAGCCGCCCTAAAGAAAACGAACGCCCAGCTGCATATGCATCCCGGTTAATTACGATGCTTACCTCAAAGTGGCAAAATTTGGATACGGAACAGATTGCGATATCTACTGTGCTCGCTCATATGGCGCAGTATGACGATCGCATCAAAAGGATTGCATTTACGCGTGATCTTATAACGCGCGATAAATTGCAACGAGAGCTCAATGCAATTTATCACTTAAAAAGAAAATCTCCTGAATCCAGTGATGGAGGATATACCAAGCGATTCAAGGCATCCTCGTCGTCGAATACACCTATTCGGTGCTTTAATTGTGGAAAGCTCGGACATAAATCGGCAGAATGCCAATCTAAACATACAAAACCAAATGAAAAGAAACCAGTTATTGATAAGGAGTTGCGAAGGAATGTGACATGTTACCGGTGCGGAATGAAGGGACACTTTGCTTCTAAGTGTTCCCGTGCTGCGACTGCGGGACCGAGTGGCGCCGGCAACAGCAGCGCAGCGGGGGGTTCCGCGACGAACTCAAGTGCGTCGACTAGCAAGCAAAATTACCGAGTCGACCAATGCAGTGTGGTTAATCCACGTGGGCAGTTGATTAATAACGGTCAGTCCTATAAATTTTCTTTTGACTCTGGTGCTGAGTGTTCACTGATAAAAGAAAGTTTAGCTAACAAATTTAGTGGCAAAAGATTTCATAACCTTGTAAAATTAATTGGGATTGGTCAACATGCGATTCACAGTACGATGCAAGTCTTATCTGATGTTTGCATTTGCGGGAATTGTTTAGAGGTTCTTTTTCATGCGGTACCCGACACTAGTTTAAGTCAGGATATTATGGTCGGGCGAGAAATCTTATCGCTAGGGTTTCAAGTGGCTGTGACTGCAAACGCCGTTGTTCTATTTCGGGACAAGGTTGAAGTGCTTTGTAACAACGTTACTAGTTCGACAGGTAGTGAAAATAAAATTAATTTTGATGAGATCGATACTGATATTCCTGATTGTTATAGATCTCAATTGTTGCAAAACCTGCATGAATTTTCTACATCGTTTGCTAACCAGGTTTCCAAAACTCGAGTGACTACTGGGCAGTTAGAAATTCGTTTGATTGATGAGTCACGTGCTGTTCAACGACGTCCATATCGTATGAGTGCAGAAGAACGCAGGATAGTTAAAGATAAAATTGATGAGTTACTCAGGGCAGGTGTCGTTCGTCCTAGTTGTTCTCCATTTTCAAGTCCGGTCCTTTTAGTAAAGAAAAAGGATGGGTCCGATCGCATGTGCGTGGATTTTAGGGAACTGAACAGTAATACCGTGGCAGATAGGTTCCCTTTACCGTTAATAGAGGATCAAATTGCTAGGCTTAGTGGTGCTAAGTGGTTCACTGTTCTAGATATGTTAAGCGGATACCATCAGATTCCCGTTCACCCAGATTCTATTGAGAAGACGGCATTTGTTACTCCTGATGGCCAGTGGGAGTATCTTACTATGCCATTTGGCCTGAAGAACGCTACGTCGGTATATCAAAGAGCGGTTACAAATGCATTAGGTGATTTGGTCCACGATTTTGTGATATGCTATGTAGATGACATTTTAATCATCTCATCTAATATTGAGGAAGGTTTGACGAGACTCACTCTCGTTCTTCATACATTAGCAAAAGCAGGCTTTACCTTGAACTTTAAAAAATGTTCATTTCTGAAAAAGCGTATTGAATATCTTGGATTTGTAGTAGAGGATGGCAAGGTGAGACCAAATCCTTCCAAAGTGGAAGCGCTTACTAAACTTCTGCCTCCCCAGACTGTTACTCAACTACGACAATTTATAGGCCTTGCCTCCTATTTTCGGCAGTTTGTGCCAAATTTTTCAAGGATTATGGGTCCGTTATACAAATTAACAAGCAGAAAAACAACAAATATAGTATGGGAATCATCCCATGAGGCAATACGACAACGCATAATAGAGTTGCTCACGTCAGAGCCTGTTTTAATGATATTTAATCCAAACGCTGAAGTTGAAATTCATACCGACGCCAGTGCAGATGGCTATGGTGCCATTTTAATACAAAAAGTTGACAACAAACAACACCCAATAGCCTATTACAGCAAGAGAACGTCTTCAGCCGAATCAAGGTACCATTCCTATGAACTAGAAACTCTTGCTGTAGTAAATGCTGTTAAGCACTTCCGACATTTTTTACATGGCCGTAAATTTATCGTAGTCACTGATTGTCATTCAGTAAAAGCAACACAAAATAAAATCGATCTTTCTCCTCGTGTCCATCGGTGGTGGGCTTACCTTCAATCTTTCGACTTTCAAATAGTCTATCGAGAGGGATCGAGGATGCAACATGCTGACTGTCTCTCAAGAAATCCGCTTCCTACAGGATCTTACTCAAATCGTATTGAACGCACATCCCAAAAACGAGTTGATATCGCTCAGCTTGACAGTAATTGGTTACAAGTCGAACAAGAAAAGGACTCTGAGATCCAAAAGATAATATCAGATCTTCGAAATGAAATGCTCTCTGAAGATGTACGAAAAACATACGAGATTCGCTCTAATATCCTCTACCGTAAAGTTCAGCGGAATCACAGAACTAGATGCCTTCCTATAGTACCTCGTGCGTTTAGGTGGTCAGTAATTAATAACATACACGAATCAATAATGCATTTAGGCTGGGAAAAGACCCTTGAGAAAGTCTATGAGCATTATTGGTTTGAAAACATGGCTAAGTATGTTCGTAAATTTGTCGACAGTTGTATAACTTGCAAAATAGCCAAACCTCACTCTGGAAAAATCCAAGCAGAACTACACCCTATTCCCAAGGCTAAAGTGCCCTGGCATACGATTCATATTGACGCCTCTGGCAAGTTAAGTGGTAAGAATGACGTGAAAGAGTATGTTTTCGTCCTAGTTGACGCATTCACAAAGTTTGTCCTACTGTGTCACTCACTACATATTGACTCCAATAGTAGTATTAGGGCTTTAAAATGTGGGATTAATTTGTTTGGTAAACCTAGTCGAGTCATTGCTGATCAGGGAAGATGTTTCTCCAGTAAGGAGTTTGCCAATTTTTGTAGTTCCTCAAACATTCAGTTACACCTTATAGCGACAGGTGGAAGTCGTGCTAATGGGCAAGTGGAAAGGACCATGAGTACACTAAAGAGTTTGCTTACTGCCGTGGAAGCCAGCAGTGACCGTTCGTGGCAAGATGAATTGGGTAATGTTCAACTTGCTCTTAATTCTACTGTGAATCGTGTTACCAAGGCCAGCCCATTAGAGTTATTGATCGGTAAAGTAGCGAGGCCATTGGCTCTGATGACGATTGACGATGATGAAGCAGAGATCAGTATTGAGGAAGTTAGAGAGCAGGCAAATCAAAATATTTTGAAAAATTCTAGCTATGATAAATCTAAATATGATAAAAACAAGGCCAATGTTGTAAAATTCAAAGTTAATGATTATGTGCTACTGGAGAATGAAGAAAGGAATCAAACAAAGCTTGATCCTAAGTTTAAAGGCCCTTTTAAAGTCATTGAAGTACTAGATAACGACCGGTATCTGTTAAAATCCCTTAGTTCAAGACGTACGTATAAGTATCCCCATGACCGAATTAGACGGTTACCTGATCATGAAATTCCATCAGAGCTTAACGTAGATGCTGACTTGAACGATAATTCAGTAAATGAAAGCATTTTACAGCTAGCTAGTGTTAATGCGCATGATAATAGTGAGTGAGCCGTTGTAGCGGCTGGATTCTTTGTGTTGGTGCACAAAGATGACGCCTTGAGGTAGGGAATAAGTCGTTGGTGCGACTGGTGGTCGTTGGTGCGACTAAAGTCGTTGGTGCGACTGGTGGTCGTTGGTGCGACTGATTGTCGTTGGTGCGACTGGTTGTCGTTGGTGCGACTAGAATATTGGTGCAAAAATGGAGCACCGTGAGAGCTAGCTAGCCATTGCGTATGTTCCCTCAAGGCAGGCCGTGGGTGCGGCTCGAGTATGAGAATAATGATTCTAAATTGATGATTATGTTGAAATTAGAACAGAAAAAGCTTGTTTAAAGGCAATTATGTGGATTAAGTTCTAGTGTACAAGAGTGTACTGTGTGTTGCCTGTATTGTTTCAGGCACTGCACCCGAGGACGGGTGTTCTGTCAGGGATGGCCGTGTCGGATCATGACCGATATAAGGTCTGATTTGGCTTGCCAGCGGGCCATGGCGCTACACCATGGGTTTGCATCCGAACGGGAACAGAGCCCTTTCGAGATACGGTCGTGTGTGGACGCGCCCCGCGCTTAATTGTTTCTTAATTAAATAGTGCTAAATTAGTAATATTCGAGATATTGACTCTTAATTTCTTATAAACTGTGTTATAGTGTAATTCCGTGTTATAGTGTAATTAGTGTAATTAATAATATACTAAGTGTATAGTTGCCTTTTATTACCTCGAGGATCCAAACAATATTTAAAGATGCCCACTGATAACATTATTGATGAAGCTTTGAGCCATTCTGCGACATATATACTTAACTACTAGGATACATAGGTGAGAGTGTAAGTATGGCGTAGCACACTACACCTCCACCGTTAATGAAAAAAAAAATGAAAAACAGTTCAATTTTTTGTTTGTTTTAAAAACTTAATTTTTGTCAACTCCAAAAAATAAAGTAGAAGGAAAGGTATTATTATTAAATCTACACATTTTCCAACAAAATTACGATAAAAAAATTAAACACATTAAAGATAAAAATAAACAAAAGCATAAAAATGAGTAATTAATTATTTATTTATAAGAAACATATATGGATGTAGCTACGCAGCTCTGCTGCACCTAATTAGCTTCTTACGTCTAATTATTTAATACAATATTTTATATACTGTCCTAGGTACCTAGTATTCTTTTTCATGTCTTATATTTATAGCGCTCTTGTTCCTTGTCACTTGTAACTTTACTTTGAATATATCGATTGTCAATATTTCCTTTATTTCCTTTTAGTATCTGCATACTTTTTTGTCTCTCTCTCTCGCAAGGTACACAACACATAATATTTACTTGTGGTCGGCCGACCTTAATTATTTACTTATTTTTTGTTCATGATCCAGGTTTTTTTTTTATTTATTTAAGTGCGCGCACATACATTAAACCTTTTATAACATAATACACATACAGGCAGTTCATTTAACACTTCCTTATTTCTTTTGCATATCGTGTGCCCAAGTCTCTTCAAGATTGATGCTCGATCGAATCATGATCAGAGAACAAGGGTTTCCTACCTGCCCTGTATCCTGGTGTACCTTGCTGTGCTACTTAACCTAAACAGATCGCTCAACAGCGCAACTTGGGCTACTGTTGATAACGAAGGCATCCTATACATATATTCGTACATACTCACAATATTTGTATGAAACCCACTAAATAATACTTTTAAAATAAAATAATCTCATTCCCATTCTTAACTTCAGCTTGTTAAATATTTTTATAACTTGTTTAATTTAGACACTCGGTGATGCATTTAACTGTCTTGTATTTATTTAATCTGTTAAATTTTGTATACCATGTACTAATAATTTGAAATGGTGGCTAGATGATCAGTCCAGCAACAATAACAAATTATTTTTTAACTATCCTTTTTATTCATCTGCAGCAGTATAAAAGGGATGATTGGGTATAGTAGCATCAAAATACCTATTGCACACAATGTATAAAAAAGTAATAGAAAATAAATATTAAGTAACTGAAGATAAAAGGGGTTGCTTGACAAGCTTGACCGCCTTCAGAATGTGTGCATCCGTTACAATTTTGGACTCCGTAAGTACGACCACGTGTCTGATTTCCGCACACAGCTGAAGTGGTTGCCTATCAGGGATCGTAGAAATATTCACGTTCTGTCATTGCTCTTCAACACTCTTTTCAATCCTTCTGCTCCCATATACCTATCCGAGCGTTTCAGTTACCTGGCTTCTGGTAGCCAGCATCGTTTAAGGTCGAGTACCAACCTCCTTCTGGCCTGTCCTTCTACCTCTTCCAAGACCTACTCTAAATCCTTTACAGTGCAATCTACAAGGCTGTGGAATCGGTTACCGACCTCCATCAGGCAATCTCGCACCGTAGGATCGTTCAGGGAGGGTTTGAAGAAGATGTGGCTCACACCTTCTCCATAAATTTTAAAAACTATTAGTATTGTTATTATTTTTGCTTATTGTATTGGTACATATTATTTATAGTTTGTTTGGATATGCATATATTTGTATGTAGTAGTGTATTTTTATGTTAGGTTTATTTGTAGATTTGTGTATTTTATTATTTAAAGCAATGTATTGTAGCTTCCACTATGTTAATTATTAAACTCACTTTTTGTCTGTCCCTGACTGAATGCTCCTCTCATCCACTCAAAGGTTGACTGGAAGAGATCCCTTAAAGGGATAAGTTCGCCTTTGTACATATTTGTTTTTTGTCAATTGTGTTTTACTTGTTTTGTACAATAAAGAGTTTACATACATACATACATAAAATTATTTTCATGCCCATTCTATTAAAGTCAAACTTTCTTACAGTTCGATTCTAGTCTTTCTATTCCTGTTAATAATTCCTTATATTTTCTGGTATAATTATATCAGCTTTTTTTTTATACTAGACTTTAAAAAATAAACACTTACACTGACTGACAGCAAGTCTGAACCAAAATACCAAAGACGTACCTTAGATGCGCTAAAAAGTACTTTTTATTTCTTAACAGTATTTCCATTGTACTTATAAAAGTATTATAAAATATTTTAAACATTACCCAATCCATCAGTTTACTTACAAAGCCTTACATTGCATAAAATATGATCTACCGAATGCATTCCGCGAATCCACGCGCAATCTGAGCCAACCACCAATAAAACCAAGCAACCAAATGACAAAACCAATTGACAACATTTCATATTTCTAAGACTATAATTTGATTCGTTCTCTGTATTCTGCTTGGAAATAGAAAGACGCTGATATTTTTAAAATTTCGCTACGATTATTAATTAATTACAATTTTTTTAAGATGTGCTTATTCGAAAAGGGCTTAACTCCAAAACTACGATATAATAGATCCATTACTTTTGTCTACTCTCTATTAAAAAAAAGATCACGTAAATCATGCGTAAATCTGAAGTAGACGTTGTCAAAATTATGACAGCTCCTTTTTCTGGTGCAAAAGGCAAAGGAAACATATCTATTCTGTCGTAGTATTGGCAAATTCAGATACATTTTTTATTTTTTTTGTATTTTTTAAAATATGGATAAATAAATTATAATAAATATTTTGCCACGTTCAGGAGGCAAAACTCTTTCGATTCCTGTAGTAATTTACAGGAGTTGAAAAAATGAAATCTTGTCAATTAAATGACAGAAAATGTCAAATCGATTGGTTTCAATCTTTCCAGATCATGGCAATTGTAATTTTATTTTGTTTATTACATTTTATTCTAAAACTATTGAACTGAATTTTTTTTTTTTTGTATTTACTATATACGTTGATAACATCCTACATTGAAAATTTAGCTAAAAATTAACAAAACAATCATGCTAAGATAAATAATAAGTTAGGAAGCATAACTCAGAACAAATTCCACTCAAAAAGTGGGCATACTTTAAACCAAAACGCAGAAACAAAGCAGGGATTGGTTTGCGCGCTTGATGCAATGACAGAACGATTCCTCAAAATCATACTATTCTGAATTGAAAAAAAATTATTAATAAATCTAATCTAATCTATTTTTTTAAGTATTTTACATTGTGTACGGAATTTTCGAGTTAAATATATTTTACAAATTAGACTGCGGCCTCTAGGCCTCCAGCGAAAAGGGAACATTATAGTCCACTTTGGGATGACTTTGGGAATAGAAAGACTCGAATAGACGGAGATGACATTACATTTATCTGTCAAATAAAATGTATCCATGAATGGTGAAACAGCCCTTTAGTTCTATCATGTTTGTTTTTTAAAATTAACAAACCAACAGCTTACGGAACCCTTAAAAGGTAACTTGTTGTTGTAAGTTAACTGGTAGATGGCGCTGGTACGTAGACGTAAACTTTTACAAAGCGCTATCGTTGTGCTTCCTAAGTTTATACATGTTTAGTCGGCAAAAGTGTAATTTACTTCGCTTGGACATTTATATGAAGAATGTTTGGAGTTATTGCTATTGTCATGTATTATAGTGAAATTTTAACTAATTCCATTATCAAAAGCAATAGTAGCGATTTCGAACATTCTTCATATGTTTGTTCATTACGTTACGTGTATAGTATTCAATCGATCGGAAATGTTCTATCGTATTTATTAGTTATTCATCAGACTGATATGTTAACGAAATATACAACAGAATTGTGCTGATTGATTGAATTGTCAGTAAGAACAAAAATATATTTTTTTCCACATTTTATTATGGACCTATGTTATCTATTGTTGTGTTGTGAATAAATGTATTTCTTTCCTTCTAATTTACAAATCAGCAGTTCAGCTTGAGAGGAAGGCGGGGCGCGGGGGGAACAAAAATTTGCGAAATGGTTTAAAAGATGTACCTACCTATTCATATTCAACATTACCCCGTACTATAAAGTTAGGTGAAAAAAAACACCGCTTATTAGAGGTATCCTTAAGTAATTATTTTTTGAAATTTTATCCTACCAATTTGTCAGCATAATTGCTATATATACATATATTCATGCATATTCATGCAAAATTACAGCTATCTAGCACAAAAAGTCTCTAAGCTAAGCCACGGACGGATAAACTAAAAATTCCCAGTAGATGGCGCTGTTACGTAAGCGCTTACTCATACATCGCGCTTTTGTTGTGCTTCTTGAGTTTATAGATAGAATTTCGGTCGGCAGTTTGTTAATATACATCTTGTGTGTAGAGCATGCAATCATTCAGCAGCGTTCTATTGTTTCAAAAAAAAACAATAGAATATTGATGAGTGCTTGCATGCTGTAAAAGACGGTTCTTTCTCTTATTTCAATATCTCACGCGAGACGCGACGCGGCTGCCCTTATGTGATACTGACACTGTTGAAGCTAGGGATGTCGAAAATAAAAAAAAATATCGTTATATCGATATTTATTAAAGTACCTATCAATATTAGCGTCGATATATCGAAGGAAAAATATCGATATATCGATTAAATCTCAATAAACACTCACTAAAGTATTTTAACAGCTTTCCTTTTTATTAGACGAAATTACAAAAATATCAAGAACTAAAAGGCTATCTTCTAACTTTAAGACTTATTTAAGATATCAAACAAAAATAAATAAATAAATCAGTTAAACCAGTATCATAGATACTATAGTTCTTATTTTTCGTTCGTTCCTATCTTCTACAGTTTAAGATTTCAGCGACTTCAGTTCATAAGAATTAAAAAAATATCTTTTTCGATACAATTTTCGATACTGGATATTTTCTATCGATATATCATTACAAAATATATCGCCCAAAAATATCGATATATCGATGTATCGATATTTATTCGACAAGCCTAGTTGAAGCAACAATAAAATAATTGGACTTAACGACTTTAAACAACTCATTGACTTTAAACAAAATGAGGGTGTAATTCGTGTTTCGAATAATGTATCAGTCAAAAGAGGAACGAGAGACTATAGTTGCGCCCCAAAAGGCAGCTGGCGGCAATATTGATGCAGTGTTAATTTTTTCGGGATAAAAGTAGCCTATGTCACTCTCGGGCCCATCAACTATGTGTATGCCAAAAATTACGTCGATCCGTCGCTCCGTTACGGCGTGAAAGACGAATAAACACACAAACTTACAAACACACTTTCGCATTTGTAATATTAAGTATGGAAGTATGGTTATGGATGGATTAGAAGTAAAGAATTTTTATGATAAGTTATATGACATTATGAGTATTTGCGTAAATTAGGCAACACGAAGGGCAACTAGCAAGGCTGGCAGTAATACATTTACATCAGTCTAAAGCTAGAATTGTACAACGTACCGCCCCGCCACCGCTCTCTCTCGCTCTCTTTGTGTTTCAAGCTTAAGGTTAGTTATCCTAAAGTATTTTTTTACACATTTTATACCACTTTGCAGCAAATTACTAAATATGTCCATGCGAAATCACAGCTAACTAGCACGAAGTGTCTAAGGTAAGCCGCGGACGAAAAGACAGACAGACATGGTGAATCCATAAAGATTCCATTTTCGCCATTTTGGCTACAGAACTCTAATAGGTAATTTATTGTTGGAAATTCCCGGTAGATGGCGCTGTGACGTAGGCGTACACTCTTACATGGCGCTATCGTTGTGCTTTCTGAGTTTATAGACTTTCTATCTATATAATTATTAATGCTAATATTATTGTGTGTATTATTCATCCAGTTATCTTTACTGTCCCTCGTGATCGTGCATAAGGAGAATTTGTCTGTAGGTACAAGATTTAGTACTTACAGAGAGATTCTTACTTAATGCATGAAAGTGGGAAACGGTAATGATAATTGGCTGAATGATTAATTTCAATTCATCAAATTGATTTTCAATTCCTATCTTTGCTTCTTGCTTCGGAGTTTCTAATCGTGCAATTCGTACTAAGACGATTGTTTGTTTTTTTTCTGCTTGTGACTGACGGCCTGTTACTTGTATTGTGGTATTATCTATCTATACTATCTATACTAATATTATAAATGCGAAAGTAACTCTGTCTGTCTGTCTGTCTGTCTGTCTGTCTGTCTGTCTGTTACGCTTTCACGCCAAAACCGCTGAGCCGATTTGGATGAAATTTGGTACAGAGATAGTTTATGGGCCCGAGAGTGATATTGGCTACTTTTATCCCGGAAAAATGCACAGATCCCGAGGGAACAGCGCGCGATAATCGAATACTACGCGGGCGGAGCCGCGGGCAAAAGCTAGTTTAGGATAATTTTACGAGTTTAGACATTTTCGCGTACAGAAGTCCCTTTATTTATTTCACTTGAAAAAACAATTAGACTTTTCCTACTCAGAATCGAGAGTAGAATCGATTTCGATAGTTTAAAAAAATGTACCCGTTTTTTCTTATAAAAATTTTATGAGTCAGTTTTGTTGCAAAACTGAAAAAAAATTAAACTATCAGAATCGATTGTGCTTTTGATTCCGAGTAGGAAAAGCCATATTTTTTTCTAAAAGTGAAAAAGTAAATACTTAAAGGGACATCTGTACACGAAATAGCCCGTTTAGGTCATTTTTAGGGTAGAAAATTCCTTAGGGTATTTTTTAGGGTAAAAGTTTTCGGATAAAATGTACGATTTTACGAAAAAAATTACTGCAGATGACATAGAAACCAAGACTATCATGAATGCATTCCAAGAACGTTTCGAAATGGTTTAGTAGGTAGTTTAGCTATTAGTTTATCAATGAATCCCATTTATTTGCTTAGTTTTCATTAAAAAACAATTTAAAGTAAAAAATTAAAGTGCCTAATTTAGCGTTAATAAAGAAGCGTTATTTTTTAAAGCATTTACTCCCATCATGCCTTTTTTTTTCACACACATTCACACACATTTTCAAAACCGCAGTTCTGCTTTTAGAAGGCCCCTATCTAAAAGCTAAACGCGGAGCAATTCAATGACGCGTGTGAAGTTCCCAATCCGCACTGGGCTCACTTGGGAACTACGGACAAGCCCTCTCATTCTGAAATGAGGCCTGTGCACAGCAGTGGGACGTATATAGGCAAGAATGATGACGATGAACCTTAAAAGGGAACTTATTGTTAAAAAAAATCCGGTACTAATTTGTCAGCAAATTACTACATGTCATGAAAAAAAATTATAAAAAATAGTCTTAAGTTTCGGCTATGGCTTGAAGAATTTACATTTACAATTTTGGCTACGGAAGTCTAAAACCACAGAATATATAATAATACTTAAATTTTGACGACCGGATGGCTAAGTGGTTAGTGAACCTGACTACGAAGCTTGAGGTCCCAGGTTCGTATCCCGGCCGGGGCAGATATTTGTATGAATAATACGAATGTTTGTTCTCGGGTCTTGGATGTATAATATGTACTTAAGTATTTATTTATGTATATTTAAGTATGTTTATCCGTTGCTTAGTACCCATAACACAAGCCTACTTTGGGGCTAAGTCAATTGGTGTGAATTGTCCCGTGATATTTATTTATTTATTATTTATTTACTAACGTACCACAACTAAATAGGTAACTTATTGCTGAAAATTCTCGGTAGATGGCGCTGTTTCGCAGCCGTAAACTAGTACATCGCGCTGTCGTTGTGCTTCCTGAGCTGATAGACCTTCAGTTGGCAAACTTATTGTGATTTGCGTATCAGTCAACCAATCTTTAATATTGTATTGCTATTGTTGTTATAACAATAACAATACAATAATGAAAATTGTCTGACTTTGAGGGAAATTAAATGTTAAATTGCTGACCTTCTTTCGGAGTTCCTATAGGGCATCGAATTATTATACGACATAATTCTTTGTAATTTTTTTGTACGTGTGTTTGTGTGTGATTGTGACTGTTGCCACTCGAACTTGTAGGAGAGTAGTGTATTTTACAGTGAGCCAGGCTGTTCCTTTCACAGGTTTGATCAAATTTTAAACCCTGGATTATATTATTATTAGGCTTCTTTTTACCCGACCAGCCAAAAAAGGGGGCTATTTTTTTAAGTGTTTCTAATATACTATACGTATTTAAGACGTAATATTTTTTTTAGGATTTTGTCTAATATATGGAATTTTTACCAGGTGGTATCATGAGTTTACAGTGGCCATACATATTTGCTACTTTGGCTACGGAAACAGGTTTTATTGTCGAAAATTCCCGGTAGATGGCACTGCAACCTAGGCGTAAACTCGTTCATCACGCTATCGTTGTGCTTCTTTAGTTTATAGACACTCAGTCGGCCAAACTATACAGCAGCATCACCGCCTATAATGTGCGATGATACGTTATGAGGGATTTGGTTTATTAACCAACAGTAAGACTCATTTACACGTCCATGTACAGAACATCTCTGTTGGAAATAGTTGTGCGAGTCGATGTATATGAACACTGTTCGTTAGTAATAAACAAATCCCTCAAAACATATCGTTGGCACATCTCTGGTGGAAACGCTGCCTGAGCGTCATCATGTGTGTAACATTGTATCTGTGATTTCAATCAATCAGCAATAATAGTCGCGCTGTTATAAAATCCATACTCATATTATAAATGCGAAAGTGTGTTTGTACGTTTTTTACGCCGTAATGGAGCGACGGATCGACGTGATTTTTGGCTTAGAGATAGTTTATGGGCCCGAGAGTGACATAGGCTACTTTTTATCCCGGAAAATGCACAGTTCCCGAGGGAACAGCGCGCGATAACCGAATACCACGCGGGCGGAGCCGCGGGCAAAAGCTAGTAATAAATTATTGCTGATTAGTTGAATGTCACTCACACAATCAATATTATTTATTTAGCCGACTGAAGGTCTGAAAATTCAGGAAGCACAACGATAGCGCGCTGTACGAGTTTTCGGCTACATAACAGCGCCTATAATATTTGTATGGATTAACGTTACTCAAAACAATAATAACAGAATACTGATGACTGGTTAAATGATTAAAACTTTAAATATAACTAATATAACTTTAGATATCTTTGGTTAGCTCTTTTTAAGTATGTGTATGTGTATGTGTGTGGTGTGTATTGTATTGTGTTTTTATTGTGTTATGTAATTATGTGGTATGTTGTGGAAATAAATTGGGTATCTTTTTCAAAAAAAAACTAAATTAATTTTAAATTAGTTTTGTAGTGGTGTTGCCGAAAAATTGGTAGTTTGCAATCGATAGTTTTAATCGGAAAAAGGCCTATCGATATCTGTTTTCTGCAACACTATCGATGGTATCGATATTATTGCTGTCTAATAATACCGAACTATCGATAGTTTTGAACAATCGATCGTGACCTATATTTCAATAAAATCGGATTACCTATAAGCAAGATTGCAAGATGTAAAGGTTTCGCGTAAGGCATGGACGTTAAAGATGACACCGCCCCGCCGCCGCTCTCTGTGTTTGAAGCTTCAGGGAGGTAGGGTATCCTAAAGTTTTTTTTTTCCACATTTCATACCAATTTGTCAGCATAATTGCTACTATTCATGGAAAATTACAGCTAACTAGCACGAAATCTCTAAGGTAAGCCGCGGACGAACGGACAGACTGACATGGTGTATCCATAAGGGTTCCGTTTTCGCCATTTTGGCTAAGGAATTCTAATACGTAATATATTGTTGAACATTCCCGGTAGATGGCGCTGTGACGCAGGCGTAAACTCTTACATCGCGCTATCGTTGCGCTTCCTGAGTTTACAGACATTCTATCTGCGTAATTGTGTATTTTAATTATGTGTGTGTCATACAACCATTGAGTGTTATTGTTTCTCATCGGTCATGCTAGCGACAGCTCACTAGTACATGAGACATTACTAAGAGATGCTCTTACCAGTACACGACGATGAGAGACAATAATAATAAATTGGTTGAATGACTAATTTCAATGCATCAAATTGATTTTCAATTCTCAGCTTTGCTTCTTGCTTCGGAGTTTCTAATCGTGCAATTTGTGCATACTAAGATGATTCCTTATTTCTTTCTGTTTGTGACTGTGGATTTTTTATTATTATGGGTTACTTTTTACCTCCATCCATCCCAGTCTATATACGTCCCTCTACTTAGCACAGGCCTCCTCTCACAACAAGAGAGCTTGGGCCATAGTTCCCACGCGGGCCCAGTACGGATTGAGAACTTCACTCGCACCATTGAATTGCTTCCCAGGTTTATGCAGGTTTCCTCATGATATTTTACTTCACCGCAAAGCTCGTGGTAAATTTCAAATGTGATTCCGCACATGAATTTCGAAATGCTCAGAGGTTTGAACCCACGACCCTCTGCTTGAGCCGTGAAGCTTGAGCCGCGTAATGAAACCGTGGTGGTCTAGTGGTTATTTTTAATCTTTTCGCCATTTTGGCTAAGGAACTCTAATCTATTATATATATAAATCAATTGCTGTTCGTTAGTCTCGCTAAAACTCGAGAACCGCTGGACTTACTTGGCTAATTTATGTTTTGAATTATTTGTGGAAGTCCAGGGAAGGTTTAAAAGGTGAGTAAATATGAAAAAAAAAAATTGAGGCGGTACGAAGTTTGCCGTGTCAACTAGTAGGTAATATATTGTTGGAAATTCCCGGTAGAAAATTCCCGGTAGATGGCGCTGTGACGCAGGCGTAAACTTACATCGCGCTATCGTTGCGCTTCCTGAGTTTACAGACATTCTATCTGCGTAATTGTGTATTTTAATTATGTGTGTGTCATACAACCAATGAGTGTTATTGTTTCTCATCGGTCATGCTAGCGACAGCTCACTAGTACATGAGACATTACTAAGAGAAGCTCTTACTAGTACACGACGATGAGAGACAATAATAATAAATTGGTTGAATGACTAATTTCAATGCATCAAATTGATTTTCAATTCTCAGCTTTGCTTCTTGCTTCGGAGTTTCTAATCGTGCAATTTGTGCATACTAAGATGATTCCTTATTTCTTTCTGTTTGTGACTGTGGATTTTTTATTATTATGGGTTACTTTTTACCTCCATCCATCCCAGTCTATATACGTCCCACTACTTAGCACAGGCCTCCTCTCACAACAAGAGAGCTTGGGCCATAGTTCCCACGCGGGCCCAGTACGGATTGAGAACTTCACTCGCACCATTGAATTGCTTCCCAGGTTTATGCAGGTTTCCTCATGATATTTTACTTCACCGCAAAGCTCGTGGTAAATTTCAAATGTGATTCCGCACATGAATTTCGAAATGCTCAGAGGTTTGAACCCACGACCCTCTGCTTAAGCCGTGAAGCTTGAGCCGCGTAATGAAACCGTGGTGGTCTAGTGGTTACTTTTAATCTTTTCGCCATTTTGGCTAAGGAACTCTAATCTATTATATATATAAATCAATTGCTGTTCGTTAGTCTCGCTAAAACTCGAGAACAGCTGGACTTACTTGGCTAATTTATGTTTTGAATTATTTATGGAAGTCCAGGGAAGGTTTAAAAGGTAAGTAAATATGAAAAAAAAAATTGAGGCGGTACGAAGTTTGCCGTGTCAACTAGTAGGTAATATATTGTTGGAAATTCCCGGTAGAAAATTCCCGGTAGATGGTGCTGTTACGTAGCCGTAAACTCTTACATGGCGCTATCGTTGTGCTTCCTTAGCTTACAGAACTTCTATCTACATAATTTTATAAATAGTAAATTTATTGCATGTGTTATTCAACCAGTTAGTAATATAGTTTCTGGAATCATATCTTAGTGAGCTGTCACCAAAGACTACAGCTGTCACTTAGATATGATTCCAGAAACTATATAACTAACTGGTTACACTACTAAAAGAAACTCTTACTGGGACATAAAGGTGAGAGACAATAATGGTAATTGGCTGAATGATTAATTTCAATTCATCAAATTGATTTTCAATTTCTACGAATTATACTGTTATTCGTAGTTCAATTTTCACCTTTGCTTCTTGCTTCGGAGTTTCTAATCGTTTAATTTGTAGGTACCAAGAAGATTCCTTGTTTTTTTTCTGTTTGTGACTGTGGACTTTTTATTATTATGGGCCTTTTATTTACCTGATTACCCAAAATTAGGGTTAATATTTTAAGCGTATCTCATAAACTGTGGGTAGTCCACCAATAAAACCAAGCAACCAAATGACAAAACCAATTAAATGACAGAAAATGTCAAATCGATTGGTTTCAATCTGTCCAGATCATCTGACAATTGTAGTTTTATTTTTTTGTTATTATATTTTGTTCTAAAACTATTAAACTAAAACTATTAAACTGAATTGTATTTACCTTTTACGTTAATAACATCCTACATTAAAAATTTAGCTAAAAATTAACAAGACACTCATGGTAAGATAAATAATAAGTTAGGAAGCGTAACTCAGAACAAATTCCACTCAAAAAGTGGCCATACTTTAAACCAAAACCATTTATGATTTCAGAAACAATGCAGGGATCGGTTTGCGCGCTTGATGCGATGTCAGAATAATCCCACAAAATCATACTATACAGAATTGAAAAAGTAATATTACGAAATCTAATCTAATCAATTTTTTAAGGATTTTGCATTGTGTACAGAATTTTCCCGTTAAATATATTTTACAAATTAGGCTGCTACCTAATTATATTTTTTATTAATATAAGGAAGTCTCTACTGTACAGAACAGGGTTTTGTTTTCAAAATGACGCGCGTTTTTCCGACCCTTGGTTATGGACCACTTTGGAAAAGACTGGAATAGACGGAGACGACATCACATTTATCTGTCGAATAAACTTTATACATGAGTGATGAACAGCCCGTTAGTCCTATCATGTTTGTTTTTCAAAATTTACAAAACAACAGTTTACGGAACCCTTAAAAGGTATTTTGTTGTTGAAAGTTAATCGGTAGATGGCGCTGTTACTAGACGTAAACTTGTACATCGCGCTGTCGTTGTGCTTCCTAAGTTTATACACGTTTAGTCGGCAAAAGTGTAATTTACATCGCTTGGACATAGTTATGAATAATGTTTCAAGTCATTACAATTGTCATGTATGATATTGAAATGTAAACTAGTTCCATAAGTTCCATTATCATAAAAGCAATAGTAGCGATTTGGAACATTATCCATAACTGTGTCCATTACGTTACGTGTGTATAGTATTCAAGCAATCGGCAATGTTCTGCCGTATTTAAAACTTGTATATATTCATCAGAGATCAAACGGATATGATAACGACAAAAAGCAACAGAATTGTGCTGATTGGTTGAATTGTCAATAACTGTCAGAAGATTTTATTATAGATCTATGTTATCTATCGTTGTGTTGTGAATAAATGTATTTCTTTCCTTCTAATTTACAAATCAGCAGTTCAGCTTTAGAGGAAAGCGGGTCACGGGGGAAACAAAATTTGCGAAATGGTTTAAAAGATGTACTCATATTCAACATTACCCCGTACTATAAAGTTAGGTGAAAAAAACACCGCTTATTAGAGGTATCCTTAAGTTCTTATTTTTCTTAATTTTATCCTACCAATTTGTCAGCATAATTGCTACATGTACATATATTCATGAATATTCATGCAAAATTACAGCTATCTAGCACAAAAAGTCTCTAAGCTAAGCCACGGACGGATAAACTAAAAATTCCCAGTAGATGGCGCTGTTACGTAAGCGCTTACTCATACATCGCGCTACTGTTGTGCTTCTTGAGTTTATAGATAGCTTTCGGTCGGCAGTTTGTTAATATACATCTTGTGTGTAGAGCATCCAATCAATCAGCAGCGTTCTATTGTTTAAAAAAAAAACAATAGAATATTGATGGGTGCTTGGATGCTGTAAAAGACGGTTCTTTCTCTGATTTCAATGTCTCACGCGAGACGCGACGCGGCCGGCCGTTAATGTGATACGGACACTGTTGAAGCTAGGGATCTCGAAAATGAAAAAAAAATCGTTATATTGATATTAATTAAAATATCAATATTAGTGTCGATATATCAAAGGAAAAATATCGATTAAATCTCAATAAACACTTACTAAAGTATTTTACCAGTAAGTATTCCTTTTTATTAGACGAAATTACAAAAATATCAAGAACTAAAAAGCTATCTTCTAACTTTAAGACCTATTTAAGATATCAAACAAAAATAAATAAATGAATCAGTTAAACCAGTATCATAGATACTATAGTTCTTTTTTTTCGTTCGTTCCTATCTTCTACAGTTTCAGATTTCAGCGACTTCAGTGCAATAAGAATTAAAAAAATATCGCTTTCGATACAATTTTCGATACTGGATATTTTCAATCGATATATCATTACGAAATATATCGCCCAAAAATATCGATATTATATCGATGTATCGATATTTATTCGACAAGCCTAGTTGAAGCTACAATAAAATAATTGGACTTAACGACTTTAAACAACTTATTGACTTTAAACAAAATGAGGGTGTAATTCGTGTTTCGAATAATGTATCAGTCAAAAGAGGAACGAGAGACTATAGTTGCGCCCCAAAAGGCAGCTGGCGGCAATATTGATGCAGTGTTAATTTTTCCGGGATAAAAGTAGCCTATGTCACTCTCGGGCCCATCAACTATCTGTATACCAAAAATTACGTCGATCCGTCGCTCCGTTACGGCGTGAAAGACGAACAAACATACAAACTTACAAACACACTTTCGCATTTATAATATTAAGTATGGAAGTATGGATATGGATGGATTTGAAGTAAAGAATTTTTATGATAAGTTATATGACATTATGAGTATTTGCGTAAATTAGGCAACACAAAGGGCAACTAGCAAGGCTGGCAGTAATAAATTTACATCAGTCTAAAGCTAGAATCACACTGACGCCGGAGGCAACGTACCGCCCCGCCACCGCTCTCTCTCTCTCTCTTTCTGTGTGTTTCAAGCTTAAGGGAGGTAGTTATCCTAAAGTATTTTTTTACACATTTTATACCACTTTGCAGCAAATTACTAAATATGTCCATGCGAAATCACAGCTAACTAGCACGAAGTAAGAAGGCTAGAAGGTAAGCCGCGAACGACCGGACAGACAGACATGGTCAATCTATAAAGATTCCGTTTTCGCCATTTTGGCTACGGAATTCTAATAGGTAATTTATTGTTGGAAATTCCCGGTAGATGGCGCTGTGACGTAGGCGTACACTCTTACATCGCGCCATCGTTGTGCTTCCTGATTATGTACAATTTTTATATATTTTTATAAATGCTAGTTTCATTTTGTGTGTATTATTCCTCCAGTTAGCATTATTATCTCTCATGGACCATGTACCAGCGAGAAGACCTCATTAGTACATGATACACTACTGAGTTTCTCTCTGGTACATGACAGTGAGAGACAATAATGATAATTGGCTGAATGATTAATTTCAATTCATCAAATTGATTTTCAATTCCTATCTTTGCTTCTTGCTTCGGTGTTTCTAATCGTGCAATTCGTACTAAGACGATTGTTTGTTTTTTTTCTGTTTGTAACTGATGGCCTGTTACTTGTATTGTGGTATTATTTAGGATAATTTTACGAGTTTAGACATTTTCGCGTACAGAAGTCCCTTTATTTATTTCACTTGAAAAAACAATTAGACTTTTCCTACTCAGAATCGAGATTAGAATCGATTTCGATAGTTTAAAAAAATGTCCCCGTTTTTTCTTATAAAATTTTATAAGTCAGTTTTGTTGCAAAACTGAAAATTTTTTAAACTATCGGAATCGATTGTGCTCTTGATTCCGAGTAGGAAAAGCCATATTTTTTCTAAAAGTAAAAAAGTAAATAAAGGGACATCTGTACACGATATTGCCTGTTTAGGTCATTTTTGGGGTAAAAAATTCTTTACGGTATTTTTAGGGTAAAAGTTTTCGAATAAAATGTACGATTTTACGAAAAAAATTACTGCAGATGACATATTAGATAGAAGCCAAGACTAATTATTATGGATGCATTCCAAGAATGTTTCGAAACGGTGTAGTATTTTAGCTAACTTTTAGTTAACCTATTAATAAATTGCATTTATTTGCTTTGTTTTCATTAAAAACAATTTAGGTTAAAAAAATAAAGTGCCTAATTTAGGGTAATTTTGCGTAGCGTTATTTTTCAAGGCTCCCATCATATTTTTTTTACAAAATTTTCAAATACGCGGGTCAGATTTTAGAAGGCCCTCATTTAAAAGCTAAACGCGAAGCAATTCAATGATGCGTGTGAAGTTTCCAATCCGCACTGGGCCCACTTGGAAACTACGGACAAGCCCTCTCATTCTGAGATGAGGCCTGTGCACAGCATTGGACGTATATAGGCAAGAATGATGACGATAAACCTTAAAAGGGAACTTGTTGTTAAAAATTCCCGGTACTATTTTGTCAGCAAATTTTAAAAATACATGTGTGTATGAAAAATTATATTTTGGACTTACATTTTGGCTATGGCTTGAAAAATTTACATTTTCAATTTTGGCTACGGAAGTCTAAAACTAAATAGGTAACTTATTGTTGAAAATTCCCGGTAGATGGCGCTGTTCTGCAGCCGTAAACTAGTACATCGCGCTGTCGTTGTACTTCCTGAGCTTATAGACCTTCAGTTGGCATATGTATACACCTTCATCGTGATTTACGTATCAGTCAAACCAATCTACAATATTATGTTGTTATTGTGATGTTATTACTACAATAACAATACAATATTGAAGATTGATTGATTGATTGACTTGAGTGAACTTAAATGTTAAATTTCTAACCTTCTTTCGGAGTTCCTATAGTGCATCGAATTATTATACGAAATAATTCTTTGTTTGTGTGTGCTTGGTGTGTGTGCGTGTGTGTGAAGCTTAAGGGAGGTAGGTATCCTATAGTAGATTGTACAACGAGTGCATAAAACGAGCCATTTTACCCAAGACGTTCATATAGCCACCCGAGCCGGTATGGCTGGTATGGTTATGGTCGAGGGGAAAATGGGTTCAATGCTCGAGTTTAACACTCTGCTTTTCTTTTCGAAAGCGAGGAAACGAAATAGCAACAGTGCAAACTGTGCAAACAATTGTTCACTTACTATGTACATTTTATTTTTCATGCATTACTATAAAATTATGTTTTATTGTTTTATTTTGATTGATTTTAAATTTTACATAAAACGAAGAAAAAAATTTAAAAATGAAGAAAAAAATGTATATATAAATTTCTTTATTTGTGACTGTTGACACCTGATTACCTTGGTCTTAAACAAAGATTTTATTTTATGCACTAGTGCATAAAAAGTCATTTTATATCACCTAGATCCAGCATAAACACGAACTTTACGAGCATGAGAAGTGAAAAAGTTTTTTTTTCCACATTTTATACCAATCTGACACCAAATTTGCTACTATTTATGCAAAATTACAGCTAACTAGCACGTAATTTCTAAGGTAAGCCGCGGACGAACGGACTGACTGACAGTGTATCCATAAGTGTTCCGTTTTCGTCATTTTGTCTAAGGAACTCTAATAGTTAATATATTGTTGAAAATTCCCGGTAGATGGCGCTGTGACGTAGGCGTAAACTCTTACATCGCGCTATCGTTGTGCTTCCTCAGTTAACAGAACTTCTATCTGCGTAATTGTGTATTTTAATTATGTGTGTGTCATTCAACCAATGAGTACTATTGTCTCAAATCGATCGTGTAGGTACTAGCGACAGCTCACTAGTACATGAGACACAACTAAGAGAAACTCACTAGTACACGACGATGAGAGACAGTAATAATAAATTGGTTGAATGATTAATTCCAATTCATCAAATTGATTGAAAAAAAAAATACAAAAAAAAATTATGATTCCTACGAATTATACTATTATTCGTAGTTCAATTCTCAGTATTCTCACCTTTGCTTCTTGCTCCGGAGATTCTAATCGTTCAAGTTGTAATAATATGATTCCTTATTTTTTTCTGTTTGTGACTGTGGATTTTAAATTATGGGTTACTTTTTACCTCCATCGATCCCAGCCTATATACGTCCCACTGCTTAGCACAGGCCTCCTCTCAGAATAAGAGGGCTTGGGCCATAGTTCCCACGCGGGCCCAGTACGGATTGAAAACTTCACTCGCACCATTGAATTGCTTCCCAGGTTTATGCAGGTTTCCTCATGATGTTTTACTTCACCGCAAAGCTCATGGTAAATTTCAAATGTGATTCCGCACATGAATTTCGAAATACTCAGAGGTTTGAACCCAGGACCCTCTGCTTGAGCCGTGAAGCTTGATACGCGTAATGAAACCGTGGTGGCCTAGTGGTTACTTTTTACCTTTTTGCCATTTTGGCTAAGGAACTCTAATCTATATATATAAAAATCAATTTCTGTTCGTTAGTCTCGCTAAAACTCGAGAACGGCTGGACTAACTTGGCTAATTTATGTTTTGAATTATTTGTGGAAGTCCAGGGAAGGTTTAAAAGGTGAGTTAATATGAAAAAAAAAATTGAGGCGGTACGAAGTTTGCCGGGTCAGCTAGTAGGTAAGGTAATATACTGTTGAAAATTCCCGGTAGATGGCGCTGTGACGTAGGCGTAAACTTTTACATCGCGCTATCGTTGTGCTTCCTTAGCTTACAGACCTTCTATCTGCATAATTTTATAAATAGTAATTTTATTACACGTGTTATTCAACCAGTTAGTATTATAGTCTCTCTAGAATCATGTCTTAGTGAGCTGACACCAAAGACTACAGCTGTTACTAAGATATTATTCCAGAGACTATATTTCTAACTGGTTACACTACTAAAAAAAACTCTTACTGGGACATGAAGGTTAGAGACAATAATGGTAATTGGCTGAATGATTAATTTCAATTCATCAAATTGATTTTAATTTCTAGGAATTATACTGTTATTCGTAGTTCAATTCTCACCTTTGCTTCTTGCTTCGGAGTTTCTAATCATGCAATTTGTAGGTACTAAGAAGATTCATTGTTTTTTTTTCTGTTTGTGACTGTGAACTTTTTATTATTAAGGGCTACTTTTTACCCGACTGCCCAAAATTAGGGTTAATGTTTGAAGCGTATCTAATAAACTGTGGGTAGTCCACCAATAAAACCAAACAATCAAAAGACAAAACCATTAAATGACTGAAAATGTCAAATCAATCTTTCCAGATAATCCGGCAATGGTAGTTTTTCCTCTTCATTATATTTTATTCTAAAACTATTGAACCAAATAATTTTTGTATTTACCTTCTACGTCGATAATATCCTGCATTGAAAATTTTGCTAAAAATTGACAAGACAATCATGGTATAATCTAAATAATAAGTTAGGAAGCGTAACTCAGAACTAATTCCACACAAAAAGTGGCCATACTTTAAACCAAAACGACTTATGATTACAGAAACAATTAAACAAAGCAGGGATTGGTTTCAAAATCATACTATTAAGAACTGAAAAAGTAATGTTAATAAATTGAATCTAATCTAATCAATTTTTAAAGGATTTTCCATTGTGTACGGAATTTTCGCATTAAATATATTTTACAAATTAGGCTGCTGTCTCTAGGCCTCCAGCGAAAAGGGGACGTTATCGCCCACTTTGGGAAAGACTGGAATAGACGGACACGACATCACATTTATCTGTCAAATAAAATTTATCCATGAGTGGTGAAACAGCCACTTAGTCCTATCATGTTTGTTTTTCAAAATTTACAAACCAACAGCTTACGGAACCCTTAAAAGGTAACTTGTTGTTGTAAGTTAACCGGTAGATGGCGCTGGTACGTAGACGTAAACTTTTACAAAGCGCTATCGTTGTGCTTCCTAAGTTTATACATGTTTAGTCGGCAACAGTGTAATTTACTTCGCTTGGACATATTTATGAAGAATGTTTGGAGTTTTTACTATTGTCATGTATTATAGTGAAATTTTAACTAATTCCATTATTTTAAAAGCAATAGTAGCGATTTCGAACATTCTTCATATGTATGTATGTATGTATGTAAACTCTTTATTGTACAAAACAAGTAAAACACAATTGACAAAAAACAAATATGTACAAAGGCGAACTTATCCCTTTAAGGGATCTCTTCCAGTCAACCTTTGAGTGGATGAGAGGAGCATTCAGTCAGGGACAGACAAAAAGTGAGTTTAATAATTAACATAGTGGAAGCTACAATACATTGCTTTAAATAATAAAATACACAAATCTACAAATAAACCTAACATAAAAATACACTACTACATACAAATATATGCATATCCAAACAAACTATAAATAATATGTACCAATACAATAAGCAAAAATAATAACAATACTAATAGTTTTTAAAATTTATGGAGAAGGTGTGAGCCACATCTTCTTCAAACCCTCCCTGAACGATCCTACGGTGCGAGATTGCCTGATGGAGGTCGGTAACCGATTCCACAGCCTTGTAGATTGCACTGTAAAGGATTTAGAGTAGGTCTTGGAAGAGGTAGAAGGACAGGCCAGAAGGAGGTTGGTACTCGACCTTAAACGATGCTGGCTACCAGAAGCCAGGTAACTGAAACGTTCGGATAGGTATATGGGAGCAGAAGGATTGAAAAGAGTGTTGAAGAGCAATGACAGAACGTGAATATTTCTACGATCCCTGATAGGCAACCACTTCAGCTGTGTGCGGAAATCAGACACGTGGTCGTACTTACGGAGTCCAAAAATGTAACGGATGCACACATTCTGAAGGCGGTCAAGCTTGTCAAGCAACCCCTCACTCAGATCCAGGTAGCCAATATCACCATAGTCTAGCAACGGAAGCAAAAGGGACTGAGCTAGTGTAATTTTAGTTTGGAGAGGCAGAAAATTCTGTAAGCGCCTAAGCGAATGAAGCGAGGCAAAAAGTTTACGACTGACCTCGGCTACTTGGGCATATGTTTGTTCATTACGTTACGTGTACCTTTAGTATTCAATCGATCGGAAATGTTCTACCGTATTTATTAGTTATTCATCAGACTGATATGATAACGAAAAAATACAACAGAATTGTGCTTATTGATTGAATTGTCAGTAAGATCAAAAATATATTTTTTTCCACATTTTATTATAGACTTATGTTATCCATTGTTGTGTTGTGAATAAATGTATTTCTTTCTTTCTAATTTACAAATCAGCATTTCAGTTTAAAAGGATAGCGGGGCACGGGGGGAACAAAAATTTGCGAAATGGTTTAAAAGATGTACTATTCATATTCAACATTACTCCGTACTATAAAGTTAGGCGGGAAAAAAACACCGCTTATGAGAGGTATCCTTAAGTTATTATTTTTTTTAATTTTATCCTACCAATTTGTCAGCATAATTGCTACATATATTCATACAGTTTGTTATACATCATGTCTATAACCAAAATGGAACACAATTTTTAATAATTTTTCCATGCCTCATTTAATTTTAATGACCCGAAACGAATTCATAATCTTTTGTCCACCCAAATCACGGTAAGTATATCATAGTAATTTTGAATTATAAATTAATACGTGATAGGTTTGATTTTTGTCACAATGCTGCGATGAAATATGAAAACGTTATAGCCTAAGAGCCAACAAAGTTGCAAACGCTAGGTTGATGTCGAGCACAGAGTCAATACCACTTTGTAGCAAATTCGGACTAAGTCTCTAAGCTAAGCCACGGACGAACGGACAGACAGACATGGTGAATCCATAAGGCTTCCGTTTTCGTAATTTTGGCTACGGAATTCCAAATAAGTAATTTATTGTTGAAAATTCCCGGTAGGTGGCTCTGTGACATACGCGTAAACTCTTACATCGCGCTATCGTTGTGCTTCCTGAGCTTACTGACCTTCTATCTGCATAACTTTATAAATAGTAATTTTATTACATGTGTTATTCAACCAGTTAGTATTATAGTCTCTCTAGAATCATGTACTAGTGAGCTCTCACTAATACATGATTCCAGAGAGACTATATTACTAAATGGTTACACTTCTAAAAGAAACTCTTACTGGGACATGAAGGTGAGAGACAATAATGGTAATTGGCTGAATGATTAATTTCAATTCATCCAATTGATTTCCAATTTCTACGAATTATACCGTTATTCGTTGCTCAATTCTCACCTTTGCTTCTTGCTTCGGAGTTTCTAATCGTGCAATTTGTAGGTACTAAGAAGATTCTTTGTTTTTTTTTCTGCTTGTGACTGTAGACTTTTTATTATTATGGGCTACTTTTTACCAGACTACCTAAAATTAGGGTTAATGTTTTAAGCGTATCTCATAAACTGTGGGTGGGTAGTCCTGTGATGTTGGGCGTTGAAGGAGACAACTGTTTAGGTTGAAAGCTCGGTTTATTCTGCATGCAAGCGAGGATACAATGAATATTATATACTTAACTACTAGGATACATAGGTGAGAGTGTAAGTATGGCGTAGCACACTACACCTCCACCGTTAATGAAAAAAAAATGAAAAACAGTTCAATTTTTTGTTTGTTTTAAAAACTTAATTTTTGTCAACTCCAAAAAATAAAGTAGAAGGAAAGGTATTATTATTAAATCTACACATTTTCCAACAAAATTACGATATAAAAATTAAACACATTAAAGATAAAAATAAACAAAAGCATTAAAATGAGTAATTAATTATTTATTTATAAGAAACATATATGGATGTAGCTACGCAGCTCTGCTGCACCTAATTAGCTTCTTACGTCTAATTATTTAATACAATATTTTATATACTGTCCTAGGTACCTAGTATTCTTTTTCATGTCTTATATTTATAGCGCTCTTGTTCCTTGTCACTTGTAACTTTACTTTGAATATATCGATTGTCAATATTTCCTTTATTTCCTTTTAGTATCTGCATACTTTTTGTCTCTCTCTCTCGCAAGGTACACAACACATAATATTTACTTGTGGTCGGCCGACCTTAATTATTTACTTATTTTTTGTTCATGATACAGGTTTTTTTTTTATTTATTTAAGTGCGCGCACATACATTAAACCTTTTATAACATAATACACATACAGGCAGTTCATTTAACACTTCCTTACTTCTTTTGCATACCATGTGCCCAAGTCTCTTCAAGATTGATGCTCGATCGAATCATGATCAGAGAACAAGGGTTTCCTACCTGCCCTGTATCCTGGTGTACCTTGCTGTGCTACTTAACCTAAACACATCGCTCAACAGCGCAACTTGGGCTACTGTTGATAACGAAGGCATCCTATACATACTCGTATATTCGTACATACTCACAATATTTGTATGAAACCCACTAAATAATACTTTTAAAATAAAATAATCTCATTCCCATTCTTAACTTCAGCTTGTTAAATATTTTTATAACTTGTTTAATTTAGACACTCGGTGATGCATTTAACTGTCTTGTATTTATTTAATCTGTTAAATTTTGTATACCATGTACTAATAATTTGAAATGGTGGCTAGATGATCAGTCCAGCAACAATAACAAATTATTTTTTAACTATCCTTTTTATTCATCTGCAGCAGAACAACAACTTTTTACAAAATTTACAAACCAACAGCTTACGGAACCCTTAAAAGGTAACTTGTTGTTGAAAGTATACCGGTAGATGGCGCTGTTACTAGACGTAAACTCGTACATCGCGCTGTCGTTGTGCTTCCTAAGTTTATACATGTTTAGTCGGCAAAAGCTTAAGTCACATCGCTTGGACATACACGTGAAGAATGTTTAGAGTCATTGCCATTGTCATGTATTATAGTGAAATTTTAACTAATTCCATTATCTTAAAAGCAATAGTAGCGACTTTGAACATTCTTTATGTATGTGTTCGTTACGTTACGTGTATAGTTTATATTATTCAATCAATCGGAAATGTTCTATCGTATTTATTAGTTATTATCAGACTGATATGATAACGAAAAAGTACAACAGAATTGTTCTGATTGGTTGAATTGTCAGTAAGAAGTAAATTATTATTTTTTTCACATTTTATTATAGACTTATGTTATCTATTGTTGTGTTGTGAATATATGTATTTATTTATTTCTTTCTTTCTAATTTACAAATCAGCAGTTCAGATTGAGAGGAAGGCGGGGCACAGGGGGAACAAAAATTTACGAAATGGTTAAAAAGATGTACCTACCTATTCATATTCAACATTACCCCGTACTATAAAGGAAGGCGGGAAAAAATACCGCTTTTGAGAGGTATCCTTAAGTTCTTATTTTTCTAAATTTTATCCTACCAATTTGTCAGCATAATTGCTACATATACATATATTCATGCATATTCATGCAAAATTACAGCTATCTAGCACAAAAAGTCTCTAAGCTAAGCCACGGACGGATAAACTAAAAATTTCCAGTAGATGGCGCTGTTACATAAGCGCTAACTCGTACATCGCGCTACTGTTGTGCTTCTTGAGTTTATAGATAGCCTTCGGTCGGCAGTTTGTTAATATACATCTTGTGTGTAGAGCATGCAATCACTCAGCAATGTTCCATTCTTTAATAAAAAAACAATAGAATATTGATGGGTGCTTGGATGCTGTAAAAGACGGTTCTTTCTCTGATTTCAATGTCTCACGCGAGACGCGACGCGGCCGCCCGTTTAAGTGATACGGACACTGTTGAAGCTAGGGATGTCGAAAATGAAAAAAAATATCGTTATATCGATATTTATTAAAGTATTAGCGTCGATATATGAAAGGAAAAATATCGATATATCGATTAAATCTCAATAAACACTCACTAAAGTATTTTAACAGCATTCCTTTTTATTAGACGAAATTACAAAAATATCAAGAATTAAAAGACTATCTTCTAACTTTAAGACCTATTTAAGATATCAAACAAAAATAAATAAATAAATCAGTTAAACCAGTATCATAGATAAAATAGTTCTTTTTTCGTTCGCTCCTATCTTCTACAGTTTCAGGTTTCAGCGACTTCAGTGCCATAAGAATTAAAAAAATATCGTTTACGATACAATTTTCGATACTGGATATTTTCTATCGATATATCATTACGAAATATATCGCCCAAAAATATCGATATATCGATGTATCGATATTTATTCGACAAGCCTAGTTGAAGCTACAATAAAATAATTGGACTTAACGACTTTAAACAACTTATTGACTTTAAACAAAATGAGGGTGTTATTCGTGTTACGAATAATGTGTCAGTCAAAAAAGGAACGAGAGACTATAGTTGCGCCTCAAAATGCAGCTGGCGGCAATATTGATACAGTGTTAAAGGGGGTATCGGAATATCGAATGTCAAAATACCGAATGTATTAAAATATCGCATGGGTCATAATATCGAAAATGTATTTTTCTTAAGACTATTTTTTTTAGATTGTTATAAATCAAAGTAACATAACCTAAGGGGTGCTATACATTGCCGTTTTAATTAATCCTGAGAAGTTTACTGTTTCAGAAAATAAACCTTTAGATATTATGACTCGTTCGATATTTTAATATGTTCGATATTTTAACATTCGATATTAAGAAGCGTGCGTTAAAGGACATTGGAGGACATCTCGACCGAGCCAAATGGTTGATGATTTTCACCGTAATTTGTCAGTGATCAGTGATAGCATCTTACTTACTTAATCTTCAAGATCTACAAGAAAATGTATCACGGAGCATGCACTTTTTAGGCTCCGCTCCCTACGATGTCGAAAACTAGCCAAAAACGGAGAAGACATTTAGAAAGGAGAGAGTAAAGTGTTATGTTACGCTTAGTGCCCTGCCTTAAAACCTATTAATTAAATTTAAACATGTATTGACATAATTAAACTTATATAGAAACACTATCTTTTGCCCGCGGCTCCGCCCGCGTGGTATTCGGTTATCGCGCGCTGTTCCCTCGGGAACTGCATTTTTCCGGGATAAAAGTAGCTGTGTCACTCTCGGGCCCATCAACTATCTGTATGCCAAAAATTACGTCGATCCGTCGCTCCGTTACGGCGTGAAAGACGAACAAACACACAAACTTACAAACACACTTTCGCATTTATAATATTAAGTATGGAAGTATGGATATGGATGTATTAGAAGTAAAGAATTTTTATGATAAATTACATGATATTATGAGTATTTGCGTAAATTAGGCAACACAAAGGGCAACTAGCAAGGCTGGGAGTAATAAATTAACATCAGTCTAAAGCTAGAATTACGCCGGAAGCAACGTACCGCCCCGCCACCGCTCTCTCTCTCTGTGTTTCAAGCTTAAGGGAGGTATTTATCCTAAAGTATTTTTTTACACATTTTATACCACTTTGTAGCAAATTACTAAATATGTCCATGCGAAATCACAGCTAACTAGCACGAAGTGTCTAAGTTAAGCCGCGGACGAACGGCCGGACAGACATGGTGAATCTATAAAGATCCCGTTTTCGCCATTTTGGCTACGGAACTCTATTAGGTAATTTATTGTTGGAAATCCCCGGTAGATGGCGCTGTGACGTAGGTGTACACTCTTACATCGCGCCAGCGTTGTGCTTCCTGAGTTTGTAGACTTCCTATCTATAGAATTATAGATGCTAATTTTATTTTGTGTGTATTGTTCAACCAGTTATCATTACTGTCCCTCGTGATCGTGCACAAGCGTGAACTTGTCTGTACGTACATGATACAGTACAGAGAGACTCTCACTTAATGCATGAAAGTGGGAGACGATAATGATAATTGGCTGAATGATTAATTTCAATTCATCAAATGGATTTTCTAGATCTGTGCTTCTTGCTTCGGAGTTTCTAATCGTGCAATTTGTAGGTACTAAGAAGATTCCTTGTTTTTTTCTGTTTGTGACTGTGGATTTTTTATTATTATGGGCTACTTTTTACCAGACTACCCAAAATTAGGGTTAATGTTTTAAGCGTATCTCATAAACTGTGGGTAGTCCACCAATAAAACCAAGCAACCAAATGACAAAACCATTAAATGACAGAAAATTTCAAGTAGATTGGTTTCTATATTTTATTCTAACCACGAGCTTTGCGGTGAAGGAAAACATCGTGAGGAAACCTGCACAAACCTGCGAAGCAATTCAATGGTGCGTGTGAAGTTCCCAATCCGCACTAGGCCCGCGTGGGAACTATGGCCCAAGCCCTCTCATTCCGAGATGAGGCCTGTGCCCAGCAGTGGGACGTATATAGGCTGAGATGATGATGATGATGATGATGATGATACTTATACGTTGATAACATCCTACATTGAAAATTTTGCTAAAAATTAACAAGATAATCATGGTAAAATAAATAATAAGTTAGGAAGCGTAACTCAGAACAAATTCTACACAAAAAGTGGCCATACTTTAAACCAAAACGACTTATTACAGATACAAAGCAGGGATTGGTTTGCGCGCTTGATGCAATGTCAGAAAGATCCCTCAAAGTCATACTATTCAGAATTGAAAAAGTAATGTTAATAAATCGAATCTAATCTCATCTATTTTTTAAGGATTTTTCGTTGTGTACGGAATTTTCCCGTTAAATATATTTTACAAATTAGGCTGCTGCCTCTAGGCTTCCAGCGACAAGGAGACGTTATCGCCAAGGGTCGGAAAAACGCCCGTCATTTTGAAAACATAACCCTGTTCCGTACAGTAGAAACAAATAAATTTTGGTAAGTATAATAAATTTATAAAAATTAAATAAGTACCTAACAATATTTTTTTCACTTCTCATGCTCGTAAAGTTCGTGTTTATGCTATATCTAGGCGACATAAAATGACTTTTTATGCACTAGTGCATAAAATAAAATCTTCGTCTAATACCAACTCAAGACCAAGGTAATCAGGTGTCAACAGCCACAAACAAAAAAGTTTCTTTATATTTTTAAAATAATTTTTAATTTATATAAAACTAAAAATCAATCATAATAAATCAGTAAAATTAAAATAATAGAATTATTTTAATAATCCACAAAAAATTAAAGGTACATAAAAAGTGAGTCCTTGTTTGCACTGTTGCTATTTCATTTCCTCGCCATCGAAGTGAAAAGCAGAGTGTAAAACACGAGCATCAAACCCATTTTCCCCTCGACGTGTCTATCCACCCTCGCCGTACCGGCTCGGGTGGCTAAATGAACGCCTCGGGTAAAATGGATCGTTTTATGCTCTTGTTGTACAATCTACTATTATTAATATAAGGAAGTCTCTACTGTACAGAACAGGGTTTTGTTTTCAAAATGACGGGCGTTTTTCCGACCCTTGGTTATGGACCACTTTGGAAAAGACTGGAATAGACGACATCACATTTATCTGTCGAATCAAATTTATACATTAGTGACGAACAGCCCGTTAGTCCTATCATGTTTGTTTTTCAAAATTTACAAACAAACAGTTTACGGAACCCTTAAAAGGTAACTTGTTGTTGAAAGTTAACCGGTAGATAGATGGCGCTGTTACTAGACGTAAACTTGTATAACGCGCGCTATCGTTGTGCTTCCTAGGTTTATACACGTTTAGTCGGCAAAAGTGTAATTTACATCGCTTGGACATAGTTATGAATAATGTTTCAAGTCATTACAATTGTCATGTATGATATTGAAATGTAAACTAGTTCCATAAGTTCCATTATCATAAAAGCAATAGTAGCGATTTGGAACATTATCCATAACTGTGTCCATTACGTTACGTGTGTATAGTATTCAATCAATCGGCAATGTTCTGCCGTATTTAAAACTTGTATATATTCATCAGAGATCAGACGGATATGATAACGACAAAAAGCAACAGAATTGTGCTGATTGGTTGAATTGTCAGTAAGAACTAAATTTTTTTTTTCCACATTTTATTACAGACTTATGTTATCTATTGTTGTGTTGTGAATAAATGTATTTCTTTCCTTCTAATTTACAAATCAGCAGTTCAGCTTGAGAGGAAGGCGGGGCGCGGGGGGAACAAAAATTTGCGAAATGGTTTAAAATATGTACCTACCTATTCATATTCAACATTACTCCGTACTATAAAGTTAGGCGGGGAAAAAACACCGCTTATGAGAGGTATCCTTAAGTATTTATTTTTCTAAATTTTATCCTACCAATTTGTCAGCATAATTGCTACATATACATATATTCATGCATAATTAGGCAAAATTACAGCTATCTAGCACAAAAAGTCTCTAAGCTAAACCACGGACGGATAAACTAAAAATTCCCAGTAGATGGCGCTGTTACGTAAGCGCTAACTCCTACATCGCGCTACTCTTGTGCTTCTTGAGTTTATAGATA
Organism: Choristoneura rosaceana; assembly: GCA_037349165.1. NCBI lineage: Eukaryota > Metazoa > Arthropoda > Insecta > Lepidoptera > Tortricidae > Choristoneura > Choristoneura rosaceana. The sequence goes on along the minus strand of JAZBNJ010000046.1, from coordinate 6,823,613 downwards.
GCCTTCGGTTGGCAGTTTGTTAATATAAATCTTGTGTGTAGAGCATGCAATCAATCAGCAGCGTTCCATTGTTTCATAAAAAAACAATAGATTATTAATGAGTGCTTGGATGCTCAAAAAGATGGTTCTTTCTCTGATTTCAATGTCTCACGCGAGACGCGACGCGGCCGGCCGTTAATGTGATACGGACACTGTTGAAGCTAGGGATGTCGGAAATGTAAAAAAAATTCGTTATATCGATATTTATTGAAATATCAATATTAGTGTCGATATATCAAAGGAAAAATATCGATATATCGATTAAATCTCAATAAACACTCACTAAAGTATTTTAACAGTATTCCTTTTTATTAGACGAAATTACAAAAATATCAAGAACTAAAAGGCTATCTTCTAACTTGTGAGACCTATTTAAGATATCAAACAAAAATAAATAAATGAATCAGTTAAACCAGTACCTATCATAGATAATATAGTTATTTTTTTCGTTCGTTTCTATCTTCTACAGCTTCGGCTTTCAGCGACTTCAGTGCCATGAGAATTAAAAAAATATCGTTTTCGATACAATTTTCAATACTGGATATTTTCTATCGATATAGTGTCAAAGTTCCTTATTTATTCACGTTATTTTTCAAGGCATTTACTCCCGTCATGTCTTTTTTTTCTAAATTTTCAAATACGCAGTTCATCCTTTAGAGGGCCCCTATCTAAAAGCTAAACATTAAGCAATTAAATGATGGGTGTGAAGTTCCCAATCCGCACTGGGCCCGCTTGGGAACTATGGACAAGCCCTTTCATTCTGAGATGAGGCTTGTGCCCAGCAGTGGGACGTATATAGGCAAGAATGATGACGATAAACGTCAAAAGGGAACTTGTTGTTAAAAAATTCCCGGTACTAGTTTGTCAGCAAATTACTAAATACATAATGTCAATTAAATGATATTGACCGGATTACTCACGTCTTAAATCGAGTTTAGCTTGACATGTTTCGGGTTATTTCGAAACCCTTCATCAATGGAGCACGCGACTTGGCGGCTGCCGCAACACGCGCACTACGCGCCACCGCTCTGATCGCGCGACTGGGTCTCGGTGTGGGTCTGGGTCTGGGTCTGGGTTTCGAAATAACCCGAAACATGTCGAGCTAAACTCGATTTAAGACGTGAGTAATCCGGTCAATATCATTTAATATGAGTGAGTCTCACGGTAGTTTCATGACATAATGTCAATGAAGAATTAATTTTTTTTTTTATAAAAAATACTAACGTTTCAGCTATGGCTTGAAAAATTTACATGTACAATTTTGGTTACGAAAGAAAAGTAATTAAATTAGGTAACTTATTGTTGAAAATTCCCGGTAGATGGCGCTGTTCCGCAGCCGTAAACTAGTACATCGCGCTATCGTTGTTCTGCCTCAGCTTATAGACCTTCAGTTGGCAAACTTATACGTGTACATCGTGATTTGCGTATCAGTCAACCAATCTTTAATATTGTATTGCTATTGATGTTATTACATTAACAATAACAATACAATATTGAAGATTGACTTGAGTGAACTTAAATGTTAAATTTCTAACCTTCTTTCGGAGTTCCTATAGTGCATCGAATTATTTAATAATTTGTACAATATACAAAATAATTCTTTTTATTTTTTTTGTATGTGTGTGTGTGTGTGTGTTTGTGTGTGATTGTGACTGTTGACACCCGAATTTGTAGTAGTGTATTTGATAGTGGGCCAGGCTGTTCTATTCACCGGGTTGATCGAATTTTAAGCCCTTTAGTATTCATTAGGCTACATTTTAACCATCTAGCCAAAAAAGGGGGCAATTTTTTAAGTGTATCTAATATACTATCCGTATTTAAGAAGTAACATTTTTTTAAGGATTTTGTCTATATGGAATTCTTACCAGGTGGTATCATGAGTTTACGTGACCGTAGGTTTTCCTACTTTGGCTACGGTAATAGGTTTTATTGTTGAAAATTCCCGGTAGATGGCACTGTGACCTAGGCGTACTCATTCATCGCGCTATCGTTGCGCTTCTTGAGTTTATAGACACTCAGTCGTCATAACTATACAGCAACTTCACCGCCAATAATGTGCGATGATATGTTGTGAGGGATATGGTTTGTTAACCAACAGTAAGATTCATTTACACGTCCATGTATAACATCTCTATTGGAGATAGCTGAGCGAAGCGAGGCGAGGGAAACGAAGCTTTCCCACTGGTTAATAAGAAACAAATTCCTCACAACATTTCGTGGCACATCTCTGGTGAAAACACTACTTGAAGTTATCATGTGTGTAACATTACATCGGTGATTTCAATCAATCAGCAATAATAGTCGCGCTGTTAGAAAATTCACAATGTAGCGATAGAAATACCGATGACTGGCTGAATGAATTTCAATCATAAATTCCTAACCTTCTTTCAGAGTTCTATAGTGCAACTGAGGGCTATTTTAAAATATCGGATTCTCGATATATCTATGTTAAATTATAGTTTTCTAGCACTAATATAGTGTTCGCTAAGCCGCGGACAGACGGATGGACCAGACGGATGGATCTCTGCCTTTTCCCTTTTTTTAAACTATCAGAATCGATTGTGCTCTTGATTCCGAGTAGGAAAAGCCATATGTTTTCGAAGAGTGAAAAAGTAAATAAAGGGACATCTGTACACGAAATTGCCCGTTTAGGTCATTAGGGTAGAAAATTCCTTAGGGTATTTTTAGGGTAAAAGTTTTCGGATAAAATGTACGATTTTACGAAAAAATTACTGCAGATGACATAGAAGCCAAGATTATTATGGATGCATTCCAAGAACGTTTCGAAACTGTTTAGTAGTTTAGCTATTGTTCATCAATGAATCCGATTTATTTGCTTTCTTTTCATTAAAAAACAATTTAAGGTCAAAAATTAAAGTGCCTTATTTAGGGTAATTTCGCGTAGCGTTATTTTTCAAGGCATTTAATCCCATCATTTCTTTTTTTTCACAATTTTCAAAAACGCAGTTCTGCTTTTAGAAGGCCCCTATCTTAAAGCTAAACGCGAAGCAATTCAATGATGCGTGTGAAGTTCCCAATCCGCACTGGGCCCACTTGGGAACTACGGACAAGCCCTCTCATTCAGAGATGAGGCCTGTGCACAGCGGTGGGACGTATATAGGCAAGAATGATGACGATGAACCTTAAAAGGGAACTTGTTGTTAAAAATTCCCGGTACTACTTTGTCAGCAAATTTTCATAATACATATTACGTGTGTATGAAAAATTATATTTATTTTATAAAAAATAGACTTACGTTTCGGCTATGGCTTGAAAAATTTACATTGACAATGTTGGCTACGGAAGTCTAAAACTAAATAGGTAATTTATTGTAGAAAATGCCCGGTAGATGGCGCTGTTCCGCAGCCGTAAACTAGTACATCGCGCTATCATTGTTCTGCCTCAGCTTATAGACCTTCAGTTGGCTTGGCATATTTTATAGATTTACGTACCATTCAACCAATCGTCAATATTGTTTTTGTTTTTAATTGGTTCTGGTAAACCTGATTGACTTAAATAAAAAAAAAACCGGCCAAGAGCGTGTCGGACACGCCCAAAATAGGGTTCCGAAGCCATTAAGTAATATTTTTCTAAGGATTTCGTACTTTATACGGAATCTTCGAAGTATAGGTATATTTTATACCTTACGCTGCTATTTACTCATAAACTACTAATAATTCTCAAGCAAACTTAGCCGCTATAGTTTTCCTTGGAAGTTTAATATACTGACTACCATCCTGAATTTTTTCAAATTTTTCCACCCACCGGTTTAGATTTTAGAGGGGGGGGGACGCCCGATATTAATGAAAATTTGCACTTTAAAGTTGAATATTTCGCAAACAAATTACTTATAGGGTTGGATGAGAAAAAAAAAATCACCTCCACTTTATGTCTATGGGAGGTACCCTAAAAAAAATTGTTTTTGAATTTTTAATTGTACTATTTTGTCGGCATAGTTTACTTATATATCCGTGCTAAATTACAGCTTTCTAGCATTGATAGTCCCTGAGCAAAGCCGCGGACGGACAGACAGACAGACAGACGGACAGACAGACAGACAGACAGACAGACATGGCGAAACTATAAGGGTTCCGTTTTTGCCATTTTGGCTCCGGAACCCTAAAAAACATTAAGCTGTTTATTTCAAGCAAATAAAAGCATACAACATTCAAAGGGAGTCCTTAATAATAATAATTAATTATTAATTCTTATATAATTTGACATTAATGTATTTATATAATGTAAATTGTTATGTTGAGTGACTAAATAAACTAAACTAAACTAATCCTAATTTTAAGGATTTTGCGTGGCCTCGGTTAGCGAAAGACTTGAGTTACTCACGCGTAATTAGTCTAAGTATACATGCAAGTAGCTAGTAAAATTATTATATAAATCATGAAATTTGTGTTTTATTTTACATATAACCTAAGTCTGAGTGCGCATCCGTCCCCTCTCTCTCAAATATAACTTTCATAAAATATCTTTCGAACTGAATGAACTTCAATGTTAAGTTTCTAACCTTCTTTCGGAGTTCCTATAATGCACAGTGCATCGAATTATTATACGAAATAATTCTTTGTATTTTGTTGTTTGGTGTGGGCAAAAGGGGGCTATTTTTTTAAGTGTATCTAATATACTATCCGTATTTAACAAGTAACATTTTTCTAAGGGTTTCTACCCTACCTATCTACTATCAGAATCGATTGTGCTCTTGATTCCGAGTAGGAAAAGGCATATTTTTTCTAAAAGTGAAAAGTAATTATAGGGACATCTGTACACGAAATTGTCAGTTTAGGTCATTTTTGGGGTAGAAAATTCTTTAAAGTATTTTTTAGGGTAAAAGTTTTCGAATAAAATGTACGAATTTACGAAAAAAATTACTGCAGATGACATTGAAGCCAAGACTATTATGGATGCGTTCCAAGAACGTTTCAAAACGGTGTAGTAGTTTAACTATTAGTTTAGCAATAAATCCCATTTATTTGCTTTGTTATCATTAAAAACAATTTAGGGTAAAAAAATAAATGCGTCCAATTTAGGGTAATCTCGCAAAGCGTTATTTTTCAAGTCACTTAATCCCATCATGTCTTTTTTTTTTCAAAATTTGCAAACAAGCAGTTCATCTTTAAGAGGGCCTGTATCTAAAAGCTAAACGCGAAGCAATTCAATGATGCGTGTGAAGTTCCAAATCCGCCCTGGGCCCACTTGGGAACTACGGACAAGCCCTCTCATTCTGAGATGAGGCATGTGCCCAACAGTGGGACGTATATAGGCAAGAATGATGACGATGAGCCTTAAAAGGGAAATTATTGTTAAAAAATTCCCGGTACTACTTTGTCAGCAAATTACTAAATACAAATATATGTCCATGAATTTTTTTTTTAAAGAAAACAGAGTTAAGTTTCGGCTATGGCTTGAAGAATTTACATTTACAATTTTGGCTGCGGAAGTCTAAAACTACAGAATATATAATAATACTAACGTACCACAACTAAATAGGTAACTTATTGTTGAAATTTCCCGGTAGATGGCGCTGTTCCGCAGCCGTAAACTAGTACATAGCGCTATCGTTGTTCTGCCTCAGCTTATAGACCTGCAGTTGGCAAATTTACACGAGTATATCGTGATTTGCGTATCAGTCAAGCAATCTACAGTATTGTTTTGTTATTATTATTTTTACAATAATAACAATAGAGTACTGATGATTGTCTGACTTGAGTGAACTTAAATGTTAAATTTCTAACCTTCTTTCGGAGTTCCTATAGTGCATCGAATTACTATACGAAATAATTCTTTGTATTTTTGTGTGTGTATATGTGTGTGTGTGTGTGTGTGTGATTGATGACACTCGAATTTGTAGTAGTGTATTTGACAGTGGGCCAGGCTGTTCCATTCACCGGGTTGATCAAATTTAAAGCCCTGGATTAGTATTCATTAGGCTACTTTTTACCCGACTAGCCAAAAAAGGGGGCTATTTTGTTAAATGTATCTAATATGCTATCCGTATTTAAGAAGTAACATTTTTTTTAAGATTTGGTTCAATATATAGAATTTTTACCAGATGTTATCATGAGTTTATAGTGACCGTACGTTTTTGCTACCCCCCATTTTACCCCTTTAGGAGGGTATTTTATCCATTTCACCTAGACTGATCATTTTTAATTGTGATCAAAAACTTATACACCAATTTTCATACTTCTAAGTTCAAAAATGAGAAAATTGCATATAAACTTCACCCCCCTATTTCACTCCCTTAGGGGATGAATTTCCAAAAATCCTTTCTTAGTGCTCACTTACATCATAAATAAAAGGAACCCCTGTACCTAATTTCACGTTTCTAGGCCCAGCGGTTTGGGCTGTGCGTTGATTATAACCCAGTGAGTCAGTTTTGCCTTTTATGTATATAATAATATATAGAAGATATGGAATTTTTACCAGGTGGTATCATGAGTTTACAGTGACCGTGCGTTTTTGCTACTTTGGCTACGGTAATAGGTTTTATTGTTGAAAATTCCCGGCAGATGGCACTGCGACCTAGGCGTAAACTCATTCATCACGCTATCGTTGTGCTTCTTGAGTTTATAGACACTCAGTCGGTGAAACTACACAGCGGCACCACCGCCTATAATGTGCGATGATATATTGTGAGGGATATTTATTTATTTATTTATTTATTTCATCATTGCACTTTGTACAGTCACCTTAGGTCTAAGTACAACCCTGTTTAAGGGCATAGCAATATTAGCAACAAGTACAATACAATACAATACAATACAAATACTATTTCTATTATTTCACACCAGAAGTAGTAAGCATGCACTAGTATTGAAGTATATTGCACTTGTCCAAACTTAACTAAAAACATGAGTAGGTTATAACAAATTAATAAAATTCATGCACATCAGGTCCCTAAATAGAAATAATAATAGCAGTTACATGATAAAACAAAATGTCAGTAAAAAATAAATAAATGTCAAGTAAAAACAGATTGAACAGTACAATTTCATTATTTGGATTTCATTAAAAATTATATCAATGTATACATCTCATTACTTCGAACAAAAAAATATATATATATATAATTTTGATAAAATTGGAGTAAAAAGGTTTTAATCAGAAAAAAAAAAAAAAAAAGATTACAAGCATGTCAATTGAAAATTAAAAGACAATAGTAACCTCAATTACAAAAATAACCATTATGACAACAATTCTAGTTGGGACGGTGTGTCAGGTGTATAGGTGTATGTGTAGTACGTATGCATGCGCGAGGGTTTCATTCAAGGGTTGTGTCAGACATAAACTCTTCAATGGAATAGTAAGATTTTTTAATCAAAAGTGATTTAAGCCTATTACGATAAATATTAATTTTTTCTTCTTTTTTAATGGCTTCCGGTATTTTATTGTAAATTTTTATGGACCTATAGTACGGGCCGCGTTTATAAATATTTAATTTAGGTTCTGGGAGTTCCAATTTATTTTTTCTTCGTTCACTTTTAACAAACCGGAAAGAGTTTAGGTGTTTTTTTACAAACAAACCCACTTCCAGTATGTATATGCAAGGCAAGGTGAGTACGCCTTGTTCAAAGAAATGTCGTCTGCAGCTTTCAGGTTGTTTAATGTTAACTATTATGCGTAAACATTTCTTTTGTAAGACAAACAAGTCATGGGCGTTTGTGCTATGTCCCCATAGTATTACGCCGTATCGCAACGCAACCAAGCATATGCGTACGCATAATATGCAGATAGTGCACATGCAGTATGTGTATTTCGCTTCAGTACTCCCAGAGCAAAAACAAACCGTGACAGTTTATTTTTTGTATCCTCAATGTGTTTTTTCCAGTTTAAATTAGTATCAATATTAATTCCCAATAAATTAAATTCACTTACTTCTTCGATATTGGTTTCATTTGATATGTGCTTTAGATCTAAAGAGGCTCTCTGATGTGGTCTAAATTGAATGAGTTTTGTTTTGTTTATGTTTAGTTCGAGGCAATGTTCATGCAGCCAGTTCTCTATTAATTTTAAGGCTTCTTTTATTTCAGTATTAATATTATATATGGTTTATTAACCAACAGTAAGACTCATTTACACGTCCATGTACAGATCATCTTTGTTCGAAACAGCTGTGCGAGGCGAGGTAAATGAAGCGTTTCTGTTGGTTAATAAAAAACAAATTCCTCAGAACATATCATTTGCACATCTCTGGTGAAAACTCTGCTTGAGCGTCATCATGTGTGTAACATCGTATCTGTGATTTCAATCAATCAGCAATAATAGTCGCGCTGTTATAAAATTTACAATATAGCGATAGAAATACTAATGACTGGCTTAATGAATTTCAATGATAATTTCCTAACCTTCTTTCAGAGTTCTATAGTGCAACTGAGGGCTATTTTAAAATATCGGATTCTCGATATATCTATGTTAAATTACAGTTTCCTAGCACTAATATAGTGTCCGCTAACCCGCGGGCAGACAGACAGACCAGACGGACGGTTCTCTGCCTTTTCCCTTTCCTCTGAAACTTATAGTACATTGTTGTAGAGGCACGAAAATAGTGTAAGCAATAAGTAGATGAACGAGTTAGTTTGAAAACCGACCCTAAGGAGAGGCCTTCGATAGTAATAGTTCATCGATAGCACTTTTGGCCGAGACTAAACATTGTGCTTTTCACGATCACTGTGAGGAAATAGAAATAGTGTCATCCCTCCTGCACGCCAGCACGCCAGCTCAGCGCGCCAGGAATGAAATTCAGAAATGAATTTCTAAAAAGTCGTATCGTATTCTGAAATACAATATATTGATATGACCTGTTTATTTAATGTGTCACATTGTTGTCGTGTTTTGCGAGCCATAAATGAGTCGGCTGTTAAATGTAGACTATAATTATAGGCAGTTTGGGTTGGAACGTTTCACGATACTTGAATATATTTTTTATGTTTTGTTACAAAGCTTTTATAAATAAATAAATAAATAATGTTATTTTTAAACTATCAGAGTCGATTGTGCTCTTGATTCCGAGTAGGAAAATCCATAATTTTTCTAAAAGTGAAAAAGTAAATAAAGTGACATCTGTACACGAAATTGCCCGTTAAGGTAATTCTTTAGTGTTTTTGAGGGTATAAGTTTTCGAATAAAATGTACGATTTTACGAAAAAAAATACTGCAGATGACACAGAAGCCAAGACTATTATGGATGCATTCCGATTCCAAGAACGTTTCGAAACGGTTTAGTAGTTTAAATATTAGTTTTCAATGAATCCCATTTATTTGCTTCGTTTTCATTAAAAAACAATTAAAGGTAAAAAATTAAAGTGCCTAATTCAGGGTAATTTTGCGTAGCGTTATTTTTCAAGGCATTTACTCCCATCATGTCCTTTTTTCACAATTTTCAAAAACGCATTTCTGCTTTTAGAAGGCCCCTATCCTAAAGCTGAACGCGAAGCAATTCAATGATGCGTGTGAAGTTCCCAATCCGCACAGGGCCCACTTCGTAACTACGGACAAGCCCTCTCATTCTGAGATGAGGCCTGTGCACAGCAGTGGGACGTATATACCTAGGCAAGAATGATGACCATAAACCTTAAAAAGGGAACTTAAGAGTTAAAAATTCCTGGTACTACTTTGTCAGCAAATTACTAAATAGGTACATATGTGTCTATGAAAAATTATGAATTTTTTTATTAAAATTAGACTTACGTTTTGGCTATGGCTTAATAAATTTACATTTACAATGTTGGCTACGGAAGTCTAAAACTAAATAGGTAACTTATTGTTGAAAATTCCCGGTAGATGGCGCTGTTCCGCAGCCATAAACTAGTACATCGCGCTGTCGTTGTGCTTCCTGAGCTTATAGACCTTCAGTTGGCATATGTATACGCGTTCATCGTAATTTACGTATCATTTAACCAATCGTCAATATTGTTTTTGTTCTTATTTGGTAATTCATAACTACTAAATAAGAACAATAATAATATACTGATGATTGACTTGAATAAAAAAAAAGCTGTTTATTTCCAGCACAAAAAAGCATACAACATTCGAAGCGAGTCCTTAATCCTACCAAACCAATCTACAATATTATGTTGTTATTGTGATGTTATTACTACAATAACAATACAATATTGAAGATTGACTTGAGTGAACTTAAATGTAAAATTTCTAACCTTCTTTCGGAGTTCCTATAGTGCATCGAATTATTATACGAAATAATTCTTTGTTTGTGTGTGCTTGGTGTGTGTGCGTGTGTGCGTAGCTTAAGGGAGGTAGGTATCCTATAGTAGATTGTACAACGAGTGCATAAAACGAGCCATTTTACCCAAGACGTTCATATAGCCACCCGAGCCGGTATGGCTGGTATGGTTATGGTCGAGGGGAAAATGGGTTCAATACTCGAGTTTAACACTGCTTTTCACTTCGATAGCGAGGAAACGAAATAGCAACAGTGCAAACTGTGCAAACAATTGTTCACTTACTATGTACATATTATTTTTCATGCATTACTATAAAATTATGTTTTATTGTTTTATTTTGATTGATTTTAAATTTTACATAAAATGAAGAAAAAAATGTATATATAAATTTCTTTATTTGTGACTGTTGACACCTGATTACCTTGGTCTTAAACAAAGATTTTATTTTATGCACTAGTGCATAAAAAGTCATTTAATATCACCTAGATCCAGCATAAACACGAACTTTACGAGCAAGAGAAGTAAAACATTTTTTTTTCCACATTTCATACAAATTTGTCACCATAATTGCTACTATTCATGCAAAATTACAGCTAACTAGCACGAAATCTCTAAGGTAAGCCGCGGACGAACGAACAGACTGACATGGTGTATCCATAAGGGTTCCGTTTTCGCCATTTTGGCTAAGGAACTCTAATAGGTAATATATTGTTGAAAATTCCCGGTAGATGGCGCTGTGACGTAGGCGTAAACTCTTACATCGCGCTATCGTTGTGCTTCCTCAGTTAACAGAACTTCTATCTGCGTAATTGTGTATTTTAATTATGTGTGTGTCATTCAACCAATGAGTACTATTGTCTCAAATCGATCGTGTAGGTACTAGCGACAGCTCACTAGTACATGAGACACTACTAAGAGAAACTCACTAGTACACGACGATGAGAGACAATAATAATAAATTGGTTGAATGATTAATTCCAATTCATCGAATGGATTGAAAAAAAAAATACAAAAAAAAAATGTACGATTCCTACGAATTATACTATTATTCGTAGTTCAATTCTCACCTTTGCTTCTTGCTCCGGAGATTCTAATCGTTCAAGTTGTAATAAGATGATTCCTTATTTTTTTCTGTTTGTGACTGTGGATTTTAAATTATAATGGGTTACTTTTTACTTCCGTCCATCCCAGCCTATATACGTTTCACTGCTTAGCACAGGCCTCCTCTCAGAATAAGAGGGCTTGGGCCATAGTTCCCACGCGGGCCCAGTACGGATTGAAAACTTCACTCGCACCATTGAATTGCTTCCCAGGTTTATGCAGGTTTCCTCATGATGTTTTACTTCACCGCAAAGCTCATGGTAAATTTCAAATGTGATTCCGCACATGAATTTCGAAATACTCAGAGGTTTGAACCCAGGACCCTCTGCTTGAGCCGTGAAGCTTGATACGCGTAATGAAACCGTGGTGGCCTAGTGGTTACTTTTTACCTTTTTGCCATTTTGGCTAAGGAACTCTAATCTATATATATAAAAATCAATTTCTGTTCGTTAGTCTCGCTAAAACTCGAGAACGGCTGGACTAACTTGGCTAATTTATGTTTTGAATTATTTGTGGAAGTCCAGGGAAGGTTTAAAAGGTGAGTTAATATGAAAAAAAAAATTGAGGCGGTACGAAGTTTGCCGGGTCAGCTAGTAGGTAAGGTAATATACTGTTGAAAATTCCCGGTAGATGGCGCTGTGACGTAGGCGTAAACTTTTACATCGCGCTATCGTTGTGCTTCCTTAGCTTACAGACCTTCTATCTGCATAATTTTATAAATAGTAATTTTATTACACGTGTTATTCAACCAGTTAGTATTATAGTCTCTCTAGAATCATGTCTTAGTGAGCTGACACCAAAGACTACAGCTGTTACTAAGATATTATTCCAGAGACTATATTTCTAACTGGTTACACTACTAAAAAAAACTCTTACTGGGACATGAAGGTTAGAGACAATAATGGTAATTGGCTGAATGATTAATTTCAATTCATCAAATTGATTTTAATTTCTAGGAATTATACTGTTATTCGTAGTTCAATTCTCACCTTTGCTTCTTGCTTCGGAGTTTCTAATCATGCAATTTGTAGGTACTAAGAAGATTCATTGTTTTTTTTTCTGTTTGTGACTGTGAACTTTTTATTATTAAGGGCTACTTTTTACCCGACTGCCCAAAATTAGGGTTAATGTTTGAAGCGTATCTAATAAACTGTGGGTAGTCCACCAATAAAACCAAACAACCAAAAGACAAAACCATTAAATGACTGAAAATGTCAAATCAATCTTTCCAGATAATCCGGCAATGGTAGTTTTTCCTCTTCATTATATTTTATTCTAAAACTATTGAACCAAATAATTTTTGTATTTACCTTCTACGTCGATAATATCCTGCATTGAAAATTTTGCTAAAAATTGACAAGACAATCATGGTATAATCTAAATAATAAGTTAGGAAGCGTAACTCAGAACTAATTCCACACAAAAAGTGGCCATACTTTAAACCAAAACGACTTATGATTACAGAAACAATTAAACAAAGCAGGGATTGGTTTCAAAATCATACTATTAAGAACTGAAAAAGTAATGTTAATAAATTGAATCTAATCTAATCAATTTTTAAAGGATTTTCCATTGTGTACGGAATTTTCGCATTAAATATATTTTACAAATTAGGCTGCTGTCTCTAGGCCTCCAGCGAAAAGGGGACGTTATCGCCCACTTTGGGAAAGACTGGAATAGACGGACACGACATCACATTTATCTGTCAAATAAAATTTATCCATGAGTGGTGAAACAGCCACTTAGTCCTATCATGTTTGTTTTTCAAAATTTACAAACCAACAGCTTACGGAACCCTTAAAAGGTAACTTGTTGTTGTAAGTTAACCGGTAGATGGCGCTGGTACGTAGACGTAAACTTTTACAAAGCGCTATCGTTGTGCTTCCTAAGTTTATACATGTTTAGTCGGCAACAGTGTAATTTACTTCGCTTGGACATATTTATGAAGAATGTTTGGAGTTTTTACTATTGTCATGTATTATAGTGAAATTTTAACTAATTCCATTATTTTAAAAGCAATAGTAGCGATTTCGAACATTCTTCATATGTATGTATGTATGTATGTAAACTCTTTATTGTACAAAACAAGTAAAACACAATTGACAAAAAACAAATATGTACAAAGGCGAACTTATCCCTTTAAGGGATCTCTTCCAGTCAACCTTTGAGTGGATGAGAGGAGCATTCAGTCAGGGACAGACAAAAAGTGAGTTTAATAATTAACATAGTGGAAGCTACAATACATTGCTTTAAATAATAAAATACACAAATCTACAAATAAACCTAACATAAAAATACACTACTACATACAAATATATGCATATCCAAACAAACTATAAATAATATGTACCAATACAATAAGCAAAAATAATAACAATACTAATAGTTTTTAAAATTTACGGAGAAGGTGTGAGCCACATCTTCTTCAAACCCTCCCTGAACGATCCTACGGTGCGAGATTGCCTGATGGAGGTCGGTAACCGATTCCACAGCCTTGTAGATTGCACTGTAAAGGATTTAGAGTAGGTCTTGGAAGAGGTAGAAGGACAGGCCAGAAGGAGGTTGGTACTCGACCTTAAACGATGCTGGCTACCAGAAGCCAGGTAACTGAAACGTTCGGATAGGTATATGGGAGCAGAAGGATTGAAAAGAGTGTTGAAGAGCAATGACAGAACGTGAATATTTCTACGATCCCTGATAGGCAACCACTTCAGCTGTGTGCGGAAATCAGACACGTGGTCGTACTTACGGAGTCCAAAAATGTAACGGATGCACACATTCTGAAGGCGGTCAAGCTTGTCAAGCAACCCCTCACTCAGATCCAGGTAGCCAATATCACCATAGTCTAGCAACGGAAGCAAAAGGGACTGAGCTAGTGTAATTTTAGTTTGGAGAGGCAGAAAATTCTGTAAGCGCCTAAGCGAATGAAGCGAGGCAAAAAGTTTACGACTGACCTCGGCTACTTGGGCATATGTTTGTTCATTACGTTACGTGTACCTTTAGTATTCAATCGATCGGAAATGTTCTACCGTATTTATTAGTTATTCATCAGACTGATATGATAACGAAAAAATACAACAGAATTGTGCTTATTGATTGAATTGTCAGTAAGAACAAAAATATATTTTTTTCCACATTTTATTATAGACTTATGTTATCCATTGTTGTGTTGTGAATAAATGTATTTCTTTCTTTCTAATTTACAAATCAGCATTTCAGTTTAAAAGGATAGCGGGGCACGGGGGGAACAAAAATTTGCGAAATGGTTTAAAAGATGTACTATTCATATTCAACATTACTCCGTACTATAAAGTTAGGCGGGAAAAAAACACCGCTTATGAGAGGTATCCTTAAGTTATTATTTTTTAAAATTTTATCCTACCAATTTGTCAGCATAATTGCTACATATATTCATACAGTTTGTTATACATCATGTCTATAACCAAAATGGAACACAATTTTTAATAATTTTTCCATGCCTCATTTAATTTTAATGACCCGAAACGAATTCATAATCTTTTGTCCACCCAAATCACGGTAAGTATATCATAGTAATTTTGAATTATAAATTAATACGTGATAGGTTTGATTTTTGTCACAATGCTGCGATGAAATATGAAAACGTTATAGCCTAAGAGCCAACAAAGTTGCAAACGCTAGGTTGATGTCGAGCACAGAGTCAATACCACTTTGTAGCAAATTCGGACTAAGTCTCTAAGCTAAGCCACGGACGAACGGACAGACAGACATGGTGAATCCATAAGGCTTCCGTTTTCGTAATTTTGGCTACGGAATTCCAAATAAGTAATTTATTGTTGAAAATTCCCGGTAGGTGGCTCTGTGACATACGCGTAAACTCTTACATCGCGCTATCGTTGTGCTTCCTGAGCTTACTGACCTTCTATCTGCATAACTTTATAAATAGTAATTTTATTACATGTGTTATTCAACCAGTTAGTATTATAGTCTCTCTAGAATCATGTACTAGTGAGCTCTCACTAATACATGATTCCAGAGAGACTATATTACTAAATGGTTACACTTCTAAAAGAAACTCTTACTGGGACATGAAGGTGAGAGACAATAATGGTAATTGGCTGAATGATTAATTTCAATTCATCCAATTGATTTCCAATTTCTACGAATTATACCGTTATTCGTTGCTCAATTCTCACCTTTGCTTCTTGCTTCGGAGTTTCTAATCGTGCAATTTGTAGGTACTAAGAAGATTCTTTGTTTTTTTTTCTGCTTGTGACTGTAGACTTTTTATTATTATGGGCTACTTTTTACCAGACTACCTAAAATTAGGGTTAATGTTTTAAGCGTATCTCATAAACTGTGGGTGGGTAGTCCTGTGATGTTGGGCGTTGAAGGAGACAACTGTTTAGGTTGAAAGCTCGGTTTATTCTGCATGCAAGCGAGGATACAATGAATATTATATACTTAACTACTAGGATACATAGGTGAGAGTGTAAGTATGGCGTAGCACACTACACCTCCACCGTTAATGAAAAAAAAATGAAAAACAGTTCAATTTTTTGTTTGTTTTAAAAACTTAATTTTTGTCAACTCCAAAAAATAAAGTAGAAGGAAAGGTATTATTATTAAATCTACACATTTTCCAACAAAATTACGATATAAAAATTAAACACATTAAAGATAAAAATAAACAAAAGCATTAAAATGAGTAATTAATTATTTATTTATAAGAAACATATATGGATGTAGCTACGCAGCTCTGCTGCACCTAATTAGCTTCTTACGTCTAATTATTTAATACAATATTTTATATACTGTCCTAGGTACCTAGTATTCTTTTTCATGTCTTATATTTATAGCGCTCTTGTTCCTTGTCACTTGTAACTTTACTTTGAATATATCGATTGTCAATATTTCCTTTATTTCCTTTTAGTATCTGCATACTTTTTGTCTCTCTCTCTCGCAAGGTACACAACACATAATATTTACTTGTGGTCGGCCGACCTTAATTATTTACTTATTTTTTGTTCATGATACAGGTTTTTTTTTTATTTATTTAAGTGCGCGCACATACATTAAACCTTTTATAACATAATACACATACAGGCAGTTCATTTAACACTTCCTTACTTCTTTTGCATACCATGTGCCCAAGTCTCTTCAAGATTGATGCTCGATCGAATCATGATCAGAGAACAAGGGTTTCCTACCTGCCCTGTATCCTGGTGTACCTTGCTGTGCTACTTAACCTAAACACATCGCTCAACAGCGCAACTTGGGCTACTGTTGATAACGAAGGCATCCTATACATACTCGTATATTCGTACATACTCACAATATTTGTATGAAACCCACTAAATAATACTTTTAAAATAAAATAATCTCATTCCCATTCTTAACTTCAGCTTGTTAAATATTTTTATAACTTGTTTAATTTAGACACTCGGTGATGCATTTAACTGTCTTGTATTTATTTAATCTGTTAAATTTTGTATACCATGTACTAATAATTTGAAATGGTGGCTAGATGATCAGTCCAGCAACAATAACAAATTATTTTTTAACTATCCTTTTTATTCATCTGCAGCAGAACAACAACTTTTTACAAAATTTACAAACCAACAGCTTACGGAACCCTTAAAAGGTAACTTGTTGTTGAAAGTATACCGGTAGATGGCGCTGTTACTAGACGTAAACTCGTACATCGCGCTGTCGTTGTGCTTCCTAAGTTTATACATGTTTAGTCGGCAAAAGCTTAAGTCACATCGCTTGGACATACACGTGAAGAATGTTTAGAGTCATTGCCATTGTCATGTATTATAGTGAAATTTTAACTAATTCCATTATCTTAAAAGCAATAGTAGCGACTTTGAACATTCTTTATGTATGTGTTCGTTACGTTACGTGTATAGTTTATATTATTCAATCAATCGGAAATGTTCTATCGTATTTATTAGTTATTATCAGACTGATATGATAACGAAAAAGTACAACAGAATTGTTCTGATTGGTTGAATTGTCAGTAAGAAGTAAATTATTATTTTTTTCACATTTTATTATAGACTTATGTTATCTATTGTTGTGTTGTGAATATATGTATTTATTTATTTCTTTCTTTCTAATTTACAAATCAGCAGTTCAGATTGAGAGGAAGGCGGGGCACAGGGGGAACAAAAATTTACGAAATGGTTAAAAAGATGTACCTACCTATTCATATTCAACATTACCCCGTACTATAAAGGAAGGCGGGAAAAAATACCGCTTTTGAGAGGTATCCTTAAGTTCTTATTTTTCTAAATTTTATCCTACCAATTTGTCAGCATAATTGCTACATATACATATATTCATGCATATTCATGCAAAATTACAGCTATCTAGCACAAAAAGTCTCTAAGCTAAGCCACGGACGGATAAACTAAAAATTTCCAGTAGATGGCGCTGTTACATAAGCGCTAACTCGTACATCGCGCTACTGTTGTGCTTCTTGAGTTTATAGATAGCCTTCGGTCGGCAGTTTGTTAATATACATCTTGTGTGTAGAGCATGCAATCACTCAGCAATGTTCCATTCTTTAATAAAAAAACAATAGAATATTGATGGGTGCTTGGATGCTGTAAAAGACGGTTCTTTCTCTGATTTCAATGTCTCACGCGAGACGCGACGCGGCCGCCCGTTTAAGTGATACGGACACTGTTGAAGCTAGGGATGTCGAAAATGAAAAAAAATATCGTTATATCGATATTTATTAAAGTATTAGCGTCGATATATGAAAGGAAAAATATCGATATATCGATTAAATCTCAATAAACACTCACTAAAGTATTTTAACAGCATTCCTTTTTATTAGACGAAATTACAAAAATATCAAGAATTAAAAGACTATCTTCTAACTTTAAGACCTATTTAAGATATCAAACAAAAATAAATAAATAAATCAGTTAAACCAGTATCATAGATAAAATAGTTCTTTTTTCGTTCGCTCCTATCTTCTACAGTTTCAGGTTTCAGCGACTTCAGTGCCATAAGAATTAAAAAAATATCGTTTACGATACAATTTTCGATACTGGATATTTTCTATCGATATATCATTACGAAATATATCGCCCAAAAATATCGATATATCGATGTATCGATATTTATTCGACAAGCCTAGTTGAAGCTACAATAAAATAATTGGACTTAACGACTTTAAACAACTTATTGACTTTAAACAAAATGAGGGTGTTATTCGTGTTACGAATAATGTGTCAGTCAAAAAAGGAACGAGAGACTATAGTTGCGCCTCAAAATGCAGCTGGCGGCAATATTGATACAGTGTTAAAGGGGGTATCGGAATATCGAATGTCAAAATACCGAATGTATTAAAATATCGCATGGGTCATAATATCGAAAATGTATTTTTCTTAAGACTATTTTTTTTAGATTGTTATAAATCAAAGTAACATAACCTAAGGGGTGCTATACATTGCCGTTTTAATTAATCCTGAGAAGTTTACTGTTTCAGAAAATAAACCTTTAGATATTATGACTCGTTCGATATTTTAATATGTTCGATATTTTAACATTCGATATTAAGAAGCGTGCGTTAAAGGACATTGGAGGACATCTCGACCGAGCCAAATGGTTGATGATTTTCACCGTAATTTGTCAGTGATCAGTGATAGCATCTTACTTACTTAATCTTCAAGATCTACAAGAAAATGTATCACGGAGCATGCACTTTTTAGGCTCCGCTCCCTACGATGTCGAAAACTAGCCAAAAACGGAGAAGACATTTAGAAAGGAGAGAGTAAAGTGTTATGTTACGCTTAGTGCCCTGCCTTAAAACCTATTAATTAAATTTAAACATGTATTGACATAATTAAACTTATATAGAAACACTATCTTTTGCCCGCGGCTCCGCCCGCGTGGTATTCGGTTATCGCGCGCTGTTCCCTCGGGAACTGCATTTTTCCGGGATAAAAGTAGCTGTGTCACTCTCGGGCCCATCAACTATCTGTATGCCAAAAATTACGTCGATCCGTCGCTCCGTTACGGCGTGAAAGACGAACAAACACACAAACTTACAAACACACTTTCGCATTTATAATATTAAGTATGGAAGTATGGATATGGATGTATTAGAAGTAAAGAATTTTTATGATAAATTACATGATATTATGAGTATTTGCGTAAATTAGGCAACACAAAGGGCAACTAGCAAGGCTGGGAGTAATAAATTAACATCAGTCTAAAGCTAGAATTACGCCGGAAGCAACGTACCGCCCCGCCACCGCTCTCTCTCTCTGTGTTTCAAGCTTAAGGGAGGTAGTTATCCTAAAGTATTTTTTTACACATTTTATACCACTTTGTAGCAAATTACTAAATATGTCCATGCGAAATCACAGCTAACTAGCACGAAGTGTCTAAGTTAAGCCGCGGACGAACGGCCGGACAGACATGGTGAATCTATAAAGATCCCGTTTTCGCCATTTTGGCTACGGAACTCTATTAGGTAATTTATTGTTGGAAATCCCCGGTAGATGGCGCTGTGACGTAGGTGTACACTCTTACATCGCGCCAGCGTTGTGCTTCCTGAGTTTGTAGACTTCCTATCTATAGAATTATAGATGCTAATTTTATTTTGTGTGTATTGTTCAACCAGTTATCATTACTGTCCCTCGTGATCGTGCACAAGCGAGAACTTGTCTGTACGTACATGATACAGTACAGAGAGACTCTCACTTAATGCATGAAAGTGGGAGACGATAATGATAATTGGCTGAATGATTAATTTCAATTCATCAAATGGATTTTCTAGATCTGTGCTTCTTGCTTCGGAGTTTCTAATCGTGCAATTTGTAGGTACTAAGAAGATTCCTTGTTTTTTTCTGTTTGTGACTGTGGATTTTTTATTATTATGGGCTACTTTTTACCAGACTACCCAAAATTAGGGTTAATGTTTTAAGCGTATCTCATAAACTGTGGGTAGTCCACCAATAAAACCAAGCAACCAAATGACAAAACCATTAAATGACAGAAAATTTCAAGTAGATTGGTTTCTATATTTTATTCTAACCACGAGCTTTGCGGTGAAGGAAAACATCGTGAGGAAACCTGCACAAACCTGCGAAGCAATTCAATGGTGCGTGTGAAGTTCCCAATCCGCACTAGGCCCGCGTGGGAACTATGGCCCAAGCCCTCTCATTCCGAGAGGAGGCCTGTGCCCAGCAGTGGGACGTATATAGGCTGAGATGATGATGATGATGATGATGATGATACTTATACGTTGATAACATCCTACATTGAAAATTTTGCTATAAATTAACAAGATAATCATGGTAAAATAAATAATAAGTTAGGAAGCGTAACTCAGAACAAATTCTACACAAAAAGTGGCCATACTTTAAACCAAAACGACTTATTACAGATACAAAGCAGGGATTGGTTTGCGCGCTTGATGCAATGTCAGAAAGATCCCTCAAAGTCATACTATTCAGAATTGAAAAAGTAATGTTAATAAATCGAATCTAATCTCATCTATTTTTTAAGGATTTTTCGTTGTGTACGGAATTTTCCCGTTAAATATATTTTACAAATTAGGCTGCTGCCTCTAGGCTTCCAGCGACAAGGAGACGTTATCGCCAAGGGTCGGAAAAACGCCCGTCATTTTGAAAACATAACCCTGTTCCGTACAGTAGAAACAAATAAATTTTGGTAAGTATAATAAATTTATAAAAATTAAATAAGTACCTAACAATATTTTTTTCACTTCTCATGCTCGTAAAGTTCGTGTTTATGCTATATCTAGGCGACATAAAATGACTTTTTATGCACTAGTGCATAAAATAAAATCTTCGTCTAATACCAACTCAAGACCAAGGTAATCAGGTGTCAACAGCCACAAACAAAAAAGTTTCTTTATATTTTTAAAATAATTTTTAATTTATATAAAACTAAAAATCAATCATAATAAATCAGTAAAATTAAAATAATAGAATTATTTTAATAATCCACAAAAAATTAAAGGTACATAAAAAGTGAGTCCTTGTTTGCACTGTTGCTATTTCATTTCCTCGCCATCGAAGTGAAAAGCAGAGTGTAAAACACGAGCATCAAACCCATTTTCCCCTCGACGTGTCTATCCACCCTCGCCGTACCGGCTCGGGTGGCTAAATGAACGCCTCGGGTAAAATGGATCGTTTTATGCTCTTGTTGTACAATCTACTATTATTAATATAAGGAAGTCTCTACTGTACAGAACAGGGTTTTGTTTTCAAAATGACGGGCGTTTTTCCGACCCTTGGTTATGGACCACTTTGGAAAAGACTGGAATAGACGACATCACATTTATCTGTCGAATCAAATTTATACATTAGTGACGAACAGCCCGTTAGTCCTATCATGTTTGTTTTTCAAAATTTACAAACAAACAGTTTACGGAACCCTTAAAAGGTAACTTGTTGTTGAAAGTTAACCGGTAGATAGATGGCGCTGTTACTAGACGTAAACTTGTATAACGCGCGCTATCGTTGTGCTTCCTAGGTTTATACACGTTTAGTCGGCAAAAGTGTAATTTACATCGCTTGGACATAGTTATGAATAATGTTTCAAGTCATTACAATTGTCATGTATGATATTGAAATGTAAACTAGTTCCATAAGTTCCATTATCATAAAAGCAATAGTAGCGATTTGGAACATTATCCATAACTGTGTCCATTACGTTACGTGTGTATAGTATTCAATCAATCGGCAATGTTCTGCCGTATTTAAAACTTGTATATATTCATCAGAGATCAGACGGATATGATAACGACAAAAAGCAACAGAATTGTGCTGATTGGTTGAATTGTCAGTAAGAACTAAATTTTTTTTTTCCACATTTTATTACAGACTTATGTTATCTATTGTTGTGTTGTGAATAAATGTATTTCTTTCCTTCTAATTTACAAATCAGCAGTTCAGCTTGAGAGGAAGGCGGGGCGCGGGGGGAACAAAAATTTGCGAAATGGTTTAAAATATGTACCTACCTATTCATATTCAACATTACTCCGTACTATAAAGTTAGGCGGGGAAAAAACACCGCTTATGAGAGGTATCCTTAAGTATTTATTTTTCTAAATTTTATCCTACCAATTTGTCAGCATAATTGCTACATATACATATATTCATGCATAATTAGGCAAAATTACAGCTATCTAGCACAAAAAGTCTCTAAGCTAAACCACGGACGGATAAACTAAAAATTCCCAGTAGATGGCGCTGTTACGTAAGCGCTAACTCCTACATCGCGCTACTCTTGTGCTTCTTGAGTTTATAGATAGCCTTCGGTTGGCAGTTTGTTAATATAAATCTTGTGTGTAGAGCATGCAATCAATCAGCAGCGTTCCATTGTTTCATAAAAAAACAATAGATTATTAATGAGTGCTTGGATGCTCAAAAAGATGGTTCTTTCTCTGATTTCAATGTCTCACGCGAGACGCGACGCGGCCGGCCGTTAATGTGATACGGACACTGTTGAAGCTAGGGATGTCGGAAATGTAAAAAAAAATCGTTATATCGATATTTATTGAAATATCAATATTAGTGTCGATATATCAAAGGAAAAATATCGATATATCGATTAAATCTCAATAAACACTCACTAAAGTATTTTAACAGTATTCCTTTTTATTAGACGAAATTACAAAAATATCAAGAACTAAAAGGCTATCTTCTAACTTGTGAGACCTATTTAAGATATCAAACAAAAATAAATAAATGAATCAGTTAAACCAGTACCTATCATAGATAATATAGTTATTTTTTTCGTTCGTTTCTATCTTCTACAGCTTCGGCTTTCAGCGACTTCAGTGCCATGAGAATTAAAAAAATATCGTTTTCGATACAATTTTCAATACTGGATATTTTCTATCGATATAGTGTCAAAGTTCCTTATTTATTCACGTTATTTTTCAAGGCATTTACTCCCGTCATGTCTTTTTTTTCTAAATTTTCAAATACGCAGTTCATCCTTTAGAGGGCCCCTATCTAAAAGCTAAACATTAAGCAATTAAATGATGGGTGTGAAGTTCCCAATCCGCACTGGGCCCGCTTGGGAACTATGGACAAGCCCTTTCATTCTGAGATGAGGCTTGTGCCCAGCAGTGGGACGTATATAGGCAAGAATGATGACGATAAACGTCAAAAGGGAACTTGTTGTTAAAAAATTCCCGGTACTAGTTTGTCAGCAAATTACTAAATACATAATGTCAATTAAATGATATTGACCGGATTACTCACGTCTTAAATCGAGTTTAGCTTGACATGTTTCGGGTTATTTCGAAACCCTTCATCAATGGAGCATGCGACTTGGCGGCTGCCGCAACACGCGCACTACGCGCCACCGCTCTGATCGCGCGACTGGGTCTCGGTGTGGGTCTGGGTCTGGGTCTGGGTTTCGAAATAACCCGAAACATGTCGAGCTAAACTCGATTTAAGACGTGAGTAATCCGGTCAATATCATTTAATATGAGTGAGTCTCACGGTAGTTTCATGACATAATGTCAATGAAGAATTAATTTTTTTTTTTATAAAAAATACTAACGTTTCAGCTATGGCTTGAAAAATTTACATGTACAATTTTGGTTACGAAAGAAAAGTAATTAAATTAGGTAACTTATTGTTGAAAATTCCCGGTAGATGGCGCTGTTCCGCAGCCGTAAACTAGTACATCGCGCTATCGTTGTTCTGCCTCAGCTTATAGACCTTCAGTTGGCAAACTTATACGTGTACATCGTGATTTGCGTATCAGTCAACCAATCTTTAATATTGTATTGCTATTGATGTTATTACATTAACAATAACAATACAATATTGAAGATTGACTTGAGTGAACTTAAATGTTAAATTTCTAACCTTCTTTCGGAGTTCCTATAGTGCATCGAATTATTTAATAATTTGTACAATATACAAAATAATTCTTTTTATTTTTTTTGTATGTGTGTGTGTGTGTGTGTTTGTGTGTGATTGTGACTGTTGACACCCGAATTTGTAGTAGTGTATTTGATAGTGGGCCAGGCTGTTCTATTCACCGGGTTGATCGAATTTTAAGCCCTTTAGTATTCATTAGGCTACATTTTAACCATCTAGCCAAAAAAGGGGGCAATTTTTTAAGTGTATCTAATATACTATCCGTATTTAAGAAGTAACATTTTTTTAAGGATTTTGTCTATATGGAATTCTTACCAGGTGGTATCATGAGTTTACGTGACCGTAGGTTTTCCTACTTTGGCTACGGTAATAGGTTTTATTGTTGAAAATTCCCGGTAGATGGCACTGTGACCTAGGCGTACTCATTCATCGCGCTATCGTTGCGCTTCTTGAGTTTATAGACACTCAGTCGTCATAACTATACAGCAACTTCACCGCCAATAATGTGCGATGATATGTTGTGAGGGATATGGTTTGTTAACCAACAGTAAGATTCATTTACACGTCCATGTATAACATCTCTATTGGAGATAGCTGAGCGAAGCGAGGCGAGGGAAACGAAGCTTTCCCACTGGTTAATAAGAAACAAATTCCTCACAACATTTCGTGGCACATCTCTGGTGAAAACACTACTTGAAGTTATCATGTGTGTAACATTACATCGGTGATTTCAATCAATCAGCAATAATAGTCACGCTGTTAGAAAATTCACAATGTAGCGATAGAAATACCGATGACTGGCTGAATGAATTTCAATCATAAATTCCTAACCTTCTTTCAGAGTTCTATAGTGCAACTGAGGGCTATTTTAAAATATCGGATTCTCGATATATCTATGTTAAATTATAGTTTTCTAGCACTAATATAGTGTTCGCTAAGCCGCGGACAGACGGATGGACCAGACGGATGGATCTCTGCCTTTTCCCTTTTTTTAAACTATCAGAATCGATTGTGCTCTTGATTCCGAGTAGGAAAAGCCATATGTTTTCGAAGAGTGAAAAAGTAAATAAAGGGACATCTGTACACGAAATTGCCCGTTTAGGTCATTAGGGTAGAAAATTCCTTAGGGTATTTTTAGGGTAAAAGTTTTCGGATAAAATGTACGATTTTACGAAAAAATTACTGCAGATGACATAGAAGCCAAGATTATTATGGATGCATTCCAAGAACGTTTCGAAACTGTTTAGTAGTTTAGCTATTGTTCATCAATGAATCCGATTTATTTGCTTTCTTTTCATTAAAAAACAATTTAAGGTCAAAAATTAAAGTGCCTTATTTAGGGTAATTTCGCGTAGCGTTATTTTTCAAGGCATTTAATCCCATCATTTCTTTTTTTTCACAATTTTCAAAAACGCAGTTCTGCTTTTAGAAGGCCCCTATCTTAAAGCTAAACGCGAAGCAATTCAATGATGCGTGTGAAGTTCCCAATCCGCACTGGGCCCACTTGGGAACTACGGACAAGCCCTCTCATTCAGAGATGAGGCCTGTGCACAGCGGTGGGACGTATATAGGCAAGAATGATTACGATGAACCTTAAAAGGGAACTTGTTGTTAAAAATTCCCGGTACTACTTTGTCAGCAAATTTTCATAATACATATTACGTGTGTATGAAAAATTATATTTATTTTATAAAAAATAGACTTACGTTTCGGCTATGGCTTGAAAAATTTACATTGACAATGTTGGCTACGGAAGTCTAAAACTAAATAGGTAATTTATTGTAGAAAATGCCCGGTAGATGGCGCTGTTCCGCAGCCGTAAACTAGTACATCGCGCTATCATTGTTCTGCCTCAGCTTATAGACCTTCAGTTGGCTTGGCATATTTTATAGATTTACGTACCATTCAACCAATCGTCAATATTGTTTTTGTTTTTAATTGGTTCTGGTAAACCTGATTGACTTAAATAAAAAAAAAACCGGCCAAGAGCGTGTCGGACACGCCCAAAATAGGGTTCCGAAGCCATTAAGTAATATTTTTCTAAGGATTTCGTACTTTATACGGAATCTTCGAAGTATAGGTATATTTTATACCTTACGCTGCTATTTACTCATAAACTACTAATAATTCTCAAGCAAACTTAGCCGCTATAGTTTTCCTTGGAAGTTTAATATACTGACTACCATCCTGAATTTTTTCAAATTTTTCCACCCACCGGTTTAGATTTTAGAGGGGGGGGGACGCCCGATATTAATGAAAATTTGCACTTTAAAGTTGAATATTTCGCAAACAAATTACTTATAGGGTTGGATGAGAAAAAAAAAATCACCTCCACTTTATGTCTATGGGAGGTACCCTAAAAAAAATTGTTTTTGAATTTTTAATTGTACTATTTTGTCGGCATAGTTTACTTATATATCCGTGCTAAATTACAGCTTTCTAGCATTGATAGTCCCTGAGCAAAGCCGCGGACGGACAGACAGACAGACAGACGGACAGACAGACAGACAGACAGACAGACATGGCGAAACTATAAGGGTTCCGTTTTTGCCATTTTGGCTCCGGAACCCTAAAAAACATTAAGCTGTTTATTTCAAGCAAATAAAAGCATACAACATTCAAAGGGAGTCCTTAATAATAATAATTAATTATTAATTCTTATATAATTTGACATTAATGTATTTATATAATGTAAATTGTTATGTTGAGTGACTAAATAAACTAAACTAAACTAATCCTAATTTTAAGGATTTTGCGTGGCCTCGGTTAGCGAAAGACTTGAGTTACTCACGCGTAATTAGTCTAAGTATACATGCAAGTAGCTAGTAAAATTATTATATAAATCATGAAATTTGTGTTTTATTTTACATATAACCTAAGTCTGAGTGCGCATCCGTCCCCTCTCTCTCAAATATAACTTTCATAAAATATCTTTCGAACTGAATGAACTTCAATGTTAAGTTTCTAACCTTCTTTCGGAGTTCCTATAATGCACAGTGCATCGAATTATTATACGAAATAATTCTTTGTATTTTGTTGTTTGGTGTGGGCAAAAGGGGGCTATTTTTTTAAGTGTATCTAATATACTATCCGTATTTAACAAGTAACATTTTTCTAAGGGTTTCTACCCTACCTATCTACTATCAGAATCGATTGTGCTCTTGATTCCGAGTAGGAAAAGGCATATTTTTTCTAAAAGTGAAAAGTAATTATAGGGACATCTGTACACGAAATTGTCAGTTTAGGTCATTTTTGGGGTAGAAAATTCTTTAAAGTATTTTTTAGGGTAAAAGTTTTCGAATAAAATGTACGAATTTACGAAAAAAATTACTGCAGATGACATTGAAGCCAAGACTATTATGGATGCGTTCCAAGAACGTTTCAAAACGGTGTAGTAGTTTAACTATTAGTTTAGCAATAAATCCCATTTATTTGCTTTGTTATCATTAAAAACAATTTAGGGTAAAAAAATAAATGCGTCCAATTTAGGGTAATCTCGCAAAGCGTTATTTTTCAAGTCACTTAATCCCATCATGTCTTTTTTTTTTCAAAATTTGCAAACAAGCAGTTCATCTTTAAGAGGGCCTGTATCTAAAAGCTAAACGCGAAGCAATTCAATGATGCGTGTGAAGTTCCAAATCCGCCCTGGGCCCACTTGGGAACTACGGACAAGCCCTCTCATTCTGAGATGAGGCATGTGCCCAACAGTGGGACGTATATAGGCAAGAATGATGACGATGAGCCTTAAAAGGGAAATTATTGTTAAAAAATTCCCGGTACTACTTTGTCAGCAAATTACTAAATACAAATATATGTCCATGAATTTTTTTTTTAAAGAAAACAGAGTTAAGTTTCGGCTATGGCTTGAAGAATTTACATTTACAATTTTGGCTGCGGAAGTCTAAAACTACAGAATATATAATAATACTAACGTACCACAACTAAATAGGTAACTTATTGTTGAAATTTCCCGGTAGATGGCGCTGTTCCGCAGCCGTAAACTAGTACATAGCGCTATCGTTGTTCTGCCTCAGCTTATAGACCTGCAGTTGGCAAATTTACACGAGTATATCGTGATTTGCGTATCAGTCAAGCAATCTACAGTATTGTTTTGTTATTATTATTTTTACAATAATAACAATAGAGTACTGATGATTGTCTGACTTGAGTGAACTTAAATGTTAAATTTCTAACCTTCTTTCGGAGTTCCTATAGTGCATCGAATTACTATACGAAATAATTCTTTGTATTTTTGTGTGTGTATATGTGTGTGTGTGTGTGTGTGTGATTGATGACACTCGAATTTGTAGTAGTGTATTTGACAGTGGGCCAGGCTGTTCCATTCACCGGGTTGATCAAATTTAAAGCCCTGGATTAGTATTCATTAGGCTACTTTTTACCCGACTAGCCAAAAAAGGGGGCTATTTTGTTAAATGTATCTAATATGCTATCCGTATTTAAGAAGTAACATTTTTTTAAAGATTTGGTTCAATATATAGAATTTTTACCAGATGTTATCATGAGTTTATAGTGACCGTACGTTTTTGCTACCCCCCATTTTACCCCTTTAGGAGGGTATTTTATCCATTTCACCTAGACTGATCATTTTTAATTGTGATCAAAAACTTATACACCAATTTTCATACTTCTAAGTTCAAAAATGAGAAAATTGCATATAAACTTCACCCCCCTATTTCACTCCCTTAGGGGATGAATTTCCAAAAATCCTTTCTTAGTGCTCACTTACATCATAAATAAAAGGAACCCCTGTACCTAATTTCACGTTTCTAGCCCCAGCGGTTTGGGCTGTGCGTTGATTATAACCCAGTGAGTCAGTTTTGCCTTTTATGTATATAATAATATATAGAAGATATGGAATTTTTACCAGGTGGTATCATGAGTTTACAGTGACCGTGCGTTTTTGCTACTTTGGCTACGGTAATAGGTTTTATTGTTGAAAATTCCCGGCAGATGGCACTGCGACCTAGGCGTAAACTCATTCATCACGCTATCGTTGTGCTTCTTGAGTTTATAGACACTCAGTCGGTGAAACTACACAGCGGCACCACCGCCTATAATGTGCGATGATATATTGTGAGGGATATTTATTTATTTATTTATTTATTTCATCATTGCACTTTGTACAGTCACCTTAGGTCTAAGTACAACCCTGTTTAAGGGCATAGCAATATTAGCAACAAGTACAATACAATACAATACAATACAAATACTATTTCTATTATTTCACACCAGAAGTAGTAAGCATGCACTAGTATTGAAGTATATTGCACTTGTCCAAACTTAACTAAAAACATGAGTAGGTTATAACAAATTAATAAAATTCATGCACATCAGGTCCCTAAATAGAAATAATAATAGCAGTTACATGATAAAACAAAATGTCAGTAAAAAATAAATAAATGTCAAGTAAAAACAGATTGAACAGTACAATTTCATTATTTGGATTTCATTAAAAATTATATCAATGTATACATCTCATTACTTCGAACAAAAAAATATATATATATATAATTTTGATAAAATTGGAGTAAAAAGGTTTTAATCAGAAAAAAAAAAAAAAAAAAGATTACAAGCATGTCAATTGAAAATTAAAAGACAATAGTAACCTCAATTACAAAAATAACCATTATGACAACAATTCTAGTTGGGACGGTGTGTCAGGTGTATAGGTGTATGTGTAGTACGTATGCATGCGCGAGGGTTTCATTCAAGGGTTGTGTCAGACATAAACTCTTCAATGGAATAGTAAGATTTTTTAATCAAAAGTGATTTAAGCCTATTACGATAAATATTAATTTTTTCTTCTTTTTTAATGGCTTCCGGTATTTTATTGTAAATTTTTATGGACCTATAGTACGGGCCGCGTTTATAAATATTTAATTTAGGTTCTGGGAGTTCCAATTTATTTTTTCTTCGTTCACTTTTAACAAACCGGAAAGAGTTTAGGTGTTTTTTTACAAACAAACCCACTTCCAGTATGTATATGCAAGGCAAGGTGAGTACGCCTTGTTCAAAGAAATGTCGTCTGCAGCTTTCAGGTTGTTTAATGTTAACTATTATGCGTAAACATTTCTTTTGTAAGACAAACAAGTCATGGGCGTTTGTGCTATGTCCCCATAGTATTACGCCGTATCGCAACGCAACCAAGCATATGCGTACGCATAATATGCAGATAGTGCACATGCAGTATGTGTATTTCGCTTCAGTACTCCCAGAGCAAAAACAAACCGTGACAGTTTATTTTTTGTATCCTCAATGTGTTTTTTCCAGTTTAAATTAGTATCAATATTAATTCCCAATAAATTAAATTCACTTACTTCTTCGATATTGGTTTCATTTGATATGTGCTTTAGATCTAAAGAGGCTCTCTGATGTGGTCTAAATTGAATGAGTTTTGTTTTGTTTATGTTTAGTTCGAGGCAATGTTCATGCAGCCAGTTCTCTATTAATTTTAAGGCTTCTTTTATTTCAGTATTAATATTATATATGGTTTATTAACCAACAGTAAGACTCATTTACACGTCCATGTACAGATCATCTTTGTTCGAAACAGCTGTGCGAGGCGAGGTAAATGAAGCGTTTCTGTTGGTTAATAAAAAACAAATTCCTCAGAACATATCATTTGCACATCTCTGGTGAAAACTCTGCTTGAGCGTCATCATGTGTGTAACATCGTATCTGTGATTTCAATCAATCAGCAATAATAGTCGCGCTGTTATAAAATTTACAATATAGCGATAGAAATACTAATGACTGGCTTAATGAATTTCAATGATAATTTCCTAACCTTCTTTCAGAGTTCTATAGTGCAACTGAGGGCTATTTTAAAATATCGGATTCTCGATATATCTATGTTAAATTACAGTTTCCTAGCACTAATATAGTGTCCGCTAACCCGCGGGCAGACAGACAGACCAGACGGACGGTTCTCTGCCT
This sequence comes from Choristoneura rosaceana, assembly GCA_037349165.1. NCBI lineage: Eukaryota > Metazoa > Arthropoda > Insecta > Lepidoptera > Tortricidae > Choristoneura > Choristoneura rosaceana. The sequence continues at coordinate 6,792,451 of JAZBNJ010000046.1, read as the reverse complement.
TTTCCCTTTCCTCTGAAACTTATAGTACATTGTTGTAGAGGCACGAAAATAGTGTAAGCAATAAGTAGATGAACGAGTTAGTTTGAAAACCGACCCTAAGGAGAGGCCTTCGATAGTAATAGTTCATCGATAGCACTTTTGGCCGAGACTAAACATTGTGCTTTTCACGATCACTGTGAGGAAATAGAAATAGTGTCATCCCTCCTGCACGCCAGCACGCCAGCTCAGCGCGCCAGGAATGAAATTCAGAAATGAATTTCTAAAAAGTCGTATCGTATTCTGAAATACAATATATTGATATGACCTGTTTATTTAATGTGTCACATTGTTGTCGTGTTTTGCGAGCCATAAATGAGTCGGCTGTTAAATGTAGACTATAATTATAGGCAGTTTGGGTTGGAACGTTTCACGATACTTGAATATATTTTTTATGTTTTGTTACAAAGCTTTTATAAATAAATAAATAAATAATGTTATTTTTAAACTATCAGAGTCGATTGTGCTCTTGATTCCGAGTAGGAAAATCCATAATTTTTCTAAAAGTGAAAAAGTAAATAAAGTGACATCTGTACACGAAATTGCCCGTTAAGGTAATTCTTTAGTGTTTTTGAGGGTATAAGTTTTCGAATAAAATGTACGATTTTACGAAAAAAAATACTGCAGATGACACAGAAGCCAAGACTATTATGGATGCATTCCGATTCCAAGAACGTTTCGAAACGGTTTAGTAGTTTAAATATTAGTTTTCAATGAATCCCATTTATTTGCTTCGTTTTCATTAAAAAACAATTAAAGGTAAAAAATTAAAGTGCCTAATTCAGGGTAATTTTGCGTAGCGTTATTTTTCAAGGCATTTACTCCCATCATGTCCTTTTTTCACAATTTTCAAAAACGCATTTCTGCTTTTAGAAGGCCCCTATCCTAAAGCTGAACGCGAAGCAATTCAATGATGCGTGTGAAGTTCCCAATCCGCACAGGGCCCACTTCGTAACTACGGACAAGCCCTCTCATTCTGAGATGAGGCCTGTGCACAGCAGTGGGACGTATATACCTAGGCAAGAATGATGACCATAAACCTTAAAAAGGGAACTTAAGAGTTAAAAATTCCTGGTACTACTTTGTCAGCAAATTACTAAATAGGTACATATGTGTCTATGAAAAATTATGAATTTTTTTATTAAAATTAGACTTACGTTTTGGCTATGGCTTAATAAATTTACATTTACAATGTTGGCTACGGAAGTCTAAAACTAAATAGGTAACTTATTGTTGAAAATTCCCGGTAGATGGCGCTGTTCCGCAGCCATAAACTAGTACATCGCGCTGTCGTTGTGCTTCCTGAGCTTATAGACCTTCAGTTGGCATATGTATACGCGTTCATCGTAATTTACGTATCATTTAACCAATCGTCAATATTGTTTTTGTTCTTATTTGGTAATTCATAACTACTAAATAAGAACAATAATAATATACTGATGATTGACTTGAATAAAAAAAAAGCTGTTTATTTCCAGCACAAAAAAGCATACAACATTCGAAGCGAGTCCTTAATCCTACCAAACCAATCTACAATATTATGTTGTTATTGTGATGTTATTACTACAATAACAATACAATATTGAAGATTGACTTGAGTGAACTTAAATGTAAAATTTCTAACCTTCTTTCGGAGTTCCTATAGTGCATCGAATTATTATACGAAATAATTCTTTGTTTGTGTGTGCTTGGTGTGTGTGCGTGTGTGCGTAGCTTAAGGGAGGTAGGTATCCTATAGTAGATTGTACAACGAGTGCATAAAACGAGCCATTTTACCCAAGACGTTCATATAGCCACCCGAGCCGGTATGGCTGGTATGGTTATGGTCGAGGGGAAAATGGGTTCAATACTCGAGTTTAACACTGCTTTTCACTTCGATAGCGAGGAAACGAAATAGCAACAGTGCAAACTGTGCAAACAATTGTTCACTTACTATGTACATATTATTTTTCATGCATTACTATAAAATTATGTTTTATTGTTTTATTTTGATTGATTTTAAATTTTACATAAAATGAAGAAAAAAATTTATATATAAATTTCTTTATTTGTGACTGTTGATACCTGATTACCATGGTCTTAAACAAAGATTTTATTTTATGCACTAGTGCATAAAAAGTCATTTAATATCACCTAGATCCAGCATAAACACGAACTTTACGAGCAAGAGAAGTAAAACATTTTTTTTTCCACATTTCATACAAATTTGTCACCATAATTGCTACTATTCATGCAAAATTACAGCTAACTAGCACGAAATCTCTAAGGTAAGCCGCGGACGAACGGACTGACTGACAGTGTATCCATAAGTGTTCCGTTTTCGTCATTTTGTCTAAGGAACTCTAATAGTTAATATATTGTTGAAAATTCCCGGTAGATGGCGCTGTGACGTAGGCGTAAACTCTTACATCGCGCTATCGTTGTGCTTCCTCAGTTAACAGAACTTCTATCTGCGTAATTGTGTATTTTAATTATGTGTGTGTCATTCAACCAATGAGTACTATTGTCTCAAATCGATCGTGTAGGTACTAGCGACAGCTCACTAGTACATGAGACACAACTAAGAGAAACTCACTAGTACACGACGATGAGAGACAGTAATAATAAATTGGTTGAATGATTAATTCCAATTCATCAAATTGATTGAAAAAAAAAATACAAAAAAAAATTATGATTCCTACGAATTATACTATTATTCGTAGTTCAATTCTCAGTATTCTCACCTTTGCTTCTTGCTCCGGAGATTCTAATCGTTCAAGTTGTAATAATATGATTCCTTATTTTTTTCAGTTTGTGACTGTGGATTTTAAATTATGGGTTACTTTTTACCTCCATCGATCCCAGCCTATATACGTCCCACTGCTTAGCACAGGCCTCCTCTCAGAATAAGAGGGCTTGGGCCATAGTTCCCACGCGGGCCCAGTACGGATTGAAAACTTCACTCGCACCATTGAATTGCTTCCCAGGTTTATGCAGGTTTCCTCATGATGTTTTACTTCACCGCAAAGCTCATGGTAAATTTCAAATGTGATTCCGCACATGAATTTCGAAATACTCAGAGGTTTGAACCCAGGACCCTCTGCTTGAGCCGTGAAGCTTGATACGCGTAATGAAACCGTGGTGGCCTAGTGGTTACTTTTTACCTTTTTGCCATTTTGGCTAAGGAACTCTAATCTATATATATAAAAATCAATTTCTGTTCGTTAGTCTCGCTAAAACTCGAGAACGGCTGGACTAACTTGGCTAATTTATGTTTTGAATTATTTGTGGAAGTCCAGGGAAGGTTTAAAAGGTGAGTTAATATGAAAAAAAAAATTGAGGCGGTACGAAGTTTGCCGGGTCAGCTAGTAGGTAAGGTAATATACTGTTGAAAATTCCCGGTAGATGGCGCTGTGACGTAGGCGTAAACTTTTACAT